>CM042690.1:95985268-98665953 GCA_023614405.1 Avena insularis | reverse complement strand
ATCTCCATATTCTTTGTAACAATTGCATTGAATTTTGCATAGTTCATAGGAAACTTTCGGTGTTGATTACTCTTTATGGTGATGCTATTGGTGAACCATTGAATTGTTGTTTATGTTCAGATTGTTATACATCATTATTCATCTACGATCATGATCCATATGATTTCTTGTAGATGATTGATTTTTGTTCTGAGGACATGGGAATCTTGTTGTTAGTAGTGGAGTTCGTTGAGAAAAGATTCAATGGGTGTTATTTAAGTTGTGGTGTATTACTTCTTCTAGTGGTGTCGTGACGTCATTCATGACACTTCCACCTATATGGGCCTAGGGATACATTGTATTTGGCTACTAATAATCATTAGGGGTTGCGGATGTGACCTGAACCCCGTTGGAAACCGACGTTGCTACAAGGGGCTAAGGGTCTTAGGTTAAAAGTTGTGGTTAGGTTTCTGTAATTACTCTGGTACTACGGATGTTTGCAAGGGGTATAATCCTGGTATTAGTCTTGGATGGGCGGTACATTAGCAGGTTCACCACACAACACTTAGCAAGCTAAAGAAGATTAATCTATATGAAGCGAAAAGCACTTGGCGGTCTTCCCATGTGTCCTCGAGCGTTTGGTCATCTATAGAAATACAACGGCTTGTCCTTTTGCATAAAGTTGGGCCACTTGCTGCATTTATTCTTCTTGTCTTTTATTTACTCGTACTTTGTTTACTTGCTTTGAAAACCCTAAAATCCGTTTGCTAAGTATTTGCGGAGAATTCTGATCCATACCACTAGCACCTTACGCTCCTCGTTGGGTTCGACACTCTTACTTATCGAAAATCTTGCACCCTCTATACTTGTGGCTCATCAAGGGGGGCTTTTATAGGAGGAGGAGGAGGTACCCCTCCATGGGCACGCCATGGAGGTGTCCCTTCACCTCCCCATTCATGTGGTGGTAACCCCTCCATATTAAAATGCCCTTCACATTTTCTTTTAAAGTCTCCACTTTAAATGCATTAAATTTCTCAAATTTAATGCTCTCTCATTAATAAAACTCTTTTATTAATTTTATTCAGAATTTTTTAGTTACTTTAATTAACAAACATTCACATAAAACCCCTTGCAATATTTTAATATTACATGTAGAACCAATTTAGCAATTTCACAAAGTTTTGGTGTCTATTGAAATAATTCCAGTAGCTTTCTTAAGTGTTTATGAAACATATTTGCTCCAAATGGTGTGGTATCCCTTAAGTGTGTCACCCTACGGTTCGCGAATAATGCAGACATGATCGAGACCACTCTCAGATCAATAATCAGAAGCGGGACCTGGAGATCCATACTGACTCCTACACACTCAATGATGACTTCTGTGATCGTGAGAACCTTTAAGGCTAGTAACTAAATCCCTTTGTCTCGATATATTACATGTCCGAGATTCGATCCAGTATCTCCATACCTAGTTTGATCTATGACATGTACTCTTTTCTTGTTCCGTGATATAACATTCTATTGATCTCATCACTTTCTTGCAAGCTAACCAATGTGATATCACCGAGAGGGCCCGGTATATCTATCCATCATCGGGATGGACAAATCCCTCTTGATCCATGAGCCTCTACACACTTTAGTACTGAACCCACCTTTATAATCACTCTTTCACGGTGTGACATTTGATGTTATCAAGATACTCTTCTAGTGTTAGTGATTGACATGATCTCATGGTCTAAGGACTAGGATTACTTCGTATGATGTTATAGCAATATAAACACAATGACTTTGATCGTAATGCTATACTTATGTTCATCACATCATTCCACTAATGTTGTGACCTCGTTATTAACAATATCCAATGTCCATGATCGAAACCTTGATCATCTTGTTAATCGAGCTAGTTTATAAGAGAGGCATAACTAGGAACTTTCTTTTTGTTTATTAAACACACATGTATTAATGTTTCCAAATTAATACAATTATAGCATGCAAAATAAACATTTATCATAAACAAGGAATAAGATAATAACCACTTTATTATTGCCTCTCGGGCATATTCTCTTGAAGCTTAATTCAAATCTTGGTGTAGCAAGACGGATGAAAGTACCTTTTCTTTGGTGCATAGAAAAATAAAAAAAGTGCTAGAAGGCTGAGATATTAGCTATGGGTGCCACAAGAATTAGGAAGCACACCATAATGGATTCCATGATCAGAAAAAGTGGATTGTACGATGGTGTTGGGTACGTTAGGAGGGATATGTACAACCTTTGCAGCAAGGAGAAGAGAAAACTACTGGCAAAAGGTGATGCTGCCATGCCCATTGGCATTATGGCTAGCAGGAAGGGGAGGGGCCCAAGATATTTTTTAGTACGAGTTAGATAAAGAAGGATGGCTGAAAAGAATGATCTGGTGTGATTCTCAGCCTTTACAGGACTATGAGGACTATGGGGATGTCCTTGTGTTTGACATACAAGATGAATTGCTATGGTATGCCATTCATACCTTTTGCTGGTCCGAACAATCACCGAGGACTACTATTTTCGATTGTGCCATAGTTTCAGATGAGAAAGAAGAAACATATGTGTGGCTGTTGCAAACATTTCTAAAGGCAATGTGTTAGAAGATGCCTCTGAGTGTAATCACGGACGATGACTCGGCAATTATTAGGGAAATACGTAGAGTATTTCCAGATGTCTAACACTGAATATATACTTGGCATATTGAGAAAAATATGAAGGTCCATCTTAGTAGCAAGTCCTTGGGAGAGTTTGATCTATGTTGTCTTTTGCGATGTTGAAAGCTGTATTTGAGCGGAGATGGAAGGCATTCTTAAGGAAATGGC
This sequence comes from Avena insularis, assembly GCA_023614405.1. NCBI lineage: Eukaryota > Viridiplantae > Streptophyta > Magnoliopsida > Poales > Poaceae > Avena > Avena insularis. The sequence continues at coordinate 98,663,129 of CM042690.1, read as the reverse complement.
GATCGGAGAACACCAAAACTTGGTTGAGGAGGATGTATAGGAAGAGGGCATGTGGGCTGCAAGCGTGTCTGGCAGATGGTTTTTGGCTTAGTATGAAAAGCAATGTTTAAGAACGCGGTTTAAACGCGGTGGAAGATAGCTATTTTTGGAGCCATCACCCACTAAAGTCGAGACGTTAACATCTAAATATTATAAGGAAGGTAACCACCCCCATGACCGTAATTTATCTCTCATGTCTACCACTTCATCATTTCTTCAACCTATGTATTTCTCTCTCCATGAAGCTTGGCCGGGCATTAGAATCTGAACACTATCTAACTCTAGACAAGGGCGATTTGCGTAAGTGCACTTGTTATTTTTTAATTTCATTGCCATTGTATTTCGCATTTGGTTTTTTTGTTCCTGTTTGTCCCCAAAAAATTCGTGATTTCTCGACCAGACAACTGTGCATTGTTTTTTTCCAAGTTCGACATTCCTGTTGCACCGGAGGATATCCTGACACCGCAATGGAGCGAGCAACACAACATGTTCATCTTCTATCAATGCACTAACCATGTAATCGCGCCTATGGCAAAAACTTTCCAAGGAGATAGGCCACAAGTTCCACTCGAGTTGTAAGCTATGGTGGGGCAAGATCAACACATGGAACATGCAATCAGGAAGTGCAAAATCAGGCAAATGATCTTAATGATAGGTTGGACAAGCTTGCTAATAGATATAATTAGAGTTAGGATTAATTATGTTGCTAGTATTAGTTCGTAGTAATTAATCTTGTAGTAGATTGAGTAATATGTAGTGTTCTTTTGGTGGCTTCTTTATTTCTTCATTTTGGATAGTGTAATGCCATGAGGTGCACAGTACATGTGTACGGATATTTCCATATATATATATGAAAACTACTATTATCACCATTTTGGTGTGTTATTTTGGTTCTAATCAATACTAATGTTAAAAATAGAAGTTTGGGAAATATGTGACGTTTCACTTGCCAAAAATAGATAAGGCAAAGGTTGGCGTAGTTGGTGGTGATTACTATGAGCTTTGCTCTGAGGATTGTGGTTGCTCTAGGTCTCTATTTATATTCTAGGATTTATGTGGTTGTGACACCTCAAATGCATTCAATAGTGATCGACCTTCTTATACCTCCTCTATAGCTTGAGTTGACTCCTTTTGTAACTTCAAAACAAAAACTTGAAATTTACCCTCAATTTTAGATGCATGCAATGCAAATGCATAATTAACATCTACCTTCCGGGACCTATTCTTTGGGATGTTATATCCTCTCCCCTTATAATAACTTTGTCGAAATTACACAACTTAGTACGTGAAGAATTGAGGATAATCTGACGTAAATCTTCCTCTTTTCCCCGCGTGGTTTTTCTCTTGGGATGGTGTTTCCACTTAACCTTACAATACTTAATTGCTCTGTTTCTTAACCTTCTCTAGTTCGTGTCGAATTTAGGATGGTTGTTCCTCATATCTAAGGTCTAAGCGCGCTAGTCATGTATGGTTCAAAGATGTTTGAGTGCTTTTAGACACTTTTTGCTGGAATAGATGGAATATGTTATGTACTTGGGATAACCTTCCTGTAATTCAATTTATAGGCTCTGAGTCTTTTTTGATCTAAGATTCGGAATGGTCCAATATATCTAGGGATTAACTGTCATTTCGCTCCAAATCTCTTTACTCCTCTAGTTGGACCAGGACCTTCATGGGTGTCTATTAAAATCAGCACCTGTAGCTCATATTTTAGCCCCCAGCCCATTTGCCCCTCAGAAATTAGGTCCAAATATATCATATCTCTGACTTGTGGTTCCCATGTTCTCCATTTAAGGTCTGTAACTTTTTGTCTACTTTGGGCTATCTTTAATCTATCTCGAATAATGGCAATCACTTTCTACTTCTCTTTGATATAGTAAGGTTCAAATTCTCTATCCTCCTAGATCATACCAAAAATAGGTGATCTACAATTTCTTCCATAAATTTCTTTGAATGGTGCCATATTAACACTAGTTTGATAAATGTTGTTGTGAAAACTCTACTAATGGCAGATTTCAGTCCAAGATCCTCCAAAATCTAGAACACAACATGTCTTCTAGAATCTGGTTTGTTCTTTCCATTTGTCCTCCAGTATGAGCATGATAGGTTGTTCTAAAGTCTAGTTGAGATCCTAAAGCTTTTTGCAATCGTCTCCGAATGCTGAAGTGAATCTAGATCCTTGATCCGATACTATTTTTGGTACTCCATGCTTACTTATGATCTCTTTAACATACATCTTGGCTAAATTCTCATAACTATCTATGGTTTACGGCTAGAAAATATGCACTCTTTGTCAACCGGTCTACTATTACCTAGAGCATATCCTTGTGGTTTTTCTTCATGGGCAATCTGGTGACAAAATACATTCTAATATCTTTTCATTTCCATTTAGGTATTTGCAGTGGTTGTAACTTCCCTTCGGACTGAATTTTTAGATAATATGCACAATTTATTTTATCTGAATATTGCTTTTGGATGCCATGGGTTAATATTATATATTTATTACTATTTTATTGATAATAGTTCATAGTATACCTATATTGACTACTATTTTAATATATAGTTGCATTAAAGGACCCAAGTTCAGTTTCCCATGCCCCGAAATCTCAGGACCTGCCTTAATTTATCTTTGCCGGCTTGCATGGACCTTCTGTAATAAGAACTTGATACAACTTTTTACTAACGACACTGATACAACTATTGCTCTTCTGCTTGTCCAAAAGTTATCCAAAATGATTACAGTCATAAAAAGATAATCCATCTTAATAAATAAGTGATACACACATACAACCGCACACACGTATACAGGTCGCTGCACTGATGCACATACTGTATTATCAATTTGTATGAGTGCAAGCAGGTGCTAACAGCCCTGCAGCCGACGTCTCTTGTAGCTGACTATCATACTTCCTTGAAGCTCTGGGATCAACTTATTCCAATTAGTTTTCGGATATGGGGTCAATAATTTCAGATCAAAGTTGTTCAGTAGATGGCTCCATATGACTTTAATTTGCACATAAGAATAGGCCTCCCCAACGCAAGAATGCCTTCCAGCGCCAAAAGATGTGAAAGTGAATTTGCCGCCAACTACGTCCTCCGTCTTGCGGACCAAACCTATCTGGGTCATACAAATGAGGATCCTTATAAATGTAAGGCATCCTATTGTTTTTACACTATAGGACTTGCAATAGTATGCCCTTCGAATGTCATACTCTTGTCCTTCCTTTGTCCGGACTGAAATGTTTATGTGCCTTGCGAATCAACATTGGTCCTGGTGGGTGCATCCGAAGTGCCTCTTTGACACACCTATGAAGGGTATTCATCTCTAGCAAGGCATCGTATTCTATTTTCCCCTTGTATTTCATCATGATTTCCTTTTGCTCCTCGGATGCAGCTGTTAAAATTTTCATGGCTAAAGGCCAGCTCGGTCCAGGTGATAGCTTGAGAGGTTGTGTGCTTTCCAGCAAAGATCAACCCAATTATCAGTCCTATTACCTCTATTTCGGTTGTGGAGCGCCCGTCTTTATACTTGGAATCCATTAGTTTCTGTAGCACGTCCTCCTCAACCCTGCTAGAGCTCTTACGTGATCTCAGAATTTGAGAGAATATTTCTGTTAGCTTCATACGTGCCTTGTCACGCCTGTAGTTTGCTGGAATTGGGATGTATGGGAAAAAGACACTGGCCAAGTTCATGTTTTAAATAAACAATGCCTTCCTGGCTCCATTTGCCAAAGTATTCCTACCAACAAAAACACATCATTTCGTAAGTGGGACTGGTAGTAATAAAATAAATGCAAACATACCACCCGTATGTACAAATTTAAACTAACTATGTACTCCCTCCGATCCATAATAAATGTCACTAATTAAGTACAACTTTGCACAAAATCAGCGACACTTATTATGGATCGGAGTTAGTCCAAAACGTGATACATTATATAATAACCAGTTGTACCAGAGTACTACACTGTTGCTAATTTAATTTTGCGCATTGGTAGATAAGAACAATTATTTTGTTGCGGAAGTCATGTGTGAATCTCAGAAGGATTGATCACAACATTAGCAGCCATCTATCTTTTAATTCAATTACCAATAATTTGTCTTCGGCAATATTCTCCAGTTTATTCACGAATACAGAGGACAACACTAGTCTAGTTTCAGGATTATGCAGCGGAAGCTGCTATAAATCCTATGGAAGAGTACAGTACCACACAGTGGACTAAAACTTACTAATTCTTAAGGGAAATCACAGAAATAGGGGGTGCCAAGAATATGCTACGTACCTCCACCTCTTGAAGAATGGGATGGAAATGTCCCCTCAACTTTGATTGCTTTAATGCTTCAAGATAAAAACGAGACTGCTCATTCCGAGTTGCCGTATCAACGCCATAAGCAACCTCTTGTCCGAACATGGGTACAGTAAACTCAAGAAAGTTGCCAAATATCTGAATCAACCCTTGAAAGAAATGAGCTGAGACCTCCGGTCCGATCAGAAGGTTATATGACGTCCAAATAGACTAATTGTGAACACACTGCCATACTTTTTATATAGACAGTTTATCTTAGATGGAAGATCCTTCCCAAAAAGGCTAGGTAAAAGTCGCAGCAAAGCAAAACAATTCACCACCGGTGGAAGTGGTTTCCCACTGGTTGGAGCAACGGCAATCTTTCGTCTTATAAGCCTAAGTAGGAGAGTGACGAAAACAAGAGCCACGGTGTACCACACGGCGCCACGTGTCATGTCCATGCTGTTATAGATTCCTAGTTAATATAGAGTTCACCAACCAGAATAGCAATACGATTTGTACTGCAAGAATGTGAATATTCTAATTAGAAAATGTGATATCTAACATTGCGTGTAGGGGTGGGCAAAATACGAAACCGTGTGGAAACCGTCTAGACCGGTCAGCAATCACCTAGTAGTTCAATTTCTTTTACAATTTGAATCCATGCCCCAGATCTAGTGCAAAAAATGAGCTGGCCCAAAACCGGGTGAAACCATGAAACGGTGTATGCACACCCTAGTTGCGTGTGCACTAGTTTGAAGTAAATGGACTTGGATAGTTAGACGAACGCCTCAATCCAGTTCGTAGATCTGGACGTTTTCTCTAGCACAGAAACTTTCAGTGGAACTAGTTTTCTCTCAATCCTATAACTTTCAGTTGAAAACGTCCATTTTGTGTAAAATTTTCTAGATGTATAAACCAGAGTTTCATGCTAGTAGCCTAGTACTAGAAATCACCTGAGGAAACTACTACTCCCTCTGATCCATATATATGTTGCTGATATATAAATCAACAACACTTATTAGAGATGAAGGGAGTAGTAAAACTTTAAATTACTCGTAACTTTTAGCGTCGAGGGCCTGCCGAATATATGCCATGGAGAAACAAATCAAGTTTGACCATACCTGAATACACCTTCAGAATGAGAACGCATCAGACTGTGCTACCGCGCAAGATTTCTTCCTGAACTGCATATGACCATAGAAAACTGTCGGTGTGTCACACACATATATAACAGGGACGGTGAACCCAAGGAAGTAAATGGCTTACTCGATGGCAACACATGGGGCTCTTGGAAAAATCAGAGAGACGGTTAAGGAAACTAAGGGACGTTTGTATCCTAGTAAATAGCAGGCCAAAAGGTTGCGCGACGACCGCCGGGCTCTGACTACCAGATATGCAAGGTCTTTGGAATGCCCTACATGCTGCAGCGATGAACGGAAAACCAGCGCCGGAATCTTCACTGGCTAGATTAGGTGGGCTGTATGCTGGGCTGGCTAGTGGATTTTGATTGGTTGTCCAGGTATGTTTTTTCTTCTGTTTCCTTTCCTTTTTCATTTCTATTTTCTATTTTGAATTTCTAATCTGAATTATGTTTAGGGTTTGGTCTAGATTTGAAATACGTTTGAATATTTCACATGTGTGAATCCTTGTAGATCGCAGAGATACATTTGGTATATGTCCAAATTATTTTAGAGAATGGTCATTATTTTCTCACATGAAATATGTGATATTCATGTTTGATTTCACCATTTTCTCAAACTCAAATGTGTTTGAATAATCCAAATCTTTGAATAGTTATGAGTAGGACAAAGAGGTATTTTTCATCTCAAATGGTTTGAAAGTGATCACTAGTTATTATGTTCCCTCATAACAATATATCCTATTTCATAACTTTTCATCACTTCAGGTGATTTTGATTAGAAGGAATATTTTAAAGGTTAATATATTCTTATGGATTGATTCTTTGTATTTAATAAATTGCCTTGTACCAATGGATCTTGGAATGAAATGGTTTGATGGATGTTTTCTTCACATAACAATATGAGGTCCATTATCATTCATTTTAAATAGGAGTAGCAGGAAGCTATTTTGAAGTCAAAATGTTCTCACATAGTTGTATATGAAGGTTTGTATCACCTAGATTAAAATATATTGGTATGGATTACTTTCCTATGTAGGAAGAATTTTCATATAAGGAAAGAATTAGTTGGAAACCTTCAAATGGATCACAGATTCCGAAATAATTATTTTTGAACAGTTTGGTATTCCATTGTCTCTAATGATTTCATTTCCTTTATGTGATAAAACCGAGGTTTCTTCCTCATATCTTTCTTCTGAGTGTGGATTCACAACTTGGTTTCCTATAATTGAAGTCTCACGTGGTTCCTTGTGAAAAGGTACTTGCAGGTCTTGCATCTTAAATTTGGTGATTCCATAAAGGAATTTGTCGTAATTTCAGTAGATTCACTACTGGCAAATAGTGTTTGTGTATCATTCTTATGATGAAGATATAAGATTCTTTGTATGTTTACCAAACAATAATTTGTGTCATCGTTAATATTAACCACTTCGGTAAGGGGTTTAGATTTTACTCTTACTCTAATGCATGTGATCATCTTGTCAATGTAGCACTAGGGTTTGGTAATGAATGGATAGATCTAGTTCAAAGGCGTGAAATTGTAGATCATCTCTACACTTTTTCTAGGGTTCCAAGTATAGATAGGAGATGGTCTTTGATCATGGTTTTATTTATATGATAGGTTGAGTGGGGATTAAGTCATTTTCTATGCATGCAGGCTTATAGGGTTGACTTTCTCTTGGATCATTGATGAGTGCATATTTGCATCTATGTTTACATTATTATTTTGTATTGTGAATATTGGGATCTTGGTATTTTTACGGTGCTTTCCAACGTTGCATATTTTATATGCATTTTTTCACCGGATGGAGACGAGATGATGGATCAGGATGCTGACGGTTGTACTATGGAGAAAAGGTAAAATAACGTAAATACATGTTGGGAAATAATAATATACGGAGGAAAACGAGAAGCAAACAAGGGAGGAGAAACCTCTTGACCAACTACTCTGACTGGGAATTTCTTACGCCGTATGCTTTCGGTATATAGTTAGGCGCCGCCTACGCCTCGTCAAATAGTTTCACCAGTGCAATTGGTTAGGGAGACAACATACCAACACCTAGAAATGGCAAAAACATCACCTCACGGAAGGCATGGGAGGAGGAACTATCAGCGGGATCCATCTTCACCTATTGTAGAGATCCAGGGATCTTCAAAGGCATGATCTTCATCAACCACCATGCATCACCATCCTCATCCACTTCATGCATACATCTTATCTGGATCTTTGTTGTAATTCTATACTGGGTGTGGATTTATACATGTGCTATCCATGCTATGATTGTTTCCGTATCATTGCCATGATGTTGATTGCATCCATATGCGATAGATCTTTAGTTCTTGGGGAGATGGAGAAACCTATCCTTATAGTGAGATGAATAAGTTATGTTATACATCATTATGTGTTTTTTTTTTTTTGTGTTAATTGTCTTCATCTTGATATTAAGGAGAAGTAACATATTTTCCTCTTATGGGGACTTCGATGGAGGGTTACTTGTTAGTAGGCGAGGATGATAAGCGTACTTTGTGACTATAGTGTTGTCCTTACATACGTACTAACTTGAGACAAGGAGAACTCTCAACCATATCCCATGCCATGGGATAAATCCTTTAATACTTGGCGGTAATTGGTTCTGCTATTTGTAGTTATAAAGGGGCGATATGTGCGATGGTTACTAGCAAATAGATCCATTTGTAGACTCCTCCTGCTTTATAGACACTATAGAGAATATTCATTTACCGCCTCTCGTTACTTAATCTACATTTCACCGTGTCAGCTCCACGAGCACTTGTTTTTCCTTATTGTAGTTCCAATTCTTGATTCTTGCTTTTTCTGCATTAATTTTGCTTTGCTGGTACCTTGTTCAGCCAAAATGCAAAAACAACTCTGCTTACATATTTCATCAGTTTATTATTTCTTAAGTACTTTGTTTTAATTATAATTAAAGAATTTTAGTCTTTTCACCTACTACTCAGCAGGATTGATATATTTCTTGAAACTATTACAACGTTATGTGCACTTTTGATCATCAAGCTATTTTACTGGCGCCATTGCCGGCTTAGCGCTATAAGTCCTTTAGTTTAATTTATTTACTTTTAATTCTTCGCGTTGGGATTGCAATGGATAATACTCAACATTTAAGCTTGACTTGAGGCGGTAAGGAAATGGGTTCTCCTGAATATTTATATTGTAACAAAAGCATAAATCCAGGATGGAGTCAAGATCCATCCTTTATTATTAATTGTTACACTCTGAAATTTAGGGACTAATACAGAAAATCCATATGGACACCCACAATTCTTTAGAAGACATTCTTAGTTCTTTATTTTCAATGGTATTAATTTTGATATGGTTTAAAATCCAGTTGTTTAGACAAACTCTCTCTAATAATGTTGCGGCGAACAGATCTTTTGTGTGTAGAAGCTTGCAAAGACTTGAGAGGACGGACAACTAAGTTCCTATCAAAAATATTGACCAACAAAGCTCACGGGATAGAGAGGTATTACGTAGTTTAAAAATAATCCTAGTGAAGGCTTATATGAAGGATATCTAAGGGCAAAAGTTACCTGAATGGTGCCTCTATCGTGTTTTGTCAGTTGGTTAATCACTCATATATTTTTATGAAGGGCTAAATATTGAAAATAGAGCGAATCCTGAACACTCACTTCCAAATGGCAGTTTTCTACCTTATACTTATGATGAGGCTTAGAATCTAATAATAAAATGAAAGAAGCTAGGAATTCTAAAGATAAAGGAAAATATTACAAATAGTTTTTAGAATATGCTTGCTTGCATTAACGTTTTCCTTCTTGAATGAGAGGGCCGGATACAATAATTAAAAGCCCTGGTATTGATTCTTACCGATAAAGAAAATTGGCAGAACATCTGAGGGCATTTGCAGGTACCTATAGAGACCAAGACCTCGTGAAACTTTCGAGAAAATAAGCGTGCGAGCACTAATGGAAGACTTCTCTGAATCGTGTACATGGAATCTTTGAAAAAGAACAAGAGAGGAAGAACAAATAAAAGAGGCGAGAAGAAACTAGAAAGGTGGAAGCTACAAGTATAGTAATGTTATAATAAAAGACCTTATGGAGGCTCGAATAGTGGAGGATAGAAATGGTTATGTGAGCCCCTTGTGAAACTTCAGAAATTCATCAAGGAAAGGTTGAAATGCGAGCTTACAAAACCTATGACCCCTATATATTATGGAGAAACTTTCTTATACACCGATTTATAGAACCAATTTCCACCATAAATATTATATAAGTCATCACTTTATCAGAACTTCACTACAACTTAAATAATCCAGATGTTGAACTTGGTGGAGACACTATTATTAAATTGTCTAATAGAACCAATATAAAACCGAAGGGTTAATCGAGAAATATCTATGTCTTTATTGGCTCACTCATGTGCCCCTTGATTTTCATATTGTTGATATGCCTCATAATTCTTTTTGCCCTATTCTTTAGGCGGGGACTTTTATTTCATCCACTGAAAGCTTCGATGTGGATAATCGGAAGGAAACCAGTTCCTTTGAAGTTTGGAAGAAGAAATGACATTCCACTTAAGCCAAACTAAAGAAGAGGCCATATGAAGTGGATAACATCAAGGAAGAAAAGGCAGTTGCAGGAGCTAGCAACGAATTCATTTTCGGTACTCCTACAAGATGAACTAGAAAGGAGCTTGATTAATTAGGAAGAAGCACGGATGATGAAGAAAGAAGACATGGTTACCTTGATTTCAGATTCGGAGGCATTTCAAAATCACATGACTATGAAGAATTGGTAGAAGCAGGAGAATGAAGAACCTCCACCAATAGAATTGAAAAACCTTCCGGATAATATGAGGTATGAGTTTTTAGATAATGAAAATAAATGTCACCATTATTATTAGCAAGAATCTATCGAGGAAAATGAAACTAATAAACTCACTTTTAGTTTGGTTAAGCATCGTGAAGCCTTTGGATATACATTGAGTGGAAATATTAAAGGAATAGGTCCATCTATTGTAACACATTTACTGGGATTACCATGCTTGATGATCTTGAACCGGTAGTAGATACACAAAGAAGCAATCCTAAGATGAAGGTAGTAGTAAGAAAATAAGTTATATACTTACTTAACTTTGGTATAATATATCCTATTTCTGACATTAAAGTGGGTTAGACTTCCAGCTCATTGCATACCAACACAAAATTAAGGTCTTGATCTTTGCTATAAATGAGGAAGATGAGCTAATTCCATGAGACCAATTATAGGATATCGTATATGTGCATTAATTTTGGAAACTAAATCACGAGACACTGAAAAGAATCATAAACCTATATCACATTCATGGATAAAATTCTGAAATACTTAGTTATAATTCTTATTTTGTTTTTCTTGATGGATTTATTATGGATATTCTAAAATTGCCATATAATGGGAAGATCAAGAGAAAACAACTTTTACTTGTCCTTATGCTTTATATGTATAGATTAATTCATTTGGATTATATGTAATACTGTGACAACTTTTTAGAATGTGTTCTAAAAGATTTTTAATGATTTTGTTGAAGAAGACTATGGAAGTCATGTAACAAAGCGATTTTTGTCGTTTAATGGAACAACTTTGATAATTGTCTCTATAATCGAGCGAGTTTTGCAAAGATCTTGACGCAATCAAACTTGGTTTTTGAATTGGGAGCAATGTCATTTTTCATGGAAAGATAAGGTAAAGTTTTTCGGGCACAAGGTTTTTAGAAGGGAATAGAAATAGATAAAACTAATATAAATACTATAGAAAATCTCCCGATACCTCGGGACATTAAAAGCTTAAAAATTCTAGGACATGCGAGGATTTTATAAGCGGTTTATAAAAGATTTTGCTAAACTAACTATGCCCCTACCAATCTTCTTGATAAAGAAACTCCATTCTATTTAGATCATGGTGCATTGCAGCTTTTTGAGAACCTTAAAGATAAACTAGTTTGACACCTATCATGCAACCTCCAAATTAGGATGATCCTTTCGAAATTATGTGTGATGCTAGTGATTATGCTTTAGTACGTGTTGGGACGAGATGGAAATAATTTGAATGTTATTTATTCAGCTAGTATACCTTTTAACAAGATTGAAAGCATTATGCTACTATGGAAAAAAAGTTTCTAGCTATAATAATTTTTTTGTGAACAAATTTCGATCTTACATAATTAATTCCAAAGTAATAATTCATACGGATCCCCAAGCTTTGCGTCACTGACATTGGGTCATGACATAGGAAAAAAATTCCTACGATGAGAACTACGCGCCAAGATCTATCTACTGAATCTGAGCAGCGAGATGGACATACATCCATCGAGAACTTACCCTCGAAGACAACGAGTTTTGTTAGCGATGTAGGAACTGGTGGTTGATGTAATCGTACCTTGCCGATCTCAAGATCGTGTGGAAGTCCGTGAAAAAAGCGCAACTCAGCGGCGCATCCGTTACTACGCACACGTTCAAAGCCACGGACAACCTCCACCTCCTCGCTCTAGCGATCCAGTGAGCAGCAACTCCTTCGGGGCAAAAATGCCAGGGAAATGTATCTCACTAATCCGAGACCATGAGAATAATTGTAGAGGGAAGAGATCCTTCACAAGGAGGTGTGTGGAAGAAGGAGGAGAGGAGTGGCCTTTTATAGGAGGAGGGAGGGGTACTCCACTTCCCCATGGCAACGGCGCATGGGAGGTGACCCTTACCCTCCCTCATTCATGTGGTATTAACCCTCATATTAAAATCCCTCTTCATTCCTTTAAAGTCCCACTTTAATTGCATTAAAATTCTATAAGTTTAATGCTCTCTCATTAATAAAACTCTTTTATTAAATTTATTCTAGTTAATTACTATTAATTAACTGAGTGTAAACATTCCTACTATCTAACCCTGCGATATTTCAATATCACATCACGAGAACCACTTTTACGCAATTTCACCTGAAATAATTTCGGTTTCTATCAAAACAATTCTTGCACTTTGTCTTTGTCGTTTTGAAACATATGGCTATTGCTCCAAGAAATGGTGTCATTAACTCTCTTAAGTGTGTCACCCTATGGTTCATGAATAATCACGAGACATGATTGAGACTCCTCTCGGATCAATAATGTCCGGAAGCGGGACACGGAGATCCATCTTGCGACTCTGCATATTCAGCGATGACTTACGTGATCGTGAGGCAACAACTGCGCAGCTATGCAAGCAATCCCTTTGTCTCATGATATATAATACATGTCAGAGATTCAATCATCGGTATTATCCAAATACCTAGTTTTATCTAGATTTACCGACATGCACTCTTTTCTCGTTCCGTGATATAACATTCTAATGATCACAACACTTGCTTGCACAAGCTATCTCAATGTGATATCACGAGAGGGCCCAGTATATCTATAAAATCATCCAGGATTGACAAATTCACTCTGATCCATGAGCCTCAACACTTAACACCTTGATGTACTTCGAACTCATCTTTATAGTCACCCTGCATTACGATTGTGACGTTTACGATGTTATCAAAGATACTATTCGATTGTTAGCAATTAACATGATCTCATGAATTACAGAGATAAAAGATTACTTCGTGTGATGTTATAGCAATATAAACATAATGACTTGATAAATAATGCTATACTTCATATGAATGTTCATCACATCATTTCATAAATGTTGTGACCTTGTTATTAACAACATCAATGTCCATGATCCGAGAAACCTTGATCATCTTATTAATCAACAAGCTGAGTACATAAGAGAGGCATAACGGAACCCTTTTGTTTATTGAACACACATGTATTGATGTTTTTCAACGTCCAATATAATTCTAGAATGCAAAATAAGCATCTATCATATATAAGGGAATACATAATAACAACTTTATTATTGCCTCTTAGGGCATATTTCCTTGAGTCTCCACTTGCACTAGAGACTGATAATCTAGTTCACATAGTGATAAATCTAACACCCATGGAGTTCTCTTTGTTGATCATGTTTTGCCCCCTAAAGGGAGAGCTTTAGTCAGCAGATTTGCTACATTTGTTAGGTCCGTGTGTACTTTACAAATCTTTATGTCTCCATCCTTGACATGTTAGCGGATGGAGTGACACCAGCCCGACATAATATGCTTGGAATTCTTGTGAGACCTCGGTTCCTTGGTGTTGGCTATGGCTCCATTGTTGTCACAATAGATCACCATGTCGGATCCAATGCACTAGGAACCACACCTAGTTCCGTAATGAACTCTTTCATCCAAAGCCGCTTCTGTGCCGCTTTAACCACGAAGCAACAACATATTCTGCCCGAACACATTCGTTGATCCGATACCACAGGTTGTTTGGAACTCCTCCAACTAACTTTGCTGCTCTACATTTAAGAGAAATACATTATCCGGATTGAGACTTAGAGTCATCGGATCGGTGTCAAAAACTAACATCGACATAACGCCTTAGCGACTAGCTCTTCTTCACCTCCATATATAAGAAACATATCCCTAGTTCTTCTTAAGTAATTGAGGATGTTTTTGACGTTATTGGTGTTCGAACTTGAGGATCCAGAGATTGAGGTACCTACTAGTCAAACTAATAGCATGTGCCACATCGGTCTTGTACATAGCATAAGAATACATTATAGAGCCTATGGCCGAGGCATAGGGGATCTTATCCATCATCTCTCTTTCTTTTGCTTGGCCATGGGACTTTGAGTCTTACTCAATGTCTTGCCTTACAACATAGGTAGAACCACTTCTTATTTCCGTCCATATTAAACTTCTTTAATATCTTATCAAGGTATGTACTCTGCGATAGCCCAATTAGGCAACCAGTCTATATCTATAGATTTTAATACCTAATATATGGCCCTTCACCAAGGTCTTTCGCCGAAGAAAATTTCTTTGTTTAGCATAACTTTTAACACTTTGCTCTTAAAAGATCTATATCATTTTCCAATCAATAATATGTCATCCACATATAATATCGAAATGCCATTGCTCTCACTCAGGTTTCTTGTAAATACAAGCCTCTCCATAAGTTGGACAAATCCAAACTCTGATCACCTCATCTAAGCGGAGATTTTAACTCTAGGGATGCTTGCTTCGGTCCATAGATGGATCACTTTGAAGTTTGCATACCTTATTAGCATCCTTAGGATCGATAAAACCCTTAGGTTGTATCATATACAACTCTTCTTCAATATTACCATTTGAGGAACACGGTTTTGACATCCATACTGCCATATTTCATGAATACGAAATATCTGCAGCAATTTACTAACATAATCCCTAACACCGACTTAAGCATCATGCTACGGGGAGAGAATGTCTCATCGTAGTTAACTCCTTTGAATTTAGCCGAAACCCTTTGTGACAAGTCGAGCCTTATAGATGGTCATATTACCATCGGCATCAGTTTTTTCTTTTGAAAATCCATTTATTCTCAACGGCCTTTTCGATCGTGAGTATAGTCCCACCAAGGTCCAAACCTGGTTCTTGTACATGATTCCATCTACCGAATTTCATGGCTTCCCACAGCCATTTTATTGAATCCGGGATCATCCTTCTCGCTTCTTCATACGTTTGCGGGGTCATCCATTTCATCAACCATGAAATTCACCCTAGCAGGATTACCGAAATGCAGATTCCGGGGAGCTGCCTGCGTGTCCTACTTGACACTGCAAGGTTAGGTAGTGTCCTCTTCGGAGTTTCATGATCAATATCATTAGCTCTCTCGCATTTTGTGAAGTCAACTCGAAACAATTTCCGGTGTTGTGCTACTCGCCATTTCATGAAGAGAAGGTTCATGAAACCTCTTGAGTTTTCTACCTTCCGAGCTACTCACACCTTTTATGCTTGAAACTCCTTCAAGAAAGGATCCATTCTTAACAGCAAAACCTTGCCCTGGATGCTGTGATAGAAGGTATACCAAATGAATTTCCTTAGGGCACTCCTATGAAGAGCGCTTGTAATATTTTCCGCTTTGGGTTTGAGTTTATCTGCATTGAAGTTTCTTCACATAAATTCCATCCCCAAACTTTAAAAAATGACAACTTAGGTTTGTTTTAACCCATAATTCATCACGGTGTCATTTCAATGGATTTTAAATGGTGCCGATTTAAAGTGAATGGGTTGTTTCGATGCATAACTTGGAAAATGAATGTGATGGCAAGTCGATTGAGACATCATAGATCGGCAGCACGTATCAATAAAGTATGATTATGGCGTTCAGACACACCCATTACATTGTGGTGTTCTAGCAGGCGTGAGTTGTGAAACTATTCCACACACTCTTTCATGTGTGTCTAAACTACGTAACTAGATACTCACCTCACGGTCGGACCACAGAAATTTGATCTTTTACTGTTACGATGATTTTCTACTTCATTCTGAAATTCTTTGAATCTTTTCAAAAGTTTCAGACTTGACATTTCATCAAATAGATATACCCGTATCTACTTAAATCATGTAGTGAAAGTAACAAAATAATGATATCCACCTCATGGAAACACACTCATTGGTCCATATACATCGGTATGTATGATTTCAATAAATAAATGTAAGCCAGTTCCATTATTTAAGCTGACAGCGTTCTAGTCATCTTGCCCATATGGCATGGCTCTCACATGTATCAAATGATTCAAAATAAGTGATTCCAAAATTCCATCGAGAATGGAGTTTCTTCATCGTTTAACGCCAATATGACTGCTACGGCAATGATTACCCACATATACATGGATATATCATTATCAAGTTTAATCTTTTAGCATTAACATTATGAATATGTGTAATATTACTATCGAGATCCAACGAGAAAATAAACCATTCAACATGGGTGCATGACCATAAAAGATATCATTCTTCTCATCGAACAACCATTGTTTTCAGATTTAGGAATAACCACTTTGCATCAAACCACGATCTGGATAAAATGTTCATGCTCGGTTGACCAGGGCGCAAATAACAATTATTTAGGTTTATAACTAATCCCGATGGCATATGGAGAGTGTAGCGTCTAGATGGCGATCCACATCAACTCTTGATCCATTCTTGAGCCCGCATCGTGACCTCATCCTTGCTAGCTATAAACGTTCACGCAACCCACAGATCGGGTTACATATATTAGCAAAACCGGAAGCCTTGTATCAAATACCAGATGCCTACTGCTTGAGTATAGTCAAGTACACATCAATAACATGTATATCACATATACCTTTTTTTGCCTTCTTGGGACTTACCTTGTCCTTAGCCAAATACTAGAACTATGCGCTTCAATGGCAGAGATCCCTTGCAATAGTAACACTCGATTATCCGGACTTAGGGCGGATCGGGGTTCTTTTTAGGTCTTGACTGTAGATTTTCCACCTTCTTTCCTTGATAACTTGCCTTTCTTATCCTTCTTGAAACACGTTGGTCTTATTGATCATCAACACTTGATGTTCTTTTCCCTAATCTCGCACTTACTGCCCAGTCTTAAGCATTGGCGGGAAGCTAGAGAAGAGGAACTTCTTCATGCCACGCATATTATATTTCACCACAGAAGCTCTTGTAGCTAGGTGGCGGAGATTGGAGAATGCCACGATGTATGCCTAAGTCAATGCAAGAATGACGTTATTCCCAGGACACAAACACTTATCTCCAAGTGTACCCAAACATTTGAATCTGCGTGCTCACTAGCAGACTGTTCTCCTCCATCATGTAGCTAAAGAACTTTTGGAAGCATTATAACTCTCTATGGCAACATGGAGTTGCTCGAAATCATTTTCAATTCTCCATGGTATCAAAACGCATTACCATTTTTAAGCGTTTTCGAGTCAAAGTTCTGGCTCTAGCCCATACGGTATGCCTGACAATGAACTAAGTTGTGGTTCTACCTGACGAGTCATATAGACATTCTTTCTTCCTCAAATCCGGGGGCATCGGGAGCTGGTGGGGGGCTAAGCGGCGCCTCTAGCACATATTGCTTTTGTGCAGCGGTGAGGAGAATCCTCAAATTCATAACCCGATTGGTGAAGTTGCTACCATTGTAGCAACAAGTTTCTCTTTCTCCATGAACACATTGAAATTAAAATCAGGTAGTACTCATCTCACAACACAATTTGTAAAGTTTATTTGGGCTAAAGCTTATGATAGAGTGAGTTCAACTAATCCAGGTACTAATGAACTCCCACTCAAAGCGACATCCCTCGTGTCCTTTTTGGTGATTACATGAACCAAATCCACTACACCAAGGAATCCAGATCATCACGCATTGAGTTGATGTAGCTAAGGAGAGAATCTATATGAGGCATCATATCAACTATATGACTCATGCTTAACCTTTAGGTCCATGTTACGAGGCCATATATATGCAGCATATCACTAGGCTGCACCATAAGTAAGAACCTTAGTATTGATGGCGTGTGTAAAAAGCTGTCTTACCGTTCCTATAAGCGTAGATTCGAGTACACCCGATCATCCGCGTTATGTCTCAAAACATGATCCACTGGAGGCCAGTGCATACTTAAGGAATAACACGTTTTTTATCTTGATATCTAAATGAGGATCATCTTACAATGCTATAGAAAGCGCCAAACTAGTAGTATATAAGATGCTTACATCTAATGTGTATAGAAAGTGAGATGATATGGTCCATGCATTTGATCTCTATCACTTGCATAAATGGTAGTATGATCTATCATTCCAGCATTAATAGCAAGGCCAAAGGTCTATGGAACTTACGTTGAATGTGTTATGTAAGTATTATCTATCATACATCTACTTACAACAATACCATATCGATACACTAGCCCGGCAACGATCTAAACTAGGCAGCCTCTAATTTATCAATTGCAAGTTTTATACGTGGCTTAGGGCTTCGAGGAGATAGAACCGTTCTTACCTCTGAACATGAACCACAATGAGGATAACCAGAAGTTATTAGCAACTCGTTTAAATCAAATATTGACTATAGTAGGAGAGGCAGGACACCACGCCATCCACTTATGCAAAACTAGTTGCGTAGCCGATCTGATGGAACCCGGTCTCATATCTGGCGATGACATGTAAGGTTAGTGCAATGCGAGCCGCTTTATCCTACTATGCCACCAATATCCAAAATACATGAATGATGCATTTATACCATGATCATCATAAGCCATACATATAAACAAATGTGTACTACGCGTTACAGAAGCATCTCATAGATCGAGGCTTTGATACAGCTTTGTTGGGTCATGACATAGAAAACAAAAAAATCCTACGATGAGAACTACACGCCATAAGATCTATCTACTAGATGCACGAACTGCGGATGGACATACATCCATCGAGAACTTACCCTCTCCGAAGACAACGAGTTTTGTTAGCAGTAGGAACTCATGAAGTCGAAGATCGATGTGGAAATCCGAGTAAGCGTAGCAACTCAATGACATCAGCGTCATCCATTTTACAGTACATCAAACCTGCGTTCAAGACACGGACAACCTCCACCTCCTTGCTCTAGCGATCCAGCCAGGCGGCAACTCCTTCAGACGAAATGCCACAGGGAACGCCTTGTATCTACGCATACCAATCCGAGACCATGGAATAATAATTCTAGAAGGGGAAGAGATCCTTCACAAGGAGGTGTGTGGAAGAAGGAGGAGAGGTGGCCTTTTATATAGGAGGAGGAGTACTCCTTCCCCATGTCCAAAGCGCATGGGGGTGAACCTCCACCTCCCCATTCATGTGGTAACCCCTCCACATTAAAATGCCCTCTTAACATTCCCTTTTAAAGTCCCCACTTTAAATGCATTAAAAATTCTCTAAGTTTAATGCTCTCTCATTTAATAAAACTCTTTTATTAAATTTATTCAGAAATTTTGTTAATTACTTTAATTAACAAACATTCTGCATAACCCCTTTCAATATTTCAATATCACATGCGAACCACTGCCAATTTCACCGAAACAATTTACGGTTTCTATCGAAAAAATTCCTGCGCAACTTTGCAATTCTTTCCGTGTAGAAACATATGTGCTCAAAATGGTGTCAGGTAACTCTTAAGTGTGTCACCCCTACGGTTCAGCTTGATGACTTACGTGATGGTGAGAACCTTTACTTACGCTTGTAATTTAATCCCTTTGTCTGCATTGATATAATACATGTAGAGAGTTAGATCATCGGTATCCAAATACCTAGTTTATACCGATCTAGTTAGAGCATTCGCAGACACTCTTTTTCTTGCTTCCGTTGATATAACATTCTAGTGATCACATCACTTGCTTGCAAGCTATCTCAATGTGATATCCTTGAGAGGGGCCCCAGAGTATATCTATCCGAGTCGCCGGGTTGACAAATTCTACTCTTGATCCATGAGCCTCAACACTTAACACCTTACATTAACCCTTGCTGAACCCATCTTTATAGTAGTCACCACATTACGGTGTGACGTTTGATGTTATCAAAAGATACTCTTCGGTGTGTAGCAATGTAACACCGATCTACGTGGTCTACAGGATAAAAGATTACTTAGAAGTATGATGTTGTAGCAATATAAACATAATGACGATCGTAATGCTATACTTGGATGAATGTTCATCACATCATTTCATAAATGTTGTGACCTTGTTATTAACAACATCCAATGTCCATGATCGAAAACCTTGATCACCTTGTTAATCAACAAGCTACCTCTATAAGAGAAGGCATAACTTCTTCAGGAACCTTTTTGTTTATTAAACACACATGTATTGATGTTTCTGATCAATACAATTCTAACGTACTCACAAAATAAACATCTATCATATATAAGGAATACATAATAACAACTTTATTATTGCATCTCGGGAGCATATTTCCTTCATCACTGCTTTATGAAAAGGATGCTAAAGCCTAGGTTGATTGAATTAGGTTTTATTACTACAAGAATATGATTTGCAAATAGTAGATGGGAAGGGTAAGGATAATCGATGAAGATCATCTCTAGGATGGAGAATAATTAATGACCGTACCTATTAATGAATAATTTAGGAGAATCTTTTAGCAAAGGTAGAAATTGATGATCCATGGTATGTCAGAGTTATGCTAACTATCTAGCAACAAGAAATTTTACCTCCGGTATGTCAAGAAATCAAGAATGAAATTCTTTAATGATCTTAAATATTGCACTTTTGGGATGATCCATATCTATATGCTCCGTCATGGACTTGTGGAATGATTGGAGAAGTGTGTTCCTAATCACAGAAATGAATGCGATATTGAAGGCTTGTCATGGCGAGTCCATATGGAGGGCATCATGCGAGGTAAAAGGACTGCTAACAAAGGTACTTCAATCAGGATTCTATTGGCCCACGCTATACTCCAAGGATGCACCGCAATTATGTGAAATATTGCGATAACTTGCAAAGAAGAGTAATATAGGTAGGAGACAAGAAGTGGCAATAAATTATAGTCTAATAATTGAACCCTTTGATGTGTAGGGAATGGATTACATGGGGACATTTCACGAGAGTCAAAGCGGTTATACTCATATTCTTGTTATTTGTTGACTATATTCTTGAGTGGGTTGAATCTATCCCAGCGAATCATCACGAATCTGACTACCTCAGTGAAGATGATCAAGGATGTCATATTCCTCGGGTTTGAGTTCCTAGATTTTTCAATTACTAGCGGTGGTTCTCATTTTATGAAAGAGACTTTCAGGAAAATCTCATCAAGTATGGAGTAACTCACTTAGCGTTGCTTCACCATATTATCCCCAAATAAGTGGTCATGTGGAACTCTCAAATAGAGAACTAAAGACCATATTTGAGAAGGCGATTGGCAAATCAAAGAAAATATTGGTCATACTGAAGTTAAATTACACTCTATGGGCATACCATACTACATTTAAAATCTAGTGGGTATGACACCTTATAATATGGTGTGCTTGAGTGGCATGCCATTTACCATTGAAATAGAACACCAAGCTTTTTGGGCAATCAAGAATCTAAATTATGATCTCAAGAAAGCAGCAGGGGAAAAGCGTTTTATTAGATATGCATGATTTATATGAGTTTAGAAGTTGAAGCCTAACATAGAGAATGCTAGGTTATTTAAAGAAAAGTTAAAAAGATGGCATGGTAGAAAATAGATAATATTTTTTTTAAAGTTGACACAAAGTGTTTGCTCTATAATTCTCGTCTTAAGTTGTTTCTAGGAAAACTTCAGGTCGAAGTGGGAAGGTCCATATGCTTAGTTGAAGAAGCCTATTCATCGGGGAGTAGTGAAGCTCAAGGAAAAACAACATCTCTTGCATGGGTGGTAAATGGACAGCGCTTGAAGCATTATTTCGGTTGAAAAGAAGAAGATATAAGTTCTGATCACTATAGAGTTGAGCACCCCCGAAGAAGAAGTGATGAGGCGAAAATACATGAAGAAGCGACAATTACAAGAAGAAGTATTTGGACTCAAGGCTGAATGGCGGTTTTCTGGTCGAAGCTATTGACCATAAAGCGCTTCATGGGAGGAAACCTATGTGAACTAAAAGGTTGAGTAAGTTTTTAAATTTTAGTTAAAGTATAGTTTGATATTGTTTTAATGAGAATTATTCATGCTTTCATACCGCAAAGAAGAAGGAGAAGATTGATGATGCCAAAATTAATTGAAAGTCTAGTGACATTCTCTATCAAATTCGATATTTACGTTAAGTTTCCAGATTAATAAAGAATACACGGAAGCGGAAAAATTTGGTGGACACGAGAAGGTTTAACGAAACTATCTGACGAGAATAAAAATTCGTAAGCTAGTATAGTTATTAAGTTATTGTATCGGCGCTTCAAATCCCACGAGAAAGGTACTGAGAGTTTAACGACCAACTATCTCTGGCCGAATTAAAAATTCCCCATATAGTCATGTAGTATAGTTATCGACTCTTCTCCAAAAAATATCGAGAAGCAGAGGTTTAACGACCAACTATCTGGACATAATTAAAAAAGTATGCCCGTATAATTCGCTTGATCGTCTGATTGTCTATATTTGACAAAATAATTTCTAGAATACTTACTAAGAGTTTAACGACCAACTTATACAACCCGAATTAAAAAATTCTACGTATAGTCGCGATCGTATAGTGCTGAATTATCGACCCTTCTTCAAAAAATTCTCGAGAAGCAGAGAGTTTAACGCGACCAACTATCTGGCGAGAATTAAAGAATTCCGCCCGTATAGTTTCGGCAACCGCTATAGTTGAAATATGCAAGCGTAGATGTAATTTTATAGTCCGGTTACCACAACTATAAGCGAAAGAACTATCTGAGTTACTTACCGCTATAGTTGCTGCGTTATGCAAGGCGACTAGAAGTTTTTGAGCCCTCCTTTTAAAGCTGATCATATCTAAACTTTTTCATTAAGTTTCTTGAGGCTACAACCTCGAACCTTGAAAATCCTTGCCATCTCTATACAAACCCTCTAATAACATGTCAGATGCGGCCCGAAGCCATCGACCTCCCACGTCGACCAGATCACGGAAGAAGAAAGATGAGAAACCGTGAAGAGGATCGAGGAAGCGAGAACCTAAGGATCGTCATCATCATCGATCCAAGCACAGGAGATCAAGCCTCTCTCCCAAATTGGGAGGACCTGTTCCCCTGAGAGGATGGAGATGATGAGACAAGCTGAGTGGGAAGGAACAAGGATGAGTACCTGCCTAATCCTTGCTCGTTACAACATGGGATCCTGTTATAAACCTCCTCTTGTTCCATCACCTCTTAAACCTAAGAAAGTCACGGCAAGATGAGATTCATGATAAGATGCACGTGAGTTAGAAAAAGGCTTTGCTAAGGCATGTATTGAAACAATTGGAGAAGGAATTGACTCCTACTTGATGATGAGCAAGACGCGAGAAGAAGAGTCGTCTGCAATCGAAATGGTAGAGTTGGTTTCTTGATTAAAACTATCTTTGAGTTAACGAGATGAAGAAATTCCTCAAAGAGGAGAAAATGTTGAAGCTCCAATACGACATGGCCAAGCTCAGCATTGGCGCTTTGAAGAAAGCATAGTTAAAAGCGAGGCGGCGTTAAGGAAGAAAGGCTGACGCTCCATCTAGACAAGAGGAGAATAGGTACCTACAAGGTTAATTGATCCCTTTGGCTTGATTCCAATCTTGGGAAGATCTTTAAAGACCTTGTAATCTCTCTTATAAGTTCTACACATTATAGTTTTGCATTAGTTCAAACGCTAGAAATAAAGTTTGCACCGTTAGAATTCCTTCGAGAATAGTCGATCCCTTTTATGAAATTCCGAGGTTTATTATTATATATGGAGGAATATTGAGTTTTGTGTTTGCTTTATTGATATATGAATGGCTTGAGTATGATTTTACTTGCACTTGATGATAGCGATGAGGTCTTCACACCATTGGTATGCTAGCAGACACACATAAAGATAATTTAGTCAATATGTTGTGTAAGTCTATGGTTTGATTCACAAAGAAAAATTATCTATCAATTAAGTTAAAGAAACCTTGAACAAAAGGAAAAGAAAGTGTTATCAAATAGAGTGAGAACAAATCGAGTAGAATCTCAAGTCATAAAATACTTCATATCACGGTTGGAATTTGATAATTGATATCGTTGAACTTTGAATTCCCTACATGAAGTAGAATATATAGCTAGCTCCTTTGCCTGACCACTTAAAAACAAAAGTGTGAACATATATGCAAAAGAAAGAGAAAAAATAGTGAATGTCGAGAGAGCAAATGAGGCATATACCACCAAGTAAATGTTGTAGTATGACAAAGAGACACTTTTGAGATTTTGAATCCCAAGTGAATCACGTCACTCCTAAGCAACGCTTGGGACTGTGTTAACTCTATTCGGTTGAATCGGGGATACTTCTACATTGTTGAGATTCATCTTTTATGTCTTTATTAATAACTGAGTGTGGAAGCCTTATAATACTATTGAGATGGTTAGAGTAAGGTACTATTCATGAACTTATTTCCCCACATATCGTACATGATAAACACATGCTGCAATTTGCCTCATTTATTTTATCGACTCAGACTTCATGAATATGAGGATCCACATCCGTTAGGATAAAAACTTGGGAAGTTAATAGATTGCATATTTGCATCATGTTTTTACATTATTATTTTGTATTGTAGATGTGGGATCTTGGTATTTTTCACGGTGCTCGGCGTGCACATTTTATATACATTTTCACCGAGGATGCGGGACAGATGATGGATTAATTACTATTGACGGTTGTACTATGGAGAAAAGGAGTAAATAACGTAAATCGCTTAACATTTGGGAAATATTAATAATACAGAGAGAGGAAAACCAGAAGCAAACAAGGGAGGAGAGAGAGAACTTTTCTTTGACCAACTATCTGACAGTAGGAGAACATTTCTTACGCTAGTATCAGCCTCGGCCCAAGTACGTAGTTGGTAGCCGTCTACGCTGTTGAAATCTACGTTTCGTCGAAATGAACACCGTGAAATGCTGATTGGTTCGGGGAGACCAACATCTAAAACACCTAGAAGTGTAAAAAACATCACCTCCGGGAAGGCATCACCGGAGGAGGAACTAATCCGCCGAGATCCATCTTCACCTCTTGTAGAAGTCCCAGGATGCTAAGAACATGATCTTCATCAACCACCATGCACATCACCTACACCATCCTCATCCATCCCATATACATCTTATCTAGATCTTGACAGGTTGTAATTCCTATACTCGTTTGTGGATTTATACATGTACTAATATCCATCTATGATTGTTTCCATTATCATTGCCATGATGTTGATTGCATCCATATACAGGTAGATCTTTTGTAGTTCTTGGGGAGATGGAGAAACCCCTATGCTTATATGTTGAGATGAGATAGAGATTATTATGTTATACATCATTAATGTATACGTCATGTTAATTGTCTTCATCTTAATATTAAGGAGAAGTGCACCTTCTTAATATTTGCCTCGCGAGACTCGATGGGAGGGATTACTTGTTAGTGAGCGGGGATGATAAGCGCTACGTGACTATAAAAGGCTATTGTCGCCGCGCATTACTAACTTGGGAACAATGAGATCATGTGCCATATATACATGCCACGGTGGAAAATCCCTTGATAAGCCTTGATGATGGTTGTCGATTGATAAATTGCTGTCTCCTTAATATATAAAGATGAAGACAGTGCTACGTACACATTAATGATGTATAACATAATAATCTCTATCTCATCTCAGTCATATGCTAGGGTTTCTCCATCTCCCCAAGAACTAAAGATCTACTCGGGACATGGATCTTGATCGACATCATGTGCAATGATAATGGAAACAATCATAGATGGATAGTACATGTATAAATCCACAACAGTATAGGAATTACAATAAGATCTAGATAAGATGTATATGGGATGGATGAGGATGGTGGTGAAATGCGGTGGTGGTTGATGAAGATACGATGCCTTAACATCCCCGGATCTGCCTGAGGTGAAGATGGATCCTGGCGGATTAGTTCCTCCTCGGATCACCTTAGGTGATGTTTTCACGACTTCTAGAGTGTTTTGTATGTTGTCTCCCGAACCAATTGCGGGGTGAAACTATTTAATGACGGCGAGGCGAAGGCGTAACTACTCTGACTTTGGGAGCTATCTGAGTGGAAGAAATTTACTCCGCCGTATAGTTAGTTAGGTTATACTCTCTCCTCCTTGTTTGCTTGGTTTTCCTCTGGTATTATTAATATTTCCCAAATAGCGATTTACGTTATTTTACTCCTTTCTCCATAGTACAACTGCTAACGATTGATTGGATCCATCATGCTGTCGATCACGGTAAAAGCAGAATATAAAATGTGCGGTGACGTAGTAAAATACCAAGATCCCACATCTACAATACAAAATAATAATGTAAAACATGATGCAAATATGCACTCATTAACTTCCCAAGTTTTATCTGAATGGATGTGATCCTCATATTCATGAAGCTGAGTCGATAAAATAAATGAGGCAATTGCAGCATGTGTTTATCATGTGCGATCTGGGGAATAAGTTCATGAATAGTACCTTACTCGAACCATACGAATAGTATTATAAGGCTTCCACACCTCGATTAATAACGGTACATAAAGATGAATCTCAACACAATGTAGAAGTATCCGATTCAATAGAATGAGTTAACAAAGAGTAGTCCCAAGCGTTTTAGGAGTGGCGTATTCACTTGGGATTCAAAATCTCAAAAGTGTCTCTTTGTCATACTACTGTCACGATTGGTATATGCCTATTTGCTCTTAGCATTCACTATTTTCTTTCTTTTGCATATATGCTCACACTTTTGTTTTAAGTGTTGTGCAAAGGCTAACCATATATTCTACTTCATGTAGGAATTCAAAGTTCAACGATATCAATTATCAAATTCAAGCGTATATGAAGTATTTTATGACTTGAGATTCTACCTCGACTTGTTCTCCTCTATTTGGATAACACTTTCATTTCCTTTGTTCAAGGTTTCTCTTTTAACTTAATTGGATAGATAATTTTTCTTTGTGAATCAAACCATAGACTTACAACATATTGACTAAATTATCTTTATGTGTTAGATTAATACCAATGGTGTGGAAGACTCCTATTTATCATCAAGTGCAAGTAAAATCATACTCAAGCCATTCATATATCAATAAAGCAAACACAAACTCAATATTCCTCCATATATAATAATAAACTCGAATTTCATAAAGGGATCGACTATTCTGAAGGGAATTCTACTTGAATTTCAAACTTTATTTCTAGTTTGAACTAATGCAAAAACTATAATGTAGAACTTATAAGAGATTACAAGGTCTTTAAAGATCTTTAAGATTGGAATCAAGCCCGAGGGATCAATTAACTCCTTGTAGGTACCTATTCCTCCTCTTGTCTAGATGGACCATTAGCCTTCTTCCTTAACGTTGCCCGCTTTAACTATGCTTTCAAAGCGAATGCTGAGCTTAGCCATGTAAGTATTGGACTTCAACATTTTCCTCTTGAGAATTTCTTCTCATCTGTTAACTCAAAGATAGTTTTAATCAAGAAACCAACTCTACCATCGATTGCATCGACCTTCTTCTCAAGGTCTTTGCTCATCATCAAGTAAGTCAATTCCTTCTCCAATTGTTTCAATACATGCCTTACAAGCCTTTTCTAACTCACAGATCTTATCATGAATCTCATCTTGCACTTTTCTTAGGTTTAAGAGGTGATGGAACAGAGGAGGTTTATAATAGGATCCCATGTTGTAACGATAAGGATTAGGTAGGTACTCATCCTTGTTCCTTCCCACTCGAGCTTGTCTCATCATCTCCATCCTCTGTGGAACAGGTCCTCCCAATTTGGGAGGCTTGATCTCGGGCAGGATGATGATGGCGATCCTTCAGTTCTGCTTCTCGATCCTCTTCACGGGTTTCTCATCTTTCTTCTTCGGATCTGGTTGGCGTGGGAGGGCTGCATGGCTTATGCCACGGATGTTATTAGAGGGCTTGTATAGGGATGGCAAGGATTTTCAAGGCTGGAGGTTATAGCTACTGCGAAAACTTAATGAAAAAGTTTAGATATGATCAGCTTTAAAGGAGGCTCAAAAACTCTAGCCGTCTTGCATAACGAGCAACCTACGGGTGCAACCGTATAGCTCCACCTATAGTTGTGAACCGGCTATAAATTACATCTCGTCGGTACCCTAACTATCGTCGAACTATCTGGTAGAATTTTTAATTCCTGTAGTATAGTTAATGGATTAAACTCTCTGTTTCCTCGAGAATTTTTTGAAGAAGGTCGATAACTATCATTGCGACTATCGTGTAGAATTTTTAATTACGGCTGTATGCAGTTGGTGATTAAACTCTTAGTATTCTAGAAATTATTTGTCAAATATGAACAAGCTGTCGACCGCAACTATCGGGCATAATTTTTAATTATGTCATTATAGTTGAATCGTTAAACTCTCTGTTTCCTCGACATTTTTTGGAGAAAGAGTCGATAACTATACGACATGACTATATATAGAATTTTTAATTCCGTAGTATAGTTAGTCGTTAACTCTCATTACCTACGTGGGATGGAGCGTCGATGTCACAATAATAATAACTATCTGGCTAGAATTTTATTCTAAATCATTATAGTTAGTCGTTAAACATGTCCACCAAATTTTCTGCTTCTCGGTATTCTTTATTAATCTGAAACTTAACGAAATGTCAATTTGATGAAATGTCAACTTAGACTTTGGACCAATTTTGACATCATCATCAATCTTCCTTCTTCTTTGCGGCGCATGAATAATTCTCATTAAAACAATACTCAAACTATACTTTAATAAAAATTTAAACTTACTCAACCTTTAGTTCACATAGGTTTCCTCCCATGAAAGCGCTCTTTTATGGTCAATAGCTTGACCGTAAATATAGCTCATTAAAGTCTTGAGTCGATCTTCTTGTAATTGCCGCTCTTCATGTATTTTTCGCTCTATCACTTCTTGAGGGTGCTCAACTCTATAGTGATTGCACTTATATCTTCTTTCACCGATAATGCTTCAAGCGTTGTCCATTTACCACCATACAAGAGATGTTGTTTTCCTTGGAGCTTACTACTCCGATGAATAGGCTTCTTCAACTACATATGGACCTTCCGCCGACTGAGTTTTCCTAGAAACAACTTAGAGCGAGAATTATGAAACAACACTTTGTGTCGCTTTAAAAAAAATATTATCTATTTTCTACCATGCCATCTTTAACTTTTCTTTAAATAACCTAGCATTCTCATAGGCTTCACTTCTAAACTCATATAAATCATACATATCTAATAAGCGCTTTTCCCTGTTGCTTTGAGATCATAATTTAGATTCTTGATTGCTTAAAAAGCTTGGTGTTCTATTTCTAATGGTAAATGGCATGCCTTACCGTTACCCATATTATAAGGTGTCATACCCACTAGATTTTTTAAATGTAGTATGGTATGCCCATAGAGTGTAATTTAACTTATGACCAATATTTTCTTGATTTGCCCTTTGTCTTCTCAAATATGGTCTTTAGTTCTCTATTTGAGAGTTCCACATGACCACTTATTTGGGGATAATATGGTGAAACAGTGAGTTACTCATACTTGATGAGGATTTTCTGAAAGTCTCTTTCATAAAATGAGAACCACAGCTAGTAATTAAAAATCTAGGAACTCCAAACGAGAATATGACATCCTTGATCATCTTCTTTGAGGTAGCTGCATCTGCATGATTAGTTGGGATAGATTCAACCCACTCATTAACATAGTCAACAACAACAAGAATATGGGTATAGCAGTTTGACATTTCTGTAAATGTCCCCATGTAATCCATTCCTACACATCAAAGGGTTCAATTATTAGACTATAATTTATTGCCATTTTCTTGTCTCCTACCTATATTACCTCTTCTTTGTAAACATCGCAATATTTCACATACATGTGCATCCTTGAGTAAGGTGGGCCAATAGAATCCGGTTGAAGTACCTTTGCGGCGATCCTTTTACGCATGATGCCCTCCATATGAATTTGTCATGACAAGCCTTCAATATCGCATTCATTTAAGTACGTGATTAGGAACACACTTCCGAATCATTCCGTCAAGTCCATGGCGATATAGATATGGATCATCCCAAAAGTAATATTTAAGATCATTAAAATTTCATTCTTTGATTTCTTGACATACTGGGAGGTAAAATTTTGTTGCTAGATAGTTAGCATATTCTGCATACCATGGATCATCAATTTCTACCTTTACTAAAGATTCTCGAAATTATTCATTAATAGATGCGGGGTCATTAATTATTCCTCCATCCTAGAGATGATCTTCTCTTTGGATTATCCTTGCCTCTATCTACTATTTGCAAATCATATTCTTGTAGTAATAAAACCGACCTAATCAACCTAAGCTTAGCATCCTTTTCATAGCGGTGATGAAGGAAATATGCTTACAGATGCAATAATAAAGTTGTTATTATGTATTCCTTATATATGATAGATGTTTATTTTGCATGCTAGAATTGTATTGATCGTAAACATCAATACATGTGTGTTTAATAAACAAAAGGGTTCCTAGTTATGCCTCTCTTATAGAGTAGCATTGATTAACAAGGTGATCAAGGTTTACGATCATGGACATTGGATGTTGTTAATAACAAGGTCACAACATTTATGAAATGATGTGATGAACATTCATCGAAGTATGGCATTACGATCAAGTCATTATGTTTATATTGCTATAACATCATCTGAGTAATCTTTATCCTTAGACCGAGATCATGTTAATTGCTAACAGGAAGAGTATCTTGATAACATCAAGCGTCACAATAACGGTGACTATAAAGATGGGTTCGATTACTCACAGAAGGTGTTATGTGTTTGAAACTCATGGATCGAGTAGAATTTGTCAATCCGATGGCGGATAGATATACTACGGGCCTCTCGGTGATATCTACATTGAGATAACACACAAGCAAGTGATGTGATCACTAGAATGTTATATCGCAGAACAAGAAAGAGTGCGTATCGATGTAGATCAAACTAGGTATTTGGATACGATGATGAATCTCGGACATGTATTATATCCGAGACAAAGGGATTAAATTACAAGCGTTAAAGGTTCTCCGATCACGAAGTCATCGTTGAACGTAGGTGAACACTGCCAGAGTTACGGATGCATTTGAGCACATATGTTTCATCTGAAAAGAATTACCATGGAGAATTTTTGATAAAACAGTATTTAAGGTGAAGTGCGAGAAATTGCGAAAGTTAGTGCATGTGATATTGAAATATTGAAAGGGGTTATATGTGAATGTTTGTTAATTAAAGTAATTAACAAAATTCTGAATAAATTTAATAAAGAGTTTTATTAAATGAGAAACCATTAAACTTAGAATTTTAATACATTTAAAGTGGGGACTTTAAAGGGAATGTTAAGAGGCATTTTAATGTGGAGGGTTACCTACATGAATAGAGAAGGTGAGGTTCACCCATCGTCGAGACATGGGGAAGGGTACCCCTCCTCCTATAAAGGCCACCCTCCCTCCTTCTTCACACCTCCTTGTGAAGGATCTCTCCCCTCTAGATTATTCCCCATGGTCTGGATTAGCGAGATACATGTTCCCAGTGGCATTTAAATGCGGAAGGTTGCTGCTTAGCTGGATCGCTAGAGCAAGGAGGTGGAGGTTGTCGGTGTCTTGAGCGTGTGTGCGATGCGGATGCGCTGCTGAGTTGCGGCGCTCGGACTTCCACACGATCTTGACCATGAGTTCCTACTCGTTAACAAAACTCGTTGTCTTCGAGGGTAAGTTCTGGATGGATGTATGTCCATCCGTTGCTCTGTATCTAGTAGATAGATCTTGGCGTGTAGTTCTCATCGTAGGATTTTTTTTTGTTTTCTATGCTGCGGACCCAACAGTGGTATCAAAGCCTGATCTATGCGTAGATGCTTTGCACGGGTAGTACACATTTGTTTATATGTGGGCGATGATGATCATGGTATTGCATCATTCATGTATTTTGGATATTGGTGGCATAGTAGGATAAAGCGGCCTGTACCAACCTTACATGTCATCGTACATGAGACCGGTTCCACGACTGACATGCAACTAGTTTTGCATAAGTGGATGGCGGGTGTCTGTCTCTCCTACTATAGTCAATATTTGATTTAAAACGAGTTGCTAATAACTTGGTTATCCTCATTGTGGTTCATGTTCGTAGGTAAACGGTTCTATCTCAAAGCCCTAAGCCACGTAAAACTTGCAATTGATAAATTAGGCGTCTAGTTTAGATCGTTCTTTGGGCTAGTGTATTGATATGGTATTGTTGTAAGTAGATGTATGATGAATACTCTTACAACATTCAACGTGTAAGTTCCATAGACCTTGGCCTTACACACAAAGGAATGATAGAGATCATACCACGATGCAAGTGATAGAGATCAAATGCATGGACCATATCATCTCACTTTACACATTAGATGTAAGCATCTTATACTACTAGTTTGGCGCTTTCTATAGCATTGTAAGATGATCCCTCATTTAGATATCAAGATAAAAAGTATTATTCCTTAAGTATGCAGATTACATGGATCATGTTTTAGAGACATAGCGTGATGATGGGTGTACTCGAATCTCGCTTTCATAGGAGCAGGTGTAAGACAGTTTACACTTGAATACTAAGGTTCTTACTTGGCGAGCCTAGCATGTACGAACATGGCCTCGAACATGGACAGAAAGGTTAAGCATGAGTCATATAGTTGATATGATGCCTATATAGATTCTCTCCTTTGAAGCTACATCAACTCACGTGATGA
Organism: Avena insularis; assembly: GCA_023614405.1. Lineage (NCBI taxonomy): Eukaryota > Viridiplantae > Streptophyta > Magnoliopsida > Poales > Poaceae > Avena > Avena insularis. Next base: position 98,630,377 of record CM042690.1, on the reverse strand, counting down.
TCGGACTTGGTGTAGTGGATTTGGTTCATGTAATCACCAAAAGGACCACGAGGGATGTCGTTTTGAGTGGGGAGTTCATTAGTAATTTGGATTAGTTGAACTCACTCTATCATAAGCTTAGTCTAAATAAACTTTACAAATTGTGTTGTAGATGGCACTACTGATTTTAATTTCAATGTGTTCATGGAGAAAGAAACTTGCTACGAATGGTAGCAACTTCACCGGGCTATGAATTTGAGGATTCTCCTCACTGCTGCACAAAAGCAATATGTGCTAGGCGCCGCTAGGCCACCAACTCGATGCCTGACGAGGAAAGAATGTCTATATGACTCGTCGGAGAACCACAACTTAGTTCATTGTGGCATCTTGTATGGGCTAGAGCGAACTTGAAAAAAATGGCAATACCTTTGATACCATGGGTGAAAATGATTTTGATACCCATCTTGCCATAGAGAGTTATAATGCTTACGAAAAGTTCTTTAGCTACATGATGGAGAGAAACAGCTCGGTTGGTGAACGCATACTCAAAATGTTTGGGTACAACGATAGCTTGTGTCCAGGAATAACGATTCCCATTGACTTGAAGCATACATCGTGTTCTCAATCTACGCCACCTAGCTACAAGAGCTTGGTGAAATATAATATGCAGGGCATGAAGAAGTCTCTTCTCGAGCTTATCGATGCTTAAGGCTAACGAAGTGGAGATTGGAAGAACATCAAGTGTTGATGATCAATAAGACCACGGTTTCAAGAAGGATAAGAAAGGCAAGCACAAGGGAAAGAAAATTGGAAAATCACATTTGCCGCTTTTGAAAAGAAACCCGATCGGCCCTAAGTCGACACGAGTGTTACTATTGCAAGGGGGTGGCCATTGGAGCGCAATTGCCCCAAGTATTTGGCCGGACAAGAAGTCAAGCAAGCAAAAAAGGTATGTCTGATATACATGTTATTGATGTGTACTTGACTAGTACTTTCATGATAACTTTGGGTATTTGATACAAGGTCGGTTGCTAATATATAACTTCGATTCGGGGGTTGCGGAACAAGCGATAGCTAACAAGGGATGAAGATCACGATCTTGAATTGACAATGGATCAAGAGTTGATGTGATCGCCATCAGGGCTACCTCTCCATATGCCATCGGGATTAGTTATAAACCTAAATAATTGTTATTTGGTGCACTGGCGAGCATGAACATTTTATCGAGATCGTGTTTGATGCAAAGTGGTTATTCCTTTAAATCTGAAAACAATGGTTGTTCGATTTATAAGAATGATATCTTTTATGGTCATGCACCTATGTTGAATGGTTTATTTACATTGGATCTCGATAGTAATATTACATATTCATAATGTTAATGCTAAAAGATTAAACTTGATAATGATATATCTGCGTATATGTACTTGCCGTCTAGGTCATATTGGCGTTAAGCATGAAGAAACTCCATTACGATGGAATTTTGGAATCGCTTGATTTTGAATCATTTGATACATATGAGCCATGCCATATGGGCAAAAGATGACTAGAAACGCGTTTTTCGGTTCAATGGAGCAGGCTGACAGTTGTTGGAAATCATACATCTTGATGTATATGGACCAATGAGTGTGTCGGTGAGGTGGATATCATTATTTTGTTACTTTCACGGATGATTTAAGTAGATACGGGTATATCTATTTGATGAAACACAAGTAAAACTTTTGAAAAGATTCAAAATTTCAGAATGAAGTAGAAAATCATCGTAACGAAAGATCAAATTTACGTGAGGCCAAGTGGGTGAGTATCTGAATTACGAGTTTAGCACACATGAAAGAGTGTGGAATAGTTTCACAACTCACGCCTGCTAGAACCACAATGTAATGGTGTGTAGACGTCATAATCATACTTTATTGGATACGGTTGATCTATGATGTCTCTGTGACTTGCCTTTGTCATTTTGGGGTTATGCCTTTGAAACAAGCTGCATTCACTTTAAATGGGCACCATCTAAATCCATTGAAATGACACCGTATGAATTATGGGTTGAAACAAACCTAAGTTGTCATTTTTAAAGTTTGGGGATCGATGTTTATGTGAAGAAACTTCAGATAAACTCAAACCGCGGAAATATCGTCTTCATAGGATGCCCTAAAGGAAGCGATTGGTATACCTTCTATCACGAATCCGAGGGCAAGGTTTTTGTTGCCAAGAATGGATCCTTTCTTGAGAAGGAGTTTCTCGCGAAAGGTGTGAGTAGTCGGAAGGTAGAACTTCGAAGAGGTTGTTGAACCTTCTCTTCATGAAATGGCGAGTAGCACAACACGGAAATTGTTTGGAGTTGACTTCACAAAATGAAGAGAGAGCTAATGATAGTGATCATGAAACTCGAAGAGGACACTACCGAACCTTGCGGTCAAGTAGGACACGTCTGACTCTGGCTATGCACGGCAATCTGTTGTGAATTTCATGGTTGATGAAATGGATGACCACCGGCGTATGAAAAGCGATGATGATCCTGGATTCAACAAATGGCTGAAGCCATGAAATTGAGATGGAATCCATGTACAAGAACCAGGTTTGGACCTTGGTGGACTTACCTCCACGATCGAAGGCCGTTGAGAATAAATGGATTTTCAAAGAAAAAGCGTCTTGATGGTAATATGACCATCTATAAGGCTCGACTTGTCACAAAGGGGTTTCGACAAATTCAAGGAGTTAACTACGATGAGACATTCTCTCCCGTAGCGATGCTTAAGTCGGTTAGGATTATGTTAGCAATTGCTGCATATTTCGACTATGAAATATGGCTGATGGATGTCAAGCTGTGTTCCTCAATGGTAATATTGAAGAAGAGTTGTATATGATACAACCTAAGGTTTTATCGATCTAAGGATGCTAATAAGGTATACAAACTTGATGATCCATCTATGGTGAAGCAAGCATCCGAGTTGGAATCTCGCTTTGATGAGGTGATCAAAGTTTGGTTGTCAAACTTATGGAGACTTGTATTACAAAAGCTAGTGAAAGCAATGTGGCATTTCTGATATTATATGTGGATGACATATTATTGATTGGAAATGATATAGATCTTTTAACGATGTTAAAGTTATCTAGCGACAAATTTTCGATGAAAAGACCTTGGTGAGCGTCATATATATTAGGCATTAAAATCTATAGATATAGATCAAAGGCGCCTAATTGGGGCTATCATGAGTACATACCTTGATAAGATATTAAAGAAGTTTAATATGGACGGAAATAAGAAGGGGTTCTTACCTATGTTGCAAGGCAAGACATTGAGTAAGACTCAAAGTCATCTGACAAAAAGAGAGATGATGGATAAGATCCCAATATGTTCGACCATATGGGCTCTATAATGTATTCCATACTATGTACAAGACCGGATGTGGCACATGCTATTAGTTTGACTAGTAGGTACCAATCTGATCCGAGTTGAACATTTGAATAGCGATCAAAACATCCTCAATTACTTAAGAAGAACTAGGGATATGTTTCTTATATATGGAGGTGAAGAAGAGCTAGTTAAGCTAAGTGTTATGTGATGCTAGCTTTGACACCGATCCGGATGACTCTAAGTCTCAATCCGGATCGTATTTCTCTTATGAGCAGCGAGTTAGTTGGAGGTTCAAACAACTTTGTGGTGGCTGGATCATGACGGAGGCGAATATGTTGTTGCTTGAGCTGACGCGAGGCGGTTTGGATGAAAGAGTTCATTCTGAACTAGGTGTGGTTCCTAGTGCATTGGATCCGATGGTGATCTATTGTGACAACAATAGACCATAGCCAACACCAAGGAACCGAGGTCTCACAAGAATTAAGCATATTAAGTGCGGTTTCACTCCATCGCTTGAACATGTCAAGGATGGAACATAAAATTTGTAAAAGTACACGGACCTAAATGTAGCAAATCTGACTAAAAAGCTCTCCCTAGGGCAAAACATGATCAATGTCAGAACTCCATGGGTGTTAGATTTATCACTATGTGAACTAGATTATTGTCTCTAGTGCAAGTGGGAGACTGAAGGAAATATGCCCTAAGAGGCAATAATAAAGTTGTTATTATGTATTCCTTATATATGATAGATGTTTATTTTGCATTCTAGAATTATATTGATCGAAAACATCAATACATGTGTGTTCAATAAACAAAAAGGGTTCCTAGTTATGCCTCTCTTATAGACTAGCTTGTTGATTAATAAGATGATCAAGGTTTCCTGATCATGGACATTGGATGTTGTTAATAACAAGGTCACAACATTTATGAAATGATGTGATGAACATTCATATGAAGTATAGCATTACGATCAAGTCATTATGTTTATATTGCTATAAACATCTGCGAAGTAATCTTTATCCTTAGACCATGAGATCATGTTAATTGCTAACACGAATAGTATCTTGATAACATCAAGCGTCACACGTAGCGGGGTGACTATAAAGATGAGTTGATTACTGAAGGTGTTATGTTGAAACTCATGGATCAAAATTGGAATTTGTCAATCGATGACGGATAGATATACTCTGGGCCCTCTCGGTGATATCACATTGAGATAGCTTGCAAGCAAGTGTTGTGATCACTAGAATGTTATATCAGGAGCGAGAAAGGAGTGCATGTCGATAGCGAGATAAAACTAGGTATTTGGATACAGATAGTTGAATCTCGGACATGTATTATATCATGAGACAAAGGGATTAAATTACAAGCGTTAAAAGGTTCTCACGATCACGAAGTCATCGTTGAATATAAAGTCGATTATGGATCTCGGTCCGCTTCGATTATTGATGGGAGAGGTCTCAATCATATGCATTATTCGCGAACCATAGGGTGACACACTTAGAGTTACGGACACCATTTTGGAGCACATATGTTTCAAGCGAAAGACAAAGTGCAAAATTGTTTTGATAGAAACGGAAATTATTTGGTGAAATTACTGAAAGTGGTTACGTATGTGATATTGAAATATGAGGGTTATATGTGAATGTTTGTTAATTAAGTAATTAACAAAATTCTGAATAAATTTAATAAAAGAGTTTTATTAAATGAGAGGCATTAAACTTATAGAATTTTAATGCAATTAAAGTGGGGACTTTAAAAGGGAATGTGAAGAGGATTTTAATATGGAGGGTTACCACCACATGAATGAGGGAGTGAGGGTCACCCTCCCATGCATGACCATGGGAAGGTACCCCCCTCCTCTATAAAGGCCACCCTCTCCTCCTTCTTCCACACCTCCTTGTGAAGGATCTCTCTCCCCTCTACAATTATTCCCCATGGTCTCGGATTAGTGAGATACATTCCCGGTGGCATTTAAATGCGGAAGGATTCTTTGCTTCATTTGGATCGCTAGGCGAGGAGGTGGAGGTTGTCGGTGGCTTGAGCGTGTGTGCAGAAATCTTGTTGCCTGAGATTTGCGGCCTTCTCGGACTCCACGATCTTGAGATCGGCAAGTGTGCGACTACATCAACCACGAGTTCCTACCGTTAACAAAACTTCGTTGTCTTGAGGGTAAGTTCTCGATGGATGTATGTCCATCATTGCTCTGTATCTAGTAGATAGATCTTGGCGTGTAGTTCTCATTCGTAGGAATTTTTTCCTATCTTTGCGGACCCAACAGTGTATAAAGCTTGGTGATCCATTATGAATTATTACTTTGGAATTAATTATGTAAGATCGAAATTTATGAAAGCAAAATTATAGCTAGAAACTTTTTTCCATAGTAGCATAATGTTTACGAATCTTGTTAAAAGGTATACTAGCGTAATAAATAACATTCAAATTATTTCCATCTATTGTCCCAACGACCTCTAAAAGCATAATCACTAGCATCACACATAATTTGAAAGGATCATCCCACTTTGGAGGTTGCATGATAGGTGCTGAAACTAGTTTATCTTTAAGGTTCTCAAAAGCTGCAATGCAGTCATGATCTAAATAGAATGGAGTTTCTTTATCAAGAAGATTGGTAAGGGGCATAGTTAGTTTAGCAAAATCTTTTATAAACCGCTTATAAAATCCTGCTAGTCCGAGAATTTTTTTTAAGCTTTTTAATGTCACGAGGGTATCGGAGATTTTCTATAGTATTTATATTAGTTTTATCTATTTCTATTCCCTTCTCTAAAACCTTGTGCCCGAAAACTTTACCTTATCTTTCCATGAAATGACATTGCTCCCAATTCAAAACCAAGTTTGATTGCCTGCATCTTTGCAAAACTCTGGTCAGATTATAGAGACAATTATCAAAAGTTGTTCCACAAACGACAAAATCGTTTGTTATGACTTCCATAGTCTTCTCAACAAAATCATTAAAAATCTTTAGAACACATTCACGAAAAGATTCTTTGCTACATTACATAATCCAAATGGAATTAATCTATAAGCATATGTCTTTATAAGGACAAGTAAAAGTTGTTTTCTCTTGATCTTCCGGCTATATGGCAATTTTAGAATATCCATAATAACCATCAAGAAAACAAAAATAAGAATTATAACTAAGTATTTCTAGAATTTTATCCATGAACAGTATAGGTTTATGATTCTTTTGTGTCTCGTGATTTAGTTTCCTAAAATTAATGCACATACGATATCCTATAATTGGTCTCATAGGAATTAGCTCATCTTCCTCATTTATAGCAGCATCAAGACCACCTTGTGTTGGTATGCAATGAGCTGGTCTAACCCATAATGTCGAAATAGGATATATTATACCGATTATCAAGTAAGTATATAACTTATTTTCTTACTACTACCTTCATCTTAGGATTAAGCCTTTCTTTATTATCTACTACGGTTCGGCATCATCAAACATGGTAATCCTATTATTTACAATAGATGGACCTATTCCTTTAATATCACTCAATGTATATCCAAAACTACGATGTAACCAAAACTAAAATGAGTTTATTAGTTTCATTTCGATAGATTCTTGCTAATAATAACAGGACATTTATTTTCATTATCTAAAAACTCATACCTCATATTATCTGGAAGGTTTTTCAATTCTATTGGTGGAGGTTCTTCATCTCCTGTTCTTACCAATTCTTCATAGTCATGTGGATTTTGTGCCTCTGGAATTGAATCAAGGTAACCATGTCTTCTTTCTTCTCATCATCTGGTGCTTCTTCCTAATTAATCAAGCTCCTTTCTAGTTCATCTTGTGGAGTACTGAAATGAATTGTTGCTAGCTCGGCAGTCGTCTTTTCTTCCTTGATGTTATCCACTTCATATGGCCTCTTCTTTAGTTTGGCGAAGTGGAATGTCATTTCTTCTTCTCAAACTTGATGAACTGGTTTTCCTTACGATTATCCACTCGAGCTTTGGTGATGGAAATAAAAAGTCACACCTAAAGAATAGGGCAAAAAGAATCTCGAGGAGCATATCAACAATATGAAAATCAAGGGGGGTACATGGGTGAGCCAATAAAGACATAGATATTTACGATTAACCCTTACGGTTTTATATTGGTTCTATTAGACAATTTAATAATAGTGTCTACGGTTCAACATCTGGATTATTTAAGTTGTAGTGAAGTTCTTGATAAAGTGATAGCGACATAATATTTATGGTGGAAATTGGTTCATAAATTCCATATAAGAAAGTTTCTCCATAATATATAGGGGTCATAGGTTTTGAAGTTTTAGTTACCTCGAACCTTTCCTTGGATGAATTCTGAAGTTTCACAGGTCTCCATAACCATTTCATCCTCCACTATTAGAGCCTCCATAAGGTCTTTTATTAACATTATTTATATTTGTAGCTTGAATTCCTTTCTAGTTTCTTCAGTCTCTTCTTTATTTGTTCTTCCTCTCTTTGTCTTTTTTCAAAGATTCCATGTATCGTATCTAGGAGAAGTCTTCCATTAGTGCTCTTGCGCTTATTTTTCTTCGAGAGGTTCACGAGGTTCCCATTCTATAGGTACCTGCAAATGCCTGCATAATTCTCAATAATTTTCTTTCTTGGTAAGAATCAATACCGGGGTTTAATTATTGTCATCTGTCCTCTCATACGCAAGGAAAAGCGTTAATGCAAGCATATTACGAAAAACTATTTGTAATATTTTCCTTATCTTTAGAATTTTCAGTTGCTTCTTTCATTTTATTATTAGATTCTAAGCCTCATCATAAGTATAAGGTAGAAAACTGCCATTTGAAGTAGTGTCTAGATTCGTTCTATTTTCAATATTTAGCCCTTCATAAAATATATGAGTGATTAACCAATCAGACAAACAATGATAGAGGCAATTATCTAGGTAACTTTTATACCTTAGATATCCTTCATATAAGCCTTCACTAGGATTATTTTTTAAACTGATAATAATACCTCTCATCCTGTGAGCTTTGCTTTCAGAATAATATTTTGATAGGAACTTGGTTGTCCATTCCTCTCAAGTCCTTGGTGCTTCTACACAAAAGATCTATATTCGCAAACATTATTAGAGAGTTTGTCTAAACAGCTGGATTTTAACCATATCAAAATTACGATCATTGAAAATAAAGGAACTAAGAATGTCTTCAAGAATTGTAAGTGTCCATATGGACTTTCTTCATTAGTTCCTGCAAATTTCTTAGAAGTGTAACAATTCGAATAATAAAGGATGGATCTTGACTCCATACGGATTTATGCTTTTGTTAGCGGTTATAAAAGCGTCCATCAGGAGAACCCATTTTCCTTCTGCCTCAAGCTGGTTTAAATGCTGAGTATTATCCATTGGTGTGGTCCTGCAACTCAAGTAAGAATTTTTTACAGAGTAAATAACTAAAACTAAAGTGACTTATGGCGCTAAGCTTCTCGCAATGGCATGAAAATGGCTTGATATTTCGCAAGTGCACATAACGTTTGTAGCTAGTTCGAAATAAATATATCGATCCACAAGGGTAGTAAATTGAAAAAGACTAAAATTCTTTTAACTACCTTCTTAATTAAACAAAAGTACTTAAGAAATAACTTTAAGATGAAATATAAGTAGAGTTGTTTTGCATTTTGGTTGAACAAGGTAATTTAAAGTAAGCAAAACTTAATGCGAAAGTAAGAATCCGTGTGTAATAGAACTTTGGAACTACAATAGAGAAAATGCGTTCTCGAGAATGCGGATACACGGTAACAATGTAGATTAAGTAATCGAGTATTATAATATTCTCATAGTGTCTATGTATGTGGGAGGAGCTCCATAAATGGGCGATTTGCTAGCAACCAACTGCACATATCGTCCTCATAACCACAACAGCGGTAACCAATTGCAGCGCTATTAAAGGATTTATCCTATGGCATGGATATGGCGATGAGTTCTCCTTGGTTCCCCAAGTTGATATGCGGCGTAAGGTATATTGTGACAACAACCTTATAGTCACGATGGCGCTATCATCCCAGTCTACTAACAAGTAATCCCCTCGAGGTCCCCATAAGAGGAAAATATTAAGAGGTGCACTTCTCCTTAATATCAAGATGAAGACAATTAACTGCGTACACATAATGATGTATAACATAATAATCTCTATCTCATCTCAGTCATATGATAGGGTTTCTCCATCTCCCCAAGAACTAAAGATCTACTCGGACATGGATGCAATCAACATCATGGCAATGATAATGGAAACAATCATAGATGGATAGTACATGTATAAATCCACAGCGAGTATAGGAATTACAACAAGATCTAGATAAGATGTATATGGGATGGATGAGGATGGTGGTGATGCGGTGGTGGTTGATGAAGATCGATGCCTTAGCATCCGGATCTGCTGCTTGGTGAAGATGGATCCCTGGCGAGATTAGTTCCTCCTCAAAATACCTTCCGATGATGTTTCACGATTTCTAGGTGTTTTTGTATGTTGTCTCCCGAACCAATTACGCGGGGTGAAACTATTTATTGACGGTAGGCAAATGGTAGCCAACTTCTCGGACCCGGAGACTGCTCTACTCGAGGCGGAAGAATTCTCCGGCCGTATAGTTGATTGGTTATCTCTCTCTCCCTTGTTTGCTACGGTTTCTCTGGTATTATTAATATTTCCCAAATAAGCGATTCGTTATTTTTACTCCTTTTCTCCATAGTACAAGCGCTTGATAATTGGATCCATCATCATCCCGATCCACGGTGGCGCGGACATAAAATATGCCGCTTGATACTTCTTAGTAAAATACCAAAGATCCACATCTACAATACAAAATAATAATGTAAAACATGATTACAAATATGCACTCATCAATGATCCAGAGAAGAAGTCAACCCTATGTTTGCATGCATAGAAAATGACTTAACTCTACTCAGCCTATCATATAAATAAACCATGATTGCAAGACCATCTCCTATCTATACTTGGAACCCTAGAAATAAAAGTGTAGAGATGATCTACACCTCCGCGCTTTTGAACTAGATCTATCCAGAAAATCCACACACCTAAACCCTAGTTGCTACATTGACAAGATGATCATCCACATGCATTAGAGTGAGTAAAATCTAAACCTTGCAGTGGATTGGTTAATATTATTTATGACACAAAATTATTGTTTTGGGTAAAAGCACACAAGAACATCTTATGGTCTTCATCATAAGAATGATTAGCTTAAAACACTTCCTATTGCCAGATGGTAGAATCTACTAGAAATCCTTATCAAATTCTTTATAAAGAATCCTCACTCCAAATTTAAGATGTACAAAGATCTTATAAAGTACCTTTTCGTCACAAGAAATCCATTTGAGACTTCACTCATATACAGGAAACCAAGTTGTGAATCCACACTTGTAAGAAAAGATATGAGGAAGAAACCTTCTTTCTTTATCACATAAAGGAAATGAAATCATTAGAGACAATGGAATACCAAACTGTTCAAAATAATTATTTCAGAACAGGGATCCATTTGAAGGTTTCAACTAATTCTTCTCATATGAAAATTCTTTCCTACATAGGAAAGTAATCCATACCAATATATTTTAACGAGGTGATACAAAACCTTCATACAAATCCATGAGAACATTTTGACTTCTCAAAATAGTTCTTATGCCTTACCTCCATTTAAAATGATGAAATGATAATGGACCTCACATATTGTTATGTGAAGAAAGCACTCATCCATCAAAACCATTTCATTCAAGATCCATTGGTACAAAAGGCAATTTATTAAATACAAAGAATCAATCCATAAGAATATATTAACCTTTTAAAATATTCCTTCTAATCAAAATCTTTGAAGTGATGAAAAGTTATGAAATAGGATATATTGTTATGGGGAACATAATAACTAGTGATCACTTTCAAACCATTTGAGATGAAAAAACTACCTCTTTGTCCTACCTCATAACTATTCAAAAGATTTGGATTATTCAAACACATTTGAGTTTGAGAAAATGGTGAAATCAAACATGAATATCCATATTTCATGTGAGAAAATAATGAAACCATTCTCTAAAATAATTTGGACATATGCCGAAATGTATCTACTGCGCCATCTACAAGGATTCACACATGTAGAAATATTCAAAACGTATTTTACAAATCTATAGACCAAACCCTAAACATAATTCAGATTAGAAATTCAAAATAGAAAATAGAAATGAAAAGGAAAGGAAACAGAAGAAAAAAACATACCTGGACAACCAACTGGGCGAAATCCACTAGCCAGCCCAGCATACAGCCCACCTAATCTGCCGAGAGTGAAGATTCCAGAGCGCTGGTTTTCCAGTTCATCGACGTCCAGTCGTCGCTGCAACATGTATGGGGCATTCCCGCAACCGCGACCTTGCTATCTGGTAGTCAGCGTGGCCCGGCTTGATGCGTCGCGCAACCTTTGACAGCCTGCTATTTACTAGGATACAAACGTCCCTTAGTTTCCTTAACCGTCTCTCTGATTTTTCCAAGAGCCCCATGTGTTGCCATCAGGTAAGCCATTTACTTCCTTGGGTTCCCACCGTCCCTGTTATATATGTGTGTGACACCGAGCAGTTTCTATGGTCATATGCAGTTCAGGAAAGAAATCTTGCGGTAGCACAGTCTGATGCGTTCTCATTCTGAAGGTGTATTCAGGTATGGTCAAACTTGATTTGTTTTCTCCATGGCATATATTTCCGGCGGGCCCTCGACGCTAAAAGTTACAGAAGTAATTTAAAGTTTTACTACTCCTTCATCTCTAATAAGTGTTGTTGATTTATATATCAGCAACATATATATGGATCAGAGGGTGAAAGTAGTTTCCCTCAGGTGATTTCTAGTACTAGGCTACTAGCATGAAACTCTGGTTTATACATCTAGAAAATTTTTTACACAAAATGGACGTTTTCAACTGAAAGTTATAGGATTGAGAGAAAACTACTAGTTCACTGAAAGTTTCGTGCTAGAGAAAACGTCCAGATCTACGAACTGGATTGAGGGCGTTCGTCTAACTATCCAAGTCCATTTACTTCAAACTGGTGCACACGCAACTAGGGTGTGCATACACCGTTCATGGTTTCACCGGTTTGGGCCAGCTCATTTTTTGCACTAGATCTGGGGCATGTGGATTCAAATTAGCAAAAAGAAATTGAACTACTAGAGTGATTGCTTTGGCCGGTCTGAGCGGTTTCCACGCAGGTTTCGTATTTTGCCCACCTACACGCAATGTTAGATGTCACATTTTCCTAGTGGAATATTCACATTCTTGCGAGGTACAAATCGTATTGCTATTCTGGTTGAGTGAACTCTATATTAACTAGGAATCTATAACAGCATGGACATGACACGTGGCGCCAAGTGTGGTACACCGTGGCTCTTGTTTTCGTCACTCTCCTGCCCGAGGCATAAGACGAAAGATTGCCGTTGCTCCAACCAGTGGGAAACCACTTCCACCGGTGAGTGAATTGTTTTTTGCTTTGCTGCGACTTTACCTAGCCTTGCTTTTGGAAGGATCTTTGCATCTAAGATAAAGCGCTGTCTATATAAAAAGTATGGCAGTGTGTTCACAATGTAGTCTATTTGGACGTCATATAACCCTTCTGATCGGACCGAGGTCTCAGCTCATTCTTTCAAGGGTTGGATTCAGATATTAGCCATGGCAACTTTCTTGAGTTTACTGTACCCATGTTCGGACAAGAGGTTGCTTATGGCGTTGATACTGACAACTCCGGGAATGAAACAGTCTCGTTTTTTATCTTGAAGCATTAAAAAGCAATCAAAGTTGAGGGACATTTCCATCCCATTCTTCAAGAGGTGGGTACGTAGCATATTCTTGGCACCCCCTATTTCTGGCGATTTCCGCTAAAATTAGTAGTTTTAGTCCACTGTGTGGTACTGTGCTCTTCCATAGGATTTATAGCAGCTTCCGCTGCATAATCCTGAAACTAGACTAGTGTTGTCCTCTGTATTCGTGAATAAACTGGAGAATATTGCCGAAGACAAATTATTAGCGGTAATGGACTTAAAAGATAGATGGCTGCTAATGTTGTGATCAATCCTTCTGAGATTCACATGACTTCCGCAACAAAATAATTGTTCTTATCTACCATATGCATAAAATTAAATTAGCAACAGTGTAACAGTGATACTCTGGTACAACTAGTTATTATATAATGTATCACGTTTTGGACTAACTCGATCCATAATAAGTGTCGCTGATTTTGATTGCAAGATTGTACTCAATTAGTGACATTTATTATGGATCGGAGGGTACATAGTTAATTTAAATTTGTACATACGGAATTGGTATGTTTGCATTTATTTATTACTACCAGTCCACTTACGAAATGATGTGTTTTTTGTTGGTAGGAATACTTTGGCAAATGGAGCCAGGAAGGCATTGTTTATTTAAAACATGAACTTGGCAGTGTCTTTCCCTTGTCCCAATTCCAGCAAACTACAGGCGTGACAAGGCATTATGAAGCTAACAGAAATATTCTCTCAAATTCTGAGATCACGTAGAGCTCTAGCAGGGGTTGAGGAGGACGTGCTACAGAAACTAATGGATTCCAAGAGTATAAGGCAGGCTCCACAACCGAAAGGGAGGTAATAGGACTGATAATTGGGTTGATCTTTGCTGGAAAGCACACAACCTCTCAAGCTATCACACCTGGACGGAGCTGGCCTACTTAGCCATGAAAATTCTTAACAGCTGCATCCGAGGAGCAAAAAGGAAATCATGATGAAATACAAGGGAAAATAGAATACGATGCCTTGCTAGAGATGAATACCCTTCATAGGTGTGTCAAAGAGGCACTTCGGATGCACCCACCAGGACCAATGTTGATTAGCAAGGCACATAAACATTTCACGGTCCGGACAAAGGAAGGACAAGAGTATGACATTCGAAGGGCATACTATTGCAAGTCTATAATTACAAAACAATAGGATGCCTTACATTTATAAGGATCCTCATTTGTATGACCCAGATAGGTTTGGTCCGGCAAGGCAGGAGGACGTAGTTGGCCAAATTCACTTTCACATCTTTTGGCGCTGGAAGGCATTCTTGCGTTGGGGAGGCCTATTCTTATGTGCAAATTAAAGTCATATGGAGCCATCTACTGAACAACTTTGATCTGAAATTATTGACCCCATATCCGAAAACTAATTGGAATAGAAAGTTGATCCCAGAGCTTCAAGGAGTATGATGATCAGCTACAGAGACGTCGGCTGCAGGGCTAAGCTAGCACCTGCTTGCACTCATACAAATTGATAATACAGTATGTGCATCAGTGCAGCGACCTGTATACGTGTGCGGTTGTATGTGTGTATCACTTATTTATTAAGATGGATTATCTTTTATGACTGTAATCATTTTGGATAACTTTTGGACAAGCAGAAGAGCAATAGTTGTATCAGTGTCGTTAGTAAAAAGTTGTATCAGGAAGTTCTTATTACAGAAGGTCCATACAAGCCGGCAAAGATAAATTAAAGGCAGGTCCTGCAAGATTTCGGGGCATGGGAAACTGAACTTAGGTCCTTTAATGCAACTATATATTAAAAATAGTAGTCAATATAGGTATACTATGAACTATTATCAATAAAATAGTAATAAATATATAAAATTAACCCATGGCATCCAAAAGCAATATTAGATATAAAATAAATTGTGCATATTATCTAAAAGAATTATTCAGTCCGGAAGGAAGTTACAACCACTGCAAATACCTAAATGGAAATGAAAAGATATTAGAATGTATTTTGTCACCAGATTGCCCATGAAGAAAACCACAGGATATACTCTAGGTAATAGTAGACCGGTTGACAAAGGTGCATATTTTCTAGCCGTAAACCATAGATAGTTATGAGAATTTAGCCAAGATGTATGTTAAAGAGATCATAAGTAAGCATGGGTACCAAAAAAATAATGTCGGATCAAGGATCTAAATTCACTTCAACATTCTGGAGGCGATTGCAAAAGCTTTAGGATCTCAACTAGACTTTAGAACAACCTATCATGCTCATGCTGGAGGACAAATGGAAAGAACAAACCAGATTCTAGAAGACATGTTGTGTTCTCTAGATTTTGGAGGATCTTGGACTGAAATCTGCCATTAGTAGAGTTTTCTTACAACAACATTTATCAAACTAGTGTTAATATGGCACCATTCAAAGAAATTTATGGAAGAAATTGTAGATCACCTATTTTTTGGTATGATCTCGAGGAGGATAGAGAATTTGAACCTTACTATATCAAAGAGAAGTAGAAAGTGATTGCCATTATTAGAGATAGATTAAAGATAGCCCAAAGTAGACAAAAAGTTACATGAACCTTAAATGGAGAACATAGGAACCACAAGTCCAGAGATATGATATATTTAAGAGTTAAAATGCGACTCACTTGGCGGGACCTTGGGCGAATTTCTGGAGGGCAAATGGGCTGGGGGCTAAAATATGAGCTACAGGCTGATTTTAATAGACAAATGGGCCAAACCTGTAAATAAAAGCCTGTTTCTGCATGGGCTCAAGGCCGGCCTTTTCGCCTCCATGAAGGTCCGCCGATGGTCCAACTAGAGGTAAAGAGATTTGGAGCGAAATGACGGTTAATCCCTAGATATATTGGACCATTCGAATCTTAGATCAAAAAAGACTAGTAGCCTATAAATTGGAATTACAGGAAGGTTATCCCAAGTACATAACATATTCCATCTATTCCAGTTACAAAAGTGTATAAAAGCACTCGAAACATCTTTGAACCATACATGACTAGCGTTACAGTTAGACCTTAGATATGAGGAACAACCATCCTAAATTCTGACACAGAACTAGAGAAGGTTAAGAAACAGAGCAATTAAGTATTGTAAGGTTAAGTGGAAACACCATCCCAAGAGAAAAACCACGTGGGAAAAGAGGAAGATTCGTCAGGATTATCCTCAATTCTTCCGCGTACTAAGTTGTGTAATTTCGGGACAAAGTTATTATAAGGGGAAGGATATAACATCCCAAAGAATAGGTCGAGGGAAGGGTAGATGTTACAATTGCATTTGCATTGCATGCATCTAAAATTGAGGGTAAATTTCAAGTTTTGTTTTGAAGTTACAAAGGGAGTCAACTCAAGCTATGAGGAGGTATAAGAAGGTCGAGTCACTATTGAATGCATTTGAGGTGTGCAACCACATAAATCCTAGAATATAAATAGAGACCTAGAGCAACCACAATCCTCAGAGCAAAGCTCATAGTAATCACCCCCAACTACGCCAACCTTTGCCTTATCTATTTTTTGGCAAGTGAAACGTGTCACATATTTCCCAAACTTCTATTTTTTAACATTAGTATTGATTAGCAAAGCTTTTCAAAATAACACACCAAAATGGTGATAATAGTAGTTTTCATATATATATATGGAAATATCATTACACATGTCTTTGTGCACCTCATGGCATTACACACTATCCAAAATGAAAAGAAATAAAAGCCACCAAAAAAGAACACTACATATTACTCAATCTACTACAAGATTAATTACTACGAACTAATACTAGCAACATAATTAATCCTAACTCTAATTATATCTATTAGCAAGCTTGTCCAACCTATCATTAATGGATTGCACCCCACTGGCCAATCGCTGCAGCTCCTCGGCGGTGACCGCGATCATTGCCTGATTTTGCACTTCCTGATTGCATGTTCCATGTGTTGATCTTGCCCACCATAGCTTACACACACAGCTCGAGGTGGAACTTGTATTTATCTCCTTTGGAAAGTTTTTTGCCATAGGCACGTATCGCCATGCGTTACATGGTTAGTGCATTGATAGAAGATGAACATGTTGTGTTGCTCGTTCCATTGCAGGTCAGGGATATCCTCCGGTGCAACAGGAATGTCGAACTTGGAAAAAAACAATGCACAGTTGTCTGGTCGAGAAATCACGAATTTTTACAGGGACAAACAGGGAACAAAAAAAACCAAATCACAGCTGAATACAATGGCAATGAAATTAAAAAATAACAAGTGCACTTCACATAAATCAGCCCTTGTCTAGAAAGTTAGGATAGTGTTATGCCTCATCTTTGCCACAGATTCCTACGCGCCGCTTCGGCTGCGTAAATGACTTCATGGAGAGAGAAATACATAGGTTGAAGAAATGATGAAAGTGGTAGACATGAGAGATAAATTACGGTCATGGGGTGGTTACCTTCCTTATAATATTTAAAGATGTTAACGTCCTAGGCTTTAGTGGGTGATGGCTCCAAAAATAGCTATCTTCCACCAGCGTTTAAACCGCGTTCTTAAACATTGCTTTCATACTAAGCCAAAACCATCACTTGCGAGATCGCTGCGAGGCCCACATGCCCTCTTCTATACATCCTCCTCCCAACCAAGTTTTGGTGTTCTCCGGCTGCCATTTCCATTTCATAGAATGCCTTTGCATCTGCTGCTCCGTGCCACAGCTTTTCAACGTAAATGCTGCGTTACAACATAGACCGAAACTCTCCCAAGGACTTGCTACTAAGATGGACCTTCATATTTTTCTCAATATGCCAAGTTATATATTCAAGTGTTAGACATAAAATACTCTCGTGTTTCCTAATGATGCCGAGTCGAATAAATCGTGATTACACTCGAGGCATCTTCCTAACACATTGCGCTTTAGAAATACTTTGCAACAGCCACACATATGTTTCTTCTTTCTCATCGAAACTATGGCACAATCGAAAAATAGTAGTCTCTCGGTGATTCGAGGTTGGGACCAGCAAAAGGTATGAATGGCATACCATAGCAATTCATCTTGTATGTGCTTGTCAAACCACAAGGACATCCCATAGTCCTCATAGTCTGTAAAAGAAATTTTTGAGAATCACGAGATCATTCTTTTTAAATACATCCTTCTTTATCTAACATTCGTGCCCTAAAAATATCTTAGGCCCCTCCCCTTCTACTGTAACCATAATGCCAATGGGCATGGCAGCATCACCTTCTTGCCGATAGGTTTTTCTCTTCTCCTTGCAAAATGGTTGTACATATCCTCCTAACAGTACCCAACACCATCGTACAATCCACTTTTTTTTTTTTTTTTTTTTTTCACCAGATCATGGAAGATCCATTATGGTGTGCTTCCCTAATTCTTACATGGCACCCATAGCTAATATCTCAATAGCCTTCAGCACTTCTTTTATTTTCTATGCGACCAAGAAAAAGGTACTTCATGGCCAGTCCTTGCTACACAAAGATTTGAATTAAGCCGAAGAAGAATATGCCGAGAGGCAATAATAAAGTGGTTATTATCTTTTATTCCTTGTAACATGATAAATGTTTATTTTAGCTGTACTTATAATTGTATTAATTTGGAAACATTAATACATGTGTTGTTTAATATAAACCAAAAGAAAGTTCCTAGTTAGCTGCCTCTCTTATAAACTAGCTCGTTAATTAACCACAGATGATCAAGGTTTCACGAGTCATGGACATTGGATATTGTTAATAACGAGGTCACAACGATGATGGAATGATGTGATGAACATTCAATACAGAAGTATAGCATTACGATCAAAGTCATTGTGTTTATATTGCTATAACATCATCATCGCAAGTAATCCTAGTCCTTAGACCATGAGATCATGTCAATCACTTAACACTAGAAGAGTATCTTGATAACATCAAATGTCTTACACCATGAAAGAGTGATTATAAAGGTGGGTTCGATTACTACGAAAGTGTTATGTAGGCTCATGGATCAAGAGTGGGATTTGTCCATCCACGATGATGGATAGATATACTCTGGAGCCCTCTCGGTGATATCGCATTGGTTAG
Source organism: Avena insularis (assembly GCA_023614405.1). Classification (NCBI taxonomy): domain Eukaryota; kingdom Viridiplantae; phylum Streptophyta; class Magnoliopsida; order Poales; family Poaceae; genus Avena; species Avena insularis. Next base: position 98,611,210 of record CM042690.1, on the reverse strand, counting down.
CTTGCAAGAAAGTGATAGAGATCAATAGAATGTTATATCACGGGAACAAGAAAAGAGTACATGTCGATACTTGCAAAGATCAAACTAGGTATGGAGATACCGATGATCGAATCTCGGACATGTAATATATCAGCGAGACAAAGGGATTTAGTTACTAGCCTTAAAGGTTCTCACGATCCACGAAGTCATCATTGAGTGTGTAGGAGTCGATTATGGATCTCCAGGTCAGCTTACGATTATTGATGCGAAATTGGTCTCGATCGTAATACGCATTGATTCCTTGAACCGTAGGGTGACACACTTAAGGGATACCTGAGCACCATTTGGAGCAAATATGTTTCAGATAAACTTACTTAAGAAAGCGGCTAGGAATTATTTCAATAGACACCAAAACTGTTTTCGAATTGAAATTGCTAAAATTGGTTCTACCATGTAATATTAAAATATTGCAAGGGGTTTTATGTGAATGTTTGTTAATTAGTAACTAAAAAATTCTGAATAAAATTAATAAAAGGTTTTATTAAATGAGAGAGCATTAAATTTGGAGAAATTTAATGCATTTAAAATGGAGACTTTAAAAGAAAATGTGAAGAGCATTTTAATATGGAGGGGTTACCACCACGCATGAATGGGGAGTGAAGGACACCACTCCATGGGGCGTCGAATCCATGGGAGGAGTACCCTCCCCTCCCTCCTATAAAAACCCCCTTGATGAAGCCACAAGTATAGAGGTGTATTGCATTATTTTTCGATAAGTAGAATTAGTCGAGAACCCAACGAGGAGGCTTGAAGAGTCTTTGGCTAGTGGTATGGATCGAGAATTCTCTGCAAATACTTAGCAAAGCAGTGTTTAGGGGTTTTCGATAAAGCAAGTAAACAAAGATGCGAGTAAATGAAAGGCGGTAAGAATTTATGCACGACAAAGTGGCCCCAATCCTTTAATAAACCAAAGAGACAAGCCGGGTTGTATTTCTATAGATGACCAAACGTTCTCGAGAACACATGGGAAGATTTGTCAAGTGCTTTTGCTTCATATAGCTGATTAATCTTCTACGGCGGCTTTGCTAAGTGTTGTGTGGGTGAACACAATACTTTAATGTCTTAGCCCATCCAAGACTAATACATACTTGTGAGTTATACCCCTTGCAAACATCCGTAAAAGTACAAGAAAGAAATAATTAAGATGAGAAACCTAACCCACATCTTTAAACTCTAAGACCGCTTCGTCCCCTTGTGCAATGGTTTCCCTAGCTTGGGGGTTCAGGTTTACATCACTTTCCGTGACCCCTACGATTAATGTAGCCTTGAATACATAATGCATTCCCCTAGGCCCTTATAGGTGAAGTGTCATGTAGTCGATGTTCATGCCCAACTTTTCACTATAAGAAGTACACCAGCAACTTAAATAAGCAATCTATTGAATCTTTCTCAGCAGCATGACTCCACTACTAACAACACGACTTCTCTCATGTCCTCAAAAGAAACAAAGCGAACTACTCACAAGACATCTATTATGGATTCATTGATAGGAGATGGAATAATGATGTATAACAATTTGAACATAAACAATAATTCAATGGTTCACTCCAATAGCATCAACTACAAAGAAGTAATCAACAGGGAAAGTTTCCCCGAACTGACATGCAAGATTCAGCATAATTGTTACAGACCAATATGGAGATGGTGATGAGGGGTGATGATGGTGATGATGGTGGTGATGGTGGTGATGATGATGATGATGATCGATGAAGTCCGACTTGATGGTGGTGTTGATGGCGGCGATCTCCCCTCTTGGGAAGAATTCCCGGTTAGAAATGCAATGCAGTAATGGGAGAGGTCTTTCTCTCTACATTGTTTTCCGCCCTATGATGGCGAAGTCTACTATAATGGTTGCTCCCCAGTCTTAGGGTTTACGTTGAGGGATGATATACACTAGGGGAGAGAGGCTTGAGGAGTGGGCCAGGCGAGCCACACACACCACTCCCGGCCCGGCGGCCTAGCGGCCTGGGCACACCCCGGCGCCATGGGGTGAGTGTGGGCCCCTTAACCCTCCTCCCTCCATCTACTGGCATCGAGTCTTACGGAAAAATAGGATTTTCCGATATATTTTCGAGATTTTTTGATCTTGGTACATTTTGCCTCCAACAGCAGCACCTTTTCCATGAGAATCTGACTACTGACTGGCGGTCCATGCTCCAAGAAGTCATCAACCATACACAAAAAAATAGATGAAATAACATAAAGCGCATCACCTCTCAATACTGAGAAATATATCAATGAATAATAGTGAATTAAGACATAGAATAGTGATGCAAAATGGGCGTATCAACTCCCCCAAGCTTGGGCAAACTTGTCTACAAGCCGAGCTGACTCAATGAAACATGACCTGCGGGTTTATGGAGTGAAGAGTCGAAAATAAAAGAATACGGACAAGCATCGTTGTTCATCAAAAGCATAGATCATAATAAGAAGACAACTCACTATTATATAACTAAACTTTGCAATGAGTAAAGAACACAATAAAGATACGAAATTAAATCATAATTGGTAATGGCAAACTTAGCTCTTGATTAGAAGAATAGTTGATAATTTCTTTGGGTTCACAAATAGCTGGTTTTTCAAAGAAAGCTTTCAAAGTAGTAAACATCAAAGATAAGAGCAATGTGCAAAACAAGGAACATAATAAACATGAATGCATAAATCTGTCATCATATGAATAGATAAGAAACACATCAACTCAAAACACTTGCCCCAAGAGATAGAAGGGAATAGGTTTCTTGACGCTCAACTTCTGATAAAAGAAAAGGGCCCTTCAAAGAGGAAGCCGAGGTTACAAAATCTCATAAAGAGATCCCAAAAAGGTATGATACTTACTATTTCGACTCTCATTGCCCCCTATCACCCAGGCATCTTTAGGTGATTAAAAAGGTGAAAGTGAGGTCCAATCTGAGTTATATGCTTGACAGGACTATAAACTAAAATCCCAAGTCCGCCCGAAGTCTGATAGCTCCTCATGCTACTCAACTTTGAGTTCTGCGGTAAGTTCTTGTCATAAATAAGCATGTGCATATCGCCGAGAACACGCCAGCAGGGGATTTTGCCTGCTGCCGATGATACGGAAGAATCCCCATATCAAAATGACAAGGCAAGCAGACAATGAGAGTATCTCAGCAATCTTCTTATTTACCATGGAAAATGGTGCTTTTTTCTCTCTTTCCTCTTTTCATAGTATCTCTTTTCTTTTCTTTTTCTCAGCCTTTATCTCTCTCTTTTTTTATAAGAAGAATGCTTCATAGATATCATTATGGTTGCGCTTTAGGTTTCCCACCCCATGTCAAGCATGGATTAGACGACGACCCAGGCGTTTCTCTAACACACATACATATGCTCCATGGACTTACAAGCTCCCCTTTTATTTCTACACAGAAAAGCGACATCCGCAAACAAAAGAGCATAGGTATCAACTGGGTATATATTTACAAGTGTTGGCGTTCCCGTGACTGACTTGCAGTTATAACTAATCTTGACCTATAATTTTGGCAAGCATATACCCACCTTTCTGGAGAGTTCACAAATGGTTCGAGGTTTTATTAAGTGCTGAAGGCAGTGAAAGAATTGTTGCCCATCAAGTTGGTGAGGCTTTAATCACTAATTTACCGCATAACAAGTTTAATTTGGGAGGTAGACAAAACAGAATTTACTTGGAATAGCAATAATGCTACTAGAGCGGTAGGTATGGTGGACACAAATAGCAAGGTTTTGGTTTAAGGAGGTGGATGCGAGAGAATTCCCTCTCGGTATAGATTTTTGGCTAACAGGCTGGGTAGCAAGTACAAGAGTTGAAGGAAACAAACAAGCCTTACAAATGATAAAGATAGCAATACAGCTCTTCCTTGAAACACAAAAGATCTTAACTAGAGAATGCGGACTATGACAAATCAAGAAGAAAGATGAAATTATTTTTCTCTCAAATTGCTTACATCTTTTTCTTTTCAGCTTCTCAAAAAGTGTTGCTCTTGGCTAGGCCGGGTTGCCAAAACCAACTAACTCAATGATCCCAAAGTGCTACCAATACTAACAATAGATCGATCATATAACCACGAATTGAAAACTAATATAAGGCTATCAGTGGGATAGAACTACGTAATATTCATAGCGGAAACTCACACCAAGGGATACAAATCTATCTGAGGAGAGGGACACTTCCATAATACCAAACCATACTACATAATAACTCCTCTATTCGTGGTATGACTCTACTAATAAAGTAAAAGATAGAAGATAGTGATGATCTGTGACCTCCCCAACTGGAACAAACAGGGATGCCAAACACGATGACAAATTACTCCTTTGGTGGTGGTGGTATCCTCTCGATGAGCTCCTTGATCAGTTTCTAAAGTCCTCAATCTCAAAGGTGAGATTACGAATTAGTATGAGTTTTGCTCAATGCGGCTCATGATCATGTCGTGTTGAGAATTCAGCTCTTGCTATTCTTTCCCACTCTTCCTCCTTGAAGTCTTCTTTTCTGCGTGGCTAGAGCGAGGCAAATCCCAATTGAGGGTAATTTCCCTTGGGCATATTCTGGTATTGATGCTCATGGATAAGGGTATGGAAAGGATTCTTGGTGCGTGGAGCCGAAGTGACCAGGGATCTGAGCGATGATGAGAGGCTTCCTTCAATGGCTGGATTTTCCACCACTCCAATGCTTGCAATGGTAGTCAGGTGTCTTGGTGTTGGCCTTGCTCCTCTTCACCTTCACTCTTGGTCTCCTTCTCCTTCCGGGGTCTTGGGGCTCTTCCTCCATGGGCTCCTTCCCTTTATCCTTGGCGGACACCATTGTGCTTCTAAACTCTCAAAGAGTATGTCTTGTCGAAAGCAGGTCGAAACAACATATAATAGTGATGCAAAATGGACGTATCACCCTCTCACCCTCCACTCTCACACCCTCCTCGTGAGGTTCTCTTGCCTCTAGTTATTCCCGTGGTCTCGGATTAGCGAGATACACACTTCTGATCGGCTTTATCTAGAAAGGAGTTCTTTGCTTCCTTTGCATATTTGGAGGCGAGTGGAGATTTGTCGAGGTACGGATGTGTATGCGATCACGGATGCACTTCACTTTTGTGGTCTTTGAACGATAATTGATGGACTTCTTTGGGCTAGCAGATCGATGGGCGTCTTGGAAATGGGATTTCTTCCAGACTCATCACGATCTTGAATCGGCTTAAAAAATTATGCGACCATCATCCACACGAGTTCCAATTCGTTAACAAAAGCTTTGGTATCTTTGAGGGGTGAGTTCTCTATGGATGTATACTACACTGTTTCTGTAATATCTAGTAGATAGATCTTGGTATTATAGTTCCCTATCGTAGGAAATTTTTTTTGTTTTCTGCGTCTTGTAACTCCAATAATGTAGTATCGAGTCTGATCTATGCCTGGAAATGCTTTGTACTCCGTAGTACACATACAAGTTTATATGTGGTAGATGATGATCAGCGTTATTGCATCTTCTATGTATTTTGGATATTGGTGGCATAGTGGGATGAAGCGTGGGAGCCAACTTTACATATCTCATCGTGACATGAGACCCGGTTCCACATTGACATACGCAACTAGTTTTGCATAGAGAGTGGCTAGCCGGGTGTCCTGTCTCTCTTTACTATAGCGTCAATATCTTATTTACAAACGAAGTTGCTAATAACAGATTACATCATCGTTGTGGTTCTGCATATTCATAGGTAAGGTAGTTTATATTCTTGAAAGCCCTAAGCCACATAAAACCCCGCAACAGATAAATTAGAGATTCTGGACTATGAGATTGTACTGTTGCTAATGTCATGAAATATGGTAGTAACATGCAAGTAGATGTATGGTAGATACCTTGATAACGACACCTAGCATTACTCAAAGTTCCTGAGATTTTGGCCTTACACACAAAAGGAATGATAGAGATCATACCACGATGCGCATGATGGTGATCAAATGCATGGACCTATATCATTCCGCTTTACACATATGATGTTTCCATTCTTGTTGCTTAGTTTAGGCTGTTTTAGTAGCATTATGCAAGATGATCCCTCATTTAAATATCAAGATAAAATGTGTTATTCCTTGAAATGCACCGTTCTGTGGACCGTGTTTGAGACATCACGTGATGATCAGGTGTATACTTTGACTCTCAACTTTCATACAACGGTGTAAAGACGATTTTACACACGCCATTAATCTATAAGGTTCTTACTTGGCAAACCTTGCATGCATATAGACATGGCCTCGAATACCTGACCAAGAAAGGTTAGCATGGTGTCCATATAGTTGATGGCGATACCCATATTGATGTTTCCGCCTTTGAAACCGCACCGACTCACGTGATGATCAAATGTGGATTCTTGGTGTAGTGGTTAGTTCATAATAATTCACCAAAAAGGCACGAGGATGTCGTTTTTAGAGTGGGAGCTCATTTCTAATTTGAGATGGTCGAACTCAATTTGTCTAAACTAAATTCAAAGTGAATTTGCATAATTTGTTGTATTCATTGACATCTATTCACTACCTTATGCTTAGTTTTAATTGAGATAATAGAACTATAGAATTCTGGATATTTACTTTCTGTTGGTATCAAATGTATTGTTTTTGAATGTTCGTTAATTTAAAGTTTAGAAGTCCTATTGCAAACTTTCAGCAAACTCTATTTACTCCATGAAGTTTTAATAAGTAGTATTAAATGAAGAGTAAGAATTCCAATATTAGTATCTAAAGTATCATGTTTTGCCTTTCCATGATTATTGATATTCAAAAGTTGTTTTAATATCAAGAATTATCTATGGGCTGAAAAATTATTTGAGAAACCATCATGTGTGGAAGAGATATTGTGATGTATGAAATAATGTTTTTAAGTTACATTATGATAGAGTATAATTTAAAGCAAAATACATGTTCTCCATATTGTATGAGAATTTGTGAAGAAGGAATGGAGATGCTAAGTAAATAGGGATCTCCCAAAAGGTTTTGGGAACTAACATATATACTTTCGCGATTCTTCCTTATAGGCTATAGTAGCTTCGATTTCATGAAAGTTGTCACTGATCAGGATGAATAGAAGATGTAAGTAAAACATTTACTACTACACTAATATATTACTTAAAGAATGGATTTTGAAAGAACACCAAACATTTGATGATGGTGATCCACTTTCCAAAGTACAAGTCCAGTATTAGTATTTGACTATATACGTATCTTTTGTATGGTGTCATGTGATCTATGAGCACCACTATTGATGTTGATAGATTCTTTTAAAAGAAAGGAAAACGTTGAAGAGAATCTACTATAAAATATTTGGCAGAAAAGAAAAAAAGGTTGGAGATGTCCAACTTAGGTATATAGAAGACTATACATGTTATGAAGTTGTATTCCTTGCTTATTAAACATCACATGTGAATTCTAAGCAGTGTGGATACTGGAATTGGTTGGTGTGAAATTGTCATACAGGAACAAACACAATTCATGAACTTCCTAATGGCTAAAGTAATCTGACAAGAGAATAAGTGATGATGTTCGACTGAAAGCAAATAAAGTGTTATTACGTTTTCGTTTGTCAAATCAACCAAGGCCTTCCAAGATTTGTTTTAATGGGGAATTGTTATTTGTCTCGGTATTACGAGAGCAATAAGTTGTTTAAATACATTACATCGTATTCCGCAGGATGGATGAACTTTACAAATTCTAGTTGGAGAAATCACATCCATAAAAACATTATTGCTAAAATATCGCGAATATTAATACCGACAGTTGGAAGTATCACTGCATGAGTAACACGCCATTTATTTAAGTTATATATTGGAAAGTAAACATGAAGAAACTCCATTGTTGATGGATTTTAGAGTCTTTTGATTTTGATCAATTGACGCTGTGAAACTTTCCCACCGAGATAGTGAAACTTTGTCCATAACCGAGCATGAAACGGAATACCATACTTATTAAGATGTGTACATGTTGATGATATATAGACCATACTATGTGTAGCATAATACATATCACGATGGATCTTTTTGCTTCATATGCTTTTCTCAGAATTTTGAGTGAATATATCTATATATTTACTTAATAAGGAAGAAGTATGAAACATTTTGAAAGTGACCAAAAGACTTTTTCAAGATGAAGGGAAAAATCGGTATTGGCTAATAAAATAAAAGAGTTGCAGTGATTTGATCATAAAAAGGAAGATATTTGAGTTGAGTGTTAAGCTTGAGGGGCACAATTTTGAGAATTGTTCCATGAATTTGCATTTCCCGATAAACCCGCTGAGTATGGTAAAATGTTAGAAGACCGTCAAACCTTGTTTGACATGGTGGCAAGACTCAAAGGTGTCATTTATAGCTTGTCACATATGTTTTAGGTGAATAAAAAGCTTTAGAGACTAACGCTTTTTTACGAAAAGAAGCACCATCGTGGATCCGTTGAAATGACACCATATGGAGTTATGGTTTAGGATAAAACCTCAGTTATTCTTTTCTTAGAATTTTGGTATGCTATGCATAAGTGAAATACGTTTACAAACTAAAGTCCGGATAAAACATGTCTTTGTAGGTTATCCCAAAATTTGTTAGGAATTTGTCCATAACACCAAAGGCAAAAGAGTTTGTAAACTTGGGCTGATCGAAGTTTTTGAAGTAATTTTTTCCTTGAAAAGTTAAATTGGGAGGAATAATAGAACTTTGATAAGGTTGTTGAACCTTAGCTACTTGCTGTGCTAAATGGTCACGGTGCTTAGGAAGGAGTGTCACAGTGGCGCGTTACAATGCTCATGGCTGCCTTGATTACAAAGGGTGTGATCTTGGAGATTAAAGTTCCTATTGAACCATGTGGGTCGGTGGAATCAAATAGTAAGATTTGAAAACAGAAGTCGTTATTGTTTTGACAATGATGGGCTTAGAATGCACAGCAAATAAGCGGTGATGTAGCCACGACTCCATAAAATGACTAGAAGTCCATAGAATCGTGATAGTATCCATACCACCGAAAAAATCAAGGATTTACGAACTTGAGGGCCCTTAATGGAAAGGCATTGAAGTTTCCTATCTGTCATGTTTGGATCTATAAAAAATAGACATGGATGTTTAACATCTTTTGGAAAAATAGTTGGCATGTATAGGAAATAAGTTTACCAAGTGACAATGTTAAGGAGTTCACTATGACAAAGATTTCATCTTTCATAGCCGATATTTGATCTTGGCGGATTAATGTAGCAACCACTAGCATATAATTTGGTATATAGTGGAGTTGAATAAACAAAACCAGGGTTATTCTAATAGAATGGTTACCTGGGGCGTGTACATGACGATGCACGTAAGGGTTTTGTTAATTCAAAGGTCTTTAAAAGGGTGACAAACTTCAATGGTCTAGAAGTGGAAAAGCATAGTGGTGTTGAATCTTCAAATCACTTGATGAAAATGTTAGAAGGAGTTTAATTTCAATCAGGGAATGATGAAGATACTTGCATTTGCAAAAGAAATTAAGTGGGAGCTTGAGATAAATTTCCAATACATTATCACGAGTACATATTGTTGATTGGAAGTGATGTATCTTTTATTGACGCTGAGATAAGAATTTCATTAAAATAGGATTCGATGAAAGACTCTGGAATAAACAGAAATATTTGGCATCAATGTAACCTATATGGATAGATTGAAGAAACTAACATGTGGTTATGCTAGGCGATACATATATGAAGAATGTTGAAGGGTTGATGGAAGCAACAAGAAAAGGTTTCTTTGCTGCATAGAAAAGTTGTATCAAGATTCAAGTGTTTCAACTTGCTGGTGAAGTAAAATCACATGAATATTTTGGAATCGATTATACAAGTGATATGTATATACCCAAATACATCCTACTTCTCTAAATATTATAGCACATACCAGAATGATTCATAAGATGATCATTATGGAAGATAATAAAGATATTATATGAGCTTTGGAAGAACTAAGAATATATCATGTACAAGTGACAAATAGTTAAAGGTAGTTCATTGTAAAGAGTGTTACATTGATACTGGTTTTGTCACAGGAATAAAAATTAAATTTATCTTAATTTAGACTATGGGTGGCACAATAGTAATGGAAAGGATGTTCCATGATGGATTTGGATGAGTTTCAAGAGATTGAGACATTGCGGCCAGATAATACAACAAAAGGCTAAGTATACTTAATTTGCTATAGTATAGCGGCAAAGGAAAATTTGTGTTAAGTAGTTTGTTATCAGGTGGAATTAGTGGTTCAGAGTAAGCTTAATACTATATAAAGATATATTGTATGACAATAATATCAACTATTTTAATCTTAAACGAACTAAAGGTCTCACCAAATGACCAAATTGCTCTGATGCCATCTCATTTGAGAATGAGTGATCGCGTGAGGCATATTGGGTCCACAACATAGAAAACAAAAAATTTTCCTACGGTGTGAACTATCGCCAAGATCTATCTACTAGGTACAAAGCAACGGGTGGACATACATCCATAGAGAACTTACCCTCGAAGACAAGCGAGCTTTGTTAACGGTAGGAACTTCGTGGTTGATGTAGTCATACACTTGCCGATCTCAAGATCGTGAGGAAATCCGGCCGCAACTCAGCCGCCGCATTTTCACTTTCGCACACGTTCAAGCCACGGACAACCTCCACCTCCTCGCTCCAGCGATCCAGCGAGCGACAACTCACTTCGGACGAAATGCCACGGGAACATGTATCCGCTAATCCGAGACCATGGGGAATAATTCTAGAGGGGAGAGATCCTTCACAAGGAGGTGTGAGGATGAAGGAGGAATGGGTGGCCTTTTATAGGAGGAGGGTGCCCCTCTCTCCATGGCGGCGCATGGGGGTGACCCTCACCTCCCCATTCATGTGGTGGTAACTCCTCCACATTAAAATGCCTCTTCACATTCCTTTTAAAGTCTCCACTTTAAATGCATTAAGTTTCTCAAATTTAATGCTCTCTCATTTAATAAAACTCTTTTATTAAATTTATTCAAATTTTATTAATTACTTTAATTAACAAACATTCACATATATCCTTGCAATATTTCAATATCACATGCAGAACCACCTTACGCAATTTCACCGAAACAATTTCGGTTTCTATTGAAACAATTCCTGCGCTTTGCAATTCTTTCGTCTAAACATATGTGCTCCAAAATGGTGTCGGTAACTCTTAAGTGTGCCACCCTAGGTTCGAATAATGGAGACATGATCGAGACCCTTCTCGATCAATAATCAGCAGCGGGACACGGAGATCGTCTTGACTCCTACACATTCAGCGATGACTCTGTGATCGTGAGAACCTTTAGCTTGTAACTAAATCCCTTTGTCTCGATATATTACATGTAGAGATTCGATCATCGGTATCTCCATACCTAGTTGATCTCATTACTGACATGCACTCTTTTCTCGTTCCGTGATATAACATTCTAGTGATCACATCACTTGCTTGCAAGCTATCCTAATGTGATATCACGAGAGGGCCAGTATATCTATCGTCATCTGGATTGACAAATTCCTCTTGATCCATGAGCCTCAACATAACACCTTCATAACTTGAACCCATCTTTATAGTCACCACATTACGGTGTGGCGTTTGATGTTATCAAGATACTCTTAGGTGTTAGCAATTAACATGATCTCATGGTCTAAGGATAAAGATTGCTTGTATGATGTTATAGCAATATAAACACAATGACTTGATCGTAATGCTATACTTGGATGAATGTTCATCACATCATTCCACCAATGGTGTGACCTTGTTATTAACAACATCCAATGTCCATGATCGAAACCTTGATCATCTTGTTAATCAACAAGCTAGTCTATAAGAGAGGCATGACTAGGAACCCTTTTGTTTATTAAACACACATGTATTGATGTTTCCTATCAATACAATTATAGCATGCAAAATAAACATCTATCATATAGAAGGAATACATAATAACAACTTTATTATTGCCTCTCGGGGCATATTTCCTTGAGTCTCCCACTTGCACTAGAGACAATAATCTAGTTCACATAGTGATAAATCTAACACCCATGGAGTTACGGTGTTGATCATGTTTTGCCCTAGGGAGTACTTTAGTCAGCGGATCTACATTCAGGTCGTGTGCACTTTACAAATCTTTATATCTCCATCCTTGACATGCTTTCGCGGATGGAGTGAAACCTGCTTAATATGCTTGGAATTCTTGTGAGACCTTGGTTCCTTGGCTATGGCTCCATTGTTGTCACAATAGATCACCATCGGGTCCAGCACTGGGAACCACACGGTTCCGTTATGAACTCCTTCATCAAACGCTTCTGTGCTTACGAAGCGACAACATATTCCGCCTCCATTGTTGATCCAGCCACCACAGTTGTTTGGAGCTCCTCCAACTAACTGCTGCTCCATTCAAGAGAAATACGTATCGGATTGAGACTTAGAGTCATCCGGATCGTGTCAACTAACATCGACATAACACTTAGCGACTAGCTCTTCTTCACCTCCGTATAAGAAACATATCCTTAGTTCTTCTCAAGTACTTAAGAATATTCTTGAGCTATCCGGTGTTAGAACACGGATCGATTAGTACCTACTAGTCAAACTAATAGCATGTGCCACATCGGTCTTGTACATAGCATGGCATACATTATAGAGCCTATGGGTGAGGCATAGGGGATCTTATCCATTATCTCTCTTTCTTCCGTGGCGGACTTTGAGTCTTACTCAATGTCTTGCCTTACAACATAAGTAGAACCCTTCTTACTTAGTCCATATTAAACTTCTTTAATATCTTATCAAGGTATGTACTCTGCGATAGCCCAATTAGGCGTCTTGATCTATCTCTATAGATTTTAATGCCTAATATATATGATGCTTCACCAAGGTCCTTCATTGAAAATTTGCTTTGTTTAGATAACTTTTAACACTGTTTAAAGATCTATGTCATTTCAATCAATAATATGTCATCCACATATAATATCAAATGCCACATTGCTCCCACTCACTTTCTTGTAAATACAAGCCTCTCCATAAGTTTGGACAAATCCAAACTCTTTGATCACCTCATCAAGCGGAGATTCCAACTCGGGATGCTTGCTTGTCCATAGATGGATGGCTGAAGTTTGCATACCTTATTAGCATCCTTAGGATCGAAAAAACTCTTAGGTTGTATCATATACAACTCTTCTTCAATATTACCATTGAGGAATGGGTTTTGACATCCATACGCCATATTTCATAATTGAAATATGCATCAATTGCTAACATAATCTTAACCGACTTTAGCATCGCTACGGAGAGAATGTCTCATCGTAGTCGACTCCTTGAATTTGTTGAAACCCCTTTGCGACAAGTTGAGATTTATAGATGGTCACATTACCATCAGCACCAGTTTTTCTTTTGAAAATCCATTTATTCTCAACGACCTTTCGGTCATGAGGTAAGTCCACCAAGGTCCAAACCTGGTTTTTGTACATGGATTCCATCTCGGTTCATGGCTTCTAGCCATTTGTTGGAATACGGGCTCATCATCGCTTCTTCATCGTCGTGAGGTCATCTATTTCATCGACCATGAAATTCATAACAGGATTGCCGTGCAGTTAAAGGCTGCCGTGTCTGCTTGACTGCGAGGTTTGGTAGTGTCCTCTTCGGAGTTTCATGATCAATATCATTAGCTCTCTCTTCATTAGGTGAAGTCAACTCGAAACAACTACGGGCTGCGATACTCGCCATTTCATGAAGAAGGTTCAATAACCTCTTGAGTTCTATCTTACGACTACTCACACCTTTCGCGAGAAACTCCTTCTCAAGAAAGGATCCATTCTTAACAAAGACCTTGCCCTCGGATCTGTGATAGAAGGTATACCCAATCGTTTCCTTAAGGTATCCTATGAAGGCGCATTTTTCCGCTTTGGGTTCGAGTTTATCCGGTTGAAGTTTCTTCACATAAACATCGCATCCCCAAACTTTAGAAATAATGACTTAGGTTTGTTTCCAAACCATAATTCATCGGTGTCGTTTCAGCAGTTTAGATGGTGCCCGATTTAAAGTGAATGCAGCGGTTTCGGTGCATAACCCCAAAATAGCGGTGGTAAGTCAGTTAGAGACATCATAGATCGAACCATATCCAATAAAGTACGATTACGACGTTCTGACACACCATTACGTTGTGGTGTTCCGGCAGGCGTGAGGTGTGAAACTATTCCACAGTCTTTCATATGTGTGCTAAACTCATAACTAAGATACTCTCCTCCACGGTTGGACCGCAGAAATTTGATCTTTCTGTTACGATGATTTTCCACTTCATTCTGAAATTCTTTGAACTTTTCAAAAGTTTCAGACTTGTGTTTCATCAAATAGATATACCCATATCTACTCAAATCATCCGTGAAAGTAACAAAATAACGATATCCACCTCGCGCCGACACACTCATTGGTCCACACACATCAGTATGTATGATTTCCAATAGATCTGTCACCCGTTCCATTGAACTGGAAAACGGCGTTCTAGTCATCTTGCCCATAAGGCATGGCTCACATGTATCAAATGATTCAAAATCAAGTGATTCCAAAAGTCCATCATAATGGAGTTTCTTCATGCGTTTAACGCCAATATGACCTGAGCGGCGATTGCCACATATAGATATATCATTATCAAGTTTAATCCTTTTAGCATCAACATTATGAATGTCGTAATACTACTATCGAGATCCATGAAACAAACCATTCAACATAGGTGCATGACCATAAAGATATTATTCATATAAATCGAACAACCATTGTTTTCAGACTTAAATGAATAACCACTTTGCATCAAACACGATCCGGATACAATGTTCATGCTCGGTCACGGGCACCAAATAACAATTATTTAGGTTTATAACTAATCCCGATGGCATATGGAAGGCAGCGTTAGGCTATCACATCAACTCTTGATCCATTGCCAACCGCATCGTGACCTCATCCCTTGCTAGTTGTAAGCTTGTTAGTAGCCTGAACCGAGTTACATATATTAGCAACCGATCCCGTATCAAATACCAGGTGCTCTGCGAGTACTAGTCAAGTACACATCAATAACATGTATATCACATATACCTTTGTTTGCCTTGCGGACTTCTTGTCGCCAAATACTTGGGGCGATTCTTCAATAGCGATCCTTGCAATAGTAGCACTTTTCGGTGTCGGACTTAGGGCTAGCTCGGGGTTTCTTTTCGGCGTGGCAGACTTGCCACCCTTATTTCCTTGTGCTTGCCTTTCTTGTCCTTCTTGAAACCGGTGGTTCTATTGATCATCAACACTTGATGTTCTTTCCTAATCTCCACTACTGGGTCTTAAGCATTGTGAAGCTCGGGAAGAACTTCTTCATGCCTGCATATTATAGTTCATCAAGCTCTTGTAGCTAGGTGGCGGAGATTGGAGAACACGATGTATGCCTAAGTCAATGGGAATCGTTATTCCCAAGGACACAAGATTATCGGCGTACCCAGACATTTTGATGCGTGCTCACTATGGAGTTGTTTTCCTCCATCATGCAGCTAAAGAACTTTTACGTAGCATTATAACTCTCTGGCTGACATGGGTATCGAAAATCATTTCAATTCTCCCATGGTATCAAAGGCATTGCCATTTCTAAAACTTTGAAGTTACGGATCTAGCCCATACGGTATGCGCAATGAACTAAGTTGTGGTCCTCTGAGTTATATAAACATTCTTTTCCTCGTCGGGGCATCGAGGGCTGGTGGGGGCCTAACGGCGCATCTAGCACATATTCCTTTTGTGCGTGATGAGGAGAATCCTCAAATTCATAGATTGGTGAAGTTGCTACCATTATGACAAGTTTCTCTTTCTCCATGAACACATTGAAATTAAAAGCGGTGGTGCCATCTACAATAGAATTTGTAAAGTATATTTAGACTAAGTTTATGATAGATTGAGTTCAAGTAATCCAAATTACTAATGAACTCCCACTCAACGACATCCCTCGTGTCCTTTTGGTGATTACATGAACCAAATCCACTACACCAAGTCCGATCATCCGTGAGTCGATTGTAGCTTCAAAAGCGACATCTATATGGGCATCATATCAACTATATGACTCATGCTTAACCTTTAGGTCCGTGTTAGAGGCCATGTTTGTACATGCTAGGCTCGTCAAGTAAGAACCTTAGTATTTGCGTGTGTAAAACTGTCTTACACCCGTTGTATGAAAGCGTAGAGTTGAAAACACCCAATCATCACGTGATGCCTAAACACGATCCACAAAATGGTGCATACTTAAGGAAGAACACATTTTATCTTTATATCTAAATGAGGATCATCTTATAATGCTACCAAACGAGCCAAACTAGCAATATAAGATGCTAACATCTAATGTGTGAAGTGAGGTGATATGGACCATGCATTTGATCTCTATCATTTGCATCGTGGTATGATCTCTATCATTCTTTTGTGTGTAAGGCCAAGGTCTATGGAACTTACACGTTAAGTGAGTTGTAAGAGTATATATCATACATCTACTTACAACAATACCATATCAAAACACTAGCCCAGCAACGATCTAAACTAGACGCCTCTAATTTATCAATTGTAAGTTTTAGTGGCTTAGGGCTTCGAGATAGAACCTGTCTAACCTCTGAACATGAACCACGAGGATAACTAAGTTATTAGCAACTCGTTGTAAATCAGATATTGACTATAGTAGGAGGCAGACACCAGCCACTTATGCAAAACAAGTTGCATGTCGGTCGTGGAACCGGTCTCATGTATGATGACATGTAAGGTTGGTCAGCTTCATCCCACTATGCCACCAATATCCAAAGTACATAGAAGATGCAATAACATGATCATCGCCCACATATAAACATATGTGTACTACCGTGCAAAGCACCTACGCATAGATCAGGCTCTGATACCCTTTGTTGGGTCATGGCATAGAAAACAAAAATTTCCTCTGATTGAACTACGCCAAGATATATCTACTAGGTACAAAGCAAACGGGTGGACATACATCCATAGAGAACTTACCCCCGAAGACAACGAGCTTTGTTAACGAGTAGGAACTCGTGGTTGATGTAGTCGTACACTTGCTGATCTCAAGATCATGAGGAAGTCCAAACGCTGCAACTCAGCAGCATCCGCCTCACACGTTCAAGCCACGGACAACCTCCACCTCCTTGCTCCAGCGATCCAGGAAGCACAACTCCTTCAGACGAAATGCCACGGGAACATGTATCTCGCTAATCCGAGACCATGGGGAATAATTCCAGAGGGAGATCCTTCACAAGGAGGTGTGAGGATGAAGGAGGAATGGGTGGCCTTTTATAGGAGGAGGGGTGCCCCTCTCTCCATGGCCGGCGCATGGGGGGGTGACCCCTCACCTCCCCCATTCATGTGGTGGTAACTCCCCCACATTAAAATGCCTCTTCACATTCCCTTTTAAAGTCTCCACTTTAAATGCATTAAGTTTCTCCAAATTTAATGATCTCTAATTTAATAAAACTCTTTTATTAAATTTATTCAGAATTTTGTTAATTACTTTAATTAAAAAACATTCACATATAGCCCCTTGCAATATTTCAATATCACATGCAGAACCACCTTACACAATTTCACGAAACAATTTCCGGTTTCTATTGAAACAATTCCTGTGCTTTGCAATTCTTTCGTTGAAACATATGTGCTCCAAAATGGTGTCCGTAACTCTTAAGTGTGCCACCCTACGGTTCATGAATAATGCAGACATGATCGAGACCCTTCTCGATTAATAATCAGTGACGGGACACGGAGATCCGTCTTGACTCCTACACATTCGGCGATGACTCCGTGATCGTGAGAACCTTTAATGCTTGTAACTAAATCCCTTTGTCTCGATATATTACATGTAGAGATTGATCATCGGTATCTCCATACCTAGTTTGACCTCGTTATCGACATGCACTCTTTTCTTGTTCCGTGATATAACATTCTAGTGATCACATCACTTGCTTGCAAGCTATCCTAATGTGATATCACGAGAGGGCCAGTATATCTATCCGTCATCTGGATTGACAAATTCCTCTTGATCCATGAGCCTCAACATAACACCTTCGTATACTTGGACCCATCTTTATAGTCACCCTGTTACGGTGTGACGTTTGATGTTATCAAGATACTCTTCCGGTGTTAGCAATTAACATGATCTCATGGTCTAAGGATAAAGATTACTTCGTATGATGTTAAAGCAATATAAACACAATGACTTGATCGTAATGCTATACTTCGGATGAATGTTCATCACATCATTCCACCAATGGTGTGACCTTGTTATTAACAACATCCAATGCCCATGATCAGGAAACCTTGATCATCCTGTTAATCAACAAGCTAGTCTATAAGAGAGGCATGACTAGGAACCCTTTTTGTTTATTAAACACACATGTATTGATGTTTCCTATCAATACAATTATAGCATGTAAAATAAACATCTATCATATACAAGGAATACATAATAACAACTTTATTATTGCCTCTCAGGGCATATTTCCTTCAAAAAGAAAGGTAAAAACCAAAGTAGATCTTGAATAGTATGTGTTACAATTCAATCTCTACCCCTATGCTACTCCATCTAACACACACTTCTCCCCATACAAATTCTTGCATACAAGTTGGATCAAAACAAGCAATGAAGAACGGGGTGCATGATATGCATCTATTAAAACATCTTACACAAAATAGATTCCAATCTCAAATATCAAATCATAGAACAAAGATCCACCAGATAGGAATTACAAATATGACCATAATCATGTTGGGTAGCTCATATGGTACTAGATCTATGAAGAACAAGAGAGAAATAGATCAAGATACTCCCACAAACCCATAGACCGAAGGTGGACTACTCCCTCTTCATGATGGTGATAAAGCTGGAGATGTTGGAGAGTGTGGAGATCTCCCTGGAGGTGGCTCCGGCGAAGTTTTCCCCTCCAATCTTCGCTGGATCTAACTCTGTTTGGTGGTGTTTTTGTCTCTGCTGGCTTTCTCTCTCTGAGGACACCCCGGGGGTCCTTATATAGGGGTTTTTAGGTCAATAGAACTTCGTGGGCGAAAGAATTAAGGTGATAGGAAGGTCGAGGAGGGAGAGCATGGGTGGCGTGCCCACCATGAAGGGAATATGCCCGAGAGACCAATAATAAAGTTGTTATTATATGTATTCCAAGTATATGATAGATGTTTATTTTGCATGCTATAATTGTATTGATTGGAAACGTTAATACATGTGTGATTAATAAACAAATAAAAGGTTCCTAGTTATGCCTCTCTTATAAACTAGCTCGTTGATTAACAAGATGATCAAGTTTTCCTGATCATGGACATTGGATGTTGTTAATAACAAGGTCACAACATTGGTGGAATGATGTGATGAACATTCATCCAAAGTATAGCATTACGATCAAAGTCATTGTGTTTATATTTCTATAACATCATACAAATTAATCCTAGTCCTTAGACCATGAGATCATGTCAATCACTAACACTGGAAGAGTATCTTGGTAACATCAAACGTCACACCATGACAAGGTAACTATAAAGGTGGGTTCAGTGCTATGAAGGTGTTATGTAGAGGCTCATGTATCAAGAGTGGGATTTGTCCATCCTGATGACGGATAGATATACTCTGGACCCTTTCGGTGATATTACATTAAGATAGCTTGCAAGCAATTGATGTGATCACTAGAATGTTATATCACGTGAACGAGAAAAGAGTGCATGTCGGTAACAAGATCAAACTAGGTATAGAGATACTGCTGATCGAATCTCGGACATGTAATATATCGCGAGACAAAGGGATTTAGTTACTAGCGTTAAAGGTTCTCACGATCACAGAAGTCATCATAGAATGTGTGGGAGTCAGTATGGATCTCCAGGTCCTGCTACTGATTATTGATTAGAGAAGGGTCTCGATCATTTCTGCATTATTCACGAAACATAGGGTGACAAACTTAAGGGATGCCAGCACCATTTGGATCAAATATGTTCCAAACAAAAGATTTGCAAAACGCTGGAATTATTTCAATGGACACCGAAATTGTTTCGGGTGAAATTGCTGAAATTGGTTCTACATGTGATATTGAAATATTGCAGGGTTTTTTATGTGAATGTTTGTTAATTAAAGTAATTAAAAAATTCTGAATAAAATAAATAAAAGAGTTTTATTAAATGAGAGTTGCATTAAATTTGGTGGAAATTTAATGCATGTGAGTGGGAATTTGAGTGGAGGCTAAATTTATGTGAGTGGAGCTTCACCACATGAATGAAGGAAGAGGTGGGGGCACCTCCCCTTGGCGCCGGCCATGGGAGGGTGCTGCCCCCCTCTCCCTATAAAAGGCCCCCCTCTCCTCCCTCTCAAAACACACTTTCTCGTGAAGGATCTCTCTCGCCCTCTAGAATTATTTCCCCATGGTCTCGGATTAGTGAGATACATATTCCCGGTGGCATTTCGTCTGAAGGATTGCATCGCTTTCAGAGGGAGGAGGGTGAGGGTGAATGTGGTCCCAACGCAAATCGCAGATGCATTTGGCGATTGCAGCTTTTAGACTCTTCTTCATCGATCACTCGATCGGCAAGTGTCAATTACATCATCCATGAGTTCAACCTCGTTACACTTTTTCGGTCTACAAGGGTATGTTCTCTATGGATGTATATCCTCCCATAGCTTGTATCTAGTAGATAGATCTTGGTGCATAGAAGTTCCCATCGTAGGAATTTTTTGTTTTCTATGCTGCGAACCCAATAGTGGTATCAGAGCCTGATCTATGCGTAGATTCTTTGCACAGGTAGTACACATATGAATATGTGGGCGATGATGATCATGTTATTGCTTCTTATATGTATTTTGGATATTGGTGGCATAGTAGGATGAAGTGTCCTGGACTAACTTTATATGTCCTCACACATGAGACCAGTTCCACGCTTGACATGCGACTAGTTTTGCATAAGTGGCTAGCAGGTATCTGTCTCTCCTACTATAGTCAATTTCTGATTTACAACGAGTTCCTAATAATTTGGTTATCATCGTTGTGGTTTCATGTTTGTAGGTAAGACCGGTTCTATCTTCGAAAGCCCTAATCCACGTAAAAACATGCAATTGATAAATTAGAAGCGTCTAGTTTAGATTGTTGTTGGGATGGTGTCATGATATGGTAATGTTGTAAGTTTAAATATAGTTGATAATCTTATAACATACCCAACGTGTAAGTTCCATAGACCTTGGCCTTACACACAAAGGAATGATAAAGATCATACCACGATGCACATGATAGTGATCAAAATGCAAGAACCATATCATTTCACTTTATGCATATGATGTTTGCATCTTATATTGCTTGTTTGCACTTTAGTAGCATTATAAGATGATCCCTCATTTTGATATCAAGATAAAATGCGTTCTGCCTTAAGTATGCACCATTTTATGGATCGTTGTTTCAAGACATCACGTGATGATCAGGTGTTTTTGACTCTAAGCTTTCATACAACGGGTGTAAGACAATTTTACACACGCGAGTACTAAGGTTCTTACTTGGCGAGCCTAGCATGTACATACATGGCTTAGGAACACGGACCGAAAGGTTAAGCATGAGTCATATAGTTGACATGATACCCATATAGATGCTCGCCTTTGAAGCTACGTGATGATCAGACTTGGTGTAGTGGATTTGGTTCATGTAATCACCAAAAATACATGAGGGATGTTGTTTTTGAGTAGGAGTTCATTCATAATTTGGATTAGTTGAACTCGATCTATCATAAACTTAGTCTAAACTTTACAAATTCTGTTGTAGATGGCACCACCTGCTTTTAATTTCAATGTGTTCATGGAGAAAGAGAAACTTGCGACAAATGGTAGCAACTTTACCAACTTGGCCATGAATTTGAGGATTCTCTTCACTGCTGCACAAAAGCAATATGTGCTATAAGCGCCACTAGGCACCCCACCAGCTCCTAATGCCCCTGAAGAGGAAAAGAATGTCTATCTAACTTTTTAGGAGGACCACAACTTAGTTCATTGCGGCATACTATATGGGCTAGAGCCGGAACTTCGAAAGCCTTTCAAGAATGGCAATGCCATTGATACCATGAGTGAATTGAAAATGATTTTTGATATCCATACTATCGTAGAGAGTTATGACGCTTCTGAAAAGTTCTTTAGCTGCATGATGGAAGAGAATAACTCCATTAGTGAGCACGTACTCAAAATGTCTGGGTACGCCGATAAGCTTGTGTCCTTGGGAATAACGATTCCCATTGACTTAGGCATACATCATGTTCTCCAATCTCTGCCACCTAGCTACAAGAGCATGCAGGGCATGAAGAAGTCTCTCCCCGAGCTTCTGTCAATGCTTAACACTGCAGAAGTGGAGATCAAGAAAGAACATCAAGTGTTGATGATCAATAAGACCACTAGTTTCAAGAAAGACAAGAAGGGTAAACAGAAGGGAAAGAAGGGCGACAAATCTATTGCTACGCCTGAAAAGATATCTCGAGCTGGCCCTAAGTCTGATACTGAGTGCTATTATTCTAAAGGGACTGACCATTGGAAGTACAAGTACCCAAAGTATTTAGCGGACAAGAAGGCTGGCATGGCAAACAAAGGTATACGTGATATACATGTTATTGATGTGTACTTGACTAGTACTCACAGTAGCACCTGGGTATTTGATACTGGTTCAGTTGCTAATATATGTAACTCGAATTAGGGGTTGCAGAACAAGCGACAGCTAGCAAGGGATGAGGTCACGATGCGTGTCGGCAATGGATCAAGAGTTGATGTGATCGCCGTTGGAACACTGCCTCTCCATATGCCGTCGGGCTTAGTGATAAATCCAAATAATTGTTATTTGGTGCCTGCACTGAGCATGAACATTGTATCAGGATCGTGTTTATTGCGAGGTGGTTATTCGTTTAAATCCGAAAACAATGGTTGTTCGATTTATATGAATAATATATTTTATAGTCATGCACCTGTTATGAATGGTTTATTTATGTTGAATCTCGATAGCAGTGATACACATATTCATAATGTTGATGCTAAAAGGATTAAACTTGATGATGATATATCTGCATATATGTGGCACTGCCATCTAGGTCATATTAGCGTAAAACGCATGAAGAAATTCCATTCTCATAGACTTTTGGAAGCACTTGATTTTGAATCATTTGATACATGTGAGTCATGCCTTATGGGCAAGATGACTAGAACCCCGTTCTCCGGTACAATGGAGCGGGCAATAGATTTATTAGACATCATACATACCGATGTATGTGGTCCAATGAGTGGTCGGCGCGAGGTGGATATCATTATTTTTTTACCTTCATGGATGATTTGAGTATATACGAGTATATCTATTTTATGAAACACAAGTCTGAAACCTTTGAAAAGTTCAAGAAATTTCAGAGTGAAGTGGAAAATCATCATAATAGAAAGATCAATTTTTTGCGGTCCGACCATGGAGGTGAGTATCTAAGTTACGAGTTTAGCGCACATATGAGAGAGTGTGGAATAGTTTCACAACTCACACCTACCGGAACACCAAAGTGTAATGGTGTGTCGTAACGTCGTAATTGTACTTTATTGGATATGGTTCGATCTATAATGTCTCTAACGGACTTACCACTGTCATTTTGGGGTTATGCACAGGAAACCGCTACATTCACTTTAAATTGGGCGCCATCTAAATCTGTTGAAAAGACACCATATGAATTGTGGTTTGGAAACAAACCTAAACTATCATTTCTTAAAATTTGGGGATGTGATGTTTATGCGAAGAAACTTCAGCCTGATAAACTCGAACCCAAAGCGGAAAAATGCATCTCCATAGGATACCCTAAAGAAACAATTGGGTATTCCTTCTATCACATATCCAAGGGCAAGGTTTTTGTTGCCAAGAATGGATCCTTTCTAGAGAAAGAGTTTCTCGCAAAAGTTGTGCGTAGTCGGAAGGTAGAACCCGAAGAGGTTATTGAACCTTCTCTTCATGAAACGGCGAGTGGCGCAGTGCCAGAAATTGTTCCAGAGTTGACTTCACTGAATGAAGAAGGAACTAATGATAATGATCATGAAACTCCAAAAGATGACACTACCGAACCTCGTAGGTCAAGCAGGACATGTGCATCTCCTGAACTGTACGGAAATCCTGTTATGAATTTCATGGTCGATGAAATAGATGACTCTGCGACGTATGAAGAAGCGATGATGAGCCCGGATTCCAACAAATGGCTAGAAGCCATGAAATCCGAGATGGGATCCATGTACAAAAACCAGGTTTGGACCTTGGTGGACTTACCTCATGACCGAAAGGCCGTTGAGAATAAATGGATTTTCAAAAGAAAAACTGGTGCTGATGGTAATGTGACCATCTATAAATCTCAACTTGTCGCAAAGGGGTTTCAACAAATTCAAGGAGTTGACTACGATGAGACATTCTCTCCTGTAGCGATGCTAAAATCGGTTAAGATTATGTTAGCAATCGATGCATATTTCAATTATGAGATATGGCAGATGGATGTCAAAACTGCATTCCTCAATGGTAATATTGAAGAAGAGTTGTATATGATACAACCAAAGAGTTTTTTCGAGCCTAAGGATGCTGACAAGGTATGCAAGCTTCAGCGATCCATCTATGGACTGAAGCAAGCATCCCGGAGTTGGAATCTCCGCTTTGATGAGGTGATCAAAGAGTTTGGATTTGTCCAAACTTATGGAGAGGCTTGTATTTACAAGAAAGTGAGTGGGAGCAATGTGGCATTTCTGATATTATATGTGGATGACATATTACTGATGGGAAATGACATAGATCTTTTAAACAGTGTTAAAAGTTATCTAAACAGCAAATTTTCAATGAAGGACCTTGGTGAAGCATCATATATATATTAGCCATTAAGATCTATAGAGATAGATCAAGGCGCCTAATTGGGCTATCACAGAGTACATACCTTGATAAGATTTTAAAGAAGTTTAAAATGGACGAAAGTAAGAAGGGGTTCTTTCCTATGTTGCAAGGCAAGACATTGAGTAAGACTCAAAGTCTGGCTACGGCAGTAGAAAGAGAGATAATGGATAAGATCCCCTATGCTTTAGCCATAGGCTCTATAATGTACACCATGCTATGTACAAGACCGGATGTGGCACATGCTATTAGTTTGACTAGTAGGTACCAATCTAATCCAGGTTCGGAACACTAGATAGTGGCAAGAATATCCTTAAGTACTTAAGAAGAACTAAGGAAATGTTTCTTGTATACGGAGGTGAAGAAGAGCTGGTTGCTAAATGCTATGTCGACGCTAGCTTTAACACCGATCCATATGACTCTAAGTCTCAATTTGGATACTTATTTATCATGAATGGGTCAGCATTTAGTTGGAGGAGCTCCAAACAACCTATGGTGACAAGATCAACAATGGAGGCAGAATATATTGTTGCTTCGGAAGCAGCACAAGAAGCGGTTTGGATGAAGGAGTTCATAACTGAACCAGGTGTGGTTCCTAGTGCGTTGGACCCAATTGTGATCTATTATGACAACAATGGAGCCATAGACAATGCCAAGGAACCAAGGTGTCACAAGAATTCTAAGCATATTAAGCGCCGATTTCACTCCATCCGCGAGCATGTCAAGGATGGAGATATAAATATTTATAAAATACACACGGATCTCAATGTAGCAGATCTGTTGACTAAAGTTTTCCCTAGAGCAAAACATGATCAACACCAGAACTCCATGGTGTTAGATTTATCACTATGTAACAATATTATTGTCTCTAGTGCAAGTGGGAGACTGAAGGGAATATGCGTTATTTTATGTATTCCAAGTATATGATAGATGTTTATGTTGCATGCTATAATTGTATTGATTGGAAACGTTAATACATGTGTGTTTAATAAACAAATAAAAGGTTCCTAGTTATGCCTTTCTTATAAACTAGCTCGTACATTAACAAGATGATCAAGGTTTCCTGATCATGGACATTGGATGTTATTAATAGCGAGGTCACAACATTGGTGGAACGATGTGATGAACATTCATCCGAAGTATAGCATTACTATCAAAGTTAATGTGTTTATATTTCTATAACATCATACGAAGTAATCCTAGTCCTTAGACAATGATATCATGTCAATCACTAACACTGGAAGAGTATCTTGATAACATCAAACATCACACTGTGACAAGGTGACTATAAATGTGGGTTCAGTGCTACGAAGGTGTTATGTAGAGGCTCATGGATCAAGAGTGGGATTTGTCCATCCCGATGACGGATAGATATACTCTGGGCCCTCTCGGTGATATCACATTAGGATAGCTTGCAAGCAAGTGATGTGATCACTAGAATGTTAGAGTGCATGTCGGTAATGAGAAAAGAGTGCATGTCGGTAACGACATCAAACTAGGTATGGAGATACCGATGATCGAATCTCGGACATGTAATATATCACAAGACAAAGGGATTTAGTTAGTAGCGTTAAAGGTTCTCACGTTTACAGAAGTCATTGTAGAATGTGTGGGTGTCAGTATGGATCTCCAGGTCTCGCTACTGATTATTGATCAGAGAAGGGTCTCGATCATGTCTGCATTATTCGCGAACCATAGGGTGACACACTTAAGGGATACGAATACCATTTGGAGCAAATATGTTCAAGACAAAAGATTTGCAAAGTGCTGAAATTATTTCAATGGACACTGGAATTGTTTTGGATGAAATTGCTAAAATTGGTTCTGCATGTGATATTGAAATATTGCAGGGGGTTTTATGTGAATGTTTGTTAATTAAAGTAATTAACAAAATTCTGATTAAAGTAAATAAAAGAGTTTTATTAAATGAGAGTTGCATTAAATTTGGTGGAAATTTAATGCATGTGAGTGAGAATTTGAGTGGAGGCTAAATTTATGTGAGTGGAGCTTCACCACATGAATGAAGGAAGAGGTGGGGCACCTCCCCTTGGCGTCGGCCGTGGGAGGGGGCTGCCCCCTCTCCCTATAAAAGGCCCCCTCTCCTCCTTCTCAAAACACACCTCCTCATGAAGGATCTCTCTCCCCCTCTAGAATTATTTCCCCATGGTCTCGGATTAGCGAGATACATGTTCTCGGTGGCATTTCGTCTGGAAGGAGTTGCTGCTTCCGCTGCATTGCTAGAGCGAGGAGGTGGAGGTTGTTCGGTGGCCTGAACGTGTGTGCAATCACGGATGCGCTACTGAGTTGTGGTGCTGGACTTCTTATCGATCCTGAGATCGACAAGCGTTCGACTATATAATCCACGAGTTCAACCTTGTTACACTTTTTCGGTCTATAAGGGTATGTTCTCTATAGATGTATATCCACCCGTAGCTTGTATCTACTAGATAGATCTTGGTGCATAGTAGTTTCCATCGTAGAAAATTATTTGTTTTCTATGCTGCAAACCCAATACACTAGGCCTGGGCGCGCCGCCTGGGATCTTTTGGCCCTCCTAGCCCTCCTGGTGAGATTCCAGTGCTCCAGATCCTTCTCGTGGATAAATATTGGCATTCCTAAAAGTACAGGTCCATTTGACTTTGTTTAGGTCCCGAAACATCAAAAACAGGCTTTTTCTGCCCTGCAGGGTTATAACCAAAATAAAGGGGATCATTGGTAAATCCCCAAAAATCAATATAAAACAGGGATATAACATTATATATTATGTATATATGTGGGAAAACATGTTAACAAACTATAAAGTTCATGTATGCATTTTACATGCATTAGAGCCCCATGAGATGGTGTATCGTGCGATTTTTTTTGTCGTGGGCCATTTTTGGCCTTTGCCGTGAATATTTTCTTTGCCAAGAGGGTTATCTGGGCTTTGCTGTGAGGGTTTTCTCTGCCGTGTATCCTGTATCGTACCGTCGTGCGGCCCTTCTTTGCGTGTGTCGTGCTGTGGGCTCACACGGCAAAGAGATCGTGGTGGTGCATGGGCGCACGACAAATCTCCAGTGCACGACAGTGCCAAATTTTCCCGTAGTGCGAAGACATCCGATATGTACGCATGTATACATTAGTATGCATTTCTTACTCCTGGTCAACCGAATCAGCACTTAGGCAAGCACATTATCATCCAGCCATACAAAAAACGGATAGGTAGGTCAAGGATAGCCAAGAAGAGGGTGACGCTCGGTCGCTTGCATGTTTCTAACAATGATCTCAAGGTGGTAAAGCTGTCGATGAGATGGGACGGGGCGCACGGCAAAACCTGACTCTGGCGCCGCGCGACCTCTTGTCACCGCCGGCCTATTCTCCCGGGGCACCTCTGTCTAGGTCTAGATTCAGCTTCCTAGGGTCGGATTCTGAGGGGGGTGATGCCTCGGGGACGGCGGATCAGGTGGCGCTTGAAGATCTTGAAGATGAAACCGGGGAATTGGGGTGGGCGACGGTGGATCGTCGAAGAAGAAAGACGGATGCAGAACTCAAGCAGGACTTTTGGGAGGAGATGGGTTTCCCTACTCTGGTGTCTCATTTGGCAGCCCCAAAATCCATTTTTTGAATGGGTATGGTCCGGAAGGACCGAGAAGCTGCATTAAGTCAAAGAGGTGTTGGTAAGGTTACATTGAGAACCCTAGGAAATGAAGAAGTTACAAGCATTGCTCTATAATTTGACACTGAGGACCCTAGAACTTAAAAAGAAAAAGCAATCAGGTCCATCTGCCTCACCGCCGTCTTCAGGAGATGTGTTTCGTCGCCGGCCACCGTCCTCATCACCGGGGACAAAACCACTTGGGATGAAGGAGGTGTGGAACGCTGCCACGGAACCATCGATGTAGGGCCTCCCCTTTTGGAGGTTGAAAAGACACCTCATCCATGGCATCGAGAATAGCTGCCCTTCGACTTCTTGAATCGATGGTCTACAAATGGACACCGTAGGAAAGCTCTCTTGTGCAGCACAAGATCCCCGTCGATGCCAAGCTCCAAGATCTTGCACGCCACCGCATCCACCTCTCCCCTCGCCACCATGGCCGGCTGGAGGAAGAAGAAGGGCAGCACCCAAGAACTTGAGCCCAGCAGAGATACAAACCTTATTGAACGTGGAGGGGAAAACGTTGACGCTGCTCATCACCAGATCCACCCACTGGAGCGTTGCGAAGCTCTGTTGTTTGTTCCCACCAAGTGCCATTCTTTGAGCCATGATGAAGTCAGATGTGGAGAATGTTAGGAAAGCGGAAATATGAGGGTAGCGATGGTGATTTTAGTTCTTGTGGCGACGGAGAACTGGCTGCGTGATCTGAGACTCGTTGCAGCGACTGCTGGTGTGGGAAGTCAACACAGGGGAAGTTCCCAGTCTTACCTTGCAGGGTGAAAATCCAAGGTCTGGCCTTAACTGGTTGTGCCTGGCAATGACCTTGTTGAAGGCATTTTTTTGTGAGCGAGGACTTTCTTCAGGATGAAAACCTATGATCTTTGATCGGGCAACGACGGTGCTTGGACACTGTTTCCTTCTTGAAGGCGTTGTTATTGGAGTGGAGGACTACTGGTGTTGTTCGGATGGTATCAGTGTCTTTGCTTTAAGGATTAGTTCTCTGTAGCGGGACTTTTCTTTTTTGTAGTTCTTCTTTCTTTTTTTTGGCATGTGTGCATCCGTAGAGCCGCTAGGGCATGCGTTGTTGCAGATGCTGGATGTAATTGGACGTAATTGGTATCCCTGTGATATTAATATATACTCTTTTCAAAAAAAAAATCACCAGATTCACCCACTGGAGCACCACAAGCAGAAACAGCACCACCTCCGGCCGCCAAGCGCCGTCCGCGAACGCCGGTCACCAAAACTCCACCGGCATGGCGCCATACCGGGACACAGCCCGCACACCACTACTAGGTAGCCTACAAATACTAGTATTAACAGAGAAGGGCTGGCCTCCTCTTCCCCATCCTCTCCGGCCGCCGGAGAGTAGAGGAGGAGGAGCCGGAGCGGCTTTGGTGACTCTCAAGGAGGGGCGGGTGGGAGAACGGGAGAGAAGAGAGAGGGCGACCAGAAAAGAGATAGACGTCTCCAAAATCCATTTATAGTCATGCTCATTTGGCAGCCCCAAAATCCAGTCCGATGAAGGTAGGAAGGGCGAACAATCGCACGTTGATGAACATGCATTTGTCTTTGATGTGTGAGTGTGCTGTCAATAATATTTTGTCTTACTCCCTGGAAAGGAATATTTTGTAGTGGTCATTGCATGAAACTTTTGGGTAGAGGAATCCGACAGAAACTTCGTGTTAAATTTTACATTACAATTCTCCTCCTGATTTATGGTTATTTGGCTATAGCCTAGATTCAGAGAGATATGAGTATTTGATTGTCATATTTTGGTTTCATCTGGCTGTCATTCTGCTAGCCTCTTCGGACCACGCACACACGTGCTTCCCAAAATGTAGCCATTACCACCGTCTTCAAAATGGTTTCCACGACAACTCATTATGTGAAAAGGCGGGTGTGGCGAGCCCCTAATAGCGTTTTACCAGTGCAGAATGTAGGGGTCTCGCGGCAAGTTGGCTTTGTCATGGAAGGTTGACTTTATCTTGACTTCAGTTCTTCGCTGATTTTGGTATTCCTTTACGGGTATATGTTCATTTCCTATTAACTATGTCATGGTCCCTAAAGACCGTGTTCCTCCCTTTTGTAGTCAGCATATTCAACAGGTCCCAACTGCAAGGGTTAAAACCATTTGTCGACATCCTAAAGATTAACATCGGTGGCTCCTTTTGTGGTTCGACAAGTATAGGCGGATGTGGCTTCTGCTGCTGTGCATCAGGGATTCTCTGCGGCGTTGGCTTGGGTCATCTCCATGATCTGTTGAGCCCCTGCAAGCTGAAACCATTCCATGCCTCCAAGCGATTGTATTCGTCACTGCAGCGGGTATGGGCCGTATCATTATGGGAACATATGCTACATTTTAAAAGACTGCTCTTCAGCCTGTGATACTCGACGCAGCATGGAATCATTTTTCTGAAGCCAAGTTTCAAAGTTTAAGGTTGTTTAGTGTAACCGTAGTTGTAATTTGGTAGCTCATATTTTAGCATGGCATGGTGTACATAGTCTTCTAATAATCAAATCCACAATGTGTTGCTGATTCAAAAGGAAGAGGTCAGTGCAAGCTGTTAGAGACGGTTTAGAGGTAACCGTACGTTTGTGTACGTGTATATACCATGTATTATATCCTGCTAAAGACTATATAAAGCTGACCACATGGAGGCTAGACCCCACGAAACCCTAAATACTTGTTGCAACTTGGTATCAGAGCCACCTAGCCGCCGCCGCTAAACCCTAGCAGCCGCCACCGCCACCGCCTGGAGCTTCCTGGCCGCCGCTGCCAAAACCCTAGCAGTCGTCGCCGCCAAGATGTCCTCCTCCTCGGCTCTCCAGCTCTCCACGGTCCTTGGCCCGACCATCTCCAAACCGGCCGCCACCACCGCGGTGCCCATCCCCGCTCCCCAAGTCCTCCTCGACCAAAGCAACTTTATGCTCTAGCGCTCCCACACCATGCCGAACTTCACCGGTGCAGGGCTTCATGGGCACCTCGACGACACCTTGGTGGCACCCGAGAAGACTATCACCCAGGGTACGGGTGCTGACGCCGTCTCCATCCCCAACCCCGAGTACGCCACGTGGTGGACACGTGATCAGCGCGTGCTCGGGCTGCTCCTCGGCTCCATCGGGACCGACATCACCCAACAGATGATCGGGAAGACCACGACCGCTTTGGTGTGGAAGGCCATCCAGACCATGTTTGGCGCCCAGAACCGTGCCAATGTTCGGCACATCCGGCGACAGTTACAGTCGCTGAGGAAACTCGGCGGGACGGCTGACGCGTATATGGACTAGATCAAGGTTCTCGCAGATCAGATGGCCGCCGCTGGATCGCCCCTCTCCGACGAGGAGATTGTCGATCAGATGCTCACGGGGCTTGGCCCCGATTTCAACCCCGTCGCTGCCTCCATGGTCCGTGACACCGAAGAGGTCTCTCTCACCGAGTTCTACTCCCACATCCTCAGTTACGAGGCTCTACGTGCGCAGCAGGCCTAGCCCCGGACGAGTGGATCTTGTCAACGAACGTCGTTTTGTGGCCTGGCTCCTACAACACCCCTAGCTAGTCGCGCACCTACTACCCGCCCTCCAACCAAGGCACCGGTGCCCGTCCTCCAGCTGTTTACTCACCCTAGGGCTAGGGCAGTGCTCCGTGCCCCAACTTTGGTGGAGGAGATCGCTGTTAGTACGATGGACCTAGTCGCAACAGCGGCAACAACTACAACCGCAACAGTGGAAATGGTCGCAATGGCAACGGCCGCAAGAAGGAGCGCCCTCGCTGCTAGATATGCTACTACTGGGTGCATGAAGCGAGAGATTGCCGCAACCGCTTCAACCCCGAGTTCTAGCTGAACACGCAGCGCTTCGCCAACTCTGCATCAACAAGCTCCAGCGACATCCCTTCCCCTGGCTGATGGACACAGGGGCAACAGATCATCTCACGAGCCACCTCGAGCGTCTCCAAGTTCATGATCGCTACGACGGGAAGGACCAAGTGCAAGTGGCCAATCGTGCAGGTTTCTCAATTTTGCATATTGGTCATTCCGTTTTAGCCGGTTCTTCTCTCCGCTTGAACAATATTCTTCATGTTCCCCACCTTTGCCAACATCCTTTATTAGTCTACCGCCTTGTTTGTGACAATGACGTGTTTGTTGAGTTTCACCGTCATTTTTCTATGTCAAGGACAAGGCCACGCAGTGAATACTTCCTCAAGGTAGAAGTTATGGAGGTCTCTACCCAATTCCGTTTAGCCGAGCTACATCATCTCACCATGCTCTCTCCGTCGGCAAAGCAAATTTGATGCAGTGGTATCAACATCTAGGTCATCCTATGAATAAAGTAGTTCAAACCATTGTTAGCAAAAATAATCTTTCTTGTTCCCCTCAGTCATACAATCATGTTTTTGTTTGTGATGCTTGTCAGTGTGGTAAAAGTCATCATTTAACTTATACTGCCTCACATCGTGTGTCTACTATGCCTCTTGATTTAATTCATTCCGATGTTTGGGGTCCTGCGATTGCCTCCTCTAGAGGATTCAAATATTATGTTAGCTTTATCAATGGATACACACGTTTTTGTTGGATCTATCTTCTTAAACACAAGTCTGATGTTGAAAATGTGTTTTATACCTTCTAGGCCTATGTTGAGCGCCTTTTGAGTTCTAAGATCAAGGCAGTTCAGTCCAATTGGGGTGGTGAATACCACAAACTCCATCGATATTTTCAGCGCATGGGTATTGTTCATCTATGTCCTGTCCTCATACGTCCCAACAAAATGGTGTTGCGGAATGTAAACATTGACATCTTGTCGAAACCGGCCCGACCATCCTCGCGCATGCCTCCCTTCCACTTCGGTATTGGGATGAGGCCTTCCTGACCGCCTGCTACCTCATAAATCGTATGCACACTCATGTTCTTCATCAGGAAGCACCTACCACTCGCATGTTCAAAGTTCCTCCAAATTACTCCTTCCTTCGCATTTTTGGCTGTGCTTGCTGGCCTAGTCATCGTAAGTACATCACGCATAAGCTTGCCTTTCTCTCAAAAATGTGTGTATTCCTAGGCTACAGTCCCATGCATAAGGAGTACAAGTGTCTGAATAGGTCCAAGGGGCGTATCTATATTTCTCGGGACATCGTCTTTGATGAATCCGTCTTTCCGTTTGCGACCCCTGGTGTCATGGTGGATGTCTCCACTGTCGGACACGCCATCACTTTTCCATCTTACGAACCGACTACGAGTGATCATGTGCAAAATTATGATGTGTCCTACTTGTCTACTAACGTTCCCTCTCCAGATGTTCATCCGTTGTTGCAGGTTCTGGAGCCAGCCCCCACTATAGGGGCCATGACATCGAGCGATGTGCCTGGGCATGGCGCTGCCCCCAAGGACACGACTGATGCGCCGCCTGATGGCCCAAAATATATCGAGCTCGTTGGGGAACCCCAAGAGGAAGGTATGATGAGCACAATAGCAAGTTTTCCCTCAGTTATGAAACCAAGGTTATCAAACCAGCAGGAGTAAGGAAACATCTCCAAGGTGTTGTTTCCAAATTGGAACCCCACACAACACAACCACAGAATTTTGCCCCCAACTTACAGTGAGGTTGTCAATCTCACCGGTTTTGCTGAAAACAAAGGATTAAACATATTGTGTGGAAGATAGTAATAGCTTGCAGAAAGTAAACAGAAAACAGTAAATAGTTGTAGATTGATGGTAAAAGAAAGGAACAGGGTCCATAGTTCATTAGTGGTGATTTTCCTTAAGATAGATGACATTATATAGAGACTGTAATCCAACTACATCTATGACTAATAATCCACCTTCAGGTTATCATCCGAACCCCCTCCAGTATTAAGTTGCAAGCAACAGACAATTGCATTAAGCATTGCGTGTAAAGTAAACAATATGATTGTTCTATGAACAAAGGATTGATGTTTTCTCCCTAGTAGCAACAACATATCTAGTACCTTAGAGATTTCTATCACTTTCCCAGATTACTAGAGGCATGAACCCACTATCGAGCATAATTACTCCCTCTTGGAGTTGCTAGCATCTACTAGTCCAAGCTAGCTACTAACAACGGAGAGCATGCAAGATCACAAATAACAAAGACATGACAGAATCAATAATCAATCTGAAATAGCATCTAAATAACCATCGGATCCCCGCAAACACAACATGTATGATTACAAATAGATGATCTTGATCATGAATGGAGCTCACAAGATCTAGACATGGTAGCACAAAGGAGAAGAACCAACCATCTAGCTACTACATAGACCCGTAGTCTAGGGATGAACTACTCACGCATCACACCGGAGGCAGTCATGGTGATGAAGAAGCCTCTAGGGTGAATTCTCCCCTCCGGCAGGGTGCCGGGAAGAGCTTCAGACCCCTCTCGATCTAGGGATGGAGATGACGGTGGCTACAGACTCTTTCGTGGAATTTTGATCGGGTCCTTAGGGTTTCTGTATCGGAGGCGATAGATAGGCGAAAGGGGAGGCCGAGGGGGTGCCCTAGGCGGCCACACCACCCCCTGGCGCGGGCCAGGCCTGACCGCACGGCCAGGTGGTGTGGCCGTCCTCTGGGCCCTCTCCTTCTCGTCTTCTGGCTTCGTGTCCCCCTCGGTGAAATATTGACTTTGGATTTTTTTCCCGTCCAATTCCGAGAATATTCATTTTCTGACTTTCCTGGAACCAAAAATGGCAGAAAACAGGTAGCTGGCACTGTGGCATCTTGTTAATAGGTTAGTCCAAGAAAGTGTATAAAAATACTCCAAAGTGTGGACAAAACATAAGAAAGTAGATATAAAACAAGCATGGAACATAAAAAATTATAGATACGTTTGCAACGTATCAACATCCCCAAGCTTAACTCCTGCTCGTCCTCGAGTAGGTAAATGATAAAAAGAAAGAATATTTTTTAGGTGACATGCACCATCATAAACTTGATCAAAGTATTTGTAAAACATTGATAGCTGGGATCATAAACTTTAACATAGCATGAAAGATATAGTTCTAACAATAAGACATAGCAACTATGTTGTAACATGAAAAGGTACAAACAAAAGATTCATGAATAACAATGCTTTGCAAGACGTTTGTTTGTTTCACATAAAGAAAACATAATGATAATGGTATTCAGCTTGTCATAGAATAGCAAAACATAAATGCATAGGACACCTTCAAAGTTCATAAGGGTGACTAGATACAAATAGTTCAAGAACAAGCAATATCGAAGTTATGCATCAATCAACAAGTCTTGGGACAATGCACATTAAACTAAGAATGGCCACTATGCTCTCTCAATAGGTGCATAAAGATAGAAGATGGAGACTCAACATAAAAGTAAAAGAAAGGCCTTCGTAGAAGGAAGCAGGGATTCAAGTCTCATAAAGAGCTTCCAAAAATTATGGTACTTATTAGCTTTCAGCTCTCATTGCCCCTATCATAAGCATCTTTAGGTGATTAAGGTTAAAGTGACACAACTAAGAGGATATGCTTGACAAGTTATAAGTTGAAACCTCATGCCCTTTGCTTACGAGTACCGAACCTCATGCTACTCAACTTCAGTCACAAGTAAGCTCTTGTCATTGTAAGTACATATGTATCATAGAGAACGGCCAATGGGGTACCCCTTGCCCCATGACATAGGAGCTATACCATATCAAAATGACAAGGCAATCAGACAATGAGCATCTCAGCGATCTTTTTATTTGCTATTTGCATTGGTTTTTATTGAGGATGCTTCATAGAGTGCTCATTATGGTTATGCTGCATGTTTCCACCATGATTAGGCATGGCTTAGGCTAGCGTCCAAGGCGTTTCTCTAACACACATACAAACTCCATGATCTTACAAGTTCCCCTTTTATTTCACACCGCCAGGATCCATAAGCAAAAGAATCATGATATCAACGGAATATAAGTGCAATGTTGAAAGCGTTCCCCATGATACATGGTTCTGCTAACTTCAACTTATAAAGCGCAAGCATATACACAACAAAGATGGACACAATGGTTCAAGATTATTAAGTGCAAAAAAGTAAAGTGTGCCATCAAGTTCATGAGAGCTTTAATCACTAATTTTCACATAACAAGTTTAATTCGGAAGGTAGATAAAATCATGAATAAACTTGGAATAGCAAATGATAATAGGTAGGTATGTTCGACTCTATGGAATAACTTGGTTTTATTTGGAGTTGGATGCATGAGTGGAACTCATACTTGGTTATGGAGGCTAGCAAAAGACTGGGAGCGACCAACTAAGAGAGCAATAATGGCCATAATCATGCAAAGCGACAAAACATCATTAATTAAAGCATAAAGTGATATTACAAGTCGAAAACTAAAGGATCATAAAGGATATGGTGACTTGGGATAGTCATAGCTTGGTGTGAGTATGCGCCAAGTCAACCCAAATAAAGCATCAAAGGAGAATACCACAATACTATGCTTTAATATGTTAAAACAACGCATGATTCTTTCAAGGCACATTAAGCAATATCAATTGTTTATAACATGTCATGATACAGCAAAAATCACTAAGTATAAAGCCAAAACAATATCAAGCATGACATGACAAAGCATAGGCCACAGTCCAAAAACAAGCTCCTTTTTACCACTTAAGCATGAACTTTTCCTACTCTTTTCCAATCCAAACCAATCTATTTGAAAACTAATGTATGAATGAGGGGGTCAACCAATTTATTCAAGCAAACTAAGAAAACCAAGCAAACGAAAACAAAAATGAAGAAGCTCCAAGAACAACACAACTGTGCATGAAACAATAAAAATGAAGTGTTTGGAAGAAACCTGAGATTTTTATTGATAAAGAAGGGGATGCATTGGGCATCCCCAAGCTTTGACGCTTGTACTTCTTGGATATTTCTTGGGGTGACACGGGTGGCATCCCCAAGCTTGAGCTTTAGTCCATTCTTCATCTCATTACATCATTCTTTCCCTACACCTGAAATTTTTCCTTCATACAAAACTTCACACAATATTCATTAGAAACATTAGTGTACTCAAGATAATAAGTCTTTTAGTTCAGTTCCAACACAAGTAAAACTTCCATCAAAACACAAGCTACTATATCACTTCCCTCAAAAATCTCAATTTCCCCAAAAAGAACCCAAAAAGGAATCAACAAGAAGCAAATGCAAATAATGGCAGAAATCTGTCAGAACAGGCCAGCAGGTAGAAACCGATTTTTTTGAAGACCTTCTGTTGCTCAAATCGAACAGTGTTGCACTAAAAAAAGTTGGATAACAACCTGGGGCAGAAGCAGAAAAAATCATAGCTCAAACCGACGTACAGAGATTTTACACGAATCTTTACAGCGAAGCACAAAAATCTGTTTCGGGACAACAACTTTCTCAAGCATTACTTCTCTCAATAAGGAGCGGTTATTACAGAGGTAATAACTTCCAAGACTCATCTAAACCTTTTGGATTATCTCCCAATAAATACTTTTCTTTAACGCCTTTAAGTTAGGCATAAGAAGCAACAAAAAGAATCAAGTGTACTCAAATGAAGAAGCATTAAGAGAAAATTTTGTTTTCATAGGAGAAGCAAAAGGAATCTTCTCTCTCTTATTAGGGAAGTGTTCTATACCTTTCTTGAGTGGGAGTTGCTATTTAATGGTGCCTTCTTTCATATAAATAATGGCACCAACAGTTCTAAGAAAAGGTCTTCCCAAAGTAACAGGACAAGAAGCATTGCATTCAACATCCAAAACATAGAAATCAACAGGGACATAGGCATTTGATGTCTACGCACTTCTATTCTTGTAGACAGTTGTTGGGCCTCCAAGTGCAGAAGTTTGTAGAATAGCAGCAAGTTTCCCTTAAGTGGATCACCCAAGGTTTATCGAACTCAGGGAGGAAGTGGTCAAAGGTATCTCTCTCAAGCAACTCTACAATCAAGATACAAGAAGTCTCTTGTGTCCCCAACACACCCAATACACTTGTCAGGTGTATAGGTGCACTAGTTCGGCAAAGAGATAGTGAAATACAAGTGGTATGGATAATTATAAGTGGTAACGGTGCCAGAAAATAGCTTGCTAGCGTGTGGTTGACGTGGGAAAAGACTAAATTCAAACTAAAATAAAGATGGAAGCAAACAAACATGTAATAGATCTAATTGCAAATGGTGTATCAATGCTTAGAAACAAGGCCTAGGGATCATACTTTCACTAGTGAACACTCTAATATAAATATCTTCTCTTTATGATACTACTCTTAACTACTCTCTGGTTGGACACTCTAATCATTGGTAGGGCTATAACAGCACTCCTCAAAGTTCGCTTTACCCATCTAGATAACCCCACACTGTCACCTTGAGCACTAGATGGATCCAACAAACACCACAATTTCAACTCCAAATATAACTCATAACAAGTATTTGAAATCTCTAGCCTAAGTGCCACCATGGTGTGCACACTATCAACTTCACACACATGGGAAGAGCAGAGATCTATTAAAGCACTTGAGTAGCAAGGTAGATCTATAAATTACAAGCTCATGATCTTAATAAGGTCATACATAGAGAGAGAGATGAACACATAGCTACCGGTAGAACCCTTAGCCTCGAGAGAGAACTACTCCCTCCTCATCATGGGAATCAGCAACGGTGATGGAGATGGTGGTGGAGATCGATGGAGATGGCTCCGAGGGCACTTCCCCGTCCCGGCAGGATGCCAGAACAGAGACTTTCTGTCCCCCGAATATCCCCTTCGATGGCAGCGGTGCTCCAAAACTTTTCGTGGATGGAGGCTTGACGATTTAGGGTTTATGCATCGAGAGGCTTCTTATAGGAGAAGAGGCAAGGTCGGTGGGCGGACAGGGGGCCCACACCACCTGGTGGCGCATCAGGGCTAGCCCATGCCACCACATGGTGTGGCCACCCAGTGGCCCCTCTCCGTCTCGTATTCTGGCTCTGGGTGTCCCTCGGTGAAAAACTGACTTTGGCTTTTGTCCCGTCCAATTCCGAGAATATTCATTTTCTGACTTTCTGGAACCAAAAATAGCAGAAAACAGGCAACTGGAACCGTGGCTCTTGTTAATAGGTTAGTCCAAGAAATCATCTGAAAAGAACTCTAAAGTGTGGATAAAACATAAGAAAGTAGATAAAACCAAGCATGGAACATCAAAAATTAGGGATACGTTAGCAACGTATCAACATCCCCAAGCTTAACTCCTTCTCGTCCTCGAGTAAGTAAGTGATAAAAAGAAAGAATAAATTTTAGGTGACATGCACCATCATAAAATTGATCAAAGTATTTGTAAAACATTCGAAGCTAGGATCATAGTACTTCAATCATAACATGAAAGACAAAGTTCTAACAATAAGACATAGCAACTATGTTGTAACATGAAAAGGCACAAACAAAGATTCATGAATAACAATGCTTTGCAAGACGTTTGTTTGTTTCACATAAAGAAAACATAGCATAGTGGCATTCAGCTTGTCCCTCATAGAGTAGCAAACATAAATGCATAGGACACCTTCAAAGTTCATAAGAGTGACTAGATACAAATAGTTTAATATAAGAAATATCAAAGTTATGCATCAATCAACAAGTCTTGGTACAATGCACATAGAACTAAGAATGGCCACTATGCTCTCAAAGTAGGTGCATAAAGATAGAAGGTGGAGACTCAACATAAAAGTAAAAGCAAGGCCTTCATAGAAGGAAGTAGGGATTCAAGTTTCATAAAGAGCTTCCAAAAATTATGGTACTTTTTAGCTTTCAGCTCTCATTGCCCTATCATAAGCATCTTGAAGTGATTAAGGTTAAAGTGAACAAACTATGGTGTATATGCTTGACGAAGTATAAGTTGGAAATCTCATGTCCCTTGAATACGAGGGTCGCTCCTCATGCTACTCAAGTTTAGTCACCGGTAAGTTCTTGTCATCGTAAGTACATGTGTATCATAGAGAACCGCCAACGGGGTACCCCTTGCCCGATGATACGGAAGAATCCCCATATCAAATTGACAAGGCAAGCAGACAACAAGCATCTCAGCAATCTTCTTATTTACCATGGGAATATGGTGTGTTTTTCTCTCTTTCCTCTTTTCTCATATCTCTTTTTTCTTTTTTCTCTTTTTTCTCAATATCTGACTCTTTTTTATAAGAAGAATGCTTCATAGACAGCTCATTATGGTTACGCTGCAGGTTTCCACCATGACAACATGGATTAGACCAGCGGCCCAGGCGTTTCTCTAACACATATAGATAACTCCATGGACTTACAAGCTCCCCTTTCATTTCACACCGACGACATCCATAGACAAAAGAGCATGATATCAACTAGGTACAAAGTACAAGTGCAATGTTGAAAGCGTTCCCCATGACAGCATGGTTCTGCTAATCCCCAACAAATAAGTGCAAGCATATACAATATAGACGACACAATGGTTCAAGTTTATTAAGGGCAAGAAAAGTAAAGTGTGCCATCAAGTTCGTGAGAGCTTTAATCACTAGTTTTCTCATAACAAGTTTAATTCGGAAGGTAGATAAAAACATGAATATACTTGGAATAGCATATGCTAATACGTAGGTATGGTGGACTATTTGTAATAGCTTGGTTTTATGACTTGGATGCATGAGTGGAACTCATACTTGGTTATGGAGGCTAGCAAAAGACTGGGAGCAACCAACTAAGAGAGCAATAATGGCCATAATCATGCAGAGCGAAAAAAACATCATTAATCAAAGCATAAAGTGATACTACAAGTTGAAAACTAAAGGATCATAAAGGCTATGGTGACTTGGGATAGTCATAACATGGTGTGAGCACGTGCCAAGTCAACCCAAATAAAGCGTCAAAGGAGAATACCACAATACTATGCCTTAATATGCTAAAACAACGCATGATTCTTCAAAGGCACATTAAGAAATCTCAATTGTTTATAACAAGTCAAGCTACAGCAAAGAATACTAAGCATAAAGCCAAAACAATATCGAGCATGGCATGACAAAGCATAGGCCACAATCAAAAACAAGCTCTCTTTACCACTTAAGCATGAACCTTCCTACTCTTTTCCAATCCAAACCAAACTATTTGAAAACCAATGTATGAAAGAGGGGTCCAACCAATTTATTCAGCAAACTAAGAAACCAAAAAACAAAAAAACAAAATAAAAAACGAAAAAGAAGATGCTCCAAGAACAACACGACTGTGCACGAAACAATAAAAATGAAGTGTTTGGAAGAAACCTAGGATTTTTATTGATGATGAAGGGGATGCCTTAGGCATCCCCAAGCTGACGCTTGTAATTCTTGGATATTTCTTTGGGGTGACACGCGTGGCATCCCCAAGCTTGAGCTTTAGTCCATTCTTCATCTTATTACTCATTCCTTCCATACACCTGAATTTTTTCCTTCATACAAAACTTCACACAATCTTTATTAGCAACATTAGTGCACTCAAGATAATAAGTCTTTAGGTCCAGTTCCAACACCAATAAAACTTCCATTAAAACACAAGCTACTGTAGCACTTCCTTCAAAAATCTCAATTCCCCAAAAGAACTCAAAAAGGAACCAACAAGAAGCAAATGCAAATAATGGCAGAAATCTGTCAAAACAGACCAGAAGGTAAAGACGGTTTTTTTGAAGACCTTCTGTTGCTCAAATAGAAAAGTGTTGAAATAACGAAAGTTAGATAACAACCTGGGTCAGAATCAAAAAAAATCATGCCTCAAAAGGACGTACAAAGATGTTACACAAATTTTTACGGTGAAGCACAGAAATCTGTTTCAGGACAGCAACTTTCCCAATCATTACTTCTCTCTCATTAGAGGTTACTCTTGGCACAAAAAGCAAATAAAAAGGATAAGGAGAGGTTATTACAGAGGTAATAACTTCCAAGACTCAAACTTTTGGGTTATCTCCCAATAAGTACTTTTCTTTAACGCCTTTAAGTTAGGCATAATAGTTTGAGAAGATGCTCACATAAGAAATATGAATTGAGAGTAAAACAGAGCATCAAGAAGCAAATTCAAAACATATTTAAGTCTAACCCACTTCCTATGCATAGGAATCTTGTAAAGAAACAAGTCATGAAAGCACAAAGCAACAAGCATAGGAAAGCAAAACAAGTGCAACTTCAAAATTTTCAACATAAAGAGGGGAAACTTAATATTGTTGAGACACATAAAACCATGTTTCCCTCTCTCATAATAACTTTCAGTAGCATCATGAATAAAATTAAGAATATAACAATCACATGAAACATTCTTATCATGTGCCACATGCATAAAAGAATTAATACTCCCCACATAAACATAGTCATTCTTATTAATTGTAGTGGGAGAAAATTCAACAAAATAGATATCATTATTATTCTCATCACCATAATCATCAAATATAGGAGGCATATTGTAATCATAATTAATTTTCTCCTCAATAGTAGGTGGACTAAAAATATCATATTCATTATTGTAATCATCATATATTGGAGGTGTAGTATCATCATAAGCAATAGAATAATTATCTTCCAAAGTGTGTTCATTTGTAAACATATCATCATTGGAAGGATCATGGATAGCACTAATAGTATAGCAATTATTAATATCATCATTTTCAGAATTGGTACCGAAGAGATTTTCAATATCAAAAGTAGTGTGATATTCCCAATCATGATCACTACTATAGGTAATAGGCATAGGAACATCATCGAGTTCAGACTCATTCAAAACTATAATAGGAGCAACATGCTTAGGGGAAAATACCGTTTCCTATCTTCTTTTACTCCTCCTATTCTTCTTTTTCTTCTTCTCTTTGGGAGGGAGAGGCTTGAAAGGAAGCTTCTCCATATACCCTGGTTTATTGTTAGAGACAATAGAAGAAACTTTGGAGGATTCCTTCTTTTCATTAATAAGATCAAAACACATATTAGTCCTGTCATATTTTGGTAAAATCTCATCTTCTATAATATTTTGTATGTAAGTATTTGTGTGACAATTATGAACACAATAAAGATGACAACTATGCAGGACGCTATTCATATCAAAAGCACTCATATCTACCAAAGAAGTTTTTCTTGATAATTCTTCACACCCCAAAAATAATGTAAGTTCATCATGCTGATTAGGAGTGATCATGTCATCACAATACAAACTTGCAGTACTCATTGGATTAGAAGGGATATTATTATGGCCTAAGCATTGAAAATTGAAATGGCCCACTTCAAAGCAAAGTTCACAAATAAAAGGATAGAGGGCACAA
This sequence comes from Avena insularis, assembly GCA_023614405.1. NCBI lineage: Eukaryota > Viridiplantae > Streptophyta > Magnoliopsida > Poales > Poaceae > Avena > Avena insularis. Next base: position 98,567,407 of record CM042690.1, on the reverse strand, counting down.
ACTTTTTTACCAAGATCATTTAGAGCCCTATACCACGTTCTAGTTTTTTCATTCCTGTGGGTGATACAATATTCTTCTTCAATTTGATTATTCTCACAAGGTCTATGTATTCCACAAAAATTAACATGCTTATAAGAAATAGTACTTTCAGAGGTTTGAGCATGTTTATTGCTATCATTAATAACAATTTCATTTTCCATGCAAGTGTCTTTAAAAGGCTCATGATACATGTCCCATTTTTCTTTAGGAGCATTAATATGAGAAGAAAAGGTTCTAAAACAATCAATAACAATTTGAGGATCAAGACCATATTTAGTACTAAGCTCTTGAAAATCGGCAGTTTCAGCGAAAGACTTAATGCAATCATACTCATAGTTTATACCTGGTTCTTTACCTTTGTTGTTATCCCAATCTTTGGTATTGCTTTGAATTGTTTCAAGAAGATCCCACTTAGATTTGACCTCCTTACTTGTGAAGGATCCCTCTAAACAAGTATCTAGATAGTCCTTGTAATGTCCTGAAAGCCTTGCATAGAAGTTATTAATAACAATATTACCGGGGAGCTCGTGAATGGGACATTTGAGCATTAGTGACTTCAATCTCCCCCATGCTTGGGCAATACTTTCTCCATCATGTGGATGAAAATTATAAATGTAATTCCTATCTTTATGAAGTTCATGAGGAGGATAAAATTTAGAGTAAAAGAGAGATTCAAGTTCCTTCCACTCCAAATGATGAGAATCATCTAGTAGCTCATACCAATCCCTTGCTTTGCTCTTAAGTGAAAAAGGGAATAGCTTCCTCTTAACTTGGTTCATTGAAATACCTGCACACTTGAACAACTCGCATAATTCATGTATAAAGAGTAAATGATCACCAGGATGGACAGTTCCATCTCCAAAATAGCAGTTATTCATAACACGTTCAACAATTTTTATAGGTATTTTAAAAGGGATGCTTTCAGTATGTGGATTTAAAATATCACAGGTATCATTAGAATTACCACATATGGGGGATAAAGTATCATCAGAGCAAATTTTCTTCTTTAAAGATGGGGAACTAAAAATATCATTTTCATAAAAACCAACTTCCCCAAGCTTAGACGTTTCCATAGCATTAGTAACAAAGGTGTTCAAAAGATTCATACTAATAACATTGTTATTAGCATGCAAAGAAAGTTCCATGGGTTTTTTAATTTTCTTTTTAGACAATTCATGTTCTATATAAGGAAAAATACTAAAAAGCTCTCTAATTTTGTTGTTGTTTTCCATTAAGCCTAACTAGTGAAAACAAGAAACAAAAAGAAAAAATTGAAGAAACTAAAGGAAATAACTTCGAGCACTCACACCGGAGTATGTGAGTACCTTTTACCTTACCTCCCCGGCAACAGCGTTAGAAAATAGCTTGATGTCTACGCACTTCTATTCTTGTAGACAGTTGTTGGGCCTCCAAGTGCAGAGGTTTGTAGAACAGCATCAAGTTTCCCTTAAGTGGATCACCCAAGGTTTATAGAACTCATGGAGGAAGTGGTCAAAGGTATCCCTCTCAAGCAACCCTGCAATCAAGATACAAGAAGTCTCTTGTGTCCCCAACACACCCAATACACTTGTCAGGTGTATAGGTGCACTAGTTCGGTGAAGAGATAGTGAAATACAAGTGGTATGGATAATTATAAGTGGTAACGGTGCCTGAAAATAGCTTGTTGGCGTGTGGTTGACGTGGGAAAAGACTAAATTCAAACTGAAATAAAGATGGAAGCAAACAAACATGTAACAGATCTAATTGCAAATGGTGTATCAATGCTTAGAAACAAGGCCTAGGGATCATACTTTCACTAGTGAACACTCTCATATAAATATCTTCTCTTTATGATACTACTCTTAACTACTCTCTGGTTGGACACTCTAATCAGTGGTAGGGCTATAACAGCACTCCTCAAAGCTTGCTTTATCCATCTAGATAACCCCACACTGTCACCTTGAGCACTAGATGGATCCAACAAACACCACAATTTCATAAAGACATCCAACTCCAAATATAACTCCTAACAAGTTTTTGAAATCTCTAGCCTAAGTGCCACCATGGTGTGCACACTGTCAACTTCACACACATGGGGAGAGCAGAGATCCATTAAAGCACTTGAGTAGCAAGGTAGATCTATAGATTACAAGCACATGATCTCAATAAGATCATGCATAGAGAGAGAGATGAACACATAGCTACCGGTAGAACCCTTAGCCTCGAGAGAGAACTACTCCCTCCTCATCATGGGAATCAGCAACGATGATGGAGATGGTGGTGGAGATCGATGGAGATGGCTCCGGGGGCACTTCCCCGTTCAGCAGGGTGCCGGAACAGAGTCTTCCTGTCCCCCGAATCTCCCCTTCGGTGGTGGCGGCGCTGCGGAACTTTTCGTGGCTGGAGGTTTGATGATTTAGGGTTTATGCATCGAGAGGCTTCTTATAGGCAAGGTCGGTGGGCGCCTAGGGGGCCCACACCACCTGGTGGCGCGGCCAGGGCTAGCCCGCTGATGCGCTCGACTTTCGATGTAGAGCTCGTTGGGAACCCCAAGAGGAAGGTACGATGAATATAGCAGCAAAATTTCCCTCAGTTATGAAACCAAGGTTTAATCGAACCAGTAGGAGCAAGGAAACACCCCAAAGGTGTTACTAGCTGAGCTTTGGCAGGACGCACTACCGGTGCTAGTAGCAACGTGGAGACCTACACAACACAACCACATAACTTTGTCCCCAACTTGCAATGAGGTTGTCAATCTCACCGTGTTTTGCGGAAAACAAAGGATTAAACGTATCGAATGGAAAGAAGTAAAAGTTTGCAGAAAGTAAACACAAAGTAGTAAAAGATTGTAGATTGTATGTAAAGTAAAAGCACCGGGATCCATAGTTCACTAGAGGTGGCTCTCCTTAGATAAATAACATGCTGGGTGAACAAATTACAGCGGGGCAATTGACAAACACCGAGAAAGCAATACATTCATATAATAATCATCTTGACTCCTCTGAGACTTGATTGGGCATTACAACATAATACATAGACCGCCATCCAACTGCATCTATGACTAATAATCCACCTTCAGGTTATCATCTGAACCCCCTCTAGTATTAAGTTGCAAGCAACAGATTGTTGCTTTACAAACTGCGTGTAAAGTAAACAATACGACCGTTCTATGAACAAAGGATTGTTGTTTTCTCCCTAGTAGCAACAGCACATCTAGTACCTTAGAGATTTCTGTCACTTCCCCAGATTACTAGAGGCATGAACCCACTATCGAGCATAAATACTAACTCTTGGAGTTGCTAGCATCTACTTGGCCAAGATAGCTACTAACAACGGAAAGCATGCAAGATCTCAAATAACAAAGACATGATAGAATCAATAATCAATCTGAAATAGCATCTTAATATCCATCAGATCCCCGCAAACACAACATGTATGGATTACAAATAGATGATCTTGATCATGAACGGAGCTCACAAGATCTAAACATGAAAGCACAAAGGAGGAGAAACCAGCCATCTAGCTACTACATGGATCCGTAGTCCAAGGATGAACTACTCACGCATCACACCGGAGGCTTGCATGGTGATGAAGAAGGCCTCTAGGGTGAATTCCCCTCTCCGGCAGGGTGCCGGGAAGAGCTTCAGATCCCTCCCGATCTAGGGATGGAGATGACGGCGGGATGAAGAAAGGCCTTTTGTAAAAGGAAGTAGGGATTCAAGTCTCATAAAGAGCTTCCAAAAATTATGGTACTTAATAGTTTTCAGCTCTCATTGCCCCTATCATAAGCATCTTGAAGTGATTAAGGTTAAAGTGAACAAACTATGGTGTACATGCTTGACGAAGTATAAGTCAGAAATCTCATGTCCCTTGTATACAAGGGCCGCTCCTCATGCTACTCAAGTTTAGTCACTGGTAAGTTCTTGTCATTGTAAGTACATGTGTATCATTGAGAACCGCCAACGGGGTACCCCTTGCCCGATTATACGGAAGAATCCCCATATCAAAATGACAAGGCAAGCAGACAACGAGCATCTCAGCATTCTTCTTATTTACCATGGGAATATGGTGCTTTTTTATCTCTTTCCTCTTTTCATAGTATCTCTTTTTTCTTTTCTTTTCTCTTTTTTTTTCTCAATATAGGACTCTTTTTTTTATAAGAAGAATGCTTCATAGACAACTCATTATGGTTATGCTGCAGGTTTCCACCATGTCAGCATGGATTAGACCAGCGGCCCAGGCGTTTCTCTAACACATATACATAACTCCATGGACTTACAAGCTCCCCTTTCATTTCACACCGACGACATCCATATACAAAAGAGCATGATATCAACTAGGTACAAAGTACAAGTGCAATGTTGAAAGCGTTCCCCATGACAGCATGGTTCTGCTAATCCCCAACAAATAAGTGCAAGCATATACAACATACAAGACACAATGGTTCAAGTTTATTAAGGGCAAGTAAAGTAAAGTGTGCCTTCAAGTTTGTGAGAGCTTTAATCACTAGTTTTCTCATAACAAGTGGAAGGTAAACAAAAGCATGAATATACTTGGAATAACATAAGCTAGTAGGTAGGTATGGTGGAATCTTTGGAATAACTTGGTTTAGGGAGTTGGATGCATGAGTGGAACTCATACTTGGTGGTGGAGGCTAGCAAAAGACTGGGAGCGACAAACTAAGAGAGCAATAATGGCCATAATCATGCAGAGCGACAAAACATCATTGATCAAAGCATAAAGTGATACTACAAGTTGAAAACTAAAGGATCATAAAGGCTATGGTGACTTGATATAGTCATAACATGGTGTGAGCATGTGCCAAGTCAACCCAAATAAAGCATCAAAGGAGAATACCACTATACTATGCTTTAATATGCTAAAACAATGCATGATTCGTCCAAGGCACATTAAGCAATCTCAATTGTTTATAAAAAGTCATGCTACGGCAAAGAATACTAAGCATAAAGCCAAAAAAATATCAAGCATGGCATGACAAAGCATAGGCCACAGTCAAAAACGAGCTCTTTTTACCACATAAGTATGGACTTTCCTACTCTTTTCCAAACCAAACCAAACTATTCGCAAACCAAAGTGTGGAAGAGGGTTCCCACCAACTTATTCATAAAACTATGCAAACCAAGCAAACTAAAAACCAAAAAAAAGAAAAAAGAAAATGTGCATGAAACAATAAAAATGAAGCGTTTGGAAGAAACCTGGAATTTTTATTGATGAAGAAGGGGGATGCCTTGGACATTCCCAAGCTTTGACGCTTGTACTTCTTGGATATTTCTTGGGGTGACACGCGTGGAATCCCCAAGCTTGAGCTTTAGTCCATCCTTTATCTCATTACTCGTTCCTTCCATACACCTGAAATTTTTCCTTCATACAAAACTTCACACAATCTCATTAGCAACATTAGTGCACTTAAGATAAATAAGTCTCAAGGTTCAGTTCTAACACCAAATAAACTTCCATTAGAACACTAGTTACTGTAGCACTTCCCTCAAAAATCTCAATTCCCCAAAGCAAGTCAAGAAGGAACTAACAAGAAGCAAATGCAGAAAAATGGCAGAAATCTGTCAAAACAGACCAGCAGGTAAAGACGAATTTTTTCGACGACCTTTTGTTGCTCAAATCAAAAAGTGTTGAATTAGCAAAAATTAGATAAAAACCTGGGGCAGAAGCACAAACAATTACAGCTCAATCCGACATACAAAGCTCTCTCAGGAAGTTTTACGGTGAAGCACAAAAATCTGTTTCGGGACAACAACTTTCCCAATCATTACTTCTCTCTCATTAGAGGTTACTCTTGGCACAAAAAGCAAATAAAAAGTATAAGGAGTGGTTATTACTGAGGTAATAACTTCCAAGACTCATCTAAAACTCTTGGGTTATCTCCCAACAAGTACTTTTCTTTAACGCCTTTAAGTTAGGCATAAGAAGCAAAGAAAGAATCAAGTGTTCTCAAATGAAGAAGCATTAAGACCAAATTTTGTTTTCATAGGAGAAGCAAAAGAAATCTTTTCTCTCTTTTTAGGGAAGTGTTCTATACCTTTCTTGAGTGGGAGTTGATATGTAATGGTGCCTTCTTTCATATCAATGATGGCACCAACAGTTCTAAGAAAAGGTCTTCCCAAAGTAATAGGACAAGAAGCATTGTATTCAACATCCAAAACATAGAAATCAACGGGGACATAGGAATTGTTAACCATAATAAGAACATCATTAAGACTCCCCATGAGTTTCTTTTTAGCATTAGCATCAAGTGGGACATTCAAATAACAATCTTCAAGAGGAGGCAAATCAAGCATATCATAAATCCTTCTAGGCATAACAGAAACACTACTACCAAGATCACACAAAGCTTTGAAATCAAAGTCATTCACTTTCATATTAATGATGGGTTCCCAACCATCTTCTTGTTTTATAGGAATAGAAGCTTTATGTTTCATCTTTTCTTCCTTAATCTTTATGAGAGCATCGGTAATGTGTTTTGTAAGAGCCATGTTCATAGCACTAGCATTAGGACTTTTAGCAAGCTTTTGTAGGAACTTAATAACTTCAGAGATGTTGCAACCATCAAGATCAAAATCAACTTTATCATTTAAAGTAGTAGAACTATTGCTAGCCTCAACACTAGTGGTGGTAATAGTAGAAACACTAATGTTTCTAGAAATTTCATCTTCTCTTTCCCACTTAGCATGTAATTCAGCTAATAGTCTAACATTTTCATCAATTATTACTTGTATGGCATTAGTAGCTACAAAGGGATTCTCATTAGTTTCAGGTTTAGCAGCCATTTTATTCAAAGTAGATTGAGCTTCAGCCAAAGATGCTATATTTCTTTCAGCATTAGAGAGTTTTTCCTCAATAGTTTTATCGAAAGCAGTTTGTTTACTAATAAACTCTTTAAGCATAACTTCAAGTTCAGAGGGAGAACTATTATTATTGTTGTAAGAATTTCCATAAGCATTACCATTGTTGGGAGGATAAGGTTTATAATTGTTGTTACCAAAATTGTTCCTATAAGCATTATTACCATAAGCATTGTTGCCAAAGTTGTTATTTATTATGAAGTTCACATCAACTTGCTCTTCTTGAGCAACCAAAGAGGCTAAAGAAACATTATTTGGATCAATATGGGCTTTCCCATTAACAAGCATAGACATAATAATATCAATCTTATCACTCAAGGAGGAGGTTTCTTCAATAGAATTTACCTTCTTACCTTGTGGAGCTCTCTCAGTATGCCATTCAGAATAATTAACCATCATATTATCCAGAAGTTTTGTTGCAGCACCCAAAGTGATGGTCATAAAGGTACCTCCAGCAGCTGAGTCCAATAGGTTCCTTGAAGAATAGTTCAATCCTGCATAAAAAGTTTGGATAATCATCCAAGCAGTCAGTCCATGAGTGGGAAAATTCTTTACCAAAGATTTCATTCTTTCCCAAGCTTGAGCAACATGCTCATTATTAAGTTGTTTAAACTTCATTATTTCACTTCTCATGGATATAATCTTAGCAGGAGGATAGTATTTTCCAATAAAAGCATCTTTGCACTTAGTCCAAGAATCAATACTATTCCTAGTTAAGGAATTCAACCATTCTTTAGCTTTACCTCTCAAAGAGAAAGGAAACAATCTCAGCTTAATAATATCACCATCTATATCCCTATGCTTTTGCATCTCACAAAGTTCAACAATGTTATTTAGATGGGAAGCAGCATCTTCATTACCAATACCAGAAAATTGTTCTCTCATAACAAGATTGAGCAAGGCAGGTTTTATCTCAAAGAAAGTATTTTCAGCCACAGGTGGAGCAATAGGAGTGCTCATAAAATCATTGTTGTTGGTGCTAGTGAAGTCACACAACTTAGTTTTTTCAAGAGTAATCATTTTTTTGGGTTTTCAAATAATAAAGCAAAAAAAGTAAAACTAATTTTATTGTGTTTTTGAAGAACAAAACAAGCAAACAAAGCAAAAAAGAAACTAAGCAAAACAAAAACAACAAAGTAAAGAGATTGGTTATGAGGGACTCCCCTTGTGAAGATGTCCTTGACTCCCCGGCAACGCGCCAGAAAAGATCTTGATGCACTCGACTTTCAATGTAGAGCTTGTTGGGAACCCCAAGAGGAAGGTATGATGAGCACAGCAGTAAGTTTTCCCTCAGTTATGAAACCAAGGTTTAATCGAACCAGTAGGAGCAAGGAAACACCCCAAAGGTCTTACTAGCTGAGCTTTGGCAGGGCGCACTACCGGTGCTAGTAGCAACATGGAGACCTGCACAACACAACCATAGAACTTTGTCCCCAGCTTGCGATGAGGTTGTCAATCTCACCGTGTTTTGCGGAAAACAAAGGATTAAACGTATCGAATGGAGAGAAGTAATAGTTTGCAGAAAGTAAACACAAAGCAGTAAAAGATTGTAGATTGTATATAAAAGACAAGGACCGGGATCCATAGTTCACTAGAGGTGGCTCTCCTTAGATAGATAACATGCTGGGTGAACAAATTACAGCGGAGTAATTGACAAACACCGAGAAAGCAATACATGCATATACTAATCATCTTGAATCCTTTGAGACTTGATTGGGCATTACAACATAATACATAGGCCGCCATCCAACTGCATCTATGACTAATAATCCACCTTCAGGTTATCATCCGAACCCCCTCTAGTATTAAGTTGCAAGCATCAGATTATTTCTTTACGAACTGCGTGTAAAGTAAACAATACAATTGTTCTATGAACAAAGGATCGTTGTTTTCTCCCTAGTAGCAACAACACATCTAGTACCTTAGAGATTTCTGTCACTTCCCCAGATTACTTGAGGCATGAACCCACTATCGAGCATAAATACTCCTTCTTAGAGTTGCTAGCATCTACTCGGCCAAGATAGCTACTAACAACGAAGAGCATGCAAGATCACAAATAACAAAGACATGATAGAATCAATAATCAATCTGAAATAGCATCTCAATATCCATCGGATCCCCGCAAACACAACATGTATGATTACAAATAGATGATCTTGATCATGAACGAAGCTCACAAGATCTAGACATGGTAGCACAAAGGAGAAGAACCAACCATCTAGCTACTACATGGACCCGTAGTCCAGGGATGAACTACTCACGCATCACACCGGAGGCAGTCATGGTGATGAAGAAGGCCTCTAGGGTGAATTCTCCCCTACGGCAGGGTGCCGGGAAGAGCTTCAGATCCCTCCCGATCTAGGGATGGACATGACGGCGGCTACAGACACTTCCGTGGAATTTTGATCGGGTCCTTAGGGTTTATGTATCGGAGGCGATATATAGGCGAAAGGGGAGGCCGAGGGGGTGCCCTAGGCGGCCACACCCCCACTGGTGCGGGACACGCCTGGCTGCGTGGCTAGGTGGTGTGGCCGGCCCCTGGCCCCTCTCCGTCTCGTCTTCTGGCTTCGTGTCCCCCTCGGTGAAATATTGACTTTGGCTTTTGTCCCGTCCAATTCTGAAAATATTCATTTTCTAACTTTCCTGGAACCAAAAACAGCAGAAAACAGGCAGGTGGCACTGTGGCATCATGTTAATAGGTTAGTCCAAGAAAGTGTATAAAAATAGTCCAAAGTGTGGACAAAACATAAGAAAGTAGATATAAAACAAGCATGGAACATAAAAAATTATAGAGATGTTTGCAACGTACCACCACCCTCTCCTGCGTGTGACACGGGCTCTGCCGCAGATCCTGTCGTGGCATAGGTTTTGCCTGTCGGGGCTGCACGGCAACCTGCCACGCCTCTTTTTCCTGCCGCGACAACCTTTGCTGACCCGCCTGCCGAGAGTTCTGTCGTGGGTGTTTCTCCTGCCGTGGCTGCACCCCCCGATCATGGCATGATTACACGTCTCCACGACGGTACTCTCCGTGAGAATACCTACACCGACGGCACCATATGCTACACGCTCGTCGTCGAGCCCTGTTCACCGCTCCTTTCTCTTACCGAGAGGCACTTCGCGAACCTACTTGGCGTGACACCATGTCTACTGAGTTCTCTGCTCTTCGTCAAACTGGCACCTGGACCTTGGTGCCGCGGCCTCATGATGTAAACTTGGTCAGCTGCAAGTGGATATTCAAGACCAAACATCCTCTTGATGGTTGCATAGACAAACACAAAGCTCATCTTGTTGCTCGCGGCTTCACCCAGCAACATGACATTGATTATGGGGATACCTTCAGTTCCGTCATGAAACCTGCGACACTTCGCTTGGTGCTCCCCCTGGCCGTTTCTCAAGGATGGAGCCTTCGTCAAGTTGATGTGAGCAACACTTTCCTCCATGGTTTTCTTACAGAGGAAGTATATATGTAGAAGCCACCGGGGTCCGAAGATTCTCAGTTCCCATCTCACGTTTGTACACTGCAACGTGCTATTCATGGCCTGAAGCAGTCCCCGCGAGCCTGGTATGCTCATCTCAGTGAGCGTCTTATGTAGCTTGGTTTCACGACTTCCAAAGCTGACACCTCCCTATTTGTGTTCTCCCAAGGCGGTGTTCAGCTCTATATGCTTGTGTATGTTGATGATATTGTCATCGCTGGCTCCACTCCTACTGCAGTTGATCGACTTGTGGCTTCCTTGTCTGATTGTTTCCCATTAAGGATCTTGGAGCTTTGGACTACTTTCCTGGCCTAGAAGCGTCCTGCAATTCTGGAGGCATGAGTCTCACCCAGCGCATGTATTTCTGTCACTTCCCCAGATTACTTGAGGCATGAACCCACTATCGAGCATAAATACTAACTCTTGGAGTTGCTAGCATCTACTTGGCCAAGATAGCTACTAACAACGGAAAGCATGTAAGATCTCAAATAACAAAGACATGATAGAATCAATAATCAATCCAAAATAGCATCTCAATATCCATCGGATCCCCGCAAACACAACATGTATGGATTACAAATAGATGATCTTGATCATGAACGGAGCTCACAAGATCTAAACATGAAAGCACAAAGGAGGAGAAACTAGCCATCTAGCTACTACATGGATCCGTAGTCCAAGGAGGAACTACTCACGCATCATACCGGAGGCTTGCATGGTGATGAAGAAGGCCTCCAGGGTGAATTCCCCTCTCTGGCAGGGTGTCAGGAAGAGCTTCAGATCCCTCCCGATCTAGGGATGGAGATGACGGTGACTCTGAACTCTTTCATGGATTTTTGATCGGGTACCTAGGGTTTTCGTCGAGGGCAACTTATAGGCGGAAGGAGAGGCCGAGGGTCTTGGGTCGGCCAGACCACCACCTGGCGCGGGCCAAGCCTGGCCGCGCGGCCAGGTGGTGTGGCTGGCCCCTGGCCCCTCTCCGTCTCGTATTCTGGCACTGGATCCCTTCCGGAAAAATAGGCACTTTAGCTTTTGTCCCGTCCAATTCCGAGAATATTCATTTTCTGACTTTCCTGGAACCAAAAATAGCAGAAGACAGGCAGCTGGCACTGTGGCTCTTGTTAATAGGTTAGTCCAAGAAAACATATGAAAAGTACTCAAAAGTTGGAACAAAACACAAGAAAGTGGATAAAACCAAGCATGGAACATCAAAAATTATATATACATTTGCAATGTATCATGAAGTCACAAAACTTAGTGTTTTCAAGAGTAGTCATTTTTTTGGGTTTTCAAATAAGAAAGCAAACAAGTAGAACTATTTTGAAGAACAAAACAAGCAAACAAAGCAAAAAGAAACTAAGCAAAACAAAAACAACAAAGTAAAGAGATTGGTTATGAGGGACTCCCCTTGTGAAGATGTCCTTGACTCCCGACAGAACGGCCGAAAAATCTTGATGCGCTCGACTTTCAACGTAGAGCTTGTTGGGAACCCCAAGAGGAAGGTACGATGAATATAGCAGCAAGTTTTCCCTCAGTTATGAAACCAAGGTTTAATCGAACCAGTAGGAGCAAGGAAACACCCCAAAGGTGTTACTAGCTGAGCTTTGGCAGGGCGCACTACCGGTGCTAGTAGCAACGTGGAGACCTGCACAACACAACCACAGAACTTTGTCCCCAACTTGCGATGAGGTTGTCAATCTCACCGTGTTTTGCGGAAAACAAAGGATTAAACATATCGAATGGAAAGAAGTAAAAGTTTGTAGAAAGTAAACACAAAGCAGTAAAAGATTGTAGATTGTATGTAAAGTAAAAGGACCGGGATCCATAGTTCACTAGAGGTGGCTCTCCTTAGATAAATAACATGCTGGGTGAACAAATTACAGCGGGGCAATTAACAAACACCGAGAAAGCAATACATGCATATACTAATCATCTTGACTCCTCTGAGACTTGATTGGGCATTACAACATAATACATAGACCGCCATCCAACTGCATCTATGACTAATAATCCACCTTCAGGTTATCATCCGAACCCCCTCCAGTATTAGGTTGCAAGCAACAGATTATTGCTTTACGAACTGCGTGTAAAGTAAACAATATGATTGTTCTATGAACAAAGGATTGTTGTTTTCTCCCTAGTAGCAACAACACATCTAGTACCTTACAGATTTCTGTCACTTCCCCAGATTACTAGAGGCATGAACCCACTATCGAGCATAAATACTAACTCTTGGAGTTGCTAGCATCTACTTGGCCAAGATAGCTACTAACAACGGAAAGCATGCAAGATCTCAAATAACAAAGAGATGATAGATTCAATAATCAATCTGAAATAGCATCTCAATATCCATCGGATCCCCGCAAACACAACATGTTAATAGGTTAGTCCAAGAAATCATATGAAAAGTACTCCAAAATTGGAACAAAACACAGGAAAGTGGATAAAACGAAGCATGGAACATCAAAAATTATAGATACATTTGCAATGTATCACCCGCGCCACCACATGGTGTGGCCACCCTGTGGCCCCTCTCCGTCTCGTATTCTGGCTCTGGTGTCCCTTGGTGAAAAACTGACTTTCGCTTTTGTCCCATCCAATTCCAAGAATATTCATTTTCTGACTTTCTGGAACCAAAAACAGCAGAAAACAGGCAACTAGCACTGTGGCTCTTGTTAATAGGTTAGTCCAAGAAATCATATGAAAAGTACTCCAAAGTGTGGACAAAACATAAGAAAGTAGATAAAACAAAGCATGGAACATCAAAAATTATGGATACATTAGCAACGTATCAGCATTGTTAACCATAATAAGAACGTCATTAATACTCCCCATGAGTTTCTTTTTAGCATTATCCTCAAGTGGTACATTTAAATAACAATCTTCCAATGGTGGCAAATCAAGCATATCATAAATCCTTCTAGGCATAATAGAAACACTACTATCAAGATTACATAAAGCTTTGAGATCAAAATCATTTACTTTCATATTAATGATGGGTTTCCAACCATCTTCTAATTTCATAGGAATAGAAGCTTTATGTTTCATCTTTTCTTCCTTAATTTTTATGAGAGCATCAGTAATGTGTTTTGTAAAGGCCATATTCATAGCACTAGCATTAGGACTTTTAGCAAGATTTTGTAGGAACTTAATTACTTCAAAGATATTGCAACCATCAAGATCAAAATCATAATTATCATCTAAAGTAGTAGAGCTATTGTTTCCCATATTTCGAAGAATTCCAGCATTTTTATTAGAAAAGGTTCCATTGGGTTTACTAGCTTCAACATTAGTGGTAGTGATAGTAGAAATACTAATATTTCTAGCAATCTCATCTTCTCTTTCCCACTTAACATGCAATTCAGCTAATAGTCTAACATTTTCATCTATTCTAACTTGTATGGCATTAGTAGCAGCAAAGGGATTTTCAATAGTTTTAGGTTTAGCAACCATTTTATTAAAAGAAGATTGTGCTTCAGCCAATGATGCTATATTCTTTCAGCATTAGAGAGTTTTTCCTCAATAGTTTTATTGAAATCAGTTTGTTTACTAATAAAATCTTTAAGCATAACTTCAAGTTCAGAGGGTGCACTTCTATTATTGTTGTAGGAATTTCCATAAGAATTACCATTGTTTGGAGGATATGGCCTATAATTATTATTACCAAAATTATTCCCGTAGGCATTGTTGCTAAAATTATTATTTCTTATAAAGTTCACATTAACTTGCTCTTCTTGAGCAACCAAAGAGGCTAAGTGAACATGATTTGGATCAATATGAGCTTTCCCATTAACAAGCATAGACATAATAACATCAATTTTATCCCTCAAGGAGGAGGTTTCTTCAACAGAATTTACCTTCTTACCTTGTGGAGCTCTCTCAGTATGCCATTCAGAATAGTTAATCATCATATTATCCAGAAGCTTTGTTGCAGCACCCAAAGTAATGGTCATAAAGGTACCTCCAGTAGCAGATTCCAGTAGATTTCTTGAAGAATAGTTCAATCCTGCATAAAAGGTTTGGATAATCATCCAAGCAGTCAGTCCATGAGTTGGACAATTCTTTACCAAAGATTTCATTCTTTCCCAAGCTTGAGTAACATGTTCATTATAAGATTGTTTAAATTTCATTATTTCACTTCTCATAGATATAATCTTAGCAGGAGGATAGTACTTTCCAATGAAAGCATCTTTGCATTTAGTCCAAGAATCATTACTATTTCTAGTTAGGGATTGCAACCATTCTTTAGCTTTTCCTCTCAAAGAGAAAGGAAACAATTTAAGCTTAATAATATCTCCATCTTTATACCTATGCTTTTTCATCTCACAAAGTTCAACAAAGTTATTTAGATGAGCAACAGCATCTTCAGTACCAATTCTAGAAAATTGTTCTGTCATAACAAGATTGAGTAAAGCAGGTTTAATTTCAAAGAAAGTAGCTTCAGGAACATGTGGAGCAATAGGTGTGCACATGAAATCATTGTTGTTAGTGCTAGTGAGGTCACACAACTTAGTGTTTTCAAGAGTAGTCATTTTTTGTGTTTTTAATAAAGAAAGCAAACTAGTACAACTAATATTTTTGTGTTTTTGATTAAGAAACAAGTAAACAAAGCATAAAATTAACTAAGCAAAACAAATAAAACAAAGTAAAGAGGTTGGTTATGAGGGACTACCCTTGTGAAGATATCCTTAACTCCCCGGCAACTGCGCCAAATAAATAGCTTGATGGCCCAAAATATATCGAGCTCGTTGGGGAACCCCAAGAGGAAGGTATGATGAGCACAACAACAAGTTTTCCCTCAGTAATGAAACCAAGGTTATCGAACCAGTAGGAGCAAGGAAACACCTCCAAGGTGTTGTTTCCAACTTGGAATCTTGCACAACACAACCACAGAACTTTGCCCCCAACTTAAAGTGAGGTTGTCAATCTCACCGGTTTTGCTGAAAACAAAGGATTAAACATATTATGTGAAAGATAGTAATAGCTTGCAGAAAGTAAAAATAGTAAATAGTTGTAGGTTGATGGTAAAAGAAAGGACCGGGGTCCATAGTTCACTAGTGGTGATTCTCCTTAAGATAGATGACATGTTGGGTGAACAAATTACAGCGGGGCAATTAACAAACATGGAGAAAGCATATATGCATATACTAATCATCTTGACTCGTATGAGATTTAATAGGGTATTACAACATTATACATAGACCGTAATCCAACTGCATCTATGACTAATAATCCACCTTCAGGTTATCATCTGAACCCCCTCTAGTATTAAGTTGCAAGCAACAGATAATTGCATTAAGCATTGCGTGTAAAGTAAACAATACGATTGTTCTATGAACAAAGGATTGTTGTTTTCTCCCTAGTAGCAACAACACATCTAGTACCTTAGAGATTTCTGTCACTTCCCCAGATTACTTGAGGCATGAACCCACTATCGAGCATAAATACTCCCTCTTAGAGTTGCTAGCATCTACTCGGCCAAGATAGCTACTAACAACGAAGAGCATGCAAGATCACAAATAACAAAGACATGATAGAATCAATAATCAATCTGAAATAGCATCTCAATATCCATCGGATCCCCGCAAACACAACATGTACGATTACAAATAGATGATCTTGATCATGAACGAAGCTCACAAGATCTAGACATGGTAGCACAAAGGAGAAGAACCAACCATCTAGCTACTACATGGACCCGTAGTCCAGGGATGAACTACTCACGCATCACACCGGAGGCAGTCATGGTGATGAAGAAGGCCTCTAGGGTGAATTCTCCCCTACGGCAGGGTGCCGGGAAGAGCTTCAGATCCCTCTCGATCTAGGGATGGACATGACGGCGGCTACAGACACTTTCGTGGAATTTTGATCGGGTCCTTAGGGTTTCTGTATCGGAGGCGATATATAGGCGAAAGGGGAGGCCGAGGGGGTGCCCTAGGCGGCCACACCCCCCCCCCCCCACTGGTGCGGGACAGGCCTAGCTGCGTGGCTAGGTGGTGTGGCTGGCCCCTGGCCCCTCTCCGTCTCGTCTTCTGGCTTTGTGTCCCCCTCGGTGAAATATTGACTTTGGCTTTTGTCCCGTCCAATTCTGAAAATATTCATTTTCTAACTTTCCTGGAACCAAAAACAGCAGAAAACAGGCAGGTGGCACTGTGGCATCATGTTAATAGGTTAGTCCAAGAAAGTGTATAAAAATAGTCCAAAGTGTGGACAAAACATAAGAAAGTAGATATAAAACAAGCATGGAACATCAAAAATTATAGAGACGTTTGCAACGTACCACCACCCTCTCCTACGTGTGACACGGGCTCTGCCGCAGATCCTGTCGTGGCATAGGTTTTGCCTGTCGGGGCTGCACGGCAACCTGCCGCGCCTCATTTTCCTGCCGCGACAACCTTTGCTGACCCGCCTGCCGAGAGTTCTGCCGTGGGTGTTTCTCCTGCCGTGGCTGCACCCCCCGATCATGGCATGATTACACGTCTCCACGACGGTACTCTCCGTGAGAATACCTACACCGACGGCACCATATGCTACACGCTCGTCGTCGAGCCCTGTTCACCGCTCCTTTCTCTTACCGAGAGGCACTTCGCGAACCTACTTGGTGTGACACCATGTCTACTGAGTTCTCTGCTCTTCGTCAAACTGGCACCTGGACCTTGGTGCCGCGGCCTCATGATGTAAACTTGGTCAGCTTGAAGTGGATATTCAAGACCAAACATCGTCTTGATGGTTGCATAGACAAACACAAAGCTCATCTTGTTGCTCGCGGCTTCACCCAGCAACATGACATTGATTATGGGGACACCTTCAGTTCCGTCATGAAACCTGCGACACTTCGCTTGGTGCTCCCCCTGGCCGTTTCTCAAGGATGGAGCCTTCGTCAAGTTGATGTGAGCAACACTTTCCTCCATGGTTTTCTTACAGAGGAAGTATATATGTAGAAGCCACCGGGGTCCGAAGATTCTCAGTTCCCATCTCACGTTTGTACACTGCAACGTGCTATTCATGGCCTGAAGCAGTCCCCACGAGCCTGGTATGCTCATCTCAGTGAGCGTCTTATGTAGCTTGGTTTCACGACTTCCAAAGCTGACACCTCCCTATTTGTGTTCTCCCAAGGCGGTGTTCAGCTCTATATGCTTGTGTATGTTGATGATATTGTCATCGCTGGCTCCACTCCTACTGCAGTTGATCGACTTGTGGCTTCCTTGTCTTATTGTTTCCCATTAAGGATCTTGGAGCTTTGGACTACTTTCCTGGCCTAGAAGCGTCCTGCAATTCTGGAGGCATGAGTCTCACCCAGCGCAAGTATGCGCTTGATCTCTTACACCGGGTTAATATGAAGAATTGCAACTCGGCTTCTACTCCACTGGCCACCGACGAAAATCTTGCACATGACAGTGGACACACACTGGGTACCGATGATGCATTCCGGTATCGTAGTGTAGTTGGGGGACTCCAGTATTTGACTCTCACTCGGCCTGATATTTCATTTGCAGTTAATAAGGTGTGTCAGTTTCTCTCACAGCCTACAGAGGTACATTGGGAGGCTGTGAAGCGTATCTTGCGATATGTGAAAGGCACTATCGACACTGGCCTGCGGTTTCGGAAGTCTCCTTCTATCGGCATCATCAGTAGTTTCACAGATGCGGATTGGGCTGGATGCGTTGATGACCAACGGTCTAGAGGAGGTTTTGCCATCTTTGTAGGTCTGAACTTGATTTCTTGGAGTTGGAAGAATCAGCCTACTGTCTCGACGTCCAGTACCGAGGCAGAATACAAAGCATTGGCAAACGGCGCTGCTGAAGCCATATGGGTAGAATCATTGCTCAAAGAACTTGGCGTTGAGCAGCAGCGTACTCCTATTTGGTGGTGCGATAACCTTGGGGCTACATACCTGACAACAAACCTAGTGTTTCATGCTCGTACAAAGCACATTGAGATTGATTTCCATTTTGCGCGAGAACGAGTAGCGGCTGGAGCTCTTCAAGTCTGGTTTATTGCTCAAACCATCTTAGAACCAATCTGAATTTAGTTTATAAAAGTTCAGATTGAGGGGAAGTGTTAGAGATGGTTTAGAGTTAGGTAACCGTACGTTTGTGTACGTGTATATACCATGTATTGTATCCTGCTAAAGTCTATATAAAGCTTGATCACGTGGAGGCTAGACCCCACGAAACCCTAAACACTTGTTTCGACTCAAGCATCAGCCTTGGGACATGACACACTGAGTGAAACATGGATACTTATCAATCACACATATGGTCGAAGAACAACCATTCACTACATTTGTTGATTAATTATCATCGATTTATATAAAAGCAACTACAACGGTAGGTATTCTAGGTGTATGCCCAGGAGCTTTCATAAGATTTTGCTGGTGAAGGAGCACAAAGACGAGCCGAGAAACTGTGCCTTGCGGGCCGAGTTTGCTGAGTATGTTCCATTAGCCGAGAGGGCCCATATCATTCATCGATAGGGGTTATGCTGGCATCAGCGCGGAGGCCCCAAAGATGTAACCATTCCAGGTGGCCAATGCAGGCGCACGAGACAGGCGTAACAATTAATTGATCTTCGTAACCATTCCATACCATCCTTGAATATATGTGAATTACAAATTTACAATTTAGTCTATAGTAAATCAAGTGGATAATGAATGAAGCGAAGGACGGGCTCGAGGAGCGTGAGTGAATCAAGAAGCTGTGGGTGGGTGGGGGTGAGGGGGGCACAAGAATGCAAATGTCGCGCGACGAACGGCCGGATAGGTCGGCACGAACTAGTACTTAGTAGTCGAATTGCTGCCAGGTGGAGTATGTTTGGCCGAACTGCCACCATGCCGGGATGACGTCCTGAAAGACGATGTACTGACCACCGTTGGAGGTGATGGCGAAGGATAGACATTGACCTACCAAGCCAGCGAGGGATTGCCAGTTGGCGCCCCAGTTCCTGGACATGGGGATCCACCCGGTGTTGGTCCCCTTCACCGACATGCTCTTGATCGACCCGCTCCCGGCCATGTTGGTCACCAGCACAAGCTGGAAGTAGTTGAAGCCGGTGATGGTGAACCGAAGCCCGCCCTCCTTCCAGCATTTCACCCTGCAATTCCGCACACCGAAATGTCATTGCTTGGTGTTGTTGTAAATGTGAGATCATTTGATGATCAGGTGACTTACTGTTGGTAGACGATGGGGATGATGCCGGCCTGGTAGATGCCGATGTTGAGCCAGGCCGGCTGAGACATGTCGAAGTGTGGCCGGGGAGGGTTGCACCACCCGCCGTTGTCGCTGGGGAGGTTGTAGTTGGGAGGGCAGAAGTTGGTGGCGGACACGGTGATGGACGTACCGGGCCTGCACATGTCGGACCTGCCGACGTCGCAGATGATGAGGTAGCACTGCCCACAGGAGGCGCCGTCGTTGAAGAGCGCCGTGCTCAGCGCCGCGTTGGCGAGACCGTACCCCTGGTGGTACAGGTTCCCGTAACCACACGCACCACCTGCACACATACACTCATTGAGACTACACGTCCAGCTGCTGCGTGCATGTCTGCACGCATATCGTAGTGTATGATGTTCAGCTCGCTTACCCATAGTGCCGGAGCCGTCGCTGCCGCCGTAGAACGTGGCGGTGCCCTGGAGCCAACCCGACCTTGCCGGCGTGAAACAGACTGTGAATACGGCGGCCAACAGCTGCAGGAAGAAGCGCTTCCCTGCCATGCTCATCTCCTGATCCAACTCTGCACGTACGAGAATGTGAGAGAGGATGATTGAGCTTGCTAGCTAGATGCTGTGGCGATCGATCGATGTGATTTGGAGGTGAGGATTGATTGCGACATTGGGTATCCTTATATAGATTGGATACCGGTCGAGAAGAATGATTGTCGTGATATTATTGTAAGCATATATGAAATTCGCGGTTACAACGATCGGGCTATGTACGGTGCACATGGCTTGCAACGTTCAAATATTGACTTGCGCGCGCGTTCTAATCATTGATTCGCATGTCTGATCGAGCAAGGTCTTCTATATATGCCGTTTCCTAATTAATTCTATCCAAAATGACAGGTTAGCCAACCGCTAATTTGACATTCTTCGCACCACAGAAGATGCAACCCTTCGATTCTCTAGGCTACCTACATTCGGACAGTTCGCTTTTCAGTTGGATATAAGCGATTAGCTCAAAGGGCGCGAAAGCTTGAGTACTTTTAATTCTTCATATAGTACTTGTTCTCTCGGTAGTGCAGGAGTATGGCCCGCGCGCTAGCTACCACTAATCAAAACTGTCTCTAACTTGCGAGCTCAACTCCCTCAAATTCTTTGCAGCGTTGCAATTGACCTCTTTTTGGACTATAGAGCGTTGCAACTGACCGCCGCTTCTAACTAACTACTGGCCATCATTACAGGAATAGATAGCTACGCCGACGGCCGGGAGCTACGCCGACGGTCAAACGTCGGGGCCACGAGCTGGGCACCTCAGGAAGCTGGTCGTCGGCGTAGAATTGCCCTTGGCGTACGAGAGCTACGCCGACGGCTGCCCTCGGCGTAGCCTACGCCGGCCCTCGGTGTAGCCTACGCCGACGGCTGCCTTCGGCATAGCTTTTTTCCCTTTTACCTCATTAATCTTTAAAAAATCATAACTAAATCATTCTAATTCAGAAAAATACAAATAATATATTAAAATTTGCAGAAAAATAAGATCTATCTATCTACACTTAAATATTACACATTTGTAAATAAAAATTAAATAAAACATAAAACATTACATATAGTTTGAAACGAGCATAAAAAATTCAAAAACGATCCAAACAATGCGAAACCTTCGCGCGGGGTCATATTATGTGATATAGTTGCAAGGAAAAATATCAAACTTGATATATTGATTATGTCAAAAAAACTTCACAGAATGACCTATCTCATTCGAGGTTTATTGACTTTCAAGTCAAATGACCAATGGTATGGCTAGAATCAAGGCATAGTTTGTGATAATATACCCATATTGTGCATAAATGTGAATCATGGGATGGAGAACAATGTTGCAGGAGGAAGTTTTCCTTTTCATCGCACCAAAAAGCCATTTTCCATTTTTCGAGCGCAAAAAACGAGGGTTTTGTGAAGCAACCACCAAATGGCTAATTCAAAATCCTACCACCCTATTTTTCAAAAATACTAGACCACCTTGCATGGATAATGTCCTAACAGGGGATCTCAAACCTTTCCGTCTATCTCTGGTGAAAAAGACAAATTTCTGCCGAATCGGTAGGAAGTGGGTCAGATATGAACTACAGGTACATGATCTGATGCTTATTGTTTTTTACAAAAATCATTTTTAGGTTTATAATATGCTATTTTATCAGAGATCCACTTCAAGTTTAGCGAGGCTCAGCCCCGAGCTAAGAATATTCATGCCCGTCGTTCGACAAAGTTTGACGATAGTTTATGTGATATAGTTGCAAGGAAAAAATATCAAACTTGGTATATTGATTATGTCTCAAAAAACCTTCACAAAATGACCTATCTCATTCGAGGTTTATTGACTTTCGGATCAAATGACCAATGTTATGGATAGAATCAAGGCATAGTTTGTGATAATGTGCCTATATTGTGCATGAATGTGTATCATGGGATGGCGAACAATGTTGCAGGAGGAAGTTTTCCTTTTCATCGCACCAAAAAGCCATTTTCTATTTTCCGAGCGCAAAAAATGAGGGGTTTTGTGAAGCAACCACCAAATGGCTAATTCAAAATGCTACCACCCTATTTTTCAAAAATACTAGACCATCTTACATGGATAATGTCCTAACAGGGAAATCTCAAACCTTTCCGTCCATCCCTGGTGAAAAAGACAATTTTTTGCCGAATCGATAGGAAGTGGGTCAGATATGAACTACAGGTACATGATTTGATGCTCATTATTTTTTACAAAAATCATTTTTAGGTTCATAATATGCTATTTCATCAGAGATCCACTTCAAGTTTAGCGAGGCTTAGCCCCGAACTAAGAATCCGCATGCCCGTCGTTCGACAAAGTTTGACGATAGTTTGAAACGGGCATAAAAAATTCAAAAAAGGATCTAAACAATGAAAAACCTTTGCGTGGTGTCATATTATGTGATATAGTTACAAGGAAAAATATCAAACTTGGTATATTGATTATGTCTCAAAAAACCTTCACAAAATGACCTATCTCATTCGAGGTTTCGTAACTTTCAGATTAAATGACCAATGTTATGGCTAGAATCAAGGCATAGTTTGTGATGATGTGTCTATATTGTGCATACATGTGCATCATGGGATGGCGAACAATGTTGCAGGAGGAAGTTTTCCTTTTCATCGCACCAAAAAGCCGTTTTCCATTTTCCGAGCGCAAAAACGGGGGGGTTTTGTGAAACAGCCACCAAATGGCTAACTCAAAATGCTACCACCCCATTTTAAAAAAACACTAACCACCTTATATGGACAATGTTCTAACATGGGGATCTCAAACTTTTTCGTCCATCCATGATGAAAAAGACAAATTTTACCAAATCAGCAGGAAGTGGGCCAGATATGAACTACATGTACATGTTTTGATGCTCATGATTTTTTACAAAAATCATTTTTAGGTTCACAATATGCTATTTCATCATATCCACTTCAAGTTTAGCGAGGCTCAGCCCCGAGCTAAGAATCTTTATGTCTACCGTTTTAAACGGGCAAATGAAATTATGGCTTGAATCACGTCATAGTTAGTTATAAGTTGATATGGATATCATATTTGGATTCCTATCATTTTTCTGATCAATTTAGACATATTATTTGTCGAATTCCGATTTACGGATTTAGAGATATTAATTATTCCATATTAAATAGAAAAATACAAAATAAATAAAATCATTATATTTTTATTTGAATTCAATAATATTTTTACTTATTCATTGTTGTTTACTTAAATAATTGTTTGTAATTTCAAAAATACAAACATGTGACATGATGATATAAAAATTAATAAGATTGATATCATAGTATTGACAACAATGTATAAACTGCTTTGCGGGAACAGAATTTGAAGGAACAGAGAAGTTAAGCGTGCTGGAGGTTGAGTAGTGCTAGAATAGGTGACCGACCGAGAAATTTGATCATAAGTACAATTTGACCTAAGATTAAGTGTAATTAGTGCTAGAAATTTTCCAAGTGACAGATTAACGAGTCAAATAATTCAAACATTAAAAAATAGAGAAAATAATTTAATTTTTTTGAATTTTTTTTAAAATTATTTTTGCAACCGGTCGTTAGGCTATGCCGACGGTAGCTACGCCGAGGACTGCCGTCAGCGTAGCCTACGCCGGCGGTTTTTCCATACGCCGACGGCCTCCTCGCGCTCCGTCGAGGGAGATCGTTGCCGAGGAGCTACGCTGAGGGCAACCCTCGGCGTAGCCTACGCCGACGGGGATCAGGGCTACAACGACGGTTTTTTGCCCTCGGCGTAGCTTGCGATTCCTGTAGTGCATCATCGAGTCGAGCTAAACATTGAAGTAGTAAAGAATATACATCCTCTCTTATTTGTTGCTTATTCAAGGCCAAACGATTGCGAAAACATGGTTAATTTATTGACGAATTGATTTTTGAAAAAAGCATGATTACTTGATAATGTACACACACCTACCTTTCTGATATATAGGTGTGCCATGATCAGCATTCAGACATGCATATATATCATTCAGTCATGCATATCATGCAGGTGTGCAAAATAACTAGCTTTATCATGCAGGTGCTACTATACACACACCTACCTAAGCTAAGACGATGTCTATGGTAGAAAGAGAAACTCTCTCCTAGGCAGAGACAATGTCTATCCTAAGGAGAGGAGTTCTCGGAACAGTAGCAGTAGTAGCAAATTAACACACAAGGACACCAATCATTTTACGTGAAAAACCTCTCAACTTGAGAGAAAAAAACACAGACCAAATCTTCTTCCACTATTATCAAATACTCACCAAAGATGGTGGAACCATGGCTTGAAGGGGACAAGGTAGTTGATCTAGACGTCACGGCCTTGTGGGCGGAGTTTGGTGCTTGATCTCAAGCTTCTTCCTACCACTACTTTTTCTTTCCTTTTCTCTTTGTTTTCTTCTCCAATGGAGTCTACCTGGATTTTCATCACTTCACCTAGTGTTGGCTGGCTAGGAGGCTTATCCTCTCCCTTCCTCATGTGCAATGTCCAAAATAACCCTCGTTCATAACCTTAATGGGTAGTGGGGTCTTGCACCTGTTTAGACCGCCTAAAAGGGTTCATAAGGCCATATCTTCATAACCCACAAGAGGAGGATACCCAATAAATATCCCCCATTTGACTCATGGCGGGGAATCGCCATTCCTATTGCCTTGCAACCTACAAGGAACTTCTCACTTGGCGATATATTGGTCATCATATCTAAAACATTCTTGTCGATATGGATCTTCTCAAGTTTTAGCAACTTGGAACTCACAACATCTCGAATCCAAATATATCTCACATCAATGTGCATGGTTCAAGAGTGAAAACTTGGATTCTTGGCAAGATGGATAGTTCTCTAACTATCGCAAAACAAATTGCGATTCTCTTTCTTCATGCCCAACTCTTGCATGAAGTTCTTCATCCATAACACTTCCTTGCAAGCCTCAATGGCAGCTATGTACTCTGCATCTGTGGTTGATAGTGATACGCATCTTTGCAACTTTGATTGTCATGGCATTTCTCCTCCTGCATAAGTCATCAAGTATCTAGAAGTAGACTTCCTAGAATCCGCATCAGCAGCACAATCTGCATTTGTATATCCTTGCAATACCAATCACCGCTTTCAAAGCATAAGCATGATCTAGAAGCACATTTGAGATACCTGAGAATACACTGCACCACATTATAGTGAGCTTTACCTAGATTTGTTATGAACCGGCTAACAACTCCAACTGCATAGGAAATATCTAGCCTAGTGCACACCATGGTATTCATCAAACTTCCCATGACATATTGGTACGGTACTTTACTCATTTCTTATTTCTCATTCTTGCTACTAGTGACATTGTTCTTAACTCAGTTTGTGATGGCCTGCAACTGGAGAGGTAAGAGACCTTGTGTCTTGCATATTGAACCTTTCAAGTACATTTTAATTGTATCCTTCTTGAGAGAGCCAAAACAACTTCTTTGATTTATCATAGAAGATTTTCATGCCAAGTATTTTTTTAGCTAGTCCTAAATTCTTCATGTCAAATGATTTACTTAATGCCTTCTTGAGGAGAGAAATCATGTTTTTGTCATTTCCAACAATCAGCATGTCATCAACATATAGCAAGAGAATAATGAAGTCACCCTCGGTGCACTTCTTCATAAATACACAATGATTAGGTTGTGCTTTAGGGTAATTGAGCTCAGTCATAAATGACTCAAATTTATTGTATCACTTTCGAGGATCTTGCAGTTTTCAATCTTAGCACTTGGTGCTCCTTGCCTCAAACCACGAATCCTTCTGGATGCTCCATGTATATCTCCTACTCTAGGTCACCAAGTAAGAATGTTGTCTTCACATAAAGTTGTTCAATTTCTAGGTACACGGTGGCACCCATGCCAAGCACAACTCAGATCAAAGACGTCTTGACCACTGGAGAGAATATCTCATCAAAGTCAATACCCTTTTTCTAACTAAAACCTTTTACAATCAATATGGCCGTGTACCTTGGCTGCCAGCTATGCTCTTTAGTCTTTACTCGGAAGACCCACTTGTTCCTGAGCACTTTCTTGACCTTTGGAAAACACACCAACTCAAAGGTGTCATTCTCGTACAGAGATTTCATCTCATCTTGCATGACTTCCGAGCATTCATTAGTGTTCTCATCAAACACAACTTTTGTCATAGCATGAGGGCTCACCTACGTCATTCATCAACACATATTGATGTGGTGGATACTTCTTGGAAGGCACGGGATCTCTTCCACTTCTCATATGTTACACTAGTGGTGAATCTGGTGGATTATTATCACCTTGATCATCATCATCTTCAGCATCGTCATCTACCCCATGATTGTCATGCACGAGAGGAGGATTAATTGGATCCAAGTCAACCTGAGGTGTGGTGGCCTTTGTCTTCTCTGGTTTCCCATTATCTTTTATTGTTTCATCTTCAATGAAAACCACATCTCAGCTTCTACATGTCTTCATATTGATTAAATCTCATACTCTCTATCCAAATTAATCACTTGGACTAATGAGAAAGATGCACTGCTTTTCCTTGCTATTAGCTTGCATCTCTCATTCCTTAGGACATGCACAAATGTTATGCACCCAAATACCTTCAAGTTCTTGTATTATACTTTTTCCCCTGACCAAACTCTCTGAGGAGTATTGATGCATGTAAAATCAATACATGAACTTTGTAGTTTATTGACACTTATTCCCACATATTGGCAACTTATATGATGTTATATTCATGTTTTACATTGATTTATGGACCAATGATCCTTTCTATTTGGTTTATAACTCTACAGGATAGGAAAACCCTGTTTTGTGTATTTTTATGTCCTAGGGACCTAAACAAAGTCAAATGGACCTATGATTTTTCGATATGTATTTTTTTTCATGAGGAGAAGAAACTGGAGCACAAGAACCACGAGAGGGGAGGCCTGAGGCCCGGATGAGGCCTGGTGGCGTGGCCCACTTGCTGACCACGCCACCACCCTCAGTTCCCTTCTTGATCCTCCACATCCATCCATCTTGAGCCCTATAGATGGAAGTCGTGACCTAAAAACGCCTATAGAAAGATCCCTTGGGATGATCTCGAAGGGTGGGGCGCAGAAATACAGAAACACCAAACCAAATACAGAACCAGCAAAGATTGGAGGGGGAAACACCACCGGAACCACCTCCGGTGGGATCTCTACCTTCTCCAAGGTCTCCCGCTTCATCACCATGATGAAGAGGGAGTAGTCGACCTCTATACTATGGGTTTGTGGTAGTATCATGATCTAGTTCTATCTTGATCTATCATTGTTCTAGTACCATATGATCTGCCCAACATGAGTATGCTCATCTTTGGATCTTTATTCTATGAGTTGATATTTGAGATCTGATCTATTTTATGTGTAAGATCTATTGGTAGATGCATATCATGTAACCCGTTCTTTATTACTTGTTTTTATCCAACTTTTATGAGAGAGCATGTGTGTGGGAACCTGGGTATTAGATGGAGTAACATGGTGGTAGTGATTGGATAGTGACAACAAATTCAAGATCTACGATGGATTTTACCTTTATTTTGTTAGCTACTAGGGATAAAGTGAATGCATGTGTTATTATCATCTAGTGATAGGTCAGATGACATTGTTTGTTCAAGGTAGCATATTTTCATTCAAACATCATGTCAAAGTACCTAAGGTTATACTCTATTTGTTCTTAATTCTAGATTGCTGGAGTATCCCTTTCTAGAGGAGTATAAGTGAGATGTGTTGCATCATCTTTATGATAGGGCGTGTGTTGGAAATATGACCTAGAGAAAATAATAATAAGGATTATTATCATATTTCATAAAGTTTATGATTAAGTTTTATATCATGCTATAACTGTATTGAGAGGAAATGTCAATACGCGTGTGATATATAAACAACCAGGGGTTCCTGGTGAAACTCTAGTCACTGGTTCATTAGTCAACAGATGATCAAGGTTTCCTGATCATGTGGCATTTATGCCAGTTGGAAATGGAGTCAACTCATTCTGAGAATGAGATGATGAAACAATACCCAAACCTAAACATCCCGATCATGTCACAAAGTTCAAGTTTTGATGATTAGAATAGACCTTGTAGACTATTCCTTAGACCGTGAGACTATATCAATCACTGTCTCCCGAGAATGCTTTGATAACATCAAACGTCACTTATGACAGAGTGTCATAAAGGTGTGTTCAGGTATTCGGAGGAACCTTAGAGGCAATATATACCAAGAGCGGGATTTGTCCATCCACGTGACGGAAAAATACTCAAGGGCCCACTCGGAGAAGTTGTATCCAATAGCTGCGCAGCGTGTGATTTGATCACAGTGACATCACTTGTCGAAACGAGTTAAGTAGCATTGTTCGGTAACGAGATTGAACACGACATGGTGATGTCATTGATCAGATATCGGGCAATGCAAGTATCGATAGACAAAAGAAATAAGACGCGACTGTCCCGGTTCAAATGATGAAAGATCTTCGTGGAATGCACAGGGGTCACATGGCCATCCAGGTCCCTCTGTCGATCATTGGTCTAGGAGTGTCCCGACCATGTATGGAGTATTCCCAAACCATGGGTTATCAAGGTTAAGAGTTTGATGATACTTAGAGAGTGTTTACAGGATCGGTAGAATCACCAAAGAAGAGAAGAGAGAAAACCGAAAGGGTTTCGGTAAGTCCAGAGGATGTCCGGAGTGGAGGTGGAAGGTGTTCCATAGCCACAGAGATTAACTAATATGTGAATGAATGTTAAATATTGATTTAATCATTTATTCATAATTATTTAATAAAAAAGAAATCAATTAAAGGTCAAAAGGCTTAATGGGCCAATTCCGGAGGGAGAAGGGCCCATGAGGGAAAGGCAAGTGGAGAGAAGGGGGAAGAGGGTGGCCGGCTGGGCCTAGCTCCCGCTCGGGGCCCACCAGGGCCAGCCGGCGAGTACCCCTCTCTCCTCTCCTTTAGCCCCACTCTGGGACTTTGAGGGAGGTAGTACCTCCCCTCCCCCTATATATAGTGGGGTATTTTAACCAGAAAATACACTCAATGTTCAATAAAGGTTTCCTCACTTTTGGAGAGACCTCCACTACAAGGAATGTGTTAACTTGTGACGTTCTCATAGTGACGGGAAATAAAATTGTCATAGATCTATGATGATTTCACACAAGATGGTCATAGGCTATTTGGAGAGTCAGAATCCTATAGGATTACGACGATTTGTATCAAAATCGTCGTAATTTCAGAATATGAAATCGTCGTAACCTCCACGATACAGATTAGAGCCTTATTTATACCCTATTATGACTAATTTAAATCGTCATATGATATGATACATATAATTGACTGGTTGGCTACATAAGCAATTATACCTATGTGATATGTATATATGTCAAGTTTTGTATATACGTATGTCCATGTGTCAATATATGTCTAACTGACATGTAGGCCCACCATACTGACACTATAGGAAGTAATCGCAAAAAAGAGGAGTAAGGGGGGATGGTGGAACCCACGATCTCACTCACTTTTTAGCGAGTTGAACCACCAAGATACAATACCGTTTCAGTTATATTTCCGCATAGTTATTCTATTAAAACAACGTTGCTACGTTGGCTTTAGGAAATATTAGAATAAATGGAGCAAAAATAGGAGCGCGGAGGCGTGGATCGAACTATAGACCTTCTCCAAGAAACAGTGTACTCTAACCATCCCACCACTAATACTAAACGATTGTAGTACCGCGCTTCATCTTTATGAAAGTTGCTAGCTTTGGTTGGGCCTCGGCCTTGCTGGATGCACTCCCAGTACCCTCCCTTCTTTTCTTTTTTCCCTTGGCGATCTACGCCTTGGAGCCCATTAGATAAGGTCCGGTCCAGTTTGGCTGGTCCTTTTAGATTTTTTTCTATATTCTTTTGTATGTTTTTTATAAGAAGTCCAAAGGAATTTATTTGTGTCTAATTTTTTATAAAATTCAGTATATCCTCTTAGTTTGTTAATTATCAATACTTTTATTTTCTAGAAACTATTTTACATAATATGACACCACGCGAAGATTTTACATTGTTCGGATCATTTAAAAAAAATTATGCTTGTTTCAAACTATGGTCAAAACTGTGGGCACGAAGGTTCTTAGTTAGATGATGAGTCTCACTAAAATAGCATTGGATCTCTGATAAAACAACATATTATGAGTCTAAAACTTATTTTTGCAAAAAATCATAAGCACTAGATCATGTACCTATAGTTCAAATTTGACCCACTTCCTACCGAGTCGGCAAACATTTGTCTTTTTCACCAGGGATAGACGAAAAGGTTTTAAAATCTCCGGTTGGGACATTGTTCATATAAGGTGGTCTAGTATTTTTTCTAAATGGGGTGGTAGCATTTTTTAGTTGAACATTTGGTGTTGCTCCACAAAACGCTCTGATTTTGGCGCTCCAGAAATAGAAAATAGTTTTTCCATACGACGAAAAGGAAAACTTCCTCCTGCAATATTGTTCGCCATCCCTAGATGCACATGCATGCATAATATGGGCACATTATCATAAACTATGTCACAATTCTGATCATAACATTGATCGTTTGGCTTGAAAGCCATGAAACCTCGAACCTGATAGGTCATTTCTGTAAAGGTTTTTTTGACATGCAATCAATATAACAAGTTTGATATTTTCCTTTCAACTATGTCACATAATATGACACCACGCAAAGGATTTACATTGTTCGAACCATTTTTGAATTTCTTATGCCCGTTTCAAAAAAAATCTATTTCAAACTATGGTCAGAACGACACGCATGAAGATATGGGATGAGCCTCGCTAAACGTGCATTGGATCTCAGATAAAACAACATATTATGGGCCTAAAACTTATTTTTGCAAAAAAAATATGAGCATTAGATCATGTACCTATAGTTCAAATTTGACCCACTTCCTGCCAATTTGGAAGACATTTATCTTTTTCACCAGGGGTGGATGAAAAGGTTTTAAAATCTCTGGTTGGGACATTGTTTATGTAAGGTGGTCTAGTTTTTTTTTAAATGAGGTGGTAGCATTTTTGAATTGAACATTTGGTGTTGCTTCACAAAACGCCCCGATTTTGGCGCTCGGAAAATGGAAAATGACTTTTCCGTGCAACGAAAAGGAAAACTTCCTCCTGCAACATTGTTCGCTGTCCCAAGATGCACATGCATGCACAATATGGGCATATTATCACAAACTATGTCACAATTCTGGTCATAACATTGGTCGTTTGACTTGAAAGTCATGAAACCTCGAACATGATAGGTCAATTCTGTGAAGGTTTTTTCGAGATGCAATCAATATAACAAGTTTGATATTTTTCCTTGCAACTATGTCACATAATATGACACCATGCGAAGGATTTACATTGTTCGGACTATTTTTGAATTTCTTATGCCCTTTTCAAAAAAATCTGTTTCAACCTATGGTCAAAACCACGCGCATGAAGATATGGGATGAGTCTCGCTAAACTTGCATTGGATATATAAAGAAACATCATATTGTGGGCCTAAAAATGATTTTTGCAAAAAATCACGAGCATTAGATCATGTACCTGTAGTTCAAACCGGACCCACTTCCTACCGATTCGGCAGCCATTTGTCTTTTTCACTAGGGGTGGATGAAAAGGTTTTAAAATCCCCGGTTGGGATATTGTTCATGTAAGGTGGTCTAGTATTTTTGAAAAATAGGATGATAGCATTTTTGAATTGAACATTTGGTGTTGCTTCACAAAACACCCTGATTTTGGCAATTGGAAAATGGAAAATAGCTTTTCCATGCGACGAAAAGGAAAACTTCCTGCTGCAACATTGTTCGCCGTCCCAAGATGCACATGCGTGCATAATATGGGCACATTATCACAAACTATGTCGCGATTCTGGCCATAACATTGGTTGTTTGGCTTGAAAACCATTAAACCGATATACCAAGTTTGGTATTTTTCCTTACAACTATGTCACATAATATTACATCACGCATATAATTTACATTGTTCAGACTGATTTTAAATTTCTTATGCGCGTTTCAAACTATGGTCAAAACAGTGGCATGAAGGTTCTAAGCTAGGGGATGAGCCTCGATAAACTTGCATTGTATCTCTGATAAAACAACATATTGTGAGGCTAAAAATATTTTTTCAAAAGATCATGAGTATCAGATAATGTACATGTTTTGACCTGTTTTTTGGCACACAAAAAATGGAAAATGGCTTTTTGGTGTGACAAAAAGTAAAACTCCTACTGCAACATTGTTCACCATCTCAAGATGCACATGTGTACACAATATGTACACGTTGTCACAAACTATACCGCGAATCTCACCATGACATTGGTTCGTTTGGCCTGAAAGCCATGAAATCCATGCACACTCTTGTTGAGCCAATCAAAATTGAGGAAGGGGCTACCCACAGATCACCTTGCCGAAGTGAATCCCAGTCGTAGGAAACATCTCGATCCAATGCTCCCTAACTAACACCTCAGGATCTCACCCACCAAAAAATTGGTGTTGGGCGCGTTGCCAAATTTGGCACCGGAGGTTCCAACTTTGGGCTGGAGACCAAAATTTGGTCTGACCTAAGTCAGGCCACGTCCCTCGTCTCCATACCCCCACCCCCATTCACCCTCCCTCGTCTCCTCTCATCCACCCGCACGCGCCGTCTCCTCCCCGTACGACCTAATCTTTCCCCAGCGCCACATAGCCGGCCACCCCACACCTCCGGCGCCCCTCCTCCCATCTGAACCACCTCCACCCCCTCACCCTCGACCCCCATCTCCCCTCACGGGATTTCTTCCTACGTCTGATCCCATCTAGATCGAGGTGGATCTTAGCCACCGCCCTCTTATGATCTCCTCCTTCCTGGGCGCCACCTTGTCGGCCACCCTAGACAGCTAGCAGCGCGACTCGAGCCATATATCTTTGTCGACACGCGCGCGTCAGCTCAGAGAGGAGGGAATAGCATCGGAGGTTGCTATTTTTTCATGCGTTATCAAGATCTAGAACCGATGCGCCAAAAGCAGTTCTCCGTGGTAAGCACCCATGTTGTCCTCTCTCCTCTGTTTCTCATGTCAGTCGTTGCGACGGATTCGTGTTGCGTTCTGATTTGGGTTTGTTTTGTGGACGGCGAGCTTCGGAGAGCATTCATGAGCTCTGCACACCACCGCAATTCACAGACACCAAGGCCGCACCCGACGGCCCATGCCACCTCCACTGCTGCATCACCTCGCGCCCGATAACACCAGATCCACCAGCCAGATTTTCAGATGTTCGTGACCTCACCCCTGCTGCCCCTCTTCTTCATGATCTCTATGGTGCAGGTAGGTCCCTGGCTCCCCTTTCTCTTCTACTCTCTATGTGAGAGATGGGTATACAATTAGTCTGATACAATTGAACAAAAAGTATTTATGCACTCAATAAATTATAGTTGGATCATCTCATTAGGTTATTCTGATGAAAGACAATAGTTCTATCTCGTTAAGCGAGTATATGCATTTTTTACTATATGAAGCATTTTATTCTGTCAATAGCTAATGGTGAAAGGGTAGAGGTGGTTGTACCAGGAGCTTATTTTGCATGTATTCATCAACTAGATCAAGTACAATTATATTAGTTGGTTATATATTTTTATTAATGCAATGTCGAAGTCATGAATTTCTTGGATAAGTATATGTTTGGCTAGTTGTATGTCTGGGAGTTGCTATCTATGTGCTATTGATACAACTTTCTCAAACGCTGATGTAGGTTTCCTATCCATGCCTGCTGTGTGTGTGTATTGTCTACGTTCCTGCCAACAAATACAAGAAATCTTCTAGCTAGGAATAAATATATTGGGCAAGTTTGGGTACATTGTTGTAGTATACATATGGCCTTTCTGTTTGTGAGATGTGCTGTTTTATACCCAACCTGTCACGTAACCGTCTAGTGGTTCCTTCATGACAGCTACACTATCCAGTATTTTGGTTTGAGGAATCACACTAGTCAAGTAGCTAGACTACTTACATCATTCAATCTATGAACAATAATATTGTCACGAGGCTACTAACCACAAATTGTATAGAGGCCTGCCATATTCTTCATCATTATTGCATCCTCTTCTTTTACAACCGCTAAATGCACATCTGCCATTTCACTTACTTCCATCTTCTTCTTGTCTGTGTTTTGCAGGTCAACACTTGCATTCTTTAATCGTGCCCTCTCCAGTAGCTACTACCACCCCCACCAAGCTGGGATATCGCACCAACCTGATCTTGCCAGAGAGGATGTTGGCGTCATGCTGCTAGGCCATCCACGACAAGGACTCCTCCTCCAGCATGATGATGGACAGTATGGCAACGGGGTAACCTCACTCTCTCCAAACCTGCCGCAGGTTTCCTACATATGCATTGTGTATGGATATTCTGTGCAAGTTTGGTACAGTGTTGTATACTCTCTAAACAACACCAGAGAATAAGCACTTGCCCCTAATTTTCCTAGTCAAGTTTCTAGACCGCTCACATTCTTTCAAGTATAATAGACCATAAAATTGTCACCATCCTGCCATTCAATAGTATCCATAATTTGTAGAGCAATAGTGGCCTACCAAATTGTTCGCCATTGCCTCTTCTTATACAGTAGCTAAATGCATACTTGATATTTCACCTAGTATAGCATATATAAGCATGATATTTAGGAATTGCTGGATGTTCTCTGTTCGTAGCAAACTCTTGTACTGCTAGCTTTACCTGAGATTTGATGCTTGATGCTACTGTTAACTTGTATTCATGTTGGTTGTTCTCGCAGGCCCAATTGAGTGCTACAAACGAAGCAACACTGTCTTCTACAAATTAGATAAGTCTTCGGTCTATCCCATTCTCCTCTTTGTTATTTGGTTGATGGATCATGATGCCATGCATTATTTTTGAGTAAAGTCCGTATGTGATAAGAAAGCTATTGTCTGATTAGCTTTGTACTAGGATCTGGTCGAGTCTATGATGTTAATTTGGTTACTGTTGTACGTGTTTCTTCCAATTCATGGTGTAAGTGATAATGATCTGTATAGGAAAACCCTGTACTCCAGTTTTTAATAAATGCTAAGCATTTCTCATGATACTACCAGCCAGTTTTCTTTATTAATGCAACTAGTTCCTTTATATTTTTCATATCAGGTGCAAGTATGCATTTGTTGTGTTTCAAATAGAAGTTACGTGATCTGTCGTACATGTTCTCAACTTTCCTAGTTCTTGCTAGTAATATTGTTGTCAGCTTTTGTTATCAAAGATGTGGTAGATCATCTGTTCATATACAGATGATCGTGTCAGCTTAGTTTTTAGAGGTGATTATATCCTATAGTAGTATAAGAACTGAGTAAAATCTATGTGAATGTAATCTTGTGCTAATGGTACTTTTCTATTTGAAATGCAGAAGGCCCAGAAGCCCAAGCCCGAGTACACCATTAAAATCATCTTTACAAGAGCTAAATGCTGATGAAGTTCCAGAGTAGCTAGCTTTAGTACTTGAGAGTTCAGTTTGTATATTCCAGGGTATGAAAGGTTTGATGGCTGAATTAGTTGTGATGTGATCGTTGTAATGTGTGTTCTAACTGTTCCGACTGTCATACTATAACAAAAAGCGATTTTGGCTGTTATTTATAGATTTTCATGTGTTTTCATTCTCCTTCGTGATTGGTATATTGGTTATTAATTTGATGAGAAAAAAATAAAATCTCACAAATGAGAACTGACAATTGGGACCCAATGTCTTGAACAACCTGACAGTAGAACAATCTGATAATTGGGACCCATTTGACCCATTTGACAGAAAGCCCGAAATTGGGAATTAAATGGATTGTAAAGAGGCCAATACATAAAATAAACAGGTGAAACTGTTGAATGTGGCCCACGTAGCTGAGACAAGAATTAATAAGAATAAATTGACTGAATTGTTGGGCTTAGCCCAATAAATATGTGAACTGGACTGGGCTGAATTCTTGCCACGTAGGATATGCCATGTAGAATCCGACGTGGCCACGCTAGATGTCCCAGGACGATATTGGATCATCATAAAGGCTATGACGTTGTGAGATCGTCATAGACGGTTATGACGATTTCAAAATCGTCGTTATAGTTCATTTGCGACGTCCAACTTTTGACGATATCAAAATCATCATAGAATCGTCATGAATGGACTACTGTGACGATTATGTGATGAAAATAGAGGGTCATATATAGCCAGATTCCTTGTAGTGCTCCAATTGATATTTCTCTCTCTCTCCCGTGACCGTGGTCCCAAGTTCGTACTGCGCGAACGAGAGACATCTTCACCGCGGAGCGCCATCGCGCTGCAGGATTTGGATCCAGGATCTCTACTTTCACAACTACTGCTGAATCGGGGAAGCGGGAGTCATCTCCAGGCACCGGACATGTGTAACTCCCCGCGAGGTGTCACACTTGGTGCACTAGGAGTCGTTGGAGCCGCATGAGCGCGAAGACTTCAACACGACCTTGAGATCGTCTTCGTATCATCTACATCAACCACGCTCTCCTGAGCGTTGACAACGCTTTTCGGTCTTCAAGGGTAAGTTCGTGAAAATTCCCTCCCATTACTGCATTACTAATAGTTAGGTCCTAGCAACATCAGGGGTTTAGGGGCATAGGGTAAAATTTTATTGTTTCCATACGCAAACCCCTACTGTGGTATCAGAGCTAGATCTATGCGTAGTAATGCTAGTACGAGTATAACACACGAGATGTAGCATATGGGCGTTGATATTTTAGTTGTTACGCTCCCACATGTACTTGTGTTATCCTAGAGGAGATGCGTCCCCGCTGGTTGAAGATTGAGTTAATCTATGTGAAATCGATCACATTCAAAATTTCTCTTAAAAACTTATGTGATGGATGTGTCAAAAATGGTTATGATGCCTTTTGTAGTGCTATGATATATGTGTTGGATACTCTATTTTGTTATATATTCTAGTTTGTGTTTTGATATTTGGAAGTATCATGTGTGATTTATAATACAATTTTCTATGATTTGGGATAAATTAGGGGAACCCTAATATTGAAACTACAGGCTAAATTGTTGCGACATGTAGGATCATTTGGGGAAGTAAAAATTATGGTGTGCACGGGGTACATAGGGCGACACCATATTGTGTCGTCGTCTCACAGCTACAATGGCATGTACGTGGTGCTGAACTACAACCTTTGTTACACCGCGGAAGTGCTATGTCAGTGGATGTTGTGCCAAGCTAAAAAAGTGTCATCATTGCACTTTCTTCAACGCGGTTATCCCTGGCAGTTTTTTTCCGCGCTAACGTGAGAGCGACAATTAGGTGTGCTTTTGCATTTATAAGCACCAAGGCCTGACGTCTATGTTAGTGAAGGGAACGAACCAATCAAACATGGTCTGCTCTTCATGTTACAAAAGACCGCAGATAATATTTGTGGATCGGCCAGAAGGTCTCCAGTCAAACATAGTTGCCCTTCCTTTTACAAAAAGACCGCCAACATCACATACATACATATATATGGTCTAATATAGCTGAAATATGTAAGTACTAAACGTCCTCCTCGTCACCCGAGGAGATCTCGATGACGTCGTGTCAGTGTCTCCTACACCCTCTCTAGAACCTAATGACTATGCATCATCGGAGGATCCTACGCCCTTCCTAGAGCCTGATTCCTTTGCATCATTGGAGGCTCCTCCGCCCTCTCCAGAGTCTGATGGCTCGCCAACATCGCTGAAAGGGTTTCTAGTGCCTGATGATGCGCCCAATTCCTAGGTGTCCTTGCGCCTTGCCGTGACGGCCATCCAAATATCCGCAATCTCGTCGAACCCATTGCTAGGAGTCTAACAACACACCCAGTCATCACGAAGAGTCTTGAAGGAATCCTTCATGACCCGATGCACCGCTTCTTCCTCAAGTCGTTCCGACACGATGGAGTCCGCCACCACATGTGCTCATGCAAGTCCTCTGCTTGCAACCCCTCCAGCTCATCTTCCTCTGGACCGTGCTTGTCCTTCTCCTCTAGAGCATGCTCCTCCTCCAAATCATACCCTACGAGGTCGATGACGCTTGCACCAGCACTGTGCTATGAGGAATTATCCTACTCGTCATCCGACAGCACCAAGTCAATGTACCCGAGAGTGGACTCGTAGGTAGGCATAGTGTCGATGTGAGGCAACTAGCTGGCAGGAAGATTATGCGAGACATTTCTTAGTCGAGGGGAAACTGTGTGGACAATATGAGACTTCTTACTTTGGACGAAAACGGTAAAATTGTGGCAAGAATCGAACGACCAAAATATTCGCAGACAATTATCAAAAAGAAATCGTTTGCGCTGCTCAATAGAAATCGTGTGCGATTAAAACAACATCAAAAAGTGTGTCCATTGGTAACCGTGGGTGATATAGAAGAGCATCACGGATAGTTCATATAAAGTATATGGTGTGCGAAGCAATAAAGTTACAAATATATGACTAGTTGCTACTACTTCTCACCGTTGCAGGATATGTAGATGATTTGCTTCTTAATAGACCCGACATTGCTGGCCTTCGTTGAGTGTGAGGGGGAGGATCCTCCGTCGTGGTCCAGCGGCAGGACAGGGTGCTCCTCCTCCCCAACCGGAGATGCTTGCTCCTCCTTCACCAAAGGAGATGCCTTCTCAACATGGCGGCGCTGCACGAGCGGGCACTACCAGATGCAACAAAGGCGAGCGTTCTTTTCGCTATGAGCCACATCGAAGTGTGTCTATCGTATAGATTGTGTGTGCCAAGAGGGAGTGGCGGCAAGGGGCTTTATGGTGCGCGTCCGGAAAGTTGCATCGTCCCAACACGTGGCACACGGAGGAAGCAGAAGAGGCTACATGCGTGTCTTATGGAATTCGAGAAAAAGCACATCATAATTTATGATTTGCCGTTTGAGAAAGGGTTCAGTAAAAGAAACAACGAAAAGTTTAGAAATCGTTGAAACGATTTGTGTGTAATGAATCATGGGAAATATTTCTCCACTAAGCAGATGGTTTCCTCCGGGAGAGCCGTGTGTGTCGTATTGGTTACGGTCAAAGAAAACATTCTATGTGAGACGTATCGGCGAAGGAGCCTGCCTGCCTGGGCCATGGGCAGAGGTCAAAATTTTGCGATGTCAGTGATCCATCGCGTTACATACGGAAAGAACTTGGCCTCGATATGCACTAGTGTCCACATCTAATACTTTTCTGAAAGCTAGGTAGTCTCCTATCAGGGGGGCTTGTTTTTAGGGAAATCACGAGGTGTTTGTGGGCACCACATGCCAGGGGCATGCCACCTAGGCCTGGCCACGCCTAGTGGTGCATGGGCCCCTCTGACCTGACCCATGTGTGGAAGTTGTATTGTAGGAATTTTCCTTAGGGTAGAAAATATGTCAACTTCATGTTGTTTTTTGGAGGTGGAATAAGCGATCAGAAAACTAAAGAAGCTGTACAAATAGATAGAATAATATACTCACTCCGACCTATATTAGTTGACTTAGATTTTTCTACATTCGAATATATGTAGTATTAAAATAGTCTAGATACACCTGAATCTAGACAAATTTGAGTCAACTAATATGGATCGGAGAGAGTAGAAAAACTTACTACCAAATTACTCAATCCAAAATGCACGTATCAGGATCTCACATGGCCAAAAAAAACTATAGACGCTCTAGTTTTAAGGTGTCTAAACTTGCATGTTTGCTCTGAATCTGGAACAATTCTGATCGTAGACACTGTTTACTCCGATTATATTACTGCGTACGCACGCGACAGTGTTTTTCACGTGGCTGCTTCTAGTCTTGTATTTGCGTCAGGCAATCTCGGAAGGAAACCGACGGAGCTACTTGACGGTTTTCACGTTCGCTCGCCAGCATACTCACATGATATGATAATATAACATGTACTTTCTCTATTTTAAAATATAAGATGTTTTAGCTTGTGAAGAAAATGTATCTATACCCTTTTAGTGTGTAGGTTCACTCTAAACTAAATAAACCTACACACTATACATACATTTCTTTTATAAAGATAAAACATCTTATATTTTAAAACAGAGGGAGTATAGCAGAATCCAGATCAAGGAGGACGAAGGAGACGAATGAGCGTAACCATTCCATCTAATATATCAACGCACCTCAGCTTCAATACTCCTCCCTATCCAAATTCTAAACACAATAACCGTTGTGTTCGCTCCATATCCCTTCATAACTTAGTGCATGATGATTCTTAATGAATAATTATTTTTATATATAGCATGTATAAACCTGTATGTATAAGAATACGTATGTAATCTGTAGACCATTGTGTGCCCATTGCTCATGATTCATGGTGGCTCCGTCCTCGCCGGCGAGCGATGGCACACCCTCAGCACTGCTGGTGGTGAGCAGTACCTGTCTCCTATAAGTATCGGGCGTCATTATCGCCAGAGGTATCCATTAACGCGAATTCGGATCTAAACACATGCAGCCAAATAACCACATCTAGTAGATCTGAAAATCTAGCACGCAATGATTTATAATTGAGCTAGCAACGACTGGCGAATTCGGTGCAACGTGGAAGAGGGAAGGACAAGTGAAGAGAAAATTGTGTTGATGCCTCTGCCTTCGCATCTCTTGGGACGGCCATGTCCTCGTCCTCGTCTGCTTCTATCAGGGCGTTTATGTCAAGAACAATGAGTAATTAGATCAATTCTCATATAGGAACACGTGGATATACACATGGATAATACGGGTTTAAGTTTACATCTAGGCGACCAATATAATTGATAAGAAATTAGAGATTAATTAATTGTAAAAGATTAGATTGCTTTTTTAAGTTTGGAGAAAGGGAGTAGCTCCATGCCTCTATCAAGCGAATCCTTATGTATGCGAATTGCAAGTTTATTTAATTAAATCCAGTATAATTAACAATGAGCAAAATATAAATCACCCGAACATACGGCCGGCCGGGTGGATTCGGCAGTTAGTAGTCGAACTGCTGCCAGGTGGAGTAGGTCTGGCCGGTGGTGATTACTGGGGATTTTAATCTGCTACGTGGTCTTGCTCTTGAAATATGTTTTCTCTGCGTTTTATAAATAAAGTCACACACGGCCGAATTGATACACGATGATGAGGAGAACCTTTTACACAACAGATCAAAGATAAACAAAAGAGAACAAAAAGAACTAGGACTTGCCACCGGCGACACAAGAATGAGACCTAGGAGAAAAGGGCTCCACGACGATGCCCCCAAGACGGTAACGACATGTCCCGCCGCCCACGCCGAGACCTAGTGGTCAAGGGTTTTCACCCGGAGCCCTATCGCAAAGAAAGTACCCACAACGACACCCTCAAGAAGGTAACGGTACCCACAGGTGTCACCACCGTTGGCATCAAAAGGCGGAGCTTTCGCCCGGAAAAACCTAAACCCACGCCCACCATCAGACCTCCTTCTGTCTCCCCGAGCCCTGCCTTCACAACACGATATGGGAGATGCCATTGCCGAAGCGCCGCCACCGCCAGGGACCCCCTCCGTCTGCTCCTTGCCGCCACTGCTCTGTTCGCGCGCCGCCTCGAGAAATCCGGCAAACGAGCGCGTCGGTCAGGTCCACCCAGCCTATATCGGGCCCTAGAGGGCCCAGATCTTGGTTCGTGCGCCTGACCGCCGTGGAGCTCCCTGCCTCCCGTCACCACCAACGTCGCTCTACGCTAGGAACCGTCGCTGCGACCAGCAAGCTGCCACCGAGCCGAGAGCATCATGCCGCTATCCTGCACCGCCGTTGGCTGAGCCACCCCGCGCAGCCCTTCCTACGAGCGGTATGAAGAAGACCCGCCGCCACCGCAACCGCTCGGGCTCGGGGGAGGGGAGGAGGAGGGGTATGGTGGCCTGCGCTAGGTATGGCCTTCTCGGTCGCCCGCGGGAGGCGACGCTAGACGGGACGCGGTTTCTTTCCCTTGGTGGTCTTGCTAACGTAGGCAAACCATATTTGGTCAGTCAAGAATAGGCAACGGATGCCATGTGAATTGTGATGGCTGACATAAACAATCTTGCAGCTGAATTTGGCACACTTCTCCTGATCGTTGCCACGGTTTTACTCCGATCAACATCGCTGCGCAACCATATATTTCACGTGGTTGGTTCATATATATATCGGTACACGCAATCCCGGAAGGGAATCCGACGGAGCTACTAGTAGTTGCCATCGCTCACCACCAGCATACGCACATGCGTACCAGAACCCAGAGGAACGAAGAGGATGGAGAGATGAATTAGCGGAACCATTTCATTTCATTTCATATATCAGGCGATCCTTAATTATGTATGTGATTGACAAGTTTATACAATTCAATCCAGTATATATAACCATTAACCAATGAGCAAAATATAAATCAAGCGAGTGACTCGATCGAAGAGCGCGCGCTCTAGCCACAGCAATGTCACGCGCAAGATGAATTCGTACTTAGTAGTCGAACTGCTGCCATGTGGCGTAGGTCTGGCCGAACTGCCACCATGCCGGGATGACGTTCTGGAAGACGATGTACTGTCCGCCGCTGGAGGTGATGGCAAAGGATAGGCACTGACCAACCAAACCGGCGAGGGACTGCCAGTTAGCGCCCCAGTTCCTGGACATAGGGATCCACCCCGTGTTGGTCCCCTTCACCGACATGCTCCTGATCGAGCCGCTCCCGGCCATGTTAGTCACCAGCACCAGTTGGAAGTAGTTGAAGCCGGTAATGGTGAACCGAAGCCCGCCGTCCCTCCAGCATTTCACCCTGCGATATGTCGGTTTCACACAGGAATGGTTAGTCATCATCATCGTGCACTCATGCATCCATGATGGACAGATCGATCGAGCAGTAGCTGCTTGCTTACTGTTGGTAGACGACGGGGATGATTCCGGCCTCGTAGATGCCGATGTTGAGCCAGGCCGGCTGGGACATGTCGAAGTGTGGCCGGGGAGGGTTGCACCACCCGCCGTTGTCGCTGGGGAGGTTGTAGTTGGGAGGGCAGAAGTTGGTGGCGGACACCGTGATGGACGTGCCGGGCCTGCACATCGTGGACCTGCCTTGGTCGCAGATGATGAGGTAGCACTGCCCGCACGACGCGCCGTCGTTGAACAGCGCCGTGCTCAGCGCCGCGTTGGTGAGCCCGTACCCCTTCTCAATTAGGTTACCGTACCCGCACGCGCCGCCCATCGTGCCGGACCCGTCTCTGCCGCCGTAGAACGTGGCGGTGCCCTGAAGCCAGCCCGACCTGACCGCCGGCGCCGCCAAGCACAACACCAGCAGCTGCAGAACCAAGCGCTTCCCGCCTGCCATGTAGCTAAGCTTCTCAGAACCTGCTGATCCAATTAACTCTTCCTGGAGCGAGAGAGAGAGAGAGGGAGAGTTCAAGAGAGATGATCGTAGGTGGATTTGGAGGTGAGGAATGATCGCGACAATGGTGGTGCCTAAATACTAGCTAGCACGAATGTACCTAGCGTGTACGATCATGGAGGACATCGATGGTTCGAGAGGGAATCAATTAGCCGCGGTTCCAACGAACGGTCGAACGCATGCACATGGCCTCAACGTCCGCAGATTTGACTTGCGCCTTCCTAATCATTCCTTTTCGCAATGCGACGTGGTTTCTTAATTCCCCTCCGAAATCATTGCGATAGCTAAACAACTCAGTTTAACATTCTTCCACGGTCTAACAACTCGGCGATTCACACTCACACCGCCGGAGAAGAATTAATAGATGATGATATAACCGTACATCTATATCTCTCTTGGCTATAGGTACATTTGGATCGGACCGTTCAGTTTTAAATTGGACACGCGAAAGCTAGCCGGCCGGATTATACTTCTTCATAATTGTTCTCCCGGTAGCTAGCAACCCCATCTAACTGAAACTGCCTCTAACTGCAACCTCAACTCCCTCGAATCCCGGCAACTAGCTACTGACGATCCAGCATTACATTCAAGTCATCAAACAATCTGTATCCTCTTGTACGCTGCTAATTTGATGTCAATCTACCAAGACAACATGATAACTTGACAGCCTCAACAACTTTACAAAAGTAATATCATAAATATACAACTCTTTGGTAATTGTGCTATATGCATGTCTTACGCAGCCATTATCGTGTCTGAATTACTATCGGAATAATTCACACACAAAAATTACACTCACATGACCAGCGCAAGAGTATAAATGCCACAAAAATATATTCACAAAATAAACGCCATGAAAACAACGGTTTCTCTGCGACAACAAAAAACAGTACAGTAATAGTAGTATGAGCAATTCAGCAATATATGGTCACTATATCTGAAAACAACAAGGTATCCATTCTTATAAACAGGTCCGTAAGGATCACAAAAAAAAGGTCTGGAAGGACCAAAATCCTTAAAATTAGCCCTAGTACGTACGCCATCCTGGCTTGCACCGTGGGCCAAAAATATTTTTTGTAGAGTGGACAAAGACTTGA
Source organism: Avena insularis (assembly GCA_023614405.1). Taxonomy (NCBI): domain Eukaryota; kingdom Viridiplantae; phylum Streptophyta; class Magnoliopsida; order Poales; family Poaceae; genus Avena; species Avena insularis. Next base: position 98,522,868 of record CM042690.1, on the reverse strand, counting down.
ATGTATATGGGGGTAGTGCAACTAGGAGTGAGATGCGAAATTAGATCGCCAAAGTCCATAGGCGCAAAGTTTTAAACCATCTCATTTAGGGCCCGCTTGGATTGTGCTTTGTAAGCCCAAAACGGGGCGTGCTATACGCCGCTTCAAGCGGCGCAACGATGCTGCTATTTTCCGCCTGTAGCTGGCGTTATGCAGCCATTGCTAACTAGCAGCGTAGAGTGGGCTGGCCCATTTAGCGGAACTATGCTACGAGCGCTGCTATAACCAATCTAGAACCAATGAATCATGTTCGTTAAACTGCTATGTATCAGTTTGTTGTACGTGATGTACATCAATTAGAATATTCCATAAAATTTGAAACAGTAAAAAAGCTAAGATTTTCAAAAATGTTTAAATTTAAAAATGTTCAAATGTAAAACTTGTTTGGACTTCAAAATTGTTCGAATTTAAAAATTATTCATATCTAAAGAAGTGTTCAAATTTGAAAAAAAATCAAACTTGGAAAATGTTAAAAACGGAAAAAATGTTCAAACTTGAAAAATGTTCAGATCTGAATATTGTTCAAAATTTGAAAAACTTCAAACTTGTAAAATGTTCAAATTTAAAGTATGTTCGTTCAAAGCTAAAAAAATGTTCAAACATGGAAAGAAGTTCAGATTTGGAACTAATTAAGTTCGAAAAAACCGAACTACACCAAAAACCGACGAAAACACACAAAACCAGAAAAAATTATCGAAAAAACTGAAAAAAAAAACCCAGAAAACCTCACGTAAATGGGCTGGCCTAGCTCAAGAGGCCGCGCGGGTGGAGCCTATTAACACGCACTTTGGGCGATAAATAGCAATCGCCATGCGCTCGGTCTGGAGCCGTGCGGTAAGTGGACCAGCACAGTTGACGAGATTCTTTTTTCTGCTTTCTTTTTTTGTTTCTTCTTTCTGCATTTTATTTAAACTCTAAACAGTCTCTACAATAATGATTTATGAATTGTGAATATTTTTTGAATATTTGTGATGATTTTATTAATATCATGCACAAAATTTTAAAATTAAGACTTTTTTCAAAAATCATGAAAAAAATCAAAAAATATGAACCAATTTCAAAAAAGTCATGAACCATTTAAAAAAATCATATACCAAATTAGAAAACATGAACTAATTTTAGAAAAATCATGAATCAATTTTAAAAATCATGAACCAAAAATTAAAAATATGAACAAAATTTCAGAAATCATGAACCGAATTCAAAAAATAATGAACCAATTTCAAAAATCATAAAACAATTTCAAAAATCATGAACCAAAATTCAGAAAAGTGATTTTTTAGAAAACATAAACAAGAATAATAAAATAAAATGAAACATAAAAATAAAATTGAAAAAAATAAAAATAACCAAAAATAATAAAACAAAAAACAAAAAAAACAAGCAAATAGAAAATTAAATAAATAGAAGAAAATTGACGCGAACTAAAAATAGATCGTATGGGCACATAGAGAGGGTGAATAGGTGCTACACAAATTTTTAATTCTTTTTCAATTTTAGGCTTAACACAAAAGTAAATTCTCGCATCTCTTGCATTTAGATCTCCACGGTTTTAATCAATCTTGTTTCCAAGGACTTGAGATCATCCACGGGGACTTTACGCACAGCCTCACTACAATCTTCCTTAGTATCCATACTCTCCTAGGCGGTAAAGCCCGAATAAAGAACCGGGACTTTGATACTCATTGAAATGGATCGTATAGCCACCTAGTGGGGTAAATAGGTGCTACACCAATTTTTAGTTCTTTTTCAATTTTAGGCTTAACATAAAGGTAAATTCTCTAGATATGCAACTAAGAGGAACTTTCCTACATGTAAACCTAACTACTAAACGAGTAAAGGCAAAGGGAGTGGAACGAGGTAACCGTAGTGAAGCACACGGGGATACAAGATTTATTTTTACCGCAGTTCCTTACTTGTTAAAAGAAGTACGTTTGCTTTGGAGGGGTGGACGTTACTAAGACCACCACGTCACAATAGACCTCACCCTGTTCTCCGATGGATCTCGCCACCAAAGGTCTGATCCACCTTCCACTATTTGGTATCCTTCTATGCGGGAACCAGTGCCTTTACAACACTAGTAGGACACGCATCCACAAATGAATTGAAGGCTCCCGTAATGACAACAAGTACCACAAGAACAAATTAATCAATAACCGAAATAGAGAACTAGATATTTGCAAGAAATACTATATCAAAAATCCTCCAAATGCATGGAGGGAAAGTGAAGATCTTGATGGATGTCGATGAAGATCAAAGTCTCCTTCGTCGATTCCCCGAAGCCTAGAGCCTTTGAGTGGTTGAAGATGGAGATCGCGCTTGAATCGATATGAACAGGGTAGAAATTTTTTGCAGGATCCAAGAGATCTGAAATGGGGATCTAGAGAGGTATTTATAGCCCATCGAATATGCTTCATTTGGAAGAATTGGGGCCGAATTATCCGGCCTAAGTGGGGGCCAGATTATCTAGCCCGGGCAAACATCCGGCCTAGAATTGGGCAATCCGGACCAAATGTTCGCCCCCTCTCTGTGTGACGTGCCTTGGTCGCCTTTGGGAAACTCCTAGAGGCGGATTATCTGGCCCCCTGGTGGGGCAGATTATCCGGCCCCCCTGGTGGGGCGGATAATCTGGCCCGGGAAAAAGCTCCGACCATGGCCGGTTAATCCGGGGAAACCTCCGCCCCCCTTCTGCATGACGCGCCTTCCGGGATTTTGGAAAAAGCCCCGGGGTGGATTATCCGGCCCCCTGGTGGGACAGATTATTCGGCCCGGGCAAAAGCTCTGGCCCTAGCCGGTTAATTCGGGGAAAACTCCGCCCTCCCTTCTACTTGACGTGCCATGGTGGATTTGATGAACTCGTGGGGCAGATAATCTAGCCCTTGCTAGGGGTGGATAATCCGCCCCCAAAACTCTGGTTTAGCAGTATTTGTGTGGAAAAGTATTCTGCACCACTAAACACACAATTAAATAATCATTAGCATTGTTAGCTAACACATAAAACACTAGAGATCATGAAATGTTCTTTCAATCTCTCCCTTTTTAGTGTTAGATGACAATACTAGGATTTACAATAAAGCCCTACTAACACATCATTCAAAGGATGAAAAAGGACTCCCCTAAATGTGTGCATATATTAAGTTTGCATTTGAATAGAAATGCACACACATAGGTTCAATACATTTTCATGAATAGGAAACTAATATCAAATGATGAGTTAGAAAGATAGATATGCGTCATACCATCCATAATGAAGTCCTCAATAATATAGTGATAGTCACGTTTTAAAAAACCCCATATTGAGACTTTCGAGAATAATACCATGATGATACAACCATATTGATAAATCCATAATCCCATAGTGATAAATTCATAGATAATCATTTATAGATTCATAGAGATAAATCCATAGTCTTTGGACTCAATACGAACCAACATAGTCTCACACAAACAAACCAAATAGAAAATACGGAAGTTTAATGCTAAATGGGCACAAGCAAGGATGATAGCAAACGATGAAAGGGCAAATGTGCTTGTGTCGGACCCATGCAAATCCCCTCGAAACCTAATAGATCTACTCCCCCTTTGGCATCGTAATGCCAAAAGGAGAAAAGAGCGATGCTAGTGTCCCGAGAGATCACTCCTCATCCTTGTTCTCGTCCCCATCCTCATCGTAGGCATCCTCATCATCATACTCCTCATCCTCATCCTCATCATCAGCGGCGGGCGGGGTAGGCTCCCTCGGGAACAAGTGACGCTCCAAGTCACCATAGCTGATGACTGATGTGTTCCACTAAGCATATAGGGTAGGAGCAGCCTGGGTAGGAGGGGGGCCTAATGCCCCGGAGACGTGGTGAAGGATAAGCTGTTGAGTGTGAGCAATATCATTATGCTGCCGGTACGCCTTGTACTGCCCCTTGTGAGTGTCAACCCCCATGCAAAGAATGTTGCGCTAGAATCAGTTGAGTTGCATCACCTCTCGAACAATAGATGGCATAGGGGGCCTTCTCCCACTCCCCCTTGCAAAGCCCCCAAGGACATATAAAATCATAAAATCAATGATAATAATTATTTTTACAAAATAGAAGCATACAATCAATATTAACCAAATGAATAATAATATTAAATTATTTGTTATAATTGTTGGATGTTATTTTGTTTTTGGATTGTCTATTTATTATGATCTACTTTATCGTATAGATTGTACGGAGTGCAACGTGTGTGTTTGTGAGGAGTGTACAATCAACGACTACAAAAGGCAAGTGTCACATATCATAAATGTCCTACTATTTTTCCTATACATTGTAGATGTTTTTGTAGAGTTGCATGTTTAGGAATACTTATTATATGCTATGATGTGTCCCATGTCATGTCGTTGTATAAATATTTAATTGAGCCATCGTATTTGTAGATATTCTTAACTATGCTTACTTAGACAGAATGTGATCATATCATGATAAAAATGTTTTTAAATTATATATTTTGGTTATATCATGAAAACAATATAATTAATGAATCACCTGGGTGGAATTGGATTAAATTTTTTATGTTGAGTGGTTACCGGGCCCATATATATGGTTTACCCATGTATCACTCTTATGGATGGTCACCCAGGCTTCAAAGAGAATAGTTTAGTTCTTTATTTGATACATTGCGTGTGCAACCATGTGCCAATGAGTTATGGGTGGCTGGTTCGACTTAGTAGGTTGTGGTGACTCGAATCCTTCGTATCCCGGGATATAGTGAATCTGTAGGTTGGAACGGTGTGTAGATGGATTTGGGAAACTACTTCGGGAATTATCTTGTCTTCGACTTCTCCTGACTATGGCACAAAATGAGTGTAGTGGTAAAAATAAGCTGACGAGGTCACATGGGTAAAGTGTACAAACCCCTACAGGGTGTCAAACTAAGTATTTAGCGTGTCCCCGGTTATGGATACATTAAGTTGCTAGATTTGGAGGCTATGAAGTTTTCTCACTCATCCCAATTTCTAAAAAATTTAAAATTTAAGGGTGAACTCGGTTGGGTTTTGGAGCAACTGGGAGTGAACAAGTGAGTCTGAGAAAACTGTTTTGAAGATTAAAACTGTTTGGAAAAGGTAGAATAAAGTTATGATCGCTTTTTGCAAATAGCATGAACCCCCCACTAGCCAGATGTGCATGTAGATGTTAGCTTGCCAATTGAGTTCACCTACTAGTGACATCTTGCCAATACAATTCAAATATATTGACCATTTGTTGCTACAACTTTTGATATTGCAAGATATTCTCAGGACGAGTAAAGATTTCGTTTAGGTCGCAAGTCTCCACTCAGCGTGTTGCCTATGATTGATGGAGCCTTATTTTATTATTTATTTATTGAACTATACTATTTGAGCTAACCATGAGCTATGCAAGTTTGTAATAATTATATTCTTGGATAAAAACTGTAATAATATGATGTATTGATACTCTTTTTATTCATTGAACTATGTGTGCTAGCTATTTGATCCAAGGGACTAGCATTGTCAACACATGATCCAATGTTTTAACGGGTTGGATCGCTTCATGAACTGAACAAAATAAGCAGAACTATCAGAGTACTATCTATTCATGGATATGTTCCAAATGGCTTTGTCTGATTCAATAGTGAAAGTCACTTCCTAGATTTTGTGCCATAGCAAGAAAAATTGATCAATTTCATCCTCAATTTACATTCTCCATAAACCCCGCATCCACTTACCATCCTCTAGCCCTTGCCTTAAGCGTTAGTTTTTTCTGAAAGCCACAGCTTCAGCACGTCCGGAGCAATCTAGGGCAGGAGATTCCCCAGTAGGCCAACACTCATGCCAGACTGGCCTCTTTCACTAAGACTACAATTATGGACATATAGATGCAGTCAGTATTCGATATTTCACAAAACAAAGATATATGAGGTTGTAAGAGAGACCTTGCCGGTGTGAAAGAGATGAATGTGTGGAGAGGAAGACACATGTCCGGACTCCGGAGAGGAACAAGGAGAGATACGAGAGGAAGTGCAATTCAAAGGCCTCTAGCCGGCCCAAACATTTTTCTTCAGGAGGACACAAAATATCTTTCTTTCTGTAGGGAGGATAGATGATTCAAGCAACGACTGAGAGCCTACATATTGTTAATGATAGTATTTTATACATGTAATATACATGCTGCACCGTATGGAGTAGTACTCCAACACGTGCATGGTTCCTACACTTGTGCGATCTATCGATGGGGTGTTTCCCTCGATCATGTTAACACAAAACCGGTGCAGAGTCCATATACCATTAAATGCTAAAACATAATATGGTATCAGAGATAGATCTTCCCTAGCCTAGCTGCCAAATACACACATCTCCGCCGCCAGATCTTATCTGGCCACCGCGCCATTGCCGCCTCGAATCTCCAAATCATCGCCGCAACAACCCACAACCAGAAAAACCACAACCCTTGCCACTGCTATCTGTAGTCACCGCTTACAACCCAAACACAAAACACAAAATCCACAAGCCAAACCCTTCCACCGCCGCTGCAATTCTTGCCACCTCCGCAGCTCGACAATCATGACTTCTTCGACATCATCCATCACCTTGATGGCCGCTGCCATGGGCACACCGCCAGCCCACTCACGAGAATTCACTCATGTGGAAAGCCCTAGTTGTGCCTTCTCTACACGGCGCTCGGGTCCTAAATCTCGTAAAGGTACTTGAGCCCGCTCATGTGGAAGAGATTAAGTGGAAGACACATCCGGCAAGCGCATCAAGGTCAAAAATCCCGAGTACACAAATTGGATCACACGGGATCAGAAGGTCTTGCGATATCTCCTTAACTCCATGTCACCAGATCTGTTATCACATGTTATTGGCCTCGGCACTTCTGTAGGAGCATGGAAGATGATCGAGTCCCTCACCATGATAGTATCTCGCTCCCAACTCAGCAACTTCGGTCTGCCCTGAACGACATGAAGAAGGGAGAACTCTCGTTTGAAAAATATGTTGACAAGATGAAAACGCTTGCCTCAGAACTTGCTGATGTTGGAAAACCGCTTGATGATGATGAATTGAGTTGGTAAATCTTGCATGGCCTTGAATACTCATACAACACATTGAAGGTATACATCAATGCCAATCCAAATACTACTCTAAGCAATTTGTTTAGTCAAATTCAGGCCTTTGACCAGCTTCACAAGTCCGATGATGATGCTTTCGTCTCATCGGCCAACATGGTGTGTCGAAGTGGTGGCCGCCAGGATGATCGTCCCCCCCAAGATGACTATGTGTGTCGCCCTGATGACCGCCAGGATGACCGGGCACATCGAGAGAGATATGATGATCGTCGCGACCGTTATGATGGTCAGCGTGATGGTGGTGGTGACCGTGATCGTCGCTATGATGATCGTACGCGCTGCCGTGATGATGATGGAGGACGCCGCCGCGATGATGGACATGATGATTGACGCTGGCATGGACGTGCACCTACTCCTTATGTTAATGTGACCTGCCAGATTTGCAAGATCCATGGTCATCCTGCAAACGACAGCTGGTGGAGATTCCAGAAATAATGTTAGTAATGATATGAGCAAACCGTCTCTTCAGGAAAAGAACACATGGTGTGACCAAGTCCACACGGCTAATGGTAATGGTATGCAAATCTATCATATTGGTCATTCAATGTTTCACACTCCCCATAATTTCTTACATCTTAAAAATATACTTCATGTTCCTGATGCATCAAAAAATCTTGTTTCAGTTCATAAACTTACTCTTGACAATAATATCTTTCTTGAGTTTCACCCTTATTTTTTCTTGATCAAGGATCACGCCACTAGGAGAGTTCTTTTTAAAGGTCCATGCCAAGATGGTCTCTACCCACTAGCACCTTTGTCTACTGGGTCTTCCAAGCAAGCATTCATCACAATAAAGTTATTGTCTTCTATGTGGCATAGCCGTCTAGGACATCCATCTTCCTTTGTAGTGCTACAATTTCTTAGGAAACACCATATTTCTCATTCACCAGAAATAAACCCATACATTTGTGAATCCTGTCAACTAGCTAAGAGTCATCAATTTCCATATCATGTCTCTACTAGTATGTCCATTGTTCCTCTGGAACAAGTGCTCTCGGATGTATGGGGGCAGCACCTACTTCTGTTGGTAAACATTCATATTATGTAAGTTTTATTGATGATTATAGCAACTTCACTTGGATCGATTTGCTGAAAAAGCATTCTGAGGTTTATCAAGTCTTTCTTAATTTTGAAAAACTTGTTGAAATAAAGTTTGATAGGAAAATTATAACTATGCAAACTGATTGGGGTGGTGAGTATGAAAAATTTCATGGTTTTTTCCAAAAAGTTGGCATTACTCATCATGTCTCTTGCCCACATGCACACCAACAAAATGGTTCCGCTGAACGAAAGCATCATCATATTGTTGAGGTAGGCCCTGCCTTGCTTGCAAATGCATCTATGCCTCTTAAATTATGTGGTGAAGCTTTTCTTATAGCCACCTTTCTCATAAACCTGCTTCCTAGCAAGGTCATAAACATGGAACACTTGTTAAGCATCTCCTTCATACCGTTCCCAATTATGAGTCTCTTATTAGAGTGTTTGGTTGTGCTTGTTGGCCCTCCGTCCTTACAATAAACACAAGTTGGCTTTTCATTCCACTAGATGTGTTTTCCTAGGCTATAGCCCTCGTCACAAAGGAGTCAAGTGCTTAGATCCCAAAACTCGCCGAGTATATGTTTCTAGAGAAGTGGTCTTTGATGAGAATGTGTTTCCGTTCACTGAACTAAATCCCAATGCGGGTTCTCATCTCAAACATGATATCCTTCTTTTGCATACAAATAATGGGGAGACAAATGTTGATGATCACATGAGCTTGCATATTGTTCCTAATGTTACTAATCATGGTGTACCCCCTTTAGATTCTAATGTGATTGCAGATGAGGTGATTTTTCAGCAAGAAGAAGCTCAAAATTCCAGTCCAAATCATGTCCATACAAATGAAAATAGTGAAGAAATCAATTCAGATGCTGCCGGGATTTTTGCGGACTTTGAGGCAGATGTTGAATCAGCGCCTACTCCTGTGCAAGCGGATCCCGAGGTGGATACTTCCCTCGCTGGCCATGCTCCCAATCATGCACACTCCCGCCTGATGTTGTCTCCGGCTCAAAGCTCCGCACGAGGTCGTGCGCGGTCAGATACGTCGTGAACGTATCTGTAATTTTTTATGTTCCATGCTTATTTTATATTTACTTTCTTATGTTTTGTTCACACTTTGAGGTATTTTTATACATTTTATGGAACTAACCTATTAACAAGATGATGTTGTGCCAATTGCCCATTTTCTGTTGTTTTTGGTTTCAGAAAAGCCAGAAAAGAAATATTCTCGAAATTGGACCGGACAAAAGCCAAAGTCAATATTTTACCAGAAGACTCACGGAGCCAGAAGACGAGACAGAGAGGGGCCACGAGGTGGCCACACCACTGGTGGCGCGGGCCAGCCCAGGCCATACCAGGGGGTGGTGTGGGCCCCTCTGGCGCCCACCGACCTTGCCTCTTCGCCTATATATTCCCCCGGGACGAAAACCCTAGAGAGAAGATCAGAATTCCACGAAAAGTTTGCAGCATCGCCGCCACCAAAGAGGAGATTCGGGGGGACAGAAGTCTCTGTTCCGGCACCCTGCTGGGACGGGGAAGTACCCCCGAAGCCATCTCCATCGACTCCACCACCATCTCCATCGCTGTTGCTGACTCCCATGATGAGGAGGGAGTAGTTCTCTCTCGAGGCTAAGGGCTCTACCGGTAGCTATGTGTTCATCTCTCTCTATGCGTGATCTTATGAGATCATGAGCTTTGTAATCTGTAAACACCCGGATTTTTAATCCCAGATGCCCGTTATGCCATACCTCGCAATCCCAGGATTACCATTTTTGCGAGACATAACGGATTGGATATCACAGTACATCATCCATTACAAACCATACATAAGGTCTTGCACAAATAAGGATCTCATGATCCAGTCTTAATACAACAAACAGTGGAAATAAATATAAAGCATAGCGGTGGGGTCCATCTTCAGGGGCACAGGCAATGCTGACGAAGGCAGATAGTCCTAGTTATCATAGCCGTCCTGCTGGCCATCATCTTGATAGTCTCCTTCATAGTCTGCCATGAGAATAGCCAGGGACAAAAGCCATGAGTACTCTTTAAGTACTCACAAACTACCACTAACAAGTAGTATAGTTCTAAGTTAAAGTGCTAACTCTAAGTATAACTATAAAGTTAAATTTGAAACTTAAGCTGAGTTCAGAAGCAAAGAAAGATAAAATAAAGTTCTAGAATCACTTAAGTTGGAAAGCTCTTGTCATAAACACAACCCTGTTGTGGTCAAGTCAAGATTCATCATTCATTTCAAGTTATTTGGAAAACATCTGACAACGAAACAGTATGGCCATTCCAACTGTCCATAACCGTGAACGCGGCTATTCGAATAGTTTGACACTCTGCAGAGGTGGTACACTTTCACCACAAGATTCGATACATCTGTCAGGGATAACCCTGAATCACCATACTTAGTATGCAGATAATCAAACATAACCTTCCCTATACACACCCTAGTATAAGTACCTCTCCTATGAGCATGGCCTCCCAACCATGACCATCAGTCATCTTGGGCACTGCATAGGTGGACATCATGAGAGGTAGCCTCAGCTCAAACCTCTCCCGCGAGGGAACTAGTACTAATGCATATAAATTTCCAGCTAAGCCTTACCCAATTCAGGTAGTGTGGTTGTACGGTAAATTTGGAATGGTATCGCATCTGAATCCAACCATCAGTTTTATAGAAGGGTTAAGGCTCATGCCTCAACATTTTCATCATCATCAACCATTTGTGTTTCTCAGCACATGTCAAAACATCTCAATAGAATTACTCATCATTCCAAGGTTTTCATAAATCATTTTCACCAAGTGTTCCCATCTAAAGTGACTCAAGTTTTGATCTACTCTAAACTACTAAGTTAAGAGTGTTCACTAAGGTGGAAAAGATGGGTTCAATCTCATGCCATAGAATGACATCTAAAGCTTAGCTAAATAGGTCAAGTTTTATACTTTTTATGCTACCTTCAAAACAAGTAAAGAACTCTGTGTAAACTAAGGGAGGTAAAACTTGTAAATAAGACTTGGGGTACTAATAGTCAAAGGGGGGGTGATCAAAGCATGCCTGAGGCATCTTTGCTAAACCCTCTAGTTTGATCCTAGCTTGCTAAGCACTAAACTTGCAAGTGTTAGCTTGTATTGTTAATGGTGGCTTGCAAGTACAACTTGCAAGGGTTAACTTGGATAGTGCTAGCTTGCCTTGGTTGGTGCAGTGGTTGAAGTTTTCTTCTTCTTATTCTTGGTAGAACTCCTCCTCCTCGAAAGCTTGGTTGGTACTATCGTCTATAAAGATATACGCAGTACACAATCACCACACAATACTTAACTAGGCTAAATAGCATTCTAAGACACACATTTTATGATCTATTATCATCACAAGCATCACAAGTTTAATTCACTAGTTTCACTCTTTTTATTTTAGAAAAGTAATTTCCACTCATTGAAAAATTAACTAATATTTAATATTCTCCATTTAAAATATGGGATCATATTGACACATGTCATCACCACATATCTTAACATATGGGAATGAGAATTAAAGGTTGGGTCAATATTACTTTGGTTTAAGTTTATTATTTAATGATTTAAAGTGACTAGAAATGCCTATATAGCATTATTTTGGTACTAGTCCAAAGTCATTGCATGTAAACTTTAATATTATTACATATTTAGATAGATATAATGAAATGTGATTTTTGAGAGTTGGAATCAACTCAAAACCTAGCTTGGTTGATTTTATAAAAATGTTGCAAGTTACAAAAGCTTCTGTTTTGTTATTTTTACTAGGAGATATCTACAACTCTAATTGAATTAAATCCAATGGGCTTGGATAGATCATTGCAATAGCTTTCAGACACAATTGGTTTCATACTATTTGGATTTATAAATCTCTCTGAAATGATTTTTAAACTAGTGGACAGAAACTAGATTTAACTTAAAATGAAAATCCAATTTTCAAACGGCTGGGCTAGCGCGGGAACGAACATGGGCCAGCCTAGTGGCGCTCCGCAGTGCGGGGCTCAGCTGACAAGGGGTCCCGCTGGTCAGTGGCTCCTAACACGCGAAACGGTACGCGCGCTGTGGACCGTAGGATTAGAAGTGGGATCTACGGCTGAGGGTCGTCGTCGACGACGAACAGGTCGCCGGCGAGAGTTTGCCCTAGCGGCTCGGTGGGGGTCTACCGGGGACATACCAGGGCTCTAGCGACGACGGCGAGGCGGGCAAAAAAACTGGAAGACGACGGCAAGGCGGGGCATGGTTGCGGTGGAGCTTGGGGTGCCCTAAATCGCATGCGCCCTTCTCCTCCTGCTGCGGTGGCTCCGGCTCCAATTCCGGTGAGGCAGAGCTTGATTGGCTCCGACGAGAGAGGGGAGAGGATCAGTGAGAGGTGGGGAGTGAGTGGGTGTGGAGAAAAGAGGCTGGGGAGGCCGGCTTATATAGGCCCGATGGTGAGACCGAGCGGTGTGGGCAGGCGACTCCGGCGAGGGCGGCATAGGGGTCTAGCGGCGTGGCTCGGGGTAGGGGCGGTGGCCTGTCTCCTGGCGGTGCGCTGAGGCTTAAAGGCGCGGCAAGGCGGGATCTGTGCTGGTCGGGAGCGTCACGCGCTCTGGGCGGCAAAGGCGGCAGGTTCGTCGGCGAGCGGTGGCTGGGGTGCGTTGGGCGGCCAGCAGGGGTGTCTGAGGTGTTCCCTAGGTCATGGCGGAGCGATAGGCGCGGGCTGCGGCCGAGGGGTGGTCTGTGCACGCGGGGACAGGGCGTGCTCTGCGGGCGGTGTCGGCATGGTCGACTAGCTCTGGGCGCGGCGGTTCCTGGCCGTTCTGCTCTCTGTCTCTAGGCTGGGGCTGGTTGGATGGTGGAGGTGGACCACTGGCGACGTGTTGGACAAGGTGAGAGAGGCTGGCGGCTGCTGTAGCGCGATGTCGCCGGTGAGGGTGCTCAAGGTGCTCGGCCTTAATGGCCATGACCATTTGGTCGTGTGCACAGGGCTTGGCCGGGCTAGCAAATGGTAGGGGTTGCACTGGGGGGACAAGGGGACAAGTTAGGCTCAAATGGTGACCAAAATCACTGCTCAAAATAGTGTTTTGAATTTGGCCAGATTTGTGCCTGCCACCTGTTTGATGAAATGACCAAAAGAGAAAAACTTTTGAATTTTGGTTTCAAAATTTTTGGGTGTTCTCCACTAGTGCTAGGTAGTCTCTGGTTGCAAGGGTTTTGAAAGTGGAGCTCAAATAGATGGTTTTTGAAATAGGGGTGATCTATGCATATGCATTGGATTCAATTTTCACATGCCAATTAAAATAAGTAAATGAATGTTTTTATCAGATCAAAAGGTGGGCCTTGGTACCTCATTATGTGTACTAGCAAGGGGTGCAAAGATCATGAATTGTTTCTGTTAAGAAATGAGTGCTAGGAACACTCAAAGTAGTGTAGTGGATTAAAATGGCCAAAATGACCATTCCTCCTTTTGAATTGTTTTTGATTTGATTTTCTTTGGGAAAAGTTTGGGAAAGATGTAGATGATTTTTAAATCACCTAAGAAACATTTTAGAAGCAAAGAATCACAGAACCATGGCAATTCAAATCAATTCCTAATTTAAATGCACATACACAATGAATGCTTTCATTTTTAATTTGGAAAAGTTTGTGTTAACCCTAAATTTGATGATTTGGATCTTGACAAGCTTGGATTAAAGTTTTGGGATGTTACATAATCTATAGATCTATTCTGCTACTCAAGTGATTTAATGAATCTCTGCTTATCCCCACGTGTGTGAAGTTGACAGTGTGCACACCGTGTGGCACTTTGGCTAAGATTACATAAATACTTATCATCAGTATAATTTGAGTTGGATGTCTCTATGAGATTGTGGTGTTTGTTGGAACCATCTAGCGCTCAAGGTGATAGTGAGGGGTTATCTAGATAGGGAATGCAAACTTTAAGGTGTGTTGTTATAGCCCTACATCGTCTAACTAGAGAGTAGTTCAGGGTAGCATCATGAAGATAAGATATTTATATGAGAGTGTCCACTAGTGAAAGCATGATCCCTAGGTCTTGTTTCTAAACATTGAAACACCATTTACAATTAGTCCTGTTACATGTTTGCTTGCTACCACTATTATTTCAGATTGCAATTACCACTTATAATCATCTATATTACTTGTATTTCACTATCTCTTCGCCGAACTAGTGCACATATACACCTGACAAGTGTATTGGGTTTGTTGAGGACACAAGAGACTTCTTGTATCTTGATTGCAGGGTTGCTTGAGAGGGATACCTTTGACCACTTCATCCCTAAGTTCGATAAACCTTGGGTGATCCACTTAAGGGAAACTTGCTGTTGTTCTACAAACCTCTGCACTTGGAGGCAACACTATCTACAAGAATAGAAGCGTGCGTAGACATCAAGCTATTTTCTGGCGCCGTTGCCGTGGAGGTAAGGTAAAAGGTACTCACATCATCTGGCTACTAAGCTATCTTCTAGCGCTGTTGCTGGTGTGTGAGTGCTCGAAGTTATTTCCTTTAGATTCTGCAATTATATCTTTTTGTTTCTTGTTTTTATTTTCACTAGTTAGGCTTAATGGAAAACAACAACAAAATTAGGGAGCTTTATAGTATTTATCTTGAGTTAGGACATAAAGTGTTTGAAGAGAAAATTAAAAAACCTATGGAACTTTATTTGCATGCTAATAACAATGTTATTAGTATGAATTCTTTGAACACCATTATTGCTAATGCTATGGAAAAGCCTAAGCTTGGGGGAGCTGGTTTTGATTAACATGATATTTTTAGTTCCCTTAGCACGGAGGAGAAAATTTAGTTTGATGATACTATACCTCCAATATATGATGATTACAATAATGAATATGATATTTTTAGTCCACCTACTATTGAGGAGAAAATTAATTATGATTACAATATACCTCCTATATTTGATGATTATGGTGATGAGAATAATAATGATAGCTATTTTGTTGAATTTGCTCCCACTACAATTAATAAGAATGACTATGTTTATGTGGGAAGTATTAATTCTTTTATGCATGTGGCTCATGATAAGAATGTTTTATGTGATAGTTATATTGTTAATTTTATTCATGATGCTACTAAAAGTTATTATGAGAGAGGGAAACATGGTTTTATGTGTCTCAACAATATTAAGTTTACCCTCTTTATGTTAATTTTTTTGAAGTTGCACTTGTTTTGCTTTCCTATGCTTATTGCTTTGTGCTTTCATGACTTATTTCTTTATAAGATTTTTTTCATAGAAAGTGGGTTAGACTTAAATTTGTTCTATATTTCTTCTTGATGCTCTCTTTTCCTTCAATTCATATCCTTATGTGAGCATTATTGAAACTTACCATGCCTATCTTAATGGCTATAAAGAAAGAGCTTTTTGGGAGACAACCCAATATATTTTTGCTTCTAGTTTATTTTTGTTTTGTTGAGTCTTGTAAGTTATTGCTTTAGTAATAACCTCTCCTTATCCTTTTGTTGTGGTTTTTGTGCCAAGAATAACCTCTAATGAGAGGGAAGTAAGACTTGGGAAAGTTGCTGTCCCGAAACAGATTTTTGTGTGTCACTGTAAAACATCGTGAAAAATCTCAGTACATCGGATTGAGCTCTAATTTTTTGTGCTTATGCCCCAGGTTATTACCCAACTTTCATTAGTTTTGCACTTTTCGGTTTGAGTAACATAAGATTTTCGAAAAAATTGGTTTTTACCTGCTAGTCTGTTTTGACATATTTTTGCCATTATTTGCATTTGCCTCTTAATCTCTTTCTCTTTGAGTTCTCTTTGATCACTTGAGCTTTTAAAAGGAAGTGCTACAATAGCTTGTGTTTAGTTGGAAGTTTTACTTGTGTTGAAACTGAACCTAAAGACTTTTTATCTTGAGTACACTAATGTTGCTAATGAAGATTGTGTGAAGTTTTGTATGAAGGAAATTTTAAAGTGTAGGGAAGAATAATGTGATAATATGAAGTATGGACAAAAGCTCAATCTTGGGGATCCCCCCGTGTCACCCCAAGAAATATTAAAGAAGTACAAGCGTCAAATCTTGGGAATACCCAAGGCATCCCCTTCTTCATCAATAAAAATCTCAGGTTTTCTTCCAAACATTTCATTTTTATTATTTCATGCACAATTGTGTTGTTCTTGGAGCGTCTTTGTTTTTGTTTTTAGTTTTATTTTGTTCGGTTTGCTTAAATAAGTTAGTTGGATCCCAACACACTTCTTTTGGAGAGAGACACACCCTATTATTCATTGCCTAGAACACTCTAGTTTTCACTCTTATTGTTCTGTGAATGTTCTCCTTTGCTAGCACTATGTTTAGCTTTAGTTTTCAATTGGTGTTGGAAAAGAGTAGAAAGTTTCATGCTTATAATGGTAAAAAAGGAGCTTGTTTTGACTGTGGCCTAGACTTTATCATGTCATGTTCGACATTGCTATAACTGTATGCTTAGTGATTATTGCTGTAGCATGACTTGCTAGAAACAATTGAGATTGCTTAATGTTCCTTAAAAGAATCATGCGTTGTTTTAGCATATAAAAGCATAATATTGTGGTTTTCTCCTTTGATGCTTTATTTGGGTTGACTTGGCACATGCTCACACCATGTTAAGACTATACCAAGTCACCATAGCCTCTATGATCATTTAGTTTTCGACTTGTAATATAACTTTATGCTTTAATTAATAATGAGTTGTCGCTTTGCATGATTATGGCCATTATTGCTCTCTTAGTTGGTCGCTCCCAGTCTTTTGCTAGCCTCCACATGTACCAAGTATGAGTTCCACTCATGCATCCAACTCTAAATAAAACCAAGTTATTCCAAAGAGTCCACCATACCTACCTATTAGCATTATTGCTATTCCAAGTATATTCATGTTTTTATCTACCTTCCGAATTAAACTTGTTATCTGAAAATTAGTGATTAAAGCTCTCACGAACTTGATGGCACACTTTACTCTTTTTGCACTTAATAAACTTGAACCATTGTGCCCATCTATGTTGCGTATATGCTTGCGTTTTGTAAGTTGTGAATTAGCAGAACCATGTTATCATGGCGAACACTTTCAACATTGCACTTTATTTAGTTGATATCATGTTCTTTTGCTTATGGATCCCGGCGGTGTGAAATGAAAGGGGAGCTTCTAAGGCTCATGGAGTTCGTATATGTGTTAGAGAAACGTCTGGGCGGCTACTCTAAGCCATGAATAATCATGGTGGAAACCTGCAGCGTAACCATAGTGAGCAATCTTTGAAGCATCCTTAATAAAAAAGGGAAAGAAAAAAAACCTATGCAAATAGAAAAAAATAAAAAGAGAGAGACCCTATGCAAATAGGAAATAAAAGGATCGCTGAGATGATCATTGTCTGCTTGCCTTGTCATTTTGATATGGGGATTATTCCGTATCATCGGGCAAGGGGTACCCCATTGGCGGTTCTCTATGATACACATGTACTTACAATGACAAGAACTTACCTGTGACTAAACTTGAGTAGCATGAGGAACGGTACTCGTAAGTAAGGGGCATGAAATTTTTAGCTTATAACTTGTCAGGCATATCCTCATGTTTGTTCACTTTAACCTTAATCACCTAAAGATGCTTATGATAGGGGCAATGAGATCTAAAAGCTAATAAGTACCATAATTTTTGGAAGCTCTTTATGAGACTTGAATCCCTGCTTCCTTCTATGAAGGCCCTTTCTTTTACTTTTATGTTGAGTCTCCATCTTCTATCTTTATGCACCTATTGAGAGAGCATAGTGGTCATTCTTAGTTTAATGTGAATTGTCCCAAAACTTGTTAATTGATTCATAACTTTGATATTACTTGTTCTTAAACTATTTGTATCTAGTCACCCTTATGAACTTTGAAGGTGTCATATGCATTTATGTTTTGCTATACCATGAGGGACAAGCTGAATACCCTTCTCATTATGTTTTCTATATGAGAAACAAACAAATGTATTTCAAAGCATTGTTATTCATGAATATTTTGTTTGTACCTTTTCATGTTACAACATAGTTGCTATGTCTTATTGTTAGAACTATATCTTTCATGCTATGTTAAAGTACTATGATCCCAGCTATCAATGTTTTACAAATACCTTGATCAAGATGTGATGGTGCATTTCACCTCAAAAAATATTCTTTTTATCACTTACCTACTCGAGGACAAGCAGGAGTTAAGCTTGGGGATGTTGATACATCGTGAACGTATCGATAATTTTTGATGTTCCATGCTTATTTATATCTACTTTTTTATGTTTTGTTCACACTTTGAGGTATTTTTATACATTTTCTGGAACTAACCTATTAACAAGATGCCATAGTGCCTGTTGCATGTTTTCTGCTGTTTTTGGTTTCAGAAAAGCCAAAAAATAAATATTCTCGGAATTGGACCAGACAAAAGCCAAAGTCAATATTTTACCAGAAGACTCACGGAGCCAGAAGACGAGATGGAGAGGGGCCACGAGGTGGCCACACCACTGGTGCCGCGGGCCAGCCCAGGATGCGCCAGGGGGTGGTGTGGGCCCCTCGGGCACCCACTAACCTTGCCTCTTCGCCTATATATTCCCCCTAGGACGAAAACCCTAGAGAGAAGATCAGAATTCCATGAAAAGTTCCGCAGCACCACCGCCACCGAAGAGGAGATTCGGGGCGAAGTCTCATTCAGGCACCTGCGACGGGAAGTGCCCTCGGAGCCATCTCCATCGACTCCAATGCCATCTCCATCGCTGTTGCTGACTCCTGATGTCTACGCACTTCTATTCTTTTACACAGTTGTTGGGCCTCCAAGTGCAGAGGTTTGTAGAACAGCAGCAAGTTTCCCTTAAGTGGATTACCCAAGGTTTATCGAACTCAGGGAGGAAGTGGTCAAAGGTATCCCTCTCAAACAACCCTGTAGTCGAGATACAAGAAGTCTCTTGTGTCCCCAACACACCCAATACACTTGTTAGGTGTATAGGTGCACTAGTTCGGCGAAGAGATAGTGAAATACAAGTGGTATGGATATAAGACAACGGTGCCAGAAAAGAGCTTGACGGGAGGAAAATACTAAAGGCAAAAAGATGGAAGCAAGCAAACATGTAACAGATCTAGTTGCAAAAGGTGTTTCAATGTTTAGAACCAAGGCCTAGGGATCATAATTTTGCTAGTGAACACTCTCATATAAATATCTTCTCTTCATGATACTACTCTGAACTACTCTCAGGTTGGACACTCTAATCCATGGTAGGGTTATAACAGCACACCTCAAAGTTCGCTTTCCCCATCTAGATAACCCCTCACTATCACCTTGAGCGCTAGATGGTTCCAACAAACACCACAATTTCGTAGAGACATCCAACTCCAAATATAACTCATAACAATCTCTAGCCTAAGTGCCACACGGTGTGCACACTGTCAACTTCACACACGTGGGGATAAGCAGAGATTCATTAAAGCACTTGAGTAGCAGAATAGATCTATAGATTGCAAAGCTCATGATCTTAATAAGATCACGCATAGAGAGAGATGAACACATAGGTACCGGTAGAGCCCTTAGCCTCGAGGAATAACTACTCCCTCCTCATCACAGGAGTCAGCAACGGCGATGGAGATGGTGGTGGAGATTGATGGAGATGGCTCCGGGGGAACTTCCCCGTCCCGGCAGGGTGCCGGAACAGAGACTTTCTATCCCCCGAATCTCCCCTTCGATGGCAGCGGCGCTGCGGAACTTTTCATGGCATGGAGGCTGGATTCTTTAGGGTTTTCTCATTGGGAGGTTTCTTATAGGCAAAGAGGTGATGTCAGAGGGTGGACCATGGGCCCACACCACCTGGTGGCACGGCCAGGGGGACCCGTGCCACCACATGGTGTGTCCAGCCCCTGGCCCCTCTCCGTCTCATCTTCTGGCTCCATGAGTCTTTCGGTAAAATGTCAACTTTGGCTTTTGTCCGGTCCAATTCCGAGAATATTCATTTTCTGGCTTTTCTGGAACCAAAAACAGAAGAAAATAGGCAACTGGCACTGTGCAATCTTGTTAATAGGTTAGTCCCAGAAAGTGTATAAAAATACTCCAAAGTGTGGACAAAACATAAGAAAGTAGATATAAAACAAGCATGGAACATCAAAAATTATAGATACATTTGCAACGTATCAACATCCCCAAGCTTAACTCCTGCTCGTCCTTGAGTAGGCAAGTGATAAAAAGAAAGAATAATTTTTGAGGTGACATGCACCATCATAAACTTGATCAAAGTATTTGTAAAACATTGATATCTAGGATAATAAAGTTTAACACAGCATGAAAGATATAGTTCTAAGAATAAGACATAGCATCTATGTTGTAACATGAAAAAGCACAAACAAAGGATTCATGAATAACAATGCTTTGCAAGACGTTTGTTTGTTTCACATAAAGAAAGCATAATGAGAATGGTATTCAGCTTGTCCCTCATAGAGTAGCAAAACATAAATGCATAGGACACCTTCAAAGTTCATAAGGGTGACTAGATACAAATAGTTTAAGGACAAGCAATATCAAAGTTATGCATCAATCAACAAGTCTTGGGACAATGCACATTAAACTAAGAATGGCCACTATGCTCTCTCAGTAGATGCATAAAGATAGAAGATGGAGACTCAACATAAAAGTAAAACAAAGGCCTTCATAGAAGGAAGCAGGGATTCAAGTCTAATAAAGAGCTTCCAAAAATTATGGTACTTATTAGCTTTTAGCTCTCATTACCCCTATCATAAGCATCTTGAAGTGATTAAGGTTAAAGTGAACAAACTATGGAGTATATGCTTGACAAAGTATAAGTTGGCAATCTCATGTCCCTTAAATACGAGGGTCGCTCCTCATGCTACTCAAGTTTAGTTACCGGTAAGTTCTTGTCATAGTAAGTACATGTGTATAATAGAGAACCGCCAACGGGGTACCCCTTGCACATGATACATGAGATATCCCATAATCAAAATGATAAGGCAAGCAGACAATGAACATCTTAGCAATCTTCTTATTTACCATGGGAAAATGGTGCATTTTCTCTCTTTCCTCTTTTCTCATCTTTTTTTTTCTTTTTCTCAATCTCTATCTCTTTTTTTATAAGAAGAATGCTTCATAGATTACTCACTATGGTGATGCTACAAGTTTCCACCATGATTAGGCATGGCTTAGGCTAGTGGCCTAGGCGTTTCTCTAACACACATACATAACTCCATGGACTTACAAGCTCCCCTTTCATTTCACACCGACGACATCCATAAACAAAAGAGCATGATATCAACTGGGTACGATGTACAAGTTCAATGTTTAAAGCATTCCCCGTGACTGCATGGTTCTGCTAATCCCCAATGTATAAGTGCAAGCATATACAACATAGATGACACAATGGTTCAAGTTTATTAGGGGCAAGAAAAGTAAAGTGTGCCATCAAGTCTGTGAGAGCTTTAATCACTAATTTTCACATAACAAGTTTAATTCAGAAGGTAGATAAAAACATGAATATACTTGGAATAGCAAATGCTAATAGGTAGGTATGGTGGACTCTTTGGAATAACTTGGTTTTATGTAGAGTTGGATGCATGAGTGGAACTCATACTTGGTACATGTGGAGGCTAGCAAAAGACTGGGAGCGACCAACTAAGAGAGCAATAATGGCCATAATCATGCAAAGCGACAACTCATTATTAATTAAAGCATAAAGTTATATTACAAGTCGAAAACTAAATGATCATAGAGGCTATGGTGACTTGGTATAGTCTTAACATGGTGTGAGCATGTGCCAAGTCAACCCAAATAAAGCATCAAAGGAGAAAACCACAATATTATGCTTTTATATGCTAAAACAACGCATGATTCTTTTAAGGCACATTAAGCAATCTCAATTGTTTCTAGCAAGTCATGCTACAGCAAAAATCACTAAGCATAAAGCCAAAATAATATCAAGCATGACACGATAAAGTCTAAGTCACAGTCAAAAACAAGATCCTTTTATACCACTTAAGCATGAACTTTCCTACTCTTTTCCAATCCAAATCAACTTTATTTGAAAACTAATGCATGAATGAGGGGGTACAACCAATTTATTCAAGCAAACTAAGCAAAATAAAACTGAAAACAAAAACAAATATGCTCCAAGAACAACACAATTGTGCATGAAACAATAAAAACGAAGTGTCTAGAAAGACCTAAGATTTTTATTGATGAAGAAGGGGATGCCTTGGGCATACCCAAGCTTTGACGCTTGTACCTCTTGAATATTTCTTGGGGTGACATGGGATGGCATCCCCAAGCTTGAGCTTTTGTCCATTCTTCATATCATTACATCATTCTTTCCCTACACTTGAAAACTTCACACAATCTTCATTAGCAACATTAGTGCATTCAAAAGATAATGGTGAAGGGAATATGCCCGAGAGGCAATAATAAAGTGGTTATTATCGTATTCCATATTTATGATAAATGTTTATTTTGCATGCTATAATTGTATTAATTGGAAACGTTAATACATGTGTGTTTAATAAACAAAATACAAAGTTCCTAGTACTGCCTCTCATATAAACTAGCTTGTTGATTAACAAGATGATCAAGGTTTCCTGATCATGGACATTGGATGTTGTTAATAACGAGGTCACAACATTGGTGGAATGATCTGATGAACATTCATCTGAAGTATAGCATTACGATCAGAGTCATTATGTTTATATTGCTATAACATCATACGAAGTAATCTTAGTCCTTAGAGCATGAGATCATGTTAATTGCTAACACCGGAAGAGTATCTTGATAACATCAAACGTCACACCGTAACAGGGTGGCTATAAAGGTGGGTTCAGTGCTACGAAGGTGTTATTTTGAGGCTCATGGATCAAGAGTGGGATTTGTCCATCCCGGTGACGGATAGATATACTCTGGGCCCTCTCGGTGATATCACATTGAAATAGCGTGCAAGCAAGTGATGTGATCACTAGAATGTTATATCATGAGAACAAGAAAAGAGTGCATGTCGGTAACGAGATCAAACTAGGTATTTGGATGCCAATGATCGAATCTTGGACATGTAATATATCACGAGACAAAGGGATTTAGTTACGACGTTAAAGGTTCACACGATCACAAGAGTCATCGTTGAAGTGAATATATCTATATATTTACTTAATAAGGAAGAAGTATGAAACATTTGAAAATTGTTCAAAGACTTTTAAGATGAAGTGAAAAATCATTGTAACAAGAAAACAAAAGATTTTATGATTTGATCATAAAGGAAGATATTTGAGTTACATGTTTAGCAAAACACCTAAGATTTGATGAATTGTTCCATGATTTGTGTTTTCCGGTAAACCATAGGAGTATGGCATATTCGAGAGATGAAATCAAACCATGTTTGACATGGTAAGATCAAAGGTGTCATTTATAAAACTGCCATTATGTTTTAAGGATTAAAGCTTTAGAGACTACCGCTTTTACACTAAAAAGAGCACCATCGTGATCCGTTGAAATGACACCATATAAGTTATGGTTTGGGATAAAACCCGAATTGTCTTTTCTTAAATTTTGGTATGCTATGCATAAGTAAAATGTTTACAACCAAAGTCGGATAAGCACGTCTTTTTAGGTTATCCCAAAGAATTTGTTGGGAATTTCTCCATAACACCGAGGACAAAAGAGTTTGTTACTTGGAACGTCAAGTTTCTTGAGAAGGAATTTTTCGTGAAAAGTTAAGTGGGAGGACAATAGAACTTGGATAAGGTTGTTGAACCTTAGCTATATGTGCTAAGTAGCGTAGCGCCAAAAAGTGTCCCGGTGGCAGCCATAATGCTCATGGCTCCCGTGATTACAAAGGTTGTGATCTCGGAGATGAGAGTTCCTATTGAACTGTGTGGGTCGGTAAGAATCAAATAGTGTGATTTGATAAGCAAGTCGTTATTGTTTTGACAATCATGAACCAACTACATGCAAAGAAGCGAGGATGGGCCCTGACTCCATAAAATGACTAGAAGTTATAGAATCCGTGATAGTATCCATACACGAGAAATCAAGTTTCTGAACTTGGAAGACCCTCCGGAAAGGCGTGAAGCCTATCGGTCGTGTTTGGATCTATAAAGAAATAGACATGGATGTTTAACATCTATGAAATAGTTTACATGTCAGAAATAAGTTTACAACAATGTTCAAGGAGTTGACTATGACAAGATTTGATCTTTCATAGCGATATTTAGTCTTGACGGATTAATATAGCAACCACTACATATAATTTGATGTATGGTAGTTGAACAAACAAAACAATGTTCTTCTAATAGAATGGTTACCTAGGACGTGTACAAGTCACAGTCCGAAGGGTTTTGTTAATTCAAAGGGTGCTAAAAGGGCATGCAAACTTCAATAGTTGAAGTAAGCATAGCGGAGTTGGAATCTTCACCATGATGAAACTGTTAAAAGAGTTTAAATTCATCAGAGATGATGAAGATGCTTGCATTTGCAAGAAATTAAGTGGGAGCGCTGAGACATATTCTAATACATTATGTAGAGAACATATTGTTGATTGGAAATGATGTATCTTGTATTGACACAAGTTAAGAATTTCATTAAAATAAAATTTCGATGAAAGACTTGGGCAAAACCGGAATATTTGGCATCAATATCTATATGGATAGATTGAGGCGCTATTATGGTTGTGTTAGACATACATATATGAGATATTGAAAGGGTTCAATAGGGAAACAACAAGAAAGGTTCTTGCTGAATGGAAAGGATTGTATCAAAATTCAAGTGTTTCAACACTTGGTGAGTAAAATCACATGAATATTTTGATCGATTATACCGTGATATGTATATATCCAGAATGTCCTATGCTCTAAATGTTATGAGCACATACCAGAATGATTCATAAGATGATCATTGGACAATAGTAAAGATATTCTTATGAGCTTTGGAAGAACTAAGAATATATCATGTATAAGTGAAAAATAGTTAAAGGTAGTTCATTGTAAAGTGTTACATTGATACTAGTTTTGTCACAAGATACAAATTAAATTTATCTCAATTTAGACTATGGGTGGAACAATGTAATGGAAAGGATGTTCCATGATGGATTTGGATAAGTTCCAAAGTTGAAACATTGTGACGGATACTACAACAAAAGGCTAAGTATATGACTGCTATAGTGGCAGCAAAGGAGGGCATTTGTGTTAAGTAGTTTGTTATCAAACTAGGTGTGGTTCAAAGTGGGCTAATACTATCAAGATATATTGTATGACAATAATATCAACATATTTTAACCTGAACGAACTTTGACGCTTGTACCTCTTGAATATTTCTTGGGATGACACGGGATGGCATCCCCAAGCTTGAGCTTTTGTCCATTCTTCATATCATTACATCATTCTTTCCCTACACTTGAAAATTTCCTTCATACAAAACTTCACACAATCTTCATTAGCAACATTAGTGCATTCAAAAGATAATGATGAAGGGAATATGCCCGAGAGGCAGTAATAAAGTGGTTATTATCTTATTCCATGTTTATGATAAATGTTTATTTTGCATGCTATAATTGTATTAATTGGAAACGTTAATACATGTGTGTTTAATAAACAAAATACAAAGTTCCTAGTACTACCTCTCATATAAACTAGCTTGTTGATTAACAAGATGATCAAGGTTTCATGATCATGGACATTGGATGTTGTTAATAACGAGGTCACAACATTGGTGGAATGATGTGATGAACATTCATCCGAAGTATAGCATTACGATCAGAGTCATTATGTTTATATTTCTATAACATCATACGAAGTAATCTTAGTCCTTAGACCATGAGATCATGTTAATTGCTAACACCGGAAGAGTATCTTGATAACATCAAACGTCACACCGTAACAGGGTGACTATAAAGGTGGGTTCAGTGCTACGAAGGTGTTATGTTGAGGCTCATGGATCAAGACTGGGATTTTTCCATCCCGATGACGAATATATATACTCTGGGCCCTCTCGGTGATATCACATTGAAATAGCTTGCAAGCAAGTGATGTGATCACTAGAATGTTATATCATGGGAACGAGAAAAGAGTGCATGTCGGTAACGAGATCAAACTAGGTATTTGGATGCCAATGATCGAATCTCGGACATGTAATATATCGCGAGACAAAGGGATTTAGTTACGACGTTAAAGGTTCACACGATCACAAGAGTCATCGTTGAATATGTGGAGTCGACGGATCTCCAGGTCCCGCTGCTGATTATTGATCGGAGAGGGGTCTCGATCATGTCTGCATTATTCGCGAACCGTAGGGTGACACACTTAAGGGATACCGACACCATTTGGAGCAAATATGTTTCACATAAAGATTTAAGAAAGCGCTAGAATTATTTCAATAGACACCGAAACTGTTTCGGGTGAAATTGCTGAAATTGGTTCTGCATGTAATATTGTAATGTTGCAGGGGGTTTTATGTGAGTGATTGTTAATTAAAGTAATTAACAAAATTCTGAATAAAATTAATAAAAGAGTTTTATTAAATGAGAGAGCATTAAATTTGGGGAAATTTAATGCATTTAAAGTGGAGACTTTAAAAGAGAATGTGAACGGGCATTTTAATGTGGAGGGGGTTACCACCACATGAATGGGGGAGGTGAAGGGACACCCTCCCCTCCTCCTATAAAAGGCCCCCCTCTCACTCCTTCCTCACACCTCCTCGTGAAGGATCTCTCTCCCCCTCTAGTATTATTCCCCATGGTCTCGGATTAGCGAGATACATGTTCCCAGTGGCTTTAGCTGGAAAAGAGTTGTTGCTTCCGCTGCTTTGCTGGAGCGAGGGATGGAGGTTGTCGGGGTACCGGACGTGTGTGCGATCACGGATGCACCGCTGCTTTGCGGTGCTGGACTTGGTGGTGCTGGACTTGCTGGAGCTGGATCTGAAGGACGTGCTGGAGTCGGACCTGTTGGACTTTATCATGATCTTGAGATCGGCAAGTGTACGACTACCTCATCCACGAGTTCCATCTCGTTAACAAAGCTTTGTTGTCTTCGAGGGTAAGTTCTCCATGGATTTTTTTTTTGACAAAAACAGTAGGGAAGGCCCCTACTGTGTCATTTTATAAATTTTATAATGTACAATGGGTTGAGCCAGGCTCAAATCCATGTTACAGATGTTTTACATTCATAGCGTGTCAAGCCACTGTTGCATACCTTCCTTGAGACTAGGCTTAGCTCTATGCATAGTCAAGGTGAAGGTTGCTTTAAAAAATGAAATACATCTAGTGATGGAAGGATTAAGATCCCTGAAAATATAACCATTTCTTTGCTCCCATATACTCCAGCATCCAGTGATGATAACTTCCATAAGAAAATTGGGGTTGAATCTACTTCCAACATCGTTGATCATCTGATGAATATCCATATTTGTGTTCCATTCAAGTCCCAAGGCCCACCAGAACCCTTGGCTGAAGCTGCATTCAAAAAATAGATGCAGCAGGGTTTCTTGAGGACAGGTGTCACATATTACACAATCATTGAATTCCACAAAGAAGTTCTTTCTTGCCATTAAGTCTTTGGTGTTTAATCTCATATTCAGTAGTAGCCAGGCAAAAAATTTGTGTCTTGGGAGACAACATGATTTCCAAATATCAAGTATGGGCTTTGGTGTTGGGTGTGCCCCAATCAGTGCTCTGTAGATTTTTCTGGTTTTGAAAGTCTCACCCCAGGAAAAGTACCATGAATCATGGTCATCAGTGTGGTTTATGCTTCTGATATTCTCCAACATATCAGTAAAATTCCTCATGAGCAATAATGGATAAGGGGAGTTGAAAGAGGTCATAGAAATCATTATCAGCTGCAGAGATGGCCTTGGCCATGGTCAAAGTATCATTGTGGCAGAAAGAGTGCAGGTGAGGGTATTTATCTTCAAAGCATACACCTTTCCATAGATCCTTCCATAGTAACATAGATTTTCCATTGCCAATTTTGCAGTGAGTCAGATCTCTGTAAATATCAACATAATTCATACAATCTCTCCACCAGAAGGATCCAATATGATTCATTGAATGTGGGGCAGAGTCTCCTTGGTAGTAAGCTTTCCAAATGAGATCAACCTACGGTATATCAGCCTTGTTATTGAATTTATGAATATTTTTCAGTAAAAGGGCCTGCTTTTGTACCCTGAGGTTAATGACACCTAAAACTCCTTGTTCTTTTGGTCTACAGACCAAATCCCATTTAGCAAGACATTTGCCATGTCTATGGATATCTTTCCCTGCCTAAAGGAATTGTCTGCCACCTTTTTCAAAATGGGTAAAAATTGTAATGGGGACTTTAAAAGAGCACATGGCATGGATGGGCATAGAATTTAATACAGAATTCAGTAATGTGAGTCTTCCTGTATATGACATGAGAGAAGATAGTCTAGAAAGCTTTCTGTCAAATTTGGAAACAATGGGCATCAAGCTATCAATAGATGGTCTTGTGGTACCAAGTGGGAGACCCAGGTAGGTGAAAGGTAAACTCTCCAATTTGCATCCAAAATCAGAGTCCAGTTGACATGCATACTCCACTGTTACATTGATAGGTACCAGGGTAGATTTGTCATAATTTACCTTGAGACCTGTCATATTGCTGAATTGTTGGAGTCTGATCTTGAGGTTATTAAGTTGCAAACTATCAGCAGGCATAATCAGCAGGGTGTCATCAATATATTGAATAATAGGATATTTTTGTCCATAATCATTATCCAGTGGCAGGCTGATTTCATTTCTGTGCCAGGCATCATTGACAATTTCTTGTAATAATTCAGCCGTGCAGACAAATAGAAGGGGGATAAGGGGTATCCTTGTCTGACACCTCTTTTGCAGCATATTTTTTTCCCTGGAACACCATTTAGTAACACTGAGGTGGAGGCAGAGAGCAATATAGATCTTACCAGAGAAATCCATTTGGGGCCAAAACCTTTGGCATTCAGCATATTAATAATTGCATTATATTCAATCTTATCAAATGCTTTCTCATAATCAATCTTCAGAATAATAATGGGTTTCTTAGACATATGGCAGATGTGAAGATATTCAAAAGCCCATCCCAGACAATCATGGATATTTTTCCCTTTAATAAAGCCATATTGATTGTTATGGATAATGGGTTTGATAACCTTCTAGAGTCTATTGGCCATGATCTTGGTGATGAATTTAAGTGGAAGGCTAACCAGAGAAATGGGTCTGTAGTCATTCATAGTCTGAGGATCATTTATTTTGGGGATGAGAGTAAAAAGGCAGTGTTGATGGCATTCAAATTCACTGATTCATCATAGAAGTCTTGTACCAGTTTAACAAAATCTTCCTTGATAATATGCCAACATTTCTTAAGGAATTTCCCATTGAATCCATCAGGACCAGATGCTTTGTCAGAAGGAAATTCATTGACCACAGATTCAATCTCTTCATTTGTGAATGGAGCATCCAGGTGAAGAAGATCATGAGTTAATACCAAATCATCAAGGTTGATGTCATTAGTAATATTTTCACTTGTGCCAACTCTGTGCTTGTAAGATTGCCAAATTGCAGCAGCTTTAAGTTCATGCTCAGTCATAACCAAATTGTCTTCAGTCTTGATATGAGTGATGAGATTCCTCCTATAATTCTAGGTTGCCATAGCATGGAAAAATTTGGTGTTCTCATCTCCCAATTTGGCCCATCTAATGTTAGCACTGCTTTTCCAATAGATTCTTTTAGCCTCCAGGAGCTTATTGGTATGTTCCATCAAAATCATTTTAAAATTCTTCTCATGTAGAGCAAGTGGCCTCTGATCTTCTATTCCTTTAAGTAAAGCCAGGATAAAAGTGCGGTTCTCAATAGTCTGATTTAAGTTTGAATGTTTTTTGCTCCATTTTTTTAGGCCAGCTCTGAGATGTTTGAATTTGCTGTTGATAGCAAGGGCAGTATCACTGATATAGGGAGCTGAGTTCCAGAGAGTATTCACAGTGTCATAAAAACCATCAAAATCTAGCCAGAAGTTCTCAAATCTGAATAATTGTGCTTTAGGAATGGAAGTGTCCACTTGGATACTGATGGGTGTATGATCAGAACCAATTCTGGAGAGAGGATGGGCCACATTGTTGGGGAATGTTGTAGTCCATAAAGGGCATGTAAAAATCAAATCTAGCTTTTCTATAAGAGGGGGATCTTGCATGTTACTCCAGGTGAATGTTCTTCCTTTCAGTGGTACTTCCACAAGATCATGTGATTGGATGGCATTGTTGAAAAGCATCATATTATGAGCATCCCCACCTTCTCTGTTTCTATCATCAGGGCTTCTAATGAGGTTAAAATCACCCACTAACATCCAGAAAGGATAATTGGAGGTATCAATATTATGCATCCAATTGAAAAATTCAGTTATGTGTTCATTGTGTGCAGGTTCATAAATATTGGTCAGGATCCAAGTGATACCAGAGTGCTTACAAGTGAGATCCAAAGTTAAATGGAATTTCGATTGACTAAGAAGCTCTCCTAAAAAAAGGCTACCATTCCAGATAGTAATCAATCCTCCAGAATTACCAAGTGAAGGAGAAAAAGCAAAGTGAGAAAATCTCCTGGGACAGAATTTCCTTAAATAGGAGTGCTCAAAATCTTCCCTTTTAGTTTCTTAGAGGCAAATAATATCACAATTGCTAGAGTTTACTTTTCTCTAAGTTGATCATGTCTCAGATCAGAATTGATGCCTCTAACATTCCAGTCAAGAATCATCCAGTTTCTATTCATAATTCAACATGTAAGGGTTCCACAGATTCTGATCAACATAGTTAATCAGGTTTTTATTGGGGATAGCTGGCAGCTCAAATGTAAATATAAAAATCACCTTGGACCTAGATTGATAAACCCACAAAAGAGGAGAGGAGGTATAAAACATAAAAGGGGGTATAGAAACATCCAGGCACTTAAACAGATATAGGGATATGGTTCTGCTCATCATGAGCAATATAGAAGTGCTTATTACATGCCAGAGTAGTACCAAGTAGATATAGTTGATGAAACATAGAACTGTGTGTCATTAGACATATATGACACACATTATTACATGCAGAAGGGTGAAGTGACATTAGCCACATTCAGAAAAGAGCTTTTCCTCTGAAATCTCACTAGGAGAGATCAGGCATTGGTTGATACCAATGGACTGAATGGTGTCAACAGGAAGGACAGGTGGGGGAGCATCTTGGTCCATAATCACCACTTCATGAAGATAACCTTTGCTTTTAGCCACCTTCCTGGATTTGCCTGAGACATTGATCAGAGTAGAACTATCTTTCTCCTGGGCTTTGACTGCAGCTTCTTTGTTTTTATATCCCTCAGATTGGTTGGCAATCCTTTTATTGCGTCTGACAGCAGTCACATCCTTTGGAGCCAGTAACTTGCGTTTAGCCACCTGGGAGATACTGTCTTCAAAAGTAGCAGATGAAGCACCAATAGTTGTATCCAATGAGGTTTGCACATCATCATCAAAAATTTCAGTAATACAAACAGTAGAAGAGGCTGGCACATGAGGGGCTGTTGCATATAGTTTTAGAAGGCACTTCCTCTGTTTACCAAGTTTAGTGTCCACATCAAGTATTTGGAAGCCAGCACCATGGATACATGAGATATCAGTGTTGCCCAGAGTTGTGTGTGCATTCTTAACCATGTCAGATAGCAGACCATGGATAGCATTGAATGAGTCCACATCTTCCATCATTGGTTCAAGTTCAGCAATATGATCAGCATGTGTAGGACTGAGCTAGGGAGGGGTTGCAATCATTGGTTCAATGTCAACAGCAGGTGCAGCATTTCCATATGGTATTACAACATTGGGAACCTCAGGTGCAACATTGGCTGGTTCTTCAGGAGCATGATCATGGACCATATCATCCCAGTGTCCACCAAATGGTTGGGGCATGGGGTGCGGGTTACCACCATCAGGTGGAAGAGGATCCTCATCACCACAAAGTCCACCAATCACTCTAGCCTGCAGAATGTAAATCACCACAGTCTAGGAATGACCATGTCCTTCTCGATGGATGTATATCCACCCGTTGCTTGTATCTAGTAGATAGATCTTGGCATATAGTTCCCATCGTAGAATTTTTTTGTTTTCTATGTTGCCAACCCCAACAAATGAACCTTTGGGGTTTAGTTTTAAAACAGCAAAACTTTCATTAAAAACACAAGCTACTGTAGCAATTCCCTCAAAAAGCTCAATTCACCAAAAAGAACCCAAAAAAAATCGATAAAGAGGCAAATGCAAATAATGGCAGAAATCTGTCAAAACGGACCAATAGGTGAAAATCGATTTTTTCGAAGACCTTCTGTTGATCAAATCAAAACATGTTGAACTAACGCAAGTTAGCTAACAACCTGGGGGATTTATTCAGAAAATTACAGCTCAATCCAACATATAGAGATTTTTCATGAATTTTTACAGTGAAGCACAAAATTCTGTTTCGGGACAGCACTTCCCCAAATCTTACTTCCCTCTCATTAGAGGTTATTCTTGGCACAAAAATCAAATAAGAAAAAGATAAGGAGAGGTTATTACAGAAGTAATAACTTCCAAGACTCAAGAAAACTATTGGGTTAACTCCCAAGAAGTACTTTTCTTATTGCCTTTGAGCTAGGCATGATAATTTCAATGATGCTTACATAAGAAATATGAATTGAAGTAGAAGAGAGCATCAAGAAGAAAATATGAAACAAATTTAAGTCTAACCCACTTCATATAAAAAATAATCTTGTAAAGAAATAAGTCATGAAAGCACAAAGCAACAAGCTTAGGAAAGCAAAACAAGTGCAACTTCGAAAAAATTAACATAAAGAGGGGAAACTTAATATTGTTGAGACACATAAAACCATGTTTCCCTCTCTCATAATAACTTTCAGTAGCATCATGAATAAAATTAACAATATAAATATCACATAAAATATTCTTATCATGAGCCACATGCATAAAAGAATTAATACTCTCCACATAAACATAGTCATTCTTATTAATTATAGTGGGAGAAAATTCAACAAAATAGCTATCATTATTATTCTCATCACCATAATCATCAAATATAGGAGGCATATTGTAATCATAATTAATTTTATCCTCAATAGTAGGTGCACTGAAAATATCATACTCATCATTGTAATCAACATATGTCGGAGGTATAGTATCATCAAAGTAAATTTTCTCCTCCGTGCTTGGGGGACTAAAAATATCATGCTCATCAAAACTAGCTTACCCAAGCTTAGACTTTTTCATAGCATTAGCAATAATGGTGTTCAAAGAATTCATACTAATAATATTGTTATTAGCATGCAAATAAAGTTCCATAGTTTTTTTAATTTTCTTTTCAAACACTTCATGTCCTAACTCAAGATAAATACTATAAAGCTCTCTAATTTTTTTGTTGTTTTACATTAAGCCTAACTAGTGAAAATAAAAACAAGAAACAAAAAGATATAATTGCACAATATAAAGGAAATAACTTCGAGCACTCACACACCAGCAACAATACTACAAGATAGCTTAGTAGCCAGAGGATGTGAGTACCTTTTACCTTACCTCCCCGGCAACGGCGCCAGAAAATAGCTTGATGTCTACGCACTTCTATTCTTGTAGACAATTGTTGGGCCTTCAAGTGCAGAGGTTTGTAGAACAGCAGCAAGTTTCCCTTAAGTGGATTACCCAAGGTTTATTGAACTCAGGGAGGAAGTGGTCAAAGGTATCCCTCTCAAACAACCTTGTAGTTAAGATACAAGAAGTCTCTTGTGTCCCCAACACACCCAATACACTTGTTAGGTGTATAGGTGCACTAGTTCGGCGAAGAGATAGTGAAATACAAGTGGTATGGATATAAGACAACGGTGCCAGAAAAGAGCTTGACGGGAGGAAAATACTAAAGGAAAAAAGATGGAAGCAAGCAAACATGTAACAGATCTAGTTGCAAAAGGTGTTTCAATGTTTAGAAACAAGGCCTAGGGATCATAATTTTTCTAGTGAACACTCTCATATAAATATCTTATCTTCATGATACTACTCTGAACTACTCTCAGGTTGGACACTCTAATCCATGGTAGGGCTATAACAGCACACCTCAAAGTTCGCTTTCCCCATCTAGATAACCCCTCACTATCACCTTGAGCGCTAGATGGTTCCAACAAACACCACAATTTCATAGAGACATCCAACTCCAAATATAACTCATAACAAGTATTTGTAATCTCTAGCCTAAGTGCCACACGGTGTGCACACTATCAACTTCACACATGTGGGGATAAGCAGAGATTCATTAAAGCACTTGAGTAGAAGAATAGATCTATAGATTACAAAGATCATGATCTCAATAAGATCATGCATAGAGAGAGACAGATGAACACATAGCTACCGGTAGATCCCTTAGCCTCGAGGAAGAACTACTCCCTCCTCATCACGGGAGTCATTAACGGCGATGGAGATGGCGGTGGAGATCGATGGAGATGGCTCCGGGGGCACTTCCCCGTCCCGGCAGGGTGCCGGAACAGAGACTTTATGTCCTCCGAATCTCCCCTTCGGTGGCGATGGCGCTGTGGAACTTTCCGTGGCTGGAGGCTGGATTCTTTAGGGTTTTCTCATCGGGAGGCTTCTTATAGGCGAAGAGGCGATGTCATTGGGTGGACCAGGGGCCCACACCACCTGGTGGCGCGGCCAGGGGACCCGTGCCACCACATGGTGTGGCCAGACCCTGGCCCCTCTCCGTCTCATCTTCTGGCTCCATGAGTCTTTGGTAAAATATCAACTTTGGCTTTTGTCCGGTCCAATTCCAATAATATTCATTTTCTGGATTTTCTGGAACAAAAAACAGAAGAAAACAGGCAACTGGCACTGTGGCATCTTGTTAATAGGTTAGTCCCAGAAAGTGTATAAAAATACTCCAAAGTATGGACAAAACATAAGAAAGTAGATATAAAATAAGCATGGAACATCAAAAATTATAGATACGTTTGCAACGTATCAACTCCCATGATGAGGAGGGAGTAGTTCTCTCTCGAGGCTAAGGGCTCTACCGGTAGCTATGTGTTCATCTCTCTCTATGCATGATCTTATGAGATCATGAGCTTTGTAATCTATAGATCTATTCTGCTACTCAAGTGCTTTAATGAATCGCTACTTATCCCCACGTGTGTGAAGTTGATAGTGTGCACACCGTGTGGCACTTTGGCTAAGATTACATAAATACTTATCATGAGTATAATTTGAGTTGGATGTCTCTATGAGATTGTGGTGTTTGTTGGAACCATCTAGTGCTCAAGGTAATAGTGAGGGGTTATCTAGATGGGGAATGCGAACTTTAAGGTGTGCTGTTATAGCCCTACATCGTCCAACCGGAGAGTAGTTCAAGGTAGCATCATGAAGAGAAGATATTTATATGAGAGTGTCCACTAGTGAAAGCATGATCCCTAGGCCTTGTTTCTAAGCATTGGAACACCATTTACAATCAGTCCTGTTACATGTTTGTTTGCTGCCACTATTATTTCAGATTGCAATTACCACTTATAATCATCTATATTACTTGTATTTCACTATCTCTTCGCCGAACTAGTGCACCTATAGACCTGACAAGTGTATTGGATGTGTTGGGGACACAAGAGACTTCTTGTGTCTTGATTGCAGGGTTGCTTGAGAGGGATACCTTTGACCACTTCCTCCCTGAGCTCGATAAACCTTGGGTGATCCACTTAAGGGAAACTTGCTGCTGTTCTACAAACCTCTGCACTTGGAGGCCCAACATTGTCTATAAGAATAGAAGCGTGCGTACACATCACGGTCCCGCTCCTGGTAACCCGCTTGCAATAATGACCAAGGTGATGTTGACGTCTTGCCTACTCCTGCGTCGTCCTCTGAAAGCGAATCTTCGTCGATGTCTCCTGTCATGCACCGGGTCAGCACTGCAGGGGACCAGGTGGAAAGCGACGCTATAGAGAATGATGAGGCCACTACTAAAAATGCCTCGGGGACTGCTGCGGGAGTAAACGTGGATGCACATATTAATGCTGATAGTTCACCACCGCAACGGATGCTTGAGACTCAGACGCGACTTCAGAAAGGTATACGACAGCCTACAAAGTATACTAACGGCACTATTTATTATGGTCTTTTTACTTCAACAGGACAACCATCTACACTGTCTGAAGCTACTTCAGATGATCGTGGGCGTAGCACTATGACAGAAGAGCATAATGCCCTTCTTGAAAATAAAACTTGGCGTCTTGTTCCTCCTAATTCTACAAAGAATCTTATTGACTGCAAATGGGTATATAGAGTCAAAAGAAATGTTGATGGTATAGTTAATAGATACAAAGCACGACTGGTTGCAAAAGGCTTTAAACAAAGGTCTGTCATAGATTATGAAGATACTTTCAGCCCTGTTGTGAAGGCAGCTACTATCAGACTTGTTCTATCAGTTGCTATATCTCATGGCTGGAGTCTAAGGCAGCTAGATGTCAATAACATGTTTCTTCATGGTGTTCTGGAAGAGGAAGTCTATATGAAGCAACCTCCAGGTTTTGAGGATCCTCAAACTCCACATTATATTTGTAAACTTGACAAGGCTCTCTATGATCTTAAGCAAGCCCCTAGAGCATGGTATTCCAGGCTGAGTAAAAAACTTCAAACACTTGGTTTTGTTCCTTCTATAGCAGACACCTCACTTTTCCTCTAAAAAAGTCTGGTGTTATGATATTTGTGCTGATTTATGTAGATGATATAATAGTTACCAGTTCATATGATCAGGCCATATCCATTCTGCTGCATAATTTAAAGGATGATTTTTCTCTCAAGGACTTGGGAGATCTTCACTTCTTTTTGGGAATTGAGTTAAAGAAGGTTGATGATGGCTTACTCCTTACACAGGAAAAATATGCTTCTGATCTGATTACACGAGTTGGTATGAAAAATTGTACAACATGCCCTACACCCTTGTCTTCTACTGAGAAATTGTCCCTTCCTGAGGGTACTCCTCTTGGCCATGAAGATGTTACTGAGTACAGAAGTATTGTGGGTGCACTACAGAGAGTTGCAAGTAAACTTCTGGATATCAGATTTATTTCTACTAAAGATCAAGTGGCTGATGGATTCACTAAGGCTCTTCCTGTCAAGGATCTTGATGACTCCCTTCCTCCCCCTACAGTAAAGAAAGGCGATTTCTGAAATCCTCCTCTGCTCCCACCTCGCTGTCGGCGATCTACTTGATTCCCCACCCTCCGGCGGTGGGAGGATGGGTAATCGACGGATGCAGGCGTGTACATAGTGTAGGTAGCAGTAGGTCGCTAGCCGGAGGTGCTGGGGAGCTGGTGGCTTCGCTGGAGTGGCTTTTGAAGATGGTAGTCCTCTCCTCAGTTGATGTGACTCCGATGGAGTCAAGCGGCAGATCTGTCGTCTTTTCTGCGCTCGCGTCTCGTCGGAGGCGTCGAGTGCATCTCTCCCGCGTTGGTGTCCGAGGTGGCGGATCCGGCAGTTGA
This sequence comes from Avena insularis, assembly GCA_023614405.1. NCBI lineage: Eukaryota > Viridiplantae > Streptophyta > Magnoliopsida > Poales > Poaceae > Avena > Avena insularis. The sequence goes on along the minus strand of CM042690.1, from coordinate 98,485,175 downwards.
AGATCCAGTTGGAGCTGTTGTGTTTGACCAAGCTGGCTATCATCGGCCGTCGCGAAGGATGGTGGTGCTCAGGTGCCGAGGAACGTTGACTCCCCGGCCGCTCGAGGGTTCCTCCCAGTCCAAGCAAGAAGTGGACGAGTGGCGGCAGGTTTCGCCGGCGTAGCGTTCTCTGTGACGAAGACGTTGCCAGGGCTCAGATGGACCTGCTTGTATTTTTCTTTGTTTTTGGGCTTTTCTGTAAGACTCTTGGTTAACACGTTCAGTTTCTTGTGCGCAAAAAAAAGGATCTTTAAACGTAATCACAACCTTCATGATAGTATTTTATACATGTAATATATGTGCTGCACCGTATGGAGTAGTACTGCAACACGCACACAATTCCTACACTTGTACGATCTATCGATGGGGTGTTTCCCCTCGATCATATTAACACGGAACCGGTGTAGAGGCCAATGTACCGTTAAACCCTAAAACATAATACATATCACTGAGATGGACCAAGAAAGAAAAGTCATCTACCGTTCGTTATTAATTGGAATTCTCTTTGCTTAGCCCGATCTGAACATGTATATATGTTGACTTGGAATAATCATGCATGTAGCTAGTCTTCGTAGCGTGAAACCTCGGAGCCCAATCTGACCGAGTCGAGTGAAATGATAATTAATTAATCGCCTTTTCTGACAAGAAATATGTAAGTACGTACAAAAAGAGAAAAACAATCCCCAACCTTTTAGATTAGAATGCAGACGAATTAATTAGTCTAGGCAATGCAACCTTGGCTTGAATCACCACCCGTACGTGGACTGATATGCGTATATATAACGGGGTTACTTATTAATTACCAGCTAGTAGGTGAACTGCTGGTTGCTAGTGAATGTCATGGCGAACTTCCACCAGTAGGGCACGAGGTCGTTGATGTAGAGCTTCTGGCCGTTGGTGGAGGTGACGGCGAAGGAGAGCGGCTGGCCGACGAGCGCGGCGTTGCACTGCCAGTTGGCTCCCCAGTTGCGGTTGAGCTGGATCCAGTCCGTCTTGTCCCCCTTGACGGAGACGGACCGGATGGAGCCCGGGCCTCCGACGTTGGAGATGAGCACGAGCTCGAAGTTGTTGAAGCCGGCAATGGTGAACCTGATCCCTCCCTGCCTCCAGCACCTGACCTGCTGGTAGAGGACCGGGATGATGCCGGCCTTGTAGAGGCCGATGTTGAGCCACGCCGGCTGCGACATGTCGAAGTGGGCGCGGGGCGGGTTGCACCAGCCGCCGTTGTCGCTGGAGAGAGCCCAGTTAGGCGGGCAGAGGTTGGTGGCCGTGACGGTGACCGGTTCGGCGCCCGGCTTGCACGACGTCGTCCTGGAGGCGTCGCAGGCGATCTGGTAGCACTGCCCGCACGACGCGCCGCCGTTGAACATCGACGAGCTCAGCGCCGCGTTGTTCGCTCCGTACCCCGCCGCGTACAGGTTGCCGTACCCACACGCGCCGCCTGCACACGTACATACATGCATAAGAACCAGGTAAAAATAGAACATGTCGGTCGTGGGTGTTAATAATAAGCCGTGCTACTATACCCATTGTCCCGGCGGCGTCGGGGCCGCCGTAGAACGTGGCCGATCCTTGGCTCCAGCCTGCCAGCGCCGACGCAAAGCAGGAAGCCGCCAGGACGACGAACAGTGCGGACATTCTGTCCATCTCAGCTGAGACGGGGAGCGAACACTATAGAGGCTATACAGCTACGTCCTTACCGGAGATCGAGGGAGACAGAGAGAGAATGCTGCAAACTTGCAAGTGAGTCAGGCCAAGTGTACTGGTGAGTTCGCAGTGAACATGGGGCGGCATATATAGGAGAACCAGGGGACGAGAATTGTCAGGGAATGGCAGAGAACATGCGATGCATCGATCGGTATCCTGGGCTGGCTGCTGCTACGAAGCTCACATGCAAGCGAAGCAAATTGACGCCAAGGACTTGGCGAGCACGGAATTAATTGCGCGTTCAACCAGAGGCTAGCTCATCTTTTAGTGCATATTCCATCGCGTGGCACCTCCTGAAAATTAGTTAACCATGGAGCAAGAAGATAATATCTTCCATGGACGCGCTGTGCATGTTCCATAATCCCTAGTAGGATCCGTACTTGCCGGCCAGAAATGGATAGTTAACTATGTTTTGGGAATGATTTGGCATGGCCTATCTCGTCTGTCTATCGTATGTAGGGCTGGCAGATTTATTAAGGAGCGGGATTCGACAGCGGCGAAGGAAATTCCCATGAACATGAGGCCATGAGGGGCCAGCGATGTCAGCACATGCACCATCGATGGCCTGGAACTGGGAGGTGGATAAATTAACAAGCATGCAAGTACGTGCTGGCTTGCATTTTGGTTACCTCACCGCCTACGTACGGTACGGAGATGCCTATTCATTCGCAACATGGCTGAAAGAGTCGAATATTAAAAACCTGGCGGAAAGAGTCAGCGGGTTTAGTGCCCGTACTTCTTCGTCTAGTTGACACCATCATTATTTCTGAGAAGACATGTACAGTTAACAAGTTATACAGACAAATGGGAAGAAAAGAAATAACATGTTGTAAGGGAGAAAATTCTATTTAACAAGTTAACAACATGGTATGAGTTCTTTCCATAATTTCGCGAGTGCAAGGGAGAAAAGAAATACAATCAAATACATTGTTGATGATTCAGGTAACAAATGGGAAGATCCACAAGGTACGTATGAGTAATCTCATAATTCATAATGTTTTATTTTGAGGGCTTATTTACCTCGGAACTAATGGAGCTGGATGTTGTTGTTCTAAATAAAGTACCTAGAAGGGTTACTAACAAAATGAACCAAGGTTTGATACGTGCTTTCGACGAAGAAGAGGTGAAAAAAGCATTATTTCAGACCAGAGATTTGAAGGCCCGTGGTCCAGATGGTCTTCATGCAGTTTTTTTACAAGAGATATCGGCCTATGTTAGGTGATGATTTAACCAGAGAGGTTTTGCAAGCTGTTAACTCGGTGTGATACCGGAGGGGTGGAGCGACACTACTGTGGTGCTTACTCCGAAGGTAGAAAATGATGAGAAGATTACACAGTACCGCCCAAACAGTCTTTGTAATGTGGTTTTAAAAGTTATTTCAAAGATGTTGGCAAATATAATGAAGCTTATTCTACCAGAGGTAATTAGTCAACATCAAAGTGCTTTTGTCCTGGGTCGCTTAATCACGGACAATATTTTAATTGCCTATGAATGTATTCATACTATAAAGAAGAAGCGAGGAAAGAAAGGTTTTTGTGTCGTGGAACTGAAAATGGTGTTTCTTGGAGAAAATGATGATGAAGCTGGGTTTCGATCCAAATTGGGTGAAGCTTATTATGGCATGTGTCTCATATGTCCGCTATAGAGTGAGATTTAACTCCAATGAAACGGAGATGTTCACTCCAACGAGGGGAATTCGCCAGGGTGACCCTCTCTTACCCTATTTGTTTCTTTTGTGTGCATAAGGATTATCGAGCTTGCTAACCCATGCAGAAAATTCTAATGAAATTGTGGGAGTAAAAGTGTGTCGTGATGCTCCAACAATCTCATATTTTTTTATTTGCAGATGACTACGAGCCTACGAGCACTGAAGGAGGTTTTGGATGCCTACTGTAAAAGCTCGAGGAAACTGGTAAGTGCCCAAAAGGTAGTGTTTTTAGCCCAAATAATGCAATTAATAAGAGAACAGAGGTGTGTGAAATTCTCGATATTTGGACAAAATCTCTTAATGATAAGTATCTGGGTCTCCCAGCCTTGGTAGATGTGGATAGAAGTATCTTGTTGGGGGAGTCCTGGCTATTATTAGTGGATGGAAAGAAAAAATGTTGTCTATTGGAGGGAAGGAGTTGTTGATTAAAGCGATTGCTCAAGCTATACCAGTGTTTGTGATGACAATATTTAGTATCCCAAAGAAAATTTGTAAGGGAATTACTGATGCTATTTCGCAGCTTTGGTGGGGCGATGATGATGACCACAAAAGAATGCATTGGCTAGCATGGTGAAAGATGTGCACTCCAAAATATAGAGGAGGTATGGGTTCCCGTGATCTTCATACACAGCTATGTTGGCAAAACAGTGTTGGAGATTAACGGAATACCCTGATTCTTTATGCGCAAGAGTCCTTCGTGCGAGATTCTATCTCGATGGAGATCTTTCGAAAGCACAATTGAAGAGTGGTAGCTCATATACGTGGCAGAGTATGTTCTACGGTGTTCAAAGTTTAAACCGTGGTTGCATATGGAGAGTGGGAGATGGTGATCAGATCAACATATGGGATGATGCTTGGGTTCTAACTGTTGGGCCAGATCCCTCCACATGGAGGTGTGTTGGCAGCCCAACATCAGCCCGTGAAAGTCCAACATGTTTCAACCGTTGATCGATGTTCATATCCAACAGCTGATGTGCTTCTTGAGAGAGGAGTAGAAAAGAAAACCCTAGCCACCCTTGGTGGCTGTGTGAGACACTCCGTGTGTGAGAGTGTGAGCTGAGCAAGTGTGAGAGGGTCAGAGAACACACAAGAACACCACAACCTAGTGAGAAGAGAGGAAGAAGAAGGAGATGTGATTTCTGTCCAGATTTCTGAGATCTGACCGATCTGTCTTCTAGCTGGTGTTTGGAGGCTCAAATGTGCTTGGATTGACTCCAAACTTAGTGAGCTCGTTCCTTGCTTTGAGTAATTCGATCTGGTTAGCTGGTTTGAGGTTTGGGTCAGTGTAGCTTCAGATTTGGAAGCGGTTTATTCAGTTCGGACTACTGTAGTTTCAGCACAGAGCGGTTTTGGTAGACGAACAGTTTGGGCAGGCAAACTGTGTCCGATTGACCTGAAATTTGGTGTATGTTGGGTACTCGTATGTAAGCTTGTCTACCAAGTTTGGTGCTGATTGGATCTGCGGTTTAAGAGCAGTTTCATGATTACCGAAGGGGACAGAAACTGAGATACTCTGCTTTGCTGTAATCCTTCTCTCAAGTGGTTGTTGTTGTTGTTGTCAGTTGGCAACGTGCTGAGTGTGTTGTATATCTCTAGATGTTCTAGAGAAGACTTTGTACCCAGGTTGCTCATAGTGAAGCTCGCGTGGACCGGTTGTTCCACACCCGTGGTTTTTTCCTCCTTACCTTAAGGAGGTTTTTCCACGTAAATCCTTGTGTTACCTGTGCATGTGCTTATTGTTTTATTTCCGCTGCATATTTATTGATTAAAACTATCCTCGAAGGTTCACCGCAGGAAGGAGCAGGGAGGTTGTATATCTTCCTTCCCAAACACTAACAAGTCCAACTAGTAAATAAGTTTATACTCCTAGAGCATGTATATTGCTAAGCAAAGTTTCTGATCATATAAACCATGTCATGGGTTCTTGGGATGAAGAGCTAATCCCAGAAAACTTTGGGAGTGTGGATGTTAATAGGATCCTTGAAATCCCTATCTCACATGCGGGGAGCCAGGATTTTGTTGTGTGGCACTTGACAAAAAAAGGCATGTTTACCGTGCCATCTGCATACCACGCAGAGTGGGAGTATTTGTTTGGTCAGCATAATCCTAATGTTATGGATATAGAATGATATCAATGAAGTGCAGTTTGGAAAAAGCTTTTGCGCCTCAATCAAATTTTCGGTTGGAGAGCACTACACGGGCTTATTCCATGTCTTGGAGTTCTAGCAAACCGGCATATAACGGGCATATAGCGACAAGTAGGCGGTGTTCAATTTGTAATAGTGGTTGTGATATTATTTTACATACTCTTTTTGGTGACCTCGCACTCAAAAGGTTTGGCAAAATCTTGGTATTCTGGACAAACACAATGGTATGGTGGATCGGTCATTCTTTTGTTCTCGAGCATATGATTTTGAACCTGGGGTCTTGTTCAGTAGTACTTCCTCCGTTTTAAAATATAAGATGTTTTAGGTTTGTGAAAAAAACGAATCTAGACTTCTTTTAGTGTGTAGATTCATCTCAAAATTGAGTGAACCTACATACTAAAACAAGTCTAGATTCATTTTCTTCACAAACCTAAAACATCTTATATTTTGAAACGGAGGGAGTACATGACATTGGTCAAGCCAAACTAATTATGTCATAAAAGAAGAAATAGTTTGAAGATCTCGAATAAATGCTAGTTTATTTTAATAAACTTTATTTTATACTCGCTGGATACAATTTATATATCTCTATTATGTATTATTTCGCTAGAGGCAAATTTGGGCAAAAGAGAGGCCGCCATTAACCGCCTGCCATGCCGTGGCCACGTGTGTGCGAGAAAATTACAAAAAAGCACCACATATGGGAAAAGAGTTTCAAAAAACCACGAACTCGCGCTAGGGTTTCAAAAAACACCAACTCGCGCTAGGGTTTCAAAAAACCACTAACTTGAAGATAGTTGGTAACAGATAGCACTGATCCAGGTCTGACGCGTGTTTAATGACAAATTTGATCGGTGGGACCCAGTTGTCAAGCTGACGTCATTTATTTACCAAAAACACCTCCATATATTATAAATTTTAATCTTACGTCCTTTTTCTATTTTTTTAATTCCTTCTTATAAAAAGGCCCAGTTGTCAGGCCCTATTCGCTGAGGAGGAGTAGGTCCTACTTATCAAACCAATAAAAAAGTCAAAATATCTTTTTTTGGTCTCTCTCTCCCACATTTTCTTTGCATTGACTGAGGGTGAGGCCGGCAGCCGCGCTGCGGGTGCACAGCAGGGGAAGGACGGCGACGCCGCTCCCCAGAACCGCCTACCGGTCATATTTGTCATTAGATCAGCGTCAAAGAGGTATCAGTGCTATCTGTTACCAACTGCCTAGGAGTTAGTGGTTTTTTAAAACCCTAGCCCGAGTTGGTGGTTTTTTGAAACCCTTGCCCCATATGCGGTGGTTTTTTTTAATTTTCTCCCTATGTGCATGACAGGTGGCCGGGACAAGGGCCACCGTGACGACAAAGTTGAGAGACCCATTTCCTCCCTCCCACAAATGCCCCGGCCACCCATCCGTGCGGGCCTGCTCTTACCGCCGGCCGTCGTGGACATACCTCAGACCTCAAGCAACCATGTCCCGCGCCTAGATAAGGAGCAGCCTCGCCGGCCGAGGTCCACCGTGCCACTCAGGGCCACCGCCCTGCTGACCGTAGGAGCACTGGTCCGGCCGCCGACAGCCACATCTGGTCGAGCCAAATCAGGCCACCGTCGTCGCAAGACACCAACGCAAAGCCCTCCGCTCCACCCTGTCACCCAACGCCCATGACCTACGCCGCTAGACCCTGCGGCTAGGGTTGGGAGGGAGCCAGATTTGAAATAAATAAGAATTGGAAAAACTGAATCATGTCACCGGGTGCCTACAGAATGAGGCGAGCATAAAAACTGCTCTGTTTCAAAAAAAATACAAACTCCTTCATGAATGATAAATTGATAATAGGCTCGCTCTCTCTCTACCGGCACTATTAAAATCATCATCTCAAAAAAGTACTATTAACATCAAAGACTAATCCATTTTCACCTCAGCAATGTTCACTACGGGAATCAAGTGGTAGGCCGACGGCCGGAGGCTATGCCGACGGGCAGATGTCGCGGCCGTCGGCATAGAAATACCGTTGGCGTAGCTTCTTTTAGGCCAAGGGCCGCCGTTGGCGTAGAAAAGACTATCGGTGTAGTTTCCTCACGCGTTGCTGCCGAGCCCGCATGGGACGGAGGAGTCGACGTCGTCAGAACTAGGCCGACGGCCTAACAGCTTGCTGTCGGTATAGCTATTTTTCTTGTTTTCCCACCGCGATCCATTCGCTATGTATTTAGATTTCATATTTTATCACAATATTTCTAGTTTGTTATTCTTCATGGATACTATGTCATATAAAATGATGCAACACGAAGGTTTTATATTGTTTTGATCGGTTTTGAATTTTTCATCCCCATTTCAAATTATGGTCAAAACAGCGTGAGTGAATGAATGTTTACGTTGAAAAACTATGAGTAGATCTCTGATAAAATAGTATATTATAATCAAAAAATGTTTTTTCTAAAAAAAACATGATCAATGTATATACAGTTCAAATCCAACTCACTTCCTATCGATTTGACAGGAATTTCTCTTTTTGACCAGAGGTGCATGAAAAGCTATTAGAGACCCCAGTTGGGAAATTGTAAGTGGAAGGTGGTATAGTATTTTTTAGAAAAAAATAGGGTGGTACCTTTTATAACTCTAATTTGGTGGTTGCTCACAAAACATCCATTTTTGGCACTCGAAAAATAGAAAATGGCTCTTTTGTACGACGAAAAGGAAAACTTACTCTTGCAATATTGCCCACCATTCTAATATATACACATGTCCACAACATGAGCATATTATCACAAACTATGTCATGAATCTAGCCAGAACATTGGTCATTTGGCCCGAAAGCCATGAAACTTCATACATGATAGGTCATTTATGTGAATACTTTTTCAAGATATTTGCAATATTACAAGTTTGTTACTTTTTCAAGATATTATTTCATGTAAATGATGCAACGCGAAGGTTTTACATTGGTTTGATCGTTTTTTAATTTTTTATGCCCATTTCAAATTGCGGTCAAAACGGCGAGTATGAAGGTTCTTAGCTAGGGGTGGCACCTTGCGAAACTATGAATGGATCTCTGATGAAATAGCATATTGTGAATCTAAAAATAATTTTTGCAAAAAATCGTGATCAAAAAGTCATGTACCTGTAGTCTAATTCGGACCCACTTTCTACCGATTCGGCAGAAATTTGCCTTTTAACCAGAGGTGCATGAAAGATTTTAGATACCCCCTGTTGGGACATTGTCCATGAAAGGTGGTCTAGTATTTTTAAAAAATGGGGTAGTATCATTTTGCAACTTCAGTTTGGTGGTTGCTTGACAAAACAACCCAATTTTAGCACTTGGAAAATGGAAAATAGTTTTTTTGTGCGACGAAAAGGAATATTTCCTCCTGCAACATTGTCCACCATTCCAAAAATACACATGTGTGCATAATATAGGCACATTATCACAAACTATGTCGTGAATCTAGAGATAACATTGATCATTTGGCCCGAAAGACATGAAAATTTGTACATGATAGGTCATCTCGGTGAACATTTTTCCAAGATATTTACAATATTACAAGTTTGTTATTTTTCCTGGATACTATGTCATGTAAAATGATACAACGCGGAGTTTTTACATTGTTTTGGTCGTTTTTGAATTTTTTATGCCCATTTCAAATTGCGGTCAAAATAGTAGGCATGAAGGTTATCGAGATTGTGCAATTATCAACTGCCCTTTGGAAGAATCGGTGGTCCACTTATTTTGGGACTGCCCCTTTGCAAAACTTTGCTGGAGACACATATGTACAAACAGAGCAACTGAGTTATCGGGATTGGATGCATTAACTGACATTAAAACCAAGTTGCATTTACCATTTGCAATGGAGATTATTATCCTGGCCGCTTGGGGTATTTGGATTTGTAGGAATGAGAAGATTTTTAATGATAAAAGACCAACACTTGATGGATGGAAGACAATTTTCTATCAAGAGATGAGATGGGTGCAATACAGAATTAAAAAAAACACCAAGAGAAATTCAATGCTTGGCTGAATCAACAATTAGATCAGAGATAATGTAGAAAGTTTGATACCCTCTCCCTCTTTGAGGTGGGCTATGTATTTTTTCTTTTCTTAGACCCTTAGACATCTCTGTAAATATCACAATATTTATATAATAGAAAAAAAAATTGCAGTGGGGTTCCCCTACTGTTCTACCTCAAAAAAAAGCAGGCATGAAGGTTCTTAGCTAGGGGTGGCACCTTGCGAAACTATAGTGGATCTCTGATGAAATAACATATTGTGAATCTAAAATTAATTTTTACAAAAAATCATATACCCGTAGTTCAAATTTGACCCACTTCCTACCGATTTGGCAGGAATTTATCCTTTTGATCAGAGGTGTATGGAAAGCTTTTAGATACCTCAATTGGGACATTTTCTATGGAAGGTGGTATAGTATTTTTGAAAAATAGGGTCGTACCATTTTACAAATTTAATTTAGTGGTTGCTTCACAAAACATCTTCTTTCTTGCACTCAGAAAATAGAAAATGACTTTTTTAGACGACGAAAAGAAAAAACTTCCTTATGCAACATTCGTCACCATGCCAAGATACACACGTGTGCACAACATGGACACATTATCACAAACTATGCTGCGGCGAATCTAGCCATAACATTGGTCATTTAGCACGAAAGGCATGAAACTTCATACATGATAGGTCGTTTCTGTGGACACTTTTCCAAGATATTTACAATATTACAAATTTGTTATTTTTTTGGATACTATGTCATGTAAAATGACACAACGCGAAGGTTTTATATTTGATAAAATAGTATTTTGTGAATCTAAAAATAATTTTTGCAAAAATAGCATATTGTGAATCTAAAAATAATTTTTGCAAAAAAATCATGTTCAAAATATGATGTACCTGTAGTTTAAATCGAACCCACTCCCTACCGATTCGTCAGGAATTTGTCTTTTTAACCAGATGTGCATGGAAAGCTATTAGATATCCTAGTTGGGACATTGTCCATGGAAGGTGGTCTATATTTTTTAAATAACGACGTGGGACCGTTTTGCATTTTAATTTGGTGGTTGCTTCACAAAACACCCTTTTTGTCACTTGGAAAATAGAAAATGATTTTTTGTGGGATGAAAAGGAAAATATTCCCCTGCAACATTGTCCACCATTCCAAGATACACACGTGTGCACAACATGGACACATTATCACAAACTATGCCGTGAATCCGACCATAACATTGGTCATTTGACCCAAAAGCCATGAAACTTTATACATGATAGGTCATTTTGTGAACACTTTTCCAAGATATTTGCAATATTATAAGTTTGTTATTTTTCCCGGATACTGTGTCATGTAAAATGATGCAACACAAAGGTTTTATATTGTTTCCGTGCGGCTAATGCACACGTGGGTGAAGGTTTTCTATTTTTCTGATTTTGTTTAAATTTTCTATGATTAGGCCAAATTATGGTCAAAGGCTCACTGAAGAAACAAACATTGAGCCAATCAGAGGACAGAAAGTAGCAACTCATGGATCACCCCCGAGAAACAATCTCAACCATCCAACGACCCAATCTCTCCTCACCAACCACACTCCTTTATCCAAAAAAAAAAAACAGAAAACGAACACACGCGGAACGCACGCAGCCACGCACACACCTCATCCTCATGAGTCACGATCCCCTTCTCTCCTCGTCTCGCATGCACCGCCTCCCTCCTCACGACCCACCTCGGTCGCCCACTGGACGCGTCAATGCGGTGCGGCGGCTGCCGCTCGACCATTTTTAAAAAATTTCTAGATAGGTACGCCGACGGCAATGCCATCGGCATAGCACCACTAGACCGTTGACGACGTCCGTCACAGCCCTCGCGCCGACGGTCGAGATACGCCGACGACCGGCTAGCACCATCGGCCTAGCTAGGAGACTCCGACGCCTAGGGAGGTACGCCGACGAGATCTATAACCCGACGTCGCCAGACGCCGACGGCGGCCGTCGGCGTAGGGGTAGGCCGACAGTTGGCCTTTCACCTGAGTCCTGTAGTGATTATTTGGCTACTCTAGTATCCTTCCAGACTTCTTGATCAATCTGAAGCATTATTCGATGGACCTGGTACAACAAAATTAACCGCCAAGGAAACCAACAAAGAACTCGATCTGCAGACTGCACCTATATCCCTGTCCAACCGTGTATGCTAGAACGATTGAGCAGAAGTGGAGAACTGAAGGTTGGAGGTGAAGGCCTGGCCGAACCTCCACCACGCGGGCACGACGTTCTGGAAGACGACGGTGTGGCCGGCGGTGTCGGTGACCCCGAAGGTGAGCGCCTGGCCGGCAAGCGCAGCGAGGGACTGCCAGTTTGCGCCCCAGTTCCGGCTCATCGGCATCCTCTCCGTGGCCGTCCCCTTCACCCACACCGCCTTGATGGACCCGGTCCCGGCCACGTTGGAGATGAGCACCAGCTGGAAGTGCTGGAGCCCTGCCATCGTGAACCGCACTCCTCCTTGCTTCACGCAAGCCACCCTGCATGTGCAAAAACATCACACTCAGATCTCTTGATTTATCCAAGTCAAACCGTCCAATTATGGAGTGAGTATTAAACTATATATGTTGGTAATTGTACCTTTGGTAGAGCACCGGCACGATGCCGCCCTTGTAGATGCCGATGTGGAGCCAGGCGGGCTGGGCCATGTCGAAGTGCGCACGCGGCGGGTTGCACCAGCCGCCGTCGTCGCCGGAGAGCTCGTAGTTGGGCGGGCACAGGTTGGTGGCCGTGACGGTGACCGACTTCCCCGGCAGGCACCACTGCGCCTCCGACTCGTGGTCGCACGCCACCTGGTAGCACTGCCCGCACGACGCACCGTCCCCGAACAGCGCCGAGCTCAGCGCCGCCGTGCGCGTGCCGTACCCCGACCAGTACAGGTTCCCGTACCCGCACGCCCCACCTGCGTACAAGCAGGGACTGAATATTGTTTGTACTGCTTGCTTAACCGCTCCACACAGACTGTACTTCCTGGTGGTTCTAAGAGACGCGAGATTCTTGTAAAATGTTCAGAGCCCGGGAACTTACCCATGGTGCCGGAGGCGTCGCTGCCGCCGTAGAACGTGGCAGAGCCCTTGGACCAGTCAGCAGCTGCCGGCGCCAAGCACGCCACAGCGACGACGAACTTCAGAGAGCACCACGGTTTACTACTCCGCGTCTCCATTGCAGAGCGTCAGTGAGAGTGGGTAGTAGTGTGATAACTGATAAGTAGAGCGACCCACTCTACACGCTTACGCACGGTTTTCTTAAATAGTAGTACAGTAAGTAAGTAGCGCTCGATCGAGTGGAATTAATTTGAAAATTTTAACCCTGATGGCCGGTGCATGCACGCACTGGATCGCTCAGCTACAATTGCGCTTGTGTAGCAGCTAGCAGATCGGCGATCCATTGTTTCGTTTCTTTCTGCGACTATATTGTAAGGGGAAAAAAGTCTTATCTGCATCGACGCGTCTTCTGTCTGTACGATCACTATATGCAAACAGTTAAGAATGGAATGATTAACTGGGCGCCGCCTGGGTTATATGCATACCATATTTCTCACGACGAACACTTGTCATGTCCTCGGTTGTTCCTTAGTCTAATCGCCAAAGTTGACATGCGACACCAGAGGGAGGGGTGATAAGAGGGAATCCTTCCGGAGACTGTTGGTAAGCGCACCGGCAGCTCACATGAGGACGGCCACAGCCCACCAGGAGCGCTACTGTGTTGTGCTGTCGTAAGGATTGTGGCGACAAGTTGCCGGTGCCCGGTGCCCGGTGCCTGGTGCCTGGTGCCGTGCGTGGTCAGACTCCAACCACACCCGCATCTATCTGAATGTGTTCAGAGCACCCAAGGCCTTCCGAACAGCATCACACTTGGGCTTCCTCGAGTCGCTGAAATAGTCCGGGCAATGCCGTCCGCGCCGTGAGCAGCACCGATGATCTGAAACGCGATCTCAATGTGATATTTACTGCGGCCACTAACTCATGTGATGACCGAAGGCACTGTCCAGAGAAGCAGATCTCAGCAATTATACAAAAAAAATATGTGGAGTGCTCCTGTGCTTTCCGTCTGTTTTTTGGCACGCTTTCCAAAGCAGCCTGACGGCTGAGATTAAGGGAACTGACATCAGATCCCGACCCGCATGATCCAAACCCAAACCAGGTGAGATTAGCACCCTTAATCTCAGCCATCAGGCTGCTTTGGAAAGCGTGCAAAAAAAAAGACAGAAAGCACAGGAGCACTCCTCAAAAAATATTTACAGAATGTTATGCATAAAAAGAGAAGAAAGTCACATGTCGGATAATAGAAAATACAGATTGGAGTCACCGCACAACTTCTTCACCCACCCACCCATGTATAACTTTTACTAATTCACGAATTCATTTTTTTTAACTGAATATATACTATTTCTCTTCTTAGGATGGGCAACAGGTCTGAGGTGTCAGTGTCATGTGATTTGTAGCTCAGCTCAAAGCAACAAATTCGGCTGAACTTTGAGGCTACAGTTTCACATTGGCCGGCTAGGTTTGCTGCCAAAACATGTATATGTGGTTTTGTGAACAACGTTTTCACATATGCAATCACCAAACAGAAAGGCAGATATGAACAAAGAACTTTTTTCCTCCGCTCAATCTGTAGGTTGCAGTGGACAATTCTCATACCCTAGTCTTCTTCATATCCCCCCCAACAAACGTAAGTTCAACCTTCAGTGGATTTGCTTGTTACTCATGGCACCTTCACTTGTTTTGTTCTAACGATTAATGACAGATGGAAATTATAGGACTAATTCATTTGTAGATAATGCCTTAGTCTGACATAGTTTACCTTTTCAAATTTGAAAATATACCAACTAAAGTTAGGTAAACTATGGTATTTAGGAACAAAGATACTAAATCCTTTGGAGAATAAGGCAAAGAACGATCAGACACCCATCTGAAATAAATTTCTAAGCTAATCAAAAATCTTGAATATTGAACTGCAAAATTAGTACTACTGACATATGATGGAACCGAAAAGGCAATGAAATGAAAGTGGAACATGCTAGATAAACATTGCCGTGAAAGCATATCACACTGGTATTTTTAGTGGAAAGATGCAGGAGGTTTCATCAGACAGATGGTCCACCCACACATCCAATTTCCATTATATCCAACAGAAGATGGAAGCACAAATATATTCATGGTCTTTTCATTTTCAGAGATCTTCTCTAAGTAATGACGACACCATCATATTCAGGAATCAAATTAACAGTTTCATCAGGAGTTGTTAATGACCAAACGGGTATGTAACACACATGCTATAGAAAATAACCAACGTCCACTTATGCAAACAACACCGGAAGAGGAGTTACCAGTTTAGTACGCAGAGTGAAAACTTTGATGCGCCATACGTAGTTACCAATCTTCATACTTCCACAGCCCTTTCTTGTGTCATGTAAACCTGAAATTTGTTGGCAGTTCCCCTTTGCAAATGGTTGCATAGTCTTCAGCGAGGTCTGGTGCAGATTCCTTGTGAGGGCATATGAACTTCTCCACGAATGCCATCTCGCTCAGTGCAGTTGTATTATAGTAGTCCCGATTCTGATCTAGCAATCCATTCACCTTAAGAAACTTGAGAACATAGTACCGGGGTCTGAGCCGGCCCTCCATGCTATAGTAGAGAATTACCGGCCGATGAGCAATGTATGCCGGTTCCAGGCCCACGTCAGAGATGAGAAACTTGGACCTGTGCCGCAGCGCTTCTTTTCGCTTCCTCAGCAAACCTGGAGCTTTAGATACAGCATGGCTCACTTGGGCATCAGACCACCTGAACGTCTTCTTCAAGCACTCCAATTTGGTGGCGATCTTCTCCTCGTTAAGGGGTGAGACAGCCTGCAGTGCTGCCCTGAACATCCCAGAGCCACGGGGCACACCTAAACCTTCGGCACACGCCACAATTTCCCGGACACGCTCCGGTTTGGCAGTGAGCATCCTCGGCGAAACGGCACACAGCTTAACAATATCGCAATCATCTAGCCCGCACTCCAGTAGAAACGTGACATTGGGCTTGACCGCTCTCTCTATGTCAAAGCCGAGGAGATAGGAACTGCGCTTGACCGGCCGGAGGAAGTTCTCGAAGGAGCCGAAGAAGGGCAGGTAGTACTGCAGCCTGGAGGCGATGGGAGTGCAGCGAAAATGCGTGCCGGACAGTGCGACGAGGCGCGCGATCTCAGAAAGCGACAAGCCGAGGCCTGTTAGCCCGACGACTCTAGGGGCCAGCGTTCTCTCCACGTCGGCGCAGAGTAACTTTGGATCCTTGGCGACGGTGGCGGCCAAGTCGGCGTTGGAGAGGCCGAGGCCGGCGAGGAAGGCGAGCACGGCGTCGGGATTGGAGGAGGATTTGAGGTGGGCCTCCTGGAGGCCTTGAGGGCCTGAGGCCGGGTGAGGCCGCAGGTGTCGATGAGGTAGTCCTCGACGGCGAATCCGGGATTAGGGGAAATGGGTGGCGCGCGTGCGGAGAGGAGGCGGCGGATATGAGAGGTGGGAGAGGTGGATGGAGGCGAGAGGAAACGCGAAGCGATGCGGCTTCGCAGGCAGAGCATGGCGGCGGCGGCGGCGGCGACGGCGCTAGAGATATCTCCGGTGTGCTCTGCAACTCGGTGTCTTCTGATTTTCGTGGAGCGGATCGTGTCCTGGTCAGTGGAACGTTGCGGTTGTGGGCTTGGAATGTTTACCATGCTACCTGGCCCGGTATTAGGTGATTGGAATCAGATGGGCTTGGTTTGTTGCTGGCCCGAACCCATTGTTTCGAGGGTAACGAAACGAGAATGACGATGAAGGGGAAAAAAGAAAAACCGGAAGAGGCTGATTTCGCTGAAATTTTTAGCGAGATGGAACGGTACTGTACGGTACGTATCTGAATCTGAATTTGTGAGTTCTCAAATCTGAAGCGACGTTTACACTGTTACGGATGCACGATGCCCTTGGCATGTCCACTAACGGTCTCTAACGTTGTTGGGACTCCGAGGCGTAATGCTTGTCAGCATTTTTTTCCCCTTCGAGACCACGTTTTTATCTCCACACTCGAACCTATGTAGGATCAATGGAACTTTACAATGGCACATGGCTAAAGATTACCCTTAACTATCCGTACGTGTACTCCACTACGTACACAGGAGTACACACGCATAGTCAAACCAAATGTACCACGGTCAAATGTCAAAAGCACCTATCCTCTACTTAATTTGTAAGCAGACATGCATGCATCGAATTCAGGGCAGCCAGCCAGCGAAGTCCACAAATGTAACAATAGCCATTTTCATTCTATAGTTCATTCTAGTATTAAGATCATCCATGCATTGCTGAACGGTACACCGTATAGCATCATTCTAGTATTTGGATTCGGCATGCCGATCGTTGGCAAGGCGGCAGGCACGGCGGGCAATAGAGCAGTCTCCGGCCGGGCGGGCGAGGCGAACCCGGCCATGCACCCACCTCAGCCATGCAAACCGCCCAACGGCACCTAGCCCCCTACTAGTCCTAGCTGGCATCAGAATGAAGCTACAACTTAATTAATTTCCCTGAATGCATGCGAACAAAAGAAAAAAAGGAAAGGTGCGTGGTAAACGGGAATAAAGGCGACCCGACGCCGGCGCCGGCGTGCTAGCTAGCGCGGCGGCCGGGTGCTCGCGTGGCTAGTAGAACTGTGCGCCGTTGGTGAAGGTCTGGCCGAACCTCCATCCGGGCTGCGCGATGTCCTGGAAGACGATCCTCCTGCCGCTGGTGATGGTGACGGCGAACGAGATTGACTGGCCGTCGAGTAAGTTGCTGGACTGCCAGTTGGCGCCCCAGTTCCTGGACATGGTGACCCAGCCGGTCTTGCTCCCCTTGATCTGCACGGAGGAGACGGAGCCGGCGGCGGCGACGTTGGTGATGAGGACGAGGTTGAAGTAGCTGTGGCCGTTGATGGTGAAGCGCACGCCGCCGGACCTGGAGCAGGGCACGCGCTGGAACCTCATGGAGATGATCCCGGCGCGGTAGACCCCGATCCTCTCCCAGGCCGGCTGCGCCATGTCGAGGTGCTTCCGCGGCGGGTTGCACCAGCCGCCGTCGTTGCTGGGCTTGGAGTAGTCGGGCGGGCAGAGGTTGGTGGCGGTGACGGTGACCGTGACGCCCTGCTTGCACGACTGGCAGTTGGACGGGTTAGAGCACTGGCACTCCACCTGGTAGCACTCCCCGCAGGCGGCCCCGTCGTTGAACATGGCCGCGCTCAGCGCCGCCGTGTTCGTGCCGTACCCCGTCGCGTACAGGTTGCCGTACCCGCACGCGCCCCCTGTTATGGTGAGTTAATCATCAGATGTAAGTCGTCAATCGTCCGCCATTTCGCATGGGTGCCCAAGTGCAGACTGAATGACTGATGGAAGGGTACGGACAGAGTAGCCCCAGAAGAATGAACATAGTACGTACCCATTGTCCCGGAGGCGTCGCTCCCGCCGTAGAAGGTGGCGGAGCCGCTGATCCAGCCAGCACTCCCGGGCGCCACCGCGGCGAGGCACGCCACGGCGACGGCCGCCAGGTGCAGCGACAAGGCTCTGCCGCTCGCCATCTCTCTCTCTCCAGGTACGTGGCTTCTGATACAGGGCAATGGGCGTGGGGTGCTGTGCTCGACAGGCAACGCAGCAACGAGAACGATCGGCGAGGCGAGTGTGGGAGTGAAGTGAAGGAGGCGGAAAGCGACCGGAGCGACGGTGCTTAAATAGCGATCGAGTGCGGCGATTGAGGGCACGGGATCGGCGCGCGGGAACCCCGGCGAGTTGTCACGTGCCGATCGGCCCCTGTGCTGATGCGCCGTGCGCCTTAAATGCCACTCACGACGCCACCTGATTCTTCTCGCGTCCAAAGAAATGAAAGGGAAAGTCTCTGATCAGGCTCACTCCCTACGTTTCCGAACGCGCGAAAGATTCTCCTGATCGATCTCGCCGCCGACCCTTGCGATTTTCACTTTCTTTTCTGGCAAACGGCAGAGCCGGCCACAGCCCACGTGTACACTGTACCTCTGTACTGTACCGTATTAGTACTCCGTAGGAGTAGGTTCCACTGATCCGTGCAGGTCTTAATCATTTGGCTACGACTAAACAACCATTACGTACCTGCCGATCAAAATCAAACTAACCCATCCATCACGCGACTGGGCTGCCATGGATCACGTGCTACGGGGGCGAGAGCAAGCAGGTCGCGTGATTACCGAGGGCCATTGGATCGATAAGCAACCCCAGGCAGGCCCTCTGTCATGATGCTCCCCTTGGATTCAGCCGCTTGACGCGCCGCTCAACCGGTACCCGCCGAGAGACGGAAACCACTACTAGCACACCGTGGTCCCCAGCGGCAGGTAGCAGTTAGTAGTAGGGGTGAGGGCTAAGGGAATTTAGCAGCGTAATAGGTAGGTTAATTAGTTGATGGCTAGCTAGACCTCTCCCTGTCCAGTGTCTATGTTGTGTGGTTGATTGGAATCTACGGAATGAGAAAAAACTCCTTCTCTTTGCCTCAAGTCAACTGTAACACTAGCTTAGCTACAGGCTGTGCTAGCTGTTGGACTATCAGAGCAACTGTATTTACATGTGCACTAGTGGTGATTTTTTAGTTCAAAGCGGTTAGTGGGCAAGACTTATCAGATCTAATTTGTGTATATACTGGTGATCCATGCTAGATTACGTGGTCAAACCTCTGGGTTTGAATGAGGCAGTATTTAAGGGGCAAAGGAGTCAGATTTTCCTCGTTTTCGGTTATGAAATGTCTGACTTTGAGAAACCAGATGAGAATCAGCTCGTCACTAGGCGAAACTTGCCTCCTATAGCTCCTATGGGAGAAAGTCAGTATCCAGTGCTGGGTGCGTTTCCTCGTGATTCCATAATTTGAGCTTGTGGATTTGAATGATGCAACAATAGTCAGAACAAGAGCTCAAGTTCTCTCTCTAAAAAAAGAGCTGACGAGCAAAACAAAATACTTTCAATTAGGAGAGACTATAACTAACTGGTATAGAAATAATTTTCACTCGATATTGTTAGCCTTCTTATTATGACTGTCTTCGTACTTTTCATGTTTTGGGGAATCCCACCTTCCTAGGAGTGATTTAGAATATATTAATATCACAGATATACTAATTATACTTGGTCTCTGCAACAAAGCAATGCCCTAATAGCTGATGCATACAGGCAAAAAAAAAAAGAATTACAAAAAAGAAAAGTCTCTCTAAAGCGATCTATTCCTTATAGCAGCAACACTAACACCACCAACACAACCGCAGAACTCTAGTTTCTCCAAAAGTGATGTCTCCAAGAAGAAAACAATGCACAAATCGTCGTCGTCGCCTGATTATATATGATAGGTTTTCACCTTGGAGAAAAGTCCTCCCTCACAAAACAATACCTTCAACATACCATTCCCAGGCACAACCATTAATGCCAAACCTTAGATTTTCATCCTGAAAGGTAACACTGTGAACTTCGCATGTCTTGTCGCACCTACTTTCTATACCGTGACTACGAGTCACGAAACATCAAGTCAGTTCCTCATCGCCACAAAGACTAGAACCAACATTGCTAATCCTTCGATCTCAGCATTCATGATATTCTCCATCACTAACTTCACGATAGACCAAAAAGACATGTCTCATGATGGTAACATATAACAGAGCTTTGCAATGCTCCCACTGAAACCAAACGGTCAGAAAAAACACAGGCACGCCCGACCGAATACCATCCGATCCAGCAATCTCCAGGCATGAGGCACCCATGGGAGTTCGCCGGGAGCCTTCCGAAACTTGAGACTCTGACCAGATCAGCAAGGGCAGACATCAACCAGATCTTCATCTTGGAGCGAGAGAAAACCTAGGACCGCTACCGTTATTAAGGCCGAACCAGCAGTCCCCACACCACCGACAGACTCCTAGCAAACGGATCAAGTGTTCCGTCCTCCGGCCCAGATGAGCCCGAGGTTGACAAGATCAGGCCCGAGCGCCACAAAGCACACATGTTTAGCGCCGCCGCCGCCATGGCTTGGCTGCACCACCTTCTCTAACCTATAGCACCGCGCCCACTGCTTCTTCCACCACACCTCGTAGTCGTGCGCCGATTAGCACAATACTAAAGGGGTTTCGTGGCAGAAAACAAAAAATTCCTACGGTCAACACACCTAGCCAAGATCTATCTATACAGATGTAAGGTAACGAGAGGGGATTCAGTGTTCATACCATTGAAGACCGAACGCGGTTAATATTCTGTGGCGAACATGGATGACATAGTCGAACTCGCATGACCTCAAGGTTGTGAAGCTCCTCGCAAGTCACCACTATTCCTTGGACGATGTAGCCGACCTCATGGTCGTGCCGACGTCCAAGCTCCAAGAAAAAGCACCACAAGTGGCGGTGCCTCGTGGCCTTACACACATACAATGTAGAGACGTCTCCCGGGCTCCGGTCCAGTAAAGCAGCGGAAGAAGATTGATCCGGACCGAGTCCAGCAGCATGACAACGTGCATATGGTGGAGAAATCCATATTCCGATATGTAGTTCCAAACTTTAGGAACCACACATGAGGGAGATAGAGGGAGAGAGGATAGGCAAAGACCAATTTATGGGATGGATTTGGGGAGAGGGGTGCCCCTCTTTATATAGGTGGAGAGGAGGCACCACCTCCCTCAAAGTCCCGGGGTGAGACTAAACAGGAGGGAGGAGATCGGGAGGCGCCACTGGCCAGCCCCCACCATGGGCCCCACATGGGGAGAAAGCCCACTAGGGTCGTCAACCCCTCCTTGGCCCTTCCTAGGACGCGCCCCTCTGGTGAGGCCCAATTAGGTGGGCTGCCCCAAAAATCCAATTTAAATAGTACTTTTAATATTAATTAATTTAATTAATATTAAATACATATTATTTAATACCTATCACTCCGAAACACCTTTCAGACCCCTTTGATCATCATTGTATATCCCTAGAACCATTCCGGTATCACCCCAAAACAATTTCCGAGTCTTCTCTCTTTTCTCCTACGACGTCGAATTAATCCCTAAGCGTCTCTACCCTTAAGTGTGACACCCTACGGCTCAGGAATACATAGACATGATCGAGATACCTCTCTAATCAATGACAACATCGGTATCTAGAAACACATGGTGGTCCCCATGCATTCCATGAATAACTTGATCGTTTGAACCTTAAACGTCGAGTTTCATTCCCTTTGATGTCTAATATTCGAGTTTTCCCTAAGTGTTTCATCAAAATGAAATTCTTAATTCGTGTAGAATTAAAGATTCATCATTTCCAATTAATAAAATGTCTTTCACATAAATCATTTGGAAATATGTCTTAACTCTCCCACTTACTTTCTTGTAAACACAAGCATCTTCATCATTTCAGATGAACTTAAACTCTTTAATAGTTTCATCACGGTGAAGATTCCAACTCTAGTATGCTTATTTCAACCATTGAAATTTTCATATATTTTAGCACCCTTCGAATTAACAAAACCCTTTGAATAGTGTCATGTACACATCCTAGGTAACCATTCTTTTAGAAGCATGTTGTTTTGTTTATTCAACTATCATATCTCAATATGTAGTGGTCGCTACGATGATCTATATAGACTAAATGTCATTGCGGAAGATCAAATCTTGTTGCAGTCAACTTTTGAACTTTAGGGTTTGTAGGTTCAACATAATAATAGGCAGTACACCTTGCACATAGATAACAAACTCAAATATATGATGGGGCAATAAAATTTTAGTACTGAAATCATGTCACTCAGGCCCTAGTAACAAGCATTAAACATAGCAGAGGTGCATCAACACTCATACAAGAATATCCTCAAGACAAATACCCTAAATCTCGATGCATATGGATGATTACATGATCAATCTTATCCAATACACATCCACTTCACATGCTGATGACCCACAAGTATAGGGGGTGTATCGCAGTATTTTCGAGGGAAGTGAAACCCAATTTATTGATTCGACACAAGGAGAGCCAAAAAATATTTATAAGCCTTAACAACTGAGTTGTCAATTCAGCTGCACCTGGAAACAATCTTGCTCACGGCAGGTTATCGGTAGCAATAGTTTTGTAGTAGGAATAGCAAAGTAACAGCAGTAGTAAAGCAAAGACAGTAGTAACAAAAGCAGTAAACAGTGGGATTCGAGTGCGATAGGCATAGGGATGGATGGACGGGCGTTGCATAGACAAGACAATTCACATAGCAATCAGAACATAGGGCAATTGCAGATAAATAAGATAAACCATCCAAGTACTAGACAATCCTAGGCATGTGTTCCATATATAGTCATACGTGCTCGCAATGAGAACTTGCACAACATCTTTTGTCCTGCCAGCCCGTTTGCAGCGGGGCCTCTAGGGAACTACTGACAATTAAGGTGCTCCTTTTAATAGAGCACCGGAGCAAAGCATTAACACTCCGTGAACACATGTGATCCTCACATCAAAGCCTTTCCCTTCCGGTTATCCCGATTTTTGTCATTTCGGGGCCATAGGTTCCGGACAACAACGTGTGTATACAACTTGCAGATAAGACCAAAAACAATACTATCATAATGAATCAATAACATGTTCAGATCTGAAATCATGGCACTCGGGCCCTAGTGACAAGCATTAAGCACAACAAGTCACAACAAAGTCATAAAGCACTAATAAAAGATACTAGGCACCATGTCCTAACAATCTGATGCCATTACATGAACGATCTCATCCAATCCCTACCATCCTCATAGCCTACAGCGGGGGATTACTCACTCATAGATGGGGGAAACATGGATGGTCGATGGAGATGATGGTGGAGATTGATGGAGATGGCTCCGGGGGCACTTCCCCGTGAGTGCCGAATGAGACTTTCTGTCCCCTGAATCTCCCCTTCGGTGGTGGCGGCGCTGCGGAACTTTTTTTAGAAAAACGTCGAACCCCCCAAAGTTTTTTAGGTCAGAAGGCTTCTTATAGGCGAAGAGGGAGACCGAGAGGGTGCCTGGGGCCACCACACCATGCCTTGGCGTGGCTAGGCCTAGCCCGCGCCTGGGAGGGTGTGGCCAGCCCCTGGCCCTCCTCCGTCTCGTATTCTGGCTCCTGGAGTCTTCTGGAAAAATAGGCACTTTGGCTTTTGTCCCGTCCAATTCCGAGAATATTCATTTTCTCACTTTCCCGGAACAAAAAACAGCAGAAAACAGGCAGCTGGCACTGTGGCTCTTGTTAATAGGTTAGTCCAAGAAATTATATGAAAAGTACTCCAAAGTGTGGACAAAACACAAGAAAGGAGATAAAACCAAGCATGGAACATAAAAAATTATAGATACATTTGCAATGTATCAACATCCCCAAGCTTAACTCCTGCTCGTCCTCGAGTAGGTAAGTGATAAAAAGAAAGAATAATTTTTGAGGTGACATGCACCATCAAAGACTTGATCAAAATATTTGTAAAATATTCAAAGCTGGGATCATAGTACTTCAATCATAACATGAAAGACAAAGTTCTAGCAATAAGAGAAAGAAACTATGATGCAACATGAAAAGGCACAAACAAAAGATTCATGAATAACAATGCCTTGCAAGACGTTTGTTTGTTTCACATAAAGAAAACATAGCATAGTGACACTCAGCTTGTCCCTCATAGAGTAGCAAACATAAATGCATAGGACACCTTCAAAGTTTACAAGAGTGACTAGATACAAATAGTTTAAAACAAGCAATATCAAGGTATGCATCAATCAACAAATCTTGGGACAATGCACATAGAACTAAGAATGGCCACTATGCTCTCAAGAAAGTGCTCATAGAATGTGTGGAGACTCAATAAGGAAATGAACAGGTTTTGAAAAGTTTGAAAGGCTTCCAAATGCTGAAAGTATGGTACTTGTTAGCTTTGAGCTCTCATTGCCCCTATCATAAGCATCTTTAATTTTGTTAAGGTGAAAGTGAGATCCAATCTGAGTTATATGCTTGACAGTCTATAAACTGAAAATCCCAAGTTCCTTGAGTAAGAGGGCCGCTCCTCATGCTACTCAACTTTAGTTACCGGTAAGTTCTTGTCATCGTAAGTATGTCCGTATCATAGAGAACCGCCAACGGGGTACCCCTTGCCCGATGATACGGAAGAATCCCCATATCAAAATGACAAGGCAAGCAGACAATGAGTATCTCGGCAATCTTCTTATTTACCATGGGAAAATGGTGCTTTTTTACTCTTTCCTCTTTTCATAAATCTCTTTTTTTTCTTTTTCTCAATAGCTATTTCTCTTTTTTTATAAGAAGAATGCTTTATAGATATCATTATGGTTTGCTCCAGGTTTCCACCATGTCAGCATGGATTAGACCAGCGGCCTAGGCGTTTCTCTAACACACATACATAACTCCATGGACTTACAAGCTCCCCTTTTATTTCACACCGACGACATCCGCAAACAAAAGAGCAAGGTATCAACTGGGTATATATTTACAAGTGTTGAAAGCGTTCCCCATGATGACAGTTACGCTAATCCCCAGCCTATAATTAGCAAGCATATAACTTTCATGGAGAGTTCGCAATGGTTCAGGTTTATTAAGTGCAGGAAATAAAGTGTGCCATCAAGTTCGTGAGAGCTTTACTAACTAACTTTCTCAAAACAAGCAAACATTTTATTCGGAAGAAAACAAGGCATATTGAATATGCACGAAAGTAGCAAATGTTGCTAATAGGTAGGTATGGTGGACACTTTGGCAATATTTGGTTTAAGGGAGTTGGAAGCATGAGTAAAACACTCAGTGTAAGTGAAGGCTAGCAATAGTAAGGGAGCGACAAACGAGAGAGCAATAATGGCTGTAATCATGCAGAGCGACAAAACATCATTGACCAAAGCATAAAGTGATACTACAAGTTGAAAACTAAAGGATCATAAAGGCTTATGGTGACTTGAGATAGTCATAACATGGTGTGAGCATGCGCCAAGTCAACCCAAATAAAGCATCAAAGGAGAATACCACTATACTATGCTTTAATATGCTAAAACAATGCATGATTCATCCAAGGCACATTAAGCACTCTCAATTGTTTATAACAAGTCATGCTACAGCAAAGAATACTAAGCATAAAGCTAAAACAATATCAAGCATGGCATGACAAAGCATAGGCCACAGTCAAAAACAAGCTCTCTTTACCACTTAAGCATGAGCTTTCCTACTCTTTTCTAAATCAAACCAAACCAAACTATTTGAACACCAATGCATGAAAGAGGAGGTCCAACCAATTTATTCAGCAAACTAAGGAAACAACGCAAACGAAAAACCAAAATGAAAACGAAAAAGAAGACGCTCCAAGAACAACATAACTGTGCATGAAACAATAAAAATGAAGTGTTTGGAAGAAACCTGGGATTTTTATTGATGAAGAAGGGGATGCCTTGGGCATCCCCAAGCTTTGACGCATGTACTTCTTGGATATTTCTTGGGGTGACACGTGTGGCATCCCCAAGATTGAGCTTTAGTCCATCCTTCAACTCATTACTCATTCCTTCCATACACCTGAAATTTTTCCTTCATACAAAACTTCACACAATCTTTATTAGCAACATTAGTGTATTCAAGATAAAAGGTCTTTATGGTTCAGTTATAACACCAAATAAACTCCCATTAGAACACTAGCTACTGTAGCACTTCCCTCAAAAAGCTCAATTCCCCAAAAGAACTCAAAAAGGAACCAACAAGAAGCAAATGTAGAAAATGGCAGAAATCTGTCAAAACAGACCAGCAGGTAAAGACGAATTTTTTTTGAAGACCTTATGTTGCTCAAATCAAAAAGTGTTTAAGTAATGAAAGTTAGATAACAACCTGGGTCAGAAGCACAAAAAATTACAGCTCAATCCGACATACAGAGCTCTCTCACGAATTTTTACGGTGAAGCACAGAAATGTGTTTCGGGACAGCAACTTTCCCAATCATTACTTCTCTCTCATTAGAGGTTACTCTTGGCACAAAAAGCAAATAAAAAAGATAAGGAGCGGTTATTACAGAGGTAATAACTTCCAAGACTCAACTAAAACTTTTGGGTTATCTCCCAATAAGTACTTTTCTTTAACGCCTTTAAGTTAGGCATAAGCAAGAACTAAAATGGATAGAATAGAAGTAAGTGGGGATAATCACGGTGAAAACATTATTTTATTCAATGAAATCTTTTTGTTAACAAGGTTGATCAGGTCTTGTTACCAAAACAATTTCATATGAGACAAAACTTTGTATTCCACTAATGATTATGTTACCTCAACCTTGATAGCAATGGTCCCAATCATAATAGTTTCAAATTTTTCTCTTGGTATGGGACAATATATTTCTCCAACTTGAATGCCCTCAACATGTTCAATTGAATTCAAACCATAAGTCCTTTCAATCTTCTTGGGTAAATAGATAGTATGTTCCTTGTCATTGACATTGAAGGTCACCTTCCCTTGATTACAATTAATAACAGCTCCTGCAGTATTTAAGAAAAGGACTCACAAGAATAATAGACATACTATCATATTTGGGCATAATAGTTTGAGAGGATGCTCTCATAAGAAATATGAGTTGAAGTAAAAGAGAGCATCAAGAAGCAAATCCAAAACACATTTAAGTCTAACCCACTTCCTATGCATAGGAATCGTGTATGCAAATAAATTCGCAAAGAACAAAGTGACAGGCATAGGAAGATAAAACAAGAGTAACTTCAAAACTTTCAGCACACAGAGAGGTGTTTCAATACCATGAAAACTTATACAACCATATTTTCCTCTCTCATAATAATTTTCAGTAGCCTCATGAATAAACTCAACAATATAACTATCACATAAAGCATGCTCTTCATGATCTACAAGCACTAGAGCTTTATCATAAACATCTTCAAAAGAATCCTCAGGAACATAATATTCATCCTTCTTTAGTAAGTATGGGGGATAATCAAATAATGTAAGGGATAAAGAGTTACTCTCATTAGAAGGTAGGCATGGGTAGCTAATCCATTCTTCCTCCTTTTGTTCATCACTCTCCTCCTCTTTTTCATCTAATGAGATTTCAGGTTCATCAATTTCTTCTTCCATAGGATCCTGCAAGGCATTAGTCTCTTCCATTTGTGGAAAGCATCTATTAGTATATTCAAGAATATAGTCGTTTTCTTCCTTGTAATTTTCAAAGAAAAATTTAAGTATACCATAAAACTCATACTTATAAGGTGAATCATCAATATTTTCAAGCAAACTAGCAAGTTCAAATGCACCCTTCCAAGCAATAAATTCCTCAATTTGTTCCATATCATAAAATTCATAATTTCCCTTAACATAAGAAGATATGGTAACATTATCATACTCACATTGAAAAGGGAGGTGTTTGTACCTCCTGCAGCAACAAGATTTATCAAAGCAATAAGTAACATTATAAGTAGAGCACACGTTTCTAGCAATGGTATACAATTTATCAATTTGCTCCCATAAGTGTTTCCCTTTTTGTGACAAGCGGTGTTCCTTATAATAATATTTTTCATCTTCCGTGAACCCACCTTGCCAATAAGATTTAGTTTCAAAGAAACCAACCATTGACAACAAGCATGATAAAGCAAGACAATAATAGACCAACGAAAATAACAACTAGAGTAGGAACCATTTTTTTGTATTTTTGATGAAGGAACAAGCAAACAAGGAAGAAATAAACTTAGCTTGAACAATAGTGATTCCAAGTGGACTTGATAAATAAAGCTATGCTCCTCGGCAACGGCGCCAGAAAATAGTCTTGATGACCCACAAGTACAGGGGGTGTATCGCAGTATTTTCGAGGGAAGTGAAACCCAATTTATTGATTCGACACAAGGGGAGCCAAAAAATATTTATAAGCCTTAACAACTGAGTTGTCAATTCAGCTGAACCTGGAAACAATCTTGTTCACAACAGGTTATCAGTAGCAACAGTTTTGTAGTAGGAATAGCAAAGTAACAGTAGTAGTAAAGCAAAGACAGTAGTAACAAAAGCAGTAAACAGTGGGATTCGAGTGCGGTAGGCATAGGGATGGATGGACGGGCGTTGCATGGACAAGACAATTCACATAGCAATCAGAACATAGGGTAATTGCAGATAAATAAGATAAAGCATCCAAGTACTAGACAATCCTAGGCATGTGTTCCATATATAGTCATACGTGCTCGTAATGAGAACTTGCACAACATCTTTTGTCCTGCCAGCCCGTTTGTAGCGGGGCCTCTAGGGAACTACTGACAATTAAGGTGCTCCTTTTAATAGAGCACCGGAGCAAAGCATTAACACTCTATGAACACATGTGATCCCCACATCAAAGCCTTTCCCTTCCGGTTATCCCGATTTCTGTCAGTTCGGGGCCATAGGTTCCGAACAACAACGTGTGTATACAACTTGCAGATAAGACCAAAAACAATACTATCATAATGAATCAATAACATGTTCAGATCTGAAATCATGGCACTTGGGCCCTAGTGACAAGCATTAAGCACAACAAGTCGCAACAAAGTCATAAAGCACTAATAAAAGATACTAGGCACCATGCCCTAACAATCTGATGCCATTACATGAACGATCTCATCCAATCCCTACCATCCCCATAGCCTACAGCGGGGGATTACTCACTCATAGATGGGGGAAACATGGATGGTCGATGGAGATGATGGTGGAGATCGATGGAGATGGCTCCGGGGGCACTTCCCCGTCCCGACAGGGTGCCGGAACAGAGACTTTCTGTCCCCCGAATCTCCCCTTCGGTGGTGGCGGCGCTGTGGAACTTTTTCTAGAAAAACGTCGAACCCCCCGAAGTTTTTAGGTCAGAAGGCTTCTTATAGGCGAAGAGGGAGACCGAGGGGGTGCCTGGGGCCACCACACCATGCCCTGGCGCGGCCAGGCCCAGCCCGCGCCTGGGGGGGTGTGGCCAGCCCTGGCCCTCCTCCGTCTCGTAGCTCTGCCTCAAGTCTTACGGAAAAATAGGCACTTTGGCTTTTGTCCCGTCCAATTCCGAGAATATTCATTTTCTGACTTTCCTAGAACCAAAAACAGCAGAAAACAGGCAGCTGGCACTGTGGCTCTTGTTAATAGGTTAGTCCAAGAAATCATATGAAAAGTACTACAAAGTATGGACAAAACACAAGAAAGGAGATAAAACCAAGCATGGAACATGAAAAATTATAGATACATTTGCAATGCATCACATGCCTATAGAGAACTACTCATACATGATGGTGGAGAGTGAGCACATGGTTGTTGGGGATGACGTTGGTGATGATGGTGATGAAGGAGGCATCGAAATCCCCTTCTCCGGAGTAGGGAGCGAGACCAATCTGACCCCTGAAATGAAGATCGTGGATGTGGCGGTGCTTTGTTTTGCAAAAAGCTCTATGGATACTTAGGTTTTTGGGTATATAAGGGGGTACGCGAAAGGAGGAGGCGAGATGACGCTCCAAGGCCGAAAGAGCCTATTAGGTGGCATGGCCAGTAAGGGTGCACACGCCACCAGGTCTCTTTCAGGCCTCTAGGCTCCAATTGTTGGATTCCAAAGCCCCAGGGTCCTTGTTCAAGTGAAAAACTTGCATGATATTTTTCTCTGATTTTATTTCCTGTGAAAACAGCTAGAAAGAAGACTTTTTCTAAAAACAACGTTAGATTTAGTATTTTTATTCAAGTATGGTGAGATTTCAGATCAAATCATTGAGCAAAGTACTTGGAAAAGTAGATACATTTGGGATGTATTAGCTCCCCCAAGCTTAGCTTGTTTGTCCTCAAACAACTCAAATGTAGTGCAAAAGCAATAAGAGACTTTGACAAGAACTTTGCTCTATGCATGCATGACGATTAATAACAACAAGTATTCAGAACATGGCTCTACTAATGAATAGAAGAGTATTAGCAGATGTTCATTCTATCTATGTCCAAATGTTTATACATGGTGCAAAGAAGATGATATGTGGCAACATTGTTTAGGCAAGATCAATTGGTAGTGGTAACAAACAAAGTTCTCACATCGCTTTTGATTGAATCATGAGCAAGGTTTTTGAGACCTTTGATTCCTTCAACTATTGAATTATAACTCACCATGCTTAATTGCATTGCAAACTAAATACTCAAGTGATGATGTATCCTTCCAGTCTTTCAACATTTAAATGCTCATAGGAGATTCGTACATGAGTGAGTAGCTAGTATCTTTAGTTGACAACCTTAAGACAAAAAGGAAGTAGGATAGGCACTTGCTTATAAGCTTATCACCTAATATGAGTAGTAGGGAATTTTTTCATCCCTTTAATAGAGATGTAATTTTGCATCATTTAATTTTGCGTTCCACTTCTATTTGCATAAGATTGGTATCTTTTCTCGTTTAATTTTTTGTTTTACAATTTCTATTTGATAAACCATATTATAATAGTCAGGTCATTGGGTTTATTCTTTTTTTTAGGATTTTGGCTCACAGATGTTGCCCACCAACACAATGATGGCCATGTTGGTGGAATTGGTTTAAAGGCTAGCAATAAGGCTGAGTTGTCAACTAAAGATACTATTAGCTAACTTATATACATCTCTAGGATGAGATTCACTATTTGAAAGAGTGGACTGTCATACGAACATCAACCCTTGTATTTCATTACTATTGTTGGGTGTAGGAGATGGGTAGCTACTCCATTCTTCTTCCACTTGTTCTTGGGGTGGCATGGACATCCCCAAGCTTAGGCTTTTGTCATCTCCTTCATTGGCACTTCCAACATTATCTCTTGCATCCAAAAGGTTAGTGCCCAAAAGAATATATTTGACATAAAAATCATATATCTCATGGTTAATCTTGGGAAAAGGATCCATCTATTTTTTGGGGTTTTATTTTTATATAAATGAAAAAGGTATTAAAAATAAACAAGCAATGAAAGCAAGAATAGAAGCCTAGTGCTACGCTCCCCGGCAACGGCGCCAGAAAAGTATCTTGATAACCCCCAAGTGCAGGGGATCACCGTAGTACAGTTCGATAAGTATTTGAGTGTCGAACCCACGAGAAGCTGAAGGTAAACTATCTATTCTCTAAAGCCCTATAACCCTCTTATATGGCCTTATATGCAAAGCTAGGATCTAAGTGTGTGTTTTGATTTGGTACTAGGTAGGAAATAAATAAAGTATGTGTTAGTGGATACTACAAGTAAACTAGTGCAAGTTAAATTGATCTAATAAAGTGGAGTGGAGTGGTGGCAATTTTCTCAAGTAGAAAGTTCCTCAAGTAGAAAGTTTCTCTAAGGGAGTAAATGTTTAGACAATTGTTATTTCATTCGTTTGTTTAGTTTTTTATTGTTTCTTTCAAGACGGAGCCTTAATTATGTGAAGCTAAATAAACGCGCACACACAAATCTTATGATGGATCCTAAGGCCATGTTATTGAGCAAACATAGGAATTATTAAGACATAATTATCCCACCATAGCTATAAACTCTAGGGTCCCCAATATATGTACCCCCTAATGTAACTTTATGGATTAGACCACGGTTTTCTATCCTCCACGTTCCTCCCCATGCCATTACACTACGATGATCACCTTACATGCATTCCCCAACATATGCATGCACTCATATATTTTACAAGAAGACAATCATAAAAGATAACAACATTGTATGCAACCAATAAACGAACTATTTCACTTTTCCATAACAATTCACTACTCAAACAAAGACATGGAGTCACAATAGATCAAGGAAAGATAAAATATTGCTTCACAAATCATGTTTGCCAAGATATTACAGTAGGGAGATGGAGAGAATCTTGTTGTAGGTGTTGATGATGAACACGCCGGGGGGGGGGTGGAGCCCTCCAGAGGTGATTCCGGCAGCATTTCCCCTCTCTGATCTCCGATTACTCTCTGCTTCTGTGTTTTTGATCTCCGCCTCCATCTATGTCGAGGATCAATGAAAGGGAGTATATATAGTAGGTTTTAGGTCAAGACAAGTCGTTTGACAAAAGAACCGACGGCATTAGAGAGCCGAGGGAGGAAAGAGCATACCAGCTGTGGCCAAGGGGGTGGGTCAAGGCTGTTGTGCATGTTCCCTCCTCGGTCTTCTTTTCTCACGGATCTCTGCCCCATTGTTCTTCATTCTGATAAATGCTGGGTCCCGTGAAGTTTCATGTCAATTGGACATCGTTTGGGTACATGAAAGTCAAAAACATTGAAATAGGGGTTTTCTGCCTCGGCAGGGTTAATTCCAAAGCAATATGGGAAGTGTGAATTATTCCCAATAATCATTATAAAACATGAATATAACCCATATATGATGAAAATATGTTGGAATATCACGTAATAAAGTGCAACATGTATGCACTTTACATGCATCAGTGGGGCGCCTAGGGTTTGGGCATGCGAGGAGGGGGGCACTTCTGGCTGCTGCCTCCACCCCTCCTCGGCCAACCGCCCCTTCCCTAGGGTTCCCTTTGTTCCCCCTATATAATAAGGGGCACAGGGGGAGGAGGAGCACACAATTCCACCTGAGGCATTTTTCCTACCTCCTCTCTCTCTCCCTCATGTGTTGTTCCGTAATATTGGAATGAGCACATGTTGTTTCAGAGTTCTCCATTGCTGGACTCTCTGTCCATATCAATCTTCTTTGGCTGCTTCGTTGGACCAGAGCTCGGGGGACGTTGTCTACACCAGATGCGTGTAGAACTATGGAGGTGCTGCCAGTTGTTGCACTCATCACTTGTACGCCTGCACGACCTTGAGGTCGACTTTGCTGTATTACTACATCATCTACATTTGTTGGAATGTAATGCTTTCGATCTTCAAGTGTATGAAAATGGAATTCCTCCGTTACCTCGCATCTGCATAGAATAGATCTTGGCTATATGGTTCTCGTTGTTAGTTTTTTTGTTTTCTACTGCAGAACCATTTAGCGGGCCATGCTAACATTACCACATGGCGTAAAAAACAGGAGTTGTCATCCACCGTACACTTGAAGATCCGATGGTTGTTGATGTGTTCGCTCCACGGGGCTAAAATTATCACATTCGCTCCATGCCATGGTCAGGGATGACCAAAGAAGCCTTGTTGTTGCTCTGTTATGATTCCATTCTGTGGGTATTAGTGTGTGACAACTGAGTCTTGTATCAGAACTTTATGTCAAGATCCTTCACATCTAACCTATGGTGTGTGTGTTGTATTGAGTTACTATGGTGTGTGTTGTCAATTGAAATTTATGTCAATTGACAATGAGGTCATGTCATTATGTGAATGATGTGTTGTACACACACCCAACTTAAGTATTGCAATGAGGTCCGGTCACAAAGTTCAACATTGCGATTACTTGGAAAATAAGAAACGTAGTAACTCAATCCTTTGACCGTGATATCATATCTAATCACTATCACCAGAGGCTGCATTGACTGCATCAACCGTCACACTATAACATAGTGATCATAAAGGTGTCTCTCAGGTATTTCGAAGGGGTAGGTTGAGGCGTATGCATCAAGATCAGGATTTGCCCACCCGCGTGACGGATGGATACTCTGGGCCCACTCGGTGAGATTACATATACAAAGTTTGCAAACGTGTGACTAAGTCACGGGAATGTAATATCATAGGAACGAGTAAATGTGTTTGTCGGTATCAAGACTGAACTAGGTATAGAGATACCGAAGATCAGATCTTGGACGAACCAGGTATCGTGTAGCAAAGGGAATCCGACTCGATGTTTAAGGTTAAAGCGATCAAGTTAATTTATGGAATGCATGGGAGCCATCATGGGTTTTCCAAATACCGCTATTGGTCATTAATCGGTGAGGTGTCTCGATCATGTATGCTCATTCCCGAATCATAGGGTGGCATGCTTAAGGGTAGATGCGCTTATGTATTGATTCAAGATCGTTGGAGAAAAGAGAAGAGAGAACCGGAAATGTTCTGATGGATCCGAAGGTTGTTTGGAGTGATCTGAATGTTGTTCTAGATCATAGGGAATTAAATAACATGCATTCAATATTAATTAATGGAATTAATTAAAATAATAAATTAATTTAATTTCGGGGGAAGCCCACCTTAAGTGGGCCCCTCCCGGAGGGGAGGCTCATATCGGGCTAGCCACCCTCTTGTGGATAAGGGGGTGGGGAGCCTAGGGTTTGGGCGTGGGAGGGAGGGGCCCCACTTGTGGCCGCTGCCTCCACACCTCCCCGCCCGGCCACCCCTTCCCTAGGGTTCCCTCCCCGTCCCTATGTAAGGAGGGGCACAGGGGGATGAGCACACAATTCCACGTGAAGCCTTTTTGCCTACCTCCCTCTCTATGTCTCTGTCTCTCTCTCTCACATGGTTCTGTAATATTGGAACGAGCATACGAGGTTTTAGAGTTCTCCACCATACACATGATGTCGTGCTACTGGAATCTCGGTTCGTATCAATCTTCTTCCGCTGTTTCGCTGGACTGGAGCCCGGGGGACGTCGTCTACACCAGATGCGTGTAGAATTTGGAGGTGCTGCCAGTTGTTGCACTCATCGCTTGTATGCCTGCACAACCTTGAGGTCGACGTCGCTGTACGACTACATCATCAATGTTCGTTGGAACGTAATGCTTTCGGTCTTCAAGGATATGCACACGGAATTACTCCGTTACCTTACATCTACATAGAATAGAACTTGGCTATATGGTTCTCATTGTTAGGATTTTTTTGTTTTCTGTTGTTGAACCATTCAGTAGGACCTGGCAACATTACCACATGGCGTAAAAAACAGGAGTTATCATCCACCGTACACTTGAAGATCCGATGGTTGTTGATGCGTTCGCTCCGCGGGGCTAAAATTCTCACATTCTCTCCATGTCGTGGTTAGGGATGACTAAAGAAGCCTTCTTGTTGCTCTCTTATGATTCCGTTTTGTCGGTATTAGTATGTGGTAACTGAGGCTTGTATCAGAACTTTATGTCCTTCAGATCTAACCTATGGTGTGTGTGTTGTGTTGTTGTGGACTCGTTAACTTGTTGGAGAGAGAGAGAGAGAGAGAGAGAGAGAGAGAGAGAGATGTTCCCCGGCCATGGAACAGGTGGACGAGGCCATGTTTTGTGGAAACACGAAGGATCATCTAGAGAGGATCAATTGCAATCACAATGAGCAAGAGAAGGAGGGGGTCCCCTTGCCTAAACCACTTGGGGTGAATCGAGAGGCCATGCATAGTGTTAAGATGGCCTCAAAACGATGTGGTCACAAGCAATGTCGTAATCTAGTTCCCGAACCTCTCAAGGAAGCAAGCCTACTCAATACTTAAAAGGGGCCATAACTCTGTTGACATAGCAACAATTCTCAATCGATGTTCGTAGTTGTCTACTTAAGTTTTTTTTCCATTTTTTCATATATACACAAATGTCGTGATGAGACGATTATTCGTAGGATGGTTGGTGTCCTTGCCCTCCATGAAACTATTCAGGCGCTGAGAGCTTGTCGGTACATCACTTCGCGCCCCCCGGTCCTCCTTGACTCACACCCTAGGGCCTATCTAGCGATCGTGCTTTACCTTTTTTGTTTTGGGTTGTGTTGTGTCGAAATCCGAGTGTACGTTATTTTTCTTTTTGTACTTTGGCGTGTTCAACGTCCGTGGTGTTTGTGAAACTTTGTACTTGGATGTTGATTCATTTGTAAAACGGGATAAAAAACCTGTTTCGAGAAAGGTTATTAGCTGTGACTTAGAAATAGTTCGTCGGACTAGTAGCAAAAACCGCAAACTACAAATTTCAGCATAGCACGCAGTATTGGAAAGATCGTACGGAACCGTGCCTGCTCATGTCCGCTATGTGCTAGTCAGGGCAGGATTCCTCACACTTGTCACGACAAAATTACCTGGAATCGAGGTCCATTCCGTGGGGTCCTTGAATGTGGATGAAGCCACTTGGTGAAACCGACGGTTTGTTAACTAATCTGTACTTTTTTTGCAGGCTAACGGAATCACGGCATGTGGTTACCGCAGCCACTGTTGCCGGCGCTAAAAAGTCCACTCCAAGCGTGATCGATCTTTCGGTCACACACAAACTCACCACAAAGTCAAGTGTTGACATCAAGTTTCCTCTAGAAAAAAAAGATTCTACTGCACAAAAGTGTGTCCCACGTGGATGGACTGACGCTCATTGCTTACATCAATGTCAATTTTATTTTTATTTTTATTTTTATTTATTACTCTGCAATCGTAACATGAACATGATTTGTGATCCCCGTTTTAACCTAATAAATCATTTGCTCTTATCGATTTTGTTCTACCGGCCGGTCAGAACAGAATCTCATAGCTGCCCGCAGTCGAAGTCAGCCATGTCGACCATCACTTTGGCCAGCAATCCCGACAGGAACCTCTCCCTGAGGAACTTGATCGCCGCGTTGCTGCTCTGCTGCAGGAAGCCGACGACGTACGCTGCCGTGACCAGCCTGATCGCGCGCCACCTCCGCTCCTCGGCGTACTTCTCAAGCGCCGCTGTGACGCACCCGTACCCGCCGTCGTTCCCGGCGCCGACGAAGGCCTCGCCGAGGCACCGGGCGAGGACGACGCCGTCCTCCAGCGCCGCGCAGCCGCCCTGCCCCAGCTCCGGCGTCATCGGGTGGAACGCGTCGCCGGCCACGCACACGTTGCCCCTGCTGATGCTGCCCCGGACCAGCGCCAGCGGGGACCGGAACCTGAGCGGCGAGGACACCACGTCGCTCATCTCGCTCCGCTCGATCACGTCCAGCGCCTCGGCGGGGATGCTGGCGGCCCTCATCTTGGTGAGGACGTACTGCCGCATCTTGGCCACGCTCTCCTCCGCGTCCCCGTCGGCCGGGGACGGGTACCAGGTGTAGTTCCAGTACACGGAGGTGTCGGAGCAGGGCAGCACGCCGGAGCGGAAGCCCTGGCCGATGAACTGCAGGATCTCGGGCCCGAAGCCGTGGCCGTACGGGTACTCGGCGAGGCCCCTGGTGGCGGACCGCCCCGACAGGATCGGCTTCGGGAGCCCCAGCCATTTCGCCACCACGGAGTTCACTCCGTCGCACCCCACCAGGACCTGCACGTACAGAGCAGAGCAGAGCAGAGCACAAGGTGTCAAAGTCAAACCCGGCGGCAGAAGATCTTGTCAGTGCACCGCCATCGGTTATGTCTTACGTTCGCTCTGATGGTAGAGCCGTCGGCCATGTGCAGGAGCTTGACGTTGCCTTCTTCCTCGATGGCGACGATCTTGGAGGAGTACCTGATGGTGCCTTCCGGCAGCTCGTTCTCCAGCGTCTCCAGCAGGAAGTTACGCTTCACGCACCGGATTTCGTGAGGCCCGCTGGTGGAATGGATCCATGATGAAAATTGTCAGAGCATTGTACATACAGAAATGGTCAGATCGAGCATCTGCAATCCAGAGAGCATGATTTCTGTACCTTTTGCCCTGCATCTTCAGGCTCACTTTTGCAGCAGCCTCGCCTGTGGACGCAGAGAAGGCCACCAGCCTGCCAACAAGTACAGTTGCTCACTCAGTAAGT
Organism: Avena insularis; assembly: GCA_023614405.1. Lineage (NCBI taxonomy): Eukaryota > Viridiplantae > Streptophyta > Magnoliopsida > Poales > Poaceae > Avena > Avena insularis. Next base: position 98,447,107 of record CM042690.1, on the reverse strand, counting down.
AACAACTTTCAGTTGCAATGGCAATGGTCACTTGGTGATTCTTGCTTTTGCGGATATGCTAGGTCATCTCGAAGAGCAACTTCTGAACTAAACCTGGAGCTAGAAACTGGCAACCCTGGCAATGGCGGACCGATCGGCAAAACATAAAGAATTTCTCAAATTTCAGTATAGAATGGCGCACAGTTTCGATCATGCTCAAATCGGTATTCCTTTCCAGCATTATTGCACGACGCAGGTTCCAAACACGGCATGTTTCTAGTTTTGATCATGTTCAGCGACTACAGTCTACATGCTGAATTCAGAGCGCTAGCTGCAGGGGAGGTAGGTAAAAAAAACTACATGGGCCGGACTAAGTAAAAGCGACCAAATTGGGCTGCTAATGGACTAGACTTCACCGACACACATGTATAGAAAATGTTTTCTCTCCTATCCTGGGCCGGCCACAACACAGGCTGACCCCAACGTTGCTCCAGAGAGCATTGACCCTTAAAAAAATTCAGATTCTACAAGCCCATTCGTTGAACACTTCCGGATGATGTGGCAATGGTTTCCAGCAGTGGTAAGTCAACCAAGCATGAAAAATATCACTAAAACTATACCAAATTTAGAAAAAAATGAGCGAATGGAAAAGTGGCAGAATTCTGAAAAACTTTTCGAAAAGAAAGAAACATTGCATATGCTTAAGGAAAAATAAATAAACCAAAAACAAGCATAATTACTCCAGAAAAGTAGTACAAATAAAGAGAATTTTCGAAAATAATGGAAATTGTTTATGCAATGCTACAAAATAATATCATATAAACACAAGGATACAAATACTATTATACAAACACAAAAGTATCAAAATACTTGTGCTTAAATCAACAAATAATTTATTTGTCTTGTTTCATTTCATAAACATACATAAAAATCAAGATTTTGCAAAATTAAGTATGGTTTCATTTCCTTGTTTCCACTTACATTTTAATTATTTCCTAGAACATTAATTTTCATTTCAATTTTATTTTTTTATTTATTCCTTTTTCAATTCTGGATCCATCTTATTAACTTTCTGAATTTTACATAGAGTTTTACAAAAAAAAAAAAAACTGCCTCATCTTTTGTAATGTTTCAAATTTTCACCAAGGTTTCTATTCTTTTCAGCCTCCACATGTAAAAGCACCACCACGTGAATTGAAAGCACACTTGCAATGTTCTAAGGGATAAACTATATACTCCATCCATCCAGAAAAAGATATATTTACATAGATTCGCATGTATCTAGAAGTCTTTTAGTTTATAGATACTTCCTCGTTTTCAAAATATAAGATTTTTTAGCTTTTTGAAATGAGTGTATCTAGACCTTTTTAGTTGATTCGGTTTTGTCTAAATTCGGAGATACCTAACACTAAAACAAATCTAGATACATTCTAATACAAATCTAAATCAACTAATTTGAGTACATGAATATAAGTTTAAATGTACTGCAGTAGTTGTAAATATTTGACTATTCTAAGGTCCCACTGTCAGTCTGTCAGTCAGGCCGTGTCGCCTTCACTTGTACGAGTACGAGTGCTACTCTAGGAAGGTTTCATGATAAGGTTGGTAGCTCACCTCTCGTAGAGCAGGTGGTGCTCTCTGATCTTGTCCCCAACGCCGAGGGCATCCAGCGCGCGGAAGGCGTTGGTCCATGTGTTGAAGGCGTACCCCGACGCCCGCAGCGTCGCCGACGACTCCAGCACCAGGCTCCTCACCCCTTTCCTGCACCGCCGCCACTCCTTCATCAGCTCGATCTCGCATCCAGGCCTGCCGGAGCTAGCTAGCGCTGAACCGAACGAGAAAAAAGGAGATGATTCTTTACCTGTGTAACCCCAGGGCCGTGGCCAGGCCGGCGAGCCCGGCGCCGGCGATGACGATGTCCTCGACGGCCGCCATTGATTGCTTGTGCCGGGCACCGTGGGGCGTATGCAGCTGGTGTTTGTCAGAAACAGAGTGAAGAATGCTAGAGCAAGAAGGAAGAGAATTAGGGGGGTCGCCCCATCTGATGGGACCAGGAGCTGATGTGAGGTGCATTTATAAGCATGGGAGGTGGCTGGGAGCCTTGGCGGCCAAGATCATCACCGGCATGTGACGAATTGGGTCTAGCCGTGGAGATTGATCGGTGACCGGATTCGGAATGGGCAAGGAGAACTCTGACTTTGGTCCGCCGCGGCGGCGGTCCAGGCATGTTCTGCCTATGACGTTGTCGTCAGGTATGCGAGCCTTCTTGGAAAACGGCTTCAAGATTCCATTGCTAGTGTGGCTAGCGTGGTTGGTGTCGGTTGAAAAGAAAAATCGAAACCCGAAGGCAAAAGTTTTGTCTTATCAATTAACTAAGAAGAAATTATCAAGTAGAGAAAAATCGGGCGAAAACCGATACAACATACAGGGTCACACCCACCCGAACACCAATACAACGCTCAATACAACGCTCAGGGCCTGACAACGCTCAGGGCCACGCCCACTCCCATCGACAACACATCGGAGGCCACAAAAGCCACAAAAGGACACCAACCGCGCGAACACAACCAACAGCCAAACTAACCGAACTTAAACCACTGTCGAAGAGAAGAAGCCACGCCTGCTACGGGAGGAGTAGACCTGGGATGCTCCCACATAGGTGAAGAAGACTGCATCCACAATACCATGGGCCATAGGTGAAACCTGATACGACGACGAACAACTCCGAGAGACACCTCATCGCCCACACGACACAAGGTGAAGCCCCCTCAAAGTTGTCAAAACACTCACAACTGCCACTCCGACTTGCCGCTGTTCCATCGCGCCCTACGCGGTCAACCAGGATCACCACCTTCTGGGGCCACCGCCCCGACATACTACCGCTCGCTCCCGAGTTGCGATGCCGCACAAACTGACAACTCGTAGCCCACACTACTCAGGGCAGCCGGCCGCAGACCACGGTCATCACACCAACTCATTCGGGGCTATCGTCTGGGCCTAAAAGTCCGAATGCCCCCACGTGGACACGTCGACTAGACCGACAAAGCCGTCGCCCAAGCGGCTCAGCACTCTCACCCAAGGCATGACAAGCCACGGCCCTACCTCATAGGGCCACCACATGCGATGATTCCTGAGGCTGCTGCCTAGACATACAAACATAACCTCTCGGGATAGCCACCCCGACATCCACCGGACCGTCGACGAGGTAGACACAAGAAAACATACACTTGTAGACCCTCCAAAGCGCCGCCTCCAAGAAGGTAGCGACGTAACCGTCACCATCGCCCGCTTCAGCAACCGAAAGCTAAGGCTTTCTCCCGAAGGGCCATAGCCGCACGAGGGGGAGAAGGGACCTCAACAACAACGCCTCCAAGAAAGAAGACGATGCCGGGGCACCGCCGCCGTCGTCACCGACCAAAGGCCGAGGTTCGCTCCTAGAGCTCCGCAACTTCCTCGCGAGTTGGGTGAAGGTCCGAGCAGAACTGTGACGCCGAAGAGCGCCACAGTCGCCGGTTCAAGTGGCATGCTGGAAGATCAACCCCTGGTAGACTTCCGCCAATCTTCTCCCCGCCCATCGCACGACAGCCAGTAGGCCGAGAACATACCCACCACACCTGCACCACCACCACCCCCACTTCTCCCTGCACAGGTCTGCCGCTATAGGTCGACACCCAGCCTCCCCATTAGATCCGGGCGCAAGGGCCTCGAATCCACCGCCCACATGCCTAGAGTCGTCGCTCCGGCCCATCTCCTACGTCGCCGCGACGAACACAACCTCTACCCCTAGCACGCCGCCACCAGAGCCCTACCGGCGCATCAGGTTGAGCACATCCAGGCGCCACCACCGTGGAGGGGCCAGCGGCAGCAGCGGAGGGGCATCTAGACCGGAGATCCGGCCGGCCGGTGGTGGCTCTAGGGTTTGCCCCTTGTCGCTCTGCTCGAGCGACGCGGGGGTCGTTTGCTGCGCTTTTTGTCTCTTGCAAAATTCGTTGTACTACCTCCATAGCGGTTTATTGGGCTAACATGGAGATCAAGAAAAAGTTTGACCATAAATTGATCAACAAAATATGCATTATATATCGAAAAATAATACATTGGATTTATATAGTTTTTGTGACATATGATTCATATTCCGTTGATCAAATTGTTAATCTAATAAACTGGTATGGAGGAAGTACCATGCATCAGTTTTCTTGCAAAATTCGTTGTACCATACATCGGTTGTCTTATCAGCGATTTGTGGCAACCGAGCTCGATGGAGTTCGGGTGCACAAATAGTGAATATGGTACATTTGATTTCAAAATATTCAATTTTTCTTGTGAATATGTACAGATATTCTGTATATCTATACGAAGTTTTAATTTTTAAGTGGCTGATCCAAGTTTCAACTTTGAGTGATCCATGAACTATAATAAATTCTAAACTTCAATAATTTATTAAAGGCAGGCTGCATGCACCGATTTGATGCAGAGGCCATGGTCATGTCCCCATTTCAGAAAAAAAATACGAAGTTTCGATAGAAAAAAAGGCGTTCTAATTTGGCTAAACAGAGAAACTAAGAAATTTGCATATGTATAAATGGATAAGAAGGTTATTGTTTATACAGGAACTTGCCTTTTTGTGTATCCTAAAATATAACATAATTCCCCCAACTTCTAGCCCTTCAGGATGTGTTTATATAGTCGTATACTTCTTTTCAGAATTTTTGGAGGCCTAGAAATGTGTTTGTTTTTAAAAAAAAGCGGTTCTCAGGTGCATCCATCATTTGTATCATGAATGCCCTACTCGATTGTCAATCGGGCTCCACGTGGCTCATTCTATCCTCTCCCTTCTCTCTTGTGAACGGTAACTGTGACAGAGTTCCTCCGTCCCATGCCAGATCTTTGAATATTAGGTGTGAGTTTAGTAGTTTAGGGTTGTGAGGTGGTTCCCTAGTGGAGACTAGCGCTATGCTGAGGGGATTGGGGTCACGGACACATCTGAGATGGGTTTGGTGGCCGGCGATGGTTCTGCTCCTTGTCGTAGTGCTCTGGGAGGATGGAGACGGAAAGGAGTTCATCTGTAGCGCGCTGGTGGAATAAGCTCGAAGTGTAGCCTCTACATCTAGAGGTCAAGATCGATGATGGACTCCTTGAGGGATGGTGATGCTAGGTGGCGATGCTTATTTTGGCCGTCTTTGGCGGCGAGCAGAGGAAGCAGGGCAGATCGGTGTCCCTTGCTGCTTCGAGGTGGTGGATTGAGTTCTCGATGCAGCTCTGTCGTTCCTCGCGGTGGCCATGCTCGCCATCGCAGTATTTGGCTACAAGGGCGGCTCATCCTTTGGGAGTTCTCCCTCAGCACCACCCTCCACAGGTAGTTGCCGTCTTGCTGCTGAATCCTTTGGCGGTAGGGCAGCCACTCCCTCCCAGGTCGTCGGCAACATAGGTGGTTGTTCTTTAGTCCTTTAGCCGGTGACTGGTTTGATCTCACCCCAAGTGGTTGTGTCCCCCGGTGGTATCTCGGCTGGTCGGTGTCGTACGCCTCATCGTGATCTCGGTGGAGTTGGAGCCTGCCCTGGACTTAGATTGCTTTTTTACCTTTAGTTTCCGGGTCTTACATGCAAATGGTAAGGGCCATTTTCTAATTTTTGTTTCTTCGAAGTCCTGCTTGTAAATTGTACTCCACAGACCAAAAGGTAATGCGGCTCTCGGGTCTTTCCAGACCCCTTATCCATTAAATAAAAAATCGGGCTCCATGTCTATGACAAATCTCACGGGGCCAAAAGGAAACTCCCTGCGTGGTTTCCTTAAGCGGCTCATTGATTCTGTCGCAGAGGCGGCTAGCGAATAAAATTGGACTTCGTGTTTCCATATTAATATTCTCAATTTTGTCTAGATTTATATGTACCTAATTAAATATTTAGACTAGGTATATTCGTATCTAGACAAAGTTAAAAACAATAATATGGACCGGAGGTAGTAAATCAAATTCCCTGGATGCTTTACATCTGATCAGTGATCGTAGTTATCATTTTATTTGTTTGTTAGGTAGATCCTTTTCACAACCATGCCACTAACGCATTCCCTTTGCTGGTAGCAACATGTGCAAAGTGGCAGATCAGAAAGCTTGGATCTCCGAAGTGCTGTTCCGCTGTTCGCGTGACACATATAACATTCATTCTCTAAGCGACCGTTCCGCGAAGTTAGCATGCTTACTTTTTTCAAAATATTTCTCGAATTGGTTACCGTAGAAGAGAAGTATTGCACAATGGAATATGTATACATACATAGCTAAATGTTAGAATTTTGCTATGGGCCGACCCATTTATTATTATTTAACAATAATTCATGATATCCCGGTCTATTCATGGCAAGAGTTGGAATAAAAATTTAGTCTCGTGATGCTAGAGACGGAGTTTGATCTCCTTATAAAGGGTTGTTCTATAGCTATTTTTTAAAATAATATATTTTCCAATCAATTCTGAAAATAATACACCACGTTAGGAATTTCAGAATCTAACTCGGCTTCGACACACGGTATGCCGACAGCCACTAGGGCTGACCGGCCTTTCAGACGAGGGTTGCTTGTGTCAGTGGCTCAGTCAGCTCACGGTATGCCGATTAGTGGCTGTCGGCACACCATATGCCGATTAGTGGAGCAGTGCATGCACGCGCAGCTAGCTAGCTGAACTGCGCACCACACCAGCAGTTAGCGCACGAACGTATTGAACTAATTATGTCTGTCGGCGCACCGTGTGCCAATTAATGTCTATCGACACATGATGTGCCGAATAGTGGCTCACCACCACGGCCATGTTAGAATCCGAAATTTCAAATTTCATGTATTGTTTTAAAAATTAGTTAAATAATGTATTATTTAAAAAATTAGAATGTTCTACAACTTGTAAAAACATGAGAAGGAGAGAGATCTGCATGTGTGCTCCTCCTCCTCTACACGTCTTTTTGGCATACATGACTAGAATATGAACATTTTACGCAAGTGAATTTTTAATACGAACTAAATGGAAAATAAATACGAACATATAGTGGAGGCTGGCCGACTGTAATGTAGGGAAAACATTCCATAGTAAAAATGCCTGTTATTTTTTACTTTGTGCATCATCATAACATCACGCATATTTTTTCCTAAAAACATTTTCATTAAAAACCTATTTTGTTTTCTAATTATTTCTCTTTTTTATTTCAAATTAAAACACCAGGGCTTTCAGGAAGCCTGTAGGGTAATTTGTTTCGAGAAGCCTTGTGTCCACGGTCATGGACGCCTCAGGAGTATAGTGTCATGATCATAGACAACGCTACTAATATCCTGTCTCTTTAATAATATGACTAGTAATTAGCCTTATCAACTAAGCAATTAGATAATTAAAATTGCAACGTGTGTGTTTTGCAAGAGGACTTTCTCGACTGGTCTTCGAGGGGGAAATCTTCGGATGAGTTATGTTTGGTGTTATATTATAGTTATCATATAATGCTCTCTTCGTGTCTCTATAAGTTAGCTAGTGTAAGCTTTGTTGCCGCTTGATGGCTCAATGCACGACGTTCAGAAAAATGCTTGATGGCGGTGTTGATGTAGAGCTCGTTGAGAACCCAAGAGGAAGGTATGATGAACACAGCAGCAAGTTTCCCTCAATTATGAAACCAAGGTTTAATCGAGCTAGTAGGAGTAAGGAAACACCCCAAAGGTGTTACTAGATGAGCTTTGGTAGGGCACACTACCGGTGCTAGTAGTAACGTGGAGACCTGCACAACACAACCACAGAACTTTGTCCCCAACTTGCGATGAGGTTGTCAATCTCACCGTGTTTTGCGGAAAACAAAGGATTAAACGTATCGAATGGAAAGAAGTAATAGTTTTCAGAAAGTAAACACAAAGAAGTAAACAGTTTATAGGTTGTATGTAAAGAAAAGGACCCGGATCCATAGTTCACTAGAGGTGGCTCTCCTTAAGATAGATAAGATGCTGGGTGAACAAATTACAGCGGGGCAATTGACAAACACCGAGAAAGCAATACATGCATATACTAATCATCTTGACTCCTTTGGAACTTGATTGGGCATTACAACATTATACATAGACTGCCATCCAACTGCATCTATGACTAATAATCCACCTTCAGGTTATCATCCGAACCCCCTCCAGTATTAAGTTGCAAGCAACAGATTATTGCTTTACGAACTGCGTGTAAAGTAAACAATACGATTGTTCTATGAACAAAGGATTGTTGTTTCTTCCTAGTAGCAACAGCACATCTAGTACCTTAGCGATTTCTGTCACTTCTCCAGATTACCAGAGGCATGAACCCACTATCGAGCATAAATACTAACTCGTGGAGTTGCTAGCATCTACTTGACCAAGATAGCTACTAACAATGAAAAGCATGCAAGATCACAAATAACAAAGACATGATAGAATCAATAATCAATCTGAAATAGCATCTCAATATCCATCGGATCCCCGGAAACACAACATGCAGAATTACAAATAGATGATCTTGATCATGAACGGAGCTCACAAGATCTAGACATTAAAGCACAAAGGAGGAGAACTAGCCATCTAGCTCCTACATGGATCCGTAGTCCAAGGATGAACTACTCACGCATCACACCGGAGGCTTGCATGGTGATGAAGAAGGCCTCCAGGGTGAATTCCCCTCTCCGGCAGGGTGCTGGGAACAACTTCAGATCCCTCCCGATCTAGGGATGGAGATGACGGCGGCTATAGACTCTTTCGTGGATTTTTGATCGAGCACTTAGGGTTTTCGTCCCGAGGGCAATATATAGGCGGAAGGAGAGGCCGAGGGGGTGCCGGGAGCGGCCACACCACCCCTTGGCGTGGGCCAGGCTTGGCCGTGCGGCCAGGTGGTGTGGTGGCCCCTGGCCCCTCTCCGTCTCGTATTCTGTCACTTGATGACATCCGGAAAAATAGGCACTTTGGCTTTTGTCCCGTCCAATTCCGAGAATATTCATTTTCTGACTTTCCTGGAACCAAAAACAGCAGAAATGTATTGGCACAGTGGCTCTTGTTAATAGGATAGTCCAAGAAATCATAAGAAAAGTACTCCAAAGTTGGAAAAAACACAAGAAAGTGGATAAAACCAAGCATGGAACATCAAAAATTATAGATACATTTGCAATGTATCAACATCCCCAAGCTTAACTCCTGCTCGTCCTCGAGTAGGTAAGTGATAAAAAGAAAGAATAATTTTTGAGGTAACATGCACCATCAAAGACTTGATCAAAGTATTTGTAAAACATTCAAAGTTGGGATCATAGTACTTCAATCATAACATGAAAGACAAAGTTCTAGCAATAAGCAAAGAAACTAGGATGCAACATAAAAAGTCACAAACAAAAGATTCATGAATAACAATGCTTTGCAAGACGTTTGTTTGTTTCACATAAAGAAAACATAGCATAATAGTATTCAGCTTGTCCCTCAATAGAGTAGCAAATATAAATGCATAGGACACCTTCAAAGTTCATAAGAGTGACTAGATACAATAGTTTAAAACAAGAAATAACAAGTTATGCATCAATCAACTAGTCTTGGGACAATGTACATAGAACTAAGAATGGCCACTATGCTCTCAAAGTAGGTGCATAAAGGTAGAAGGTGGAGACTCAATATAATGGTGAAAGAAAGGCCTTTTTATAAAAGGAGGTAGGGATTCAAGTCTCATAAAGAGCTTCCAAAGATTATGATACTTATAGCTTTCAGCTCTCATTGCCCCTATCATAAGCATCTTGAAGTGATTAAGGTTAAAGTGAACAAACTATGGTGTACATGCTTGAAGAAGTATAAGTTAGAAATCTCATGTCCCTTGTATACGAGGGCCGCTCCTCATGCTACTCAAGTTTAGTCACCGGTAAGTTCTTGTCATTGTAAGTATATGTGTATCATAGAACACCAGCAGGTACCCCTTGCCCAATGATACAGAAGAATCCCCATATCAAAATGACAAGGCAAGCAGACAACGAGCATCTCAGCATTCTTCTTATTTACCATGGGAATATGGTGCTTTTTCTCTCTTTCCTCTTTTCATAGTATCTCTTTTTTTTCTTTTCCCTTTTTTCTCAATACATGACTCTTATTTTTATAAGAAGAATGCTTCATAGACAGCTCATTATGGTTACGCTGCAGGTTTCCACCATGTCAGCATGGATTAGACCAGCGGCCCAGGCGTTTTTCTAACACATATACATAACTCCATGGACTTACAAGCTCCCCTTTCACTTCACACTAACGACATCCATATACAAAAGAGCATGATATCAACTAGGTACAAGTACCAAGTGCAATGTTGAAAGCGTTCCCCATGAAAGCATGGTTCCGCTAATTCCCAACAAATAAGTGCAAGCATATACAACATAGACGACACAATGGTTCAAGTTTATTAAGGGCAAGTAAAGTAAAGTGTGCCATCAAGTTCGTGAGAGCTTTAATCACTAGTTTTCTCATAACAAGTTTAATTTGGAAGGTAAACAAAAGCATGAATATACTTGGAATAGCATAAGCTAGTAGGTAGGTATGATGGACTCTTTGGAATAACTTGGTTTAGGGAGTTGGATGCATGAGTGGAACTCATATTTGGTTGTGGAGGCTAGCAAAAAGGGGGGCGACAAACTAAGAGAGCAATAATGGCCATAATCATGCAGAGCGACAAAACATCATTGATCAAAGCATAAAGTGATACTACAAGTTGAAAACTAAAGAATCATAAAGGCTATGGTGACTTGAGATAGTCATAACATGGTGTGAGCATGCGCCAAGTCAACCCGAATAAAGCATCAAAGGAGAATACCACTATACTATGCTTTAATATGCTAAAACAACGCATGATTCATCCAAGGCACATTAAGCAATCTCAATTGTTTATAACAAGTCATGCTACAGCAAAGAATACTAAGCATAAATCCAAAATAATATCAAGCATGGCATGACAAAGCATAGGCCACAGTCAAAAACAAGCTCTTTTTACCACATAAGCATGAACTTTCCTACTCTTTTCCAAACCAAACCAAACTATTTGCAAACCAATGTATGAAAGAGGGGGTCCAACCAATTTATTCAGCAAACTAAGCAAACCAAAACAAAAATGAAAAAGAAGACGCTCCAAGAACAAGACAACTGTGCATGAAACAATAAAAATGAAGTGTTTGGAAGAAACCTGGGATTTTTATTGATGAAGAAGGGGATGCCTTGGGCATCCCCAAGCTTTGACGCTTGTACTTCTTGGATGTTTCTTGGGGTGACACACGTGGCATCCCCAAGCTTGAGCTTTAGTCCATCCTTCATCTCATTACTCATTCCTTCCATACACCAGAAAATTTTCCTTCATACAAAACTTCACACAATCTTTATTATCAGCATTAGTGCACTCAAGATAAAAGGTCTTAAGGTTCAGTTCTAACACCAAATAAACTTCCATTAGAACACTAGCTACTGTAGCACTTCCCTCAAAAAGCTCAATTCCCCAAAAGAACTCAAAAAGGAACCAACAAGAAGCAAATGCAGAAAATGGCAGAAATCTGTCAAAACAGACCAGCAGGTAAAGACGAATTTTTTGGAAGACCTTCTGTTGCTCAAATCAAAAAGTGTTGAACTAACGAAAGTTAGATAACAACCTGGGGCAGAAGCACAAAAATTCACGCTCAAAAAGACGTTTAGAGATTTTACACGAATTTTTACGGTGAAGCACAAAAATATGTTTTGGGACATCAACTTTCCCAATCATTACTTCTCTCTCATTAGAGGTTACTCTTGGCACAAAAAGCAAATAAAAAGGATAAGGAGCATTTATTACAGAGGTAATAACTTCCAAGACTCATCTAAAACTTTTGGGTTATCTCCCAATAAGTACTTTTCTTTAACGCCTTTAAGTTAGGCATAAGAAGCAAAGAAAGAATCAAGTGTTCTCAAATGAAGAAGCATTAAGACCGAATTTTGTTTTCATAGGAGAAGCAAAAGAAATCTTTTCTCTCTTTTTAGGAAAGTGTTCTATACCTTTCTTGAGTGGGAGTTGGTATTTAATGGTGCCTTCTTTCATATCAATGATGGCACCAACAGTTATAAGAAAAGGTCTTCCCAAAGTAATAGGACAAGAAGCATTGCATTCAACATCCAAAACATAAAAATGAACGGGGACATAGGAATTGTTAACCATAATAAGAACATCATTAAGACTCCCCATTAGTTTCTTTTTAGCATTATCATCAAGTGGGACATTCAAATAACAATCTTCAAGTGGAGGCAAATCAAGCATATCATAAATCCTTCTAGGCATAATAGAAACACTACTATCAAGATCACATAAAGCTTGGAAATCAAAGTCATTCACTTTCATATTAATGATGGGTTCCCAACCATCTTCTTGTTTTATAGGAATAGAAGCTTTATGTTTCATCTTTTCTTCTTTAATCTTTATGAGAGCGTCAGTAATGTGTTTTGTAAAGGCTATGTTCATAGCACTAGCATTAGGACTTTTAGCAAGCTTTTGTAGGAACTTAATAACTTCAGAGATATTGCAACCATCAAGATTAAAATCAAATTTATCATCTAAAGTAGTAGAACTATTACTAGCCCCAATACTAGTGGTGGTAATAGTAGAAACACCAATGTTTCTAGCAATTTCATCTTCTCTTTCCCACTTAGCATGTAATTCAGCTAATAGTCTAACATTTTCATCAATTCTTACTTTTATAGCATTAGTAGCTGCAAAGGGATTATCATTAGTTTTAGGTTTAGCAGCCATTTTATTCAAAGTAGATTGAGCTTCAGCCAAAGATGCTATATTTCTTTCAGCATTAGAGAGTTTTTCCTCAATAGTTTTAGTGTATGGATTTGCTGCCACGGGGGATAGGTGCCCCCCTGTTGCAAACCGTATGATGTACATAGAGATGTGTGTATAGACCTGACCACGGTAGCTGGAATAGAATTATAATTATGTTAATCGATATTTAGATGTGTCTTAGGTCTAACATTGTTGAGGTGTGTCGCAGTGTCTACTTGTCGTGTAGTTTTAGGAGAAAGAGTAATGTAAGTAAAAGTGCATAGTGTTCTCTATTACCTATGCATGATTTGACCAATCTCATTGGCGTGTAGTAAAATGCATTGGGCCGTATGTAGTAGCTGTGTTTAGCTAGTACATATGTACATATAGCTAACACTTGGCACTATTTAGTACCTTTTATTCTGAATATAGTGACCGTGTTTAGCTAGTATTATACCCGTTTCTTCTAAATATAAGAATATATTTTGATAGACTAAAATACTTTATCATAATATCTACTTCATTTGTCCAAAAAAGAGTGTCGTATCGCGGCAAATGAAGCTTGGCGCTTATTACACTACGAGATGCTCTCATACTGATTATCATTGTTACAACAAAACAAATACTTGTATACTAATTAGAAATTAGAGCGATACTTTGATTTATCATTGTCTGATATTACCTAACTTTGTATATCATTGCTTGACATCGCTATGTAATGGCAAAAGTCTGCCATGGTTTTGTTTTTTCATGATGCATATCAGTGCTTGTACAGTATATGTCGATGGAAGTCGATCCACGCGTTGATTTTTCCGGTGGCAAAGTAGTGCATTGATTGGCTCGTATAGTCCACTTGCTTGCACTATTACCAGTACACGTATATTGAGAAAACTATGTGTTTGCAGGGAAGACTTGTCTATGCTCTTGTTTTGATACTCATTACGATCTGACTGATGTTCTCTATCAGCTTTATTATATATGGGTAAATGAACTATTCCTCTTAAGCTAGTTTAGCACATATCCCGAAGATGCATGGTGGACGACATCTACCCAAATTTAATGCTCTCTCATTTAATAAAACCCTTTTATTGAATTTATTTAGAATTTTGTTAATTACTTTAATTAACAAACATTCACATATATCCCCTTGCAATATTTTAATATCACATGCAGAACCACCTTCTGCAATTTCACCCGAAACAATTTCCGGTTTCTATTGAAACAATTCCTGCGCTTTGCAATTCTTTCGTCTAAAATATATGTGCTCCAAAATGGTGTCCGGTAACTCTTAAGTGTGCCACCCTATGGTTCGCGAATAATGCAGACATGATCGAGACCCTTCTCCGATCAATAATCAGCAGCGGGACCTGGAGATCCGTAGTGACTCCTACACATTCAACGATGACTCCTGTGATCGTGAGAACCTTTAACGCTTGTAACTAAATCCCTTTGTCTCTCGATATATTACATGTCCGAGATTCGATCATCGGTATATCCATACCTAGTTTGATCTCGTTACCGACATGCACTCTTTTCTTGTTCCCGTGATATAACATTCTAGTGATCACATCACTTGCTTGCAAGCTATCCTAATGTGATATCACCGAGAGGGCCCAGAGTATATCTATCCGTCATCTGGATTGACAAATTCCACTCTTGATCCATGAGCCTCAACATAACACCTTCGTAATGAACCCATCTTTATAGTCACCCTATTACGGTGACGTTTGATGTTATCAAGATACTCTTAGGTGTTAGCAATTAACATGATCTCATGGTCTAAGGATAAAGATTACTTCGTATGATGTTATAGCAATATAAACACAATGACTTGATCGTAATGCTATACTTCGGATGAATGTTCATCACATCATTCCACCAATGGTGTGACCTTGTTATTAACAACATCCAATGTCCATGATCAGGAAACCTTGATCATCCTGTTAATCAACAAGCTAGTCTATAAGAGAGGCATGACTAGGAACCCTTTTTGTTTATTAAACACACATGTATTGATGTTTCCTATCAATACAATTATAGCATGTAAAATAAACATCTATCATATACAAGGAATACATAATAACAACTTTATTATTGCCTCTCAGGGCATATTTCCTTCAGTCTCCCACTTGCACTAGAGACAATAATCTAGTTCACATAGTGATAAATCTAACACCCATGGAGTTCTGGTGTTGATCATGTTTTGCCCTAGGGAGTACTTTAGTCAACGGATCTGCTACATTCAGGTCCGTGTGTACTTTACAAATCTTTATATCTCCATCCTTGACATGCTCGCGGATGGAGTGAAATCGGCGCTTAATATGCTTGGAATTCTTGTGAGACCTTGGTTTCTTTGCGTTGGCTATGGCTCCATTGTTGTCACAATGGATCACCATCGGGTCCAACGTACTGGGAACCACACCCAGTTTCGTAATGAACTCTTTCATCCAAACTGCTTCCTGCGCTACTTCTAAAGCAACAACATATTTCGCCTCCGTTGTTGATCCAGCCACCACAGGTTGTTTGGAGCTCCTCCAACTAACTGCTGCTCCGTTCAAGAGAAATATGTATCCGGATTGAGACTTAGAGTCATCCGGATCAGTGTCAAAGCTAGCATCGACATAACACTTAGCGACTAGCTCTTCTTCACCTCCGTATATAAGAAACATATCCTTAGTTCTTCTCAAGTACTTCAGGATATTCTTGACCGCCATCCAGTGTTCCGAACCTGGATCAGATTGGTACCTACTAGTCAAACTAATAGCATGTGCCACATCCGGTCTTGTACATAGCATGACATACATTATAGAGCCTATGGCTGAGGCATAGGGGATCTTATCCATTATCTCTCTTTCTTCCGCCGTAGCCGGACTTTGAGTCTTACTCAATGTCTTGCCTTGCAACATAGGTAAGAACCCCTTCTTACTTCCGTCCATATTAAACTTCTTTAATATCTTATCAAGGTATGTACTCTGTGATAGCCCAATTAGGCGTCTTGATCTATCTCTATAGATTTTAATGCCTAATATGAAGCTTCACCAAGGTCCTTCATCAAAAATTTGCTGTTTAGATAACTTTTAACATTGTTTAAAAGATCTAAATCATTTCCAATCAATAATATGTCATCCACATATAATATCAGAAATGCCACATTGCTCGCACTCACTTTCTTGTAAATACAAGCCTCTGCATAAGTTTGGACAAATCCAAACTCTTTGATCACCTCATCAAAGCAGAGATTCCAACTTCGTGATGCTTGCTTCAGTCCATAGATGGATCGCTGAAGTTTGCACACCTTATTAGCATCCTTAGGATCGAAAAAACCCTTAGGTTGTATCATATACAACTCTTCTTCAATCTTACCATTGAGGAACACAGTTTTGACATCCATCTGCCATATTTCATAATCGAAATATGCAGCAATTGCTAACATAATCCTAACCGACTTAAGCATCGCTACGGGAGAGAATGTCTCATCATAGTCAACTCCTTGAATTTGTCGAAACCCCTTTGCAACAAGTCGAGCCTTATAGATGGTCACATTACCATCAGCATCGGTTTTCCTTTTGAAAATCCATTTATTCTCAACGGCCTTTCGGTCGTGAGGTAAGTCCACCAAGTTCCAAACTTGGTTCTCGTACATGGATTCCATCTTGGATTTCATGGCTTCTAGCCATTTGTTGGAATCCGGGCTCATCATCGCTTCTTCATACGTCACAGGGTCATCCATTTCATCAACCATGAAATTCACAACAGGTTTGCCCGTGACTGATTCGGACGGCTGCACGTGTCCTACTTGACCTGCGAGGTTCGGTAGTGTCCTCTTTTGGAGTTTCATGATCATTATCATTAGCTCTCTCTTCATCGGGTGAAGTCAACTCCAAAACAACTTCTGGTGCTGCGCCACTCGCCATTCCATGAAGAGAAGGTTCAATAACCTCTTCGAGTTCTACCTTCCGACTACTCACACCTTTCGCGAGAAACTCCTTCTCAAGAAAGGATCCATTCTTAGCAACAAAAACCTTGCCCTCGGATCTGCGATAGAAGGTATACCCAATTGTTTCCTTAGGGTATCCTATGAAGACGCATTTTTCCGCTTTGGGTTCGAGTTTATCCGGTTGAAGTTTCTTCACATAAACATCGCATCCCCAAACCTTAAGAAATGACAGCTTAGGTTTGTTTCCAAACCATAATTCATACGGTGTCTTTTCAACGGATTTAGATGGTGCCCGATTTAAAGTGAATGCAGCTGTTTCTAGTGCATAACCCCAAAATGACATATAAGTCGATCGAGAGACATCATAGATCGAACCATATCCAATAAAGTACGATTACGACGTTCTGACACACCATTACGTTGTGGTGTTCCGGCAGGCGTGAGTTGTGAAACTATTCCATGGTCTTTCATATGTGTGCTAAACTCGTAACTAAGATACTCTCCTCCACGGTCGGACCACAGAAATTTGATATTTCTGTTACGATGATTTTCCACTTCATTCTGAAATTCTTTGAACTTTTCAAAAGTTTCAGACTTGTGTTTCATCAAATAGATATACCCATATCTACTCAAATCATCCGTGAAAGTAACAAAATAACGATATCCATTTCACGCCGACACACTCATTGGTCCACACACATCAGTATGTATGATTTCCAATAGATCTGTCGCCCGTTCCATTGAATCGGAAAACAGCGTTCTAGTCATCTTGCCCATAAGGCATGGCTCACATGTATCAAATGATTCAAAATCAAGTGATTCCAAAAGTCCATCAGAATGGAGCTTCTTCATGCGTTTAACGCCAATATGACCTAGACGGCAGTGCCACATATATGTAGATATATCATTATCAAGTTTAATCCTTTTAGCATCAACATTATGAATATGTGTAATACTGCTATCGAGATCCAACAGAAATAAACCATTCAACATAGGTGCATGACCATAAAAGATATTATTCATATAAATCGAACAACCACTTTGCATCAAACATGATCCGGATACAATGTTCATGCTCAGTGCAGTCACCAAATAACAATTATTTAGGTTTATAACTAATCCCGATGGCATATGGAGAGGCAGCGTTCCGACGGCGATCACATCAACTCTTGATCAATTGCCGACCCACATCGTGACCTTATCCCTTGCTAGTTGTCGCTTGTTCCGCAGCCCCTGAACCGAGTTACATATATTAGCAACTGATCCGGTATCAAATACCCAGGTGCTACTGCGAGTACTAGTCAAGTACACATCAATAACATGTATATCACATATACCTTTGTTTGCCTTACCGGACTTCTTGTCCGCCAAATACTTAGGCGATTCTTCCAATGGCGATCCTTGCAATAGTAGCACTCGGTGTCAGACTTAGGGCCATCTCGGGGTTTCTTTTCAGGCGGGGCAACAGACTTGCCACCCTTCTTTCCCTTGTGCTTTTCTTTCTTGTCCTTCTTGAAACCGGTGGTCCTATTGATCATCAACACTTGATGTTCTTTCCTAATCTCCACTTCTGCAGTCTTAAGCATTGACAGAAGCTCGGGAAGAGACTTCTTCATGCCCTGCATATTATAGTTCATCACGAAGCTCTTGTAGCTAGGTGGCAGAGATTGGAGAACACGATGTATGCCTAATTCAATGGGAATCGTTATTCCCAAGGACACAAGCTTATCGGCTGCATCTGGACATTTTGAGTACGTGCTCACTAACGGAGTTGTTTTCCTCTATCATGCAGCTAAAGAACTTTTCTGTAGCATTATAACTCTCTACGGTAGCATGGGTATCGAAAATCATTTTCAATTCTCCCATGGTATCAAAGGCATTGCCATTTTCGAAACGCTTTCGAAGTTCTGGCTCTAGCCCATACAGTATGCCGCAATGAACTAAGTTGTGGTCCTCCTGACGAGTTATATAGACGTTCTTTTCCTCGTCAGGGGCATCAGGAGCTGGTGGGGGGCCTAGCGGCGCATCTAGCACATATTGCTTTTGTGCAGTAGTGAGGAGAATCCTCAAATTCATAGCCTAGTTGGTGAAGTTGCTACCATTCGTAGCAAGTTTCTCTTCTCCATGAACACATTGAAATTAAAAGCAGGTGGTGCCATCTACAACAGAATTTGTAAAGTATATTTAGACTAATTTTATGATAGATTAAGTTTAACTAATCCAAATTACTAATGAACTCCCACTCAAAAACGACATCCCTCATGTCCTTTTGGTGATTACATGAACCAAATCCACTACACCAAGTCCGATCATCACGTGATTCGGTGTAGCTTCAAAGGCGAGCATCTATATGGGCATCATATCAACTATATGAGTCATGCTTAACCTTTTGGTCCGTGTTCCGAGGCCATGTCTGTACATGCTAGGCTCGTCAAGTAAGAACCTTAGTATTTGCGTGTGTAAAACTGTCTTACACCCGTTGTATGAAAGCGTAGAGTTGAAAACACCCGATCATCACGTGATGCATCAAAACACGATCCACAAAACGGTGCATACTTAAGGAAGAACACATTTTATCTTAATATCTAAATGAGGTATCATCTTATAATGCTATCAAACGCGCCAAACTAGCAGTATAAGATGCTAACATCTAATGTGTGAAGTGAGATGATATGGTCCATGCATTTGATCTCTATCATTTGCATCGTGGTATGATCTCTATCATTCCTTTGTGTGTAAGGCCAAGGTCTATGGAACTTACACGTTAAGTGAGTTGTAAGAGTATCTACCATACATCTACTTATAACAATACCATATCAAAACACTAGCCCAGCAACGATCTAAACTAGACGCCTCTAATTTATCAATTGCAAGTTTTACGTGGCTTAGGGATTTCGGAGATAGAACCTGTCTAACCTACGAACATGAACCACAACAAGGATAACCAAGTTATTAGCAACTCGTTGTAAATCAGATATTGACTATAGTAGGAGAGACAGACACCCGCCAGCCACTTATGCAAAACAAGTTGCATGTCAGTCGTGGAACCGGTCTCATGTACGATGACATGTAAGGTTGGTCCGGACCGCTTCATCCCACTATGCTACCAATATCCAAAATACATAGAATATGCAATAACATGATCATCATCGCCCACATATCAACCATATGTGTACTACCCGTGCAAAGCACCTACGCATAGATCAGGCCCTGATACCACTGTTGGGTCCGCAACATAGAAAACAAAAAATTTTCTACGGTGTGAACTACACGCCAAGATCTATCTACTAGGTACAAAGCAAACGGGTGGACATACATCCATAGATAACTTACCCTCGTAGACAACGAGCTTTGTTAACGAGTAGGAACTCGTGGTTCATGTAGTCGTACACTTGCCGATCTCAAGATCGTGAGGAAGTCCGAGCGCCGCAACTTAGCAGCGCATCCGCACTCGCACACACGTTCAAGCCACCGGACAACCTCCACCTCCTCGCTTCAGCGATCCAGCGGAAGCAGCAACTCCTTCCAGACGAAATGCCACCGGGAACATGTATCTCGCTAATCCGAGGAGAGATCCTTCACAAGGAGGTGTGTGGAAGAAGGAGGGAATGGGTGGCCTTTTATAGGAGGAGGGGGGGTGCCCCCTCTCTCCATGGCCGGCGCATGGGGGGGTGACCCCTCACCTCCCCCATTCATGTGGTGGTAACTCCTCCACATTAAAATGCCTCTTCACATTCCCTTTTAAAGTCTCCACTTTAAATGCATTAAGTTTCTCCAAATTTAATGCTCTCTCATTTAATAAAACCGTTTTATTGAATTTATTTAGAATTTTGTTAATTACTTTAATTAACAAACATTCACATATAGCCCCTTGCAATATTTCAATAGCACATGCAGAACCACCTTCTGCAATTTCACCCGAAACAATTTCCGGTTTCTATTGAAACAATTCCTGCGCTTTGCAATTCTTTCGTCTAAATATGTGCTCCAAAATGGTGTCCGGTAACTCTTAAGTGTGCCACCCTATGGTTCGCGAATAATGCAGACATGATCGAGACCCTTCTCTGATCAATAATCAGCAAGGACACGGAGATCCGTACTGACTCCTACACATTCAACGATGACTCCTGTGATCATGAGAACCTTTAACGCTTGTAACTAAATCCCTTTGTCTCTCGATATATTACATGTCCGAGATTCGATCATCGGTATATCCATACCTAGTTTGATCTCGTTACCGACATGCACTCTTTTCTCGTTCCCGTGATATAACATTCTAGTGATCACATCACTTGCTTGCAAGCTATCCTAATGTGATATCACCGAGAGGGCCCAGAGTATATCTATCCGTCATCTGGATTGACAAATTCCACTCTTGATCCATGAGCCTCAACATAACACCTTCGTAGCACTGAACCCATCTTTATAGTCACCCTATTACGGTGTGACGTTTGATGTTATCAAGATACTCTTCCGGTGTTAGCAATTAACATGATCTCATGGTCTAAGGATAAAGATTACTTCGTATGATGTTATAGCAATATAAACACAATGACTTGATCGTAATGCTATACTTCGGATGAATGTTCATCACATCATTCCACCAATGGTGTGACCTTGTTATTAACAACATCCAATATCCATGATCAGGAAACCTTGATCATCCTGTTAATCAACAAGCTAGTCTATAAGAGAGGCATGACTAGGAACCCTTTTTGTTTATTAAACACACATGTATTGATGTTTCCTATCAATACAATTATAGCATGTAAAATAAACATCTATCATATACAAGGAATACATAATAACAACTTTATTATTGCCTCTCAGGGCATATTTCCTTCAGTTTTATCTCAAAGAAAGTATCTTTAGGCACAGGTGGGGCAATAGGTGTGCTCATAAAATCATTGTTGTTGGTGCTAGTGAAGTCACACAACTTAGTGTTTTCAAGAGTAGTTATTTTTTTGTGTTTTCAAATAAGAAATCAAACTAGTGAAACTATTTTTTTGTGTTTTTTTTGAATAAGAAACAAACAAATGAAGCAAAAAGAAACTAAGCAAAACAAAAATAACAAAGTAAAGAGATTGGTTATGAGGGACTCCCCTTGTGAAGATGTCCTTGACTCCCTGGCAACGGCGCCAGAAAAATGCTTAATGTCTCAATGCACGGCACCCAGAAAAATGCTTGATGGCGGTGTTGATGTAGAGCTCGTTGGGAACCCCAAGAGGAAGGTATGATGAGCACAACAACAAGTTTCCCTCAGTTATGAAACCAAGGTTTAATCGAACCAGTAGGAGCAAGGAAACACCCCAAAGGTGTTACTAGCTGAGCTTTGTATGCACTACCGGTGCTAGTAGCAACGTGGAGACCTGCACAACACAACCACAGAACTTTGTCCCCAACTTGCGATGAGGTTGTCAATCTCACCATGTTTTGCAGAAAACAAAGGATTAAACGTATCGAATAGAAAGAAGTAATAGTTTCCAGAAAGTAAACACAAAGAAGTAAACAGTTTATAGGTTGTATGTAAAGAAAAGGACCCGGATCCATAGTTCACTAGAGGTGGCTCTCCTTAAGATAGATAACATGTTGGGTGAACAAATTACAGCGGGGAAATTGACAAACACCAAGAAAGCAATACATGCATATACTAATCATCTTGACTCCTTTGAAACTTGATTGGGCATTATAACATTATACATAGACCGCCATCCAACTGCATCTATGACTAATAATCCACCTTCAGGTTATCATCCGAACCCCCTCCAATATTAAGTTGCAAGCAACAGATTATTGCTTTCCGAACTGCGTGTAAAGTAAACAATACGATTGTTGTATGAACAAAGGATTGTTGTTTTCTCCCTAATAGCAACAGCACATCTAGTACCTTAGAGATTTCTGTCACTTCCCCAGATTACCAGAGGCATGAACCCACTATCGAGCATAAATACTAACTCGTGGAGTTGCTAGCATCTACTTGGCCAAGATAGCTACTAACAACGGAAAGCATGCAAGATCACAAATAACAAAGACATGATAGAAATAATAATCAATCTAAAATAGCATCTCAATATCCATCGGATCCCCGGAAACACAACATGCAGAATTACAAATAGATGATCTTGATCATGAATGGAGCTCACAAGATCTAGACATGAAAGCACAAATGAGGAGAACCAGCCATCTAGCTACTACATGGATCCGTAGTCCAAGGATGAACTACTCACGCATCACACCGGAGGCTTGCATGGTGATGAAGAAGGCCTCCAGGGTGAATTCCCCTCCGTGAGGTGCGGAAGAGCCAGATCCTCCCGATCTAGGGATGGAGATGACTCTGCCAGACTCTTCGTGGATTTTTGACCGGGCACTTAGGGTTTTCGTCCCGAGGGAAATAGATAGGCGGAAGGAGAGACCGAGGGGTGCGGAGCCACACCACCTCGGCGTGGGCCTGGCCGCATGACTGTGTGGTGGTGGCCCCGCCCTCCCCTCGTGATTCGGCACTTGAGTGACATCCAGGAAAAATAGGCACTTTGGCTTTTGTCCGTCCATTCGAGAATATTCATTTTCTGACTTTCCCGGAACCAAAAACAGAGAAAAGCATAACTGGCAATTGTGGCTCTTGTTAATAGGTTAGTCTAGGAAATCATAAGAAAAGTACTCCAAAGTTGGAATAAAACACAAGAAAGTGGATAAAACCAAGCATGGAACATCAAAAATTATAGATACATTTGCAATGTATCACCGCTGAGCCCAACATACCATGTAGGCAAGAGCCGCCGAATTCTAAGACTCGCCATGTAGTGGCCTTAGTACCGACCGCTCTCTTTTTCTGTTTTCTTTTGCCATTTGCCAGCACCCTTTGGTTTTGATAGGTATGTGTTCGACGAAGTTAGCAAGGTTACCCTTCCGGCTTGGCCTGAGCAGGGTTTATGGACACTGCTTGGTTATTCTTCAGAAATCTTAGTCTCATTCGAATCTTGTTCGTAATCGGATACTATTTTGCTTTCTTCTTGATTTGTACCTTTAAATTGCATCATTTGTATTCTTGATTCATTGGGTCATCGTTACATATATATGTTTACTATGGGTTCTGTTGTAAACTATTGTGATATAACTACTTGTAATAAAATCCACCCACACGAGAGTGTCTGGTGGACGTCTTTGAATCGCTTCTATGCGGATTTTGGCGGAAATGCTAAAATCTGCATAGACCCAATTCGGGGGCATTACAAAAGTCTTGCAAGCAGACCATCTTAACGAGGTCAACTATGAAAGCAGAAATCACATCATTAGACATAGCCAACATTGAAGTATAGTGGCTTTGTGAACCTTTGATGAACTTACCTGTGGTTGAAAAACCAATACCCGCAATCCTTATGAACCGTGATAATCAACTTGTGATTTTTAAAGTGTTCTAAGAATAATATAAAATCAGCAAGGCATGTGAAAAGGAGGCTGAAATCTATCAGAAAAATGAAAAACTCAAGAGTTATTGTATTGGATTATATCAAAATATCTAAAAACTTGACAGATCCCTTCACAAAGGGTCTATCATGTAACGTGATAGTTAATGCATCGAAAGAGATGGGTATGAGACCGACAATATGATTTGATCATAGTGGTAAACCACTCCTTGTGATTGAACATCCCATGAATTAGAATTAGAATTAGGAGACACATTATTGGTCAATTGAGAGAAGAGTATCCTTATCTTTATATAATACCATTCCATGAAGATGCAATACTCCTCTATTATGCACGTCAGACTGATTTTTATCTCTAAGTGGCTTATTTTTTAAATAGAGATATTGTCTTGCAGAACATCTTTTGAAAACACACCTATATGAGTCCGCCAGTTAAACATCATAGTTTGTGAGAGTTGGGTTCTCTCAAACAAACTCATGAAAGGTCGCGGAGTATGACGCATAAGCTCCACCCGCGGGATATCGATCAAGGCTTTATGTGAAAATAGATTTATAGCAAACTTGCGTTTAAGGCATAGTCTATTGTCAAAACGTAAATTAGCGTAGCATGTAGTCTAGGTGGAAGTTCAACTTAACGGTCGCCACTGTAGTACTGGTATATAAAACAATGCTTTGAAACCATATACAAACTTTGTGTGTCTTTGAGATCTGGTGGAGGAGTGTTGGATTTTTTCCTAAATACGACCCATCCCATTTATTATTTGAAAATAATTTCTGAAACCCTAGAGGCTCATTTGGCCTATTCATGCATGGCAAGAGGTTGGGCAAAAGTTTAGTCTCACATTACTAGGTGAGAGAAAGTTTGGCCTTCTTATAAGGAGGTCTACTCTACAACTTGTAAAAACATGAAAAAGAGAGAGACCTACACATACTCCTCCGCTGCCGCCCGCCTCGCCTCATTGCAACGCGCGTGTTGTGGGCTGCGGGAATCTCACAGAGATGAGTTTCTTTTTGTCACGTATGACTAGAATATGAATATTTTGCGCGAGTGGATTTTTAATACGGACTAAGTGGAAAATGAATATGAACTTAGTGGAGGATGCCCGGCTTCGACTGCCGCCTATTCGGTTCAACTCCCGTCTCTTTGTTTCATCTCCCGCGCAGCCAATTCGCCTCTCCCTCCGTGCCTATATACCAGGGTCGCTCCTCTCGACATTACACCAACACCATCACCTAGCGCTTCCAGTTTTAGAGCTTTGAGCAATCACCAGTTTTCTCTATCCCGTTTTGCAGCGTGCACCTTGAGCCGGGACAGTAGGCCTTCCGGGATCCCGCTGTTTCGAGTCCTGTACGGGAGAAGGGCGATAGGGTTTTTGGGGAGCGCTCACGCGCGACTACTGGTTTCATCACGGTCTCCTTGACGGACAACAACGACATCTTTCCCAACGACGATTTCTTCCCCGACAACGATAACCTCTTCGACAACATGACTGATCCCAATGGCAATGTCAACGCGAGAGGTTTATCTTCTGCACCATATGCTAAATCCCTCCATCTTGTTTAGAGCTTCTGTCGTCTATTGCAAATTAGGCTTCTTATACTATCTGTAGCAATCTGTTTACAATTGTTTTTTACACTCTCTGCACCATTCCATGATTAGTTTAATTACAATATCTCTAGTCATGTTTTATCTACTATTATCGTTGATTAAATTCTGTAGAAAATTGCTCTTTTTTTTTCCAATAATAAACTGATCTGCACACACACACTGTTTTCATACCTTTCCAGTAAATCTGGACCAATCTAGCTCCTTGCTTTCAATAGACCAAAAAATACACACTAACCGACTGTTTCACTAGCTCGTGCAACTCTGACAGCAACCCCAGCTGAATCAAGACTGTTGTCTGCCTCACAGCGTGCCGCAGTCGTAGTCCGGCATCATCAGGAGGCCCTTTGCCAGCACCCCGGACAGCAGCCTGTCCCGCAAAAATCTCACCGCAGCGTGATCACTCTGCTGCACCAGCCCTACCACGTAGGACGCCGCGATCACCTGGGCGCACCTCCACCGCCGGATCCCGGCGTACCTGCGCAGGGCCGCCTCAACCGTCTCCGTCCCGTCACCGACGATGGCGTCGCCGAGGCACCGCGCCAGGACGACTGCGTCCTCAAGCGCCACGCACGCGCCCTGCGCCAGGTCGCCCGCGACGCACACGTTCCCCTTGCTGATGCTCGCGGACAGCAGCGACAGCGGGGGCCGGTAACGCAGCGGCGCCACGAGCACGTCGTTCATCTCGCTCCTCTCCACCGCTTCCAGCACCTTGGCAGGGGCGTTGATGCTCCTCAGCTCGGCCAGCACGAACTGCTTCATCGCCGCGGGGCTCCGGCGGTCATCGTCCTCCTTGCCATCGGGACGGGAAGGCGGAGACCACGTGAAGAACCAGTAGACGTCGGTGTCGTTGCAGGGGAGCATGCCGGCGCATCATCTTGAAAACAAAAACCACGAGGACTAAAGCTCGTTGAGTTGTTGATGTACTCCTCTCAATAAGATGAGTGTCTTATCTGGGTAATGATATTAAGATAGTCACACATCTACTTCTTCTTATGGGCGTCTTGAATCGTTGACTCAAATTTTGTGGGAAAGGATCCATACGGATTGGTCAGCTTATAGAACTTCCCTCGGGGGTTACAAAGCGTGTCATATGGAACTCTTGCTTCTTGCATCAACAATAAGCGATAAGAATGAACTTTATCACAAGATAAAAGATACATGAAAGAGTTCTCATAGTTCTTCCTTAGGATAATTCTTGAAAGCACTCATTAGATAGAGTTCTAATAGCATGATGTGAATATTAAATCATGACAATGTGTTGTCCCAAAGTTACTCCTGGCACATCATCACTAAATTCACATATTAAATCAAAGAGTCATACTCCCATATGAAAATTGGTTTTAATGAATTAGAACACGAAGTCGCTTGTTAAGCTTTATGAAAATAAAGCACCTTGATCATCAATTAAGATCTTACTCCTTTTGCATTGCATTAGTCAATAGGTTTAGAATTCTGATTAAATGTGATATATAATCTGCACATGACCAAGGATAACCTTATGTCTCCCTAATGGCAACAACATCCTTAGTTGGGATCTCTATTACTTCAACTGTACTATCCCCTAGACCTTCATGAGCCTTACGATCTAACTCTTGTGTCCAGAGTTTACTATGCATCTTCTTTAGACCATAAAAGTGACACTTCTACCTAGTTTAAGACAATTGCAGTTTTCTTTTAAGCTGCAAGACATGGCTGAATTAAGGATTATCCCCAAACGCTAGTAGCGAAGTATCTGAACATCCCCATTATCAGTTCTGATAAATTACGCAAATGGAGTAGGTCATGCATCTTTGAAAGTAGCTGAATCATTACATGAAAGCACAAAAGGCATGCGTCGGCCATCAACTGCATATGGCTCATAAGCGGACTAATGAAAGTTACTCCGCATCCTGTCAGGATGAACAACGTAATTGATGGGAAAACAAGGCCATCAAGTAGCAAAAATAGATGTGGTTTGCTAACAGCACCTAAACTTGGATCCCTCTGATCATAATGAGTAAGGAACGTGGCTGGACTCCTTCCTAATACTATTTAATTTACCAAGGAGTTTTTTTGCACATCCAATGTCAACAATAGTTCTAGGTGAAGGTATCAAGTGTCATTATTTTGCATTAGGAGGCCAATAATTAAAAGCCAGCGGCTTTCTTGTGGAACACAATGATACTGTATTAAGCATTTCACTTTCTTTCTGAGGATAGGCACTTTATTTTGTCATCAAGTAGGCGTACTATTTCTTTTTCCACTTCACTTCATTTCAAGCCAACCTTTAGTCTTCTATTAAATTCACCAGTGGCTTTGCTGCTTCACTCATAAATCATTTGATGGACTGAAATTTATCATGGACATGAAACCCTTCAAGAACATTGGATACCAAAGGCCTTACATGGACATCCTTTAGGTACCTTCATGAATTATTCTTCTTGCAATGTTTCCCACGAAAGTTTAGCATAGACAACCCTTGAACAAGTATCATCTGAAATCTATACTTAAGATTGTCGGCCTTAGAGGTTTTTCCCAATTAAGTGGGCATGGTAGTTCTTCATCCCCTCTCATATTCGGCTCATTAGAAAAGCTTGACGATCGATTGGGAGCCCGTTCTTGATAGAAAATAAATCACTTCTTTCTGGATTCTTCAGTAAATTTATATGGAGGAATTATTTCATGTTTCCTGGTAATGCCCTTTAATACCCATTTAGATTTCTTCATGCTTGATTATTTAGAAAAGGAACCTTTGCCATCTCTATCCAATAGTCTTTTCTTTGCTCTTCCTCTTGTATATGCTGCAGAAGGGTTCCTCGTCTTTAACGATATTTAGCTTGGGAGATTATTTCTGACACAAGGATATGACTATCCCAAGCAAGAGATACAACCATTACCTTGCAGAAGTCCACTTGACGTGTCACCTACTATCCTCAAATAGTTTCTTCCAAATATGATTTTTAGGCGAAAGAGTGTGATTGGCGGATATCATATACAAAATCAATAAGAATTTTTTTGTCGATTATGACGGGTTACATCTTGACTGCCATTAGATTAAGAGGTACAACATAATTGTCATATCAGAATCCTATTATTTTGCTATTATGTGGTGATATTTCTTATTTATTTCTAAACTACGGTGGCATAGGATTATAAAGTGCTTTGGTGCCAGATCATGCATAATAGTAATGGCTAGTTTCTTTAAAGTATCTTGGAGGGAAGGAATGGAAAGCACCCACATATTCATAATTTTACCTTGACAATATAAGTCTCTTCATCAAGTTCAACTATACTTCTGATGTGCATACTAGCCACATTTTCCGATTTACCTCTTATTATTTGGGTTTTCGATGTAGGATGAATTCCTTCAATTATTGTTTTTTTTCTCTTGGAGAGGATTCTCTTCACTTCCTTGACTGTTTGGGATATTCCAAAATATGCCAAGAGGCTGTTAGAGGGCTGTCATCTCACTTTACATTAGGTTCTGGGAGGCGATGTTGCTTCTTCTGCTTTTCAATAATACTTTCGTGCAGTTAGGGTGATGATTGTGTACCACCACCTTGGCCAGTTACCACTCTTTTAGACTTCGATGTGTTACATTGCTTCCATATTGCAACCTGATCTGGAGATCTACAAATCTGTCAGGCAGACACCAATTCATTAACACTGGCCTTTTTTGTTATAGTGTTTGAATTACGTTCATGATCTATTTTGACCCTACCTTCACTTACCTAGACCAAATTCCATGAAAGCCTTGCTTCTTAGCCGTGAATTAGTATTAAGTAAATCCAAGGTCTTTTGAATTATGGTAGATCGTAAAACTCCTCTTTACTTCAATGTTTTCAATTTTGATTAGGTTCAATTCAACCTTTGAAAGATATGCAATAAATATCATTCAGGTAAATCATTGATGAGGACGATGGGTCTGATAAATCTCTGTTTTTATATAAGCTCTTACTAGTCCTTTATTAGGGCAGATTTCCTCCATAGTCATTCAGTGGCGCAGCTTTGATGGAAAAGAATTTTGATAGATGGTCGACTAAAAGTGTTGAATGAAGATTAGCAAGCTAAAATTCATGGCTCTCTCTTGTGGTAAGTTCTTGAGGGTAGGGGTCTATACATGAATTTGTATCAAGGAAGTTTGACTAAAAGTTTAACCCTTAGAACCTCATCGGTGGTTATACCGAATTAATTAGACGTTCACATATAGTCTTTGAAACGATTACGTTGGATATGGATAAGGATCTTCTTTATCTCAAGTGAAATTGCTTCTTGTGTAAAATACCAGCGATGAGGGCCATGTTATTGTCTTGAAACCCTTAGTCTTCTTATTTGGTAGTTCTCTTTTATATAAACTGTCGTAAGAAATCTTCCCAAGCAGTTTGGAGTGGTTAGCAATCATATTCCTACAAACTCCATGCATGTTGGTGAAACGAAAGCAACTTCGGACCAAACTTAACAATCTGAAAGTAAATGAAGCTAAAAACTCTAAAAAGACCTATAAACAGCTAATATGGCGGCGGAAAATAAGCATTGATAGGTGCGATTACATGTTGTAGCATTATTCTTAACTAGTTTTGAAATTTAAAGATATGCTCAAGAGACAATCCTTAGGGCAACGGTCCAAAGTCTAAAGATTCTTGAATAATTAGTTGATCTAAAACTACAAATCCCAGCATCCTCTTGTAAGTAGCAAAGTGGGACTAAACTTTAGTCTCATCTCTTGCCATACCACATGGGCCAAGAGAATTTGTATTGGGCTATGGGCTAAGGCCCAATGCCAAATTCCAGCAATCCCCACAAAGTCTCATTGCCACATTTAAATACCATTATTCTAGAACATTGTTTATATACCGGTGTGTGATCGATACTGTTAAGTTGAACTTTCACTAAGAAGTTTATATTACGCTAGTTTTCAACTTGTATAATGGACTATGCCTTGAATAGTGACTAGTTTGCAACTTGAATAATTGAGACTGCTAAATTGAACTTCCACTAGCTTCATGAAGGAGATATGCCCTAGAGGCCAATAAATAAATTTGTCTTATTGTTATATTTCTAAATGTTCATAATTGTTATGTATCGTGCTATAATTGTATTTAGCGAGAACATAAATACATGTGTGGTATATAAATAATCAGATCCCTAGTATTCTCTAGTACTAGTTCGTTGGAAAGATGATGATCGAGGTTTCCTGATCATAGACTTGACATAAAACAATCACATGACAATGAGGTCACTTAATGAAGTGATAGACGCACCCGACCATAAAATTGCAACGTGATCTAGTCACAGAGTTTAACGTTACGATATCTAGCAAAGCGTAATGACTTAATCCTTTGACCGTGAGATCATGTTTAATCACTATCTCTGGCGGCTGCTTTGATCACATCAACCGTCAAGACTGTAACTGGGTGACCATAAAGGTGTGATTTAGGTATTCTAGAGGAATAGTTGAGGCGTATGATCGAGATCGGGATTTGCTCATCCCAGTGATGGATAGATACGCTGGACCCTGTCGGTGAGACCACATCAATGAAGCTTGCAAGCATGCGACTAAGTCATGAGGATTTAATATCACGAGAATGAGTAAACGCGTTTGTCGATAACAAGATTGAACTGTATAGGATACATGAGATCAGATCTTGGACAAACCAGGTATCATTGTGCAAAGGAAATAAGACTCGTCGTTTAGAAGGTTCAAGTAAACATCAGTATTTCGTGGAATGAGCAGGGATCATCATGTGTTTCCAAACACAGATGATGATCATTGATCGAGGAGAGATCCCCTCCATACCTGAGCATTCCCGAACCGTAAGGGTGTCACGCTTAAGGGTAATCGATATTGAGGATTGATCTACTACCGATAGAGAAATAGTAAGAGAGAACCGGAATAGTTCCGGAGAGAATACCGAAGTGTTCGGAGTCCGTTCGGAAGGTGTTTTGAACAAGGAGGAATTAAATAATATATTTAATATTTAATTATGAATTAATAATAAATATAAATTATTAAAAGGAAAATCCTCCCCACATGGGCCCTCCCTGGGAGGAAGGAGGCCCAAGAAGGAGAGGAGGTGGTGGCCCATGGTGGCCCGAGGCACCATGGGGGGCACCCACCCTATCGACCACCCTTGGTGGGCCAAGGCACGTGTGGGTGGGGACCACCCCGCCGGTGCGAGCCGTCCTCCACCTCTCTCAACCAATAGTCCCGCCCTGGGACTTGAAGGGACCAAGGTGGAGAGGTATGGCATTTACCATTATATGACGTCATCTCAGCGACATGGTGTAGCGGGTTCTCGGCTGCGAACGTGGGATGATGGATGTTCGCAGGACGGTGGCGTCATCTGGCATCGTGGAAGCATCGATGACACATGCCTAGTAAGGTCAATGCTTTGATCCCTCTTGCAGGCGGTTTTGCGGAAGACAGTTGCAACAACTTCTACAGTGTGTGTGCCGGGGTGCGCCCCGAGGATCTACTGGACTGGTTGTGGCCCTTGCTCAACGATGGGTTGGCTTGGTGAGGCCTTTGTTTTTTAGATGATAGGTGTAGGTATGTTTTCAAGGCACACAACGCTATTCATTGTCACCCCCTTCATCTGTCTTATAGGTGTAGCGAGCTGTCACTATAATGGTGGATTTGAGTTAATCTTTGCATTCTTAAGGCTTTATTCAATATAATCTAATAAAATATTGTGTGCATCTTTTTGATGCAGAGCCCGGGGTTACAACCTCCATTTCAGAAAATAAAAATCTCATTCAAAGTAGATAATCCTTGTTGGAATTTGGTAAGTATTGGGCTCTTGGCCCATTAGATAAATTATGAAATTCTCTTTGGCCCATTTGTGCATGTCAGCATATGACTGTGCTTGTGGTGCTAAAGTTTAGTCCCACATTGCAAGTTGAGTGAGAGTTATGTTGGAATTATGCCCTAGAGGCAATAATAAAGATGTTATTATTATAATTCTTGTTCATGATAAAGTTTATATTCCATGCTAGAATTGTATTAAGCGGAAACATTAATACTTGTGTGGTTTGTGAACAACACCGTGTCCCTAGTACGCCTCTATGGACTAGCTCTTTGATCAATGATGGTTAAGGTTTCCTAACCATAGACATGAGTTGTCAATTGATAATGAGATCATATCATTGGGAGAATGATATGGTGGACAGACCCAAACTAAGCGAAGCAATTAGATCGTGTCATCGTGTTCGTCTTTGCGAAGCTTTTCTTATGTCAAATATTGTATTCCTTAGACCATGAGATAATGCAACTCCCTGGTATCGGAAGAAAGCTTTGAGGTCATCAAACGTCATCCTATGAGAGGGTGATCATAAAGGTGTCTCTCAGGTGATCGGAAAGTATCATTGGGTTGTATGTATCGAGATGGGATTTGTCCCTCCCAAGTCGTAGAGATATACTTGGGCCCACTCGGTAATCGATATCAACACCGCTTGCAAGCATGTGGTTAAGGAGTTAATCACAAAGTGATATCGGATTACGGAGCAGTAAAGTACTTCGTGAACGAGATTGAACTAGGTATGACGATACCGACGATCGAATCTCGGGCAAGTAAAATATCGCGAGACGAAGGGAATATATATATGGGATTGATTGAATCCTGGCATCGTGGTTCATCCGATATGATCATCGATGAATGTGTGGGAGTCAATATGGGTGCCCAGACCCCGCTGTTGATTATTGATAGAAGATCATGTCTGCATATTCTCGAACCCTTGGTCACACTTAACGTGTCTCGACGCTAGGATAGATTGGATAATTGGTTTATGAATTTTTGTTCGGAGTCTCGGATGGGATCTGGGATATCACGAGAGGTTCCGGAATGGTCCAAAGAATAAGATTCATATAAGGCAGTGCAGTTTTTGGAGTTCGGAATAGTTCCGGGTTAATCGGTATTGTACCGGAAGCTTCTAGAACCTTCCGGAAGGGGGCCAACGTGGTCCCACCTTCCGGGAGGGGGCATGGACCTATGAGGGAGTGTCCTGGCCGCATTGGTCCAGGGGCACAAGGCCCCATAGGGCCCAGCCAATCCTAGAGAGTTTAAATCGTTTAAACTAGAGATAAGATAAGATAGGATTTCTAGATAAGGGAGAGTTTAAATTGTTTAAACTAGAGATAGGCTTGGAGGAGAGGCTAGGGCTGGCGCACCCCCTCTATATAGAGGGCTGGTGCGCCCCTCTCACACCCTTACACCTTCCTCCAAACCCAGTTGCCTGCGCCCTTCCTCTCTCCCTCCCATTGTTTGTGGCGAAGCCTGCGCAGAAATTCTCCACCATATACACCACGCCGTCGTCTTGTAGATCAATCTATCTCTCCACCATACTTGCTGGTCCGAGGAAGGAGGAGGCGCCGAGGTGCCGCACGTGTGCATCTCACGGAGGCACCGCCACTTGTGGTGCTAGATCGGATCGGATCGCGAGGAGGAGAAACGAAATGCGACTACATCACCCACGTTCCGATTTAACGTTCAACAGGCGAATCTTCAAGGGTATGAAGATCTAATCCAATCTCTCTCGTTGTTTGCATCTCCTAGATTAGATCTTGGCTTTCCCTCTGTTCGCTCAGTAGAAAATTTTGATTTACTATGCTGAAACCCTTCAAGGTATCGAGCTAGATCTATGCGTAGATGTGATTCACGAGTAGAGCATAACATGGTTGTTAAGGCGTTGATGTTTTCTGTTGGAAGCCTCTTGTTCGTGTTCTTCTTATGACGGGATAGTGAGATTGAAGCGGTCCAGGCCAACCTTACGTGACGCCGTCATGAGACCGGCTCCGCACTTGACGTGTGGCTTGTACCACACATGCGGTGGTGGATGTCAGTTTCTCTCACTATAGTTGTCATGGGATTAACACGGAGTTTGGCAACCATAATATCACCGTTGTGGCTTTCCGGAGGTAAGAAGCGTTCTTAGCCTCTCCTCCCATGAGCCACGTAAAACATGCAACAACACAGTAGAGGCGTCTAACTTGTTTTGCGAGTGTTTTCGTGATATGGTATGGCCCAAGATGTGATGTGTATATTGTATCGATGATCATGTTTTGTAATGTTTCACGACTTGCATGTCGATGAGTACACAACCGGCGAGCCATATGGTTGTCTTTATAATTGTGTATGACCTCAGTCAACTTCTTATACACCATGTAATAACTTTACTTTATCGCTAAGTAGTTAGCAATAGTTGTAGTTGCTATTCGTGGTGGAGGCAATCATGGTGGAGTGATGGAGATCATGCCGGAGCACAAGATGGAGATCATTGCTTGAAGATTGGCTATACCATATCACATAAAGTTATATGCATGTGATGTTTATCCTTTTATGTATCTTATTATGCTTAGATCGCGGTAGCATTATAAGATGATTCCTCACTTAAAGATCAAGATAAAACTGTGTTCTCCCCAAGTATGCACCGCTATGAAAGTTCGTCGTGTCCAAGCATCACGTGATGATCGGGTGCTATAGACTCTACGCTCACATACAACGGGTGCAAGCCAGTTTTGCACACGCGGAAATACTTGGGTCTAACTTGACGAGCCTAGCATGTACAGACATGGCCTCGGAACACAAGAACCGAAAGGTTAAGCATGAGTCATATGAATGATATGATCGACACCGTTGTCCACCATTGAAACCACATCTCTTCTTGTGATGATCGGATTAGGTGTGGTGAATTTGGATCATGTTCACTAAGCAACTTGAGGGATGTTGAATTTAGTGGGAGTTCATCTAGTAATTTGATTAAGTTGAACTATTTATCATGAACATAGTCTAAATTGTACTTGCAAATGTAGATCACATGGCCAAGTCCAACTTCAACTTCAACGTTTTGCTGAGAAAGAAAAGCTTAGAAACAATGGGTCTAACTTCACCAACTGGTTCCATAATCTAAGAATCATTCGTCTGGCGGACAAAGGACTATGTCCTTGAGAAAGCGTTAGGTAACCCCTTCGCTGCAAGCTGCGCGGTGATGAGAAAGCCGTCGATTCGTAAAGATGATTATGGTGTGATTAAGAGCACCATGTTGTTTGCTATGGAACCGAACTTCAAAATCGTTTTGAAAACTATCCGGGCCCTTTGAGATTCTCGAGGAGCTGAAAACCATGTTTGACTCAGGCCGTTCGAGAGATCTGAGATCTCAGAAGTTCTTTAAGCGCAAGATGGAGGAAGGAGTTCCGTTAGTGAGCACGCCATTAAGATGTCGGGCTACACTCAACGCCTTGAGCAATCGGACTGCAAGATTCGAGGAGCTCAAGATTGACAGGGTTCTGCAATCACTCCTCCCAGCTACAAAAGTTTTGTAGTGACTCACAATCAGATTGGTTCCGATATGATCACCGAGCTCTTCAAAAGTGAAGGCTGCGAGGTGGACATCAAGAAGGATAATCATGTGTTGATGGTCAACAAGCCCTCCTTTAAGAAAGGTAAAGGTGCAAAGAAGCCCTTCAAGAAAGGCGGCGGCAAGCGCGTTGCCCTCGAGAAGAAGCTCAAGTCCGGTCCCAAGCGGACCGAGTGCTTCTATTGCAAGTACAAGGGTCCTCGAGCGCAACTGTCCAAGTACTTAGCGGACAAGAAGGCTGGCACCATCAAAGGTATATTTGATATACATGTTATTGATGTTTTCCTTACTAGCCCTCGTTGTAGTGCACGGTATTTGATACTAGTTCGGTTGCTAATATTTGTAACTCAAAGCAGGAGCTACGGAATAGACGGGCTTGCGAGGATGAGGTGACGATGCGGCGTTGTAGCGGATCAAGAGTTGATGTGATGGCCGTCGGCACGCTCTCCTTAGTTTTACCTTCGGATTAGTTTTAAACCTTAATAAATGTTATTATGTACTGCGTTGAGCATGAACATTATTTCGGATCGTGTTTATTGCAAGGCGGTTATTCATTTAAATCGGAGAATAATGGTTGTTCGATTTATATGAGTAACATCTTTTATGGTCATGCACCTCTTGTGAATGGTTTATTTCTTCTAAATCTCGAAAGGGATGAAACACACATCCATAACATTGAGGCTAAGAGATGCAAAGTAGATAGTGATAATACTACTTATTTGTGGCACTGTCGTCTAGGTCATATTGGTGTAAAGCGCATGAAGAAACTCCATTCTGATGGACTTTTGGAGTCTCTTGATTTTGAATCATTTGACACATGCGAACCATGCCTCATGGGCAAGATGATCAAAACCCCGTTCTCCGGTATGATGGAGCGAGCAACGGACTTGTTGGAAATCATACATACCGATGTATGCGGACCGATGAGTGTTTCTTGGCGGTGGATATCGCTATTTTCTCACTTTTACAGATGACTTAAGTAGATATGGGTATATCTATTTAATGAAACATAAATCTGAAACGTTTGAAAAGTTCAAAGAATTTCAGAATGAAGTGGAGAACCATCGTAACAGAAAGATTAAGTTTCTACGATCCGATCGTGGGGGCGAATATTTGAGTTATGATTTTCTCACGCATCACAAGGCAAGTGGAATCGTTTCACAACTCACGCCACCCGGAACACCACAGCTCTATGGTGTGTCTGAACGCCGGAATCGAACCCTATTAGATATGGTCCGATCGATGATGTCTCTTACTGATTTGCCGTTATCATTTTGGGGTTATGCATTAGAAACCGCTGCATTCACTTTAAATAGGGCTCCATCTAAATCCGTTGAGACGACACCGTATGAACTGTGGTTTGGTGCTAAACCTAAGTTGTCGTTTCTTAAAGTTTGGGGATGCGAAGCTTACGTCAAGAAGTTGATGCCGGACAAGCTCGAACCCAAAGCGGAGAAATGCGTCTTCATAGGATACCCTAAGGAAACTCTTGGGTATACCTTCTATCACGTAAGAAGGCAAAGTGTTTATGCAAGAACGGTTCCTTTCTTGAGAAGGAGTTTCTCTCGAAAGAAGTGAGTGGGAGGAAAGTAGAGCTAGACGAGGTTATTGAACCTTCTCTTGAATTGGAGAGTAGCGCAGCACCTGAAATTGTTCCAGTGCCGCCTGCACCAACAATAGAGGAAGCTAATGACAAGGATCATGAAGCTTCGGACGATGCTGCTACTGAACGTCGCAGGTCGACAAGGTCGCGTGCCCCTCCTGAGTGGTACGGCAACCCTGTCTTGATTGTCTTGTTAGTAGAAGACAGCGAACCTACGAACTATGAGGAAGCGATGATGAGCCCAGACTCTGAGAAATGGCTAGAAGCCATGAAATCCGAATTGGGATCCATGAGCGAAAACCAAGTATGGACTTTGGTGGACCCTCCTAGCGAGCGAAAGGCCGTTGAGTGCAAATGGATCTTCAAGAAGAAAACGGACGCGGATGGTAATGTTACCGTCTATAAAGCACGGCTTGTTGCGAAAGGTTTTCGACAAGTTCAAGGTGTTGACTACGATGAGACTTTCTCTCCCGTAGCGATGTTTAAGTCCATTCGGATTTTATTAGCAATTGCTGCGTTTCATGATTATGAAATATGGCAGATGGATGTCAAGACTGCGTTCCTCAATGGCAACATTGATGAAGAGTTGTATATGATGCAACCCGAAGGTTTTGTCGATCCTAAGGATGCTGATAAAGTATGCAAACT
The DNA here is from genome assembly GCA_023614405.1 of Avena insularis. NCBI lineage: Eukaryota > Viridiplantae > Streptophyta > Magnoliopsida > Poales > Poaceae > Avena > Avena insularis. Next base: position 98,408,805 of record CM042690.1, on the reverse strand, counting down.
TCAGCGTTCCATTTATGGACTGAAGCAAGCATCTCGGAGTTGGAACCTTCGTTTTGATCAAGTGATCAAGAGCTTTGGATTTGTTCCAAATTGCTACGAAGCTTGCATCTACAAGAAAGTGAGTGGGATCTCGGTGGCGTTTACGGTACTATATGTGGATGACATATTGATTATTGGAAATGACATCAACATGCTTAACGATGTGAAGAGTTATTTGAACAAGTGTTTTCAATGAAAGACCTAGGTGAAGCTGCTTATATATTGGGCATCAAGATCTATAGAGATAGACAAAGGCGCTGATAGCTTTAAGCGAGTACATACCTAGACAAAGTTCGAAAAGGTTCAGAATGGATAAGGCATTGAAAGGTTCGTGCCTATGTTGTCGAGGAAGATATTGAGCAAGGCTCAAGTGTCCATTCTGATGAAATGATAGGGAAGCTATGAGCAAAGTGCCTTATGCCTCGGCCATAGGTTCCATCATGTATGCCATCTTGTGTACTAGACGGATGTGTCCAATGCTCTTAGTTTGTGAGCATATATCAAAGTGATCCGAGTGGAACCTTTGGACAGCCGTGAAGAACATCCTAAGGTACCTAAATAGGACTAAAGAAATGTTCTTAGTCTATGGGGGTGATGAACAGCTCGTCGTAAAAGGTTACGTCGATGCTAGTTTCGACACCGACAAGGATGATGCTAAATCTCAGACAGGATACGTGTATATTTTGAATGGAGGAGCCGTGAGCTGGAGAAGCTGCAAGCAAAGCGTGGTCGCGGGATCTCTGATGAAAGCGGAATACATGGCTGCTGCGAGCGTCAAGTGAAGGAGTTTGGATCGAAACTTCATCATCGAGCTTGGCGTGGTTCAAGTGCATTGGACCCACTTTGGAGATATTGTGTGACAAGACCGGCGCCATAGCCAACCCTACGGAACCAAGATATCATCCAAAGACCAAGCATATCAACCACAAGTTTCATATAATCCGAGATTATATAGCAGATGGAGATCTGAAGATCAGCAAAGTACATACAGATCTGAATGTCGCAGATCCATTGACTAAACCTCTTCCACGTGTAAAACATGATCAACACCTCAGTGCCATGGGTGTAAGATTGTTGCCAAATGTAAACTAGATTATTGACTCTAGTGCAAGTGGGAGACTGTTGGAATTATGCCCTAGAGGCAATAATAAAGATGTTATTATTATAATTCTTGTTCATGATAAAGTTTATATTCCATGCTAGAATTGTATTAAGCGGAAACATTAATACTTGTGTGGTTTGTGAACAACACTGTGTCCCTAATCGCCTCTATGGACTAGCTCTTTGATCAATGATGGTTAAGGTTTCCTAACCATAGACATGAGTTGTCAATTGATAATGAGATCATATCATTGGGAGAATGATATGGTGGACAGACCCAAACTAAGCGAAGCAATTAGATCGCGTCATCGTGTTCGTCTTTGCGAAGCTTTTCTTATGTCAAATATTGTATTCCTTAGACCATGAGATAATGCAACTCCCTGGTATCGGAAGAAAGCTTTGAGGTCATCAAACGTCATCCTATGAGAGGGTGATCATAAAGGTGTCTCTCAGGTGATCGGACAGTATCTGTTGGGTTTTCTGTATCGAGATGGGATTTGTCCCTCCCAAGACGGAGAGATACTTGCCGGGCCCTTTGTCGATATCAACACCGCTTGCAAGCATGTGGTTAAGGAGTTAATCACAAAGTGATATCGGATTACGGAGCAGTAAAGTACTTCTTTGTGAACGAGATTGAACTAGGTATGACGATACCGACGATCGAATCTCGGCAAGTAAAATATCGCGAGAGAAGGGAATATATATATGGGATTGATTGAATCCTGGCATCGTGGTTCATCCGATATGATCATCGATGAATGTGTGAGTCAATATGGGTGCCTGGACCCGCTGTTGATTATTGATAGAAGATCATATGCGCATATTCTCGAACCCGAGGTCACACATAACGTGTCTTGACGCTAGGATAGATTGGATAATTGGTTTATGAATTTTTGTTCGAGTCTCGGATGGGATCCGGGATATCACGAGAGGTTCGAATGGTCCGGAGAATAAGATTCATATAAGGCGATGCAGTTTTGGAGTTGAATTGTTCGGTTAATCGGTATTGTACGGAAGCTTCTAGAACCTTCGGAAGGGGGCCAACGTGGTCCCACCTTCCGGGAGGGGGCATGGGCCTATGAGGGAGTGTCCTTGCCGCATTGGTCCAGGGGCACAAGGCCCCATAGGTCCCAGCCGATCCTAGAGAGTTTAAATCGTTTAAACTAGAGATAAGATAAGATAGGATTTCTAGATAAGGGAGAGTTTAAATTGTTTAAACTAGAGATAGGCTTGGAGGAGAGGCTAGGGCTGGCCGCACCCCTCTATATATAGAGGGCTGGTGCTCCCCTCCTCACCTTACACCTTCCTCCAAACCCAGTTGCCCTGCCTTCCTCTCTCCCTCCCATTGTTTGTGGCGAAGCCTGTGCAGAAATTCTCCACCATATACACCACGTCGTCGTGTTGTAGATCCAATCTATCTCTCCACCATACTTGCTGGTCCGAGGAAGGAGGCGTCGAGGTGCCGCGTGTGCATCTCACGGGCACCGCCACTTGTGGTGCTAGATCGGATCGGATCGCGAGGAGGAGAAACGAAACGACTACATCACCCACGTTAATGAGCGTTCCGCCGTGCGAATCTTCAAGGGTATGAAGATCTAATCCAATCTCTCTTGTTGTTTGCATCTCCTAGATTAGATCTTGGCTTTCCCTCTGTTCGCTTCCGTAGAAAATTTTGATTTACTATGCTGCAAAACCCTTCAAGTTACACCTCCTTATATACTGGGCTATTCCACCAAAGGTGTGAGAAGAAGAGAAGCTCTCACGCACTCCTCCTCCGACGCTGCCCGCCACACCTCGCCTTGTCATGACGCGCACACGTCGCGGGTTGCGAAAAAATCTCGCCGATCTGAGTTTTATTTTTTGCTAGTCGGGAAAATTAATTATAGATTAATTACGAGTCATTAATGGACGCGTTAATTAGTCAGTCGTTTCTAGTCTTTATGGATGTGGGCTGTTACCGACTCGGACGTGGGCTGAGTTCCACGATCTCCCTGACTTGCGCTATATAAGCGTCTATGCTAAACCTAATCGGCATAAGCTACCTATGCGTTTTCTTCCAGTCTATTGCGTCGCCGCCTTCATCTTCCCCATATCGGCTTGAGGCATGCACCACATATCAGGACAGTAGGCCTCCAAAATCCCGCCTCTTGTGAACCTGTACGGGTGAGGGGCGATCAGGTTTTTGGGGAGCGCTTCCGCGTGACTACTAACGCCATCACGGACGACTCCTTCCCTGACAAGGACTTCTTCCCGGACGTCAGCAGCCTCTACATCGACGACATGGCTGACGACGTTGCTGCCACCGCTACAGCTACTGCTTCTGGTACCGCCACGACCGCTACACCGTATGTGATCTCAATCTATCTCTTTCAGATTATGCTAGAGTGTCTAGTTCTACCGTTTGGTATAGATGTAATAAGTTTGTCTTGTTTAGATGTAATATGTTCATCTACTCTATTAGTTTGTGTGATCTATTTAATTTCTATATGTATGATCATACTTTGTCGATTATTTATTCGGATTAAATCATATGGATTATTGCTTATATTTTCAACGATACAAAAACCTAATTATAGGCAAATGAATTCTACTGGTGTAGCCGCGGCTACTAGGCCGCCTTATTTTGATGGTATGCACTATAAGAGATGGCACACGAGAGCAATTCTATGGTTTAAAAACCTAAACTGCTATAGTGCCATTCTTGGCAAACCTGAAGGAGATCTTTCTGCTGAGCAGGAAGCGGCCTTTAAGAAAGCTGATGCCATATTTCTGGCTGCTCTGTTCAGTATTCTTAGCGACAACATTGTTGACCCATACATGTCATTTGATAATGGCAAAGACGTGTGGGATGCGCTCGAGGCCAAGTTTGGGGTCTCGGACGCTGGCACTGAGTTGTATGTCATGGAGCAATTCTATGACTACAAGATGGTTGATGAGTTCTCAGTCGTTGAGCAAGCTCATGAGATACAATCACTTGCCAAAGAACTTGAGCAGTTCAAGTGTACCCTTCCGGACAAGTTTGTGGCCGGAGGTATTACTGCCAAGCTTTCTCCCTTATGAAGGAACTTTGCTACTTCTCTGAAACATAAGAGACAAGAGTTTTCCGTTATGAATCTCATTGGGTCTCTTCATTTGGAAGAGAAGGCGAGGACACACATGCTCGAGGATTTGAGGGAGCTTCTATTGCCAATTTGGTACAAAAGAAAAACTTCCAATCCTACAAGTTCAAGAATAAGAAGAAATCTGATGGCAAAGGGAAGTTTGATGGCAAGAACAAGGCCACTCACTCAACCAACTTTAAGAGGAAAAATGATAAGAAACGCTCTTGCCACATCTGTGGTGATCCTGATAATTGGGCTCCTAGCTATCCTAATTGCTTTGACAAGCAGCAACATGGGAATAGCGGCAAAACCACTAATATGGTTATTAGCGATACTGGGATGAAGGACATTGGGTACGGTATTTTACCTACTATACTTTCAGTATGTCATTCTCCTGAATGGTGGATTGACACGGGTGCTAATACACATGTATGTTTTGATATTTCCATGTTCTCTTCTTATCAGGTCGCAAGGACTTCCTCCGTGCTGTTGGAAACGACTCACGTGCTTCTGTTCATGATGTTGGTACGGTAAATCTGAAGTTTTACTTCGGGGAAGACCGTACAACTAAAGAATGTGCAGCACGTTCCCTTCATCAATAAGAATCTCGTCAGCAGATCGCTTCTATGCCGAGGTGGTTTTAAGTTGGTGTTTGAGTCCAATAAAGTTGTAATTTCTAAGTATGTATAATTTGTTGGAAAGGATTATGAGTGCGGAGGTCTGTTCCGCTTATCTTTGTCAGACTCATGTACTAAAGTTATTAATCATGTTTGCAATGATAATGAGTCCAATATTTGGCATTCACGACTTTGTCATATTAACTTTGGTTGCATGACGCGGCTAGCCAATATGAGTTTAATTCCGGAATTTACCACAGTCAAAGGTTCTAAGTGCCAAGTTTGTGTGCAAGCAAAGCAACCCCGCAAGTCTCATACGACTGCGGAACCGAGAAATTTAGCACCACTAGAACTTATACATTCAGATCTTTGTGAGATGAATGGTGTGTTGACAAGAGGGGGAAAAGATACTTTATGACGTTGACTGATGACTCCACTAGATACTGCTACTTTATCTTCTGAAATCTAAAGATGAAGCTTTGCATTACTTCAAAAACTATAGAGCTGAAGCAGAAAACCAACTTGATGTTAAAATCAAGCGGCTAAGGTCGGATCGTGGAGGAGAGTACTTTTCAAATGAATTTGATCTATTCTGTATGGAACATGGTATTATCCTTGAGAGGATGCCTCCCTACTCACCTCAGTCAAATAGGGTGGCCAAAAGAAAGAACCGCACTCTAACTGATTTGGTTAATGCCATGTTACATACATTAGGTCTCTCCAAGGAATGGTGGGGGAGGTGCTAATGATAGCGTGTCATGTCCTAAATCGTGTCCCCATAAAGGATAAAACCATGAGTCCATTTGAGAAAAGGGAGAAGAAAAGACTTAAACTCTCGTACTTACGAACTTGGGGATGTTTGGCGAAAGTCAATATTCCAATACCCAAGAAGCGAAAGCTTGGACCAAAAACTGTGGATTGTGTTTAACTGGGATATGCTTTTCATAGCATTGGCTATAGATTTTTATAGTAAAATCTGAGGTATCCGACATGCATGTTGGTACGATTATGGAGTCGAATGATGCGACTTTCTTTGAGGACATCTTTCCCATGAAAGGTATATCTAGCTCATCAAATCAGGAGATGACTAGTTCATCTAATCAGGAATTTGGTGATGATTTCATTGTGTATCTTGTGGATGATACTCCCACTTCTATTTCAGAAGCCTATGCATCTCAAGATGCTCACTACTGGAAAGAAGATGTCCGTAGAGAGATGGATTCCATCTTAGCTAATGGAACTTGGGAGGTCACTGATCGTCCTTATGGGTGCAAACCTGTAGGATGTAAGTGGGTGTTCAAGAAAAAGCTTAGACCTGATGGTACTATTAAAAAGTAAAAGGCAGGTCTTGTGGATAAGGGTTATACCTAGAAAGAAGGTGAAGACTTCTTCGATACCTACTCACCTGTAGCTAGATTGACCACTATTCCACTACTACTATCCTTGGCTACCTCACATGGTATTCTCGTTCATCAAATGGATGTTAAGACAATTTTTCTAAATGGAGAGCTAGATGAGGAAATTTATATGGAGCAGCCTGATGGATTTGTAGTAGATGGTCAAGAAGGAAAGGTGTGTAAGTTAGTGAAGATTTTATATGGTCTTAAGCAAGCTCCTAAGCAGTGGTACGAGAAGTTTGAAAGAACTTTAACCGCTGAAGGCTTTGTTGTAAACGCAGCTGATAAGTGTGTGTACTATCGCCATAGTGGGGGCGAGGGAGTTATTATGTGTCTCTATGTCGATCACATATTAATATTAGGAACCAACTATCGCCATGGTGGGGGTGAGGGAAACTGAGAAACTCCGAAGTTATTGCGTTGGATTATATCCAAACATCTAAGAACTTGGCAGATCCCTTCACAAAGGGCTTATCATGTAATGTGATAGATAATGCATCAATGGAGATGGGTTTGAGACCCACACAATGAGTTGTTCGTAGTGGTAACCCACTCTATATGATCGGAAATCCCGTGAATTAGAGCTGAAAGACAAGCTATTGATTAGCTGAGAGGAGAGTATGCCCATATTATATTTACATCTCTATAAAGATGCAATACTCTCTTATTCTGCATGGTAGGTTGATATTTATCTTAATGTGTTCTAAGTGGCTTTTCTAAGCAGAGATATTGTCCTGCAGAATATGTATTGAGAAACACACCTATATGAGTCTGACTGTCAAACGTTGCAGTCCGTGAGAGTTGGGTTCTCTCTAATAAATTCATGAAAGGCCCTGGAGTATGACACATAAGCTCCAATCCACGTGGAAGCCTTGCGGTAGTCCTGTACTGGTCTAGATTTTGTGTGAAACTAGTGTGCAGAAAATTTATAGGTTAAGGCGTAGTCCACTATTCAAGTTGCTAACTAGTGTAGCATAAAGTTTAACGTGGAAGTTCAACTTAATAGTCTCCAATACATACCGGTATATAAAACAATATTCTGAAATAAAAGTAAGGTGATGTGCCAATGAGACTTTGTGGGGGATTATCGGAATTTGGTGAGTATTGGGCTGTTGTCCCATTAGATAATTTCTAAAATTCTCTTTGGCCCATTTGTGCATGGCAGTATATGACTGTGCTAGTGGTGATAAAGTTTAGACCCATATTGCTAGTTGAGTGAGAGTTACACCTCATTATATACTAGGATGTTCCACCACTCACTAAGGTGTGAGAAGAAGAGCAGCTCTCGCGCACTCTACCTCCGACGCCGCCCGCCTCGCCTCGCCACGCCTAAGCCTCGTTAGGATGCGCGTGCGCGCCGCGAGTTGCGGGAATCTCGCCGAACCGAGCTTTATTTTTGATAGTCGGAAAAATTAATCATAGATTAATTACAAGTCATTAACAAACGCATTAATTAGTCATCCGTTTCCAGTCTTTATGGGACGTGGGCTATTACCGACTCGGACGTGGGCTGATCTCCACGATCTCCCTGACTTGCGTTATATAAGCGCCTGCGCTAAATCTAATTGGCACAACCTACCTACGCGTCTCCTTCCAGTCTATTGCACCGCCACCTTCGTCTTTCCTATCCCGGCTTGTGGCGTGCACCATGGATCGGGACAGTAGGCCTCCGAAACCCTGCCTCTTGTGAACCGGTACGGGTAAGGGGCGATCAGGTTTTGGGGAGCGCTTTCGCACGACTACTGACGCTATCACAGACGATTCGTTTTCCGACCAGGACTTCTTTCCGGACATCAACAGTCTCTACATCGACGACATGACTCAGGACGGTGGTGCTACCGCCGCGGCCGCTACTGCTGCTGTCGCTACACCGTATGTGATCTCAATCTATCTCTTTCAGATTATGCTAGAGTGTCTAGTTCTAGCGCTTGGTATAGATATAATTGGTTTGTCTTTTTTAGATGTAATCAGTTCATCTACTCTGTTAGTTTGCGTGATCTATTTAATTGATATATGTATAATCATGCTTTGTCAATTATTCATTCAGATTAAATCATAAGGATTATTGCTTATATTTTTAACAATCCTTGATCACTAACTATTTTGCTCCACGAGTAAGTGATCAACTTAGGTTTGAGATATGACGTTGGACAATGAATGAAAAATAATAATAATAAAGCTAGTCATATATAACTCGTAAAAATACGTACCATTTTACACACCTGCATGATATGCATGGTTGAATGATAAATGTGCATGCCCGAATGGTGATTCAGTTGGCAAGGATTGAGAAACGCATACGTATGTATACATGCATACAAATCGGATGATTTTTTTTTCAAGAATAGCAGATTGGAAGTCTTTGTGCGGTTATCCAGTTTTTTATTGCTCTCACCTAAGCTTAGTTCGAACACCACAACTGAAAGCATAAGACATGGTGCACCTATTGAAAAGGTAGGTGTATACATTATCAAGTAATCATGTTTTTTTTCTAAAAGTAATTAGGCTATAAAGTAATCATGTCATTTCAGTCGTTTGACCTGGAATAAGCAACAAACAAGTGAGGATGTACTCCATATTCGTTGACTACTTCAATGTTTGGCTCGATGATGGCCAGTATAGTTAGTTAGAAGCGACAGTCGGTTGCAACGCTGCAAGAATTCGAGGTAGTTGAGCTCGCAGTTAGAGACAATTTTCGTTAGCGTGGTCGTATATCCTTCGTTCTCGGTTTCGCATCTAAAAGTAACCCGAATAAATACTGAACCCACCCCTGCCCGGAAAACCTTTTTCGGTGCCCCAAGAATTCGCCCCCCGTGCCCTATATCCCCAGGTTGCGTGACTAACCCGGGGGAGCCCCGTAGATGCGTTGGTGGTTTGGCGGGAGGGACACTTCAGCGCCGCAAATCCACCTCCCCAGCCATCGTCCGACCTCGCCGCATCCGGGATTTGGCCCCAATGGACTCTGCCGACCTTCTGCTGATTGCCGGATTTGCAGCGCTGACCCAATGGACCACCTTCGCTGCCACCCCAATCAACCCCTTCACTCCGCCGCCTGTCCGTGCACATGGCATTGGGATGTCTAAGCCGGACACCACCGGCACGAAGCGCAAGCACGCGGGCCAGCACGTCGTCCAAGGAGGAGCGACGGCCTCGGCGCCCACCTCCACCTCCGCCCCCGAGCCCGCGCAGAGCAACGTCGACCGTGCTCCAAAGTAGATGAGGAAGCAGCCGGGCAAGAAGGGCGTCCTGTGCCGAAAAAGGTGGTCAGCAGCCACCGCGCTCCGGCTGTGCCTCCGCGTGCTTCGGCCGTGCCTCCGCGTGCTCCGGTCGTGCCTCCGCATGCTATGTATTTGTCAAACAACCGCAAGGTATGAAACTATTCCACCGCCTACAATTTCAGCCAACATTGATGATTATATTCTTTTTATTTTGTGCATCTCAACTAACCACTGGTGAATGATGTATTGCTCACATAGATTCTATGCTTTGTTTTATGTAGGATCGCATTGCACAAGAAAGATACAAAGACATGGTGCTATCGAAGGGCAAACCATTCACATATCACCATTGCTACAAGTTGCTTGAGAAGAGTGAAAAATGAAGATTGCGAGACCATGAAGCACCTCCTAAGAGAGGGGTCATGATTCAATTGGATGATGATGAGAGCAATAAGGGTGGAAGGAACAAAAACAAGTCCGATGGAAACAAGAAGGTAAAAGGCCGATGCATCAAATTTGAGTAACAATATATATGAGATGATGAAGTTCAAGGAGTTGTTGACGACCAAAATTTTAGTGGCTAGCGACTCGTGAAGATGCCAAATGCAAGGCCAAGTTGGAGGAGAGGAGAGTCAAAATAGAGGAGGATAAGGGTATGAGAGAGTTTATGTTGAAAATATAAGCAATAATTCATATGATTTAATCCGAATAATAAACTGATAAAGCGTGATCATACAGACAGTACTAAAATTAATCATGCAGATCAACAAAGTAGATGAACAGATTACATCTAAATAAGATAAATCTATCACATCTACACCGAACGCTAGAACAAGGAACTCTAGCAGAATCTGAAATAAGAAGTTCAGTGTTACGTACGGTAGAGCAGCGGCAGCAGCAGCCGCGGCGGTAGCAGCAGCAGTGGTAACAGCGTCGTCAGCCATGTCGTCGATGTAGAGGTTGCCGATTTGCGGGAAGGAGTCCTCCTCGGGAAAGGAGTCATCGAAAGACGTTGTGGAAGCCAGTAGTCGCGCTTGAGCACTCCCCAAAAACCTGATCGCCCCTCACCCGTACAGGTTCACAAGAGACAGGGTTCCGGAGGCCTAGTGTCCAAGCCGGGATGGGGAAGACGAAGGCGACGGCGCAACTCATCCCACGTCCGAGTCGGTAATCGTAATTAATCCAAGATTAATTTTCTCGGCGAGATTCCCGCAACTCGCAACCCGCAACCCGCGGCGCGCGCGTCGTGACGAGGCGAGGCGAGGCGGGCGGCGTCGGAGGAGTGCGCGGGAGCTGCTCTTCTTCTCACACCTTAGTGAGTGGTGGAACAACCTAGTATATAAGGAGGTGTAACTCTCACTCAACTAACAATGTGGGACTAAACTTTGACACCACGTGCACAGACATATACTGCCATGCACAAATGGGCCAAAGAGAATTTCAGAATTTGTCTAATGAGCCAACGGCCCAAAACTCACCAAATTCCAACAATCCCTCACAAAGTCTCATTGACACATCTCCTCATTTCCATTCCAGAATATTGTTTTATATACCGGTATATAGTGGAGACTGTTAAGTTGCACTTCCACGTTAAACTTTATGCTACACTAGCGAGCAACTTGAATAGTGGACTATGCCTACAAGTTTTCTGCACACTAGTTTCACACAAAATCTAGACCGATACAGGGCTACCGCAGGGCTTTCCTGCAGTTTAAAACTTATGCGTCATACTTCAGGGCCTTTCATGAGTTTATTAGAGAGCACTCAACTCTTACGGACTGCGATGTTTGACAATTAGCCTCATATAGGTGCATTCCTCAATAGATGTTATGCAGGACAACATCTCTGGTTAGAAAAACCCCTTAGAACACATTAAGATAAATATCAACCTGCCATGCAGAATAAAAAAGTATTGCAAACGGTGTAATTTTTTGGTGGATAAAGATCATTACAAACGGTGTTGTAAATTATGAACTATCGCAACTTTTGTTTGCTCATGTTTCAAAAACCGTTAAATCATGATTTTCGGTTCAGCTGTGCGCTGGCGCGTTATAGACCCCGCACTTTGCGTCCGTACAACAGAATACACAAATGTGCTCGAAAAACACGCTATGCGCGGCGGCGAACTTTTCTATGTCTGCTAGAGATGGTCTAATCCAGCAAGATACGAGAAAGCTACTCCGCGGCTGTTAGTACCCCAACTGAAAACTGAAACGGCCAGAATATAGATAGCCAAGAGAGTCGAAAGGTTTGCATCTTCTCTGGGCGAATGTCAGATTAGCGGTTGGGCTAACCTATCTCGACCAGACTTGCGAATCAATGATTAGAACGCGCGCGCAAGTCAATCTCTGAATGTTGCAAGCCATGTGCACACCGTACATCCCCCGATCGTTGGAACGCGAATTTCATATGCTTACAATAATAGCACGACAATCATTCCTCTCAACCGGAATCCATGCCCGTCCGGCAGCGATCTTGCATTCCTGTCCATATAAGGAGACCCAGTGTCGCAATGAATCATCACCCCCAAATCCACTCGATCCCCACAGCATCTAGCAAGAACATTCTAGCTGGGAGAGAAGCTAGCTAGCTCAATCATCATCTCTCACATTCTCGTACGTGCAGAGTTGGATCAGGAGATGAGCATGGCAGGGAAGCGCTTCTTCCTGCAACTGTTGGCCGCCGTATTCGCAGTCTGTTTCACGCCGGCGAGGTCGGGTTGGCTCCAGGGCACCGCCACGTTCTACGGCGGCAGCGACGGCTCCGGCACTATGGGTAAGCGAGCTGAACATCATACACTACGATATGCGTGCAGACATGCACGCAGCAGCTGGACGTGTAGTCTCAATGAGTGTATGTGTGCAGGTGGTGCGTGTGGGTACGGGAACCTGTACCACCAGGGGTACGGTCTCGCCAACGCGGCGCTGAGCACGGCGCTCTTCAACGACGGCGCCTCCTGCGGGCAGTGCTACCTCATCATCTGCGACGTCGGCAGGTCCGACATGTGCAGGCCCGGCACGTCCATCACCGTCACCGCCACCAACTTCTGCCCTCCCAACTACAACCTCCCCAGCGACAACGGCGGGTGGTGCAACCCTCCCCGCCCACACTTCGACATGTCTCAGCCGGCCTGGCTCAACATCGGCATCTACCAGGCCGGCATCATCCCCATCGTCTACCAACAGTAAGCCACCCTGATCATCAAATGATCTCACATTTACAACAACACCAAGCAATGACATTTCGGTGTGCGGAATTGCAGGGTGAAATGCTGGAAGGAGGGCGGGCTTCGGTTCACCATCACCGGCTTCAACTACTTCCAGCTGGTGCTGGTGACCAACATGGCCGGGAGCGGGTCGATCAAGAGCATGTCGGTGAAGGGGACCAACACGGGGTGGATCCCCATGTCCAGGAACTGGGGCGCCAACTGGCAATCCCTCGCCGGATTGGTAGGTCAGTGCCTATCCTTCGCCATCACCTCCAATGGCGGACAGTACATCGTCTTCCAGGACGTCATCCCGGCATGGTGGCAGTTCGGCCAGACCTACTCCACGTGGCAGCAGTTCGACTACTAAGTACTAATTCATTCCAATCCATTCAGCCGTACGTTGCTCGACATTGCATTCTAGTGTTCCCCCTCACATTCCTTCTTCAGTTCATTCACGCTCCTCGAGCTGCTAGCTCGCTTCATTCATTATTCTCTTGATTTGGCTGTAGACCGAATTGTAAATTTGTAACCCACATGTTCAATTCAAGGACGGCTTGAAATGCGTACTATTTTCAGAAGATCGATTAATAGTTAAGCCCCTTGAATGTCTGCCTGAAATGGATACATCTTTGGGGCCTCCGATAAGCTATAGCTATCGATGAGGGAAATTAGACTAAGAACAACAAGAATTTATCAGGGAATTTGGCCAGTTTCAGAGGGGCCATTTACTAGGATCTGGTTCGATTATAGTCAAGTTCCAACCTCTATCAAAGGTGGCTAGTGCTTCTACCCGATACATAAGAAGATGCGGAGATAAGCTCTAGTTCCATGGCTTTATAGACTTACAACTTTACCAGGAAAGCTAAATAAAGTAAGGATAGTAAAGCTATGAGCTGGCGGTAAAATCATGTCTCAAACGGTAATAGAACTGTAGCCTCACGATCCTCCATCCACGGTTTAGTGAATACTAGTAGCTTCATCTTCAGGGTTGAGCCTAACAATCCCCGACGCTGACATCGGACGTCCTCAAGGCTGAAAACCCGGAAAAACTTTCTGTATGAATGTTGAATCCTCCCACTTAGTTGATTCTTGAGGTAGATTTGTCCATTTGATTAGCCATTGAACCACTGGTACACTTATATCTCCGTGCTTGCGAGGCACCAATTTCTTTTTAGCACAACTTCAGGTCATGTCTATACATTACCATGATTATCTACCAAAGTTTTTTTTTTTGAAAATGGGCACTTTATTACTTTCATAAAGTTTATATCCGGCCTCTGCATAACTGGGATGCACACAGCCAACATCACATGCAAAAGTTAAACTAGAGAGTATTACACAAAAGGAAAACTTCAACATTGACGCGGACACAACACTAAGGTAACTCAATCCGCCGATCACGCGGCCATCCATGTCGGGAAAAAATATTCCTCGCCGTAGCCTCCAATCGTGTACACCCCTCCACAAACAAATTGCGGAACTCGAACCTCTGTAGGATAGTCCAGGACCGAAGGAGAGCCGTAGCGCGATGGATAACCTGCAACGTTGAAGACATATTAGAATTAAAAATCTTGTCATTTCTACATAGCCACAGCGACCAAATAATGGCAAGCGCTCCTACCCTAAACAAGATCCTATATTTATCATCCGTCCCATACAACCAGTTACCAAATACATTGGCCACCGATCGTGGGGGAGATAAAACAGAGACAACTTGGATGATTGACCATATATGACGAGCAAACTTGCATTGGAAGAACAAATGTTGATAGTCTCATTCTGATGACAAAATACGCATTGTTTGCTTCCATGCCAATTCCACCTAACAAGATTATCTTTAGTAAGAATTACCCCTTTACGTAGATACCAAGCAAATATCTTTGTTTTCAGAGGGATTTTCATTTTCCAAATTTTACTATTATCATCGACTGAAATATTAGGTTGAACCAAAGCTCTATACATCGAGTCCACAGAGAAATTACCGCTCTCATGTAGTTTCCATCGGAACTCATCTACACCCTCCGACAATTGAATCGTGGATAATCGAGTTAACAGATTATTCCACGATACTAGTCTAGGGCCAATAAGACTTCTTCTGAAAGATACATTAGGCGGGGAAGTTTCAAAAACGGTGGAAAGGGTGTCCCCTTTGTGTCTAACAATCGAGTAAAGAGCCAGATATTATTCTCGGAGAGAATGATGACCAAGCCATTTATCTTTCCAGAATCTAATTTGAGATCCATCCTTAATATTAAACGCACCAAATCGGAAAAAATGTTTCTTGGATGCCATAAGACTAGCCCAAAAATGTGAATCTCCAGGTTTCCATACTAATTGAGACACAGCTTTGGATCCAACATATTTTCTCCAGATTATAGTTTGCCAGACTCCCTCTTCAGTGAGTAGCTTAAATAGCCATTTACCTAAGAGGGCAGTATTTTTGACTTGAAGGTCATGTATACCAAGTCCACCGTATTCTTTTGGTCGGCAAACCACATTCCATTTGGTCAGTCGATACTTTTTCTTTTCACTATCCCCTTGCCAAAAGAATCTTGATCGAAAATAATCCATTTTATTCAAGACCCCTTTTGGCAGTTGGAAAAAACGAGATCATATACAGTACCATATTTGTGAGTACTGATTTTATGAGTAACAATCTTCCTCCAAGGGATAGTAACTTGCCTTTCCAGCTATTAAGACGTTTTTGGAGTCTTTCCTCAACGAGTTTTCATTCAGCAATAGTGAGACGCTGATAATGTATCGGTATACCCAAATAGTTGATTGGAAATTGCCCCTGTTCACAGCCGAAAAGTTCAGCATACAGGCGTGCCTCGCTCTGGGCCTCGCCAAAACAATACAATTCACTCTTATGAAAATTAATTTTCAATCCAGAGAGTTGCTCGAAGGCTGAAAGTATTAACTTCAGGTTCTTAGCTTTCTCTATATCATGATCCATAAATAGAATTGTGTCGTCAGCATATTGAAGGATAGACAGTCCTCCATCCACCAGATGTGGGACTAATCCTACAATTTGGCCCTCAGCTTTTGCCCTCTCAAAAAGAATAGCCAACATATCCGCCACTATATTAAATAGTATCGGCGATAGTGGATCCCCTTGCCTCAACCCCTTCTTAGTCTGAAAGTAATTGCCCGTATCGTCATTGACTTTTATGGCAATGCTGCCACCAGACACAAAGGATTGTATGAGAGCACACCACTCATTTGAAAAACCTTTCATTCTGAGTGTTTGCTGAAGGAAAGACCAAATAACTTTGTCATAGGCCTTCTCAAAATCAATCTTGAACAGTACCCCATTAAGTTTTTTGGAGTGTAGCTCATGGATTGTTTCGTGAAGGATTACCACACCATCCAAGATGTTTCGTCCTTGCATGAAAGCAGTTTGAGAAGGCCGGACAACATGATCGGCAACTAAATTTAGTCTAAAAGTGGCAGCTTTTGTGAAAATCTTAAAGCTAACGTTAAGAAGGCAGATAGGACGATACTGCTGTATACGCTCTGCATTAGTATCCTTAGGCAGTAGAATTATATTGCCAAAGTTTAGTCTAAAAATATCAAGTTGCCCATCATGCAAAAAGCTAAATAATTCCATCAAGTCCATTTTAACTATTTCCCAGAAATGTTGGTAAAATTCAGCTGGGAAACCATCAGGACCTGGTGCCTTGTTATGTTCTACTGGAAAACTGCTTTCTTAACCTCTTCCTCCGAATAAGGGGCGGTCAAAAAGCTATTTTCCTCGGCAGAAACCTGCGGAACGTCCGCAGTTTGAGCCTCATCCAGAGTGAAGGAAGTCACTGGTGATGGCCCAAACAAGGATTTGTAATAACTAGTAATGTAGGACTTGAGATGTTCCTGGCCCTCAATGATACCTTCATCCTGGTTGAGAGAGTGAATACATTTTTTCTTATGCTTGCCATTGGCAATAGCATGGAAATATCTTGTATTCGCATCTCCCTCCAAAATAAATTTCGCTTTGGAGCGTTGATACCACTTGAGTTCCTCCTCACGCAAGAGTCTGGCCATCTCCGCATTGAATTGGCTTTTAAGCTCAATCTCCTGTGCAAATAATGGTCTAACTTCCGCAGAGGCTTCAAGGTCATCAATAATAGAGGAAAGGCGGATTTTCTCCTTTTTCAGGATGCCAGCAGTATTTCGAGCCCATCCATGAAGGAAATTACGTAGAGCACGTATTTTGTTATTCCATCGTTGAATAGGTGTATGACCACCGACCGGTTTTATCCAAATTGCCTTAACCAACTCAGAGAACCCGTCACGAAATAACCAACCTAGTTCAAATTTGAACTCGTGCCTGGTATGTCGTGGCGGCGACCCAACAGTCAAAAGAAGAGGGGCGTGATCTGACAAAGCCTCAATACGTTCAAGAGCCCTTACGGTTACCATGGGATACTTCTCTTCCCATTCGG
Source organism: Avena insularis (assembly GCA_023614405.1). Taxonomy (NCBI): domain Eukaryota; kingdom Viridiplantae; phylum Streptophyta; class Magnoliopsida; order Poales; family Poaceae; genus Avena; species Avena insularis. The sequence goes on along the minus strand of CM042690.1, from coordinate 98,391,682 downwards.
TATCCATAAGTACCCTATCCAGTTTTTCGTATGTCGGCTCCGGAAGACTATTTGCCCAAGTAAATTGTCTTCCTAACATTGTAACCTCTCGCAGGTTCCAGCTGTCTATGACATCATTAAACATGAAGGGCCAATGACCATCAAATCTTCCCTGACTTTTCTCATGAGGGTATCTCATCAAATTAAAATCTCCACCTATAAGAATAGGGCACGGATTGTCCTTTGCAAGATTTACCAACTCACGCAAAAAATCAGCTTTTAAAACTTCCTGGGCAGCTCCATAGACGGTGACTAGAGACCATGTGATATTATCAGCCTTGTTGCGAACATGGAGTTTAATAAAAAAATCTCTGACCGAACTAGCTAAAACTTCCATGGTTTCATCTCGTACGCCTAACAGAATTCCCCGGAACGACCACGTGGTGGACGAGATACTCACGTAAAGTCCACTCCACCAGAAAGGTGGTTGAGTAGAGCTTGTGAATAGTCTCGTCTACCCGTCTCAGAAATATCCAGAAAATCCAAACGATGATCTCTCACACAATCGGCAAAAAACAAATGCTTAGCAAGTCACGAAGACCTCTGCTATTTGAAAACATGCCATTCATTGAGAAACAATAGGTTGTTTGGATACATGAGGTCTCTTCGGAAACTTCTGGCTCTTTGATTTCCGACTTGAGGCTTTAAGCTCATACAAAGCATCAAGCCCCGTCTCATCAAAGCCCACATCCGACACTTCACCGACTAAGTGAGAAAGGAGTTGACCATCTACTATGGCATGCAACTCCTCCTCCTCAGATGGTAAATAGTCAGGTAACAATGAAACTTTAGGAGTAACCGTTAAACGGTCAACCTCCATATGTCTCAGAATAAAACTAGAAATATTAACTTCTGCTACAGAACTACCCAACTTAATACCAACATTGGAAAGCTTATCAACAATCACAGGATTAGAAAAAGAGAGGAATGACTTCGAAGAACCCTTAGTACCCTGAGGATCAAGGTTCATTTCCGCCTTCCTCCTCATAGCCTTACCCAGCGAATCCTCATCCGTAGAGGAAGCACCTAGAGCATCGGTGTCGTGTCGAAGGCTGCGTCTCGCTGGGGTCCCGTCCACCGCCCCCTTGCGACCCGGTGCAGCCGCGTCGGCCCTAGGCGAGCCCAACCCCTCCTGGGTCAGGTTGCCATGGCCGAACCGCGACCCCTCCTGGGTCGGTGTACCACGTCGCACCCCCAGCTGGGACCGGGCACCCTCGCCCACCTGGTCCGCCTGGTCGAAGTCCAGCGGAGGAGTCCCCAACCCCTCCTAGGCCAGGGTCCCCCACCAAGGCACGTCGTCGGAGCCTCGGGAGTGCGGGTCGTCATCCCCTCCTGGGCCAACCCCGCGCCATGCAGCAGCCCCACCTAGGCCACCACCACGTCCTCGCGCGCAGCAAAGAAGGTCCCCTGCGGACAAGACCGCTCGTCCCGGTCCACCACGTCCACAGCCGACACCGCAGTGGTCCCTGGGGAAGCTCCCAAGGGCGAGACCACGTCCCTGCGCGGAATAGTTCTGAGCACATTCGGACGAGATCTGGCAGGAGACAGAGATTCCTTATAGGGCCGAGCGAAGTGTAACACCTCCTGAAGCTAAGAGTGAGTGACCCCCGGTCCAGCCCCCGTGGGCGAAACCGCACGAAGAGGTGAATCAAGCGGGAGAGCATCCAACAACTCCTTTCCACGCGGCGTAGCCGGGGAGGAGTTGAAAGGGGTGACAACATACACCTGAACAACAGACTGACGTGAAGAGGCCGGAGCAGAAGCACCCTGTCCAGAAGCATGCATAGCCGAAGTCCCACCCGCCGGTGGTGTAGGAGCCGCCTCAGAAGTATCCATCACATCATCTCCACTCGGCCCAGCACCATCATCCCCAGAACCATCAGGGCCCTCCGACACAACAAGGGAGAACCAGATCGGCGCCGCGACCCATCCCTAGAAGGAGGAGGCGAGGCCAACGGAGGAGACAAGGGAGCTCCGCCGCCCATCGCAGCATCCGGCGATTTCTCCCAAAACCGCGATGCCGCAGTAGGGAAACCAATCTCCTCCCAAAACTGTTGCCGGATCTCGTCATCAGATTTGCACCGCCCCCTCGACACCGTCGTCCAACCCAGCCTCCCATCATCGTCGTCAAGGCCCTCGAGGGCAACCCTGGCCGCGAGAGTGTCGTTGTCCAAGAGGTCGTCGGCCAGGCAGGCGAAACGCGAGCCAGACGCCGGCCCCGATCCCGGCGTTGAGGGCGACGTCGGCCGTAGACCTCCAGGTGCCAAAGTCAACCTCCGCCGCTGCTTCTCCATTTTCCGCCGCTTCTCCATTGTCCCTAGAACTTGTCGCCTACTGGGGCAGGTCATCCACCAAAGTTAATGTAGGTTCAGGAACAACAACAGGGCCCTGGTGTTTTTTGAGTTGGCTCACATGGAAGGAATGATGGAGCTTGCAACCATCTGGGAGTAGTATTGACGAGGGTTTAACTCATCAATGCCCATTGTTATGGACTTGGGTTTTGGAGAAGGAGGGAGCGCTGGAGACATCTATCGGCTAGCAAACAAGCACATAGGGGACAAAGGATTTACCTAGGTCCAGGCCTCGTAGAGGTACCTACTCCTTCTTGTCTGCTCGTGGAATTATCGAAGGAGTCGAAAGTTACAATGGTGCACAGATGCAATCTGGCGAGGGCTTGTGGAAACTAGGGTTGCGTGTGTCCTCCTCGCCGCCCCCTCCTAGCCTTTATATAGATAGGCTAGGTCTCGGGTAGCAGGTCGAGTCGGTTACAAGTTAGGGTTTTCCCCTTCAAACTTTCTATCTTTAGCTTTTTCTTGATCTTCAAGCAATCGAGAGTCCATGAGTTACTCGAGTCCTTCCATCTGGGCCTTGGCGACACCGTGGGCCTATCGTATTTGGACCGTATATACCAAGCTCGAGTACATAGGGTATACCCATGTCGAGTCCCGAAAGTGTCCGGTGGAATCGCAGATTCGATCGGAATTTTGAAGTCTTCGAGTGCTTGAATGAGTACATTTTCGACTGCTTTTATTTATGTCATAGGGATTGTTGATATACGTGCCTGATATAACCGAAGTATCGGTATCAGTTAACCACCTTAGGGTGAAACAACGCAATCTACTGAAATTTGAGTCCCCGGACTCGAATCCAGAAAAGTGCTGGTGTAATTCGACTCAGGCCGCGGAGGTCTTACAGGAGTCAAATTCCAATTATATGGGTGTGAGCACTCGACGCGTCCGTCAAGGCTTATTCATCGTGCCTATAGGCACGGATATATTTTTGGTAGTGCGCAGTTAAATGCGCTGCCAGGCCTTATTCAGGTCTTACCTTCACGCCGTAAGCGCGGCATCCGAATTTTATCATCGCGGAGACGATTCGGGCGTCCTAGGAGACGTAGTCTCTTTGTAGGGAAAATTTGTGAGGCGGTGTCGCCAAAGGTTGCGAGTGCGGATGTTATCAACACACAGTTTTTGTGCAAATAATCATAGGGTGCGCGACCAGCGCTCCCTATGGGAGTAGCCCCCGAGTGCCTGGTTGAGTCGAAGACTCAGGCAGGGACTAAAGAACTTTTGCAACTACTGTCGTCTTTTTGTTTATTTGTTTTAGTCGATGACTCAGGCAGGGACTAAATATTTTCGCGACTGCTGTCGTCTTTTGCCTACTTGTTTCAGTCGAATTTGTTTCCGGCGCTCCCTATGGGAGTAACCCATGTCCATAATCGAAATGTGTTTCGAGTGGCTGGGTTTGCTTTTGTGATTGTCTTCCTGCCTGCAACAAGAAAAGAAAAGTCGTAGGGTGCGTGACCAGCGCTCCCTATGGGAGTAGCCCCCGAGTGCTTGGTGGAGTCGAAGACTCCAGCAAGGACTAAAGTAGCCTTTGATGACGTCAGTGCTGACGCTTGCATGACCTCAGTTGCCCGCGTGAGCGATTTTGACGGGACGTGACGAGCGGTGGGTCCCACTTTCTGACTTTGATTTGACTGGGCGTGCGTAATCTTATTATTAACTGTGCCTCCTCAATTTCCGCGCGTAATGGGAGTAGTGGAGGGACGGTTCGCGCTTCCTCTTATCCACGTGTCGAGCGCGATGCGCGCCACGCGTCCAGTAGGGTTTTTGTGAGCCGTTGGATTGCATCTCCTAGGGGTTAAGTAGCGGCGCTACGGCGGTAATTTTCCATTTGCACTCTTTTCTTCCTCGCTGCCATCGCCATTGCTGCTGCTCATCTGCTTTTCCCTGTGCTCATCTCCTCCTCAACTCTGGACCACCTCCGCTCGTTTCCAAGTTATTTTCTGCGCTCTCATCGCTGAATCCGCGGCCACCGTTACCGCGATGAAGAAGAAGGGTGGCCCTGCTACTGCGGGCACCAGTGCCGCCGCCGGCGGAAAAAAAGAAGGTCGCGGGCACCCGCGTGACCAATGGTGCATGGCGCCCTTCTATCATCAAGGCGTCGGATCTCCGTGTTCTTCGCCAAGACAGAGTTATTTCTACAGCAGTCGCCGATTCGCGCGTCCCCAGCGGTGAGACCATTCCTGTGCCTCCCGCTGATTTTCGAGTGATGTTTCTTGCATTCGTCATTCGCGGCCTTTCTTTGCCTCTCTACCCCTTTCTTAGGGGTCTCCTTTGTTTTTACGGGCTCCAGCTCCATCAGCTGTCCCCAAACTCGATTCTCCACATCACATGTTTCATTAGTCTTTGCGAGTGCTGGCTCGGAATCGAGCCGCACTTTGGCCTTTTCAAGCGCTTGTTTAAATTGAAGCGCCAGTCCGCCTCTGGCTCTTTAGTTTATGACGTAGGTGGTTGCGGTATCCATGTCGACCCATCCGCCACCTACTTCGACATCAAGCTTACCAAGTCTGTCTAGGGATGGAGGGACAAATGGTTCTATGTCCGCGATCATAAGGCCAAATATGGGCACTTTGGACTTGCGCCCTTCGATCCGGCGACTCCCTGCAAGAAGATGCATTCTTGGAAGAACGTAGTTATGCCTGGCGAACTCACGGAGACGGACGTGCTGTATCAGCGCGTCTACGACCTCGAAAGTCGCATAGGCGCAGAAGAGGGAGGATGCGCTCTTATCAAGACTTGGCTGCGCCGTCGCGTCCAGCCTCTCCAAGCTAGAGTCCATCCCATGTTTCAATGGAGTGGCCCTGATGATGCCACTCGCGTGTCTGCCGATGGCATGTCCGTGAGTGAGGTGGATAAGAGGATTCGACTGGTTACGAAGTGCACTGTTAAGGATGTGCTTCCAAGCGAACCAGTTGTTCCTCCTTTTGATGCTCCGAATCCTCCTCCTGAGGTATAGTTATGCTACGCAGTAGCTTATTTTCACGATTGCTTTTCTGTTTGCTTACTTGTTCTGTTTGTATGCAAGATTGGGCGGTGTCGCCTTGTATGCCTCCTCTGAAGGGAATATGCCCGAGAGGCAATAATAAAGTGGTTATTATCTTATTCCATGTTTATGATAAATGTTTATTTTACATGCTAGAATTGTATTGATCGGAAACATCAATACATGTGTGTTTAATAAACAAATAGAGTTCCTAGTTATGCCTCTCTTATAGACTAGCTTGTTGATTAACAAGATGATCAAGGTTTCCTGATCATGGACATTGGATGTTGTTAATAACAAGGTCACACCATTGGTGGAATGATGTGATGAACATTCATCCGAAGTATCGCATTACGAACAAAGTCATTATGTTTATATTGCTATAACATCATACGAAGTAATCTTAGTCCTTAGACCATGAGATCATGTTAATTGCTGACACCAGAAGAGTATCTTGATAACATCAAACGTCACACCGTAACAGGGTGACTATAAAGGTGGGTTTAGTGCTACAAAGGTGTTATGTTGAGGCTCATGGATCAAGAGTCAGATTTGTCCATCCCGATGACGGATAGATATACTCTGGGCCCTCTCGGTGATATCACATTAAGATAGCTTGCAAGCAAGTGATGTGATCACTAGAATGTTATATCACGGGAACGAGAAAAGAGTGCATGTCGACAACGAGATCAAAATAGGTATGGAGATACCGATGATCGAATCTCGGACATGTAATATATCGCGAGACAAAGGGATTTAGTTACTAGCGTTAAAGGTTCTCACGATCATAGAAGTCATCGTTGAATGTGTAGGAGTCAGTATGGATCTCCAGGTCCCGCTTCTGATTATTGATCTGAGAGGGGTCTCGATCATGTCTGCATTATTCGCGAACCATAGGGTGACACACTTAAGGGATACCGACACCATTTGGAGCAAATATGTTTCAGATAAAGATTTAAGAAAGCGCTGGAATTATTTCAATAGACACCGAAACTGTTTTGGGTGAAAATGCTGAAATTGGTTCTGCATGTAATATTGAAATGTTGCAGGGGGGTTTATGTGAATGTTTGTTAATTAAAGTAATTAACAAAATTATGAATAAAAATAATAAAAGAGTTTTATTAAATGAGAGAGCATTAAATTTGGAGAAATTTAATGCATTTAAAGTGGAGACTTTAAAAGAGAATGTGAAGGGGCAAATTTATGTGGAGGGAGTTACCACCACATGAATGGAGGAGGTGAAGAGTCACCTCCTCCATGCGCCGGCCATGAAGGAGGGGCCCCCCCTCCTCCTATAAAAGTCCCCCCTCACTCCCCTTCTCCCTCACACCTCCTTGTGAAGGATCTCTCTCCCCCTCTAGTATTATTCCCCATGGTCTCGGATTAGCGAGATACATGTTCTCGGTGGCTTTATCTGGAAAGGAGTTGCTGCTTCTGCTGCTTTGCTGGAGCGAGGGACGGAGGTTGTCGGGGTACCGAACGTGTGTGCGATCACGGATGCACCGCTGCTTTGCGGTGCTGGACTTGGTGTCTGGAGCGGACTGCTTTGGACTTCATCACGATCTTGAGATCGGCAAGTGTACGACTACATCAACCACGAGTTCCTACTCGTTAACAAAGCTCGTTGTCTACGAGGGTAAGTTCTCGTTGGATGCGTTTCCACCCGTTGCTTTGTACCTAGTAGATAGATCTTGGCGTGTAGTTCACACCGTAGGAAATTTTTTGTTTTCTATGCTGCAGACCCAACAGTGGTATCAGAGCCTGATCTATGCGTAGGTGCTTAGCACGGGTAGTACACATATGTTGATATGTGGGCGATGATGATCATGTTATTGCATCTTCTATGTATTTTGGATATTGGTGGCATAGTGGGGTGAAGCGGCCCAGACCAACCTTACATGTCATCGTACATGAGACCGGTTCCACGACTGACATGCAACTTGTTTTGCATAAGTGGCTGGCGGGTGTCTGTCTCTCCTACTATAGTCAATATCTGATTTACAACGAGTTGCTAATAACTTAGTTATCCTCGTTATGGTTCATGTTCTTCGGTAAGAACGGTTCTATCTCCGAAAGCCCTAAGCCATGTAAAACTTGTAATTGATAAATTAGAGGCGTCTAGTTTAGATCGTTGCTGGGCTAGTGTCTTGATATGGTATTGTTGTAAGTAGATGTGTGATAGATACTCTTACAACACATTCAACGTGTAAATTCCATAGACCTTGGCCTTACACACAAAGGAATGATAGTGATCATACCACAATGCAAATGATAGAGATCAAATGCATGAACCATATCATCTCACTTTACACATTAGATGTTAGCATCTTATACTGCTAGTTTGGCGCTTTCTGTAGCATTGTAAGATGATCCCTCATTTAAATATCAAGATAAAAATGTGTTCTTCCTTAAGTATGCACCGTTCTATGGATCGTGTTTCGAGACATCACGTGATGATCGGGTGTACTCGACTCTACGCTTTCATGCAACGGGTGTAAGACAGTTTTACACACGCGAATACTAAGGTTCTTACTTGGCGAGCCTAGCATGTACAGACATGGCCTTGGAACACGGACCGAAAGGTTAAGCATGAGTCATATAGTTGATGTGATGAGCATATTGATGCTCGCCTTTGAAGCTACACCAACTCACGTGATGATCGGACTTGGTGTAGTGGATTTGGTTCATGTAATCACCAAAAAGGCACGAGGGATGTCGTTTTTGAGTGGGAGTTCATTTCTAATTTGGATTAGTCGAACTCAATTTGTCATAAACTAAATCGAAGTGAATTTGCATAATTTGTTGTAGTCATTCACATCTGTTCACTACCTTATGCTTAGTTTTTATTTGAGATAATAGAACTACAGAATTCTGGATATTTACTTTACGAACTGGTATCGTATTGTTTTGAATGTCAATTTAAAGTTTATAAGTCCTATTGCAAACTTTCAGCAAACTCTATTTACTCCATGAAGTTTAATAAGTAGTATTAAATCAATAGTAAGAATTCCAATGTTAGTATCTAAAGTATCATGTTTGCCTCCATGATTATTGATATTCAAAAAGTAGTTTTAATATCAAGATTATATAGGAGCTGGAAATTGTTTCAGAAACCATCATGTGTGAAAGATATTGTGATATCTGAAACAATGTTTTTTGGTTGCATTATGATAGAGTATAATTTAGCAAAATATATGTTCTCATATTGTATGAGAATTTGTGAAGGATGGAGATGCTAGGCATCCGAATCTACCAAAAAGGTTTTGGGAACTGATATTATACTCGCGATTCTTCCTTATAGGCTATAGTAGCTTGATCATGAAAGTTGTCATGATAAGAATGAATAGAAGATGTAAGTAAAATGTTTACTACACTAGTAGATTACTAAAGAATGGATTTTTGAAAGAATGCCAAACAATTGATGATGGTGATCCACTTCAAAGTGCAAGACCAAAGGTATTAGTATTTGACTATATACAAGCTTTGTGCCATGTGTCATGTTGATGACACCACTATTGATGTTGATAGATTCTTTTAAAAGAAAAGGAATTGCTGAAAGAGAATCTATAAAATATTTGGCAGAAAATAAAAGGTTGGAGATGTCCAACTTAGGTATATAGAAGATATACATGTTATGGCTGTATTCCTTGCTTGTTAAACAATGTGGTTCTTAGGTATTGGATACCGGTATTGGATACTGAATTGGTTGGTATGAAGTGTCATACAGTACAACGCAATTCATGAACTACAATGGCCTAAGTAACTACCAAGAGAATGAGTGATGATGTTCATCGAAAACAAATAAAGTGTTATTGTGTTTTTCGTTGTCATCAAACCAAGCCTTCAAGATTTGTTTTAATAATTGTTATTTTGTTCCGGTATTATGAGAACAATGGTTGTTCAAATAATTACCGTATTCCATAAAAGATGGATGAACTTTTACAAGTCTAGTGGGAGAAATCACATCCATAAACACTATTGCTAAAATGTCGCAAGACAAATGATTGAAAGATCACTTATGAAGTGACATCATTTGTTTAAATTATATTGGAAAGAGAACATGAAGAAACTCCATGTTGATGGATTTTTGGAGTCTTTTGATTTTGATCAATTGACGCTGGTGAGACTTTCCTCGAGATAATTGAAACTCCGTCCATAGGCCAAAGAGGAACGGATGACTAATTTATTGGATACTGTGCATGTAGATGTATATAGTCCATTATGTGTAGCCATATGCGATGGATCTTTTTGCTTCATATGCTTTCTCCGAAAATTTGAGTGAATATATCTGTATATTTACTTAATAAGGAAGAAGTATGAAACATTTGAAAATTGTTCAAAGACTTTCAAGATGAAGTGGAAAATCATTGTAACAAGAAAATAAAGAGTTTATGATTCAATCATAAAGGAAGATATTTGAGTTACGTGTTTAGCAAAAACACCTAAGATTTGAGGAATTGTTCCATGATTTGTGTTTCCCGATAAACCATAGGAGTATGGCATATTCGAGAGATGAAATCAAACCATGTTTGACATGGTAAGATCAAGGGTGTCATTTATAAAACTACCATTATGTTTTAAGGATTGAAACTTTAGAGACTACCGCTTTTACACTGAAAAGAGCACCATCGTGATCCATTGAAATGACACCATATGAGTTATGGTTTGGGATAAAATCCGAATTGTCTTTTCTTAAATTTTGGTATGCTATGCATAAGTAAAATGTTTACAACCAAAGTCGGATAAGCACGTCTTTGTAGGCTATCCCAAAGAATTTGTTGGGAATTTCTCCATAACACCGAGGACAAAAGAGTTTGTTACTTGGAACGTCAAGTTTCTTGAGAAGGAATTTTTCGTGAAAAGTTAAGTGGGAGGACAATAGAACTTTGATAAGGTTGTTGAACCTTAGCTATATGTGCTAAATGGCATGGCGCTTGAAAAGTGTCGATTGGCGGCCACAATGCTCATGGCTCTCGTGATTACAAAAGGTGTGACTCGGAGATTAGAGTTCCTACAGAACCGTGTGGGTCGGTAAGAATCAAGTAGTAAGATTTGATAAGCAAGTCGTTATTGTTTTGACAATGATGAACCGACTACATGCAAAGAAGCGATGATGGGCTCTGACTCCATAAAATGACTAGAAGTCATAGAATCCGTGATAGTATCCATACACGAGAAAACAAGTTTCTGAACTTGGAAGACCCTCCGAAAAGGCGTGAAGCCTATCGGTCGTGTTTGGATCTATAAAGAAATAAGACATGGATGTTTAACATCTATGAAATAGTAGACATGTCGGAAAGAAGTTTACGACAATGTTCAAGGAGTTGACTATGACAAGATTTGATCTTTCATAGCGATATTTAGTCTTGACGGATTAATGTAGCAACCACTACATATAATTTGGTATATGGTAGTTGAATAAACAAAACAAGGTTCTTCTAAAAGAACGGTAACCTAGGACGTGTACAAGACATGGTCTGAAGGGTTTTGTTAATTCAAAGGGTGCTAAAAGGGCATGCAAACTTCAATAGTTGAAGTAAGCATAGCGGAGTTGGAATCTTCACCATGATGAAACTGTTAAAAGAGTTTAAATTCATCGGAGATGATGAAGATGCTTGCATTTGCAAGAAATTAAGTGGGAGCGCTGAGACATATTTCTAATACATTATGTAGAGGACATATTGTTGATTGGAAATGATGTATCTTGTATTGACACAAGTTAAGAATTTCATTAAAATAAGATTTTGATGAAAGACTTGGGCAAACCTGGAATATTTGGCATCAATATCTATATGGATAGATTAAGGCACAAATATGGTTGTGCCAGACATACATATATGAGATATTGAAAGGGTTCAATATAGAAACAACAAGAAAGGTTCTTGCTGCATGGAAAGGATTGTATCAGAATTCAAGTGTTTCAACACTTGGTGAGTAAAATCACATGAAGATTTCGATCGATTATACCATGATATGTATATATCCAGAATGTCCTATGCTCTAAATGTTATGAGCATATACCAGAATGATTCATAAGATGATCATTGGACAATAGTAAAGATATTCTTATGAGCTTTGGAAGAACTAAGAATATATAATGTATAAGTGACAAATAGTTAAAGGTAGTTCATTGTAAAGTGTTACATTGATACTAGTTTTGTCACAAGATACAAATTAAATTTATCTCAATTTAGACTATGGGTGGCATAATATAATGGAAAGGATGTTCCATGATGGATTTGGATGAATTCCAAAGTTGAGATATTGTGACGGATACTACAACAAAAGGCTAAGTATATGACTGCTATAGTAGCAGCATAGGAGGGCATTTGTGTTAAGTAGTTTGTTATCAAACTAGGTGTGGTTCAAAGTGGGCTAATACTATGAAGATATATTGTGTGACAATAATATCAACATATTTTAACCTGAACGAACTAAAGGTCTCACCAGAGGACCAAATTTATACAATTCCATCTCATTTGAGAATGAGTGATGCGTAGAGACGCAAAGACATGCAAATACACACGGACCTGAAACTGTCACATCCGGAGATTATGTTAACCACTAGCAATTGCGTATATGCAACACCAGAAAGCCATAGGTGTTCAATCATAAAGGTTTTCAAACTAGATTATTGACTCTAGTGCAAGTGGGAGACTGAAGGGAATATGCCCGAGAGGCAATAATAAAGTGGTTATTATCTTATTCCATGTTTATGATAAATGTTTATTTTACATGCTAGAATTGTATTGATCGGAAACATCAATACATGTGTGTTTAATAAACAAATAGGGTTCCTAGTTATGCCTCTCTTATAGACTAGCTTGTTGATTAACAAGATGATCAAGGTTTCCTGATCATGGACATTGGATGTTGTTAATAACAAGGTCACACCATTGGTGGAATGATGTGATGAACATTCATCCGAAGTATAGCATTACAATCAAAGTCATTATGTTTATATTGCTATAACATCATACGAACTAATCTTAGTCCTTAGACCATGAGATCATGTTAATTGCTGACATCGGAAGAGTATCTTGATAACATCAAACGTCACACCGTAACAGGGTGACTATAAAGGTGGGTTCAGTGCTACAAAGGTGTTATGTTGAGGCTCATGGATCAAGAGTGGGATTTTTCCATCCCGATGACGGATAGATATACTCTGGGCCCTCTCGGTGATATCACATTAAGATAGCTTGCAAGCAAGTGATGTGATCACTAGAATGTTATATCACGGGAACAAGAAAAGAGTGCATGTCGGCAACGAGATCAAACTAGGTATGGAGATACCGATGATCGAATCTCGGACATGCAATATATCGCGAGACAAAGGGATTTAGTTACTAGCGTTAAAGGTTCTCACGATCACAGAAGTCATCGTTGAATGTGTAGGAGTCAGTATGGATCTCCAGGTCCCGCTTCTGATTATTGATCTGAGAGGGGTCTTGATCATGTCTGCATTATTCGTGAACCGTAGGGTGACACACTTAAGGGATACCGACACCATTTGGAGCAAATATGTTTCAGATAAAGATTTAAGAAAGCGCTGGAATTATTTCAATAGACACCGAAACTGTTTTGGGTGAAAATGCTGAAATTGGTTCTGCATGTAATATTGAAATGTTGCAGGGGGTTTTATGTGAATGTTTGTTAATTAAAGTAATTAACAAAATTCTGAATAAAAATAGTAAAACAGTTTTATTAAATGAGAGAGCATTAAATTTGGAGAAATTTAATGCATTTAAAGTGGAGACTTTAAAAGAGAATGTGAAGGGGAAAATTTATGTGGAGGGAGTTACCACCACATGAATGGAGGATTCACCTCCTCCATGCGCCGGCCATGAAGGAGGGGCACCCCATCCTCCTATAAAAGGCCCCCCTCACTCCCCTTCTTCCTCACACCTCCTTGTGAAGGATCTCTCTCCCCCTCTAGTATTATTCCCCCATGGTCTCGGATTAGCGAGATACATGTTCCCGGTGGCTTTATCTGGAAAGGAGTTGCTGCTTCCGCTGCTTTGCTGGAGCGAGGGACGGAGGTTGTCGGGGTACCGGACGTGTGTGTGATCACGGATGCACCGCTGCTTTGCGGTGCTGGACTTGGTGGTGATGGAGCCGGACCTGCTGGACTTCATCACGATCTTGAGATCGGCAAGTGTACGACTACATCAACCACGAGTTCCTACTCGTTAACAAAGCTCGTTGTCTACGAGGGTAAGTTCTTGTTGGATGCGTTTCCACCCGTTGCTTTGTACCTAGTAGATAGATCTTGGCGTGTAGTTCACACCGTAGGAAAATTTTTGTTTTCTATGCTGCGGACCCAACATCCTCTCCCTGAGGGGATTATTCCTCGTGAAGCTTTGGAAGAGGACGAGTCTGAGTCGACTGTCCCTTCTGATGTGGAAGAGGAAGCCCCCGAGTCCGAGAGCCCGGATACTCGCAAGCGTTCGCGTAGCAAGGACTACGACGCGTCGACTCCTTCAACTCCAGGAGGCGCGGCTATTGGCGCGGAGTCGCCAATTCCAGCCGTTCCTGTGAGGGCTATGGCACCGTCTTCTCGCAAGAAGATGCGATTACCCAAGGAGTCTTCGTCGGAATCGGCGGCTGCCACGTTTGATCTTGACAACTTTAACTTGTAAGTTTGCTGGGTCATTCATTCTTTTCTATTTTCTTCTTGTTGGTTTTGCCCTAGAGTTTGCCCTTTTCTCAATGTGGACTTGGTCTTGTAGTCAAGAGGCGTCATCATCTTCTGGCGACGTCGAGTTTTTTAAAGTATCGGGAGTCGCGACTTCAAGGGCCAAGGTAGAGGTCGAGCGTGCTCCTTCTCCTCCGGCGGCGGCCCACTCCGGGCACAATTCTTCGAGCTCTCCTCATGTAGGGGAGCATCGAGTGGTTCATCGGATGACGGTTCAGCAAACTTCTTCGGAGTCACTAGAGGACCATGTAAGTATATCTTTCCTTCTTTTTTAATGTGGCAGTCAACGCATTCTGCTGCCCTCTTCTGACTCCTTGTTTTGTGTGATAACTCCTTGTAAAGGAAGCCGCGCAGGTGGTGAAGCAGGTGATGGCGATGGGTCGCCAGCATGCAATGCTGGAGACACGTCACCGCATGGTCGAAAGTGAGTGCTCTACACTTATTGTTTTCGTCTTCTCTCTGTTTTGATATAATCGACTGATAGCCAATTATTGACTGCCATGTAGCTGAGCATAACGCTTTACTGCGCAACGTCGCCACGTTGGAGAAAACACTAGCCGTAGTTGTGAAGGGGCGCGACGAGGCAATCGCGGCTCGTGACGATGCCCAGAAGCGCGAAGAGGATCTGCGCGCCTCCTTTTGACGAGGAAAAGTTGTTCGAAGAGCAACTGTTCTCAGTCGCCAAGGCCCTCTCAGGTACCTTTACTGGTAGATATTTTATTGATGTTCCTCTCTGCATCTAGAGTTTTTGCCGGTGGCGCTATAGATTTCATCCATGTGTGGGTTTTCTATGCATATGCTGGCGATTTAAGCTTTGACCCGCAAGCCCTTTGTCGCGATGACGCTCTGGCGGGCGCGGTGTCTGCGGTCGAGGATCGTAGCACCGCTGTCCAAAATACATTGTCCAAGGACAAGGTCACCCTTAGTCGCCTCCGGGAGGAGTTGATGCCGAAGGCAGAGCTGGTCGACAATGTGGAAGAGCTGGTGGAGTCGCTCGCCGGGGGTGTGCCTGCCACGTACAAGAACTCCCTCCGCGCGGCTGGCGCGACCATGTCACTTGCCATGGTGCAAGCCCACGGAGTCGAAATAGATCCCTCTGCGGTGTCGAAGACGATGCCTGTTGGCGCGGATGGTCAACAGGTAGTATTAAACTCGCTGCGATTACTGTGCCAAATATGGCCATTCCTTGATAAATACCGTTGCCAAGTATTCGGAGGAGCTCCAGCGTGCTAAGAAGATCGCGAAGGCTTCGGCCTCAGGAGCTGGCAGAAAGTCTATGGCGTCTGATACTGCCACGGACTTGATGAAGCCCCCAAAGTCGTCGAAGTCGAAGATGCCAGTTGCTCCGTAGTTAGTTTTTTGTAATAGTTGATGAATTGTTCTTTTGATTGGAGAACATGCCTGCTGGCGAGTGTGTTTGTAAACACTTATGGTTATCTTGAATGCGTCTGTTCCCCTTCCCTTTGTGTTGATTTTGTCGCCTTATTTGCTTTTGTCTTGACTTGTGGTAGGGCACATCGAGTGGTCCTGTGGGGGGAAACCAGGATTCGCCATCTCTTGATGAGACAGTGGCACCACCGTGCTCCAGGGTAGAGGAGCTATCCTTGCTGTCGCGACTTCGTGATCGCGTGAAGCAGCTGGAGCGTGAGTTGCCCCTGATCCGTGGTAATGCGGACGTGTGGAAGTCGAAGGCAGAAAAATCCGCCGCCCGCGAGCAATATCTGCTTGGCGAGGTGACGCGGCTGGGCGACCAGTTTAAGTGTTAGTTTGCTCGTCCTCATCTTTTCCTTTGTAGTTAGTCGCAATGGTACGTTGTACTCATGCTGTTGGTGCTGCTTCGTGTAGTTGTTAGCGCACGCCGTCCGTAGGAGGAGAAGGATAGGATTGTCATCCGCCTTCATGATCTCACCCAGGAGCAACTTCAAGAGAGTGGATACTTCTGGGTAGATCATGATCGTCTTGACATTGGCGACCCTGCGAGGATCGCGCTTGAAAGTGCCGCTTCTTCTTCTGAAGAAGTCGCAGTCGTGTTTGAAGAACATCTATCGGGCGATGTTCCCGTTGGATGACACTCCATCAAGCCTGCTGGCTCTTCTGGCCAAATTTCAAGATATGTCCGCGGTTCGTGAGGCAGCAGTTGGTGGCTGGTGCCAAGGCTGCCCTCTCAATGGTGTGTTTACACAGGCCTGACGTGGATGTCACCGCCATTGCCTCTGGGCCACCGGCGCCACTATCAGGATCTTCCTGGAATATGGTGCCGCATTATCAGGCGGTGGACCGCCCAGCCGAGGAGATCGTCGACTTCTTCAAGGAACAAACTAATGTTCTTCTGTTGTAAGGGTAGCCAAATATGTATCCTGCACATAAGTGTACTTGTGTTGTAAAGTTCATATATATTTGTAGATAATTTATTGTTGAATGTGTACAAACAGCTTTGTCAGCGTCAGGTGCGTTGCACTATGCGATTCCTTTTCGTTAGCCTGGCCATCCCTTTGTCAACCTGCCAGGCGCGTTGCGGCTGGGTTGAGTTTGCGTTAAGGAGATCGGTTGATGTTCCAGCTACTCAGGATATCGCGTTTATTGGTTCGAAGAACAGATGTAGGTAGGGTGGCGTAGCCCCCGAGTATAAAATTGACAAAAGTGAAAGAAAAACATAGAGTTTTGGGGCACTTAACTTTTATTTATTTGAAGAGCAGTACGAGGTATAATGTGTGGCTGAGTAGCCTTATTTGCGATGTAAAAGTAAAACAACTAGGGGTAGAAGCGTCGCAGTTGTGCGACGTTCCAAGGGTTGGAGTATGCGACTCCTGTATCTAAATCTTGAAGGCGATAGGCGCCACCTGGGATTATTTCTGTAATCACGTACGGTCCTTCCCAGGGGGATTCGAGCTTGAGATGCCCCTGCTGCTTCAGTCGCAGGACCAGGTCACCTTCGACGAAGGATCTGGGGCGAAGCCTTCTATTATGGTAGTTGCGCAGGTTCTGCTGGTAGATCGTGGATCTTTCTGCGACGATTTCTCTTGCCTCGTCGAGGAGGTCGACGAAGTCTTCGAGTGCAAGAGAGGACTCTTGTTCGCTGTAAGCGACTACGCGCGGCGCCATGTACCTCACTTCGGCGGGCAGTACTGCTTCTGCTCCGTGCACCATAAAGAATGGCGTGTAACCCGTGGCGCTGTTTGGAGTTGTACGTAGGCTCCAGAGTACGGATTGGAGATCATCTGGCCAGCAACCCGCGACTTGTTCGAGTGGTCGAAGGAGTCGCTTCTTGATGCCGCTGCAGATGAGCCCGTTTGCTTTTTCCACCTGACCGTTGGTTTGTGGATGTGCGACTGAGGCGTAACTGATGTTGATCCCCAGGTTCCCGCAGAATTTTTGGAACTCCTTGGATGTGAAGTTCGTCCCGTTGTCGATCATGATCTTTGTCTTGACGCATGACGGTACACAATGGACTCGAAGAACTTGACCGCGCTAGGCCCTGATTGTTTGGTCACTGGCATGGCCTCAATCCACTTGGTGAACTTGTCGACTGCGACCAAGAGGTAGACGTAGCCTCCTTGCGAGGACCTTGCGAGCTTGCTCCAAAGGGCGTTGTAAACGCTGTTTTCTCCTGATCTTCCTCCTTCATTCGAAATTGGTTATAGCCTGAGTAGGCGTCGAGGAAGCAGAGGCGCTCACATCCAGCGGTGGAGTCGATGATCTGATCGATCCGTGGCAGCGGGAAGTGATCTTTTGGGCAGTGCTTGTTTAAAGAAGTGAAGTCCACACACATCCGTAGGATATCCGTGTCCTTTTTTGGTACCAGCACCGTATTGGCGAGCCAAGTGCTTTCCTTGATCTCGCGTATGAATTTGGCCTCGAGGAGTCTGTTGATCTCCATTCTGACTGCCTGCGCTCGTGGCTCAGACAGTCGCCTGATTGTTTGCTTGACTGGCCTTGCGTCGGGGTTGACGTTGAGTGCATGCTCGGCGAATTCCCTGGGAACTCCTGGCATGTCCGCAGGACACCAGGCAAAAATTTCCCAGTGCTCACGGAGGAATTCGACGAGCGCGAGTTCCTATGCGGGACTCAAGTTGTTGGCGATGAGGGCCGTCTTGGCGGGATCCGATGGATGGACCTGCACCTTGTTTGTGTGCACGGATGAGTCGAAGGAGAGATCAGGTTAGCTTGGCCTACTCAAGGGAGGCAGACTGTTGTCTGTCGTCTCTTCTAGTCTTGCGAGTTCCTCCTGTATGCCGAAGGACTGGGAGATTCTGTTGAATTCCCTGTCGCAAGCGTCAGATCGCTCGAAGTTCCTGTTGATTGTTATGACGCCGTTGGGACCTGGCATTTTCATCTGCAGGTAGGCGTAGTGGGGTACTGCCATGAACCTGGCAATGCGACGCGCCCAAGGATGCAATGGTATTATGAGGGCCAGTCGACGACTTCAAAGTCGATGCGCTCGCGCCGGAAGTTCTTCGGCGTGCCAAAGATGACGTCCAGGTTGATTTTGCCCAGGGGGTATACGCCTTTCCCTAGGACGATGCCGTGGAACATTGTGTCCGATGCCTCCAAGCAGGTTAGAGGGATCCTCATTACTCGCAAGGTACTCGCGAATATGAGGTTGATGCCGCTTCCGCCGTCCATGAAGATGCGACTCATGTCGAAGCCTCCAATTTGCGCCTCGAGTACGAGGGGGCAATGACCTGGGAGGTATTTGGGGCGGGTGGTCGTGTTTGTCGAAGGTAATGCACGACTCACTGCCACTGAGGTACTCAGTGGTGGATGGTGGCGAGTGCATGGCCAAGTTGACTTGGCGAGTGATGGCCTACGCACCTGTTGGAGGGCCCTTTTGGATCATCATGGTACCCATGGCCCGTGGAGTGCAGTTCGCCTCCGTGGTGCTGGTCGGTGCATCTCCGTTCGGGGGTGGCCCAGATGGTGGTGGTGGTGCGCCATGTGCCACGGCGCCTGGAGCGGCTCTGTAGCCTCTTTCGACTGCATTGCGGTTCATCCGAACCAATCCCTCGTGTAGCTTGAGGAACTCGCGGCAGTCCTTGAGGAGGTGGCTGGACTTTCTCTTGCCATCATGCTTGTCGATGTAGAAGTGTACCGTGCATGGCCTGGATAGTTTGTCCTCGATGAAGGTCGCGGGTGCTTCATCGCGAGTGCGGCGTTGCCACACTTGCGTGGTTTTCCCGGGGTCGCAGTATCCGCCGCTGCGGTATCCGCTGTTGCGGTTATCGTCGCGTCTATCGGCATAGCCGGCTGCGACCATGTTGACGTCATCGCGATCATCGTAGACGCGCATGCGACGCTTGCCCTGGCGGTTGCGTCTGCGTTCGAGTTCTTCCTCCTCGTCGGAGTGAACGCGATTCTTCACCGAAGCTTCTCCATCGGCCCACCGATTCGCGATCTCCATCAGGTCGTCGATGGTCTGGGGTTTTGAGCGTCCTAGATCCTCCCTGAGTTCCATGCGGCGGACACCACCGTTGAATGTGTCAATCACGCGGTCTTCCGAGATGTTCTCCGCAGAGTTCTTGATGATGGACCACCTTTGGATGTAAGAGCGCAGCGATTCGCCAGATCTTTGCTGGCAGCATCTCAGTTCTTCGATTGAGGCGGGCCGTTTGTACGTGCCCTTAAAGTTGCGCACGAAGTTGTAGACCAGCTCATCCCAACTGCGAATGGATCCGCGTGGAAGGTTATTGAGCCATGCCCGGGCGGCGCCCTGTAGCTATAGCTGCAAGCATTGCATCGTAGTACTTCGACTGCCTCCATGTAGCCTGACGGAGGAGATGTGGTCCTCCAGCCAGATCTTGGGGTCCTACAGACCGTCAAATTTCGAGTTCTCCGATGGGAGTTTAAACCCTTTAGGCATTCGCTTTTGCCTGATGGATCTACTGAAGCATCTAGCACCGCAGAGCTCCCCATCTTCTTCTTCCGAGTCAGTCGACCGAGCACGTCGTGCCCTTGACTTGTCAATCTTGCGTTGCGTGAGTTCGTCGCTTGCATCGTAGTTGCGATCGTGTCGCCATGAGCGGCGACGTCGAGACAGGTCGTGACTATCATCGCTGGACGAGGGCGAGGAGTAGCGCTTTGCCCTTTTTTGGGTCTGGTACCGGCTCCTTGTCGAGGGCGGCCTCGATTAGCCCCAAACCCGCGATCGTAGATTGGTGCATGGCAGTTCAGGGATCTCCAGCTGGCGGCTGGTTATTGAGGAGGTACATGGTGGCTGCTGTCACCGCAGCCTGCGGCGTTCTGGGAACCACGTTGCCTCTCGTGTCGACTGTCATAGAGCCAAAGTCGAGGACTTTTGCGGCCTCTATGCGCTCTTGCTCGGTGAGGTGAGCCATCCACGACTGCCTCTTCTTGGCGAGGTACTCATTGCCTCTTGAGGAGGATCCTCCGTAGGAGGAGAGCCTAGCGCGACGAAGGCTTGATTCGTCCGCTGCCTTTTTACGCGCCTCAAGTTGCAAGATTACTTGTTTTTGGCGCTTGAATTCTTCTTTTAGGAGCCAGTGGTAGCCCATCAATAGCTCCTGTGGGGACCCAAAGGGTAGAGGTGCACCTCGTAGGGCTTCGCGGCAGCGCTCCCACTCTTGCTCGTTGAGCTTGATTATGACGCGTTCGCCGGTTTGCTCATTGATTATGCTGGGAGGTTCGACTGCTCCTCCATTGGCACCGTTACCTCCGTTGCCACCGTTGTCGCCGTTGGGTGGATCGGTGCCGTTGCGGGTGTTACCACCGTTGCCACGGTTGGCGGAGGTATCGCCTGCGTTGATGACGGCGCACATGAAGTGATTGGGGAAGCTATTGCTTCCACAACTTTCAGATTCAGAACCGTAGGTTCCATCTTCTGTGGCCAGATCGCTCAGATCGGAGTCGCGACTTACATCGTGACCGTGTTCAGCTGCCACCGGAGCATTGAGCTCGCTGAGGGTGCCGATCGATGGAGGGAACCATGATGCCGGGGCAATCGCCTGTGCTGTCGGTTGATCAGGCATGCGAAGCGTGCCCATCTGACCAACTTGGAAGCGGAAGCTCCCAATCGCCAGGCTGATTCCATCGCCCACGGACTCGAAGGCCGGGCGGGTGGCCGGCGTGTGGACGATGAAGTCGAAGGCGCCGAAGAGCTGGCAAATCTCTGTTGTTGCAGAGTTGTAGATCGCAGTTGATGGGGCCGAAGAAGCCGCAACATCAGCACTCCCAATTCCCACAGACGGCGCCAATTGACGAGGGTTTAACTCATCAATGCCCATTGTATGGACTTGGGTTTTGGAGAAGGAGGGAGCGCTGGAGACATCTATCGGCTAGCAAACAAGCACACAGGGGACAAAGGATTTACCCAGGTTCAGGCCTCGTAGAGGTCCCTACTCCTGCTTGTCTGCTTGTGGAATTATCGAAGGAGTCGAAAGTTACAATGGTGTGCAGATGCAATCTGGCGAGGGTTTGTGGAAACTAGGATTGCGTGTGTCCTCCTCGCCTCCCCCTCCTAGCCTTTATATAGATAGTCTAGGTATCGGGTAGCAGGTCGAGTCGGTTACAAGTTAGGGTTTTCCCCTTCAAACTTTCTATCTTTAGCTTTTTCTTGATCTTCAAGCAATCGAGAGTCCGCAGGTTACTCGAGTCCTTCCATCTAGGCCTTGGCGACACCATGGGCCTATACGTATTTGGACCGTATATACCAAGCTCGAGTACCTGTAGGGTATACCCATGTCAAGTAGCTTATAAGCAGTATGGCCCACTTTCTCCAAAATTCTGAATGGTCCATAGAACTTTGAGTGTAGTTTAACGCATTTGTGTAGAATCAGAGATGTGTGCCTGTAGGGTTGCACTTTTAAGTATACCATGAATCCATATAATGCTTGGAAAGGAGCCATTTTGAGGGAAGTATGAAAGCTTGTATTGTACCACCATTCAGCCATTGACAACCATGAACACCATTTCTTGGGTTGGTTGAATGCCATGCATCTTAAGGATTTTTCTAGTCATTGGTTAACCCTCTCTCTTTGCCCATTAGTTTGAGGGTGGTATGAAGTGTTGAGATGTAATTCCACTCCCAAAGCTTTGAACAGATCCTTCCATTGATGGCTAGTGAATATTATGTCCCTATTATTCACAATTACTATAGGTAGACTATGGAGTTCTAAAATGTGATCCACAAAAGCTTTTGCTACCATTTTGATAGTGATAGGATGTTCCATAGGGATGAAATGGGCATCTTTTATGAATCTGTCCACCACTACCAAAACCATGTCTTTGTTTTCAGATGTAGGTAGTCCTTCCACAAAATCCATGCTTATGTGGGTCCAAGCAAATACATGTATTGGGAGTGGTTGTAGTCTTCCAGGATATTTGGTATGGTTTGTTTGTTTGGCAAATAGGGTAATTCTTGATGAAGTCCATTACCCCTTCTCTCATACCAGGTCAGTGGTATAGTTGTTGCAACTTGTGGTAAGTTGCCCTTTCTCTAGAATGTCCCCCTAGTTCAGACTTGTGGAATGAAGGTATTAGCTTGCTTCTTAGTGTCTGATCATTCCTACTACAATTTTCTGCCGAAATCTGAGTACTCCATTTGTTAATGTGTAGTCAGGATGAGCAGTAGGGTCAACTATCATTTCAGTTAGCAGTTGTTTGCACTTGTCATCATTGGAGTAGCTTGTTACAATTTCTGTGATCCAAGTTGGAACCAGTACTAGGGTTGTGGAATTTAATCTAGTTGGTGCAAGGATAATATCATATCCTTTTAGAGGTAGCCATTTGAAATCAAAAGCCAAGTCATGCCCTTGAATGCTATATTTGCAATTGTCCACATGGAATGATTTGTATAGTGTTCCACCATTGTCCACCATCACCTTGGCACTCTTCTTTGCTATTATTGGGCATTTGATTTTCTCAGCCATGTCAGGTGTCATGAATTTTGCTGAACTCCCTAAATCCACTAGTGTTGTTGCCACAATGTCTCCAAATTTTTCTATCACAGTGAATGTATAATGTTCCTTGTTGGTGTGCTTTACTGCATGCATAAAATTTTGAGTACAACATCATGTTGTGGGATATTGTTCACATCTTCTTCATCCTCATCATATCCAGTGATGTAAATGGTTTCTTGGTGAAAGGGCATGTATGCCCCCATGTGTGGTTTTGGTAATTAATGACAATCCCTATGGACTAATGTGCAAGTTGAGTTTCACTTGTAGGTTTGTCCATTGGCATCGCTTGGACCATGTGTTGGTTTCAAGGATGAAAAAGAAGAAGCTTCGTCCAAGGGCTTTGTGCCTATTGGAATCAAGTAGAAGAAGAAGAAGAAGAAGAAGAAGAAGAAGAAAATCAAGTATGTCTTGAAGAAGAAGAAGATGGATTTCCTCATGGCTTTCTTCAAGACATCATCAAGACTTGAAGTGCAAGCTCAAGATGTGCCATCTCTAGAAGATCTCATGCTTGAAGCTTGCCATCCTCGGCAATCATGGATTGATGAAGACAAGTTCGAAGAAGAGGCTTCCCCATAGAGTATGGGGGAGCATTTATCAAGACTTCATCAAGCAAGAGCAATCAAGAAAGGTGTTCCATCTTGAAGGTGACAAGATCGTCTACATCAAGCTCAAGTGGGATGCTCAAGGCAAATGTATGATCTTGATAGGGTTTCTATTTTACCGGTCTCTTGTAGTGTTGGGAGACTGGGTTTAGGATAGATAGCCGTTCTATCAAGAGGGGCTCTCGGGTGGGTAACTCGTTCGTATCTTTCAGAGAGAGCTCAAACCTTTGCATGCATAGCATCATCTTTCTTGGTTGTTGTTTGGTTCTTATCCATGTGAGGATCTATAGCTTGTGGTTATCTTCATAACAAGCTCTAGTTCATCAAAAACGGATTTCCCGTGCATATCTTATTGCGTTTTTGATCTTGCGGGTTTTCTGGCTCTTCACCTTGGGAGATATATCACATATATATTAATGGTATTTTCTCCCTTGGTGATACCCAATATTTCGAACGAAATTTTCTCCCTTGTTGGATTCTACATGTCGTTATCTTTCCAACGAAATTGATTTCATCTCGTTTGGAGTTCGGATGCAAAAGTTCTGGCATTTCTGGTTCTGGAGTTTTTTCCTGGCCGGTAGTTCCGGCGGGCCACCGGTAGTATCGCTAGGCCAGTTTGCCGCCAGTAGTACCGGTGTTAATTCCGACCCAACTTTCGACAACCCCAATTTTGGTTCAGTACCCTATTTGTCTTGGTGTGCGTATTTGTCGGAACTTCGGTCGAAATCTTGGGCGGTAGAACTGGCCCAGGCGGTAGTACCGGTGACTCACCAGTAGTACCGGCCGGCCTTGTTTTTGTGTTCGTTTGCACCTTGTTTTTGGACCATTGGCTGAGTGCCACCGGTAGTACCGGCCACCCACCGGTACTACTGATACGTAGAGTAACGGGCAGATCGGGGAGCCCTTTAAAAGGAGCTCCCCTTTCCCCTTCGGCCCTAACTTGCTCTTTCTTGGTTTTTGGCTTTCTCTCTCCTCCATTGTGGACCTTGAAGAGCTTGCCCTCTCCCCTTCCCCCTCCTATGATTCTTGCATCTTTTTGAGGGATTTGAGAGAGGAGATCTAGATCTAGAAGCCCCACCAAACCAAATCCCTTCTTTGTGAAGGAATCCTTGGGATCTAGATCTTGGAGAGTTTTGTGTTCTCCTCTTGTGTTCTTCCTCTCTTATTCCCCCAATAGCTTTTGTAGCTTTGGTTGAATTTGAGAGAGAAGGACTTGCCACTTGCATTTGGTGCATAGGTTTGAGTTCTCCTCGGAGATTCGGCGAGTTCAAGCCCTTGGGCTTGTTTCTCTTGGGTTCTTGAAACCCTAGACGGTTGTGTGGTTGGAGTGTTGACCTTTTGTGGTCTTGTAGCCTTTTGTGGCCTTGTTGCCTTTGTGGCATTGTTGTTGGGAGCCTCCAATTGAGTTGTGGAGATTGCCCCAACCTTGTACGGGTTTGGTGACCGCCCTCAAGTGTCCCATAGTGGAACGTGAGTAGGCCTTTGTGGCGAGCTCACGGGAGAATAGAGTGAGCCTTTTGTGGCGTCAGTAGGTTGCGTGCCTTCGCATCATGGGGTGAGGCCGTGTGTGGCGTTGGGTGAGCATCGAGCCACCACACCTCGACGTGAGCCACTTGCGGCGTTCGAAGTACATTGCGCCCCCACACCTCTCCAACAGAGACGTAGCTTCTTTGGAAGTGAACTTCAGGAAACAAATCATCGTCTCCCCGTCCATCGATTATATCTCAACAGAGCCCTTTACTTATGCAATTTACATTGTGATAGCCATCGTGCTTGAAGTATTTTATCTTGCTATCACCTTGTTGTTTATCTTGCTTAGCATAGGTTGTTGGTGCACTTAGTGAACCTAGTGAATATAGGTTTTGGCTTGATAAATTAAACGCTAAGTTTTATTCCGCATTTATTAGAGCCTAAACCATAATAATTTTAAAACTCCTATTCACTCCCCTCTAGGCGACGTCCATTTCCCTTTCACTTGGGAAATCTCAGTTTGAGCCTGGAGAGCTTGTATTTGAGCTTTGGTTCTTAATTTGCACACTTTCTTATGTCTAGGGAACCATGGTTTCTTACACTTATAGCATAGATTCTTGACTCTCGCTTGTTGACTTACGTAACGGGTGTGTTAGTGACATGTGGTGCTTTGACTGTGTTCTCCAAGTATACAAATCTTTTCATATATGGTACTAGCTGGTATACAGGTTTACTAGGGGGTAATGCTTGCTCCATTATTCTTGCTAACCAAGTAGCTTCTTGGAGAGTACTTGGTTTGTGACATTGCAAGTGATGTTGGATATAATCATTTAAGCCATAAATGAAACAATTGGCATAGTAGTCATTGGGCAGGTTGGGGTTATCCCTTCTCATTAGATTCATCGTATTCTCAAATTGTTTAATGTAATAGCTCAGAGTGGATGTCCGTTTTAGGGCATAGAATGCTCTAACATTGTCACATGCAGATTTCTCAGCAAAACTTTCAGTGATGTAGTCACATAACCTATACTAGGGTATATTGACTACAGTGAATCCAGTAGCTATCCACCATTGACTGGCATTTCCTTTCAGGTATGAAATTGCAAATTTCAGTTCTCTAATCCAATGGAGTTCTAGCAGCTTCAAAGTATTGATCAACTTGTTGAATCCATGAGTCAGCATCATATCCATCAAACTCAGGTATGTTGAACTTTGCTGGTTTAACAATACGTGTAATCCTTTTTAGCTCAAATGCCGCATTTGGTCTCACCCTTGCTTTTCTTTGTGCTTCACAAGGGTCCTCTTCCACCATGATTTCTTCATTGAAATTTGCCATGTTGTGCATCTGAAGTTTCTTCTACTGAACATTGAAATTTGGATGTCTATAAGGTTGTTTAGGTGTCCCATCCAAGTTTAAGTCTCTGCCAAGATGATCTTGCAACTTATAGAGTCCAGCTGGAGCGGTATGAGGTATGTTGCCATGCTTGTTAGTGGCACTGAGGTCCATAGCATGTTTACCTTTGTTGGCTTTAGGCACATTATTCAGGTACTTCGAGAAGTTGGTCATCCTGTGATTTAGCAAACAAATATTTGAATGGTATTTAAATTGTCCTGCATAGTGACAAATTTTTCATTCACACTTCTGGTCAATTCAGAGAATTCTTTCCTATCTTCTTCTCTGTCTCGCTGCAATGTTTTGACATCTAGTTGTAGGGATTGCATTTTTAGAACTCCAGAAGTAATCGATTTCGTTGCTTTCTTTTCCATGATGGTTAGAAGGGATTTTACAATGTTTCTGCGTGCAACACAACCACTGACCAAAATTCTGAAAGAAGGCAGGGACTTTTATTGCAAGCAAGAGGTTTGCTGAACTGCATTGAATCTTCCGCCGCCTACACCGAAACCAACGCCTCCCACCTCCAATGAAGCACGAGCAAGGCTCTACCTAGGATTTTACTACTACAGATGGGATCTGAAGCAACCAAGGAGAGGAACTTACTTGTGCCCGAATTGCACCGTCGCTGCCAAGCCGCTGTCCACAGCTCCTGGAGATGAAGGAGCTCAACACTGCCACCGGAATTTAGAGCAAGGTAGGATGATTTTATGAGAGATCGCAACTCCAATTTTCTCAGGATCCATCACATCGTTGAGGATTCGTCGACATCTAATACCAATTGATAAGCTATAGCTATCTATGAGGGAAATTAGACTAAGAACAATAAGGATTTTTCAGGAAATTTGGCTAATTTCGTAGAGGTCGATTACTAGGATCTAGTTCGATTATAGTTGAGTTCCAACCCCTACCAGTGGCAGCTAGGGTTTATACCCGATACATAATAAGATGTGGAGATAAGCTTATAGCCTTACAACTTTACCAGGAAAGCTAAATAAAGTAAAGATAGTAAAGCTATGAGTTAGCGGTAAAAGCATGTCTCAAATGGTAATAGAATTGTAGCCTCGCAATCCTCCATCCACGATTCAGTGAAGAGTAGTAGATGCATCTTCAGGGCTGAGCCTGGCAGCCTCCTTGATGACATCATACTAACCCATGGAGTGGAAGATACAATCATTTGGGCCCTCTCGGTTAATGGGACTTACTTAGCAAACTTGGCCCACAAGGCACCGTTTCTCGGCTCCTCTTGGGGTTCCTCAAAAATGTTGTTTATTCGCTTGATTGCAGTCTAGAACGGCCTAAGGAAACTTGACCACAAACTCCTAGCATAACTATATCGAAATCATGACTAGGTGTTCTATGCGCTCGGGAACATAGATAACTATCACATTGGTGAAACATAGCAATGATCACGTGCATATGATTTATAATGCAATCTGAAAACTTCCCTAACAAAAAATAACACAGTATCTAGTATCTATCACTAGCATGAAAACAACACGGAAAAGCTATTCAGGGTTACTATCTACACATATTGTGAGGTGGAGGTAGTCAAGGACAAGATGGTCATGGTGTTGATTGATAGAGATGTTGAACATGGTGCTAGAGATGATGCTCCCCGGGTGAAGGATTCGTTTGTGTCGACAACAACGATTTCCCCATCTTGGAGGCAACGAAACCGTGGAATCAACTTTCAGTGACTCACATGTCTATCATCACTTCCACAAAATGCACGAGAATTGGGATGCCCTTGCTCTACGAACACGAAGACCTCTATAAAAAGCATCATGAAATGAGCTTATTCATGGGGCCTCAAGGCCCTATCGGGTGGCTAGAGGTAAGAGTCACGTCACACCTCTTCTCTTTGGTCCAAGTCCTAATTTCCATGTTCTTTGTTGGTACAGTATATGAATCTTCAGTGGAATAATTGTGAAAATAAATAAAATTAAATAAAAGTCACACAAATAGGTAAAGTAAACATAAAGATAGGTTAATTTATTCTCAAATACACCCCAAGCTTAGGACTTTTTTCTTGTCTACAAGAAAAATGTGGAGCTTGGCGAGCATAACCTTCTTAAGAGCATCTTCACTTGTTCCCCCAATACGGCGTCCAGCGCGGCCGTTTTTCGACCAATATGGGGTCAGCCAGATAGATCAAAGATTTGGGGGAGAGGGTGCGGGATCCGCCCGTGCCCCAATACAAAAGTTTCAAATATTAAAATAACTAAAAAATCGTTAAAATACGAAACCGATGGCGATTTCATAGGCAATTCAAGCATGTTTATACAAAATTTAAATAAATAAGAAAAACCTAAACTCCTGGCGGCCACGACCACACCATCCAAGACCTAGGCGACGGTACATCGCTGCTACGAAGTCCATGAGGTCCTACTCGTCATCGTCATCGATATGCTCCTTCTTCGATGGCGGCATGGTGTTGCAGCCCTGGCCCGGGTCGTCACGCATGCGCCAGTCCGAAGGACAGGCCTCATCGTCGCCCTCTAGGTCAACGAACAGGCCGAGGCGGCGTGTGAGATCGGTCCGCTCACGTCGGTACGCCGCAGCCGACCATGCCTCCCCGAACCCATACATCTCTGGCGGCACTGCTTCGAACGAGGCGCGCTCCTCCATGTTGACCCCACGAACTCCTCTGCTTCCTCGTAGTTCTTGAGCTGGAGGGCGGCCATATTGTACTCTAGCGGCGTCCACTCTTTCACCTCCCGCTTGGGTCTGACGAGGCGGAGGCGACCACGGGGAGGAGAGGGCTGATGCGGTGCACGGCGGTCGCGGATGATGACGCCTCTGCTGGAGCATCGGTAGGGAGGAGGGAAGTCCTTCGGCTCGTCCTTCACATGCGCTAGTTGGGCACTATAGCGAGGGGAGGATGTCGAGTATGGCAAGTACCTCGCTGGGGACAGGTAGGATGAAGACCTGAACAACAAGGAGTGCGAGGAAGAACCCGACGCTTGGTGTCACGGAGCCCAAGACTAGAGCCCGTAGCGGGGTTGTCGCGATTGCGGCAGTGTAATCGTCAGGCGCGGGTAGTTCCCAACAGCGATGTAGTCGAGCACCCAGGCGAGCGTGTGCCCCGGGGCACTCCACCACTATCGTTGGTCGTTGCTGTTGTTGTTCTCCAGTGGTGGACCATTGACATCGTAGGCGGCGATGCGGTCCTTGTGTTGCTGTACGAAGAAGGATGACCACGTGTGGTGGTTATCGGTATCCCACCGGGGGTCGTCCATCTACTCCAGCGTGAGGACGAACAAGAAATGCTCGTAGATGGCCACGGATCGGGCCCGGTCGACTGGCAGTGGAGGCACTGGCAGACCTCCAGCATTGAGCACGCATCCCTTTGGCAACCAAAAGTTCAGAGGGACAGGGTACTAGGCATCCCAGAGCGCATGTGCCTCCTAGACGAGTAGCCACCGCCGCCCGAATGAAGGGAATATGTCCGAGAGGCAATAATAAAATGGTTATTATCTTATTCCTTGTTTATGATAAATGTTTATTTCTCATGCTATAAGTGTGTTAATTGGAAATATTAATACATGTGTGATTAATAAACAAATAAAGAGTTTCTAGTTATGTCTCTCATATAAACTAGCTCGTTGATTAATAAGATGATCAAGGTTCCTGGTCATGGATATTGGATGTTGTTAATAATGAGATCACAACATTGGTGGAATGATATGATGAAACATTCATCCGAAGAATAGCATTACGATCAGTCATTGTGTTTAAATTGCAATAACATCATATGAAGTAACTTTAGTGCTTAGACCATGAAATCATGTCAATCACTAACACCAGAAGAGTAACTTGATAACATCAAATGTCACACCGGAATAGGGTGACAATAAAGGTGGGTTTAGATACTCTGAAATTGTTATGTAGAGGCTCATGGATCACGATTGGATTTGTCCATCCCGATGATGGAGAGAGATATTCAAGGCCCTCTCAGTGATATCATATTGATGTAACTTGCAAGCAAGTGATAATATCACTAGAATATTATATCATGGTATCGAGAAAAGGGTACATGTCGGTAACAAGATCAAACTAGGTATGGGAATATCGATGATCAGATCTCGTACATATAATATATCGCGAGACAAAGGAATTTAGTTATAAACGTTAAAAGTTCTCACGATCACTGGAGTCATCGTTGAATATGTGGGAGTCGGTACGGATTTCTAGGTACCGCTGCTGATTATTGATCGGAAAAGGGTCTCGATCATGTTTGTATTATTCGTGAACCGTAGGGTGACACACTTAAGAGATACTGACACCATTTGGAGCAAATATGTTTCAGAGAAATATTATGAAAGCGCTAGAATCATTTCAATAGACACCGAAATTGTTTTGGGTGAAATTGCTAAAACTGGTTCTGCATGTAATATTAAAATATTGCAGGGGGTTTATGTGAATATTTATTAACTAAAGTAATTAATAAAATTCTAAATACAATAGTTTTATTAAATTTAATGTATGTGAGTGGAAGTGTGAGCGGAGGGGTGTTTATGTGAGTGGGAGCTCCACCCACATGAATGATGGAAGAGGTGGGGGCACCACCTTGGCCGTCGGCTATGGGAGGGGCTGCCCCCTCGCTCCTAGAAAAACCCCTCCTCCTCCTCTCACTTGACACCTCCTCATGAAGGATCTCTCCCCCTCTAGATTATTCACCATGGCTTTGGATTAGCAAAATCCCCCCTCTGGAAAGATTTGCTGCTTCCGCTGCTTTGTTGGAGCGAGGCCTCAAAGGTGGTCGGGGTACCGGACGTGTGTACGATCACGAATGCATTGCTGCTTTGTGGTGCCGGACTTTATCACAATCTTGAAATCGGCAAGTGAACGACTACATCATCCACGAAATCAGATTTCGTTAACAAAGTTTTTTGGTCTTCGAGGGTAATATCTATATGGATGGTATATCCATCTATTGATTGTATGTAGGTAGATAGATCTTGGTGCTTAGTTGTTCATATTGTAGAAATTTTTTATTTTTATGATGCGAACCCAATAGTGGTATCAGAGCCTGATCTATGCATAGATAATTTGCACGGATAGAACACACATGATTATATGGGAGCAGATGATCAAAACTTTGGTAGTGTGACTCGGTACGGCCAAGTAGTGCGGCTCAAGGGCACCGAGGTCACTCAGGCCTTGAGCCGTCCACGAAAAACACCAAACCGAGAGCCACTATCAAAGTCGCCTCGCTCGACTGGCTTCCCGAGCCAAGACGATTGGCCGTGCTTCTCACAGCACCTCGTCCTCCTCAACCCTGGATACAGCGACTCGCACAGCTAAGTACTGCAGGTGAGCCGTCGCTAAAACTGAGCCTTGACCCATCCAGCAAAATGCCAAGTACAAGAGCCGTCCTCGGACTCACCAAGCGACTGGCTTTCCGAGCCAAGAGGATAGACACGCTTACATAACAGGGCAATACTTTCTTCCCCATCTTAGGCTTACGACTCGAATGGTTAAGTACCACGCTCGGGGACTTTCCAAAACAAACCCATAAGCGCTCGAGAAATCGCTAAGTAAAAAGTACCCTTTGGGGTCACCCCGCGATTGGCTCCACGAGCCACAACAGGTTGACCTAAGCTACTCAAAAAACTTTCGTACATACCGTCCCTGCTAACCATGTGCACATGACTACGAGTAAAAATGCTCTGGGACTCGATTACCGACCCCATACGCATCACACTCTATAACTAGCCCGACTGATTAATTTCTTTCATACGAGTTGACTGACCAACAAAAAATAAACAAGCACAAAATTCATAAGTGCACAAATTAACACAGTACATTAGCAACTAAAAAATTCACAAGTTTGCGCCGATACGTGGTCAATCGTACAACTTTTTTATACCGCAGGGGAACGACCTACTCAGAAGGCTTCGACGAGGAACCCTCACCCGCGTCCTTGGACCTTACAAAGGGGATTGACATGGAAAGTCGAGAGCGAGTATGAAATCGCCGATTGAAAGGTCCGCTCCGACGACAAGTCGTGGTACTTCGGTTCGGCATCACCTGGTGCTACTTGGGTCTCCTGATAGGGGAGGAGGTCGCTCATCCCCAACATGCGGTCCGCGTAAGGGGTGGCCTTCACATCCAGCACCAGGACGTCCGTGATCTCCACCGTGTCGGTCGTCGATGGGAAGCCGCTAGTGACATCGTCTAGCTCGAAGTCTTCTGGGAAATGTGCGCCCGAGACTCAGCACGGAAGTCGCCCCGCGACGGAACGCGGAGCACATCATCTAGTCAACGACGGCTAGCACCTCCTCGGGGTACTTCCACACCTCCGTGAACCCCCTCCCCCCCCCCCCCCCCAAGAACCACCTCGGTGGGGGTGATGCCCTAAAGGATGGCACGGACACACATCGCCGATGTCGTGGCCTTGTTCAGCACCCCCTTGACCAACTGAACCTTTTTGATTTTTCTTTTTCTCCTTGGTGCCAGCTACCGGTTGTTGCGACTCAGCTTGAGCACCTATGCTACTTGTCTGGCAAGTTGTACCCTGCATAGCATTCTGACTGAACTTACTAGTACCAGCCAATCCTAACGTCTAATTCTGCATCAACGCTTGCTATGGAAAATATGGCGGCCAATGTCCCATAGGGAAGTTGAACATCCCAGGTTGCATCATTGGGTACATGTCATGTGCCTGGCCCCCAAGATTCTGAAACATACCTTGATTGACCTCATCCGGAGAAGGAGGCCACCGTGTAGAGGTTCCACCCGCAATCTGGGTTGATGAGACCATTGGTGCATACGGGGAGGTTGCCCAGAATGGCCACCATTTCCGAATCCTCTACCACGAGGACCAGAGCCATACCTCCCTCCTCCATGACCAGCTCCTTCCATCCTTACTACCTCCGCAAAGGTCGCTCTCCCCTTCTCTCCTCCCCGCGAATCTTTGGAGAAAAACTGAATTTCCTCGGAATCGGCAGTCGATCTCCTCTCGCAAGGTAGCAGTCTTGAGGCTTGAACAACCGAGCCTCGAACAAATCCTTGCGAATCCACATCAGGGTTCCAGACAAAACCCTAGATAGGGGGGAGGGGGGACTTGACTCTGTCGTGAAATCTCGCCCAATCCTGTGGATATGCTCGGCGGAGGTGTATTCCCAGCACCCATCACCACCCTCCCCTCAGCGCCATGGATTGCGATAGGTGTCGCGCATCCATGGTTTTACGCATAGGAGATGGCGTGTCGCTGCGGGTTGGGCATTCCTCCGATTCAGACATAGCTTCCATGCTCTGACTCCGAGTCCCACCCTCGACAGCGATCCGACGCACCTCGTTAGGGACGGGGCGTACTGTCAAATACGCTTACATTGATCTCCACCCTCCTTGATCTCCACGGATCCCTCCACTACCACCTTAGCATAGCTCTTACGCGTACCCACGTACGAGGCGACGGGAGTAGGGAGGCTATCGCGGCAAGGAGAGGAGGAGATCAGTGGCGCAAGCACCGGCGAGACGCCATGTCCGGGTCCGCGGGGATAGCCGCGAGAGTCGCCAAGTCCCATCCGAAGCGGCATCTCCCTTATATTTATTTATTTTCGAAGTGCACGAATCTCCGACCGAAAACGTTGGATCATTACCGTGGATGGTAAAAACTGATTTCTCCTAGGCGCGTGACCCACCACGACCTGTCGGCTTACCATAGCGGTGGAGTGTGGAATTTTGATCCATGGATGTTTGTTTGCTACCGCGCGAGGTGTCCTTCTCCGCCTATCCAACAATCTCACTTGGGCAGCAGATAGCGGCTGCGATGAGTGACCCCAGCATAGGCAACGACACATCGATATAATCAGCAGTGACGTCAATCGTGAAGGTCCAGTCACTTATCTAGCTACATACATCCAATCATCGGGAGCACTGTCTATGTTTCTTCTGTGTTAGGTGCTCTTTCTCTGAAAGTCCAGCAATTAGGTGATTTGCTGTGGAAGTTACCCCTCAGATCGCAAACCAAAACCACGCAGCGGCAGCGGCAACTATGCAGCAGCAAGAGAAGTCCGGCGAGCAGATCGTGATCGTCGGCGCCGGACTCGCCGGCCTCGCCGTGGCGCTCGGCTTACACAGGTACATACGATACGTACCTATGCCTGCAGCCACAGTGTCTGTGTGCTGGTGGATGGCTTTCAGATTCACAGCTAAATTTTGCGGGGTGATCGTAGGAAAGGGGTGCGGAGCGTGGTGCTGGAGTCGTCGCCGGCGCTCCGGGCGTCGGGGTTCGCCTTCGGCACGTGGCCCAACGCCTTCCGCGCGCTCGACGCCCTCGGTGTCGGCGACAAGATCAGGGACCTCCACCTGCAGGCCCAGCTGCTGCGTGTCACGTCTTCGTCCACGGGGGAAGTGGCACGAGAACTCAATTTCACGGGAAAGCAGTGAGCGAGATGATCCGGACCTTCTTTATCTCAGCTCTTCGTTTCTTGATCCCGGTGCTGAACATGTACGTACGCTTGGGTGTGGTGGATGCAGAGGAGGAGGAGAACCCTTCGAGTTCCGCTGCGTCCGGCGAGACGTGCTGCTCCAGGTTCTGGAGGCAGAGCTGCCAGGGGACACCATCCGCTACTCCTCCAAGATCGTCTCCATCGACGAGGAACACGACGACGCCAAGATCATCCACCTCGCTGACGGCTCAACTCTCAGAGCAAAGGCACTGATTGGATGCGACGGGATCAACTCCGTGGTGTCCACATGGCTGGGGCTCGCCAAGCCGTCGCACTCCGGGCGCTGGGCCACGCGGGGCCTCGCACACTACCCCGACGGCCACGCCTTCCAGTTCCAGCCCAAGTTCCTGCAGTTCTTCGGCCATGGCTTCCGTTTCGGCTATGTGCCCTGCAACGCCAACGACGTCTACTGGTTCTACACGTGGTCTCCTTCCCCACACGGTGGGTTCTCTAAATACTCATTGTGCATCGATCCAAGACGATAGATACCCAGATCGATGTCCAATACTCTGAATGTTGACTTGCTGTCGTGTAGATGACGGTGTGGACAAGAGTAGTGGTGCCAAGATGAAGCAGTACGTGCTCACGAAGCTGAGGAGCTCCAAGGTGCCCGCGGAGGCACTGGAACTGGTCCAGAGGAGCGAGATCAGCGACGACGCCCCCGCCACGCCGCTGCGGTTCCGGTCACCCTTCTCCCTCCTGTTCGCCGACATCAGCAAGGGGAACGTGTGCGTGGCCGGCGACGCGCTGCACCCGATGACGCCGGACCTGGGCCAGGGCGGCTGCGCCGCGCTGGAGGACGGCGTCGTCCTGGCCAGATGCCTCGGCGAGGCAGTCCTTATTGGCACGGGAGGTGTCACGGAGAAGGAGAGGATCGAGTCGGGTCTGAGGAAGTACGCCGGGATACGGCGGTGGAGGAGCATCGAGCTCATCGGAACCGCCTATACGGTCGGATTCTTACAGCAGAGTGATAACGCGATCGTCAGCTTTCTACGAGAGAAGGTCCTGGCTGGAGTGCTCGCCAAGAGACTGTTGAAAATGTCAATCCACGATTGTGGAACTCTGTCAAGCTAAGAATTCTGATAGTGTTTGTATTGGTGAACTTACAGGTTTTGTTGTTTATCACATCGGGGCTCGAGGAAATCCATGATAAATAGTGAACCACCAGCGTGTCAAAACGCACTTGAAGTATGGTGTTGCGCCCAGGTTGGAGGGACGCTAGGTCTGCCTGTTCATGACCAGTGTCACGCCATAGGGGCGCCGGGAATTTTGACCCTTGCGATGTCGAAAGGTGTCTGTTTTGGTCTTGTGGTGCCGAGAACGATCTCAATGGTCGGTGGATTAGCATCAATAAAACTTTCGGATTTGCTAGTCCTCACGCACATGAGAACTTTTTATATGTCTCAGTCACCTCTATCACCGTTCGATTACCTCGTGATTCGTGCAAAGTGAAAGTTACATATGAGTTGCAACTAGGATGTAACTGAAAATTTAATGAGTTGTAACTAGGTTGCAACTGAGAATTACTACAAATTTTATGAGTTACAACCAGATGATAACTGAGAATTAGCATAAATATTAGAATGACATCAGCGACTTAAGCATAAAAAGTTCTCAGACGTCCGAGATCTAGGCACTCCCATAAAACTTTGTATATCGTTGCCATGGGCAAACAGTGTTTGGCACGTGGCATAGGTGCTCCTGTTTTTTCTAAAGATAAAAACTTATAAAAAAATATTTCGCAAAAAATAAAAAACTTATAATTTTTTGCTCTAAAATTCTGAAAATAAATATATTACTAGGTACATACATCTAGAATGTATGTCAGATTTTTTTTTAAAATATATATTATATTTTGGGCTACATAAAAGACCAATTTCTGACAAAATATCGTATTTTTAGTCTTATTCACGTCAGAATTTTGTTTTTTTCTGTAGCTTAAAATAAAACGATTTTTAATGAAGTTTCGCACCAATATATGTACCATTTACATGTATTTTTGAGACTTTTTATATTTTTGAAATCATACTAATTTTTTTTCAAAAGATAGGGAGCACTTGTGCCCATATGCACCAAATCTACACTCAGCTGCCATGACATGCCGGTAGACACCCTTAGGATCATTTATCTCCTTAGACGCATGCATTGCTCAATGTTCCTCTTTATTTGGACTAACAAGTATAGAATTATTGTCCTAGCGAATTATTTCAAAAATTCGAACTGATGGAAAGACGATAGGCAACATATTTATATTCTCAACACTCCCCTTCACGTTTAGAACGGTGGCATTTTTTTCCTTCACGTGCCTAGGACGTGGATTCGATTTTAAATATTACGTTAGCTAGGATTTGAATTGAAGACCTCTGTCTCTGATACCATATAGATTTATATTCTCAACACTCCCTCTCACGTCCAGGCCGGTGGCCTTTTTTTCCTTCACGGGCCTAGGACATGGATTCAGGTGTCCGCATATATTTATTTTTAATATCGCGTTAGCCAGGATTTGAACTCAAGACCTCTGCTCCGATACCATATAGAATTGTTGCCCTAGCTAATTATTCCAAAAGTTTGAACTCAAGGAAAGACGACAGGCAACATATTTATATTCTAAACAACAAGTTCTTATTGGCCTCCCTTGAGGTGTTTTTCTCAATAGTGTCTTCGGCAAGAGTAAAGATCTCCACCTTTACTTATTATATGTTGATGCTAAGTGAAAGTTAGGTGACTTACAGAGTGAATGCCCTGAAAAATAACGCCAGGCAACAACCATATCGTTGCTTTTAGCGGATTCTATTATCTCTTGTTGTCCAGGACAATCTCGAGGATGTCTCGATCTCGTCTATGGTGGTGAATGATGATGTGGTTCACGAGGTGCCGCTCGGAAAGCCCCTATTCCCCCTTATATACATGGAGGGACAACGGTTACATGAACCGCGTTGGTTTAGATGTGGTAAACGTAAACACCCTAAGAAGATATTCTTGATTTGCTCACAACCCGTTACAAGACTACCCGTAGAATCCTCGTGGAAATCTTTGTGTGTCTTTGCACTCAAAGTTGATGGCGTGGGCAGGATTTCTTCGTGTGCCCTAGTCTTTGGGTTGGGTTGCCCTTGCTATGTGGTCTGCCTCTAGCCCTTGTGGGTCTACCCGGGGACCATGACCTCGTCAAAACCCAACAATTTTATGCATATGCTTTCAAGTATGTATTGTAATCTCATGATGTTTGTAGTTCAAATTTGAAAAGTTTTACTTTACATGCACCTTAAATGATATCTCATTCAGAAAGTTGTTAGAGGGGATCTTTCTTGGATTTACATGTTCATTTTTGCACGTCGGATACTTTTTAGGGAAGGTTTGCACATTAGATCTTGATACTATGTGAATATATACCAGGTTAGTATAGATGTTCCGGGAAAGTGTAAATATAGGTGACATACAAATTTTGGTGCCTTCTTCTCTTCAGCATGCATATGCATATGCCATGGACAGTTCTAGACAAGTGACACTAGGACCGTAAATATTGAAGTATGCCAACAACCACTGTGCTATTACAAACTATTGAATATCATAAAATAATAACATACGCAATTTATAGGAGCAAATCCACATCACAAACTATGTACTAGGAAGGAACAAACCGAATTTGATCGGTGTTGTCAAGTTATCCTTTTAGTTTCTTGTTGATGGAAGCATATCAAAAACTTATTTCTAAATTAATTTTAACATATAAGACATATTTGACCATGAAAGAATATTTAAAAAACTATGCCAATGGTTCAATTTACAATCCATAAGTAATAAAAATTTGATTACATAATTTTACCCTTGAAAACCCCATTAATATTTTTTGATAGATCCTACACTTTAGATAATAAATGAAACTATATAGCTATTCAATTGTCAAAAATGACTCACGAGGAAACTTTTGATAAGAAAAACGGTTTAAATTAAGAATTATGCACGAGTAATTTTCAATTCTACATTACAATAGTTTACCCGCCAATACTATATCTTCTAAATTTAAATTCCCTAGAAATAAAAAAAATGTATAAATTGTAAGCCATCCTTTGGGTATTCTAGATTTCTAGTGTAATTAATCATAAATCAATCAAAAGCAAAAAAAAACTAGAATGAGTATAGAACGATGCAAATTCACTAACTAGACAGAGTAAAAGAAGTGGAGAACTCTAGCTCCTTACAAGGCATTGAGGAACTCATATGCCATTGGTGTTGTGGAGGAGATGCAAACCGGGCGAAGGAATCAGCTTAGCATACTGGATGTCAACGGGGTCGCGAGAGGAGGAAGAGGCGATGATGGGCTATCGGGAGGGGAGGAAGGGGCGACATCGATCGATCGAGTAGGGAGGAATGGTCGATGGTGACCTACCAAGAGAGGACCAAGAGGCGATGTCGACGCGCTAGGAGAGGATGAAGTAGACAAGACATGTGGACAGCCGCAGGAAGGCTAGTTGTTGGTGCTTGGACATTAGGGCTTAAGGGAGAGTTATGCGGGAGGGAGCGGAGTGGACATGAAAGAATGAGAAGGGTGTGGTTTGGGAGATCGAGAACAATGATACAACAAAATGTTTTTATTTCTGAGGGAACCAATATACTAGAATGTGTAACATCATGCCTAATGTGCTAGGTCTGCATTCTCTCGCACTTAACTTGTTGTCCAAGATTGTCTTGGTCACCGTACACAGGAATACGTGATTTACGGCACTAAATAAAGATAGGCGGCCGGTGCGAGTAGAGCATTCTATTTAATGACGCGGAAAGTGGTGGACCCCATATGCCGTAGTAGGGGTTATTTGCAAAATGAGTCAACTTCTACCGCTCTCTCTGTCCATGCAAAATTTCCGTGCCTCCCAATGCCTAGCTAGCTCGAAAATCCAGTCGCCTTTCAACACCTACATCAGAGTTGTGCTCTCCACTCTCGGTGCCCTCCATTTCCTCCATCCCCTACCAAGAAAACACAATTTTGACCACCGATGTATATTGCATATTCAATCCAACAAGGTTGTATATTGTCAAAGTGTTTTTCAAAATAATTATTTTGTAGATGGTTTTCAAGTATGTAGCGTAAATGAATGACGTGGTAGCTAATTACGAAAGTTTTACTTGACACATAACTTAAATGACAAACCATTTAGAAAACTTTAAGAGGGGATCTATCTTAGATTTTACATCTTCACTTTTACACCTTACATCCGTTTTTAGGGAAAACAAGCAAGGTGGCCCTCGCATATGCGAGAGAATCATATATAGCATATTAAACATGTCTATAAAATTAATTAATGGTTGCACACATACCAAAAGTATGGAATTCTAATTTGATGGTTCTTTTTGACACACAAATGCAATGTTAAGTAAAATATTAACTATGAAAGGTAGTAGTATGAAGAAAGTTAATTCGGCGTTGAATATTTATTTTAACATTCCAAAAACGCCAAGTCACCATTTTCTAAAGTAGGCAGTGCTATTTAGATATACCTTTTCTCCCTTCATGTTTTTCCGTACTCTTTGTTCTAGCTGCCCGCACTCTCTCTTTTTAACCGGGTCCGGTCATATTTATTTGTTGCGTCCTATCACGTGACTACTTCGACTTTGATTTCTCGTACTTAAAAAAAATTGGGATAGTTCCAAGGCACCAATTAATTCTACTTGGTCTGTCATCAACACTCCTTGTGAAACATCATCACTATGCCAATACCTTAGGATAATTGTTCCATTTATGTGTCTAAAAGAGCACAAATGAAATAAATATTAAGAACATTTATCACAATGATACGCCAATAATAGCTTATAGATTACCAATTTTTATCCCACAAAAGGTGTATTTTATTTGTCAAAATGTTACACCGAAAGAGAGTTTTAATTTTTGCAGTTAACATTTTAAATAGAAAAAAATACCTTGAATGTGCATTTTTAATGTATATGATAGCAATGTTTGCACGATTATCTAGATAACTTTTTATTTACATTTCTTGAATCTATTTCATATGGGAGGTGTTCAAAACTAAGGACCAACCCATTTTTTACCTCGGTCATTACATAGATGTGTACCTATTGATCTTAGTGTTAGCAATGTCAAGTAGATATTGAGTGGATACATGCTTTTGGTACATATTTTGTACTTTGTATTTCTTGTATTTTGTTTTCCTATGATTACTGGACATAGGAATATTCGATGTCTTAGCTCAGGTTCTCCACTCATTTCAGCTCCATCGCTTGTGATGATGTGTGCAAAAGGAAGTATAGTTCTCCGAATACTAAAATTGCACATCACGAACCAACCAATCGGTAATTTGTACATAAACTGATATACGTTTCCGACTTGGCATCGAGACACATAATTAAATTGTATTCATCGCTAGTTGATTATTTCTATATGATATTGTGTTTTAGAAAGTGTCTTTGGCACATGGCCAACAGTGTTCCTTCTTTTATTTTTTTTATAATTTTTGGTCTCCAAAAATCTTTAAAAAATATAGATAGCTACATAC
Source organism: Avena insularis (assembly GCA_023614405.1). Taxonomy (NCBI): domain Eukaryota; kingdom Viridiplantae; phylum Streptophyta; class Magnoliopsida; order Poales; family Poaceae; genus Avena; species Avena insularis. Next base: position 98,350,272 of record CM042690.1, on the reverse strand, counting down.
ATACATCTAGAATGTACACATGCAATTTTGTTTAAAACTATGTTGTATTTTGGGCTACACAAAAAAGATAAAATTCAGACAAAACATATGTATTTCTAGTCTTAATCACTATTAGAAATTTGTTTTTTCCTGTAGCCAAAATAAAATGATTTTTTACTGGAATTTCGCACAATTATATGGACAATGTACATGTATTCCCATGATTTTTTGATTTTTTGAAACGCAAAAATACAATGTTTTTAATTTTCAAAATAAAGGGAACATTGGTGCCCATATGCACCAAATCTCCATTTGCATTATGTTTGCACAATTATCTGCCTTTATGTTTCTAAAAACATGTAAATCGGTTGCTATAAAGCTAAATTCACAGATTAATTATTCTTGGTGTGTTATTGATTGATCCCTGAACTGGTGTTTAAATATATAGTAAAATGTTTGCACGGTTATCTGGGTAATTTATTATTTACATTCTTTGAATTCTATTTCATATGCACGGTGTGTAGACCAAGAACCTGCCAATGTTTCATGCATGTCAATACGTTAACGTGTTCCCAGTGATCTCAGAGTTTGCGATGTCTAGCTCATGCTCGCTTTTTTGTATACGCACTCATGTTTGGGTGTATAGAAATTTGAGTTTCTATTCTAAGTGTGCTTGGATGGACTACAGAACCAATCTCGTACATGGAACATGACTTAGCCTTATTTTTTCCGCTTAAATCACAGCCACATCTTTAAAATCCAACGATTGGATCAACATGGAAATATCTGCTGAACACCCCGTGGACCCCTATCTATATGGACTCCTTCATTACCCGGTTATACAACTCCGTTATCTCTAGCCTATGCCTTTTTAAAACGGGGTAGTTAATCTGTTAATGTCCTATGGATATACGTCTTTCAAACCTCCGATGATCAAAAATTAATCCTTTACACGCTTGGACGTGGCAGCGCTTGGTGCTCAACCAAAAGTTGATTTTATGCTAAACGTGGCAGCGTTACGTGGTAAACTATAGGGTACAAGTACAAATTAAGTGACTAAACAATTACGTAACTTCTTGTTTAATCCTAGCGGTAGATTTTAGATCTAACCATCAAATTAATTTAGGTGATGTGGATCAACGTGGTGCCTCGAAATACAACCTTATATTGCTTTTAGTATATAATAGATTAGCCCTTACATCTCAATGTTATGTGGAAATGTTATATCGAGTAAATATGATGTTCCAAAAAAAAAAAAGGTAAATGTAGGCAACATATAGAGTTCCATGAGGAAATTGCATAATAAACGTTATTGTGTCAACTGCTCACTCTAACTGTTTTTTCACAAATCAGCAACTATTCTTGTAATAGGTTGCTTATAGATCCAAATGTGAAATTAAATAAATTGATTAACAACATATCTAACGACCAGGGGCCATAAGCCGGTGACGATGTGGCATTTGCCTGTCCAGGCACCGTCGATGGTTTTGGACCAGTGACTTGTTTGTTGGGCCTCCGAAGCGAGCTCCGGACCAGAAACCATCAGCAGTGACACGCTTCTTTCTCCTATCAAGCCATTGCTCTGTTCCTTACGTGTTTTGACTCTCTCGCCTAGATAGAACAGCACCGTAGCCCGTGCACTCCTCCGCCTGTTAATTTGGATACTGACACGACATACAGTACGCAGCATGCAACAGGACGAGAGCACCGCCGAGCACATCGTCGTCGTGGGCGCCGGCCCCGCCGGCCTCGCCGTGTCTCTCGGGCTTCATCGGTACGCACGACACGACACATCGGACTTCAAATCCTCACGCGATCCGGCCTTTGTTTTGTATATACAGTATCTCTTGTTGTGGTTACAGGAAAGGGGTTGGGAGCGTGGTGCTGGAGTCGTCGCCGGCGCTGCGGGCGTCCGGGTACGCCATCACGACGTGGAGGAACGCCTTCCGCGCGCTCGACGCCCTCGGTGTGGGGGACAAGATCAGGAAGCTCCACCTGCACATCCAGGGGCTGCGCGTCTTCTCTTCGTCCACGGGAGAGATCACACACGAGTTGGATTTCACGAGTCAGGAGAACGGGTTAGATAACCAATCGTGTGGACTGGACTGATCTGTTAATTACTCTTAATTAATTCTCATGGAGACGTGAAAATGGATTCGTGGATGCAGGGGACCCCACGAGACCTGCCGCGTGAGGCGCGACCTGCTGCTCCGGGCCATGGAGGAAGAGCTGCCGCCAGGCACCATCCGCTACTCCTCCAAGATCGTCTCCATCGACCACGACGACGTCGGCAGCGATGCCAAGCTCCTACATCTCGCCGACGGCTCGGTCCTCAGAGCGAAGGTACTGATCGGATGCGACGGAGTGAACTCCGTGGTGGCGAGATGGCTGGGGCTCGCCAAGCCGTCCTACTCAGGGCGCCTGGCCACCAGAGGCCTCGCACACTACCCTGACGGCGGCCATGGTTTCCAGCCCAGGTTCCTACAGTTCGTCGGCCAGGGCTTCCGCTTCGGCTTCGTGCCCTGTGACGAAACCGACGTCTACTGGTTCTACACCTGGTGTCCCTCCCAAAACGGTCAGACAGCACACATCTGGGCATCTCGCCCATTTTCACTGAACGCCTGCTCGATCTAAATGTTCTAGTAAGTGCAGACGACGAGGGTGCCGACCAGAGCGCCGCCAAGATAAAGCAGCACGTGCTGAGCAAGCTGAGGAGCTCCAAGGTGTCCGCGGAGGCGGTGGAAGTGGTGGAGAGGAGCGACATGAGCGACGCGTCCGCCGCGCCGCTCCGGTTCCGGTCGCCGCTCTCGCTCTTATTCGCCGACATCAGCAAGGGGAACGTGTGCGTGGCCGGCGACGCGCTGCACCCGATGACGCCGGACCTGGGCCAGGGCGGTTGCTCGGCGCTGGAGGACGGCGTCGTCCTGGCGCGATGCCTCGGGGAGGCAGTGCTCCGTGAGAGCGAAGCTGGCACGGAGAAGGAGAGGATCGAGGCGGCTCTGCGCAAGTACGCCGGGATGCGGAGGTGGAGGAGCGTCAGCCTCGTTGGTACCGCCTACGCGGTGGGCTTCGTGCAGCAGAGTGACAACGCGGTCGTGAGCTTTCTGCGGGAGAAGGTGCTGGCCGGAGTGCTCGCGAGAAGCCTTCTGAAAATGGCGGACTACGACTGTGGCACGCTCTGAGCCTGAAGCATGTTGGCTAATTTGTTGATCCTGTTTTTCCTCTGGCACGACCAGATGGAGACATGCCTGCGCCGGCTACGGCATGGTGTAACTCAGAAGGGCCGATTTTCATTTCTCCCGGACATACCTCAGGTCTCAGGATGCTCTAACTTAAAAAGGCCATGGCTGGAGTGATTCAAAAACTTGTATGCAGCGTGCGGGTCTAGCACTTAAAAAAGATTATAACTGACTTGGGTTGTCTAGATTTGTATGTATATATCAATACATCTACTCTCTCTGTTCAGAAATATAAAACGTTTTAGTTTTGTGAATCGAATGTATCTAGACGTCTTTTAGTTTATACTCCTCTGTTTCAAAATATAAGAACGGTGGGAGTATGTTTGTAGAGGTTACAAATGAACTACACTAAAAAGTCTCTAGATACATTCATTTTATAAAGCTAAAATATCTTATTTCTGAACGGAGGGAGGAAGTATATACATACGAATCTAGACAACCCAAATCAGTTATTCTTGTACCGGACCGGGGCAGTATATGAAAAACCTCTCACCCGCACCTGTTCCTCCTAGCCAAGATTTAAGAGTGTCGAAGGTAAAAAAATTGTTTTAAGAGTGTGTCGATATGTTTGTTGTCCATTTTATTTTGCACTTCCTGTGTTCCCAGTTATAAGATGTTTTTACAAGCAAAATAAGCTTGTCAAAACGTTTTATAAATGGGAAGAGGGGAGTAAATCTCAATCTCATTTTCTAAGCCTTATTCAACATCCTACCAAACTCAAACTCTAGTTATGTAAATAACCGCCAATAGAAAAATTTGCAAATTTCTGAAATTTTTCCTGAAAACATCATCAATTTTAAAGAAAAAATAGGAAAAATCTAGTTCCATTTGAGTTTGGTCTAAATCCAGTCCGAAAAATTTGAGGAAAATATATTTTGGAAGCCAACGATATCATCGAAAACTTGTTGAAATTTAATACTTAACCAATCTGGAGTTTCAGAGCATGTCCTTGCTAGCTAAAACTAACAATTACGGTTCTTCTTCGAACATAGCATTATGAAACATAGGGTCTAAAATTCGACACCAAAGATAGTTTGGGCCCCTCGGAATTTAAGAAAAAGAACCAAACTTGTTGTCAAAAAAATAATGTCCATGTTTTATCAAATTAAACAATGTTGGCGAGAACTGAATCTCATTCGAATATAGGCTGAAAAGTAGTACAATTTGTTTATGGTAATTATGTTTTGGAACCTGCCAAAATTTTGCAGTAGAAGTGGATGGTATCCTTGCTAAAACTGGTAATTAGGGGCCTTTTTGGAACACAAGATTATGAAAACATAAGATTTGAAATTTGACACTAGAGATATTTTATATGCCATAGGAATATCCTAGATAGAATTTTATTTTAGAATTATTTCATCTAAATTTCATCAGACTAGAACAAATTTACTTCAAAACTTAATTTTCTTTGAATTTGTTTCTGGTAAATATATTTTGGAACCTGCCAAAACTTTGCATCAGAAGTACCCGATGGTATCCTTGCAAAAACTAGCAGTTACGGTTTTTTTTTTTGGAACACAAGATTACGAAAATAAGATTTAAGATTTGGTATTAAAGATATTTTAGATGTCACCGAAATATCCTAAATAGAATCTTGTTTCATCCAAATTTCATTTTATTAGAATAAAGTTAATTCTTTGTTTAATTTCCTTTCAATTTAATAATATAAAAAATGGTAGTATTAGAACCCACGAGAATTACACAAATTCATAAATTGATGTTGAAAATTTCAACCATGCAGGAAAAACATATAATTGGAATGCCACCTTGTGTTAAATCATGTAGGAAACAAAAGCTTTATCACTCTTGATAGGAAGCCTTTAGATGTTGTATGCAAGATTTATGAGTTAAGGTGTTATCTTATAACGAGTGTGGATTCACTATCCCAGGTGGGTAGCTACCCACTCATGGTAGACAGTGATTTAAGCAACATGAACTTATTTTGGATTGTTTTCCTTGTAGAATGTTGGTTTCTAATGTACAAAAGTGGGTTCAGAAATTTTGTTCGAATTTGTTTGTTAAAGTCAACTCATCCACGAAAATTCAACCCTATCGTTGACTTTGACCAAAATAAATTCAAACCAAATTTCTAAAACCACTTTTGTACACCAGCAATCCATGTTCTACTAGGAAAACTAGCTAAAAATAATCCATGTTGATTAAATCGCCCTATACCCATGGGTGGATAGTTACCCAAGTCTATTTTTGTAACGAAAATAGGGAGGTGGAGACATAAGGTCCACTAGAACTTTCAAAGTAACTTCCTCATGAGGCTAGATCTCATGTTTGGTTTCCTCCAAAATTTATATCCTATGATCCACTTTGTAGAGATAAATTTTCCCATCGGAATTTTAGTCCTCCGTTTCTCTTAAAGATTTACTGAGTTAAGTTGTTATTTTATAACCAAAAATAGGGAGGTGGAGACATAAGGTTCACCACAAATTTCAAAGTAGCTTTCTCATGAGGCAAGATCTCATGTTTGGTTTCTGCCAAATTTATATACTACTACGATCCACTTTGTAGAGATAAGTTTTGCCCATGGAATTGCAAACCTCTGTTTCTCTTTAAAATCCCGTCGGTCCAAATAAGCCTTCAAAGTTATTAGTACTATCTCCGTTCCAAAATTGACGTGCTAAAGAGCATTAAATCTTGGAATAAAAGTAGTACTCTCTCCGTCTCAAAACAAGTGACGTCGTTTTGTCTAAATATGCATGAATCTAGTATGTTTTAGTGCGTAGACACATTTATATGTATACAAAACCATGTCAAGGACATATACTCCCTCCTGCCCATTTTATGTTGCGTCTTAGCTCAGACCCGGATACCAAGGAGGGAAGGAGAGAGCTGTTTTGTAATTTTTTTGGACCGGGTTACCCCTCCACCCACCGCCCACGCCAACGCTCCTTTCCCCTCGTCTTAAATTGCATGCATGCATCGTCTCTTCGATCTCCTCACCTCAGCGCCCATACAGCCACTCACCAGCCCCGCATGCAATCTCTCTCTTCAACAAAGCACTCATTTCTTCCATGGCGCCAAAGCTTCCTTCTCCTCCTTCATGGCGCCGGATTTTCGTTTGATTTTTTGGTTAAGTTAGCTGCAGAAGTGGAGGGAACACGACATGGCGCCATGTTTTCGCGGTTGAAGGCTGAAATCGATTTTTTTTGCCGACCACGCCGCTCAGTTGGCCGCGCAACTCGCCGACCACGCCGCGCAGCTCGCCGGAGACTCCTTGAAGCTCCGCCACCGCGCCGCGTAACTCGCCTGCCACGCCGCACAGCTCGCTCGCCACGCCGTGAAACTCGCTGGCCACTACACGCAGCTCCCTTGCCACGCCGCTCAGCTCGCCGGTATGCAGACCGACGACCTGCTCGGCGACCTCCGTGACGCTGCGCACCTCCGTGTCTCGCACACCTTGCAGCTCGCCCGACACCGCTGCATCATTCTCCTTCTCACCGAGCAAGAACGCATCTCTGTTACAATTGCGACAAGAAGATAACGAAGAACGAAAACGAAAAACACAACAAGGGGACACAGATTTAACGTGGAAAAACCTCTTCAACAAAGAGAGGAAAAAACCACGGGCGCCAGCCAGCAAAACTTCACTATATCGAGGAGTGTTTACAAACGCCGGGGATTTCACAGATGCAACTCTTCCCAACCGGCGGCTTACAAGGGGTTTACGCTCGGCCCAAGCCTCCGGCGACGAGCCTCGCTCCACTCGTCAGAAGTTGGCCTATACTTTATAGAATTTGGATCAACATATAACAATCTCCCGCCTCCTCTCTAGCTACATAATCTAGCACCTCTTCCGTATTCATGTCATCAAGACAACGAGCACGAGGTGGCTCTTCTTCCTCGCTGTATTCTGGGACCTCATCAGGTTCTTGGCTGTCCTCCCACAAAGAGGGATCAAATTTGGTGTCCATGGCCTGTACTGATGGGAGGTTAATCAGAGAGAGAGGAACGGGTAGGAGGAAGTAGAGCACGGAGGTGGGACTCTGGACTCGAGACCAGGGAGGAAGACGAGGAAAACGCTTCGGTTCCTGGCAAGTTAAATGCGGGGTTGATACACAGGGGCAAGAGTGTCCAATAAAGGATTCTATGCATGATAAGCAACACAATATGGGAATTCTCAGAAAAACTAAGACACAACACAAAATGGGCAGGAGGGAGTATTCATCAATCGACGCGGAGCGGATGCTTTCTTTGAAATCTGTCGGCACCTCATAAGGTGAGACAGCTGGGCTAGTAGTACTTATGGGTAGCAGTCCCCGGGCGGGGACAGGTGTTTTGTGGCCACGTGGCGTTGGCGCGAAGCATTAACCAAGTAGTACTATTTGCGTGGATGAATATGTCATGGATGGGCTCATATCGTGGTTCAGGGTTCCCATCAAGGCATCAATCAATCTTTCTGGTTTGTGCTTTGCTCCCAAAGGCCATGATGAGGCGATGATTAAATAATAAGAGGGGAGTGCACACTCAAATCTGAAGTTTGTCACTCAGCGGGGATCGCAGCCAGCCGCCGCGTGATCATCAGCAATGACGTCAAACTGTGAAAGCCATTTCCTCTGCTGCTTCCCTCCTGAAACCGGGAGCGTATATATATATATATATATATATATATATATATATATATATATATATATATATATAGGTAAAATAAGTATATATATACACACACTGATCACTCACTCCTGGTTTCTCACAAGCTTCCCATGCATTATTCCAGTTCAAAACACTACGGTCGAGAGCGCACTGACCACCATACCAAACTGATCGGTCACTCTTGGAGTGGACTTGTTGGCACGTACGTGAGCTAGCAATGGCGGCTGAAATGCAACGGCAGGACGCTGCCGGGGAAATTGTGATTGCCGGCGCCGGACTGGCCGGCCTCGCCGTCGCCCTAGGGCTTCACAGGAAGGGCGTTCGGTGCGTGGTGCTGGAGTCGTCGCCGGTGCTCAGGACGTCCGGGTTCGCCTTCTTTACGTGGACGAACGCCTTCCGCGCGCTCGACGCCCTCGGCGTCGGGGACAAGATGAGGGGTCGGCATCTGCAGCTACAGGGGTATATATGTCTTTCTTTTGATGAATGATGAATTCTGTACTAGTCGTTTTCTCTGTCCGGTGGGTGGTGACAGGATGGATGATGATGTGTCAGGGTGTGGGTGATTTCTTCGTCGACCGGCAGAATAGCGCAAGAGATGGACCTACGGGTCGAAGGAAAACTGTGAGTCAGATATCCATATCAGTCTCAGTGCCGGACGGCCGAGCTTTATGTTAGACTGAATCGAGAGACAAACGAGAGAATTGGCCAATGAATCGAATGGACTTTTTATTGATGATAGGATTCGGTATATATACAAGGGAGAAGGGGCGCTTCCAAGGGATGCGTCTTTACATAGTCGGTTTCTATAGTCGGTCCCGAAGGCATCCCTCCAGAATCCTAACCGTCTACTATACAATTACAAGTGCGGAGATTATCCTTAGAATAAATAGTAAATATTTATTTCTAACACTCCCCCTAATCACCGCTTCACTGCATACGGATCCATCATCATGATTCAAGTCTCCTCCAAAAACCCTGTGGGAAAAATGTGAGGAGTGTGGTATGATATGTTGCTAAAACTTCTTTAAACCCAGTGGGAAAATAAGGAGAAAATGGTGCAACATATAATGGTTGGATATGCTGTTAAAACTCCTTCAAACCCTGTGGGAAAATAAGGAGAAAATAACACAGCATATAATGATTATTGCCTCTGTTAACTCAATATGAAGTTAATCCATAGAATAAAGAGGTCAATAAATATGTCGTGTATACTTTCCTAAAAAATCCGGTGGGGAAAACAGATAGTATGACATATGATCTTATATTGATATTACCTCATTAAAAACCTTGATGAGAACCTGGATAGTAAACTCATAAAGGGAAAAGAGTGTAATATGATGCTTTGAACATGACTAGTTCAGGAGGATACTCCCCCTGACTCTTGCATATCTTGAAGCCGTCGAATACCAATTTCAGGAATATCAAAGTTGGTAAAGACTTCATGAACAAACCATCAAGGTTTTCACATGGTTTGGATTTGCATGATGTTTATTTCCCGACTCTTTTGGAGTTCATAAGGATAAAACAAATGAGGGGCAATGCGCTTATTGATATTGCTCCTTATGTATCATGTTTGCATCCTTGCAACATAAGCAACATTATCGTGATTCAAGAGAACCAATACCACATGACTCATATATGTGGTTTTATCATTATGTAAAGCTACATATATCAATGTGGCTTTGTATTTCAGAATGATTGGTAGGTGTAGTCACCGAAGTCTATATCGAAGACACCAATTGAGTGACACTTCTACCATGTAGGTACACACTATGGGGATCATTCAAGTAGCCAACTTCAGTGTATTCTGATGATATTGGAGTTCAGATTTCTCCGAAATTAAAAGAACATGTCAAATAATGTGTGGTGCCTTGGAGGTATCGAAAGATATTCTTGATTCCCAACCAATTGTGTTGGTGGGTCCAATGGCACCGGGATATGGAACTTCAAGTCCCAACATCCCTTCTACAGCATCCCGTGGTTTGAGTGAATCTTTCTCTATGTCTAGAGATCGAATAACCGACATGAGAGATGGATATGACTTGTGCATTTTAGGTTTCTCCAATATTTATAATATAGGCAACTTGGTGTACCATAAAACTTGAGTGAGGTAGCTCTACTTGTAGTATCAAGCATTGTTTGGGTTTAACCAAATCCTTCATCTCAAATTCTGTCTTTTATATGATCACATGCTTCGTCATTGCAGGAGTAATCCTGTATGACAAACACGCATGGGTAATAATCATTGTAGGAGTAATCCTTATGTATAAGGAACTCACTATGTCGGTTGTACCAGAATATACCGACAACAACAAGCCATGTAATGATTTATTGATTTTACACAATGCACGTTGCATTTACATTTCGAATCGGATAGAGATTCCATCGGGAACCATACATGTCCAAATCTAGTGATCCACATGAAATATCGTCACTACATCTATCAACTGCATAGATAGATGATTTGCACTGCCAATGATATAATTATCGGAAAATTTTGAGGATTCCAATCATGTCTGGAGAGTATGTCTCGGATCTCTGCGAAAACCCGAACTTATGCTACAAGCCTTGCGTCTCACCACCTTGTTGTTGTCATTCTGTTTTTTGGAAGAGAACATATGGAATCCCATGTATATGGAATTCATTTGGAAGAGCGAGGCTAATTCTTCTTGGATTGCATCCTTTGTTTGTTTCAGTCCGAGCGAGTGGTTTACACTCATCCATGGCCATGGTCTTTGGATCTGAATCATTTGAAGGATGTTTGCAATCATACAAGAGAATGTTTGTCGACAATTGTAGTCTTGGTTATATGATTCTCCATAATTAATATTGTTGGAGGAAATCTCATGCACCCATGATGACTCTTCGTGATTTCCCAATACGCGTGAGTCCGGGTGTTCCGATGTCCCAGCCAGTGTGTGCAAGTTGAAGCTGGGGTTGTGGAAGTTTTCCTTTCACTGGGTGTATACTACCCATAAGGTGTTTATCAACACAAGGTTGAATTGCATTTACTGATTTAGAGGATATCTCCTCGATTTCCTTTGTTGCTTGAGGAAGCTAGATCCTGGTTAGAGGCCATACTACTCCCCCTCTTCTCGGGTACGGAGAGTTGAGTGGTTTTTATTGGTACCTCCACTCTTTCAGGCGCATTTCTAGCCGGACTAAAGGATTTTGTAACACCTTTGAGATCAGTAAATGAATATGGCAGGTTATTTGCAATATGTTGCAAATATTTGAATTTTAGACGTATAGTCCAAATTCGTGAATACGTGGATATAAGGTGGAACGTGCAGTCCCAATGAATTTCCTGGCATTCTATGTGGTACATGAAGTCTCCCCCTAATGCCTGGAAATAATTCATCCTTTAATATAAGCAATCAGTATACTAGGCTATGAATGTATCCCCAATGAGGGGTTCAAGGTACATGTCGATCAGTGGAGATCTGTACCCCACATAGATCCTGAGTCTGTGGGCCCAATGATGTACACTGTGGTGGTGAGATCGGTACGCGTGAAGCGCATCCGAACTTATGCAGATGGGAAATGCTCGGAGGATTTCCACGTATCAATTGCAGAGGGGAAGTACTGCTATATGCAGTTAGTCAGTCAGCAGCATGTAAAACCACATGACTCCAACGTAAAGTTGGTAGTGCATTTCATCGACAAAAGTCATGCAATGAGTTTGATCCTCTTATTCAGGGATTCAACCAAACCATTATGAGTGTGGATGTATTAGACAGAATGTTGAACTTCAATCCGCATGGCCATGCAATATTTGTTGAAGGCACATGAGGAGAATTCTGCAACATTTTCTTTGCGAATTTGTCAAATTCTACTTTCTCGATAATGGGCATGTAACTTGATTACTTCCCTCATTATCATGGTAAATGAATGGTTCCATATGGACAGAAAACACATGTATGAGCATCGTATAGATGCATAATTGAGAACCATGAAGACTACCTTAAAAGATCCACACAATGGTTGGGGAATAACAAATGTCTCCCTGAATGTATTCAAGGAACTGAAGCGGTCCAACTTGTATTTTGAGGTGCGAATGCCTCAAAATTAGCTTCACCGTGTTGTACAATATGCACACAAAGTCTGATGACCGAGGGAATTTGGACTCATGCAACTTGTGACAAATGGAATTGCTTTGTATGCAACATGTGCTATGGATGGGATGTACATGTAGTACGTCCCAAACAATAGAGAGGGTATTTTTTTCAAATACTTGTTCCTCATCCATCGGACTGTCCCCGTAGAAATCTATATATCGAGTTGAAGGATTTTCGCTATGGAAATCTTTTCTCAAATATATAGATTATATACAATCTTATTTATATCAGAGTGCTGATACAATATACCATGACAACAGTAGTTATGTTCTATTATAACATCACCGATGGACATGATTAAGTTGATCACTAAGGAGATAGTGGGACCAGTCAAAGTCTCCAAGCATGTCGTTTGAGACATACTCAACAATCATGTTCTCCGTGCTCATAGGGTCCTCAGACTGCTAGAGAGTCATGGTGTTGCTAGGTTCAAGAGGAACATCTTGCGAACAACCAACTCCATTGGTGCCATCCAGATGAAGGTTGAAGTTGGCTCCAAACCTTTTCTCTTGAGGTGCTTTGCATCCTTGGGATTGCTGGTAGATAATTGCCAGATGCTTTGGGGTCTTGCACTTGTTGGTAGGGTGCGTGTAGCATCCACACTTGTCACAAAGCCTAGTTTTGTCATACTTTGGCTTTGTGGTGCCTTTCCCACGGTCCGAGTTTCAAGGCTTGTTGTTCCGGTTGCGCTTACGTTTACCCTTGAAGTTCGATTGGTTGCCGTTGAAGGCACCACCAAACTTTCTTCCGTTCGTGACATTCATATGAACTTCTGGCAAAGGTTGGGAACCAACCGGGCGCTGAGAGCCATTCTTCGCAAGAAGCTCATCATGCTTTTCAGCCTGAAGTAGGATATGAATAAGGTCTGAATAGACACAGTAGTCGCGAAGCCGTATTCTCTTTGGAGGAGCCTTTCAGATGGGAGCATAGTGGATAGAGTTATTTCTATCCTTTCCGCATCTATAGGTTCCTTCTCGCAAAAGCGCAGCTTAGAACTTATCTTATGAACCTCATGATTGTAATCCTCGACGGATTTAAAGTCCTGGAATCGGAGATGAGTCCAATCATGAAGTGCTTCGGGCAGGACAACTACCTTTTGCTTTTCATACCTCGTCTTGAGGGCCTAAAACAAAGTAAATGGAGATTCCTCCTCCAAATACTCGGACTTAAGATCCGGGTGGATATGGTGCCTTATAATGTACAAGGCATCATATTTCTGCTCTTCTCTCAGCGGTGCGACTCCAGTCGGAAGGGGGTCCTCCGGGTTCTGGATGGCACGCGCTATCCCACGGTACGCAAGTGCGATCTTGATGTCCATGGCCCAGGTAGGGTAGTTGTGGCCATCGAGAGCGAGTGCATCAAACTCTCTTTGTCGGCCATCGGTTAGCATCATGGGTGAACCAGAGATTATTGATTTGCGCGTGGTAAATCAAAAATCATCATGGTTATGTTGTAATGAACAATGCAAAACTAATGATGATTTCAAGAAATGGGCTCGAAATTATTAGTGTAAATTTTAAATTGTTAAGTTTGACATACCGTAGATACTCCCCGAAAAGAAATTTTGGGGTCCATCTCTCAGCACTAGAGAGTATAATCTGATGAAATCAGTAGATACTCATGTTTCTAGTACCTTATGTCATAACTTAATAAAATATATGGGAGATCACTTGTTAAAGTAATCACGGTAGTGGAGATAATCTGCCATGCATGCAGTAGATCTGTGCACTACCCTTAATCCCAAAACATCAACTTGAAGAAGTCACTTCAAATTTTGCATGATTTGTTTGCAAGAAATTTCAGAATCTCAATTGCAAACGGATGTAAGTTATCTCAACATGTACACACACGAAAATATATTACATCAAATATTTTCAGAAATACACATAGTACTCAAACTGAAAAACAATGCAGAGACTATAATGCTGCAATTTACAGAATCTAAAACAGTGATAAATATACTGCTAGATCCACTATTAAGCTAAAAACTAAAATACTTAAGCGTATCCTAATTTGCAGGGCCGGTGGCCATCACATGCACATGGGACTCAATCATTTTCAGCCCATTTTGACCGGTCCATCACGTACGGAGAGGATAAGGTCATCGCTAGAGCGTTACCACCACACAGCCACCAAAAATCCCCAATCACGCTGAGTCAACGCGCAAGCATTGCAGCACCATGCGCCACCACCGTCGCACAGGCAGTCTTCACCGGCGGCCGGAGCTAGTCCCGCCGCGGGCGTCCTCGTCAAAGGAGTCACCGTGGAGGTGGGTCCCGGACTCGACGCCGTTGGAGAGCCCAACGTGGCCCAGCTCCATCCTCTAGTGCGCCGGCCACTGCTGATCGATGGAGAGCGGCGGCACGGAGAGGAGACCGAGGGCGAGGAGGTGGCGGCGGGCGCCGGTGTGCGGCGAAGACGAAGACGCTGCAGGGGGCGTGGTTGGGCGACGGGAGGCGTAGGAGCAGCGACTGCGGCGCAAGAGGAGCAATGCACGCCGGTGCCGAAGGTGAAGACGTAGTACTAGTCGGCGCGGACACGTAGGCGAGCGTGTCGCCGGCAATCTCGACGACCGCTGGGGTCAGAGACATCAGGGGCGCGTCCTTGCCCTCATCGTCATCAACGACGATGTCGTTTCCCGAAGGCGGAGGTGCCTTAACAAGGGCGACAGAGTCGACCGCCGGCACCAGCGGAGCGAGTCGTTGTGCGGCCGGCAACGGCGGTGAAAAACCACCTACTCTGTGACGGGGGCGATGGATGGAACTGCTGTGGCGGCAGCCGTCTTGAAGCAGACGAAGCGATGGAACGTGTTCTTACCTTTTTGCCTGTGGATTTCCCGTCGATTCGATATCGTTTTTTGGTAAGAGTCAGATCTTACCAATTAGCGATCTGCCTGTTCTTATTTCCTGTTCTTCTCGTTCTCGTAAAAGCCTTGGAATCGCTCGATGAAGAGCGTGCTGATAACGTGTTAGACTGAATCGAGAGACAAACGAGAGAATTGGCCAATGAATCGAATGGACTTTTTATTGATGATAGGATTCGGTATATATAAAGAGGCGCTTCCAAGGGATGCGATCCCTCCAGAATCTTAACCGTCTACTATACAATTACAAGTGCGGAGATTATCCTTAGAATAAATAGTAAATATTTATTTCTAACACTTTAAAACTACTCTGTATATCTGATTCTGAGGTGCCACGCTGTCGCTGACGCAGGGGACCCCACGAAGTCCGGTGCGTGCACCGTAACGTGCTGCTCCAGGCCCTGGAGGAAGAGCTGCCGGCGGGCACCATCCGCTACTCCTCCGAGATCGTCTCCATCGACCAAGACGAGCTGCACGGCGGCAACGCCAAGATCCTCCACCTCGCCGACGGCACAACGCTCAGAGCGAAGCTACTCATCGGCTGCGACGGCATCAACTCCGTGGTGGCCAAATGGCTGGGCCTCGCCAAGCCGTCCGACTCGGGGCGCCTGGCCACGCGAGGCCTCGCGCACTACCCCGACGGCGGCCACGGCTTCGACCCCAAGATCCTGCAGCTCGTCGGCGAGGGCTTCCGCGCCGGGCTCGTGCCCACCAGCGACACCGACGTCTACTGGTTCTTCACCTGGTCCCCTTCCCCGGACGGCAAGGATGGCGCCGTCGACCGGAGCCCCGCGGCGATGAAGCAGTTCGTGCTGGCCACGATGAGGCGCGCCAAGGTGAGTCCCCAGGTGCTGGAAGCCGTCGAGAGGAGCGAGATGAGCGACGTGCTCGCCGCGCCGCTGCGGTACCGCTCCCCGCTCTCGCTCCTCTTCGCCAGCATCAGCAAGGGGAACGTCTGCGTCGCCGGCGACGCGCTCCACCCCACGACGCCCGACCTGGCGCAGGGCGCGTGCACCGCGCTCGAGGACGGCGTCGTCCTGGCCCGGTGCCTCGGGGACGCCCTCGTGGCTGCCGCCGGTGCCGGGGCGGAGAAGGAGAGGATCGAGGCGGCGCTGCGCAGGTACGCTGGCATCCGGCGGTGGAGGAGCACTCAGGTGATCGCGGCGTCCTACGTGGTGGGGTTCTTCCAGGAGAGCGATCACGCCGTCGTCGGCTTTGTGCGGGACAAACTGCTGTCTGGGGTGCTCGCCAGGACGCTGCTCATGATGCCGGACTACGATTGCGGCCAACTCTGATTTTCTTTCCCCGCTTGCCAAGAATCATAACACGCAGTACTGGTACACCCGAGGATAAAGAGGATAACGAGAAGCTTTGGTCCTCTAGTGATCCACCACCTTAATATGTGGATTAGACCATTGTGGTATTTGGCACTTATCGGAAAGGGTCGCCCAGTATCACAAGTATATTTTATAGTTTTGCAATAAATATCCTTGGTAGTGAGTCTGTATATCATGCTGGTTTGTGCGCGACCTGCTCCAGCTTGGCATCCACGACAGGAATCTTTGCCGCCGTTCTGCCGGAGACGGGCGCACACACCATATTAGCCCCCTCACCAGATCGGATTCCATACAATCCACCACCAATCCCCTCCCATTCCCCTCCCCTTCCCTCTATCCATCTCCAACTCACCGTGGATGCAGATTGCGGAGGCGGAAAATTTAAGAAGAAATTAACTTTACCTTCGGTCGATAGCAGAGCATTCAAGCGACCAGGTTACACGGAGCCCTCTTGGCGCAGGTGGGAGCGAGGCGGCGACGCGGACAGTGGTCCACGACGAGTCCTCTCATGGAAAGGAAAGCGCTGGGCGAGGAGCTCCCATTGTCGACCGATATTTTTGCTCCCGGGCCTCTTGTCGAGGCCGTTGGAGCAAAGATTTTGCACAGATCTGCTTCCCGAGCGAGAGTGCTTTCCTTGGATTTTCTCTCAAAACGAACCGACAGAATGACCCTATGTCCAACCGACAACCCATAAGCGTCTAGATAGGTGGGCCCACAACCTTGGAGCAAACATAGGTTCTCAATTCCATGGAACTTAGGGCTCTTAGAAGAAGACACTCATCCTGAACAATGTCAGACACTCAGACCTAAGTGCGTTTTGACACGCTGGTGGTTCACTATTTATCATGGATTTCCTCGAGCCCCGATGTGATAAACAACAAAACCTGTAAGTTCACCAATACAAACACTATCAGAATTCTTAGCTTGACAGAGTTCCACAATCGTGGATTGACATTTTCAACAGTCTCTTGGCGAGCACTCCAGCCAGGACCTTCTCTCGCAGAAAGCTGACGATCGCGTTGTCACTCTGCTGTAAGAATCCGACCGTATAGGCGGTTCCGATGAGCTCGATGCTCCTCCACCGCCGTATCCCGGCGTACTTCCGCAGACCTGACTCGATCCTCTCCTTCTCCGTGACACCTCCCGTGCCAATAAGGACCGCCTCGCCGAGGCATCTCGCCAGGACGACGCCGTCCTCCAGCGCCGCGCAGCCGCCCTGGCCCAGGTCCGGCGTCATCGGGTGCAGCGCGTCGCCGGCCACGCACACGTTCCCCTTGCTGATGTCGGCGAACAGGAGGGAGAAGGGTGACCGGAACCGGAGCGGCGCGGCGGGGGCGTCGTCGCTGATCTCGCTCCTCTGGACCAGTTCCAGTGCCTCCGCGGGCACCTTGGAGCTCCTCAGCTTCGTGAGCACGTACTGCTTCATCTTGGCACCACTACTCTTGTCCACACCGTCATCTACACGACAGCAAGTCAACATTCAGAGTATTGGACATCGATCTGGGTATCGTCTTGGATCGATGCAGGATGAGTATTTAGAGAACCCACCGTGTGGGGAAGGAGACCACGTGTAGAACCAGTAGACGTCGTTGGCGTTGCAGGGCACATAGCCGAAACGGAAGCCATGGCCAAAGAACTGCAGGAACTTGGGCTGGAACCGGAAGGCGTGGCCGTCGGGGTAGTGTGCGAGGCCCCGCGTGGCCCAGCGCCCGGAGTGCGACGGCTTGGCGAGCCCCAGCCATGTGGACACCACGGAGTTGATCCCGTCGCATCCAATCAGTGCCTTTGCTCTGAGAGTTGAGCCGTCGGCAAGGTGGATGATCTTGGCGTCGTCGTGTTCGTCGTCGATGGAGACGATCTTGGCGGAGTAGCGGATGGTGTCCCCTGGCAGCTCTGCCTCCAGAACCTGTAGCAGCACGTCTCGCCTGACGCAGCGGAACTCAAAGGGTTCTCCTCCTCTGCATCAACCAGATCGAAGCGTGTGCGCGGTTATTTTTTTGTTCATGTTCAGCACCGCTAAAAAAAGGCCAGGATCATCTCACTCACTGCTTTCCCGTGAAATCCAGTTCTCGTGCCACTACTCCCGTGGACGAAGACGTGACACGAAGCACCTGGACCTGCAGGTGGAGGTCCCTGATCTTGTCGCCGACCCCGAGGGCGTCGAGCGCGCGGAAGGCGTTGGGCCACGTGCCGAAGGCGAACCCCGACGCCCGGAGCGCCGGCGACGACTCCAGCACCACGCTCCGGACCCCTTTCCTACGATCACCACGCCGAACTCCGCTGTGAATCTGAAAGCCATCCAGCAGCACAAAGACACTGCAGCTGCAGGCATAGGTACGTATGTAAGTACCTGTGTAGGCCGAGCGCCACGGCGAGGCCGGCGAGTCCGGCGCCCACGATAACGATCTGCTCGCCGGACTCCTCTTGCTGCTGCATACTTGCCGCCGCCGCTGCGTGCTTTCGGTTTGCGATGTGAGGGGTAACTTCCACAGCAAATCACCTAATTGCTGGGCTTTCAGAGAAAGATCAGCACCGGATGGATTGTTTATTTAACACGGAAGAAACATAGACAGTGCTCCCGATGATTAGATGTATATAGCTAGACAAGTGACTGGAGCTTCACGATTGACGTCACTGCTGATTATATCGATCTGTCGTTGCCTTGTATGGCACGATTGACGTCACCGGTAGCAAACGAACATCCATGGATCAAAATTCCACACTCCACCGCTATGCTAAGCCGACAGGTCGTGGTGGGTCACGCGGACGAGAAATCAGTTTTTACTTTTTACCATCCACGGTAATGACGATCCAACGTTTATTTTGTTCGGAGATTCGTGCACTTCGAATTTCTCCATTCTAAAATATAAGATGTTTTATTTTTTTTTAAACGAATGTATCTCTACACATAGATGTATAGATTCGGTGAACTTACGCACTAAAAAACGTCTAGATACAATTTGTTTCATAAAAGCTAAGACATCTCATATTATAGAACCAAGGGGGAAGGGAGTTTTAGAACATGACAAGTTTTGATTAAAAAGAAACATGATTCTAAAAGGTTGTGTATGTACATGTTTTTTTTAGAACTTCCAAACATGATTTGTCGTGGGAATGACCACGGCAGACGCTACCACGGGTAGCGATTGAGTTGATTGGGGGCAAGAGCGAGTAGCCATCTGCGGATTGAGATTGGGAGCACACAAGGGATTATCCAGGTTCAACCCCCATAGGGTAAAGAGTCTACTTTCTGCTAGATTGTATTGAATCGTATGAGATTATAAGGGTGGTGAGCTTGGCAGTGAGTCGCTTGGATGAGTATCTAATAGAGCGTAAGTATTGAGAGCACCCTAGGGAGGTTTATGTAGGGTCACCTTGCTAGGGTTAACAAGATTAAAATCGAGTCAATTAAGGTCTCAGAGGATTTGGGTCTAACTAAACTTCTGGGCCTTCTGCATTCAGTCGTTGGGCTTCCTTTCCAGTCGCTACACCAACAGACCCACTCGTTGTGGTCCTGGATCAGTCGAATCCGTCCTCTGGGTATACCCCGATTGGCATATCCCCATCAGTAGTCTCTGAGTGCGTTAGGGGTTCGTCGGAGGCGTCAACTTGGAAGTCGGAGTAGGCGAGTCTAGGTGGATGCCCAATCGAATTGGTGAAGAACTCCTCCAATAAAGGGAGAAGTCGCAGACTTGACGCAGTTTCAGTCGCAACCAATTGAGTTGGCCAATCTCCGAGTCGTCGCGCCCAAACGAATGGAATGCGCGAGTGGAGCAAGCGAGTGACCAATTTGGTCGAAGTTGGACCGTCAACACAGTCAAACTAGCCGTTAGGTAATCCCCAATGGTAACTTCAGCGGAATTACCGCGAAGTAACGGCTAACTCGGGCTCCCCCGTTAGCGCCATTATATAAGGGGAGTGGCAGAGTGTTGTACGGATCTCACCTCGCATTCCCCATTCTTCTCCTTCTTCACGCCTCGGCCCATTCCAGATCTCCAGATCAAGCGAGTCCACCTCAATGGCGCCAAGTTGGGGAAAGTAGAAATGTACATCGCCGATGTTGCAGTCCTTCTAGGATGCCAGGATCCTCGTAAAGGGGAACTGGCGAGCCCTGCCAGTGGGCGAGAGCGAACCAAAGCCCCGGGCTGGGGAGTTCATTTCTTTCCTCAGTCACTTGGAGCAAGGACTAGGGTTCCCCACGTCAATCTTCTTCAGGCGTTTCTACCACTTCTACCAAATCATGCCATCAGATCAGGGACCGCACATCATCGAGCAACTGGCGATCTTTGTTGCGGTGTGCGAGTGCTACTTGGGGTGCCCCCCATATTTCCTGCTCTGACTAGAGCTGTTTCACGGGCGAGCCAGTCGTGAGGGGAAAAGCAGGCCCTTGCTGGCGGCAGGCGGCATGACCTTCCAAGTGAATCCCAACGCTAAATTTTACAAGTTGATGCTGTCGAAGAAGGTGGCTAATGAATGGAAGAAATATTGGTTTTACATCAAGGAGACCACCCCCTCTGACGACGTGGTGATCCCGACGTTCACCACGGAGCGGAGCAATCCGCGGAAATTGTCAGTGACGAAACTCCCCAAGGACCAAGCAGTAATCATGGTGGAGATGTGCACTCAGATGACCGAGCTCAAACATGAGGGGTTGATGACGATCAACCTCTATAACTATTGGTCGGGCAGCGACTGGTGTCGCTCGCTACCCGAGCCCATTGGATATACGAGTATACGGGGCTGGCAGACCCCACGATATCATTTCCCGATCAATGGGTCACCAAAGATTATGCCGTGGCCCTAAAGAAGATCACGGACGCGAAGTTCACTGATCTTTGCGAAGGACTTCGCCATACAGGCCAGACGCGAGGCCTACCCCCACGGTAAGTTTCTTTCATCATTCGTCTTTTCATTTGCATGTCTGGGTCGCTATTTACTAACTCTTGCTTGGCATTTCATGATGCAGACTTTTCAAATCATGGAGCACTGGCTGCCTCCACTCTACAAAGAGGTGCCAGCGGAACTCCTGCATGAGGAGGAACGAGACGCCTCCGACGAGGAGGAGGAGATCGAGGAGGAGTAGGAGCCTCCTTTTGTGAGCCGGAAGACACACGGCCAAAGCGCCATGAAGAAGAGTCCAGTCGTAGCCTCGAGGAATACGACATCAAGCTGGAGATCGTTGGAGAGGAGACCTCCAAGCGAACCCGAACTCCGTCCAATCCCGCCATCAAGCCGAAATCAGTCCCAAAGCCACGACGACATGCAACCCTGATCGAGACGGGTCTGTCGCGGTCACTCGTCCCCAAGCTAAAGAAGCCCCTGCACATTAGTACCGGGATACGAGCCCTTCCAGTCTCCAAGTAAGCATCATTGCCTTGCTTGTGTTCTTTTATCAGGTGCGCCACAGAATTTCTGGGTTGCTGATTTGTGTGGCGTTACAGGAGTGCCACGAAGAAGGTGAAACGTGCCATGGTGGTGAAGGTCGCGACGATTCACATAGAGACCAGGGACAACACTTCCAAGAAGAGGAAGGGAGAGGCAACTGAAGCATCTGACATTGGCACCAAGAAGGCGAAAAAGAATGATCCCACCGAGACAGACGCGGGAGTCACGAAGCATGGCGAAGTCACCACTTCCTCCAAGAGCAACGTGTTGGAGGAAAGGACAAACCAGTGAAAGGAGCCTCGCAAAAGGAGGTTCTCTCACAGGCGGCTAGTTCCCCAGTGGTAGTTGCTGCTACCTTTCTGTGGTTCTTCACGAAGGCATCGACCGTGACCGCCGAGGCTCAATCGTCGATAGTAGCTGAAGTCATTCACGGCAAAGTTGGTCTTGTGTCACACATGCCCAACGACGTGGCATTCCCGCTGCCCTCCATGGGGTCAGTAGAGCTGTATCAGCTACTTGGCCAATCCCTCCAGGTATGTCCAATCCCCGAGGGTCTAGTCGCTAAATCTTAGCGGCTAGAGACTCTAAATCTTAGCACTCCTAGTCCCTGAGGGTCGGGTCGCTAGATAGTAGCGAGTCAAGTCTTGAAAGTTTTGCTGATGTTATCTGTTTGTGGATTGCAGCGTGAGTCGATCAATCGGCGAGTGGAGATGGAGCGACTCCAACACGATTTGTAGGTGGCGACCCATGTGAACCGCCAGCTTCGCACTGCCGTGGGTGAGTTTTTGTCTTAGTTACTACTTCCGTGGCTGCTCTCGTAGTAGGAACTGACATCTTGTTATGTTTTAGACAATCATGCCTTCGCGATTGCGAAGGCCCACGAGGGCTTCGTGCCAGTCGTGGATCTTGATGCCGCAAAATCCTCGGTGACTGTCGTCGGATTGATGACAAGTACGCCATGAGGGGGTCCTCGAGGCGTGCAGAAGAGAGGGGTGTGAGACGTACGGTATTCCGGGACGGTGAGCACACAAGTTTACCTAGGTTCGAATCCGCCGGCTTTGGATGGATCCTACTCCTGCTAGCAATCCAGTAATACGGCAGAGCCGGAATATGGGTTACAAGGGTTTCGCCTGTGCGAGTTGAGAGTATAAAGTATTGGGTGCCCTAAAGGCTCTCCCTAGGACGGCTTATATAGATATACGGCCTAGGGTTTACAAGAGAGATCTATCTGTCTACGACTAAGAGTCGGTTACAGAGTACATCTTGAACTACAAGTAACACAATGGGTCTAAGTCGGTAAGTCTTCTGGGCCTTCCCGTAGCCGGATTGGACTCCGTCTTTCTCCCTGACTGGGCCGCCCGTGAAGCAAAGCTCTAACCCTAAGTGGGCCACCCTGGTCAGTGAGGAACTGTGAGGATACCCGAAAAGTATATCCCCAACAGCAGCCCCCGGAGGCCTCCAAGATCCAAAGTCGGATTTATCATCGTCTAGCTCAATCTTCGGCTTGCAGAATCTTGAAGGGTTCCTGAAACTTCACAATAAAAAATACGATCCGGGTCTTAAAAAATAAGTCGGACCTATCAACAGGTTACTCGGATTTTCCAGCTTGATTTCAAACTAAGCCGGAACTTGATCTCAAACGCCACCTGACACTAGTCATGGTCAAGTCACGTCATCTGACAGGCATTCCGTCAAGACGATCACAGGGTCCGCTGTTCATGGAACCGATGCCGCTTTCAATGCGCAGCGGAGATCGAGGCGACGTAATCATCGCGTGGGTCCTTCCCAGTTCCTTCCACGACGCGTGGCGGTTACACTGTAGTATTTGCACGAATCTTGGCGCAGTTAGGTGGATATAAGGGGTTAGGATCTTCTCCTTCTCTCTTCACCTGTCCTTTGCCTTTTCTTCTCCTCCCAATCTCGCTGCACACACAGAGCTCCTCCGTTCCTCCCCCAAAAAACTCCCAGCGCCGCCCATTCTAGGTCAACCGCTCGCCGGAGAAATGGCTTCTTCTTCCTCTTCCCATTGGCAGCGATCACATGGCGGAAGCGGTGGCGGAGAAGGAAAGCTTCCACGGGCTTTGGATCCCCTGCGTGCTCGACGACGAGAAGCTCCAGAACATGGAGAAGGAAGGGCTCCTCCGCGCCGGCGACTAGCGGAGCGGCTTCAAGGAAATCGTCCCCAACCCGCGCGTCGGCGAGCGGGTCCACTTTGGCACCTCGACAGAGGTTTGTCGTTTCCTCCCTCGGAGTTCTTCTTCGAGGTGATTGATTATTACCGAGTTCAACTCCATCATCTTCCTCCCAACTCTCTCTTAGAGATGAGCGCTTATGCTTCTTTGTGTGAGGGCTTTCTCGGCATTAGGCCAAGTTTGACCTTATTCTGGTACTATTTTCATGTCCGGAGAAACTCTATTACTGCCGGTGTTCCTTATATCACCGGTACCATTAGTTTTTCACTTAGACGCGAGCGCGCATATCCCAAAATCTTAGCCAGTGACTCGGTCAAATAGTGGCCAGCCACATTCTTTTATCATAAGGATATTCCAGCTCCCGACAAAGCCACTGCTTTGCCAGCTTTTATCGACGGAGCGGCCACGGCCCAACCGTCCTGGGACGAGGCTCCTCCGGCTCTCTATGACGATCTGATCCTAGCTAAGAGGTGGATCAAATACTTGATCAAACACAAGGGTCTGAAGGGATCTGACTTGGTCCAATGCTGGGTCTCTTGCCGGATCCAACCCCTTCAGTACCACGGAACCCGACTGATGCACTCCATCACGTCGTCCAAGAAAGACTCCCTCCGCATCAGCCCCAAAGCCTACACCACACAAGGCTACATAAGCCAGATCAAGTGGCTGATCAGGGAGCGGATCGAGAGGAGGATCCCGGAGGTTTCTCTGGATATGCATACGGCGGAAAATCTCGTAGTGCCGGTAAGCTTCTAATAGTACACCTTTTTATGTGTTTCAATCTTCGAATTCTATTGCAATACTGATATGTTTTCTTCTTTTTAGCTTGCTGACCTCCCCGAGTCGGAACTTGCTTCGCTCGAAGGATATCCTTCGGAGTTCTCTCAGGATACAGAGGTGGTTCCATTGCCGGACCTTGCGCTCAAGAAGTGCAAAGCTCCGACAGTGGCTGTTGGCACAAAGGAGGTGCCCGTCGTGAAGAGGTAACTTTCAATCACAACTTCCGCCTCTGCACTTTACTCAAATTTCCTTCCGAGTTGTAATGTTTCCGACTTTACTACATTCTTAGAGCAAAACCGCTCATCAAGGGTAAGGGGAAGGGAACTTCTTCGAAGCCCTTGCGTCAGACGAAGCTTACCATAGCTTCTCCTGCCGTGGCTCCTCCGACTCCTGCCACTCAACCTTCCGCAACGCCGGTGATCTCTTCGGATGCCGCAGAAGATCCGGCTCCTTCAATGGAGCCTGCGAACCTTGAGTCGCAAACTGACTTCACCGTAGGTGAGTCAGATTTAGATAAGGGTGAACCCTCTTTGGGTAATGATCCCTCGGCAGAAACCTTCGCCGAAAACCTTATCAGCAATCCGGGACTTGCCAAGTTTGGCCTATCCCGGAAATCTGCTGAAGAAATCCAGCGGCTAGCCAGGCAATGCCTGGAGAAAAGAAACTTATCTGCCGAAGAAGAAGCACAAGAGGCAGAGAACATCAAGTTCTCCGACCTTCTTGCCCAGGTGCGCCTTTGCGACGAGAGGATAAGGACCGGCGAGCTTCCAACAGCACCAGTGATTCCTCTGACTCTCGCCGAGAAGGTTGCCGTTGAAGTGAACGCGAGTTTGGATAAACTCACTCGCGAACAATATGTAAGTCGGAATTCCAACTCCTATTTTTCCTTTGTTTCATATCATATCCTCTAGCCCCCAAGCATGAAGTAGGATAAAATTCCGGGTTTCTGCTTTATTAGGATGCCAAAGAACGAACTAGGGTAGCCCCCAAGGCTCGTGCTGATATTAGCAAAAATATTAGCCTGAGTCTTTAGTAGCTTTCTGACTTTGGGTATTCTGACTTACAGAAAGTATGTTCCTATAACCAGGATTTATTGAAGAATGTCTGTGATAAGCGGAGAGAGATCAAGGCTCTCCGACTTAAAAATGCTGAACTTAAAGTCTCCAAGGATGAGGCTGAAGGTAAACATTTCGAGACTCAAGCCTTGTCTTTCATGTTTTCATAGTCGAACTTTTTTCTGAACTGTTGTTCTTTTTGACTTACAGTGCTGGTAAAACAATCCTGTGCCATGATTGAAGAGGCCGAGAACCTCAAGACTTTGGTGGTGGAGAACAAGGAGCTTCGCCAAGAGCTGGATAAGCTCAAGGCGGATTATGAGAAGAGCATAGCTCAAGTTCTCGAGTCCTCCTCCATGGCTACTGATGAGCATGATCGCAAGATCGTTGCTCAAGATCAAAAAATCTCGGACCTCAACAATGAGCTTAGCAGAGAGAAGGACCTTTCCGATGTGCTCCGGGCTGAACTCTAGAGTCTTCGGGAAGAGAAGACCAAAATTGTCGACGTCATTTTCGGTACATTCCATCTGTCTGACTTTTCCACTTTCTTCGACTTCTATCAATGTCGGATTTTTCCTGACTTGTTTTGTGTATAGGTCCTCTGAACTTGACGGACTCTTCCTCCACCGAGCCACGCACCCACCGGCTTACTCAAGTCGATGACCTGCTTCATGACTTCCGCCAATCCCTTGAGGACATCGGCGAAGCTCTCAAGATTCCGGACATGCACAGCATGTCGGATTTTCAAGTGTGGGACAAGGCAAAGGATATGCCGCAGCTTGTCCAGGATTGGAACATGTCTTACGCGCGGACTACGGCGCAAAACGCTCTCACCATGGTCATGAGCCACCATGGAAACATGGAAATATGGCAAGTGACCAGAGGGTACTGCAAAGTAGACGAAGACGGCCAGGAGCAGGACCTTCAAGCCATCATGCACTCCTGTGCCGGATATGGGTGTCACATGGCTGATCTGACCAGCTACGAGACCCCTTTCTTCACCCGCGTGGATACTCCGCCTCCTCCTCCAGAAGAATCAGCAGAAGTTTCCGACGATTAACGCACCACCTCGGATGTGGACATCTCGGAACGATACCAAGGCAGCGTATCCAGCGAGCCGGCAACTCCTTCCTCTCCTATATCATAGATTAACAGAAGTATTTGTGTTATTCTGAAAAACATGATGGGCCTATAAATATGCAGTACTATAATTTTGCTAGTGCTAAGCTTTTGATCTATTCAGCACTTTTGGTTTTAAATTTTTGTGTGCCTGAAATGTTTACACAAGCACTTGTATTTTTTTCGTCTATACTTATCGTTTATCTGGCTTTCCGCCTCGTTCCTTTCGTGAGCCGGCTAAACCTTCTGCCGGAAACTTTGCCGAGCAACGGAGCTCAATCGCTAAACCAGTTTAAACTCGGAAACAAAGCCGGCTTCTAGTACCAACAATTCACTACTCGGAAAATGCCCGCATCCAGCAATCAGACAAATAACCAAAGTAAAGACTAGAAACTTTAGAGTTATACCCGAGGGTAGCAATTTTAGATTCGGAAATCTAAACCAGAACGAGCATGAGCATAAAGTATTTCAAGCATTCTAGGATTTTCGACTATGACATGATCATTCGGAAATAAGATGGTAAAAACTTCTCAGAAAGAATTGAGGCAACCAAAACTTTTATTTCTCACAGAACATGTACATATATATGTTTACAAAGAAGGATAAACTAAGAATAAAAGGGACGTAGCTGAGCAATATTCCACGGTCTGTCTAACTCATCCGGATTTGTACTGCCTCCAGCTCTCTTTCTCTTCTTAGTAGCAGGTCTTTCTTTGACTGGCCTCATGTTAGTTAAGTAGTACGATCTATTGTGCAATACTCGACTAACTAAAAAGGGCCCTTCCTATACCGGGGAAAGTTTGTGCTTTCTTTGTTGCACAAGCCGAAGAACCAAATCACCTTTATTGAAAGATTTGTTTCTGACTCTCTGGCTATGATACTTGCGTAACTTCTGCTGATAGGCTGTAGATCTCATTTCAGCAACAACGCGAACTTCTTCGACTAAGTCGAGATCATTTTGTCGAGAAATCTCGGCATCCTCTTCAATATACGCGACCACTCTAGGAGAGGTGTGAATCAAATCACTAGGAAGAACTGCTTCTGCACCATAGACCAAGAAGAAAGGTGTGTATCCGGTTGACCTATTTGGAGTCGTTCGTAAACTCCATATTACAGAGGGTAATTCCTCTGCCCAAACCCCGCAGCACGTCGTAGTGGTGCTTCGAGTCTCGATTTTAGGCCTTGTAGGATTAAACTATTTTCTCTTTCGACTTGTCCGTTAGCCTGTGGATAAGCCGGATATTTTGCTCGTTGCAGAATTCGGCCAATTCTCCCATAGAGAAGTTACTCCTGTTGTCCGTGATAATACTATGTGGATAACCATACCAGATTATAACATCCTTGACAAATCTTTTGGCTATTGCTCCATCACAACTAGTGACAGGTTTAGCCTCAACCCATTTGGTGAATTTATCCACCATCACTAAGAGGTGAGTAAATCCACTTGGAGCTCTTTTAAAATGTCCTACCATATCAAGCCCCCAGACCGCAAAGGGCCATGTTATAGGTATTGTTCGCAGCTGATCAGCCGGAACATGAGCTTGTTTGGCGTACTTTTGGCAGCCTTTGCACGTCTTGACTAATCATTCGGCATCTGCTTGAGTTGTAAGCCAGAAAAATTCATGTCTAAAAGCTTTTTCCACTAAAGATTTGGCTGCAGCGTGGTGACCACACTCGCCTTCGTGGATTTCTCTTCAGATTTCCACTCCTTCTTCCGGAGATATGTAGCGCTGAAAAACCCCAGAAGCACTCTGCTTATAGAGCTCACCTTTAACAATAGTATAGGATTTTGCTCGTCGGATAATCTGTCGGCTCATAACCTCGTCTTCGGGTAATTTGCCATCTACCAAATAATCGAGGTAGGGTTGAGTCCAGCTGGGAATGATAGCCAGAACTGCTATCAAAGGTGAGTCAGATTTGGTCGGATATTCCTCATCTACTCCCTTTACTGAGGGAACTTTGAGGTGCTCTAAAAAAGCGCCATCCGGGACCTCTTTCCGTGCAGAACCTATCCGAGATAGTGCGTCTGCTGTCTCATTTTCTGCTCGAGGGATATGTTGAACTTCAAATCCTTCGAACGATTTAGATAGATCATCCACGATAGCTTTATATGCTGCCATGTGCTTATTTGCATTACAAATATCCGACACTTGTTGAGCAACAAGATCCGGATCTCCGTAACACATCAAACGTCGGATGCCAAAATCCTTAGCAATCCGGATTCCATGCAGAAGTGCTTCATACTCGGCAATATTGTTTGTCGCTATGAAGTGGATCTGCAACACGTATAAAAGTTTATCTCCTTGGGGTGATTTGAGCACCACGCCAGCCCCCGAGCCCCCGCGAGCCTTAGACCCGTCAAAATAGAGGGTCCAATATTCCGACTCCGGGAGGATCATGTTCTCCTTCATCTCTGTCCAATCAACGACAAAGTCAGCAAGGATCTGAGATTTGATTGCTGTCCGAGGTTTATACTCAATATCAAAAGTTGAAAGCTCTATGCCCCATTTGGCGATGCGTCCTGTTGCGTCACTGTTGTTGATTATATCTCTCATGGGAGATGTGCTCATGACGGTAATTGGATGCTCCTGAAAGTAGTGTTGCAACTTACGAGATGCTAGAAAAACACCGTAAGCCAACTTTTGATAACGCGGATACCGCTGTTTTGACTCTGTTAGGACTTCACTAACAAAGTAAGTCGGACACTGCACCAGGTGCTCCTGATTTTCCTCCGGTCTCTCCACTACCATGACGATACTAACGACCTTATTTGTCGCAGCAAGATAAAGCAACATCGGTTCTTGAGGTTCCGGCGCTGCCAGGATAGGAGCAAGTGAGAGTACTTTCTTCAGGTCTTGTAGTGCAGCTTCAGCTTCATCAGTCCAAACAAAATCTTTGGTCTTTTTCAGGAGTTTGTATAATGGTGCGGCTCTTTCACCAAGCTGGCTTACAAACCGACTGATTGTAGCAATGCAACCAGTTAGTCTTTGTACGTCCTTCAAAGTAGTTGGCACGAAATATTGAGTATAGCCTTGATTTTGTCCCGTTCACCTCTATGCCTCTCGAGACACGATGAAACCTAACAATTTTCCTACCGGTATTCCAAAGAAGCACTTCTTCGGGTTAAGCATGATGTTGTATTTTCGTAGGGTTGGCAAATGTTTCCTCCAAGTCGAAATCAGCGTTTCCTTCTTTTGACATTCGCAATATCATCCACGTATGCATGTACATTGCGTCCGAAGTTGGTCATGGAGGCAACACCGCATCGCGCGCTGGTACGTAGCTCTTGTTCTTCAGCCCAAAGGGCATCGTAACAAAACAGAAGGTTAGAAGGGGTTATGAATGAAGTTTTGACTTTGTCGATTCCTTCATCCGGATTTGGTGATAACCGAATATGCGCCGAGAAAACGAGAGGAGTTCGAGCTCGTCAGAGAATCGATAACTTGATCAATTCTAGGCAAAGCGAACAGATCTTTTGGACAAGCCTTGTTTAAGGCAGTATAATCAACACACATCCTTAAATCAGTGGTGTCCTTTTTAGGGACCATTACAGGATTGGCCGACCACTCAGTGCGGATGACCTCTTCTATGAATCCGGCTAACTCGGGTCGTGCTAGTTCCTTAGCTATTGCCTTACGCTTTTCATCGCTAAATCGTCGTAGGGACTGTTTGACGGGTTTAGCATTCGGGTTTACATTTAGAGAGTGCTCGGAAAGTTCCCTAGGTACTCCGGTCATGTCAGATGGCTGCCATGCGAAGATATCTTGATTTGCTTGGAGGAACTTGATGAGCGTGCTTTCCTATGCGCTACCTAGGCCTACGCCTATCTGGGTCACCTTGGAGGTGTCATCATCCTTCAACGGCATCTTCTTCGTCTCTTTTGATGCCTTGAACTCCAGATTTGGCTTTGTCACCTCCTTCTTCGTTGCGGGCATCTCGGACGGATCTATGCTTTTCTTGATTTCCTGGTACTCCTGGGCGTGCAACACGGCTTCGGCAAAGGCGGCATTTCCATCCCTGCACTCTCGTGCTTTCTTCGGGTCTCCCTTGATGGTGATCACGCCGTTGGGACCTGGAATTTTCATCATATTGTAAATGTAACACGGACGAGCCATAAAAGCCTAGTAAGCCGGATGTCCGAATATAGCGTGGTACGCGCTCTTGAATGGGACCACTTCGAAGGAAAGTGCCTTCGTCCGATAGTTCTTTGGAGTTCCAAAGGTAACATCCAAAGTGATCTCTCCCAGGGAATTGGCTTGTCTTCCTGGGACAACTCCGTGAAAGATCACAGAGCTATGGTTCAGCTGTGTTTTCGAGATCTTCATCCGGCGTAGCGTTTCGACATAGAGAATATTGATACTGCTACCATCGTCCATGAGAGTCTTGGAGAAACCATAACCGTCAATCAGTGGATTGACGATTAAAGCGTGTTTTCCTCGCCTGTGTAACTTAGGCGGATGATCATCGCGGTCAAATGTGATTGCCACTTCCAACCAGTCCAGATACTGGGGGACAGCCAGAAGTGTTGCATTGAGCTCATGTAGAACTGCTTTTGACCTTTGCTGGTTGAGATCCGATGAAAGTGACATAAGTGTCCTTTTTGGTGGGGAAAGTTTTCTTCCCTTCCGGCTTGGGATTTGAAGCATCAGCTTCCTCCATGTCGGAATCTTCCTTGGTCTCTTTTTCTTTTTCAGGATTCTTCTTTCCCTTCTTCCGCTTAGCTTTGTAGCCCGCGGTGTCATCTCTTTTGATGTCGTCATTGAAACGACATTCGGCGTTGGTGTGGGATGAACCCAAATTGGCGTCTAGGTGATGCACACATGGGTTATTGGCAATGTCGGCCCAAGAGTAGGTTTTGCCTGGTTGCTGGTCTCCTCTATCCTGGACTCTTGAAGTTCCACGCCCACGCCCGTGGCCTCCGCCGCGTCCTCCTCGTCCTCCAGACCCGAAAGTAGCAGTGACCACTGTTGTTTCCGTGTTGGGTTTTTCTTCCGAGGTATTTTTGCGCTTCTGAGCTTGTTGCTTTGGTTGTTTTGCCGACTGAGGCACAGCTAGGGCATTGAGCAATCCCTCTTCATCGTCGTAAGAATTTGCATACTTGCTCGCTGTTTCTATCATCTCTCCCAAATCAGTGACCTTGTCACACTTCAAGCGATGGCGCAGTAGACCAATTGGGAGACCTGCAATGAAATCTCCAATCACAATTTGATCATTTACTCCTTCACAGGAGTTCTTGGTGTCGATCCATCGTCCGATGTAATCCCGGCAAGTTTCTCCGGCTTTCTGGGTGCAACGCTGTAGGTCTCCGACCGTACAGGGCCTCCGATATGTGCCTTCGAAATTCCGAAAGAACGCACTTTGCATGTCATACCAGTTATGGATGGTGTTCTCCGGAAGTTCATTGAGCAATGATCGTGCCGTCTTCCGCAACATAAGTGGGAGATATCGGGTTGCGACCAGGCCGTTTCCGCCTTTAGGGATGCAACAAGCTTGGAAGAAATCCTGTAGCTAGGTATCTGGCCTAGCAATGCCGTCGTAGGCTTGGATGTGTCTTGAGATAGCAAATCCTTCCGGGAATCTTGTAGCTCTGATGCGTGGTTCGAAGCACTTTGGGCCCACGTAGATATCATCGTTTTCGTAGCGCCGAGCCTCTATGTTGGAGTTGATCCTGTGCCTTGCGTCTTTTGGGGATAAAGATCGTCCCGAATGTCGGCTGTGGCTGCGGTGCCTTGGAGCCAGACTTCGGCTTCTGCCACCACCTCCTCTGCCATGTCGTCCTCCTTGCCCTCCTTGGGAGCCGTTGTGATGACTGTTTGGTGGAGAGGGTAGGGCAGCTGGATAGTTTCCGGCTGATCGCCAGCCTCCATCCGGAACGTCATTATTCCGGTTCCGGGGAGGGTCTTGACTACGACGAGCCCCCTGCCGGCTTGTCCCGGCATGGTTTTCGTCGTTTCTTCGTCCGTCATCCCACCACGATGAGGCTCAGCCGGACGGCTTGCATGTCTAGGAGGTGGCATTTTTTGACGATCCTCCTCTCGACGTTTCTCTTTATCTTCTCCCCTTCGATCGTTGGATTCTCATCGGGGAGGATTTCTTGGATTGAGTGCAGCAATGGCCTCTTTCTCAGCCGTTGGGGCGATGTTGCTCTAGTCACGCATAGTCCTGCGATGCTGTCCTGATGATCCGGTTCTCGAATAATTGTCCTCCCGTCGTTCAGGGCGATAATGCTGCTCCGGAACGCGATGGGGTCTTATGTCAGCCCATGCCGGATCTGTGTGACATTGGTCGGAATCCGAGACCAGTTTTTGACTTCCGGACAGGGCGACCTTTTGTTGCTCCAGTCCCTTGTTGAGTAGTTTGATACCCAAACGGATCTCCTCTGGTCCTGGATTAGCCGATAGAATTTCTCGGGCCGCCACGGTATTCTATACTGGGATTGGATATACCCAATCTCCTTTGCTATCTTTCTGTGGCTTCCCCATCTCATCTCCGAAAAGGACGGCACGGATATGTGGGAATTGGTCGTCATTGGTGTGACGCTTCCGTGTCTTCTGATGCAACCGAGACATATAATCCTTAGTTGCCATGCATTTCTTCTCCTCCTCGATGTTTTTGGCTTCATCCAGGAGTTGTTGACGACGCGCTTCTAGGGCTTGGGCCCTTTCGTCCAGCTCTTCAGCAGTAAGTTCTGCAGCTGTAGGGATAGGTGTGGTTAATGCAGCATTGATGAGTTTATGCGCACCTTCAGTGATCACGTGTCCATCCACTGATTCTTCTTTTTTCGGCTCTTCTGGGATATGTGCTCCATCCGAGTCTTCTTCGTATTCCTCGGCAATCACCTCCTCTGTCAGAGGGTCTTTTGCCGGGGTCTTGTTTTTCTTGTTCTTCTTCTTTGCCTTCTTGGCAGCACCGGTAGCAAAGACGGCTTTGGGTCCGTTTCCCGGAGTCAAGCTCTGATCGGTACTTTCGGACATATGGACCTCGGGATTATCTCCGACGTCCATGTCATCCTGCGCTTTGGGAGAGTGTTCCCTGGATCCTTCTGATGGGTTCGTAGCATGGAAAACAAAAAATTTCTACCGCAAGAACGAACAAAACCCAGATCTAATCTAGATAAAAGCCAAGATCTAATCTATTAGACATGTGCAACGAGATAGATCTGTACTAACCCTCGTAGATCCGAAAGCCTTGTGCGAGAATGGATCTCGTGGTTGATGTAGTCGATCACTTGCCGATCTCAAGATCGTGTGGACAATCCTTCTGGCGCCGCGTTCAGCGCTTCATGATCGGTCACCGTGCGTGAGTCGGCAGACCTTCCTCTCCTGTTCCAATGAGCAGTGAGGTAGTAGATCTTCTCCACGGAATCCCAGCAGCACGACGGTGTGGTGGTGGTGGTGGAGTAGAGAATTCTGCAGGGCTTCGCCTAAGCCGGAGCAGATGGAAGGAGGAGGAGAGAGGCGGCGGCTAGGGTTTGTTATTGAGAGGGCTCGGGGGTGGCGCCCCCACCCCTCTATTTAAAGGAGGGAGGCGCCATGGGAGGGGGAGTCCTAGTAGGACTCCCCTCCCTTCCTTGGCCGGCGGATTGGGAGGGGGGGAGGAATCCTCCTCCCCCACGAATCCTTGTCTTGCCCCACAAGGACTCCTTGATCCTTTCTTGGTTTTCAAGCAAACTCCAAGAAATCTCCTAGAACCTTCCGGAACATTCCGAAACCTTCTAGAATCCCCATACAAATACTCCGGAACATTTCCTAACTTAGAAAATGATCCCAATATATGAATCTTATTCTCCGGACAATTCCGGATCTCCTCGTGATGTCCCGGATCCAATCCAAGACTCCGAACAACATTCGGTCTCCAACGCACATTCCATATCTACTTAAAACAACTTCGAACCTTAAGTGTGTCACCCTACGGTTCGTGAATATGTAGACATGATGGAGACACCTCTCCGATCAATAACCATCAGCGGGATCTGGAGATCCATAACGGCTCCCACATACTCAACGATGACTTTGTGATCGATAGAACCATTAACATACGAAACCAATTCCCTTTGTCACGCGATACTATACTTATCCGAGGTTTGATCGTTGGTATCTCCATACCTAGTTCTACCTCGTTACTGATAAGTACTCTTTACTCGTTCCATGTTATGTCATCCCTTATGACCTAGTCACATGCTTGCAAGCTAACTAGATGACATTCCACCGAGAGGGCCCAGAGCATATCTATCTGTCATATGGATGGACAAATCCCAATCTTGGTCCATGCGCAACACATACTTTCGAATACCCAATGACACCTTTATAACCACCCGCCATAAAGCGGTGTTTGATGTCATCAAAGTACCCATCCGGTGATGGTGATTAACATAACCTCATGGTCGAAGGATTAGGTTACTATGCATTTGAAAGCTTATAGCAATACGAACTTAATGACTTGATCTTATGCTACGCTTACTATGGGTGTGTGTCCATCACATCATTCTCCTAATGATATAACCTTGTTATTAATCACATCCAAATGTCCATGATCATCAATTAATCAACAAGCTAGTTCAACAAGAGGCTTACTAGGGACTCTTTTATGTTTACAAAACACACATGTTTAGTGTTTCCTTATAATACAATTATAGCATGGGATGCAAACATTCATCATAAACACAAAGATATAATAATAACCACTTTTATTATTGCCTCTTGGGCATATCTCCAATAGTCTCCCACTTGCACTAGAGTCAATAATCTAGGTTACATGGTAATATACCTAACACCCATGGCGTTCTGGTGTTGGTCATGCTTTGCTCTAGGGAGAGGTTTAGTCAACGGATCTGCCACATTAAGATCAATGTGTACTTTGCAAATCTTTATGTCACCATCTCGGACATACTCGCGAATAGCATGGAAACGTAGCTTGATGTGCTTCAGCTTGCTATGTGACCTTGGTTCCTATGCATTAGCTATAGCACCTGTGTTGTCACAGTAGATGGCCATCGGGTCCAACGCACTGGGAACCACGCCAAGTTCAGTAATGAACTCCTTCATCCATATGGCTTCTGGTGCAGCCTCCAAAGCAGCTATGTATTCCGATTCAGTTGAAATATTTCGCCACAACGCTTTGCTTGGCACTCCTCCAGCTTACTGCAGCACCATTCAAAATAAATACGTACCCATACTGTGACTTCGAGTCATCTGGATCGGTGTTCCAACTAGCATAAGTGTAACCGTTTACAACAAGCTGTTCATCACCTCCATAAGAAAGAACCATATCCTTAGTCCTATTCAGGTACTTTAGGATATTCTTGACCGCTGTCCAGTGCTCCATTCCAGGATCACTTTGATATCTACTAGTCAAACTAACAACATGTGTTATATCCGGTCTTGTACACAACATGGCATACATGATAGAACCTATGGCCGAGGCATAGGGAATATTATTCATCTTTTCTATATCTTTTGCCGTAGCCGGACTTTGAGTCTTACTCAAGGTCTTACCTGACAACATGGGCACGAACCCTTTCTTGCTCTCTTCCATTCTAAACTTCTTTAGAACTTTGTCTAAGTATGTACTTTGTGAAAGCGCTATTAGGCGTCTTGATCTATCTCTATAAATCTTGATGCCTAGAATATATGCCGCTTCGCCAAGATCCTTCATTGAAAAACTATTATTCAAATAGGTTTTGACGCTATTAAGAAGTTCTATATCATTCCCAATCAACAATATGTCATCTACATATAGTACTAGGAATGCTACAGAGCTCCCACTCACTTTCTTGTAAATACAAGCTCTCCATAAGTTTGTATAAATCCAAATTTTTTGATTACTTTATCAAAACGTTGATTCCAACTCCAGGATGCTTGCCTCAGTCCATAAATGGAGCGCTGAATTTTGCATACCTTGTCAGCATCACTAGGATCAACAAAACCCTTGGGTTGTACCATATACAACTCTTCCTCAATGTCACCATTGAGGAACGCCGTTTTGACATCCATCTGCCAAATCTCATAATCAAAATATGCAGCAATTGCTAACAAAATCCTCACAGACTTTAGCTTCGCTACTGGTGAGAAAGTCTCATCGTAGTCAACACCTTGAATTTGTTGGAACCCTTTCGCGACAAGTCGAGCTTTATAGACGGTAACATTACCATCAACATCTGTTTTTCTTTTGAAAATCCATTTGTTCTCGACAGCCTTATGGCCATCCGGTAAGTCCACCAAAGTCCATACTTGGTTTTCGTACATGGATCCCATTTCGGATTTCATGGCTTCTAGCCATTTGTCGGAATCTGGGCTCACCATAGCTTCTTCATACGTGGCAGGGTCATCAGTGTTGTCCACCAACATGACGTTCAAGGCAGAGTCATACCAATCAGGAGTGGTACGAACCCTCGTTGACCTGCGAGGTTCAGCAAGAATTCGCTCAAGTTTCATGGTCACCATCATGAGCTTCCTCTCCAATTGGTGCAAAGTGCAAAAACATCTTCCGTGCGCTACTCTCAACTCCGAGAGAAGGTTCAATAACCTCGTCGAGTTCTACTTTCCTTCCAGTCACTTCCTTCGAGAGAAACTCCTTCTCAAGAAAGGATCCATTCTTGGCAACAAAAACTTTGCCTTCGGATCTATGATAGAAGGTATACCCAATTGTTTCTTTAGGGTATCCTATGAAGACGCATTTCTCTGCTTTGGGTTCAAGCTTATCAGGTTGTAACTTCTTTACATACGCTTCGCAACCCCAAACTTTAAGGAACGACAACCTAGGTTTCTTACCAAACCACAATTCATACGGTGTCGTTTCAACGGATTTAGATGGTGCCCTATTTAAAGTGAATGCGGTTGTCTCTAATGCATAGCCCCAAAATGATAGCGGTAAATCTATAAGAGACATCATAGACCGAACCATATCTAAGAGAGTTCGATTACGACGTTCGGACACACCATTACGCTGTGGTGTTCCCGGCGGTGTCAATTGTGAAAGTATTCCACATTTCTTTAAATGCATGCCAAACTCATAACTTAGATATTCACCTCCACGGTCAGAACGCAGAAACTTAATCTTCTTGTTACGATGATTTTCCACTTCACTTTGAAATTCCTTAAACTTCTCGAAAGTTTCGGACTTATGTTTCATAAAGTAGATATACCCATATCTACTTAAGTCATCCGTGAAAGTGAGAACATAACGATATCCACCACGCGATGCTACACTCATTGGACCGCACACATCGGTATGTATTATTTCCAATAAGTCTGTAGCTCGCTCCATTATTCCAGAGAATGGAGTCTTAGTCATTTTTCCCATTAGACATGCTTCGCATCTCTCAAGTGATTCAAAATCAAGTGATTCAAGAAGTCCATCAGAATGGAGTTTCTTCACACGCTTCACTCCAATGTGACCAAGACGACAGTGCCACATGTATGTAGAATTATCATTCAATTTTATTCGTTTAGCATCTATGTTGTGAACATGTGTATCACTACTATCGAGATTCAATAAGAATAAACCATTCATCTCACGTGCATAACCATAAAAGATATTACTCATATAAATCGAACAACCTTTATTCTCAGACTTAAAAGAGTAACCGTCTCGCAATAAACAAGATCCAGATATAATATTCATGCTTAACGCAGGCACCAAATAACAATTATTCAAATTTAAAACTAATCCCGAAGGTAGATGTAGAGGGAGCGTGCCGACGGCGATCGCATCAACCTTGGAGCCATTTCCAACGCGCATCATCACCTCGTCTCTCGCCAGTCTTCGTTTATTCCGTAGCTCCTGTTTCGAGTTATAAATATGAGCAACCGAACCAGTATCAAATACCCAGGCACTACTACGATTACTAGTAAGATACACATCAATAACATGTATATCAAATATACCTTTCTTCTTGATGTTGCCGTTCTTCAGATCCGCCAGGTACTTGGGACAGTTACGCTTCCAGTGACCAGCACCCTTGCAGTAGAAGCACTCAGTTTCAGGCTTAGGACCAGCCTTGGGCTTTCTTGCCGTCCTTCTTGAAGTTGCCCTTTTTCTTAGGCTTGCCCTGTTTCTTGAAATTGGTGGTCTTATTGACCATCAACACTTGGTGCTCCTTCTTGATCTCCACTTTAGCAGTTTTCAGCATGGACGATAGTTCAGGCAACGTCTTGTTCATGCAGTGCATATTGTAGTTCATCACAAATTTCTTATAACTCGGTGGCAGTGATTGGAGGACACGGTGAATCCCTAACTCATTAGGAATCGTTATCCCAAACTCTTGGAGCTTGTTTGCGTTCCCAGACATGGTGAGCACGTGCTCGCTAACGGAGCTTCCCTCTTCCATCTTGCAGGTAAATAACTTTTCGGAGGCCTCATAGCTCTCCACGACCGCGTGAGTCTCAAAAATGAGCTTGAGCTCCTTAATGATCTCGAACGGGTCATGCTGCTCAAAGCGCTTCTGAAGCTCCGTTTCTAAACCGTACAGGATGGCACACTGAACTGTGGAGTAATGATTTTTCCGAGTGGCGTAAACATTCTTTACGTCATCGGTGGCATCTTCTGCAGGTGGGTCACCTAGCGGTGCTTCGAGCACATAGGTCATCTGACCAGCCCTGAGGACAATCTTCAGACCACGGAGCCAGTCCGTGAAGTTGCTTCCATTGTTCTTAAGTTTTTCTTTCTCTAGGAACGCATTGAAATTGATGGAGAGGTTCGCCATAATCTACAAAAAAATTGCAAGTAGTTTAGACTAAGTTTATGATAAATTGAGTTCAATTTTAATTCTTAAATTAACTAGGTGAACTCCCACTCAAAACAACATCCCTCACATTGTCTTAGTGATTACACGAACCAAGTCCACTACACCAAGTCCGATCTTCACGAGAGAAGATGTAGTTTCATTGGCGAACAATCTTCATGTTCATCATATCACTCATATGATTCATGCTTTACCTTTCGGTATTCCGTGTTCCGAGACCATGTCTGTACATGCTAGGCTCATCAAGATTAACCTTAGTTTCCGCATGTGCAAATCTGGCTTGCATCCGTTGTATGCACACGTAGAATCTATCACATCCGATCATCACGAGATGCTTGGCTTGACAGTCTTAGCAACGGTGCCAACTAAGGACGAACACTTTATTCCTTGATATTTAGTGAGAGGGATCACCTTATAATGCTACCGTCGCGATCTAAGCAATACAAGATGCATAAAGGATTAACATCATAGGCAATTCATAATTAGTGTGATATGATATGACCCTTCTTTCTTATGCCTTTGATCTCCATCTCCAAAGCACGGACATGATCTCCATCATCACCAGCATTGCGTCAAGGTCAGTGGCGCCGCTTCATGGTTGTCCATCATCACTAGCAACTATTACAACTACTTGGAACAAAGCTATTACAAGATGAATAGACACGCAGGTCTTAACAGAATTAAAGACAACCATTAGGCTCCTGCCGGTTGCCATATTACAACAAGGATCGTTGCATACATCAAATATAATCACAATCACATGATGGCCATATCACATCACAAAACCCCTGCAAAAAGAAGTTAGACGCCTCTAATTTTCTTTGCATGTTTTACGTGGTTTGGGGCTTTCAAATAAGAACGGATCTTACCTACGAAACTGAACCACAACGTTGATACAAGTGCTATCAAGTGCAAAGTGTAGATTGGATCTATACTATGATGGGAGAGACAGACACCCGCAAAGCCACTTGTGCAAAGAAAGTTACACGTCAAGCGTGGAGCAAGTCTCATGTGCGATGACATGTAAGGTTAGCCCGAGCCGCTTCATCCCACCATACCGCAAGATGCAAAGTACACACACAGCAAAAGACGGCACGAGCACCAACGCCCACAACATCACTGTGTTCTACTCGTGCAACAGATCTACGCATAGACACGGCTCTGATACCAATGATGGGTTCGTAGCATGGAAAACAAAAAAATTCTACCGCAAGAACGAACAAAACCCAGATCTAATCTAGATAAAAGCTAAGATCTAATCTATTAGACATGTGCAACGAGATAGATCTGTACTAACCCTCGTAGATCCGAAAGCCTTGTGCGAGAACGGATCTGGTGGTTGATGTAGTCGATCACTTGCCGATCTTAAGATCGTGTGGACGATCCTTTCGGCGCCGCGTTTCGGCAGCGCTTCCGCAGTCGGTCACACGTGCGGAGTCGAAGCATACCTTCCTCTCCCTGTTCCAACGAGCAGCAGAGGTAGTAGATCTTCTCCACGGAATCCCAGCAGCACGATGGTGTGGTGGTGGTGGTGGAGT
Organism: Avena insularis; assembly: GCA_023614405.1. Taxonomy (NCBI): domain Eukaryota; kingdom Viridiplantae; phylum Streptophyta; class Magnoliopsida; order Poales; family Poaceae; genus Avena; species Avena insularis. The sequence goes on along the minus strand of CM042690.1, from coordinate 98,309,320 downwards.
AGAGAATTCTGCAGGGCTTCGCCTAAGCCGGAGCAGAGGGAAGGAGGAGGAGAGAGGCGGCGGCTAGGGTTTGTTATTGAGAGGGCTCGAGGGTGGCCCCCCCACCCCTCTATTTAAAGGAGGGAGGCGCCATGGGAGGGGGAGTCCTAGTAGGACTCCCCTCCCTTCCTTGGCCGGCAGATTGGGAGGGGGGAGGAATCCTCCTCCCCCACGAATCCTTGTCTTGCCCCACAAGGACTCCTTGATCCTTTCTTGGTTTTCAAGCAAACTCCAAGAAATCTCCTAGAACCTTCCGGAACATTCCGAAACCTTCTAGAATCCCCATACAAATACTCCGGAACATTTCCTAACTTAGAAAATGATCCCCAATATATGAATCTTATTCTCCGGACAATTCCGGATCTCCTTGTGATGTCCCGGATCCAATCCGAGACTCCGAACAACATTTGCTCTCCAACGCACATTCCATATCTACTTAAAACAACTTCGAACCTTAAGTGTGTCACCCTACGGTTCGTGAATATGTAGACATGATGGAGACACCTCTGCGATCAATAACCATCAGCGGGATCTGGAGATCCATAACGGCTCCCACATATTCAACGATGACTTCGTGATCGATAGAACCATTAACATACGAAACCAATTCCCTTTGTCACGCGATACTATACTTATCTGAGGTTTGATCGTCGGTATCTCCATACCTAGTTCTACCTCGTTACTGATAAGTACTCTTTACTCGTTGCATGTTATGTCATCCCTTGTGACCTAGTCACATGCTTGCAAGCTAACTAGATGACATTCCACCGAGAGGGCCTAGAGCATATCTATCCGTCATATGGATGGACAAATCCCAATCTTGGTCCATGCGCTTCAACACATACTTTCAGAATACCCAATGACACCTTTATAACCACCCAGTTATGAAGCGGTGTTTGATGTCATCAAAGTAGCCATCCGGTGATGGTGATTAACATAACCTCATGGTCGAAGGATTAGGTTACTATGCATTTGAAAGCTTATAGCAATACGAACTTAATGACTTGATCTTATGCTACGCTTACTATGGGTGTGTGTCCATCACATCATTCTCCTAATGATATAACCTTGTTATTAATCACATCCAAATGTCCATGATCAGGAAACCATGATCATCAATTAATCAACAAGCTAGTTCAACAAGAGGCTTACTAGGGACTCTTTTATGTTTACAAAACACACATGTATTAGTGTTTCCTTATAATACAATTATAGCATGGGATGCAAACATTCATCATAAACACAAAGATATAATAATAACCACTTTTATTATTGCCTCTTGGGCATATCTCCAACACCTTCATCCATGGCTTCTCCTTCTTCAGCAGCCTTGGAGTTGTACTCCTCTTCATATTCCGCGGAGAACTTTCGGAAATCTGCTGACATCATCGATTCATCCGAGGATGCGGGTACATCGGTGTTTGTTCCAATTGCCTCCAACACAGAGTCGGTGTTTTCTCCAGCATCGGCAGAGCCGGATCCGGATCCCACATACCCGACGAAGTGCGACGCGTGCTTCCTGAGGTACCTGCGGCTTTCGCGATCAGCCATGTCGAAACTTTTGATGGTCTCGAGAATTGCATCTGCGCTTGCATCTTGCATTATCATTAGTCGTAGTGTGTACCTTAGGAAAGGTTTGTCTGTCCCGGCATCATCAGAGCCGGAATCAGTGTCGTTGATATGCTCCTCCTGGATTTCGACTTCCGCGGGTGGGTCGATCTGGGATACGGTCTCTTCGAGGAGATCCACTCCAGATTCGGCTTGAACCGCTAGGTCTTCCTCAGGCTCAGATTTCTCCACTATCTCCGCAGCTGGTGCGGGCTGGGTGGGATTAGGGTTTTCTGAGATCCAGAACTCTGCGGACAAAGGGGACCCAGAAGATTCTTTTGCCTCTATCATCATCGATGGGGTGGGTGGGGTAGGTTCAGCGAAATCGATGTAAACATCGATCTCGCCAAAGGACATGATTGTGTAGGCAGTCATAGCCTCCCTAGCCGGAATCCAAGTCTCGTCGAGAACGATGAGAGGGACGTCGCTGGCGTAGAGGATGCGACCGATGGCGATAGTCTTGCCAATTCCGATTCTTGCAGATTCCGCTCGGAACACAGATCCGAAGCTCACTTGCCCCACGGTGGGCACCAACTATCATCGGATTGATGACAAGTATGCCATGAGGGGGTCCTCGAGGCGTGCGGAAGAGAGGGGTGTGAGACGTACGGTATTCCGGGACGGTGAGCACACAAGTTTACCTGAGTTGAATCACTGGCTTTGACGGATCCTACTCCAGCTAGCAATCCAGTAATACAGCAGAGCCGGAATATGGGTTACAAGGGTTTCGCCTGTGCGAGTTGAGAGTCTAAAGTGTTGGGTGCCCTAAAGGCTCTCCCTAGGACGGCTTATATAGATATCCGGCCTAGGGTTTACAAGAGAGATCTATCCGGCTACAACTAAGAGTCGGTTACAGAGTACATCTTGAACTACAAGTAACACAATGGGCCTAAGTCGGTAAGTCTTCTGGGCCTTCCCGTAGCCGGATTGGACTCCGTCTTTCTCCCTAACTGGGCTGCCCGTGAAGCAAAGCTCTAACCCGAAGTGGGCCACCCTGGTTAGTGAGGAACTGTGAGGATACCCGGAAAGTATATCCCCAACAGTGACCATGGCGAAGGGAAAGGCCAAGGCTTTAATGGTGTATCTCGAGTCAGCGATGTCCACGGCAACCGCGTTGGAGGAGAAGGCCAAGGTCGGGGTGACAGTAGCGGAGGAGGATCACAAGGCCTCCGACTCTGTATTCCTGGAGTTGCAGGGGAAGCATTCTTCCCTGGAGAAGTTCATCATGGAGATTTGCCTTAAATTTCTTGGTAAGTTTGTCCTTGATCTTCGTTTGATGGGTGAGTCTCCGAGCGGGTTTAGTCCCCGAGTGGATCGAATCCCCGAGTGGGTTGAGTCCCCGAGTGGTTCGGAGACCTGAATTTATCATGCTAACGCCTTGTAGATGTTATAGGCCAGAGAGATCCGGCGGTGCAGTGCGTGATGGTGGTGTTGAACGCGGCCACGACATTGACGATGTGTGTCTGTGCCATCCTTCAGGGCATTACCCCCACCGAGGTGGTTCCTGGGGGGTTCACGTAGGTGTGGAAGTACCTCAAGGAGGTGCCAGTTGTCGTTGACTGGATGATGGGCTCCGTGTTCCATCATGGGCCGACTATAGCATTGAGTCTCGTGCTCGCACATTTCCCAGAAGACTTCGATCTAGACGACATCACTAGCGACCTCCATCGACGACCGGCACGGTGGAGATCACGAATGTCCTAGCGCTGAATGCGAAGGCTTCCCCTTATGTGGATCGCGTGTTGGCGATGAGCGACCACCTCCCTTATCAGGATACCCAGGTAGTACTTGGTGATGCCGAGCTGATGTACCATGACTTGCCGTCAGAGCGGCCCTTTCAATCGGTGATTGCAAAGTCGCTCTTGACTTTCGCTGTCAATCCACGGAAGCCCTTTGTAGGGGCCAAGTACGCGGGTGAGGATTCCTCATCGAAGCCTTCCAAGTAGGTCGTTCCCCTGCAGTGTAAAAACGTTGTACGATTGGCCATGTATTGGCGCAAACTTGTGAATTTTTGAGTTGCTAATGTATTGTGTTAATTTGTGCACTTATGAATTTTGTGCTTGTTCATTTTTTATTGGTCAGTTGACTCGTATGAAATCAATGAATCAGTCGGGCTAATTATAGAGTGAAAGCGTAAGATGGTTTACCTAGAGGGGGTGAATAGGTTTCTACAAAATTCTTTGTTATTTTTCAAGTTTTAGGCTTAGCGGAATATAAGTGTGTCTAAAATACAAACTAGGTGAGGCAACCTAAATGATGATACAAGATACTTCAAGCATGAAGGATATCACAAAGTAAACAACACAAGTAAGAGATCGGTTTAAGGAATAACCGAAGCACGCGGAAACAAAGATGTATTCCCGTGTTCACCACCTTTGGGAAGGGGGCTACGTCACGTTGGAGAGGTGTGAGGTTCCACGAAGGATTCCCCAATGCCACGAAGGCTCACCTTCTTCTCTGAGCCTATCCCACGAAGGAATAGCTCACTTACTTGTGGTAGAATTTAAGGTAGTCTCCAAACCCTCACAAACTTTCCACGGAGCAAATCACAAGCCGAATGCCTCCGGGCGACCCTAGCTGCCTAGGGTTTCCCACAAACCCAATAGTAACAAGCTAACTCGATGAACTCAAGGGGGCATGAACTTTGGCTTGGTAGAAAGGTCGATCGAGACCTCCTCTTGCTTTCTACCAGGGGGATTTGGAATTGGTTGGGTAGAATGGGAGATCCTCAAGGAATTATGTTTCAACAATGGAGAGAGAGAGAGCTTCAATAATGAGTATATAATGGAATGCCTAACTCTAAGTGGAGAAGAAAGGGGTATTTATAGTCCGGGGTGAAAAAGGAGCCGTTTGGAGGGTCCTGCGACCAAACCGGCAATAAGTCTGGCGGAGCCGAACTGTGCGCCAGAAATTCCATCCGTAGTTCCGACAGACCTATTGCTGCGTCGAAAATTCCGGCAACGACCGAGAGTTTCGGCGTAAAACCGAAACCTGTACAGTCCTCAGTTTTGGCGCGCCCCGGGAATTTCCTGCGGTGACCAAAAATTCCGGCGGCCACTCCGACAGCGCTGGAAATCTTGCCGATTTCACAGGACTCTCCATTTAGCTCTTTTTCACAGCGACTTTCTGACTTTTCTTGAGAGGGTGTGTGGCTGAGGAAGATATGATGTGTGTGTGGTGTAGAACATCCCCAAAGAGCACATCACGATTGAAGGGTTCCGTAGCAGAAAACAAAAAAATCCCGTGTTGGAACCTCCTAACACCCAAGATCTATCTATGTAGTAATGTAGTAACGACCGAAGCATATAGAATACATACCCTTGTAGACCGTACGCGGTTAACGTTCCGAGGAGAACGTGGTTGAAGTAGTCAAATTCGTAGCCGACCTCAAGGTCGTGAAGCTCCTCACATGTCACCCCTTGCTCCTTCTTCATCGTGCAGCAGCTCCGGCTCATGACATCCAAGGTGCCTCAAGTGAGGCCCCTCGTGGTTTTGTACACATACGGTGTACGATGACGACCTCCGACTCCTTGATCCCTGCCAGGAGTCCGGAAGTAGATTTTCCCGCATTGGCCCTTTTTCCCTAGGAAGTTTGGCCCATTAGTGGAATACCCCTTCAAATTAGATTTTAATATTATATTTAATATTAATTACATTAATTAATATGTAAATACATATTACAAAATCCAATTTGACCCGGAACACCTTTCAGTTCCCTTTCAATTTCCTCCGACCGACTTCGGATCTTTCCCGGAACGATTCTGGTTCTCTCACGGAACTTTTCCGGTTTCCTTTTCTCTTTCATATGGTGATTCCAACTTACAGAGGATCTCTAGCTCATCATACCCTTAAGTGTATTTCCCCATGGCTCGGGAATGGCACAGACATGATCTCCATCAATGATCAATAGCGGGACAGGGAGGCCCATAATGACCCCTGTGCATTCCATAATGATAATGTCGTTTGAACCGTAAATAGTTGTTTCCCATTCCCTTTGCCACTTGATACCTAGTTCACCCGAGATTTGATCTACGGTATCTCCATACCATCGTTCGATCTTGTTACCGATGAACTTGTTTTCTCGTTTCTGTGTCATTGCATTCCGTGACCCAGTCACACGCTTGCAAGCTTTGTTAATGTAACGTCACCGAGATGTCCACATATGTATCTACTCGTTACATGGATTGGCAAATCCTGGTCTTGATATGTACTCCTCTACGGGCCCCTTTGGGAAACCTGAGTAGCACCTTTTCGATCACCCAGTCATGGTGTGATACTTGATAACCATCTAAGCTCCCTCTAGAACGGTGATTTAAGTTATCTCACAGTCTAAGGATTAGCTTGCGAGGTTTCCTTAGTTTATCATTAATGGTGAACTTTGTAACTAGATCTCATTAAGATACAACTGGTTGGGTTGTTTTTCTATCATATCATTCAACTAATGACGTGACCTCATTGTTAATTGGCATAAATGCCCATGATGTCGAAACCCTAGATCATCCTCATGACCAATGAACTAGTTCGCTAGAGGTAACTAGAGACTTGGTTTGTTTACATACTACACGTGTATTAACATTTCGTATTAATACTGTTATAGCATAGTATGAAACTATACGAACTAATTGAGATATCATAATAAAAACCTATTTATTATTTGCCTCTAGGGCATATCTCCTTCAGTCTCCCACTTGCACTAGAGTACAAATAATCTAGCTCGTATTTTACTCATCATAAACCATATCACATATGCGTTTATTGATCATGCATGCTTATGGAAAACATCATGTCCATGTTTTGTTTTACCAGATCATTATGTCTTTGCAAATCGTTAATGTCTTCCTAACTTTGACATTCATATCATTATCGTATAATGGGTCGAAGTATTCATTTGGCAACAAAGCGAGTCTTTGTTTCTAGTGTTTATAATGACGGTTGTTTTCACTGTAGTCATCTAAACTTCGAAACACACTTTGCAATCCTTTGTGTATATACGACACTTATGGCAGCACAACGAGGACGGTTTCTAGGAGCCTACAATGACTTTAGATCAGCCTCGAGGGCTTTTTCATGGGCACTGTGCCCTAGGACACATCACTCTACGTCAAAGACGAACTAGTCCCGCCATAACAATATACATCACATCAGATGGAGCCTTTATACTTCTATATCTATGTAGATCCCAGTGCATGAAATGCAACTATGCCACTTACTTTGCTTCTTGCCATTTAAGTATAAACTTAATTTCTGGTTCAGTGATTAACTCAAGAATCACTTCAAGACATGTTCTTACAGTTAAGAGCTTGTCCTTCCAACTAGAATTTCGGGTCACATTGCGTCAAGTATACAATATGGTTGTATGGAAGAATCTATAACTGAGGCATAGGAGATGCAACACATCTCTTTCTTCCTTTTTAACCACCATTGTAATACCAAGACAATGCTTCATATAGTAAGAAATTCTTTCTTACCTTATTCCATTCTGAACTTCTTCAGAATCTTGCTTAGGATATGCTAAACATCTTCAGAATCAAGTCCAAGAAGCATTCGACATTCAATGTTGATTAAACTCACCAATCTATCTCGATAGATCTCATTGTTTAATAACTTCAACTTCATACCAATTTATCTACTTAAATGTTATTAACACCAATCACACCATTCACATATGTCGTCCACATATTTCAGAATAATGTCACGCTCCCACTCAAATATGGTATCCATATATGAGATCCAGGGATTTCACTTAGCTCCCACTCAAAATACGTCTACTATATATTAAGATTTGGCCAAGCTACTTAGCTCCCACTCAAAATATGTCTCTTACATATTAATATTTGGGCAAGCTAATTAGCTCCCACTCAAATGTAGGTCCTCTCGATAATCTTGGACATTCCAAGATTCTTTGATCATCATCAAATTGAGAATTCCAGCTACGAGATTCCAATATCCATATATTACTGGTATAAATCAATAGACTCAAGCATCGCTACATTGTAGTCAACTCCTTGAATTTGTCCATACTTTGTGACAAATCGAGCCTTACGTCTCCATTAAGTTTCATTTCCATCTTATGACTTTGAAGTCATTCAGAAATATCAAGCAAACTTCTTTACTTAATAAGATCAAGTAACATATTACTTTGCAATCTTAAATGTAACTTAATATAGGATTTTATGACTCCTAGTCATTTCTCGTACTTAGGTCCATCACGCTTCTTTGTAGTTCGTAGGTATGTCTTGTTCAAATAACATGACAAGTGAATCAATAATACAATTCTGCAAACTTGCAGAGTATATCATTGAATCCTATTTTCTCAGTAAAAGTATTCGCTGAAATTTTATGATCGTTATCAATAGTTTCTCCTCTTATTTGAAGAGTTCGGTTTCATGAAACAAATTCCGCTGCGCCACTCAATAATCAGGAGGTAAGGTCAAATACCTTGTTTTGAACTTTTACTTTCTTCCACCTTTATCTTCATCAAGACACATCAACTTTGGACAACTGTAGGTTTTCCCCTTGTGGAACATGTATGCATAGTTGCCTAAGAATACGCTACAAAGACATGTTTATTTGCCACGATTTCGAATTATCGAAACATCTAGAAACTCAAAACATGCCATAACTCTTATGGTGTTGTTTCCACGAATCTTTAGATGTTCCTTTGTATTTCAACCGAGTGTTTGCTCATTTCGATCTCTAACTCTAAACGATAACTATAACCCTGATAAGAGATAATATTATACCATACGTATCTAATACATAATGATTATGATATTTAGACATTTCAACACTTTGAAATTATCCAATTATTATAGTTTGTGAAACATCTTTCATGAGTCCTTTTATGCTAAAATAAAAAAAATCTTTAGTCATGTCGATCAAATCGAAGAGACTTTTGTATTCTTGTTAATTCAATATCCTCCTTCACTTTGAAATCTTTTGAACAATTCAAAACAGTTCCAAACTTATGTTTCATTAAGTAAATATTCATATTCACTTAAATCCACAATGAAGTATGAAATAAAGATTTCCACTATTTGTTGAAAATATGATACATCACTATGTATAAGATTCAACATTAAGTATAAATAATGATTTCCACTATCTTGTTGAAAATACGATACATCATTATGTATAAAGTTCAACATTTCTTCGCATATCACCGTTTTACCAGAATGTAGAGTTTTAGTCATTCTGCCCAACGAGGCATGGTTTTGCAAAGTCTCTAGATTAAGAATCTAAGACCCCGATCTTCATATGTAATGAAGAACATGCAATAACCAAAATGACTTAAACTATAGTGTCCTATCATAATTAAACCTTGGATATCTTTTAGCATTCTAATCCTTTATAAATGCTTAAACTATTATCATTAACATAGTGATGAGAATAACTCATTTAGAATCGTAATGTGACCATAAAGGTATTATTCATAAGAATAGTACAACTGGCTTGTAACTTATTCATATGAACAGTCATCTTGCTAAAAGCAAGACACCCAAACAAGGATTACAAATTATATTCAAGTCCACTAATCCAAATGATAATCATTGAGGAAAGGGGTGATGTCAGACATAAACTGTTTTTCTTGCCGTCATCATGCCACATTGCCTCAATTCCAGCAATTCTCAAGCAGACCATCCTGTTTTCACAAAACAGGACAAGTATCCAATACTTATATAAACTACAACGAGTTTTGCAAGAATTACATTTATAACTTTGTATATCTAACATATACCCTTTTCCATTCATGACCTCCATTGCAATGAAGCCCTTCTGAGAGTTCATAACTCTAATGCAAGATTGCTAAGTGTTTCTCCAAATATTCTCTTTTTCATCCATCATGGAAAAAAACTCATCCAACAGCTCATACTTTATGTGCCTGATCTTGAAGAATACAAGATTGTAATCTAACTCTCCATCGAATGGAGAATGGCTTGTTGGATGATTACGGAGAACACAAAACATTGTGGAGTTATCGGATTATCTCCTAATGGTCATTGTATCAAGAAGAGAAGATCACTTTTTACAAGGATATCCCTCAGGCATGGGCATTAATCTATGAAGTTGGACCCTTTTGCTAAGTTCCATCAAGCAATAAATTTCCCATGGTCGCAAAGGACCTCAATGTGATAGGCCATGATCTACTAAGATATTTGCAAATAGAAATCTAGACTAAGTTCATAATATGAGTTCAATCCTAATTGAGTTCCCACTAAACTTGTCATCCCCTGGACGATTTTAGTGATCACATGATCCCAATCCTCTGCACCTCCCCCGATCGTCATGGCCATCAGTGCAGCATCAAAGGCAGACATTCCCCAATGTCAATCACATCAACCATGTGACTCATGCTCGACCGATAGGCTCTCCAAATCTAACTTGTGTGTATTTGTTGTGCAACATGGCTTACACCCACAGTATGCGAATGTAGGTATGTCTATCCCCCGATCATCACGGTCGGCTTCATAACGGCAAACTTTCTTGGTGGTGCACACACAAGGGGAACACTATCATTGGAATTATTTAGGGATTATCTTATTTGCTACAATTGAGTATCTAATACTAGCATATAATAAGATATAAAGCAGGTATCAACATCACATGTGTATTGTGATATGATATGGGCCTTCTTCTTGCGCCTTGATCTCCATCGAGTGCTCCGGCATGATCTCCATCTTGCCCCTGGTTTGATGCCAAGTCCATGACGCCACCAGAAGGTCGTCCATCGGAACGATGGCTATTACTATACTACTTAGTAACATAAAAGTAAACTACTTTACCTTCGTAACAACCAACACCATATCATAACACAATCCCTCTCGCAAAACAAAGTTAGACGCCTCTACTTTATCTTTGCAAGTTTTACGTGGTTGTTAGGGCTTTCGCAATAGAACCGTTTCTAATCTACAAACTTCCAAGCACAACATAGATCCTAAAGTTGTCTCTATTACACCCCTTTTGGGGCCCTCCATTGTAAATGCTATATCAACTATTGAATGAGAGGCAGACACCTGCTAGCCACTTATACGGTACAAGCCGTATGTTGAGCGTGGAATCAGTCTCGCATAAGAATACGCGTAAGGTCGGTCCAGGACGCTTCATCAAACAATACCATGATATAAACAAGTACATGTAGAGGGTAACAACTAAGGGATCAATGCCCGCACAATTCATGTGCGTACTGGCTGTACAACACTCCTACGCATAGATCGGCTCTGATACCACTGAAGGGTTCCGTAGCAGAACACAAAAAATTTCCTGCGTTGGAACCTCCTAACGCCTAAGATCTATCTATGTAGTAATGTAGTAACGACCGGAGCATATAGAATACATACCATTGTAGATCGTACGCGGTTAACGTTCCGAGGGGAACGTGGTTGAAGTAGTCGAACTCGTAGCCGACCTCAAGGTCATGAAGCTCCTCGCATGTCACCCCTTGCTCCTTCTTCATCATGTAGCAGCTCCGGCTCACGACATCCAAGGTGCCTCAAGTGAGGCCCCTTGTGGTTTCGTACACATACGGTGTATGATGACGACCTCCGACTCCTTGATCCCTACCGAGAGTGTGGAAGTAGATCTCCGGCTTGGAATCCCTACAGCGCAACGTCGTGTTGCAGGTGTGGTGTCTCTTGCATGGACAGTCCTTACTTGGGACCTAGCCAACGCATGGAGGCAAGAGAGAGGGAAGGAGAAAGTCAACTAAAGGACTTCTCCAAATATTGGTGTGTCAAATCCCACCCATGGGCACCCCTTAATATAGGAGGAGGGGTGTGCCCTCCCCTTTGGGTTTCCCATATGGGGCTATTTAAGGGAGAGGGGAGGCACATGGGCCCTTAGGGCACCATGGGCCAGCCAGCTAGGGGTGGCCCCCACCCCGCGCACATCCCTAGGATGGCCGGGTGGGCCCCCTTGAGGCGGCTAGGCCTTGGCCCTTCCCTCCTTCGGTTTTCCCTCATGGGCCCTTTTTCCCTAGGAAGTTTGGCCCATTAGTGGAATACCCCTTCAAATTAGATTTTAATATTATATTTAATATTAATTACATTAATTAATATGTAAATACATATTACAAAATCCGATTTGACCCGAAACACCTTACGGTTCCCTTTCGATTTCCTCCGAACAACTTCAGATCTTTCCCGGAACGATTCTGGTTCTCTCATGGAACTTTTCCGGTTTCCTTTTCTCTTTCATATGGTGATTCCAACTTATAGAGGATCTCTAGATCATCCTACCCTTAAGTGTATTTCCCCACGGCTCGGGAATGGCACAGACATGATCTCCATCAATGATCAATAGCGGGACCAGGAGGCCCATAATGACCCATGTGCATTCCATGATGATAATGTCGTTTGAACAGTAAACAGTCGTTTCACATTCCCTTTTCCACTTGATACCTAGTTCACCCGAGATTTGATCTATGGTTTCTCAATACCTTCGTTCGATCTCATTACCGATGAACTTGTTTTCTCGTTTCCGTGTCGTTGCATTCCGTGTCCCAGTCACACGCTTGCAAGCTTCGTTAATGCAGCGTCACCGAGATGGCCACATATGTATCTATCCATTACATGGATTGGCAAATCCTGGTCTTGATATGTACTCCTCTATGCGCCCCTTTGGGAAACCTGAGTAGCACCTTTTCGATCACCCAGTCACGGTGTGATACTTGATAACCATCTAAGCTCCCTCTAGAACGGTGATTTTCATTATCTCACAGTCTAAGGATCAGGTTGCGAGGTTTCCTTAGCTTATCATTAATGGTGAACTTTGTAACTAGATCTCATTAAGATACAACTGGTTGGGTTGTTTGTCTATCATATCATTCAACTAATGACGTGACATCATTGTCAATTGGCATAAATGCCCATGATCTCGAAACCCTAGATCATCCTCATGACCAATGAACTAGTTCGCTAGAGGTAACTAGAGACTTGGTTTGTTTACATACCACACATGTATTAATGTTTCGTATTAATACAGTTATAGCATAGTATGAAACTATTACGAACTAATTGAGATATGACAATAAAAACCTATTTATTGTTTGCCTCTAGGGAATATCTCCTTCAGAGATCACCCCTCTTAATAGTGCGGCGCTTCCTATTAGACTCAAGCACAAAATAAGAGATAAAAGTAACAAAAACACTAGCTCTTCACTTCATAAACGAATGAGGGGGTCACATATCGCCTCTCATCATAAACCACGGACAAATACCTATAGGGATACTAGTAGAAACATTAGTCCGCTCTCTAACTCCGATGTCATGGTTAACCAAAAACTGGATAAGGGCACTTTGCCTTTTCAATCTCCCCCTTTTTGGTTAACAATGACAAAACGAGCTAGAGTCATACACAAATAATATAATAGGCTTTTAATAAAACAATTCCTTGGAAGATTCTAGGAGAGCTCCCCCATAAGGTGTGCACATAGAAGATGTTGCGTTTGAATGCAAGGTGCACCTATTTAGATATATGGAGATCTCCCCCAAAATCCTTAGGAAGCAAGCATGGCAAGACAAGTTAAAGATAAGGATCACTAGCACATAATAGTACTGAAATTAAGCACACATGCATAGGATATCCAAGTACAATAATGATAAAGCAAACTTGTCCAAACACACACACGAAAGCAAATAGTGTGATAAATCAAATAGAAGCACAAGCCCATAAGAAACAAATAAACGTAGTGAGGCTTGTGCACAAGGTAAATAGCATAAAGGCAGACTCTACTCTCTTCTCCCCCTTTGGCATCGAGACACCAAAAAGAAAGAGGAGAGCGAAGGAAAAGATCTAGCTAGCAAATGGATCATCATCCTCCCCGGCCTCGTCTTCTTTGTCTTCATCCTCACCATCATTGCTCGTAGGGGCAGCAGACCGACACTGAGAGGAGATGGAAGTAGCAAAGATGGATCAAAGCCCCGAAACATGTCCTCATCCAGTGGGGGCTTCTCAAATTTCACATAGGGTACCGGAGTCAAAGCATTACCCAAATTTGGCACTAGGCAACTGATGACCCACAAGTATAGAGGGTGTATCCTAGTATTTTCGATAAGTAAGAGTGTCGAACCCAACGAGGAGCAGAAGGTGCTGGCTAGTGGTATGGATCAGGAATTCTCTGCAAATACTTAGCAAACGGATTTTTAGGGGTTTTTGATAAAGCAAGTAAACAAAGTACGAGCAAATAAAAGACAGTAGGAATAAATGCAGCAAGTGGCCCAATCCTTTACAGCAAAGGACAAGCAGGTTGTATTACTTAAGATAACCAAATGTTCTCGAGGACACATGGGAAGACTGTCAAGTGCTTTCGCTTCATATAGTTGATTAATCTTCTCTAGCTTGCTAAGTGTTGTGTGGGTGAACCTGTGCTAATGTACCTACCATCCAAGACTAATACATACTTGTGATTATACCCCTTGCAAACATCCGTAAGTACAAGAAAGTAATTAAGGTAGAGACCTAACCACAACTTTAAACTCTAAGACCCTTACGTCCCTTGTGCAATGGTTTTCTAACGGGGGTTCAGGTTTCTGTCACTCCGGCAACCCCTACGATTAGTAGCCAAATACACAATGCATTCCCCTAGGCCCATATAGGTGAAGTGTCTTGTAGTCGACGTTCACATGACACCACTAGAAGAAGTACACCACAACTTAAATATCAAACTATTGAATCTTTCTCAACACAACTCCACTACTAACAACATGACTTCTCCCATGTCCTTAAGAACAAAACGAACTACTCACAAGACATCATATGGATCATGATCAGAGATGGAATAATGATGTATAACAATCTGAACATAAACAATAATTCAATGGTTCACTCAATAGCATCAACTACAAAGAGTAATCAACACAGGGAAAGTTTCCCCTATGAACTAATGCAAGATCCAACACAATTTTTGCAGCAATATGGAGATGGTGATGAGGGTGCTGATGGTGATGATGATGGTGGTGATGATGATGATGATCCCGATGAAGTCCAACTTGATGGTGGTGTTGATGGCGATGATCTCCCCTCTGCGGGAAGGAATTCCCCCGGTAGAAATCTGTCTGTCGGAGAGATCTTTCTCTCTCGGTGTTTTTTGCCCCGTAGAGGCAGCAGAATCTTTCTGTGGTCGCTCCCCGAGTCTTAGGGTTTCGGGAGAATGATATACGCCAGAGGAGAGAGCCAGAGGTGGGCCAGGGCAGCCACACCACCTGCTGGCGCAGCCTAGGGCTGCCCGCGCCAGGGGGTGGTGTGGGCCCCCTGTGGCCCATCTCCACTCCGTCTTCTGTAATCCTTAGTCTTCTGGAAAAATAGGATTTTCCGTATATATTCCCGGATTTTCTGATCTTCGCGAATTTTGCCTCCAAACAACACCTTTTCCATCAGAATCCTGACTACAGCGGTCCATGCTCCAAAAGTCATCAACCATGCAAAACCAGATGAAATAACATAAGTATCACCTCTCAATACGAAATATATCAATGAATAATAGTGAATTAATACATAGAATAGTGATGCAAAATGGACGTAATAACTCCCCCCAAGCTTAGACTTCGCTTGTCCCTGCTTAAACCGAGCTCAATAAACATGGCCTCAGGTTTATGGAGTGAAGAGTCGATAAAAGAATACGGACAAGAAGCATCACATCCATCAAGTGCATAGATCATAATAGAAGACAACTCACTATTATATAACTCGACTTGCAATAAGTAAAGGAAACACAATAAAGATACATAAAGTGAATCATAATTGGTAATGGCAAACTTAGCTCTTGGTCGAAGAATAGTTGATAATTTGCTGGAGTTCACAAATAACTGGTTTTCAATGATACCTTTCAAAGTAGTAAACATCAAGATAAGAGCAATGTGCTAAACAAGGAACATAAGAAACATGATTGAATAAATCATCATATGAATGAATGAAACACAACAACTCAAAATACTTGCTGAGATAGAAGGGAATAGGTTTACTGACTCAACTACAAAGTAAAAGAAAGGCCCTTCACAGAGGGAAGCAGGGATTGCAAGTCTCATAAAGAGCTCCCAAAAATTATGATACTTACTAGCTTTCAGCTCTCATTGCCCCTATCATAGACATCTTTAGGTGATTAAGGTTAAAGTGATCAAATATGAGGATATGCATTGACAAGTTGTAAGTTGAGAATCTCATGTCCCTTGAATACGAGGGCCGCTCCTCATGCTACTCAAGTTTAGTCACCGGTAAGTTCTTGTCATCGTAAACATATGTGTATCATAGAGAACCGCCAACAGGTACCCCTTTCCCGATGATATAGAACAATTCCCATATAAAAATGACAAGGCAAGCAGACAACAAGCATCTCAGCAATCTTCTTATTTACCATGGGAATATGGTGTTTTTTTCTCTCGTTCCTCTTTTCTTAATATCTCTTTTTTTCTTTTCTCTTTTTCTCAATCTCTTTCTCTTTTTTTATAAGAAGAATGCTTCATAGATACTCGTTATGGTTACGCTACAGGTTTCCACCATGTCAGCATGGATTAGACCAGCAGCCCAGGCGTTTCTCTAACACACATGCATAACTCCATGGACTTACAAGCTCCCCTTTCATTTCACACCGACGACATCCATAGACAAAAGAACATGATATTAACTAGGTACAAAGTACCAGTGCAATGTTGAAAGCGTTCCCCATGACAGCATGGTTCTGCTAATTCACAACTTACAAAGCGCAAGCATATACGCAACATAGGTGAGCACAATGGTTCAAGTTTATTAAGTGCAAGAAAGTAAAGTGTGCCATCAAGTTCGTGAGAGCTTTAATCACTAATTTTCACATAACAAGTTTCATTTGGGAGGTAGATAAAACAAGAATTTACTTGGAATAACAATAATGCTACTAGGTAGGTATGGTGGACACAAATGGCAAAGGTTTTGGTTTTAAGGAGGTGGATGCACGAGAAGAATTCCCTCTTAGTACAGGTTTTTGGCTAGCAAGGCTGGGTAGCAAGTATAAGAGTTGAAGGAAACAACTAAACATACAAGTGATAAAAACAAACATGCAATCTTCCTTGGAAGAACAAAAGATCTTAACTAGAGAATACTAAACTTATGAGCAAATCAAGAAAGAAAGATGATGAAATTATTTTTCTTTAGAGTACTTTTATCTTTTCATTCAACTCTCAAAAATAGTGTGCTACTGACCGAGCCAGGTTTGCCAAAACCAACTAAATTAACTCAATGATCCCAAAGTGATACCAATACTAACAACAAGATCAATCATATAACCATGAATTGAAAACCATTATAAGCTATGCAAAAGAGTAAATGATAGAACTTCTCATTAATATTCCATAACGGTAACTCACACCAAGGGATACATATCTAACGAGAGAGGGGACACTTCCATAATGCAAACCATACTACATAATAACTTCTCTATTCATGATATGACTCTACTAATAAGGTAAAAAGATAGAAGATAGTGATGTGATACCACGGCACTCCCCCAAGCTTGGAACAAGCCAAGGGGATGCCAAACCCGATGACGAATTACTCCTTTGGTGGTGGTGGTATCCTCTCATCTTCGTCCGTCTTCCAGGGTAAGGGCTTCCCATCAACAAAGGACATTGTGGTTTCCAACATCCTGAAACTTGCAACAGCACTTATGCGTTTAAACCTAGCCTCATACTCACATTTTTGATTTTGAACGTCATAGAACTGTGCTTGCAGTTCGTTGGTTGTTTGGCGGAGTGAGAGGACTTCGTCTTTGAGTTCAGCAGTCTCCTTTTGGTGCTCGGTGATGAGTTCGGAACAGATCTTATGGATGATATCCACTTTGCGCTCCGCCATCTTCTTGTACCTAAAGACTTCTTGCTCCAGTGCTTCCATCCTGTCCTCCAGACTTCCTCTACCTTTGGGGCCTTGAACCTCTTTAATCCGGACCTCCCCATCTTCGAGCAACAACTCCTTGGGATGAATCTTCAACTCTCTCATGTATGGGTTGATGATATCTTCTAAGGAATCTCCCTCGGTTGTTCCAGTGGAAGACATTGTGGCTCCAAATCTGGGATTCTACCAGAACTGTTACCTATTTGAAAACAGACTCTGCAGGTCTCTGAATTTGGTATCTAGTAGATTCTTCTAGAGTCATCACTTGAATATCATCGATATCTTCATCTTCATACACTTATTACTTGACTCATAAAACCCTTCTCTTCCTTATTACACCATTGTCTCCACTTCCTGGAAATTTCTTTCACACAAAACTTCACACAATTCTCATTAGCAACATTAGTATAAGTGAAGTGATAAAACTTTTTGAGTCCAACTTCAACTAAAAACCATCAAAACATAAGCTACTGTAGCAACTCCTTCCTAAAACCCAAAAAGAATTCAAAAAGGAAATCGAATAAAGAAGCAAATGCAAGAGTGGCAAAATCTGTCAAAACAGACCAGCAGGTAAAGATCAATTTTTTTGGAAATCTTCTATTGCTCAAATGAAAAAGTGAATAACTAACGAAAGTTAAATAACAACCTGGGGCAGAAGCACAAAAAATTACAGCTCAATCCGACATACAGAGATCTCTCACGAATTTTTACAGTGAAGCACAAAAATATGTTTCGGGACAGCAACTTCCCCAAATATTACTTCTCTCTCAGTAGAGGTTGATCTTGACACAAAAACAAAACAAAACGGATAAGGAGCGGTTATTACCGAAGTAATAACTTTCAAGACTAAAAAAACAAAAAAAACAGAAAGCAAAAACAAATTGGGTTGTCTCCCAAAAAGCTCTTTCTTTAAAGCCATTAAGATGGGCATGATAATTTTGAAGATGCTCACATAGGAATATGAATTGAAGTGAAAGAGAGCATTAAGAAGCAAAAATACACACATTTAAGTCTAACCCACTTCCTATGCAAGGGAATTTTGTAAACAAACAAGTTATTGAAACCAGAGGCTACTTGCATAAGAAGGCAAAATAAGTGCAACATAAAAACTTTCAGCATAAAAAAAGGAAACTTGATATTATTGAGATGCATACGAACACTTTTCCCTCTCTCATAGTAACTTTCAGTATCATGCATAAACTTAACAATATAGCTATCACAAGAACCATCATAGCAATGATCACTTATTCTAACAGAAAACACGGGAATACTAGCTCTCATAACACTACTATGTGAAACAATATTAGAGGTATCATTACAAAGGATAGTGTGTCCCTCTTCTTTATATTTAGTAACAAAGTCTTTCACATTTGCTATTATAGGTTCATCAACCCTTTGTTTATCAGGTTCAACAACTTTTCTTGTACTTTCATTAACCATACTAGCTATCATAGAATGTTCCTTTATCTTAACTAGAAAAGGCATTTTGTCAATATAAGGTTTAGGTAAGACAAATTAGTAGTATAAACTTCATTATTTCTTGCAGGAACACTCTTAGCAACATCTTTATAAGGTTCATGATACTTATTCCACTTCTTTTTAGGCACTTCAATGTAGGAAGCAAAAGCCTTAAAATAAGAAGCAATAGCTTGAGAGTCTAGACCATAAGCATTTTTAATATTTTGAAAGTCATCAGTTCCCATAAAAGATTCAATGCATTCATAATCATAATTTATACCTGACTTTCTACCTTTGTCATTCTCCCAAGCTTTAGCATTGTCTTGAATACGATCCAGAAGATCCCATTTAGCTTCTTCTTTCATGCGAGTGAATGATCCAACATAAGAAGCATCCAATAAATCTTTATCATGTAGAGGGAGCCTTGCATAAAAGTTATTGATAATAATATTGTTGGGGAGCTCATGAATGGGACATTTGAGCATTAGTAACTTCAATCTCCCCCAAGCTTGGGTTGTACTCTCTCCATCAAGAGGCCAAAAGTTGTATATTTGATTCTGATCTTTATGAATCTCACTAGGAGGATAAAACTTTGAATAAAAGAGAGGCACTATTTCCTCCCATTCCAGAGCTTGACCATTCTTCAGCAGCTTATACCATTCCTCAGCTCTTCCTTTTAGTGATAATGAGAATAACTTCTTCTTGACTTGATCTGTAGTAATACCTGCACACTTGAACAACCCGCATAATTCGTGTATAAAAAGCAAATGATCACCGGGATGGACAGTTCCATCCCCAACATAGTAGTTATCCATAACACGATCAATAATTCTTGTAGGTATTTTGAAAACATCATTCTCAGCAGGTGGTGGTTTATTTACTACCTTAGCAGTGGTAGTAGCATTACCATATAAGAAACTCAGCGAATTATCCATAACAAAAATAAAGCAACTAACAGAAGTAAACAATACTCATAGTAGAAATTTCCTTTACCAGTTCCACTCTCCAATAGCGCTTCACTCCCCGACAACAGCGCTAGAAAATAGTATTGATGTCCCACAAGTATAGGGGGTGTATCACAGTATTTTTGATAAGTAAGAGTGTCGAACCCAACGAGGAGCAGAAGGTGCTAGCTAGTGGTACGGATCAGGAATTCTCTGCAAATACTTAGCAAACAGATTTTTAGGGTTTTTTAATAAAGCAAGTAAACAAAGTACGAGCAAATAAAAGACAGTAGGAATAAATGCAGCAAGTGGCCCAATCCTTTATGCAGCAAAGGACAAGTCGGTTGTATTACTTAAGATGACCAAACGTTCTCGAGGACACATGGGAAGACTGTCAAGTGTTTTCGCTTCATATAGTTGATTAATCTTCTCTAGCTCGCTAAGTGTTGTGTGGGTGAACCTGTGCTAATGTACCGCCCCATCCAAGACTAATAAATACTTGTGATTATACCCCTTTCAAACATCCGTAAGTACAAGAAAGTAATTAAGGTAGAGACCTAACCACAACTTTAAACTCTAAGACCCTTACGTCCCTTGTGCAATGGTTTCCTAACGGGGGTTCAGGTTTCTGTCACTCCGGCAACCCCAACGATTAGTAGCCAAATACACAATGCATTCCCCTAGGCCCATATAGGTGAAGTGTCATGTAGTCGGCGTTCACATGACAACACTAGAAGAAGTACACCACAACTTAAATATCAAACTATTGAATCTTTCTCAACACAACTCCACTACTAACAACATGACTTCTCCCATGTCCTCAAGAACAAAACGAACTACTCACAAGACATCATATGGATCATGATCAAAGATGGAATAATGATGTATAACAATCTGAACATAAACAATAATTCAATGGTTCACTCAATAGCATCAACTACAAAGAGTAATCAACATCGGGAAAGTTTCCCCTATGAACTAATGCAAGATCCAACACAATTTTTACAGCAATATGGAGATGGTGATGAGGGTGCTAATGGTGATGATGATGATGATGATCCCGATGAAGTCCAGCTTGATGGTGGTGTTGATGGCGACGATCTCCCCTCTACGGGAAGGAATTCCCCCGGCAGAAATCTGTCTGCTGGAGAGATCTTTCTCTCTCCGTGTTTTCTGCCCCGTAGAGGCAGCGAAATCTTTATGTGGTTGCTCCCTGAGTCTTATGGTTTCGGGAGGATGATATACGCCAGAGGAGAGAGCCAGAGGTGGGCCAGGGAAGCCACACCACCTGCTGGCGCGGCCTAGGGATGCCCGCGCCAGGGGGTGGTGTGGGCCCCCTGTGGCCCATCTCCACTCCGTCTTCTGGCATCCTTAGTCTTCTGGAAAAATAGGATTTTCCGTATATTTTCCCGGAATTTCTGATCTTCGCGAATTTTTCCTCCAAACAACACCTTTTCCATCAGAATCCTGACTGCAGTGGTCTATGCTCCAAAAGTCATCAACCATGCAAAAACAGATGAAATAACATAAGTATCACCTCTCAATATGAAATATATCAATGAATAATAGTGAATTAAGACATAGAATAGTGATGCAAAATGGACGTATCAGCAACCACGCTCAGCCAAGAAGGCATTACGTTGCTGCCTATTCTCTTGACTGAGCTCGAGAATGCGATGGGCAACATCATAGGAGGACTTGCACATATCCCAAAGGCCATTGAAGAACCTGGCAAGTCCTTTCTTGCAGGGAAGGTGATACATTGCAAATGTATCTATAATTTTTGATGTTCCATGCTTGGTTTTATCCACTTTCTTGTGTTTTGTTCCAACTTTGGAGTACTTTTCATATGATTTCTTGGACTAACCTATTAATAAGAGTCACATTGCAACCATTGCTTTTACGCTGTTTTTGGTTCCAGGAAAGTCAGAAAATGAATATTCTCGGAATTGGACGGGACAAAAGCCAAAGTGCCTATTTTTTGGAAGGGATCAAGTGCCAGAATACGAGACGGAGAAGGGCCAGGGAGCCACCACACCACCTGGCCGTGCGGCCAGGCCTGGCTCGCCCCAGGGGGTGGTGTGGCCGCTCCCGGCACCCCCTCGGCCTCTCCTTCCGCCTATAAGTTGCCCTCGGGACGAAAACCCTAAGTACCCGATCAAAAATCCACGAAAGAGTATGTAGCCGCCGTCATCTCCATCCCTAGATCGGGAGGGATCTGAAGCTCTTCCGACCGCCGAGAGGGAATTCACCCTGGAGGCCTTCTTCATCACCATGCAAGCCTCTGGTGTGATGCGTGAGTAGTTCATCCTTGGACTACGGATCCATGTAGTAGCTAGATGGCTGGTTTCTCCTCCTTTGTGCTTTCATGTTTAGATCTTGTGAGCTCCGTTCATGATCAAGATCATCTATTTGTAATTCATACATGTTGTGTTTGCGGGGATCCGATGGATATTGAGATGCTATTTCAGATTGATTATTGATTCTATCATGTCTTTGTTATTTGAGATCTGCATGCTTTCCGTTGTTAGTAGCTATCTTGGCCAAGTAGATGCTAGCAACTCCAAGAGTTAGTATTTATGTCGATAGTGGGTTCATGCCTCTGGTAATCTGGGAAAGTGACAGAAATCTCTAAGGTACTAGATGTGTTGTTGCTACTAGGGAGAAAACAACAATCCTTTGTTCATAGAACAATCGTATTGTTTACTTTACACGCAGTTTGTAAAGCAATAATCTGTTGCTTGCAACTTAATACTGGAGGGGGTTTGGATGATAACCTTAAGGTGGATTATTAGTCATAGATGCAGTTGGATGGCGGTCTATGTATTATGTTGTAATTCCCAATCAAGTCTCAAAGGAGTCAAGATGATTAGTATATGCATGTATTGCTTTCTCGGTGTTTGTCAATTGCCTCGCTGTAATTTTTTCACCGAGCATGTTATCTATCTAAGGAGATCCACCTCTAGTGAACTATGGATCCCGGTCCTTTTACTTTACATACAATCTACAATCTTTTACTGCTTTGTGTTTACTTTCTACAAACTTTTACTTCTTTCCATTCGATACGTTTAATCCTTTGTTTTCTGCAAAACACGGTGAGATTAACAACCTCATCGCAAGTTGGGGACAAAGTTCTGTGGTTGTGTTGTGCAGGTCTCCACGTTGCTACTAGCACCGGTAGTGCGCCCTGCCAAAGCTCAGCTAGTAACACCTTTGGGGTGTTTCCTTGCTCCTACCGGTTCGATTAAACCTTGGTTTCATAACTGAGGGAAAAATTGCTGCTATATTTATCGTACCTTCCTCTTGGGGTTCCCAACGAGCTCTACGTCGAAAGTCGAGCGCATCAAGATTTTCTAGCGCCGTTGCCGGGGAGTCAAGGACATCTTCACAAGGGGAGTCCCTCATAACCAATCTCTTTACTTTGTTCTTTTTGATTGCTTAGTTTTATTTTTGCTTTGTTTGCTTGTTTTGTTATTCAAAAACACAAAAAAATTAGTTTTACTTGTTTGCTTTCTTATTGGAAAAACACAAAAAAAATAGTTCCTTTCTTAAGTTGCCTTTATGACTAGCTCTGCTCCAATCACTATTTCATTATGGATAGCTCACTCAGTTTCCTATTTGGGAACAGTTTTATGACTTCTAAGGTAAAAGATGAACCACCGCCTGCTAGAACCTCCATGGAAGAAGAAATTAATGAACCTAAAAGCTCATTAGATGAAAAAGAGGAGGAGAGTGATGGACAAAAGGAGGAAGAATGGATCTACCCATGCCTACCTTCTAATGAGAGTAACTCTTTATCCCTTACATTATTTGACTGTCCCCCATGCTTATCAAAGGAGGGTGAATGTTATGTTCCCGAGGATTTTTTTAAAAATGTTTATAATAAAGATCTAGTGCTTGTAGATCATGAAAAGCATGCCTTATGTGATATTTATATTGTTGAGTTTATTCATGAGGCTACTAAAAATCATTATGAGAGGGGAAAATATGGTTGTAGAAGTTTTTATGGTAATGAAACACCTCTCTATGTGCTGATAGTTTTGAAGTTACTTTTGTTTTATCTTCCTATGCCTGTCACTTTGTTCTTTGTGCATTTATTTGCATACAAGATTCCTATGCATAGGAAGTGGGTTAGACTTAAATGTGTTTTGAATTTGCTTCTTTATGCTCTCTTTTACTTCAATTCATATTTCCTATAAGAGCATCTTCTCAAATTTTCATGCCTAACTTAAAGGCGTTAAAGAAAAGTACTTGTTGGGAGATAACCCAAGAGTTTTAGATGAGTCTTGGAAGTTATTACCTCTGTAATAACCTCTCCTTATCCTTTTTATTTGCTTTTTGTGCCAAGAGTAACCTCTAATGAGAGTGAAGTAATGATTGGGAAAGTTGCTGTCCCGAAACAGATTTTTGTGCTTCACCGTAAAAATTCCTGTGAGAGCTCTGTATGCCGGATTGAGCTGTAATGTTTTGTGCTTCTGCCCCAGGTTGTTATCTAACTTGCGTTAATTCAACATGTTTTGATTTGAGCAACAGAAGGTCTTCGAAAAAATTCGTATTTACCTTCTGGTCTGTTTTGACAGATTTCTGCCATTTTCTGCATTTGCTTCTTGTTGGTTCCTTCTTGAGTTCCTTTGGGGAATTGAGCTTTTTGAGGGAAGTGCTACAGTAGCTAGTGTTCTAATGGAAGTTTATTTGGTGTCAGAACTGAACCTTGAGACTTATTTATCTTAAGTTCACTAATGTTGCTAATGAGATTGTGTGAAGTTTTGTATGAAGGAAAAATTTCAGGTGTATGGAAGGAACGAGTAATGAGATAAAGGATGGACTAAAGCTCAAGCTTGGGGATGCCACGCGTGTCACACCAAGAAATATCCAAGAATTACAAGCGTCAAATCTTGGGGATGCCCAAGGCATCCCCTTCTTCATCAATAAAAAATCCAGGTTTCTTCCAAACGCTTCATTTTTATTGTTTCATGCACAGTTGTGTTTTTCTTGGAGCGTATTCTTTTTCGTTTTTGTTTTGGTTTTTAGTTTGCTTGGTTTGCTTAGTTTTCTGAATAAGTTGGTTGGACCCCCTCTTTCACACTTTGGTTTCCGAATAGTTCGGTTTGGTTTGGAAAAGAGTAGGAAAGTTCATACTTATGTGGTAAAAAGAGCTCGTTTTTTGACTGTGGCCTATGCTTTGTCATGCCATGCTTGATAATGTTTTGGCTTTATGCTTAGTATTCTTTGCTGTAGCATGACTTGTTATAAACAATTGAGATTGCTTAATGTGCCTTGGATGAATCATGCGTTGTTTTAGCATATTAAAGCATAGTCTAGTGGTATTCTCCTTTGATGCTTTATTTGGGTTGACTTGGCACATGCTCACACCATGTTATGACTATCTCAGGTCACCATAGCCTTTATGATCCTTTAGTTTTCAACTTGTAGTATCACTTTATGCTTTGATCAATGATGTTTTGTCGCTCTGCATAATTATGGCCATTATTGCTCTCTTAGTTTGTCGCTCCCAGTCTTTTGCTAGCATCCACAACCAAGTATGAGTTCCACTCATGCATCCAACTCCCCAAACCAAGTTATTCCAAAGAGTCCACCATACCTACCTACTAGCTTATGCTATTCCAAGTATATTCATGCTTTTGTTTACCTTCCTCTTGTTATGAGAAAACTAGTGCTTAAAGCTCTCACGAACTTGATGGCACACCTTGCTTTACTTGCCGTTAATAAACTTGAACCATTTTATCTTCTATGTTGTATATGTTTGCACTTATTTGTTGGGAATTAGCAGAACCATGCTTTCATGGGGAACGCTTTCAACATTGCACTTGGTACTTGTACCTAGTTGATATCATGCTCTTTTCTATATGGATGTCGTCGGTGTGAAATGAAAGGGGAGCTTGTAAGTCCATGGAGTTATGTATATGTGTTAGAGAAAAGCACAGGTTCATTGGTCTAATCCATGCTGACATGGTGGAAACCTGCAGCGTAACCATAATGAGCTGTCTATGAAGCATTCTTCTTATAAAAAAGAGTCCTATATTGAGAAAAAAAGAGAAAAGAAAAGAAAAAAGAGATGCTATGAAAAGAGGAAAGAGAGAAAAAAGCACCATATTCCCATGGTAAATAAGAAGAATGCTGAGATGCTCGTTGTCTTCTTGCCTTGTCATTTTGATATGGGGATTCTTCCGTATCATCGAGCAAGGGGTACCTCATTGGCGGTTCTCAATGATACACATGTACTTACAATGACAAGAACTTACCGGTGACTAAACTTGAGTAGCATGAGGAGCGGCCCTCGTATACAAGGGACATGAGATTTCTGACTTATACTTCGTCAAGCATGTACACCAAAGTTTGTTCACTTTAACCTTAATCACTTCAAGATGCTTATGATAGGGGCAATGAGAGCTGAAAGCTATAAGTACCATAATTTTTGGAAGCTCTTTATGAGATTTGAATCCCTACTTCCTTTTACAAAAGGCCTTTCTTCCACAATTATATGGAGTCTCCACCTTCTAACTTTATGCACCTACTTTGAGAGCATAGTGGCCATTCTTAGTTCTATGTGCATTGTTCCAAGTGAAGGAAATATGCCCTGAGAGGTAATAATAAAGTTGGTATTATATATTCCTTATACATGATAGATGTTTATTTTACATGCTAGAAATGTATTGATTCGGAAACATCAATACATGTGTGTTAAATAAACAAAAAGGGTTCCTAGTCATGCCTCTCTTATAGACTAGCTTGTTGATTAACAGATGATCAAGGTTTCCTGATCATGGACATTGGATGTTGTTAATAACAAGGTCACACCATTGGTGGAATGATGTGATGAACATTCATCCGAAGTATAGCATTACGATCAAGTCATTATGTTTATATTGCTATAACATCATACGAAGTAATCTTTATCCTTAGACCATGAGATCATGTTAATTGTCGACCTAAGAGTATCTTGATAACATCAAACGTCACACCGTAACAGGGTGACTATAAAGATGGGTTCAGTACTACGAAGGTGTTATGTTGAGGCTCATGGATCAAGAGTGGAATTTGTCAATCCAGATGACGGATAGATATACTCTGGGCCCTCTCGGTGATATCACATTAGGATAGCTTGCAAGCAAGTGATGTGATCACTAGAATGTTATATCACGGGAACAAGAAAAGAGTGCATGTCGGTAACGAGATCAAACTAGGTATGGAGATACCGATGATCGAATCTCGGACATGTAATATATCGAGAGACAAAGGGATTTAGTTACAAGCGTTAAAGGTTCTCATGATCACAGAAGTCATCATTGAATGTGTAGAGTCAAGACGGATCTCCGTGTCCTGCTGATTATTGATCGGAGAAGGGTCTCGATCATGTCTGCATTATTCGCGAACCGTAGGGTGGCACACTTAAGAGTTACCGGACACCATTTTAGAGCACATATGTTTCAGACGAAAGAATTGCAAAGCGCAGGAATTGTTTCAATAGAAATCGGAAATTGTTTCGGGTGAAATTGCAGAAGGTGGTTCTGCATGTGATATTGAAATATTGCAAGGGGCTATATGTGAATGTTTGTTAATTAAAGTAATTAACAAAATTCTGAATAAATTTAATAAAAAGAGTTTTATTAAATAAGAGAGCATTAAATTTGGAGAAATTTAATGCATTTAAAGTGGAGACTTTAAAAGGGAATGTGAAGAGGCATTTTAATGTGGGGGTTACCACCACATGAATGGGGGAGGTGAGGGGTCACCCCCCCATGCGCCGGCCATGGAGAGAGGGGGCACCCCCCCTCCTATAAAAGGCCACCCATTCCCTCCTTCATCCTCACACCTCCTTGTGAAGGATCTCTCCCCCTCTAGAATTATTCCCCCATGGTCTCGGATTAGCGAGATACATGTTCCCGGTGGCATTTCGTCTGGAAGGAGTTGCTGCTTCCGCTGGATCGCTGGAGCGAGGAGGTGGAGGTTGTCCGGTGGCTTGAACGTGTGCGCAAGTGCGGATGCGCTGAGTTGCGACGCCGGACTTCCTCACGATATTGTGATTGGCAATTGTACGACTTCATCAAACATGTGTTCCTACTAGTTAACAAAGATCGTTCTCTACGAGGGTAAGTTCTTGTTGGATGTATGTCCATCCGTTGCTTTGTATCTATTAGATAGATCTTGGCGTAGTTCACACCGTAGGGAATTTTTTGTTTTCTATGTCATGGACCAACAAAGGGTATTAGAGCCTGATCTATGCCTAGGTGCTTAGCACGGGTAGTACATATATGGTTGATATGTGGGCGATGATGATCATGTTATTGCATCTTCTATGTATTTTGGATATTGGTGGCATAGTGGGATGAAGCGGCCCGGACCAACCTTACATGTCATCGTACATGAGACCGGTTCCACGACTGACATGCAACTTGTTTTGCATAAGTGGCTGGCGGGGGTCTATCTCTCCTACTATAGTCAATATCTGATTTACAACGAGTTGCTAATAACTTATTTATCCTCGTTGTGGTTCATGTTCGTAGGTGAGAACGGTTCTATCTCCGAAATCCCTAAGCCACGTAAAAACTTGCAATTGATAAATTAGAGGCGTCTAGTTTAGATCGTTGCTGGGCTAGTGTATTGATATGGTATTGTTGTAAGTAGATGTATGGTAGATACTCTTACAACACAGTCAACGTGTAAGTTCCATAGACCTTGGCCTTACACATAAAGGAATGATAGAGATCATACCATGATGCAAGTGATAGAGATCAAATGCATGGACCATATCATCTCACTTTACACATTAGATGTTAGCATCTTATACTGCTAGTTTGACGTGTTTGGTAGCATTATAAGATGATCCCTCATTTAGATATCAAGATAAAAATGTGTTCTTCCTTGAGTATGCACCATTCTATGGATCGTGTTTCGAGACATCACGTGATGATCGGGTGTACTCGAATCTACACTTTCATAGGAACGGGTGTAAGACAGTTTTACACACGTGAATACTAAGGTTCTTACTTGGCGAGCCTAGCATGTACAGACATGGCCTCGGAACACGGACCGAAAGGTTAAGCATGAGTCATATGGTTGATATGATGGCCATATAGATGCTTGCCTTTGAAGCTATATCAACTCACGTGATGATCGGACTTGATATAGTGGATTTGGTTCATGTAATCACCAAAAGGACATGAGGGATGTCGTTTTTGAGTGGGAGTTCATTAGTAATTTGGATTAGTTAAACTCAATCTATCATAAACTTAGTCTAAATAAACTTTACAAATTCTGTTGTAGATGGCACCACCTGCTTTTAATTTCAATGTGTTCATGGAGAAAGAGAAACTTGTCTGTAATGGTAGCAACTTCACCAACTGGGCTATGAATTTGAGGATTCTCCTCACTGCTGCACAAAAGCAATATGTGCTAGATGCGCCGCTAGGCCCCCACCAGCTCCTGATGCCCCTGACGAGGAAAATAATGTCTATGTGACTCGTCAGGAGGACCACAACTTAGTTCATTGCGGCATACTGTATGGGCTAGAGCCAGAACTTCGAAAGCGTTTCGAAAATGGTAAGGCCTTTGATACCATGGGAGAATTGAAAATGATTTTCGATACCCATGCTACCGTAGAGAGTTATAATGCTACAGAAAAGTTCTTTAGCTGCATGATGGAGGAAAACAACTCTGTTAGTGAGCACGTACTCAAAATGTCTGGGTACGGCGATAAGCTTGTGTCCTTGGGAATAACAATTCCCATTGACTTAGGCATACATCGTGTTCTCCAATCTCTGCCACCTAGCTACAAGGGCTTCGTGATGAACTATAATATGCAGGGCATGAAGAAGTCTCTTCCCGAGCTTCTGTCAATGCTTAAGACTGCAGAAGTGGAGATTAGGAAAGAACATCAAGTGTTGATGATCAATAGGACCACCGGTTTCAAGAAGGATAAGAAAGGCAAGCACAAGGGAAAGAAGGGTGGCAAGTCTGTTGCCACGCCTGAAAAGAAACCCTGGGCTGGCCCTAAGTCTGACACCGAGTGCTACTATTACAAGGATCGCCATTGAAGCGAATCGCCTAAGTATTTGGCGGACAAGAAGTCCAGCAAGGCAAACAAAGGTATATGTGATATACATGTTATTGATGTGTACTTGACTAGTACTCGCAGTAGCACCTATGTATTTGATACCGGATCGGTTGCTAATATATGTAACTCGGTTCAGGGGCTACGGAACAAGCGACAACTAGCAAGGGATGAGGTCAGGATGCGGGTCGGCAATGAATCAAGAGTTGATGTGATCTCTGTCGGGACGCTACCTCTCCATTTGCCATCGGGATTAGTTATAAACCTAAATAATTGTTATTTGGTGCCTGCACTGAGCATGAACATTGTATCTGGATCGTGTTTGATGCAAAGTGGTCATTCCTTTAAATCTGAAAACAATGGTTGTTCGATTTATAAGAATGATATCTTTTATGGTCATGCACCTATGTTGAATGGTTTATTTCTATTGGATCTCGATAGTAATATTACGCACATTCATAATGTTAATGCTAAAAAGATTAAACTTGATGATGATATGTCTACATATATGTGGCACTGCCGTCTAGGTCATATTAGCGTTAAACGCATGAAGAAACTCCATTCTGATGGACTTTTGGAATCACTTGATTTTGAATCATTTGATACATGTGAGCCATGCCTTATGGGCAAGATGACTAGAACGCCGTTTTCGGTTCAATGGAGCAGGCGATCTATTGGAAATCATACATACTGATGTGTGTGGACCAATGAGTGTGTCAGCGCGAGGTGGATATCGTTATTTTGTTACTTTCACGGATGATTTGAGTAGATATGGGTATATCTATTTGATGAAACACAAGTCTGAAACTTTTGAAAAGTTCAAGGAATTTCAGAATGAAGTGGAAAATCATCGTAATAGAAAGATCAAATTTCTACGGTCTGACCATGGAGGAGAGTATCTAAGTTACGAGTTTAGCACACACATGAAAGAGTGTGGAATAGTTTCACAACTCACGCTTTAGGAACACCACAACGTAATGGTGTGTCGGAGCGTCGTAATGGTACCTTATTGGATATGGTTCGATCTATGATGTCTCTGACTGACTTACCTCTGTCATTTTGGGGTTATGCACTGGAAACAGCTGCATTCACTTTAAATCGGGCACCATCTAAATCCGTTGAAACGACACCGTATGAATTATGGTTTGGAAACAAACCTAAGCTGTCATTTCTTAAGGTTTGGGGATGCGATGTTTATGTGAAGAAATTTCAACCAGATAAACTCGAACCCAAAGCAGAAAAATGCGTCTTCAAGAGTTAAAGAAGCGCCTATAATAGCACCAGTTTTGTGTCTCCCTGACATCCAAAAGGACTTCCAGGTATATTGCGATGCTTCTCGACAAGGACTTGGTTGTGTACTGATGCAAGATGGAAAAGTAGTGTCTTACGCCTCTCGGCAACTTAAGAACCATGAGAATAACTACCCCACGCACGATTTGGAACTAGCATCAGTTGTGCATGCGCTCAAGGTATGGAGACATTACCTAATGGGCAAACATTGTGATGTGTTCACGGATCACAAGAGCCTTAAATACACCTTCACTCAAAAGGAATTAAATATGAGGCAAAGGAGATGGCTTGAGCTCATCAAGGACTATGACTTGGACCTGCAGTACCATCCTGGAAAGGCCAATGTTGTGGCTGACGCCTTAAGCCGGAAGGTCTATGTAAATGGACTTACCGTGGGAGAACTTCCAAATGATTTGTGTGAACAGTTCAAGGACCTCAGGTTGGAGATAGTTCCTAAGGGGTACTTAGCAACTATGGAGATAGTGCCAACGCTTCTGGACCAAATCAAAGAGGCCCAGAAGGGGGACAAAGAGTTGGAGGAGATAAGAGCTAATATAAGCAAGGGTAAAGCAAAAGGGTTTCATACGGATGAACAAGGAACACTTTGGCATGAGAAGCGTTTGTGCGTTCCCAATGACCCCGATATCAGGAAGTTAATACTTCAGGAAGCTCACGATTCACCGTACTCAATACATCCTGGTAATACGAAGATGTACATGGATGTGAAGGATAGATTCTGGTGGAATAACTTGAAAAGAGATATTGCTGAATACATATCCTTGTGTGACGTGTGCAACAGAGTCAAGGCCGAACATCAAAAACCAGTGGGGCTGCTACAGCCATTACCTGTGCCTGATTGGAAGTGGGACAAGGTAGGCATGGACTTTATCACAGGACTACCGCGGACTCGTTCTGGGTATGACTCCATCTGGGTAGTGGTCGACCACTTCACAAAGGTGGTCCACTTTATTCCCGTGAAGACCACCTATACGAGTGCTAAACTTGCCAAGATTTATATGTGAAGGATCGTAAGTATTCATGGTGTACCCAAGGGGATTGTCTCTGATAGAGGTACCCAATTCACCTCAAAGTTTTGGCGACAGTTACACGAGTCTCTAGGGACACGACTGGAGTTTAGTACTGCTTTCCACCCGCAAACAGATGGGCAAACAGAAAGAGTTAATCAGATCTTGGAGGACATGTTAAGAGCATGTGCGCTAGACTATGGGTCTAGTTGGGATGATAACTTGCCATATGCGGAATTCTCATACAATAACACTTACCAAACTAGTATCAAGATGGCTACATTTGAAGTTCTATATGGCAGAAAGTGTAGAACTCCGCTGCTATGGAGTGGAGTTGGAGAACGGAGTTTGTTTGGACCTGAACTGATCAAGGATGCCGAAGAAAAGGTGAGACAAATTCAAGACAGGTTAAAAATAGCCCAATCCAGGCAAAAGAGTTATGCTGATTCCAAGTGCAGGGATGTGACTTATGAAGTGGGAGACCGTGCATATCTCCGAGTTTCGCCACTACGAGGAGTTAAGAGATTTGGAATCAAGGGTAAGTTAGCACCCCGATTCTAGGGCCCTACAAAATCTTGGGTCGAAGAGGGGAAGTTGCCTATCAGTTGGAATTGCCTGAAGTGTTAACGGTTCATGATGTTTTCCGTGTGTCGCAACTAAAGAAGTGTCACCCGGAAATGGCTGAAACCCCACTAAAGGATACGGTTCCGTTGGAAGAGGTTCAACTGGAAAACGATCTCACCTATGAGGAAAAACCCACCAGGATTCTGGAGACAGCCGAGAGAATCGCTCGTACCAAGACTATCAGGTTTTGTAAAGTTCAATGGAATCACCATTCCGAGGAAGAGGCCACGTGGGAACGTGAAGAAGACCTGAAGAAAGAACACCCACACCTATTTGCTAACCAACCTGAATCTCGGGGACGAGATTCTTCTTAAGGGGGGTAGGTTTGTAACATCCCAAATTTTACAATTACAGATGTTACCAGAAGCATGCATCATATCATTGCATCATGGCATCACATAATAAAAACTGCATCAGATATCTTTCTAAATCCCATAGTCATATAAAGACTAAAAGGGTAAACCAATTCTAACCTCCTAAACCTTGGCAAAAAGTGTTATTTTATAATACCATTCTAATCCTCTTCTTTTTACAAAATTTTAGAGACCGGTCTCACCTTTTTCGGAGTCCGTTTGCAAAAGATGTGAAACATTTGCTGAATCAGAAAAAAAAAGGAGATCCTAGCCTAACGGGCCGGCTAAGCCAGCCCGTAACCTACCCATCACGCTGGCCGAGTGGGCAGCACGTGGCGGGTGGCAACCTAGACGCAGCAGCAGAGCCCAGCCCGGCCGACGCCCCGGCCCCACCCCGTCGTCCTCATCGCTGCGCCGAGTTCGGGCCGAACTCGCTCCGTCGCCACCTCTGGAACGAACTCCGGCCGAATTGGAGAGGGTTTCCGCGACCCCCGCGCCAAGCCAGGCCGCCTACAAGTACCCCCCGGCAGGCCTCCCAAAACCCTAACCCTATTTACACAAATCGCCACCAGGCTGCCGCCATAGAGATCGCCAGAGTTCGCCACCACCGACGCACGATGGCAAGATTCCGGCACCCTCTTCCCCCCCTCTTTCCCTTCTCGGTATCCCCTTGCTGTACCGGTTCTTCTCACACCTTTTTCCCTCTCTGTAGCAGACCATAGCCTCCGCAATTGCTCACCGGAGACTCGCCGGCGTCCGCGAACTCCAGCCGCCGTTTGTTGTCGCTTCGGGAGAAGGGAGCCGACGCCACCCCCGGGAAGGGAACCGCGACGAGGAGGCCGCCGCTGTCATCTACTCTATCGAGCTGGGGGAGCACCGCAGCGATGATGCCGACGACCGCCGACGCGCCACCACTGCTCACCGTCGCCGTCGAGCCATCATCGCTGCCAGGTTAGTCGCCTTCGCCCCCGACCGTTAGATCGCAAACCGACGACGCAGATTAGATCCCGGGCCGAAGGGGTACTAGCCAGTAGTGTACCGCCGCGTGGCGTATGGACGTGTTAGTCCCGCGCGCCCCACTGGACCATCCCCTGGGCGCCACTTGTCGCCCGCGTAGCCGCCTGTCTGCTCTGTTTTCCTTTTATTAGACAGATTTTGTTTCAATCTTGTAAAATTCGTAGTAAAACGATTACTTGTCCAAAATTTGCGTATAATATACCGTTGGATTCGTAATTTTGAGTAGAACACAGATCTACAATAATATTGGGGTTTTACTACAGAAATCTTGTAGTAGGATTTAAATTTTAGATTAGGGTATTTTAATTCTAGAAAAATATCCGTAGATCCGTTTTAGTTGATTCTTGTTGCGTTGGCCTTGTTTCTACGAGACCTTCTGTAGAAAATTGTTATAACATGCTTAGGGTGTTCAGATCTGTCTTGAGGTAGATTGGAGTTGTAAATCTAGTTTTGAGCTTGGTTATTTAGGGTTTAATCCAAAATACTTAAAACCTGTGGGGAATCGATTCCAATGACATCCCCAACTCAACAACACCCCCGAATAAAACCATTGGTCAAATTTGAATCCATCCTTGCATATTACCATGTTGCATGCATGCATATTCGACTTCGTGACTTTGTTTTGTGCAAATTGTGATGGGATCCATGTTTTGTTTCGTTAGATTGCTCGGAGTCTTGAGGAATCTTGTTGTGTAGAGTGCTGCTCGGATCAAGGCAAGTTACACCACTTGTTCATGTTTATGTTCCAGTTTTGACTATGCATGTTTTACTCTTCAAATTCTGTAGTATGCATGTGTAGGATTTTGGTAGATTTTCTTAGTACTATTTTGCAAGTGCGGTTTTTGTAGTATGCCATGAGTAGCTCTATGCCTAGGATTTTCCATCCCAATAGGTTATCCTGTTTTTCTAAGTTATGCTTGCTATGCTATATGCTTATATGTATCAAGTACCGTTGGGAGGGTTCGAAAGACTGAAAATTTTCTAAGTATAAAAGCTCTCTCGAGCGAACCCTTTTCCTCTCAAAACCTCCTTAAAAATAAAACTAAGTTTTCTTCTGGGCGGAATGGTTGTCGGGACAACGAGTGGAATTTTGGTGAAGGACGGCCGCCCAGGAATCAAAGAAGTCTGCCATGTTTCAAAATTCAGAAGCTTCCAGTGCAACCACAATACATATGGGCTCTGTCTTGGCTTAGTACTTAGTGGGAAACCTCACTGGGGTACCAACATTTGGAGGTTCTTGGCACGGTTGGATCTAGCTGGTAGAGGGGCTGCTAAGGGAAGGCTTCGCCATGGTCTTGTCTGTAAAAGGACTTGATCGTGGATTGTGGGGAAAGTTCACAACCTCTCGAGAGTATTGCAATCTAATCGATCAGCCATGTTCACGGAAACAGAACAACATTGAGCATCTGAAGGATGGAGCCTCTGAAAGATCTTCCTCTCTCTTTTCCAAACTTAACGTTTTATAAACCCCAAGGCGTGAGTAATATCGCCATTGGGTGGGATTTTGGGAATTTGGTGCGTAATATCCAAGTGCTAGGTTGATTGGGCACTTGGTGAGTAATATCCACGTGTTCCATTCAACTCTATACTACTTATCAAAGTTTACAAAGTAGGAAAAATCTCTTCTTTTTTTCTTCTTACATTGAGAAAATTGGCTTTATGCAAATGAACCCCAAGACTACTCTTAGCCTTCCATGTAGAGATAGACTTACTCCTTCCTTGGTGTAATTTGCCAATACATTCAAAGTATTGACCCAACTTGTTGGCTGCATGTCTTATGTGCAGAATCCGAAGACTGAAAGGTGCGTAGGGATTGCGGGTCTTCACGCAACTAGCCTGAGGCGTTGATGGACTCAAGTTTTACTTAGTTTCCGCTGTTTTATTTGAGCTAGCTATAGGCTATGCAAGTTGTAATAATTATACTCTGGATTATTCGTGTAATAATGACTTTTGTTTTACATGATATTCATCGACTGTGAAGTGCTAGCTATTGATCCAGGGACTAGCATGTTAATCACAGGGACTTAGGATCCTTAACGATCCGAGGTCGCAACACTCTGGTAGTCTGGGGAAGTGACAGAAATCTCTAAGGTACTAGATGTGCTGTTGCTACTAGGGAGAAAACAATAATCCTTTGTTCATAGAACAATCATATTGTTTACTTTACACGCAATTCATAAAGCAATAATCTGTTGCTTGCAACTTAATACTGGAGGGGGTTCGGATGATAATCTGGAAGGTGGATTATTAGTCATAGATGCAGTTGGATGGCGGTCTATGTATTATGTTGTAATTCCCAATCAAGTCTCAAAGGAGTCAAGATGATTAGTATATGCATGTATTGCTTTCTCGGTGTTTGTCAATTGCCCCGTTGTAATTTGTTCACCCAGCATGTTATCTATCTAAGGAGAGCCACCTCTAGTGAACTATGGATCCCGGTCCTTTTACTTTACATACAATCTACAATCTTTTACTGCTTTGGGTTTACTTTCTGCAAACTTTTACTTCTTTCCATTCGATACGTTAAATCCTTTGTTTTCCGCAAAACGCGGTGAGATTGACAACCTGATCGCAAGTTGGGGACAAAGTTCTGTGGTTGTGTTGTGCAGGTCTCCATGTTGCTACTAGCACCGGTAGTGCGCCCTGCCAAACCTCAGCTAGTAACACCTTTGGGGTGTTTCCTTGCTCCTACTGGTTCGATTAAACCTTGGTTTCATAACTGAGGGAAAACTTGCTGCTATATTCATCGTACCTTCCTCTTGGGGTTCCCAACGAGCTCTACGTCAAAAGTCGAGCGCATCAGAAGGGCACGACGAGAGCTAGAACCAGCGATGAATGGGTCATGGAGAAGGTTGGTGCGTTGCTCAGACGGCTTCATAGAAGGTAGGTCAACATGAGTACCCCTAATAGGCAAGGTATAGATGTCCATCTCCTTGCACGGACCCGGAGGAAAGCACTTATCAGGATCAGTGGCATTGAGCAGACACTAAATGTACTGGCAGTAGTTGGGAGTCATGCGCTTCTCAACAGACCTCTGAATCTCAGAATAGATAAAATCATAGCCATCCATCTTCCTTAAGCGGCGAGGGTCACAATAGTACAGTGGATTCTTGTGGTGACCACGAACATCAATAGCATCACCAGCCTTGCTCACAAGATTGTGACAAAAGAACTTGCCAAGGACCATATAGTAGTAGTACATACCAGTCAGACGAGGATCTGGATGGCTTTGGTCTTAAGGGTAACATTGGAGAATGCGGTCATCACTGAAGGCCTTCTCGAAGTGAATACGGAACCCAGAAGCTCTCTCTAGAGGGTAACCCAAAGCAGAACAGAACTCAGCAAAGGTGGCCATGTACGGGTTGGTACCAGTCATCCAAGTGATAGAGCGAGCTGTATCAGTGTGAAAGTATACAGTGCAGTGGAACTGGCGGAGAACACCAGGCATGAGTTTGACATGTATGGTGGTGAGATCACAGACATCCATCTTCTTCACGGCCGCATCAATATGCTAAAAATATGATTGAGGTAATGCTCATAGTGATCTTCATTAAGATACCTTGGAGAGACAATGACACCCCTCTGCAAACAAGAGGGCTCATTGTAGAAGTCATCCCAGAAGCATCACTGAGTGTTAGTCCAGAAGTACTTATCAGAACCTTGATAGGTGCGCTCATGGAAGCGATAAAGATTCTCCCTTTTAAGATCCCTCCACTGCTTCATGGTGATGTCCTGATAGGTGTTATAGTTGGGAGGAACCTCTTCTTCAGTAGGACCAAGATTTCCCTTGCCCTTTTCAGCAGTCCGGCTAGCAGAAACTTTATTCTTAAGTCCCCTTTGAGCATGAGCTGATCCTGAACCACCTGCGGCTGCTGCAGCACTAGCGGCTCCTTCTTGGTGCTTGGTAAGACGGATACTGGAACAGCCAGACGGAGGAGGAGGAGCCTGAGCCACAACTAACTTCCACTTATTGGCGGTGTCGGGGTCAAACTCGTGATCTGAACCTGCACAAGAAGCACACAAAAACAAAGCGCAAAACAAGCAAATGAGTGTATATGCCATGGGGAACCTCAACTAGAACCCCAAAAAAATTATGTTGGAGCAAGTGCATGGACAAAACTTGGTCGCAGGGGAGTTTCGGCGCCAGGTCTAGCGGCGCCAATGCAGCGACCGGAAAAAACGGCGCCAGTTTTGGAGGACCGAAACAGCGACTGAAATTCTCGGCGGCCAGTCCAGCCGACCGGAAGTGGGGCCAAAACTGCCCAAATGTACGTGTCAACACAAGCAGTTGTTCATGGCTCAAAAACTTGCACTAAAATAATCTTTTCAACAAAGAAGGGGAAGGAGGAGGCTAGGGGAACACAAGGGCAATGAGGAAACTAAGGCTCAAGGGCTAGGGTTTCACAACTATGAAGAAGGGGAAACCTACAACAAAAAAGAGAGCAGGAGAAAGGGAAGCACATTACCCTCGGAGCCTGATGAAGCCATGCCCTCCCTTGCCAAGGACGGAAAAATAAGAACCACATAAGAAGAACACAAGAAGAAATCCTCGATCTCCCAATGCGAGCAAGAGAGAGCAAAAACCTTCGGTGAGATTACTTATAGAGGCCTGATCTACAACTTGGTGGATTTTGGGGGGGATTTGGGTGGAGGGAAGGGCCTAGGGAAGGGTGGGGAAGCTTGGGGCGGTGGCCATGGAGTGGGGGGCGTGGGGAACAAGGGAGAGGAAAGCAAGAACTGCCCCACGCGCGAGGATTAAATACCCCCAAAACTGCAAAATCAGCAATAATTTCGGCAAGACCGGGGTGGGAGCCGAAAATTTCGGTGAGCGGGCCGGCGGACCAGAGCCCACGCCGAAACTTCTAGTGGCGATCGAAATTTTTGGCGGTGGACCAAAACTGAGCTCTGTGTGGCAGTTCGATCGGTCGCTAGAATTCACGGTCGCCGCCGGAAATTCCGGCCCCACATCCGGCGACAGCGAAACTTACGCCAGAAAGCAGAGACATTGGACAGAAAGGTTAGAAGATTCTCCCCCTTTTTGAGAAATCAAGTGAGAGACCATATGGACATATACACAGAATCCAGATTGAACAAGTAAGTAACCTATATCTAGTGGAATAAAAACTAATAAGCACAATAGCAACATTGTACATGAGTACTTAGCAATAAAAGTCAAATCACCCAATACATAAAAAGGTTTGGCATGGGATTTCTCCCCTTTGTTTAAGCACACATGTCATGGCGCCTCAAAGATAGATGCTTGGACCCATATCATGACACGAGATCAATTTATACACATAGCTATGCATCCAACCAAGGCATGGTATGATGACTATCCCCATATGTGATGCGCGACTAGGCTACATAGCAAGTTAAGAGCGAGAATATAATGCAAGAAGTAAATCAATCCAAGTTTTTAGGATCTAGAAAACCGAGTTCTCGCCTCAACATGACAAAACGGGCTTCATCCAAAGGCTTTGTGAAAATATCCGCCAATTGGAACATCGTTTCCACATGAGTGAGATTGATGTCACCATTTGCGACATGGTCACGTAGGAAGTGGTGGCGGATGTCAATATGTTTGGTGCGACAATGTTGGATGAGGTTATTGGCGATCTTTATTGCGCTTTCATTGTCACATAGAAGAGGCACCGTACCAAGAGACACACCATAGTCTTTCAAGGTTTACCGCATCCATAGCAATTGAGCGCAACAAGATGTCGCAGAAATATATTCGGCTTCAGAAGTGGATAGGGCGGTGGAGTTTTGTTTCTTAGATGACCAACTCACCAACGACCGGCCAAGGAATTGGCAAGCCCCAGAGGTCGACTTCTAGTCAACCTTATCACCGGCCCAATCGGAATCCGAATATCCAATAAGCTCAAAGGTTGACCCCTTTGGATACCAAAGCCCAAGTGTAGGAGTGAGAATAATGTAACACCTCTAGTTTTAATAATAGTAATTAGGGTTTGTTTGAGCATTGAATGAGCATCATATTAAAATGCATGCAAGAAATAATCACTAAACCCTAATCTTCTCCTCTCCTTCTAAACTGCATTCAAAATGGTTTTGAATTTTGAAAACTACCAAAATTATGGAGCCCAAATGGATTATAAGGGCTCTATGGTTTTTTGAGAAGTTTATAAAAGTTCTGGTATATTAGAAATATTTAAAACAGAAGAGAAACTGAATTACAAAAGATAAAAATAGAAAATAGAAAATAAAAAGGTTTTACATAAAAAATAGAAACCCTGAGCTATTCTGGGCGTAGCCTAACTCCCCCTCCTATCTACCGCCCACGCGCAGCAGCCAGCATCCCACCTTGGAACCTTTGCCACGGCCCACGAAGCCCAGTTGCAACCCAGTCCCAAGCCCGATACCCCTTCATCCTTTCCCTTTGTCGTCTACCTCGCCGACTGATACATCCATTTTGCATCACTATTCTATATCATAATTTACTATTATTCATTGATATATTTCATATTAAGAGATGATACTTATGTTATTTCATTTGTTTTTGCATGGTTGATGACTTTTGGAGCATGGACCGCTGCAATCAGGATTCTGATGGAAAAGGTGATGTTTGGAGGCAAAATTCGCGAAGATCAGAAAATCCAGGAAAATACATGGAAAATTCTATTTTTCTAGAAGATGAAGGATGCTAGAAGGGGGAGTGGAGATGGGCCATAGGGGGCCACACCAGCCCCTGGCGCGGGCCACCCTTGGCCGCGCCAGCAGGTGGTGTGGCCACCCTGGCCCACTCCTGGCTCTCCCCTTTGGCGTATATTATCCCCACGAAACCCTAATACCTAGGGGCGACCACAGAAAGATTCCGCCGCCTCTGCGGGGCAGAAAACTACAGAGAGATAAAGATCTCTCCAGCAGACAGAATTCTGCCAGGGGAATTCATTCCCGGAGAGGGGAGATCGTCGCCATAAACACCACCATCAAGCTGGACTTCATCGGGATCATCATCATCATCTCCATCACCATATCCTCCAGCACCATCATCACCACTCCATACCGCTGTAACAATTGGGTTGAATCTTGCATAGTTCTTAGGGGAAACTTTCCTGGTGTTGATTACTTGTTGTAGTTGATGCTATTGAGTGGTACCATTGAATTATTGTTATGTTCAGATTGTTACTTATCATTATATCATCTCTGATCTTGATCCATATGATGTCTTGTGAGTAGTTCGTTTAGTTCTTGAGGACATGGGAGAAGTCATGTTGTTAGTAGTGGAATTGTGTTGAGAAAGATTCAATAGTTTGTTATTTAAGTTGTGGTGTTATTCTTATAGTGGTGTCATCTGAACTTCGACTACATGATACTTCACCTATATGGGCCTAGGGGAATGCATTGTGTATTTGGCTACTAATCGTAGGGGTTGCCGGAGTGACATAAACCTGAACCCCCGTTAGGAAACCTTTGCACAAGGGATGTTAGGATCTTAGAGTTTAAAGTTGTGGTTAGGTTTATATCTTAATTACTTTCTTGTACTTGCGGATGCTTGCAAGGGGTATAATCACAAGTATGTATTAGTCCTAGGAAGGTCGGTACATTAGCATAGGTTCACCCACACAACACTTAGCAAACTAAAGAAGATTAATCAACTATATGAAGCGAAAGCACTTGACGATATTCCCATCTGTCCTCGAGAACGTTTGGTCATCTTAAGTAATACAACTGGCTTGTCCTTTGCTAAAGAAAGGATTGGGCCACTTGCTGCATTTATTCTTATTGTCTTTTATTTACTCGCACTTTATTTATCTGCATTATCAAAAAAAACCTAAAATCCGTTTGCTAAGTATTTACAGAGAATTCCTGCTCCAACCCACTTGTCAACACCTTCTGCTCCTCGTTGGGTTTGACACTCTTACTTATTGAAAATACTGCGATACACCCCCTATACTTGTGGGTCATCAAGACTATTTTCCGACACCGTTGCCGGGGATTGAAGCGCTATTGGAGAATGGAACTAGTAAAGGAAACTTCTACTGTGAGTATTGTTTACTTCTATTAGTTACGTTATTCTCAATATGGATAATTCGCTTAGTTTCTTATTTCGTAATGTTACTACCACTGCTAAGGTAGTAGATGAACCACCACCTGCTGAGAATGATACTTTTAAGATACCCATAGGAATTATTGATCGTGTTATCGATAACTACTATTTTGGAGATGGAACTGTCCATCCTGGTGATCATTTGCTCTTTATACACGAATTATGCGGGTTGTTCAAGTGTGCAGGTATTACTACAGATCAAGTCAAGAAGAAGTTATTCTCATTATCGCTGAAAGGAAGAGCTGTGGAATGGTATAAGCTACTGAAGAATGGTCAAGCTCTTGAATGGGAGGAAGTAGTACCTCTCTTTTATTCAAAATTTTATCCTCCTATAGTGAGATTCATAAAGATCGGAATCAAATATAAAACTTTTGGCCTCTTGATGGAGAGAGTACAGCTCAAGCTTGGGGGAGATTGAAGTTACTAATGCTCAAATGTCCTATTCATGAGCTCCCCAATAATATTATTATCAATAACGTTTATGCAAGGCTTTCTCTTCATGATAAGGATTTATTGGATGCTTCTTGTGCTGGATCATTTACACGCATGGAAGAAGGAGTTAAATGGGATCTTCTAGACCGTATTCAAGATAATGCTGAAGCATGGGAGAATGATAAAGAAAGAAAGTCAGGTATAAATTATGATTATGAATGCATTGAATCTTTTATGGGAACTGATGACTTTCAAAACATTAAAAATGCTTATGGTCTAGACTCTCAAGCTATTGCAACTTATTTTAAGGCTTTTGCTTCTTATATTAAAATTCCTAAAAAGAAATGGAATAAGTATCATGAGCCATATAAAGATATTGCTAATTGTGTTCCTGCAAGAAATACAGAAGTTTATACTACTAATCATGTTTTACCTGAACCTTACATTGAGAAAATGCCTTTCCTAGTTAAGATAAAGGAACATTCTATGATAGCTAGTATGGTTAATGAAAGTACAAATAAAGCTGTTGAACCCGATGAACAAATAGCTGTTGAACCTATAGTAGCAAAGGTGAAAGACTTTTTCACTAAATATGTAGGAGATGGACACACTTTTCTTTGTAAGGATACTTCTAATAATATTTCACAAAGCAGTGTTATGAGAGATAGTGTCCCTGTGTTTTCTGTTAGGATAAGTGATCATTGCTACAATGGTTCTTGTGATAGTTATATCGTTAAATTTATGCGTGATACTGAAAGTTATTATGAGAGAGGGAAGACTGTTCTTATGCATCTCAATAATATCAAGTTTCCTCGTTTTATGCTTAAAGTATTTATGTTGCACTTGTTTTGCCTTCCTATGCTAGCAGTCCCTGGTTTCAACAACTTGTTTGCTTACAAAATTACCTTGCATAGGAAGTGGGTTAGACTTAAACATGTGTATTTTTGTTTCTCGATGCTCTCCTTTACTTCAATTCATATTCTCATGTGAGCATCACTGAAATTATCATGCCCATCTTAATGGCTATAAAGAAAGAGCTTTTTGGAGACAACCCAATATATTTTTGCTTTTAGTTTGTTTTTGCTTATTTGAGTCTTGGAAGTTATTACTTCGGTAATAACCTATCCTTATCCTTTTTATTTG
Organism: Avena insularis; assembly: GCA_023614405.1. NCBI lineage: Eukaryota > Viridiplantae > Streptophyta > Magnoliopsida > Poales > Poaceae > Avena > Avena insularis. The sequence continues at coordinate 98,265,392 of CM042690.1, read as the reverse complement.
GTTTTTGTGTCAAGATCAACCTCTAATGAGAGAAAAGTAAGATTTGGGGAAGTTGCTGTCCCGAAATAGATTTTTGTGCTTTGCTGTAAAAAATCGTGAAAACTCTCTGTACGTCGGATTGAGCTGTAATTGTTTTGTTCTTCTGCCCCAGGTTGTTATTTAACTTTCATTAGTTTTGCACTTTTTGATTTGAGCAACAGAAGATTTTTGAAAAAAATTATCTTTACCTGCTGGTCTGTTTGGACATATTTTTGCCACTCTTGCATTTGCCTCTTAAATCAATTTCCTTTTTGAATTATTTTTGGGTTTTCGGAAGGACTTGCTACAGTAGCTTATGTTTTGATGGATTTAAGTTGAAATTGAACTTAAAAGTTTATTACCTCGCTTATACTAATGTTGCTAATGAGAATTGTGTGAAGTTTTGTGTGAAAGAAATTTCCAGGTTAGTGGAGAAAATGGTGTAATAAGATAGTGAAAGGTTTCATGACTCAAGCAATATGTGTATGAAGATGAAGATATTGATGGTATTCAAGCGGTGACTCTGGAAGAATCTACTAAATGCGAACTTCAGAGACCTGCAGAGTCCATTTTCGAATAGGTAACAGTTCTAGTAAGGAAAAGTTCCATGAAAAATCTGTCAAATTATATTTTTGCAGTTTTTATCTAACAAGGAAAGCAATGAAGCGAAAGAGGGACGGAAACAGAGCCAGGGTGGCTCACACCACCCCCTGGCACGGCCCCCCTGGCTGCGCCAGCAGGTGGTGTGGCCACTTCGGACTCCATCTCCGACCCGTTTTCTCCCAGTACCTTCCTTATGTTGTAAAAAATCATAATATATAATCCCCTGGATCCCCCGAGGTTCGTATATCATGTTCTCGTCGTGGTTTTTGTTTCGATCTATTTTGTTCATATGTCGTTCAGGGGTTCATCTTCAAAGGATTACGAGCTGTGACACCGTCGCGAGCTCCATCGCAATCTTGAGCAGGAGACTCTCGTGGGACGGGTGAAACAAGAAAGGATCGCAACTAGGTGCGAAGACATGGATTGGAACATCGGGGAGGAAGTAAAGGACATGACAGTAGGCATGAAGGGGCTGATACCTCCAACTCTAGATCTCAGTTCCTGCCCTGCAGCAGTGGAAGCTCTACGAGTAACTGATGAGTTCTGCGACAAGTACCGAGTCTTGAGGAGGAAGGTGGATATGCTTCAAGAGGAGAATAAAAGTCTTCGCAAGATACTAGAAGATTTCCTCGCGCCAATCGAGAGAACATCACCACCACCGAAGGAGTAATTCGTCATCAGGTTTTGGCATCCCCTTGGTTTGTTCCAAGCTTGGGGGAGTGCCGCGGTATCACATCACTATCTTCTATCTTTTTACCTTTTTAGTAGGGTCATATCATGTATAGAGAAGTTATCATGTAGGATGGTTTGCATTATGGAAGTGTCCCCCCTCTCGTTAGATATCTATGTATCCCTTGGTGTGAGTTGCCGTTATGAAATTTGAATGAGAAGTTCTATCATTTACTCTTTTGCTTATCTTATATTAGTTTTCAATTCTTGTTATATGATTGATCTTGTTATTAGTATTGGTATCACTTTGGGATCATTGTGTAAATTTAGTTGTTTTTGGCAAACCTGGCTCGGTCAGTAGCAACACTATTTTGAGAATTGAATGAAAAGATAAAAGTACTCTTAAAGAAATATAATTTCATCATCTTTCTTTATTGATTTGCTCATAAGTTTATAATTCTCTAGTTAAGATCTTTTGTGCTTCCAAGGAAGATTGCATGTTTGTTTTTATCACTTGTATGTTTGTTTGTTTGTTTCCTTCAACTCTTATGCTTGCTACCCAGCCTTGCTAGCCAAAAACCTGTACTGAGAGGGAATGCTTCTCGTGCATCCAATCCTTAAACCAAAACCTATGTCATTTGTGTCCACCATACCTACCTATTAGCACTATTGCTATTCCAAGTAAATTCATTTTTTATCTACCTTCCGAATTAAACTTGTTATGTGAAAATTAGTGATTAAATCTCTCACGAACTTGATGGAACACTTTACTTTCTTGCACTTAATAAACTTGAACCATTGTGCCCATCTATGTTGCATATATGCTTGCGCTTTGTAAGTTGTGAATTAGAAGAACCATGTTGTCATGGGGAACGCTTTCAACATTGCACTTTATTTAGTTGATATCATGCTCTTTTGTTTATCGATACCGTCGGTGTGAAATGAAAGGGGAGCTTGTAAGTCTATAGAATCTAGGATTGGGACGTCTTCGTTATGCTTCAGGCCTCTTAGGCCATTTGTTAAGTTTGCTATACTTAATAGCATAATTTGCCTTCCGTTGTTTGATGTTTGTGACCAGTGAGCTCTTCTTGTAATATTTTGGTTCTCTGCTCAGTTATGAGCTTGCTATAATAACTTTGAGTCATAGGGTCACTGTAATGTTACCGATTCTTTATCTGTATGCTTCTGAGATTTAGGTTAGACTTATTTCAGACAGAGGCCTGGGATTTGTCTAGCCCTAATCCTGGGGGTGTCATAGGTTTTTGGTATCAGAGCAGTGATACATTGCAAATGTATCTATAATTTTTTATGTTCCATGCTTGGTTTTATCCACTTTCTTGTGTTTTGTTCCAACTTTGGAGTACTTTTCATATGATTTCTTGGACTAACCTATTAACAAGAGCCACGTGCATTTGTACTGTTTCTGCTGTTTTTGGTTCTAGGAAAGTCAGAAAATGAATATTCTCGGAATTGGACGGGACAAAAGCCAAAGTGCCTATTTTTCCGGAAGGGATCAAGTGCTAGAATAAGAGACGGAGAAGGGCCAGGGAGCCACCACACCACCTGGACGCGCGGCCAGGCCTAGCCCACGCCAGGGGGTGGTGTGGCCGCTCTCGGCACCCCCTCAGCCTCTCCTTACGCCTATATATTACCCTTGGGACAAAAACCCTAAGTACCCGATCAAAAATCCACGAAAGAGTTTGTAGCCGGCGTCATCTCCATCCCTAGATCGGGAGGGATCTGAAGCTCTTCCCGACACCCTGCTGGAGAGGGGAATTCACCCTGGAGGCCTTCTTCATCACCATGCAAGCCTCCGGTGTGATGCGTGAGTAGTTCATCCTTGGACTATGGATCCATGTAGTAGCTAGATGGATGGTTCTCCTCCTATGTGCTTTCATGTTTAGATCTTGTGAGCTCCGTTCATGATCAAGATCATCTATTTGTAATTCATACATGTTGTGTTTGCGGGGATCCGATGGATATTGAGATGCTATTTCAGATTGATTATTGATTCTATCATGTCTTTGTTATTTGTGATCTTGCATGCTTTCTGTTGTTAGTAGCTATCTTGGCCAAGTAGATGCTAGCAACTCCAAGAGTTAGTATTTATGCTCGATAGTGGGTTCATGCCTCCGTAATCTGGGAAGTGGAAATCTCTAAGGTACTAGATGTGATGTTGCTACTAGGGAGAAAACAACAATCCTTTGTTCATAGAACAATCGTATTGTTTACTTTACATGATTAAAGCAATAATCTATTGCTTGCAACTTAATACTGGAGGGGGGTCGGGTGATAACCTGAAGGTGGATTATTAGTCATAGATGCAGTTGGATGGCGGTCTATGTATTATGTTGTAATGCCCAATCAGGTCTCAAAGGAGTCAAGATGATTAGTATATGCATGTATTGCTTTCTCGGTGTTTTTCAATTGCCCCGCTGTAATTTGTTCACCCAGCATGTTATTTATCTAAGGAGAGCCACCTCTAGTGAACTATGGATCCCCATCCTTTCTCTTTACATACAATCTACAACTGTTTACTTCTTTGTGTTTACTTTCTACAAACTTTTACTTCTTTCCATTCGATACGTTTAATCCTTTGTTTTCTGCAAAACACGGTGAGATTGACAACCTCATCGCAAGTTGGGGACAAAGTTCTGTGGTTGTGTTGTGCAGGTCTCCACGTTGCTACTAGCACCGGTATTGCGCCCTGCCAAAGCTCAGCTAGTAACACCTTTGGGGTGTTTCCTTGCTCCTACTGGTTCGATTAAACCTTGGTTTCATAACTGAGGGAAAAACTTACTGTTGTGCTCATCATACCTTCCTCTTGGGGTTCCCAACGAGCTCTACGTCGAACGACGAGCACATAAAGATCTTTTCTGGCGCTGTTGCCGGGGAGTCAAGGACATCTTCACATGGGGAGTCCCTCATAACCAATATCTTTACTTTGTTGTTTTTGTTTTGCTTAGTTTCTTTTTGCTTTGTTTGCTTGTTTTGTTCTTCAAAAACACACAAAAAAATAGTTTTACAAGTTTGCTTTCTTATTTGAAAAGCCCAAAAAAATGACTACTCTTGAAAACACTAAGTTATGTGACTTCACTAGCACCAACAACAATGATTTTATGAGCACACCTATTGCTCCACATGTGGCTGAAAATACTTTCTTTGAGATAAAACATGCTTTGCTCAATCTTGTTATGAGAGAACAATTTTCTAGTATTGGTAATGAAGATGTTGCTTCCCATCTAAATAACTTTGTTGAACTTTGTGAGATGCAAAAGCATAGGGATATAGATGGTGATATTATTAAGCTGAAATTGTCTCCTTTCTCTTTGAGAGGAAAAGATAAAGAGTGGTTGAATTCCTTAACTAGGAATAGTATTGATTCTTGGACTAAGTGCAAAGATGCTTTTATTAGAAAATACTATCCTCCTGCTAAGATTATATCTATGAGAAGTGAAATAATGAAGTTTAAACAACTTGATAATGAGCATGTTGCTCAAGCTTGGGAAAGAATGAAATCTTTGGTAAAGAATTGTCCCACTCATGGACTGACTGCTTGGATGATCATCCAAACTTTTTATGCAGGATTGAACTATACTTCAAGGAACCTATTGGATTCTGCTGCTGGAGGTACCTTTATGACCATCACTTTGGGTGCTGCAACAAAACTTCTGGACAATATGATGGTTAATTATTCTGAATGGCATACTGAGAGAGCTCCACAAGGTAGGAAGGTAGATTCTGTTGAGGAAACCTCCTCCTTAAGTGATAAGATTGATATTATTATGTCTATGCTTTTTAATGGGAAAGCCCATATTGATCCAAATAATGTTCCTTTAGCCTCTTTGGTTGCTCAAGAAGAGCAAGTTGATGTGAACTTCATAAGAAATAATAATTTTGGTAACAATGCTTACGGTAACAATGCTTATAGGAACAATTTTGGTAACAACAATTATAAGCCATATCCTCCCAACAATGGTAATGCTTATGGAAATTCTTACAACAATAATAAGAGTGGTCTCTCTGAACTTGAAGTTATGCTTAAAGAGTTTATTAGTAAACAAACTGCTTTCAACAAAACTATTGAGGAAAAACTCTCTAATGCTGAAAGAAATATAGCATCTTTGGCTGAAACTCAATCTTGTTTGAATAAAATGGCTACTAAACCTGAAACTAATGATAATCCCTTTGCAGCTACTAATGCCATACAAGTAAGAATTGATGAAAATGTTAGACTATTAGCTGAATTACTTGCTAAGTGGGATAGAGAAGATGAAATTGCTAGAAACATTAGTGTTTCTACTCTCACCACCACTAGTGTTGAGGCTAGTAATAGTTCTACTACTTTAGATGATAAAGTTGATTTTGATCTTGATGGTTGCAACATCTCTGAAGTTATTAAGTTCCTACAAAAGCTTGCTAAAAGTCCTAATGCTAGTGCTATGAACATGGCCTTTACAAAACACATTACCGATGCTCTCATAAAGATTAAGGAAGAAAACATGAAACATAAAGCTTCTATTCCTATAAAACAAGAGGATGGTTGGGAACCCATCATTAATATGAAAGTGAATGACTTTGATTTCAAAGCTTTGTGTGATCTTGATAGTAGTGTTTCTATTATGCCTAGAAGGATTTATGATATGCTTGATTTGCCTCCTCTTGAAGATTGTTATTTGAATGCCCCACTTGATGATAATGCTAAAAAGAAACTCATGGGGAGTCTTAATGATGTTCTTATTATGGTTAACAATTCCTATGTCCCTGTTGATTTCTATGTTTTGGATGTTGAATACAATGCTTCTTGTCCTATTACTTTGGGAAGACCTTTTCTTATAAATGTTGGTGCCCATCATTGATATGAAAGAATGCACCATTAAATATCAACTCCCACTCAAGAAAGGTATAGAACACTTTCCTAAAAAGAGAGAAAAGATTTCTTTTGCTTATCCTATGAAAACAAAATTTGGTTTTAATGCTTCTTCATTTGAGAACACTTGATTCTTTCTTTGCTTCTTATGCCTAACTTAAAGGCGTTAAAGAAAAGTACTTATTGGGAGATAACCCAAAAGTTTTAGATGAGTCTTGGAAGTTATTACTTCAGTAATAGCCTCTCCTTATCCTTTTTATTTGCTTTTTGTGCCAAGAGTAACCTCTAATGAGAGTGAAGTAATGTTTGGAAAAGTTGTTGTCCCGAAACAGATTTTTGTGCTTCACCATAAAAATTCGTGAGAGAGATCTATATGTCTGATTAAGCTGTAATTTGTTGTGCTTCTGACCCAGGTTGTTATCTAACTTTCGTTAGTTCTACACTTTTTGATTTGAGCAACAGAAGGTCTTCGAACAAATTCGTCTTTACCTGCTGGTCTGTTTTGACAGATTTCTGCCATTTTTTGCATTTGCTTTTTGTGGGTTCCTTTTTTAGTTCTTTTGGGGAATTGAGCTTTTTTAAGGAAGTGCTACAGTAGCTAGTGTTCTAATGGAAGTTTATTTGGTGTTAGAACTGAACCTTAAGACTTATTTATCTTAAGTGCACTAATGTTGCTAATGAGATTGTGTGAAGTTTTGTATGAAGGAAAATTTTCAGGTGTATGGAAGGAATGAGTAATGAGATGAAGGATGGACTAAAGCTCAAGCTTGGGGATGCCACGCGTGTCACCCCAAGAAATATCCAAGAAGTACAAGCGTCAAAGCTTGGGGATGCCCAAGGCATCCCCTTCTTCATCAATAAAAATCCCAGGTTTCTTCCAAACGCTTCATTTTTATTGTTTCATGCACAGTTGTGTTGTTCTTGGAGCGTCTTCTTTTTCGTTTTCGTTTTGGTTTTTCGTTTGCTTGGTTTGCTTTGTTTTCTGAATAAATTGGTTGGACCCCCTCTTTCATACATTGGTTTGCAATTGGTTTGGTTTGGTTTGGAAAAGAGTAGGAAAGTTCATACTTATGTGGTAAAAAGAGCTCGTTTTTGACTGTGGCCTATGCTTTGTCATGCCATGCTTGATATTGTTTTGGCTTTATGCTTAGTATTCTTTGCTGTAGTATGACTTGTTATAAACAATTGAGATTTCTTAATGTGCCTTGGATGAATCATGTGTTGTTTTAGCATATTAAAGCATAGTATAGTGGTATTCTCCTTTGATGCTTTATTTGGGTTGACTTGGCGCATGATCACACCATGTTATGACTATCACAAGTCACCATAGCCTTTATGATCCTTTAGTCTTCAACTTGTAGTATCACTTTATGCTTTGATCAATGATGTTTTGTCCCTATGCATGATTGTGGCCATTATTGCTCTCTTAGTTTGTCGCTCCCAGTCTTTTGCTAGCCTCCACAACCAAGTATGAGTTCCACTCATGCATCCAACTCCCTAAACCATACCTACCTACTAGCTTATGATATTCCAATTATATTCATGCTTTTGTTTACCTTCCAAATTAAACTTGTTATGAGAAAACTAGTGATTAAAGCTCTCACGAACTTGATGGCACACTTTACTTTACTTGCCCTTAATAAACTTGAACCATTGTGTCGTCTATGTTGTATATGCTTGCACTTATTTTCTGGGAATTAGCAGAACCATGCTTTCATGGGGAACGCTTTCAACATTGCACTTGGTACTTGTACCTAGTTGATATCATGCTCTTTTGTATATGGATGTCATCGGTGTGAAATGAAAGGGGAGCTTGTAAGTCCATGGAGTTATGTATATGTGTTAGAGAAAGCACGGGTCATTGGTCTAATCCATGCTGACATGGTGGAAACCTGCAGCGTAACCATAATGAGCTGTCTATGAAGCATTCTTCTTATATAAAAAAGTCCTACATTGAGAAAAAAAAGAGAAAAGAAAAAAAAAGATACTATGAAAAGAGGAAAGAGAAAAAAAGCACTATATTCCCATGGTAAATAAGAAGAATACTGAGATGCTCGTTGTCTGCTTGCCTTGTCATTTCGATATGGGGATTCTTCCGTATCATCGGGCAAGGGGTACCCCGTTGGCGGTTCTCTATGATACACATGTACTTACGATGACAAGAACTTATCGGTAACTAAACTTGAGTAGCATGAGGAGCGGCCCTCGTATACAAGGGACATGAGATTTCTAACTTATACTTCGTCAAGCATGTACACCATAGTTTGTTCACTTTAACCTTAATCACTTCAAGATGCTTATGATAGGGGCAATGAGAGCTGAAAGCTATAAGTACCATAATTTTTGGAAGCTCTTTATGAGATTTGAATCCCTACTTCCTTTTACAAAGGCCTTTCTTCCACCATTATATAGAGTCTCCACCTTCTATCTTTATGCACCTACTTTGAGAGCATAGTGGCCATTCTTAGTTCTATGTGCATTGTCCCAAGACTAGTTGACTGATGCATAACTTGATATTGCTTGTTTTAAACTATTGTATCTAGTCACTCTTATGAACTTTGAAGGTGTCCTATGCATTTATATTTGCTAATCTATGAAGGACAAGCTGAATCCTAGTATGCTATGTTTTCTTTATGTGAATCAAACAAACGTCTTGCAAAGCATTGTTATTCATGAATCTTTTGTTTGTGCCTTTTCATGATTGCATCATAGTTTCTTTGCTTATTGCTAGAACTTTGTCTTTCATGTTATGATTGAAGTACTATGATCCCAGCTTTGAATGTTTTGCAATTACTTTGATCAAGTCTTTGATGGTGCATGTCACCTCAAAAATTATTCTTTCTTTTTATCACTTACCTACTCGAGGACGAGCAGGAGTTAAGCTTGGGGTTGTTGATACATTGCAAATGTATCTATAATTTTTTATGTTCCATGCTTGGTTTTATCCACTTTCTTGTGTTTTGTTCCAACTTTGGAGTACTTTTCATATGATTTCTTGGACTAACCTATTAACAAGAGCCACAATGCCAGCTGCCTGTTTTCTGCTGTTTTTGGTTCCATGAAAGTCAGAAAATGAATATTCTCGGAATTGGACGGGATAAAAGCCAAAGTGCCTATTTTTCCGGAAGGGATCAAGTGCTAGAATAAGAGACGGAGAAGGGCCAGGGAGCCACCACACCACCTGGTCGCGCGGCCAGGCCTGGCCCGCGCCAGGGGGTGGTGTGGCCGCTCCCGGCACCCCCTCGGTCTCTCCTTCCGCCTATATATTGCCCTCGGGACGAAAACCCTAAGTACCCGATCAAAAATCCACGAAAGAGTGCAGAGTCGTCATCTCCATCCCTAGATCGGGAGGATCGAAGCTCTTCCGGCACCTCCGGAGAGGGAATTCACCACGAGGCCTTCTTCATCACCATGCAAGCCTCCGGTGTGATGCGTGAGTAGTTCATCCTTGGACTACGGATCCATGTAGTAGCTAGATGGCTGGTTCTCCTCCTTTGTGCTTTCATGTTTAGATCTTGTGAGCTCCGTTCATGATCAAGATCTTCTATTTGTAATTCATACATGTTGTGTTTGCGGGGATCCGATGGATATTGAGATGCTATTTCAAACTGATTATTGATTCTATCATGTCTTTGTTATTTGTGATCTTGCATGCTTTCCGTTGTTAGTAGCTATCTTGGCCAAGTAGATGCTAGCAACTCCAAGAGTTAGTATTTATGCTCGATAGTGGGTTCATGCCTCGTAACTGGGAAGTGACAGAAATCTCTAAGGTACTAGATGTGTTGTTGCTACTAGGGAGAAAACAACAATCCTTTGGTCATAGAACAATCGTATTGTTTACTTTACACGCAGTTCGTAAAGCAATAATCTGTTGCTTGCAACTTAATACTAGAGGGGGTTCGGATGATAACCTGAAGGTGGATTATTAGTCATAGATGCAGTTGGATGGCGGTCTATGTATTATGTTGTAATGCCCAATCAGGTCTCAAAGGAGTCAAGATGATTAGTATATGCATGTATTGCTTTCTCGGTGTTTGTCAATTGCCCCGCTGTAATTTGTTCACCGAGCATGTTATTTATCTAAAGGAGAGCCACCTCTAGTGAACTATGGATCCCGGTCCTTTCTCTTTACATACAATCTACAACTGTTTACTTCTTTGTGTTTACTTTCTGCAAACTTTTACTTCTTTCCATTCGATACGTTTAATCCTTTGTTTTCCGCAAAACACGGTGAGATTGACAACCTCATCGCAAGTTGGGGACAAATTTCTGTGGTTGTGTTGTGCAGGTCTCCATGTTGCTACTAGCACCGGTAGCGCATACCTTAAAGCTCAGCTAGTAACACCTTTGGGGTGTTTCCTTGCTCCTATTGGTTCGATTAAACCTTGGTTTCATAACTGAGGGAAAACTTACTGATGTGCTCATCATACCTTCCTCTTGGGGTTCCCAACAAGCTCTACGTCGAACGACGAGCACATCAAGCAGTACCGTTTGTAGGAAAACCTTTCTACTGGTCGATGTTGAGTCTAGAGTTTATGACAACTATTTTGAAAGCTGAAAAGTATTTGCAAAAACTCTGGTATGCTTCTTTTTCTCCTTATCCAGTTTCGCTCTAACTCTGGGTCATCTTGTCTTGTGTTGACTTTGGAAAAAGTTTTGTTATCCCGTCTCTTATTTCAAAGCTTAGGTGCCTTTTAGGGATGTCTGTTCTTAACCAACTGACCTAGTGTTGAGTTCTCTAGAGTCAGTTGTGTGTGTGTTCTTTGTTTCCCTTTGTTCTTCTTCAGCTGAGAGTTTCCTTTCCATCATGATCTCTCTATCTTATGGGCCCACGACATTGTGTTGATGGTTCCATAGTGATCGGTTCTAGGCATCAAGGTTTCCTTTCGCCTCGTGTGCCTCCTTTTTGTTTGTTTTGGTACTTCAGAAGTTGTTTCTTCTCTTGGAAGCTACCTCATGGTTACTACCTTGTAGTACCCTCCATACTACTAAGAGATAGTGGTTATTCATTTCTTTGGGTTTTAACCCTTGGACTTAAACGAAAGATCTCGAATTGTACTAGATTCTGGTGTTGTGAATCTTGTACCTGAAGCTGACCTTTAACCCAAGATCCATTTTTTTGATCTCTGTTGTTAATGTTCAAACATTACCTCAGGATCGCTAGTACCTTCTAATACAACCTTCAAGCTTGTGGTTATTGTCGTGATTGAATTACGACAAACAAAGGACTTCCCCTACCACATGTTATGGCAGATGTTCTTCAATGGAACCAAATAAATCACGACAAGAGTACTCCTCGTGAGTCTTGCATTTGTACCGTGACTCTGCCACACCTCCCTTTCCTGCATCGGTCCTCGGAAAATTGTTGACTTATGCATCCACATCTCGGGATTCCATCCTGAGCATGTTCCTTTTTCTTCTTGTTTCCGACCATTGTCTACTAGTTGGTAGCCAAGTAGTAAATGTGCATCGGTGTTCTCCGATGCAAGATACTCTTGTGGTCCATCAAGGCAAACCAATTTGGGATGTCAGGAAAAACAAAGTCCAGTACCTCGTCATTTCTAGGACCAGGAAAAAGTGTTGTAATCTGTAGATCGATAAGCATTGATTAGCTTTTGTTTTGTTCTACCTTAAAGTATCACACTCTTTTATACTAATAGGTCATGCTGAGTTTCATTACCCTCGTAATGAAGCGATGCTTTTACACATCTTTACCCACCCTTACTCCAAGCTTTCGCTCTCGTGAATGATGCTTGTGCGTAACAATGTGGCCATCTAAGATTCTTAGCAATCCTTATTGCTTTGAACTTCAAGGACATTTGTGTCATTCTTAGAGTGATTGGCTAACCCTATCACTAAGCAAGGGATGATTGTGCTAACAAGTCTGCTATTCTAGTACACCCTTCTCGGTGAAAGAGTTAGGCTCATGCCAAAGCTCTGAGACTTTGTCTTCTTGCCTTACAAAGAAAGCTTCCTCTCAAACTATGTGACATAATGGTGGTTCGTGATATTCTAGGTGTCTACTAGAAGTATCGCCATGTTGCCACATGACCGTGTTGTCAAGTTCTTGAGCAAGCTAGTTCTCTGAACTGCTCCTTTCTCCAAGGATCCGTACTAGATACCCTGAACTAGTTGGTTGAGCTTAAACAACAACTTGGAGAGTTGTAAGACAAAAGTTCTACCCGACTCAGTTTCTTTGTAAAGGGATGTCTAGTTTTGTTCGTGCTGAAGAAGGATAGTGTTTCCTTCGTGGAATTTTTATCATCCCCATTTGGTTTGATTCGGGCTATCGTCAAATCAATCTCAGTTCCAAGGACTATCCTGATGGTGTATCTATTCGTGATGTTTCACCTAGGTACATCTTCATGTTTTTTAGTCTGACCAGTATTGTTGTTCTATTCATACCACATGTGAGTCTATCTTCTTGGAGTGTCACGATAAGTTTGTCATTGAGCCCATCGACGATATCCTTATCTTCCCCATGCTAGACTAGATTCATATGAAACAGTGGGCATTAATGTTGGAAAATTTCGAGAACCGTCTTCGTGTGATCTCGAAGTATGCGTTCTGGATGTTAGAACTAACCTTCTATACTTCACGTGCAATAATTGAAAGTTGTCGCCGTGGATTCTAGAAGAGTTATCATTATTTCCTCGAGAATTGTTCCAAGTCAGTCAAGTATGTGTGAAGTATTCTTGATATGGTAGGTTGATACTTTCACATTTTGAGAACATTATTTAAGCATGCTTAGCCACTAATGATTTTCCATGGAAGGGAAGAAGTCTTATAAACTTCAATAACTTCTTAAATGTTTCCCAAACGAGGATGCATTTGTGTTTCATTGCAATCAATTTATGTAGGAGCAATTATCTTTTGATAACTTGCTAACGCATGGGTTCCGCAACCTAACTCATTCATTTGGAGCTTGACATTGTAGTCCATGTCTTGAGAATCTAGTAACTTTACCTCTGTGGTAAATGTTGCAAGTCTTCTATTCGGACATGCTGAGTCTGAAGTATCATTCCAGCTAACCAGACCTGAATCTCAAGCAACAACGATGGTTGGTGTTCTTCAAGGTTTTTGACATAGGTCTCTTTGAAAATCTGGCAAGATTGATGTAGTGGTTGACATAGTCAGTCGGAAAGCCTATTGTCATACACTCTTGAATCAGCAATAACAACCACTCCTCATGAGGCATCTTTTATGACTTGATATAGTATTTGTGCTTATGGTTTCCTTTGTATCCGAAGTCTGACCTTTTACTTGATGTCTCGTGTCTCGAACATCAAGGAGAACATTTAAAGTAGTGTTGCTAAATGTCTCTCAGTCAAAAAAAGTTTTGGAAAATGGTGCAAGCATATAGGATGTGGTCGGGTGAAGGGTGCATGGCACTGAAACTGGATCCCAGTACACAGAGTCAAGGACCGCCTGGGAGTATGGCCAACTACCGCAGCTAGGAGCCCTTCTGGGTGACTCATGGATTAGGCAAAAGGAAGGGAAAGGTTTTGGTCGATCACCCTCTGTCAGCACACCAAGGAAGTGTGTCAAGTGACGATAAGAGTCGGTCGACGCGTGTGGGTAAATTTGTACACCCCTGCAGGGTTAAATCTTTTCGAAAAGCAGTGTCCATGGTTATGGACGACTTGGTGACCAGATTCAAAGATCATAGAGAAGAATAACCTAAACATAAAATTTGGCAAGTAAGTAAAGTGTGTTCTAAGGATGCTTCCTCAGGGATCGAGGGGGTGATCCTAGATGGTAGGTCAGCTAATGATGATTCAGTGAATATCAAGAGATGATCAAGTTAGAGATATCGCTTTCTTATCCCCTTTTAAAATGATCTATTTAGTCGAGCTTCTTCTCCTCCCTCTTGTTTTACAAACAAAGACAGCTTTATGCAAAATAACTCCACCAACCATAAGCCTTGCAGAGTACACCCTGTACTCACCCTTGCTTCGTTGATACTTTTGTAGCAGGCAAGTCTTACCATAAGAGATGAGTTTTGTATGACAACGACATCGATGAGTAACTTGGGGTTCCTGGTTAGCAGCCTGGAATCTAGGATTGGGACGTCATCGTTATGCTTCACGCCTCTTAGGCCATTTCTTAAGTTTGTTATACTTAATAGCATAATTTGCCTTCCGTTGTTTGATGTTTGTGGTCAGTGACCTCTCCTTGTAATATTTTGGTTCTCTGCTTAGTTATGAGCTTGCTATAATAACTTTTGAGTCATAGGGTCACTATAATGTTACCGATTCTTTCTCTGTATGCTTCTGAGATTTAGGTTAGGCTTATTTCAGACAAAGGCCTAGGATTTGTCTAGCCCTAATCCTGGGGGTGTCACAAGTTTTTGGTATCAGAGCAGTACCGTCTGTAGGAAAACCTTTCTACTGGTCGATGTTGAGTCTAGAGTTTGTGAAAACTATTTTGAAAGATGAAAAGTATTTGCGAAAACTCTGGTTTGCTTCTTTTTCTCCTTATCCAGTTTCGCTCTAACTCTGGGTCATCTTGTCTTGTGTTGACTTTGGAAAACCTTTTTCTATCCTGTCTCTTATTTCAAAGCTTAGGTGCCTTTTAGGCATGTCGGTTCTTGACTAGCTGACCTAGTGTTGAGTTCTCTAGAGTCAGTTGTGTGTGTGTTCCTTGTTTCCCTTTGTTCTTCTTTAGCTGAGAGTTTCCTTTCTATCATGATTTCTCTATCTTATGGGCCCACAACATTGTGTTGATGGTTCCACAATGATCCGTTCTAGGCATCAAGGTTTCCTTTCGCCTCGTGTGCCTCCTTTTTGTTTGTTTTGGTACTTCAGAAGTTGTTTCTTCTCTTGGAATCTACCTCGTGGTTACTACCTTGTAGTACCCTCCATACTACTAAGAGATAGTGGTTATTCCTTTCTTTGGGTTTTAACCCTTGGACTTGAACCAAAGATCCCGGATTGTGCTAGATTCTGGTGTTGTGAATCTTGTCAATGAAGTTGACCTTTAACCCAAGATTCATTTTGTTGATCTCTGTTGTTAATATTCAAACATTACCTCGGGATCGCTAGTACCTTCTAATACAGCCTTCAAGCTTGTGGTTATTGTCGTGATTAAATTACGACAAACAAAGGACTTCCCCTACCACATGTTATGGCAGATGTTCTTCAATGGAACCAAATAGATCACGACAAGAGTACTCCTCGTGAGTCTTGCATTTGTACTGTGACTCTGCCACACCTCCCTTTCCTGCATCGGTCCTCGGAAAATTGTTGACTTATGCATCCACATCTCGGGATTCCATCCTGAGCATGTTCCTTTTTCTTCTTGTTTCCGACCATTGTATACTAGTTGGTAGCCAAGTAGTAAATGTGTGTCGGTGTTCTCTGATGTAAGATACTCTTGTGGTCCATCAAGGCAAACCAATTTGGGATGTCAGGAAAAACAAAGTCCAGTACCTCGTCATTTCCAGGACCAGGAAAAAGTGTTGTAATCTGCAGATCGATAAGCATTGGTTAGCTTTTGTTTTGTTCTACCTTAAAGTATCACACTCTTTTATACTAATAGGTCATGCTGAGTTTCATTACCCTCATAATGAAGCGATGCTTTTACACATCTTTACCCACCCTTACTCCAAGCTTTCGCTCTTGTGAATGATGCTTGTGTGTAACAATGTGGCCATCTGAGATTCTTAGCAATCCTTATTGCTTTGAACTTCAAGGACATTTGTGTCATTCTTATAGTGATTGGCTAACCCTATCACTAAGCAAGGGATGATTGTGCTAACAAGTCCGCTATTCTAGTACACCCTTCTCGGTGAAAGAGTTAGGCTCATGCTGAAGCTCTGAGACTTTGTCTTCTTGCCTTACAAAGAAAGCTTCCTCTCAAACTATGTGACATAATGGTGGTTCGTGATATTCTAGGTGTCTACTAGAAGTATCGCCATGTTGCCACATGACCGTGTTGTCAAGTTCTTGAGCAAGCTAGTTCTCCGAACTTCTCCTTTCTCCAAGGATCCGTACTAGATACCCTGAACTAGTTGGTTGAGCTTAAACAACAACTTGGAGAGTTGTAATACAAAAGTTCTACCCGACTCAGTTTCTTTGTAAAGGGATGTCTAGTTTTGTTCGTGCTGAAGAAGGATATTGTTTCATTCGTGGAATTTTTATCATCCCCACCTTTGGTTTGATTCGGGCTATTGTCAAATCAATCTCAGTTCCAAGGATTATCCTGATGGTGTATCTATTCGTGATGTTTCACCTAGGTACATCTTCATGTTCTTTAGTCTGACTAGTATTGTTGTTCTATTCATACCACATGTGAGTCTATCTTCTTGGAGTGTCACGATAAGTTTGTCATTGAGCCCATCGATGATATCCTTATCTTCCCCATGCTAGACTAGATTCATATGAAACAGTGGGCATTAATGTCGGAAAATTTTGAGAACCATCTTCGTGTGATCTCGAAGTATGCATTCTGGATGTTAGAACTAACCTTCTATACTTCACGTGCAATAATTGAAAGTTGTCGCCGTGGATTCTAGAAGAGTTATCATTATTTCCTCGAGAATTGTTCCAAGTCAGTCAAGTATGTGTGAAGTATTCTTGATATGGTAGGTTGATACTTTCACATTTTGAGAACATTATTTAAGCATGCTTAGCCACTAATGATTTTCCATGGAAGAGAAGAAGTCTTATAAACTTCAATAACTTCTTAAATGTTTCCCAAACGAGGATGCATTTGTGTTTCGTTGCAATCAATTTATGTAGGAGCAATTATCTTTTGATAACTTGCTAACGCATGGGTTCTGCAACCTAACTCATTCATTTGGAGCTTGACATTGTAGTCCATGTCTTGAGAATCTAGTAACTTTACCTCTGTGGTAAATGTTGCAAGTCTTCTTCGGACATGCTGAGTCTGAAGTATTATTCCACCTAACCAGAGCTGAATCTCAAGCAACAACGATGGTTGGTGTTCTTCAAGGTTTTTGACATAGGTCTCTTTGAAAATCCAGCAAAATTGATGTAGTGGTTGACATAGTCAGTCGGAAAGCCTATTGCCATACACTCTTGAATCAACAATAACAACCACTCCTCATGAGGCATCTTCTATGACTTGATATAGGATTTGTGCTTATGGTTTCCTTTGTATCCAAAGTCTGACCTTTTACTTGATGTCTCGTGTCTTGAACATCAAGGAGAACATTTAAAGTAGTGCTGCTAATTGTCTCTCGGTCAATCCTCCAAACACTTTTATGTTGGCAAGCATCTTGTTGTGCTAAGTAACTGAAGTCTGAGAATGAAGTTTTGTTTTCCTCGTGTCATCAGGAATCTTAATATTTATTCATCTGGTGGTGTAAAGTGGAATAATGATCGCTGGCAAAGATTTTGATAGACCTGGATGAATAAAGAGTTTCCTTCGGTTCCCCTAACATGCTCGAAGAGCGACTATGGTTTTGATAAACAGAAGTTCCTCTTGTTACATGTTCCTTGTGACTCCTACGAGTCCTCTCCACAAAACAACCCTTCCGTCTGGACCTTCTGTTTAATGAAGAGTGATCCTTCTATATCAAAAGTAGTTAAACAAGTTGGTTCCCCACGTCTCTGAATCCCTGGAAGCTCTACTTAAGTCGTCTAATAGAGTTTCATCTTTCGAAGTTTGTGGTCATATTCTTTCTGTTGTATGCTATCCATTTCAGAAGCTTAAAATATTTTGAAGCTCCATGGTCTCAATCCTTACGGAGACCAGTTATCTAACAACTTGAAACTATCTCCTTTTGTTTCCTCCTTTACCTTGATGTGTTTCATGCTCGTTGGCTCTAGAGATGTTATGAAACATCTATCCATGAGTTAACCATGAGATACCCTGTTCGTGGTTTTGTGCTTTTCCCTCTCCTCAGTGTGTGCGGCTACCTCGAAGAAATGAAGTGTTTCATTCATTCAATGATGGTGGCATGGATCAACCTCTTTGAGAAGATCGTCGAGTATTAGTGTAACCCTATCCCTTCTATCTTCCTATCTAGGAATCTTGGGATGAGATTCTTTTAAGGGGGATAGATTTGTAACACCTCTAGTTTTAATAATAGTAATTAGGGTTTGTTTGAGCATTGAATGAGCATCATATTAAAATGCATGTAAGAAATAATCACTAAACCCCAATCTTCTCCTCTCTTTCCAAAATGCATTTAAAATGGTTTTGAATTTTGAAAACTACCAAAATTATGGAGCACAAATGGATTATAAGGGCTCTGTGGTTTTCTGAGAAGTTTATAAAAGTTCTGGTATTTTAGAAATATTTAAAATAGAAGAGAAATTGAATTACAACAGATAAAAATAGAGAAATAGAAAAGGAAAAGGTTTTACATAAAAAATAGAAACCCTAAGCTATTCTGGGCGCAGCCCAACTCCCCTCCTATCTACTGCCCACGCGCAACAGCCAGCATCCCACCTCGAAACCTTTGCCACGGCCCACGACGCCCAGTTGCATCCTAGTCCCAGGCCCGATACCCCTTCGTCCTTTCCCATCACCGTCTACCTCGCTAGCCAAGTAGCTCCGTCTCGCTGTGGATGCCATCCGTCGTGCTAGGTGCGATGTGATGCCCGCTGTCGTCCTAGAGGACGAGATAAGTCCACCGCGATGCCCATGCCTCGTCCCTATCCTCTCCTCCTCTCAAACGATCTCTCTCTCGCGTGTTCCCCTCCCGAGCAAGAACCCTAGCTCCGACAGAGCTGTATGTCGCCGTCGTTCAGGACCACCTCTAGCCCAGCGAAGCACGCAGTCATGACCCTCTAACTCTCCTCGATTGTTTGCCCCCACTAGCACAAGCCAGCGCAGCTTCAATCGCTCTAATCGCCACCTCCGTCCCTGACGCTGGCTGCCACCATCTCTGTCGATTCCAGCCGTGATAGCCTTCGCTAACCACACAATCGTGCTCAGTGTGAGCTTCTCTTCCTCATGGACCTCTCCTATGTCCTTCTATCGCTCTATAGACGACGCAACCGCTCGGCGCCAGGGAGCTCGCTCCGGTGACCAAATCCGGGCGGCGCCGCCACTAACTAGCCCGCCATGAAGCCCTGGTTCTAACGCTCCTAGCCGCGCAGTCCCGCCCGCACCCTAGCACTATCGTCGGTGACCACCTGACGGTGGCTGCCGCGATGACATCACCATGACGTCACACCGACACGTCCCGCTGACTACCAGCGTAGATCCTGGCCCACAGTCAGCCACAGAGGCTAGAACAAGTGGTGGTGTAAAAAGATTTAACGCCTCCGCTGACGTGAGCCTTGCGCAATAAAATTTTATTCAATTAGTTTAATATTTTCAGAAAAGGTTTAAATTGGGAAAATTCATAACTAATTCATTTTAAGTCAGAAAATACAAATAATATATTAAAATGTTCAAAAAAATGAGATCTACACAATAGCATCAAAACCATGCATTGTTCAACAACTTCAATTGCAAGTTTAATTAGAAGAACCAATTGAACCCTGTAGGTGACTCCGAGGTTCCCCTTGTTCTAGGGTTTGTACCCCTCGGACCCTGTTTAAAATGACCAAGCATGCTTTAGGGTTATAATTAAGTACAACTTAACTTGTCATATCATCATCCTTGTTTGAGCATTGCATTTATGCCATGTGTTGATTGTTGTTTTCCTTTTTGGTGTTTCTGCTTCTTTTTGGTAGACCTCGGAGTTGATGTGAGCAACGAGATCGAGTCCAAGATTGACGATCGAGATCAACACCATCGAAGGTTATCAACGAACAATTCCAAGCAGATGAACCTGAAGATCTATATCTGAGTATCAACAGGCAAAGGTAAGAGAAACCCCACACATGATATAATCCTATGATTTCAAAGTATTTCATTCTTGCCATGTTCATACGATTCCAAAGTCTTTTATCGATAGATAGAGTAATCCTATCTGATGCATGTTTCCTTTGTAGCCTATATTCCCTGATCCACTGCTCCTAGCATAACTAGGGTTTGTCTTATGAGCTTTGCTAGAGCTTTTTATATCCTTTGTGCTTAGCCATTCTTGGATATTACTGCTGATCCATCTAGTTGATGAATCAAAGCTGCAAATGAACCTAGTTGGACAGGATGACGTGGTATGATTAGATATGTAAGGTAAACATATTGAGGCTTGTATGGGAGGCCACGAGGGTTGTGGTTTTTGTAGTCCCATACTTGCCACCACTAGGAGCCGAGTTCTTGCCTTTGGACCAAGACCGAGCGTGCAACCACACGGGGGTTTATGGGGACCCCCTTGACCCCAACTTGTCTAGTCTGATCCATGAGTCTGTAGTTTGATATCTTATTCGGGAACCAGAATGGAAAAAGGTTTTGGAAAATGGTGCAAGCATATAGGACGTGGCCGGGTGAAGGATGCACGACACTGAAACTAGATCCCAGTACATAGAGTCGAGGACCGCCTGGGAGTATGGCCAACTACCGCAGTCGGGAGCCCTTCTGCATGACTCATGGATTAGGCAAAAGCAAGGGAAAGGTTTTGGTCGACCATCCTCTGTTAGCACACCAAGGAAGTTTGTCAAGTGACGATAAGAATTAGTCGGTGCGTGTGGGTAAATTTATACACCCCTACAGGGTTAAATCTTTTCGAAAAGTCGTGTCCACGGTTATGGATGACTTGGTGACCAGATTCAACTATCATAGAGAAGAATAACCTAAACGTAAAGTTTGGCAAGTAAGTAAAGTGTGTTCTAAGGATGCTTCCTTAGGGATCGAGGGGGTGATCTTAGATGGTAGGTTCAATTGATGATGATTCGGTGAATATCAAGAGATGATAAAATTAGAAATATCGCTTTCTTATCCCCTTTTAAAATGATCTATTTAGTCGAGCTTCTTCTCCTCCCTCTTGTTTTACAAACAAAGACATCTTTATGCAAAATAGCTCCACCAGCCATAAGTCTTGTAGAGTACACCCTGTACTCACCCTTACTTCATTGATACTTTTGCAGCAGGTAAGTCTTACCATAAGAGATGAGTTTTGTACGACAACAACATCGACGAGTAGCTTGGGGTTCCTGGTCGGTAGCCTGGAATTTATGGATTGGGACGTCATCGTTATGCTTCAGGCCTCTTAGTACATTTGTTAAGTTTGCTATACTTAATAACATTATTTGCCTTCCGTTGTTTGATGTTTGTGGTCAGTGACCTCTGCTTGTAATATTTTGGTTCTCTGCTTAGTTATGAGCTTGCTGTAATAACTTTTGAGTTGAAGGGTCACTGTAATGTTACCGATTCTTTCTTTGTATGCTTTTGAGATTTAGGTTAGGCTTATTTTAGACAGAGGTCTGGGATTTGTCTAGGCCTAGTCTAGGGGGTGTCATAAACAAGGTACCTAAAAATCCGTTTGACCGCCATCAAGTGGCACTCCTTGGGAGCAGATTGAAAACAAGCTCACATTCCAACACTTAACATGATATTCGGCCTAGAAGCACAAAGGTAGAGCAAGGAACCAATCATGGAGCGATATACCTTTTGGTCCACGTCCTTCTCACCTTCACCAAGACCAAGTTTCCCATTGAGTGGCATGGGAGTCTTCATGGGATTGGCATTGGTCATCTCAAACTTCACGAGCATGTCCTTCACGTAATTCTCTTAGGAGATGAAGGTGCCTTGAGCAAGTTGCTTCACAATGAATCCTAGGAAATACTTCATCTCCCCCATCATGGACATCCTAAATTTCTGGGTCATCAACTTAGAGAAAGCTTTGTTATGAGATTCATTAGTTCCACCAAAGATAATATCATCAACATAGATTTGAACAATAAATAAGCCACCCCCTTTAACCCATTTGGTGAAAAGGGTGGAATCGACTTTACCCACACTAAAACTGTCAATGAGTAAGAAATCCCTAAGGTGCTCATACCAAGAACGAGGAGCTTGCTTTAGTCCGTAGAGCGCCTTATGGAGTAGATACACATGGTCGGGATAGCGTGTGTTTTCGAAACCCGGGGGTTGAGCTACATATGCAACCTATTTCAAGGGACCATTAAGAAATGCACTTTTCACATCCATTTGATAAAGCTTGAAGTTATGAAAAGATGCATATGCAAGCAAGAGACAAACTGCTTCAAGGCGAGCAACGGGTGCAAAGGTGTCCTCATAGTCAATACCTTCTATTTGGGCATACCCTTGCGCCGCTAACCTTGCTTTGTTTCTTGTGGCGGTTCCATTCTCATCTTGCTTGTTCTTGAATACCCACTTGGTCCCAATGACATTGATGCGATGATCTTTAGGTCTCTCCACAAGAGACCAAACTTCATTGCGGGTGAAACACTCGAGTTCTTCTTGCATGGCAATGACCCAATCCGGATCTTCTATAGCTTCATGGACCTTGAGTGGATCGAAGTTGGAAACAAATGCATGATGGCCACAAAAGGTAGTGAGCTGCTTCTTCTTGTTGCGAGTATCGATTCCTCTTGATATGCTTCCAAGTATATTATTGACTTGGATTCCACTTGCAATAGAGGCGGACTTGATCTTCCGGATTGTCCCTTCATGATCAACAAATTCATCCTTTGTTGGTCCTTTATCATTGAAAACATCTTCAGCTTGACCTTGATTTTTAGGAACTTGTACGTCTTCTTGGTCTTGCTCAACGGGTTGAGGGCTTGGTTCTTGTTCTTTGGTTTGCGAGAGTTGTTCGTCATGAGGTGCACTTGATGGTTCAACTTGAGTAGAGCTAGGATCCTCTTGAGTTGGTCTTGATCCTCCCCCATCAACATCTTGATCATGGATATGATATTCGGTGGGCAAGATATGCCAAATCCCCATCAACTTGATGACTTGAGAGGAATCTCCATCACCTACAACATGTGGAACAACTTGCCCCCCTTGGGGGCCATTATCCTCCGAAAACTCCACGTCACAAGATACTTCAACACAACCATTGGTTTTGTTGTAGTATCTATAGGCATGCGAGTTTTCCGCATAACCAACAAAAATACCATCTATAGTTCTAGATTCGAATTTACCGAGCTTTTCTTTCTTGTTATTGACGAGGCACTTGCACCCAAAGACGAGGAAATAGTTGACATTGGGCTTGTTCTTTGTGAGAATCTCATACGGAGTCATGTCAAAGGGAGCTCAGAGGAAGAGCCGGTTCGAGTAGTGAACCGCGGTGGCGATGGCTTCTCCCCAAAAGTTGTGAGGTGACTTGAACTCACTCAACATTGTTCTTGCCATCTCAATGATAGTCTGGTTCTTCCTTTCAACAACACCATTTTGTTGAGGGGTATATGGAGCCGAGAATTCGTGCTTGATCCCCTCATCTTGAACAAACTCTTGCATTGTGTAGTTCTTGAATTCGGTGCCATTGTCGGTCCTAATGGTCTTGATCTCTACTTCATGGGTGCGTTGAGCTTGCTTGGCGAAGACCATGAAGTACTTGTAGGTCTCATCCATTGACTTGAGAAGGAATACCCAAGTGTATCTTGAGTAATCAACAACAATGACAAGACCATACTATTTCCACCAAGAGTATCATATGTTGATGGCCCGAAGAGATCCAAATGGAGAAGTTCCAATGGTCTTGACGTGGCCACCTTGGATATTGATGGATGAATCTTCCCATGTTGTTTTCCTGAAATGCAAGC
This sequence comes from Avena insularis, assembly GCA_023614405.1. Taxonomy (NCBI): domain Eukaryota; kingdom Viridiplantae; phylum Streptophyta; class Magnoliopsida; order Poales; family Poaceae; genus Avena; species Avena insularis. The sequence goes on along the minus strand of CM042690.1, from coordinate 98,241,638 downwards.
ACTACACACACGATCTTTCTCAAAAGACACACCAGTTAGTCCAACAATATGCTCACCCTTTAGGAGTTATTTAAGATTTCTCATGTTGACGTGGCCAAGGCGGCAATGCCAAAGCCATCCCTCATCAACCTTGGCCATTAGACATGTGGAAAGAGATTGACTCTCTTGCGAGAGGTCGACCACGTAAAGGTCGTCTTCCACATATCCGACAAGGACCAACTTGATATTATCACCCCTAAATACTTTCACAAAAGTTCTAGAGAAATAGGAATCATAACCGGCATCCGCAAGATTTTTAATTGAAAGCAAATTGTAGCCAAGGTTCAAAACAAGCATGACGGTCTCTAGGGTCAAAGCCTTGGAGACCACCAACTTGCCATAACCTAGTACCTTTCCTTTAGAGTTGTCTCCAAAAGTGATGATTGACATTTAGTTAACATCATGAATGAATTGGTCAAGCGCACTTCTACCTCTGGTCATATGATTGGTGCATCCACTATCAAACACCCATTTTGATCCACCGGAGGCATACCCCTACAGAATCAATTCTTTGATTTAGGAACCCATTGAGTAATGGGTCCCCTAGCATTATCAACAAGATCTTTTGGTACCCAAATTGAGTACCACCTATAAGAATAACCATTGCAAGGGCCAACATATTTTGCATACACATCTCCTTGGGTGCCCTTACATAGCACATAGGATGGATTAGATTTTCCCGCAAACTTGTGGTTGGGGTTGCCCCTTGTATCTCCCCCATTCACAACATTCTTCTTTACTTGGTCAACCACCTTGTGACCTTCACGCATGAAGTTGATCTTCTTAGATGGGTTGGCACCATTCTTGTCGTTCTTGGGGTCAAACCCCGTACCTTGCCTTGGAGATCTCATCGTTTAGCAAGCAAGAATCTTGCCCTTGGAGGTAGGTTTGAGACGCTCCATCTCAAGTTGTTCCTTCAACTTCTTATTCTCCTTAAGGAGACAAGCTTGATATAAGGTAGGGTTAGAAGCACAAGTAATATTCTCAATAATAATAGGATCCTTCAATGTACCAAGAGCCGTTTCATAGGACACTCGAAGTTGATCATGATTCTCCCCAAGTTTTATGAGCTCACGCTTAACAAGAAAATTAGCTTTCTCAAGGTTCTCAAGGTCATTGGTGAGAGAAGCATGAGCAATCTCAAGTTCTTTCTTTGAAGTATCAAGCTCTTGGGACAAGGTGATAGCTCTATCTATGGTATCCATATCTCTTGCCTTATCTAGTTCATAGATTTCAATTCGTTCTTTAAGAAGGGAAGTAATGTCCTTTTCATTGCTTATCTCTTGCTCAAGAACATTGAATCTTCGTTTCTCATCATCAACATGAGACTCCAAACTATCAATGGTCTCGTCAGGTGAATTGACAAGGTTCATTAATTGTTTGAATCTAGCACGAGCATTGCTAGGAAGGGACTTCATGATTTTATACATTTATTATATATAGTTTTCATCAAATTCATCATTGTGACTATCATTGGCATGAATATGATCATCCAAGATGCTAGATAGAGATGGAGGGGAAGAGATTACCTTCGTTCTCCTTGCCATGAGGCAAGAGCCGACAACCTTGGGAATAGGAGAATCATCGATTGAGTCCTTGGTGTAGTCATAGGTGAATCGTGACCTAGGTTCGGTGTAGACCAAACTAGGATCACCACACACCTCCTCCTCGCTCTCCACATCGCATGTGACCTTGGAGCTTCGTGCCATAAGGCATGTACCGGCACTACAACAGATCCTAGAATCGGTGACGAATTGCCTGGTGACAAAATTCAGAACCGTCACTGAAAGTAACCATAGGTGACGGATTAGTTTTGGGCGTCACGTATGCTTGATAATGCGTGACGGTCGCGTTTCGCGTCACGGCAAACCGTCGCCGATTATCCGCACGACGGATTTTAGAGCGTCGTAGATGAAGCTGTCACCGATTGTTCGTGGGACCAATGAGTTAGCAATTGTGTTAAAAACGATAAAAGGACAAAGATGGGTTTCGAACCGAGGACCTAGTACAAAGTAAAACGTTTGCCATCTGGCTACCGTTCGGTTTTTGAATTGTTTGATTGGCCTACCATTTTGTAAACTCTATGTGCAGTACGTGGCATGTATAAACACGGATCGTTATAGTTAGGACTTGTGCGATCTTCCAAACAGTTTTCTTCTCTGTTCTTGCGAACGAGCGCCGTCAAGGGTATCCCTTGTCCAGGCGATCACGACATTCGCTGGCCCTTCATCTACAAGTCCCGGCGACTTGCGCCTATGCGATCACGATCCTAGCTAGCGAGGCTTCGCGGCAGGCCGGCGCACGGCGATAGGAAGCACATGTGAGTTCCTTTGAGATCTGTTATGAACTTGATTTGGATTGGTGTTTATGTTACACATTGTGATTTATTTGGACTTTGGTAAACAATTTTCACATCGATTAGTACAAATTGAATGGCATCATGACTCGAGTGGAACACATTATATATATTTTTGTAGGCGATGGATTGACAGTGGATTACTCATGGGTGCAAGTTCACCCCTTTTTACATACAAGGTGTCCGCGAGTTTATGGAGTTTGTGCACGCAAACTGCAACGAAGGTGCATCAATATTGTGCCCATGCCAAAAATGCCTTAATATTACGCAGCAAACTCAGGACACTGTTGAGTATCACTTACACGTCAATGGTATGGTCGTTTCATACACAAAGTGGAGTTGTCATGGAGAAGATGATGGTCCTGATGAAAACTATGATCATAGTTTGTATCAAAGCGATGACGATGATGATTATGATGATGGAAATGAGAATCATAATGATCATGTTGACAAGATGTTAGATGAGCTGCATGATTCTGGTGACAGAGGCCCAAGTGACACTAATTTCTATGCGAACCTCATCGAAGAAGCTAAGAAAGAGCTTCAAGAGGGATGCACCACTGAGACGAGGTTGTCATTCATTATGAAGATGCTTTACATGAAATCATACAACCGGGTCACAAATAGAGCTTTTGATCAATTTATGGCTGTCTTATGTGCTGCTTTGCCCAAAGTGAATTTTCCCAAGTCCTATGCTGAAGCTAAGAGTGTTCTTTCTGAGATTGGGCTTGGTTATGACACAATTCATGTTTGCAAGTATGATTGTGCTCTGTTTTGGGGAGACCATACCAAAAAAAACTCATTGTCCCGAGTGTGGATTTTCAAGGTGGAAAGACCCGGAAGCAAAGAGAAAGATTCCCCACAAGGTGCTTCAATACTTTCCTATAATCCCAAGGTTACAGAGATTTTTTGTTTCCAAGGAAGCGTCGATGAACACCAAGTGGCACAAGGAGAAGAGGGTTGTACAACCGGGTATTTTGAGGCACCCAGCTGATGGTGAAGCATGGAAGCACTTTGACAAGGAGTTTGGATGGTTTGCTTCAGATGCCCGTAACATAAGGCTTGGTATTGCGACATATGGATTCAACCCATATGGAAACATGAGTAGTTCATACAGTATGTGTCCAGTTTTTGTCATTCCATACAACTTCCCACCATGGATGTGCGTGGATCAATCCAATTTCATGATGTCATTGCTAATCCCTGGAAAAAATTCACCAGGAAAGGATTTTCATGTATTTATGCAGCCATTGATAAAAGATATGATGAAGCTATGGAGTGGCGTGGGCACATATGATGCGTGCACAGGTAGAGAGTTTCCGTTGCATCTTTGCGTTTCTTTGGTCGATTCATGACTATCTGGATATGCCGATGTCGTAGTAGCACAAGAGGGTTTTTCGCGTATGCGCTGCGATAAGGATCCTTGCTACGAGTCTTTGCATAATAAAATTGGTTATATTGGTCATCGTCGATTTCTGCCTCACGATCACAAGTGGAGGAGTAGCAGAGCCTTCAATGGAAAACCTGAACCTAAGGATGCACCAACAAATTTCACACTTGCAAAAATAGAGGCGAGGGTACAGAGAGTTCAGGATTACAGGCCAGGGAAAATCCATCAACTAGGAAGAGAAAGCATGGCATGACTGGTGAGCCAACCTAGCACCTCAAGATCAGCTTATATGATCTGCCATACTGGTCAAGATTGAAGTTTGTTCACAACCTAGATGTGATGCACATTGAGAAGAACATATTGGACAATATCCTTGGTACCCTTCTTGAGCTTGATTGAAAGAACAAGGACACTGTTGGTGGTAGAATGGATTTGGAGAAATTTAATGTCAGGAAGAAGTTCTGGATGAAACCTGAGGCCAAGGGTTTTTCAAAGGAGAAAGCATCATGGACGCTTCAAAAGGAAGGCAAACAAAAATTGTGCAAGTATTTGGCCAACACTAGGTTCACAGATGGTTTTGCTCGAAACTTAGAAAGATGTGTGGACATCCTAGGGGGTAAAGTGCATGGTCTGAAGACGCGTGACTGCGACATACTTATGCAGCGTGTGTTGCCAGCTGGTCTGAGAGGGATTGCATCAAAGGCGATGTATGAGACCATTGCTGAACTGGGAAACTTTTTCAGGGAGTTGTGTGCCAAAACTCTAAGAGCATCTGTGCTGCGTCGAATGAAGGTTGAAATTGTCATAATTCTTTGCAAGCTTGAGCTGCTATTTCCCCCATCATTCTTTGATGTAATGGTGCACCTGGCTATTCATCTACCTGATGAGGCACTTCAGAGGTGGCCTGTTCAATATGGTTGGATGTATCTAGTTGAAAGAAGGCTCGGGTACCTGAAATCAACTGTGCGTAGCAAATCAAGGCCCGAAGGTTCAATTGCTGAGGGATATATCATGGATGAGTGCTTGCATCATTGCTCTAAATTTTTGGGTGATGTCATAGAAACCAGACATAACAAGCCTGAGAGGAACCAAGATAAGAAACAAAGAGTTGATCCGCTAGAGTTTGATATTTTTTCAGATGGAGACAGAGGCTTAGGACTATCCAAGTTGAAGTATTTTCCCAAAGAATTTGACAGTATGGTTTGGTATGTACTTTAGAACTGTGATGAGGCACAAAATTATATTCGGTAGGTCTATTTACCTTTTTATTAATCATTCAAAAATTTTAGTAATATTTTGTGTTATAGCAGTACCATTACTAATTTGTTTTTGATTTTTAGGACTTTCCGACAACAACTACAGAACAGGGTGTGAACAACATTGAGGCGGAACTAGAGAAAGAATTCTCTGCATGGTTTAAAAAACATGTCAGTAATTTGGAAAATGCTCCAGAAGATTTAAAATCACTAGCACTTGGTCCAGATGCTCGTGTAGTTGTACACCCTATGTGCAATGTAAATGGCGCTAGGTTCCGTTCCGTCGAGCGTGAGAAGAACATGAGGACTCAAAACTCAGGCATAATGACAAGGGGATCCGTTTCTGACAAACAAGATCAAGAATACTACGGTGTGATGAAGGAGGTTCTTGAGTTACAGTACCCGAGAAACAAGCACGGCGACAGATCTGTGTTCTTGTTCCCCTGTGATTGGTTTGACCTTGGAAGTAGGAAAACCACGAAGATGAAGGATGATGGATACTTTAAAAGCATCAATACGTCTGTATTGTGGTACAAGAACGCCCCTTTCATATTAGCTCACCAAGCAGAAACTTGTTTTTACTTGGAAGACACAAAATTTGGTGATCCTTGGAAGGTGGTGTAAACTTTCAAGCACAGGAATGTATACGGGCAATGCAGGTGCATACCAGGAAGACCTAGGCTCGGAAGATCCCATTGTTCACCAAATTGAGGACAAGGAAGATGAATATGTTGATGATCATGAAGACGACATGGCTGATCGCTCTGATGATGTGATATTTGTTGACTCTCAGGCTGTTAGACAACTAGCAGGGAAAAATGGTGTAAACAATGATATGGACCTGAGCGACGAAGAACAAGAAGACTTGGAACCGGTTGTCGATGAATTTGGGAGGAGCATTTCAGATGTTGATAGTGATATTGACTAGTACCTTATGAAAATGCGTTACTAAAATACTAGCACGGAGTTGTACTATTTGATACTAGTTATGGAGACTATTGCATTCAATTCCCAGTAACCATGTTATACACAAAATTATTAATTACAATGATATATATGGTCGTACTTAGATGTTTTTGCTTGTTTTTGTCATACTTACTTCGAGCAGCAAAATAGATTTACTGGAGATAGATACTTCTTTACGTGACACAACCTACGCGACAGACATGTCCGTCTAGTAAGTTGTGCACGCATAAAATTTGTAGCTCATAAAATATTCATAGATACCGATGAAATAAACTCAATTAACACGATTTTACTATAATTGGCAGCAACGACAGGCATAATATATTTCAGCTCATAAAAAAATTAATAGTACCATTACACTTAACCATGTCTTCAGACATACTAATGCCACATAATGAAAGGACCGTAAAATATTGTCTTAACATCTCATATTATTAGGTCGACAAATGACCCATGACCATCATAGTGAAAATGATCAAGGCTACTAAAGTTCCACATTTGGAACATAGAAGGCAAATAGGAAAGCCCCCTTACGCCCCACGTACAGCATGAAAAACATCTTGTCTCCAATTCGCCGAAATCCTCCTGTGACATCACTTCCCTCCACCCAGCTCAGCATACTCGGCCATCCTCAGGAGAAATTGAGTACGACCCTTTGACCTTTGTGTATTTATCACACACAATTGTGATATCACCATATTCAGCCATGTCTTCAGGGACAAGGCGTCGCGGGAGTTTCTGTTCTTGGTCCACATGCACAATGTGAACATTTGTTAATCGGAAAATTACAGGCACAATAAAGTAGATCACTCATACTTACCAGCTCTTTCTTCTGACAATTTGTCCAGCTTAATGTGTGGATCAGAGACTCACATTTTCCAACTTGATAAGTCCCAGCTCCATGTTCATCAACCAGCATGTCAATGATGTCAACATTGCTGACCACTGACTCCATCATTCTCCAGTTAATTATGGTTCCATCAGTGGCATGCATAGCTGTAGCGTCCCCAACCTTTAATAAGATTGAGTCCCCTGTGTTTACAATGCTAGTCCCTGGATCAATAGCTAGCATCCACAGTTTAGATGTAATATCAAGAAACAAAGGTCATATACAACTTTATAACCAGGAATAAAATAATTTTATTACATCAAACATAGCTCATTGGCTATTTACATTACATTGCAGCGGAATAACTATAGTCATGGGTCCTTCATCTTCAAAGTGCCACAGGCAGATGTTGGTTGTAGACTTTATAATCCTAATCAATCAATCTTCACTAAATCAATCAAACCTGCAACATCATAAGTTACAGCCACAAGGGTCAATACATTTGAATTGTATTGGCAAGTGATACCTTAGTATATTTTAAGTGGACTATAATACTATATGCATTTGGCTGGTGGAGCTTAGGCTTGCTTTGCTCAAAATAGATTTTTCCTTAACTTTTGAAAACACTAAGTTTTGTTTGGCAAAAACACCCAAGGCATCTATCAATCAAAGACTCTAGATCCACTCAGGGCATCTACCAATCAATGACTGAAGATCCTTTTAACCCTTGTTCACCCACAAGTTTTATTTAGAAATTGGAGTGATGAGATTTTTGAAGTTTCCATGTCTTGATGCTCAAATTGTCCTTTACCAGGGACATGGCTAAGTACTTAGGTTTTACACTCTGCAGAGGTGGTGCACTTTCCCCACAAGCCTTGGTTTCCCAAGACATGATCCTGTAGCCTTTCCTTAGTCAAATGGACGCGCTCCAACCTATCATCCCATCTACCACCCTCTGTCCAAGAGACTAAGTTCTAGCATCCTAAGATCATGGCAGAGCCCATAATGCCAAGTGGTTGCACTTGAAGCTTCTCAACATATGACATCTCAAATCTCTTTGTTCCTGGGTGGCCATCCACAAGTGAGATACACAACCCAAGTCCATGGCCTTGTGAACCACTCAACATATACCATTCTTTCCATTCCACCCAGGTGATTCATTAACTTAGTTGTTTTGTTAAATAAAAACAAGTCCAAAGTCTTAGAATATTTTTCCATAGTGTGAATATATAAACCACCCTTGTTTTCTAATAGCTAGGCTAAGCATGATAGTAATAGGAATCTTGACTTAGGTAATTTTCACTAAGGTTTCACCTAATAGGTTTTCCCAAAGCATAGTTTATACTTAGCAAAAACCATGCAAGTCCTATACTTAGAAAAATAATACTAATGCATATATAAAATATAGGAATGGAATATTCATGATGATATCACTTGCCTTTTTGGTAGAGGGTATAGGTTCACTCCTTGTCCTTGCAACACTCACACTCTTCAAGTCACTACAATTCAATCAAGCAAGGCACAAACTTAATCTACCAATCAAGCAAAACTACACACATAAAATAACAAAGTCAAACAAACAATTTTTCACACACAAAGTAATGAGATCTAAGTCATGCATAAGCATGCAAAGGTTGGTTCTATTGTAAGGATGGTCTTCACTAGGCTTCTAACTTTGTAAGTTCCAAATTGGTCATTTACCAAAATGGCAAAGTCATTTGCAAAGAGGGTCTCTATTAGATTCCTAAACTTTGTAAGATCCAAATTGGTCATTTACCAAAGTGGCAAAGTTCAAGTAATGCATGCAAGCATGCCAAGCTTTGATTTGTTTGAAAAAGGGGTTCCTAATGGGTCATAGACATTTGGGCACACCTATTGGTCATTTTGTGAAGTGGCTAAGTCATTTGCAAAAGGTTTCACTATAAAACCATTTTCAAAACAAGGTGTCATTCTATGTGGTGTAGAAATATTTTTACTAAGGCACTAACCTATAGGGTTCACCAAATGAGTTGCTATTGCAAAACTTGGTGTTTGGGTCAGTAGGTTTGGTCCAAAACATTTTCTCAAAGTTTTCTTTATGAAAGCATTTTCATAAACAAAACAATGGTTTTTAATTAGCTAGAAATGGACTAAACTAATTAATCCATCCTATTCTTTTCCAAAATCATTTTCCAAACTATGGGTTGGTTCCTAGGGTCAGTAAGGTCACAACAAACTAAATTGCAAAGGTTTTAACCTAAATATCATTTTTAAATGATTTTTCTAATATTAGCAAGCACACAAAAGAATCTGCAAAATCAAACAAGCTAACAAATACTATTTGCTAAACTAAGGGCAGGGTTGGCTAGAGCTTGTCTTGCTGATTCCAACGACATCAAATTTGTAAAATTTGGACGTGTGGATCAAAAGATACATGGGTTTGAAAATGGCAAAAGTTTCTGTTTTCAAATCTCTAATTCAGATCTAATACTGGCCACACGGCGTGTTCTTACTGGTCGATACCGGTTCGGCCGGATCGAGTGCTGCGGTGCGTTAGATCTAAATTGGATCGTGCGGCTTAGGTAGCGTACCTCTTCGGCGTTAAGTGAACTAATCGTGTCCGATGGATCTGCATCTAACGGTCGCTGCTTGCTTGACCTAAAAGGAGCGGCGATGCGGCGGCTGCTGGCGGCGGAGTGATCGGTCGATGACGGTGCCGGCGATGCAGAAAGCGAGAGAGAAAGAGGAGATGCTCACCAGGCTCAGGAGGTCATGGTGATGCTCGGGGAGGTGTTGGACGAGGGCGCCGGTGCGATCGCGATTGCTCGCCGGAGTTCTTTGCGGCGGTTGGCTCGATTCTTTGTCGAGGACGTTGCTGTGGTTCTCTCCGAAGCGAAAAGAAGGCTCGGTTATATGCGCAAGATCGAGACGGAGTCGTGTGCGTGAACGAGAGGGGTCGGGGTGGTCTTGTGCTTACCAGAAGAGTCGCCAGAGTTTGCAGACAGACGGTGGCGCTCAGGTTGATGACGAGGCATCGCTGTAGTTCACCCCGAGGCAAAACAAAGGCACGGTAAGATACGGGTGATCATGGGGTTCACGTGAGCATGATCGAGAGGTGCTGGGACGGACGGAATTCACCTGGAAGGTTCGCCGGAGAAACGGCAGACGGCGGTGTGGTGCTGTGGTCGTCGTTGTCGAGGCTCTGGGGTACCCGCGGATGAATGGGTGGTATGGATAGATGCGTCTGGATGCGTGGAGTATGCTCGTATGTTCGGGGAGGCAGGAGGCGGTGTGACTTGGCCGGAATTGCGGCTATTTCGTCGGGCGAGAGGTGCTCGAGGGAGGAATTGAGGCGGCTGAGGCGAGCTCGGGAAGGTGCGAGGAAAACGGAGGAGAGAGCGAGGCGATTAAAAGGGCGAGGTCACGGCGAGGTTTAATGCACGGATTAACGCGGATTGATGGAGCTATCAACGGGTAGAAACTGCCGCGCGGTAAGGGGGAGAAGGGGTCGCGCGGGGAAGAAGAAGGAGGTGGCGGTGGGGTCTTCTGGTCAGTGGGAAAAGAAAGGAAGGAGGGGTCCACCTGTTAGTCTCTGCGTGGGTTTGTTTGACGGTGAAGAAAAACGGTTCGGGATGTGGGAGAGAGAGGTAGGGTCGTCTCGTCAGCGAGTGAGGGAGAGGGAGAAGTGGGTCCCGGTTGTCATTGACTCAGCGGGTCTGAAAGTTGGTGTCAAATGTTTTCCTTCGGGGAGGGAGTCTTTGGGCTCATTGGGCCTATTAATTTGAGTCTGTTGCACTATTTTTTTTTGTCTAAATTCTTTTCTGTTTTGAATTTCAACCAATTATTCAAACAATCAAACAACACTCAAATTCACTTTGAATTTGGTTCTGTTTGGCAACATAATCCAAATCTCAAAATGAAATATTTATTTATTTTAAGATCCATTTAATAATTAAAGAAAATGGATCTTTAGTTTATTAATAGTGTTTGATTTATTTAATAAAATTTCCATTTGAAATCCAATTATTTCAAACCCAAACCAGAAGGTTTAATTTGAAAAATAAAAGAATACTTGGAAACTTATTTAAATAAATAAATAAGTTTTGGTGTTTTAATTAAAATTGGAAAGCCTTTACTTAAATAAAATTGGATATTTAAATCCTTATTATTTTATTTAAATAATCCTTTACTCATTTTAATCAAAGCAAAACCTTTTAATAAAAGATTTCAAAGTAGTAATAAAATACTTGGTGTTCATTTAAAATGGGAAAAGCTTTTACTTAAATAAAATTGGATATTTAAATCCTTTATTTTATTTAAATAAACCTTTACTCACTTTATCAAAACAAAATATTTTATTTCAAAAGTTTGGCCAAAATTAATTTGGCTTATCTTTTCATTTGAAACCAAAGTCTTTTATTAAAAGATCTAAAACAGTGTTTCCAAAACAATTTATTTTCCTTTGATAAATGTTTATCCTTATAAATCCCTTTAGGATTATTTATTCACCAAAGGGTATGGGCTTTTGGTAAGGGCTTTAAAGGCTTTGGAAATTTCAATTTCCTTCTCTTATTATACTTCTAAGATTTTGCTTATGGTTCCAAACTAAGTGAAACCAATCTCTAAGGTCTTTCTTGATCCTTTGAGAAAGTTTGTTGATCAACTTTGGTATGGATCAAATCCATAGATTTGGAGATACTTTGGAAATTGATTTCCTTCCATTAGGGCTTAGGGTTTTGGATTTATTTTCCAGGTGTTCAAATTTTCCAGATACATTCATTGAGGAATGCATTTCCCTTGATTTGGATTTTTGTTGAATTCAAACATCTGCCAAGGTTTGTTCAAGATGGGATTTCAAGTCTCCTTTTAGAAACAAAAGTTTCTTTTCACCCTGATTTTCAACAAAAAATTATTTTGTTATTTTATTTTTCACATTACAAGATTTGGAAAATCTTGGGATGTGACAGGCTACCACCCTTAAAATAAACTCGTCCCGAGATTTGGGGAGGCTAGGGTTACAAGTCGGCTCAAACAGCTAGGGTACTACCACCCTTAAAATTTTTCCAACTAAACTACATCTTGGTTTGCTTGGAATCTTGGAAAACTTCTGCATCGTGTCCTTTATTTCCATACTTGACTCATGGGCTAAGGTTGGGTTTCTCCATAGACTTGTTTATCTTGTTCTTCATCTTTTCTGGGCAATTGCTTACATAGTGTCCTGGTTTCTTGCAATTGAAACAGTGGATATCTTGGAGTTCTTTACGTTGCTCTTGTGGACAAGTGGCTACATAGTGGCCTGGTTCCTTGCAGTTGTTGCACACTACTTGGCCGATCTCTTTATTCTTCGGGTTCTCTGGGCATCCACTGGGGTAGTGTCCCATTTCCTTACATTTACGACATTGCACAAGGCTCATGTCTTGCTTTGGTTTCTTGGGCTTCTTTGATCCTTTGAATTGGGTTGTCTTGTTTGGAGGTATAGGTGGTCCTTTTCCTTTGTCATCAACATTCTTGGCATACTTGGATCCTTCTTGTTTCCTTTGTTCAACAATAGCATAGATGGGGCATTGGATAGGAACATGGTCATTTCCTTCACAAAGGTAACAAGTAACTTGAGATGTGGGGCATTGGCCAACTAGATGTTCCTCTTCACAATTGGGGCATTGATCTTCATGCTCCTTGGGAGTGTGATCCTTGTCTCCACAAATAATGCAAGCTGGGGCTCCATCTAGAATAATATTCTTGTCATCCTTGTTGTCATACACTCTTTTGGGATAGTTTTCTTCCATGCTGATCATTTGATTAGTCACCTTAAGCATCAGTTGGGATTGTTCTTCCAAAAACTTTTGCAAGGTAGGGTCTTTATCACTATTGTTAGCTATGAACTGAGTTGTTAGTTGGTTCAACTAGTGTTGGGTTGCTATGAGTTCTCTCATGCTGTCCTCTTGGTTGTTGTTGTTGTTGTCACCATCCTTGATGTTGGAGTCTCTTGGAGAAGTCATCTGTTTGGGGTTGGATTGGGATTAGAATAGGCAAAAGGTTTTCTAAGAAGTCAATTCTATTCACACACTTCACATTTCACACAAGCAAAAATGCAAGCAATCACAAACCAAACATTTCACTCAAACAAAGGTCAAGCACATTTTTAGGCAACAAAATATTTTTGTTACACCACATAAGTTGATGTGTTTGTCTTAAACTAGATATGGTGGTCCATCTACATGGTTTACTTGTGATCTTTCCATCCTTCTTGGTTGATTCTTCGTGATTGAGATCTTTGTTTCCTTGGAGAATTTTTTGTGTCTTGGTCACAAATCTTCAAAGGTGATGATGGTTCTTTCTAAGTTGTGTTTCCTTAGTCTTCAAGTGAAATGTTACTCAAGACTTGTAGTCTTTAGTGATATCCAAGTTGAAGTCCTTGGTGTACATGTTGAAGATGTTGAAGAAGTTGAAGTCATTAGAGTTGGAAGTGTTGAAGAAGTCTTTTGCTCATGATGAAGTCTTTGGTCATGGGGTAGGCTTTTCCATCAAGTTTTGAAGTAGAAGAGAAGTAGAGTTGAAACCAAAATGGTTGAGGAAAGAGTTTACAAGATTGTTTTTGTAAATAAGTTTTGGAACAAAATACAACTCCTATTTTTCTAAGGGTTTTTGTCCAATCCTAGGGTTACAAATCCTACAGGCAACACAATGCTCTGATACCATCTGTAGCGTCCCCAACCTTTAATAAGATTGAGTCCCCTGTGTTTACAATGCTAGTCCCTGGATCAATAGCTAGCATCCACAGTTTAGATGTAATATCAAGAAACAAAGGTCATATACAACTTTATAACCAGGAATAAAATAATTTTATTACATCAAACATAGCTCATTGGCTATTTACATTACATTGCAGCGGAATAACTATAGTCATGGGTCCTTCATCTTCAAAGTGCCACAGGCAGATGTTGGTTGTAGACTTTGTAATCCTAATCAATCAATCTTCACTAAATCAATCAAACCTGCAACATCATAAGTTACAGCCACAAGGGTCAATACATTTGAATTGTATTGGCAAGTGATACCTTAGTATATTTTAAGTGGACTATAATACTATATGCATTTGGCTGGTGGAGCTTAGGCTTGCTTTGCTCAAAATAGATTTTTCCTTAACTTTTGAAAACACTAAGTTTTGTTTGGCAAAAACACCCAAGGCATCTATCAATCAAAGACTCCAGATCCACTCAGGGCATCTACCAATCAATGACTGAAGATCCTTTTAACCCTTGTTCACCCACAAGTTTTATTTAGAAATTGGAGTGATGAGATTTTTGAAGTTTCCATGTCTTGATGCTCAAATTGTCCTTTACCAGGGCATGGCTAAGTACTTAGGTTTTACACTCTGCAGAGGTGGTGCACTTTCCCCACAAGCCTTGGTTTCCCAAGACATGATCCTTCAGTAGCCTTTCCTTAGTCAAATGGACGCGCTCCAACCTATCATCCCATCTACCACCCTCTGTCCAAGAGACTAAGTTCTAGCATCCTAAGATCATGGCAGAGCCCATAATGCCAAGTGGTTGCACTTGAAGCTTCTCAACATATGACATCTCAAATCTCTTTGTTCCTGGGTGGCCATCCACAAGTGAGATACACAACCCAAGTCCATGGCCTTGTGAACCACTCAACATATACCATTCTTTCCATTCACCCAGGTGATTCATTAACTTAGTTGTTTTGTTAAATAAAAACAAGTCCAAAGTCTTAGAATATTTTTCCATAGTGTGAATATATAAACCACCCTTGTTTTCTAATAGCTAGGCTAAGCATGATAGTAATAGGAATCTTGACTTAGGTAATTTTCACTAAGGTTTCACCTAATAGGTTTTCCCAAAGCATAGTTTATACTTAGCAAAAATCATGCAAGTCCTATACTTAGAAAAATAATACTAATGCATATATAAAATATAGGAATGGAATATTCATGATGATATCACTTGCCTTTTTGGTAGAGGGTATAGGTTCACTCCTTGTCCTTGCAACACTCACACTCTTCAAGTCACTACAATTCAATCAAGCAAGGCACAAACTTAATCTACCAATCAAGCAAAACTACACACATAAAATAACAAAGTCAAACAAACAATTTTTCACACACAAAGTAATGAGATCTAAGTCATGCATAAGCATGCAAAGGTTGGTTCTATTGTAAGGATGGTCTTCACTAGGCTTCTAACTTTGTAAGTTCCAAATTGGTCATTTACCAAAATGGCAAAGTCATTTGCAAAGAGGGTCTCTATTAGATTCCTAAACTTTGTAAGATCCAAATTGGTCATTTACCAAAGTGGCAAAGTTCAAGTAATGCATGCAAGCATGCCAAGCTTTGATTTGTTTGAAAAAGTGGTTCCTAATGGGTCATAGACATTTGGGCACACCTATTGGTCATTTTGTGAAGTGGCTAAGTCATTTGCAAAAGGTTTCACTATAAAACCATTTTCAAAACAAGGTGTCATTCTATGTGGTGTAGAAATATTTTTACTAAGGCACTAACCTATAGGGTTCACCAAATGAGTTGCTATTGCAAAACTTGGTGTTTGGGTCAGTAGGTTTGGTCCAAAACATTTTCTCAAAGTTTTCTTTATGAAAGCATTTTCATAAACAAAACAATGGTTTTTAATTAGCTAGAAATGGACTAAACTAATTAATCCATCCTATTCTTTTCCAAAATCATTTTCCAAACTATGGGTTGGTTCCTAGGTCGATAAGGTCACAACAAACTAAATTGCAAAGGTTTTAACCTAAATATCATTTTTAAATGATTTTTCTAATGTTAGCAAGCACACAAAAGAATCTGCAAAATCAAACAAGCTAACAAATACTATTTGCTAAACTAAGGGCAGGGTTGGCTAGAGCTTGTCTTGCTGATTCCAACGACATCAAATTTGTAAAATTTGGACGTGTGGATCAAAAGATACATGGGTTTGAAAATGGCAAAAGTTTCTGTTTTCAAATCTCTAATTCAGATCTAATACGCCACTTGGCGTGTTCTTCTTGGTCGATACGGTTCGGCGGATCGAGTGCTGCGATGCGTTAGATCTAAATTGGATCGTCGGCTTAGGTAGCGTACCTCTTGGCGTTAAGTGAACTAATCGTGTCCGATGGATCGCATCTAACAGCCGCTTGCTTGACCTAAAGGAGCGGCGATGCGGCTATTGGCGTGAGTGATCGGTCAATGACGGTCTGGCGATGCGAAGCGAGAGAAAGAGGAGATGCTCACCGGGCTCGGAGGTCATGGTGATGCTCGGGAGGTGTTGGCCTGACGAGGGCGCTTGGGTGCGATCGCGATTGCTCGCGGAGTTCTTTGGCGGCGGTTAGCTCGATTCTTTGTCGAGGACGTTCTGTGGTTCTCTCGGCGAAAAGAAGGCTCGGTTAGATCGTAAGATCGAGATGAGTCGTGTGCGTGAACGAGAGAGGGTCGGGTGGTCTTGTGCTTACCGGAAGAGTCGCTGGAGTTTGCGTGCACGGTGGCGCTCGAGTTGATGACGAGGCGTCGCTGTAGTTCACCCCGAGGCAAAACAAAGGCACGGTAAGATACGGGTGATCATGGGGTTCACATGAGCATGATCGAGAGGTGCTGGGACGGACGGAATTCACCTGGAAGGTTCGCCGGAGAAACGGCAGACGGCGGTGTGGTGCTGTGGTCGTCGTTGTCGAGGCTCTGGGGTACCCGCGGATGAATGGGTGGTATGGATAGATGCGTCTGGATGCGTGGAGTATGCTCGTATGTTAGGGGAGGCAGGAGGCGGTGTGACTTGGCCGGAATTGCTGCGACAGCTCGTCGGAGCAGAGGGTGCTCGGGGAGGAATTGAGGCGGCCTGGGGGCGAGCTCGGGGAAGGTGCGAGGAAAGCGGAGGAGAGAGCGAGGCGATTAAAAGGCGAGTCACGAAGAGGTTTAATGCACGGATTAACGCGGATTGATGGAGCTATCAACGGGAAACTGCCGCATGTGAGGAGAGAAGGGTCATGGGAAGAAGAAGGAGGTGGCGGTGGGGTCTTCTGGTCAGTGGGAAAAGAAAGGAAGGAGGGGTCCACCTGTTAGTCTCTGCGTGGGTTTGTTTGACGGTGAATAAAAACGGTTCGGGATGTGGGAGAGAGAGGTGGGGTCGTCTCATCAGCGAGTGAGGGAGAGGGAGAAGTGGGTCCCGGTTGTCATTGACTCAGCGGGTCTGAAAGTTGGTGTCAAATGTTTTCCTTCGGGGAGGGAGTACTGGGCTCGACTGGGCCTATTGGGCTGAGTCTGTTGCACTATTTTTTTTGTCTAAATTATTTTCTGTTTTGAATTTCAACCAATTATTCAAACAATCAAACAACACTCAAATTCACTTTGAATTTGGTTCTGTTTGGCAACATAATCCAAATCTCAAAATGAAATATTTATTTATTTTAAGATCCATTTAATAATTAAAGAAAATGGATCTTTAGTTTATTAATAGTGTTTGATTTATTTAATAAAATTTCCATTTGAAATCCAATTATTTCAAAACCAAACTAGAAGGTTTAATTTGAAAAATAAAAGAATACTTGGAAACTTATTTAAATAAATAAATAAGTTTTGGTGTTTTAATTAAAATGGGAAAGCCTTTACTTAAATAAAATTGGATATTTAAATCCTTATTATTTTATTTAAATAATCCTTTACTCATTTTAATCAAAGCAAAACCTTTTAATAAAAGATTTCAAAGTAGTAATAAAATACTTGGTGTTCATTTAAAATGGGAAAAGCTTTTACTTAAATAAAATTGGATATTTAAATCCTTTATTTTATTTAAATAAACCTTTACTCACTTTATCAAAACAAAATATTTTATTTCAAAAGTTTGGCCAAAATTAATTTGGCTTATCTTTTCATTTGAAACCAAAGTCTTTTATTAAAAGATCTAAAACAGTGTTTCCAAAACAATTTATTTTCCTTTGATAAATGTTTATCCTTATAAATCCCTTTAGGATTATTTATTCACCAAAGGGTATGGGCTTTTGGTAAGGGCTTTAAAGGCTTTGGAAATTTCAATTTCCTTCTCTTATTATACTTCTAAGATTTTGCTTATGGTTCCAAACTAAGTGAAACCAATCTCTAAGGTCTTTCTTGATCCTTTGAGAAAGTTTGTTGATCAACTTTGGTATGGATCAAATCCATAGATTTGGAGATACTTTGGAAATTCATTTCCTTCCATTAGGGCTTAGGGTTTTGGATTTATTTTCCAGGTGTTCAAATTTTCCAGATACATTCATTGAGGAATGCATTTCCCTTGATTTGGATTTTTGTTGAATTCAAACATCTGCCAAGGTTTGTTCAAGATGGGATTTCAAGTCTCCTTTTAGAAACAAAAGTTTCTTTTCACCCTGATTTTCAACAAAAATTTATTTTGTTATTTTATTTTTCACATTACAAGATTTGGAAAATCTTGGGATGTGACAATAGCGTCAAGTATGTCTTTCTTATCCTGGGTCAGATTGTAATATGTTGTACAAGTTCAAATACTTAATTAAATGAATATTACTGAATCAAAATTAAGATTAATGCATGGTAGGTACGTTAACATTAAGATTGTTTAGGAACAAGGAAAAAATATCGTGCTAAACATAAAGCAACTACTTATTTTTTCATAAGGAAAAAACTAGAGACAATTCCATCGGTGACATTCTACACATTACAAAGTAGACTAGAAACCGAGCAAAATGGGTGAACCTAAATATTTTAGTGGATCTACATATATACATCCATTTTATATAAACTCGTAAACATCGTATATTTGTAAACGGAGGGAGTACTTCAAATAAGCAGTTACTTACATGGGTGGGTGATCGGTAGGTTGATCGACGTCACAGGGGTAGATGGACCTTGTGTGTCGATAGAGAAGACAACTGTTCCAACATCCATTGTAGACTCTAGCAAATTCTCTCCAATATTGGCCTTCAAGATATGTTACGCCATCCTTGTTGATACAATCAACGTTGAATTGAACCCTTCTTCCAGAACCACCTCGACCACAAAATCATTATCGTAATTAAATGAGTCGATGGCAAACTTCTTAAGGAAATTCGCTCTAGCATAGCGAGTATTAATCGAAGAAAAATGGAACAAGTTTAAAACATGACCAAATAACAGAAGCTATAATTCATGACAAAAGGGTGGAGCAGGAAAGACGATGATAATACAAAAATAAAACCGATCTGTCATTTCTTCAAAATTCTCTACAAGGGTGAGAATGAAAAGGACTTGATCTTGTCGCCAAGATGCACCCTTGGTGTCAAAACACCAAGGACACTACGAATCAAAAAAGAAAATTTAAAGATCATTGGCCGTACATTTTTGTCCAAATAGATCCAGTACATGCAAACTAGATAGGTTTGATTTTTACCGCAATGATCTTGCCCTTCGCCATCCCTCTCTCTCGA
This sequence comes from Avena insularis, assembly GCA_023614405.1. Lineage (NCBI taxonomy): Eukaryota > Viridiplantae > Streptophyta > Magnoliopsida > Poales > Poaceae > Avena > Avena insularis. Next base: position 98,222,397 of record CM042690.1, on the reverse strand, counting down.
TAGATCTGCGGCCTAGGCAAAGGTGGTTTAGATGGCGGCGCTGACTCCAACTATGCCTTTAGGGTTTGTTGGAGGGAGAGCGTATATATATGGTCCAACTATGCTTGCATGCCGGGCCTGGACCCAGTTGTAAGCTTAATTTATGGGCTCGACGTGATTAGCTTTAGCCGTTAGGCAAAACAAGGAAATATATTGATTACATTTAGTGCGCAGAGCAAGGAAATTGATTTGGTTTTGATTGCTCTGACTTAGTCGTCATAGTTAGGTCCTGTAAGAACCTCAATAGAATCTTGAGACTAACAAGGAAAGAATTAGCTATATTAATTAAATCCTTTACTTAGAATATTTTGCAAATTTTATGAAAAGTATTGGAAATAAGGAGTTTGCCTTTCATGTTTGTGGTTGTTTTTAGACATTCTGAAGGATCATCAGTATGTAAAGTACATAAGTTTCTGGTTTGAGATTGGTTTCAAAAACTTTTTGTAGTCCAAACTTACTTCAAACATTATTAGCTACAAAATAAAGCATCAAACCATCTAATTTAGTAAACAAATGCAGTGTGCATCAACATGAGAATTCAGATAACAAGTGCACCACTAACGCAACAGCAAACTCCATACACATTAACATAGTCTTAAACAACTGGGTATGATTGCCCAGCTTCCACCATACATAATAAAAACTTAGTCTTCAAATAGCACACAGTTTCTCTTCATCTCTAGGGGGACAACACAAACATAAACTAAACTTGTGGAAACAGAACATGAGGGCCAACAACAGAACCGATAACCGGGATGAGGCCACCCTTGACGTACTTGTCGAGGAATCTGCCAAAGGCGGCATGCTTCGCCATGGTGTGGCCCTTGTGCTTCTACCTGCTGCCTACGCCAACGCCATCCGCGTGCTGGATCATGCTCTCTAAGTTCTTGGTGATGACATTGCCGCAGAATGGGCAAGATAGGTCCCCGCGGCTGCGGAAAGGTATCTGGCCACTCACCAGCCGCTTAAGATCAAAGCGGCTCTTGCGGTCCCTATCGTACTTGTCGTGGCCCACGTCGTCAGAGTCTTCCTGTGAATTTTTAAATACGTAAGAAGTGAGATAAACAGGAGCACAACAACGATCAAACGAAATAAGCTGTAAAAAATTAACAATGCTGACAAAATTATTCTAAATTGTTGTGGTGATAGTACTAACATTTGATGAATCGAGGACAGTTTTGTGTTGCGGTGATAGTACTAACATTTGATGAATCGAGGATAATGCTGTGTGACCAATATTTGATGAATCGAGGACAGTTTTGTTTAAGTGATATTGTGCTTCAGTTTTCAAGTTGGAGTTGTGGAATAAAGGAAACTAATGGTATTGTTTGCTCAATAATCCAACTGTTGTACGTGAATGAACATATTTTGTTTTCCTTTTCATATATAAACAAATGACTTATTCAAATAATTTAATATTGTTCATGGCCAAATAAATTTATAGTATAATGAATTAGAGATAATCCCGGCTTGTAAACCATATTACAAATTCCGCACGGGAGGTCTAAGTAGTGGCAAAACCTAAACCGTTGCATGTGTTAGGATTTATTTAATTACAATATGTAGTTAGAGATAATCTCCGCTTGTAAACCTCCCGTTCTGTTCCCTCTGTTTTTTCCAATCAAATTTACAATGAATGGTTTTCGTTCCCTCCACTTGTGTACCGAAATTTTTTGTTCCCACCTCTTTTGTTTTCCACCCGCCCGCCCATTTTGGCGCTAACAATTTGCCGCCCCCACGACACTTTAAAAACGGCGTGCCCCCACCTCCCGCATACCCATCCCCTAATTCCGTTCCTTGTTCACCGCCCACCTAGAACCCCATCGCCACTTTCCTCGACCCCAGATCTGTCAAGCAAGACGTTGGTTGCCGGCGGATTTCCCCTCTGCGGCGGGCGACATGTCCAGCAGTCTTTGAAGCGGCACACCACGCTGAAATGTGCTACCACCGACACCGAAGCAAAAGCGTAAACGCCCAGGTCATTTTTCTGTCGCCCTAGGTCTATGCCTCTTTCTAGATCAGTCAAGCATGAGTTCTAGTAGATCAACATGTGTAGATCGTTGTTCAAGATGCTGCAGCTTATGTGCAAGATCTAGGTTTTAGATCATAGACATGGTTCGAGATGCCTAGCACGTGTTGAACATGACACCCTATGATCCGAATCCTTCGACAATGTGCTTGTCTTGGGTTTTAATTTCATAGATCATGGTTCCAGATGCCATGAATGTGTTGAGCATGCCACCCTATGATCCGATCTTATAACTATGTGTTAGATTTAGGTTTCTGTTCCTACATAATGGTTCAGGTAATAGGGCACAACTTGTTGGATAAACCCTGCTTCTTGGCGTCTTAACTGACGCAACTGAACAACTTGATACCTAATACACGAACGACACTTAAGCGAACATGTTGTGATGAGGGTTTAGCGATTAAGCTGAATGACGATCTGAGATTTGGAGGCAATAGAATAATGTTTTGTGAGCATGTTAATTTTACAGTATGGATCACATAATTTTTGCTTTAATGATCTTGTCTACTCTGTTTGTACTAATGAGTATGATCATGACTTGCCTTTGCTTGATTTTTTCAGTTACTCAAGTCAAAACAGCAGACGCATATCAAAATGTTAGGAAACAAGTGATGGAGGAGAACGTGTCTCGTATGTACGAAGCGAATCAAGCTATCGAACATGGCAAGCCAATGGAGGATTTCATGGCGATGGCGCGTGAATTTGTGTTTGAATTGCTAAGAAACCGTGGCGGTGACAACACGGAAAGAGGCAAGTACGCAGGAGAAGGATATCACCGAGGACCCTAATTATGAACCTGATCCTGCCGACGAGCCCACTAATGATGATGTGTTTGTTCCGGATGAAGAGGACCATGATGTTGTTAAATCTTCCTCTAAGGTGAAGAAATGCAGCATTCTTCTGCCTTCACATGTAGGATATGTACAGATTGCTTTAATATTTATGGCTTGATCTATTAAAATGCAGGTAAGGAAAGGTTCTACAAAAGAAAAAAGCGGAAGCGCTCAAAAACCTTTGTGCCTCCAAATGTTTTAACAAGGTCAGCAGCAAATGCAGAGACTCAAGATGATGGTGAAACAGAGACCCCTACCCAGAAAGCAGGAGAAGGGGGTACTAATGGAAATGAATCCTCGCCCATGCTAATTCAAACCTCTAGAGGCAGCAACTCACCTGAGGAGAATGTGCTTATGCAGCGTGACGGAAGGTATTGACAGCACGTCTTACAATTTATTCACTGGTTTAGTTGCAAAATTTTCAATTGAAGTCTTGACTCTCGTTTTGTCACTGGTTTCAGTTGCAATTGTAGACAGGGGTGCTCTAAAGGAAAAGCGTAATGTACGCAAACCTACTATGGGGCATGGGGTACATGAGTGGTCTAGAACGAATGGAGGGGCTAAGATGCAGATCAACTTCACTCCTGGCATGAGGAGACCCACTGATCCTGTGCAAGCAGCAAAACTGAGTTCAGAGTGTGGCATTCACATACGCAGCAAGATGTCACTGGTAACCTACTGGAAGCAGTATGGTGACAAGGAAGGTCGTCTGCAAGATACTATTCCAAAAACCATTAAGTCTATAACTGTAAGTCCGTTAACCTCTTATTCATTTTCCATATAAAATGTCTCATTGGTGGATGATTTTTTAAAAATTCTGTCATTCGATGTTGATATGAATTTGTGTTCCATGTTATCTGCAGGGAAAATTTGCAATGGACAGCAGTGGTGACCTTGGCAAAGACATTTGCACCGACATTTTACAGAAAGGTATTCGCCAACAACGTTGGAGGCTGAAAAAGGTCTATTGGAAAGATGTTAAAGATCTAACCCGCGAGCAAGCTTTATTGTTGAAACCAAAAGAGGTAGACGAGGAAAGCTGGGCAGAGCTTCTTGATATATGGCATGATGAGCACTACAAGGTACACGATTCCTGTTATTTCAGCTACATCTATCCCAGACATACTACTGTACTGTGGAATACTAAATTCATGCATCTGTACATAGGCAATCTGCAAGAGTAACAAGAAGAACAGAGATGTTGTGACGAAGAAACACACCACTGGCTCAAGAAGCTTTGTTGCATATTACCATGCACTTGTGAGTATTCGAACTCTTCAGATGCAACACCTACTTCTTTTTGTGAACATGCCATACACACTTATAATTCATCGTGTCATAATTCTTGTAGAAATCTCAGAAGACCAAGGACGTCGATACCTTCCCGATTGCTTTCTTTAAAGCAAGCCACACTAACAAGGATGGTATGATGTCCCAGAAATCAGCAGAAGCTTATGTAAGTAAATTATTTTATGTGCTACACATTTCTCATTAGTTTGTCTAATTATTTGATTTCTTCTAACTCTGGACTTGCTATTTTTTTATCCTATTGTAGACTGAGATGGTGCTTCATAAAATGGGACCACACCCAGAAGATTGGATTCCCAAAACTGATCTGGAGATTGTTGAAGAAGTCCTGAGAGACCAGAACAATTCAAGATCAATTACTTTCCTTTCTAGCATCGGAGTTTCATTTGCTTCCAAGAGGTCTAGCGTCTCAGCTGGGCGCATCCGTGATTTAGAAGAAAAGTTATCAAGTTAGGAGCAAGATTCGTTGAATGCAGCTGAAAGGGTTCAACGCGAGATGGAGGAACGGATGCAAGAGCAGGAAAGGAGATTTGAAAAGATGAGAAAGAAGCAGGATGATGAACTTGAAGCAGTGAAAAAGTCCAGCGAAGCGAATCGTCTAGCATTTGAGAAGAGGCAGAAGGAAATGGATGGCATGCTTAGTTACCTATTGAGGATGTCGCAGAACTCCGGTCCAGTCCCTTGACTTGGGCCAAAATCTTCTTGCTAATGGTAAAATGGGTAAACATTGTTTTTTTATTCCTTTAGTCATTCGAGTTTGATATAGCAGTTTCAGTCTACCAGAATTTTAAAGTTTGCGTGTGATATAATTCATATTTATAAATTTTCTGCCATTTCAAATATTTGCTTCCATTTAATTTTGGTTCGTAATTTGCGTGGAATTTCAATTTTTAATCAAATTTCTCCGTGCAAAAAAATTGGTGACGGCGTCACATTCCTCCCGGCCCACAAGGCAGTTCCGAATGGGCCGGCCCAAAAAATGACACGTCATCATCGCGGGCCCCACATGCAGACGCCACGTCATCGTTGACGGCCCCACCTACATGCTGCCACGTCAGCGTCGCTGGACCCACCTGCCAGCTGCCATGTCATCTCCGCGGGCCCCACACGAAGGTGACACGTCATCGCATTGGCCCCACCTGTCAGATGCCACGTCATCATGGTGGGACCCACCTGCCAGATGCCACGTCATCATCGTCAGACCCACCTACCAGCTGCCACGTCAGCATCGTCGGACCCACCTGCCAGCTGCCACGTCAGCATAGTCGGACCCACCTGCCAGCTGCCACGTCATCATCGTCGGACCCACCAGCCAGCTGCCACGTCAGCATCGTCAGACCCACCTGCCAGATGCCACGTCATCATCGTGGGACCCACCTGCCAGCTGCCACGTCAGCATTGCAGGTCCCACCTGCCAGAATCCTCGTGACGCCATAAATCTTCCGTGACGGCATATTTCGTCAACGAATATGCTAAACGGTGATAGATTTTACTATTTTAGGTGATGTAGAAGGTCCGTCACGGATAACCTATCTTAGGTGATGCTGTAAGGACCGTCACCGAAGCTCAATCTTGCATGACGAAAATTTGTATTCCGTCACTGTAAAAGAATCTGTGATGGAGCTTCCGTGACGACCCTGGTGACGCCATGTTTTTGTCACAAGGGAGTACTTAGTGACGAAAATGGCATTTTTGGTGACGAAAGTGATTTGTCACAAAAACTCTTTTCTCTTGTAGTGTGGCGACCTTGGGAGTGATGGAGTCATCAACATAGTCTTTGGTGTAGTCATATGTGAAGAGTGACTCGGGTTCGGCAAAAGCCAAACCGGCCACTCCCACAACCTTCTCCTCATCTTCACTCTTTGCACCAGATAAGTACTCTTGGCCTAGGAAGCCTTTGCCATCGCGCTTCTTGTTCCTCTTGTACCTCTCGTTGATGGGGTTTGGCTTTAATATTGGCTTGGTGCCCTCTTCATACTTGGGCTTGTCAAGTCTCTTCTCATATGGGAATTTGTCGACAGAGTGATCTGACTCATCACAATTGTAGCAAGTCCTCTTCTTCTCACTTAGCCCGGTTGAACTTCTTCTTCTTCGGAACTTCAAGTTCTTGGTGAAGAGAGCAACTTGAGCTAGCATGTCGTTAATGCCATCACTATCACTCTCTTCTTCATTTGCAACACTTTCTTGCACATACTTGGCCTTCAATGCTAGGGGATGAGAAGGCCCAATGGCATGATTGATCTCCTTGATCTTTTGTCCTTCATCTGCCATATTATCCGTGGCAACAAGATATGATACTAGATCATCAGGAGAGAAGTGGCGAGCTGAATCTAGGAGTTGCAAGTTCAAGGCAAGCTACTTATCGGAGGTGTCGATCATGGAGACAATCTTGGACTTGATGAGATCATCATTCAAGTTGAACCCATCATCATACTTGTCACGGCCAAGACCATCAATCTTCACACGGAGGGCAACAAGTCTCTTGTATGCTTCTACGATGGACTCACCATCGTGGTTCATGAACATGTTCATCTCTGACTTGGCAGCTTCATACTTGGAATTTTGGATAAGGGATGTTCCCTCTTGGAGAATGACAATCCTTTCCCAGAGCTCTTTTGCGGTGGGGATGTTGCTAACTTGATCATAGAGAGTGCGGTAAATGGCACTCCTTATCTTGTCACATGCCATTGCATTTAGTTGACGGTCATAGTATTCTCTCGGAGTGAGATTGTTGGGATCTTGTGGATAGAAGCCCTTGCCCACAATCTCCCAAAGCTCAACACTGCAGCTGCAAAGATGAGATTCCATAGAAACTTTCCAATGAGATAAGTGAGTTCCATCATAATGAGGTGTGGGACCCGAACTATTAATGTGAGGCATGATGTTCTTTTGTTTAGGATATATATACGGAAATGGATTAGGAGGCATAGAGGCTTTCATCGGGTCACTCTCACTAGAGGCCTCGTTCATGGCCTCCTTACCGGTGTCCATCAGCCTCCCTTGAGGTACCACTGATGGTCCGCCAAGCATGACCCCCTCGCCCATCCATGTAACACGTCCCTCAAAGAAACTTATTCGGACAAGGAGATTGAAATCCGCCTTAGCCTTTTCAAGGGACTATTTTGCAAAGAGTTCATGGAGCTCCTTGACCGAATAAGTCTTTCCCTCATCATCATTAGAGAAAACCATCTTTTCTCTTAGGCGGTAAAGCCCTTAGAAGAGCACTAGGCTCTGATACCAATTGAAAGTGTAAGATGGTTTACCTAGAGGGGGGTGAATAGGTTTCTACAAAATTCTTTAACCTTTTGCAAGTTTTAGGCTTAGCGGAATATAAGTGTGCCTAAAATGCAAACTAGGTGAGGCAACCTAAATGATGATACAAGATACTTCAAGCACGAAGGCTATCACAAAGTAAACAACACAAGTAAGAAATCGGTTTAAGGAATAAACGAAGCACGTGGAGACGAAGATGTATTCCCGTGTTCACCACCTTTGGGAAGGGGGCTACGTCACGTTGGAGAGGTGTGAGGTTCCATGAAGGATTCCCCAACGCCACGAAGGCTCACCTTCTTCTTCGAGCCTATCCCATGAAGGAATAGCTCACTTACTCGTGGTAGACTTTAAGGTAGTCTCCAAACCCTCACAAACTTTCCACGGAGCAAATCACAAGCCGAATGCCTCTGGGCGACCCTAGCCGCCTAGGGTTTCCCACAAACCCAAGAGTAACAGGCTAAATCGATGAACTCAAGGGGGGATGAACTTTGGCTTGGTGGAAAGGTAGATCGGGACCTCCTCTTGCTTTCTACCAAAGGGATTTGGAATTGGTTGGGTAGAATGGGAGATCCTCAAGGAATTGTGTTTCAACAATGGAAAGAGAGAGCTACAATAATGAGTATGTAATGGAATGCCTAACTCTTAGTGGAGAAGAAAGGGGTATTTATAGTCCGGGGTGAAAAAGGAGCCGTTTGGAGGATCACTGACCAAACCGACAATAAGTTGATTGGAGCTGTCTTGCGCCGAAATTCTGGCGATTAGCTCAAGGACGGTTGTTCTTGAAAATCCGGCGGCGACCGAGAATTCGACATAAACCGAAACCTGACAGTCTCCGATTCTGACGCAGCGTCGGGAATTTCCGGCGGTGATCGGAAATTCAATGGCCACTCGGTGGCGGAAATCTTCTTGATTTCAGGACTCTTCATTTAGCTCTTTTTAACAACGACTTCGACTTTTCTTGAGAGGGTGTGTGGTGAGGGCGATATTATGTGTGTGTGGTGTAGAACATCCCCAAAGAGCTCATCGAGATCACCCTCTTAATAGTCCGGTGCTTCCTATTAGACTCAAGCACAAAATAAGAGAGAAAAGTGAAAACTTGGCTCTTCACTTCATAAACAAATGGGGGGTCACATATCACTTCTCATCATAACCCGCGGACAAATACCTATTGGGATACTAGTAGAAACATTAGTCCACTCTCTAACTCCGATGTCATGGTTAACCAAAAATTGGATAAGGGCACTTTGCCATTTCATAGAGTGTGATGTGTATGGAGTCGGTAATTGAGTCCTAGAGCATTTTTTTACTTGTAGTAATGTGCGTGGTTAGCAAGGATGGTATGTTCGGAAGCTGTTCAAGTAGCTTAGGTCAACTTGCCGTGGCTCATGGAGCCAGTCGCTAGGCACCCCCAAGGGGTTCTCTTTACTTGGCATTTTATCGAGCACTTACGGGTTCATTTTGGCGAGTCCCTGAGTGTGGTACTTAGCGGTTCGAGTCGTAAGCCCAAGGTAGAGAAGGACGTATTGCATTGTTATGTAAGCGTGTCTCTCCTCTTGGCTCGAGGATCTAGTCGCTTGGTGACTCTGAGGACAACTCTCGTACTTGGCATTTTCCTAGATGGGTCGACGCTTAGTTACCGAGGGCTCGCCCGCAGTACTTAGCTACGCGAGTCACTGCATCCAGGGTTGAGGAGTACGAGGTGCTATGAGAAGAACCACCGATCGTCTTAGCTCGGGAAGACACTCGAGTGAGGCGACTCCAATGGTGGCTCTTGGTTTGGAGTTTTTTGTGGATGGATCAAGGCTCGAGTGACCTTGGTGCCCTTGAGCCGCACTACTTAGCCGTATCGAGTTGCACTACTAAGGGTTGACGATTGGTTTTAGCGTATTTTCTATGTTGTACGAGTGCGATTGGCACAAGGGATGGCAAGTAGACACAATTGTGGGCAAAGTACTTTTCTTCATCATGAGCACACGGGCATACAAGTTGATGTTCTAGGTATAGAACTTGCGGAGAAGATTGATGTTCCACGGTCGCTCGACGTTGAGTTTGTCGTTGCTATGGACATCAATGAGGTAGTAGGCGTCGTTTCCTAGGACCCTGCCGATGGAGAAAGGTCCCTCCCATGGAGTGGAGGGCTTGTGCATCCCCTTTCCTTGGATGAGGCGTAGGACGAGGTTTCCCTCCTGGAAGGTGCGAGTCTAGAATCGGGGGCTGTGGTAGCGGCGGAGGCCTTGCTGGTAGATGGCGGTGCGTGAGCGAGCTAGGTTGCGCGCCTTGTCTAGGAGGTCGGTCCTGTCATGGCAGGAGGCTTTGTTGTCTTCTTCCATGTAGTTGACCACTCAAGGTGAGTTGTGCTCGAGGTCAGTGGGCATGACCGCTTCAGCGCCGTACACCATGAAGAAGGGGGTGAACCCCGTCGAGTGATTGACGGAGGTATGTATGCCCTAAAGCACCAAGAGGAGTTCTTCGACCCAACAGCCTGGCGTGCGCTCGAGGGGGGGATGGATTGCGGCTTGAGGTACCACTGATGGTCCGCCAAGCATGACCCCCTCGCCCATCCATGTAACACGTCCCTCAAAGAAACTTATTCGGACAAGGAGATTGAAATCCGCCTTAGCCTTTTCAAGGGACTATTTTGCAAAGAGTTCATGGAGCTCCTTGACCGAATAAGTCTTTCCCTCATCATCATTAGAGAAAACCATCTTTTCTCTTAGGCGGTAAAGCCCTTAGAAGAGCACTAGGCTCTGATACCAATTGAAAGTGTAAGATGGTTTACCTAGAGGGGGTGAATAGGTTTCTACAAAATTCTTTAACCTTTTGCAAGTTTTAGGCTTAGCGGAATATAAGTGTGCCTAAAATGCAAACTAGGTGAGGCAACCTAAATGATGATACAAGATACTTCAAGCACGAAGGCTATCACAAAGTAAACAACACACGTAAGAAATCGGTTTAAGGAATAAATGAAGCACGTGGAGACGAAGATGTATTCCCGTGTTCACCACCTTTGGGAAGGGGGCTACGTCACGTTGGAGAGGTGTGAGGTTCCATGAAGGATTCCCCAACGCCACGAAGGCTCACCTTCTTCTTCGAGCCTATCCCATGAAGGAATAGCTCACTTACTCGTGGTAGACTTTAAGGTAGTCTCCAAACCCTCACAAACTTTCCACGGAGCAAATCACAAGCCGAATGCCTCTGGGCGACCCTAGCCGCCTAGGGTTTCCCACAAACCCAAGAGTAACAGGCTAAATCGATGAACTCAAGGGGGGATGAACTTTGGCTTGGTGGAAAGGTAGATCGGGACCTCCTCTTGCTTTCTACCAAAGGGATTTGGAATTGGTTGGGTAGAATGGGAGATCCTCAAGGAATTGTGTTTCAACAATGGAAAGAGAGAGCTACAATAATGAGTATGTAATGGAATGCCTAACTCTTAGTGGAGAAGAAAGGGGTATTTATAGTCCGGGGTGAAAAAGGAGCCGTTTGGAGGATCCTGTGACCAAACCGACAATAAGTTCGGTGGAGCCGAATCAGGCTGAAATTCGGCGCAGTTCATGGCGGACGGTTATTCGCCGAAAATCCGGCGGCGAGAAATTCGCATAAAACCCGAAACCTCAGTCTCGATTCTGACGCGTCGGGAATTTCCGGCGGTGATCGGAAATTCCAGCGGCCACTCCGGTGGCGCCGGAAATCTTGCTGATTTCACAGGACTCTTCATTTAGCTCTTTTTAACAACGACTTTCTGACTTTTCTTGAGAGGGTGTGTGGCTGAGGACGATATTATGTGTGTGTGGTGTAGAACATCCCCAAAGAGCTCATCGAGATCACCCCTCTTAATAGTCCGGTGCTTCCTATTAGACTCAAGCACAAAATAAGAGAGAAAAGTAACGAAAACACTGGCTCTTCACTTCATAAACAAATGGGGGGTCACATATCACTTCTCATCATAACCCGCGGACAAATACCTATTGGGATACTAGTAGAAACATTAGTCCACTCTCTAACTCCGATGTCATGGTTAACCAAAAATTGGATAAGGGCACTTTGCCATTTCATAGAGTGTGATGTGTATGGAGTCGGTAATTGAGTCCTAGAGCATTTTTTTACTTGTAGTAATGTGCGTGGTTAGCAAGGATGGTATGTTCGGAAGCTGTTCAAGTAGCTTAGGTCAACTTGCCGTGGCTCATGGAGCCAGTCGCTAGGCACCCCCAAGGGGTTCTCTTTACTTGGCATTTTATCGAGCACTTACGGGTTCATTTTGGCGAGTCCCTGAGTGTGGTACTTAGCGGTTCGAGTCGTAAGCCCAAGGTAGAGAAGGACGTATTGCATTGTTATGTAAGCGTGTCTCTCCTCTTGGCTCGAGGATCTAGTCGCTTGGTGACTCTGAGGACAACTCTCGTACTTGGCATTTTCCTAGATGGGTCGACGCTTAGTTACCGAGGGCTCGCCCGCAGTACTTAGCTACGCGAGTCACTGCATCCAGGGTTGAGGAGTACGAGGTGCTATGAGAAGAACCACCGATCGTCTTAGCTGGGAAGACACTCGAGTGAGGCGACTCAATGGTGGCTCTTGGTTTGGAGTTTTTTGTGGATGGATCAAGGCTCGAGTGACCTTGGTGCCCTTGAGCCGCACTACTTAGCCGTATCGAGTTGCACTACTAAGGGTTGACGATTGGTTTTAGCGTATTTTCTATGTTGTACGAGTGCGATTGGCACAAGGGATGGCAAGTAGACACAATTGTGGGCAAAGTACTTTTCTTCATCATGAGCACACGGGCATACAAGTTGATGTTCTAGGTATAGAACTTGCGGAGAAGATTGATGTTCCACGGTCGCTCGACGTTGAGTTTGTCGTTGCTATGGACATCAATGAGGTAGTAGGCGTCGTTTCCTAGGACCCTGCCGATGGAGAAAGGTCCCTCCCATGGAGTGGAGGGCTTGTGCATCCCCTTTCCTTGGATGAGGCGTAGGACGAGGTTTCCCTCCTGGAAGGTGCGAGTCTAGAATCGGGGGCTGTGGTAGCGGCGGAGGCCTTGCTGGTAGATGGCGGTGCGTGAGCGAGCTAGGTTGCGCGCCTTGTCTAGGAGGTCGGTCCTGTCATGGCAGGAGGCTTTGTTGTCTTCTTCCATGTAGTTGACCACTCAAGGTGAGTTGTGCTCGAGGTCAGTGGGCATGACCGCTTCAGCGCCGTACACCATGAAGAAGGGGGTGAACCCCGTCGAGTGATTGACGGAGGTATGTATGCCCTAAAGCACCAAGAGGAGTTCTTCGACCCAACAGCCTGGCGTGCGCTCGAGGGGGGGATGGATTGCGGCTTGAGGCCATGGAGGACGCTCTGATTAGCTCGCTCTGCTTGGCCGTTCGACTCCGGGTGGGCGACTGAGGCGATATCGATCCCATGTTCTTGGCAAAATTTTGCCATGGCGCCCTTGGTGAAATTCGTGCTATTGTCGGTGATGATACTGTGCGGGTAGCCGTATTGATAGATGAGATCACGGGGGAACTTGGTGGCAGTCTTTCCGTCGTACTTCTTGATGGGCTTCGCCTCGACCCACTTTGTGAACTTGTCGACTGCGACTAGGAGTTGGGTGAAGCCTGACGCCTCGATTTTGAACCGGCCACCATGTATGATGGGGGAATACCAATCAGGGTACACCCATGAAGCGGATTTGCCAGCTAGATCGAGCCGACCCAGGACGAACTGACTCGCTAAATATGGCGACTGGCGCATATTGGACCCAGACGCCATGCCGACTGAAGGCCCAACATAGCGACTATAATATGTATCCCACCAAAAAACTTGTAAACCCTAACTGACTGCATATATAAAGCCACCAGGGGCACCCCACAGGGTACGTCAGATTATATCTAGTCTCTCCCTTCGCCTACGGCGACTCCCATGTAACCAATCTATGATCATATACTGGATTGACAGTAGGATGTAGCGATCCTCCATTGAGGGGACGTGAACCTGGGTACATCGTGTGCCAATCTCGCTCTCGGATTCTCCTACATTGCCTTGCCTCCTATACGTAAGCTACCCCTGTAGCATCTGTCGTGTCAATACCACGACAGTTGGCGCCGACTATGGGACAAGCGATGCTGGGAGGTAATGATCTGGACGGGATCCCTCACCATTAATGGCGGACATATTGCGGCTCACACGCCGTGTGAGAAGTGTTATCCGAGGACTGGGGGCTGGATGCCGATTGGTCTTGTCAGGCTGCCGGCCGACGCGGCCATCAAGGAAGAGCGCGCAGATGCCGATTTGATAGACAAGTCGGCCACGAGAAATGTGCCCGATCGGTTGTGTGGAGCAGTTGAGTTTTCCTATTTAATCTTTTCATTCTCTGTCGTTGATTTTTTTTGCGGGGGAAAAACTTGAATTACTCATAAACATCCGGGATTACATTCTCGACGGCATATGCTTAGGAGACTGTCAGGTCCGGACCCAAGCCATACAACCGTGCGAGCCTCAGATCTAGCCAAATTTGCCATGAAATGACTACAATTATTTTGGCTCCTCCTAATATGAGTAATACTCGTCTGACGAATGTTCATCAATGTTTTGATCTCTTCTATTGTTGTTGAAAACACAGACCGATCCATCTCTCTAGTATTTAGAGCTTTTACCATCACCAAACAATCATAGGCTGGTTACACCAATGCAGGGCCAAAGAAATACCTTCCAGCAATGCTCCCAATTCTGCTCCAAGAGCATTATGACAAGAGAATAATTGATGGCAAGAAGAGATAATGATATCACCATTGTGATCTCAAAGAATAATGTCAGCGCCTGCATTGCCATCATATCCGAAACAGCCATTAGTATTCAACTTTGCCCATCCTTTAGGGGGAGGACTCCATACAGGCAAGCTAACAGGTTCGTGAACTGTGTGCATTATTTGCTCATCGGGGTCCATGATGAATTTGCCTTTGATAATATTTTCGAACGGATGATGCTTTATTTGGAAAATGGAATCTAAGTAGCTCATCAGAAATTGCCTAGAGACATCCAAAGGAGGTGGTGCCTTATCATGAACAATTTCATTTCGGACATGCCATATTCTCCACAAAGTCATCAGCACTTTGCTTATCATTGCATGTGGCAGGTTGCTCAATAAATTCAAAAGCCACTATGTACCTGTATTAACGATGGAGACCAGCGCTGGAAGGTGCCAAGGCTGTGCCATATGTACGCATAGCTGCATAGCCATATTAAACCTAATAAATGGGTGGAAATTATCCTCTGGCTCCCGACCACATACAGGGCAGATATCAGAAGGCTCCAGGCTACGAATGTGCTTATTTTTCCATGTAGGTAATGAGTCTGTATCTAGCCCCCATGCGAAATGTTGTACTTTAGGAGGTACAGAGGATTTTTGTAACATCCCAAAACTTTAATCCAAGCTTATCAAGATCCAGATCATCAAAATTTAGGGTTAACAAAAACTTTTCCAAATTAAAAATGAAAGCCTTCATGTGTATGTGCATTTAATTTAGGAATTGATTTGAATTTCCATGGTTCTGTGATTCTTTGGTTGTAAAATGTTTCTTAGGTGAAATAAACATCATCTAAATCATTCCCAAACTTTTCCCAAAGAAAAACAACTCAAAATGAATAAAAGGAGTAAATGGTCATTTTTGTCATTTTGATCCACTACACTACTTTGAGTGTTCCTAGCACTCATTTCTCAACAGAAATAATTCTAGATCTTTACACCCCTTGCTAGTACACATAATGAGGTACCAAGGCCCACTTTTTGATCTGCTAAAAACATTCAAATACTTATTTTAAATGGCATGTGAAAATTGAATTCAATGCATATGCCTAGATCACCCCTATTTCAAAAACCATCCAATTGAACTCCCTTTTCAAAACCCTTGCAACCAGAGGCTACCTAGTACTAGTGGAGATCACTCAAAAAATTGAAACCAAAATTCAAACTTTTGTTTCTTGCGGCCATTTCATCAAACAGGTGGCAGACACAAATCTCACAAAACCTAAAACACTATAGTGAGCAGTAGCTTTGGTCTCCATTTGGGCCTAACTTGGTCCCCTTGTTCCCCCAGCTAAAACCCCGGCCCTAACTCTCTCTCCCTCTCCCCTGTCTGCTCCAGTAGCAAGCCGCCCGACGCCATGCGCCAGGTCGACCACGGACAGCTCGCCTCAGCCCGTCCCGCGCTCTCCTTCGCTTGCTGGGAGACAGGCACCATCACACCGCTCCGCTCAGACCAGCCCCAGACCAAAATCAAGCGGAGGACAAGCCTCATTTTCTCGCGCCCATGCCGTTGTCTGCCATGCCGATCACCCCGGAGCGTCACGCCCGCCGGAGCAGCACCGACCTCGCCTAGCCCTAGCCTTGCGTGTCAGCAGCCACAGCAGGCCCAGCAACCGCCCAGACATCGTCGTTCGCCGCCTAGTGACCAGCAGCCCGGAGGAACCACGTCGAACACCGTCGTCCATGCGCAGTTCACCGCACGCTCCCGACCAGTAGAGACCTCGCCTTGCCGCGCCTTTAAGCCCCAGAGGACAGCCGAGGAACAGAGCATCCATCGACGCCCTTGCCCATGCCGAGAGAGCCCCGCATCATCATCACCGATGACTTCACCGGCACCTGTTCTGTCCCCTCGTCGACCCTATATAAAGCGGCCACCCCAGCCTCAGTTCTCCACACTCACTCACTCCCCACCTCTCTCTGAACCTTACCCACCTCTAGCCGAAGCCGCTCGAGCTCTGTCTCGCCGGAATTGGAGCCGAAGTCACCACAGCAGGAGAAGGGCGTATGCGATTTAGGGCACCCCAAGCTCTGCCTCAACCGCACCTCGCCTTGTCGTCGTCTACCAGCCCGTTTACCCGCCTCACCGACCTTGCTGGAGCCCTGGTATGCCCCTAATCGACCCCCGCCGCCGCGTCTTGGTCAGGTTCTCGCTCGAGTGATCCATCATTGACGATGACCTCCCACCGTTGGATCGTCTTTAGATCATGTGGTCCAGGATGCTAGATACCGCTTCGGGTAAATTGTGCCGCTGACCAGTGGAGCCCGCATGTTGATACGTCCAAAACGTATCTACTTTCCCGAACACTTTTGCTATTGTTTCTCCTCTATACTTGAGTGATTTGGATGCAACTAATGCGAACTGACGTTGTTTTCAGGAGAATTGCCTTGGTGTCTACTTTTTGTGTAGAAAATCAACTATCAGGAAAAATCCCGGAAAATATGCCAAAAATCCTATTTCACCCGAAGACTCAGAGCAAAATACGAGGCGGAGAAGAGCCGGGGTGGCCACACCACACGGTGGCGTAGTCGAGCCAGGCCGCGCCAAGGGGTGGTGTGGGCCCCCCAGGCACCCCCTCAGCCTCTCTCTTCGCCTATAAGGAGCCTTCTAACCTAAAAAATTCGAGGGGTTCGACGTTTTTCCAAAAGGAGTTCCGCTCCGCCGCCACCACCAGATTCCATGAAACAGCACCAGAAATTCCGTTCTGGCACCCTGCCGGGACAGGGAATTGGAGGAGATCATCGCCATCATCATCACCATCGCTTCTCCATCGACCATCCATGTTTCCCCCATCTATGAGTGAGTAATCCCTCGTTGTAGGCTATGGGGATGGTAGGGATTGGATGAGATCGTTCATGTAATGGCATCAGATTGTTAGGGCATGGTGCCTAGTATCTTTTATTAGTGCTTTATGACTTTGTTGCGACTTGTTGTGCTTAATGCTTGTCACTAGGGCCCGAGTGCCATGATTTCAGATCTGAACGTATTATTGATTCATTATGATAGTATTCTTTCTGGTCTTATCTACAAGTTCTATACACACGTTGTTGTCTGGAACCTATGGCCCCGAAGTGACAGAAATCGGGATAACCGAAAGGGAAAGGCTTTGATGTGAGGATCACATGTGTTCACAGAGTGTTAATGCTTTGCTCCCGTGCTCTATTAAAAGGAGCACCTTAATTTCCAGTAGTTCCCTAGAGGCCCCGCTGCAAACGGGCTAGCAGGACAAAAGATGTTGTGCAAGTTCTCATTGTGAGCACGTATGACTACTTATGGAACACATGCCTAGGATTGTCTAGTACTTGGATGCTTTATCTTATTTATCTGCAATTGCCCTATGTTTTGATTGCTATGTGAATTGTCTTGTCCATGCAACGCTCGTCCATCCATCCCTATGCCTACCGCACTCGAATCCCACTATTACTGCTTTTGTTACTACTGTCTTTGCTTTACTACTGCTGTTACTTTGCTATTCCTACTACAAAACTGTTGCTACTGATAAACTGTTGTGAGCAAGATTGTTTCCAGGTGCAGCTGAATTGACAACTCAGTTGTTAAGGCTTATAAATATTCTTTGGCTCCCCTTGTGTCAAATCAATAAATTGGGTTTCACTTCCCTCGAAAATACAGCGATACACCCCTATACTTGTGGGTCATCAAGACTATTTTCTAGCGCCGTTGCCGGGGAGCATAGCTTTATTTATCAAGTTCACTTGGATTCTCTATTGTTCGCTGCTATCCATCCATCATGGGTAAGTCTCGTGATGGCAAGGTTCCTATTTTACCATCCACTAGAAGAAGAGGTACGGTTTTGAACACCTCTGTTGCTCTTGATTCACCGTCTGTTATAAGTAAGCTCGTTACACCACCACATACACATGCTACACACACTGCTACTACTGCTAAATCTGAAACTTCTGATGCTTATGATGTTGCTTCTACTGTGCTTGATAAGAGTGGTTCATTAGGTCCTTTCCTAGATGCTACGATTGCTAGAACTATAGCTGGAAATACCGAAACTCCTAATGAAGACACTACCACACCTGTTAGCTCACCTGAGTCTAGTGAGAGTTATGATATTGAAGAAGATTATGTTGAGATGACCGATGAGTTTATTAAAGAATGTAAGAACACCCATGATAGGAGCACTGCTAAGAGTCTCCTTGAGAGGCGTACTATTAGACCCAAATTGTCTCCTCATGCTAAGTTTGTTGCTTCTCCCATAAATATTATAGATGAAGATTATGATTTCTCTCTCGATCTATCCTACATAGCTATTGTCGAGAAAGAACCTTTTTGTGGGACTAAGAATGAAAGTGCGGTAGCACATATGAATGAACTTTCTACCATGAATGGCTTCTTTTCTGATGATATTAAGATGCGTACTTACTTTGTTGCTAAGATTTTTCCCTTTTCACTTCAAGGAGAAGCTAAAACTTGGTTTAGTAATTTACCTCATGGATCTATTGATAGCCCTGAGTGCTTGATTAGTAATTTCCTGCAAAAATATTTTCCTCCTAGTGTTAGACATGCTATTTTGTAGGAACTTTTTGATTTCAAACAGGGAGAAAAAGAGGTATTACCCGAATCTTGGGCGAGGTTTTGTGCTCTGATTCATGCACAGGATGGAAGTCCATTACCTAAGAATGAGCTTCTTGATATATTTTATAATGGACTAACCGAAGAATCTAGGACATACCTGGATAGTTGTGCTGATTGTGTTTTCAGGAATAGGACTCCTAAGGAAGCTGAGGAATTAATGGCTAAAATAAGCAAGAATTACGAAGATTGGACTCCTCCTAAACAAGCTATACCTGAAGTAATTGTACCTGAACCATCTATTCCCGTGCCTATTCCAACATCAAAGAAGAGGGGAGTTATTGAATTAAATAATGAAGTGATGAAGGAAGCTAAGAAATGTCTTAAGGAGAAGGGAATTAAAGCTGTAGATGTCAAGAATTTACCTCCTATAGAAGAATTATGTAAGCCTATCCCATACTCATCCACTATTGAGGTACACTCTCTCCAACACTTTGATGAAGGTGATATCCCTTACTCTAAACCTCCTGATCAATGCTTAGAAGAATTTGATATCTTTATTGTTAAGCAGGATAACTTTAATAAAAGGGTGCAAAATCATCTAATGGAAAACACTAGAGCTATTGTTGAGTTGAAAGATATTGTGGAAAGAACCTCTAATGATGTTAAAATGATTGTTAAACACTTTCAAATGGTTCAAACTCAAATAGATCAACTCGTTAAAGTGCAAAATGACTTGCTAGTTAATGCTGCTAAAGAAAAACATGCTTATGAAATTAGAACTAGAAGTGGTGCTGCTACCCAGGATCCTCTATATCCTGAGGGGCATCCCAAAAGAATTGAGCAGGATTCTCAACAAGCTGAAAATAGTGGTTCTACTCGTAAGAAAAGGAAAAAGAAACATAAAACTGTTGAAGAACCCTTTGAACCTGCTATAGATCCTAATAGTATATCTATCTCTGATGCTGAAACTGAAAGTGGTAATGAAGCAAATGAAGTGCCTAATGAAGAAAAAGTTGAAGAAGAACCTGAAAACCACACTAATACTACTAAATACACTAAAGAAGATTTTATTGCTAAGAAACATGTAGTGAAAGAGAACCTTGGGTCCAAAAACCTATGCCTTTCAATGATAAAAAACACAAGTCAAAGGAAGATGAACACTATAATAAGTTTTCTGAGTGGATGAAGCCTTTATTCTTGCAAATTCTTTTGACTGATGCTATTAAATTGCCTCCTTACTCAAATTATATGAAGGATATTGTCTCGAATAAAAGGAAGATCCCTAATGAAGAAATTTCTACTTTGCTTGCTAATTATTCCTTCAATGGTAAGGTTCCTAAGAAACTTGGAGACCCAGGGATTCCAACTATCCCTTGCTCTATTAAGAATAGCTATGTTAGAACTGCTTTGTGTGATTTGGGAGCTGGAGTTAGTGTTATGCCTTTCTCTCTCTATAAGAGGCTTCAACTTGAAAAATTAATACCGACTGATATATGTTTGCAAATGGCTGATAAATCTACCACTATCCCTGTGGGTATATGTGAGGATGTACCTGTTCAAGTGGCTCACAATTGCTTGATACTAACTGATTTTGTTGTGCTTGAAATGCCTGAAGATGATAATATGTCTATTATTCTTGGGAGACCTTTTCATAATACTGCAGGAGCTGTTATTAATTGTAATCAAGGAAAGGTGACCTTCAATGTTAATGACAAGGAACATACTGTCTATTTCCCCAAGAAGATTGAAAGGACTTATGGTTTGAATTCAATTGAACATTTTGAAGGCATTCAAGTTGGAGAAATATATTGTCCCATACCAAGAGAAAAATTTGAAACTATTATGATTGGGACCATTGCTATCAAGGTTAAGGTAACATAATCATTAGTGGAGTACAAAGTTTTGTCTCATATGCAATTGTTTTGGTAGCAAGACTTGATCAACCTTGCTAACAAAAGGATTCCATTGAACAAAACAATGTTTTCATTATGATTATCTCCGTTTATTTCTATCTTTTTCTTTTTAGTTTTTGCTCTTGTTTAGTTTTCTTTGTGTTGCTTCTAGCCTTGTTTTGTCTTTGCATCATGTTTCCAAAAGAAAAAAAATCTGTCTGTCAGAAAAATCATTCTTCTATTTCTGAAAATTGCCCAAAAATAGTGTCTCAAAAAATTCCAAAAAATTCATATTAAATTTTTACGTGAAAAAAGGGGCAGAGGAGTACTTGGTAGGTACCAGGGGGCCCACCAGGCAGGCACACCATTTGGTGGCGCGGCTAGCCCTGGGCGGCGCCATGCCCTGGTGTGGGCCACCCCTGCCCCCCCACTACTTCTCTCACCTGCCACTTTCTTCTCTCTCCCGAGTAAGCTCTAGTTCATAGCTCAAAATCGCGTTCTTTCTATGCTTGCTCTCGATTTCTTCGATCTCCTTGCTCAGCCCATCTTTCTTGCTGAAATTTGGAGCATTTGTTCCTTGGTTTGTGACTCCTCCCCTTGTCCAAGTAGATTTGTGTTTAGTGGATTATATGTTGAGTATTTTGCTGTTGTAGGTGACTGGTTATGAGAGCTTGTAAGCTTGCTTGATGCTTAGAGATATAGTTTTGATGCATGTTTAGGCCTCTTGCAAGTCCCTATGAGTAGAATCCTTCATTATATTTACTTTGTAATCACTTGTTTAATAGGTGTTTAAATTTCAGAATAGAAGATGAGTGAACACCACCTAAACCAACATGAGCTTTGGGTGCCTGAGGTCATGAAGGTCCATCGGGAGGAGGAAGTTTTTCCCTCCATTTATCCATGCCCTGAGTTCATGAGAGCTGCAGGAATTCTACAAGATTTCCACACTTTGGTTTCTAATGCAGGGTTAGAGCACTTCTTGGAAGATGAACCTTGTCAATTTGTGAAGCTAACCATGTCTGTGGTGCAGGATTTCCAATTTAGTCACTCTTTGCCTAACCCCATGGTCCATTACAAAATTTACAATATTGTTGTCAATCTTCCTCTTGATGATTTTTGTGCAGCTATTAAGGTACCTCAATGGGGATCATGTAAGAAGATTAAAGAGAGACCGGAACCACTCATGGATTTATACGCAGAAATTTGTCAAGGGAGTAGCTTCTCGAAGGAGAATGTAAAAATTCGTAACATTCATCTTCCCTCCATTCGCTACTTTACCTATTTTATTGCCAAGTGTGTTCTTGCTAGGAAAACTGCCAATAAGTTATCTTCGTTTGATCTAGCATTTATCTCTGCTGCTCTTAGACGAGATAGGTCTTACAACTTGGGTGCTTTGATAGCTTTTCGTCTTGCTACTAACCGTGAGAAAGGTGGAATTTGTGGAGGCCTCATTGCTTCTCGTTTACTAGCATTACATGGTTTAGTGCCTCATCATCTAGACCTACAGTTTCCCATAGAGAGGCTTGATTTTAATTCCATGATACAACATAAATTTATTTCCTCGTGGGCTAGTTTGAGTGAGTTGTCTTATGAAATAACCTTTCTCAAAGCTGGTTGGAGAAAGAGCAAGTCCGAGCGTGTTGTTCTTTTGCCTGCACCTGTTTTGTTTAACCTTGATAACAGGGAAGGATGGTCCCTCACTGAGGAGGAGCTTGACACGTACTTGGGAGAGCTCTCCCAACAGGAGCAGGACACTAGAAGGGAGGTCACGGATGATTCGGTCCAGCCCTCGAATGAGGGAGAGTCTTCATATCAGTAGCCCGCTTATGATTGGGGAGCTTCTTCTTCCTCTCATGGGCCCAGTTACGACCATTCTTACCAAGATCCACCCGCTTGGAACCCCTATTCGTACATGGATTGATTCCCACTTAGGCCAAAAGCCTACTCTTGGGGGGAGGTACGCCGACACCGCACTCATCTCCATATCATGTTGCGTCGGTACTTGTATATTCATGTTTTCGTTCTCTTTTTAGTTTTCGTTCTTCTTTGCTTTTGCTTTCTAAAAACACAAAAAGACCAAAAAAAAATTTGTTGTTTCTCTTTGGTTTGCTTCTTCTTTTTGCCTTGGTTTGTTTTTCCCTTTTTGCTTTGTTTGAACTATTCGAAAAACCCAAAAAGATTTTGCTTTGCTTGTTTTTCTCTTTTGGTTCTTATTTAAAAATCGAAAACACCAAAAATATTTGTCGTTCTTCTTTGGTTTTTGTGAGTTTGCTACAGGGTTCGGCAGTTCTCAGTGGATTATTGGTTTCATATTATTATTCAAGCCACACAAGTGAATAGCAATAGTGAGGATTAATGACAACTTGAGGCGTGGTAAGAGGCTGGTAACGAACTCTATTTGTCTTCATTTTTGTACATATACTCATCATTGTGAGCTTGCTTAGTCCGTTCATGTAGGGTGTATGTTATCTTTGGATGCTTAGTAGTTCTTGCTTTCTTGTGATTAGCTCCAGCCCGCTAATAGTTTGTAGCATGTCTCATGAATGTTTGCTTGCATTACTCTATTCATAAATTGGTATGACACCGTGGTATCCTCCTCTGAATGTTTCATTTGAATTGACTTGGCACATGCTCATGCATGCACATGACTGTAATAATCAGTTAAGCCTCGATGAATTATTTTGCCTTGAGGATCTTGAATCACTTTCATGCCATGAGTAGTCCTGTTTTGTTGCAAGCATGATAATGACAGCTAGTGCTCTCTCGTTTGTCGCTCCCTTACTATTGCTAGCCTTCACTTCCACTGAGTGTTTTACTCAAGTTTCCAACTCCCCAAACCAAATATTTCCAAAGAGTCCACCATACCTACTCATTAGCATCATTTGCTACCTCCGTGCATATTCAATATGCTTTGTTTTCTTCCAAATAAAATGTTTGCTTGTTATGAGAAAGTTAGTTAGTAAAGCTCTCACGAACTTGATGGCACACTTTATTTTCTTGCACTTAATAAACCTGAACCATTGCGTCCTTCTTTGTTGTGCATATGCTTGCGCTTTATGAGTTGAAGTTAGCAGAACCATGTATCATGGGGACCGCTTTCAACGCTTCATAGGTACTTTGTACCTAGTTTATATCATGTTCTTTTGCTTATGGATCCCGACGGTGTGAAATAAAAGTGGAACTTGTAAGATCATGGAGTTTGTATGTATGTTAGAGAAACGCCTGGGCCGCTAGCCTAAGCCATGCCTAATCATGGTGGAAACTTGCAGCATAACCATAATGAGCATTCTATGAAGCATCCTCGATAAAAATCTATGCACATAGTAAATAAAAAGATCGCCGAGATGCTCATTGTCTGCTTGCCATGTATTTTGATCATGGGATAGCTCCCGTGTCATGTGCAAGGGGTACCCTGCATGTTCTCTATGATACGTATGTACTTACAATGACAAGAGCTTACTTGTGACTGAAGTTGAGTAGCATGAGGATCGGTCTTCGTAAGTAAGGGGCATGAGACTTCAATTTATAACTTGTCAAGCATATCCTCTTAGTTGTGTCACTTTCACCTTAACCACATTCAAGATGCTTATGATAGGGGCAATGAGAGCTCAAAGCTAACGAGTACCATACTTTCAGCATTTGGAAGCCTTTCAAAATTATTCAAAACCTTTTTCTTCTATTGTTGAGTCTCCATATATTCTTTGAGCACCTTCTTGAGAGCATAGTTGTCATTCTTTGTGTTTGTTCCATTACTTGATTATTTGTGTTATGACTTTGATGCTTGTATCCTTGATATCTTTACTTCTAGTCATCACTTGAACTTCAGAGGTGCCTTGACATTCATAATCAAAGGCAAGCGAGATATCACTCTATCATACCTTTCTATGAGCATTGTAATGTTGCTTATGTTCGTGCTTCGTGCTACTTATTATTCTTGAGTTGGAATCTCTTCATAGCTTGCAATGACTATTAAGTAGACTCAATTGCATACTCTTTATTATGAATTGTCTGAGTAGTTGATCACATTGCTGAGAATATTTACATCATATGAAGCAAATGTGTTCGTGAAAGTTCTTTTATCGCACTTTCAATCGAATTGCTTGAGGACAAGCAATAAGCTAAGCTTGGGGGAGTTGATCGTCCCAAAACGTATCTACTTTCCCGAACACTTTTGCTATTGTTTCTCCTCTATACTTGTGTGATTTGGATGCAACTAATGTGAATCGCTGTTTTCAGAGAATTGCCTTGGTGTCTACTTTTGTGCAAAATCAACTATCGTGAAAATCCCGAAAATATGCCAAAATCCTATTTCACCGAAGACTCAGGGAGCTGTAATACGAGAAGAGCCGGGGTGGCCACACCACGGTGGCGTGGCGATCCAGCCGCGCCAGGTGGTGTGGGCCCCCCAGGCACCCCCTCGGCCTCTCTCTTTGCCTATAAGGAGCCTTCTGACCTAAAAACTTCGGGGGGTTCGACGTTTTTCCAGAAGGAGTTCCGCTCCGCCGCCACCACCAGATTCTATGAAACAGCACCAGAAACTCCGTTCTAGCACCCTGCCGAGACGGGGAATTGGAGGAGATCATCGCCATCATCATCACCATCGCTTCTCCATCGACCATCCATGTTTCCCTCATCTATGAGTGAGTAATCCCCTGCAGTAGGCTATGGGGATGGTAGGGATTGGATGAGATTGTTCATGTAATGGCATCAGATTGTTAGGGCATGGTGTCTAGTATCTTTTATTAGTGCTTTATGACTTTGTTACGACTTGTTGTGCTTAATGCTTGTCACTAGGGCCCGAGTGCCATGATTTCAGATCTGAACATATTATTGATTCATTATGATAGTATTGTTTCTGGTCTTATCTACAAGTTCTATACACACGTTGTTGTCCGGAACCTATGGCCCCGAAGTGACAGAAATCGGGATAACCGGAAGGGAAAGGCTTTGATGTGAGGATCACATGTGTTCACGGAGTGTTAATGCTTTGCTCCGATGCTCTATTAAAAGGAGCACCTTAATTGCCAGTAGTTCCCTAGAGGCCCCGCGCAAGCAATTTGGCAGGACAAAAGATGTTGTGCAAGTTCTCATTGCGAGCATGTATGACTATTTATGGAACACATGCCTAGGATTTTCTAGTACTTGGATGCTTTATCTTATTTATCTGCAATTGCCCTATGTTCTGATTGCTATGTGAATTGTCTTGTCCATGCAACGCCCGTCCATCCATCCCTATGCCTACCGCACTCGAATCCCATTGTTACTGCTTTTGTTACTACTGTCTTTGCTTTACTAGTGCTGTTACTTTGCTATTCCTACTACAAAACTGTTGCTACTGATAAACTGCTGTGAGCAAGATTGTTTCCAGGTGCAGCTGAATTGACAACTCAATTGTTAAGGCTTATAAATATTCTTTGGCTCCCCTTGTGTTAAATCAATAAATTGGGTTTCACTTCCCTCGAAAATACTGCGATACACCCCCTATACTTGTGGGTCATCACATGTCAGGCAGCCCGCTGCATGCACTGTGCGTAGATGGGCCGACCCAGTTAGTTCCCGCGCGTATTAAAGTTTCAAATTTAGTTTTTTATATTTATAGTTAATCTAGTTTCTGTCCACTAGTTTAGAAATAAATTCTGGGAGTTTGACAAATCCAAATTGCATGAAACCAATTTTGCCTGAAAGGTATTGAAAAGATCTATCCAAGCCCGTTGGATTTAATTCAATTAGAGTTATAGATCTCTCCTAGTAAAAATAAGAAAAGAGAAGTTTTTGCATCTTGCAACATTTTTATAAAATCAACCAAGATAGATTTTTAGTTGATTCCAACTCTCAAAATTCACATTTCATCATACCTATCTGAATATGTAATAATATTAAGGTTTACATGCAGTGACTTTGGACTAGTACCAAAATAATGCTATATAGGCATTTCTAGTCACTTTAAATCATTAAATAATGAAATTAAACCAAAGTAATTATGATCCAACCCTTAAAATCACATTCCCACATGTTAGAATATGTGGTGATGACATGTGTTCACATGATCCCATATTTTAAGTGGTGAATATTAAATCTTAGTTAATTTTTCAATGAGTAGAAATTACTTTTCTAAAATAAAAAGGAGGAAACTATTGAATAAAACTTGTGATGCTTGTGATGATAATAGATCATCAATTGTGTGCCTTAGAGTACTAAGTAAACTAGTTAAGTATTGTTTGGTGATTGTGTACTCCGTATGTATTTATAGAAGATAGTACCGACCAAGCTTACGAGGAGGAGGAGTGCTACCAAGAAGAAGAAGAAGAAGAAAACTTCAACTATTGCACCAACCAAGGCAAGCTATCACTATCCAAGTTAACCCTTGCAAGTTGTACTTGCAAGCCACCATTAACAAAGCAAGTTAACCCTTGCAAGCTATTGTTAGCAAGCTAGAATTAAGCTAGATGAATGAGCAAAGATGCCTTGGGCATGCTTTGGTCACACCACTTTGACTATTACTACCCCAAGTATTACCTTATAAGCTTTACTTCATTTACTTTACACAAAGCCCCTTACTTGTTTTGAAGGTAGCATAAAAAGTATAAAACTTGACCTATTTAGAACCCTTTAGATGTCATTCTATGGCATGAGATTGATCCCACCATTTTCCACCTTAGTGAACACTCTTAACTTAGTAGTTTAGAGTAGATCAAAAACTTGAGTCACTTAGATGGGAACACTTGGTGAAAATGAATTATGAAAACCTTGGAATGATGAGTCATTCTATTGAGATGTTTTGACATGTGTTGAGAAACACAAATGGTTTATGATGATGAAAATGTTGAGGCATGAGCCTTAGCCCTTTTATAAAACCGATGGTTGGATTCGGATGCGATACCATTCCAAATTTACCGTACAACCACACTACCTGAATTGGGTAAGGCTTAGCTGGAAATTTATATGCATTAGTATTATTTCCCTCGCGGGAGAGGTTTGAGCTGAGGCTACCTCTCAATGTTGTCTACCTATGCAGTGCCCAAGATGACTGATGGTCATGGTTGGGAGGCCATGCTCATAGGAGAGGTGCTTATACTAGGGTGTGTAAAGAGAAGGTTATGTTTGATTATCTGCATACTAAGTATGATGATTCAGGGTTATCCCTGACAGATGTATCGAATCTTGTGGTGAAAGTGTACCACCTCTGCAGAGTGTCAAACTATTCGAATAGCCGCGTCCGCGGTTATGGACAGTTAGAATGGCCATACTGTTTCGTTGTCAGAGGTTTTAAAAATGACTTATGAAAGAAATGATGAATCTTGACTTGACCACAACAGGGTTGTGTTTATGACAATAGCTTCCCAACTTAAGTGATTTTAAAACTTTAGTTTATCTTTCTTTGCTCCAGAACTCAGCTTAGGTTTCGAACCTAACTTTATAGTTAAACTTAGATTTAGCACTTTAACTTAGCATTATACTACTTGTTAGTGGTAGTTGGCGAGTACTTAAAGATTACTCATAGATTTTGTCCCTGGCTATTCTCATGGCCAGACTATGAAGGAGACTATCAAGATGATGGCCAGCAGGACGGCTATGATAATTAGGACTATCTGCCTTCGTCAGCATTGCGTGTGCCCCTAAAGATGGACCCCACCGCTTTCCCTTATATTTATTTCCGCTGCTTGTTGTATTAAGACTGGATCATGAGATCCTTATTTGCGTAAGACCTTATGTATAGTTTATAATGGATGATGTACTGTGATATCCAATCCGTTATGTCTCGCAAAAATGGTAATCCTGGAATTGCGAGGTATGGCATAACGGGCATCTGGGATTAAAAATCCGGGTGTTGACAATTTCCAAATAAGGTTCCAAATATTCCTCGAACCATCCGGTACAGAGCTAGTGAAAATAGTACATTCTCTCTAAGACTCCTCCATACCAAATCTGTACGCACTTCCAACCGTGAACTAGCCATGTTTAGTGGGCACCCAAGCAAGCTGATCATCCGACAACCTCGCATATGGAGTTATTTTTAATATTTCTGACACATCAGCTGGATTGAAGTATTGATTTAAAAGATCAGTTCGCCAACGGCCGTATTGATCAATCAACTCATTGACAAACGGAGTTGGCATCTATTCTTCTATGATATTGGATGGGAGGATGGAGGCCTAGGTAACCAAGGATTTCTCCAAATCCTGATTTGTTGACCATTACCAATACGCCAAACCAGGACTTTCTTCAGTAATTCCAGTCCATACGATATCACTTGCCATGTGGAAGACGCATTACCCGTAAAGACTGTATCTTCTCATCTCCCATTAGGATAATATTTTGCCTTAAGCACCCTAGCACAAAGGCTATCCGACTTTGTAATCAATCTCCATGCTTGTCTAGCAAGAAGTGCCTGGTTGAATATACGAAAATCACGAAAACCAAGGCCTCCTTGATTATTTGGTCTTTTTTTTCTTTGGTCTTTGCATTTTATCCCATGAACGCCAATGTGTTTTCCTTTTCCGTCCTTTGAGCCCCAGTAGAAATTCCTCACCATTTTTGTGAGGTCATCACACACAGAAAAGGGTAGCTTGAATACTCCCATTATATAAACTGGAAGGGCTTGAGCAACTGCCTTAATAAACACCTCCCTTCCAGCTTGAGCAAGATTACCATCTCCCCGTAGCACCAGACGGTTTGCCAATTGTGCCTGGAGATTCTGTAGTTTACCCTTTAACATGCGTCCATCCAGTGTAGGGAGACCCAAATACTTCTCATCGAAGATCTGAGTTGTAACTTGGAGAGCCAATCGGACACCCTCCTGCACTTCAGCCGAACATGAATCCCCAAACAACAATGAACATTTTGCAGGGTTTATAAGTTGACCCGTTGAAGAGGCATAAAGATCCAAAGAATTCCTAACTGCGGCCGCTTGGTCAGCATTAGCTTTGAAGAGCAACGTATCATCGGCAAAAAGCAAGTGTGAAATACCAGGTGCCCTTCGACACACTTTGATAGGAGATATAGCATTCTCATCAATTTCTTTATTTAGAAGAGCGGACAAACCATCATCAACAAAAAGGAATAAGAATGGAGATAAAGGATCACCTTGTCGTAGCCCACGCGACAGTGCAAATGAATCCAAGAGGGTCCCATTGAATTTTACGAAATACCTCACCGACGTTACACATGACATTATCCAATCACGAAACAGTGAGAGAAACCCAGCTTTTGCATCACTTGCCTCAAAAATGACCAATCAACCCGATCATACGCCTTAGAAAGATCAAGCTTATAAGCACAAAAACTCTTTGTAGGATATTTTTCTTGTTTGAATAGTTCAATGCCCGTGCGTTGCAACGGGTTTAAAAATTCTGACAACAAATATCAAAATATAATGCACGCAATATCGTGTGTTGCCACAATATTTTCTTTTTACAAATGTGGAGGATATTTGCATATTTTTTGAACAGTTTGAATATTGCGTGTGGCCACAATATATTTTTTCTCGCGCAACACATGCTAAAATAATACATGTAAACATTCACGCGCATAAAAAATATGGCAACAAAGTATATAAAATGTCAAGATTTCACCTAGCTTAAACTATATTGCAACAAAGGTGTAATTTGACATTATTTGAAAATAAAACAAAGAGCTGGCTAATTATGTTTTACCAGGCTCAGGACTTATATCCGTGTATTCTTTATGAGAAAATCCAGTTCTATACAAGCATATCAAAATAAAACTTTAATATTGGCAAATGGAAAATGCAAAAAAACGTATGCATGTAACCCCTTTGATTGTTGAAAACTCTGTAAGTTTTCAATATCTTTCAACAATGTCTAGACCTATGTTGATAGTTTATTTCGAAGCTCGAATTTAAAAAAGTTGGATACCACCCAACCGTCTACCATATCTTGAGAAATAGAAGAGTTCTTTTATACAGACTGCTAAATGCTATGACGGACTCGAGAATATACATTTATGTCCCATTCATGATTTACAAAAGCAAAACATATATCATAACACAAATTTTAATAAAGTCATATAGAACATGCGTGTAAAGAAAAATGACAATACTCTGCACACACTTTAAAACCCGGTGAGTTTTTTCACCTCAAGCATCATCGCGTCGAGACCTATTGTCTCCATGATCTCAAAAGGTTGGAACACATCACGCAAATTTTAAAATCAAATGTATTTGCATTAATACAGCGAATAAACTTAAAAGATTAAATATGATCACTGAAGGCGGACCAGAGATGCTATGAACATAAATTTGACACGCTGGATGCATCGGTTTTATAGATATAGATTTTGCTTGCGCTACAAATATAAAATAAATCTAGAAGATGTACCCTCTCTCACCGGTCAACCAAAGCACACAGAGAGACACAGGTCACTCTCTAGTCTTCTACTCCCTACCACTCTCACTCGCTTTCCCCTGTCTTCTTCCCCATGGTATTGCCCCGTTGGCTTCTCCCCCACCCACTTCTCCTCCAGTCGTGGTAACCACCGACTCTTCCCAGCCCCCATGGCCTCGCCCACTGCCTGATCTCTCACCACTCCCATGGATGCGCCCCACTACATGCTCTCCCCAGCGATGCCTCGGCTGCGACCGGCGCATGACAACTCGAGCTTGAAGGCTACGGCGGCGGCGAAGGGGACGGTGTACTGATTGGGGATCAGAGGGAGCAAACACATGGAAACTTGTTGGAGGAGCGGTGAGTGCGATGTGTGCCGAAGGAGGTATCATGGTTGAGATCCTTCTTATGGTGACTGAAAGAAGGCCAGTCAGTTGTGTACTATGGCAAGCAGACTCCATCGTCACACTAAAGGTAGATTACTAATTTACCAAGGTTTTCTGTTTGTGTCTGTTGTCCTGCCAAGGTTGCCTACTAAATTTTATGTTGTATCAAGTCAAATTGGTTTGTTGGATCCCGTTGATTTGGAAAAATTATTACAGGTTACTGATAATAATGTAGTTGTTGGAGTCTCCCAGCTTTCTACATAATTGCATGTTCATGCTTAGGAAGAATTGAAGGGCTAAAGCCATTAAATAAGAAATATAAAGTTCGACTCCTTGTTTATTTTTGAGAACTCACAAGAGGCCTGCGTGTTGCTGTATTAAGATGCTAAGGAGAGTTTCAATATAGCTCAGAGCAGGGGATAACCAAAAGCTTGAAGGTATCGGACATCCAGGTTCGATACACAACCTACTTGAGCTGGCCACTACTACACACATGAGCAAATTACTCTACATCTCGTGCTTGCCCACGTCTACAGCTTAACCACTCTATCCAATCACTTGTAACGATCGAGAACTTCTTGTTACATACCCGGCTTTCTTGACACATCAGCAAAGCCCTTGTACATTTGTGGAAGCAATGCCTGCATGCTTTATCCAAACCAGATGTGGTAGAGTTCATCTGAATAAAAGGAAATTATCATCTCCCAGTGTTACTGCCTGTTTCTATTATTGATTTTTTCATCTAGATCTGTTTCCATGACCAATCTTTCTGAGGGTTGAGAATAGAACAATTATTGTGAAGCACGGAACCATCAGTAGGCACTCCAACCATTTGTGGTCTATTCAAGCTTCTAAACCATAATAAGAGGCCGGAAACCGATAGATCAAAAAGTCTTGAGAAAATGGACTATGCTATATCTAAATTTTTGTGAAATTTAAACTTTTGTGAAATGTAAAATTTAAGCTGGGTTGGGATGCTACTCGATAATATCTCGGTATGTGAATGCACAAGAATGTGAGTTGGTTTATCATTAGATATTTGATAAACTACCACCGGTGAAGACCAAATGGGTGTTCTAGGCGATTATGTGTGGCAGTAGAGGTTAAAACCTGCAGTTCTTATGACAGCGAAATGCTCAACATATGCCTAAACGCAATTAGTAGATACTCTTTAACATATTTTAGCTCAGTGCCATGAAAAGCAATAGTAAAACTTGGGTTTTTTTCTATTCAGCAAACACAACCTGGGCCTTTTTTCTGAAGATGCTTAACTACAGGTGGAAACTCTAATTTGTAGAATTGCTGCCGTTTTATTACTTATATCTAAAGCTTGTATAATTGCTGCTGTTTCATTACTACAGAAGTGCAAACACGAGCTCGCTGAAAATGGTTGTATTGCCCTGTTATGCTTGAGAGTAGCCTAATGGAAGTTTGATCTCTTGGTGATTAAAACAGGCAAGCACTTAATTATGCTTGAGAGTAGACACCATTTTCCTTATCCACTTTTTATACATCTCAAGATAGGGAATTTAATATTTTTCAAGCCATACTTATGCTGTCTATGCTCTCTATTAAGCCCATCTCAATTCTTCTGTGAACCAATGGCATATACATGTGAGCTATATAATATCTTCAAAATGCCGCACAAGAGCACTTCATACGGGAGATATGAGCCCATTCCTTGTAATGGATAACCCCCATACTTTGTACTCTTAACATGATAACAGGTCACACGAGAAATTGTGAAGATGCTTAACTACAGATGGAAACTCTAATTTGTAGAATTCCTGCCGTTTTATTAGTTATATCTAAAGCGTGTATAATTGCTGCTGTTTCATTACTACAGAAATGCAAACATGAGATGCTTAACTACAGATGGCACGTACCTTCAAGTCCAATTTGATCGGAGATGAGGAAGGATGCCAGCGGCGGCATGACTGATGCTCGCTGGTCGGTGGGATACAATGTAATTGGTTGATGTGAGGATCGTTGCGCCCAGGTGACGATAGAGCACAATGGCGCAGAAGACGAGACACCCTTAATCGCATTGGACGGTGATCGATGCAGCTAGCTGATCATCGGATTCCAATGAGATCGATCGATGGAGGGATCGCTATGGCCAGGCGACGATGGAGCACAGCGGCGCGGCAGTCGGGACAACCCTCGGTGGCGGCGAACGGGCATCTAGGGAAAGCTCCCGTGAGCCAGGCGACTGTGAGCTCTGCCTCCAGGGGCCAGGCGATCATGCGTGTGCACTTGGCGTTCGTTTTTGTTGGAGATATTTTTGGAGAGTAGGCGGGTTTTACGGGATTGATTGAGTCAAGCGATCAGTTTCCGAGATTGCAGCGTCGGGGGTGGGGCGACGAAGAAAATATGGAGTGCGACCAAGGGGGCGACGTAGTGACAGAAAACGGAACACCGAGATTCTTAGGTGGTATATGATGAATATATACATTCAAAAGCGAGAAGGACATTATCTGTAATCATCCTTTCTCCCAGGAACAAACACACTTTGGGATGGTAAAATAATATCATCAAGGAGGGGTCTTAGGTGGTTCACCAAGCACTTTTTTTTTTGCGGAAAAAGATCCAGATCTATTTCATGAGTTTATAAGAAGTACAAAGTATCCTAAACATAATAAAAATTACATCGAGGTCTTTGGACCACCTAACGAATACTACTGTCGCCGGAGCGAGCCGACGCTGCATTGTCGCCGCTCCATTACCGAGTCGGCATGCCATTGTTGATGACAATGGAAGTCTTCGCACGTGTCCCTAAGGACCAGCGCCCGAAGATGAAGTTGTCGCCATTGAACCCTTAAATTGATCCAAACTTGTAAAACCAAACCTAAAACACACGTGACCGGGACGAGATCCAGAACACACGTGACCGGGCGAGATCCACTACTCCATGGAAGCGGCGACCGACAAATCTCCACCTCCTCAATGCCAAGCAGGATCGTCGACGAGGTGGAAGAGGAGGTATACCTTATTCTTGTCCCGCATAACGCCGCCATAGCCACCATAATGACGCGATGCGGATGACCAAACTCTAACTTTAGGGACCCTTCTACACCGCGGCGCAGATCCGAGGTCCCCACTCCTCCCGCCGCCGAGCGCAAGCGAGGAGGGCGGGAACCCGTCGATGCTCGGTAGCAGACGGCGAGGACGAAGTTGATCGTGGCGGCTGCTAGGGTTTTTACCCTAGCCGCCGCCTCTTTTACTCACGGGAGGAGAGAACGTGAATAAACAACGTTGAGACAACTTATTTCACCAAGCACTTTGAGACAACTTTATAAACAACGTTGCACAAGCTGATTGGGCGATACTCAGAGAGCTTAGATGGGTTGGGTACTTTGGGAATCAGAACAATAGAAGTGTTATTTGCTCCTTCCGCATGATATACCTGTTTTAGAAAAATTCCTGGACAGCACCAACGACTTTCTCTTTCAAAGTACTCCAATTCCGCTGGAAAAATCTAGCTGGGATATCATCATGGACAACGCCAAGGTCATCATGCAACTTACGGAAGAGAAGTACTCATTAAGTGCATAGTAGGTATATCATCATGGACAACGCCAAGGTCATCATGCAACTTACGGATTTTATTTTTCCGCGCTCTCCAGCCTGCTTTATTGTGAAAAAATTGGTATTTCTATCACCCTCCTTCAACCAGGTAAGCCGAGATCTCTGCAGCCACATCATCTCCTCGTGGTAAATTAGCTCATTTATCCTGTCAGTAACTCGCCGAATTTCATGCCTATCCGCATTCATGAGCATAATCTGTTCCAGTTGCTCACGAGACTTCTGAAGTTCAAGTCTTACACTCCCAAATTTTGCTCTACTCCACTCTTGCAATTTGGACATAGTGCGGCCTAGAGCTGACCCAATCTCACCCAAATCCTGGACTGATCCATAGAAATCCCAGGAATTTTTTATCACCTCAGGGAGAGTACAATCACGCTCCCACATTACTTCATATTGTTTGCGCCGTTTCACGCCATGTTGCATTTCTTCCCTTTCACCCGAAACCAACAGCGCAATATGATCATAACATGGAGTCACTATGTGCTTAACCGAATAATGAGGGAATAAGTTACGCCATGAATTCGTTGCAAGAGCTCGATCCAGGAGTACTTCTCTTCCCAGGAGCCTTTAGTGGGCCAATCTGGAACAACACATCTGAAATTTCTTTCTCAGAGAAATCGCTGCATAAAATGTCATTTGATTCATCCGAGACACGCCTCTCCACCAGATCAATCACCGGAGTCGGATCCAAATCATCATCCGCGGAAAATAGGGAAGAGAAGTACTCATTAACCATCGTGTGCATAGTAGGTATATCATCATGGACAACGCCAAGGTCATCGTGCAACTTACGGATTTTATTTTTCCGCGCTCTCCAGCCTGCTTTATTGTGAAAAAATTGGTATTTCTATCACCCTCCTTCAACCAGGTAAGCCGAGATCTCTGCAGCCACATCATCTCCTCGTGGTAAATTAGCTCATTTATCCTGTCAGTAACTCGCCGAATTTCATGCCTATCCGCATTCACGAGCATAAGCTGTTCCAGTTGCTCACGAGACTTCTGAAGTTCAAGTCTTACACTCCCAAATTTTGCTCTACTCCACTCTTGCAATTTGGACATAGTGCGGCCTAGAGCTGACCCAATATCACCCAAATCCTAGACTGGTCCATAGAAATTCCAGGAATTTTTTATCACCTCAAGGAGAGTACAATCACGCTCCCACATTACTTCATATTGTTTGCGCCGTTTCACGCCATGTTGCATTTCTTCCCTTTCACCCGAAACCAACAGCGCAACATGATCATAACATGGAGTCACTATGTGCTTAACCGAATAATGAGGGAATAAGTTACGCCATGAATTTGTTGCAAGAGCTCGATCCAGGAGTACTTCTCTTCCCAGGAGCCTTTAGTGGGCCAATCTGGAACAACACATCTGAAATTTCTTTCTCAGAGAAATCGCTGCATAAAATGTCATTTGATTCATCCGAGACACGCCTCTCCACCAGATCAATCACCGGAGTCGGATCCAAATCATCATCCGCGGAAAATAGGGAAGAGAAGTACTCATTAACCATCGTGTGCATAGTAGGTATATCATCATGGACAACGCCAAGGTCATCGTGCAACTTACGGATTTTATTTTTCCGCGCTCTCCAGCCTGCTTTATTGTAAAAAAATTGGTATTTCTATCACCCTCCTTCAACCAGGTAAGCCGAGATCTCTGCAGCCACATCATCTCCTCGTGGTAAATTAGCTCATTTATCCTGTCAGTAACTCGCCGAATTTCATGCCTATCCGCATTCATGAGCATAAGTTGTTCCAGTTGCTCACGAGACTTCTGAAGTTCAAGTCTTACACTCCCAAATTTTGCTCTACTCCACTCTTGCAATTTGGACATAGTGCGGCCTAGAGCTGACCCAATATCACCCAAACCCTGGACTGATCCATAGAAATCCTAGGAATTTTTTATCACCTTAGGGAGAGTACAATCACGCTCCCACATTACTTCATATTGTTTGCGCCGTTTCACGCCATGTTGCATTTCTTCCCTTTCACCCGAAACCAACAGCGCAATATGATCATAACATGGAGTCACTATGTGCTTAACCGAATAATGAGGGAATAAGTTACGCCATGAATTTGTTGCAAGAGCTCGATCCAGGAGTACTTCTCTTCGCAGAAGCCTTTAGTGGGCCAATCTGGAACAACACATCTGAAATTTCTTTCTCAGAGAAATCGCTGCATAAAATGTCATTTGATTCGTCCGAGACACGCCTCTCCACCAGATCAATCACCGGTGTCGGATCCAAATCATCATCCGCAGAAAATAGGGAAGAGAAGTACTCATTAACCATCGTGTGCATAGTAGGTATATCATCATGGACAACGCCAAGGTCATCGTGCAACTTACGGATTTTATTTTTCCGCGCTCTCTAGCCTGCTTTATTGTGAAAAGAATGGTATTTCTATCACCCTCCTTCAACCAAGTAAGCCGAGATCTCTGCAGCCACATCATCTCCTCGTGGTATATCATCATGATGTATCTGTAATCATCTAGAGCTCGGAACTTCACCTCTTGTGCAAGATTCCAGGCGTTCCTCATGCTTTTGAAGAACCAAAAATCGCTAAATTCACGATCTGTGAAAACTCTAGCAATCGCCAGCCATCTAGTTGTCTCCGCCACCGGCTGCTCTTGCTCTTCAAAAACAACATCGTCAATATCATCCTCGGTTAATCCAAGACGCTTCATCATCCCATCGAGATCATCCTTTACCGCTCCCGAACCAGATGTATCAGATGCCATCAAACCCTAGATACCTCTGCGACCAGGAGGCAGCTACCCGAGAAGAGGACCTGCCCTAAACCCTAGACCAAGGCGACAAGGGCGACGAGCGTCCTAGTCGAGATCGGCAGGGAAGGGTACAAGACTGCGGTAATTATTTTATAAAGTTGAATATTTAATTTTGATCTAATCCTTGCATAGCGACTGTGTTTGGATGTGCATATTGTACGGGCAATCGATTCACCACAACCCAAGAAAAATTAGATCATGTCTCGATCAGGCTTCTGTCACCGCGCGTCCCTATGGACCTAGTCAGATTAAATCACAAAGCAGTCGGAGACAAAGAAGAATTCAAGATTGAATCAGGTCAATCCTTGGAGACACGTACGTGCGTCAGAGATACTACGGAGACAGGCAAGTCGTCTTGACTAATTGTTTTTCTTTATTCAACCTCGTGTAACTCGCACACTGATCACTCGGATAATTAACTATTTTTATCTAATCTTTTACATTTTGTTTTCCAATACATGCACTGCAATACGTGAATCGGGGTGTACGCGGCCCAATGACCCCGTTGACGTCTAATAACAAGAACGTCAGCGCGGCTGTACCGATAAACCGCAATACTCAAGACGTGGAAACGACCCGGTCCATCATGTCGACCCGTTCGTTGCGTCGACTACACTCTGCCGCGTTGACTCCATGTTTGCGGACTCGTCTGGCGCGAACTTGCCCTCGTGGAGTCTCTTATCGCGAATTCACCACCACATACTCGCCCACGCGGACTTGCCCGCCGCATACTCCGCACGTTCGGGGACTCGCCATCACTGACTCGTCCATCGCCGATTCACCATACTACCGACTAAATGTCGCATGACGCCGCCAAAGCGTGATCTGACATAAATTTATTTTGGAATTATTTTTGATCATACATAAATTTTCACCGGTAGCAAGAACCATATATTTAATATATTATTAACAATCAATAAAATAGTTTTTCATATATTTCTATTTTGTCAAACTGTATTCAAAGAAATAAAAATTACATATTACTTATACTGAAATATATGCTCTACCATTTATATTTCCCTTTAGGTGTCACCTACTCCCTCTGTTGAGAAATATAAGACGTTTTAGCTTTGTGAATCGAATGTATCTAGACGTCTTTTAGTGTATAGGTTATATAAGACATTTTAGCTTTGTGAAATGAAATAATATATATAGACGTTTTTGAGTGTATAGGTTCACTCTGAATTTTTACGAACCTATACACTAAAAGACGTCTAGATACATTCGATTCACAAAGTTTTATATTTCTGAACGGAGGGAGTACTTTGCTACCGTGCCTCCGGCTAAGGCAAGAGCAAACCACCGACACGAAGCACACACTAAAATGGGGCTCCCACTCATGCCACGTTAGCATTATGTTTTCACAAGAACTTACAAATCGCTACAATAAAGCATATATTATCAAAATTATCTTTAATTTTTTTTTAGGGGCGTTAAAAATAAATTAAATAATCCAGGAAAAACAATTTACAATCACACGGGCGGATGTTTTCACGCAACCCAGCCCGGCCAGAAAGTTTCTCGGGCCAGCCCAAAACACAGGCGGATCGCGGTGGGCTACCAATCAGGTTTAACACCTGTCAGTTCGGCTCCAACTCGTTCATCGTCTCGTTAAAAAAGCCGTGTGCCGGGGGTTTAGCCGCGTCCTCTTTTCTCTCTCCAAATCTAGGGTTTCCAGCTCCCAGCCACGAATTGCCATGGACTTCGACGAGTACGAGTACCTAGAGAAGACGGTGGAGGCCTCCGTGGCTCCGACCAACGGCGCTGCCCCTCTCGGATCCGAGGGGAAGGAGCGCAGCTCCCGCCGCCGGAGCAGCGCCGGCGACGAAGAGCGCGATGACGGCGAGCGTAGGTCCAAACGCTCTCGCTCTGAACACCGGGAGAGGGACCGCGACCTCGACAACCGGGAGCGCCACCGCAGCAGCCGGGAGCGCCGAGACCGTGACCGCGACCGGGATGTGAAGGAGAAGGAGAGGGAGAGGGAAAAGGACAAGGAGAGGAGGAGCCGTGACCGTGAACGGGAGAAGGAGAAGGAGAAGGAGAAGGAGAGGGAGCGGAGGAGCCGCAGCAGGTCGGAGCGCCGTCGTGAAGACGACGACCGCGAGCGCCACCGCGAGCGCGACTACCGTGACCGCGATGTCAGGTGCCGATTCATGACTTCCAGCTTTGTTCGAGTACCTATCATATGAACCGAGTGATGTTTGCTTCTCCGTATTAGAAATTTCATCGTCAATCCCGTTAGCTATGAACCGAGTCAAAGTAGCCCCCCAAGGACAGTTATGTTCCACATTCATTGTCCAATTGTAATGACTCTTTAGGACCATTGCAATTTAACACAATAACGTGATGTGCCTGGGATGGGCATATCGACCTTAGAACGGAAACGACCATGTGATCTCCTTACATACACAATTAGCCCAAACAACATGTTTTTAATTAAGGTCTTCTCTGATAACCAGATGACAGTTAGTGATTTATTCCGCTATACTAAAAATTTCTCTAGTCATAGACATAGGCTTCCTATAAGAGGTGATACAATTAGGCATTAGTTTGGGGCCTGCAAGATATGCTAGTGCAGTTTCTGTTTGCTCTTGATATTGAGCCTTGGACATCGGCCAAGCTATTTTGAGTTTGTTTATTATGAGATGTAAGTTGGCATCCCATAAGAGGGTTTTGCTTGGTTCCGTGTCTCTGAGAGACATCATGTTATGGTTTTGCTTGGTTCCGAGCAACGGTGCCATCTGTAATTACAGATTTCCTGCATCCAGAAAATGGAGCTGAACTATGTTTCTCCTGTTGCAGAAATCCTGGTGGAGGGGTGTATTGGGATTTTTCACTGAAGCATTGCATCTTATTGTAAAGAGGACCCAATGTTTGTCCCCTTGCACGAACAAGCTATTTATATTTTTCTCCCTTTGCAGGAGATTTTAAAATTCAATTTGCCTAAATGTTGCCTGTCTTATATTGCAGGGATTACCCTTTTCTTTTGTTTGTTATAAGGTCCTGCGTCTTGATGGAATGTCAATTTGCTTTTCAGTGGGTCATCCTAGAAACCCTCCGTCCTAGCGTGTAAAACAGTTGTTTAGGCTCTATATCTACCTAAAGCTTCTTTCTCTGTTTCTCTCCATAGCATAGTTTTAACTTGTGTGGACACACAGTATTAACTTGGCTAGCATAGTACGTGTCACTTCTGCCATGGTGTTGTAGCCTCTTGAAATGCACATAGTATGACTGGACTTGTATTGAGGAATGGAGGGAATATTCTCTATGTTTAATTGTAAATTATTTGAACTGGCGATATATTGTAGTTTCTGACATATTATTTTGTATTTCGACTTTTCTGTCCATCCAAGCTTATGAATATGTTTCTCTTTGCAGGCGTAGGAAAGAGGATGGTGCTGAACCTGAAGCAGATCCAGAAAGAGATCAAAGAACTGTATTTGCATTCCAGGTTTGTATTCACAACTTTTTTTCACTTTGTCCTCTGAGATATTTAAAGTTTATAATTGAAACTAATGACTGTAAGTATGATGACAGCTATCTTTGAAGGCGGATGAAAGGGATGTGTATGAGTTCTTTTCAAGGGCAGGGAAGGTAGACCCACTGCGTTTACACCTTTTTTGTTCTATTAATCAGCCTGTTTATTTTATTTACTTCCTAAGATAGTGAAACATCTGTGATATGTGCACTATATACACTTTCAGATCACTGGGTTTTCTCTTAAATTAAACAGATATTAAGTTGTTTTGATCGAAGAAAAAACCATTTTCTAATTAGTTCAACCCATATTTAACAGATTTATGTTTGTTTTGTTTTCCACTTCTTCACACTATCTAGTGATAAACTATTTTCTAATGCTGCTCGTTTATTGTTTTTAGTGCATTATTATGGATTAATCAATCTTTGTTGGTTTATTTGTTGTAGGTCCGGGATGTCCGCCTCATCATGGACCGAAACTCAAGACGTTCTAAAGGAGTTGGGTGAGTATATAACTACATGTAACTTATATTTGACATGTACTGTCTTGCCTGGTTATGTCGTCACTGCACTATTGTTATTCCCTTATTATTTTATTTTTCTTGAGACTATCAAAAGAAGATGGAATGTACAGTCGTATTTGACAGTCAGCAATGTTCAATATTTAACACATTTGTTCCACACTATTGGATACAATTTCTGTGCATTTCAAATGATTTGGTGAAAGTAGGGTGCAATTAAATTGTGTTCAGGAAAATAAAGTAATTTTGTTAGGTTATGTTTTGAAATGCATAGTTCTTGGCCCTAGAGATATATAGATGGATTTCAGATGATATTCTGATTTTCCTGTTGCTATTTCATTGCCAGGTACATTGAATTCTATGACGTCATGTCTGTTCCAATGGCGATTGCTCTTTCTGGTCAGCTGCTTCTTGGTCAACAGGTGATGGTTAAGCCGTCAGAGGCTGAAAAGAATTTA
Source organism: Avena insularis (assembly GCA_023614405.1). Lineage (NCBI taxonomy): Eukaryota > Viridiplantae > Streptophyta > Magnoliopsida > Poales > Poaceae > Avena > Avena insularis. The sequence goes on along the minus strand of CM042690.1, from coordinate 98,180,139 downwards.
GTTCAGTCAACTGCTACTTCAAGTTTAGCAGCTTCAGGTGGAGCAAGGAAGTTGTATGTTGGGAATCTTCATTCCAATATTACAGAAGAACAGTTGAGACAGGTAAATAGTCGAGCATAAAATATAGATTAATGGGCATTGTTGATTTCTCTTTAAAGGGCTATAGTTATTACTGCTGTGTATATATTTGTGTGATCTGCATGTTATGCTGAATTAATGGGTTTCTTTTCAGGTTTTCGAGCCATTTGGACTGGTTGAGCTTGTCCAGCTGCCTGTAGATCCACTTAGTGGACTATGTAAAGGTTTTGGTTTTGTTCAGGTATGTAGCTTATTGTGGTGCAGTTCATGTTTCTGTTTGTGCATCATTATCAGTTTCTCACTTTGTTCTATTTCATCACTTAGTTTGCGCGTCTTGAAGATGCCAAAGCTGCTCAGAGTTTAAATGGTCAGCTTGATATCGCTGGAAGAGTAATCAAGGTAAGCATTACTTATGTGTTACTTGCAGCCTTCATGTTGTCTTAAATCCTTCAATATACGCATTATCCAACAGTATGTCAATCACATATGATGACCAGGTTTCTGCTGTGACGGACCAAGGGGGAGTGCAAGCCAGTGGGGCAACTGCGGGAGATTTGGATGATGATGAAGGTGGAGGTTTGGTGGGTGCCATCTCTGCGAGACATTTATTTTTTAGGAATTATTGTACATATGTTATTTCTCTTGTTTAAGTTGGGTTACTTGGGCATGGTATATGCTCGTATTTTGCTACAAAAATTCAGAATAAGTTTTCATATCTTGGTTTTCAACTAGTATACCATTGTGTAGGCTTAGTATCCAGTCACCACTCTATCCACATTTGCATACTCTCTAGTAAATTTGTTTTATTCTACCAGATTGCATCCAGTCACTACTCTATCCACATTTGCATACTCTCTACTATTAAATTTGTTTATTCTACCATATTGCTGTGGGGGTTATGTGTGTGCATTGCATCAGAGATGCTCTCTGTACGTCCTGTCTTTTCATATTTAGTATGCAGATGTAATAAGTTGACACACATTATTTATGCACATGTTCCTGTTCGCATTTTTTAATATGCTAGTGTACTTTTCCATGATGACATGGTCCCCTTTTTCTGCGGAATCAGTTATAAAATTACTACTGCACCAATGGTAGAGCAGAACAATGTATGAGGCTGCTTCCAAATGTTATCTAGATAGCTTGGCATCTCTCTTCATTGTCTGACCCATCAACTGATGTATGTAGGCACTGAATGCTAGCTCAAGAGCTCTTCTTATGCAGAAACTGGACCGTAGTGGAGTTACAACCAGGTATATTTTTTGTGTAAAGTTATGGGATTATTGTATGCCTTTATATTGTCCCACACAGAATATTTTTGTGATGTGACAATGCAAAATTGCTACCTTGTCGTATATATCTCTGTTGTTGCAAGTTATTTGTGCAAGTTATCGGAGGGAGTATATATTTTAGTTTTTCCCGTCAGTATTTCATTGTTTTATCATTCAATTTTTCTGTCATTAGTGGGGAGCTGTTCCTGTAGATTGTTTTGAAGTAGCTGTTCTTAATTCCATTAATTGTTCTCCTGTACTGTTGATCTGACCATCCACTAGAAAATATTGCACTATACTGTTTTGCAATTATGGAGGCACGTCTATACCAAAATAATATGTAATTCTTGGGTTGTCATGAAATACAAGTTATAACTGCTTTGTCTTGCATTATGGGCAATAGAAAGCATGTGCTGTATTTGTAGACTAGTCAAATCTGGAAAACTAATTGTGATGCTAACTCCCAACACGGACATTTGCTCGTTTTTGTTTGAGATTTCATATCAGATCACTCATCCTAAATTCTTCACAACTGCTCAAGATAGCTCAGAACTTCTGATATTTGAAGTGGCCCCACCAACTTTAGTTTGGATACCTGTTCTGCTCAATTTACATAATTTATATATCAAGAATTGCATAGCCTTCAGTTTATGGTTAATTCGTATAATGTGTCCATTAATTACTAGTAAGACTGCGACCATTCATGTCCAAATCTTTCGTTATTGACCTCTACTATATTATCATCAGGATTCATCCACCACTACAGCAACACTGTTACCATATATATCTAGCTTGTGAAGGTCATTCTCCATGGACCTCTTCAATTCTTTGGTGTACTTGGTTTGGTTGAAATATTTGTTTTACTGCAGTTTTAACATTTAATGTTAATTGAAGGTGATTCTTCATTCTCTTGAAATTCCCAGTCAATGCATAAATGCATTAACTGTCAAATATTGCTTGATACGTGAGGAAAAATCAACTTAATATTTTGTGGTGTCGGGTTGCATATATCTGAGCGATGATGCTTTTAAATTTTGTTCATGTTACAAAAATATGTGTGAATCACTAGCTTATCATGAACACACATATGCTTCTTCGCACTCTTGGTATCTCTATATAATTCTCTCATTTAATGTACCTTCTTCTATCAATCTGCAGTTTGACTTCCGGGATGGGTGCTGCTGGTCTGAACACTTCCATGGCATTAGCACCTGTATCAGTTCTTGGTGCTCCTACAGCCACTCCTTTGCTACAGTCTACAGTCCCTGGTCTCGGTCTAATTCCAGGAGCATCTCTTCCAGTTATCCAATCCATTGACATGGCTCCACCTAGTGAATGCCTATTGCTCAAGAATATGTTTGATCCAGCTGTGGAGGTTATTTGGCTACTACCAGTTTCTTGTTTATTATTCTTGAGGACCCTGTATCTCCTTTTGGTTGAACAAAAGCATTTGATAATTTTGTGACTGTTTCATTGCAGACGGATCCTGATTTTGATTTGGATATTAGAGATGATGTTCGAGAAGAATGTTCTAAGTATGGCCAAGTACGGCACATTTACGTAGACAAGTAAGTAATCTGATTCAATACTAATGTAAATAGATATGTCCTTTCCATGCATTCAGAATACCTTTTTAAATATGTCGTGACATGCATTAGCCGGTATGCTGCATTGTTTAAACTAGTTGTATTCTTTTGTAGCGTTCTTTTGAACTGAAAACTATAGGGGATTATCTTAGATAAGATACAAACATTGCCTGCACACTTTATTATTTTCTTGTTTGCTCGTTCACTATTATCAGTGTGGAAGCTACTTGTCTAATCCAGAATCCATGAGACTCCATATATTCACGTGTGTTGTACTTGTACCATAGTATATTCGCTTTGAAATGTGAACCAGTCGGCTTTTATTGAAAAATACACTACTTCTGGTTCTGGAACTTAATTGTCATGTGTAATATATAGTACATACGCATGGCCTAACATCAAGTTCAAATCATATCTTCATTGAGAAGACATCATCTACGCAGTAATAGCAATTATCCAGGCCTAACACTAGCTGTCACCATCATTTTGCAGAAATACTGCCGGATTTGTGTACCTGCGGTTCGATAGCATAACTGCTGCTATGGGTGCACAGAAAGCACTTCAGGGAAGATGGTTTGCGGGGAAGATGATTACTGCAACCTATATGGTATGTGATGCTCGTCCTGTTAAAATTGAGATGTTTCCTTTTGCAATTTTGATTGATCATTTATGGGTTTGTTGGTCTTTGTTATGGCAGTCTACTCAGCAGTATGAAGCGAAGTTCCCGGAGTTAACTGGCTAGCTGAAGATATCTGCTTTGGCGTCGTGTACTTTCTTCTATACATGGCAGCATGCTGGCACTGTTGTATTGGCTTTACTAGAGAAATTTGTCTCTTGGGCAGTTGTAAACATTACACCATCAGGCATTCAATCAACGTTGTAGCATCGGCAATCGAGTGAAAATTGTGTGTTGGCAGTTTTGATCTCATAATCTGGATTTGGTGATTGTGTTGATGTTTTGCATTTTTTTTGTTGCCTTGCTGTAGTTCCTGCTAGTTGTTTGTGTGGTTGAACTACTTTAGTATATGCGCTTTGTTGTGCAGTTGTGCTATGTGGTGTACGACATCCGAGCTTTCATGGCAAGATTTTTTTTCTGGATTGTGATAATGCATGGCGTACACAAAAGGGTAATAAAGAAAAATCTTGTGATTTGTTTAAGCTGTGGCTGGTGACTTGGAAAAAGAATAAAGTTAAGCTTGATATTTGAAGGTCTCTCGGCTCGGTTGGGGTAGTTAGCTGTTCACAAGCAAGCATAAACTACAGATACTAAGGCCCCGTTTGGAATGTCCTTTTTTAACCAAAACCGCTGTACTGGATTACACGGACTTCTCCTGCTTAACATCTTTACAAAATAAAAACGACCGGACTAAAAAAACAACAATCCAAACTAGGCCTAAGGGTTTTTTATACATATATACTAAGGGTTTTTTATACAGATACTAACGTTGCACAACAGCTAGAACGTCAAAACAAACTTGCAGAATTAAGCAATGCACATGATTAACTAAATACAATTTGTTCATTTTTTCAGTTGACCAAATATTACCTTAGAATATTATATTGCCTACCTTTTTTACCGAATCCAAAATGTAGTCGTACAGAACTGTACCAATTAAGTATTCCATCCGTCTTAAATTAACTGACTCAACTTTATCTAGATATGTATTTACCTTACAACCATTCTTGAATAATTTAGGGAGATGACTGGCCTATGTACAAACTTTCAAAAGAGCCCAGTTGTCCCAGTTAGATGTGGCACATTAATCTCGATGATGTGCTTGAGGGCATCATGGCTTCCATTTGCGCTACATTGGACTTTCTCTTTCAGTGTGGCGCTTTAGGAGAGTGGATTTTCAACATCTAAGACAAACGCGTCGGAAAGCTCCAAACTTGGAATGACAAGTTCATCACCACCGCTGACAGAACGATTTTGGTCAAGTCGCTTATCTCATTTCAATCCATCTACTACTTGATACCCCTCACAATTTGGCCGAGAACCATCTAGTTCATCAATAAGTTGGATCGCACTTTTCTTTAGGCGGCAAAAGACACCACCACGGGCACTAAATGCACGGTGTGTCGCACTAGAAAGTATGTGTGTGTGTGTGGGGGGGGGGGGCTTGGGTTTGTTAATGTTGATAAATTCACGATGACATTGCGTCTTCGGTGGCCTTGGCTAAAATGGAAAGACCCCAACAAAATTTGGGTGGGTTCGGTATACCGTTGCGCTAAGGAGGACATGGTCACATGGATATATTTGCACCGCCACCACGATCACACTTGGAGATGGTCACCCCTTTTGACAGGCGCCATGGCTTGAAGGGAGAAAACCAATTGATATTGCGCCACTAATTTTTTGCATCTTCCAAAAGAAAGAAGTGGTAGGTTAACCAAACCATCAAATGAAATGCTTGGATTGAGAAAGTTAATTTGGAAAATCCCTTTACACTGGAGTATCTCACACAATTTGTGGAGATTTGAGTTCTACTCCGCAACGTGCATATTGATGAAAATGTAGATGATGAAATCTCTTGGAAGCTCACGGAGAATGGGCAATACTCTGCGGCTTCGGCACATGAATTATAATTATTCACTCCTATCAACTCCAACATGAACAAGATGGCATGGAAGGTTTGGGCCCCTCCCAAAGTCAATTTTTTTTTGCTTAGCTTGCAACACAAAACACCGTTTGGCGAAAAGAGGATGGTAAAATTGTGGGTTGTATCCTCTTTGCAAGCAAACCACGAAATCGGTCAATCACCTCTTTGTCAAATGCTGGTTCACTCTACGCCTTTGGGGCCTCATAAAAGATTGGATAGGGCTACACAGTATTCACCCATCGTAATGGCCGGACCTCTCAACTAAACGTTGGTGGTCAATGATGGCGGAGAGTTCATCCTCCAACCGCCAAGCTCCAGCCTCTCACCATGCTAGTCTCTTGGGAAGTTTGGAATGAACGCAACGCGCGGGTCTTTCGAACCAAGCATGCGCCTCCTTCGGTGATCTCAGTTATATAGTTAAGAAAGAAGCTTGTTTGTGGGTTGTCGCGGGTGCTCAGTGGTTGGGCGAAATAACGGTGTGAGAGTAATCCTTTGTTGTAATTTGGTACTTTAATTTCTTGCCAAACTTCTCCTTAATTAATTAATAGAATAGGACAAAGTTTTTTGCCCCTGTTTTTTTAAAAAAATACTACCTCTGTTTCTAAATATAATTTTTTGGTAAGCTAAAATAGGCTACCAAAATGTATTGTATTTTGAAACATAAGTATTATATAAATTGACTCAACTTTGTCTAGATACACGTGTATGCGAACCCAACGTCCCTCCAGCCCGAGCAGACGCGCCCAGGCTTGCTGACGGTGCAAAGTTTACGTTTTTATAGATTTTCATATCGTTTTTGTCTGGAAAAAATCACATGTTAAGCTTGTTCTTTCAAAAGTTTCTAGGTCCGTGCTACTGGATACGTCACATGTAATATAGACAGAGCTGAGTTAATTAATTTGGGACGGACGCTATGAATCTTAGAGCTCGTTTGACACCCAGGTGTTCATAAATGAATACATGGATTCATTTTATTTCTATCATGATTCCAAAAACACTCACATGTTTGGCTACCACCGGAATTTAGAAATGACTACAGAATTGAAAATGGAATTTCAAAATAGCTGCCATGGACTAAAATAAAAACGTATGCATGAAGTGATTGTAACAACTACTTCTCATAACTTTTAGACCTCAAAGCATACATCAAAATACTAAAACATTGATTATCATCCGCATATCATCCAAGTTTCAAAGTTCTAGTCCATGTTCAGTCTATAAAACATAGATGCATCGACATAATAAATACAAGTTCTAGAGTTTGAATAAGTTAAACAAGATGAAATGCAACACAAAGAAAAATCTGGATCATGTGTTTATCTGCTTGAGCACCCATTTCTTCTTCATCCGTTCAGGCAGTGCCACCAAAGACTTGAACTTGCGATCATCGGCCACAAGAACATCATATATTGCCAACTGTTGATCATCTTCTAGATTTGGTATGCCATCAAGAACAACCCAGATTTTCTCAGGAGATGCTGGCTTTGGTGGAGGCTCGGGAGCATCAGCTTTGAACACAATAGTGAAGTTATCTAACTTATCACCCGGCATGGTTGCAATTGAGTCATCCGATCGATACCTCTTCTTCGAACGATCTTCGTCAGCTTGAGTTGATGAATTAGCATCTTTGTTGTTCGCAGTGGTGTTAGCATTCTCCTCCGCCATTTCAGTTGCGCTTTCATTAGCTGTCCTTGCACCTGCGCCGGTAGCATGGTCTCTGGAGTATAATGTGCTAATCATGTCCCAAAATTTGATTGACTTGTACCTATATGAAGTGGCATCCTTGTTGGCCTGCATGAGAAAATAGTCACAGTTCAGCCACACATATCACATCAGTGGATTCGCTACTTTGGTAGACTAGTACAGTTCTGTGACTAATCTGTCCTAGCTAGGTTATATTAAAAAGCAACATCTACTTAAACATAAAAGAGCTACATGCTAATATCATTTTAAAATATAGATAAAAGCTACAAATAAGAGCTACAGGGACAATACAAATAAAAGCTACAGAGCCAATATATCTCTAGCGTCTGCGTACTGTTGGATTTTGAACGCAAGAATAGTAGTGGCACGCGTAGTCAACCGACATAAAAAGGTTTCCTTTGAATTAATTTGACACCGCTCTTTCTTTTTCTGCTGATGAAATGTGCTAGTGGCAGAGAGAGTTTCAGGATAGAGTATACAACAACGACGACATGAAAACTGCACCTACCAAACTACTGAAAAACTCTGAAAAAGACAGTGAACACAACCTACAGGACAACAAAGTTGAAACTAAACCTATACTCCTTGAACTAAGCGACCAGCACTGGCTTTCATCCACTGTCTTGCCTCGTCCTTGATCTGATAACCGTGCTTTCATTATGTTTTATCTAAAGCTACAGTTAAAAGCTACAGCTACATATGTACCTGGGTAAAAGCTACCCATTCTTCAGATTTAGATAAAAGCTACAGATAGTCTATGTACCTGGGTACGAAATGAAATGTACATAGACAGTATAGATAAAAGCTACAGATAAAATATTGTGTTTAGGAATTCTCCGTTGCCTCCACAAAGCTACAGATAAAATTCAGTGATCAGATTCAGGACAGTTCTCAGGTTTAAGTGCAAAGATGTGCAAGTAATAAGATGAGCTAACATTTCAGAAATTGAAAATGGCAGCTGGAGTCAAAGTATTCTTCACAGGATCAACTATGAGCTAAGATTTCAGAGTTGGCCACATAAGCTAAGATTTCAGAGTTGAGCACAAGTAGGTTACCTTCACATAAGTGTTCCAAACATCATCTTCGACAGTGACCATATTCTTCTCATCATCCCAACCAAATCCACTCTGAGAAAGCATCTTGTTGACGATAGCATACTGTTTGTCAAAAGTCTTGCTCCTAGAGATGATATTATCCTTTGTGACCTCAAGCTGACACTTCTCTCTCACCTTCTTCACTGCAGCCGTGTATACATGGGGTTTCCACCTATTTTGAGCACGATCTCGTACTCCACAAACACATCCAACATAGCTTTATCCATCTCATCTGTCCACTTGAGGTAACTTCTACCTTTCTTTGTCGAATCCATGCCCGAATCCATCCCTATATGTACATAAAGATTACCATGAGTTAGTGGCAAAAGGAAAGTGTACGTATATGAGAGAGAGTAACAAACTGGACATATATGAAGCATACCAAAAAGAAAATATGTACATAAAGAAGACTGTACAACATTCAAGCAAAATTAAGCATTTGCTTGTCTACGCCTAGCTTGATAATCAGTCCACATCTGATTAGCTAGGATCAATCTCCTGTTATTCCACTCATTTGTCACTCATTCCTCAAAGAATGACCTTTTGGTAAACCGTAGAGTATGATAGCAATATATATTTGGACCCATATAAATATTTCTAAGCATCTGTCTCCTAATTCTAATCTCTACCTCTTCCTCACCGAAATCACCAAGCTCAACTATCCTTCTCCTACAATACATATGTTGTGCTACCGCAACTATAGTAACAAAAAACCCAGCTGCTGCCCTCTTTCTTTTCTTCCTCCTCTCGTGATATAGCACTACTTGTTGATCAACCATCTACAATAAACACAACAAAGAACTACTTCAGATTATAATTAGTGCTGCTTGTTGTGTTTATTCTCATATTCATACTTGGCAGTTTAATTGAATCTGAGTGTAACTAAAGAAGCTACTTGAACTCAACAGAAATGACAAGTCAGTAGAAGAGTACTGAATATTCAGATATCAGCTCCACCATACTTGGTGTCAACAATTATTCAATGGAAGAGTACTGAATATTCAATGGAAGAGTACTGAATATTCAGATATCAGCTCCACCGTACTTGGTGTCAACAATCGTTGCAAATTGCAACTGGCATATATTAGACAATAGTGATGGCACGTGTACTATTCATCACTTCAAAATCCAATAAGGTACACATGAATAAAGATCAATTTTCAGATAAAAACACAAAATCCAACCAAAAAAAACAGCACGAAACCAACCTGTGGTTTTGTCTAGTTTATTGCATATGGCGCATAAGGTACCCATAAGATCAGGTTTTAGATTGATGTTATGGTTTCAGTTTTCCAATACAACTTTCTTTACTCTCTTGCCTTGTGTGCAAGTTGTGGTACAGATGATCAAGTACATCAATAGTTCAAGTCGCTTCTCCTTTCTTCTTTCTTCACTCTCTTTATAAACCAGACTGTTTTCTGTGCATGATGATTTCCACTCCTTTGGTGTGTGTTCTGACTTCAGGGGTGAGGAGGCGCCCGATCTACTGGCACTGAAGCTCGACAGTGCTCTTTCGTCTTCTTCCTTTGTTGCTCCACTGTTTCCCACCGGTTTATGCATCAAGTATTTTGTCCGAATGGACAAGGGAGGATTGTTCCATACGTATCCAGATCGCGGTGGACCGTTTCAGACCTTAGGTGAAGCTCAGAATGCTCTTGATTCCTACCATGCTGCTCAGCGGGAATTCCTGTAAGCATCTCAACTTTACTAGATAGATAGATGTGTTTACACTTTGCAAGCTACGGCGTTAATCTTCAAGTCTTCAAGATTTCTTATTAAAGCTAAGAAAAATGTTATGTAACTGTTGTGTAAGGCTGTTAAAATAGTAAGCAGATGTTTGTGCTTGAAGACTTATCGATCAAAACCATTTGTCATTGGTTATTCTATTTACACTCCAATTTCTGTTAAGTAAAATGTATACTAGTCATTTATGATGCTCTGTATCTGAAAATAGGTGCAGCGACGGACTTTCCGATGAGGAGATGACTGTGCGGAATGCTTTGTACTGGTATCACGATGGTACAAGGAAGCATTCCGCAGAAGCTCTTGCTTCTTGTACGACTCGTCGCCCTATGCGGGAAATGTTGAACTCTTTATTGGACAGGCACAACGAAGACAATGGTCTTGTGGGGGTATATATATGCTTTCTCACTCTTGCCTTTATTACTTTCATGATTACACTGACACTATCATCTTGCCTTTATTAGTTTCATGATATCTTAAATGTCATTGTATGCATATATACTAACACTATCCTTTTTCCTTTATTAGTTTCATGATTGCTTAAGTGTCATTTATTCATGTTAGACTCAGTTAACATTACCCGTCTTGCTAATTTAGGAAGATGCATATGTGCTGAATAAAATTGTGAGCTACAACTCATGTTATGATGGGAAGGGCTGCGTCTATAGATCTTATTCCCATCTCAATCTCACCATGGAGACTAAAGGAGCCGATGACAACAATGATCTATACTTTGCTGAAGTGACGACTACCCGTGGCGATCACGAAGTCTACGTGCTCACGTGTCTCCGCGTGCTTAAGCCTGGTGACAATGGTAATTATGTACTGTATACTTGTTATCTGTTTTGAGTTTTATAGTTTTACTTTCTCAAACTTGTCCGTGCTCTTCCAGTTTGTAGCATTTGCATGTATTAATACACTGTCCATTCACCTATTTTACCTTGTTTTAAAGGTCAATGCCATGTGTGTGAAGATGACATTAAGCATCCTACGGATGGTGTATACATCCATGGTCGCCCCAGCAGGTTTCGTAGACGTAGATCACGCTCACGTCGTTCTCATGACTTTGGAGTTCAGTTATTTGAGGAGGTGTATTTACTATCCTTCTAAAAATTAAATTACTATCTATTTCACTTCTAATTTAGCTGCAAATTAGGGTAGATTACTTGACAAAAGTGTTTTTTTTTGTTACCCCATTTTGCAGTTATGCGCCGTCCGTGACGAGGCTTGGTTGAAAGAAGAGGAGGCTAGGGTGAGGCAACTGGTTAAGGAAGAAAAGGAGGCCAGGCTGAGGCGCATGGTCAAGACTCCTCTGCCTTCCCCTGAACGCCACTCTTCACCACGACCCCTGGATGCTGTTACGACTCCTCCGCCTCTCCAGGGCCACCGCCCTTCACCGCTGCGCGTGGATGCCCCCACAAGTCAGCTCCCACCTGCACCTCCCGTGGTGCCTCCCGCCACGATTCCTCCGCAGCGACGCCTTGATGCTCCCTCGACTCAGCGTTCTACCTCTGATTACCGTGCACCGGCACCACGCTTTACGACTTGGGGGCCTAGCTCTGGCTCCGTCCGACCTCCACGCCGTGATCGCTGGCCCACACCACCAGGAGGAAGAGCGTCTATGGACATGAACAGGTGGTAGGACTGACTTGGAGGTAAGCCATCTAGGATTTATATAACTTGGGGGATTAGAATTTCCTCTGATGCACTTTATATTATATCTACTTACTGCACTGGAATGTTGATAGGGTGAACTCATAGACTCATATCTTGGGGCTTAGACTCGTATCTTTTGACATAATAGAGACCTTAGCATGATGGATATATATGCTCGGTCTATAACCTCTGTTACCAAAATGCCCTGCTCTATTTCTTCTGATTCTAGCATTTTTGGTTACATACTAAAAGGCAGCATCACAACAGAGCAGTTGTCGCTGATATATAGCTGCCAGGTGGTGTCTGCCTGCCAGAATGTTATATTGCGAACAAATAAGTGATTGATGCGAATTTTAATTTTCAAGTTGGGAGAGCTAACTGATGCAACTATACCAAATTCTGAAGTTTGCCAAACTAAAACTGGAAATTAGCTTATTTCAGCAATCACCACCTAGGTTAATTTCTTGTTTATCGTCCTTCTTACCGTATGCTGGGTAAGAAACTAGAAATACAGTTTGGATATTTGCTCTATACTGTTAAGACAGTGGTTTTTTCCCCCTGTATTCTCTTATTTGAACGCTAAGAATTGAAAACGTACAATGCAGGCTCTTTTGTTTGGTGGGAGACATTATCAGTAGAAAAAAGGCTTCTTCTCCAGCCTGGGAGTGATCCTGGTGCCTGAGAAGAAAAGCAGATGGTGTTTTTGATGCCTGAAAGAACGGACATATGTTCGCAGAAATTTCTGATTATTTTGGTGTTGGAAGATGATATACTGCTTGATCGGTTATTTGGCAGCCCTGGGTGTTGTCTTTGTATATCCGGTTTAGTTTTGCTCGCTGAACTAGATCGCAAATATATGCAATTTTTTTGCAACTCTGTGTGACTCCGACTCTTGTACCCTTGTGTAACTCACACCTCTCCTTCGAATAGATACTCCAAACAAGAAGAACCATCGTCTAGCATTCTCCACGAGATGTGATGCCACATGTCATGCATCACAATGGAGCAGTTGTCGCTGATATATAGTTGCCAGGTGGTGTCTGCCAGCATGTTATATTGCGAACAAATAAGTGATTGATGCGAATTTTAATTTCCAAGTTCGAGAGACCTAACTGATGCAAATGTACAGATTCTGAAGTGTGCCAAGTTCGAGAGAGCTAACTGATGCAACTGTACAAATTCTGTGCCAAACTAAAACTGGAAATTAGCTTATTTCAGCAATCACCAGCTAGGTTAATTTCTTGTTTATCGTTCTTCTTACTGTATGTACGCTGCCTACTTTAATAACCTAAAAAATACAGTTTCGAAATTTGCTCTATACAATTAAGACAGTGGGAGATTCTTGCCCCTGTATTCTTTTATTTGAACACTAAGAATTGAAAACATGCGTGCAGGCTCTTTTTTTTGGTGAGAGACATTGTCAGGAGAAAACGCTTCTTCTCCAGCATGCCTGGTGCCCAAGAAGAAGCAGAGATGGTGTTTTTGATGCCCGAAAGAACGAAAATATGTTCGCAGAACTTTCTAATCATTTGGTGTTGGAAGATGATATGCTGCCTGATCGGTTATTCGGCAGCGGCAGCCCTGGGTGTTGTCTTTGTATATATCCGGTTTACTTTTGCTCGCTGAACTAGATCGCTAGTATATGCACTTTTTTTTGCAACTCTGTGTGACTCCGACTCTTTGTACCCTTTTGTAACTCACACCTCTTTCTTCGAATAGATACTCCAAACAAGAAGAACCATCTTCTAGCATTCTCCCTTTCTCTTCACTGCTGCAAATCTTTGTACCTGCTTTCTCTCCAAATACTTACTGTTTTAAATGACATATTTTGCCAAGCAGATAATATATATGGTTTCCCTGATCCAACTTAGCTAACAAGGTTAAGAAGTCCCTCGGGCTGGGCAGGGTCGCCGACCCGCCCCAGGAGCGGAAGAGGATCCCCTGACGTGCCCTCTCCTGCCATTGAGTCACTGACAAGTGGGGTCGGAAAGAGATGGGACCCACATGTCAGTGACCGAAAGTCAGTGAAAGGCAGGGATTGCTACGTCAGAGGAGCCACGTCCCCCAGGAGCAACCCAAAACACCTCTTAAATTAGTAATGCCAAATGACGGAGATTTAATGGCTTTAATTTTTAGTTGCATTTTATTTTACTTAAATAAGTAATGTTACATTTTTCTAGGTATAGATTATTTTTATGATCTATTTGATATATTATATGTATTTTTAGGATTTTTCTATATTTTTTAGAGATAAAATAATCTCAGGGGTATTTTGTTAATTTCCAGTTTTCCTTTTTATTTTACCCTTTCTTTTTCTAACTGGGTCCGGCCCACTGGTCAGTCTAGCCCACCCTTGGGTTAGACTAGCCCAGTTGGTGCACTAGGTCGGTCAAACTGACCCGGCCCGCACCCCTCTCTCAGCCCGAGCTCCTCCTCTCTTTCTCTCGTTCTCGCGCTCGCGATGCCATGGTGCCACCGCCACTCCTGCCAGATTCTGGCAAACCAGGCCACTTCAGCCGCCGCCATTCGTGGTTAAAGAACCGCCGTTCTATGCTCTTCCACCCTGTCCAATTCGATCTAGGGATCGAATCTTTATGCGGTCGCCCCCTTCTTTACTACAACGCTAGGGTTTCAGACGCCGCGGCTTCACCGTGCACTGAGGGTGTTCTGGTGGTGTACTGGTGGTTGTGGGGTCCTGGTGAGGCTATGTTGCTGCCGACGAGACGGTGGTGATTGTTGCATGTGGCTCGGCGCAGGTTGCAGCGCCGCCCGTGCCCCTTGTGTCTCCATGTCGCTGTGCTGCCCTTTGCCACCTCTGCTTCCTCTCCGGTGAGCTTGGACTCACCCCAAGTAAGTACCACCCTTCCCCTCTTCTACTTCTACTCCTTTCTACCCTACTGGGAACCCTAGATTCCCAACAACACTTGTTGGTGCTCATTGTTGAGCACATACCCTTGCTCTCTGTTCATCTTAGTATGGTTCATATCTTACTGCTATGGTTGATTTAGCCTCTCTAGTAATTTTGGTTGTATCCTGATTGTGACTTGGGTTTGCCTACACTCCCAGTCAGTAGCTCATGATAATTTGGTTATGATCTGGTGGAGCATCAAATTGTTCTTGGTAGTGAGGTTGTGGTTTAATTGGTAGTGGCATTACTTAAATTAGTACTGATGATGTTGCTAAATTCCTAGGTTTGTGCCTATGCCACTGTGACTTGCTTCATAATTGAAGCTATTCACATTTGGTTGCTCTGTAAAGCCCCCCGTTGAGCATGTTATGCTCATCTTACTATGTATGTAGTTGTGTTTCAACTGTTATGCTCATGTTGATCTAGTTTTGTACCCTTGGCTCCACTAGATGTGCTACTGCTGATATTGTTGTCAAATTTGGACAACCAATGAATGGAATTTAGTAATCCATGATGGGCTTGTTCTAAAAACTTGATACTGAATAAATACCATGTCATTTTGATAGTGACCAAGTAACACTTGATTCCTAGATTTATTACTAGGAATATGATAGAATCTTCCTTTGCTGAATTAACTGGATGGTTAACTTGTGTGTCAATTTATCTTGGTGGCTTCTATAGTTGATTTGACCACTATGGTGCCTCCATATTGGAGTGTGCGCAATGGTAGAGTTCAGTTACATGATCTGCTCCTTGGTTTTATAGGTCACTTGCCAAGAATGCAAAAACTGAGGCTCTACTTTAAAATAGGGATTTTTATTCCTGTGCCCTTAGTTCGTTAGTTGTACTAAGTTTTCCCAATCACTTAATTTTTTCTCACTTTTGCCCAACCTCTTGTCTGAAACTCTCACATGGTTTGAACCTCATTGTCCGTTAGCCTTGCCGTTATATGCTGATAGATGGGGCCGCGTTCGATCGGGTCCCGTAGTGGACACCTCTCTCCACTTTTTTAGATCAGCGTGAGACCCACAACTTATCCACGTGAGCGTCAGACCCACAACATATCCAGGTCAGCGTTGCAAGATGGGAGCCCGAGTCAGCCTCATGCCCGTGCCCGTGATGTTGCCTCCCCTTTCTTCTTCTTCTCTCGCGACGACAGCCCTTCTCCGACCGACGAGTTATGGCTAGCTTCACTCCGGCCTGCCGTTCATCTTGGCGCAGTATGGTGTCGTGCAGTTGACTTGTATGAAGGATGACAATGGCAACCATGTGCATGTAAGGTTAGATCTCGCACCAAATTGTTCTAATTAGGGGGCGCTTGCGGTGGAGAGATTGACACAACTCGGGAGCTTAATTTGGGGGCGCACTTTCTGTAGAGAATGCGGCAGACAGAGGAGCCATTCTGATGATTTAATTTGTTTATCGAGTTAGTGTCTCGGTTGTAATCAAGTGAATCTATAAGGTGAAAGTCAAACTTTAAAATTTAAGGGAGATGGAAGTATAATAAATAAGAAAGGGAAATGACACAACTCTTGAACACTTTCAACAAAAAATATACAACTCTATGTAAAAGATAGTTTATAATTTTTAGAGGGTGAGAAGTAACGAGTTCACTAAAATCTTTATTTCTCGTGCATGTACCAAAATTCTACACTTTTTAACACTTTTAAATCGCACTTAGGACATGATAATGTTATGCTAAGAAAATCTCGAGAGTTTATCATTTTCATAGAGTTAAATGTAATGCATAAACAAGCGTATACCAAAATTATACACCTTTGAACACTTCCCCTTCAAAAAATGACAATTAGGACATGATAATGGTGTGCTAAGAAAATCTCGAGAGCTTATCATTTTCATAGAGTGAAATGTAATGCATAAACATGCGTATACCAAAATTATACACCTTTGAACACTTTCCCTTCAAAAAATCACACTTAGGACATGGTAATGTTGTGCTAAGAAAATCTCGAGAGTTTATCATTTTCATAGAGTGAAATGTAATGCATAAACATGGCGTATACCAAATTATACACCTTTGAACACTTTCACTTCAAATCACACTTAGGACATGATAATGTTGTGCTAAGAAAATGTTGAGAGTTTATCATTTTCATAGAGTGAAATGTAATGCATAAACATGCAAATATGAAAATTATACACCTTTGAACATTTTCCCTTCCAAAATTCACACTTGGGACATGATAATGTTGTGCTAAGAAAATGTTAAGAGTTTATCATTTTTCTGGAGTGAAATGTTATTCATAAACATGTGTATACGAAGATTATACACCTTTGAACATTTTCCCTTAAAAAATCAGACTTAGGACATGATACTGTTGTGTTAGGAAAATGTTGAGAGTTTATCATTTTTATAGAGTGAAATGTAATGCATAAACTTGCATATATGAAGATTATACACCTTTCAACACTTTTTCTTAAAAAATCACACTTAGGACATGATAATGTTGTGCTAATAAAATGTTGAGAGTTTATCATTTTCATAGAGTGAAATGTAATGCATAAACATGCAAACACGAAAATTATACAACTTTGAACACTTTGCCTTCAAAAAATGACACTTGGGACATGATAATGTTGTGCTAAGAAAATGTGGAGAGTTTATAATTTTCATGGAGTGAAATGTAATGCATAAACATGCAAATACAAAGATTATACACCTTTGAACATTTTCCCTTCAAAAAATCACACTCAGGACATGATAATTTTGTGCTAAGAAATTTTTGAGAGTTTATCATTTCCATAGAGTGAATTGTAATGCATAAACATGCGAATACGAAAATTATACACCTTTGAATACTTTCCCTTCAAAAAATTACACTTGGGACATGATAATGTTGTGCTAAGAAAATGTGGAGAGTTTATCACTTTCATGGAGTGAAATGTAATGCATATATGAAGATTATACACCTTTAAACACTTTTCCTTCAAATTTTATTCAAATTCAGTTTTTTATGGAGTTAATAAAGTATCAGTGGCAAACTCGCTACTTTGCATAGATAGTGGGGTGGCCACCGACAAAGAGAGGGGTTATCCCATCCGCTAGATCACAGAGGATCAACGGTTGGTGGGCATGATTCGCGTGACAACTGTCTCGACCAATCAGAGCGTTTGTGACTATGAGAGAGGGGGCAGAACTAAGTACTACTAAAATACCAAGGGCAAAATAGACCAAGGGATTCAAATAGAAAATAGAAATAGATTTAAAAAATGGAAAATGCATGTTTTATTCAACTAAATGCATCTTGGCTTACATCAAATTATTTGCAATTCAAATATACATGAGTGTGCCAATTACGACCTCATTCAGACAAACTATGTTTTGGGGAAAGATGTTTTGGGAAGGGGTTTGACTCGAAAGCCATGAAACTTCATAGATAGTAGGTGATTTGAAGAGGTGATTTCGGGTAAAACTTGATTTCTCTATGTTTCTTATGGTTTCCTAGGTGGTAGGTCACATAACAAGACTACATGAGTAGATGCCACTATGTTTTGATCGTTTTTGAAGTTGTTGTGGATAAAATGACTCAATTAGCTAGCTAAACCTCATTCGTTGACTCTCTGTTGACCAACCACCGGAGATAAAAACTAAGTATATTGCACGAGGCAGTGTTAGTACTAAAGGGTAAAACTGAGCACAACTAGATTGCCAGTGTTACTCTCGAGGGTATAACTAAGTACACATAACTCGCTAGGGTTAGACACGAGGGAAAAATATGATGCATGGTACGTGTGTCGTGGTGCACAGTGTAGTAGTGTACGTGGTTACACGGTGCATTGTGGTGCAAGGAAACATCGCTTCCCTTCACCTTTATAGAGGCCCTCTCCTTCTCACTCGCTCACTTACTCGCTCACTCACGCAACCATCTCTACTGTTCCATCACCTTCTGAAAACCCCAACCACGTCGGCGATGGAGAAGAAGGGTATGGTGTCCATCGTCGCCTCCAAGGCTGCCAACGAGGAGGCCCTCGTCCCCGTCCAGGCCCCTATCGAGGCATCGAAGGCAGCCGCCGTCCCCATCCAGTCCCTCGTCCCTGCTTCCGCCATAGCCACCTGCGAGGAGGCCCCACCGGTCGTGGGAAGATCTCGCTCGGCTGGGACCCCTATGACGATGAGGAGTACTTCTGGCCGGAGAATCCCTATGACACCAGCATCGTCTACCCTGGGTCGGAGGTAACTAGGGCTTTCTCCACTTTCCTTGTTCTCCCCCCATTCCTATTGTTGGATGCTAGATCATGTGTTATTAGGGTTCGGTTGTTCACATTTTTGATCGTTGGACGCTATATCTTTTTACAGCAGCTAATCCTCTTGCGTTAGATCTTGTGATTCGATGAATTCGCCTGTTCGCATTTCAATCATGTTATTTGTGCCCCGCGTTATAGCTAAGAGATTCCCTAGTTAGTACTAGCGCCGATCTATAGTTGGGATCAATATTTGATTTTATTTGAGATTTGGGGATTAGGAATTTAACCCACTCAGTTAATTTATGCAAATAATCATGGGATCTCGATCGGTTAATTTATGCAAATAATTAATCCCAATAATTAAGGGATCTCAATCATGTCCATATTGCACACTACTATTTTTTCCAACAGGTGGATAGCAGCGACGTCTGTAGAGACGACGAGTCCAGGCACACCAAGACTCATTAGGTGCTGAGGAAGCTGGAGTCCGACTAGTATGATTCCTACTTTGTTGGTGACATCTACAGGTGCCCCTTCTGCACAAGGAGACCCGCGCCACCAACTTCAACTGCCTCATGTCTCATGCCGAGGACGTGAGCTCCTGCAACCCCAACGTCGGCCCTACCGTGAATGTCAACGCCTTCTATGCATGCTAAGCACAAGGCGCTTGACATTCACCTCCGCAACCTCCAGAAAGTGGCCATCAAATATGGTCACATGCCCCCGATCAAGCCCAAGGTTCCCAAGGTCAAGGGATATGACAGCAAGAAGTGGAGGGAGTGCCAGAGGGAGGAGGTGGAGGCCAGGAGGGCATAGGCCAAGAGGTGCTACTGAACTTGTGTGTTGCTATTGTAAAGAAGCTTATTTTGTTTTGTTTGTGTTGAACTTGTGTGTTGCTGCTACTTTTGAGCAATGAATGTGTTGAACCTCGTTAAGTACCATACTATCTATCGCTTATATATCCTATATTAGCTGCAAGCATCTTGTCTACATTTATTTTGTTTTCTGAATGTATTTATGTTGCTGGTGTGATTTGCTCCTCTAGATTTGCTACCAGATTGGGCAAAAACAAGGGCCAAAAGGAACAATGATGAAGGGTTTCGCAGCATAGTAAATCAAAATTTTCTACGGAAGCGAACAGAGGGAAAGCCAAGATCTAATCTAGGAGATGCAAACAACGAGAGAGATTGGATTAGATCTTCATACCCTTGAAGATTTGCACGAACGCGTTTAACGTGGGTGATGTAGTCGTACTCGCTTCTCCTCCTCGCGATCCGATCCGATCCAGCACCACAAGTGGCGGTGCCTCCGTGAGATACACACGTGCGGCACCTCGACGTCTCCTCCTTCCCCGGACCAGCAAGTATGGTGGAGAGATGGATTGGATCTACAGCACGACGGCGTGGTGTATATGATGGAGAATTTCTGCCGCAGGGCTTCGCCTACAAACAGTCGGGAGGGAGAGAGGAAGGACAGCAGGGCAACTAGGGTTGGAGGAAGGTGTAAGGGGGTGTGAGAGGGGGCGCACCAGCCCTAGCCTCTCCTCCAAGCCTATCTCTAGTTTAAACAATTTAAACTCTCCCTTATCTAGAAATCCTATCTTATCTTATCTCTAGTTTAAACGATTTAAACTCTCTAGGATCGGCTGGGCCCTATGGGGCCTTGTGCCCCTGGCCCAATGCGGCCAGGACACTCCCTCATAGGCCCATTCCCCCTCCCGGAAGGTGGGACCACGTTGGCCCCCTTCCGGAAGGTTCTAGAAGCTTCCGGTACAATACCGATTAACCCGGAACAATTCCGAACTCCAAAAACTGCACTGCCTTATATGAATCTTATTCTCCGGACCATTCCGGAACCTCTCGTGATATCCCGGATCCCATCCGAGACTCCGAACAAAAATTCATAAACCAAGTATCCAATCTATCCTAACGTCGAGACACGTTAAGTGTGTGACCCTGCGGGTTCGAGAATATGCAGACATGATCTTCTATCAATAATCAACAACGGGGTCTGGGCACCCATATTGATTCCCACACATTCATCGATGATCATATCGGATGAACCACGATGCCAGGATTCAATCAATCCCATATATATTCCCTTCGTCTCGTGATATTTTACTTGCCCGAGATTCGATCGTCGGTATCGCCATACCTAGTTCAATCTCGTTCAGCAAGTACTTTACTGCTCCGTAATCCGATATCACTTTGTGATTAACTCCTTAACCACATGCTTGCAAGCGTGTTGATATCGATTACCGAGTGGGCCCAAGTATATCTCTCCGACTTGAGGGACAAATCCCATCTCGATACATACAACCCAATGATACTTTCCGATCACCGAGAGACACCTTTATGATCACCTCTCATAGGATGACGTTTGATGACCTCAAAGCTTTCTTCCGATACCGGGAGTTGTATTATCTCATGGTCTAAGGAATACAATATTTGACATGAGAAAAGCTTCAAAGACGAACACGATGAAACGATCTAATAGCTTTGCTTAGTTTGGTACATCCACCATATCATTCTCCCAATGATATGATCTCATTATCAATTGACAACTCATGTCTATGGTTAGGAAACCTTAACCATCATTGATCAATGAGCTAGTCCATAGAGGCGACTAGGGACACGGTGTTGTTCACAAACCACACAAGTATTAATGTTTCCGCTTAATACAATTCTAGCATGGAATATAAACTTTATCATGAACAAGAATTATAATAATAACATCTTTATTATTGCCTCTAGGGCATAATTCCAACAGTCTCCCACTTGCACTAGAGTCAATAATCTAGTTTACATTTGGCAACAATCTCACACCCATGGCAATCGAGGTGCTGATCATGTTTTACACGTGGAAGAGGTTTAGTCAATGGATCTGCGATATTCAGATCTGTATGTACTTTGCTGATCTTGATCTCCATCTGCTATATAATCTCGGATTATATGAAACTTGGTTGATATGCTTGGTCTTGGATGATATCTTGGTTCCTTAGCGAGTGCTATGGCGCCGGTGTTGTCACACAATATCTCCATGGGTCCAACGACTTGGAACCATGCCAAGCTTGATGAAGTTTCGATCCAAACTCATTCACTTGACGCTTCTGGCAGCCATGTATTCCGCTTCTCAGTAGATCCCGCGATCACGCTTTGCTTGCAGCTTCTCCACTCACAGCTCCTCCATTCAAAATATACACGTATCACGTCTGAGATTTAGAATCATCCTTGTTTGTCGAAACTAGCATCGACGTAACCTTTTACGACGAGTGTTCATCACCCCATAGACTAAGAACATTTCTTTAGTCCTATTTAGGTACCTTAGGATGTTCTTCACGGCTGTCCATGTTCCACTCTGGATCACTTTGATATCTCGTCAAACTAAGAGCATTGGACACATCCGGTCTAGTACACACATGGCATACATGATGGAACCTATGGCCGAGGCATAAGGCACTTTGCTCATAGCTTCCCTATCATTTACTCAGTGGACATCGAGCCTTGCTCAATATCTTACACGACAACATAGGCAATTGAACCTTTCAATGCTTTATCCATTACGAACCTTTTCAGAACTTTGTCTAGGTATGTACCGCTTAAAGCTATCGAGCGTCTTTGTCTATCTCTATAGATCTTGATGCCCAATATATAAGCAGCTTCACCTAGGTCTTTCATTGAAAAACACTTGTTCAAATAACTCTTCACATCGTTAAGCATATTGATGTCATTTCCAATAATCAATATGTCATCCACATATAGTACCGTAAACGCCACCGAGCTCCCACTCACATTCTTGTAGATGCAAGCTCAGCAATTTGGAACAAATCCAAAGCTCTTGATCACTTGATCAAAACGAAGGTTCCAACTCCGAGATGCTTGCTTCAGTCCATAAATGGAACGCTGAAGTTTGCATACTTTATCAGCATCCTTAGGATCGACAAAACCTTCGGGTTGCATCATATACAACTCTTCATCAATGTTGCCATTGAGGAAAGCAGTCTTGACATCCATTTGCCATATTTCATAATCATGAAACGCAGCAATTGCTAATAAAATCCGAATGGACTTAAACATCGCTACGGGAGAGAAAGTCTCATCGTAGTCAACACCTTGAACTTGTCGAAAACCTTTCGCAACAAGCCGTGCTTTATAGACGGTAACATTACCATCCGCGTCCGTTTTCTTCTTGAAGATCCATTTGCACTCAACGGCCTTTCGGTCGCTAGGAGGGTCCACCAAAGTCCATACTTGGTTTTCGCTCATGGATCCCAATTCGGATTGCATGGCTTCTAGCCATTTCTCAGAGTCTGGGCTCATCATCGCTTCCTCATAGTTCGTAGGTTCACTGTCTTCTACTAACAAGACACCAAGACAGGTTGCTGCATTCACTCAGGAGGGGCACGCGACCTTGTCGACCTGCGACGTTCAGTAGCAGCATCGTCCGAAGCTTCATGATCCTTGTCATTAGCTTCCTCTATCGTTGGCGCAGGCGGCACTGGAACAATTTCAGGTGCTGCGCTACTCTCCAATTCAAGAGAAGGTTCAATAACCTCGTCTAGCTCTACTTTCCTCCCACTCACTTCTTTCGAGAGAAACTCCTTCTCAAGAAAGGAACCGTTCTTCACAAACACTTTGCCTTCGGTTCTGTGATAGAAGTTATACCCAATAGTTTCCTTAGGGTATCCTATGAAGACGCATTTCTCCGCTTTGGGTTCGAGCTTGTCCGGCATCAACTTCTTGACGTAAGCTTCGCATCCCCAAACTTTAAGAAACGACAACTTAGGTTTAGCACCAAACCACGCTTCATACGGTGTGTCGTCTCAACGGATTTAGATGGAGCCCTATTTAAAGTGAATGCAACGGTTTCTAATGCATAACCCCAAAACGATAACGGCAAATCAAGAAGAGACATCATCGATCGGACCATATCTAATAGGGTTCGATTCATGCTCAGACACACCATTGCATTGTGGTGTTCCGTATGGCGTGAGTTGTGAAACAATTCCACTTGCCTTGAGATGCGTGAGAAAATCATAACTTAAATATTCGCCCCACGATCGGATCGTAGAAACTTAATCTTTACACGATGGTTCTCCACTTCATTCTGAAATTCTTTGAACTTTTCAAACGTTTCAGATTTATGTTTCATTAAATAGATATACCCATATCTACTTAAGTCATCGGTAAAAGTGAGAAAATAGCGATATCCACCGCGCGTCGAAACACTCATCGGTCCGCATACATCGGTATGTATGATTTCCAACAAGTCCATTGCTCGCTCCATCATACCGAGAACGGGTTTTGATCATCTTGCCCATGAGGCATGGTTCGCATGTGTCAAATGATTCAAAATCAAGAGACTCAAAAGTCCATCGAATGGAGTTTCTTCATGCGCTTTACACCAATATGACCTAGACGATAAAGGCCACAAATAAGTAGTATTATCACTATCTACTTTGCATCTCTTAGCCTCAATGTTATGGATGTGTGTTTCATCCCTTCGAGATTTAGAAGAAATAAACCACTCACAAGAGGTGCATGACCATAAAAGATGTTACTCATATAAATAGAACAACCATTATTCTCCGATTTAAATGAATAACCGTCTTGCAATAAACACGATCCAGAAATAATGTTCATGCTCAACGCAGCACATAATAACATTTATTAAGGTTTAAAACTAATCGAAGGTAAAACTAAGGAGAGCGTCGACGGCCATCACATCAACTCTTGATCCGTTCAAGCGCATCGTCACCTCATCCCTCGTAAGCCGCTCTATTCCGCAGTTCTGTTTGAGTTACAAATATTAGCAACGAACCGGTATCAAATACCGGGCACTACAACGAGGGCTAGTAAGGAAAACATCAATAACATGTATATCAAATATACCTTTGATGGTGCCAGCCTTTTGTCCGCTAAGTACTTGGACAGTTGTGCTTCCATGACCCTTGTCCTTGCAATAGAAGCACTGGCCGGCTTGGGACCGGACTGAGCTTCTTCTCGCAGGGGCATTAGCGCTTCACGCCCTTCTTGAAGGGCTTCTTTGCACCTTTACCTTTCTTAAAGGAGGGCTTGTTGACCATCAACACATGATTATCCTTCTTGATGTCCACCTCCGCAGCCTTCAGCTTTGCGAAGAGCTCGTTGATCGTATCAGTGGAACCAATCTGATTATGAGTCACTACAAAACTTTTGTAGCCGGGAGGAGTGATTGCAGAACCTCGTCAATCTTGAGCTCCTCTGGAATCTTGACCAGATTGTTGCTCAAGGCGTTGAGTGTAGCCCGACATCTTAATGGCGTGCTCACTAACTCCCTTCCTCCATCTTGCGATTAAAGAACTTCTCGAGAGATCTCATATCTCTCGACGGGCTGAGTCTCAAACATGGTTTTCAGCTCCTCGAGAATCTCAAAGGGCCCGGGATAGTTTTCAAAACGATTTTGAAGTTCGGTTCCATAGCAAACAACATGGTGCTCTTAATCACACCATAATCATCTTTGCTTGATGATAGACAGCTTTCTCATCACGGCGCAGATTGCAAGGGGGTTACCTAACGCTTTCTAAAGGACATAGTCCTTTGTCCGCATGTAATGATTCTTAGATTGCGGAACCAGTTGGTGAAGTTAGACCCATTGTTTCTAAGCTTTTCTTTCTCAGCAAAACGCGTTGAAGTTGAAGTTGGACTTGGCCATTGGATCTACAGATTTGCAAGTACAATTTAGACTATGTTCATGATAAATAGTTCAACTTAATCAAATTACTAGATGAACTCCACTAAATTCAACATCCCTCAAGTTGTTTAGTGAACACGATCCAAATTCACCACACCTAATCCGATCTTCACTCGAAGAGATGTGGTTTCAATGGTGGACAACAAAGTGTCGATCATATCATTCATATGACTCATGCTTAACCTTTCGGTTCTTGTGTTCCGAGGCCATGTCTGTACATGCTAGGCTCATCAAGTTAGACCCAAGTATTTCCGCGTGTGCAAAACTGGCTTGCACCCGTTGTATGTGAGCGTAGAGTCTATAGCACCCGATCATCACGTGATGCTTGGACACGCATTTAACTTTCTCAATGGTGCATACTTGGGGAGAACAGTTTTATCTTGATCTTTATGAGGAATCATCTTATAATGCTATCGTCGCGATCTAAGCATAATAAGATACATAAAAGGATAAACATCACATGCATATAACTTTATGTGACATGGTATAGCCAATCTTCGCGCAATGATATCCATCTTGTGCGTTCCGGCATGATCTCCATCACTCCACCATGATTGCCTCCACCACGAACAACAACTACAACTATTGCTAACTACTTAGCGATAAAGTAAAGCTATTACATGGCGTATAAGAAGTTGACTCGCAGGTCATACACAATTATAAAGACAACCATATGGCTCCTGCCGGTTGTGTACTCATCGACATGCAAGTCGTGAAACATTATAAAACATGATCATCGCATACAATATACACATCACATCTTGGGCCATACCATATCACAGAAAACACTCCCTGCAAAAACAAGTTAGACGCCTCTACTTTGTTGTTGCATGTTTTACGTGGCTTATGGGAGTAGATGCTAAGAACGATTCTTACCTACGGAAATCCACAGCGGTGATATTATGGTTGCCAAACTCCGGTGTTAATCCCATGACAACTATAGTGAGAGAAACTGACATCCACCAGCCGCATGTGTGGTACAAGCCACACGTCAAGTGCGGAGCCGGGTCTCATGAACGACGTCGCGTAAGGTTGGCCTGGACCGCTTCAATCTCACTATCCTGCCATAAGAAGAACACAAACAAGAGGCTTGCAACAGAAAACATCAACGCCCGCAACAACCATGTTGCGTCTACTCGTGAATCACATCTACGCATAGATCTAGCTCGATACCATCAAGGGTTTCAGCATAGTAAATCAAAATTTTCTACTAAGCTTAACAGAGGGAAAGCCAAGATCTAATCTAGGATATGCAAACAACGAGAGAGATTGGATTAGATCTTCATACCCTTGAATATTCGCATGGAATGTTCGTCGAACGGGTGATGTAGTCGATCGCTTCTCCTCCTCGCGATCCGATCCGATCCAGCACCACAAGTGGCGGTGCCTCCGTGAGATGCACACGTGCGGCACCTCGACGCCTCCTTCCTCGGACCAGAAAGTATGGTGGAGAGATGGATTGGATCTACAAAGACGACGGCGTGGTGTATATGGTGGAGAATTTCGCGCAGGCTTCGCCTACAAACAAATGGGAGGGAGAGAGGAAGGGCAGGGCAACTAGGGTTGGAGGAAGGTGTAAGGGGTGTGAGGGCGCACCAGCCCTCTATATATAGAGGGGGTGCAGCCAGCCTAGCCTCTCCTCCAAGCCTATCTCTAGTTTAAACAATTTAAACTCTCCCTTATCTAGAAATCCTATCTTATCTTATCTCTAGTTTAAACGATTTAAACTCTCTAGGATCGGCTGGGCCCTATGGGGCCTTGTGCCCCTGGCCCAATGCGGCCAGGACACTCCCTCATAGGCCCATGCCCCCTCCCGGAAGGTGGGACCACGTTGTCCCCTTCCGGAAGGTTCTAAAGCTTCCAATACACCGATTAACCCGGAACAATTCCGAACTCCAAAAACTGCTTTGCCTTATATGAATCTTATTCTCCGGACCATTCGGAAACTCTCGTGATATCTCGGATCCCATCCGAGACTCCGAACAAAAATTCATAAACCAAGTATCCAATCTATCCTAGCGTCGAGACACGTTAAGTGTGTGACCCTGCGGGTTCGAGAATATGCAGACATGATCTTCTATCAATAATCAACAGCGGGGTCTGGGCACCCATATTGATTCCCACACATTCATCGATGATCATATCGGATGAACCACGATGCCAGGATTCAATCAATCCCATATATATATTCCCTTCGTCTCGCGATATTTTACTTGCCCGAGATTCGATCGTCGGTATCGTCATACCTAGTTCAATCTCGTTCACAGCAAGTACTTTACTCGTTCGTAATCCGATATCACTTTGTGATTAACTCCTTAACCACATGCTTGCAAGCGGTGTTGATATCGATTACCGAGTGGGACCCAAGTATATCTCTCCGACTTGGGAGGGACAAATCCCATCTCGATACATACAACCCAACAGATACTTTCCGATCACCTGAGAGACACCTTTATGATCACCCTCTCATAGGATGACGTTTGATGACCTCAAAGCTTTCTTCCGATACCAGGGAGTTGTATTATCTCATGGTCTAAGGAATATAATATTTGACATGAGAAAAGCAAGAAAGACGAACACGATGAAACGATCTAATAGCTTTGCTTAGTTTGGTCATCCATCATATCATTCTCCCAATGATATGATCTCATTATCAATTGACAACTCATGTCTATGGTTAGGAAACCTTAACCATCATTGATCAATGAGCTAGTCCATAGAGGCGTACTAGGGACACGGTGTTGTTCACAAACCACACAAGTATTAATGTTTCCGCTTAATACAATTCTAGCATGGAATATAAACTTTATCATGAACAAGAATTATAATAATAACATCTTTATTATTGCCTCTAGGGCATAATTCTAACAAATGAATGAAGAGAGAAGTTGCTCTAGATTTGCTACCAATTTGGGCAAAAAACATAACTAGTTAGCGAGAGAGACAGGAAAAAAACGCTCTTAAAACTGCCAATCAATAACAACCAAAAAGAAAAGAAAACTGCCAATTTAGGCGAGAGGTGCGCACGTAACTACTAAACGTGGCCCCACACGTCAACATAGTGCGGTCTCACCCAACCGTCCCCACACAGTCCCACATGGTGCGTACCCACATGTCAGCATAACGTGTTCTCGACCAACCGGACCCACACGATGTGGCCCCACATGTCAGCATAACACGTTCCCAACCAACCAACCCCGCACGACGCAGCCTCACACGTCAGCTAACGGTCAACCTAACAGCAGCTGTCTTTTGAGCTCTTTGGAGAGTTTCAGACAAGAGGTTGGGCAAAAGTAAGGAAAAGTTAAGTTGCTGGAAAAACTGAGTACAATTAACGAACCGAGGGCACGAAAATAGAAATTCCTTTAAAATAAGAACATATACTTTTCTTGATTCCTTAGCCTTGTTTGTGATGCCAAGTCTGAGGCATATGTTTTTAGTAAGCACGGATACTAAGGTTTAGCCTTATGATTCTCTAGGATGCTCTAGCATAGTAATTTTATGGATATATAAGAGGAAATCATCCTTCTAGTCCTCGTAGACAAACTCTAGCTAAAGTATAGTTGTAAAGCTTTGGCTTCGATGTTTTCCCCTTATCAATCCATGATCGAGATGGTGAAAGCTGTTAAAACAGATGCTACATGATCTTTGTGGTGGATACTAACCTGGTACTATGAAGGTTGATGAATCTTGTTGATCTTCTTCTACTGGTCCTCTTCTAGCAATCCTTTTCATGGTTTGGTCTACTGGTTATCTTGCCCTCGTACTTGACCTCCCCCTCCTAGAGTTGTTATTACCTGCTCCTCCTAATGATGGACTTGGTCCTCCTGGTATTACATATATGTTTCTCCTCTTGATCAATTGCGTGTTGTTCCTTCTTCTCCTGGTGTTGCTAGAGGTGAATACTAGCTAGGTGATCATTGTGCTACTGGTGATCCCCTGGTATTATGTTTGGATGGGGTGGTTATTGGGAAAGATCTGATGATGTAATGATAATAACAAAGAGTGTTCTTGCATGGGTTGAGAAAGAAATGGTAAGCTAGCAGCTATGATGTTGCTACTCGCTCTCTTATCTACTTCCTAATGTTGTTGTTGTGTCGACAACACACACTACTGCATGTATGTGTGAGCAGCTTGCAATTGGGACCCATGGGGTTCAAGTTACTATGGCCTGAAAATATCTCTTATGGAATGCTTGAGTAAAGATGTGATCCTTTTTTATTTTGACTATCCCCTTTTATTTTAACATGGTGAAACTTGCCCCAGTTTGGCATGTGATGTGGTATTGAGGCACTCGACTGAATAAGAACAGATTCTAAACTGACCCCTATGTATCTACTTAGTGATAAACCATACATAGCATTTGTATGTCAAGTCTGAGAGTACAACTAACCAAACTAACCCCTCTATTATTTATATTTCTTTGTTTTCTTTTGGTTTTTGTTTTGCAGGAACTAAAATAAGAAGAATGGAAGAATATATAGGAATATAGCTTTAGGTTTTATTCCCTTATTGTTGTAATTTCCTTTTTACTTTGGATTATGTAAATGACAGTGTAATATTATATAATATTTATAAAGTTAAACTTTCTTTCTGTTTGTACTTTGAATCTTGTAAATATTTATATCTTGTTTCTAAATCTTATTTATTATTGTAATTTTTCCATTTATAGTTCAGTTCAAATTTCTTCTAAAATTTTCTTTTTATTCCTTTATTATAAAGGGTAATGTAATACATGTATTCATATTAAAGAATTCTTTTTATTTTATTATTGCACTCTTGCTCTTTTTGAAACATTTTAAGGACAAGGTATTATGTATGTATTAAAATAATGAATTCCTTTATTTATTTATTGGATTATATTACTTTACTTTATTGCAACTATTCATTTTGCATTTTCTTATCTCAATTATGTGAATTACATTAAATACATTAATTATTAATCTAATATAAGTTTTAAACTAATTCAAGTTTCAAATTCATAATCCAAATACTTGTTTGAATTATTTTCCCTCAAACAATTAGAATGAGCAAAGGTCATATCAAAATCTGTTGAACTTGTCCTTACGTTTATTATCAAAACAAGAGAGATCTCGAACCTTCTGCTCCATCTTAGTTTTGAACGAAAATTCCCCGATTTTTTTATGCATAAATACAATGCACAAACATCTCTTCTCTATATTTCGAGCTTCTAATCCTGAGATGTTACAGAAACCCTGGCAAGATAGAATGGGCTTTTGGTGGAAAAGGATAGATTATGTATGTGGAATTCAAACATCAAGATGAAGGTTTTGACCACACTCACACGACGAACCAGTAATACCTCCAACGTAAAAAACTAAACAACTTTTTTCATATGAAATTTGTTTTTGATGAACTCGAGATTTTTTTGAAGATAATCACAAGCTCTAAAATCTCACATAGATAAGATCCAAATAACAACCAAGAAATATGATCGAAAGGATGCAAAGGTTTGAGCTCTCTATGAATGATATGATAAAGCTACTCACCCGAGAGCCCCCCTTGATAGTACAGCTATTGAACCTATAACCCGGTCTCCCAACAACCACCTTGAGACCGGTAAAATAGTAAAGCTATCAAGGTCAAACCTTTGCCTTGCACATTCCACTTGAGATATAGATGAAGATCATGATTGCCTCAATATGGAATACCTTTCATAATTGTGATTTCTTAGTGAAGTCTCACAAATTGCTCTCCCATAATCCACTATGGGAAAGCCTCACTTAGGTATATCTTTACAAACCCATTATTATAGAATGATTGACAAGCTTCAAGCATGTGATATCTTCTAGATACTCATATTGAACTTGCACTTCTTCAATCTTGATAAATATCTCTACTTGATGTCATCCTTTGTTGAGCTACATGAAATCTTCCTTTTTGATACAAACCCATGATTTGCAATTTGTCTCCCTGATGACCCACAAGTATAGGGGGTGTATCGCAGTATTTTCGAGGGAAGTGAAACCCAATTTATTGATTCGACACAAGGGGAGTCAAAGAATATTTATAAGCCTTAACAACTGAGTTGTCAATTTAGCTGCACCTGGAAACAATCTTGCTCACAGCAGTTTATCAGTAGCAATAGTTTTGTAGTAGGAAAAGTAAAGTAATAGCAGTAGTAAAGTAAAGACAGTAGTAACAATAGCAGTAAACAGTAGGATTCGAGTGCGGTAGGCATAGGGATGGATGGACGGGCGTTGCATGGACAAGACAATTCACATGGAAATCAGAACATAGGGCAATTGCAGATAAATAAGATAAAGCATCCAAATACTAGATAATCCTAGGCATGTGTTCCATATATAGTCATATGTGCTCGCACTGAGAACTTGCACAACATCTTTTGTCCTGCCAGCCCGTTTGCAGCGGGGCCTCAAGGAAACTACTGGCAATTAAGGTGCTCCTTTCAATAGAGCACCGGAGCAAAGCATTAACACTCCGTGAACACATGTGATCCTCACATCAAAGCCATTCCCTCCGGTTATCCCGATTTCTGTCACTCGGGGCCATTGGTTCCGGACAACAACGTGTGTATACAACTTGCAGGTAAGACCATAAACAATACTATCATAATGAATCAATAACATGTTCAAATCTGAAATCATGGCACTCGGGCCCTAGTGACAAGCATTAAGCATAACAAGTCGCAACAAAGTCATAAAGCACTAATAGAAGATACTAGGCACCATGCCATAACAAGCTGATGCCATTACATGAATGATCTCATCCCATCCCTACCATCCCCATAGCGTACAACGGGGGATTACTCACTCATAGATGGGGGAAACATGGATGGTCGATGGAGAAGCGATGGTGATGATGATGGCGATGATCTCCTCCAATTCCCCGTCCTAGCAGGGTGCCATAACGGAGTTTCTGGTCCTATTTCATGGAATCTGGTGGTGGCGGTGGAGCGGAACTCCTTCTGGAAAAACGTCGACCCCCCCCCCCTGAGTTTTTAGGTCAAAAGGCCTCTTATAGGCGAAGAGGGAGACCGAGGGGGTGTCTGGGATGGCCAGACCACCCCCTGGCGCGGCCAGGACCAGCCCGCGCGGCCAGGTGGTGTGGCTGGGCCCCAGCCCCACTCCGTCTCATATTCTGGCTCCGGGAGTCTTCTGGTGAAATAGGATTTTTGGCATTTGTCTCGTCCAATTCCGAGAATATTCATTTTCTGACTTTCCTGGAACCAAAAACAGCAGAAAACAGGTAGCTGGCACTGTGGCTCTTGTTAATAGGTTAGTCCAAGAAATCATATGAAAAGTACTACAAAGTATGGACAAAACACAAGAAAGTAGATAAAACCAAGCATGGAACATAAAAAATTATAGATACATTTGCAAAGTATCACTCCCACGTGATCTTATTATGCTTTATCACAATATATTAATATGCACAATGAGTTCTTATCTTTCACTTTATTCTCTTGAGATTGTGATCCTCCATGACTTAACTTTGAGTTCTACACGAGAACTCCACATTCATTCAAATTCATCTTGATTCTTCGAAGTTATATTTATTTTCTTCTTGATCATATAATATTAATCTTTAATCCAATGATCTTGATGCCAATACTCAATGTATATTCTTATCTTCATGTCATACAACCTTTAATCTAAAACATGACTTCAAGCATCACATATGGAACATCCCTTCACAAACAACTCAATGAAACCATTAGTCCATAGGGATTATCATTAATTACCAAAACCACACTTAGGGGCTACATGTACTTCCACACCTTCGTTTGGACGTCGGTGATGACCCACAAGTATAGGGGGTGTATCACAGTATTTTCAAGGGAAGTGAAACCCAATTTATTGATTCGACACAAGAGGAGCCAAAGAATATTTATAAGCCTTAACAACTGAGTTGTCAATTCAATGCACTGAAACAATCTTGCTCACAATGATTTATCAAGAGTAAATAGCTTTTGTAGTAGGAAAAGTAAAGTAATGTAGAGTAAAGTAAAGATGAGTAACAATAGCAAGAAATGAGGATTCGAAAAGATAGGCATAGGGATGGATGGACGGGCGTTGCATGGACAAGACAATTCACATGGCAATCAGAACATAGGGCAGTTGTAGATAAATAAGATAAAGCATCCAAGTACTAGATAATCCTAGGCATGTGTTCCATATATAGTCATACATGCTCGCAATGAGAACTTGTACAATATCTTTTGTCCTGCCAGCCCGTTTGCAGTGGGGCCTCAAGGGAACTACTAGCAATTAAGGTGCTCCTTTTAATAGAGCACCGGAGCAAAGCATTAACACTCCGTGAACACATGTGATCCTCACATCAAAGCCATTCCCTCCGGTTATCCCGATTCCTGTCACTTCAGGGCCATTGGTTCCGGACAACAACGTGTGTATACAACTTGCAGGTAAGACCATAAACAATACTATCATAATGAATCAATAACATGTTCAGATCTGAAATCATGGCACTCAGGCCCTAGTGACAAGCATTAAGCATAACAAGTCGCAACAAAGTCATAAAGCACTAATAGAAGATACTAGGCACCATGCCCTAATAATCCGATGCCATTACATGAACGATCTCATCCAATCCCTACCATCCCCATAGCCTACAGCGGAGGATTACTCACTCATAGATGGGGGAAACATGGATGGTCGATGGAGAAGCGATGGTGATGATGATGGCGATGGTCTCCTCCAATTCCTCATCCCGGCAGGGTGCCAAAATGGAGTTTCTAGTGCTGTTTCGTGGAATCTGGTGGTGACGGTGGAGCGGAACTCTTTCTAGAAAAACGTCGAACCCCCCTGAGTTTTTAGGTCAGAAGGCATCTTATAGGCGAAGAGGGAGACCGAGGGGGTGCATGGGGCGGCCAGACCACCCCCTGGCGCGGCCAGGCCCAGCCCGCGCAGCCAGGTGGTGTGGCTAGGCCCTAGTCCCACTCCATCTCATATTCTGGCTCCGGGAGTCTTCTGGTGAAATAGGATTTTTGGCTTTTGTCTCGTCCAATTTCGAGAATATTCATTTTCTGACTTTCCTGGAACCAAAAACAGCAGAAAACAGGCAGCTGGCACTGTGGCTCTTATTAATAGGTTAGTCCAAAAAATCATATAAAAAGTACTCCAAAGTGTGGACAAACAGAAGAAAGTAGATAAAACCAAGCATGGAACATCAAAAATTATAGATACATTTGCAATGTATCAGCCAGCGACATCAAAATACGGCGGTGACAAGGGACGACTGCGAGGAACCGGTGGAGAAAGCCCGGGACAAGGGGCTAGAGGAGATCAGCCCGTTGGTGGCCACCTACCAGAGACGAGGAAGATGAGTGTGGCAGCGGCGTTGAGGTGGTAAGCACAGTTTCCCAAGTGGCGACCAAACAGACCTGGATGGGTGGTCGGTGCGGTGAGTGAGAGGAGGTCGTCCTGGAGGAGTGCGACAATAGGGAATTGGATCGAGAGTAGTTCCTTCACTTGGTTTTGGAGACATCACGATTTGCTCATGATAGTGGGTCGGACTGGTTAATTACATGTCTCTAATTCAAGTTTTGTGTTCTTCGCAATAGACTACCCCAAATAGTGGTGTTCTCTAGAAACAAGTCGGTGGTTGTGGTTCTGTGAAAAAAAAGACCCCAACAAATGGTTCTAGCTGCAAAAACCTCGTAGACAGAGTATAGCTCAGCAGAAGATCAGGGAGCATGGGGATCAGGGAAACGGTGCGCCTCCGAAGGCACGGCATATCGTGGTGAGTTAGGACATCTCCAGCGGCATGACGAAAATTGTCCTGCCATGTCTGAACCGGTCTGCGCGGACACGGGCGTTGGCTACACGCTCTCCAGCGATGCACCGCATCCAGCTTGATGCGACCGGCTCAAAAAAAATAGGCAACCGATGCATCGGCGCAGACATCATGTGTCCTCCTCTCCTCTTTGGTAGTCCCTCCCGCAAGTGGCACAAGCCACTCCATTCTCCCTCCAAAAGCCCTCCCACCAAAATTTTACTAGCGGGAGTGGAAGCGATGGATCCCACTGCCATCGTTGCTGATCCTACCACCGACCGCCCCGCTAAGAAACCGGCCAAGGCGAGAAGCTAGCCAAGGACATGACGCCGGAGGAGCAAAAGGTCGAGTCTGAAAAGCGTGCAGGCCAGTGAGCCACCGCGAGGCAATGCACGACACTCGTCGCGCTCGAAGAGGAGCGCTGGAAAGAGAATGAGATGTACATCCAAGCGCAAGCCAAGGCAAACACCACCGTGCTGGCCAAGGACTTGGCCGAATAGGCCATCATGATTTTGAAGAATGACGCGATCAACACCACGTTCGGCCCCGGTGTGATTCTACATGGCCAAATGATGGCAGGCGCACTGTTGACCAGCTTGGTCACTTCAACACCGAGCGGTCCAGTTCAACCTAGGACGCCAGGCCCGCATATGCCTGCACAAGGCAGCCATGCGAGGAACGTTGGAACACTCTCCCGCCACGGTGATCCGCGGTCGTCAACATCGGGGTCAGAAGGGCTTCCCATCGACCTCAACCGCACTCCCATGGCCGGAGACTAAGCGCATATGACGTCAAAGAAGGCACGGCGCATCTCTGTCGCCAACCTGTTCGATGGAATGGCTGGCGATCCGTCATCGGCCACCAAGGCGGTAAGGTCCCATGATTTCTTCCCCATTGCCATTTGGCTATGCCCACAGGCTGTCATTACCAATTTATGTGTATGAATTTCTTGGGGACTATGGCGATGCCATCTTGGAGGACATGATCAATGAGAGTGTCCAGGCCATCTTCACCCAAGAAGAGTCTCAACATGATACTCAACAAGAGGCCTATGATATCAACGATCACACATTGTTTGGTAAGGATGGCGCCTCCACACAGCCGTGGCACTTGCTGCTACACTAGGCTCTCCAATTGTCGAGGGCAAGAAGCACATCCAAAGGACGGCTAACTACACCACCAAAGAGGACAAGCTACTATGCAATGCTTGGATAGAGATTTCACAAGATCCAATACATGGCGCTGAAATGAAGATCTATGCCTATTGGAGAAAGGTGGGCTAGTTCTTCCATGAGCATAGGAAGTTCAAGCCAACCGTTTTCTGAGCGATCAAAGTGATCTCTCCCTCGCCAGGAGATGGGGCATCATCCATGCCGAGTGTATCAAGTTCCATGGATCATTTGAGAATGTATCGAATAGGCACATAAGCAGGTTATCATCAGTGGAAATGGTAAAACCTCTTCCTCTCTACTCCATGTACCATGGATATCCGTTGAGCCCTTATTGCCATCTATATGTGTAGATTGTGAAATCTTTGGAGCACTTCAAGGCCACCAATGACAATAAGGATTTCACATTGAGCCATTGTTGGAGTGTGATCAAGGACACCAAAAAGTGGGAAGTGAGCTTTGCCCTTTGTCAAGACGTTGAGGCCAAGAAGAAGAAGGGCAAGGGCAGTGCGTCAATGGATGGTGTCATTGACCTTGAAGACGGTGGCCTCCTGGTAGAAGAAGGCCCTATTACTACTGGTCGTGCCTGCTGGCCGGGCTGCCACAAGGCAACCAAGGCCGAGATCACCCATCAAGCAGGCGTGTTAGCGTTCCAAGACACCTTGAGGGACATCATGGTAAAGAAGGTGGCCATTGCCGAGAGGGGAGAGAGGTGGCACAAAGAGAAAGAGTCCATTGCCAAGAGCTTTGTTGATCTCCACGCGAGAGAAATTGTTATGGATGAGGCCAATGCCAAGGCTAGGATCTTGGAGGTTGAGTACAAGGCCAAGGCCAAGGAGGCCGAGATCACCACCAAGATCTTGGAGGCCGAGGCCAAGGCCAAGGAGGCAGTGGCCAAGACCAAGCTCTTGGAGGCCGAAACCCTGGTCATGGCTGAGGAGAACAAGATCATGCTCACGGGAGCATCGCCGATCCAGACCGACGAGCATGGTTTGAGAGGAACCAAAAGAGTATCCGAGCTCACGATGCTTGAAGGGAAACAGCATGGACGAATCGTTTTGGAAGAAAACTTGCCATTTTTTGGACATATTGTACGATATTGGCCCCATTTTGCACATACGGAATGAACTAGACACTTCTTGACGGCAAATGTTTGCCACTTGATTTGATTGTCAGTTTGATAATTTGTGTTAACAGTAGTGCAGCTAGGTGTGCTTATGTATAGAACTGGTCAACAACACGACCTAGTCCTCCCCATGTTTTGGCACATGATCTTATGATCGGTTGTTAAGTTGTACACGACCGGCACTTGTACTCGTCTATAAAATGGCATCGTGATATCAATACAAACTGCGTTGAATCCTATCCCTACTTTCATGGTATTAGAGGAGGATCTGCTCAATCCCTTCTCGCAACCCAATGGTGACGCCGGCTTCATCCCCCGATGGCTCGCCGCCCGGTATGCCGTGGCCTGCTCTCACCGGAGCTCTCAACACCGCGCCACCCGCAACCGCTCTCCCGGCCTCCGTGATCTAGACGGTGGTGATCCGTTCCCACGTCCCATTCACCCTCGACCTCGCCACCGGCAACTATGCCCAGTGGCGTCGCTTCCTCCTCACCATCATCGGTAAGTTCGGCCTCGGTGATAACATCGACCCGACTGCTCCACGCCGCACCAACAACCCAGAGTGGGTCATGATCAACCACGTGGTCGTCCATTGGCTCTACATCACTGTCTCGCCAGAGCTACTCGACGTCATCATGCAGCCGCAGGACACGACCGTCACCGTCTGGGAAGTGATCGCGGACCTCTTCCCCGACAACCTACTCTCCCGCGTTGTCTACGTCGATGCTGAGTACCACGCCGTCGTCCAGGGTGACATGACCATCATGCAGTACTACTCACGGCTCAAGAGCTTCTCTGACCAGCTACACGATCTCGACCAGCCCGTGATGGAGACGCAACAAGTCTTCAACCTCATCCGTGGGCTTGGTCGCCAGTTCCATGGCTCAATCCCGCACCTCACCTTGTGAGTGCCGCTGCACTCTTTTCTGCAAGCCCACTCGTTCCTCATGCTGGAGGAGAACCGCGTGGAGCAAGCCGCCCGTCAGCACAACCTTTACGTCAGCCGCGCCCCTGATGCGCCTGCTCCGCCTCTATCCAGTGCGTACTATGGTGAGCCCTCCGGTTCTGGCTCTGGCTCCAGCAGGAACTGGGGCAGGGAAAGAACAAAGGCAAGGGCAAGGCGCCTGACACGGGCTCGTCCTCGACTCCGGTGCTAGCGACGCCTGCCCCGCGTCCGCCGGTCTACCCTGCGCCTCCCCCCGCACTAACTCCTGGATAGGTCTCATTTAGGCCTGGCCTGTTGACTGGCGCGCGCCCGGTGCCGCTGTGCTCGGGCCCCGCCCCGGTACTCCGCCGCAATAGGCCTACATGGCCATGCCACAGTACATGGCACCGCCTTACACGGGAGCTCCGTTGTACGGATACGCCCCTGCCAACCAACACCAGCGTGTGCTCTTCAATGGGCCAGACTCTTCTGGTGCCGGGCCATCCTCTACCCCACCACAACCTGGGACATGGCGCCCCTTCGTGTTGCGCTGAATAGCGCCACCGCTCTGTCGGCCAGCTCCTCCGAGACCATTCTCAACACGGGCGCCTCCGCGCACATGTTCTCCAACTCCGGTAACATTCACTCGCTTTGTTCTTCTCCTTCACCCTCTCATCTAGTTGTTGGCAACGGTGCTAGGCTCCCGATCACACACACCGGTGATGGTCATCTTGTCACCACTAGCTCTCCCTTGCACCTCTGCAATGTCTTGGTTTCTCCCTCTCTCATTAAAAACCTTCTGTCAGTTCGTCAGCTCACTCGCGAGAACCCTGTTTCCATTGAATTTGACTCTCGTGGTTTCTCCGTCAAGGATATCCGTACGGGGGTGGTGATTCTGCGTAGTGACTCTGACGGTGACTTGTATCTGGTGCTGCACGGCTCTCCGATCACGCCTCGCCGTCCCTTCGCCGATGTCGCCTCCATCAACCTGTGGCACCAGCGGCTCGGCCATCCTAGTCGATCCGCACTGCCTCGCCACTTCCCCTTCACATGTAGCTAGTCCAGCCCACATGTTTGTCATGCTTGTCGGGTTGGAGAACATATTTGTCTGCCGTTTGAACCATCTCATAGCTGTAGTTATTTTCCCTTTCAATTAGTGCATCTTGATGTATGGACCTCTCCTGTTGTCAGCGTGTGAATTCTATTTGGTTATCCTTGACATCTGTTATTGTGGAATTTTTTGCCTATTTTCAAATCTGAAGTGGCATCGATTCTTGTGGAATTTTTCGCCTATCAGTTTCAGCTACCCATCCTCGCACTTCAGACTGACAACGGACGGTGGTTTGATAACGCCACCGTGCGCTCTCTCCTTGTCGGCCATGGCACTGTCATGCGCCTCTCCTTCGCTTATACTAGCTAGCAGAACGGCAAAGCCGAGCGCACGCTTCGCACGCTCAACGACAATGTTCGTGCTATGTTGTTCCATGCATCTACACCACCACGCTTCTGGGCAGAAGCGCTCAACACCGCCGCATATCTTCTGAATCGGCGGCCATGTCGCTCGACCGCACCCCAAACTCCCCATGAGTTGCTCCTTGGTGTGGCCCCGGATTATGACTCTCTCCGTGTCTTTGGGTGCCTGTGCTACCCCAACACCGTTGCGACCTCGCGTCACAAACTTGACTCTCGCTCTCTCGCGTGCATCTTTCTTGGCTACCCATCTGATCAGTGAGGCTATCGTTGCTTCGATCCTGTCTCGTGACGCGTGCTCACTTCCCGTCATGTCACCTTCGTCGAGGATGTGTTCCCCTCCGTGCATCACGCTGCACCTGTGGTCTCATCGGTGACGCCCTCACCTGCAACTGACGGCGACACCATACTGTATATGTCTTCTCCTCCGCAGGTGCCCCTGGCCCAACACATTCGGGGCCACGTCCACATGGCGGTGGGCTGGCCCAGTACACGCCAACCTCTCACGTGCATGGATCTCCTTCAAGTCGCTCGGTCCCTGGTGCATTGGACGATCCAGCGGGCTCGCCTGTGTTGGCGCGCTCGTATGCTCCACACTCGTCCCCACGATCATCGTCTGAGCGCGGATCGAGCTCATCGTCGACGCCCTCCTCGCCAGGGTCTCCGATTCGCTCCATCTCGCCACCACTCTGACAAATGATTACACGGGCCCATGCCGGCATCTTCAAGCAGAATCCTCGGTATGCCAATGTCGCCTCCACCGTGACCTCCGTGGACGTTTCTTCGCTGTCGCGCTCTGTTCGCTCCGCGTCAAGGATCCGAACTGGTACGCCATGATGTAGGAGGAATTCGCTGATCTCGTGGGCAACCGTACCTGGGATCTCGTACCACGGCCACCGCACGCAAACCTCGTCACCGGCAAGTGGTTCTTCCGCCATAAGACGCATGCCGACGGCTCCCTCGACCGCTACAAGGCGCCCTGGGTCGTTCGTGGCTTCAACCAGCGGCCAAGCGTGGATTACGGCGAGACATTCTCGACGGTCATCAAACCGGCTACCATCCACACGGTGCTGATTCTCGCCGCCTCTCGCCGGTGGCATGTCCATCAGCTAGACGTGAAGAATGCATTTCTCCGTGGCACGCTCGCCGAGGAGGTCTACTGCTTGCAGCCCGCTGGCTTCGTCAACACCACCAAGCCCGATCACGTTTGTCGCCTAGCGAAGTCCTTGTACGGCCTCAAACAGGCACCGCGCGCATGGTTTCTGCGGTTCGCTGGCTTCCTCGGCACCATCGTCTTCACATCGACACGCTCCGACAGCTCCCTATTCACCATCTCGCGTGGGAGCGGCGTGGCGCTCCTGCTGCTCTAAATTGATGACATCGTGCTCACTGCGTCCAGCGCGGCTTTGCTTCGGCACATCGTCGTTCAGCTCACCGCCGAGTTTGCCATGAAGGACCTGGGTGCGTTGCACTACTTCCTCGGCATCCGAGTCACACGCATGGACGTTGGCTTCTTCCTCTCGCAGCGCCAGTATGTCGAGGAGATTCTCGAGCGCGGGGGCATGGACAACTGCAAATCCGCGCCCACTACTGTTGATACCAAGGCCAAGCTCCCCTCTGCTGATGGTGCTAAGGTTGAAGATCCCACTGCCTACCGTAGCATTGACGTGGCGCTCCAGTACCTGACGATCACGTGCCCTGAGATGGCCTACGTGGTGCAGCAGATATGCCTCCACATGCATGATCCGCGGGAATGCCATGCCGGCCTGATCAAGCGCGCTCTGCGCTATGTCTGTGGCTCTACTGACCTTGCGCTATGGCTCACGGCATCGTCGTCTCTCTCGTTGCGCGCGTTCACCGACACGGACTGGGTAGGCTGTCAAGACACCCGTCGCTCGATCTCTGGCTTCTGCATCTATCTCGGCGACTCGCTGGTTTCTTCGTCCTCCAAACGCCAAGCCATCATGTCTCGATCAAGCGTCGAGGCGGAGTACCACGGCGTCACCAATGTCATCGTGGAGTGCATCTGGCTTTGGCAGCTGCCCCCATCCGCGCGGCTATGTTGGTCTACTACGACAATGTCTCCGTCGTTTACCTCTCGGTGAACCCCGTCCACCATGACGGACCAAGCATGTGGAGC
Source organism: Avena insularis (assembly GCA_023614405.1). Lineage (NCBI taxonomy): Eukaryota > Viridiplantae > Streptophyta > Magnoliopsida > Poales > Poaceae > Avena > Avena insularis. The sequence goes on along the minus strand of CM042690.1, from coordinate 98,137,954 downwards.
TGGACATCCACTTCGTCCGCGTGGGCGTGGCGCTTGGTGATATTCGTGTTCTGCACATTCCGACTCGACAGCAACTCGCTGATGTGATGACCAAAGGACTGCCGACGAACGTTTTTGAGGAGTTCCGTTCCGGTCTATGCGTCGCCCCTGACGCTGTCACGATTGCGGGGGGTTATTAATAGTAGTGCAGCTAGGCGTGCTTATTATTGTATAGAACTGGTCAACATCACTGTTAGGATTTATTTTAAACATGTAAATAAGTAATCCTTTGTTGTAAACCGTCACGACGGTTCTCCCGTTTCCACCGCCTCACGAACGAACGTGACTCTTCAATATGTCGGTTCTACTGTATATAAACCTGATCATCGATGGAATAAACTGATAGTTGATTCATTCACCACTTTACTTTCACACGTTATCAGCACTTTGTCTCTACCGAGAGCACAGGAGGCGAACTCCGGCGATCACCGGAGTAGGACGAACAGAAAACAAGAAGAAAAGAAGAGGTTTGGAGGTCGCCGCCTTCGGGGTGGTGACGATGGCGCTGGACCGTCAGGCATCCAGGCCCAACCGCCTGCGCCCTTCGCGATGCCGGAGGCGCGGCCTCTGCCGGCATGGATACTCGCCGGACCAGCGGCGCCGAACCTCTACGCCGACGAGGAAATGGAGCCGGAAGGCGATGAGATGGAGGTGGACGAGCGGAGCTCGCTGCCCCGCCTCCACCACCGCCATGCTGCGAGCACGGCTGGGCCTGCCCACGCCTTGCAGCAAATCAGACGCCCGTCGAGGAGGAGACTGAGCCCGTGCCGCCCGCAGCACCCTCACCACCAGGGTCGCCGGATCTGCCGTCCCCGACTCCGGCGCATGAACTGGTGAACGTCGGTGCTACCTCGTTAAGCACGAGCATCGGGCGATATCTTCCGGCGCCGGTGAACTCGTTCGGAGATCTTTTCGCCAACGGAGCCGGAAGCTCCGCCGCCCCTTCACCACCTCCGAGCCGCCGCATTCGCTTCATCATCTCGCGCTCCGGTCGACGGCCGGAGGAGCAGAGCTTGGTGAGGCATGGCCTCTCCAACGGCCACGCCAATGGAGTGGTGCCTGGGATGCACCTGGCCGGCGGATCTTCTTCGGAGGAGGAGGATGGCGCGCTGGGAGCATCCGCATCTCGCCGGTGAACGGCCGCCAGCGGCGGCCAGTGGTAGCGGTGATTTTGGATTGAACGCCGCCACAGAAACAGGGGAGGAGCGCGTGCGCGTGGGAAGCGGTTCCGTCAGGAGCGCGTGCGCGTGAGGGAACGGTTTCGTGAGAACTACTCCCTGCCTTATCCTCCCGCTCGTGAGCTGTCCCTGGTCGTTTTGGTTCACGAAGCCTCCAGGTTGCGTACGACTTGGTTGTTTAGCTAGTCACGTACGCTCACGAAGCTACGAAAGAATAAAAGAGCATATCGAAAAAAAAAAATGTGCCACCGTATGGGATTCTGTAAATTGGGTCCAGTACATTAAAACTTCGATTCTCTTTTTCTGTTTAGCTTTTTAGCCTCAGTTTTTTTGTAAATATGTGTAGATTTGACTGTTTGCAATTTTCAATTGCTTTAGGTTGACTATGCTTGACAACATAATATGACAAATTTCAAATTTGCGCACGACTTATGGATTGGTTAAATATCAATGAATTACTTGATACACAACTGTGAGGTCTACGTCACCAAGTTGGCGACCTTCAATGTGTTTTATTAAACATAAGATTGTGTGAAGTACCATAAGAGGTCGGTCTACACTACTTTGTAGTGATTACCTTCTGTTTAAAGCAAAAATGAAAGTACACATGTAAGTGAGATCTACACTACTTGGTAGTGACTATCTCCATGTGTCCTACAAATATGATCTACACCATATATGGTGATTATCTATTTGTAGAATGTCATATGATGGGTCGAATAGGCTTTTCCTAGACCTTCAAGTGGATCAAGCATGCTATTTTACACACAATTAATTTACTTGTTGGTAAATTAATGAGCATGATATTTTTCATGTAGGCTATGGATAACATATCCAAGAAAGAATTTGCTGAACTTGCACTTGATGGCAGAAACTATCTGACCTGGGCAATGGATGTCAAGATTAACTTGTCATCCAGGAATTTGATCAGCACTATAACCACACCTGCTCAAGGTGCTCCTGCTATACCAGAACCGGCAAAGTATGCTGCTTTACACTTCATTCGACATCACCTCGATCCCGCTCTGAAAGATGAGTACATGATGGAAGAAAATCCTCTATCGTTATGGGACTCCTTAAAGGAGCGCTATGATCAACAGAGATCGGTGATGTTGCCTGAAGCGCAAAGACAATGGGCACTAATCCGTTTCCAGGATTTCAAGTCCGTTGCGGCATACAACTCCGCCGTACATCAAATCAACTCAAAGTTGAGATTCTGCAACAGTGCAGTTTCGGATGCGGATCTCATTGAGAAGACGCTCTCTACTTTCCATCCTAATATGAGGTTGATTGCTGAACAGCATCGTAACCAAAAGTATAGGAAGCATTCTGAATTGATATATGCACTCCTTCAGGCAGAAAAGCACAATGAAATTCTTGATAAGAATAACCTTTCCCGTCCAACGGGAACATTGCCGCTGCCTGAAGCACATTTCAATTCTTACAATGCTCAAAACTTCCGTGGTTCAAAGAAGAACCAGATGAGGTTTAAGGGAAAGTGGAAACGCAATGAGAATCAGAATAGCCATGGAGTCCAAAAGGGCAAGAATCATTTCAAGAGAAATGATAGGGGTAACAATTCTCAAGGTTGTTATCGATGTGGTTGTAACACTCATATTGCAAAGAAGTGTACAACTTCTAAGCATTTGGTGTCGCTGTATCAACAATCAATCAAAGGCAAGAAGGCCCAAGGGCACCAGTACGAAGCTCACTTCACTGGACCGATGGTCGAGAGTTCCCAAGGTGTTCAACAGAACAGTGTTCAAAAGAACACGGAGAACCATGATCAGCCTCAGCAAAAGGAAGGACCAACACTTCATTGCTGAAGACATGCTAGTGGATTTCACTTCTACAAGTGACATATATGGAGACCAACTTTAAACTCCTTGTAGTGTCATAAGTATTGTGATAATGTCCTTACATATATTGTGTGTTGTAAAATATTTGTGTCATAAGACATATGGTATTGTAATAATTATGTAGTCGAACATAATGTATTATAATACGTGAGCAGACATACATAGTATATATTGTATTGTATGTGTATATTCTATATGAGTTTAGATAAAATACTAAATTTTAGTCTTTTTACTCTATAGAAATCTTCTGAAAATCCAATGGAGGAGGAAATTTGCTTAGCGGACAGTGGTGCCTCTAACTCAATATTACGGGAGGTTAAATACTTCCAAACTCTGAAAAAGAGTAAGGGGAGTGTCATGACTATTGGTGGTCGCGACACCGTTATTGTTGTTTCTGGTCAGGCCACATTTACACTCCCAAATGGTACGAAGCTTATGATCCAGGAGGCATTATTGTATCCGGATTCAACTCGTACATTGCTGAGTTTTAAGGACATTCGGAGTAATGGCTACCACATCGAAACTCATGAAGATGGTGAGGTTGAAAGCCTACTCATAACTCAGAAAAAGGATTCCGAAAGGAAGACCCTTGAGAAACTTCCTGCTCTATCTTCTGGATTATATTATACATATATAAAGCCAGAGCCACATTTGGCGTATAAAATAATTTTCCAAAATCTTGATAAATTCAAGATATGGCATGATCGCCTGGGTCATCCTGGTGTTGGGATGATGAGGAAAATTATTAATGGTTCTATTGGACACAATATAACGGTTGCTAATTTCCCTCAATCCTCGGATTTTGTTTGCACTGCATGTGCAATCGGAAATTAATCACTAGACCCTCATACCTGAAGGTCAAGAATGAACCACTAAATTTTCTTGAACGCATTCAAGGAGATATATGTGGTCCAATTCAACCGTTATCGGGACCATTCAGATATTTTATGGTACTCATTGATGCATCTACAAGATGGTCAAATGTGTGTCTCATATCGACAAGGAACCATGCATTCGCAAAGCTGATTACTCAAATCATAAAATTGAGAGCTAATCATCCTGAACATAGGATAAAATCCATCAGAATGGATAATGCTGCTGAATTTAGTTCACGAGCATTCAATGATTCTCGCTAGCTTTGGGCATAACTGTGGAGCATTACATGCAGTATGTACACACACAAAATGGTCTTGCGGAATCACTTATCAAGAGGATCAAGTTGATAGCAAGACCGCTCCTACAGAATTGTAATCTCCCAACTTCATGTTGGGGACATGCGGTGTTACATGCCGCGGAATTGATACAAATTCGACCAACTGCATACCATACGGCCTCCCCGTTGCAGTTAGTACGTGGAAATCAACCAAGTATTTCCCACCTTCGAAGATTCGGTTGCGCTGTGTACGTGCCGATATCACCACCTCAGCGTACATCGATGGGTCCACATAGAAAGATGGGTATTTATGTGGGGTACACTTCTCCGTCGATTATAAAGTACCTGGAGCCTCTAACAGGGGATCTCTTCACAGCCTGGTACGCTGATTGCATCTTCGATGAGGATAATTTTCCGGCATTAGGGAGAGAAAAGGACCAGAAAGAATGCCAGAAAATAGATTGGAATGTTGAAGGCATTCAGTCTTTAGATCCACGTACGAATGAATCTGAACTGGAGGTTCAGAGGATCATAAATTTGCAAAATATTGCAAATAATCTGCCAGATGCATTTACTGACTATAAAGGTGTCACTAAATCCCATATTCCTGCTATGAATGTCCCAGAGAGAGTTGAGATAGCAAAGACCACTCAACTGCCCAAGAGGGGGAGAAATCTGGACAAAAAGGACAAGGCTTCTCAGAAGCGTCCGCGGGGAATGAGAATCTCTCAAACAGTAAATGTAGGTCAACCACGGGTTGATATTCAACCCAGTGTTGAAGAAAGACACCTAAAGGATGTTCATCATCCAGGGTCCAGCACAAGTGCGCACACAAATATAGGTGCTGGCACATTGGAACACCTCGATTCAATCGTTGAGGGAAATCACGATGAGTCTGAAGGTATTGAAGAAATATCCACAAACTATGTTGAATCAGGAGAATCGTTCAACAGAAAGTCTACAAATGTCGACATATTTTTCTCCTCAAAGATTGCAGATGACCTGGCATTGGACCATGAACCTAAGACCATGGCAGAGTGTAAGAAACGCTCGGACTGGTCCAAATGGATGGTTGCAATTGAGGATGAATTGCGCTCGCTTACCAAGAGAGGGGTATTTACTAAAGTGATACCTACTCCTCAGCATGTTTTTCCCGTAGGGGCGAAATGGGTTTTTGTTCGAAAGAGGAACGAAAACAATGAGGTGGTGAGATATAAGGCGAGGCTTGTAGCACAAGGTTTTACACAGAAACCTGGCATTGATTACGATGAAACATATTCTCCTGTGATGAGTGGAATCACGTTCCGATACTTGATATCGTTGGCAGTGCAAATGAATTTGTATATCCAATTGATGGATGTGGTGACCGCATATTTATATGGGTCGCTGGATACGGATATCTACATGAAAGTCCCTGAGGGAATGAAGATTCCAGATCCAAAGGCTGATCGCAAAATGTATTGCGTAAAGCTACAGAGGTCGTTATACGGCTTGAAACAGTCGGGTAGAATGTGGTACAACCGACTAAGTGAGTTCCTTTTGCAGAAAAGATACTTAAATGATGATGATTTCCCATGTGTGTTCATCAAGAAATCTACTGATGGATTTTGTATAATCTCTGTGTATGTGGATGATTTGAATATCATTGGTACTACACAAGAGATAAATGAGGCTAGTAATCATCTGAAGACGGAATTTGAGATGAAAGATTTGGGTAAGACCAAATTTTGTCTCGGTTTGCAACTTGAACATATTTCTTCAGGAATATTAGTTCACCAGTCTGCGTACATCCAAAAGATATTGGAGAAGTTCAATATGGATAAATCATACCCGTCTAAAACACCTATGGTTGTTAGATCTCTTGATAGAGATAAAGACCCTTTTAGACCTAAGGATGACGATGAGGAGACATTGGGACCCGAGTTCCCATATCTTAGTGCAATTGGTGCACTAATGTATCTAGCAAACTGCACGAGACCTGATATATCGTTTGCAGTTAATCTCTTAGCTAGATACAGCGCATTACCAACGAAAAGGCATTGGGTTGGTGTGAAGAATATTCTAAGATATCTTCAGGGCACCAAAGATCTTGGTTTGTTCTATCAGAAAAATCAAGAGAGAACCATGATGGGGTATTGTGATGCTGGATACTTGTCAGATCCCCATAATACCAGATCACAGACCGGATTTGTCTTCTTATATGGAGGTACAGCTTTCTCTTGGAAGTCGACAAAGCAAACATTGGTGGCTACATCCACGAATCATTCTGAGATAATTGCTTTGTATGAAGCATCACGAGAATATGTATGGCTTCGCAGAATGATGAACTTTGTCCAAGATTCAAGTGGGATTGGTTCGCTGGAATCACCCACCATTATCTATGAAGATAATGCTGCTTGTATTGTACAGATGCAGACAGGTTATATTAAGAGTAATATTACAAAGCATATTGCTCCTAAGTTATTTTATCCCCATGAGCTACAAAAGAGTGGGGAAATAAATATTTTGCAAACGAAGTCATGTGATAACCTCGCTGATTTGTTTACCAAGTCCTTACCAAATTCGTTGTTTCACAAATATGTATATGGAATTGGTATGAGAAGACTTCGTGACTTGCAAAGTTCAGGGGGAGAAATCTCCCAGGTTAAGACCTGTTGAAAATCATCAGATCTTCGTCATTGCACTCTTTTCCTTTGTGAGTTTTTCCTAATGGTTTCTCATGTAAGGTTTTTAACGAGGCAATATCATTACAAGCATGGATGACATATGTCATTTTCTCCTTATTTTCCCACTGGGTTTTTGGAAGGAGTTTTTCATGGCATATTGTGTATTTCTCTTCTATTTTTCCCACAGGGTTTTTGGAGGAGATTATTCCAGGATGATTATGCGCAAGGACAAGCAAGGATTAGGGGGAGTGTTAGGATTTATTTTAAACATGTAAATAAGTAATCCTTTGCTGTAAACCGTCACGACGGTTCTCCCGTTCCCACCGCCTCACGAACGAACGTGACTCTTCTCTATGTCGGTTCTACTGTATATAAACCTGATCATCGATGGAATAAACTGATAGTTGATTCATTCACCACTTTACTTTCACAATCACGACCTAGTCTTCCCCACGTTTTGGCACACGGTCTTATGATCGGTTGTTGAGTTGTACACGATCGGCACCTGTACTCCACTATATAATGGCCTCGTGATATCAATACAAACTGTGTTGAATCCTGTTGAATCCTGTCGATCCCTACTTTCAATTTGGCATGTAAATAAATTTGTTGTGAATTTGCCAAAGGGCTAGCACGCTAAACTTGCGCACCAGATTTACGGGGAGGACAGGATGGGTCGCGTCGCTGGCTGTGCTGGTCGAACAGGCCGAACCGTGGTCCGAATTTTATCCACGGGCCGACACATCTGGACAGAATCGGACCGGACACGGCGTCGGTTTGCATCAACCGGCCAGATGGAGATGCCCTTAGCGTTCCTTTGGACACCGAATCGGACGGTGGGACGAAGAGGGTACACCTATACGGACACCGACGCAGACTCTGGTTCACCAAGACACGACTTCACGTCTCCGGCCGCACGCACGTACAGACCAAATAGAAACAGATTCTCCCAAACAAAACCAGCGCGCGAGTGATTCCAGATCTATTTTATATCAGTCGATCGTCTCGTGTCTCGTGTATCTTCTCGACGGGTGAAAGAAGAAGAATCAACGGAAAGAAACATGTCGCTCCTACCTGCGCCGTAAGCCTCTCTTGATCTCCCCTCATCTCCTCTGTGTTAGTTCCTTCCTCCACCATTAACGCCACCACATCGCCCTAGCTTTTTTTTTTCCATACGTGACAATTTCTTATTTCAGGCGTGAGGACAGGGAGACAAATTTCTTGCTCTTGAACGAGTTGCTCCGCGCCACAACACTGGAGGAGGAGCCGTCCATCACCAACGCTTCCTCTTCCTCTCCGCCACAGTCTCCATCGTACGAACCTCTCTCCCTCTCTCGCTCTCTTCCTGGCCGGGTTTCGATTTTCGGATGAGAGTAGAAATTACGAATGTAACTCCAACTTAAAGACCATAAATAGAAACATGAGTAGAACTTACAGTCCAAATTAGATTCTTGATCAGGTATATATGGGACAATAGAGCTGTACTTAGATCAGCTGCATTCATCCATCAGCTAGCGGACACTTACATGGGCTTCTAAACTGTGCATAGCTAGGCTATAAGTTAATTATTTTGACACAGTTCAGCATCACCGCCAAAGGACACAGAAAAACTTTGACAACACCAAGCCTGGCTATGAATTAAATTTGTGATATAGCTGTTGTGCCATTGAGCTACTGCACACAGTGTCCGTTTTCAACCACTTATCCGAACTTTCTTTACTCTTTTTTCTTCTGCCAGTTTTGCAACAGACAGATCAAGCACATCAACAACAGTTCACAACGTGTTATTTCGATGAAAATATATTTTTTATCTAAGTTGCATGTGGTTTCTTTTTTATTTTACTCTGATGAAACCAGATGATTACTTTTTTTGCATGCCAATTTGCCTCTTTTTTACTTTCTTAGGCACGAGGATAGGGAAACAAATTTGTTCAAGGGGTTGCTTGACACTACAGCACTTGACAATCTACTGTATGAACCTCTCTCACTCACTCTCTCTCTCCTCTGTTTTAAATCGTCAGTTATTCTCTTTGAGCTTTTGCTTAAGGAGGGACCACCGATGGTTTCGAATGTGTTTGGAGCGGGCGAACAAATGTTGCAATGCATGCATGAAGTGAAGTAGCAGATTACTTCTGTTCCACCTTATTATCTCCTATTTCTGATCTAATCGAAATCATATATACCTTTTGTGTTCCACTTCAGGTCTGAGGTGCCAAATCCCTTGGCATTGAAGCTCCACGGGGCTCTCATATCGTCTTCATTTGTTTCTTCAATGGTGCCCACTGGTCTACTTATAAAATATTTTGTCAGAGTCGACAAGGGGGGATTTTTCCATACATATCCTGATCGTGGCGGGCCATTTCACACTTTAGAGGAAGCCCAGGAAGCTATTGATTCACATCACGCTGTTCAGCGGAAAAATATGTAAAGTCACTCAACTTTAATTACTATATTTACATCAGTGTGTAACTTTGCATGCAAAATTATCAACCAAAATCCTTTAGTAATTGGTTATTATTCTATTTATGTTCTCCACTTTCCATCATTAAATAAAATATACTATCATTTATACAATACTTTATATCTGAAATAGATGCATGGATGGCCTTTCCGATGAGGAGAGGGATGTACGAAACATTCTATATTGGTATCATGATGGCACAAGGAAGCATTCAGCAGAAGCTTATGATTCCGTTACGACCCGCGAACCTACATGGGAATTGCTCAAGGCTTTGCTAGATAGGCATAACGAGGACAATAATCTTCTGGGGGTTTGCTCTCTCTCTTTACTTTTTGGGTTGCATATTGCTTAAATGCCATTGTATTCATGCTACACTCACTAACACTATCTATGTTTACTACTTCAGGATCATGCATATGAACTAGAAGATATTGTGAGCTACAATGATTGTTTTGATGGGCAAGACTGTATGTATAGTTCCTATTCTCATTACAATCTGACAATGAAGACTGAAGGAGCTAATGCCAACAAGGATCTATATTTTGCTGAAGTCACATGTATGAGTGAAGATTACGAAGCATATGTGCTCACCTGTATCTGCGTGGTTAAACCTGATCACAATGGTAATGGTATTATATCTACTTTGACTACAGTTTTCATTTATCAAACTTGTTGGTGTGCACTGCTAGTTTGTAGTTTTTGCATGCAGTAGTGCAGTCTTAAGTAAAGACACAAAACTAATAATAAGTTAACAGGCAAACATGTGAAAGACAAACGCAGTTGTTGAAGATTTTTTATAAGGCTGGCTTAAGTCATCAAACGTGAATTCTAGCTAGCTATGGCAATGTTGTGTACATGTATTTATTCACCTATTTTCACCTCTTTTTGAAGGTAAATGCCTTGTGTGTGAAGTTGAAATGGAAGACATGAAGCACCCCACGGGTGATGGATACAACCATGGCCGCCACCACGAGTTTCTTGTTAGACCATCACCATCACGTCGTGCTCGTGCTCATGCATATGGACTTGGCCTGTTTGAGAAGGTGTGTTTACTATCCTTGAAAGCTGTCCTTTTTCTTGCGTAAGTTTAAATTGACTGCTGTGAGCAGCACTGTCCAATATTTAAATAGCATGTATGTATGTATACATAATCAAATTCAATTACCCAAGAAAACAGCCAACTACATACAGGCTGCAAATTAGGATAGATGACTTACTGTAGTGCATCCAGTGAGGATAGATCCAATATTTGCAGGCAGGAGTTGAATATTATTCATATGAAATCACTACTCCCTCCGATCCATATTACTTGTCATTGAAATGGATGTATCTAGCACTAAAACATGTCTAGATACATCCATTTTAGTGACAAGTAATATGGATCGGAGGGAGTACCAATGTGCAGAGAAGGACAAGTAACATGTTACTACGTACCCCACTTATTTTGCAGTTATACGGCGTGCGTGATGAGGCTTGGCTGATGGCAGAGGAGGCTAGTGTGAGATGCATGATTAAGGAAAAGATGGAGGCTAGGCGCAGTGAGTTGGAGGTGGACCAAGGGGGTGATATGATTAAGGAAGAGGAGGATGATGTTACGTGCACCGACAGGATCCTGGAGGGGGCTCGTGTCCGGTTGAAGGTGCCCACCATCCTGAAGGACGCTACCATGAGAAGCAAGTTGGACTTTAAGGAGGACTCTTGGGATGAATTGACGCTTGAGGAGTTGGAGGCTAGACGACGCGAGTTGGACTTGAAGGAGGAGGCTACTATGGGAAGCAAGTTTTACTTTAAGGTGGACTCTTGGGATGAACTGGCGCTTAAGGACTTGGAGACTAGACGCGAGTTGGAGGTGGATAAGAGAGTAGTAGATGATAACACGATTGAGAAGGAGAAGAATGCTTCTTGGTATGGCAAGTTGGAGGACGACGACGAAAGAGGGATAAGTATGTTGTACCGGGGATAAGTATATTGATCAATCCAGAGCATGTATCTAATGCACTACAAATTGGCCTCGAAATGTTGCCTTGAGCATTATTCATACGTGTCCCTCGCAGTCGCAGAGTAGTGACCTAAAGCTGCTACACCTAGCCATGAAAATTTGCCTGGCTTCTGTTCATCTGTGTTGATGCCATAATTAATGCTAGATTCTTGCTATAGTAATTCATTGATTCTATTTTTTTATTTTTCCTATGATTGGAAAAGAAAGCACCTCCAGAGGTAGAAGAGAAACAATGGTTTAGGGCCAACACGAGAGGGCATCGATGGCTGACATGACAAGACTCTGCCGACTTGAGTACACACATGCAACTGCACAGGCGGCATACGGTACGACCGTGCTTGCTTAGCAATTATACTGAACAAATGAAAAAAATGAGCGACCCTCAATATATTGAGCGCCCTTCAGTTTCATCATAATTCTGGAGGGTCGAGACAAACATCTGGTCCATGGTCGAGAGCTACATCCTTATGCTAGCATTAGGTTTCCCTCAAGAATCCTCCTAGCTATGCACCCCTAGTTGCACTGCCTCTCAGCAACCCCAGTTGCTGAGGAACCTCGGCACAGGGCTTTAAAAAAAACTGAATTATAGGACAACAGTATTGACGACTTACAATTATAACTTGACTAAATGTTGGTTACATAGTTTAATACGTACTCCCTAGTATCCAGGTACTCAAGCTCTAACCTCGAGCACGACATGGTGATCAAGGGATACAATCAGCTGCCGAATATGAGATCAAAAAAAATAAGAGAATGTCACTGTATCTCCTTGAAGAAAGCCGGGTTCGAATTTAATGCCTTCTTCGCCAGTTTCTGGGCATCGTCGCTCGAAGACTCTCTTGAGATGCGAAGGAGCTCCTTAATCCCTCCGGTTACAATGATGTCACGGGAGTTCTCCTCTGCAAGTGTGAGTGCGGACATTAGATATTAAAGAACACATGCCGTCAACAATCTCTGTTGAAAACTGAAGGTCCTCTATTGTCTTTGTTCAAGTAATAATAAACCAGCTTACGGTTGGAATACAGGTAGGAGGCAAGCTTCAGTATTACATACCATTTTGGGCAAGATGGCAAAAGGCAAGCTCAATATGTCTTCGTGTCGAAGGAGAAAACATGGTAGAATTGACCACGATCCAAGTAAGGACGCCATCTTCGATGAGAAGGGACCTTCCTTTCCTGTGGCCTATTTTGAGTAGTTTATTGAATCATCAGAAACATCAATTGTTCCACCCTCAAACTGCACGGACTCAATGCACTGAAGTATGTGTATGTATCTTCACTTCTTTAGAGAAGACGACAGTAGCGTCTCCATAATTGTTATATCTTTTCCTGATGTTGCCTCCTAGGAGGATGTAAGCAAAACTCTTCAATGAAATGAAACCCAAAGGTCCTTCGTGTTTTCTCGGAAAAAAAAAATCCATGGTAGCAGACATGTGACATTTGAAGGTTGCGAGTTATGAATGCATTTGTTAGGTGATAATATGTTACTCCCTCTGATTATAACAACTTTCCTTGCTTGAATTTTCATGTACAATTACAATGGTACATTATCAGTCTGGTTAAAATGTCCATGCCGCTAATCCTTTTTTATTAGAACCTTTGTTCGATCACAAATCATCATGTACATTTTTTCTTTTTTATTGTAATAGATTTTGTTGGAATCTGGGTTAGCATAGCAATGGTGTCCTAATATTCCAGTGAGTGTTGGAGTCTGAGTTAGTGTAGTAGTACTACTCTGGTAGAGTCTAGAGTATTCTAGGGAGTGTTAGTAGATTAGTAGTATGTCCTACTAGATTCTAGACTATTCTAGTGAATGAGTGGAGATGTAATACTAAGCTGAGCTATATATAAGGTGTGGTGGTCCAAACAAAGGACTAGTCCATCCAGAAACTTCCCCCCAAAACCTACAGATTTCTTCAAAATTTCAGTTCAGGTCCAATAGCAAGAAAGCAATTTTACATTAACACACCATTTTAACAACATGCCTCAGTAGTGTAATCCCATCTTCGTATTATGTATTATGTATTATGTATTATGGAAGTAAACCAAGATTCGCGTAAATTATCACAACGGCTTGATTCTTGTTGCCATAATACAAAATCGCATTTCCTAAACAGTTCTGCACTTACAGTTAATATTCATGCAACCATACTGAGCTCAACAAAAACAGATCATGAAAGAATTTATGAAAAAGAAATGAGTTGTTACAAACCTTGGCTTGTTACTCGGGATTCACATTTTGCAAAGTTTGCTAGTCCTCGTGCAATCTGAGCTATGACATCATTATGTCCAGTTTCAAACATCCCTAGCAGCGCTTTTATTCCACCATCTCGTTTCAACATCATGTGCAATTTTTCTGGAAAATGATACACATAGCGCAAGTCTCATATTTTCAGTGTCAATTTAATATACAGTAATTGGCAGCTGTCCCAACTCTTACGAAGCACGCCTACATTATTAAGCACAAAAGACTAGAAAGGTCACAGATTTCATCATCCTATATGCCATCTTGGCCTCTTGGGACACTGCTTGAGTGATGTGTCAAATAAATAAGTCAATTTCAATGCTTTCTAGGTCTAGATACACTCCCTTCACAAAGCTAAAACATCTTATATTTTGAAACGGAGGGAGTACTTCACAAGTAAGCAAGTTTGGCAGGTGGTGACTGAAGTATTGAACTGAAGCCAAGGACGTAGTCCTTTCCTGAGGTGAGGTGTCTAGATAATAGTTGTATGGGATGGATTCCGCTAGAAAACACTAGTTTTCTCTTTGGGCTATGACATCCTTTGTTTGAAGACAGAGACGTACTAGTTTTTCCAGTTTGCCTATATCCCCATTTATTAGACAAGGACATGAATGTTACCTTCGTGTTAGCTCCAGCTCTAGCAATTTGATGGCGTTTAGTGCGAGTAAGGATTGTGATGGCATGGCTCAGGTTCATCAAGTGTTAGATTTCAGGTTCATTATTATATTTTAATTAAACTGAATGCTGTTCAAAAACATACTAGATAAGATTAAATATAAGAATCAGTACCATTTCCACATAAGTTGGCAATTGCACCAGCCACGATCCGCATAGTTTGAGGATCATCTGTTTTAGACGCAACATTTGCTAATAGTCGAACTGCTCCTTTGCTCATTATAAGTCCCTGGTTTGATACTGCCATAACAAAGATTAATGTAATACTTTAAAAGGCAACGAAATAAATTACAATCACTTCAGCCTACATAAGATATAATATATTAATTTGATTTAAACATTTCATCATAATGAAGATACAGTTCAAATACATATATATTAAACCTCATTTTTTTAGAAAATGGCATAACTAAGAGCTATAACTTCAGCAGAGCAAGGACATTTGTAATCCAGGAGGTAGTTTAGTTAACGACAAAACGAGACTGAATCTTTCTTTAGCAGTGCGACCACTTGGCAATTTGGAATTAATTTGTGCGCACACCCATGCGTGCGTGCATGTGTCCAGGGTGGGCCATGGTGGAGTAGGGAGGGGAGGGGGAGTCCGGTTAACAATCAACAGAAATACGTTAACAACTATTTCCGCCGTACCAGTATTAGGACCAGCAATCCAATGGATTATTCTGTTTGAAATAATACTGATGAGCATCTGGAATAGATTCAGTACCATTCATTGCCAAGTTAGCAATGGCAACAGCAGTAGCTCGATGAATTGTGGTGCTTTCTGATGTTTCTAGAAGTGACAGAAGAGCATCGAGCCCTCCTTCCTGGACGATTTTTTCCTGATTAATATCTGCAGTTGCAAATTAAAGGACATGGGAGAACTTTTCATGATTTAAACCGTATCTTCTAGAAGAGAAAACATAATATAGAAAGTTGAGTTCACTGAAATAAGAACTATTCCAGATTATGATAGTGCCTCGCGCAAAAATAAAAGGTAAAAGGAGGGTTTATGAACTATTGCAATTTACCTCATCGAATAATAACAATAGCTGTTAGCACATGCTAACATTTAAACTAGAAATTGTGCATGTGCATATATCATATCACAAAATTTATGTAGATTTACAAAGAAAAGGGTAAATGCCACACCTTGAGCAGCAAGATTAGCGACCGTTTTGACAGCATGGATTTGCACCTCTAGCTCTTTAGACTTCAGCAGAGCCAGGACATTTATAAGACCAACTGAATCCCATTAGAGCACAAGCAATATTAAGATGGTGTCCCAAGAAAGAAAAAAAATTCGCATAAATTCTTCCATGAATTAGTAGTACCTTCTTCAAGTATCTTTGAAATGATACCTCTCTGGCTTGATAGGGTCTCCTTCAGTTTTCCTGATTTAGACATAAGCGCCTCACTACTGAATCCAGATCCTGATCTAACCATACCACATGATGTTTTAGACTGTCAAAGAGGAATAAACATTAGTGTTATTATAGAACAAGAATCAGAACAACAGTGTTATAATATAATAATGGTACCTCTTCACAATTATCAGTCCAAGATCGCTTCAACCTTAGAGCTTCAGCTTCAAGGCTCTCCCTATGCCTCGTTTCATGTTGCACCTTTTCTTGTGCAGATATCAGTTCTTCGTGCATCAAGTCCTACAAGAATTATGCGAGAAACAGGTGGTTGATATTTTTTGTGATTTTAAGGCAAACATTTATAACCATATTTTTAGAAGAAATGAAAAATGTTACACATGGGAGACAGAACTATCCTAGGTTTCACATACCTTCTCTGATATGAGTTGACTGATTTTTACTTCTAGTGAGTGTACTTGACTACTAAATTCTTTAGTAATTTTGGATAGCTCTCTTTTCAACTCATGGGCCGTATTTTCCTGGAGCTGAAAAAAAAATCCTTGGATCATTTTCTCCAAAATTTCTGTAAGACAAAAGCAGACCCTCGACCAGACATATTGTATATTTGTGTTGGAGACTGTCCAAGGAGAGCCTAGAATATTCCAGGGAGTGTTAGTATATTAGTGTTGTCCTAGGAGTGCCTGGAACATTCCAGTATGTTGTAGTCTAAGTTAGTGTCCTACCTGATTCTAGAGTATTCTATACTGTACTAGTTAAGATGTACCTAAGTTCAGCTATATATATATATATATATAAGAGGGTGTGGAGGTCCAAGGGACTGGCCCATCCCAGATTTTTTCCCCTAAAGGCTACATGGTATCAGAGCAAGGTTCTCCTGAGAAGTGGCAATGGTGATGAAGCGGGGCTGCTCTGCTATGGCATAAGCTGAGGAAGGGGGCGCTTGGTCCTGGTGGTGGCCGGTGGTGAAACAGTAGCTTGTGGAGGAGCTCCAGGCGTTCAGGTGTGAGTGCAGACAGGGGTAGCTAGCTCAAGTGGAAAAGTGTTGGCCAGGTTGACTCGTAGGGAAGGAGAAGCAAGAGAGTTGCAGCTGCTCAAAGCAGAGGTGATTGTTGTTTGCGGTGTGTGCTAGCAGAGGACAGAAGAGAGAGCTTCGTGAGCTCGTGTCGCTTAGCAAAAGCAACAGGGACCGGACGTTGTGCTGCTCCACTTTGAGGTTTCTGTGGTGGCAGACAGCGGTGTGTGTAGTGCAGCCAGGAGAAGTGGTCAGACAGTGCAACTAGGAGTGGGCTGTAATGCAGCGGAGGAGCGGTTTGGGTTGTGCTATAGCTACGGAGAAGAGTGTGTGCAGGCTGGACTTGTAGAACAGCTGAACAGCGTTGTGGATTCAGTCTCAACAACACTGATCAATGGCAGAAAATCAAAGAATTGAGAAGCTACTTCAGAAAATGACTCAATTGATGAAGGAGATAGAAGAATTGAAAGAGTCGAAGAAGATTGCGGAAGTTCCAAAACAAGGTGAAAAAACAACAGCCCTACGAAATTGTGTAAATCTCGCACAAGCGGAAGAAGGTATGTCAAATCAAGCTCCTACATTAAACGGAACTTGTTCAAATTGGATACTAGATTCGGGAGCATCTGCACATGTCACGGGAAGGTGGAGTGAGTTCGCATCATATGCGCCAAATCCACCCATGCATAAAGAGACCATCCAAACAGCTGATGGAACTTATCAGCCCGTCAAAGGAGTCGGCACGGTGAAATGCACTCCGTCAATTACATTGTCTTCGGTCTTGTATGCTCCATCATTTCCAGTGAGTTTGGTGTCTATGAGTGCCTTGGTTGACGACATTGATTGTCGAATTATTGTTGACCGATACAAGTGTATAATTGAGGAGAGGACAACTGGAAGGAGACTTGGGGTTGGCATCAGGCATAAGGGACTATGGTACTTGGATAGACATGAAACAGATGATGCATTATGCACCGCTTTGACAATTGTTGCTGGTGACGATGAAGCAAAGGTGATACTCTTACATTGTCGAATGGGCCATATGTCCTTTGATACTATGAGTAAGATATTTCCCGAGGAAATGAAGAAGGTGGATAAAGAAAAACTTGTGTGTGATGCTTGTGAATATGGAAAACACACAAGGACATCATATGTGAGTCGTGGACTCCGAAGCACATCGCCTTTCGTGTTGATTCACTCTGATGTCTGGACTTCTCCTATGCTCTCTATTAGTGGAATGAAGTACTTTGTCACCTTCATTGACTGTTACTCGCGGATGACTTGGATATATCTCATGAAACAAAAAAGTGAGGTGCTTAGTTGTTTCAGGGTCTTCTATGCATATATCCAAAATCGTTTCAACATTGGTATTCAAATTATCGGACCGATAATGGGATGAGTATGTGAACCATGAATTTGGCAACTTTCTTCGTAAAAGGAATACTTCATCAAACTTCATGCCTCGATACTTCTCCACAGAATGGAGTAGCTGAGAGGAAGAATCGACATCTGCTAGAGGTAGCTCGATCGCTTATGTTTACTATGAATGTGCCAAAATTCTTATAGAGTGAAGCAGTTATGACTGCTACTTATCTCATCAACCGAATGCCATCAAGAATTCTTGGGATGAAGACCCCATATGAAATGATCTTTGGTAAAAACGAGTTCATTGTTCCACCAAAGGTGTTTGGGTGTACATGCTTTGTCAGAGACCATAGACCTTCGGTAGGAAAATTGGACCCACGTGCTGTGAAGTGCATCTTCATTGGATACCCATCTGGACAAAAGGGCTACAAGTGTTGGAGCCCTAGTGAGCGGAGAACATTTGTTAGCATGGATATGACATTTAGAGAGTCTGAGCCGTTCTACGGAGAGAAGACAGACCTCAGCTCGTTGTTTGACTTTGACTCTCCTAGCACAATTGATGCTAGTCGAGAGGAGACCGAATCGTTGAGGACAAAGGAAGATGAACAATCGAGAGTTGTTGTTGGTTCAATTCCATCTCCTGCAAGTGAAGATAGATGGAGAAAGCCAAATGAGGAAGAAAACTTAAAAGTGGTTCAATTCCATCTCCTGCAAGTGAAGATAGATGGAGAAAGCCAAATGAGGAAGAAAACTTAAAAGTGTATACACGGAGAAAACCACAACATGAGCAGCAGCAACAGGCTCCTACAGCAGGTGACACACAGGTGCGGGGGGGGGGGGCAACATGCTCCAACAAGTGGTGGAATTGTTGAATCGACTGAGGGCGCGGTGACACACAAAAGACACAGTAGGGAGCAACATGCTCCAACAAGTGTTGAAATTATTGAATTGACTGAGGGCGCAGGTCCATCTAATACGAGAGATTCAATGGACTTGCCCATTGCCTTAAGAAAAGGAATCCGAATTGGAGCTAGAAAACCTTCAAATTGGTATCGAGATGAGCATGACATAGCTAATTATGTATCATATACATCTCTATCAACAAACTACTTGGCCTTCATTGCATCATTGCAACCCGTGGTGATCCCAAGAGACTGGAAAGTAGCAAAGCAAGACCCGAAGTGGCGCGAGGCCATGATAGAGGAGTTAAATGCTCAAAAAGAATAAAACTTGGGAACTTGTACATCTTCCACAGAAAGAGAGTTGTTGGGTGTAAATGGATTTACACTGTGAAACAAAATCGAAGGAAAATTGAAAGGTACAAGGCAAGACTAGTTGCCAGAGGATATAGTCAAACATATGGGATTGACTATGATGAGACATTTGCACCGGTGGCAAAGATGAACACAGTGAGGATCCTAATCTCTTGTGCAACTAACTTTGGGTGGCCTTTGCATCAGTTGGATGTCAAGAATGCATTCTTGCATGGAGATTTACAGGAGGAGGTATACATGGAGATCCCACCGGTTTCTCCACTCCTAGAACATCGTGAAAGGTATGCAGGTTGAGAAAATCTCTACGGCCTCAAGCAATCTCCACGGGCATGGTTTGATAGATTTAGACGAGTGGTATGTGGTATGGGATATAAGCAAAGGTAATGGGGATCATACGATGTTCTATCGGCACTCAAATAGCAGATTACAATCCTTGTCAGATATGTTGATGATATCATAATCACGGAGATGATGCGATGGAGATATCACTTTGAAAGACAACCACGAAAAGGAATTTGAGGTAAAGGATCTTGGTCAACTCAAGTACTTTCTTGGCATAGAAATTGCTAGATCGTCCAAGGGATTGTGCTCTCCCAAATGTATGTTTTGGACTTGCTTAGTGACACGCATGCTTGGGTGTCGGGTTGCATCAACACCTATCGACCAAAACCACAAATTATGTGCGAATCTGGTGATCCAAAGGATAAGGAGAAGTACCGGAAGCTTGTTGGAAGACTCATCTATCTATGTCACACAAGACACGATATTTCATATGCAGTGAGTGTAGTGAGTAGATACATGCATGATCCTAGGAGCGACACTTGGATGCGGTCAATCAAATCCTCCAGATTTGAAGGGTAGTCCGGAAAGGGACTATGGTTCAAAAGGAATGGTCATCTAAATGTGGATGGGTATTGTGATGCTGACTGGGCAAGTTGCTTGGATGATAGGAGATCAACTTCTGGTTATTGTGTGTTTGTGGGGGGAAATTTGGTGTCATGGCGAAGTAAGAAGCAGCAGGTGGTTTCAAAGTCAACAGCTGAAGCTGAATATAGAGCTATGTCGCAAGGTTTGAGTGAGATGTTATGGGTGAGGAATCTTCTTTCAGAACTGAAAGTGTTGAGAAAAGGCCCTTTAAATTTGTGGTGTGACAACAAGTCGGCGATCAACATCGCAAACAACCCCGTTCAACATGATAGAACCAAGCATGTGGAGATTGATCGCTTCTTCATAAAGGAGAAATTGGATGATGGTATAATTAAGATAAATCATGTAACCTCTAGCGAGCAAATTGCAGACTGTTTAACTAAAGGATTAGGAAATAAAGAATGTAGTTCAGCTTGTAACAAGATGGGAATGATAGATATCTATCATCCATCTTGAGGGGGAGTGTTGGAGACTGTCCTAGGAGAGCCTAGAATATTCCAGGGAGTGTTAGTATATTAGTGTTGTCCTAGGAGTGCCTGGAACATTCCAGTATGTTGTAGTCTAAGTTAGTGTCCTACCTGATTCTAGAGTATTCTATACTGTACTAGTTAAGATGTACCTAAGTTCAGCTATATATATATATATATAAGAGGGTGTGGAGGTCCAAGGGACTGGCCCATCCCAGATTTTTTCCCTAAAGGCTACAATTTGCACTGTAGGAAAATAATGACATGACATGCTACAGACATGTTGTAGGAAAGCAACCAAAAAATGTATTAGAGAGGAGACAACCCATGTAATGCCAGATAGAATAGTAGATGAAAGCTAAATTCCAAGAACACTGTACAGAATTTCTTGGTAGTGGTGGGCTAATGGGATTGTATATGTTTAAATTTCTTTATATGCCAAAGAAGTATCTAACATATGTACTGCCAATATCAGTAGTTCTTGGCATATACGTCAGACTTACCTGATAATGCAAGAAGATGGAACCACTTTTCCACATTGTTTAGGCAAGTTTGTTGTTTCTTGTAGTTGTTATTCCATGCATGTACACAGACAGGTCTCCGGCGTAAATTATATGGATATATAATAAGCCATCTTAAATAGCTGAAAACATGTGTTTTAAATTGATATAGAAAGATTGAACTTAGTTGGATCTGAACTAGGTAGAAGATATCCTGGAAATTTTCATTTCAGGCATGAAACACGAGTCTTGTTCAGGAAGCTCAACAAACTTCCAAGGTGAATCCAAACAGTTGGTACAAATTTAGTAAATTAATAAGAATTTATTCATTTAGAGATGAAGAAATGGTTATAGCACATTGTACCAAGCATGACGGCAGGAAGTAACAAAGAAGAGTACAAAGTATGGCTAGCTTACAAGTGATATGATGGGCGAATTTCTAATTCTGAAAGTATACCTGAGCAGAATTCTGAGCATCACTCAGTTGTTGTTGTAGCATATTAAAATGGCTCTTCATATTAGCAGAACGAGACCTTTCATCTTCAAGTTGCTTTACCAATTCTCCCATTTTCCTCTCATGACCTTTAGATGTTTCAGCGAGAATTTTCGTGCTTGAGAATATCTCAAGCTGATGTTTCTACTATCAAAAAAAAATTTAACACAAAAATTATCATCCAAACAGAAATTTGCATTACAGTGTAAGGAATACAAGTTAGAAGTATGGATCAAGGTGGCAAAGTAAAGATACCTTATTTTCGTTCAGTGATGTTTCTAAATGAATGATTCTCTCAGATAAAACTTTATTTTGGTGTTCCTTTTCCTCTAGCTCATGCATCAATCTTTTGATTGCGTATTCAAATTGATGCTTTTCCTTCTGCAAATTCTGGTAAATAAATCACCTATTACTCCTGGAACACGCTTTTTGAATTCGAAGTAGTTGTTTTTTAATGCTCAGAACAAACCATTTTCTGGAAAAATACAAATAAATGCAGAGGCTATTTTTCCTTGCATTACAACAATGAACAGCCCTGATGTAAATCAATTCTCCTCCATAGGAAGTAGTGGGTCATTGTTCAGGAAGCAAAAAGATAGAAGAAAATGAACATATATAGTGTTAAAAAGTAGATTGTTACTGCAGTGTTAAAGAGTCAATAGAAAAATGAACATATATAATGCACAGTTCATATGAACAAAATATACCTCAATTTGCATGCCAGAGGTCATTCTTAAATCATTCAAGAATGTTTCTGACTCTTTCAATCTTTCCTCCAACTGTATTTTCTCATCGTGTTTGAGCTTTTGCTGTCTCTCAATCTCTGATGTGAGATGATCAACCTCACTTTCTACCTTCTTATATAGGCTTTCGTAATCAACTTCCTCCTTTAACCTTATTGTGTTTACTATTTTCATAGCCTGAAAATCACAATTGAAGTACTCGGTACAGTTTTACAAGCGCAAGCGAGAAGAAACAATATGAAGCAACTGAACAAACAAAGTCTATTTGAGCAAATAACGAATTTCAGTCTTAAATGGCCAAAAGAGTTACTTTGGATAGGAAAGATCAAAGAACAAGAACTGAAGTAGATCTCATGAACTAAGGCTCCAATATTATACACTAGTGCAAATTTAACACCACCTAGTTTCACTATAGCAATTTGTACGATTTAAGCAGTTTGGGTGACATGACCAGCTTAAAGTACAAGAAAGCACATTAGGTAAGGTGAGTAAGTGCCGAAACATGATGGTCTAGAACTGATTAGGATTAGATATTAGTAAGCACCATATGTCAAGTGGGGAAAGTTATGTCGACCTAACTATACAGAGTTCACTTCCATAGAAGAGGAAGGCATATTTCTAGGAACTAGAAAGGAGAAAATGAGCAAAACTGAACTTACTCTCTGACCGAACAAAATTGTGCTTGAAGTTTCTGAGTAATGTCTTACGGATGGACCTACTGTCACAACAAGGGAAGTCCTAGCAGTTCCTGCAAACAATTACGGATTTGAGCAGATAAACTGTACGCCTATATCATGGAAAAATTAAATAACAATGATTTGACCACTTAATTTTTTTTTTGAATGAACCCCTTAAATATTTTAAACCTTGGCAATTGCTAATTCTTATTTGTATGTTATTGGCAATTGTTAACTCTTAGCTCATGCCTCTGAAAACCTTCTTTTTTGAATTGAGTGTTTTCTATTATAAATACTTATTGCATTGCCTGTTGTAAGTTGAGACGCTGCTTTTGAAGACATTGGACTACGTGGACATAATCAAGGCAGGGCCTAGAGACTGCACAATTGTAGGTGCTGCTCATGTTTTTCGCGAAAACGCAAAAAGCTTTGCGTTTCGAACTTTCGGTGCATTGATAGAAAAAGAAGTTGTTTGTACAAGTCCAAAAGTGGACCAACACCCACATCCACACCATACAACTCAACCCAAGAAGCCTAGTCTAAGGGAGTAGTTGGCGTAGCCCTTGTGCTCCTGCCTCCGCCCAGGATCTCGCCTCAGCTTTGATCACATCAACGAGGGAGGACACTGAGGGTGCCTCACTGTTGAAGACGATCGTGTTCCTATGCTTCCAAATCCACCACGCCGGGAGCATGATCAGCGACGAGGTTCCTTTGCGCATCTGGCGTGGGTTGGAACGCACCGCCTGCATCCACCACTCCGCAAAGACCCCTTCAACAACGGGAGGGCCGGCAATAGATCGAATCCAGGAAAGGACCTCATGCCAGATTGTCCACGAAAACGGGCAACCGGTGAGGATATGTTAAGTTGCCATTGTTGGCTAAGGAACATGTGTGCTGTGTAAAAATTGGGTTGAAGTCTGTGCACCGTAGGGGTTGGCCTAGATCATATGCCTGTACTGTAACTTTCCTTCTACGAAGGCATTGAGATGCAAAGCTTTTTTGTATGTCAAAAAAGAGAAAATGGCCTGAAATCAAGTATCAAACTATAGAAGTGTGATGTAGTTAGCTGCTACTCTTTTGTTTGGCTAGTAGCACACAACATATGCCCTAACCACAGGTGAGCTTGAACAAATGTCATTGCACATTTGAATACAAACCTATATGTTTATTAGGTCAGAAAATTAGACAAACCAATGAAAAACTTCTAGCAAACATTGGTTAGCTATCAAGAAGCATGTCATTAAAAAAAGCACATGAAGAGAATGGCACCTCCAAATGAATCACGAAGCATCCTTGTAAGCTTTGAATCTCTTGTTGGTATATGAGAACTATTTTCTGCTAGTGCATTAATGCACTTCCCTAGAGATGATAATGAAAGATTAATGAACTTGGCTTCTTCAATCATGTGGCCTTCACTTCCTGAGAAATGAATCATATCTATCAATACAATATATGAAGTATGAAGATGTTTGCATCAACATCAAATAATCAGAATTCCAATATTAGGAAAATAAATATGGAGAGAGATTTCACCTGACTTGTCAATTCGTTCTGATCCAGCAAGATCCACAATCAAGAGTTTGCTTTTCAGAACAAGTGGTAAATCATCAGGAATAATATGTTCTGTAACACTAGGAATAGTGCTAGTGCTTTCTTCTTCTTTTAATCTTACACTTCTTTGTACATAAATCTGAAAATACATTGAATTTTCATTAAAAATTCTTAACAAAGGCAGCATACACTAAGATAGAAATCGACAAACATACAATTAGAATAGCGTGACTGCGAGATGACTCGGTGTTCATCTTAGTATTAGCAGCATGACGATTTGTCTCACCAATTTGTAGAAGTTGAAAAACATGTTCAAGATCTTTGATTTCAACTATTGCAGCACCTGGCAACGAAACTTCACCACTTTTAGGATCCTCGACTATTGGAATATTGGTCTTCTCTGGGGCCAGTAAATCTTGAACAGATTCTAAGTATAGCTATAAATCAAGCAGATACACCGTAAATATGACAAGATATTATAATACAATAAAGGTGATGTTAGATCAAGAATTCTAAGTATTTGTTATCAGTCCTTAAATATATAGATATAAGCATAAGCACGAGTTACTGATGACTTGCTTGGATGAATCATGGTCCATTTTTACAAATATTGTGTCACAAGGTCAATAAGAAGATTTGTCGTCATCAAAAGATACAATAGTTCAAAATTCACTAACATTCATGTTGTGTGTCATACAATTCATTCTAGCATGATAATTTGTCATTTTTCTTGCATTATGGACAAGTGGAGTCTTAATCAAATCAGTGAAAATAGTCAAAAACATTTTATAAATTACTATGTTTCCAAAGGCATAAGATTAGTTTGCAAAAATTCGTGCTTCTCCGTAATCAATCCAAATTTACTATTTAAACATGCCACTCATTAACCGCAGTTTATGTCAATGACTCAATGTATGCCATAATATAAACTTAAGATAGTCTGGTCATTCGTGCACAAACCAAACCTAAATTGATATCATTAGTCCTTAGTAGAAAGCTATAAAGTTATCCATGCAAAAAAAAAGTGTCCACTGGTAAGAAATGGTGAAATGTGTATAAATAAAATAGGGTTAGTAATTGTAATTAAACCTGGAGATATGATACAGCCACGCTGTCTGTCTCCAAAGATATGCTGGAAAGGATATGCTCCAGCGCTCTGACCATTATACCACGTTCAGAAGGGTCTTCTTTTCCAAGCTGACCAACTGTGTATGTCTTGCCGGTACCTGTTTGACCGTAAGCCATCACAGTCCCATTATACCCTTCCAATACACTCTGCAAAGGTTTATCAGAAATAGATTCTACGATTTCTCAGGTCAAGAACTCAAGATAGGTATATAACTTCACGTCAAATAAAGTCCGAGAAAATGGAGTGATGAAAGTAGATTTTGAAGCAACAAATGGAAAATGAAAAGTTATCTAGCAATCCAAAATAAGCAAGAGTGTAACTGAATTGTTGTAAACTGAAGCAAAAACACTTGTGCAATACTGTTTAGCATCAGAGATGAGCCACACAAAAATTTGAGCAGGCGCAGTAAGCTAATTTGAGGCACCAAAGGGTTGCTAACTATCACAGGGTATACCAGAGATTTCAGAAATTTCTTATTTCCAATAATGGACTAGAAATTACTAGCAGTATTCAAAGTTCTAGCAAGTAACTTAAACATTGCTCACAAATGATTTTACGTCGCGTAACTTGCCTCGACTACAGGCTTGGCGACGACCTGGTATATGCGCTTCTGCGAAGCATTTTCAGTGAAGATCTCATCAAACTGGTAGGATTCAGAGGCCCAATTATTCTTCTTTAGCTTCAGTTTCTTACACTGCGGAGAACGAAAGCAGCACATAAACAAAACTTTACTCGATGCTGGTGATGCTAACAATGAAGCTGGGAGCAGGCAGAGAGTAAAAAAAATAGGATGGACAGGCTCACCTCAGGCTGCAACTCAACACAGGTATCGAAGTCGGCACCCTGAGCTAATTCATCAGAGTTCTTAGGCCGGATCCTTACGGCAACCCTCACTCTGCACAAATCTGAGAGGAGCGCCCTTTATCAGTTCTGAAAACATGGCTAGTTCCGAAAACGCGATCTAAGAACTGTAAATGGTACTCCGGCATAGTTGTATCATGATGTAAGAAGAGTACGGATCGCCAGCCCTGACGGGAATAAGCCCATATATTCATGCAACAGCCATCAATTAGTACTTATCATGGAGCGTCTAGCTACGGCATTCCCTGTTCCATTTCAGCTCTGAAGCCACTTCCACGTCGCCTCCCGAAACCCCTAAACACCGCACACGCGTTTCCTCTGTATGACGCATTGAGGGGAGAGGAAGGAGCCGACGTACCTGCTGCGCCGTCGTGGTCGGCGGCGGGGCGCGTGCGAGCGGGGGAAGGCGGGCGGCGCGGCGCGACCGACTTGGAGCGCCCGCTGCCGCGTGGCGCCGCGCCGCTCCTGTCGGCGGGCCGCACGGACGCCCGCCCGGCGGCGGCGCCGGTCGCCATCGTTCCTCGCGGCGGCGCGGGTTTCTGGAGGCGGAGACGGGGAGAGGGCGAGAGAGGAGGGAGATTGAGAGGGGAGGCGCTGGGGTTTGTATTTTGGTGGTGTTCGAGTCGAGGCGCGCACGACGGGAGGAAGAATCGAGAATCAAATGCAGAGTGGCGTCCAGGAGAAGGTGCCTCTCCTCCTCTCCACCCCTCTCGCCTCGATTTGAATTGTTTATTCATATATATGCTCAGTGCAGTGGTAGTGCCTTGTATTTTGATAAACTTTATTTATCCCAAAAATTTCACTATTTTTCTTTAGAAATTATTGTATTTTTATAATCAATATCAGTTGAAAAATACTTGTATCGATCATATATAGCATACAAAGTTGTATCTATTTTCTCAATTTTTGCTTTTGGTCCGTTTATTAAACCTTGTAGTAATATACCACTAATATCTGTATACCTTTTGGCTAGGAAGAAGTGGAAATGTGAAAAATCCAACAATGATCATGAGTTCCACGTTTGTATAAACACGGTATATATGTTAGCCAGCATAGACCAGCGCTGAAACCTGCTCCCAAATGTGCCAAGAGCAAAACATGGATGAACAAGCAAAACTGGCAGCCAGTATCCGCTGGCCCAAAATACCAACCAAACAAAACCAGAGATCCGTAAATTTCTCATTTTCTGATACATCGCATGATACATCTGCCTTGCCAACTAAAAGAAGGTCAAAGGCCATGTTTACATGTAACAGACAAAAATGAAAACCAGAAAAATGAATCAACACTATGCAACATAACATTACAGGTTCCCGATGAGCATGCCCAATAGGCAATAGCTCAGCACTCCGTGTATGAATGGATTTGTGAACGTCGTCACACAAAGCATCAGTCTCGTTTCTCCAGTTGATGTGGAGACTATCATCTTGCGCCCAAACGGAGTTATCTGGCTCGGGCTCCAGGATCCTGCCACGAGAACTCCCATGTCCAACATCCAATACAAGTGAATCCTATGACCACTTTACTCCACGCTGAGGTTGAGCCAGAAACTAAAGGCATATAATAATGCACTGCTGAATCCTACGACCTTCCCGCTGAAATGCCAGAGGATGCGTGTATCTCCAAGGAGTGCTCCGGTATGTATGTAAGACCTGTATGTAGTAAAATGATATATGGCGTGAATTAGCAGCTGAAGACAGGGCAGACTTGCGAGGTTCGGTCATCCCATCGCACTATAGAAACACTTTGTTAAATTTATTTGTTATATAAGGGAAGATTCGGTGAATCCGAAGAACCTGGTATAGTGAGACTTCAATAGGTTGTAAACAGAACAGGAAAACACATTTCCTTTATGGGTAGGCACTATATCTGGCTGACAAGTTATTGATTTTCCGTATTTTTTGGTTTCTCAAATAAGAAATTACCTTTCTCCTTTATGGTTATTTGCAGTGTATCCAGTGTAATGATCCCATCTGTTAACGGAAGTAGCTCGAGTTTGACGGTGGTGCTTGAACGTGCAGGAATACACCTGTTAACCACACCAAATGTAATTCTTCAGAGTATTGAAATACTGCGCTGTCATTGTCAAGAAAACAAAAAGGTGTAGACCATTACCCTAGAGGAACTGCACTCTGCAACCACAAATGAGTACAACCTGCAGAAGTACTAATTCTATTTCCTCCATTGTCACTTTCTTTTGGAGAGCCAGCGACGACTGAATTCAGTCTCTGAAAACCAGTTGTGTGCTTTCCCAAACCAGATCTTCTCGCAGACTCATTAAGATTATCATAAGAACCATTCGGCGTGGTTGGAGCTGAGTTCAAGGATACAACTGAAGAAGAACCAGATGCTTCTGGAGCGAGAACAGTTAACGTGAGGTTTTCTGATGTCATATTAGTAGCTTCAAGGGTTAAGACCTGGGAAACAACAACAAACACTATCAAAGTGAGAAATGAAGCACAGCAAGACCTAAAAAGGGACCAAAATGACCTGCACGGGGAGTTGAGGAACTCGAACACTCGGGGTAGGATTTCGTAATGACAGTTCAGAAGATACAGAAATCATAAGATCACTAGCTGCACAGGGTTGCCAGCTCGTGGCCTGCTTGAAAAAAAGTTTCGATTCTACAGAGGATAAATAGGGCTGGAAGTCAGAATCATCAGCCAATCATCTCAAACACACATTATTAAATTTCAACAGTCACCTGTGTAATTGCAGCGGTATGATATAAGTACAGCATACTGATCAGTAAGAGCAACACTGGGGTCGCTAACCCTCAGCACTGAAGCGTTTGTGGCAGCTCCAGTGGTCTTTGGAAGTGACAGAGTGGGAGTTGCATCACCGTTGCTCCTTCGGTTCCTAGACGACATGATTGCTGGCTTCAAAATAAACGAGTGTTCCTCACCCCTCCTGGAAAGGAACAGAATAATACTTAAGACATATGGAAGCTTTCAGTCTTCAAAAGAAGCTCCAAATCACGGTATAGTGTATGTAATGCACAACATCTTACCATGTGCACTGCTAGCATAAACAACTACACTGAATCTGGTGAAACTAAAAGGGTTTGGTCCAATCCAGCATTAAGGAGACCAGTACTCTAGGTCCTACAAAACTAACTTCTTCATCCTTAAAAAATGAATATGAAACAAACTTGTTCTGCACATGCTGTGAGAATTTCTTTATTTGCTAAATTAGAGATAAGATCAAGTTGGTTGATTTGGCAATTTCCAAAGAGGAACCAATTTATTGAAGAAATCATGTGTTACGAGTGTTTTGAAGCATCCTGAGAAAATATTTGTATACCTGAGTGCCAGATTTGGTAAACTGTGACCATGCCCGACTTCAATACTGGCAATGGGCAGTGACAGAGGAGAACCTCCTTTGGATGCCTCCTCAAAGACAACAGTAATTGCATCTATGAATACAACTATATCTTGCACATGGTGTGGAGCGATGTTCTGAAAATTGGAGACACAAGCATTGGGTTTGGAAGTTTCTTGAATAAGTATGAGAAATAAATGAAGGATTTGGGATGTCATAGAAACCTTTATTAAGACACACAGAAGATTTTCTGCAGTACATTTGGCAGAAAAAGAATGAACTTCAATTGGCTGAATGATTTCAACTTTCCTTGACCATCGTTTCCCTGGTAGATATACACCTTCCAGACCACAACGTACAGAATACCGTTCAGGTTCCAGAGGAACTCCTCTAAAGGAAAGCTGTCCATCATTTACATCATCAGGTGTTCTTGCAGGCTTTTCGGGCATAAATTCTTGACTTTCAGAAATTGGTTGTGGTCTTATGTTGGGAGACTGAGCAGAGGAGGGTGAAGGCATTGAATAGCTTCTGAAGTTGCTCAACGAAAAAATTTGAGATGCAGGGGCAGAAAAAGATTGTTTGTGTGATATACTAGGATTGAGAGTAGGAGGTGATAAAGAACGAGGAGGAGGTAGTGTGCGGTCTAAAGGGAGCAACCAGCTAAGTAGCTCCTGACAGGGATCCTCATTACCATTAGGGAGTCTGTTGACAAGATTCTCGCGCATATAATTGCTTGATGTTGATTTCTCAAATTGAAGAACTTCAAGCACTGGGTCATCCATATTGCTAACACCAACATTCACTTGCAAAACAACCTGCATCCTTCCAACAGAGAACACGAGTCATTTATCAACGAACGTATAAGTAACCCAGAATTAGACAACAAAATTACATGAATGCTAACTAGCTGGGCGGTAGCACGATTAAGTTCTTAGAGAAGTTACTTTCTTAATATATAAAGGCATGCATCTTTAACAAACTAAACACAAACATGTTAGCATATTCAGACAACTGCAGTAGTTGTGCAAACGATTTGCATGGATTTGATGCCAATCTGCTAAAACTGATGCATTGAAGTAATCCCTCAAGTTCATGAAAACAAATAGGATACTGACACGGTCTTCATAATTTAACTTTGACCACTAGTTCCTATCATAACGAAATAAAATAATAATTCTGAAAATACCTCTCCAGACAAATCTATGCATATGATTTTCAATTTCCAATCTAAATATTTGAAACCAAATCGGTGGTCAAAGTTTTCAAAGTGTGACTTAAGGCATGTCTAATTTTTTTCTGAACTGGAGGGAGTATAAGATTTCATATCAGTCACCAAGTATGAAGTGGATACCTGGTGGAACTAGAACTATATTACCAAACTTGGGATTATATATGCATAGCTATAAGCTTCCAAAGTCAATCATTACAAAAAAAAAATTAGTGTACAATGTCGCACGAAAAGTAAACATACGGATCATCGGAAACATACCACGATGTCTCCATTCTGCAGAGCATAGCACCTTGCAGTATCACGAGCGACTCCTCCAGACGTGCTACCATCAAAAAACCCTCTATCAGAGATGGTATTGCAAGCATTACTCCTTGAAGCCGTGTTATTTCCCAGGTTATCTGAATACAATAATTCATCTGCGGTCTTAGCTGCAGCTACTCTTTTCTTGGACCAGAGAGGTTCTTCTGACTCAGCAATTCGGACAAAAAAGTTAGATCTTTTGAATTTTTGCAGCATGTTTTCTACTTGTTGTTTGTGATCTTCCATCCGAAGGAGAGATTCAGTCTCCAAAATATCTTGTTTCGAAGGAGATACATTGTCTCTGAGTTCAACACTCTCCATGTTATCCTTAACACTGTGAGGAGAACTATTTTCTTCAGTTGTTCCATTTGCATCACCATTATCACTGACAGGGATTTTCATTGCGGGGTGTAGCCGCGAATTTCCATGCTTAGACATCACGGCAGCGATTCTAAACGGAGATATGAACTGTGTATCTTGCTTAGCCGCTGACAGGCACGCCAGTATATGAGTCTGCTCACCTGATGACCAAACAAATTCAGATTCCAGAAAACAGTTACTGTACAAGCAAAATATGCACTAGTGCCAGACCTCTCAAGTAGTAACTTCAGAAGGAAGATCCATTTACCAGGAAAAAGGAAGGGGCGATCCAAAGGCCTCAACTGCAGCATGTCTGAAACATGACTCCAATTTTCAGGAAGCTCCCCTGCGATAGTAGATTGTGAATTGTCAAGCTATGGGACGACATTTCCAAGGAGAGATGTGGCACTCATGAATCTCTAATGCAACGGAATGAAAGCGGGAGAGCAAGGCAAAGGGCACCGACCGTCAGGAATCGTGATCCACCCTTCGCCTTCCGAGACGTCGCTATGCTTCCCCGCCGGAGCTGAACTCTTGGAATCTGAAGACGCGGAAGCACGAGAGGCGGCAGCATCCCCGGCGATCTCTCCAGTTCCATTGTTAGCAGTTCTGTCTTCGTCCGTGGCCGTAGAGATGCGGAATGGATCGTCAGCGATAAGACCCTCGAGGGTTTTCGCCTGCTTGTGCGAGGCGTGATCTTGCTCGGGGATCCGCGGCAGCTCGGGCTGCGCGGCTCGGTAGAGGAAATTCATCGTTGCTCGTCGTCAGGAGGTTCCCCTGCCGCGCGAGCGAGCACGAGCACGAGCAGGAGGACGGAATGTCCTGATCGACTACGCAGAGCACCCCGCGCGCAGGCGCCGACACCGCCGGCCCGTGCGGCGGTGCGCCTCCCGTCGGTCGACCGGCGGGGCGGGCTGCGGATCGGGGAAAGATCCCGAGAGGTTGGGGGAAAGGGAAGAGCTGCCTCCTGACAGCGAATGGGAACGACAGGGCACCTGCTGGTGGTGGTGGAGTCGTGGGGGTGGGGGTGGGGGTGGGGGTGGCTCGTGCTCCCTCGGCGTCCAGCGGGGCAGATCTGAGCCGGAGACGACGATGATGATTCATGGCGACGGGGCGGCTTAAACTAAATCGTCCTTCTCGTTGCCAACTAACACAGAGCCCAACTCGCGGCCCAAGCAAGCCCATGTGCCTCCCGTTTCATCTCTTTGTTTTTGTCTCCTCTGTGTCCCACGAATTCATTTTGTCTATTGAACAGTTGAAGAACAAAATCTATTGGGAGTTTTTTTACTCCGAATAAAACATGCCTAAACATGGAAAACATATTTTATACCTGTGGTGCAACCGGTGCAGCTAGCGTAAAACATATATACAAAAAATTTAAAAAAAGTCTACCACGTAGATATATTGTACATCAATTATTTCACAAAGTTTCATGTCAAAATTTCAAACACATCTCAAGAAACAAAAATGACAAATTTAGCTCTCTTAATATTAATGGGCTCAATTCATAGTCCAACGTGAAATAAGTACTATTTACAATGTGATTTGTCATTTTTATTCTAGACTTTTAGGTAGAATCTGAAATTGAAATTTTGTGGCATCAACAATATACGCAGTATCTGCGTGATAAATTATTTTTGACATTTTTAGATAACTTTTTCAAGTGTATTTTAACATGGGTGTGAAGGGAATATGCTCTGAGAGGCAATAATAAAGTTAATATTATATTATTCCAAGTATATGATAGATATTTATTTTACATGTTATAATTGTATTAATACGGAAACCTTAATACATGTGTGTTTAATAAACAAATAGAAAGTTCCTAGTTATGCCTCTCTATGAATTAGCTCGTTGATTAACAAGATAATCAAGGTTTCCTGATCATGGATATTGGATGTTGTTAATAACGAGTTCACACCATTGGTGAATGATGTGATGAACATTCATACGAAGTATAGCATAACTAGGGTGACTATAAAGATGGATTCAGGTATTCCGAAGGTGTTATGTTGAGGCTCATGGATCAAGAGTGAAATTTGTCAATCCCGATAACGGATAGATATATTTTGGGCCCTCTCGGTGATATCATATTAAGATAGCTTACAAGCAAGTGATGTGATCACTAGAATGTTATATCACGGAAACGAGAAAAGAATGCATGTCGGTAACGAAATCAATCTAAGTATTGAGATAGTGATGATCGAATCTCGGGCATGTAATATATCGCAAGACAAAGGGATTTAGTTACTATCGTTAAAAGTTCTCTCGATCACAGAAGTCATCGTTGAATGTGTGGGAGTCGGTATGAATCTCCAGATCTCGCTTCGGATTATTGATTTGAGAGGGGTCTTAATCATGTTTGCATTATTCGCGAACCGTAGGGTGACACGCTTAAGGATTGCCAAATACCATTTGGAGCAAATATGTTCTAGATGAAAGAATTGCAAAGCGCTGGAATTATTTTAATAGACACCGAAATTGCTAAAATTGATTCTACATGTGATATTAAAATGTTGCAAAAGGTTTTATGTGAATATTTGTTAATTAAAATAATTAACAAAAAAATCTGAATAAAATTAATAAGTGTTTTATTAAATAAGACAGTATTAAATTTGAAGAAATTCAATGCATTTAAAGTGGAGACTTTAATAGAGAATGTGAAGCAGCAAATTTAGGTGGAGGGGGTTACTACCACATAAATGGGGGAGGTGAGGAGTCACCCCCATGGGCCCTGGCCATGGGAAGGGGCACCCCCTCCTCCTATAAAAGGCCCCCCTCTCACTCCTTCATCACACCTTCTCATGAATGATCTCTCTCCTCCTCTAGAATTATTCCCCTATGGTCTCGGATTAGCGAGACACATGTTTTCGGTGGCATTTCGTCTGGAAGAAGTTGCTGCTTCTGTTGTATCGTTGGAGCGAGGAGGTGGAGGTTGTTCGGTGTCCTGGACGTGTGTGCGAGGACGGATGCGCTGCTGATTTGCGGCGCTAGGACTTTCACACGATCTTGAGATCGGCAAGGGTTCGACTTCCGTCTACGCGTTCGATTAATATGGTTAATTTGGTTCGGTTATACGATAAATACGGTTTTAATACTTCGGTAAATATGGTTTTATACCAAAGTACGATTCAATTTAATCATTACATATCGGTTCGGTTTCGATAATAACCAAACTAACCATAGTTGACGCGATTTTTTTGAATAACGTCTAACTTGTGTATGATCGTGCGTTTTAGTTTAGCATTTTCTACAACTGAACTAGATGTGTTGCAAGAGATAAATAAAAATACAATAAAAATAAAATAGTTTATTACTTTGTATGACCATACTCCACATGTTGCAAGAGAAAAATAAAAATAAGAAAATACTAAAATTTAGTGTAGATATAGTGAGTTGAACTCACGTGCTATGGCAACAAAGCAAAGGTCCACATGTGAAAACCAATAGGTTTGAAACAAGTTTAGTGTTATAAACGCACTTGGGCCTTATATAACCAGTTTGGGCGAGGTTGGGCTAGGCCTATTACAGGATTTATTGCTACAATATGACTGTTTGGTTATTTTCGATAATAACCATGATTTTTCGGTTTAAAACTAAATTAACTGCGAGCCAAATGGTTAGCAAATTTGCTAACTGTAACCTTAACCACAAACTGAAAAAGCTGAAATTTTGGTTGCAATTGGGTTTTTTGGGTTAGATTTTGTGCAGCCAGAGTTCGACTACATCATCCACGAGTTTCATCTCGTTAACAAAGTTTTGTTGTTCTTCGAGGGTATGTTCTCTATAAATATATATCCACTTGTTGTTTGTATCTAGTAGATATATTTTGGCATATGATAGTTCCCATCGTAGGAAAAAAATTGTTTTCTATATT
This sequence comes from Avena insularis, assembly GCA_023614405.1. NCBI lineage: Eukaryota > Viridiplantae > Streptophyta > Magnoliopsida > Poales > Poaceae > Avena > Avena insularis. The sequence continues at coordinate 98,102,213 of CM042690.1, read as the reverse complement.
GCGAACCCAACAGTGGTATCAGAGTCTGATCTACGCGTAGATGATTTGCACGGGTAGTACACATATGAGTATGTGGACGATGATGATCATGTTGTTGCTTTTTTCATGTATTTTGGATATTGGTGGCATAGTGGGATGAAGCAGCTTTACATGTCCTCGTACATGAGACATGTTCCATGCTTGACATGCAACTAGTTTTGCATAAGTGGCTAGCCGGTGTCTGTCTCTCCTACTATAGTCAATATCTGATTTACAACAAGTTGCTAATAATTTGATTATCATCGTTGTGGTTAAATGTTCGTAGGTAAGAACGGTTCTATCTTCGAAAGTCTTAAGATACGTAGAACTTGCAATTGATAAATTAGAAGCATCTAGTTTAGATCGTTGTTGGGCTAGTGTCATGATATGGTAATGTTGTAAGTTGATGTATAGTTGATACTCTTGCAACACACCTAACGTGTAAGTTCCATAGACATTGGTCTTACACAGAAAGGAATGATAAAGATCATACCATGATGCACATGATAGTGATCAAGTGCAAGAACCATATCATTTCACTTTACACATTTTATGTTTGCATCTTATATTGCTTGTTTGGCGTTTAAGTAGCATTATAAGATGGTCCCTCATTTAAATATCAAGATAAAAATTGTGTTCTTTCTTAAGTATGCACTGTTCTATGAATCGTGTTTCGAGACATCACGTGATGATCGGGTGTACTCGACTCTGCGCTTTCATACAACAGGTGTAAGACAGTTTTATACACGTGAGTACTAAGATTCTTACTTGGCGAGCCTAGCATGTATAGACATGTCCTCGGAACACGAACTGAAAGGTTAAGCATGAGTCATATAGTTGATATGATGCCCATATAGATGCTCGCCTTTGAAGCTACATCGACTCACGTGATGATCGGACTTGGTGTAGTGGATTTGGTTCATGTAATCACCAAAAAGACCCGAGGGGTGTTGTTTTTGAGTGGGAGTCCATTCATAATTTGATTAGTTGAACTCGATCTATCATAAACTTAGTCTAAACTTTACAAATTCTGTTGTAGATGCTACCACCTGATTTTAATTTCAATGTGTTTATGGAGAGGGGCTGAGGCCTAGCCACACCACCTGGCCATGCGGCCAGGCCTGGCCCGCGCCAGGGGGTCGTTTAGCCGCCCCAGGAACCCCCTCGGCCTCTCCTTCCGCCTATATATTGCCTCTGATATGAAAACCACAGTGCAGATCAAAAATCCACGAAGAGTCTCAGAGTCAGCCATCTCCATCCCTAGATCGGGAGGGATCTGAAGCTCTTCCGCCGGACCCTGAGGGAATTCACCCTGGAGGCCTTCTTCATCATCATGCAAGCCTCCGGTGTGATGCGTGAGTAGTTCATCTCTAGACTACGGGTCCATGTAGTAGCTAGATGGCTGGTTCTCCTCCTTTGTGCTTTCATGTTTAGATCTTGTGAGCTCCATTCATGATCAAGATCATCTATTTGTAATCCATACATGTTGTGTTTGCGGGGATCCGATGGATATTGAGATGCTATTTCAGATTGATTATTGATTCTATCATGTCTTTGTTATTTGTGATCTTGCATGCTTTCCGTTGTTAGTAGCTATCTTGGCCAAGTAGATGCTAGCAACTTCAAGAGTTAGTATTTATGCTCGATAGTGGGTTCATGCCTCTGGTAATCTGGGGAAGTGACAGAAATCTCTAGGGTACTAGATGTGCTGTTGCTACTAGGGAGAAAACAATAATCCTTTGTTCATAGAACAATCGTATTGTTTACTTTACACGCAATTCCTAAATCAATAATCTGTTGCTTGCAACTTAATACTAGAGGGGGTTCGGATGATAACCTGAAGGTGGATTATTAGTCATAGATGTAGTTGGATGACGGTTTATGTATAATGTTGTAATTCCCAATCAAGTCTCAAAGGAGTCAAGATGATTAGTATACGCTTGTATGCTTTATCGATGTTTGTCAATTGCCCCGCTGTAATTTGTTCACCCAGCATGTTATCTATCTTAAGGAGAGCCACCTCTAGTAAACTATGGACCCTGGTCCTTTCTTTTACATTCAATCTACAAATTGTTTACTGCTTTGTGTTTACTTTCTACAAACTATTACTTCCTTCCATTCGATACGTTTAATCCTTTGTTTTTAGCAAAACCGGTGAAATTGACAACCTCATCGCAAGTTGGGGGCAAAATTTTGTGGTTGTGTTGTGCAGGTCTCCACGTTGCTGCTGGCACCGGTAGTGCGCCCTGCCAACATTCAGCTAGCTACACCTTTGGGGTGTTTCCTTGCTCCTACTGGATTGATAACCTTGGTTTCATACTGAGGGAAAACTTGTTGTTGTGCTCATCATACCTTCCTCTTGGGGTTCCCCAACGAGCTCGATATATTTTGGGCCATCAACAACTTTTTCTGGCGCCGTTGCCGGGGACTGGAGAACAAGAAGAAGCTCCACGTCAACCACGCGCCAGCAAGACTTTTTCTGGCGCCGTTGCCGGGGAGTCAAGGACATCTTCACAAGGGGAGTCCCTCATAACCAATCTCTTTACTTTGTTATTTTTGTTTTGCTTAGTTTACTTTTGCTTTGTTTGCTTGTTTCTTTATCAAAAACACAAAAAAATAGTTTTACAAGTTCGTTTGCTTTCTTTAAAAACACAAGAAAAGACTACTCTTGAAAACACTAAGTTGTGTGACTTCACTAGCACCAACAACAATGATTTTATGAGCACACCTATTGCTCCACCGGTTCCTGAAGCTACTTTATTTGAGATAAAACCTACTTTACTCAATCTTGTTATGAGAGAACAATTTTCTAGTATTAGTAATGAAGATGCTGCTGCCCATCTAAATAACTTTGTTGAACTTTGTGAGATGCAAAAGCATAGGGATATAGATGGAGATATTATTAAGCTTAAATTGTTTCCTTTCTCTTTGAGGGGAAAAGCTAAAGAATAGTTGAATTCCTTAACTAGGAATAGTATTGATTCTTGGACTAAGTGCAAAGATGCTTTCATTGGAAAATACTATCCTCCTGCTAAGATTATATCTATGAGAAGTGAAATAATGAAGTTTAAACAATCTGATAATGAACATGTTGCTCAAGCTTGGGAAAGAATGAAATCTTTGGTAAAGAATTGTCCCACTCATGGACTGATTGCTTGGATGATTATCCAAACATTTTATGCAGGATTGAACTATTCTTCAAGGAACATATTGGATTCTGCTCCTGGAGGTACCTTTATGACCATTACTTTGGGTGCTGCAACAAAGCTTCTGGATAATATGATGGTTAACTATTCTGAATGGCATACTAAGAGAGCTCCACAAGGTAAGAAGGTAAATTATGTTGAAGAAACCTCCTCCTTGAGTGATAAGATTGATATTATTATGTTTATGCTTGTTAATGGGAAAGCCCATATTGATCCAAATAATGTTCCCTTAGCCTCTTTGGTTTCTCAAGAAGAGCAAGTTGATGTGAACTTTATAAGAAATAACAATTTTAGCAACAATGCCTACAGGAATAATTTTGGTAGTAACAATTATATGCCATATCCTCCCAACAATGGTAATGCTTATGGAAATTTCTACAACAACAATAGGAGGGCTCCCTCTGAACTTGAAGTTATGCTTAAAGACTTTATTAGTAAACAAACTACTTTCAATAAAACTATTGAGGAAAAACTCTCTAATGCTGAAAGAAATATAGCATCACTTGCTGAAGCTCAATCTTCTTTGAATAAAATGGCTGCTAAACCTGAAGCTAATGAGAATCCCTTTGCAGCTACTAATGTTATACAAGTAAGAATTGATGAAAATGTCAGACTATTAGCTGAATTACATGCTAAGTGGGAAAGAGAAGATGAAATTGCTAGGAACATTAGTGTTTCTACTATCACTACCACTAGTGTTGAGGCTAGTAATAGTTCTACTACCTTAGATGATAACTATGATTTTGATCTTGATGGTTGCAATATCTTTGAAGTTATTAAGTTCCTACAAAAGCTTGCTAAAAGTCCTAATGCTAGTGCTATGAACATGGCCTTTACAAAACACATTACTGATGCTCTCATAAAGATTAAAGAAGAAAAGATGAAACATAAAGCTTTTATTCCTATAAAACAAGAAGATGGTTGGGAACCCATCATTAATATGAAAGTGAATGATTTTGATTTGAAAGCTTTATGTGATCTTGATAGTAGTGTCTCTATTATGCCTAGAAGGATTTATGATATGCTTGATTTGCCACCACTTGAAGATTGTTATTTGAATGTCCCACTTGATGATAATGCTAAAAAGAAACTCATGGGGAGTATTAATGATGGTCTTATTATGGTTAACAATGCCTATGTCCCCGTTGATTTCTATGTTTTGGATGTTGAATGCAATGCTTCTTGTCCTATTACTTTGGGAAGACCTTTTCTTAGAACTGTTGGTGCCATTATTGATATGAAAGAAGGCACCATTAAATATCAACTCCCACTCAAGAAAGGTATAGAACACTTCCCTAAGAAGAGAGAGAAGGTCTCTTTTTCCTCTCATATGAAAACAAAATTTGCTCTTAATGCTTCTTCATTTGAGAACACTTGATTCTTTTTCTTGCTTCTTATGCGTAACTTAAAGGCACTAAAGGAAAGTACTTATTGGGAGATAACCCAAAAGTTTTAGATGAGTCTTGGAAGTTATTACTTCAGTAATAACCGCTCCTTATCCTTTTTATTTGCTTTTTGTGCCAATAGTAACCTCTAATAAGAGAGAAGTAATGATTGGAAAAGTTGCTGTCCCGAAACAAATTTTTGTGCTTCACCGTAAAAATTCGTGTAAAAATCTCTGAACGTCCTTTTGAGGCGTGAATTTTGTGCTTCTACCCGAGGTTGTTATCTAACTTTCGTTAGTTCAACACTTTTTGATTTGAGCAACAGAAGGTCTTCGAAAAAATTCGTCTTTAACTGTGATACATTGCAAATGTATCTATAATTTTTGATGTTCCATGCTTGGTTTTATCCACTTTGTTGTGTTTTGTCCACACTATGGAGTACTTTTCATATGATTTCTTGGACTAACCTATTAACAAGAGCCACAGTGCCAGCTGCCTGTTTTCTGCTGTTTTTGGTTCCAGGAAAGTCAGAAAATGAATATTCTCGGAATTGGACGGGACAAAAGCCAAAGTGCCTATTTTTCCAGAAGTCATCAGATGCCAGAATACGAGACGGAGAAGGGATGGGGGCCGGCCACACCACCTGGCCCGCGCCAGGGGGTGGTCTGGCCTACCCTAGCACCCCCTCGGCCTCTCCTTCCGCCTATAAGATGCCCTCGGGACGAAAACCCTAAGGACCAGATCAAAAATCCATGAAAGAGTCTATAGCCGCCGTCATCTCCATCCCTAGATCGGGAGGGATCTGAAGCTCTTCCCGGCACCCTGCCGGAGAGGGGAATTCACCTTGGAGGCCTTCTTCATCATCATCCAAGCCTCCGGTGTGATGCGTGAGTAGTTCATCTCTAGACTACGGGTCCGATGTAGTAGCTAGATGGCTGGTTCTCCTCCTTTGTGCTTTCATGTCTAGATCTTGTGAGCTCTGTTCATGATCAAGATCATCTATTTGTAATTCTGCATGTTGTGTTTGCGGGGATCCGATGGATATTGAGATGCTATTTCAGATTGATTATTGATTCTATCATGTCTTTGTTATTTGTGATCTTGCATGTTTTCCGTTGTTAGTAGCTATCTTGGCCAAGTAGATGCTAGCAACTCCAAGAGTTAGTATTTATGCTCGATAGTGGGTTCATGCCTCTGGTAATCCGGGGAAGTGACAGAAAGCGCTAAGGTACTAGATGTGCTGTTGCTACTAGGGAGAAAACAACAATCCTTTGTTCATAGAACAATCGTATTGTTTACTTTACACGCAATTCGTAAAGCAATAGTCTGTTGCTTGCAAATTAATACTGGAGGGGGTTCGGATGATAACCTGAAGGTGGATTATTAGTCATAGATGTAGTTGGATGGCGGTCTATGTATAATGTTGTAATGCCCAATCAAGTTCCAAAGGAGTCAAGATGATTAGTATATGCATGTATTGCTTTCTTGATGTTTGTCAATTGCCCCGCTGTAATTTGTTCACCCAACATGTTATCTATCTTAAGGAGAGCCACCTCTAGTGAACTATGGATCCTGGTCCTTTCCTTTACATACAATCTATAAATTGTTTACTGCTTTGTGTTTACTTTCTGCAAACTATTACTTCCTTCCATTCGATACGTTTAATCCTTTGTTTTCAGCAAAACCGGTGAGATTGACAACCTCATCGCAAGTTGGGGACAGAGTTCTGTGGTTGTGTTGTGCTGGTCTCCACGTTGTTGCTGGCACCGGTAGTGCGCCCTGCCAACGTTCAACTAGCTACACCTTTGGGGTGTTTCCTTGCTCCTACTAGATTGATAACCTTGGTTTCATACTGAGGGAAAACTTGCTGCTGTGTTCATCATACCTTCCTCTTGCGGTTCCCCAACGAGCTCGATATAATTTGGGCCATCAAGCATATTTTCTGGCGCCGTTGCCGGGGAGTCAAGGACATCTTCACAAGGGTAGTCCCTCATAACCAATCCATTTACTTTGTTTTTTTGCTTTGCTTAGTTTCTTTTTGGTTTGTTTGATTGTTTTGTCATCAAAAACACACAAAAAATTAGTTTTACTAGTTTGCTTTCTTATTCAAAAACACACAAAAAATAGTTCCTATCTTAAGTTGCCACTATGTCTAGCCTTGCTCCAGGCACTATGTCACCCGAGGAAATGATTTTCACTTTTAAACAAGGAATTGAAGAGATTTTCAAGGAATCTTGGTCTAGAATCGCTGATCTACATAAAAAACCGAGCCTAAAATGACTCAAAGTTTGTTCCTTAGCAGTTTTTACCTTGGAATTGCTCTTTGCTATAGATATGCTTTAGATGCTGTTGTGGGAGGAGATTTCCTCCAATGTAATGAGGATGATGCTATAAATGCTTTAAAGAAATTGATCCTTACTTATAACTTGCCTAGCCAAACTGATATTTCTTTCGCAAAAATATTTGCTAGATTGAACACTCTTGAGACTGGCACTGCTAGCTTAAAAGATTGCTATAATACGCTTAGGGAGCATCACAATTATGTTCCAATAAATTCTGAACCATCAAAGTGGCTCCCTACAATAAAGATTGAGATAAACACTGAAACTTTCCAAGCCCGCTGTGATATCATGTCTGAATTTTGTCTTATGCCCAAAGATATTTATGAATCTTTGAATCTTTGGGGGCTTACTGAAGGAGGAAAAGAAATATCTCTTGCTAATAATGTGTAACACCCTCAAATCAGCCCTATGCAGGTTTTAGCCGTTTCCGCCAAACCCGCATAGAAACGATTCAAGGACGCCCACCAGGCACTTTCGTGCGGGTGGAAAACGAAGTAATAACATTACACAACAGTCCTCGATGGGACTCATAGAACAGATATATATACAACAGCGACTCAGCAAGTCAAGAATACAGATATACAATACAAAGATCCAAATCACCTTGAAAATGATAGAGCGTCCGACTATGGACAAGATGCAAATGGGGCTAAGAGCCCTGAAAAATAACCAATGGCGTCCATAACCCTTCGTGCCAAGGAAGGGTAACCTTATAACGACGTCGATCTCAAACCTGCTAAAACAAAAGGGTGCAGACAAAGGGCAAAGGAAAAAGAGGCGTCAATCGAGGCGATGCAGCGAGAGGCTAGAATTCGGCTCTCGCCTACATAGGTATGGTGGGCTGAAGCGGCGTATGACACTAAACAACCTATAGAGACTCGATACAACTGGTGGTTATCAGAGAGGGATAAGAAAGACCTATTCGGATCCAACCTGAAGCTAACACCAAACAAACCCATCCTGGTATTTTCCCCCTCGAGACCAAACGAGGAAGTCGGACCAAGGAACTCACACAGTTGGCAGTTTTATTCATTCCATTATAGTTGCAGCACTTACTAGTCAGGTATAGATAGCATGAGTCATCCTGATAGCATAAGTAATGGGCATTTTTAATAACCATTCCGTTATAGTTGGAAACATTTACTAGTCAGATATAATTGTCCTGAGGAATCCCAAAACCCAGCAGTTGTTGGCACTTTTATCACATTCCATTGGAGTTGCAATACTTACTAGGCAGGTATAGTATGTCACAGATCACCACAGATCCACCAGTTGTTGGCATTTTTAATATCCATTCCGTTATACTTGAGCTGATTACTAGTCACATATTAAGTCAAGTTTATAGCACTACTTTAGTTATGCCTGTCTATGATCGAGATACTGTGCTCCAAGTCGTCCATAACCGCGGACACGGCTTTCAGAAAGGTTTACCCTGCAGGGGTGCACAAATAGCAACACACACTCGATCAACCTCAGAAAAACTAACTCAAAACCCAACGAGGCTTTCACGACAAAGCGATCACAGGATTCATAAATATTTCAGGGGGCCACCCCATTAAGCTACCCTTGAAGTTGGCGGCTCGAGACGGACCCAAGGTTTGCGCCAATGGTCAGAAACGATCGGGAACCCGAAAGTGTGACTGGGCTTGTCGATACCGCGAAAACACTCCGCAATCCTAAACAGTATAGGTGCTCCATGCACAATCGTAAATAAAGCAGTAAAGCATGGCATAAGTACAGGATAGTAATAAAGCCCCAAACTACTTTGTGGCCCCAAGAAATAGAAATGAATCAAGCTCTGGCTCAGGGGGGTCCATAAGGCCTCCCGGATGTGGATAGTGTGAAAAATCAAGGAACAGGTATCAAGTACTCGGGGTCCTACGGGACACAAGTGAGCGTGGAAGAACCAAATAACATCTATTGCCCACCGATTCCTCTGCATTAGTTATAGCTAGCATTTTTAATAGCTGTATTTAAAGTCATGATCATCTCCACCAGTAAGCATCTCCACCAACAAGCATCTGCCAGCATTTCAACAACTGTGGTACTTGACAACACGAGATCGCACCTGAGCAAGTAACTACGACTCGCAAGGCCAGCTATCTAACAAACACGGGTAATAGGAGGTGTCCAAGGCAATATAGAGGTGCAGACGATATAAGCTGCACGGAAACTAAAGCATCGCGACACAGATAGCAATAGATCAACAGGAGGAAATAAAGACTATAAATGCAAAATAGGTAGAAAGAGGGAGAATGCTCGCCTGGGAAACACTGCCGAAGGTTCATAACCGGAGAACTTGTCGATACTCGCATCAACTCATCAGCCTAATCCGCGAAGAAGCAACCACTAGAAGAAACACCGAATGTAATGTTTAATGCTTATGATATGATACATGGTATGGCACAGATGCGATGCGATTAGACAAAATTAAGCGGAACCGGGGTCCCGACATTTAATTAAGTGGTTCATGTTGTTTAGATACCCTGCCATTTAAATGTTGAATTAACAAGGCGAATCATGGCATCGGTTCGCTATGCAATTTAAATGGAGTCCGGAATAAGACTAGAATAGCCCGCATATAGACTCCATATTTAGTTATGAGGTGAATCGGCATAATGCCCCCATACCCACAAACATGTATGCAAGCATGGTCAATTTAATATGCAACAAGTATATGTTGTTTATTATAAAATAGGGGGTCTCGGAAAAGGGGTCACACATCGGATCAACGATCTTGGTGTTCACCAGGGTCGGGTCTGGGCCTCAGGGTTCAGGGTTCGATGGGATCGGTCTTCGGAGGTCGTCGCGGGTCTTGGTTCGGCATCGGCAGCTCATCGGATTCGCCCTGGTCGGTGTCGGTCTTGTCGTCTCGAAGATTTTGTCGGTCCACATACCGGGTCGGTCTTGGCCTCCGGGGTGAAGTACTTGTCGTCCTTTGGCACCATATCGATGACCTTGGCGTCCGGGTTCCGGCCTCATTGGCGATCTTGGACCGGTACCGAAGTCTTTGGAAGATCTTGTCGTATCTCCACCTCACGGTTACATAGCGCCTCGCTGAAGATCTTGTCGCTCGGAGGGGTTCGGGTCTTCGGGGACGATCTTGTCGGTATACTTGGAGTGTCGTTGTGACGGAAGCATCATATGTAGCTCTACCCGAGCCCCAACAACCTTAACACCACCACACTATTGTCATCCCATCAAAACTCCCACGAGCACCAAACAGGCATGGCCAAAGCAGAGATACAGGGAGCACGCACACCGCCGACAACAACAGCCTCAGAGTGGAGGCTCTTCCAACGGCAGGAAAGGCCAGGCTGGCGCGAGGGCATCTGACCTGAGACGAGGCCGACACGAATGAGCCTGGGGCCTAGCGTAGGGTAGAGATCGTCGGGGAGGGCCCACGCAGGGTGCAAAGGGTGGGGCTGCAGTCGGAGGCAGAATGGGAGGCGCCACCAGAGGTCGAGGCGGCGAGGAGCTCGGTCTGTAGGTCGCGGTGGTGGCCTCGTAGGGGCTTGAGGGAGGTCGACGGTGACGGGCTTGGGTACGTGCTAGCACGGGACATGCCGGAGAGGGGGTCCTGGCGACGACGGCCAGGGGTAGAGCGGAGGCGGCTCCGGCAGGATCTGTGAGGTGGCGTGGTTGGAGCAGACGAGGAGGAGGACGGGATGGTCGACGATGACCTAGTCCGCGAGCACGAAGGCGGGGCCGGACGCGGGTCTAGCCGGAGGCAGAGGAGAGGGCGACGGTGAGGTGGTCGCAGAGCGGTGCTGCAGGGCGGCGGCGCTACCGCTGGCGGCGGGGAGGGATGGCGACCGAGAGGAAGACGACGACGTCGGCGAAGCTCCCAGCGGTCGCGTGCGTGGCCACTCAAGGGAGAGACGGGCGGCGACGCTTGACGCCTTGGCGAAGCGGCGAGCGAGTCGAGGCGGTCGGGTTCTGCGAGGCTAAGGTGGTGGCGGTAGAGGCTGGCGATGGCGAAGAGGCGTGAAGCGGCGGCAGCGAGGCGAGAAGGAGGAGGGCGCGCGGGGATCCAGGCGAGCGGGGGTAGGTGGGGGATGTGCTGGTGGGACCAGCTAGTGGCGAGGCTGCCGTGTGTCGCGTGTCTGAGCAGTGGCGGGGTGGGGCGAGGCGTCTGATGAGAGGTGTGACGTGGGATGGGGAGAGCCGCAGAGGGGGACAGGTCCATACGGGTGGGGCCCGCTGGCAGGGATGGGGTGAGGTGGCGAGACGTGGCTGGGGGGTGATGTGGCGCACAGGGAGTGGAGGGGTGAGGTGGCTGTGTGAGGTGGCGACCGGTGATTGGCTGGGGTGAGGTGGCTGGGGATGGGTAGATTAGGATTAGGTAGGAAAAGATTTGGGGGATCTGGGTTAGATAGGATTTTTATCTGGAGGTGGCCGGCTGGGCTTTCGTGCCTGGCTGGCTGCCTCCCAAAAATAATTTAAATATTTCATTTATTAAAAACGAGGCTTTTGCAAACCGTTGATAGACAAAACAAAATATTCCGGACAAGCCCGGTGTTTTTGATTTGAATTAAAGACGGGGTATTTAGAAAACAATAATAGACTTTTCGAAAATAGTTTAAGACAAAACCATGCATGATGATGACGATGCTCAAATGCAATGTGGCATGATGACATGAGCATGCGGTCATGATGATGCAATGCATAAAAACAACGCGATTTTCTAGTAGTGGTTATTGTGGGATGCCACATAATGCTACCATATTACCTACTGGAATAGCTGAAGGAGTGTTTACAAAGATCCTTGGGAAAATGAATTCTACTGATTATCTTGTCATTGAATATGCAGGAAAAGGACAAATTACACTTGGAAGGTCCCTATTAGAACTCCTTGGAGCAATAATAGATGTGGGAAAGGGGACCATGCACCTTTCTTCTCCACCAAACAAGCATATTTTCCCCAAGGTTAAGAATAAAAGTAAGAGAGGTAAGGGCAAGAAATTTGGTCTTAATGCTTCTTCATTTGAGAACACTTGATTCTTTTTCTTGCTTCTTATGCCTAACTTAAAGGCGTTAAAGAAAAGTACTTATTGGGAGATAACCCAAAAGTTTTAGGTGAGTCTTGGAAGTTATTACTTCAGTAATAACCGCTCCTTATCCTTTTTATTTTCTTTTTTGTGCTAAGAGTAACCTCTAATGAGAGAGAAGTAATGATTGGGAAAGTTGCTGCCCCAAAACATATTTTTATGCTTCACCGTAAACATTCGTGTAAAATATCTGAACGTCTTTTTGAGGCGTGAATTTTTGTGCTTCTGCCCCAGGTTGTTATCTAACTTTCATTAGTTCAACACTTTTTGATTTGAGCAACAGAAGGTCTTCGAAAAAAACGTCTTTACCTGCTGGTCTGTTTTGACAGATTTCTGCTATTTTCTGCATTTGCTTCTTGTTGGTTCCTTTTTGAGTTCTTTTGGGGAATTGAGATTTTTTAGGGAAGTGCTACAGTAGCTAGTGTTCTAATGGAAGTTTATTGGTGTTGGAACTGAACCTTAAGATCTATTATCTTGAGTGCACCAATGTTGCTAATAAAGATTGTGTGAAGTTTTGTATGAAGGAAAAATTTCAGGTGTATGGAAGGAATGAGTTATGAGTTGAAGGATGGACTAAAGCTCAAGCTTGGGGATGCCACGCGTGTAACCCCAAGAAATATCCAAGAAGTACAAGCATCAAAGCTTGGGGATGCCCAAGGCATCCCCCTCTTCATCAATAAAAATCCCAGGTTTCTTCCAAACGCTTCATTTTTATTATTTCATGCACGGTTGTGTTATTCTTGGAGAGTCTTCTTCTTCGTTTTTGTTTTGGTTTTTTGTTTGCTTGGTTTTCTTAGTTTGCTGAATAAATTGGTTGGACCCCCTCTTTCATACATTGGTTTGCAAATAGTTTGGTTTGGTTTGGAAAAGAGTAGGAAAGTTCATACTTATGTGGTAAAAAGAGCTTGTTTTTGTCTGTGGCCTATGTTTTTGTCATGCCATGCTTGATATTGTTTTGGCTTTATGCTTAGTATTCTTTGCTGTAGCATGACTTGTTATAAACAATTGAGATTGCTTAATGTGCCTTGGATGAATCATGCGTTGTTTTAGCATATTAAAGCATAGTATAGTGGTATTCTCCTTTGATGCTTTATTTGGGTTGACATGGCACATGCTCACACCATGTTATGACTATCTCAAATCACCATAGCCTTTATGATCCTTTAGTTTTCAACTTGTAGTATCACTTTATGCTTTGATCAATGATGTTTTGTCGCTCTGCATGATTATGGCCATTATTGCTCTCTTAGTTTGTCGCTCCCAGTCTTTTGCTAGCCTCCACAACCAAGTATGAGTTCCACTCATGCATCCAACTCCCTAAACCAAGTTATTCCAAAGAGTCCACCATACCTACCTACTAGCTTATGCTATTCCAAGTATATTCATGCTTTTGTTTACCTTCCAAATTAAACTTGTTATGAGAAAACTAGTGATTAAAGCTCTCACGAACTTGATGGCACACTTTACTTTTTTGCATTTAATAAACTCAAACCATTGGGTCCTTCTTTGCTGTGTATATGCTTGTGCTTTATAAGTTGAAATTAGCAGAACCATGTATCATGGGGAACGCTTTCAACATTGCACTTGTACTTTTTACCCCGTTGATATCATGTTCTTTTGCTTATGGATCCCGGCGGTGTGAAATAAAAGTGGAACTTGTAAGATCATGGAGTTTGTATGTGTGTTAGAGAAACGCCTGGGCCGCTAGCCTAAGCCATGCCTAATCATGGTGGAAACTTGCAACATCACCATAATGAGCACTCTATGAAGCATCCTCAATAAAAACCTATGCAAATAGCAAATAAAAGATCACTGAGATCCTCATTGTCTGCTTGCCTTGTCATTTTGATTATGGGATAACTCCTGTATCATGTGCAAGGGGTACCCCGTTGGCGGTTCTTTATGATACATATGTACTTATAATGTCAAGAGCTTACTCGTGACTAAAGTTGAGTAGCATGAGGTTCGGTCTTCGTAAGTAAGGGGCATGAGATTTCGGTTTATAACTTGTCAAGCATATCCTCTTAGTTGTGTCACTTTAACCTTAATCACCTTCAAGATGCTTATGATAGGGGCAATGAGAGTTGAAAGCTAACAAGTACCATAATTTTTGGAAGCTCTTTATGAGACTTGAATCCCTGCTTCCTTCTATGAAGGCCTTTCTTCCACCATTATATTGAGTCTCCACCTTCTACCTTTATGTACCTACTTTGAGAGCATAGTGGCCATTCTTAGTTCTATGTGCATTGTCCCAAGACTAGTTGATTGATCCATAACTTGATATTGCTTGTTTTAAACTATTTGTATCTAGTCACTCTTATGAACTTTGAAGGTGTCCTATGCATTTATATTTGCTACTCTATGAGGGACAAGCTGAATATTATTATGCTATGTTTTCTTTATGTGAAACAAACAAACGTCTTGCAAAGCATTGTTATTCATGAATCTTTTGTTTGTGCCTTTTCATGTTGCATCATAGTTTATTTGTCTTATTGCTAGAACTTTGTATTTCATGTTATGATTGAAGTACTATGATCCCAACTTCGAATGTTTTACAAATACTTTGATCAAGTCTTTGATGGTGCATGTCACCTCAAAATTATTCTTTCTTTTTATCACTTACCTACTCGAGGAGAGCAGGAGTTAAGCTTGGGGATGTTGATACATTGCAAATGTATCTATAATTTTTGATGTTCCATGCTTGGTTTTATCCACTTTGTTGTGTTTTGTCCACACTTTGGAGTACTTTTCATATGATTTCTTGGACTAACCTATTAACAAGAGCCACATGGCAGCCTGCTTTTTCTGCTTTTTGGTTCTAGGAAAGTCAGAAAATGAATATTCTCGGAATTGGACGGGACAAAAGCCAAAGTGCCTATTTTTCCAGAAGTCATCAGATGCCAGAATACGAGACGGAGAAGGGTTGGGGGCCGGCCACACCACCTGGCCGCGCGGCCAGGCCTGACCCGCGCCAGGGGGTGGTCTGGCCGACCCCAGCACCCCCTCGGCCTCTCCTTCCACCTATAAGATGCCCTCGGGACGAAAACCCTAAGGACCCGATCAAAAATCCACGAAAGAGTCTCAGAGTCATGGCCATCTCCATCCCTAGATCGGGAGGATCCAAGCTCTTCCCAAGACCTCACGGAGAGGGAATTCACCCTGGAGGCCTTCTTCATCATCATGCAAGCCTCCGGTGTGATGCGTGAGTAGTTCATCTCTGGACTACGGGTCCATGTAGTAGCTAGATGGCTGGTTCTCCTCCTTTGTGCTTTCATGTCTAGATCTTGTGAGCTCCGTTCATGATCAAGATCATCTATTTGTAATTATGCATGTTGTGTTTGCGGGGATCCGATGGATATTGAGATGCTATTTCAGATTGATTATTGATTCTATCATGTCTTTGTTATTTGTGATCTTGCATGCTTTTCATTGTTAGTATCTATCTTGGCCAAGTAGATGCTAGCAACTCCAAGAGTTAGTATTTATGCTCGATAGTGGGTTCATGCCTCTGGTAATCTGGGGAAGTGACATAAATCTCTAAGGTACTAGATGTGCTGTTGCTACTAGGGAGAAAACAACAATCCTCTATTCATAGAACAATCGTATTGTTTACTTTACACGCAATTCGTAAAGAAATTATCTGTTGCTTGCAACTTAATACTGGAGGGGGTTCGGATGATAACCTGAAGGTGGATTATTAGTCATAGATGTAGTTGGATGGCGGTCTATGTATAATGTTGTAATGCCCAATCAAGTTCCAAAGGAGTCAAGATGATTAGTATATGCATGTATTGCTTTATCGATGTTTGTCAATTTCCCCGCTGTAATTTGTTCACCCAACATGTTATATATCTTAAGGAGAGCCACCTCTAGTGAACTATGGATCCCGGTCCTTTCCTTTACATACAATCTATAAACTGTTTACTGCTTTGTGTTTACTTTCTGCAAACTATTACTTCCTTCCATTCGATACGTTTAATCCTTTGTTTTCAGCAAAATCGGTGAGATTGACAACCTCATTGCAAGTTGGGGACAGAGTTCTGTGGTTGTGTTGTGCAGGTCTCCACGTTCTTCTTGGCACCGATAGTGCATACCGCTCAAATAGCTACACCTTTGGGGTGTTTCCTTGCTCCTACTGGATTGATAACCTTGGTTTCGTACTTAGGGAAAACTTGATGTTGTGCTCATCATACCTTCCTCTTGGGGTTCCCCAACGAGCTCGATATAATTTGGGCCATCAACCTGCTAGTCTGTTTTGACAGATTTCTGCCATTTTCTGCATTTGCTTGTTGTTGGTTCCTTTTTGAGTTCTTTTGGGGAATTGAGCTTTTTGAAGGAAGTACTACAGTAGCTAGTGTTTTAATGGAAGTTTATTGGTGTTAGAACTGAACCTAAAGACTTATTATCTTGAGTGCACTAATGTTGCTAATAAAGATTGTGTGAAGTTTTGTATCAAGGAAAAATTCCAGGTGTATGGAAGGAATGAGTAATGAGATGAAGGATGGACTAAAGCTCAAGCTTGGGGATGCCACGCGTGTCACCCCAAGAAATATCCTAGAAGTACAAGCGTCAAATCTTGGGGATGCCCAAGGCATCCCCTCTTCATCAATAAAAATTCCAGGTTTCTTCCAAATGCTTCATTTTTATTGTTTCATGCACAGTTGTGTTGTTCTTGGAGCATCTCCTTTTTCGTTTTTGTTTTGATTTTTCGTTTGCTTGTTTTGCTTAGTTTTCTGAATAAATTGGTTGGACCCCCTCTTTCATACAATGGTTTTCAAATAGCTTGGTTTGGTTTGGAAAAGAGTAGGAAAGTTCATGCTTAAGTGGTAAAGAGAGGTTGTTTTTGACTGTGGCCTATGCTTTGTCATGCCATGCTTGATATTGTTTTGGCTTTATGCTTAGTATTCTTTGCTATAGCATGACTTGTTATAAACAATTGAGATTGCTTAATGT
Source organism: Avena insularis (assembly GCA_023614405.1). NCBI lineage: Eukaryota > Viridiplantae > Streptophyta > Magnoliopsida > Poales > Poaceae > Avena > Avena insularis. The sequence goes on along the minus strand of CM042690.1, from coordinate 98,085,258 downwards.
GTGTTGGATGAATCATGCGTTGTTTTAGCATATTAAAGCATAGTATAGTGGTATTCTCCTTTGATGCTTTATTTGGGTTGACTTGGCGCATGCTCACACCATGTTATGACTATCTCAAGTCACCATAGCCTTTATGATCCTTTAGTTTTCAACTTGTAGTATCACTTTATGCTTTGATCAATGATGTTTTGTCGCTCTGCATGATTATGGCCATTATTGCTCTCTTAGTTTGTCGCTCCCAGTCTTTTGCTAGCCTCCGTAACCAAGTATGAGTTCCACTCATGCATCCAACTCCCTAAACTAAGTTATTCCAAAGAGGCCACCATACCTACCTACTAGCATATGCTATTCCAAGTATATTCATGTTTTTGTTTACCTTCCAACTTAAACTTGTTATGAGAAAACTAGTGATTAAAGCTCTCACGAACTTGATGGCACACTTTACTTTTCTTGCCCTTAATAAACTTGAACCATTGGGTCCTTCTTTGTTGCGTATATGCTTGCGCTTTATAAGTTGAAGTTAGCAGAACCATGTATCATCGGGAACGCTTTCAACATTGCACTTGTACTTTGTACCCCGTTGATATCATGTTCTTTTGCTTATGGATCCGTGATTGTGAAATAAAAGTGGAACTTGTAAGATCATGGAGTTTGTATGTGTGTTAGAGAAACGCCTGGGCCGCTAGCCTAAGCCATGCCTAATCATGGTGGAAACTTGCAGCATAACCATAATGAGCACTCTATGAAGCATCCTCAATAAAAACCTATGCAAATAGCAAATAAAAAGATCGCTGAGATGCTCATTGTCTGCTTGCCTTGTCATTTTGATTATGGGATAGCTCCTGTATCATGTGCAAGGGTACCAGATGGCGGTTCTTTATGATACATATGTACTTACAATGACAAGAGCTTACTTGTGACTAAAGTTGAGTATCATGAGGTTCGGTCTTCGTAAGTAAGGGGCATGAGATTTTGGTTTATAACTTGTCAAGCATATCCTCTTAGTTGTGTCACTTTAACCTTAATCACCTTCAAGATGCTTATGATAGGGGCAATGAGAGCTGAAAGCTATAAGTACCATAATTTTTGAAGCTCTTTATGAAACTTGAATCTCTGCTTCCTTCTATGAAGGCCTTTCTTACACCATTATATTGAGTCTCCACCTTCTATCTTTATGCACCTACTTTGAGAGCATAGTGGCCATTCTTAGTTCTATGTGCATTGTCCCAAGACTTGTTGATTGATGCATACCTTGATATTGCTTGCTTTAAACTATTTGTATCTATTCACTCTTATGAACTTTGAAGGTGTCCTATGCATTTATATTTGCTACTCTATGAGGGACAAGCTGAATGCTATGTTTTCTTTATGTGAAACAAACAAACGTCTTGCAAAGCATTGTTATTCATGAATATTTTGTTTGTGCCTTTTCATGTTGCATCATAGTTTCTTTGTCTTATTGCTAGAACTTTGTCTTTCATGTTATGATTGAAGTACTATGATCCCAGCCTCGAATGTTTTACAAATACTTCGATCAAGTTATTGATGGTGCATGTCACCTCAAATATTATTCTTTCTTTTTTATCACTTACCTACTCGAGGACGAGCAGGAGTTAAGCTTGGGGATGTTGATACATTGCAAATGTATCTATAATTTTTGATGTTGAATGCTTGGTTTTATCTACTTTCTTGTGTTTTGTCCACACTTTGGAGTACTTTTCATATGATTTCTTGGACTAACCTATTAACAAGAGCCACAGTGCTAGCTGCCTGTTTTCTGCTGTTTTTGGTTTTAGGAAGTCAGAAAATGAATATTCTCGGAATTGGACGGGACAAAAGCCAATTCATTATTTTATCGGGGGACACTTGGAGCCAGAATACGAGACGGAGAGGGGCTGGGGCCTGGCCACACCACCTGGCCCGCGCCAGGGGTGGTCTGGCCGCCCCAGGCACCCCCTCGGTCTCTCCTTCCTCCTATATATTGCCTCTGATATAGAAACCCTAAGTACCCGATCAAAATTCCACGAAAGATTCTGTAGCCGCCGTCATGTCCATCCCTAGACCGGGAGGGATCTGAAGCTCTTCTCGGCACCCTGCCGGAGAGGGGAATTCACCCTAGAGGCCTTCTTCATCATCATGCAAGCCTCCGGTGTGATGCGTGAGTAGTTCATCTCTGGACTACAGGTCCATGTAGTAGCTAGATGGCTGGTTCTCCTCCTTTGTGCTTTCATGTTTAGATCTTGTGAGCTCCGTTCATGATCAAGATCATCTATTTGTAATCCATACATGTTGTGTTTGCGAGGATCCGATGGATATTGAGATGCTATTTCAGATTGATTATTGATTCTATCATGTCTTTGTTATTTGTGATCTTGCATGCTTTCCATTGTTAGTAGCTATCTTGGCCAAGTCGATGCTAGCAACTTCAAGAGTTAGTATTTATGCTCGATAGTGGGTTCATGCCTCTGGTAATCTGGGGAAGTGACAGAAATCTCTAAGGTACTAGATGTGCTATTGCTACTAGGGAGAAAACAACAACCCTTTGTTCATAGAACAATCGTATTGTTTACTTTACACGCAATTCGTAAAGCAATAATCTGTTGCTTGCAACTTAATACTGGAGGGGGTTCGGATGATAACCTGAAGGTGGATTATTAGTCATAGATGTAGTTGGATGACGGTTTTGTATAATGTTGTAATGCCCAATCAAGTCTCAAAGGAGTCAAGATGATTAGTATATGCTTGTATGCTTTCTCGATGTTTGTCAATTGCCCCGCTGTAATTTGTTCACCTAGCATGTTATCTATCTTAAGGAGAGCCACCTCTAGTGAACTATGGACCCCGGTCCTTTCTTTTATATTCAATCTACAAATTGTTTACTGTTTTGTGTTTACTTTCTACAAACTATTACTTCCTTCCATTCGATACGTTTAATCCTTTGTTTTCAGCAAAACCGGTGAGATTGACAAACCTCATGGCAAGTTGGGGGCAAAGTTCTGTGGTTGTGTTGTGCAGGTCTCCACGTTGCTGCTGGCACCGGTAGTGCGCCCTGCCAACGTTCAGCTAGCTACACCTTTGGGGTGTTTCCTTGCTCCTACTGGATTGATAACCTTGGTTTCATACTAAGGGAAAACTTGCTGCTATGCTCATCATACCTTCCTCTTGGGGTTCCCCAATGAGCTCGATATATTTTGGGCCATCAACAACTTTTTCTGGCACCGTTGTCGGGGACTGAAGAACAAGAAGAAGCTCCCACGTCAACCACGCGCCAGCAATGTGTACTTGAATAGTACTCGCAGTAGCACCTGGGTATTTAATATTAGATCGGTTGCTAATATATGTAACTCGAATCAGGGGCTACGGAACATGCGACCACTAGCAAGGGGTAAGGTCAAGATGCGTGTTGGCAATGGATCAAGAGTTGATGTGATCGCCATCGGAACGCTGCCTCTCCACCTACCATCGGGATTAGTGATAAATCTAAACAATTGTTATTTGGTGTCTGCACTAAGCATGAACATTGTATCCGAATCATGTTTAATACGAAGTGGTTATTTATTTAAGTCCGAAAACAATGGTTATTCGATTTATATGAATGATATCTTTTATGGTCATGCACCTATGATGAATGGTTTATTTCTGTTGGATCTCGATAATAGTGTTACGCATATTCATAATGTTGATGCTAAAAGGATTAAACTTGATGATGATCACTATCGTCTAGGTCATATTGGTGTTAAACACATGAAGAAACTCCATTCTGATGGACTTTTGGAATCACTTGATTTTGAATCATTTGGTACATGTGAGCCATGCCTTATGAGTAAGATGACTAGAACGCCGTTTTTCGGTTCAATGGAACGGGCGTCAGATTTATTGGAAATGATACATACAGATGTATGTGGTCCAATGAGTGTGTCGGCGCGAGGTGGATATCATTATTTTGTCAGTTTCATGGATGATTTGAGTAGATACAGGTATATCTATTTGATGAAACACAAGTCTGAAACCTTTGAAAAGTTTAAGGAATTTAAGGAAGTGGAAAATCATCATAATAGAAAGATTAAATTTCTGCAGTCTGATCGTGGAGGTGAATATCTTAGTTACGAGTTTAGCACGCACATTAGAGATTGTGGAATAGTTTCACAACTCACACCTGCCGGAACACCACAACGTAATGGTGTGTTGGAACGTCGTAATCGTACTTTATTGGATATGGTTCGATCTATGATGTCTCTGACTGACTTGCCACTATCATTTTGGGGTTATGCACTGGAAACCGTTGCATTCACTTTAAATCGAGCACCGTCTAAATCCGTTGAAATGACACCGTATGAATTATGGTTTGGAAACAAACCTAAGCTGTCATTTCTTAAAGTTTGGGGTTGTGATGTTTATGTGAAGAAACTTCAACCTGATAAACTCGAACCCAAAGCGGAAAAATGCGTCTTCATAGGATACTGATACATTGCAAATGTATCTATAATTTTTGATGTTCCATGCTTAGTTTTATCCACTTTCTTGTGTTTTGTTCCAACTTTGGAGTACTTTTCATATGATTTCTTGGACTAACCTATTAACAAGAGCCACAGTGCCAGCTGCCTGTTTTCTGCTATTTTTGGTTCCAGGAAAGTCAGAAAATGAATATTCTCGGAATTGGACGGGACAAAAGCCAAAGTGCCTATTTTTCGAAAGGGATCAAGTGCCAGAATACGAGACGGAGAGGGGCCAGGGGCCGGCCACACCACCTGGCCGCGCGGCCAGGCCTGGACCGCGCCAGGGGGTGGTGTGGTGGCTCCCGGCACCCCCTCGGCCTCTCCTTCCGCCTATAAGATGCCCTCGGGACGAAAATCCTAAGTACCCGATCAAAAATCCACGAAAGAGTTTGTAGCTGCCGTCATCTCCATCCCTAGATCGGGAGGGATCTGAAGCTCTTCCCGGCACCCTGCCGGAGAGGGGAATTCACCCTGGAGGCCTTCTTCATCACCATGCAAGCCTCCGGTGTGATGCGTAAGTAGTTCATCCTTGGACTACGGATCCATGTAGTAGCTAGATGGCTGGTTTCTCCTCCTTTGTGCTTTCATGTTTAGATCTTGTGAGCTCCGTTCATGATCATGATCATCTATTTGTAATTCATACACGTTGTGTTTGCGGGGATCCAATGGATATTTAGATGCTATTTTAGATTGATTATTGATTCTATCATGTCTTTGTTATTTGAGATCTTGCATGCTTTCCGTTGTTAGTAGCTATCTTGGCCAAGTAGATGCTAGCAACTCCAAGAGTTAGTATTTATGCTCGATAGTGGGTTCATGCCTCCGTAACTGGGAAGTGATGAAATCTCTAAGGTACTAGATGTGTTGTTGCTACTAGGGAGAAAACAACAATCCTTTGTTCATAGAACAATCGTATTGTTTACTTTACACGCAGTTCGTAAAGCAATAATTTGTTGCTTGCAACTTAATACTGGAGGGGGTTCGGATGATAACCTGGAGGTGGATTATTAGTCATAGATGCAGTTGGATGGCGGTCTATGTATTATGTTGTAATGCCCAATCAAGTCTGAAAGGAGTCAAGATGATTAGTATATGCATGTATTGCTTTCTCGGTGTTTGTCAATTGCCCCGCTGTAATTTGTTCACCCAGCATGTTATCTATTTAAGGAGAGCCACCTCTAGTGAACTATGGATCCCGATCTTTGTCTTTTACATACAATCTATAAACTGTTTCTGCTTTGTGTTTACTTTCTGCAAACTTATACTTCTTTCCATTTGATACGTTTAATCCTTTGTTTCCCATAAAACACGGTGAGATTGACAACCTCATCGCAAGTTGGGGACAAAGTTCTGTGGTTGTTTTGTGCAGGTCTCCACGTTGCTACTAGCATCGGTAGTGCGCCCTGCCAAAGCTTAGCTAGTAACACCTTTGGGGTGTTTCCTTGCTCCTACTGGTTCGATTAAACCTTGGTTTCATAACTGAGGGAAAACTTACTGTTGTGCTCATCGTACCTTCCTCTTGGGGTTCCCAACAAGCTCTACGTTGAAAGTCGAGCGCATCAAGATTTTCTAGCGCCGTTGCCGGGGAGTCAAGGACATCTTCACAAGGGGAGTCCCTCATAACCAATCTATTTACTTTGTTGTTTTTGTTTTGCGTAGTTTTCTTTTTTTGCTTTGTTTGCTTGTTTTGTTATTCAAAAACACACAAAAATAGTTTTACTAGTTTGCTTTCTTTATCAAAAACACAAAAAAATTAAGTCTCCTATAGTTGTCACCTCTTCCTTAGCTCACCATGTTGATCCCTACATTCACCTTGAAAGACCTTTCAATTGGTAGTGGTTCTATAATTGGGAAAGATAATATTGAAGAATTCTTTAATCATGTTAGCAAACATGAAGATACAGAGGATAGATCCCTTGTAGAACTTGCTCCAAATTATGAGATTACTGCAGCTTCTTTAATTCACATGTTAGAAGCTAGGTTTGTTAACCTCAACCCTTAATGCAAGTAATATTTCTTAAGCTTAAAGAAATTGAAGACCCTGAAAAGAGGGATTTTATTCTAGAAACTTTGTTTAAGGAGTTCTATGATGTTGCCAAGGAAGCTAGAAAAGTCTTTGAACGTTTCAATATGCTAGGCTCATGTGTAGATGTTGTTGGTACACGAGAAAAGATGAACAAAACCGAACCTAATGGGGAGGAACCTAAGATACCAATACCCTGTAAACTAGTAGCAATGCATGATGCCATAGAAAAGAATCTTGATCGGATTGTTCCTGCAAACCCTTTTGATGAGAATAGTGAACCTAAGAGCATTGAGAGAGGATCCTCTAGAACTTATTTGGATGATATACCTTGCCTTGTTGAAAATGTTTATGGTATTGATCTTAATGCTTCTTCATTTGAGAACACTTGATTCTTTCTTTGCCTCTTATGCCTAACTTAAAGGCGTTAAAGAAAAGTACTTGTTGGGAGATAACCCAAGAGTTTTAGTTGAGTCTTGGAAGTTATTACTTCAGTAATAACCTCTCCTTATCCTTTTTATTTGCTTTTTGTGCCAAGAGTAACCTCTAATGAGAGTGAAGTAATGATTGGGAAAGTTGCTGTCCCAAAACAGATTTTTGTGCTTGACCATAAAAATTCCAGAGAGAGCTCTGTACGTCGGATTGAGCTGTAATTTTTTTTTCTTCTGCCCCAGGTTGTTATCTAACTTTTGTTAGTTCAACACTTTTTTATTTGAGCAACAGAAGGTATTCGAAAAAATTCGCCTTTACCTGCTGGTCTGTTTTGACAGATTTCTACCATTTTCTGCATTTGATTCTTATTAGTTCCTTCTTGAGTTCCTTTGGGGAATTGAGATTTTTGAGGGAAGTGCTACAGTAGCTAGTGTTCTAATGGATTAGAACTGAACCTTGAGACTTATTCATCTTAAGTGCACTAATGTTGCTAATGAGATTGTGTGAAGTTTTGTATGAAGGAAAAAATTTCAGGTGTATGGAAGGAATGAGTAATAAGATGAAGTATGGACTAAAGCGCAAGCTTGGGGATTGTAACTACCTCAGACCCTACGCTCTAAGTTCAAGCCTGGATGAACCGGAAGTGGTTAAAATAGTACAGCGGGGGCCCAGGGGCCACCCACGTGTAGACCCGTCGGCCGTCCTAACCACTTCCAAGACATCGGGACAAGAGCGAGCGGCATAGGCAACAGGCGAAGAGATCAAATACATACACAAGTGATTATGTATGCAAGCTACCATACAACAATTCTCAGAGCCATTCCATCTAAAAGAAATAGAAATATTGCAACGCCATACGGCAAGATCCAAATATCCTAGATAGAGATAATAGTTTAGAATAGCTCCTCATACATCAACCATCAGAGTATCAGGCGGAAGCAGAAAACAAGATCCGAGTACGGATAAGAAGCAAATCGGCATAAGATGCCACATAAATAAACATATCCCGCCCACAGATCTCGCGGATCCCCATCCCCGGAATCTCTACACCGAGTGATCGTTGCCAACATCATCTGTCTCCTCCACCCAGTATCCATATTGCGAATACACCTGTTCATCTGAATCAAACAATTTATCGTGTGAGACCCTAGGGGTACTCAGCAAGTCTTTATGCCTCTAAAGGGGACATAACCTGGGGTGACGCAATTGCAGCAAAAGATAATAACTAACAAGTCTATAGATACTCGCTAACCATCCGCCTAACCAATGATAGACGGATGTTCGTTAATTAGAAACAACAGTTATAACAATATAAAGTAACAGATCCATCCTCCTTCTCGCTTACCAACGAGAAAGCGGATGAACAACCCATCTGTTGGCAGTTTTATTAACCATTCCATGAGTATTGCACTATTTACTAGTCAGGTATATAGTCAATTAAAAGCGGTACTTTAGCTATACTTGTCTATGATCGAGAAACTATGCTCCAAGTCGTCCATAACCGCGGACACGGCTTTCAGAAAGATTTACCCTGCAGGGGTGCACAAATAGCAACACACACTCGATCAACCTCGGAAAAACCAACTCAAAACCCTACGAGGCATTCACGACAAAGCGATCACAGGATTCATAAAATATTTCAGGGGGCCACCGCAATAAGCTACCCGCAACGAAGTTGGCCGGCTCCGGAACGGACCCAGGGTTTGTGTGGACGGCGGTAAACGACTGGGAACCCGAAAGTGTGACTGGGCTTGTTGATACAGCGAAAACGTGTCACGATCCAAAACAGTACAGGTGCTCCACGCACAATCGTAAATAAAGCAGTAAAGCATGGCATAAGTACAGGATAGTAATAAACCCCAAACTAGTTGTGGCCCCAAGAAATAGAAATGAATCAAGTTCTGGCTCAGGGGGGTCCATAAGGCCTCCCGGATGTGGATAGTGCAAATAGTCAAGGAACATGAATCAAGTACTCGGGGTCCTACGGGACACAAGTGAGCATGAAAAACCAAATAACAGATATTGCTCACCGGTGCCTCTTTCATTAGTTATCCCATTTCTACTCAGGTTAAGTTGTTTAGGTACCTCGTTATCCATCATACACTCACATACCCTACACATGTTGTTCTATGACTCGCATGGCTCAAACAACTCCTGTAGTAATGGCTCATGGGATGGAGGAACAAGCTTCAGTGGGTTTTAAAAGTAAAGGCTATGCAGTACTTGGGATTCAATTTAATGCAATCGCGACTCAATGATGCAAGAATAAGATAGAGGCAATAGGTACTATATGTATGCAAGCATGTGGTAGTGCTTGCCTGGTAGCTCAGTTGAAGCGAGAGATGGATCTGGGTAGTACTCACAGGATTTCGGTATTTTCCCGCTTTCGGCCTATTCGAAAGAAGAACCAAACAAACAAGGACCAACATAAATAAAGTGCCAACCATATGAATAAAATGCAACAAGCAAACAAGTATGCCATGATGAATGATGCACAATTTACATGGCAATAATGTAGCATGGCATGGTGAGGTGTGCGGTACAAGAATAAAGCATTTTATTAAGTTTTAGTCATGTTTTGCTCCCATATAACTTGTTGTACACTTAATATTTATATGATGCATGCTGCAATTCAGAACATGGAATGCATAGTTTGAACGGTCTCGTCGCGCTGATCGATTTAGACATATTATTTATTAAATTTGGAGTTATAGATTTAAAGTTATTAATTAATTAAGAAAAGGCATTTTTAATGCAATTAAACAATTTCGAAAATGTAAAATAGTCAAACATTATTTTGGATGGCAGATTTGAATTCCTCACATTTTTCTGATTCAAAAACATATATTATTTGTATTATTTGAAATTACAAATTAAAAGTTATTAAAAACAGAATTTAAATTCATATTTAAACATTTTCTGAAATTGTTTTATTAAAACAGATACAGACAGATACTTTTTATACTCAGAGGGATCTAGCCACAGTCATGCACATGTGTGGGTGGGTGCTGTCTACGGAACGACGCTACCGAGACTTTTTCTCTCACGAGCGCAGCCTTGCTTGATCGGTGGCCCGGCTCGAAGGGCCCACGCGCCAGCAGGTGAGAGGGGACCTACCACGCGGCACAGCTGGGGGGCGTGGGTTTAGAAACGGAAAAGCGCGGTCCCTTTTTGTAAAAAGGACACAGGCGATGGCATGTGGGACCTGGTGGAGCGCGGGTTAAGCTAGCAAAAAGGTGGGGGGGTATTTGCAAAGTTGCCAACATTTACTGTTTTTCTTCCTGGCACTTGTCTGACGAAATTGACAGCGCACACCACGCGTCGCTGCGGGGGGATCGATCTCGCGATCGATCGCTCACGCGCAGGCGACGATGACCAAAGCGGCTAGAAGGGGTTGGTGAGAGGATCTGCTACGCGGACGAGGTGAAACTTCTATGGCACACAGCAGCCAGTCGCACGTGAACGCTATGCAGAAAGAGCGTTCGACCATTGATCCGGCGAGTATAGGAAACAAAGAGGGACGAGAGGTTGTCAGGGGGAAACGGGGGCTCACCGCGAGGTTGATGGTGGTGGTGGAACAGAGAGGAGCGCAGCCGATCGCCGGAGGCGCAGGCGCTCCACGGCTAGGGTTTCGTCGATGTCGTCGGCGTGCAGCAGGTACAGGATGGTCTCCTCCTCCACGTTGTTCACAGGCGCGACGCCGGGGTCCTCCTTGCCCTCCTCGATAGCCCAAGCACCACGCTCGCCGCCTTGATCTAGTGGTGGACGTCGACACCGATGGTGAGGCTGTCGGGGATGGAAGAGAAGGGTGTAGCAGGGGAGATGGGGAAGGAGCTGCAGCGCAGGGCCTGGGGAAGGATCTGGGGTGGCTGCACGTTAGGGGAGGGGGTGGAGATAAGGACAGGGTGAGAGAGGGGGTGTCGTGGGGCTCGGGTGGAGAAAAGGTGGCTCGGCCACCTTTTCTTTCTCTCCTCCTCACGTGCTCGATGTGGGAAGGGGCCAGGGCAGGGTGGCTACGGCTGGGCCCAACAGAGGAAAGGAGAGGCTCGGTTGTGGGGCCTCTTTGGCAGGGGGAGAGAGAGAGAAGAGGGGAGGCTCGGGTAGGGCTGGAGAGGGGTGGCTCGGGTTAGAGAGAAAGGGTGGTATGGGTGTGGTTAGCTAGGGTAGGAGGGGGTAGATGGGGGTGGTGCCTCGGCATGGTGAGTTCGAGCATGGGGTGGTGGTGAGGTTAGGGGTACCTTGGCCAAGTGCAAGATCAAGCAAGGGTGAGAGGAGATGGTTAGAGGGTGAGGGTCTTGATGCCCATGGCAAGGAATCTAAGACCAAGATGAGGAGGTTTGAGAGAGAAAAGGGAAGCTCACAAAAGAAAGGATCCACTCAAAAACAAAGGAAACCAAAGGAGAACAAGATGGTGGTGATTGTTGCATGGCCCATGCATATTTATTAAGTGCCATGTTTAATCTTGTGAAAACAAAATAACATCTCATGGCCTTGATTCACATGCATTCCAAAAATATGGATCTAGGGCCAAACCAAAAGAATTAAAAGGATGTTCCATGTGGGGTAGATGAAGATGCTCAAATTTGAATATAATTTGGACATGCTAGTGTGTATATTCCACTAGGTGTATAATATCCTCAACAATATTCCAACATGAGCAACTATTCCAAAACAACCCATATGGAAGCTAGAAAAAGGGGTACCACTCACAAGGCATGCAAAGGTGGCTCCACATATCAATAATGTGAAAACAACATGATGCTAGTGTGAGAGCATGTGGAAATAGAAGTGGATCCATCCCAACCCACATGAGCTAGAGGTAAACCAAATAAGCTGCAAAGCTCACATATAGTTGGATGGTGGAATTATGGGGTGGTGACAAAGAAAGGTGGTGGAGTTAATAAAATATATGCCCCCAACTCAACTTGGGCATCAAGCATTTATCAAGAACCAACTACAATATATCAAGAGGCAAATACAATTAATAGTGCATAGAGATGAGAGCCAAATGAAAAAGGATTTTATATGATGCTCAAATGCAAGGTGGCATGATGACATGAGCATGATATAATTATGATGCAATAATTATATGTAGGAAGTAGCAATTATATTACTAGACCATGTAGCATTACAGATGTTAGACAGATGGGATGCTACAACTCTCCCCCACTAAACAGGAATCTCGCCCCGAGATTCTAGGAAGAAGAAGAAGACACGAAGAGGGTGGGATACTTGGCACGAAGCTCATCCTCGCGTTCCCAAGTGGCTTCATCAACGGAATGGTGCGACCACTGCACCTTGCAGAACTTGATGGACTTGTTGCGAGGCCTTCTTTCTGCGACTTCTAGAATTTTTATGGGGTGTTCTTGATAAGACAGATATTCTTGGAGATTGATGAGTTCATGGTCCACGGTCCTGCCGGGATCCTTAAAGCACTTCTTGAGTTGAGAGATATGGAAAACATCATGGACCTTGAGTTTTTCAGGGAGCTCAAGAGCATAAGCGACTTCTCCTCTTTTTCCACGAACTTTGAAAGGACCGATGTATCTAGGAGCCAGCTTTCCTTTGATACCAAAATGGTGTGTGCCTCTCATGGGAGTGACATGAAGGTAAACGAGATCACCCGGGACATACTCCATGTCCGTAAGTGTGCATTACATAGTTGCTCTTCTGGCAACTTTGAGCAACCTTCAGATTTTCAAGAATGATGTGAACCTTCTCCTCCGCTTGAGTTACAATGTCGGAGCCAAACAATGTTCTTTCACCTGCGCCCGACCAACCAATCGGAGTTCTGCATTTGCGTCCATAGAGAACCTCAAATGGTGCCATCTTTAGACTCTTCTAGAAGCCGTTGTTGTAAGAGAATTCAGCATAAGGAAGGCATTCTTCCCACCTCATGCCGAAAGAGATGAGCAAGCATGGAGCATATCTTCTAGAATCTGATTGATCCTTTCAACTTGTCCTTGCGACTGAGGATGGTAAGCCGTGCTGAAGTTCAACTTTGTTCCCAAAGCATTTTGGAAACTTCCCCAGAACTTGGAAGTGAAGATGCTTCCACGGTCTGAACTGATCTCAAGAGGAACCCCATACAGAGAGACAATTCTGTTGATATAGAGCTCCGCCAACTGAATTGCCGAAATTGTTTCCTTGACGGGAAAGAAGTGAGCCACTTTAGAAAGCCTGTCGATGACAAGAAAGATTGCATTGTTGCCCTTCTGCGACCTTGGAAAACCAGTTATGAAGTCCATCTCTACTTTCTCCCATTTCCATTCTGGAGGCTTCAATGGCTGTAGAAGACCGGAAGGTTTCTGATGGATGCTTTAACTCATGCGTACATCACACTCGAGACATACTTGGCACAATATCGCTTTCAACCTGTGCCACCAATCTGGTTTTCAAGTCCATGTACATCTTAGTGCTGCCAGGTGGATAGAAAGAATGTAATCATGCGCCTCCTTGAGAACTTGCTCTCTTAAACCCGGGTAGTTCGGAACAAACATCCGGTGTTCAAAGAAAAGAGCGCCTTGGTCGTCGATGTGGAAGGACTCATACTTCGGAAGCTGAATGTTGGAGATGATCTTTTTAGTGTAAGGATCACCAAGTTGAATGGAGCGAACTTTTTCTTCCAAGAGAGGGTTGCCAGAAGGTTCAGAAGATACCCTTGATCCACAATTTCAAGGTTGAGCTGACGGAATTCCTCGCACAAGAGAGGATATTGTTCTTCCACCATGAGGTTGTTGACATAAGCTTTTCGGCTGAGAGCATCGGCCATCACATTAGCTTTGCCCGGAGTGTAGTTGATGGTCAGATCGAAATCATTAATTGCTTCAATCCACCTCCTCTGACGAAGGTTGAGATCAGGTTGTGTGAAGATATACTTCAGACTCTTGTGATCAGAAAAGATTTCACAACGGTTGCCAAGCAAATAGTGCCTCCATATTTTCAAAGCAAAGACAATCCATGAAGTTCAAGGTCATGTGTTGGATAGTTGAGCTCATGCATCTTCAACTGTCGAGAGGCATAAGCAACAACTTGTTTTTCTTGCATAAGGACCGCACCCAATCCTTGCAAGGAGGCGTCACAGAATATCTGGAAAGGCTTTGATGTATCTGGAGGAATCAAGACTGGTGTGGAAGTGAGCTTCTCTTTGAGGGTTTCAAAGCTTGCTTGACATGTAGGAGACCAAAGGTATTTCTTGCCTTTCTTGAGGAGATCGGTAAGAGGCTTCGCAATCTTCGAGAAATTCTGAATAAAGCAACGACAGTAACTAGCCAAACCAAGGAAACTCCGGACTTCTTTGACATTTATGGGTGGAAGCCAGTCAACAATTGTCCGAATAGTTTCTGGGTTGATGGCAATGCCCTTGGCAGAGATGACGTGACCAAGGTAGGTGACTTTAGGCAACCAGAACTCACACTTGGAGAACTTTGCATACAGGCGGTTCTCATGAAGCTTGTTTAGGACACACCGAAGGTGTTCTTCATGTTCTTCCTTTGACTTAGAATAGACTAGGATGTCATCCAGATAGACCACAACGAACTTATCAAGATACTCCATGAAAACCGAGTTCATAAGCCTCGAGAAGGTGTCAGGTGCGTTGGTGAGACCGAAACACATGACCGTGTACTCGTACAGGCCATAGCAGGTGGTGAAAGCTGTTTTGGGGACATCTTCCTTGCGAATCTTGATTTGATGATATCCACTTCTCAAATCTAGCTTAGAGAATACCACAGCTCCAGCTAGCTGGTCGAAGAGATCATTAATCCGTGGAAAGGGATATTTATTCTTGATGGTTTTAGCATTGAGAGCCCGATAGTCAACACAAAGTCTATCAGTCTTGTCTCGCTTCTTCACAAAGATGGTTGGGATACCCCAAGAAGAAGTACTGTGCTGAATGAAACCCAACTTCTCTTGTTCATCAAGCTGGCGTTTGAGTTCAGCCAATTCAGCAGGACCCATTTTATAAGGCCGCTTGGAGATATGAGCGGTTCCAGGTTCAAGCTCAATCACAAACTCGACCTCTCGGTCAGGAGGCATACCTGGCAACTCTTCAGGAAAAACATCTGGGAACTCACCATCGGAACACTCAATAGCCTCCATAGCATCATTATTCAGAGCCGCCAAAGAGAAAAGCTGAATAGCAGGAGTCGACTTGGAGAATAGACTATATGGCCTTGAGGATTTTCGAGAAACCGAGGCTCAGACAATCAATCACAGCTGCATTTGCTATTAACCAATCCATGCCCAAGATAACATCAATGTCAGAATTGCCCAGAATAATTAAGGAAGCCGGAAACGAAGAGCCACCAATCTCAATTTGATTGCCATGGCTGATATGAGCAGCCCTCATGTTTGACCCAGGAGATTGTACCACAAGATGATGCAATAGAGGACCCATAGCCAGATCATGCTCATGTGCAAACTTGTGAGAAACAAAAGAATGTGAAGCACTAGAATCAAACAAAACTCGTGCAGGGACTGAGTTAACGAGAAGCGTACCCATCACAACTCCAAGTGCATGCTCACCTTGAGCGACGTTGACACAGTTGGCACGAGCAACAGTGGACCTGGGCTTGGTGTTGATGTTGAGAGCCCGAGGTGGAGGTGCACGAACCATAGAAGAACTTGCTGCAGGTCTTGGAGGTGGTGGAGGAAGAGCTTTGTTGTTCATGGGACAACTCCAATGTTGATGCCCAGTGTTCCCACAAGTGTAACAAGCACCAGGTGGACGTGGAGCAGCATAGCCAGGGACTCCGCTAGGCGCTCCAGGGTATTTGTGGTTGTAGCCACTAGGAGCCGCGATGAAGGAGTTTGGTGGCCTTGCCGCGTAGCTTGAAGGTCTTGGTGGAGCCGGGAGCGGCGGTGCGGTATTAGGGACCCACATGCGGCGCTTAGAAGGAGCTGTCATAGCTGAAGAGCTTGCTGCGTCATGGCTGTGTTTCTTGGACTCCTCAAACACTTGCCTACTTGCTTCTTCCTGCAGAGTTGTATGTTGGAGTTCTAGAAAAGTCCCTGGCCTTGCATGAGTGATTGCATATTTGATAGATGCATTGAGCCCTTGCCTGAACCTCTTTTGCTTCTTCTTGTCATCAGAGATCTCATCGCCACTATACCGAGAAAGATTCATGAAGTTTCTGATATAGGTATTGACATTGTCATTGCCCTGCTTAAGGTAAACACTTCCTTCATCCTTTCCATGACAATTTCTGACAGATATTGCTCTTTGAAAGCCCCAGTGAACTGCTCCCAAGTAGGCTGAAAACCAGAGTGGTTTGCCTTCAGGTAATTTTCCCACCATAGAGTTGCGTCTCCCTTCAGAAGGTGAGTGGCACATTTTACCCATTCTTGCTCAGGAACATCAGTAGTCATCAGCAACCTTGACATCTCACGCAACCAATCATCAGCATCTAGTGGTTGATCAGACACCTCAAAGTGGCGCGGGTTGAACTTCAGAAAACTCTTGATGTCTCCTCGCTTGGGAGGTGGAGGTAGCGGAACAAACTCATTCCTCCTGACACTTTCTTCAAATCGCTGCTAGTTCTGCTGCATTGCTCCCAAGGCATTAGCAATACTTGCCAGCCCCCGCCTCAGGTGGTATGTCCTCCTTAGAACGGCGTGGAGGTGCCATCCTGTGATTGATATAAAACTCAAGTCAGTACCATAATGGAGAATAATAATAATCCAAAATAGTACCAAAATGGAATTAACCAAGATTAAAGGATACAAATTACTAAGATGATATTAAAATATCAACAAAGTTCAAAGCACCTAGAAGATATTAAGCATATCGCACACGACTGAACAAGGAGTGTGGTACACAAAACTATCAAAGAAAAATTTTCTGCAAATTTCGGTATTAAAATACCACTATATGCGCAAAACCACTTAACGAATCAAGATTAGTAACTCTACCAATTCAATATACAAGAGCGAATGATAAAAGTAGTGGTATGGTCGCGACTCCATCCCGCACTCAAATCATTACTCCGCACATGAACAAGTAAAACACATATCCCAACTCCCATTCTTCTTGAACCTAAAGATTAGCAACTTTGGAAAACAAACACCCCTAACAAGATAGCGTCGGGTAACAAAGAGTAAGACAGATCGCGTCGGTATACAACGAATCAGATAGATCGCATCGGTTTACAAAAGCTTGTCGATATGGAATGTACCGACATTTGATAACCAAAAGACAGATAGCGACAACAAGTTGGATGCAACAGATAGACAAGGAATTACACACACAACCTATGGTACTACGGAACCCAGAACACGTGAATCCTAGTTTGAATTTTAAAAGAGGATTGAAAACGTTACACTTCCTTACCAGAAAAGGGTGGGTGGGTGGGTAAGAAGAAAAATGGAAGCAGTCCTACTCTCACGTTTTGTATTTCCCTAGTATACATAGCTACCAAAATATTTGCTAGACTGACAACGACCATTTGGCTGAGACCACAAGGGCGGATGGCTCGATACCAATTGTAACTACCTCGGACCCTACGCCTAAGTTCAAGCTGGATGAACCGAAGTGGTTAAAATAGTACAATGGGGCCCAGGGCCACCCATGTAGACCCGTCGGCCGTCTAACCACTTCCAAGACATCGACAAGAGCGAGCGTGAGGCAACAAAGTAACAGATCAAATACATACACAAGTGAGTATGTATGCAAGCTACCATACAACAGTTCTCAGAGCCATTCCATCTAAAAGAAATAGAAATATTGCAACGCCATACGGCAAGATCCAAATATCCTAGATAGAGATAATAGTTTAGGATAGCTCCTCATACATCAACCATCAGAGTATCAGGCGGAAGCGGAAAACAAGATCCGAGTAGGGATAAGAAGCAAATCGGCATAAGATGCCACATAAATAAACACATCCCGCCCATAGATCTCGCAGATCCCCATCCCCGGAATCTCTACACCGAGTGATCGTTACAACATCATCTGCCTCTCCACCCAAAGATCCATATTAGAATACACTGCTCATCCGAATCAAACAATTTATCGTGAGACCCTAGGGTACTCAACAAGTCTTTATGCCTCTAAAGGGACATAACTGGGTGACGAATTGCAGCAAAAGATAATAACTAACAAGTCTATAGATACCGCTAACCATCCGCCTAACCAATGATAGCGGATGTCCGTTAATTAGAAACAACAGTTATAATAAAGATAAAGTAACAGATCCATCCTCCTTCTCGCTACCAACGAGAAAGCGATTTAACAACCCATCCGTTGGCAGTTTTATTAACCATTCCATGAGTATTGCACTATTTACTAGTCAGGTATATAGTCAATTAAAAGCGGTACTTTAGTTATACTTGTCTATGATCGAGAAACTGTGCTCCAAGGCGTCCATAACCACCGACACGGCTTTCAGAAAGATTTACCCTGCAGGGGTGCACAAATAGCAACACACACTCGATCAACCTCGGAAAAACCAACTCAAAACCCAACGAGGCATTCACGACAAAGCGATCACAGGATTCATAAAATATTTCAGGGGGCCACCGCAATAAGCTTCCCACAACGAAGTTGGCCGGCTCCAGAACGGACCCAGGGTTTGTGTGGACGGCGGTAAACGACTGGGAACCCAAAAGTATGACTGGGCTTGTTGATACAGCGAAAACGTGTCACGATCCAAAACAGTACAGGTGCTCCACGCACAATCGTAAATAAAGCAGTAAAGCATGGCATAAGTACATGATAGTAATAAAACCCCAAACTAGTTGTGGCCCCAAGAAATAGAAATGAATCAAGCTCTGGCTCTGGGGGGTCCATAAGGCCTCCCGGATGTGGATAGTGCGAATAGTCAAGGAACAGGAATCAAGTACTCGGGGTCCTACGGGACACAAGTGAGCATGAAAAACCAAATAACAGATATTGCTCACCGGTGCCTCTTTCATTAGTTATCCCATTTCTACTCAGGTTAAGTTGTTTAGGTACCTCGTTATCCATCAGACACTCACATACCCTACACATGCTGTTCTACGACTCGCATGGCTCAAACAACTCCTGTAGTAATAGCTCATGGGATGGAGGAACAAGCTTCAGTGGGTTTTAAAAGTAAAGGCTATGCAGTACTTGGGATTCAATTTAATGCAATCGCGACTCAATGATGCAAGAATAAGATAGAGGCAATAGGTACTATATGTATGCAAGCATGTGTTAGTGCTTGCCTGGCAGCTCAGTTGAAGCGAGAGCGGATCCGTAATACTCTGGATTCTGGTATTTTCCACGCCGACGTCTATTCGAAAGAAGAACCAAACAAACAAGGGCCAACATAAATAAAGTGCCAAGCATATGAATAAAATGTGATAAGCAAACAAGTATGCCATGATGAATGATGCACAATTTACATGGCAATAATGTAGCATGGCATGGTGAGGTGTGCGGTACAAGAATAAAGCATTTTATTAAGATTTAGTCATGTTTTGCTCCCATATAACTTGCTGTACACTTAATATTTATATGATGCATGCTGCAATTCAGAACATGGAATGCATAGGTAGAACGGGCTCGTCGCGCTGATCGATTTAGACATATTATTTATTAAATTTGGAGTTATAGATTTAAAGTTATTAATTAATTAAGAAAAGGCATTTTTAATGCAATTAAACAATTTCGAAAATGTAAAATAGTCAAACATTATTTTGGATGGCAGATTTGAATTCCTCACATTTTTATGATTCAAAAACATATATTATTTGTATTATTTGAAATTACAAATTAAAAGTTATTAAAAACAGAATTTAAATTCATATTTAAACATTTTCTGAAATTGTTTTATTAAAACAGATACAGACAGACCACGCCATGCATGTGGGTCCATCTGTCAGGCGAAACGACGCTGAGACTTTTCTCACAGACGCAAGCGCGAGCCGCTGCCACTGATCGGTGGGCCCGGCTCTCGAGCGGGCCCACGCGCCAGCGGGTGAGAGGGGACCTGCCACGCGGCACAGCTGGGGGGCGCGGGTTTAGAAACGGAAAAGCGCGGTCCCTTTTTGTAAAAAGGACACAGGCGATGGCATGTGGGACCTGGTGGAGCGCGGGTTAAGCCAGCAAAAAGGTGGGGGGGTATTTCCAAAGTTGCCAACGCGCATCGCTTTTTCTTCCCGGCACTTGTCGACGAATCGACGGCGGCGACGCTGGCGTTACTACGGGGATCGATCGCGATCGATCGTCAAGGCAAGCCGCATTTACGCACCAAAGCGGCTAGAAGGGGTTGGTGAGAGGATCTGCTACGCGGACGAGGTGAAACTTCTATGGCGCACAGCAGGCAGTCGCATGTGAATGCTATGCACAGAGAGCGTCCGACCGTTGATCCGGCGAGTACAGGAAGCAAAGAGGGACAAGAGGTTGTCAGGGGGAAACGAGGGCTCACCGGGAGGCTGATGGTGGTGGTGGAACGGAGAGGAGCGCAGCCGATCGCCGGAGGCGCAGGCGCTCCGCGGCTAGGGTTTTGTCGGTGTCGTCAGCGTGCAGCAGGTACAGGACGGTCTCCTCCTCGACGCCGTTCACAGGGGCGACGCCGGGGTCCTCCTTGCCCTCCTCGACAGCCCAAGCACCACGCTCACCGCCTTGATCTAGTGGTGGACGTCGACACCAATGGTGAGGCTGTCGGGGATGGAAGAGAAGGGTGTAGCAGGGGAGATGGGGAAGGAGCTGCGGCGCAGGGCCTGGGGAAGGATCTGGGGTGGCTGCACATTAGGGGAGGGGGTGGAGATAAGGACGGGGTGAGAGAGGGGGGTGCCGTGGGGCTTGGGTGGAGAAAAGGTGGCTCAGCAACCTTCTCTTTCTCTCCTCCTCACGTGCTCGATGTGGGAAGGGGCCAGGGTAGGGTGGCTGCGGCTAGGCCCAGCAGAGGAAAGGAGAGGCTCAGTTGTGGGGCCTCTTTGGCAGGGAGAGAGAGAGAGAAGAGGGGAGGCTCGGGTAGGGCTGGAGAGGGGTGGCTCGGGGTAGAGAGAAAGGGTGGTATGGGTGTGGTTAGCTAGGGTAGGAGGGGGTAGATGGGGGTGGTGCCTCGGCATGGTGAGGTCGAGCATGGGGTGGTGGTGAGGTTAGGGGGTACCTTGGCCAAGTGCAAGATCAAGCAAGGGTGAGAGGAGATGGTGAGAGGGTGAGGGTCTTGATGCCCATGGCAAGGAATCTAAGACAAAGATGAGGAGGTTTGAGAGAGAAAAGGGAAGCTCACAAAAGAAAGGATCCACTCAAAAACAAAGGAAACCAAAGGAGAACAAGATGGTGGTGATTGTTGCATGGCCCATGCATATTTATTAAGTGCCATGTTTAATCTTGTGAAAACAAAATAACATCTCATGGCCTTGATTCACATGCATTCCAAAAATATGGATCTAGGGCCAAACCAAAAGAATTAAAAGGATGTTCCATGTGGGGTAGATGAAGATGCTCAAATTTGAATATAATTTGGACATGCTAGTGTGTATATTCCACTAGGTGTATAATATCCTCAACAATATTCCAACATGAGCAACTATTCCAAAACAACCCATATGGAAGCTAGAAAAAGGGGTACCACTCACAAGGCATGCAAAGGTGGCTCCACATATCAATAATGTGAAAACAACATGATGCTAGTGTGAGAGCACGTGGAAATAGAAGTGGATCCATCCCAACCCACATGAGCTAGAGGTAAACTAAATAAGCTGCAAAGCTCACATATAGTTGGATGGTGGAATTATGGGGTGGTGACAAAGAAAGGTGGTGGAGTTAATAAAATATATGCCCCCAACTCAACTTGGGCATCAAGCATTTATCAAGAACCAACTACAATATATCAAGAGGCAAATACAATTAATAGTGCATAGAGATGAGAGCCAAATGAAAAAGGATTTTATATGATGCTCAAATGCAAGGTGGCATGATGACATGAGCATGATATAATTATGATGCAACAATTATATGTAGGAAGTAACAATTATATTACTAGACCATGTAGCATTACAGATGTTAGACAGATGGGATGCTACAGGGATGCCACACGTGTCACCCCAAGAAATATCCAAGAAGTACAAGCGTCAAAGCTTGGGGATGCCCAAGGCATCCCCTTCTTCATCAATAAAAATTCTAGGTTTCTTCCAAACGCTTCATTTTTATTGTTTCATGCACAGTTGTGTTTTTCTTGGAGCGTCTTCCTTTTCGTTTTTGTTTTGGTTTTTAGTTTGCTTGGTTTGCTTAGTTTTCTGAATAAGTTGGTTGGACCCCCTCTTTCATACATTGGTTTGCAAATATTTTGGTTTGGTTTGGAAAAGAGTAGGAAAGCTCATGCTTATGTGGTAAAAAGAGCTCGTTTTTGACTGTGGCCTATGCTTTGTCATGCCATGCTTGATATTGGTTTGGCTTTATGCTTAGTATTCTTTGCTGTAGCATGACTTGTTATAAACAATTGAGATAGCCTAATGTGCCTAATCATGCGTTGTTTTAGCATATTAAAGCATAGTATAGTGGTATTCTCCTTTGATGCTTTATTTGGGTTGACTTGGCACATGCTCACACCATGTTATGACTGTCACAAGTCACCATAGCCTTTATGATCCTTTAGTTTTCAACTTGTAGTATCACTTTATGCTTTGATCAATGATGTTTTGTCGCTCTGCATGATTATGGCCATTATTGCTCTCTTAGTTTGTCGCTCCCAGTCATTTGCTAGCCTCCACAACAAGGTATGAGTTCCACTCATGCATCCAACTCCCTAAACCAAGTTATTCCAAAGAGTCCACCATACCTACCTACTATCTTATGCTATTCCAAGTATATTCATGCTTTTGTTTACCTTCCACTTGTTATGAGAAAACTAGTGATTAAAGCTCTCACGAACTTGATGGCACACTTTACTTTTTGCCTCTGATAAACTTGAACCATTGGGTCCTTCTTTGTTGCGTATATGCTTGCGCTTTATAAGTTGAAATTAGCAGAACCATGTACCATGGGGAACGCTTTCAACATTGCACTTGTACTTTGTACCCTGTTGATATCATGTTCTTTTGCTTACGGATCCCGGCGGTGTGAAATAAAAGTGGAACTTGTAAGATCATGGAGTTTGTATGTGTGTTAGAGAAACGCCTGGGGGCATGAGGATCGGTCTTCGTAAGTAAGGGGCATGAGATTTCGGTTTATAACTTGTCAAGCATATCCTCTTAGTTGTGTCACTTTAACCTTAATCACCTTAAAGATGCTTATGATAGGGGCAATGAGAGCTGAAAGCTATAAGTACCATAATTTTTGGAATCTCTTTATGAGACTTGAATCCCTACTTACTTTTACAAAAGGCCTTTCTTCCACCATTATATTGAGTCTCCACCTTCTATCTTTATGCACCTACTTTGAGAGCATAGTGGCCATTCTTAGTTCTATGTGCATTGTCCCAAGACTAGTTGATTGATGCATAACTTGTTATTGCTTGTTTGAAACTATTGTATCTAGTCACGCTTATGAACTTTGAAGGTGTCCTATGCATTTATATTTGCTACTCTATTGAGGGACAAGCTGAATACTATTATGCTATGTTTTCTTTATGTGAAACAAACAAACGTCTTGCAAAGCATTGTTATTCATGAATCTTTTGTTTGTGCCTTTTCATGTTGCATCATAGTTTCTTTGCTTATTGCTAGAACTTTGTCTTTCATGTTATGATTGAAGTACTATGATCCCAACTTTGAATGTTTTGCGAATACTTTGATCAAGTCTTTGATGGTGCATGTCACCTCAAAAATTATTTCTTTTTATCACTTACCTACTCGAGGACGAGCACGAGTTAAGCTTGGGTATGTTGATACATTGCAAATGTATCTATAATTTTTGATGTTCCATGCTTAGTTTTATCCACTTTCTTGTGTTTTGTTCCAACTTTGGAGTACTTTTCATATGATTTCTTGGACTAACCTATTAACAAGAGCCATAGTGCCAGCTGCCTGTTTTCTGCTGTTTTTGGTTCCGGAAAGTCGAAATGAATATTCTTGAATTGACGGACAAAAGCCAAAGTGCCTATTTTTCGGAAGGGATCAAGTGCTGATCACGAGAGGAGAGGGAGGGCCACACCACCTGGCAGACGGCCAGCCTAGCCCGCGCCAGGTGGTGTGGTGGCTCGCACCCGGCCCTCTCCTTCCGCCTATAAGTTGCCCTCGACGAAAAACCCTGGCACCATCAAAATCCACGAAAGAGTCTGAGTCAGCCGTCATCTCCATCCCTAGATCGGGAGGATCTGAAGCTCTTCCGCACCGCCGGAGAGGGAATTCACCGAGGCCTTCTTCATCACCATGCAAGCCTCCGTGTGATGCATGAGTAGTTCATCCTTGACTACAGATCCATGTAGTATCTAGATGGCTGGTTTCTCCTCATTTGTTCTTTAATGTTTAGATCTTGTGAGCTCCGTTCATGATCAAGATCATCTATTTGTAATTCATACATGTTGTGTTTGCGGGGATCCGATGGATATTGAGATGCTATTTCAGATTGATTATTGATTCTATCATGTCTTTGTTATTTGAGATCTTGCATGCTTTCCGTTGTTAGTAGCTATCTTGGCCAAGTAGATGCTAGCAACTCCAAGAGTTAGTATTTATGCTCGATAGTGAATTCATGCCTCTGGTAATCTGGGGAAGTGACAGAAATCTCTAAGGTACTAGATGTGTTGTTGCTACTAGGGAGAAAACAACAATCATTTGTTCATAGAACAATCGTATTGTTTACTTTACACGCAGTTCATAAAGCAATAATATGTTGCTTGCAACTTAATACTGGAGGGGGTTCGGATGATAACCTGAAGGTGGATTATTAGTCATAGATGCAGTTGGATGGCGGTCTATATATTATGTTGTAATGCCCAATCAAGTCTCAAAGGAGTTAAGATGATTAGTATATGCATGTATTGCTTTCTTGGTGTTTGTCAATTGCCCCGCTGTAATTTGTTCACCCAGCATGTTATCTATTTAAGGAGAGCCACCTCTAGTGAACTATGGATCCCGGTCCTTGTCTTTTACATACAATCTATAAACTGTTTCTGCTTTGTGTTTACTTTCTGCAAACTTTTACTTCTTTCCATTCGATACGTTTAATCCTTTGTTTTCCGCAAAACACGGTGAGATTGACAACCTCATCGCAAGTTGGAGACAAAGTTCTGTGGTTGTGTTGTGCAGGTCTCCACGTTGCTACTAGCACCGGTAGTGCGCCCTGCCAAAGCTCAGCTAGTAACACCTTTGGGGTGTTTCCTTGCTCCTACTAGTTCGATTAAACCTTGGTTTCATAACTGAGGAAAACTTACTGCTGTGCTCATCGTACCTTCCTCTTGGGGTTCCCAACGAGCTCTACGTTGAAAGTCGAGCGCATCAGATACCCTAAAGAAACTATTGGGTATTCCTTCTATCACAGATCTGAGGGCAAGGTTTTAGTTGCCTAGAATGGATCCTTTCTAGAGAAAGAGTTTCTTGCGAAAGGCATGTGTAGTCGGAAGGTAGAACTTGAAGAGGTTATTGAACCTTCTCTTCATGAAACGGTGAGTGGTGCAACACCAAAAATTGTTTCGGAGTTGACTTCACCGAATGAAGAGGGAACTAATGATAATGATCATGAAACTCCAAAAGAGGACACTACCGAACCTCACAGGTAAAGTAGGACACATGCAGCTCCTGAACTGTACGGAAATCCTATTATGAATTTCATGGTTGATGAAATAGATGACACTGCGACATATGAAGAAGCGATGATGAGCCCGAATTCCAACAAATGGCTAGAAGCCATGAAATCCGAGATGGAATCCATATACGAAAACCAAGTTTGGACCTTGGTGGACTTACCTCACGACCGAAAGGCCGTTGAGAATAAATGGATTTTCAAAAGAAAAATTGATGTTGATGGTAATGTAACCATCTATAAAGCTCGGTTTATCGCAAAGGGGTTTCGACAAATTCAAGGATTTGACTACGATGAGACATTCTCTCCCGTAATGATGGTAAAGTCGGTTAGGATTATGTTAGCAATTACTGTATATTTCAATTATGAAATATGGCATATGGATGTCAAAACTGCGTTCCTCAATGGTAATATTGAAGAAGAGTTGTATATGATACAACCTAAGGGTTTTGTCGATCCTAAGGATGCCAATAAGGTATGCAAACTTCGACGATCCATTTATGGACTGAAGCAAGCACCCCGGAGTTGGAATCTCCGGTTTGATGAGGTGATCAAAGAGTTTGGATTTGTCCAAACTTATGGAGAGGCTTCTATTTACAAGAAAGTGAGTGGGAGCAATGTGGCATTTCTGATATTATATGTGGATGACATATTATTGATTGGAAATGATGTAGATCTTTTAAATAGTGTTAAAAGTTATCTAAACAGCAAATTTTCGATGAAGGACCTTGGTGAAGCGTCATATATATTAGGCATTAAGATCTATAGAGATGGATCAAGGCACCTAATTGGGCTATCGCAAAGTACATACCTTGATAAGATATTAAAGAAGTTTAATATGGACGGAAGTACGAAGGGGTTCTTACCTATGTTGCAAGGCAAGACATTGAGTAAGACTCAAAGTCCAGCTATGGCGGAAGAAAGAGAGATAATGGATAAGATCCCCTATGCTTAAGCCATAGGCTCTATAATGTATGTCATGCTATGTATAAGACCGGAATGTGGCACATGCTATTAGTTTGACTAGTAGGTACCAATCTGATCCAGGTTCAGAACAGTAGATAGCGGTCAAGAATATCCTTAAGTACTTAAGAAGAACTAAGGATATGTTTCTTGTATACGGGGTGAAGAAGAGCTGGTCGCTAAGTGTTATGTCGACGCTATCTTTGACACCGATCCGGATGACTCTAAGTCTCAATCCGGATACGTATTTGTCTTAAACGGAGTAGCAGTTAGTTGGAGGAGTTCCAAACAACCTGTGGTAGCTGGATCAATGACGGAGGCGGAATATGTTTCTGCTTCAGAAGTGGCACAAGAAGCAGTTTGGATGAAGGAGTTCATAATGGAACTAGGTGTGGTTCCTAGTGCCTTGAACCCAATGGTGATCTATTGTGACAACAATGGAGCCATAGCCAACGCCAAGGAACCAAGGTCTCACAAGAATTCCAAGCATATTAAGCGCCGGTTTCACTCCATCCACGAGCATGTCAAGGATAGAGATATAAAGATTTGTAAAGTACACATGGACCTAAATGTAGTAGATCTGTTGACTAAAGTTCTCCCTAGGGCAAAACATGATCAACACCAGAACTCCATGGGTGTTAGATTTATCACTATGTAAACTAGATTATTGTCTCTAGTGCAAGTGGGAGACTGAAGGGAATATGCCCTGAGAGGCAATAATAAAGTTGTTATTATATGTATTCTAAGTATGTGATAGATGTTTATTTTACATGCTATAATTGTATTAATATGGAAACCTTAATACATGTGTGTTTAATAAACAAATAGAAAGTTCCTAGTTATGCCTCTCTATAAACTAGCTCGTTGATTAACAAGATGATCAAGGTTTCCTGATCATGGACATTGGATGTTGTTAATAACGAGGTCACAACATTAGTGAATGATGTGATGAACATCCATCTGAGGTATAGCATTACGATCAAAGTTATTATGTTTATATTGCTATAGCATCATACAAAGTAATCTTTATCCTTAGACCATGAGATCATGTTAATTGCTAACACCGGAAGAATACTTTGATAACATCAAACGTCACACCGTAACAGGGTGACTATAAATATGGGTTCAGGTATTCCAAAGGTGTTATGTTGAGGCTCGTGGATCAATAGTGGAATTTGTCAATCTCGATGACGGATAGATATACTTTGGGCCCTCTCGGTGATATCACATTAAGATAGCTTACAAGCAAGTGATGTGATCACTAGAATGTTATATCACGGAAACGAGAAAAGAGTGCATGTCGGTAACGAGATCAAACTAAGTATTGAGATACTGATGATCGAATCTCAGACATGTAATATATCGCAATACAAAGGGATTAGTTACTACCGTTAAAGGTTCTCTCGATCACAGAAGTCATCGTTGAATGTGTGGGAGTCAGTATGGATCTCCATGTCTCGCTTCTGATTATTGATCTGAGAGGGGTCTTGATCATGTTTGCATTATTCGCGAATCGTAGGGTGACACACTTAAGGGCTGCTAAACACCATTTGTAGCAAATATGTTCTAGATAAAAGAATTGCAAAGCGCTGGAATTATTTCAATAGACACCGAAACTGTTTCGGATGAAATTGCTGAAATTGGTTCTACATGTGATATTGAAATGTTGTAGGGGGTTTTATGTGAATGTTTGTTAATTAAAGTAATTAACAAAAAAATTCTGAATAAAATCAATAAAAAAGTTTTATTAAATGAGAGAGCATTAAATTTGGAGAAATTCAATGCATTTATAGTGGAGACTTTAAAATAGAGAATGTGAAGGGGCAAATTTATGTGCAGGGGGTTACCACACATGAATGGGGCAGGTGAGGGGTCACCCCCATGGGGAGCCGACCATGGGGAGGGGCACCCTCTCCTCCTAAAAGGCCCCCTCTCACTCCTTCTTCCTCACACCTCCTCATGAAGGATCTCTCTCCCCCTCTAGAATTATTCTCTTATGGTCTCGAATTAGCGAGATACATGTTCCTAGTGGCATTTCGTCTGGAAGGAGTTGCTACTTCTGCTGCATCGCTGGAGAGAGGAGGTGGAGGTTGTTCGGTGGCCTGAACGTGTGTGCGGGGACGGATGTGATGCTGATTTGCGGCGCTAGGACTTCCACACGATCTTGAGATCGGCAAGCGTTCGACTACATCATCCACGAGTTCCATCTCGTTAACAAAGCTTCGTTGTTCTTCGAGGGTATGTTCTCTATGGATGTATATCCATCCGTTGCTTGTATCTAGTATATAGATCTTGGTGTATAATAGTTCCCATCGTAGGAATTTTTTTGTTTTCTGTGCTACGAACCCAACAGGGTGCACCGGTTGCACCATTTTGGTGGGTGCATGGGATACATTCTCCCAACATGCAATATCTATGAGGTCCAATCTCAATTTCTACAAGGTCGTGATGTTCGTCCACTAAGACATTGTAACGTCCCAGCATTAGAGCTTAGAAATAAGACGAACATAGGTGTGTGCATTGCATTCATGCATAGAAAATCCGGATAATTTTCGTGCATTTAAATAAAACTTGTCAAAGTGATTGAAGCTTTTCTTAACTTGGTGGAACTGAAGTAGATCATCAAGTTGACTGCGATAAGTTTCAATATGACCTTTGTTAAAAACCTTATCTTTGGGTAATATAATTTGATCTAAGGGTAAATCAAATGTAATAAAACTAAGTCACAACACATTACTTAATAAGGAGTACTTGATATTCTAGAGATCATTACATGGTATTCCATACCACAACTCAAGGATGAATACTTAATATTCTAAAGATGATATTAAGATTTTACCTACCATAAACTCTGAATACCAAGTTAAGGATATAACTTAAGTAAAGAAACCCTATAACTAAATCTGGAAACACTTGTTTGCCATAGTTACTCCTACCATGGGTATCATGGTAGTTCATAGACATTGACTCTTATTACAAATAGAGTAGGAAAGGAAGTCAAGCCAAGACCATCTAGCACATACTTTTAATATGATATTAAGAGGTGCCATATCTATTTAACCAAGTCCTAGTATCAATTGATCATCAATAGTGGGTGATCAATTCCTGATCTAGAACTTATTGACTCATAGCCTTTGACCTATTGTGTTGACCTTCCAAATACCTTAAGTAAATTAATATGAAGGAAGAACTAGATATGGTTGAGTGTACCATTATCAATGGAATGTGATCCTTAGTGGAGATCAAACCATTTGATGTTGGAGGAGTTAACTCACTCATGAGTTAACTAGAAGTAGTACCAAAACTCAAGGATTGAGCTAGTAATTGAGAAGCTATGAGAAGGCTAGTAGTATTAGTACAACAAATAATAATCTTGTTAAGTCAAGTGGGTATAAACTTAGAAGTAAATCTTATAAATTGAATAACTTTTGTTTTATAATTCAAAAAAATACATATTAAATATCAAAATGCTTAGAAAAATAAAATCTATATTATAAACCTATTATCACATTTTATTTTCCAACTTAAATAATATAATTAGTAAATAAACTATTTGGGATAAATCTTAAATAAGGTTTTTATTATTTAAAATTCATAAAAATAAATATAATATATCAAAAATCTTAGAAAAACAAAATAAAGACTTATAAATTTGTTTTATACATTTTTGAATCACTTAACTAATATTTATTCTTTATTAGGTATTTATAAAGTGAATAAACTTATATAAATCATATCGTATTATCTAAAATTCACAAAAATACTTATAATATACCAAAATGATCACAAAAATGAAATCTACACACTAAAAATATCAAATCATACTTTTGAAGTAAAATAAAAAGTAAAGGTCTAATAAATCTTATTTAAACCCTTTTCTTCTATTTTAATTCATTAAAAATATATAAATACTTACTATTACCTTTAATATTATTTGTTTAAAGTCCAAAGATGTAATCATAAGTCAATTAATGTTTTAGTGAAGGTAAAATAGGTCAAACCATGTTAAAAATGTATCTAGGTTAAAACTATAATCTCGAAATAAAGGTATTTTAATTTTCCTAAAAGATTTTACCAATTATAAAATCAACTAAAATAGTATATTGTTCATCACAAGAATCCTATTCACTTATACTATGATTATTTAATGTAGTAATGTTTTCCTATTTAATAATCTTAGCTAATAAGAAACCTTAAAGTGTTAGCTTTAAGTTTGAATAGTTTTTACTTTGTAAAGGTAATCTTTCCTCAAAGGTTATTCTTTTAAGAAACATTAAAAGTAATCCTTGAACACCTATTTAAAAAACTCTAGTGGAATCTTAATCTTGTTTAAGAAGTATTTCAGATACCATATCATTTGAGTGCTTTACTATTGCATATTACTTATTATATTTACTTATTGTTTCACACGCACTCTCACAAGCCTTAATAAGAAGCACAAGTGTGAATCTGGTATAAAAGTGCAACACATTCTAAAGAACTCATTTCCAATTTCCAAACCCTAGATTAGATACGACTATTCTAGGGATTCACGTTTCTCAAATTGCATTACTTATGCATCGTTGCATCTTGCTTCTTTAAACATTAGTCCTTACCGGACCAATGATGCTATTTACAGAATTTGGATCTTCTATTGTTCGAAAGACCGTGAGTGCATAATCTTGCAATCACAAAAGGCAAGTTCACAACTTGCTCATGTCCTTTGATTATTTTCTATGCTTGTAACTCAACTGTGTCATCACCTCCATTTCAAAAAGGTCGAAAACACTATTTTCACAATTAACTGGAAATATTGGTTACTGATCCAGGGTGATCAGCTAATCTATAATAACTGGCAATGGAAACGCCATTGTACCATAATGTATCATCTAGGACTTAACAACCAATGTCGCTAGTGATTCTAGCGCCGTATATTACGCGTCAGCCATGAGATTTGAAATGGGACAGAGAAGTCAGCTGTATCTTCTTCCTTTCATATGGAGGCAAGATGACCTTATCGTGAAGTTGGGATTCCCGGTGTGGATCCAACATATGGGTGGGCACCCTTAAGCCCCACGATTTTGGTGTCTAGATTATTTATGAGTGGCTGCCGGAGGTATGAACCTCCAGGGGCATCACCAGCTCATAGAGTCTTCGGGAATTCCCCTGGTTATAGCTTGCCCTAGTTGGCGGCTTAACGGAGGTGTAGTCAGCCCCGAAGGATCGTGCAGACATATGGGGTCGCGGAGAGGGCATCGATTGGCTTGGATCTTAAGTTGGGCCTCAAACCAAGGAAGTTTGAACGGGGACATACTCCCGGTTGTGCAACAAAGCTTATGGTCTCTTGTGGGAAAAGTGACGCACCTCTGTAGAGTGTAAGAATTATGACATGTTACTCCCTGTTTCGGGAAGGAGCTACGAACGCGGTAGGAAAGGAATCCCACGAAGGTTCTGGTCAACCTGTGAAGGCTGTCGGACATAGTTTTCAGAATAAAATCAACCTTTGAAAAAATGTTTACGAAAACCTGCATTGCCTACAACCTATGGTTTGTGGCTGTAGAGATAGTGCATCATACACTCCTTTTTAGTGAACTTGCTGAGTACGTTCGTACTCAACCGTACCTTCTTAACCCTTGCTAGGTTCTAAGCTATTGAAGACGACGTCAACATCAATTTCTGCTCAAGAAACCATCATCAACAACACAAGTTCTTCATTAAAGTCAATGAAGTCAACATATACATCAGCTGAAGTGAAGATAAAGTGTCAGTTTAGATAGGAGTAGATTCTCTAGCCATAAAACCTATTTCTAGAGAGCATTGCAATAGCAGCAATGGCAAGCCAAATAGTTTAGATACTAGTCTTAGTTACTAGATATTGCTAAGTTATTAGTTCTGGTTCTTCTTTGTAAGAAGTTCTTTCTCTCTCTTTAACCTAGAGTGTTCTCTGGATCTTATGTAGAGAGTTGAGTTGTAATCTATAGTCATGTCTTGGACCTGCTATGTTTCTGTTGTACCACTCTGAGGGATGTAATACTAGTGAACGGTGTTTCATTGGTATTATGTTAACGACTATAGTGTACTATATCATGCAGTGGCATGCTAGGTCACCGCAGACATCATCGCACCGTCGTGCGTGAGGCTTCTGGACGGCTTCGAGCTTAGCTACTCTGGTGTGCTCGTGGTGCCGCTCTTGCACGACAACGAATTGGCGATGCAGATCGAGGAGTGCCATCGCCAGCTGCTAGAGCAAGAGGGCAATTGCTCGGTACTCGCCCACGAGTGCGTACTGGCCGAAGCGGTTCAAGAAGGAGTGAAGGCATAGCTTTCGCTATGTGGAGCTCATCGACGACAGCTCCACCCAGATCTGCGCAATCTCGAAGGGAGGCAGCGCTTCTGGGTAGTGCCTAGACGTATGATTTACACTGTTATCGAGGCAGCGCGCCATGAATAATTCATGAGGAGGGTGGAGACCGCCGGGATCGTCGATATCGATTCGGACATGGAGGAGGAGGAGGACGCGTCGATGATGAAGACGGTGACAGCGGTAGCGGCATAGTCGATTAGGATTACCTTTAGGCCTTCGTTTTATTATGTACGATATGAAGCTATGTATCTAAATCAATGGAGAGTTCATCAGATAGTATCGTGTTCCATGGCTTCCGTCTGAATTGGCGAGCAGGATCTCCGTCGCACGGCGACCTCTGGCCTACCGCGGGTGGGGAACGGTAGGTGCGGGCGGCGGCGGTCTTCTGCGAGGGCGGAATCGGCGACAGCGGCAGTGGAAGGAGGGGAACGAGCTCAGCGTGGGCTAAAATATCCCTCCCGCCAAGGTTTTCTAGTGATACGGGGCACCGTGAACCTCGGTTCAGAGTCGAAAACTGTGAATCTAAGGGTTGGGGGTGTTTCTTATGTCCCCTTTAAAAAGTTTAAGGGCCAACCCCGATTGTTGTGTCTTGTCTGGTATAACCTGACCACTTTTCTCGACCGAAACCGCAAACTGGCGGTTATTATAAGTTTTTCAGGACTTTTAAGGGATCTACTAGAGATGCTCTTACTCACTTGCAAGCAACAAAGGTGACTGAGCTCTCAGGAACTATCAGACTTGCTGCAGGAGTAGAAGTTGCCAAAAAAAAAAAAACTTGAAAGTGGTTTCATCACTCAATTAAGAGTATTTATATTTCCACAGATAAATCATTAGATAAATCACTCGATTAGAGGAGTACATAAGAGTAGCCACTATCACCAAATCTGCTAGCTAAGTAGTACTACACATGTCTCCACCAATCACCGCTGCCTCGTAGGATCCTGATAACTCTTCAGCCAAGCAGCTCATGTGTTCTTCGAATCAAAAGCGCATTGGTCCAACTTGACCATCAGGGTAAAGCTCCTATTTACCATCTAGGCTAGCAGAATCGCGGGCCTTTGGGCTCGGAGCAGCTCTCGCCTTGGCACCTAACAAGGTGTTCATCCTTTGATGGCGACGTGATTGTCCACACGGTGTCAAAAACAGTGCCCATGAACTCAGGTGACCACCACTCTAGTTGTTGCCTTCTAGCCCCCTATTTAACCTCTAGGCTAGCAGAATCGCGGGCCTTTGGGCTAGCACGTTGGTCGCCTTCTAGTGCCTTGATGTCAGCTTCTTTAAGTTCAACCATCTTCCCGATCCTGCAAGGGTTAACATCCAACAAAGGGTTAATATCCATTGTTCCGCAACCTCATTGTGAACATGTAAAGTTTGTCAAACATAAAGAAGTGTTGATTGTCAGTAAAGTTAGTTTTACTTGTTGTGCACAGATATAAACCTCATGCCCCTAAAAGATGGTATATCAGTTTAGTCATTTTACTCCACTGGACTAAATTTTTACACCTTATCATTTTACACCAAGCAGCCATGTTCTTCAGATATTTTAAAAGGTGGGAAAAAAGAATACATGGAAGAACCATTTTCGAAATCTGCCAAACAGATTGTATAATGCTATTTGCCAAACATGTACTGCTGTGCTAAGCAACATTACCCCAGATCTGATGGGAGGCGGAACCTGCCTATCCGAACACGTTTCAATGCGTAGACCTAACAAGAACAATGGTAAAATATCAGCTGCTTTCAAAACAATAATGCAGATATTATTTGATTCACAACAAGATACACCAACATTCCACCCCAACCACGGGCGGACGCAACGCCCCTGTCACCCGGCGCTCGCCCGGGCTTCACGAGCGCGCGCCTGCTGCGGGAGGAGGTTTTCAGCCAGCAAAATTGGACTGAGCGTGGGCAAAAACTGCTGGCCGTGACCGTGATGGGCTTTGGCTTGGGCCGCGTGAAATCCAGGTCCCGCAAGGCACGACGGTGCCTGGACTTGTTCAGCGAGCGCACAGCCAGACGGTGACCACTGACCACAACGATTCAGCTACTGGACTCGTTCTGCCTCCTCTCGTTCTATTCTCAAAAAAATCACCAACCCGCACCTCTTAAAACCCTTGCCACACCCTGCTGCCTAGTATAACAAAAATAACTCGGTCCATGTCCTCATATAAATCATACTCCCCTTGTCTTAGAATAGATGTCGCAGATTTTATAAAATTTAAATGAATCTAGACACTATTTAGTATATAGATTTACGCACTGAACAAATCTTAAAATAGTGCTTAAAGGGGTAGATCAATTAGCCGCCGTAGATTTACGCATTAACAAATCTAATCAGCAAGTTCTTAAAGCTGCGATCGAATATCACGATGCGACTAAAAACACAATTGGAATCGCATCGAGGTCAATCCTAGGTTGCCGCCTGCAAAGCCTCTACTAAACCCTTGCCAGCAGTTAGTTTACATCCCAGAACCTATTGCTAGTGCACCTTACTCAGACAGTAAAACCAAATTTGCATACATATCTCACTCTGTCGAGTACGATACCACTTTACAACTCAACTATTGCACCAAGGCCCTCTGTTCCGGTTTAGCCGCAGGGGTCTTCGTCAGATTAGGGCGATTAGATCGACTAGCTCAGCCAATAGCCGCCAGAATTTTATACGGGGTCCCTCCCGAGAAACTAGGGTTTCTGGTCTAAAAAGCGCCGGCTCACTATCTTGCGTATCACGCTGTGAGATCAAGCGTATTGGCGACTCCACTATCCGACCAAGCGGATCTATCCTGCAAGTGTGCGGTCCTGTTTAAAGCATAAAACCTTCGGTATCTTTTACGTAGGATATGAAGGATGAGAGAATAAATAGCTCAATGAAAATAATGTGTTCATTATCTTTTAAGTAGGCTATGTTCCACCGAGCGGGAGATATTTAAACAACTTGATAGTGATGTTATTGCGCAATGGTTTTAAGCCATGAAAAAGAAAAGGAAACATTTACCTATAGGCCTAGGGCTAATTAGCAGATATGTGCTTTTGAATGTGTTGCAAACTTGTGAATATTGGAGTGTGTTCTGAACATTGGAATGTGTTGTGAACGTGTTATCTATTGTATTCGTGTTTTCGCACTAAGACTATCGTTAAAACTACATTTGCTCCATATGATGCTTATATTTGTCCGAGAAATTTTTTAGTTGCCTTGTGACGCGCCCAGGCTTCAACAATTTGCTAGGTCCGCCTCTGACCCCAACAGCCCCGCGTAAAATCGCATAAATAGTTATACACCCCCTAAATAGGCACAACTATAGGAGTTTCCTCTAATTAACCGAGCTTTGTATGGTTATCTGACCCGTTTTCCCTTATAAACAGGCCAACTCTCTTCCCCTTTATGAAATTGCAGGAACACCTTCCCTGTTGACAAGGTCATGGTTTTTGAGTCGCTGTATAGTCGCTGAGTCGTTTTCCAAAAATCACGGCGACTCGCGACTATACGGCGACTTATGGCGACTATACAGCGACTTTTGTCGACTATTCACTGAGTCGTAGGTCAGGCGACTCTGAGTCGCGACTCAAAAACCATGGACAAGGTTTAATAATTCGTCAGTTACGTAACAAATCTCATATTTCAAGTTAGTTGCAGCTCAGATCTTAAGGCAGCTTTTGCTTACAGTGGTGAGGCATTGATGGGGCCAATCTCTAATTCTCCATGGAAGTTAAATTTGAGACGAATGAAGCAAACAAGGATTAAGAAAAATCTCCTAGTCCCTGAAGTCCTGGTGTGGAAATGCACTCAGTTCCTTTGCTTTAACTAGCTAATGTAGATCTATTCCGACCATGATATGCGCCCTCTCTCACCAATGCCGTTCTAACTCAAGGCCTCACCATCCAAACGCAGTCTGATAGATGTTTACCCTCCCGAACATCACATATACTTGCTCATTTATATGCAAGAAGAAATACTATGATATGGACTGATAAATATAAAGAAAATTTGACAAGGATATAATGATCACATAAAATAACCTTTAGTCCTGCATTCTGCACAAGTTCACGAACTTCGTGGTTTCTTCCTTCATGAACCTGCCAGAAACAGAACTTACCAATATCAATGCCAGTGAGTAGATAACTAAATGTGCTGCCCATGTGTGCCAGCCACAAGCTACTTAATAGAACACAATAGATATGCACAATCAACATGACTTAAAGATACAAAGACTGAACATTATTGCTA
The DNA here is from genome assembly GCA_023614405.1 of Avena insularis. NCBI lineage: Eukaryota > Viridiplantae > Streptophyta > Magnoliopsida > Poales > Poaceae > Avena > Avena insularis. The sequence goes on along the minus strand of CM042690.1, from coordinate 98,048,121 downwards.
GGATACATTCTTTGCTTAAATGGTCAAGTCAAATTGCCCTGTGTTATACATAGTTTGTACCAACCACAAGCTACTTAATAGAACACAATAGATATGCACAATCAAAATGACCTAAAGATACAAAGACTGAACATTATTGCTAGGATACATTCTTTGCTTAAATGGTCAAATCAAATTGCCATGTATGGGGGATGCTAGAAAGGACAATTACCACTATTTTAAGTCTGGTCCTTTTTGTGTCAGGTTGTGCATCCAATGGCTCTACAGAATCAGGTACGACCTTGACACCGTCAATTCTTGTTCCTTCGCTGATAGCTATGAGGTGTTTCTTGTGCACTGCTCCATCTATAGTTACGACATATCTGCAACATTGAAGAAATGCCAAATTATAAAAGTATAATCAATGTTGGTTTTGCCTATTATTCATTGTCCATGTACCATGTAGTTTAATATTTCTATCTGCCTAAAGAATGTTTTGGTTTAATACTAGGCTATTTCAACAGTACTTCTCCACATTACCACCGAATGGCAACATGAGGGTAGTACCAAAAGGACATCCTAAATTGTCTGCTTCAAACTTTTGAATAACATCTACATTATTTAAAGTACAGATTATTTCTGCATTGCAGTACTACAAATGATGCAAAGGAGATCAAACTTACTCTTTCGTTATATTTGAAGAAGGGTGTGCAACTTTCTGGGCAAATTCACCTGAAAGGAGAGCAACTAATTTTAGGTCTTGGATGGTTAAACTGTTGATTCCTAACTATTTTCTATCAAGTACGATAAGATTACCATCATTGGTAACTACTATCAAACCAGTTGTGGCAACATCAAGACGACCAACAGTAAACAAGCGTGGTTTTGGTGTTCCTGGCTGAATTTTGTTCTGCAGATGTGATAGATAGATAGATACATTGGAAAACATGCAAATAAATAACCAAGGTGCAGCACACCATGGATATTACAAAAATGCATTACTACCAGTCTAATGTCTATTTTACAAAAAGCTCTATTATAGAACATACCCAGCCTTTCATATAATCGTCCAATAAGGAGATAACAGACTTTTCGTCGCCAGATGAGCAAATATACCTATAGGACACATAAGAAATAACATTCAGGTATATCACATAGCTGGACTGATGGCTCCTTCTATATGATTCAAGGAAAAAAATCTGCTGGAATACAGAACACAACTTTTTACCGATCTGCGGATTACAATAATATGGAAGAAATTATACTGACCCTTTTGGCTTGTTCACAGCAAAATAGAGCTTTGGAGGCAACTTCTTTGCAATGCGATTCCCATTAACGTAGATAGAATCCTTTGAGATGTCAACCTTGGTCTACATAATAGAAACTGATTATGAATAAACAGCAGCAAAAACTGAAACCATTTTCAGTAATACGTATATTTGAAGCAGACTGATCAAACTCCATACAATGGTGCAATGACAGAATCTAGCAAAATTAAACAAGCAACTCTATTTTTCTCCTTAACTAGAGAACTGTCTTGAGATTGGCATTGGCAGCAGATAAATGTGGATAAGAGCTACCAAAATATTTACATGTGTACCAAACTTACAGAACTAGCTCCTCGCCGTTCTTGTATAATTTGGCTTCAGGTTTGAAACTTCATACCTGGGGAGCAGTGCAGACAGAACCATTGACGGTCACCTTCCCTTGGAAGATGAGCTCCTCGCTGGTCCTTCTTGAGGCCACTGGGAAGAGCCCACCGAGTTAGAATCAAAACAGATAAAATGCTGCTCCCATTAATTTGTAGCCTCTTATGGATGAGAATTATCAATCTGTCTGTGTAACAGGATGGGTACCTCCTGCGGCGGCAAGGACCTTGGCAAGGCGCTGCTGCTCGTGCTCCCTGATGTTCTCATTGTAGAATCTCCTGGCCGCCTTGGAGAACTTGGGCGGAGCGGACGGGGCGGCCTTCCTCTCCTTCACCTTGAGACTGGCGACGGGGGCGTCACCGGCGGCACCCCTCTGGCTCCTGCTGGAGTTCCTCTTGGCCCTCTTGGCCTCCGCCTCGGCCGCGGCAACGGCCTGGAGGACGTCCGGCGGCGGAGAGGTGTGGAGGGAGGGCTTTCCGTCCGCCCCGCGGGCGATCCACGGGACCAGCGGCTCCGCGGAGGTGCTGGCGGGGGAGGCTTTGGACGGGGCAGGCTCGGCGAAGGTGATGTTGAAGTCTGAGGAAGAGGTGGAGGAGGCGCGGAGGAGGAGAAGGGGCGGGAGGCGGCGGCCGAAACGGAGGACGCAGGCGGGGCGGGAGAGGAAGGGGTGGATGGAGATGGCCGCAGCGGCGGAGGCGGCGGTGGCGAGGGCCATTGGGGTGTGTGGGAGTGAGGGAGCAGGGGTTATCGGATATCCCCGCGCATGCGCTGGTGAGCCGGGAAACTGATACAGCGTGACGGTGGTGCGTTTTATTCACTCGTTTTCAAAAATAATCAAATTCTAGTTTTGCTGTAAGTTGAACTTTTTAAGTTTAACCAATTTAACAAAAACGGTTATATTAGTGACTTCAACTTTGTCTAGATACGAATGCATCTATTCTGATTAACCGGAGAAGTAATAAATGTATTGTATAATAAAATTGAAATGATATTTGAGACGTTGATATATTTTTCTGCAAAGCGTGACTAAAATTAAAATAGTCTGACTTACAACAAAATTACAAAACTATAAGTTCAATTAATTTGAAACAAATGGAGAATCTTGTACACACGAAATAGATTTTGAAGCAACCAAACAGATTTTGCTCCTCCAAATCTTTGGTCCAATCTACCAAGACCGGACCACAACCCAAATTAGTCCATTTTCGCACCTTAAAACAGGTTTTAGTCCCGCTTTATAAATAAAGCAACCACACGATACAAGAGTTCGAGCAACTGAAAATGCTAGGGCAACATCTAAAACATGTCCAAAGAAAAAGAAATGGAACAAACGGCGAATCGACAAAACAAGGGCAACCCGCCACAGCTGTGCCCTCCCAAATTGTCCCACCACGCTTCTAGTACACCTAAGCGCCGAGTGCCAAACAGCACCTTCAAGAAGGAAAATGTCGTCGACACGGCGTTGCTGCCCGGGCCAGCGCACTAGACCTAGGGTTTCCCCCGGCACTCAAAGAAGAGTGGACTGGGGATATTTGCGACGCCCTCCAAAAAGGAATGGCGTCACCCGGAGGCGGCACCACGATGGAGTCGTACAAGCTAACAAGAATTTCTCCTTAACCCCACCCACCAAAAACCCTAGGCAATTCGGTGCACTGCCCACCAGCGCGCGCCACCATGATATTGCGGTCACCATCGTCATCATCTCATCGTGGATACTTGCGAGCAGCCCGCAAGATGGAGGTACACGCCATTGTTTGAGCCAGGGAAGACATCACTGCAGCCGCATGGGGAGAGCATGCCTCCACCACCGCGAGGTGGTCATCGATCGGACAAAGAAGCAGGGTCACACCAGGCTCGAGCGAGCCCGGTTGAGCCTAGATGAGCCCATAAATCCCCTATCGCCTTGCTGCAACCGCGAGCCGCTGCACCGCTATCTCCAGGAGGTGCCACGGCTCTAGACGCGCAGACCCGCTGATGACTGCAAGTGCACAGATCGTTTGTAGCTAGTTTCGAAATAAAGATATTGATCCCACAGGGAGCAGGAGTCTGAAGTCTAATAACTCTTGAATTAAATACTACAATAGAAATGTTAAATAAAATTCTAAGTAACAAGATAAAATGCGAGTATTGTGTAAACAAGTGTTTTTGAGTTTTTGGTATAAGAGAACAATAAGTAAATTAAAACAACTGAAGACAGAAAGTAAATATCGCGTATGTAAAAGAGATTTAAAACTGCAATGGGAAAAAGCGTTCTCAGGGAGCAGCGGATACACCACTAGCATTATAAAGAGCTAAGGTAAAGATTATTATCATGACCATTTTCAACTATGTATGTGTGGGAGGAACTCTGTATTTGGACAAATAGGTAGCAACAACTGCTCACATCATCCTCATAACCACAGCAGACAGTAATCGACATCAATCGAATTACTGTGCTATTAAGGAACTTAATCCCGTAGGACGTATCACATGGCATGGATAGTGTTCCGTGAGTTTCCTCGGTTTCCAAGTTGATACATAAGGGGTGCCAATAGATTTATAGTCACTATAAATGCTAACACTCCTCTGTCTACCAACAAGTAGTTTCCTTCATCAAGTCCCCACAAGAGGCAAATATTGAGAGGTAGATGATGACCCACAAGTATAGGGGGTGTACCGCAGTATTTTCGAGGAAAGTGAAACTCAATTTATTGATTCGACACAAGAGGAGTCAAAGAATATTTATAAGCCTTAACAACTAAGTTGTCAATTCAGCTGCACCTGAAAACAATCTTGCTCACAACAGTTTATCAGTAGCAACAGTTTTGTAGTAGCAATAGTAAAGTAACAGCAGTAGTAAAGTAAAGACAGCAGTAACAATAGCAGCAAACAGTAGGATTCGAGTGCGGTAGGCATAGGGATGGATGGACGGGCGTTGCATGGACAAGACAATGCACATGGCAATCAGAACATAGGGCAATTGAGATAAATAAGATAAAAGCATCCGAGTACTAGATAATCCTAGGCATGTGTCCTATATATAGTCATACGTACTCGCAATGAGAACTTGCACAACATCTTTTGTCCTGTCAGCCCGTTTGCAGCGGGGCCTCAAGGGAACTACTGGCAATTAAGGTGCTTTTAATAGAGCATCGGAGTAAAGCATTAACACTCCGTGAACACATGTGATCCTCACATCAAAGCCATTCCCTCCGGTTATCCCGATTTCTGTCACTTCGAGGCCATTGGTTCCGGACAACAACGTGTGTATACAACTTGCAGGTAAGACCATAAACAATACTATCATAATGAATCAATAACATGTTCAAATCTGAAATCATGGTACTCGGGCCCTAGTGACAAGCATTAAGCATAACAAGTCGCAACAAAGTCATAAAGCACTAATAAAAGATACTAGGCACCATGCCCTCACAATCTGATGCCATTACATGAACGATCTCATCCAATCCCTACCATCCCCATAGCCTACAGCGGGGGATTACTCACTCCTAGATGGGGGAAACATGGATGGTCGATGGAGAAGCGATGGTGATGATGATGGCGATGATCTCCTCCAATTCCTTGTCCCGTGAGTGCGAACGGAGTTTCGTGTCAAGCTTTAAATGGAATCTGGTGGTGGTGGCGGAGCGGAACTCCTTCTGGGAAAACGTCGAACCCCCCAGGGGTTTTAGATCAGAAGGCATCTTATAGGCGAAGAGGGAGACCGAGGGGGTGTCTGGGGGCGGCCAGACCACCCCCTGGTGCGGCCAGGCCCAGCCTGTGCGACCAGGTGGTGTGGCTGGGCCCCAGCCCCACTCTGTCTCATATTCTAGCTCCGGGAGTCTTATGGTGAAATAGGATTTTGGGCTTTTGTCCCGTCCAATTCCGAGAATATTCATTTTCTGACTTTCCTAGAACCAAAAACAGCAGAAAACAGGCAGCTAGCACTGTGGCTCTTGTTAATAGGTCAGTCCAAGAAATCATATGAAAAGTACTCCAAAGTGTGGACAAAACATAAGAAAGTAGATAAAACCAAGCATGGAACATCAAAAATTATAGATACATTTGCAATGTATCAACATCCCCAAGCTTAACTTCTGCTCGTCCTCGAGTAGGTAAGTGATAAAAAGAAAGAATAATTTTTAAGGTGACATGCACCATCATAAATTTGATCAAAGTATTTGTAAAACATTCAAAGCTGGGATCATAGTACTTCAATCATAACATGAAAGACAAAGTTCTAGCAATAAGACAAAGAAACTACGTTGCAACATGAAAAGGCATAAACAAAAGATTCATGAATAACAATGCTTTGCAAGACGTTTGTTTGTTTCACATAAAGAAAACATAGCATAGTGGCATTTAGCTTGTCCCTCATAGAGTAGCAAACATAAATGCATAGGACACCTTCAAAGTTTATAAGAGTTACTAGATACAAATAGTTTAAAACAAGCAATATCAAAGCTATGCATCAATCAACAAGTCTTGGGACAATGCACATAGAACTAAGAATGGCCACTATGCTCTCAAAGTAAGTGCATAAAGGTAGAAGGTGGAGACTCAATATATATTATGGAAGAAAGGCCTTCATAGAAGGAAGTAGGAATTCAAGTTTCATAAAGAGCTTTCAAAAAATATGGTACTTATAGCTTTCAGCTCTCATTGCCCCTATCATAAGCATCTTGAAGTGATTAAGGTTAAAGTGAACAAACTATGGTGTACATGCTTGACGAAGTATAAGTTAGAAATCTCATATCCCTTGAATACGAGGGCTGCTCCTCATGCTACTCAAGTTTAGTCACCGGTAAGTTCTTGTCATCATAAGTACATGTGTATCATAGAGAACCGCCAACGGGGTACCCCTTGCCCGATGATACGGAAGAATCCCCATATCAAAATGACAAGGCAAGCAGACAACGAGCATCTCAGCAATCTTCTTATTTACCATGGGAATATGGTGTTTTTTTTCTCTCTTTCCTCTTTTTATAATCTCTTTTTTTCTTTTTCTCTTTTTTTCTCAATATAGGACTCTTTTTTTATAAGAAGAATGCTTCATAGACAGCTCATTATGGTTACGCTGCAGGTTTCCACCATGTCAGCATGGATTAGACCAGCGGCCCAGACGTTTCTCTAACACATATACATAACTCCATGGACAAAAGAACATGATATCAACTAGGTACAAAGTACCAGTGCAATGTTGAAAGTGTTCCCCATGACAGCATGGTTCTGCTAATCCCCAACAAATAAGTGCAAGCATATACAACATAGACGACACAATGGTTCAAGTTTATTAAGGGCAAGAAAAGTAAAGTGTGCCATCAAGTTCGTGAGAGCTTTAATCACTAGTTTTCTCAAAACAAGTTTAATTTGGAAGGTAAACAAAAACATGAATATACTTGGAATAGCATATGCTAATAGGTAGGTATGGTGGGCTCTTTGGAATAACTTGGTTTAGGAGTTGGATGCATGAGTGGAACTCATACTTGGTTGTGGAGGCTAGCAAAAGACTGGGAGCGACAAACTAAGAGAGCAATAATGGCATAATCATGCAGAGCGACAAAACATCATTGATCAAAGCATAAAGTGATACTACAAGTTGAAAACTAAAGGATCATAAAGGCTTATGGTGACTTGAGATAGTCATAACATGGTGTGAGCATGCGCCAGGTCAACCCAAGTAAAGCATCAAAGGAGAATACCACTATACTATGCTTTAATATGCTAAAACAACGCATGATTCATCCAAGGCACATTAAGAAATCTCAATTGTTTATAACAAGTCATGCTACAACAAAGAATACTAAGCATAAAGCCAAAACAATATCAAGCATGGCATGACAGAGCATAGGCCACAGTCAAAAACAAGCTCTCTTTACCACTTAAGCATGAACTTTCCTACTCTTTTCCAAACCAAACCAAACTATTTGAAAACCAATGTATGAAAGAGGGGGTCCAACCAATTTATTCAGCAAACTAAGCAAACCAAGCAAACAAAAAAACAAAACGAAAACGAAAAAGAAGACGCTCCAAGAACAACACAACTGTGCATGAAACAATAAAAATGAAGCGTTTGGAAGAAACCTGGGATTATTATTGATGAAGAGGGGGATGCCTTGGGCATCCCCAAGCTTTGACGCTTGTACTTCTTGGATATTTCTTGGGGTGACACGTGTGGCATCCCCAAGCTTGAGCTTTAGTCCATCCTTCATCTCATTACTCATTCTTTCCATACACCTGAAATTTTTCCTTCATACAAAACTTCACACAATCTTTATTAGCAACATTAGTGCACTCAAGATAATAAGTCTTTAGGTTCAGTTCTAACACCAAGAAACTTCCATTAAAACACTAGCTACTGTAGCACTTCCCTCAAAAAGCTCAAGTCCCCAAAAGAACTCAAAAAGGAACCGACAAGAAGCAAATGCAGAAAACGGCAGAAATCTGTCAAAACAGACCAGCAGGTAAAGACAATTTTTTTGAAGACCTTATGTTGCTCAAATCAAAAAGTGTTGAACTAACGAAAGGTAGATAACAACCTGGGGCAGAAGCACAAACATTCACGCCTCAAAAGGACTTAGAGAGATTTTACACGATTTTTTACGGTGAAGCATGGAAATCTGTTTCGGGACAGCAACTTTCCCAACCATTACTTCTCTCTCATTAGAGGTCACTCTTGGCACACAAAGCAAATAAAAAGTATAAGGAGCGGTTATTACTGAGGTAATTACTTCCAAGACTCATCTAAAACTTTTGGGTTATCTCCCAATAATTACTTTTCTTTAACGCCTTTAAGTTAGGCATAAGCAAAAACTAAAATGGATAGAATAGAAGTAAGCAGGGATAATCATGGTGAAAACATTGTTTTGTTCAATGAAATCCTTTTGTTAACAAGGTTGATCAGGTCTTGCTACCAAAAAAAATTCATATGAGACAAAACTTTGTATTCCACTAGTGATTATGTTACCTCAACTTTGATAGCAATGGTCCCAATCATAATAGTTTCAAATTTTTCTCTTGGTATGAGACAATATATCTCTCCAACTTGAATGCCCTCAACATGTTCAATTGAATTCAAGCCATAAGTCCTTTCAATCTTCTTGGGGAAATAGACAGTGTGTTCCTTGTCGTTAACATTAAAGGTCACCTTTCCTTGATTACAATTAATAACAGCTCCTGCAGTATTAAGAAAAGGTCTCCCAAGAATAATAGACATATTATCATCTTTAGGCATTTCAAGCACAACAAAATCAGTTAATATCAAGCAATTATGAGACACTTGAATAGGTACATCCTCACATATACCAATAGGAATAGTGGTAGATTTATCAGCCATTTGCAAAGATATATCAGTTGGTATCAGTTTTTCTAGTTGAAGCCTCTTATAGAGAGATAAAGGCATAACACTGACTCCAGCTCCCAAATCACACAAAGCAGTTCTAACATAATTGTTCTTAATATACCAAGGGATAGTTAGAATCCCTGGGTCTCCAAGTTTCTTAGGAACCTTACCATTAAAGGAATAATTAGCAAGCAAAGTAGAAATTTCTTCATTAGGGATCTTCCTTTTATTCGAGACAATATCCTTCATATACTTTGAGTAAGGAGGCAATTTAATAGCATCAGTCAAAGGAATTTGCAGGAATAAAGGTTTCATCCACTCACAAAACTTATTATAGTGTTCATCTTCCTTTGACTTGTGTTTCTTATCAGGGAAAGGCATAGGTTTTTGGACCCAAGGCTCTCGTTCACTACCATGTTTCTTAGCAATAAAATCTTCTTTAGTGTATTTAGTATTCTTAGTGTGCTTTTCAGGTTCTTCTTCAACTTTTTCCTCATTTGGAGCTTCATTTTCTTCATTACAACTTTCAGTTTTAGCATCAGAAATAGATATACTATTAGGATCTATAGCAGGTTCAGCGGGTTCTACAACAGTTTTATGTTTCTTTTTCCTTTTCTTACGAGTAGAGCCACTATTTTCAGCTTGTTGAGAATCCTGCTCAATTCTTTTGGGATGCCCCTCAGGTAGCAGCACCACTTCTAGTTCTAATTTCATAAGCATGTTTTTCTTTAGCAGCATTAACTAGCAAGTCTTTTGCACTTTAATGAGTTGATCTATTTGAGTTTGAACCATTTGAAAGTGTTTAACAATCATTTTAACACCATTAGAGCTTCTTTCCACAATATCTTTTAACTCAACAATAGCTCTAGTGTTTTCCATTAGATGATTTTGCACCCTTTTATTAAAATTATCTTGCTTAACAAAAAAGATATCAAATTCTTCTAAGCATTGATCAGGAGGTTTAGAGTAGGGGATATCACCTTCATCAAAGTGTTGGAGAAAGTGTTCCTCAATAGTGGATGAGTAGGGGATAGGCTTACATAATTCTTCAATGGGAGGTAAATTCTTGACATCTGCAGCTTTAATTCCCTTCTCCTTAAGACATTTCTTAGCTTCCTTCATCACTTCATCATTTAATTCAATAACTCCCCTCTTCTTTGATGTTGGAATAGGCACCGGTATAGTAGATTTAGGTATAATTACTTTAGGTATAGCTGGTTCAGGAGGATTCAATCCTCATAGTTCTTGCTTATTTTAGCCATTAATTCCTCAGCTTCCTTGGGAGTCCTATTCCTGAAAACACAATCAGCACAACTATCTAGGTATGTCCTAGATTCTTCAGTTAGTCCATTATAAAATATATCAAGAAGCTCATTCTTAGGTAATGGACTTCCACTGCATGAATCAAAGCACAAAACCTTGCCCATGATTCAGGCAATATCTCTTTTTCTCCCTGTTTAAAATCAAAAAGTTCCTGCAAAATAGCATGTCTAGCACTAGGAGGAAAATATTTCTGCAGGAAAGTACTAATCAAGCACTCAGAGCTATTAATAGATCCAGGAGGTAAATTACTAAACCAAGTTTTAGCTTCTCCTTTCAGTGAAAAGGGCAAAATCTTGGCAACAAAGTAAGTACGCATCTTAATATCATCAGAAAACAAGCCACTCATGGTAGAAAGTTCATTCATATGTGCTACCGCACTTTCATTCTTAGTCCCACAAAAAGGTTCTTTCTTGATAATAGCTATGTAAGATAGATCGAGAGAGAAATCATAATCTTCATCTATAATGTTTATGGGAGAAGCAGCAAACTTAGCATCAGGAGACAATTTGGGTCTAATAGTACGCCTCTCAAGGAGACTCTTAGCAGCTCCTATCATGGGTGTTTTACATTCTTTAATAAATTCATCGGTCATCTCAACATAACCATCTTCAATATCATAACTCTCACTAGACCTGTGAGCTAACAGTGTGGTAGTGTCTTCATTAGGAGTTTTATTTCCAGCTATAGTTCTAGCAATCATAGCATCTAGGAAAGGACCTAATGAACCACTCTTATCAAGCATGAGAAGCAAAGATCATAAGCATCAGAAGTTTCAGATTCAGCAGTAGTAGCAGTGTGTGTAGCATGTGTATGTGGTGGTGTAATGAGCTTACTCATAACAGATGGTGAATCAAGAGCAATAGAGGTGTTCAGAACCGTACCTCTTCTTGTAGTGGATGGTAAAATAGGAACCTTGCCATCACGAGACTTACCCATGATGGATGGATAGCAGCGAACAATAGAGAATCCAAGTGAACTTAACAAATAAAGCTATGCTCCTCGGAAACGGCGCCAAAAAATAGTCTTGATGACCCACAAGTATAGCGGGTGTATCGCAGTATTTTCGAGGGAAGTGAAACCCAATTTATTGATTCGACACAAGGGGAGCCAAAGAATATTTATAAGCCTTAACAACTGAGTTGTCAATTCAGCTGCACCTGGAAACAATCTTGCTCACATCAGTTTATTAGTAGCAACAGTTTTGTAGTAGCAATAGTAAAGTAACAACAGTAGTAAAGTAAAGACAATAGTAACAATAGCAGCAAACAGTAGGATTCAAGTGCGGTAGGCATAGGGATGGATGGACGGGCATTGCATGGACAAGAGAATTCACATGGCAATCAGAACATAGGGCAATTGCAGATAAATAAGATAAAGCATCCAAGTACTAGATAATCCTAGGCATGTGTCCCATATATAGTCATACGTGCTCGCAATGAGAACTTGCACAACATCTTTTGTCCTGCTAGCCTGTTTGCAGCGGGGCCTCAAGGGAACTACTGGAAATTAATGCGCTCCTTTTAATAGAGCACCGGAGCAAAGCATTAACACTCCGTGAACACATGTGATCCTCACATCAAAGCCATTCCCTCCGGTTATCACGATTTCTGTCACTTCGGGGCCATTGGTTCCGAACAACAATGTGTGTATACAACTTGCAGGTAAGACCATAAACAATACTATCATAATGAATCAATAACATGTTCAGATCTGAAATCATGGCACTCGGGCCCTAGTGACAAGCATTAAGCATAAAAAGTCGCAACAAAGTCATAAAGCACTAATAAAAGATACTAGGCACCATGCCCTAACAATGTGATGCCATTACATGAATGATCTCATCTAATCCCTACCATCCCTATAGCCTACAGCGGGGGATTATGTTGGAAATATGCCCTAGAGACAAATAGTAGTAAGGACTATTATCATATTTCATATAGTTTATGATTAAGTTTTATATCATGCTATAACTGTATTGAAAGGAAACATCAATACATGTGTGATATACAAACAAACCAAGGGTTCCCAGTGAAACTCTAGTCACTGGTTCATTGGTCAACAGATGATCATGTTTCCTGATCATGTGGCATTTATGCCAGTTGGAAATGAGGTCATCTCATTCTGAGAATGAGATGATGAACCAATACCCAACCTAAACATCATGATTCGATCATGTCACGAAGTTCAAGTTACGATGATTAGCAATGGATCCTCGTAGACTATTCCTTAGACTGTGAGGCTATATCAACCACTGTCTCCCGAGAATGCTTAGATAGCATCAAACACCATCTAGTAAAACAGTGGTTATAAAGGTGTGTTCAGGTATTTGGAGGAAACCGTAGAGGCAATATATGTCAAGAGCGGGATTTGTCCGTCCATGTGACGGGAAGATACTCAAGGGCCCACTCAGAGAGGTTATATCTAATAGCTGCGCAACGTGTGATTAGATCACGGGGATATCACTTGTCAGAACGAGTCAAGTAGCATTGTTCAGTACCGAGATTGAACACGACATGGTGATGTCATTGATCAGATCTCGGGCAATGCAAGTATCGAGAGACAAAGGGAATAAGACACGACTGTCCCGGTTCAAACAACAAAAGATCTTCGTGGAACGCACAGGGGTCACATGGCCATCCAGGTCCCTCTGTCGATCATTGGTGGGGGAGTGTCCCGACCATGGCTGGAGTGTTCCTGAACCGTGGGGTATCATGCTTAAGGGCTTTATGATGCTTAGAGAGTGTTTATAGGATCGGTAGAATCGCCGAAGAAAAGAAGGGAGAAAACCAGAAGGGTTTCGGTAAGTCCGGAGGATGTCCGGAGTGGAGGTGGAAGGTGTTCCATGGCCACGGAGATTGAATAATATGTGAATGAATGTTAAATGTTGATTTAATCATTTATTCATAATTATTTAATAAAGAGAAAATCAATTAAAAGGTCAAAAGGCTTAATGGGCCAATTCCGGAGGGAGAGGGCCCATTAGGGAAAAGGAGAAAGGGGAGAAGGGGCAAGGGGGAGGTCGGCTAGGCCTAGTCCCCCCGCCGCGGGGCCCACTAGTGGCCGGCGGCCACCTCCTCCCCCTCCTCTCCTTTAGTCCCACCCCGGGACTTGAGGGGAGGTAGTACCTCCCCCCCTATATAAAGTGGGGTATTTGGCCTAGAAAAATACACCCAATAATCAATAAAGGTCTCCCCACTTTTGGGAGGACCTATAATTGATATTTTCTCTCTCCCCCTCTCTCTCTCGTGACCGTGGTCCCAAGTCTGGACTATGCGAGCGAGAGACATCTTCACCACGGAGCGCCGTCGCGCTGCGGGATTCGGATCCAGGAGCTCTACTTCCACAACTACTGCTGGATCGGGGAAGCGGGAGTCATCATCAGGCACCGGACGTGTGTAACTCCCCGTGAGGTGTCGCACTTGAGGCACTCAAGTCGTTGGAGCCAGAAGGAGCGCAAGGACTTCATCACGACCTTGAGGTCGGCTTCGACTCGTCTACATCAACCACGCTCTCCTGAGCGTTGATAACGCTTTTCGGTCTTCAAGGGTAAGTTCGCGAAAAGCCCCTTCCGTTACTGTATTACTAATAGATAGGTCCTGGCAGCTTCAGGGGTTCAGGGGCGTAGAGTAAAATTTATTATTTTTATGTGTGGAACCCCTACAGTGGTATCAGAGCTAGATCTATGCGTAGTAATGCTAGTACGGGTAGAACACACGAGATGTAGCGTGTGGGCGTTGATCTTTTAGTTGTTACCCTCCCACGTGTACTTATGTATACCATAGTAATGCTTGATGAAGCGGCCCCCAACCGACTTTACGCGTTCATTCACGAGACTGGTCCACGCTTGACATACGGCTTGTACCGTATAAAGTGGCTTAGGGGGGTGTCTGTATCTCTCGCATTAGTTGGTATACCATTTGCAACGGAGGGCCCCGAAAGGGGTGTAGTATAGACAACTACTTGATCAGTGTTATGCTGAAAGTTTGTAGGTAAGAACAGTTCTTGTACGAAAGCCCATTTAGCCACGTAAAACATGCAAAGTTAAAGTAGAGGCGTCTAACTTTGTTTTGCAGGGGGGAGTTGCTTTGTGATATGGTTGTGGCAAAGGTAAAGTAATTACCTTTTGTTACATAGTAGTAGATAGTCACGGTAATGACAAACTACCACGCCGGAATGACACTAGTACCCTAGTGTCTACGGCGCCGGAACCCTGGCGCCGGAACCCGGTAACGGCGGATGGAGATCATGACGTGAAGGACCATATCACATAGCATTTACATTCAATGTTATTGTTTGTATGTCTTATTGTGTGCTAGTATTAGATACTCGACGGTAGCCTAATAAGATGATCCCTGTTAAAATTACCAACGATTGTGTTCCCCCTTAGTGTGCACCACCAACAAAGTTCTTCGGTATGAGGCGATCCAGGGTGACAGGCATGGGTGTCATACATATCTATGTTCGCATACAGTGGGTGTAAGCCATGTTGCACAGCGAATACACTAAGGTTGAGTTGGCGAGCCTAGCATGCTAGAGAAGCGTGGCCTCGGAACGCGGATGGTCGAAAGATCAAGCACGAGTCGCATGAATGATGTGACCGACGCTTAGCGTCCACCCTTGAACCCACATTGATGGCCGTGACGATCGGGGGAGATGTGGCTGATAGGTGTCGTGTTATCACTAGGAACCCTCACTGGGGATAGGTGTTTCTAAATGGACTTATTATTAACTCATTTAATTATAAACTTAGTCTAAATTCCTTTTGCAATTATAAATGTAGATGGGCTCTTTCGTGTTGACAACTAAATGGTTAGAAGGAGAGAAGCTCAGATTAGATGGACCGAACTTCTCCATTTGGGTTGCTAGTCTCCATGTTCTCCTTAGCGAGAACGACATGGTTGACTACATACTCGACGGGATGGATCTGGATCCATCCACAGACCTTGAGACCCCAGAGGAGCGGAAAGACCGCTATCTCCATCGGGAATGGCCTCCTATATTTCAGTTGTGATGCGTTTCGGAATGGTGGACGAGCTGTGGCCTTTCGTGGGTGATGTCAACCCTCGTTCGGTGATGCTACAGCTTAGGACAAATTTCGTGGATCAGACACGCATTTGGGAGCATGAGTTGATGGGAGACTTCCTCTCCATTAAGATGGAGGAGAACTCGTCACTGGGCAGCCACTTATAGCACATGCATGATGTGTACATGAGGCCAGCATACTTCTTGGACGTCTGGATTACAGGCTCTTTCGCAAATGTTGTTGTGCTGTGGTCGCTGCCACCAAGCTACCAAGCACAAGTCAGGACTTGCGTAATGAGGGGCGACACGGAAATGGAATTCCACCGGTTCATGATACATCTCAGGAATGTGTTGGTTGAACCAGATGTCGCTCAGGTCATCAATGACAAAGGTATATATTTGATATACAGTTTTATAAATGTTATAATCTTGCAAACACATTTGCAGTGTTAAGTATATCTGATACTTGTTCTGTTTTGGTGAAAACAGGTCCTTCTGCATGAGAGGTGCTTGCTGGAGAGGAGGTGACGTTGCGTGTTGATGGCGAGCATGATGATGATGGCCAACGACACTCTCCCTCGACATTTATCATTTAGTTCGTGTTTAGGATGATTTTTGTAATCAAGAGATTGTGAACTTCTTTAGTGTGTCTCACACTTTGTGAGACGGTTATTCATATGAGTTTGTAACAAACAGTTGTTCCCCTTTTATGAATGATTTCTATTCGTGTACATATCTTGTTTGATTATATGTGAATTATCCTTGTTGTTTGAAACTAATTGATAATGTATGAACATTTGTAAAATATTAAAATGCCTTGTTTAAAATACCCAACTTAATGATATTTCATTAATGAATGAAACCATAGTTTAAATTCAAAGTTATGCGATAATATGTGAAAGTCATTTGATTACTTTTCACATATAAATCATGCCTAAGTTCGGCAAAATAACTTGAACACCATGTATTACTTGAATACAAAGTGTTTAATGAATTGTTAAAAGTATATACATATCCGATGTATTATGTTTTAACGAAAATGGTAATTATCATTAAATGATTGTTTAAATGTGTAAAGTAAGTTTACTACAGGAAATATGAATATGAAACTATTTGATTTGATCAAAGTGTTTCATCAACAAAGGGTATAAGTATAAAAGAGAATCTAATTGCTATGATTTGACCAATAGTAATGAAGTTCAAATTTATAAGAATGGCATAAAAGACATTGTGGAATGCAAAGTGTTTTGAAACGTCAAAATACAAAGCATCACAATGTGATATTAGATATCAAAAGGGGTTGAATAGAAGGCACCAAATAAACCGTTGTAGAGTATATGTAGAGACCATTAGCTTAGAAATAGTTAGCACTCAATTAGAATGTACTGAACCATTTGAACTCGTGAAATTTTTGGGGTTATTCGATATAACCAAAACAATAGCGAATAAGTCCTTATAGTGTATTCATTGGAAACTTTGAATACGAAATCCATAGCTGAAACCAAAAGGAAAGCAAAACTTGTATTGCTTGGATTTTAGTGCATTCTTGAGAAAGCTCACTTCTAGTGATGTTTCTCAATTATGAAGCAAATGGAAATTAGTGTAAAACATGATGAGGATTCAAAACCCTGCATCAGAGTGTTGAGAAGCGCAACGCACAACATTCCTGAACGATTCTCTTCACAGAAGGAAAGAATCAATGATTTTGATCATTGTGTTTTCCCCTCCACTATTGTTTTCACTATAAGAAGTAGGATTCAAAATGTAAATCCATATCTTGTATGGAGACATTTGTGAACCACTTGTCATGATTTTGGAATATGACATACTTACGAACTACAAAGGAAATAATGGTAAACTAAAATTGTAAGAAATCCTAAAGGCAAAATTCCCTTGAGATTAGAAAGCAATTCATTGCTGAATCTCACAAGTAAAAGGAGTTACTTGGAATTTTCCCAAATGACTGCAAAGCCACAGTGGAAAAGGGGGTAAATGACAAAAGCACAATTTGTCAAGTATTGGACAAATTCAGATGAATTTGATTCATGTGTGCTAAATGTCTAGTGGATTTAAAACTAGTAAAGTACTAGTATCTCATTATAAATCTCCAAGTTTGATGTTTAATCAAAGGATTTTGAAGTTATTCAAAATAGTAAAGGAGATATGCAATTTGCATAAAATTGAGTGGGAGCTATGAAAGTCTTCCTGAAGCAATATGTGATTGACATATTTTTAAGTGGGAGCAACATAAGACTCAAATTCAAATATGTAGGAACATAGTTTGAGTAAGAGTACTGACTCGTACCCAAATATGTTGGCAACATAGTTTGAGTGGGAGCTTATAGGAGTAATTCTTAAGTAAGTTAAGGATGAAAGCGCAAATACTTATAAATAATGATTTATAAGATGTAGAAGTTGATAATAATTGTATTATGATATTATGTAGTATTCCTTAAAGGAATTTGAAAGCTGTTTCAGAATAGAAGTTAATTGAGGAACCAGTCCTTAATAACTCAAATTAGGAATAGTATTAAGTTGAACATCAATGGTTGAAAGAAAGAATAGGATGATCATCATCCACTATGTTAAGACATAGGTTCTGTCTTAGTAAACCATGATGACAACTTAGCATAATATGTGATCCAATAAGGAACGTTTAAAAGTGATTAAGTTCAAATCACAGAATGTTGAGCCAAGTTTGTCCACAGAGTCTAATAGAGAACTGTAGACATGTTTTTCAAATCCATAAAGGATGACATATCTTAAAGCATAAAGAGTTATGTTATAAGGGAATATGTTGGAAACTCCTGTAGATACCAATTAAAGTCAAATAGGAAGTGAGGTGAACAAAACATCGAAAGTTGCACGGAGTGCACTAGTGTTTCAATGAATACATTTATAATAATAGATAAGGGTACCATCTAAAGTGTTGTATAATGTTATGGCGGGGCTAATTCTCTTTTAACGTAGAATGATGTGTCCCAGGGCACAGTGCCCATGAGAAAGCCCTCGAGGTTGATCTAACGTCACTGTAGGCTCCTGGAATCAGGCCTCGCTCACGCCATAGCAACGATGCATACACACAGATGCTGTCATGTGATGATAGAATATTAATGTCAATCAAAGTGACATTAGTAAGTTGCAAAGGATTTGGGACTGTAAAGTATAGACCCAAGACTCAACCTCTTCCACGAGCAAGCATGTTCTAGGTACCGGTTATATGGTACCAATAATTAAGAACAAATGCAGCTAGTGTATTTGTACTCTAGTGCAAGTGGGAGACTGTTGGAAATATGCCCTAGAGACAAATAATAGTAAGGACTATTATCATATTTCATATAGTTTATGATTAAGTTTTATATCATGTTATAACTGTATTGAAAGGAAACATCAATACACGTGTGATATACAAACAAACCAGGGGTTCCCAGTGAAACTCTAGTCACTGGTTCATTGGTCAACAGATGATCATGTTTCCTGATCATGTGGCATTTATGCTAGTTGGAAATGAGGTCATCTCATTCTGAGAATGAGATGATGAACCACTACCCAACCTAAACATCGTGATTCGATCATGTCACGAAGTTCAAGTTACGATGATTAGAAATGGATCCTTGTAGACTATTCCTTAGACTTTGAGGCTATATCAATCACTGTCTCCCGAGAATGCTTAGATAGCATCAAACGCCATCTGGTAAAACAGTGGTTATAAATGTGTGTTCAGGTATTCGGAGGAAACCGTAAAGGCAATATATGTCAAGAGCGGGATTTGTCCGTCCATGTGATGGGAAGATACTGAAGGGCCCACTCAGAGAGGTTATATCCAATAGCTGCGCAGCGTGTGATTAGATCACGGGGATATCACTTGTCAGAACGAGTCAAGTAGCATTGTTCAGTAACGAGATTGAACACGACATGGTGATGTCATTGATCAGATCTCGGGCAATGCAAGTATCGAGAGACAAAGGGAATAAGACACGACTGTCCCGGTTCAAATGACGAAAGATCTTCGTGGAACGCACAAGGGTCACATGGCCATCCAAGTCCCTCTGTCGATCATTGGTGGGGGAGTGTCCTAACCATGTCTGGAGTGTTCCCGAACCGTGGGGTATCATGCTTAAGGGCTTGATGATGCTTAGAGAGTGTTTATAGGATCGGTAGAATCGCCGAAGAAAAGAAGGGAGAAAACCGGAAGGGTTTCGGTAAGTCCAGAGTATGTCCGGAGTGGAGGTGGAAGGTGTTCCATGGCCACGGAGATTGAATAATATGTGAATGAATGTTAAATGTTGATTTAATCATTTATTCATAATTATTTAATAAAGAGAAAACCAATTAAAAGGTCAAAAGGCTTAATGGGCCAATTCTGGAGGGAGAGGGCCCATTAGGGAAAAGGAGAAAGGAGAGAAGGAGCAAGGGGAGGCCGGGCTAGCCCCCCACGGGGCCCACTAGTGGCCGGCGGCCACCTCCTCCCCCCTCCTCTCCTTTAGTCCCACCCCGGGACTTGAGGGGAGGTAGTACCTCCCCTCCCCGTATATAAAGTGGGGTATTTGGCCTAAAAAATACACCCAATAATCAATAAAGGTCTCCCCACTTTTGGGAGGACCTCTAATTGATATTTTCTCTCTCCCCCTCTCTCTCGTGACCGTGGTCCCAAGTCTGGACTGCGCGAGCGAGAGACATCTTCATCTGGGCGCCGATCATGCTGCGGGATTCGGATCTGGAGCTCTACTTCAAGAATCGCTTGGATCGGGGAAGCGGGAGTCATCGTCAGGCACCGGACGTGTGTAACTCCCCGCGAGGTGTCGCACTTGAGGCACTCAAGTCGTTGGAGCCAGAAGGAGCGCAAGGACTTCATCACGACCTTGAGGTCGGCTTCGGCTCGTCTACATCAACCACGCTCTCCTGAGCATTGACAACGTTTTTCGGTCTTCAAGGGTAAGTTCGCGAAAATCCCCTCCTGTTACTGTATTACTAATAGATAGGTCCTGGCAGCTTTAGGGGTTCAGGGGTGTAGAGTAAAATTTATTGTTTTTATGCGCGGAACCCCTACAGATTACTCACTCATAGATGGGGGAAACATGGATGGTCGATAGAGAAGTGATGGTGATGATCTCCTCCAATTCCCCGTCCCGGCAGGGTGCCAGAACGGAGTTTCTGGTGCTGTTTCGTGGAATCTGGTGGTGGCGGCAGAGCGAAACTCCTTCTGGAAAAACGTCGACCCCCCCTGAGTTTTTAGGTCAGAAGGCATCTTATATGCGAAGAGGGGGACCGAGGGGGTGTCTGGGGTGGCCAGACCACCCCCTGGCACGGCCAGGCCCAGCCCGCGCGGCCAGGTGGTGTGGATGGGCCCGAGCCCCACTTCGTCTCATATTCTGGCTCCGGGAGTCTTCTGGTGAAATAGGATTTTTGGCTTTTATCCCATCCAATTCTTAGAATATTCCTTTTCTGACTTTCCTGGAACCAAAAACAGCAGAAAACAGGCAGCTGGCACTATGGCTCTTGTTAATAGGTTAGTCCATGAAATCATATGAAAAGTACTCCAAAGTGTGGACAAAACATAAGAAAGTAGATAAAACCAAGCATGGAACATCAAAAATTATAGATACATTTGCAATGTATCAGTAGACTTCTCTCAACATGAAGATGAAGACAATCTAACACATGGTCAGAGCGATGAATATCATAATAAACTTTATCTTATTTCAATCTCATACTAGGGTTTCTCCATCTCCCCAAGAACTAATGATCTAGTCAGACATGGAGGCAATCAACATCATGGCAATAATAATGGAATCTATCATAGACGAATAGTACTTGTATAAATCCACAACGAGTACGGAAATTACAACAAGATCTAGACAAGATGTAGATGGGATGGATGGAGATTGTGCTGATGCAGTGGTTGATGATGAAGATCGATGCCTTAGCCTCCCGGATCTGCGCAGGGCGAAGATGGATCCCCGGTGGACGAGTTCCCCCTCTAGATGCCTTCAGGGGGTGAGATTTTGGCAATTTATGGTTGTTCTATATGTCGTCTCTCTCATTTAGTTGCATGGGGTGAAACTATTTGAGGAGGCGGTGGTGGTGCCAACTATACGGCGGGAACTATATGGCCGGAAAATTAATTCCTGCCGTATAGTTGGTCGTTAAACCTTATAAATGCCTCGATCGCTTCGGATTTTCTTCTGGTGTTATTGATATTACCTAAATAAGCGGTTTACGTTATTTTGACTCCTTTTCTCCCCAATACAACTGCTCCAAGAATTGTGTCCATCATCTGTCCCGATCCTGGTAAAAATAGACATAAAATGTGCGCGTGAACGCCATAAAATACCAAGATCTTATAACTACAGTGCAAAATAATAATATAAAACATGATGCAAATATGCACTCATCAACTTCCCCAAGCTTAGACTTTTGCTTGTCCCGAGCAAGTTTAGCTTAATGGATGTGATCCTCATATTCATGAAGTGAGTCGATAAAATAAATGAGGCAGTTGCAGCATGTGTTTATCATATATGATACATAGAATAAGTTCATGAATAGTACCTTACTCGAACCATCTGAAAAATATTAGCGGGCTTCCACACCTTAGCATTTAACAGGTCACAAAAGATCACTCTCAATATGATATAAAAGTATTCAGTTCAACCGAATGAGTTAGCGAGGTAGTCCCAAGTATTTTTGGATTAGCATATTCACTTGGGATTTAAAATCCCAAACGCTTATTTGTCATACTACAATATAGTGGTGTGTGCCTATTTGCTCTTTGCACATTCGCTCTTTTTCTTCTCTCTTTTTTTCTTTTTTTCTTTATATATATATATGCTCACACTTTTGTTTAAGTACTGTGCAAAGGAGCTAGCCATACATTCCACTTCATGTAGGAATTCAAAGTTTAACAATTACAATTACCAAATTCTAATTGTACATGAAGCAATCTTTATAGCTTGAATATTCTACCTCGTCTTGTTCTCACTCTAATTTGATAGCACTTTTAATTTTCCTTTGTTTAAGGTTTCTTTTTCAACTTAACTGATTAGATAATTTTTTTCTTTGTAAATCAAACTATGAACTTACAACATATTGACCAAATTATCTTTGTATGTTCCATTAATACCAATGGTGTGGAAGACTCCTATTGCTATCATCAAGTGCAAGTAAAACTATACTCAAGCCATTCATATATCCAATAGGATAAGCACAAACTCAATATTGCTCCATATATGATAATAAACTCGGAATTTCATAAAAGGGATCGACTATTCCTGAAGGGAATTCTAATGATGCAACTTCATTTCTAATTTGAACTAATGCAAAACTAAAATAGTAATCTAAAAATTATAAGATAGATTACAAGGTATTAAAGATCTCCCCAAGATTGGAATCAAGCCAAGCGGGATCAAATAATCCCTTGCAATTATTTGATACCGTGATTATTGTAGATCATTGTGGCGCCATGGCACGCGTATCTTCTTTTCACGGGCCAGCCTGAGACGGTGGGATTGACTGATAGCCTCTAATTCTTTAACACGCAGTTTGTAGAAAAGATTATTCCTCTCCAGCACTTTCACTTGTTCTTTAATGAGCTTATTGTTATCTTGAAGGGTTTGTATCACCTTAAGACTCATAGAAAAACCTGATTCGGTTGTCTGCTTAATATCTTCATCAAGTTTATCAAGATAAAGTTGTAGCAACCAAAGATGTTTGGGTGTCCCTAGTGTCTCCTTGTCCATCTCTTCAATCTTCAGCTTGAGGGCTTTCAACTCCCTATTCCGGCGTTCATTGTCAGCGTCGAGGAACTCCATAGGAACTATGTTGATCTCCTTGCCTTGCTCGCTATTGCTCCCGATTTCCATAGGAACTTCTCTCCTTGGCTTCTGTCCCTTGGTTGCATGTCCTCACGTATGAATAAGAGGTAGATTGGTTTCTGGAGATTATGATTAGAGAGAGACACAATGGTAGTATATAAGGGGAGTCAGAGGTCGGTAAAACTCGCGAGAAGCACCAAATTCACGCCCAAGAAAAGAATCTTAATGGAATAGGGAAAGAAATCGCTAATTTGGAGAAGTCCTGCCGTGTAACGACCAACTATACGAGCGCGGCCCATATAGCGGCCGTATAGTTGGTTCCGGGCAGATATTTCCAAATATCTCGAGTCTAGGTCGATTAAGTTACCGACTCAGAACCAACAAAACCGTTTTTTCATGAACTCTAAAACGAAAAAGGAATCGAAAATGTTGGAGAGTATAACGACCAACTATACGGCGGGAGGATTTTCTCTGACCGTATAGTTTCCAGACATCGAAAACAATTTCGCGAAGAAGATACTGAAGGTTTAACGACCAACCATATGGCAGGAGATTTTTCTCCGGCCGTATAGTTGCGACCGTATAGTTGGTAAAAACCTTCAAAAACTTCAGAAAAACACGAGGAATTCAAAGGAAAAAATTTCAGAAGTAAAATTTGTGAAAACAAATCACTTATTTGAGTAAGAACACTTACCTTGCACTTACCGTTTACTTATTCGGGGATGACAAGCTCCTCCAACAACAAAGACTTCTTCTCTTTTGGAGGAATTGACCTTAGTTCATTTATTAATTCTTGTAAACAAAAATCACCAGGACTAAAGTTCCTCTCAACAAGATTGGTGTCTTGCTGGGCAAATATGAACACTGCATCCAACATCTTTATTTCTTGCCTCTGCATAATATGCAACTCAAATTCTTGAAGTAAAAGGATCCAACAGATCGGTCTTGGCTTATGATTTTTCCACTCAAGGAGTTCTTTTAAACCATCACGATCCGTATGAACTCTTACTTTTGCATCAACTATATAAGAATGAAATTTATCGCAAGAGAAAAATACAACAAAAAGTTCCATTTCTTCCTTAGGATAATTCTTTTGAGCACTATTAAGAGTTCTATTGGCATGATGTATAACATTAAATCTGTGACCTATATGTTGTCCCAGAGTTACTCCTACAACATCATCACTAGCTTCAAATATTAAGTCAAAAGTCATATCCCAGATAGGTGGTTTAATAATAGGAGTATGTGATAAAGCATATTTAAGTTTATCAAAGGCTACAAGACATTTATCATCAAAATTAAATCTTACTCCCTTTTGCAAAAGGTTCGTAAAAGGTTTAGATATTCCAAAGAAATTGCTAATGAACCTTTTATAAAAACCCACATGACCAAGGAAACTTCTTATACCTTTTATATCCCTAGGTTGTGGCATTCTCTCTATGGCCTCAACCTTAGCTCTATCCACTTCAATTCCCTTACCTGATACCTTATGTCCAAGGACTATACCTTCTTTGACCATGAAATGGCACTTCTCCCAGTTTAGAACAAGATTGGTTTCTTTGCAATGCTGCAAAACCCTTTTGAGATTATCCAAGCAACTAGTAAACGAAGTTCCATAGACAGAAAAGTCATCCGTAAATACTTCCATTGTCAGTTCTATAAAATCCACAAAAATAGCAGTCATGCATCTTTGAAAAGTAGCTGGAGCATTACATAAACCAAAAGGCATATGACGGTAAGCATGTAAACCATAAGGACTAATGAAAGTTGTTTTAAGTTGGTCATCAGGATGAACAACTATTTGAGAAAAACCAGAGTATCCGTCCAAGTAGCAAAAATGAGTGTGGTTTGCTAGCCTCTCTAAAGTTTGATCTATGAACGGTAAAGGATAGTGATCTTTCCTAGTTTTTTTATTCAATTTCCTGAAATCAATACACATCCTATGTCCAACAATAGTTCTAGTAGGTATCAATTCATTGTTTTCATTAGGAACAATAGTAAAACTGCCCTTCTTAGGGACACAATTAACAGGACTTACCCATTCACTTTCTTTTACATGATAGATTATACCTGCGTCCAATAGGCGTACTATTTCTTGTCTTACCACTTCCTTCATTTTGGGCTTTAGTCGTCTATTAAATTCCGCAACTGGTTTAGCACCTTCCTCCATGAATATTCGATGGACAGTTATCATGGGACTAATGCCCTTCAAATCATCCATTGAGTACCCAAAGGCCTTGCGATGCTCCTTAAGTACTTTCATGAGTTCTTGTTCTTCATCTCCTGAAAGTTTAGCACTAATAATATTAGAAATTTATTTTTATCATCTAAAAATCTGTATTTAAGATTATCTGGCAGAGTCTTCAAATCCGGGGGTGGTAATTCCTCGTCCCCTCTCTTTTCTAGCTCTTCAAAGGCCTCATTAGTTGGAGGCCCTATAATGGGAACTGAATCGAATTCACCTTCTAGTTCTTCTAGGGACTTGTCCTCCATAACTATTTCTTCATAATTTGAGTCTTCATTTATTTCTTCTTCTTGATCACTAAAGAAGAGAGCTGCCATTTCCTCAATAGTTTTCTCTTTCTCTTCTTCTGGTATTTGTAGAGGTCTGTCTTTAAATTTGGAAAAGTGGAATTCTTTTTCCGCTTCTCCAAGCTTAAGAGACACAATCTCCTTTTTGAAATCAACTTTGGCACCTACATCACTCAAAAAGTTTCTTCCAAATATAATTGGGCAAAGAGTGTCAGCTAGCATATCAACAACTACAAAATCGATAGGAAAGTTTTTATTGCCAATTGTGACAGTTGCATCTTCAACTACTCCCATTGGAATTCTAAGAGTTTTATTGGCTAACATGATTGTCATATCAGTATTTTCAATTGTAGACGATTCTATTTATTCTTTTATTTCTAAATAAAAATCATAAGATATAACATTAATTTCGGTGCCAAGATCACATAAACCATAATGTGAGGTTTCCTTAAATATGCATGGAAGAATAGGCTTACCCACATCTTTTACCTTTGTTTTACCTTCAACCAATACGAAAGTCTCTTTATCAAGTTCAACTAGTTTAAATGTGCATACATAGCCATAATTGCTTCCTTGGTTACCTCTTCATCTTTGGTTTCTTCCAGATGTTCCTCAACTTATGGCATACTTTCCTCTTCCTTCTTCTCCTGTACTGCTTTGACATGTTCATATTCAAAAATATGCTTCTGTGCAGGGTTAGGAAAGGTATCTCATATATTGGTTCTAGGGAGGCCAGCGTTGCTTTAACTTATCTTTTCTTCTCAGGTTCGGGTGGTGGATCATACTTGACCAAACCCTCTTTTGGAGTTTTGATGTGTTATGTAAAAGCTTTAACAACATGCAACACAAGATCTGAATCCAAATAAAGTTCTTTAGATAATTCGTTAACATGGCCCTTTTTTATTATAGTCATGAATACAATCATGATCTATTTCTATGCCTCCTTCGCTTCCTAGACCAAAATTCCATGAAACTCTATGATCACAAATTCTATTAAGTAAAGCCCAAGCTTTAGTTATATGAAGATTCGTAAAAGCTCCTCTCGTGAAAGAGTCTAGTTCAATTTTATTAGGTTCAATGAAACCGCCATAAAAGATATGCAATACCATTTAGTCAAATCATGATGAGGACATTGATTAAGTAAATCTTTAAATCTGATATAAGCTCTTACTAGTCCTTCATTAGGATGGTTCCTCCAAGTCAATATAAGACGCCTGATTCCAAAAGATTTTGATAATGGATAATATTTTGCTAGAAACTCAAAGGCTAAATTATCCCAAGTAGTAGTGGCTTCTGGGGGTAGAGATCTATACCATGAGAGAGATGTACTAGTCAAAGTCTGACTAAAAAGTTTAACCCTTACCTCATTAGCAGTATATCCCTATAATTGGAAAGTGCCACATATATCTTTAAATCATGCAATATGCTCATATGGATCAGGATCTTCTTCATCTCTAGTAAATTGCTTCTTATGTAGAATACCAAGTAGTAGAGGATTTATTTCAAACGCTCTTGTCTTCTTGTTTGAGTTGTCTCTTTCATTAATATCATAGGGCTTCCCAAAGTGGCTGAGTGGGTTAGCACTAGCCATATGCTCAAACTTCATCATGTTGGTGGAAACTTGTAACTCAAAACAAAACTTAGCAAGACAAAAATAAATAAGCAAAAACTAAAAGACCTACATCGCTTAGATCCCCGGCAACGGCGCTAGAAAATAGCTTGATGACTACAAGTGCACAGATTGTTTGTAGCTAGTTTCGAAATAAAGATATCGATCCTACAGGGAGCAGGAGTCTGAAGTCTAATAACTCTTGAATTAAATACTACAATAGAAATGCTAAATAAAGTTCTAAGTAACAAGATAAAATGCAAGTATTGTGTAAAAAGGTGTTTTTGGATTTTTGGTATAAGAGAAAAATAAGTAAAGTAAAACAAGTGAACTCAGAAAGTAAGTATCGCATATGTAAAATAGATTTGAAACTGCAATGGGAAAAAGCGTTCTCAGGGAGTAGCGGATACACCACTAGCATTATAAAGAGCTAAGGTAAAGATTATTATCAAGAACATTCTCAACTATGTATGTGTGGGATGAACTCTGTATTTGGACAAATAAGCAATAACCACTACTCACATCATCCTCATAACCACAGCAGACAGCAATCGACATCAATTGAATTACTGTGCTATTAAGGGACTTAATCCCGTAGGACATATCCCATGGCATGGATAGTATTCCGTGAGTTTTCTCGGTTCCCAAGTTGATACGTAAGGGGTGACAACAGTGAGGTTTCAGCGAAGATGGATCCCCGATGGACGAGTTCCCCCTCTATATGCCTTCCGAAGGAGAGGTTTCGGTGATTTCTGGTTGTTCTATATGTCGTCTCTCTCATCTAGTTGTACGGGGTGAAACTATTTGAGGAGGCGGTGGCGGCGCCAACTATACGGCGGGAACTATACGGCCGGAAAATTATTTCCCGCCATATAGTTGGTCGTTAAACCTTCTAGATGCCTCGATCGCTTTGGGTTTTCTTCTGGTGTTATTGATATTTCTCAAATAAGCGATTTATGTTGTTTTTGACTCCTTTTCTCCCCAATACAACTGCTCCAATAATTATGTCCATTGTATTCATCATCTATCCTGATCCTGGTAAAAATAGACATAAAATGTGCATGCAAATGCCGTAAAATACCAAGATTCTACAACTACAGTGAAAAATAATAATATAAAACATGATGCAAATATGCACTCATCACTCGCCAAAGCCCAGATCAGGCCCGAGGGGCTCAGATCTAGGTCGGGCGAGACCTGTGCCAAACTCGTGTCTACAACGATGTCGCGCCCCTCCCCTTGGCTTTCTGTCGACGACACCTCCACCTAGCATCACTCGGAGGAGCTCCAAGTCATCCCATCCCGAGGAGTACCGAGTCCATTGAGAAGGGTTGTCCTAACCGCCTCCTAGGGGCGCGGGGAGAGGAAGACCGCCACCGCCCGGGCTTCGCCCAGAGACCCTTGTCGGTAGGGGCGACTGGGGAAGGAGGGAGAGGGTGGGTTTCAGTCAGATTTGGGGGAGTTTCCCCTCATCTCCCTCGGGGGCAAGAGGAGCGGGGTAGGTGGGGTGTTCCTTCCAAACGCGCCAGTCTAACCTCATTTTGCACACCGTAGCCAAAAATAAAATCAAGATAGGCCACTACGGCATCAAATAGGGATGCTCTAGAAGTTTCTTCAAAGCCTTTGACGTGAAGTATAGATGTATAGATTTTTTTCTCCATCGGACAACACTTTTGGATGTTTAATCTAAAAGAAACATTATAGCCTAGATTTGAGCCTTTAGAAGCCACACAAATTCTTCCTCCCGATAGCCACCAAGGAGGAGAGGATCCTCCATTACTACACCGATAGGAAGAAAGAACAGGGGCAAGGGGCCGCCGCCCACCATGGCCGTCATGGCCTCCTAATAATCCACAAGTATAGGGGATCACAACAGTCTTCGAGGGAAGTAAAACCCAATTTATTGATTCGACACAAGGGGAGCCAAAGAATATTTATAAGCCTTAACAACTGAGTTGTCAATTTAGCTGCACCTAGAAACAATCTTGCTCACAGTAGTTTATTAGTAGCAACAGTTTTGTAATAGCAATAGCAAAGTGATAGCAGTAGTAAAAGTAAAGACAGTAGTAACAATTGCAGTAAACAGTAGGATTAAAGCGCGGTAGGCATAGGGATGGATGGACGAGCGTTGCATGGACAAGACAATTCACGTAACAATCAAGATATAGGGCCTTTACAGATAAATAAGGTAAAGCATCCAAGTACTAAATAATCCTAGGCATGTGTTCCATATATAGTCATATGTGCTCGTAATGAGAACTTGCACAACATCTTTTGTCCTGCTAGCCCGATGCAGCGGGGCCTCAAGGGAATCTACTGGCAATTAAGGTGCTCCTTTTAATAGAGCACCAGAGCAAACCATTAACACTCCATGAACACACATGATCCTCATATCATAGCCATCCCCTCCAGTTATCCCGATTCTTGTCACTTCGGGGCCTTTGGTTCTAGACAATAATATGTGTATACAACTTGCAGGTAAGATCATAAACAATACTATCATCATGAATCAATAACATGTTCAGATCTAAAATCATGGCACTCGGGCCCTAGTGACAAGCATTAAGCATAACAAGTTGCAACAAAGTCAAAAAGCACTAATAATAGATACTAAGCACCATGCCCTAACAATCTGATGCAATTACATGAACAATCTCATCCAATCCCTACCATCCCCATAGCCTACATCGGGGGATTACTCACTCATGGATGGTTGATGGAGAAGCGATGGTGATGATGATGGCGATGATCTCCTCCAATTCCCTGTCCCGGCAGGGTGCCAGAACGAAGTTTTTGGTTCTGAATCGCAGTATCTGGTGGTGACGGTGTAGCCGAACTCTATCTGGAAAAACGTCGAACCCCCCGTCTGTTTTAGGTCAGAGGGCTTTTATACGCAAAAGGAGAGGTTGAGGCGGAGTCCGAGGCACCCACACCACCCCCTGGCGCGGCCTAGCCTGGCCCGCACGGCCAGGTGGTGTGGGCCCCTCGTGGCTCTTCTGGCTCTGTGAGTCTTTTGGTAAAATAGGAGTTTTGCGATATTTTTCGGGACTTTTCCTAAAAGTTGATTTCCTGCAAAAAAAAGAGACACCAAAGCAATTCTGCTGAAAACAGCATCAGTCCGCATTAGTTGTATCCAAATCACACAAATTAGAGGAGAAACAGTAAAAAAGTGTTCGGGAAAGTAGATACATTTTGGACGTATCAACTCCCCCAAGCTTAGCTTATTGCTTGTCCTCAAGCAATTCAGTTGAAAACTGAGTGCAATAAAAGAAACTTTCACGAACACATTTGCTTAATAAGATGTATATATTCTCAGCATATGATCAAATACTTAGGCAATTCATAATAAAGAGTATGCAAATAAGTTTACCTAGTGGTCATGCAAGCTATGAAGAGATTCCAACTCATTAATAATAAGCAACATGATACATAAGCATATGCAGGATTGTAGTGCTCATAAGAAGATATGATAAAGTGGTGTCTCGCTTGTGTTTCTTTGGAGCAAAACGTAAATGCCAAGACACCTCTGAAGTTTAAGTGAAGACTAGAGATAAACATATCAAAGATACAAGTGTCAACGTTATGTCATAATTAACCGTGTTTTGGGACAAGCACATTACACTAAGAATGACATCTATGCTCTCGGGAAGGTGCTCAAAGAATAAATGGTGACTCAAGATAAAAGTGAAAGAAAAAGATTTAAAAGTTTGAAAAGCTTCCAAATTTTGAAAGTATGGTACTCATTAGCTTTGAGCTCTCATTGCCCCTATCATGAGCATATTTAAGTGATTAAGGTTAAAGTGATCAAATATGAGGATATGCTTGACAAGTTATAAGCTGAAAATCTCATGCCCCTTACTTACGAGTACCATTCCTCATGCTACTCAAGTTTAGTCATAGGTAAGTTCTTGTCATTGTAAGTACATGTGTATCATAGAGAACCGCCAACGGGGTACCCCTTTCTCGATGATACGGAAGATTCCCCATATCAAAATGACAAGGCAAGCAGACAATGAGCATCTCAGCATCCTTTTATTTCCTATTTGCATAGGCCCCTTTTTCTTCTCTTTGTTTTCTTTCCTATTCGCATAGGTTTTTTTGTTTTTTATATAAAGGATGCTTCGTAGATTTCTCACTATGGTTACGCTGCAGGTTTCCACCATGATTAGGCATGGCTTAGACCAGCCGCCCATGTGTTTCTCTAACACATATACGAACTCCATGAGCCTTACAAGCTTCCCTTTCATTTCACACCGTCGGGATCCATAAGCAAAAGAACATGATATCAACTAAATAAAGTGCAATGCTAAAAGCATTCCCCATGATAACATGGTTCTGCTAATTCACAACTTACAAAACGCAAGCATATACACAACATAGATGGGCACAATGGTTCAAGTTTATTAAGTGCAAGAAAGTAAAGTGTGCCATCAAGTTCGTGAGAGCTTTACTAACTAATTTTCACATAGCAAGCAAACATTTTTATTGGAAGAAAACAAAGCATAATAAATATGCAAGGAATAGCAATAAAGCTAATAGTTAGATATGGTGGACTCTTTTTGACAACTTTGGTTTTAGGGAGTTGGATGCACGAGTAAAGTACTCATCACAAGTGAAGGCTAGCAATAGAAAGGGAGCGACAATCGAGAGAGCAGTAACTGTCAAAATCATGATTGCGATAAAACAAAATTAATAGTGGCATAAAAGTGACACAAGAACTCTGAGGCAGAATAAATCATCGAGGCTTAACTGACTTTTTGTTTAGTCATATGCATGCGTGAGTATGTGCCAAGTCGATTCAAATAGAACATTCAGAGGAGGACACCATAATGTCATACCAAGTTATGAATAGAACAATGCAAGCAAACAGTTATATGACATGTTACGAACTAATAATGGATTGGAACTGATCATAAGCACGCAAGGACCACTAAGTATCCATTAAATAACATACACCTTACATAAACAGACTAAGCATGCTCACAATGATGAGTATATGTACAAAAATGAAAACAAATAGAGTTCATACCAGCCTCTTACCACACCTCGAGTTGTCATAGATCATCATTGCCTTTCACTTGTGTGACTTGAATAATAAGATAAAACCAAACTCCAAGTAATCATTGAGGACTACTGAACCCTGCAACAAACTTTATAAAACCAGAGAAGAACAACAAATATATTTTTTGGTTTTCGATTTTAAAGGCAAGAACCAAAGGGAAGAACAAACAAAGCGAAATCTTTTTGGGTTTTTCGAATAATCAAAACAAAGCTAGAAAGGATGAAGCAAACCAAGGCTAAGATATAAAGAAGCAAACGAAGAGAAATAACAAAAATATTTTTGGTCTTCTTGTGTTTTGGAAAATAGAAATAAAGCAAGAACAAAAACTAAAAAGAAAACAAAACATGGATATGCAAAGTACCGACTGAACATGATATGTAGATGAGTGTGATGTCGGTATACCTCCCCCCAATCTTAGGCTTTTGGCCTAAGTGGGTATCAACCCCAACGTGGGTAAGAACTCCAAGCCGGCGGGTCATCATAAGAATGATCGTAGTTAGGCCCTTGCGAAGAAGAAGAAACTCCCCAATCATAGGCAGGCTGCTGGTACGAAGACTCCCCCTCATTTGAGGGCTGGATCGAATCATCTGTAAGCTCCCTTCCAGTATCTTGCTCTTGCTAGGAGAGCTCCCCCAGATATGTATCGAGCTCTTCCTCAGTGAGTGACCATCCTACCCTGGTATCAAGGTTAAGCAAAACAGGCGCAGGCAAAATAACAACACGCTCGGACTTACCCCTTCTCCAACCAGCCTTGAGAAAGGTTATTTCATAAGATAAATCACTCAAATTAGCCCAAGAGGAAACGGATTTATGTTGTATCATGGAATTAAGGTCAAGTCTCTCCGTGGAAAACTGTAGGTCTGAATGATGAGGCGCTACACCATGCAAAGCTAATAAATGAGAGGCGATGAGGCCTCCACAAATTCCACCTTTCTCGCGGTTAGCAGCAAGACGGAAAGCTATCAAAGCACCCAAATTATAAGTCCTATATCATTTTAAGGCAGCTGAGATGAAGGCTAGATCATATGAGGATAATTTACTAGCAGTTTTCCTAGCGAGAACGCACTTGGCAATAAAGTAGGCAAAGTATCGAATAGACGAGAAATGAATATTACGAATTTTACCACTCTCCTTTGAGAAGCTGCTCCCTTGGCAAATCTCTGCATACAAGTCCATGAGTGATGTAGGCTGCTCTCTAATCCTTTCACACGAACCCCATTGTGGTACTTTAATAGCTGCACAAAAATCATCAAAAGGGAGATCGACAGCTATATTGTAAATTTTGTAATGGACCATGGGGTTAGGCACAGAGCAACTAAATCGAAAATCCTGCACCACAGAGCAACTAAAACGGGTCGGAGACAGAGTCCGGGATGGACTCACCACCTGGTGGCGCGACCAGGGGAGGGCCCGCGCCACAGGGTGGTGTGAGCCACCCTGCCTCCGTTTCCGTCCCTTTTTCTCTTCGTAACTTTCCTTATTGATTGAAAACTGCAAAAATATAGTTGGATAGTATTTTCGTGGAACTTTTCTTACCCGAATCGTTACCTATTTGAACACGGACTCTGCAGGTCTCTAAATTTGGTATTTAGTGGATTCTTTCGGAGTCTCCACTTGGATAATCATTAGTATCTTCATATTCATACACTTATTACTTGAGTTATAAAACCTTTCTCTTCCTTATTACACCATTATCTCCACTTCCTGGAAATTTCTTTCACACAAAACTTCACACAGTTCTCATTAGCAACATTAGTATATATGTAGTGATAAAACCTTTTGAGTCCAACTTCAACCGAAAACCATCAAAACATAAAGTACTATAGCAACTCCTTCCGAAAACCCAAAAAGAATTCAAAAAGGAAATCGAATAAAGAAGCAAATACAAAAGGGCAAAATCTGTCAAAACAGACCAGCAGGTAAAGATCAATTTTTTCGAAAATCTTCTTTTGCTCAAATCAAAAAGTGCAAAACTAACGAATGTTAAATAACAACCTGGGTCAGAAGCACAAAAAATTACAGCTCAATCCGACATACAGAGATCTCTCACGAATTTTTACGGTGAAGCACAAAAATCTGTTTCGGGACAGCAACTTCCCCAAATCTTACTTCTCTCTCATTAGAGGTTGATCTTGACACAAAAACCAAACAAAACGGATAAGGAGAGGTTATTACCGAAGTAATAACTTCCAAGACTCAAAAAAACAAAAACAAACTAAAAGCAAAAATAAACTGGGTTGTCTCTCAAAAAGCTCTTTCTTTATAGACATTAAGATGGGTATGATAGCTTTGAAGATGCTCACACAGGAATATGAATTGAAGCGAAAGAGAGCATTAAGAAGCAAAAACACATACACACACATTTAAGTCTAACCCACTTCCTATGCAAGGGAATTTTGTAAACAAACAAGTTGTTGAAGCCAGAGGCTATTTGCATAAGAAGACAAAAGAAGTGCAACATAAAAACTTTCAGCATAAAACGAGGAAACTTGATATTATTGAGATACATAAGAACACTTTTCCCTCTCTCATAATAACTTTTAGTATCATGCATAAACTTAACAATATAGCTATCACTAGGACCATCATAGCACTGATCGCTTATTCTAACAGAAAACACAGGAATGCTAGCTCTCATAACACTACTTTGTGAAACAATATTAGAGGTATCCTTACAAATGATAGTGTGTCCCTCTTCTTCATATTTAGTAACAAAGTCTTTCACATTTGCTATAATAGGTTCATCAACCATTTGTTTATCAGGTTCAACAACTTTATTCATACTTTCATCTACCATACTAGCCATCATAGAGTGTTCCCTTATCTTAACTGGGAAAGACATTTTCTCAATGTAAGGTTTAGGTAAGACATGATTAGCAGTATAAACTTCAGTATTTCTTGCAGGAACACTCTTAGCAATATCTTTATAAGGTTCATGATACTTATTCCACTTCTTTTTAGGCACTTCAATGTAGGAAGCAAAAGCCTTAAAATAAGAAGCAATAGCTTGAGAGTCTAGACCATAAGCATTTTTAATATTTTGAAAGTCATCAGTTCCCATAAAAGATTCAATGCATTCATAATCATAATTTATACCTGACTTTCTACCTTTTTCATTCTCCCAAGCTTCAGCATTGTCTTGAATACGGTCCAGAAGATCCCATTTAGCTTCTTCTTCCATACGAGTGAATGATCCAGCACAAGAAGCATTCAATAAATCATTGTCATGCAGAGGAAGCCTTGCATAAAATTTATTGATAATAATATTGTTGGGGAGCTCATGAATGGGACATTTGAGCATTAATAACTTCAATCTCCCCCAAACTTGAGTTGTACTCTCTCTATCAAGAGGCCAAAAGTTGTATATTTGATTCTGATCTTTATAAATCTCACTAGGAGGATAAAACTTTGAATAAAAGAGAGGCACTATTTCCTCCCATTCCAGAGCTTGACCATTCTTCAGCAGCTTATACCATTCCTCAGCTCTTCCTTTTAGTGATAATAAGAATAACTTCTTCTTAACTTGATCTGTAGTAATACCTGCACACTTGAACAACCCGCATAATTCGTGTATAAAGAGTAAATGATCACCGGGATGGACGGTTCCATCCCCAACATAGTAGTTATCCATAACACGATCAATAATTCTTGTAGGTATTTTAAAAGCATCATTCTCAGCAGGTGGTGGCTTATCTACTACCTTAGCAGTGGTAGTAGCATTACCAAATAAGAAACTCAGCGAATTATCCATAACGAAAATAAAGCAACTAGCAGAAGTAAACAATACTCACACTAGAAGTTTCCTTTACCGTTCCACTCTCAATAGCGCTTCACTCCCGGCAATGGCGCCGAAAATAGTCTTGATGACCCACAAGTATAGGGGGTGTATCGCAAAGATTTTGATAAGTAAGAGTGTCAAACCCAACGAGGAGCGTAAGGTGCCGCTAGTGGTATGGATCAGGAATTCTCTGCAAATACTTAGCAAACGGATTTTTAGGGGTTTTCGATAGAGCAAGTAAACAAAGTACGAGTAAATAAAAGATAGTAGGAATAAATGCAGCAAGTTGCCTAATCTTTTATGCAGCAAAGGACAAGCTAGTTGTATTACTTAAGATGACCAAACGTTCTCGAGGACACATGGGAAGACTGTCAAGTCCTTTCGCTTCATATAGTTGATTAATCTTCTTTAGCTTGCTAAGTGTTGTGTGGGTGAACCTGTGCTAATGTACCGACCTTCCTAGGACTAATACATACTTGTGATTATACCCCTTGCAAACATCCGTAAGTACAAGAAAGTAATTAAGATAGAAACCTAACCACAACTTTAAACTCTAAGACCCTTACGTCCCTTGTGCAATGGTTTCCTAACGGGGGTTTAGGTTTCTGTCACTCCGGCAACCCCTACGATTAGTAGCCAAATACACAATGCATTCCCCTAGGCCCATATAGGTGAAGTGTCATGTAGTCGACGTTCACATGACACCACTAGAAGAAGTACACCACAACTTAAATAACAAACTATTAAATCTTTCTCAACACAACTCCACTACTAACAACATGACTTCTCCCATGTCCTCAAGAACAAAACGAACTACTCACAAGACATCATATGGATCATGATCAGAGATGAAATAATGATGTATAACAATCTGAACATAAACAATAATTCAATGGTTCACTCAATAGCATCAACTACAAAGAGTAATCAACACCGGGAAAGTTTCCCCTATGAACTATAGCAATATTCAACCAATTGTTACATCAATATGGAGATGGTGATGAGGGTGATGATGATGATGATCCCGATGAAGTCCAGCTTGATGGTGGTGTTGATGGCGACGATCTCCCCTCTCCGGGAAGGAATTCCCCTGGCAGAAATGTGTCCGCCGGAGAGATCTTTCTCTCTCGGTGTTTTCCACCCCGCAGAGGCGGCGGAATCTTTCTATGGTCGCTCCCCGAGTCTTAGGGTTTCGGGAGGATGATATACGCCAGAGGGGAGAGGCTGGAGTGGGCCAGGGTGGCTACACCACTATTTGGCGTGACCTAGGGCTGCCTGTGTTGAGGTGGTGGGCCCCCTGTGACCCATCTCCACTCCGTCTTCTGGCATCATTAGTCTTCTAGAAAAATAGGATTTTCCGTATATTTTCCTGGATTTTTTGATCTTCACGAATTTTGCCTCCAAATAGCACCTTTTCCATCAGAATCCTGACTGCAGCGGTCCATGCTCCAAAAGTCATCCACCATGCAAAAACAGATGAAATAACATAAGTATCACCTCTCAATACGAAATATATCAATGAATAATAGTGAATTAAGACATAGAATAGTGATGCAAAATGGTCGTATCAGTGCTCTTCTTATCCCCTCAGCACTGCGTCGCTCCCTGGAACCCTAGACGCCTCCTCCTTCCTCCCATCACCACCGCCCCACCCCTCTCTTGTTCGCTTCTAGCAAGCATACGAGTGCCTCCTTAACTCCCTCGCCATGCGGCGGTCATTGTGCTCCGCCATTTATCTAGTTATCCTAAGCCAAGAGGCCATGACTTGGAGCTCCATGCCAAGTTTCTGCAGCTGTATGGTACCTGGAGCGAGGGGGAGAATGCCCAGAACACACACACCGATCTTAAACCGCCGCCATCACCGTTGCCTCCGACCACCCCCAGCTTCGATTCTGGCGGGAATCGACCATGGTGAGCACCACCTACCTCTTCCTACCCGCCCCCTCTATCCCCGGTGTCGTACCACCTAGCTCACCTTCAACCCATAGCAACACAAGGTGCAACATGGTCGTAGGACACTGTTGCCGCCCAACGCAGAGTACGCCGTGTTCGCCATCGTCTCCCGCATGCTCACCTCCCCTCTCATACGCTCTAACTCAGCCACAGAGATGCGCAAAGTGAGCATTGTCATTCCATTGCACCTCCTTCCTTCTCCCTCTCGATCCCTTCCTCGTTCCTTGCCGTCTGCCATCTTTGCGCGTACTCGCCGCATGATAGACACACGTGCACAGCCTATAGTACGCGTGCACCCGCTCTGCAAACAACATCGTGGACCCTCTGCCCCGCCGTTCTCCTGCCTGCCTCAGCTCGCCTCTG
Source organism: Avena insularis (assembly GCA_023614405.1). Classification (NCBI taxonomy): domain Eukaryota; kingdom Viridiplantae; phylum Streptophyta; class Magnoliopsida; order Poales; family Poaceae; genus Avena; species Avena insularis. The sequence goes on along the minus strand of CM042690.1, from coordinate 98,009,719 downwards.
AAGCCGCCTAGCACACGGCGATGTAGGGCTCACATCTAGCTTCAAGCAGATTCAAATGATGATCGAAACGGTTGCTTAAAACTCTCAAAATCATCCTCCAAAGTATAGCCCATCACGCAGTCTTTGCAAACAGAAATTCAGTCCTAATATGTTCTTCTCTGTCCATGTTCCCCTCGTCCTAGCGATGTACAAAATAGATCTCTGACGACGTTCTTCGCATGTATCTCTTCTCCGATGAACCAGCTATGTAGAGCACTAAACCGTTCACAAAACGGAGCACCACAACCCTAAGAATCGTTTTCCAAAGTTGGACTCAGCTAGAAGTTTTCACAGAATCGGAATTCAGTTTCGTCAGTAATCAACCAAACCCCCGGAACCATTTGCACAAAAACCCCTAGAGTTTTCATTCATCAACCCGACATCCTCCTGTAGCCCACGACCGGGCTATAGCCCAGATTAGCTATCCCAACAAGATGCTCGGCCTACTAAATCGATGTGTCGAGGTTAGGATTGCCTCTATGCAAAACCTTTCAGATATAATTTATAAATAATAAAAAATCCATAAAATGTTTAGTATACTAATAAATTAACATCTTTTATAATATTTTGAATTTACAAAAACTTTCAAAATGAAAAGTGAATGATTTTGAAATATGAATTCAAGTCCACTTTTAGAGAATGCCAAAATGCCCCTAGCTATCATAGCTATTAATAATATTGCGCTTTTCTAATTTAAATGCATTTAACAGTAACTTTTTATTGCTAATTCCAAATTGGATAATTAATTTATGTTTTTTCTGATTAGAAAAATGCAAGGATCAATAATATGATATCTAAAATAATTTTTGGGCAAATAAAATTTCAAAATTGTTTTAATGCTATTAAATGGCCCTATTTTAACAAATTCATATCTTTTAATCCGTAAATCTCAATCAACACGATGAGCCCCTCCTAACTATGCTATCAATAAATGACTTTGCAGCATGTTTCATGCATTTATAATATGTTACTGCAAGGAAATTCAATAATAAAATGGACCAATAGAATTGGAATTAATTCCTTATTGTTATTAATGTGTGTATCATCAATATGCCATGCGCAGGACATCTTCCCAACATAGTTTAGATCATTTATGGGCCATGATATGCATCATATCATAATCATGCTGGATCTTCTATTGTAGTCTTAAATATTGCATCCAGTGTTTCTTTTTAGTGCTTTGCTTCTTTTTAGATCGGACGATGAGATGATGTGAGATTCGATAAGTGCTTCAGATGTATCTTCGGCAATGTTTCCCAGGCAAGCAATGTCCCCCTTGCTACCTATTTTTGCTTTATGGATTTAATTCTCTCTATTGCTATCCATGTTGCTATACTTTAGTTTTTGTACCATTTATATTCCCTGGAGCCTATTGATACGTTGCTAACATATCTATAATTTTTGATGTTCCATGCTTGTTTTATATCTATTTTCTTATGTTTTGTCCACACTTTGGAGTATTTTTATACACTTTCTGGGACTAACCTATTAACAAGATGCACAGTGCCAACTGTCTGTTTTCTACTGTTTTTGGTTCCAGGAAAGTCAGAAAATGAATATTCTCGGAATTGGATGGGACAAAAGCCAAAGTCAATATTTACCGAGGGGAACATGGAGCCAGAAGACGAGACAGAGAGGTGTCAGGGGGCGGCCACACCACCTGGCCACGCGGCCAGGCTTGGCCCATGCCAGGGGGTGGTGCGGCCGCCTCGGGCACCCCCTCAGCCTCCCCTTTCGCCTATAAAAAGCCTCCAATAGAGAAACCCTAAGTACCCGATCAAAATTCCACGAAAGTCTGTAGCCGCCGTCATCTCCATCCCTAGATCGGGAGGGATCTGAAGCTCTTCCCGACACCCTGCCAGAGGGGAGAATTCACCCTGGAGGCCTTCTTCATCACCATGCCTGCCTCCGGTGTAATGCATGAGTAGTTCATCCCTGGACTACGGGTCCATGTAGTAGCTAGATGGTTGGTTCTTCTCCTTTGTGTTACCATGTTTAGATCTTGTGAGCTCCATTCATGATCAAGATCATCTATTTGTAATCCTACATGTTGTGTTTGCGGGGATCCGATGGATATTGAGATGCTATTTCAGATTGATTATTGATTCTATCATGTCTTTGTTATTTGTGATCTTGCATGCTCTCCGTTGTTAGTAGCTATCTTGGCCGAGTAGATGCTAGTAACTCCAAGAGGGAGTATTTATGCTCGATAGTGGGTTCATGCCTCTAGTAATCTGGGGAAGTGGCAGAAATCTCTAAGATACTAGATGTGTTGTTGCTACTAGGGAGAAAACAACAATCCTTTGTTCATAGAACAATCGTATTGTTACTTTACACACTTTGCTTAATGCAATTATCTGTTGCTTGCAACTTAATATTGGAGGGGGTTCGGATGATAACCTGAAGGTGGATTATTAGTCATAAATGCAGTTGCATTATGGTTTATGTATAATGTTGTAATGCCCAATCAAATTTCATAGGAGTCAAGATGATTAGTCTATGCATGTATGCTTTCTCGATATTTGTTAGTTGCCCTGCTGTAATTTGTTCACCCAACATGTCATCTATCTTAAGGAGAATCAACATAAGTGAACTATGGACCCCGGTCCTTTCTTTTACCATCAATTTACAATCTACTATTTACTGTTTGCTATTTACTTTCTGCAAGCAATTACTATCTTCCACTCAATACGCTTAATCCTTTATTTTCAGCAAAACCGGTGAGATTGACAACCTCACTGAGTTGGGGGCAAAGTTCTGTGATTGTGTTGTGCAGGATTCCAAGTTGGAAACAACACCTTGGAGATGTTTCCTTTCTCCTACTGGTTCGATAACCTTGGTTTCATAACAGAGGGAAAACTTGTTGCTATACTCATCATACCTTCCTCTTGGGGTGATACATTGCAAATGTATCTATAATTTTTGATGTTCCATGCTTGGTTTTATCTACTTTCTTATGTTTTGTTCCAACTTTGGAGTAATTTTCATATGATTTCTTGGACTAACCTATTAACAAGATGCCACAGTGCCAGTTGCCTGTTTTCTGCTGTTTTTGGTTCCAGGAAGTCAGAAAATGAATATTCTCAGAATTGGACGGGACAAAAGCCAAAGTTACTATTTTCCCGGAAGACTCACGGAGCCAGGAGAGTCGGAGAGGGTCCACAGGGTGGCCACACCCCCCTTGGCACGGACAACCCTAGGCCACGCCAGGGCATGGTGTGGGCCCCCTGGCTGGCCACCGACCTTGCCTCCTTCGCCTATAAGAGCCTCTCGATACCAAAACCCTAAATCGTCAATCTGAAATCCACGAAAAGTTCCACAGCGCCGCCGCCACCGAAGGGGAGATTCGGGGGACAGAAAGTCTCTGTTCCGGCACCCTGCCAGGACGGGGAAGTGCCCCCGGAGCCATCTCCATCGATCTCCACCACCATCTCCTTCACCATTGCTGATTCCCATGATGAGGAGGGAGTAGTTCTCTCTCGAGCCTAAGGGTTCTACCGGTAGCTATGTGTTCATCTCTCTCTCTCTATGCAGATCATATTGTGATCATGAGCTTGTAATCTATAGATCTACCTTGCTACTCAAGTGCTTTAATAGATCTCTGCTCTCCCCATGTGTGTGAAACTGACAGCGCGCACACCATGGTGGCACTTAGGCTAGAGATTACAAATACTTGTTATGAGTTATATTTGGAGTTGGATGTCTTTATGAAATTGCGGTGTTTGTTGGACCTATCTAGTACTCAAGGTGATAGTGTGGGGTTTTCTAGATGGGAAAGGCTTACTTTAATGTGTGCTGTTATAGCCCTACCATCGATTAGAGTGTTCAACCGGAGAATAGTTAAGAGTAGTATCATAAAGAATAATATATTTATATGAGAGTGTTCACTAGCGAAAGTATGATCCCTAGGCCTTGTTTCTAAGCTCTAAAACACCGTTTGCTATTAGATCTATTACATGTTTGCTTGCTTCCATCTTTATTTCAGTTTGCCTTTAGTCTTTTCCACGCCATCAAGCTATTTTCTATCACCGTTACCACTTATAATTATCCATACCACTTGTATTTCACTATCTCTTCGCCGAACTAGTGCACCTATACACCTGACAAGTGTATTGGGTGTGTTGGGGACACAAGAGACTTCTTGTATCTTGATTGCAGGGTTGCTTGAGAGGGAATACCTTTGACCACTTCCTCCCTGAGTTCGATAAACCTTGGGTGATCCACTTAAGGGAAAACTTGCTGCTGTTCTACAAACCTCTGCACTTGGAGGCCCAACAACTGTCTACAAGAATAGAAGTGCATAGAAATCATGGGGTTCCCCAACGAGCTCAGCATATTCAGTAAGCAAGACTTTTTCTAGCGCCGTTGCCGTGGAGTCAAGGACATCTTCACAAGGGGAGTCCCTCATAACCAATCTCTTTACTTTTTTTATTTGTTTTGCCTACTTTATTTCTGCTTTGTTTGCTTGTTCTTTTTATCAAAAAAATATAAAAAAATTAGTTCCTACTATAGTTGTTATTTTCGTTGGTCTGTTATTGTCTTGCTTTATCATGCTTTCTATCAATGGTTAGTTTCTTTGAAACTGAATCTAATTGGCAAGGTGGGTTCATGGAAGAACAAAAATATTATTATAAGGAACACCTCTTGTCACAAAAAGGGAAACACGTATGGGAACAAATTGATAAATTGTATACCATTGCTAGAAATGTGTGCTCTACTTATAATGTTACTTCTTGCTTTGATAAATCTTGTTGCTGTAAGAGGTATAAACACCTCCATTTTTAATGTGAGTATAATGATGATGTTACCATATCTTCTTATGTTAAGGGAAATTATGAATTTTATGATGTGGAACAAATTGAAGAATTTATTGCTTGGAAGGGTGCATTCGAACTAGCCTATTTGCTTGAAAATACTGACGATGCACTTTATAAATATGAGGTTTATGATATAATTAAATTTTGCTTTGATAACTACAAGGAAGAAAATGGCTATATTCTTGAATATCTTAATAGATGCTCTCCACCAGCGGAAGAGACTAATGCCTTGCAGGAGCCTATGGAAGAAGAAATTGCTGAAACTGGAAGCTTATTGGATGAAAAAGAGGAGGAGAGTGATGATCAAGAGGAGGAAGAATGGATCTACCCATTCCCACCTTCTAATGAGAGTAACTCTTTACCTCTTACATTATTTGATTGTCCCCCATGCTTACCAAAGGAGGATGAATGTTATGTTCCTATGGATTCTTTTGAAAATGTTTATAATAAAGCTCTAGATTATGGTCCTATATTGGTTGATAATATTAATTGTACTACTATTGAAAATGAGATTGATCAGTCATCTTGTTATAAATTTGTTAAAAGTGGGTTTGAAGGTTTTAATCCCCCTATTTTTGAGCTTGATAAAAATTATGTGTTTGTAGACCATGAAAAGCATGATTTATGTGATATTTATATTGTTGAGTTTATTCATGAGGCTACTGAAAATTATTACGAGAGAGGAAAATATGGTTGTAAAAATTTTCATGGTACTGAAATACCTCTCTATTGGCAGAAAGTTTTGAAGTTGCTCTCGTTTTATCTTCCTATGCCTGTCACTTTGTTCTTTGTGAATTTATTCGTGTATAAGATTCCTATGCATAGGAAGTGGGTTAGACTTAAATGTGTTTTGAATTTGCTTCTTGATGCTCTCTTTTACTTCAATTCATATTTCTTATGTGAGCATCATCGAAATTATCATGCCTAGCTCAAAGACGTTGAATAAACACTTATTGGGAGATAACCCAAAAGTTTTAGTTGAGTCTTGGAAGTTATTGCTTCAGTAATAACCTCTCCTTATAATTTTTGTGTGGTTTTTGTGCCAAGAGTAACCTTTAATGAGAGAAGTAATGCTTGGGAAAGTTGCTGTTCCGAAACAGATTTTCGTGCTTCGCTGTAAAATTCGTGAAAAATATCTATACGTCGGTTTGAGCTGTAATTTTTTGTGCTTCTGCCCCAGGTTGTTATCCAACTTTCGTTAGTTCAACACTTTTCGATTTGAGCAACAGAAGGTCTTCGAAAAAATCGGTTTTTACCTGATGGTCTGTTTTAACAGATTTCTGCTACTATTTGCATTTGCTTCTTATTGATTCCTTTTCTGGTTCTTTTTGGGGAAATTGAGCTTTTTGAGGGAATTTCTATAGTATCTTGTATTTAATAGAATTTTTACTTGTGTTGAGACTGAAAGACTTATTATCTTGAGTACACTAATGTTGCTAATGAAGATTGTGTGAAGTTTTGTATGAACAAAAATTTCAGGTATAGGGAAAGAATGATGTAATGAGATAAAGAATGGACTAAAGCTCAAGCTTGGGGAGGCCACCCATGTCACCCGAAGAAATATCTAAGAAGTACAAGCGTCAAAACTTGGGGATGCCCAAGGCATCCCCTTCTTTATCAATAAAAATCTTAGGTTTCTTCCGAACACTTCATTATTATTATTTCATGCACAGTTGTGTTGTTCTTGGAGTGTCTTTGTTTTTGTTTTTGGTTTTTGTTTGCTTAGTTTGCTTAAATAAATTGGTTGTACCCCCTCATTCATGCATTAGTTTTCAAATAAGTTGGTTTGAATTAGAAAAGAGTAGGAAAAGTTCATGCTTAAGTGGTAAAAAGGAGCTTGTTTTTGACTGTGGCATATGCTTTGTCATGTCATGCTTGGTATTGTTTTGACTTTATGCTTAGTGATTTTTGCTGTAGCATGACATGTTATAAACAATTGAGATTGCTTAATGTGCCTTGAAAGAATCATGCGTTGTTTTAGCATATATTAAAGCATAGTATTGTGGTATTCTCCTTTGATGCTTTATTTGAGTTGACTTAGCGCATGCTCACACCATGTTAAGACTATCTCAGGTCACCATAGCCTCTAGGATCCTTTAGTTTTCGACTTGTAATATCACTTTATGCTTTAATTAATTATGTTTTGTCGCTTTGCATGATTATGGCCATTATGGCTCTCTTAGTTGGTCGCTCCCAGTCTTTCGCTAGCCTCCATAACCAAGTATGAGTTCCACTCATGCATCCAACTCCAAATAAAACCAAGTTATTCCAAAGAGTCCACCATACCTACCTATTAGCATTTGCTATTCCAAGTATATTCATGTTTTTATCTACCTTCCGAATTAAACTTGTTATGTGAAAATTAGTGATTAAAGCTCTCACGAACTTGATGGCACACTTTACTTTTCTTGCCCCTAATAAACTTGAACCATTGTGTCATCTAAGTTGTATATGCTTGCACTTATACGTTGGGAATTAGCAGAACCATGCTGTCATGGGGAACGCTTTCAACATTGCACTTGTACATTGTACCCAGTTGAGATCATGCTCTTTTGTTTATGGATGTCATCAGTGTGAAATGAAAGGGGAGCTTGTAAGTCCATGGAGTTATGTATGTGTGTTAGAGAAACGCCTGGGCGGCTGGTCTAATCCATGCCTAATCATGGTGGAAACCTACAGCGTAACCATAATGAGCAATCCATGAAGCATTCTTCTTATAAAAAAAGAGATAGAGATTGAGAAAAAAAGAGAAAAAAAGAGATGAGAAAAGAGAGAAAGAGAGAAAAATGCACCATTTTCCCATGGTAAATAAGAAGATGCTGAGATGATCATTTTCTGCTTGCCTTGTCATTTTGATATGGGGATTCTTCCGTATCATCGGGCAAGGGGTACCTCATTGGTAGTTCTCTATGATACACATGTACTTACTATGACAAGAACTTACCGGTAACTAAACTTGAGTAGCATGAGGAGCGGCCCTCGTATTGAAGGGACATGAGATTGCCAAATTATACTTTGTCAACCATATACTCCATAGTTTGTTCACTTTAACCTTAATCACTTCAAGATGCTTATGATAGGGGCAATGAGAGCTGAAAGCTAATAAGTACCATAAATTTTGGAAGCTCTTTATGAGACTTGAATCCCTACTTCCTTCTATGAAGGCCTTTCTTTTACTTTTATGTTGAGTCTCCATCTTCTATCTTTATGCACCTATTAAGAGAGCATGAAGGCCTTTCTTTTACTTTTATTATCCCAAGACTTGTTGATTGATGCATAACTTTGATATTGCTTGTTCTTAAACTACTTGTATCTAGTCACCCTTATGAACTTTGAAGGTGTCCTATGCATTTACGTTTTGCTACACTATGAGGGACAAGATGAATACCATTCTCATTATGTTTTCCTTTTGTGAAACAAACAAACGTCTTGCAAAGCATTGTTATTCATGAATCTTTTGTTCGTACCTTTTCATGCTACAACATAGTTGCTATGTCTTATTGTTAGAACTATATCTTTCGTGCTATGTTAAAGTACTATGATCACAGCTATCAATGTTTTATAAATACTTTGATCAAGATTATGATGGTGCATGTTGATACATTGCAAATGTATCTATAATTTTTGATGTTCCATGCTTGGTTTTATCCACTTTCTTGTGTTTTGTTCCAACTTTGGAGTACTTTTCATATGATTTCTTGGACTAACCTATTAACAAGAGCCACAGTGCCTGTTTTTTTCTGCTGTTTTTGGTTCCAGGAAAGTCAGAAAATGAATATTCTCGGAATTGGATGGGACAAAAGCCAAAGTGCCTATTTTTCCGGAAGGGATCAAGTGCCAGAATACGAGACGGAGAAGGGCCAGGGAGCCACCACACCACCTGGCCGCGTGGCCAGGCCTGGCCCGCGCCAGAGGGTGGTGTAGCCGCTCCCGACACCCCCCTCGGCCTCTCCTTCCGCCTATAAGTTACCCTCAGGACGAAAACCCTAAGTACCCGATCAAAAATCCATGAAAGAGTCTGTAGCCACCGTCATCTCCATCCCTAGATCGGGAGGGATCTAGAGCTCTTCCCGGCACCCTGCCGGAGAAGGGAATTCACCCTGGAGGCCTTCTTCATCACTATGCAAGCCTCCGGTGTGATGCGTGAGTAGTTCATCCTTGGACTACGGATCCATGTAGTAGCTAGATGGCTGGTTTCTCCTCCTTTGTGCTTTCATGTTTAGATCTTGTGAGCTCCATTCATGATCAAGATCATCTATTTGTAATCCATACATGTTGTGTTTGTGGGGATCCGATGGATATTGAGATGCTATTTCAGATTGATTATTGATTCTATCATGTCTTTGTTATTTGTGATCTTGCATGCTTTCCGTTGTTAGTAGCTATCTTGGCCAAGTAGATGCTAGCAACTCCAAGAGTTAGTATTTATGCTCGGTAGTGGGTTCATGCCTCTGGTAATCTGGGGAAGTGATAGAAATCTCTAAGGTACTAGATGTGCTGTTGTTACTAGGGAGAAAACAACAATCCTTTGTTCATAGAACAATCGTATTGTTTACTTTACACGCATGTCGTAAAGCAATAATTTGTTGCTTGCAACTTAATACTGGAGGGGGTTCGGATGATAACCTGAAGGTGGATTATTAGTCATAGATGCAGTTGGATGGCGGTCTATGTATTATGTTGTAATGCCCAATCAAGTCTATAGGAGTCAAGATGATTAGTATATGCATGTATTGCTTTCTCGGTGTTTGTCAATTGCCCCGCTGTAATTTGTTCACCCAGCATGTTATCTATCTAAGGAGAGCCACCTCTAGTGAACTATGGATCCCGGTCCTTTTACTTTACATACAATCTTTACTGCTTTGTGTTTACTTTCTGCAAACTTTTACTTCTTTCCATTCGATACGTTTAATCCTTTGTTTTCCGCAAAACACGGTGAGATTGATAACCTCATCGCAAGTTGGGGACAAAGTTCTGTGGTTGTGTTGTGCAGGTCTCCATGTTGCTACTAGCACCGGTAGTGTGCCCTGCCAAAGCTCAGCTAGTAACACCTTTGGGGTGTTTCCTTGCTCCTACTGGTTCGATTAAACCTTAGTTTCATAACTGAGGGAAAACTTGCTGCTATATTCATCGTACCTTCCTCTTGGGGTTCCCAACGAGCTCTACGTCGAAAGTCGAGCGCATCATGATTTTCTGGCGTCGTTGCCGGGGAGTCAAGGACATCTTCACAAGGGGAGTCCCTCATAACCAATCTCTTTACTTTGTTGTTTTTTGTTTTGCTTAGTTTCTTTTTGCTTTACTTGCTTGTTTTGTTCTTTCAAAAACACAAAAAAATTAGGTTTACAAGTTTGCTTTCTTATTTGAAAACCCAAAAAAAATGACTACTCTTGAAAACACTAAGTTGTGTGACTTCACTAGCACCAACAACAATGATTTTATGAGCACTCCCATTGCTCCACCTGTGGCTGAAAATACTTTCTTTGAGATAAAACCTGCTTTGCTCAATCTTGTTATGAGAGAACAATTTTCTGGTATTGGTAATGAAGATGTTGCTTCCCATCTAAATAACTTTGTTGAACTTTGTGAGATGCAAAAGCATAGGGATATAGATGGTGATATTATTAAGCTGAAATTGTTTCCTTTCTCTTTGAGAGGAAAAGCTAAAGAATGGTTGAATTCCTTAACTAGGAATAGTATTGATTCTTGGACTAAGTGTAAAGATGCTTTTATTGGAAAATACTATCCTCCTGCTAAGATTATATCCATGAGAAGTGAAATAATGAAGTTTAAACAACTTGATAATGAGCATGTTGCTCAAGCTTGGGAAAGAATGAAATCTTTGGTAAAGAATTGCCCCACTCATGGACTGACCGCTTGGATGATCATCCAAACTTTTTATGCAGGATTGTACTATTCTTCAAGGAACCTATTGGATTCAGCTGCTGGAGGTACCTTTATGACCATCACTTTGGGTGCTGCAACAAAACTTCTGGACAATATGATGGTTAATTATTCTGAATGGCATACTGAGAGAGCTCCACAAGGTAAGAAGGTAAATTCTGTTGAGGAAACCTCCTCCTTGAGTGATAAGATTGATATGATTATGTCTATGCTTGTTAATGGGAAACCATATTGATCCAAATAATGTTCCTTTAGCCTCTTTGGTTGCTCAAGAAGAGCAAGTTGATGTGAACTTCATAAGAAATAATAATTTTGGCAACAATGCTTATGGTAATAATGCTTATAGGAACAATTTTGGTAACAACAATTATAAGCCTTATCCTCCCAACAATGGTAATGCTTATGGAAATTATTATAACAATAATAAGAGTGCTCCCTCTGAACTTGAAGTTATGCTTAAAGAGTTTATTAGTAAACAAACTGCTTTCAATAAAACTATTGAGGAAAAACTCTCTAATGCTGAAAGAAATATAGCATCTTTGGCTGAAGCTCAATCTACTTTGAATAAAATGGCTGCTAAACCTGAAACTAATGAGAATCCCTTTGCAGCTACTAATGCCATACAAGTAAGAATTGATGAAAATGTTAGACTATTAGCTGAATTACATGCTAAGTGGGAAAGAGAAGATGAAATTGCTAGAAACATTAGTGTCTCTACTATTACCACCACTAGTGTTGAGGCTAGCAATAGTTATACTACTTTAGATGATAAAGTTGATTTTGATCTTGATGGTTGCAACATCTCTGAAGTTATTAAGTTCCTACAAAAGCTTGCTAAAAGTCCTAATGCTAGTGCTATGAATATGGCCTTTACAAAACACATTACCGATGCTCTCATAAATATTAAGGAAGAAAAGATGAAACATAAAGCTTCTATTCCTATAAAACAAGAAGATGGTTGGGAACCCATCATTAATATTAAAGTGAATGACTTTGATTTCAAAGCTTTGTGTGATCTTGATAGTAGTGTTTCTAGTATGCCTTGAAGGATTTATGATATGCTTGATTTGCCTCCTCTTGAAGATTGTTATTTGAATGTCCCACTTGATGCTAATGCTAAAAAGAAATTCATGGTGAGTCTTAAGGATGTTCTTATTATGGTTAACGATTCCTATGTCCCCGTTGATTTCTATGTTTTGGATGTTGAATACAATGCTTCTTGTCCTATTACTTTGAGAAGACATTTTCTTAGAACTGTTGGTGCCATCATTGATATGAAAGAAGGCACCATTAAATATCAACTCCCACTCAAGAAAGGTATAGAACACTTCTCTAAAAATAGAGAAAAGATTTCTTTTGCTTCTCCTATGAAAACAAAATTTGGTCTTAATGCTTCTTCATTTGAGAACACTTGATTCTTTCTTTGCTTCTTATGCCTAACTTAAAGGCGTTAAAGAAAAGTACTTGTTGGGAGATAACCCAAGAGTTTTAGATGAGTATTGGAAGTTATTACCTCTGTAATAACCTCTCCTTATCCTTTTTATTTGCTTTTTGTGCCAAGAGTAACCTCTAATGAGAGAGAAGTAATGATTGGGAAAGTTGCTGTTCCGAAACAGATTTTTGTGCTTCACCGTAAAAATTCCTGAGAGAGCTCTGTATATCGGATTGAGCTGTAATTTTTTGTGCTTTTGCCCCAGGTTGTTATCTAACTTTTGTTAGTTCAACACTTTTTGATTTGAGCAATATAAGGTCTTCGAAAAAATTCGTATTTACCTGCTGGTCTGTTTTGATAGATTTCTGTCATTTTCTGCATTTGCTTCTTGTGAGTTCCTTCTTGAGTTCCTTTGGGGGAATTGAGCTTTTTGAGGGAAGTGCTAAAGTAGCTAGTGTTCTAATGGAAGTTTCTTTGGTGTTAGAACTGAACCTTTAGACTTATTTATCTTAAGTGCACTAATGTTGCTAATGAGATTGTGTGAAGTTTTGTATGAAGGAAAAATTTCAGGTGAATGGAAGGAACGAGTAATGAGATAAAGAATGGACTAAAGCTCAATATTGGGGATGCCACGTGTGTCACCCCAAGAAATATCCAAGAAGTACAAACGTCAAAGCTTGGGGATGCCCAAGGCATTCCCCTTCTTCATCAATAAAAATTCCAGGTTTCTTCCAAACGCTTTATTTTTATTGTTTCATGCACAGTTGTGTTTTTCTTTGAGCGTCTTCTTTTTCGTTTTTGTTTTGGTTTTTAGTTTGCTTGGTTTGCTTAGTTTTCTGAATAAGTTGGTTGGACCCCCTCTTTCACACTTTGGTTTGCGAATAGTTTGGTTTGGTTTGGAAAAGAGTAGGAAAGTTCATACTTATGTGGTAAAAAGAGCTCGTTTTTGACTGTGGCCTATGCTTTGTCATGCCATGCTTGATATTGTTTTGGCTTTATGCTTAGTATTCTTTGTTATAGCATGACTTGTTATAAACAATTGAGATTGCTTAATGTGCCTTGGATGAATCATGCGTTGTTTTAGCATATTAAAGCATAGTATAGTGGTATTCTCCTTTGATGCTTTATTTAGGTTGACTTGGCACATGCTCACACCATGTTATGACTATCTCAATTCACCATAGCCTTTATGACCCTTTAGTTTTCAACTTGTAGTATCACTTTATGCTTTGATCAATGATGTTTTGTTGCTCTGCATGATTATGGCCATTATTGCTCTCTTAGTTTGTCGCTCCTAGTCTTTTGCTAGCCTCCACAACCAAGTATGAGTTCCACTCATGCATCCAACTCCCTAAACCAAGTTATTCCAAAGAGTCCACCATACCTACCTACTAGCTTATGCTATTCCAAGTATATTCATGCTTTTGTTTACCTTCCTCTTGTTATGAGAAAACTAGTGATTAAAGCTCTCACGAACTTGATGGCACACCTTACTTTACTTGCCTTTAATAAACTTGAACCATTGTGTATTCTATGTTGTATATGCTTGCACTTATTTGTTGGGAATTATCAGAACCATGCTTTCATGGGGAACGCTTTCAACATTGCACTTGGTACTTGTACCTAGTTGATATCATGCTCTTTTGTATATGGATGTCGTCGGTGTGAAATGAAAGGGGAGCTTGTAAGTCCATGGAGTTATGTATATGTGTTAGAGAAACGCACTTTGGGCTGGTCTAATCCATGCTAACATGGTGGAAACCTGCAGCATAACCATAATGAGCTGTCTATGAAGCATTCTTCTTATAAAAAAGAGTCCTATATTGAGAAAAAAAGAGAAAAGAAAAGAAAAAAGAGATACTATGAAAAGAGGAAAGAGAGAAAAAAGCACCATATTCCCATGGTAAATAAGAAGAATACTGAGATGCTCGTTGTCTGCTTTCATTGTCATTTTGATATGTGGATTCTTCCGTATCATCGGGCAAGGGGTACCCAGTTGGCGGTTCTCAATGATACACATGTACTTACGATGACAAGAACTTACCGATGACTAAACTTGAGTAGCATGAGGAGCGGCCCTCGTATACAAGGGACATGAGATTTCTGACTTATACTTCGTCAAGCATGTACACCATAGTTTGTTCACTTTAACCTTAATCACTTCAAGATGCTTATGATAGGGGCAATGAGAGCTGAAAGCTATAAGTACCATAATTTTTGGAAGCTCTTTATGAGACTTGAATCCCTACTTCCTTTTACAAAAGGCCTTCCTTCCACCATTATATGGAGTCTCCACCTTCTAACTTTATGCACCTACTTTGAGAGCATAGTGGCCATTCTTAGTTCTATGTGCATTGTCCCAAGACTAGTTGATTGATTCATAACTTATTATTGCTTGTTTGAAACTATTGTATCTAGTCACTCTTATGAACTTTGAAGGTGTCCTATGCATTTATATTTGCTACTCTATTGAGGGACAAGCTGAATACTTTTATGCTATGTTTTCTTTATGTGAAACAAGCAAACGTCTTGCAAAGCATTGTTATTCATGAATCTTTTGTTTGTGCCTTTTCATGTTGCATCATAGTTTCTTTGCTTATTGCTAGAACTTTGTCTTTCATGTTATGATTGAAGTACTATGATCCCAGCTTTGAATGTTTTGCAAATACTTTGATCAAGTCTTTGATGGTGCATGTCACCTCAAAAATTATTTCTTTTTATCACTTACCTACTCGAGGACGAGCAGGAGTTAAGCTTGGGGATGTTGATACATTGCAAATGTATCGATAATTTTTGATGTTCCATGCTTGGTTTTATCCACTTTCTTGTGTTTTGTTCCAACTTTGGAGTACTTTTCATATGATTTCTTGGACTAACCTATTAACAAGAGCCACAAGGCCGCCTACTGTTTCTCTGCTTTTTGGTTCCAGGAAAGTCAGAAAATGAATATTCTCGGAATTGGACGGGACAAAAGCCAAAGTGCCTATTTTTCTGGAAGGGATCAAGTGCCAGAATACGAGACGGAGAAGGGCCAGGGAGCCACCACACCACCTGGCCACGCGGCCAGGCCTGGCCTGCGCCAGGGGGTGGTTTGGCCGCTCCCGGTACCCCCTCGGCCTCTCCTTCCGCCTATAAGTTTCCCCTGATACAGAAACCCTAAGTACCTGATCAAAGTTCCACGAAAGAGTCTGTAGCTGCCGTCATCTCCATCCCTAGATCGGGAGGGATCTGAAGCTCTTCCCGGCACCCTGCCGGAGGGGAGAATTCACCATGGAGGCCTTCTTCATCACCATGCCTGCCTCTGGTGTGATGCGTGAGTAGTTCATCCCTAGACTACGGGTCTATGTAGTAGCTAGATGGTTGGTTCTTCTCCTTTGTGCTACCATGTTTAGATCTTGTGAGCTCCGTTCATGATCAAGATCATCTATTTGTAATCCTACATGTTGTGTTTGTGGGGATCCGATGGATATTGAGATGCTATTTCAGATTGATTATTGATTCTATCATGTCTTTGTTATTTGTGATCTTGCATGCTCTCTGTTGTTAGTAGCTATCTTGGCCGAGTAGATGCTAGCAACTCCAAGAGGGAGTATTTATGCTCGAAAGTGGGTTCATGCCTCTAGTAATCTGGGGAAGTGACAGAAATCTCTAAGGTACTAGATGTTATGTTGCTACTAGGGATAAAACAACAATCCTTTGTTCATAGAACAATCGTATTGTTTACTTTACACACTTTGCTTAATGCAATTATATGTTGCTTGCAACTTAATACTAGAGGGGGTTCGGATGATAACCTGAAGGTGGATTATTAGTTATAGATGCAGTTGGATTACGGTCTATGTATAATGTTGTAATTCCCAATCAAATCTCATAGGAGTCAAGATGATTAGTATATACATGTATGCTTTCTCGATGTTTGTCAATTGCCCCGCTGTAATTTGTTTACCCAACGTGTCATCTATCTTAAGGAGAATCACCACTAGTGAACTATGGACCCTGGTCCTTTCTTTTACCATCAATTTACAATATACTATTTACTGTTTTCTGTTTACTTTCTGCAAGCAATTACTGTCTTCTACACAATATGTTTAATCCTTTGTTTTCAGCAAAACCGGTGAGATTGACAACCTCACTGAGTTGGGGGCAAAGTTCTGTGATTGTGTTGTGCAGGATTCCAAGTTGGAAACAACACCTTGGAGGTGTTTCCTTGCTCCTACTGGTTCGATAACCTTGGTTTCATAACTGAGGGAAAACTTGTTGCTATACTCATCATACCTTCCTCTTGGGGTTCCCCAACAATCTCAACATATTGAGTAAGCACCTATATTGCCTTGGTCACTTCCTATTGCCCGTTGATTTGGTAGATAGTTAACCTTGCTAGTCGTAGTTGCTTGCTCAGGTGTCGATCCGAGTTGTCGAGTTCCACACTTGTTGGGAGCTTGCAACATGTTAATGGTGGAGATAATCCTAGTTCTACTTACAGCTTGATAATTAAAATGTGGAAATATTTATAACTAATAAAGAGGCATCGACGGGCAATAGTTGAGATCTGGCTTTTATCCCACCCACTTGTATCCAACTAAGACCCGAGTACTTGATGCCTGTTCCTTGACTATAGCTCTATCCACTTTTGGGAAACTTTATGGACCCCCCTTCGCCTGATCTTGATTCACATCTTATTTCTTGGGGCCACAAACTAGTTTGGGGCTTTACTACTATCATGTACTTATACCATGCTTTACTGCTTATTTACTACTATTGCTCGAGGAGCGGTTTACTACTGTTCCTCGAGGGGGAAACTCCAGGATGGGTTATGTTTGGTGTTAATATCAGGTTGGTTCCGAATAGTTATCTCTTATCACTGTCTAATAGCCAACGGTTGCATCGAGTCTCTATAGGTTGTTTAGTACTTGATTTTATGCCGCTTCAGTCCACCATACCCATGTAGGCGAGAGCCGCCGAATTCTAAGACTCGTCATGTACTGGCCTCAGTACTGACTACTCCCTTTTTCCTTTGCCCTTTGTCGGCACGCCTTTTGCTTTGATAGGTATGTGTTGAGGACGTTAGCACGGTTACCCTTCCGGCTTGTCATGGGCAGGGCTATGGACGCCATCGGTTATTCTTTAGGACTCTTAGTCCAATTTGCATCTTATCCGTACTCGGATGTTGTATTGTTTTCAATGTTATTTTGATCTTTGTAATGTATATTTGTATTTTTGACTCACTGAGCCGTTGTTGTATATATATGTTCTTGTGGGTTCCATCATGGACCACTATATAATGGGATTACTTCGTTTTTTACCCGCACGCAAGTGCTTGGTGGGAACCATTGAATCGTTTCTATACGGGTTTGGAGGGAATCACTAAAATCCGCATAGGGACGATTCGAGGGTGTTACACTGAACACCATAGAGGAAAATAAAGCCGCGGAGAAAGTCTTGGGCTGGGAGAGACAGTCCACGAAGAATAAAGGCCATGAACATAACTCAAAACCCAGCGAGAGGGTTAGGGATTACCTCATCCATGCCAAACAAGCACAGTTTGTGCAACTCTGAAGACTTCATCATCGAGCATCGCCAACCGCTGTTGGTGACCCTCTCCACATCAACTTTCTTCTTTGGGGCCGAGGCGGTGCTAGAGCCCGCCACTCTAGACTTCCTCGACTTCATCATTATGGAGGAGAGTTTCCGCTTCGCGATGGTGCGACTTTTCTTCAAGGCGCTAATAAAAATGCTAGGAAAAACCTTCAACATGTCCAGCACCGCAAATAGTAGGGTAATGGTGGAGCATGCAAAGGAAGACGGTGGAGATTGCAGGAAGGAAGAAGGGGAATTTATTGTGTTCCCCTTTTACTTATACTGCCAGTAGATCAATCCTGGCCGCATGATCGTACACAGGGGCACATGTTGTGCATCCAGCAAGACACGTGGCGGGCAAGAATCAAACCGTCACCACTCTTTCTCCACCACACACGCAAATCGAGGAGACACAATTAAAACCCCATTTCTACATGATGTGTGGTCAAATCATGTCAGCCTTATACCGAGGCCCCCACTGTTGCGTCCCATCAGTGGCTCAGGCTAATGGTTGAGCTCGCCGGATGTCATCCCTGACGTCATTACTAGTTCATACTCTTCGCATCCATTAAATGATTGGGGGAACACTCGATTGACATTACAAGCAACAATCTATGTTGAGAACTTCCTTAGATGCATGGCCTTCAAGCGAGACACAAGGACTGAGTCTTTTCTCGAGTCTACGACTCGATCGAACACTCGGGGTCTACTTCTAACAAGAGCGTTGGTCGTGCACCCGATATACTTTCAGGTCCAGTGTAAATCCCACTATCATTTTCAAACTATCAAGCCCAAGACTCGAGTCTCTGCTCGAACCTGCGATTCGGCCAGACACTCGGGGGACTCTAAACAAGAATGTTGGATGCACATATCAATTGTTTTCGAGTGGTATGCCCTGAGTCTTCACTCGAATCAACTGTTCGACTAAGGACTCGGGCTACTCCCATAGGGAGTACCGGTCGCACATCCGATAAAGTACGGGCATTAACAGCATCCGCGGAGTTCATCTGGAGCTATTTAGGATCGTTGTGTTCAAGCAATCAACTATTATAAGTCCCTGCTCGAGTATACGACTCGAATAGACACTCAGGGGCTACTCCCAAGGGCGTTGGTCGCGCACGCTATAGAAAAATACAAGTTACTTTTGGTTCATTGTGTCGACTGCGTCCGCCCACTTTTTATTACGATGTCAAGATCAGAGACAACATCTCCTTGGACACTCGAATCACCTCGCGATGACAAACATTAGGATGCTGCTTTTGCAACATAAAAATAAGACCTAAAAATATAATCTGATGGCCTGAAAACCGCATACGCTGCGCTCTACCAGATAAATATTGCACCTGCAGGTGTGACGAAAAATCCCAATGGACATGTTGGGTACATATTTTTTAAAACCGGAGTTCGGCTCGGCAAGGCCACCGCAAAATGAGTCGAACTACACCAGCAATTTCCGAATTCGAGTCCGAGGACTCGAGTTTGAGTAGATGATGTTGTTTTTTCCAAGAGAAATTAGCTGGTACCGATCTGCCGGATGAACCAGGCACGTACATCGCAATCCCTATGAATATATCAACCCGATAAAAGGACTTCTAAATCTCCATCCGAATCTACGATTCGAATGGACACTCGGGGGCTACTGACATAGGTATGCCCTACGGGTACCTACTATTGGCCTATCTGGTCCGGCCCAACAGGAGTCTCACGTAACAATCCGCTGCTGACGGTGAAGCCCATGATGATTCAGGTGAGTCCAAACCCATGGAGGACTCGACTCCTTAGTGTATACTTGTAAAACTTCGGTTCATCAATCAATCAATAACATATAAGCATGAGTAGGGTTTTCCCTCCGGGAACCTGAACCTAGGTAAACCTCGTGTCCCCGTGTGTTCGTTTGTTAGACGACAAAGTCTCCAGCGCGTCGCTCTTCCCTAAAACCCAAGTCCATCAAGTATGGGCATTGGCGTGATCACCCCATGTCACTTGGTACTTTAAAAAATAAATTAAAAAAGAACTGTCTTTCTATATCAAGAGTGTAGAAAGAAAATCCAAAAGAAAACAACCCGGGTGCCTCCTGAAAAGCGCTTTGTTTATAGCCATATAGCTAGGCTTCCTTATTTGTTTCAAGATGGGTGGAGATCATGTGGTAGCGCCTACCTTGGTGACACCTCCTTCTTCCTTGAAAAGTGTTCTATTACATAATACCATGATCCAGTGTTGTCCTCAAATCAATCAAAATAAAATCAAGTTGAAATATGCTAGAGAGCAACATAAGACATGGAAACAATAACAACGAAGTCTAACTTTTTTATATGTATTGGAATTTTATATATGAATAGATCACAATAATTAGAGGTATACCAATGCATAACAACAGTAGATACTTACAACTTATAATTATTAGAAGCATAAAGAGGGATCTTATCACCTCCTTTTTCATAATAGTTGAAAGTACTAGAAGTAAACTTAACAATATAACCATTGGAGGCATGCAAGTTTGCAAGAATTTATTTATAAAGAGGATCATTATGATTATCACGTAATTTATTAGCATGATTTCCTCTTTTAAAATAGTTGCTAATAGTATAGGACTCTTACTAATAAGAGTATCATCATGAACAACAAGTATATCATTTTTATGTGTATCCTCCCATGAATTAGTAACAACTGTTGTACATGGAGGATTATCAAGCAATATAGGACCATAATCTAAAGCATTATCATATAGCATGTCTAAACAACACTCCTAATTATCATCAATAATTTTAGGAGCCTTACTAGCAAGTAAAGGATCATTATTAGTTTCATCAAAATAGTAGGGATTTCCATATGACCATAGAATTTTGAGTTGGATAATTATCATAGCATGGGTTCTCATAAATGATAAATGATTTTTGAGTTTGAATGTTACTATCATCTTTGAGAGGTTCCCATACATCCCCAAGCTTATGGTTGACCATATCTTCTTCATGGAAAATATGTGTACTTTCCACGACAACAAGAGTTCTTTCTTTATATTTAATAACATAAGCATTATCACTGAATTCGTCTATGAAAAGTTGGAGGATAATAGAAATGTGTCCTTTCATTATACGAGCATCATTACTAGTTTTAAGTTTTTCATTAATAAGAGAGACTATCTCATGGACTGCAATATAAGCAATATATTTCTCAACTTGTTCTATATCATGGCATGAAAATTTACACTCTTGATAAGCAGCAACTATGGTATCATTATTGTGCTTACATTGATAGTGAGAGTGTTTATAAACTTCTCTAGTGCAACAAGTTATATCATGTAGTTCACAAAAGTCAATAGCCATATGGTACGATGTTTAAGCAATTTATACATTCTTTCTCCTTCTTTAGATGACCCATATTCACAATAATCTCTCATAGTTTTTACATAAGTTTCAGAAAGTTCCTCCATGGTTTAGAATACATATTAAAAGCTACACTAGTTTTTATGGATTTTTTTGTATAGTAAAAAGGTAAAAACAAGACTAAAAAACAAACCAAAGAACAAGTAGAAGACAAAAACAAGACAAAAGAAAATTTCTTTGTAAATCTATAAGACAAGAGAAGCTCACAGTGGTGCAACCTACCCAAGCTTAGGTGTTTGCATAAGTTGATGAACACGATGGAAAGAGGTGTTTAGCAGTTGTTGTGGAAAATCACGTTGCAACCACTATGAGATGCTCCTCTTCAATTCTCTAGCAACAACACCAAAAATATTCTAGTTGTTGTTGTGGGAATTATCTTGTGACTCCAAACTTGATAAAGTGACAACTGTGGTGTTTTTCCTCAACTCCCTAGCAACGGCGCCAAAAAATGGTCTTGATGGCAACAACTCCGTGTGTACCAACTCTTTAGGACTCCAAGTGCAGAGTGTTCTAGCAAGTGTATTTCTCCACTAGGGTGGTTCGAGGGTTTATATCGAACCCTTAGGGAATTGGAAGGAAATCTCTTCTCTTATCCTCTTCTAGCAACCTAAAAAAAAGTTTTTGTCCTATGTCCCCAACTTCACTATGTAGTTGTCAAGCACAAGGTTTCTACTAGTATAACTGAAATAAACTATAAATAAATAAAAGCAAACAATCTATGACTAGACAAGAAAAGTAAAACAATAAAGTAAAGTTCTTTTTGGTTTTTTGTGTGTTTCCTAATAGTAAAAGTTATTTTTTTTGTAATTAATTAATGAAGACAATATAAAAGGTAATAGAAGTAGAAAGTGGTTTCTTATAATAAAAAGTGGACCGGGATTCATGGGTTCACCTGTCTACTCTCTCATAAGGTGTAATAGACATAAAGTTGTTCATAGAAGATATAATATTGATGAAAATTCATTTTGTGTTTGATTAGCATTCATATGGGCATCACATCCTAATATAAATATGATGCAACACATCTCACTTCTACTCCTCTAGAAAGGGAAAACTCCATGCAATCTAGAACTAAGAATAAACAGATTATAGCCTTAGGTACTTTGACATAATATTTGATTATTAAATATGCTACCTTGAACAAACAAGATCACCTTGGCTATCACCAGATGATTATAACACACGCATTCACTTTATCCCTAGTTAGGTAACAAAAGAAAGGTAAAAACCATAGTGGATCTCGAGTTTTCTACCACTTCCCAATCCCTACCTCCATGTTACTCCATCAAATAGACACGTCCCCCACACATATTTCTCCAGAAAACTTTGATCATAACAAGTACTTAAAACACATGGTACATAATATGCATATATCAATACATTTTACACATAATAGAATTCCAATCTCAAATATCAACTCATAAAATGAAGATCCACCATATAGGAATTACATAGATGATCATAATCATGTTGGGTAGCCCATATGGTACTAAACCAATAGTAGCACGAGAGAGAGAGAGAGAGAGAGAGAGAGAGAGAGATCAAGCTACTTCCACAATCCCATTGTATGGATGTGGACTACTCCCTCTTCATCATGGATATGATGTAGATGATGTTGGAGAAGGTGGCGATCCAACCGCTGGCGGCTCTAGCAACATTTCTCCCTCCAATTTTTGTTGGTTCTAGCTCTGTTTTGGTGTTTCTGTCTTTCTGCGCCGCCTCCTCTGAGGACACATCAGGGGACCTTTTTATAGGTGTTTTTAGGTCAAGACTTCGAGGATGAGTCGAAGACGCATGGATACGGACGCTCTAGGAGGGAAAGGGCATGGGTGGCATGGCCCAGGGTGGGGACCATGCCACTTGAGCTCTTTTGGGCCTCCGGGGTACCCTCCCGAGGTTCCAGTGCTCCAGATTATTGTCCTCGCGAAACATGGTTTCCATATCCTGCAGAGTTATAACCCAAATAAATAGGATAATTGGTAAATCTCTATAAATCAAGGTAAAACATGGATATAACATTCTATATGATGTAAATATACAGGAATATGTATCAATAAACTAGAAAGTTCATATAGCATTTTATATGCATCAATAGGACAATAGATGTTATGAAAATTCTCGTTGTTATTACGTACAACTATATATGGGATACATGACCATTTTCAATCTTACTAGAGCAAGCCACGATAACAATGATATTATTGTTACATTAATGATCTCACCCATGCAACACCCTGTTGGCAATCCCATGTCTGAGCTTTGATCAGCTTTGATCCACTACTTGTCCTTAACAACAACAAAACTTTCTTGCAAAGCACGCCTCCTTCGACATGGTGCTGCCGATGACAGATGAATTCACCATGGCCTGGTCGAAGCCGAGGCGGTGAAGCAATGGACGATGTAGGATTGAATGAGAGGGGGTGCCAAACTCAATATTCATAGCTTAAATATCATGTATATGTAATTTTAATACATATAATACACATAACATTAGACTAATTTGTACTCCCTCCGTCCCAAAAAATAAAGCGCCTAAGGATTAGTCAAAAATCAAATCTTACTAACGTTGACCAAATATTTAGGAAAAAACATCTACAACTACAATATAAAATAGAGACTTTGTTAAAATATACTTTATAGTGAATCTATTGATATTGATTCAGTATTGTAAATATTATTTTTGTGTGTAAACTTGGTCAAACTTAGAAAATGTTGACTTTTGACTATTCCTTAGGCGCCTTATATTTTGAAAAGGAGGGAGTACAAGATAAAAAAATCTACAAATTTTAGGGGTGCCATGACACTCATGGCACCCCACTCGATATGCCCCTGTGGCGAAGGAGGCGGCGAAGCACGAGCGCCGTATGGATAACTTCGTCGACCTCACCGCCAACGACGACGAGGCTAGTAGCCGGTCTCCCGGAGGATGAGCCATCAAGCGATAGCGAGGACGGCGACTACATCGTCTTCTACCTCCGCATGGGCCTTTAGATTATGTTTTAGTTTAAGTTTTATCAAATTTCATTTAAGTTTAGAATTTTTTTACCTAATTATAAATTCACTTTGTCGTTTTCTTTCAAATTTGTGACATTTTAAACAACACTGGTGCACCCCATACGGCCGATAAAGTGCCACTTCTGGACGCCATATGGGGTGCTCGAGATGTTCTTAGATGCGTGGTGCAGGGAGGAGAGCTGAGTGTGACAGGAGAAAAAACAGCAGCTAGCGCCATCTACACCCTTTGCAGTTGCCAACACAAAATCACTTCACTTCAATAATCCACCGTGTTTGCACGTACTTAGTATTTTTAATAAAACGGACAATTTGTCTTATTTTATTAAAAAGTAGAAGAGAATCGACCAGTTTATTAGCAGGGAACCAGCCAAAAACCGCTACAAAACACCAATGTGTCGCCATAGAACACGACCACGTTGTGCACCCGGCCAACCTGGTCACCCACACGGAACACACACGCCATCAAGAAGAGACACCATCACCGACGACGTCATCGAGCGTCATCGTCATTACTCCTCCACGAGCAAGCGACTCCGCCAACGAGATCCTCACCGCAAACGACATCAGATCCCATGTCGGCCCAATGCCAAACAACCGACCCCAAGCGCGCCAAGCAGGAGGCAACTCTGACTTCAACCGTGACCTTCATAGGAGAAAGTTGCACCCCTTGCACTGGTGAAATCTACGCCTAATCAAGTGGCATCGTTGCCACAAGTCACCCCGCGACGGTAACTCCGACTTCACCATCACGACAGGGACAACCGGTGATGAAGGACATACCGCGACTCAGATACGCTCACGGTTGTCATCGTTGCCACACAACTCGCAACGCCCGGCCTGAGCAACTCCAAAATGATGCCCCCAAGAGGGAAGACGACATAGGAGAGCCGCCATAAACCGATCACGGCGGATCTAGGGATTTCCTCGGAGCTTCCCTAGGCAGGGATGGTAGGACATCACCTCGGCGATGCCTTCAAGAAGGGAGCGGTGCCTGTAGCCATCGCCATCCCCGGCCTCGGCCAACTGCGCCAGCCTGCCAGTTGCCGAGGACAAGGCATTTTCCCGGATCATGACTCGCCATCCTGCATCATGCTCAGCTCAGACCACCTACGAACCTCGACCCCACCATTGCAACCTCCACCGTCTCCTCCATCGGATCTAGACTCACCACCAACACCTCCGATGCACGTCCTCGGGGCGGCAGCCCTGGCAACCCCGGTCGAAACCTCCACCACCACAGCCCATAGCGTTGCTCCAGAGCAGACGCCACATGCCCACGCCGCTCCACCACCACCACGCTGCATCCCTGCCGCACTCACAGCTAGAAACGCCAGCGAGGTGCAGACCCACAAGATCTAGGCGCGAGATCCAGACACGGCCAGCCAACCTCCGCGGCCAAGCCCCCGGCCACCACACATGGCCTCGGGCCTCAGTCTCCACGTCTTGGGGCCACCGCCCCAGCTTCCCCTCGCCGGCGAACGCGATCAAGCTCGTCCCAGCGAGCCAAACGACCCACCGGCGCCAACCGAGAAAAGGGATCCCCGAAGCGGGACCCGTCGCCACCGCGGCACCAAGGCCGGCGGCAGCGGCGGTGAGATGGAGGCCGGACGGGGAGTACTGTAGCGGTGGAAGGTTTTCTCCCCTGGTGTTGCCCAGGAGCGACACGGGGGCATGGGTTTTACCTAAGCTAATGGCTAGGGTTTTTGCACATACTAGTCAGTATTTTTTTTTTTTGAGGGAATACTAGTCAGGAGTATTGTTAAAGAGGAAACCAGCTGGTAAGTGCGCCCAAAAATTGCCATGTGCTTGAGCACAAACAGAGGAGCAAAATCTAATAAACAGAGGGAACAGAGTTTGCACGAAAAGTTAACGTAACTTGTGTTGTAGAGTGGCTGATACTGACTGGCAGGACCTTGTCTACTCCGATAGGTCCTTTTTCCCGTGTGTGTCGTCGAAATTGATAGATATTGCTTTCAGTTTACGCCAGTCCTTATTAGTCGTTACCTAGTCATTACCGTCTGCAGTTCTTCTTCCATCAGTCCAGTTACCAACCATGGAAATCCTTGCGAGCACATGACATGGCCGTGGTCTGAATAGAAAACGTGGGCACGAAGCAGCTTGCATCAGCGATGACGCATTGGTCCATGCCGATCGATTGGTATATTTTTAGTACAAGTACATAGTCAATACCAGCATCGATCCCAACCCAACAGCAACCCATAGCCAACCCCAAATCACTCACAGTCACAGTCCAGATCCATTTGAGGAAGCAGGACATGGCGGGAGGAGGACATGATGAGCATGAGCATGATCTGAAGCTGGTTGGGATGTGGGCGAGCCCGTTCGTGACGAGGGCGAAGCTGGCGCTCCACCTCAAGGGCCTGCGCTACGAGTACGTGGAGGAGGACCTGGGCAGCAAGAGCGAGCTCCTGCTCAGCTCCAACCCCGTGCACAAGACGGTGCCCGTCCTCATCCACCGCGGCAGGCCCGTCTGCGAGTCGCACCTCATAGTGCAGTACATCGACGAGGCCTTCCCCGCAGCCGCCGACGCCGACGGCAGCCCGTCGCTCCGGCTCCTACCCGCCGACCCCTACGAGCGCGCCACGGTTCGCTTCTGGGCGGCCTACATCGACGACAAGGTGCTCCAGCCGTGGCGGGGGGTGTTCAGGGCCAGGACGGACGAGGAGAGGAACGAGTGGATGGAGCAGGCGATGGCGGCGGCGGGTGCTCTGGAGGGAGTGCTCGCGGCGGGGAAAGAGGGGGGCTGCTTCTTCGGCGGCGACAGCGTGGGGTATGTCGACGTGCTGCTGGGGGGCGTGGTCCCGTGGGTGCGCGCGACGGCGGCCATCACCGGGTACGAGCTCTTCGACGCCGCCAGGACGCCGCTCCTGGCGGCCTGGATGGAGCGGTTCGGCGAGCTCGACGCCGCCAAGGCGGTCTTTCAGGACGTCGACAAGTTGGTTGACTATACCAAGATGATAATGGCACGCTTTGCGGCAGGGACCGCAGACAAGTAGAGCGTCAAGCACGGCGGCGTGGCTACAGAGCATGCAAGGAACAACCTCACGGTTGGGTGCCTCTCAAATTTGTGTGTACCCGTTTCTCTGATTTTCTTATGCTACTCAATCATGCGTTTCTACAATTAAAAAAAACACTCAAATTTAAATATTTTCAAATCTGAAGCGAAATTAGAATTACTTAAAAAAAAATTACAGAGACAGTCAAAATTATACATGACACTGTTGAATGAATTCAACAACATTCAAAGAAATTATATTGACCTTAGGACTAGGAAACGACTTTCCATGAAGCACTCGTCAAAATCTGACCTATATAAACAGACGATTTCATGAGCAATAATAACCTGTAAAGAACCGATGTAAAAACAAAAAGCAGAAGAACGCAATTTCTGTGCCCTTCAGAAAATATAACATCAAACAAAGCTTCAAACCAAAGTTCCAATTTCAGAAAGCAAAGTTCATACCATTTGCAACGATCAAATATAAAAACTGCACTTCAACTATACAAAAAGTTGCAGAAACCGTGACCTTGCAACTTCAGTGTTTTGGTCAGAAAGACAAGCAAAGATGGATGTTAGACCACATATCACTCTACGAATTCACAGAGCAAAACGAACAAAAAAAGTAAGTCTCCAGGTTTGCAAGACAAAAACCAAGATGCTCAAGTTTCTATCAAGATCTTGTATGAATCTGGATTCCCCTGTACTTCGAATCAATGGAAAGAGTATGTGCCCTGCAGAAAGCAGAGCACTTTCTCCAAAAGAAAGACAAGCCATTGCATACGGAATTATAATAGTACAAGAAACAGAAACACATCTTCGAAACATTCAAACCAAGGCAAAAGTTTCTGCGAGATGCTAATAATCAGAAAGTAAGCAATGCACATATATACATTTAAATTGCAAAGTAGAAGCAGGTGCTAAGAGCCAGATAACGTACCCCATCTTAGTGCCACATGTATGTAAACCTCTGAATCATTAGGATCAAGGGAGCAGATAGTCCACTACATTTATACGCTCTAGCACCGGCAACTTGTAAACTGAAATTTTTCTGCTCTCTACAAACAAACAGAGCTTGCTTCCGCACTGTCACATTGCGCCAGATTCCGTCGGTGTGTACTAGCAGCTAATAGCGCCCTTGAGTGCTAGCAATGCAGCTCCATACGCCGCCTCAGTCTGCTCCGCCTTCTGTACGGGCACGCCAAGCACCCTCTCCCGAATAGCCGTCCACTTCTCGTTCTGCGCTCCCCCTCCCGCCGTGAATACCTCCTCCACCGCCGTCGCACCAAGATCCTTCAGCAGGTAGTACCCATTGGCCTGCAAACGTTTCATCAGGTGGTGGTCAGAGTAGGTTTGAATTTGATCACTGTGCAAATTGAGTCCTTGATGTACGACCTCAATACGCGCGATCGACTCTAAGATGCCGTGCAAATACTCCGTATCACTGTCAGGCCGAGGCTGCAGCCGTGGCACCATGCCGGGGTCGGAAACCGGGAACCTCTCGCCTTTCTTCGGCAGAGGGTAGTAGTCAAGAGGAGAAGGAAGCGACGGGTCGATGTCCCTGCTCAGTGCGAGCAGCTGGTCATCGGTGAAGAGCTGCCTGAGGACTGCTCCCCCGGTGTTCGACGCCCCGCCGACGAGCCACATGTCGTCGAGCCGGTGGCTGTACACACCAAACCTCGCGTCCTCCACGCGGACTCTGCTGAGGAGCTTGATTGCCATTGTTGAGCCCAGTGATGTGACCTATAAGAGAATTAAGGTGATTGAAGAGAGCAATAAGACTTGGCAGTGTGGCACTAGCATGTCTCTTTCAAAATGACATGAGGTTAATTTGTGGCTGTCTGAATCAAAGAATTCTTACAGCTTTTCCTGGTTCAGTGGTGCGGGCTGCAAGAAACGCAGCGATGCTGTCCGTAGTTCCAGTACAGACGACACAGTTCTTGGAAAAGCCTGCCAATCAAAACGTTTATGCATGTATTTATAACAGTTTTAGATCTACATAAGAAAATTAGTATTAACTGTTAAGAGCAAGAACGTTAATCAGGCAGCCAACAGTTTGGATCTAGATATCCTCTACGAAGGTTTAAGATGTGGTTGAGATTTGGAAAAAATGATAATCTATTGCATAGTTACTGAAGATGACAAATCACGTGAAGTGACTGTTTACCAAACTGTGTGAGTAAATCTTTTTTGACAGGACCAATCGGAGCTCCTGGTGCTCTGACGGAAGGCAACATGTGTGAATACGGTTGTGCCATTAACCAGCTCGGGTAGGAGTCAATCTCTGGATCATACCCCAACTGCAACACAGACAAGAATACAAATCTCTGACAAAATGTTGGCAATACTCTTTAAGCGTTTCTTGCTCTACTAAAACTACAGAGAATAAACTAGTTAGATACTTACTACTGGGTACTGCCATAGTGATATATGTGTACTACTTGCACAACTCTAGCTACTGAGTGACAAGAGAATCACCTTGAGAGTATTGTTGTAATCAGAAACACCATATTGTCCATGCAAAAGCCACAGCAGCCAGTCTGATTGATGCATCAGCATCGCCGAATCATGGCCACAATTCGAGTTCCACCACGACACAAGCTTACACAGGGTGGACGAACCAGAGCACACAGTGTGGTTCACCGGCGCAATTGACTCGACTGTGGGAAGCGCGTCGGGAAAGCTCTCGTTGTACAAGAACGGGCCACCAAGAAGCTCTCCATTGTTTCTGCTTGATTGCATACAAAGTTACAATGTTACATACAAGCATATAGAATCACACTGTTAGTCATATTCCCTCCATTTCAATGAATAAGGCACCCTCGTTTACTATGTTTTTCTTTGACCAAGAATTATATAAAGATTCTTGGTATAAAATTAGCATCATTAGAAAGTGTTTTTTCAATATGAACCCAACAATACTAATTATGTACAATATGAGTAAGATATTGTTGCTCAGTTTTTTCGTACAAAACTTGTCTTCTAATGCGTGTGCGCCTTATTCATAGGAACGTTGGTAGTATATGACTAACTGTTGGTGCATTTATGTGTAAGTTAGCGTGGAGACCCGAGGGTCTGAGATCAAGGAAATGCTGGCATGCTGCAAACCTGTCAATAATGAGAGTTGTTGCTGAAGTCCCATCAATGGAAATGGAGGAGATGGATGGCCTGTAAATAGACGGGACATCGCCAAGAAGGTGGAAGAGCGCTTCTTTCCAGGAGCTTGCCCAATTTGTGGCATTGCCAACCTGCCTAGCAAATCCAATCAAAGGATGTACATATATGGCCGTCAGGAATCACGAGAGAATATACTCAAAATCAGTAATCTGCTTCTAGTTCACCTGAACCCAATCCAAATGAAATGAAATCACCACGGATACTATTAGACGTATCTTACCGGCGGGTAAGTTCTTTTGCCTTCCGAGTGGATGTCCCCTTGCTGGTCGATAAGAGCGTATCTGGCACCTGAGGTTCCGAAATCTATCCCAAGGTACAGAGGCTTGCTGCTGGTTTCGTCGTGGCTTCGGATGTTCATCCTTATTCTCGATGTAAACGTAGAACTCAATGCTTTTCTCAACCTCGGCAATCCTGAAATGCAAGAGCCAAAGACATGAATGAAAGCAGGGTAAGAGCCAAGACATGGACGAGAGCAGGGTAAGAGCCAAGACATGAACAATCCAACCGAGTCAGCTGCTGCTGCTGCCATATTTATTCAGAAATCAGAATCTGAATTTGAGTTGTAACAGGGAATGATCGATGCATCACCTCGTTTTGAAGGAAGGTGGGAGAGCGGTTTAGTGGAGAGGCTGGAAATCGGCATGGTTTGATGAAGCAATGGTTGATTGGTTCGTAAGGTGACTGACTGACTGACTGGTCAGTTTTGCAGGTTGTAGGGAGCTGAAGTGTACAGGGGCGTGGCGGAGAAGATAAGGAACCACTGGACACAAAGAGCCTTGTGGAGGCTCCAACACAAGCATATCCCGGGCACGATCCAGGCGACCTACAATGACGTCCAAACGCAGCAGCCTGGTCAGTAATTTCCGCTAGCCGTGAGGAGACCACCATGCCGGCGACGGCGAGCTGACCGGAGAAAGACCTCGCCGTCTAGGGAGAGCTCGTCGGGCGCTGTCGAGTGAGGGGAGAGCTCGCAGGGGAATGGGCGGCAAGGATCCATGGAGGAACTCGCCGAGGGAGATCGACAGTAGCCGCGGCCCGTGGGTGAGACTAGGGCTGATTTCATCGAGTTTGGGAGAGACGAGAGTTTTTCCCAATAAGGCCTTGTTTGGTCATAGAGTTTTTATGAAGATTAGTAAGGATAATCTTCTAAAATATTGGGTGAAACCTCTATCCTCATCTAATTTTTATAAAATCTCACCCACAATCCACTAGGTAGGGATAGAGTATTGGGGATTGAGAAAAATACACTAAAATTTGAGGAAAAGTAGGGATAATCGGGATTAAACTCGCCCAATACTCTAGTATCAAATATATTTTTAGAAGTAAGTGGGGATTTGGGGTTTGGTGGGGATTATCCCCACTAATCCCTACAAAAACTCTAGTACCAAACAAGGCCTTACGGGGATTTGCGGAAAGATTACTTGTTCTGTTTTGACTTATCGAGTGGCGCTCCGGCGAGAGTCGGGGAATCTCGATCCGAACAAGAACAGCGACTGAACAGCTCTTGCGACCCGCTTCATTCCCTTGGCCACGTGGCGCCGGTGGTGGCGGGCGCCCTGACTTCTCCCCTCCTGGTGTGGTTCGGCGCGGGGGCGGGCTGGCTCCTGAAGGTGCTTCTCGGCGGCGGTGGTCTGGCTCGACGGCGGGATTCCCGTTGGCGGCTGGGTGGAGGCAGCATGGTGGCGCCACTGATTGGTAGTGCAGTGGTAGGGCGGAGCTCGGCTGGAGGTGCCCTGCCGGCCCGCCTCCGATGGGTTTGACAATCGGCTCGTGACGACGGTGGCTGCATCGACACGAACCTTCGCAGGCCCGTTTGGGTCCGGTCGGGCCTATGGTGCCGACCAAGAGAGTTGCAGCAGCGGTAGTGCTGCAGCGTGGCGGCGGGGACTTTACGGGCCCTTCGGGGCTTGGCCGGGCCGTCCTGGCCTGGTATGTCCCGGCTGCCGCGTCCGATCGGCACCCGCCCCCGGCGGCGGAGGAAGTCCTCCAGTTGGCTGCTGCTGCCAACCTCCGTATCCAATGGCCTGGTGTGCTCTTGTCGTGGCGTCCGTTCGGCTACCGCCATCGTGGTGGAGGTTGTTCCCTCCAGCGTGGTTGTGGTGCGGCCACTCCTCGTCTATGGTCGGTTTTCAGTCCGATCGGCATCGCGGTGTTTGCCATGGTGATACGGCGATGGTGGGTTCATGACCGTGGTGGTGTATGTTGGCGGGTGGCGAGATTGGTGGAGCACTACGGTTTGTCCGGTGAGGTGGTGCTTGGGTGGCGGGAGAAATCCTTGTCATCGTGACCCCGACGTGGCGACGCTTTCGGGTGTGGCTACTCCTTCCTGAAGGGCGTCGATTGCCCCTCTTCTCCACTACTGTAGCGTACCAAGAGAAACCCTAGGACTAGTTCGGGCAGCAGTGTCGTCGTCGTCGCTTCCTTCTTGGGGGTGCTGCTTGGTACGTGGCGAATCGTAGTGCTAGGATCGTGGTGGATCTACTCCGGAGGGCGCAGCAGTCACGAGTCATCTTCGTTTTCGTTGACCCGGTAGGGCCGACCTTTCTTCTTTTTCTTTTTCTCTCTTTTTTCCTTTTCCTTTGGGCGTGCTTGTGCTGTTCGTTGTTGTATAGTGTGTTTGCTATATTAATATAGTGAGGCGAAAGCTTAATTCGAGGAGAGAGAGACGAGAAAGTATCTACTGAGTGCTGCGAGCCTGCTATTCAGTTTCTTCTTTTTTTCTACGTCAACATTTGGGAGGTGGTGTTTGGGTACACGGGTATAAATTAACCTATTATTACAGGAAATGCATAAAAAATAAAATTTAAAATGTTAAAAAAATTAAACAAAAATTTCACATGTATATTTGAATATTTTATGTTGCTTGTAAAAAGTAAAAGAATGTCCGTAAATAGTCACTTTGCAACACAAAGCTTTATCTTTTTTACATGGCACAAAAAAAAAGTTCCGACGCCCGTCCTCGCCCTCTTCCTCGTGTTGTCGTTATCGTGGCGTGGAGACCTTCATCAACACCCGGAGCTGCTCGTCTTCTAACCCGTCTAGATTCAATCTTGCCGGACAACGGAGTGCTACCGGAGCTTCATCGACACGTTCTCATTTCATCCACGAGTTCTTGATTTCGCCTCGACGCGGTGCCGTTCTCGTTGCACGTGTGGATATCGGTGGAGGTGCGATACTTGGAACACTAGATCATTAGAGCCGTCCGTGAGATAACACATTTCCTCACGACTCGCTAAGGCTTGTTGCGGGGATCGACGCACGACCAACCTCCTCATCGTCAAACTTCCGCTACTTCGATCTTCGAGGGTATAATCCGTTACCTCTTCTCTCGCATTGGATCTTGGTTATGCGCTAAAAAGTTTTTGTAGCGCGTTATCCAACAGGTACCGCTTGTAGCCTGACGGACTGCTGCTTCCAGCTACAAGTTGTCGCACTCGAGTTGGTAGAGTTGCTTGCGCCACCACGGGATTGGACGCCTCCAGGTACGCGCTGTCGTGCTCAAGCGGTACAAGTAGCTGCACCACCCGGGAACCGCCTCCTTTAGGTCCGGGCTTGTGCCTCAAGCCGATCGAAGTAGCTGTGGTGCCCATGGATCCATCGCCTCCAAGTCCGTCTTGCCATGCCGAGCCGGTGGCCAGCTTTAGAGAGGGGGCGATTTGCACACAAGAGAGAAAGCAGGTTGGGAGGAACAGGGGAGCGGAAAGGAGATGGCGACGACGGCGGAAGGCATCGCACCAATTTTTCCCCTCCGCCATTGCTCTCGTCTCGCTGTAGCTCTAAACTCCGATAACAGAAGAGACTACCAGAGCCCAGCGTTTCGTAGTCCTAATTATTATTATTTTTGCCAAGAAATAGTGCGGACAAGTAAATAAAGTTAAACCGTCGATTCAATTGGACGGCAGATTTCTACAACTACAGTTATACTTCGACTGTACCGGAGCCGAGCCCTCATTTTGGGCCGGCTTCATACCGAGACATTGAAGACCTATTTTCGAAGACGAGCTTAACACACGCGTTAAACTTTGAAGTCGAATTAGGATGGAGTTAAGGAGAAAGTCAACTAAGAGCAAAAGAAGAAGCCGGAAGGATAAAAAAAAACCATTATGAGACAACGCTACCACCTTATGCGTAGGCCGGATCTATTTCTTACCAATTCAAACATGGAAACTATGATCTGTTAGCCGGATCCAATCTCAGATTGTCCTACTTGGTAACGGTTTATGCCTGCAAGCCAATGAATCAGCATCTACCACGGCACGAATATACGAAGTAAGGTTCTTCTCCAACACGGAAAGTCCATCGACAGCTTTACGCGGAAGACAACAAATGGATGCTTGGGTCTGGGTCTAGTACAAAGCCGGTGGCAGAGCTTACCTAGTTTACGGTTAAAATTAGCAGTTTGATTCCTACTTGTAAACGTTTGTGAGATACCCTAACTTGCACTGAAAGATCGGCCGCTTCATATATATGTGAAAGGCGACGGCCGATTGAGTCTTAGACAATCGACAAATCAATACATCTACCTTTTGTCTTCTCAACCCTTGTCCCCACTCTCCGTTTCATCGGCGATTTCGCACGCGACACGTCCGTTGAATCGATAACCGAGTTAAGAGCGGCTAAACCCGTCTTAATTCAGCCTATAGCTGCCGAAACCTTCTATAAGGTCCGTCCTAAGGAACTAGGGCTTCGGGTTCTAAGAGCGACTGCTAGATTATCTTGTGTATCGCGCTTCCAGTGGTCTCTTCCGACGTGAGCTGCGGCGTATCACCCTCGGCGTCAAAGACACCCGTATCTTTAGGTGTGGTGGATCAAAACACCTTGGCGACTCCCATCCATCCTTTAGCGTTAACGATTCATCTTCGCTTGATGCTGCGGGCGCACAGGAACGTGCGAGCGTAAAACACCTAACCGATTTGGGTACAATATTTGTTTATCAAATTATTATATTTCGTACTCCTTCCGTTCATAAATAAGTGTACTTCTAACTTTGTTCTAAATCAAACTTAATAAAATTTGACTAACTTTATAGCAAACCGTAGCAGTATTTATGATATAAAATTGGTACCACTAGATTCGTTTTCAAATTTAGTTTCATAATATAGAAAATTCATGTAATATGTGCTGCTATATATAATGTTGATCAAATTTAATAAAGTTGGACTTCGAGAAAAGCTAGAATTTGCGGTCGATCGGAGCGAGTAAATATCCGGCCGGGCTTGAGATCGGAGTGTACTCAAACGTGGTGATGCCGGTATTCTTTCAGGCTTACTGCCTCACACGGCATCTCTTCTCTGTTACCGATCGATCACATGGCGCCAAGCCAAGCAGTCCCTTCCCCGAGGCTGCAGGCCCCGATCTTGGCATCATTAAGAAACACTGTTTTAGCACGAGCTATCAACAGTTTTAGCATCATTAAGATACACTGTTTTAGAAATGGACCCATGAGTGTACCACAGTACCAGGTTGCTTAGATTTTTATCATCAAATCAAGCATCATCTCTGTATATCTCAGTACCAGGCCTAGCCGTCACGGCGTGGGTGGCTCAGGTGCGTGTGCTGTCTCACCCGGCCACGGCCGTATTCGTGTCGCACTGCGGGTGGAACTCGACGCTGGAGAGCGTGCATTGTGGAGTGCCGGTGGTCGCGTTGCCGCTAGGCGCGGAGCAGAAGATGAACGCGATTATCTTGGAAGGGAAAGTCGGCGTGGCGCTACGACCGGCGGCGCGGGCGGATGGCGTCGTCGTCGGTGAGGGGATCTCGACCGCCCTGAAGGAGCTCCTCGAGGTGGAGGGTAAGGGACGGGCAGTGCGGCGTCGAGCCGGAGACATGCAGCAAGCGGCGGTGCGTGCATGCTTGCCGGAAGGGTCGTCGCGCCGCGCGCTTCAGGAACTCGCCACCAAGTGGAAGTTGAAGGCGGCATGTGGCATCGAGGAGAAGTGACGGATGGGCGTGCAAGAGATAGTGCAGTACCGGAAAATTTGGGCCTTTTCACGGTACATTTTACTAGTGGTAGGGATATGCACTACCGGAAAATAAATTGTTCACGTATAAATTTTTATTTGTCGAGTGTAAGAAGACCTGGAACTCGGCAAACAGACAGTTTGCCTAGTTGGATGAAGAAAACGCTCCGCAAAATTGAGCAAAAACACTTGACTAATAAAATAATCTTGGCAAAATTGTAACAAAATACTTGGATTTTTTTTGAAATACACTGGGCGAAACAATAAGCTCGGCAAACAATGTCGAAATGTGTCCACCATGCCTGCCCTTAAACGCGCTATGACACGGATACTCGGCAAACTTCGGATTTTCTCTCACCGATTTTTTCACGTGAGATGGAAGGCTTCCCACGAGAGTGGATTTACCCAAGGGGCGTTGGGACCCTGGCATCAATCCCACCATTCAATGCTTTAAGATTCGAACAAAAGTCCACGGGTCAATACTGCAAGCATATTTGCGTTTTAGACCTTGAGAAATGATGGATTTAGCCCGCTGTATCCAACTGAAACTACACCTCCTAGCCCGACTGGTCTCCTCCCCATACCTAGCCCTAACCTTCTTGTTCCCACGACCCCTCTCTCCCACATGCGCCGCCGCCCCTCTCCAGCCCACCCCTCTCTCCCAGAGCTCTGACCATGACAACGCCGCCACCTACCAAGCCCGTTCCCAGTGGCTCCACGCCCCTCCTCTCGGCCGCCATGGAGCAGTGGCTCCGGTCTTCGTCGATCGATGCGGGCGGCCGCCATGGAACAGCGGCGCCGCCTACCAGTATGAGGTCCCATCGACGACCACGCCATAGCCGCCTCCAGGAGCTTACCTCCGGCGGGCCACCGGGACCCCCCGTGTACACCCAAGATCTGGCCACGCGCGTCAAAGAGGAGGGATTTAGGTGCGTGCGGCATGACGAGGTTGGCACCGACGACCTACCCATATGCCACCTGGTGTCCTTCTTTGCCTCGCGACGAGCACGACCCCGGCAATCTAGGCCTAGTGCTCTTCCTTATTTTTTTCTCGTTTTTGGATCTGTGAAGACTGATTTAGTTAGATTTTTTATGTGATTATGCTATGAATTCAGTATGAATCTTCTTTCGATCTTGTATCTTGTGTTGATTACAAGTCCAGGAATGATTTGTCATGTATATGCATTTTTCCTATTTAGCTGGTATCGTACTTATTGGATCTGTGATGGTATTGAACCGAGGCCCCTCTTTCCTTTTCTATTTTTTCTAGATTTTGGCTTATCAAGGTCAATTTATTAAGATTCTGACCTATGATGTTATTAATGTTAAAATTAGATAGCTTGATGGCTCAGAGAATACCCGAGGTGTTAATTAGATACATTTTCCATGACACTTTATGAAACTACTATGAATTATTGTAGATCTTGGAAGAATCATCGGTGAATCTTACATGAATTTATCGATCTTCTATAAATTTGATGTTAACCTAAAATGAAAAATATTCAATTTGATAGTCTTCAGAAAAGAATTATGTAGTGTGTTAATTTCTTGGAAGACACATGCATGAATCGCATATAAATCTTATGAATTTTGTATGAAACTTTCGAATTTGGGACGAAACATGAATGAAATATGTGATAAGAGTGCCTTGAAATTATATTGTGAAAACTTGAAAATTTACACATAATTCCTATTGAATTTTGGATAAAAAATGTTTCTTGATTAACAAATTTGGATACCTCTACAAATTGGATAGTGTATGACTTCATTGAATCTTGTATGTATCATCAAAGTTTCTTATGGATCTTGTATGGATTTGCTGTCACACTTTAATAGTCAAGCTTTCTTATGGATCTTGTATGGATTTGTTGTCACACTTTAATGAAAATGTATGATTTGATAATCTTCCAAAAACAGAGAATATTACTAAGAAACATGTATAGAAACAGTATGTTCGGTGATAAAACTTTTGAATATTTAATTTGTGAAAAATATTCATACATGTTCATAGATACTGTTTGAAAAAAATCTGTGAAAAGTATTCTGTGAAAATTCATATATGTTTCGTGAAGATTTCATAAATGTTCATAGATATGGTTTGAAAAAAATCTATGAAAAATATTCCGTGGAAAAATATTCTATGGAAAAAATATACTCGAATAATTTTTAGCTTGAAACAAGACCGTGAGAAAACTTGTATGGATATTGATGAATATTCAGTGAAAAATATTTCTTAAATATGGATATGCTTGCTTGAATATGGATATTAATAAATATATATTAATATTTATAAACCTTGTATAAAGTTTTGTTGAATATTCTTTAAAAATGTTACTCCCTCCGACCCATATTAATTGACTTGAATTTGTCTAGATTCGGATGCATCTAGACATGTTTTAGTACTAGATACATCCGAATCTAGATAAATCCAAGTCAACTAATATGGGTCGGAGAGAGTATATGAATTTTGTAGGAATGTTTTAAAAAAACTGTAGAAGCTTGTACTTTTTTAATTATACTGAAAATAAATCTCGCTAACTAAAACGGGTAAGAAATATTTTATTAATATATTTTGTGAGGAGATAAAATGGTGACGAAATATGTATAAAACCTGGAAACACCGGGGTCTAATAAACAAAACAGCAATGGACTAAAAAAAATGAGGTGGGAGGGGTGTTCCATAAAATAAGTAGCACGAATCTCCAACAAATAAACGGTGAGATAGACCCGTTGGGCCCAACATATGTGTGGTTTTGCATTTGCCGCTTCCCACCAAACTAAGTTGTTGCATGGCACGAGGAAATATCTTTTTTAAATCTTTTATTAATATAGTACACAAACTAAGAAAAAAACACTGTCTCTATTTATATCCTTGCTAATATATTTTTCATAATGTAGGTAAAATTATTTGAATGATATGTCATGTCACTTTTGACAAGTCCATCAGGTGCATGTAATCAGGATTCAGGAGCAAGATTTGGACGTAGAGGGGAGGAAAGACAAGCTACGAAAACCTAGATTTAGCTAGTGCCCGCGGGAGAAAGGGTGCCCCCAGAAACGCGAGCCTCTACTTCGTGTCATCAAGCAAGCCTGACCATCTAAACGTGGGTTGAACAGTTGAAGATACGCCTATTCCTCTGTAAAAATTGGCACACAACGGCTGACCATTATAGCATGCTTCTAGTTTATTTTAATCACCTCGTAATTTCAGAAACGTGGAACCATAAATTATTTATGGGTCTCTTTACTCAGCTGGCTGAGAATCTTTTATCGATTCAAAAACATGTTCAGAAACATGCAAACATTAACTATTTATAAGGCTCAGCTGACTGAGAATCTTTGATCGATTGGTTATGTACTGATTGATTCGCTTAATGTAACAAGTTAATGGGCCTCTTGACTTTGTGTTTGTCCGTTGGGCCTTCTAGTACTATGGCCTTCTACTTTTTCTCATGTACATGGATGTATTTTCTTCTCGCTAGATGATACACGCGCGTTGCTGCGGACCCGGGTTATAAAATTGTTGTAGATACTAAATATTTGAACACATCCTCTTTATTGGTTGGAATGTACTGTACATACATCCAACTCATGGATCTGTTGCGTACGAAGCAATTCCATTGATCACAATTTGATGCGTTCAAATTCTCCTAATTATCAAACTTTATGTGCACGTCCTTCAACACAGGGAAGCTAATTATGAAGCCCTCACATCTTAAAATACAAGTTGAATCACTTCTGTTCGTTGTTGAACACATTCAGAATGACATTTATGATCATTGAATCATTGGGACAACCTTTTTTTTAGATATTTTCATGTTTTTCACGAATGCATCTACACCATGGTCATATGCGTGATTTATGTCCGCTCGGAACTATGCATTTTCCAAGATAAGACTATCCCCAATGTGAGTGTCATAGGTGGTATCATTCATTATATGGATGCAAAATGCTTATGTGATACTGCAACTAATGATGAAAAAGATTGTGTATGTATCATAGGTAGATACGGTATCATAGCACATATAACTATAAAAACTAATCTCAAATAAATTTTGTACACAATTTTACATTAATATTCTACAAAACAATAAATACACTAAGAATATTGTACTACTACATGATACTATGCATTGTGGAGATGTTATCATATACTAGTATCATATACATCATATACTTTCTAGTCTTTAGCCCTAGTTATAAACCCTAGATTCATCTCTCATCGTGTAACAATATAAACCCACTAAGATCATCTTGTATCCACGTTATACGATCTCTCGATCAACCTTATGAATAAAGTCCAATGGGAATCCTCCCCATTATACTTTGCTATATCTAGCGTGTGACAGATGGCTTAAATAAATGATTACTAATGTTGTTAGGAAGATGATTTGAATAGCTCTTGTATAGATGTTTGTATTTGCTACATCTTATCTGGAATATGGTGGAAGATAGAACTGCTACAGAGGTGCTACCATTCTTTGGAATGTGCCCTGTAGTAGTTCATCAATAGATTTGCTGTTATCTAGTTTCAAAACTAGTAAACACCAGTTTGGGTCAATGATGCAAGGTCTGAGGCCTTTACTGTAGATCTTGGAAAGCTACTACTTGATCCTTGTAACTATTTGATACATTGCAAATGTATCTATAATTTTTGATGTTTCATGCTTGGTTTTATCCACTATCTTGTGTTTTGTCTATACTTTGGAGTACTTTTCATATGATTTCTTGGACTAACATATTAACAAGAGCCACAGTGCCAGCTGCCTGTTTTCTGCTGTTTTTGGTTCCAAGAAAGTCAGAAAATGAATATTCTCGAAATTGGACGGGACAAAAGCCAAAGTGCCTATTTTTCCAGAAGTCATCAGATGCCAGAGTACGAGACGGAAAGGGGCCAGGGGGCCACCACACCACCTGGCCGCGTGGCTCATCATGGCCTGCACCAGGGGGTGGTCTGGCCGCCTCTGGCACCCCCTCGGCCTCCCCTTCTGCCTATAAGATGCCCTCAGGACGAAAACCCTAAGGCCCCGATCAAAAATCCATGAAAGAGTCTGTAGTCGCCATCATCTTCGTCCCTAGATTGGGAGAGATCTGAAGCTCTTCCCGGCACCCTGCCGGAGAGGGGAATTCATCCTGGAGGCATGCTTCATCACCATGCAAGCCTCCGGTGTGATGCGTGAGTAGTTCATCCTTGGACTACGGATCCATGTAGTAGCTAGATGGCTGGTTCTCCTCCTTTATGCTTTCATGTTTAGATCTTGTGAGCTCCGTTCATGACCAAGATCATCTATTTGTAATTCTGCATGTTGTGTTTGCAGGGATCCGATGGATATTGAGATGCTATTTTAGATTGATTATTGATTCTATCATGTCTTTGTTATTTGTGATCTTGCATGCTTTCCGTTGTTAGTAGCTATCTTGGCCAAGTAGATGCTAGCAAATCCAAGAGTTAGTATTTATGCTCGATAGTGGGTTCATGCCTCTGGTAATCTGGGGAAGAGACAGAAATCTCTAAGGTACTAGATGTGCTGTTGCTACTAGAGAGAAAACAACAATCCTTTATTCATAGAACAATCGTACTGTTTACTTTACACGTAGTTCGTAAAGCAATAATCTGTTGCTTGCAACTTAATACTGGAGGGGGTTCGGATGATAACCTGAAGGTGGATTATTAGTCATAGATGCAGTTGGATGGCGGTCTATGTATAATGTTGTAATGCCCAATCGAATCTCAAAGGAGTCAAGATGATTAGTATATGCATGTATTGCTTTCTCGATGTTTGTCAATTGCCCCGCTATAATTTGTTCACCCAGCATGTTATCTATCTAAACGAGAGCCACCTCTAGTGAACTATGGATCCCGGTCCTTTTTCTTTACATACAATCTACAATCTGTTACTGCTTTGTGTTTACTTTCTGCAAACTTTTACTTCTTTCCATTCGATACATTTAATCCTTTGTTTTCCGCAAAACACGGTGAGATTGACAACCTCATCGCAAGTTGGGGACAAAGTTCTGTGGTTGTGTTGTGCAGGTCTCCACGTTGCTACTAGCATCGGTAGTGCGCCCTGCCAAGGCTCAGCTAGCAACACCTTTGGGGTGTTTCATTGCTCCTACTGGTTCGATTAAACCTTGGTTTCATAACTGAGGGAAACTTGCTGTTGTGCTCATCATACCTTCCTCTTGGGGTTCTGAACGAGCTCTACATCAACATCGCACCAACATTTTCCTAGCACCGACACTGAGCCATCAAGCATTTTTCTGGCGCCGTTGCGAGGGAGTCAAGGACATCTTCACAAGGGGGTCCCTCATAACCAATCTCTTTACTTTGTTATTTTTGTTTTTCTTAGTTTCTTTTTGCTTTGTTTGCTTGCTTTGTTATCAAAAACACAAAAAATAGTTTTACTAGTTTGCTTTCTTATTTGAAAACCCAAAAAAATGACTACTCTTGAAAACACTAAGTTGTGTGACTTTACTAGCACCAACAACAATGATTTTATGAGCACACATATTGCTCCACCTATGCCTGAAGATACTTTCTTTGAGATTAAACCTGCTTTACTCAATCTTGTTATGAGAGAACAATTTTCTGGTATTGGTAATGAAGATGCTGTTGCCCATCTAAATAACTTTGTTGAACTTTGTGAGATGCAAAAGCATAGGGATATAGATGGTGATATTATTAAGCTTAAACTGTTTCCTTTCTCTTTGAGAGGAAAAGCTAAAGAATGGTTGAATTCCTTAACTAGGAAGAGTATTGATTCTTGGACTAAATGCAAAGATGCTTTCATTGGAAAATATTATCCTCCTGCTAAGATTATATCTATGAGAAGTGAAATAATGAAGTTTAAACAATTTGATAATGAGCATGTTGCTCAAGCTTGGGAAAGAATGAAATCTTTGGTTAAGAATTGTCCCACTCATGGATTGACTACTTGGATGATCATCCAAACTTTTTATGCAGGATTGAACTATTCTTCAAGGAACCTATTGGATTCTGCTGCTGGAGGTACCTTTATGACCATCACTTTGGGTGCTGCAACAAAACTTCTAGACAATATGATGGTTAATTATTCTGAATGGCATACTGAGAGAGCTCCACAAGGCAGGAAGGTAAATTCTGTTGAGGAAACCTCCTTCGT
Organism: Avena insularis; assembly: GCA_023614405.1. Lineage (NCBI taxonomy): Eukaryota > Viridiplantae > Streptophyta > Magnoliopsida > Poales > Poaceae > Avena > Avena insularis. The sequence continues at coordinate 97,966,257 of CM042690.1, read as the reverse complement.
GATTGATAAGATTGATATTATTATGTCTATGCTTGTTAATGGGAAAGTCCATATTGATCCAAATAATGTTCCTTTAGCTTCTTTGGTTGCTCAAGAAGAGCAAGTTGATGTGAACTTCATAAGAAATAACAACTTTGGCAATAATGCTTATAGGAATAATTTTGGTAACAACAATTATAAGCCATATCCTCCCAACAATAGTAATGCTTATGGAAATTCTTACAAAAATAATAGGAGTGCTCCCTCTAAACTTGAAGTTATGCTTAAAGAGTTTATTAGTAAACAAACTGCTTTCAATAAAACTATTGAGGAAAAACTCTCTAATGCTGAAAGAAAAATAGCATCTTTGGCTGAAGCTCAATCTTCTTTGAATAAAATGGCGGCTAAACCTGAAACTAATGATAATCCCTTTGCAGCTACTAATACTATACAAGTAAGAATTGATGAAAATGTTAGACTATTAGCTGAATTACATGCTAAGTGGGAAAGAGAAGATCAAATTGCTAGAAACATTAGTGTTTCTACTATCACCACCACTAGTGTTGAGGCCAGTAATAGTTCTACTACTTTAGATGATAAATTTGATTTTGATCTTGATGGTTGCAATATCTCTGAAGTTATTAAGTTCCTACAAAAGCTTGCTAAAAGTCCTAATGCTAGTGCTATGAACATGGCCTTTACAAAATACATTACTGATGCTCTCATAAAGATTAAAGAAGAAAATATGAAACATGAAGTTTCTATTCCTATAAAACAAGAAGATGGTTGGGAACCCATCATTAATATGAAAGTGAATGACTTTGATTTCAAAGCTTTATGTGATCTTGATAGTAGTGTTTCTATTATGCCTAGAAGGATTTATGATATGCTTGATTTGCCTCCACTTGAACATTGTTATTTGAATGTCCCATCTCATGATAATGCTAAAAAGAAACTCATGGGGAGTCTTAATGATGTTCTTATTATGGTTAACAATGCCAATGTCCCCGTTGATTTCTATGTTTTGGATGTTGAATGCAATGCTTCTTGTCCTATTACTCTGGAAAGACCTTTTCTTAGAACTGTTGGTGCCATTATTGATATGAAAGAAGGTACCATTAAATATCAACTCCCACTCAAGAAAGGTATAGAACACTTTCCTAAGAAGAGAGAGAATATTTTTGTTGCTTCTCCTATGAAAACAAAATTTGGTCTTAATGCTTCTTCATTTGAGAACACTTGATTCTTTCTTGCTTCTTATGCCTAACTTAAAGACGTTAAAGAAAAGTACTTATTGGGAGATAACCCAAAAGTTTTAGATGAGTCTTGTAATTATTACTTAAGTAATAACCGCTCCTTATCCTTTTTATTTGCTTGTTGTGCCAAGAGTAACCTCTAATGAGAGAGAAGTAATGATTGGGAAAGTTGCTGTCCCGAAACAGATTTCTATGCTTCATCATAAACATTCGTGTAAAATCTCTGAACGTATTTTTGAGGCATGGATTTTTGTGCTCCTGCCCCAGGTTGTTATCTAACTTTCGTTAGTTCAACACTTTTTGATTTGAGCAACAGAAGGTCTTCGAAAAAATTCGTCTTTACCTGCTGGTCTGTTTTGACAGATTTCTGTCATTTTCTGCATTTGCTTCTTATTGGTTCCTTTTTGAGTTCTTTTGGGGAATTGAGCTTTTTGAGGGAAGTGCTACAGTAGCTAGTGTTCTAATGGAAGTTTATTTTGTGTTAGAACTGAATCTTAATACCTATTATCTTGAGTGCACTAATGTTGCTAATAAAGATTGTGTGAAGTTTTGTATGAAGGAAAAAAATTCAGGTATATGGAAGGAATGAGTAATGAGATGAAGGATGGACTAAAGCTCAAGCTTAGGGATGCCACGCGTGTCACCCCAAGAAATATCCAAGAAGTACAAGCGTCAAAGCTTGGGGATGCCCAAGGCATCCCCTTCTTCAACAATAAAAATCTCAGGTTTCTTCCAAACGCTTCATTTTTATTGTTTCATGCACAATTGTGTTGTTTTTGGAGCGTCTTCTTTTTCGTTTTCGTTTTGGTTTTTCGTTTGCTTGGTTTGCTTAGTTTGCTGAATAAATTGGTTGGACCCCCTCTTTCATACATTGGTTTGCAAATAGTTTGGTTTGGTTTGGAAAAGAGTAGGAAAGTTCATGCTTATATGGTAAAAAGAGCTTGTTTTTGACTGTGGCCTATGCTTTGTCATGCCATGCTTGATATTGTTTTGGATTTATGCTCAGTATTCTTTGCTGTAACATGACTTGTTATAAACAATTGAGATTGCTTAATGTGCCTTGGATGAATCATGCGTTGTTTTAGCATATTAAAGCATAGTATAGTGGTATTCTGATTTGATGCTTTATTTGGGTTGACTTGGCGCATGCTCACACCATGTTATGACTATCCCAAGTCACCATAGCCTTTATGATCCTTTAGTTTTCAACTTGTAGTCACTTTATGCTTTGATCAATGATGTTTTGTCGCTCTGCATGATTATGGCCATTATTGCTCTCTTAGTTTGTCGCTCCCAGTCTTTTGCTAGCCTCCACAACAAAGTATGAGTTCCACTCATGCATCCAACTCCCTAAACCAAGTTATTCCAAAGAGTCCACCATACCTACCTATTAGCTTATGCTATTCCAAGTATATTCATGCTTTTGTTAACCTTCCAAATTAAACTTGTTATGAGAAAACTAGTGATTAAAGATCTCACGAACTTGATGGCACACTTTACTTTTCTTGCCATTAATAAACTAGAACCATTGTGTCGTCTATATTGTATATGATTGCACTTATTTGTTGGGAATTAGCAGAACCATGCTTTCATGGGAACGCTTTCAACATTGCACTTGGTACTTGTATCTAGTTGATATCATGCTCTTTTGTATATGGATGTCGTCGGTGTGAAATGAAAGGGGAGCTTGTAAGTCCATGGAGTTATGTATATGTGTTAGAGAAACGCCTGGGCCACTGGTCTAATCCATGCTGACATGGTGGAAACCTGCAGCGTAACCATAATGAGTTGTCTATGAAGTATTCTTCTTATAAAAAAAGAGTCCTATATTGATAAAAAGAGAAAAAAGAGATTATGAAAAGAGGAAAGAGAGAAAAAAGCACCATATTCCCATGGTAAATAAGAAGATTGTTGAGATGCTTGTTGTCTGCTTGCCTTATCATTTTGATATGGGGATTCTTCCGTATCATCGGGCAAGGGGTACCCCGTTGGCGGTTCTCTATGATACACATGTACTTACAATGACAAGAACTTACCGGTGACTAAACTTGAGTAGCATGAGGAGCGGCCCTCGTATACAAGGGACATGAGATTTCTAACTTATACTTCGTCAAGCATGTACACCATAGTTTGTTGACTTTAACCTTAATCACTTCAAGATGCTTATGATAGGGACAATGAGAGCTGAAAGCTATAAGTACCATAATTTTTGGAAGCTCTTTATGAGACTTGAATCCCTACTTCCTTTTATGAAGGCCCTTCTTCCACCATTATATTGAGTCTCCACTTTCTAGCTTTATGCACCTACTTTGAGAGCATAGTGGCCATTCTTAGTTCTATGTGCATTGTCCCAAGACTAGTTGATTGATGCATATATTGATACTGCTTGTTTTAAACTATTTGTATCTAGTCACTCTTATGAACTTTGAAGGTGTCCTATGCATTTATATTTGCTACTCTTTGAGGGACAAGCTGAATACTATTATGCTATGTTTTCTTTATGTGAAACAAACAAACGTCTTGCAAAGCATTGTTATTCATGAATCTTTTGTTTGTGCCTTTTCATGTTGCATCATAGTTTCTTTGTCTTATTGTTAGAACTTTGTCTTTCATGTTATGATTGAAGTACTATGATCCCACCTTTGAATGTTTTACAAATACTTTGATCAAGTCTTTGATGGTGCATGTCACCTCAAAAATTATTCTTTCTTTTTATCACTTACCTACTCGAGGACGAGTAGGAGTTAAGCTTGGGGATGTCTATTCTATGATGAGTATACACCCCACTTTAGTGCATCTCTGAGAATCCAATCATTCAACAAATCATGCTCTTATGGTTGATATGGCAAATATAGAGCATGATTGCTTATGCTTACTAACTTGGTGGTGTTGGTGTTGCTGTTGTGAAGCTTGTTTTACTCTTGGTTCAGGGTTTGTTCTTGCTGATGAAGAACCTCCTTTGTTTGCTTGATTACCTTCTCCTCCTACCTCTTGCCTAGCCTTGTTGTCCTCCTAAACCACCCCCTCCTTTAGGTGACCATCTTGTATAGTTTTCGGTTGGTTTTCTATGGTTATATGTTGGTTGATTTGGTGAAGATCTATCCGGTTCTAGTGGTGGTTTCTTGTGTTCTTGCTGAGATGAACTTTTGGCTAACAGCAAAGAAACTTGCTGTTCCCTGCGATAGTGCATTTTATTTAGTCTCTACATGCTCCCTTGTGTTGACAGCAATGCATGCTTGCATGCATTACAGTGATGTGTGCACGTGTGTATCAACTTGTGGATCAATTCAAGTGAAATATGAGATTTTGACCCTTTTACATTTGTCTATCCTAGTGAAACTTGCCCCTCTCGGCTGATGATGTAGCACTGAAGCCTTTATGATTTAGACGAACATATTTTGCATTTTAGTGAAAATTTCCCCTTCCATTTGAAATTTCTCAGTGATGCAATCTGAACAGTGCACTACACTGTTTATAGCTAAGAGCAATAATATTAACACTAATTTCCATTTCTTTCTTTTGTTTACTATTTTGTTTGCAGGTACAAGAAGTTTCAAAGAAGATCAAGAATATTTAGATTAGGATTAGTTAGGCATTAGTTTAGGTTTTTTACTTTATTACTTTTGTAATATTTTTCTCCTTGTAATAACAATGTAATGTATATAGATGATTCAATAAAGTTTACTTTTCTTATTATTCATAATTGTTTCTTTTGTATACCTTTTTACTTATTCATTTCTATTTATATTGTAATTATTGAATAAAGAAAATAATAAGAGTTTCTACTTATTTGTATTATTATCATTTAATGTAATACCTAATAATTCATTTTGAATATTTAAAATCTACTTTAAAATATTAATTTCCTAAACACTTTTATTTTGAATCATTTCAAAAGTAGTTTTAAATTTGAATGTGAATTCAAATTATTTCCCCAAAATAACACAGAGTTCCTAGAGATCATGTCAAAATTTATAACAATCAACAGAATGAGCTAAACCCTATCTCAATCTAGTGAAAGAAACTCAGATCTCCCTAGGGTTTTAGTTTGCAAAAAAAATTACCCTAAATTCTCTTATGCATGAATGCAAATGCACAAACTCTCTTCTGAAGCCCTAAATGTCGGGGCATTACAATTGGCCAATAAAACCAAACATTTCGAATCAAATCAATTTTTTTGGTGTTTCAACTCATATCCCACCAAAATGAAAGATTTCAATCGGTAAAAACAAAGGGAAATGAGGGAGGGTACCTCTAGCAGCTTGGAGATGTCGAAATCCACCAAAAGGAGCTTCAGATCTGATGAATTTGGGAGTGGTAGGAGAGAAGGGAACCTGGGGCGCCTCCCTGTGTGTTCTTCTTCGCTGGGACAAGCTGGGGGAAAAAGTGGGTCAGGCTAGGAGGCAGGCCACGCGGCTGCTGCTAAGTCCCAAAGTGTAGCGCCTTGCTGCTAGGCGCTACACTTATGGGCATAGCGCCCGGCTAATAGGCGCTACACTACCTCGGGTACGATGCGGCCTTGCCACGATGGCAGGGTATAGCGCCTAGGGGCAAGGCGCTACAATGTACAACATAGCACCCAACTAGCGCGCTACCCAAAAGGGTTACTGGGGTAAAATAGTTTCGACGCGAGCTCATTTTGTGAAATAGTTTCAATGGATCAAATTTGTCCAAATTGCCTACTCTTCGACGGCTATCTAAGATGACTACAATATGAGTGGTTTTGGAACTGTTTCTATAGAGCATTCTAACGGGGAAGCTAATAAGTAGCTCATGAGCTTGCTAAGGATCCTTTTATTTCTAGCAATTCAAGTACTTGGGTCGATGAACCCCTACGGTTATTCTTAGCAAGCTCGCAAACAATGATGATATTATGTTATCAAATCAATAAAGTATGCCGAATGGTTTTCCCTAAAGAAAAGTTTGCATGAATCTCGCATAACATCTGAGTCGATTTAGAATTTAAAATCCCATTATTTATATCACATGTATATTTATCTCTTTATTAAGGGATTGAAATGGGGTAAATAATAATCATGCCATGTCATGCTTTTACTTGACAAAGGGCTTATGTGATGAGATTAGCTCGATGGTTTCAAGGTACTGGTGGAGTCAGCAAGACAAGGATAAAATGCATTGGATCGGATGGGCCACACTCATTAAACCAAAGGGAGAAGGGGGGCTCGGCTTCAGAGACATCCACAGTTTCAACATAGCTATGCTATCAAAGCAGGCATGGAGGTTGATCCAGTCGCCAAATAGTCTGCGTGCCCAAGTATTGAAAGCGAGATACTATCCAAGTGGTAATATTTTTGAAGCAAAAGTGGAGCCAGGCATCTCGTATGCATGGCGTAGTATCTTACATGGGGTGGATTTGCTCAAACAGGGGGTGATCTGGCGCATTGGAGATGGTAGGAGGGTGAGAATTTGGGAGGATCCCTAGATCCCAAAGTTATGGTGTCGGAAGATTGCATCACCTCGGAATGGGAGCACTCACAATCTTGTTAGTGACTTGATTGATCCTAAGACAAGCCAATGGAGAGTGCAGCTGGTGCGGGACACCTTCTCTAGTGCGGATGCCGAGCTCATACTTGTGATTCCTCTGATACAAGTGGTGGAGGATTGATGTGCTCGTCGTTCGACGTAGATCTCGTTGGGAACCCCAAGAGGAAGGTATGATGAGCACAGGAGTAAGTTTTCCCTCAGTTATGAAACCAAGGTTTAATCGAACCAGTAGGAGCAAGGAAACACCCCAAAGGTGTTACTAGCTGAGCTTTGGCAGGACGCACTACCGGTGCTAGTAGCAACGTGGAGACCTGCACAACACAACCACAGAACTTTGTCCCTAACTTGCGATGAGGTTGTCAATCTCACCGTGTTTTGCGGAAAACAAAGGATTAAACGTATCGAATGGAAAGAAGTAAAAGTTTGCAGAAAGTAAACACAAAGTAGTAAAAGATTCTAGATTGTATGTAAAAGACAAGGACCGGGATCCATAGTTCACTAGAGGTGGCCCTCCTTAGGATAGATAACATGCTGGGTGAACAAATTACAGCGGGGCAATTAACAAACACCGAGAAAGCAATACATGCATATACTAATCATCTTGACTCTTTTGAGACTTGATTGGGCATTACAACATAATACATAGACCGCCATCCAACTGCATCTATGACTTATAATCCACCTTCAGGTTATCGTCCAAACCCCCTCCAGTATTAAGTTGCAAGCAACAGATTATTGCTTTACGAACTGCGTGTAAAGCAAACAATACGATTGTTCTATAAACAAAGGATTGTTGTTTTCTCCCTAGTAGCAACAACACATCTAGTACCTTAAAGATTTCTATCACTTCCCCAGATTACCAGAGGCATGAACCCACTATCGAGCATAAATACTAACTCTTGGAGTTGCTAGCATCTACTTGGCCAAGATAGCTACTAACAGCGGAAATCATGCAAGATCACAAATAACAAAGACATGATAGAATCAATAATCAATCTAAAATAGCATCTCAATATCCATCGGATCCCCACAAACACAACATTTATGATTACAAATAGATGATCTTGATCATGAACGGAGCTCACAAGATCTAAACATGAAAGCACAAAGGAGGAGAATCAGCCATCTAGCTACTACATAGATCCGTAGTCCAAGGATGAACTACTCACGCATCACACCGGAGGCTTGCATGGTGATGAAGAAGGCCTGTGGTGAATTCCCTCTCCGGCGTGGTCTTGGGAAGAGCTTCAGATCCCTCCCGATCTAGGGATGGAGATGACGGACTCTGAACTCTTTCGTGGATTTTTGATCGGGTACTTAGGGTTTTTGTCCCGAGGGCAATATATAGGCGGAAGGAGAGGCCGAGGGGGTGCCGGGAGCCACCACACCACCCCTTGGCGCGGGCCCAGCCTGGCCGCGCGGCCAGGTGGTGTGGCCGGCCCCTGTCCCTTCTCCCTCTCGTATTCTGGCACTTGATCCCTTCCGGAAAAATAGGCACTTTGGCATTTGTCCCGTCCAATTCGAAGAATATTCATTTTCTGCCTTTCCTGGAACCAAAAATAGCAGAAAATAGGAAGCTGGCACTGTGGCTCTTGTTAGTAGGTTAGTCCAAGAAATCATATGAAAAGTACTCCAAAGCTAGAACAAAACACAAGAAAGTGGATAAAACCAAGCATGGAACATAAAAAATTATAGATACATTTGCAATGTATCAACATCCCCAAGCTTAACTCCTGCTCGTCCTCGAGTAGGTAAGTGATAAAAAGAAAGAATAATTTTTGAGGTGACATGCACCATCAAAGACTTGATCAAAGTATTTGCAAAACATTCAAAGCTGGGATCATAGTACTTCAATCATAACATGGAAGACAAAGTTCTAGCAATAAGCAAAGAAACTATGATGCAACATGAATAGGCACAAACCAAAAGATTCATGAATAACATGCTTTGCAAGACGTTTGTTTGTTTCACATAAAGAAAACATAGCATAATAGTATTCAGCTTGTCCCTCAATAGAGTAGCAAATATAAATGCATAGGACACCTTCAAAGTTCATAAGAGTTACTAGATACAATAGTTTAAAACAAGCAATAACAAGTTATGCATCAATCAACTAGTCTTGGGACAATGCACATAGAACTAAGAATGGCCACTATGCTCTCAAAGTAGGTGCATAAAGATAGAAGGTGGAGACTCAATATAATGGTGGAAGAAAGGCCTTTTGTAAAAGGAAGCAGGGATTCAAGTCTCATAAAGAGCTTCCAAAAATTATGGTACTTATAGCTTTCAGCTCTCATTGCCCCTATCATAAGCATCTTAAAGGTGATTAAGGTTAAAGTGACACAACTAAGAGGATATGCTTGACAAGTTATAAACCAAAATCTCATGCCCCTTACTTACGAAGACCGATCCTCATGCTACTCAACTTCAGTCACGAGTAAGCTCTTGTCATTGTAAGTATATGTGTATCATTAAGAACCGCCAACGGGGTACCCCTTGCACATGATACTGGAGCTTTCGCATAATCAAAATGACAAGGCAAACAGACAATGAACATCTCAGCGATCTTTTTATTTGCTATTTACATAGGTTTTTATTGAGGATGCTTCATAGAGTGCTCATTATGGTGATGCTGCAAATTTCCACCATGATTAGGCATGGCTTAGGCTAGCGGCCCAGGCATTTCTCTAACACACATACAAACTCCATGATCTTACAAGTTCCACTTTTATTTCACACCGCCGGGATCCGTAAGCAAAAGAACATAATGTCAACGGGGTACAAAGTATAAGTGCAATGTTGAAAGCGTTCCCCATGAAACATGGTTCTGCTAATTTCAACTTATAAAGCGCAAGCATATACGTAATAAAGAAGGACCCAATGGTTCAAGTTTATTAGAGGCAAAAAAGTAAAGTGTGCCATCAAGTTCGTGAGAGCTTTAATCACTAGTTTTCTCATAACAAGTGGAAGGTAAACAAAAGCATGAATATACTTGGAATAGCATAAGCTAGTAGGTAGGTATGGTGGACTCTTTGGAATAACTTGGTTTAGGGAGTTGGATGCATGAGTGGAACTCATACTTTGTTGTGGAGGCTAGCAAAAGACTGGGAGCGACAAACTAAGAGAGAAATAATGGCCATAATCATGCAGAGCGACAAAACATCATTGATCAAAGCATAAAGTGATACTACAAGTTGAAAACTAAAGGATCATAAAGGCTATGGTGACTTGAGATAGTCATAACATGGTGTGAGCATGTGCCAAGTCAACCCAAATAAAGCATCAAAGGAGATTACCACTATACTATGCTTTAATATGCTAAAACAACGCATGATTCATCCAAGGCACATTAAGCAATATCAATTGTTTATAACAAGTCATGCTACAACAAAGAATACTAAGCATAAAGCAAAAAAAATATCAAGCATGGCATGACAAAGCATAGGACACAGTCAAAAACGAGCTCTTTTTACCACATAAGCATGAACTTTTCCTACTCTTTTCCAAACCAAACCAAACTATTTGCAAACCAATGTATGAAAGAGGGGGTCCAACCAACTTATTTAGAAAACTAAGCAAATCAATCAAACTAAAAACCAAAACAAAAACGAAAAAACAAGACGCTCCAAGAAAAACACAATTGTGCATGAAACAATAAAAATGAAGCGTTTGGAAGAAACCTGGAATTTTTATTGATGACAAAGGGGATGCCTTGGGCATACCCAAGCTTTGACGCTTGTACTTCTTGGATATTTCTTGGGGTGACACGCGTGGCATCCCTAAGCTTGAGCTTTAGTCCATCCTTCATCTCATTACTCATTCCTTCCATACACCTGAAATTTTTTCTTCATACAAAACTTTACACAATCTCATTAGCAACATTAGTGCACTTAAGATAAATAAGTCTTAAGGTTCAGTTCTAACACCAAATAAACTTCCATTAGAACACTAGCTACTGTAGCACTTCCCTCAAAAATCTCAATTCCCCAAAAGAACTCAAAAAGAAACCCACAAGAAGCAAATGCAGAAAATGGCAGAAATCTGTCAAAACAGACCAACAGGTAAAGACGAATTTTTTAGAAGACCTTCTGTTGCTCAAATAAAAAAGTGTTGAACTAACTAAAGTTAGATAACAACCTGGTTGAAGCACAAAAAATTACAGCTCAATCCGACATACAGAGCTCTCTCACGAATTTTTACGGTGAAGCACAGAAATCTATTTCGGGACAGCAACTTTCCCAATCATTACTTCACTCTCATTAGAGGTTACTCTTGGCACAAAAAGCAAATAAAAAGGATAAGGAGAGGTTATTACTGAGGTAATAACTTCCAATACTCATCTAAAACTGTTGGGTTATCTCCCAATAAGTACTTTTCTTTAACGCCTTTAAGTTAGGCATAAGAAGCAAAGAAAGAATCAAGTGTTCTCAAATGAAGAAGCATTAAGACCAAATTTTGTTTTCATAAAAGAAGCAAAAGAAATCTTTTATCTCTTTTTAGGGAAGTGTTATATACCTTTCTTGAGTGGGAGTTGATATTTAATGGTGCCTTCTTTCATATCAATGATGGCACCAACAGTTCTAAGAAAAGGTCTCCCCAAAGTAATAGGACAAGAAGCATTGTATTCAACATCCAAAACATAGAAATCAACGAGGACATAGGAATCGTTAACCATAATAAGAACATCATTAATACTCCCCATGAGTTTCTTTTTAGCATTATCATCAAGCGGGACATTCAAATAACAATCTTCAAGAGGAGGCAAATCAAGCATATCATAAATCCTTCTAGGCATAATATAAACACTATTATCAAGATCACACAAAGCTTTGAAATCAAAGTCATTCACTTTCATATTAATGATGGGTTCCCAACCATCCTCTTGTTTTATAGGAATAGAAGCTTTATGTTTCATCTTTTCTTCCTTAATCTTTATGAGAGCATCGGTAATGTGTTTTGTAAGGGCCATGTTCATAGCACTAGCATTAGGACTTTTAGCAAGCTTTTGTAGGAACTTAATAATGTCAGAGATATTGCAACCATCAAGATCAAAATCAACTTTATCATCCAAAGTGGTAGAACTATTACTAGCCTCAACACTAGTGGTGGTGATAGTAGAAACACTAAAGTTTCTAGCAATTTCATCTTCTCTTTCCCACTTAGCATGTAATTCAGCTAATAGTCTAACATTTTCATCAATTCTTACTTGTATAGCATTGGTAGCTGCAAAGGGATTATCATTAGTTTCAGGTTTAGCAGCCATTTTATTCAAAGAAGATTGAGCTTCAGCCAAAGATGCTATATTTCTTTCAGCATTAGAGAGTTTTTCCTCAATAGTTTTATTGAAAGCAGTTTGTTTACTAATAAACTCTTTAAGCATAACTTCAAGTTCAGAGGGAGAACTCTTATTATTGTTGTAAGAATTTCCATAAGCATTACCATTGTTGGGAGGATATGGCTTATAATTGTTGTTACCAAATTTTTTCCTAAAAGCATTATTACCATAAGCATTGTTGCCAAAGTTGTTATTTCTTATGAAGTTCACATCAACTTGCTCTTCTTGAGCAACCAAAGAAGCCAAAGGAACATTATTTGTATCAATACGGGCTTTCCCATTAACAAGCATAGACATAATAATATCAATCTTATCACTCAAGGAGGAAGTTTCCTCAACAGAATTTACCTTCTTACCTTGTGGAGCTCTCTCAGTATGCCATTCGGAATAATTAACCATCATATTGTCTAGAAGTTTTGTTGCAGCACCCAAAGTGATGGTCATAAAGGTACCTCCAGCAGCAGAGTCCAATAGGTTCCTTGAAGAATAGTTAAATCCTGCACAAAAAGTTTGGATGATCATCCAAGCAGTCAGTCCATGAGTGGGACAATTCTTTACCAAAGATTTCATTCTTTCCCAAGCTTGAGCAACATGCTCATTATCAAGTTGTTTAAACTTCATTATTTCACTTCTCATAGATATAATCTTAGCAGGAGGATAGTATTTTCCAATAAAAGCATCTTTGCACTTAGTCCAAGAATCAATACTATTCCTAGTTAAGGAATTCAACCACTCTTTAGCTTTTCCTCTCAAAGAGAAAGGAAACAATTTCAGCTTAATAATATCACCATCTATATCCTTATGCTTTTGCATCTCACAAAGTTCAACAAAGTTATTTAGATGGGAAGCAGCATCTTCATTACCAATACCAGAAAATTGTTCTCTCATAACAAGATTGAGCAAAGTAGGCTTTATCTCAAAGAAAGTATTTCCAGCCACAGGTGGAGCAATAGGTGTGCTCATAAAATCATTGTTGTTGGTGCTACTGAAGTCACACAACTTAGTGTTTTTAAGAGTAGTCATTTTTTGGGTTTTCAAATAAGAAAGCAAACTAGTAAAACTAATTTTTTTTGTGTTTTTGAAGAACAAACAAGCAAACAAAGCAGAAAGAAAACTAAGCAAAACAAAAACAACAAAGTAAAGAGATTGGTTATGAGGGACTCCCCTTGTGAAGATGTCCTTGACTCCCCGGCAACAGCGCTAGAAAAGATCTTGATGTGCTCGTCGTTCGACGTAGAGCGTGTTGGGAACCCCAAGAGGAAGGTATGATGAGCACAGGAGTAAGTTTTCCCTTAGTTATGAAACCAAGGTTTAATCGAACCAGTAGGAGCAAGGAAACACCCCAAAGGTGTTACTAGCTGAGCTTTGGCAGGGCACACTACCGGTGCTAGTAGCAACGTGGAGACCTGCACAACACAATCACAGAACTTTGTCCACAACTAGCGATGAGGTTGTCAATCTCACCGTGTTTTGCGGAAAACAAAAGATTAAACGTATCGAATGGAAAGAAGTAAAAGTTTGCAGAAAGTAAACACAAAGTAGTAAAAGATTGTAGATTGTATGTAAAAGACAAGGACCGGGATCCATAGTTCACTAGAGGTGGCTCTCCTTAAGATAGATAACATGCTAGGTGAACAAATTAGGCAATTAACAAACACCGAAAGCAATACATACATATACTAATCATCTTGACTCCTTTGAGACTTGATTGGGCATTACAACATAATACATAGACCGCCATCCATGCATCTATGACTAATAATCCATCTTGAGGTTATCGTAGAACCCCCTCGGTATTAAGTTGCAAGCAACAGTTATTGCTTCTGAACTACATGTAAAGTAAACAATACGATTGTTCTATGAACAAAGGATTGTTATTTTCTCCTAGTAACAACACATCTAGTACCTTAGAGATTTTGTCACTTCCCAGTTACGGAGGCATGAACCCACTATCGAGCATAAATACTAACTCTTGGAGTTGCTAGCATCTATTTGGCCAAGATAGCTACTAACAACAGAAATCATGCAAGATCACAAATAACAAAGACATGATAGAATCAATAATCAATCTGAAATAGCATCTCAATATCCATCGGATCCCCGCAAACACAACATGTATGATTACAAATAGATGATCTTGATCATGAGCAGACTCAAGATCTAAACATGAAAGCACAAAGGAGGAGAACCAGCCATCTAGCTACTACATGGATCCGTAGTCCAAGGATGAACTACTCACGCATCACACCGGAGGCTTGCATGGTGATGAAGAAGGCCTCCACGGTGAATTCCCCTCCCGTGAGGTGCCGAAGAGCCAGATCCCTCGATCTAGGGATGGAGATAACGGCCTAGACTCTTCGTGGATTTTGATCGGTACTTAGGGTTTTCATTCCGAGGGTAATATAGGCGGAAGGAGAGGCCAAGGGGTGGTAGCCACCACCACACACCTGGTGGGCCCAGCCGCGGCTGCCAGTAGTGTGGCCGACGCCTGGCCCTTCTCCGTCTCGTATTCTGGCACTTGATCCCTTCTAGAAAAATAGGCACTTTGGCTTTTGTCCCGTCCAATTCCGAGAATATTCATTTTCTGACTTTCTTGGAACCAAAAACAGCAAAAAACAGGAAGCTAACTGATACATTGCAAATGTATCTATAATTTTTGATGTTCCATGCTTGGTTTTATCCACTTTCTTGTGTTTTGTTCCAACTTTGGAGTACTTTTCATATGATTTCTTGGACTAACCTATTAACAAGAGCCACGATGCTGCATTTCTGTTGTTTTTGGTTCCAGGAAAGTCAGAAAATGAATATTCTCAGAATTGGACGGGACAAAAGCCAAAGTGCCTATTTTTCCTGAAGGGATCAAGTGCCAGAATACGAGACGGAGAAGGGTCAGGGAGCCACCACACCACCTGGCCGCGAGGCCTGCGCCAGGGGGTGGTGTGGCCGCTCCCGGCACCCCCTCGGCCTCTCCTTCCGCCTACTAGTTGCCCTCGTTACGAAAACCCTAAGTACCCGATCAAAAATCCATGAAAGAGTCTGTAGCCACCATCATCTCCATCCCTAGATCGGGAGGGTTCTGAAGATCTTCCCGGTACCCTGCCGGAGAGGGGAATTCACCCTGGAGGCCTTCTTCATCACCATGCAAGCCTCCGGTGTGATGCGTGGGTAGTTCATCTTTGGACTACGGATCCATGTAGTAGCTTGATGGCTGATTTCTCCTCCTTTGTGTTTTCATGTTTAGATCTTATGAGCTACGTTCATGATCAAGATCATCTATTTGTAATCCATACATGTTGTGTTTTTAGGGATCCGATGGATATTGAGATGCTATTTCAGATTGATTATTGATTCTATCATGTCTTTGTTATTTGTGATCTTGCATGCTTTCCGTTGTTAGTAGCTATCTTGGCCAAGTAGATGCTAGCAACTCCATTGTTAGTATTTATGCTCGATAGTGGGTTCATGCCTGTAACTGGGAAGTGACAGAATCTCTAACGTAGATGTACTAGGAGAAAATAACAATCCTTTGTTCATAGAACAATCGTATTGTTTACTTTACATGTAGTTCAGAAGCAATAATTGCAACTATACTAGAGGGGTTGGATGATAACAAGGTGGATTATTAGTCATAGATGATGTATTATGTTGTAATGCCCAATCAAGTCTCAAAGGAGTCAAGATGATTAGTATATGCATGTATTGCTTTCTCGGTGTTTGTCAATTGCCCCGCTGTAATTTGTTCACCCAGCATGTTATCTATCTAAGGAGAGCCACCTCTAGTGAACTATGGATCCCGGTCCTTGTCTTTTACATACAATCTAGAATCTTTTACTACTTTGTGTTTATTTTCTGCAAACTTTTACTTCTTTCCATTCGATACGTTTAATCCTTTGTTTTCCGCAAAACACGGTGAGATTGACAACGTCATCGCAAGTTGGGGACAAAGTTCTGTGGTTGTGTTGTGCAGGTCTCCACGTTGCTACTAGCACCGTAAAGCTCAATTTAGTAACACCTTTGAGGTGTTTCCTTGCTCCTACTGGTTCGATTAAACCTTGGTTTCATAACTGAGAGAAACTTGTTGCTGTGCTCATCATACCTTCCTCTTGGGGTTCCCAACGAGCTCTACATCAACCACGCACCAAGCACTTTTTTGGGCGCCGTGCATTGAGTCATCACTGACACTGTGGCTCTTGTTAATAGGTTAGTCCAAGAAATCATATGAAAAGTACTCCAAAGCTGGAACAAAACACAAGAAAGTGGATAAAACCAAGCATAGAACATCAAAAATTATAGATACATTTGCAATGTATCAAGGATTTCCTTGCTTGGCATTTCGTTCCGAGGGATGTGCATTATGTTCGACAGGCCTACAAACTTCATAGGGATCTTGAACTTAAAGATAGTGCCCATGAGGGAGAATCGAGTTCGAGAATTCCTGAGGCTCTAGGAGGGAATGCAGAAAGTAGGTGGCTGAATATATGGAAACTACCGTGTCCGCCTAAATTACGAATGTTTGCATGGAGATTTGCACACAACTCCCTGGCTCTTTGGATGAATCTAGTTCAAAAAAGGACCGACGAAGGTGACATCGCCGAGTCTCTGGAAACCACCTAGGAGTGGGACTCTCAAACTGAATATTGATGGTGGTTTCAAGAAAGGGGAGAATGAAGGAGGATGGGGCGTGGTGGTGAGAGATGATGAGGGGCAAGTTATATCAGCTGCTGTTGGTAAAAGACCAGGTATCACTAATGTGTTTATGGCGGAACTTGCAGCGCTAGATCAAGTCTTCAGTCTGGCCTCTAGCATTGGTGTTGTACGTGTGGTGTTTGAAACAGACGCCCAACTTGTTCTATCTGCTATGACTAGCCCGAATGAGGATTTCTCTTCCTCATCAGCGATCATTGAGGATCTTAAACTGCAAAGCCTGCTTTGGTTTTCGAACTGCTCTATTATTGCATGTAGGAGAGAAGCCAATAGGGTTGCTCATGCTCTTGCCCAAATTGGTGCGAAATGTGATTCGGGTTCGATGTATGTGTGGGACGATGATATCCAGCGACATTCGCTGTGCATGTAAGTGGCGATTTGCCCAACTGTGATCAGTAAAATGCTTTCAGTGTAGAAAAAACTATTGTACTCCCTCCGCCCACAAATAAGTCTTAGATTTGTCTAATTCGCATATATCTAGACATATTTTAATGTATAGATACATCCGAATCTAGACAAACTCAATTAACTTATTTTCGTATTTTTAGACGGAGCAAGTACATTTTTTTTCTTTTTCTCGACACATGCAGTATGTATGATTAGCAAAAGTACACATTATCCATTTCCAACCACGAGTGAATATCCATCCATACACGCCTTGAGATCCCCGGCCATCCTAGAATTGTCGGTAGCATCGCTAGCTCTGGGTGTAATCTGGCCCCTCCATCTCCGCACTAACAACGCAGCCGACGGCCATGATCCAACCAAACGTCCTCCTCCAGTGACCACGGAAAAGGAAAGGCAAAAAAGGCGGAAGAAGAGCGGCACGGCCAAGCCAAGTCCACCGCCGGGAAGAGAATCCACGCCAGCCACACCTCGCCCCCGCCGCCCCTCCATAAAAATCCACCGATTCTTCTTCCGCGATCCCCCCGCACGGCTTCTCCCCGCCCTTTCCCCACCACATTTCCCATGGCCGATTCCGCCGCCCTCTCCACCGCCTCCTCCTCCTCCCTGCCCCGCTCGCTGGCGTCCAGGAGGCCCCTCTCCTCCCCGCTCCACGGCGGCCGGCCCCGATCCCCGCGTCGCTGCCGCTTCGGATCGCGGCTGCGGGCCCGGGCGAGGAAGGGCGATCCCGAGGATCTCTACGGGCCCTACCCGTGGGAACAGCCCTTGGATCTCACCACTGGGTTCGGTAAATTCGTGCTCTCACTCCCCGGATCGCTGCCCGAATCCTCCGATTAGCGGCGATTGATGCTGCGGTTGCTACCTTCTCCTGGCAGATATTGAGTGGGTGCAGGAAGACAAGATCACACTCTTCACTTCCGATGGGCTCGTTCAGATAGGCGGTTCCATGGTGCCTCGTCGAGTCACTGCCTCCGAGGTACTGAATCGTGTTGACCTGGTTAAACGGCACACTTGAGTTGGAACTACAACGCCTGTGCATCATACGAAATCGTAGAGCGCTCATCCATGTTAGTAAAACTGAAGTAGATCGGGATTCAGATGTTATAGTTATTGCAAAGACTGTTGTTCACTGCCCACAAAGGTGCTTCTAGCATGCTGGTTTCTCTGTTATTTCTGTTTGCTCATTGCATCACAAATCCAGAGTTTGTTTAGTTTGGTCACATGCATGAGTGGGTAACTGTAATTCATTTCAAATAGAGAATGATGCTTTCAGCTTTTTTTTTTAATTGAGAAACCAGCTGGAGCTCTGCCTATCCATTAAGAAGAAAGAAAGCTGTTACAGACACGACATGCATGTGAGTGGCGACATTCGAAGCATAACACTATCAACCATCGTAGTGAGGCACCTCCCCCAACATGCCATACATGCGACCCATCCGCACGCAACTAGTGACCTCGTCTAACCAACTGAGAGATGATGACTGCAACAACAAATTCCACGCCACATTCTGCCCAATACCTGTTATTGTGTATGTTTGATAGATTCAGCTCTATTCAGATTTTACTCACATGATCGTGTACTTGAACATATTAAATGGGACATACGTGTATAAAACGTTACAAGGAGTATAAAGCGCAACATTCAGTTTACCACTGTAGTCAACACCCCACTGCTATTTCATAAGCTTTGAGGCATTTAGCAATCGCAAAGCTCTCAGATTGGAATATTGGGACTGTGATGTTGTCTGACAACCCCTAAAATTGGATGCACTAGTACGCAACCGTACAACAGATGTCCGCAAACAGTAACATGTGTGAGGTTTTGTACTTTGTAGCACTGCCCCATGATGCTAATCCACAGCACATTGTTATTAGTATATTGGATGTCATTAAATAATTAAAGCCTACTGAATGTTATTTGATACGATTATCTATTGTATGCTTGGGAAAATTGAGTCAACACATTTTTCATTTTTGCATTCAAATTTATTCTACCTCGCACAGATACTTGCTGAAGTTGATTTATCCTGCCTCATCAATATTTTGTATTTTATCCCCACTCTGTTCTCATGTGTGTTCTAATTGTCCAGAAGAGGCAACAAAAAGCGAAAGGCACACATAAAATCCGCCGGTTTCAGGAGAGCTCTTACATGGATCCAAATCAAAGTCTTTGCCTTGGAGCACTCTTTAACATAGCAGCGACAAATGCAAGTATTTCTTACCACTTATATCTTATTTGTGTCTGATGATTTTGCTTCCTTTTAGTACTAATACCATGCGATATATCTGTCAGGGTCTAGACATGGGCAGAAGATTATGCATATTTGGCTTCTGTCGGTCTATTGAAATGCTGAGCGACGTGGTAGAAGATACAGTATTGGAGCATGGTGGCGAGGTACTTTTGTTACTCCGAGGACTACAAGTGACTTTACTTACGAGGCTATGTCTTCATAATAGTTGCTCGTGAAATTCTCCAACCATCATGCAATGCGAAATGGTTCCTTGATCTCACTGAATGAAACGTCTCAAAGTGCAGAGCTAAAGCTTTATGTCTATCTGAACATCTAGCTAGTTAGTTTTAAAGTCTATTGTTTTTTGTTCAGATTGTCACCGCAGAGAAGGCGAGCAGCGATGGGCTTCAGGAGAAGCTGACTATGTCCGTGGCGGTCCCGTTGCTGTGGGGCGTCCCTCCAGCGTCGGAGACCCTCCATGTCGCCGTGAGGAGCGGTGGAGGTATCGTGGACAAGATCTACTGGCAGTGGGACTTATTCTAAGAAGCCCAGAGCCCAAACATTGACAAACAATTCATCCCACACTGTATATATGCTCCTTCCTCTAATTGGCTGCACATATTGCGCCTCTGTAACTGTACAGACCTGATTCCTCGCGTTGCTATCGTGCCATGTGCATATAAATAAATAAAAGGCTCCGAGCTCACAGCTAGCTCATGTTCAATCTTTCAACAGCATCCCTGATGCATTGTCATCTACTAATCGACAGCCGTACTTGATCAAGTAAGCAATGTCATCCGATTGTTTAGCTGACTTGGGAACTGAGTTGACGGTGAGCACATGACTTGCGTCTGAGTGCCTGGTCTTGGAAACTGAGATGTCAACTCAGATGGGGTGTTACGTCGTGCCAATAGCATTATGCAGTATACCTTATTTAAGTAAGCAAAATGCCCATCCAATTATTTGACTTGGAGATTGAGGTAGTTAAGGGCGAGCACATGACCTGCATCATACTACTGCATAATGCAATTGGCATGACGTATGCACTCCTGATGAGTTGGCATCTTATAGTTTTCAAGACCAAGAAGTAACTTGATAAAATTGGTCGTCGTATTCTTTTGCCAGCCTGCCAATAAGATGGCTACAGATGACATGCAAGGGGCGTTTGATCTGGCGCTACTTTCCATCGCAAGCGATTCTTTTTTCCCCTGCCAGTGGTCTGTCACTTCGTGCTAGTATCAGAAACGGTTGCGGCTATTCTCAAAAAAAGAAAAAGAAAAAGAAAAGGTCTGGCTGGGATGGAATCGACTGCCCAGTCAAAATGGGGACCTTCTTTCGTTTTGACATTGACACCACATAAAGAGAAATTATTTGGGCTTACTCATAACTTCATCAGGTCCAAAAGTGACCAGATTTTTCAGCACCAAACTTGGTCCATGGTCACAAACCCAAGAGCCTCCAGCATATCACCCGATTCTCTGTATCCTACACTGTTTTTAGTTTCCCAATCAGCTAACCATCCAGTACGCAATACTCTTTGTTTATTTCCCCTTCTGTTTTTGCCTCAAAAAAGAAAAACTCCTTGGGTTTTTATTTATACATCCGGAGGGCCAAGACGAGATGTTAGGGTGGGTATATGCCTCGACCCGATCTGAAAGAGGATCGCTGCGTGCTGCCTCGACCCGCCGCTCACTGTCGTTCGTCATCCGAATGCTCTTTTCCGTTGGTGCCGCGTATGCTCCCCCAACTACCGAGCAATGCAAGGACGTGTGTTCCTTTTAGAATAACAGGGGCATCGCCCCCAGCCCCATTTTAAGAACGTGTGTTCTGACCGAATTAGCTCGATTCTTTGCTTCAACAGACATGGCGCTCTCCGCGCGGAGCAGCGACGCCGTTGCCTCGTTGCTCTTTGGGACGACAAGTTCGGTTGAGCCAACCGTGGCAGTGCGGCACAAGTGAGCTGGTGGGGAGGTGGCCAAGGCCAAGCTTGCATTTCTGGGGCAGGGACCGAAGAGGCCAAGACATGTGATTTTGATTGAATGAAGGTAGTCCAAGGCATCACTAGCCGGCTGATCCATTTCGGGCATTAAATATGTCTGTTTTTTTAGATGAAATATGTCTGCTTTGACAACGTATGGGTTGGCCTGCGGATAGAAACTTCTTTCATCCGGATTCTTTTGGTGTGGGGCGCGTCGAGCCACGGTAGGGCCAAGGACGGACGGCAAGGAGTAGACACAATCGTTATCGTAGAGTGCAGCGCGGCCACTAGCAGTAGAAACCTCCGTCCTAGTTAGGGTAGTTTAAATTAATGTAACGAAACTTGGCTATGTATTTTACCGTGCCACTAACTTGCGGGACCGACACACCAACACGTAGATAGGCTCGGACAACTGCGCGGTCCGCAAAGTGTCTACGCGACTACGCCAACGATTGCTAGCACAAATTTGCGCTAGGAATGGGTTGGTCCACGCGCGTAGGTCCCGTGCCGTTAAGCCGAGTTTTTGGCTGTTCCCCTATTCGGTCAGACCAAAACGGACGACACCGATGTGTTTGGTCATGGCGATGAATATGCTCTAAGAGCATCTCGGTCGGCGCCTCCATAGTGTCCCCAAAATCATATTGGACCCTGGCACAAAAATATGCTCACACTAGTACGCCTCATAACCTGTCGACACATTTTCTAGCCCAATAGAATAGCCGGTGTGTCCACACCGGCCACTTGGCGCGCAAGGGCTAGACTAGGAGCGCCAACACACAACGCCACATTGGATTTGGGCCACATATCCCAACTAGCAGCCAAACATACACATTCCCCACCCCTCCTACTCTCCCTATATGCCTCTCGACCACAAGATCGACATCGTCGCTCGCGCGGCCGCCTCCCTATGCTTGCCTCCCTCCCTCCCACCTACCACCAGAATTGCCACAGCCAATGTCGTCGATCTCGCCACTGCCGAGGGTCTATCTGCTATCGAGTGTCGCAGCTTCTATACCGCCGCCCCCCAACATACGCTTCTACGTCTCCATCTTCGGCCCCACGTCTACCCCCCCTCTCGCCTGATATGCCAAGTTGGGATGATGGAGATACAAGTGATACGTCTATTTTGCATCACTATTCTATGTCTTAATTCACTATTATTCATTGATATATTTCATATTGAGAGGTGATACTTATGTTATTTCATCTATTTTTGTATGGTTGATGACTTTTGCAGCATGGACCGCTGCAGTCAAGATTCTGATGGAAAAGGTGCTGTTTGGAGGCAAAATTCGCAAAGATCAGAAAATCCGGAAAAATATACGGAAAATCCTATTTTTTCAGAAGACTAAGGATGCCAGAAGATGAAGTAGAGATGGGCCACAGGGGGCCCACACCACCCCATGGCGCGGGCAGGCCTAGGCCGCACCAGGAGGTGGTGTGGCCACCCTGGCCTACTCCAGCCTCTCCCCTCCGGCGTATATCAACCTCCTGAAACCCTAAGACTCGGAGAGCGACCACAGAAAGATTCCGCCGCCTCTACGGGGCGGAAAACACCGAGAGAAAGATCTCTCGCAGATTTGCTACAGGGAATTCCTTCCCGGAGAGGGGAGATCGTCGCCATCAACACCACCATCAAGCTGGACTTCATCGGGATCATCATCATCATCACCACCATCATCATCACCATCAGCACCCTCATCACCATCTTCATATTGCTGTAACAATTGAGTTGAATCTTGCATTAGTTCATAGGGGAAACTTTCCCGGTGTTGATTACTCTTTGTAGTTGATGCTATTGAGTGAACCGTTGAATTATTGTTTATGTTCAGATTGTTATACATCATTATTTCATCTCTGATCATGATCCATATGATGTCTTGTGAGTAGTTCGTTTTGTTCTTGAGGACATGGGAGAAGTCTTGTTATTAGTAGTGGAGTTGTGTTGAGAAAGATTCAATAGATTATTATTTAAGTTGTGGTGTACTTCTTCTGTGGTGTCATGTGAACGTCGACTACATGACACTTCACCTATATGGGCCTAGGGGAATGCATTGTGTATTTGGCTACTAATCGTAGGGGTTGCGGTGTGAAACCTGAACCCCCGTTAGGAAACCATTGCACAAGGGACGTAAGGGTCTTAGAGTTTAAATTTGTGGTTAGGTTTCTACCTTAATTACTTTCTTGTACTTACGGATGTTTGCAAGGGGTATAATCACAAGTATGTATTAGTCTTGGATGGGGCGGTACATTAGCACAGGTTCACCCACACAACACTTAGCAAGCTAAAGAAGATTAATCAACTATATGAAGCGAAAGCACTTGACAGTCTTCCCATGTGTCCTCGAGAACGTTTGGTCATCTTAAATAATACAACCGGCTTGTCCTTTGCTGCATAAAGGATTGGGCCACTTGCTGCATTTATTCCTACTGTCTTTTGTTTACTTGCTTTATCGAAAACCCCTAAAAATCCGTTTGCTAAGTATTTGCAGAGAATTCCTGATCCATACCACTAACCAGCACCTTCCGCTCCTCGTTGGGTTCGACACTCTTACTTATCGAAAATCTCGCGATACACCCCTATACTTGTGGGTCATCAAGACTATTTTTGGCGTCGTTGCCGGGAGTGAAGCGCTATTGGAGAGTGGAACGGTAAAGGAAACTTCTCACGTGTGTATTGTTTATCATTAGTTGCTTTATTTTCGTTATGGATAATTCCCTGAGTTTCTTATTTGGTAATGCTACTACCACTGCTAAGGTAGTAGATAAGCCACCACTTGCTGAGAATGATGTTTTCAAAATACCTACAAGAATTATTGATCGTGTTATCGATAACTACTATGTTGGGGATGGAACTGTCCATCCCGGTGATCATTTACTCTTTATACACGAATTATGCGGGTTGTTCAAGTGTGCAGGTATTACTACAGATCAAGTTAAGAAGAAGTTATTCTTATTATCACTGAAAGGAAGAGCTGAGGAATGGTATAAGCTGCTGAAGAATGGTCAAGCTCTAGAATGGGAGGAAATAGTGCCTCTCTTTTATTCAAAGTTTTATCCTCCTAGTGAGATTCATAAAGATCGGAATCAAATATACAACTTTTGGCCTCTTGATGGAGAGAGTACAGCTCAAGCTTGGGGGAGATTGAAGTTACTAATGCTCAAATGTCCCATTCATGAGTTCCCCAACAATATTATTATCAATAACTTTTATGCAAGGCTTTCTCTTCATGATAAGGATTTATTGTATGCTTCTTGTGCTGGATCATTCACTCGCATGAAAGAAGAAGCTAAATGGGATCTTCTGGACCGTATTCAAGACAATGCTGAAGCTTGGGAGAATGACAAAGGTAGAAAGTCAGATATAAATTATGATTACGAATGCATTGAATCTTTTATGGGAACTGGTGACTTTCAAAATATTAAAAATGCTTATGGTCTAGACTCTCAAGCTATTGCTTCTTATTTTAAGGCTTTTGCTTCCTATATTGAAGTGCCTAAAAAGAAGTGGAATAAGTATCATGAACATTATAAAGATATTGCTAAGAGTGTTCCTGCAAGAAATACTGAAGTTTATACTGCTAATCATGTTTTACCCGAACCTTATATTGAGAAAATGCCTTTTCCAGTTAAGGTAAAGGAACATTCTATGATAGCTAGTATGGTTAATGAAAGTATGAGTAAAGCTATTGAACCTGATAAACAAATGGTTGATGAACCTATAATAGCAAGTGTGAAAGACTTTGTCACTAAATATGAAAAAGAGGGACACCCTATCCTTTGTAAGGATACCTCTAATATTGTTTCACATAGTAGTGTTATGAGAGCTAGTATTCCTGTGTTTTCTATTAGAATAAGTGATCATTGCTATGATGGTCCTTGTGATAGCTATATTGTTAAGTTTATGCATGATGCTGAAAGTTACTATGAGAGAGGGAAAAGTGTTCGTATGCATCTCAACAATATCAAGTTTTCTCGTTTTATGCTGAAAGTTTTTATGTTGCACTTCTTTTGCCTTCTTATGCAAGTTGCCTCTGGTTTCAATAACTTGTTTGTTTACAAAAGTCCCTTCCATAGGAAGTGGGTTAGACTTAAATGTATGTGTGTTTTCCTTCTTAATGCTCTCTTTCACTTCAATTCATATCCCTATGAGAGCTTCTTCAAAATTATCATGCCCATCTTAAAGGCTATAAAGAAAGAGCTTTATGGGAGACAACCCAATTTGTTTTTGCTTTCAGTTTGTTTTTGTTTCTTTGAGTCTTGGAAGTTATTACTTCGGTAATAACCGCTCCTTATCCGTTTTGTTTAGTTTTTGTGTCAAGATCAACCTCTAATGAGAGAGAAGTAATATTTGGGGAAGTTGCTGTCTCGAAATAGATTTTTTGTGCTTCACCGTAAAAATTCGTGAGAGATCTCTGTATGTCGGATTGAGCTATAATTTTTTGTGCTTATGCCCCAGGTTGTTATTTAACTTTCCTTAGTTTTGGACTTTCTGATTTGAGCAATAGAAGATTTTAGAAAAAATTGATCTTTACCTGCTGGTCTGTTTTGACAGATTTAGCCACTCTTGCATTTGCTTCTTTATTCGATCTCCTTTTTGAATTCTTTTTGGGTTTTCGGAAGGAGTTTCTTCAGTAGCTTATGTTTTGATGGTTTTCAGTTGAAGTTGGACTCAAAAGGTTTTATCACTTCATATATACTAATGTTGCTAATGAGAACTGTGTGAAGTTTTGTGTGAAAGAAATTTCCAGGTAGTGGAGACAATGGTGTAATAAGGAAGAGAAGGGTTTTATGACTCAAGTAATAAATGTATGAAGATGAAGATATCAATGATATTCAAGAGATGACTCTAGAAGAATCCACTAAATACGAAATTCAGAGACCTGCAGAGGAAGGTGGACATGCTTCAATGGGAGAATAATAGGCTTCGCAAGATGCTGGAAGATTTCCTCATGTTAACTAAGATCATAATACCACCACCACCGAAGGAGTAATTCGTCATCAGGTTTGGCATCCCCTTGGTTTGTTCCAAGCTTGGGGGAGTGCCGCGGTATCACATCACTATCTTCTATCTTTTTACCTTTTTAGTAGAGTCATATCATGAATAGAGGAGTTATTATGTAGTATGGTTTGCATTATTGAAGTGTCCCCTCTCTCGTTAGATGTGTATCCCTTGGTGTGAGTTGCCGTTATGGAATATTAATGAGAAGTTCTATCATTCACTTTTTTGCATAGCTTATATTAGTTTTCAATTCGTGGTTATATGATTGATCTTGTTGTTAGTATTGGTATCACTCTGGGATCATTGAGTTAATTTAGTTGGTTTTGGCAAACCTGGCTCAGTCAGTAGCAACACTATTTTTGAGAGTTTAATAAAAATATAGAAGTACTCTAAAGAAAAATAATTTCATCTTCTTTCTTTCTTGATTTGCTCATAATTTTAGTATTCTCTAGTTAAGATCTTTTGTGCTTCCAAGGAAGATTGCATGTTTGTCTTTATCACTTGTATGTTTGTTTGTTTCCTTCAACTCTTGTACTTGCTACCCAGCCTTGCTAGCCAAAAACCTGTACTGAGAGGGAATTCTTCTCGTGCATCCACCTCCTTTAAACCAAAACCTTTGCCATTTGTGTCCACCATACCTACCTAGTAGCATTATTGCTATTCCAAGTAAATTCTTGTTTTATCTACCTCCCAAATTAAACTTGTTATGTGAAAATTAGTGATTAAAGCTCTCACGAACTTGATGGCACACTTTACTTTCTTGCACTTAATAAACTTGAACCATTGTGCTCACCTATGTTGCGTATATGCTTGCGCTTTGTAAGTTGTGAATTAGCAGAACCATGCTGTCATGGGGAACGCTTTCAACATTGCACTGGTACTTAGTACCAAGTTGATATCATGTTCTTTTGTCTATGGATGTCGTTGGTGTGAAATGAAAGGGGAGCTTGTAAGTCCATGGAGTTATGCATGTGTGTTAGAGAAACGCCTGGGCCGCTGGTCTAATCCATGCTGACATGGTGGAAACCTGCAGCGTAACCATAACGAGTATCTATGAAGCATTCTTCTTATAAAAAAAGAGAGTCCGATATTGAGAAAAAAAGAGAAAAATAAAAAAAAGAGATATTATGAAAAGAGGAAAGAGAGAAAAAAGCACCATATTCCCATGGTAAATAAGAAGATTGCTAAGATACTTGTTGTCTGCTTGCCTTGTCATTTTGATATGGGGATTCTTCTGTATCATCGGGCAAGGGGTACCCCGTTGGCAGTTCTCTATGATACACATATGCTTACAATGACAAGAACTTACCGGTGACTAAACTTGAGTAGCATGAGGAGCGGCTCTCGTATTCAAGGGACATGAGATTCTCAACTTACAACTTGTCAATGCATATCCTCATTTTTGATCACTTTAACCTTAATCACCTAAAGATGCCTATGATAGGGGCAATGAGAGCTGAAAGCTAGTAAGTATCATAATTTTTGGGAGCTCTTTATGAGAATTGCAATCCCTGCTTCCCTCTTTGAAGGGCCTTTCTTTTACTTTGTAGTTTAGTCAGTAAACCTACTTCCTCTCTACCTCAGCAAGTATTTTGAGTTGTTGTGTTTCATTCATTCATACGATGATTTATTCAATCATGTTTCTTATGTTCCTTGTTTTGCACATTGCTCTTATCTTGATGTTTACTACTTTGAAAGCTATCATCCAAAACCAGCTATTTGTGAACTCCAGCAAATTCTCAACTTTTCTTCGACCAAGAGCTAAGTTTGCCATTACCAATTATGATTCACTTTATGTATCTTTATTATGTTTCCTTTACTTATTACAATTGAGTTATATAATAGTGAGTTGTCTTCTATTATGATCTGTGTATTTGATGAATGTGATGCTTCTTGTCAGTATTCTTTTATCGACTCTTCACTCCATAAACCCGAGGCCATGTTTATTGAGCTTAGTTTCGTTTGAGGACAAGCGAAGTCTAAGCTTGGGGGAGTTGATACGTCCATTTTGCATCACTATTCTATGTCTTAATTCACTATTATTCATTGATATATTTCATATTGAGAGGTGATACTTATGTTATTTCATCTATTTTTGTATGGTTGATGACTTTTGGAGCATGGACCGCTGTAGTCAGGATTCTGATGGAAAAGGTGCTGTTTGGAGGCAAAATTCACGAAGATCAGAAAATCCAGGAAAATATACGGAAAATCCTATTTTTCCAGAAGACTAAGGATGCGAGAAGATGAAGTGGAAATGGGCCATAGGGGTCCCACACCACCCCATGGCGCGGGCAGGCCTAGGCCGCGCCAGGAGGTGGTGTGGCCACCCTGGCCTACTCCAGCCTCTCCCCTCCGGCGTATATCAACCTCCTGAAACCCTAAGACTCGGAGAGCGACCACAGAAAGATTCCGCCGCCTCTGCGAGGCGGAAAACACCGAGAGAGAAAGATCTCTCCAGCAGACAGATTTCTGCCGGGGGAATTCCTTCCCGGAGAGGGGAGATCGTCGCCATCAACACCACCATCAAGCTGGACTTCATCGGGATCATCATCATCATCACCACCATCATCATCACCATCAGCACCCTCATCACCATCTCCATATTGCTGTAACAATTGAGTTGAATTTTGCATTAGTTCATAGGGGAAACTTTCCCGGTGTTGATTACTCTTTGTAGTTGATGCTATTGAGTGAACCGTTGAATTATTGTTTATGTTCAGATTGTTATACATCATTATTCCATCTCTGATCATGATCCATATGATGTCTTGTGAGAGTTCGTTTTGTTCTTGAGGACATGGGAGAAGTCTTGTTGTTAGTAGTGGAGTTGTGTTGAGAAAGATTCAATAGATTGTTATTTAAGTTGTGGTGTACTTCTTCTAGTGGTGTCATGTGAACGTCGACTACATGACACTTCACCTATATGGGCCTAGGGGAATGCATTGTGTATTTGGCTACTAATCGTAGGGGTTGCCGGAGTGATGTAAACCTGAACCCCCGTTAGGAAACCATTGCACAAGGGACGTAAGGGTCTTAGAGTTTAAAGTTGTGGTTAGGTTTCTACCTTAATTACTTTCTTGTACTTACGGATGTTTGCATGGGGTATAATCACAAGTATGTATTAGTCTTGGATGGGGCGGTACATTAGCACAGGTTCACCCACACAACACTGAACAAGCTAAAGAAGATTAATCAACTATATGAAGCGAAATCACTTGACAGTCTTCCCGTGTGTCCTCGAGAACGTTTGGTCATCTTAAATAATACAACCGGCTTGTCCTTTGCTGCATAAAGGATTGGGCCACTTGCTGCATTTGTTCCTACTATCTTTTGTTTACTCGTACTTTGTTTACTTGCTTTATCGAAAACCCCTAAAAATATGTTTGCTAAGTATTTGCAGAGGATTCCTGATTCATACCACTAACCAGCACCTTCTGCTCCTCGTTGGGTTCGACACTCTTACTTATCGAAAATACTGCGATACACCCCCTATACTTGTGGGTCATCAACAAGCAATGCTTCTTGGCTAGGAGATGCAAGTGCTTCTCCCCCATCACCGTTCCTCCTTCGTCGTTTCTTTGTGCAACTTAGGATTTAGGATTTCAATTTCTCCATGGTCTTTTAGTGCATTGTGTTTAACTTGTTCGTCGATTAGTAGTACCATGACGTAGATTATACTCCTTAAACCATCACCGATTCTATATGGACCGCCGTTGCTCACCTAGAGGATGTTAGTTCAGACGATCTATGTTGTGTCCATCGGCATGCGCTGGAGAAAGTTGTTTCTTTCGAGGGGATGAACACAGGCTGGCGCTTCTACGGTTGTTCACAACATGACGTAAGTATTGTGTGCACTATTTCTTCAATTATACATGCATTGGTAGGATGGACGATGATACCTTCGATATAGATTATGGATTGTAGTATAGCTTTTTTTTCCTAGTAGGCCTAGGTTTATCGAATCCTTGGGAAGTTTTCGTTTGGTGTAAGATTACTTTAAACAAGACCCTAGAAACTCGTAATATTTTTTCATACCAGACCAAACACGTTTATTTTTTGTTGTTGTGTATCAATAGATCGAGATAGTTTAGGGCTAAGGTTTCATCATGTAGCTATGCACATATGTTAGGATAAAGATAAATTTAATCAACTCGTTCATGTATTGTGATCTATATATCAACACTACAACACGGAGCCTAGGCACTGGCACTTATAGATGCCTAGGCACAACCTTAGTCGCCGCGATCGTGCTGGCGCAACAAAAAAAGCCGACAGGGATAATTGCGTCGGGGATTGGGTAATGGCGGCGGATTTTTTGGCGTGGCACAACGTAAGCCGCCGAGCTAGCGCTTACGCGGTAGAAAATCGTGTATGCCGTGGCCCATGTAGGTAAGCACTGCTTAGGTGTCGTGGCAGCTGGGCATGGCTGGCACAATTCGGTTCCCTCCTATAGACCCGTGCACGGCATAATTTTTGGTGCCCCCAATGATGCTTCGCAGCAATTTAGCCAGTTGTTTCTATATTTAGAGTTACATTAGCTTAATTAACAGAAATCACATATAACCATAATAAGTATCACACATGATCCTTCAAATATCATCATAAGTTTAGAACATGTACGAAATATTTCATAGGTAGCAATCAGTTCCACAGTACTACATAAACCTGTACAGAATAGAACATGACTTAACAAACTGATGTCTACGCACACTTCTATTCTTGTAGACAGTGTTGGGCGTCCAAGTGAAGAGGTTTATAGAACATCAACAAGTTTCCCTTAAGTGGATCACCCAAGGTTTATCGAACTCAGGGAGGAAGTGGTCAAAGGTATCCCTCTCAAGCAACCCTGCAATCAAGATACAAGAAGTCTCTTGTGTACCCAACACACCCAATACACTTATCAGGTGTATAGGTGCACTAGTTCGGCGAAGAGATAGTGAAATACAAGTCATATAGATGATTATAAGTGGTAATTGCAATCTGAAATAAGAGTGGCAGCAAGCAAACATGTAACATGACTGATTGTAAACGGTGTGTCAATGCTTAGAAACAAGGCCTAGGGAGCATACTTTCACTAGTGGACACTCTGAAATGGATCGTATGGGCACCTAGAGGGGGGGGGGTGAATAGGTGCTACTTCAAATTTTAATGCTTTTTCAATTTTAAGCTTAGCACAAAGGGTAAATTCTCTAGATATACCATTAGGTGGAATTTCCCTATATGCAAACCTATCTACTAGCGAGTAAAGAGCGAGTGGAAGAGGAACGGGTAAACCGTAGTGAAGCACGCGGAGACACAGGATTTGTTTGACCGCAGTTCCTTCGTTGTTAAGGGAAATACATATACGTTGGAGGGGTGGGCAGTACTAAGACCACCACGCCACAATAGGCCTCACCCTGTTCTCTGATGAATCCCAGCACCAAAGGCCTGATCCACCTTTCCACTATAGGGACCCTTCGAGGCGGGTACCAGTGCCTTTACACAACTAGCAGAGCACAACTCCACAATCAACTTGGAGGCTCCCGTAATGACAACAAGCTGCCACAAGAACAAGTTATCAATAACAAGGAAACACGATCTAGATATTGACAAGAATACTAGATCAGGGATTTCTCCAAATGAATGGAGAGGAGTTGATGCGCTTGATTCGTGATGACGATGACGATTCTCTCCTCCTTCAATTCCCCCAAAGATTGAAGCCTTCGGGTGGTTGAAGTGGGAGATCTAGAATGGGAGCTCTTGCACAATGTCTGAACAATTTTGAGTGAATCAAGAGTTCTGAACATTGGGGAAGGAGGGATATTTGTACCCCCTTCCAAAACCAAGCCGTTGGATACTTTGGGGGCCGGATTATCCGGCCCAAGTGAGGGCCGGATTATCCGTCCTGGGAAAACTCCACCCCAGAATCGGAATATCCGGCAGATAGTCCACCCCCTCTCTGAGTGTCGCGCAGAGCTTGCCCTTGATCATCTTCTGGGGGCCGGATTATCCGGTCCCATGTGAAGGCCGGATTATCCGGCCTGGGAGGAAAATCGCAGCTCGATTTTTCTGGGAGAAAATCCGACCGGACTCTGAGCGACGTGCCTTGGCATGCTTTGCTCAAATTCTGGGGGCTGGATTATCCGGCCCATGCGATAGCCGGATTATTTGGCCTGGGGAAGAAAAACCACCCCAGTTCGGATTTGCCGGCCGATAATCCGCCCCCTCTCTGGGTGACGCAGCTTGGTAGCCTTTGATCAATGAGGTAGGCGAGATTATCCCCCCCAAACCTCCTGCACACTTAGCGCACATGAGAAATCTCCACAGTATTGTTATCTAACACACAAAACACAGGAAAACATGAAATGTTCTTTCAGTCTCCCCCTATTTGGTGTTAGATGACAATACTAGGATTTGTAGGAAAGGATCACAAGACTACCAACAATAAACATGGAAGAGACTCCCCCTCAATGTGTGCATATTAGAATTTTGCATTTGAATACAAATGCACACAAATAGGTGAATCTATTCCATAGACATATGAACAACATAATCATACCATCGAGATAGAAGAGAGGCATCCTTGAAATAGCCACAATTATCAACGTGATAACCAATATAAACACCTTCCTTGATAAAGATTCCCAGCATAATAGGATATGAATAGATGAATCCATAAGCATAATTCATGAGATAAATCCAGACAACCACCGTCATAGAGTCTCAAACAAACCACAAATCAGAAATTTAAAGTTCAACGCTAAATGGGCATAAGCGAGAAAACGACGAATAGGAAAAAATGCAAGTGCTTATGCCTGACCCATGCAAATCCTCGAAGACCCTAATAGAACTACTTCTTCCCCTTTGGCATCGAGACGCCAAAAAGGAAGAAGAGCGATGCTAGCACCCCAAGTGATCACTCGTAGTCCTCATCCTCGTCCTCATCCTTGTTCCCATCCTCGTCCTCATCTTCAAGGTCCTCGGTGTCATCATCCTCATCATCAGCAGTGGACGCAGAGGGGAACAAGTGACACTCTAGCTCTCCATAGTTCAGCCCGGAAGAAGAGTTCCACCGAGCATATGGTGTGGGAGGGGTAGGAGCCGGGGGATCACCAGAAGCACCGGACACATGGTGAAGGATGAGCTGCTAAGAGTGAGCCAACTCATGGCGCTGCTTGTACGCCTCATATTGGCCCTTGCGTGTGTCCACGCCCATGCATAGGATGTGCCGCTGAAACCAGTTCAACTGCTTGATCTCACGAGCAACTGGGGGCACTGGAGGCCTGCGAGCATCCCTCATGAGACCCTCAGGAGCAGAAGAGGGGTGAGAGGTCTTCTGAACCTTGGGGTAGATCTTCTTGGCCTTATGCACAACATCAATGTTGAAATCTTCAGAAGGAAGCAGGTGCCTGATGAGCATCATAATGTAGGGGGCATAAGGAATGGACAGCCGATTGAACATTGCATCAATCAATTCATGGTAGATGAAGTCCATCACATCTAGCTTGTATTTCATGGACTCATCCTCGCCCGAGGAAACCTCATGGGAGAAAGCAAGGAGCTGAACAAGCTGACCACGGATGCTATCATTGTTGCCTCCACTTGGAGTGATGGAATCACGGAAGAGACCGACCAAAGCAACATAGATAGGAGAAAGACCAGCAAGAGTGCTGATGTCTACGCACTTCTATTCTTGTAGACAGTTGTTGGGCCTCCAAGTGCAGAGGTTTGTAGAACAGCAGCAAGTTTTCCCTTA
The DNA here is from genome assembly GCA_023614405.1 of Avena insularis. NCBI lineage: Eukaryota > Viridiplantae > Streptophyta > Magnoliopsida > Poales > Poaceae > Avena > Avena insularis. Next base: position 97,932,124 of record CM042690.1, on the reverse strand, counting down.
AGTGGACCACCCAAGGTTTATCGAACTCAGGGAGGAAGTGGTCAAAGGTATCCCTCTCAAGCAACCCTGCAATCAAGATACAAGAAGTCTCTTGTGTCCCCAACACACCCAATACACTTGTCAGGTGTATAGGTGCACTAGTTCGGCGAAGAGATAGTGAAATACAAGTGGTATGGATAATTATAAGTGGTAACAGTGATAGAAAATAGCTTGATGGCGTGGAAAAGACTAAAGTAAAACTGAAATAAAGATGGAAGCAATCAAACATGTAACAGATCTAGTAGCAAATGGTGTTTCAATATTTAGAAACAAGGCCTAGGGATCTACTTTCACTAGTGAACACTCTCATATAAATATATTCTCTTTACGATACTACTCTTAACTACTCTCTGGTTGAACACTCTAATCGATGGTAGGCCTATAACAACACACCTCAAAGTAAGTCTTTCCCATCTAGAAAACCCCACACTATCACCTTGAGCACTAGATGGTTCCAACAAACACAACAATTTCATAAAGACGTCCAACTCCAAATATAACTCATAACAAGTATTTGTAATCTCTAGCCTAAGTGCCACCATGGTGTGCACGCTGTCACTTTCACACACATGGGGAGAGCAGAGATCTATTAAAGCACTTGAGTAGAAAGGTAGATCTATAGATTACAATCTCATGATCTCAATAAGATCATGCCTAGAGAGAGAGATGAACACATAGCTACCGGTAGAACCCCTAGCCTCGAGAGAGAACTACTCCCTCCTCATCATGGGAATCAGCAATGGTGATGGAGATGGTGGTGGAGATCGAGGGAGATGGCTCCGGGGGCACTTCCCCATCCCGGCAGGGTGCCGGAACAGAGACTTTCTGTCCCCTGAATCTCCACTTCGGTGGCGGCGGTGCTGTGGAAATTTTTGTGGATTTCTGATTGACGACTTAGGGTTTTGCCTTGGGAGGAATATATAGGCGAAGGAGGCAAGGTCGGTGGCCGGCCAGGGGGCCCACACCATGCCCTGGCGCGACCTGGGCTGGCCCGTGCCAAGGGGTGGTGTGGCCACCCTGTGGCCCCCCTTCGTGTCTCCTTCTGGCTCCGTGAATCTTCTGGGAAATATCAACTTTCGCTTTTGTCCGGTCCAATTCCGAGAATATTCATTTTCTGACTTTCCTGGAACCAAAAACAGCAGAAAATAGGCAACTGGCACTATGGCTCTCGTTAATAGGTTATTCTAAGAAATCATATGAAAAGTACTCCAAAGTGTGGACAAAACATAAGAAAGTAGATAAAACCAAGCATGGAACATCAAAAATTATAGATACATTTGCAATGTATCAAGTGCCCACAATGCCATTGTCCATTGTGCAAGGATAGAGAGCGACATCTTTGTTGGGCTTCAACTGTGTGATGATGCGGTGGCCACTGGCCGTATCCCTGCTGCGGAAATTGTATCCAAGAACCTCAGCAAACACACGGAAATCAGCAGTCATAGGCCTGTCATGAGTCATCCACTTCATAGTGCGATGCTCATCGCCACAAATAACCAAAGTGGAAAAGAACTGCTTCACCACCTCAGAGTCATATGAGCACTGGAGAGACATGAGATGGTGCAGCCCCATCCGCTCAGTCACATACATGGCATCCACAAGGTGGGGCTTCTCCAAAGCCTCAACAAGAACCAACGGGTGCATAGGCCTAATGTTCAGCCTGGCATACACATCTTCAAAAATACCTTTCTGTTCAGCACACCAAAAGCGAGCATCCCCCAGCTCATCATCATGAGGCAACTCTGCAAACAAATCACGGTGACGGATAGAGGAATAGGTGACTGAATCCAAAGCCTTGTAGTTGATCTTGGGATCCTTGCCCTTCCTTTTGGACACACCCTTTCTAGTCCTGTTTGCTTGTTCAGCCATGTGCTTCTCTTCGTTCTTTCTTCTCCTCAACTCAACCTCGTCCACTAAGTTACCCTGGCCGTCGTCCCGAAAGTATTTACCATGAGGACGTCGCTTGTAGGTCTTGGGAACACTAGAACCACCTGTGAGGAGAACAAGGGTGATAGCATGGGGATAAGTATACACACAAGTCCAGGAGAGAGCATGGAAAAAGTAGTCAAAAAAGTTCATAAGCCAAATCTACTCAATGCACACAATATGGTGAAACTGAACCAGAGTTGAATCTGTCAGGCCAGATTATGCGGCCTGGCCAGGGGCGGATAATCCAGCCCTGGTAGAAATTTTCGACTTCACCTAGATTGAATGCAAAAAAAAGTAGATCGGGCCTAGAAACTGCAAGACTGCGATTTCTATGCGAAACAACATCCTTGTAGACAATGTTCCACCCAACAAATAACACATCTAGCCAAAGATGGGGAGAGAGGGAGTTACCCTCACTCATTGGAGGAAGAACGCGGAGGAGAAGGTACCCGGAGGCGCGGAGAAGAAGATCCGGGGAGGCCCAGAAAATCCGGTGGCCGGAGAGGCTCCGGGGAGGGTGGGGGACGGCGGCGGCGGTTGATGAGGAGGAGAGGGTTGGGGGAGAAGTGCTGCTCGTTATGAGCCCTCCCCCGATCCCTGCCCTTTAAGACGAAATCCGCCAGGGCCGGATTATCCGGCCTCAAATCTGAATTTCTGTTGGACACAGATTCAGGCCCGCACGTCCCCAAACAACACCCCCACAAGGTGTACAAGGGACTTATGTGCAAGAATAGATGGCTTAGGGGTATGGAAAGGCTTAGGATTAAGAGAGGCAAACTGAGATGGTACTAGACACTCAAAATTGCAAGAACCAAATCAAATAAGAGCCAAAATTGAGTGTGATTCCCATAAGAACATGAGATGAGCAAAGACAACCAAAAAGATCCATAAAAATCCAATTCTCCTCAAGGGAGAGGGTGGTGGCCGAAGCCACCTTGTTGGAGTCTATGGTGTGACACCGCGAAGATATATCTTGGGTTCACGACCAATACTCATCAATAAGCTCACATATCACAAAATGATATTAAGAGAAATGATTTATCTTGCTTTTGGCATTATGGGGGGAGGGTTAGCCCAATTAATTAGGACCACTCTCCCCCTATATCCATGCCCACACCTAGACCAAATAAGATTGAGATGTACGAGTGAGTGCATGGGTAATCAAGACAAACTCCTGGAATCAATGATATTTAGTTCATTCCTCAAGTAGCAGAATCTTGCTTCATCAAGTGGTTTCGTAAAAATATCAGCAAGTTGGTTCTTCGTGCTCACAAAAGATAGATCAATATCGCCTCGAGCAACATGGTCTCAAATAAAATGATTCTGAATCTCAATATGCTTTGTCCTTGTGTGCTGTACCGGATTGTACGCAATTTTGATTGCACTTTCATTATCACATAAAAGAGGCAATTTGTCACAATTGACACCGTATTCCTTTAAAGTTTGCCTCATCCATAATAACTAAGTGCAAGCGCTAGCAGCAGCAACATATTCAGCTTCGGCGGTGGAGAGAGATATACAATTCTGCTTTTTAGATGACCAACACACTAGAGATCTTCCCAAGAATTGACAAGCTCCAGAAGTGGATTTCCGATCATCCTTATCACCAGCCCAATCTGAATCAGTATAACCACATAGAGAGAAATCGGAGCCCTTGGGATACCATAGACCAAAGTTAGGGGAATGAACCAAATATCAAAAGATCCTCTTGACCGCCACTAAGTGGCTTTCTTTAGGAGCTGCTTAATACCTTGCACACACCCCACACTCAACACCATATTGGGTCTAGATGCGCAGAGGTAAAGAAGAGAGCCGATCATGGACCGGTATACCTTTTGCTCCACATCTTTACCATGTGGGTTAATTTCAAGATGACATTTTGTTTGCATCGGAGTGGCGACACCATTAAGATCCGTCATCTTGAATCTCTTGAGCATGTCTTGGATGTACTTTGCTTGATTGATGAAGGTTCCTTCTCTAAGTTGCTTGATCTCGAATCAAATAAAGAACCATAATTCCCCATCATAGACATCTCAAACCTGTCAGTCATAAGCTTTGAAAATTCATCATTAAAAGCTTTATTAGTAGAACCAAAGATGATATCGTCTACATATAGTTGGCATATGAAGAGCTCTGCCTTAACCTTCTTAGTAAAAAGAGTGGGATCGATTTGCCCAACTTTGAAGCCACGGTCTAGTAAAAGCTCTTTAAGGTGCTCATACAACGCACGTGGGGCTTGTTTAAGGCCATAGAGTGCGTTATCGAGTTTGTAGACATGGTTCGGGAAGTTAGAATCCTCAAATCCCGGGGGTTGCTTTACATATACCAACTCATGTAGAGGACCATTAAGGAAAGCACTCTTGACGTCCATTTGCTGCAATTTAAAATTGTTATGGGCAGCATAAGCAAGAAGGATACGGATGGACTCAAGTCGATCTACTGGAGCATAGGTCTCGCCGAAGTCAATGCCCTCAACTTGAGAGTAGCCTAGAGACACAAATATCGCCTTCTTCCTCACAACAATGCCATTCTCATCTTGCTTGTTTTTAAATATCCATTTAGTGCCTATAACATTGCGGCAATCTTTGGGTTTCTCCATGAGTTTCCAGACCTTATTGCGCTCGAAATTATTCAATTCTTCATGCATAGCAACAACCCAGTCCGGATCTTCAAGAGCTTCAAAAACTTTCTTGGGTTCCACCATTGAGATGTGAGTTTGATGCTCACCAGAACTTGCCAATTCCCTTCTTGTAGAAACCCTTCGTCGAAGGTCACCTTCAACCTTGTCGTGGGTGTGACCCCTTAACTCAAGGTTCTGATTAGCACGAGCCTTGCGACGAAGTTCCATAGGCTTGTTGTCTCTTGGTGGAATAGTTTCATCACTTGAATCTTCATTGGAATCATTTGCTCGACCTTGATTAGAATCTGGGTTAACAGTAGTAGGCGGTGATGAAGCGTGCCCTTGAGATGAGTCAAGAAATGAGTAATAGAGCTGAACAACAGGTGAGTCAGGGCCGGATAATCTGGACGATGGATAGGCCGGATAATCCGGCCTGGGAGAACTTGTAGCAGCTTCATCAGGCTTCCTGGGACTTGCTTGAACCGGCGAGGGGCCGGATAATCCGGGGTCACCCGGAAAATCCGGCCTGGAGCTTGCAGCGATTTCTTCAGCACCAGGAGCAATTTGGTCGTCAGGAGCGGGGTGGCCGGATAATCCGGCCTGGAGCTTTCTGGAACATCTTGACCTTCAGCAGTTGATGGAGATGGTGTAGAAGTTGCTCCCGTGGTTGGAACATGTTGAGTATGTGTAGATGAGGGCTCTACATGAGTAGATCATTGTCCTTCCCGATCCGCCACAAGGGGTTCCTCAATGGGTCGGAAAAATCCCACGCCCATTCTTCTTATGGCATCTTGGGGTATTTCAACATCTGCGTCACAAACACCAACTTGCTCCGCACGGGAACCGTCATTTTCCTCGACACCACACTACAAGATTCTACAACAGTTCCGGAGAGCTTATTGTAGACTCTATAAGTGTGGGATTCGGCACCATAACCAACAAAAATACCTTCTAGAGCCTTAGATTCAAACTTAGATAAACGAACTCCCTTGATGAGAAAGAAACACACCCGGATACCCGAAAGTATGAGATGTTTGGCTTGTTACCGGTAAGTATTTCATACGTACTCTTGTCCAAGATCTTACAGAGGTATAACCGGTTGGATGAATGACAAGCGGTAGAGATTGCTTTAGCCCAGAAGTTATATGGAGACTTGAATTCGGCTAGCATTGACCTTGCCATGTCCATTAGAGCCCGATTCTTCCTCTCGGCTACACCATTTTGTTGAGGGGTGTACGCATCGAAATATTGATGTCTAATCCCCTCTTCACTTAGGAACTCATTTAAGGTGTACTTCTTAAACTCAGAGCCCTTGTCACTTCTTATAGCCAGAATAGGGAAGTTGTGTTGACGTTGAACCTCGTTGGCGAAGTCGATGACCGTTTGTTGAGTTTCACTCTTCAACTTGAAGAAATAAACCCAAGTTTATCTTGAGTAATCATCAATGATCACAAGACTGTACTTCTTCCCACCGAGGCTTGCATGAGATGGAGGTCCGAAGAGGTCCACATGTAGGAGCTCTAAGATCCTTTTTGATGAGATAATAGTCTTCCTACGATGAAGAGAGTCATGCATTTTCCCTTCAACACAAGCCCTGCAAACACGATCTTTGGCAAAGGAGACATTTTCTTTTAGTCCAAGGATGTGGCCACCCTTGTGGAGACTTTGCAAAGTTCTCATATTGACGTGGGCTAGTCGGAGATGCCATAGCCAACCCACGTCAGCCTTTCCGAAAAGACACATCGGGCCTGTAGTGGTTTTCCCCGAAAAGTCCACCATGTACAGGTCATTTTCGACATATCCCACGAAAGCGACTTTTAGAGACTTGCTCCACAAGAGTACCACCAAATCAGCATCAATATAAACTACAAAGCCCATCTTACCGAGGGCGTGAACTGAAAGTAAATTGAACCCGAGGGTCTCAACAAGCATGACGTCCACGAGAGAGATATCGTGAGCTACCGCAACTTTGCTGAGACCCAATACCTCAGATTTTGACTTGTCACCATAGGATACGGTTATATGATCATGATTTGGCCGCATATCTGTGATGATCTCCTTGCTTCCGGTCATATGACTCGTGCACCCGCTATCGAGTACCCATTTAGACCCACCGGAAGCATAGCCCTGCAAGAAAGTTTCTTCTTGGTTTTAGGTACCCATTTTTCAATGGGTCCTCTCATGTTAGTGACAAGGGTCTTGGGAACCCAAATAGACCAAGGAATGCAACAATCATAAGAGCCTACATAACTAGCATAAACATCACCATAATAATCGCAATATAACTCAAAGTTAGGATTGTTAGCCCTTGTAAAACCATCATAATTAGACTTGTCATTGGTAATGTTGCTAGTCTTTGGTTGAGCAGTCTTGCTCTTCTTCTTCTTCTTCTTCTTGTTTTTCTTGTTCTTTGTCTTGGGAATGTAACCAAGACCTTCTTTTCTATTGTTTGTCCTTTGCTTGCTCAGTATCTCATCAAGAACCTCGTTACCTTTGTGTTGAGAACCTCTTGCGAGATCTTCTTTTCCATAAGATGATGTGGAGGTACTTGGCACATCATACAACTTCAATTGAGTTTGGAGCTGATCATGAGACTCATTTAGAGTAGAGTGATCACTCTTCAATGCCTTGTGAGCACTTTCAAGTTTATCAAACTTCTGTGAGAGTCTAGCATGAATAGCCCCAAATTCAATCTTTTCTTTCTTTAGTTTATTTACCTTGGCAAGAGCATTGTCACGTTATTTGATGAGCTAAGCCACAACCTCTTCATGTGACTCCTCAATGGATTCGAGTCTCTCTTCCAAAGATACTCGAGCTTCCTCTTCTTCTTCCAAGACATTCTTCAAAGAAGCTATCTCCAAGGCATCTTCTCTTTCGATTCTGCCCTTTTCTTCAAGAAGATCTTCGGCTTGAGCAAGTTGACTCATAAGAGCATCAAAATGGAGTTTGTGCTCACCTTGCAGGTTAGTGAAAAAGTTGTCCAAAGCAATAACTTCTTCTTTCATTTTAAGACTATCATGATCATCCATATCCAAAATTATGTTAGTCTTAGGAAATGAAGAGCTAGAACTTGATACCTCGGACCCTCTTGCCATGAGGCAAGTGGCATTGTTGTTGATGACGTTCTCGTTTGGAGAGTCGAAGAGAGATGAAGGAGTCGATGTGGTGGCTATAGCAGCCACCTCGCGAGAACTGTCTTCATCCTCTTCATCTTCACTTGCAGAGGAGTATTCTTCTTGTGCCACTAAGATGATCTTGGGTTGCTTCTTGTAGGGGGCATTCTTTTTAATAAATGGCTTCTTCTTAGGTGCCTTGGATTTTTCTTTAAGAATGAGCCTGCCACCATTGTATTCTCTATTTTGATAAGGACACTCAGCTACAAAGTGCATCCTATCTCCACAGTTGTAGCATGTTCTCAGTTTTGGGCCACTTTCTCTTCTTCCACTCGACCCATTTTTGCGCTCGAGTTCCGACTTGGCCTTGGCAGGATCCTTCTAAAAAGTTCCTTGCGTAAAACGCCATGTACTCACCATGAGCACGTTTGAATTCATCAGGGCAGTCCATGGAGGCCCCCTCAAAAGCTCTTTCATCCTCATCTTGCTCAACAACATTGGCCTTTAGAGCAACATTGACTCCCTTTTGCATTCCAATGGCACGAGCCCGGGCATCTTTAGCGTTCTTCGCGGCGACTTTGAATGATGCCATTTCTTGCATGACTTCATTGGATGTCATTTGATGGTAGTTGTGTCTACCTTGCAAGCTCTTCAAATCAGTTGGCTTGAAAGGCATTAAGGCACTCACATATTTTATTTTTATCCATGCATCATCAATGTGGGTGGCTCCATGCTTTCTAAAGGTTGTTGCAATGCCCTTGAGTCTTCTATACATGTCTTCATGGTTTTCACCATCGCTTCATTACTCAGGGCATCATACCTATTCCTTCTCATGCTTTCATTCCCAATAAAGAGATCGGTGAGGGCATCCCAAGCTTCTTTAGCTGCGTTGAGATGTTCAATGTGGGGCATGTCCTTGAGACCCACACCGAGTTGTATCATGTGGAGTGCCGTAGCATTCAATTGGCTATCCACAACTTCACTTCTTGTCAGATTGGAATGATCTCCAATATGAAGACCCTCTTCAATAATCCTCCAAAGCTCAATTGAGGAGACGCAAACATGAGACTTCATTAAGAATTGCCATTGATTAAAAGAGGATGCAGTAAGCTTGGGTGGATCACCCCTATTGTTTATATGAGGATGAGGGATAGGTGGATCGGGGGAATATACGTGACGAACCTCACTATATTCCTCCTTACCACTTCCCTTCTTGGAGGAGGAACCATTATGTTTTTCACCTACCACTTCATCATCCTTGGATCCGGTGTTAGCCTTATCCTTGGATGATGGTGTGGCGGCCTTAGAGGAGGATGGAGATGGGGCTATGGATGATGTGAGACGAGCAATTATTTGATTCATCTCCTCCATCTTGGCCTCAAAGGATTTCAACAAGGTTGTTTCCAACATCTTGAGGTCATCCATTGTGACCTTATCTACAGCCTCATCCCCATCTCCCTTGGTACCCATACTTCTCTTAGGCGGTTAAGCCCGAATAAAGAGTCGGGGCTCTGATACCAATTGAAATGGATCGTATGGGCACCTAGAGGGGGGGGTGAATAGGTGCTACTTCAAATTTTAATGCTTTTTCAATTTTAAGCTTAGCACAAAGGGTAAATTCTCTAGATATACTACTAGGTGGAATTTCCTTATATGCAAACCTATCTACTAGCGAGTAAAGAGCGAGTGGAAGAGGAACGGGTAAACCGTAGTGAAGCACGCGGAGACACATGATTTGTTTGACCGCAGTTCCTTCCTTGTTAAGGGAAGTACGTCTGCGTTGGAGGTGTGGGCGGTACTAAGACCACCATGCCACAATAGGCCTCACCCTGTTCTCCGATGATTCCCACCACCAAAGGCCTGATCCACCTTTCCACTATAGGGACCCTTCGAGGCAGCTACCGGTGCCTTTACACAACTAGCAAAGCACAACTCCACAATCAACTTGGAGGCTCCCGTAATGACAACAAGCTGCCACAAGAACAAGTTATCAATAACAAGGAAACACGATCTAGATATTGACAAGAATACTAGATCAGGGATTTCTCCAAATGAATGGAGAGGAGTTGATGCGCTTGATTCGTGATGACGATGACAATTCTCTCCTCCTTCAATTCCCCCAAAGATCGAAGCCTTCGGGTGGTTGAAGTGGGAGATCTAGAATGGGAGCTCTTGCACAGTGTCTGAACAATTTTGAGTGAATCAAGAGTTCTGAACATTGGGGAAGGAGGGATATTTATACCCCCTTCCAAAACCAAGCCGTTGGATACTTTGGGGGCCGGATTATCCGGCCCAAGTGAGGGCCGGATTATTCGGCCTAGGGAAAACTCCACCCCAGAATCGGAATATCCGGCAGATAGTCTGCCCCTCTCTAAGTGTCGCGCAGAGCTTACCCTTGATCATCCTCTGGGGGCCAGATTATCCGGTCCCATGTGAAGGCCGGATTATCCGGTGTGGGGAGGAAAAACTGCCCCAGTTCAGATTTTCTGGGAGAAAATCCGACCGGACTCCGAGCGACGCGCCTTGACATGCTTTGCTCAAATTCTGGGGGCCAGATTATCTGGCCCATGCGATAGCCGGATTATTCGGCCTAGGGAAGAAAAACCGCCCCAGTTCGGATTTTCCGGGCGATAATCCGCCCCCTTTCTAGGTGACGCACCTTGGCAGCCTTTGATAAATGAGGTAGGCCGGATTATCCGGCCCTTGGTAGGGTGGATAATCCGCCCCCCCAAACCTCCTGCACACTTAGTGCACATGAGAAATCTCCACAGAATTGTTATCTAACACACAAAACATAGGAAAACATGAAATGTTCTTTCACACTCTCATATAAATATCTTCTCTTCATTATGCTACCCTGAGCTACTCTCCGATTGGACGATGTAGCTATAACAGAACACCTTAAAGTTCGCATTTCCCATCTAGATAACCCCTCACTATCACCTTGAGCGCTAGATGGTTCCATCAAACACCACAATCTCATAGAGACATCCAACTCAAATTATACTCATGATAAGTATTTCTGTAACCTTAGCCTAAGTGCCACATGGTGTGCACACTATCAACTTCACACACGTGGGGATAAGCAGAGATTAATTAAAGCATTTGAGTAGCAGAATAGATCTAGATTACAAAGCTCATGATCTCAATAAGATCACACATAGAGAGAGATGAACACATAGCTACCGGTAGAGCCCTTAGCCTCGAGAGAGAACTACTCCCTCCTTATCATGGGAGTCAGCAACAACAATGGAGATGGTGGTGGAGTCGATGGAGATGGCTCCGGGGGCACTTCCCCGTCCCGGCAGGGTGCCGGAACAGAGACTTATGTCCCCCGAATCTCCTCTTCGGTGGAGGCGGCATTGCGGAACTTTTCGTGGAATTCTGATCATGTACTTAGGGTTTCTGCATCGGGGTACATTTATAGGCGAAGGGGCAAGGTCGGTGGCCATCCGAGGGCCCACACCAGGGCCTGGCGTGCCTAGGGGGTGGCCGCTCCAGCCCTAGGTGTGGCCACCTCGTGGCCCCACTTCGGCTGCCCTTCGGATTCCGTGTTCCTTCTGGTAAAATATTGACTTTGGCTTTTATCCCATCCAATTCCGAGAATATTTCCTTACTAGCTTTTCTAAAACCAAAAATAGCAGAAAGCAGGCAACTGGAACTGCGACATCTTGTTAATAGGTTAGTTCCAGAAAATGTATAAAAATACCTTAGAGTGTAAACAAAACATAAGAAAGTTGATATAAAACAAGCATGGAGCATCAAAAATTATAGATACGTTTACGACGTATCAAGCATCCCCAAGCTTAACTCCTACTCGTCCTCGAGTAGGTAAGTGATAAAAAGAATAATTTTTGAGGTGACATGCACCATCACAATCTTGATCACGGTATTGTAAAACATTGATAGATGGGATCATAGTACTCTAACATAAACATGAAAGATATAGTTCTAACAATAAGACAAAGAAACTAAGTTGCAACATAAAAATGTACAAACAAAATATCATGAATAACAATGCATTGAAAGACATTTGTTTTTTTCACATATAGAAAACATAATAAGAGTGGTAATTAGCTTGTCCTTCATGGATTAGCAGAACATAAATGCATATGACACCTTCAAAGTTCATAAGGGTGACTAGATACAAATAATTTAAGAGCAAGCAATACCAAAATTATGAATCAATCAACAAGTTTTGGGACAATGCACATTAAACTAAGAATGACCACTATGCTCTCTTAATAGGTGCATAAAGATCGAAGATGGAAACTCAATATAAAAGTAAAAAGAAAGGCCCTTCACAAAGGGAAGCAGGGATTCAAGTTTCATAAAGACCTTACAGAAATTATGGTACTTATTAGCTTTCAGCTCTCATTGCCCCTATCATAAGCATCTTGAGGTGATTAAGGTTAAAGTGACACAAATATGAGGATATGCTTGACAAGTTATAAGTTCAAAATCTCATGCCCCTTGCTTACGAGTACCGAACCTCATGCTACTCAACTTTAGTCACAAGTAAGTTCTTGTCATTGTAAGTACGTGTGTATCATGGAGAACCGCCAACAGGGTACCCCTTGCCCCATGACACAGGAGCTTTCCCATATCAAAATGACAAGGCAACAGACAATGAGCATCTCATCGATCTTTTTATTTGATATTTGCATAGGTTTTTATTAAGGATGCTTAACATAATGCTCACTATGGTTATGCTGCAAGTTTTCACCATGATTAGGCATGGCTTAGGCTAGCCACCCAGGCGTTTCTCTAACACACATACAAACTCCATGAGCTTACAATCTCCCCTTTTATTTCACACCACCGGGATCCATAAACAAAAGAACATGATATCAACTGAATAATCAGTGCAATGTTGAAAGCGTTCCCCATGGTATCATGGTTCTGCTAATTTACAACTTATAAAGTGAAAGCATATAGGTAACATAGATGGGCACAATGGTTCAGGTTTATTAAGTGCAATAAAATAAAGTGTGACATCAAGTTTGTGAGAGCTTTAATCACTAATTTTCACATAACAAGACTTTAATTTGGAAGATAGATAAAAACATGAATATACTTGGAATGGTGTAACACACCATGCATAGGAATTTATAGTGGACTCTTTGGAATAACTTGGTTTCTTGGGAGTTGGATGCATGAGTAGAACTCATACTCAATACAGGTGGAGGCTAGCAAAAGACTGGGAGCGACCAACTAAGAGAGCAATAATGGCCATAATCATGCAAAGCGACAAAACATTATTATTTAAATCATAAAGTGATATTGCAAGTCAAAAACTAAATGATCATAGAGGCTATGGTGACTGGTTCATAGTCTTAACATGGTGTAAGCATGTGCCAAGTATGTTGGAAATATGCCCTAGAGACAAATAGTTATAAGGACTATTATCATATTTCATATAGTTTATGATTAAGTTTTATATCATGATATAACTCTGTTGAGTGGAAACATCAATACACGTGTGATATACAAACAACCAGGGGTTCCCAGTGAAACTCTAGTCACTAGTTCATTGGTCAACAGATGATCATGTTTCCTGATCATGTGGCATTTATGGCAGTTGGAAATGGAGTCAACCCATTCTGATAATGAGATGATGAACCAATACCCAACCTAAACATCATGACCCGATCATGTCACGAAGTTCAAGTTACGATGATTAGAAATGGATCCTTGTAGACTATTCCTTAGACCATGAGGCTATATCAATCACTATCTCCTGAGAGTGCTTAGATAGCATCAAGCGCCATCTGGTAATACGGTGGTTAGAAAGGTGTGTTCAGGTACTCGGAGGAAACTGTAGAGGCAATATATGTCAAGAGCGGGATTTGTCCGTCCATGTGACGAAAATATACTTAAGGGCCCACTCAGGAGAGGTTATATCCAATAGTTGCGCAACGTGTGATTTGATCACAGGGATATCACTTGTCGGAACGAGTCAAGTAGCATTGTTCGATAACGAGATTGAACACGACATGGTGATGTCACTTATCAGATCTCGGGAAATGCAAGTATTGAGAGACAAAGGGAATAACACACGACCGTCCCGGTTCAAATGACGAAAGATCTTCATGGAACGCACAGGGGTCACATGGCCATCATGGTCCCTCTGTTGATCATTGGTCCGGGAGTGTCCTGACCATGTATGGAGTGTTCCTGAACCGTAGGGTATCACACTTAAGGGTTTGATGATGCTTAGAGAGTGTTTATAGGATCGGAAGAATCACCAAAGAATAGTAGAGAGAAAACCGGAAGGATTTCAGTAAGTCCGGAGGATGTCTGGAGTGGAGGTGGAAGGTGTTCCATAGCCACAGAGATTGAATAATATATGAATGAATGTTAAATATTGATTTAATCATTTATTCATAATTATTTAATAAAAGAGAAAATCAATTAAATGGTCAAAGGGCTTAATGGGCCAATTCCCGGAGGGGAAAGGGCCCAGGAGGGGCCGAACCCCTAGGAGGGGCCAAGGGGAGTGGCCGGTGGCCCTAGTGGGCCTTCCCCACGTGGGTTCCATGGTGGGGGCTGGCCGGTGGCGCCTCCCCCCACCTCCTCCTCCTTTAGTCCCACCCCAGGACTTTGAGGGAGGTAGTACCTCCCCTCCCCCTATATATAGTGGGGGTATTTGGCCAGATAAATACACACAATATTCAATAAAGATGTTCTCACTTTTGGGAAGACCTACAATTGATATTCTCTCTCTCATGGTCGTGGTCCCAAGTTCGGACTGCATGAACGAGAGACATCTTCACCGCAGAGCGCCGTCACGCTGCGGGATTCGGATCCAGGAGCTCTACTTCCGCAACTGCTGCTGGATCAGGGAAGCGGGAGTCATCGTTAGGCACCAGACGTGTGTAACTCCCCGCGAGCTGTCCCACTTGAGGCACTCAAGTCGTTGGAGCCGTAGGAGCGCAAGGAATTCATCACGACCTTGAGGTCGGGTTCGGCTCGTCTACATCAACCACGCTCTCCTGAGCATTTACAACTCTTTTCGGTATTCAAGGGTAAGTTCGCGAAAAGCCCCTCCCGTTACTGCATTACTAATAGATAGGTCCTGGCAGCATTAGGGGTTCAGGGGCATAGGGTAAAAAAACTATTGTTTTCATACGCGGAACCCCTACAGTGGTATCAGAGTTAGATCTATGCGTAGTAATGCTAGTACGGGTGGAACACACAAGATGTAGCGTGTGGGCGTTGATCTTTTAGTTGTTACCCTCCCACGTGTACTTGAGTATACCGCAGTAATGCTTGATGAAGCATCCCCCAACTGACTTCTGCGTTCATTCATGATCGGTCCACGCTTGACATACGGCTTGTATCGTATAAAGTGGCTTAGGGGGTGTCTGTCTCTCTCGCATTAGTTGGTATGCCATTTACAATGGAGGGCCCCGAAAGGGGTGTAGTAGAGACAACTACTTGATCAGAGTTGTGCTGAAAGTTCGTAGGTAAGAACGGTTCTTGTGCGAAAGCCCATTCAGCCACGTAAAACATGCAAAGATAAAGTAGAGGCGTCTAACTTTGTTTTGCAGGGGGCATTGCTTTGTGATATGGTTGTGGCGAAGGTAAAGTGATTACCTTATGTTACGTAGTAGTAGATAGTCATGGATGTGACGGACTACCACGCCGGAAAGACACCGGTACCCTGGTGTCTACGGCGCCGGAACCCTGGCGCCAGAATCTGGTGACGATGGATGGAGATCACGACGTGAAGGACCATATCACATCGCATTTACATTCAATGTTATTGTTTGTATATCTTATTGTGTGCTAGTATTACATACTCGACGATAACCTAATTAGATGATCCCTGTTAAAATTACCAACGATTGTGTTCCCCCTTAGTGTGCACCACCAAGAAAGTTCTTCAGTATGAGGCGATCCATGGTACAGGCGTGGGTGTCAAACATATCTACGTTCGCATACAGTGGGTGTAAGCCATGTTGCACAGCGAATACACTAAGGTTGAGTTGGCGATCCTAGCATGTGTAGACATGGCCTCGGAACGAAAGATCAAACACGATTCGCATGAATTATGTGACCAACGTTTAGTGTCCACCCTTGAACCCACATTGATGGTCGTGACGATCGGGGGAGATGTGGCTGAAAGGGGTCGTGTTATCACTAGGAACCCTTCTGGGGATAGGTGTTTCTGAGTGGAGTTATTATTAACTCATTTAATTATAAACTTAGTATAAATTCCTTTTGCAATTATATATGTAGAAATGGTTCTCCCTGATGCTACCTTTCCTATTGACAATTGGTTAGAAGGAGAGAAGCTCAGACTAGACGGATCAAACTTCTCTATGTGGGTTGCGCGTCTCCACGTTCTCCTTAGCGAGAATGACGTGGTCGACTACATACTCGACGAGATGGCTTTGGATCAGCCCATTGACCTAGAGACCACAGAACAGCGGGAAGACTGATATTACTGTCGTGAGATGTCCACCTTCATATCAGTTATAATGTGCTAGGGATTGTGGATGAGTTGTGGCTAGTCATGGGCAATCTTGACCCTCGGGCGACTATGGTACAACTTAGGACACATTTCGTGGAACAAGCACGCATATGGGAGCATGAGCTGATGGGAGATTTCCCCTCCATTAAGGTGGAGGAAAACTCATCACTTGACGACCACTTGGAGCGCATGCATGATGTGTACATGAGGCTTACGTACTTCCTGGATAGCTAGATGACGGGCTCTTTTGCAAATGACGTTGTGCTGCGGTCGCTGCCACCAAGCTACCAAGCACAAGTCAGGACTTGCATTATGAGAGGCGACGCGGAATCAATGCAATTCCACCAGTTCGTATCACATCTCAGGAATGTGATGGTTGAACCCATTGTTGCTGAGGTCATCAATGACAAAGGTATATATTTGATATACAATTTTATAAATGTTATAATCTTGCAAACATATTTGTAGTGTTAAGTATATTTGATACTTGTTCTGTTTTACTGAAAACAAGTCCTTCTGCATGAGAGGTGCTTGGTGGAGAGGAGGTGACGTTGCGTGTTGATGGCGAGCATGATGATGATGGCCAACGACGCTCTCCCTCAACATTTATCATTTATTTTATGTTTAGGATGATTATTGTAATCAAAAGATTATGAACTTCTTTAGTGTGTCTCACAGTTTGTGAGACGGTTATTCATACCAGTTTGTAACAAACGGTTGTTCCACTTTTATGAATGATTTCTATTTGTGTTCATATCTTGTTTGATTATATGTGAATTATCCTTGTTGTTTGAAACTAATTGATAATGCATGAACATTTTTAAAATATTGAAATGCCTTAAAATACCCAACTTAAGGATATATTCATTAATGAATGAAACCATAGTTTGAATTCAAAGTTATGTGATAATATGTGAAAGTCATTTGATTTCTTATCATATATAAATCATGCCTAAGTTCGGCAAAATAACTTGAACACCGTGTATTACTTGAATACAAAGTGTTTTAATGAATTGTTAAAAGTAAATACATATTCGATGTATTGTGTTTTAACAAAATGGTAATTATCATTATATGATTGTTTAAATGTGTAAATATGTTTACCAGAGGAAACATAAGTATGAAACTATTTGATATGATCGAAGTGTTTCATCAACAAAGGGTATAAATATAAAAGAGAATCTAATTACTATGATTTGATCAATAGTAATGAAATTCAACTTTATAAGATTGGCATAAAATAAATTGTGGAACGCAAAGCGTTTTGAAACGTCAAAATGCAAAGCATCATAATGTGATATTAGATATCAAAGTGGGTGAATAGAAGGCACCAAATAAATTGTTGTAGTATAGATGTAGAGACCATTAGTTAGAAATAGTTAGCACTCAATTAGAATATATAGTGAACAATCTGGATTCGTGAAAGCGGCTCCATATCTAGTATGGATCGTCGTAAAAGTTTTGGGGTTATTTTATATAACCAAAACAATAGCGAATAAGTCCTTGTAGAGTATTCATTGGAAACTTTGAATACGAAATCCATAACTGAAAGCAAAAGAGAAGCAAAACTAGTATTGCTTGAATTTTGGTGCATTCTTGAGAAAGCTCACTTTTAGTGATATTTCTCGATTATGGAGCAATTGGAAGATAGTGAAAAACATGATGAGGATTCAAATCCCTGCATTAGAGTGTTGAGAAGTGCAACAGACAATGTTCCTGAACGTTTCTCTTCACAAAAGGAAAGAATCAATGATATTGATCATTGTGTTTTTCCCACTTGTGTTTTCACTACATGAAGTAGGATTCAAGATGTAACCCATATCAAGTATGGAGACATTTGTGAATCATTTGTCATAATTCTTGGAATATGACATACCTACGAACTATTGAGGAAATAATGGTGAAATAAAATTATGAGAAATCCCATAGCAAAATTCCCTTGAGATTAGAAAGCAATTCGTTAGTGAATCTCACAAGTAAAAGGGGTTACTTGGAATTTTCCCAAATGACTGCAAAGCCATAGTGGAAAAGGGGGTGAATGACAAAATCACAATTTGTCAAGTATTGGACGAATTCAAATGAATTTGATTCATGTGTGCTTAATGTCCAGTGGATTTAAAACTAGTAAAAGTACTAGTATCTCATAGTAAATCTCCAAGTTTGATATTTGATCAAAGGATTTTGAAGTTGCTCAAAATAGTAAGTGGATATGCAATTTGCATGAAATTGAGTGGGAGCTATAAAAGTCTACCTAAAATAATATGTGAATGACATATTTTTTAGTGGGAGCAATATACGTCTCAAATTCAAATATGTAGGAACATAGTTTGAGTAAGAGTAGTGACTCATACCCCAAATATGTTGGGGACATATTTTGAGTGGGAGCTTATAGGAGTGATTCTTAAGTGTGTTAAGAATAAAAGCGCAAGTATCAATAAATAATGATTTATGAGGTGTAGAAGTTGATAATAAGTGTATTATGATATTATGTAGTTTTCCTTAAGGGATTCTAAAAGGGTTTCAGAATAGAAGTTAATTAAGGAACTAGTCCTTAATAACTCAAGTTAGGAATAGTATTAAGTTTAAACATCAATGGTTGAAAGAAAGAAAAGGATGATCATCATCCACTATGTTGAGACATAGGTTCTATCTTAGAAAACCATGATGATAACTTAACATAATATATGATCCAATAAGAAACGCTTGAAAAGTGATTAAGTTTGAATCACAGAACGTTGAGCTAAGTTTGTCCATAGTGTCTAATAGAGAACTGCAGACATGTTTTCCAAATCCATAAATGATGACATATCTTAAAACATAAAGGGTTATGTTATAAGAGAATATGTTGGAAACTCCCATAATACCGACTAAAGTCAAGTAGGAAGCAAGGTGAACAAAACATCGAAAGTTGCATCAGAATGCACTCGAGTTTCGATAATTACATTTATAATAATAGATAAGGGTACCATCTAAAGTGTTGTATAATGTTATGGCGGGGCTAGTTCGCTTTTAACATAGAATGATGTGTCCTAGGGAAGAGTGCCCATCAGAAAGCCCTCGGGGTTGATCTAAAGTCACTGTAGGCTCCTGGAATCAGGCCTCGTTCTGCTGCCATAGCGACGATGCATACACACAGATGTTATCATGTGATGATAAAGTATTAATGTCAATCAAGGTGACATTAAGAAGTTGCAAAGGATTTGGGACTGTAAAGTACAGACCCAAGACTCAACCTCTTCCATGAGCAAGCATGTTCAGGGTACCGGATATGGTGCCAATGTTTAAGAACAAATGCAGCTAGTGTATTTGTACTCTAGTGCAAGTGGGAGACTGTTGGAAATATGCCCTAGAGACAAATAGTTATAAGGACTATTATCATATTTCATATAGTTTATGATTAAGTTTTATATCATGCTATAACTATGTTGAGTGGAAACATCAATACACGTGTGATATACAAATAACCAGGGGTTCCCAGTGAAACTCTAGTCACTGGTTCATTGGTCAACAGATGATCATGTTTCCTAATCATGTGGCATTTATGCCAGTTGTAAATGGAGTCAACCCATTCTAAGAATGAGATGATGAACCAATACCCAACCTAAACATCGTGACCCAATCATGTCACGAAGTTCAAGTTACGATGATTAGAAATGGATCCTCGTGGACTATTCCTTACACCGTGAGGCTATATCAATCACTGTCTCCCGAGAGTGCTTAGATAACATCAAGCACCATCTGGTAATACGGTGGTTATAAAGGTGTGTTCAGGTAATCGGAGGAAACCGTAGAGGCAATATATGTCAAGAGCGGGATTTGTCCGTCCATATGATATAAAGATACTTAAGGGCCCACTCAGGAGAGGTTATATCCAATAGCTGCGCAATGTGTGATTTGATCACAGGGATATCACTTGTCGGAACGAGTCAAGTAGCATTGTTTGATAACGAGATTGAACACGACATGGTGATGTCATTGATCAGATCTCGGGCAATGCAAGTATCGAGAGACAAAGGGAATAAGACACGGCCGTCCCGGTTCAAACGGCGAAAGATCTTCGTGGAACACACAGGGGTCACATGGCCATCCAGGTCCCTCTGTTGATCATTGTTCTGGGAGTGTCCCGACCATGTATGGAGTGTTCCCGAACTGTAGGGTATCATGCTTAAGGGTTTGATGATGCTTAGAGAGTGTTTATAGGATCGGAAGAATCGCCGAAGAATAGTAGAGAGAAAACCGGAAGGGTTTCGGTAAGTCCGGAGGATGTCCGGAGTGGAGGTGGAAGGTGTTCCATAGCCAAGGAGATTGAATAATACATGAATGAATGTTAAATATTGATTTAATCATTTATTCATAATTATTTAATAGAAGAGAAAATCAATTAAATCATCAAAGGGCTTATATGGGCCAATTCCCGGAGGGGAAAGGGCCCAAGAGGGGCCGAACCCCTAGGAGGGGCCAAGGGGAGTGGCCGGCGGCCCTAGTGGGCCTTCCCCACGTGGGGCCCATGGTGGGGGCTAGCCGGCGGAGCCTCCCCCCACCTCCTCCTCCTTTAGTCCCACCCCGGGACTTTAAGGGAGGTAGTACCTCCCCTCCCCTATATATAGTGGGGGTATTTGGCCAGATAAATACACACAATATTCAATAAAGATCTTCTCACTTTTGGGAATACCTCCAATTGATACTCTCTCTCTCTCTCTCTCTCATGACCGTGGTCCCAAGTTCGGACTGTGCGAACGAGAGACATCTTCACCATGGAGTGTCGTCGTGCTACGGGATTCGGATCCAGGAGCTCTACTTCCGCAACTACTGCTGGATCAGGGAAGCGGGAGTCATCGTCAGACACCGGACATGTGTAACTCCCCACGAGGTGTCGCACTTGAGGCACTCAATTCGTTGGAGCCGTAGGAGCACAAGGACTTCATCACGACCTTGAGGTCGGCTTCGGCTCGTCTACATCAACCACGCTCTCCTGAGCGTTGACAACGCTTTTCGGTCTTCAAGGGTAAGTTCGCGAAAAGCCCCTCCCGTTACTGCATTACTAATAGATAGGTCCTGGCAGCATTAGGGGTTCAGGGGCGTAGGGTAAAAATTTATTGTTTTCATACGCGGAACCCCTACAAAGTCAACCCAAATAAAGCATCAAAGGAGAATACCACAATATTATGCTTTTGTATGCTAAAACAACTCATGATTCTTTCAAGGCACATTAAGAAATCTCAATTGTTTGAAAAAAGTCATGCTACAACAATAATCAGTAAGCATATGGTCAAAGGAACATCTAGCATGACATGATAAAGTCTATGTCACAGTCAAAACAAGCTTCCTTTTGTACCACTATAAGCATGAAACTTCCTACTCTTTTCCAACACCAATCGACTTATTTGAAAAAAATCTCAAAGATAATAATCAATAAAGACCAGAGAGGATGTCTCACCCATCTAGAAAGAAGAACTAAAAAGTTCTAAGCCAAAAGAATAAGAAAACTAAAGCTAAACGCAGTGCCAGCAAAGGAGTACACTCACAGAACAATAAGAGTGAAAACTAGAGTGTTCTAGGCAATGAATAATGGGGTGTGTCTCTCTCCAAAAGAAGTGTGTTGGGATCCAACCAACTTATTGCGGCAAAGAAAGAAAAAGAAAACTAAAAACAAAGATGCTCCAATAACAACACATAGTGCATAAGGTAATAAAAATAAAGTGTCTTGAATGAAGACCTGAGATTATTGATGAAGAAGGGGATGCCTTGGGCATCCCCAAGCTTTGACGCTTGTACTTCTTGAATATTTCTTGGGGTGACACGGGTGGCATCCCCAAGCTTGAGATTTTGTCCATACTTCATCTCATCACATCATTCTCTCCCTACACTTGAAAACTTCCTTCATACAAAACTTCACACAATCTTCATTACCAACATTAGTGTATTCAAAATAATAATCCTTTGAGTTCAGTTTCAACTCAAGTAAATCATCAATTAAACACATAAGCTGCTGTAGCAATTTCTTTTAAAATCTCAAGTGATCCAAGAGAACTCAAAAAGAAACCGATTAAGAGGCAAATGCAAATAATGGCAGAAATCTGTCAAAACAGACCAACAGGTAAAGACCGATTTTTTCAAAAATCTTATGTTGCTCAAATTGAAAAGTGCAAAACTAATGAAAGTTGGGTAATAACCTGGGACATAAGAAAAACAAATTACAGCTCAATCAGACGTACTAAGATTTTTCACGATTTTTTTACAGTGAGGCACATAAATCTGTTTTGGGACAACAACTTCCCCATATCTTACTTCCCTCTCATTAGAGGTTATTATTAGCACAAAAAACAAACAAAAAGCATAAGGAGAGGTTATTATAGAGGCAATAACTTCCAAGACTCAACAAAACAAAAATAAACTGAAAGTAAAAATATAATGGGTTGTCTCCCAAAAGCTCTTTCTTTATAGCCATTAAGATAGGCATGATAATTTCGATGATGCTCACATAAGAAATATGAATTGAAGTAAAAGAGAGCATCAAGAAGCAAATATGGAACAAATTTAAGTCAAACCCACTTCCTATGAAAAATAATCTTGTAAAGAAACAAGTCATGAAAGCACAAAGCAACAAGCATAGTAAAGCAAAACAAGTGGAACTTCAAAATTTTCAACATAAAGAGGGGAAACTTAATATTGTTGAGATACATAAAAACATGTTTCCCTCTCTCATAATAACTTTCAGTAGCATCATGAATAAAATTAACAATATAACTATCACATAAAACATTCTTATCATGGGCCACATGCATAAAAGAATTAATACTCTCCACATAAACATAGTCATTCTTATTAATTGTAGTGGGAGCAAATTCAACAAAATAGCTATCATTATTATTCTCATCACCATAATCATCAAATATAGGAGGCATATTGTAATCATAATTAATTTTCTTCTCAATAGTAGGTGGATTGAAAATATCATACTCATCATTGTAATCATCATATATTGGAGGTATAGTATCATCAAAGTAAATTTTCTCCTCCGTGCTTGGGGGACTAAAAAGATCATTTTCATAAAAACTAGCTTCCCCAAGCTTATACTTTTCCATAGCATTAGCAATAATGGTGTTCAAAGAATTCATACTAATAACATTGCTATTAGCACGCAAATAAAGTTCCATAGGTTTTTTAATTTTCTGTTCAAACACTTCATGTCCTAACTCAAGATAAATACTATAAAGCTCTCTAATTTTATTGTTGTTTTCCATTAAGCCTAACTAGTGAAAATAAAAACAAGAAACAAAAAGATATAATTGCAGAATCTAAAGGAAATAACTTCGAGCACTCACACACCAGCAATAGTACTAGAAGATAGCTTAGTAGCCAGAGGATGTGACTACCTTTTACCTTACCTCCCCGGCAATGGCGCCAGAAAATAGCTTGATGTCTATGCACGCTTCTATTCTTGTAGACAGTGTTGGGCCTCTAAGTGCAGAGGTTTGTAGAACAGCAACAAATTTCCCTTAAGTGGATCACCCAAGGTTTATCGAACTCAGGGAGGAAGTGGTCAAAGGTATCCCTCTCAAGCAACCCTGCAATCAAGATACAAGAAGTCTCTTGTGTCCCCAACACACCCAATACACTTGTCAGGTGTATAGGTGCACTAGTTCGGCGAAGAGATAGTGAAATACAAGTAATATGGATGATTATAAGTGGTAATTGCAATCTAAACTAAGAGTAGCAAGTAATCAAGTAACAAGACTGATTATAAATGGTGTTTCAATGCTTAGAAACAAGGCCTAGGGATCATACTTTCACTAGTGGACACTCTCATATAAATATCTTCTCTTCATTATGCTACACTAAACTACTCTCCGGTTGGATGATGTAGGGCTATAACATCACACCTTAAAGTTCGCACTGCCCATCTAGATAACCCCTCACTATCACCTTGAGCGCTAGATGGTTCCAACAAACACCACAATCTCATAGAGACATCCAACTCAAATTATACTCATGATAAGTATTTCTGTAACCTTAGGCTAAGTGCCACATGGTGTGCACACTGTTAACTTCACACACGTGGGGATAAGCAAAGATTAATTAAAGCATTTGAGTAGCAGAATAGATCTAGATTACAAAGCTCATGATCTCAATAAGACCACGCATAGAGAGATGAACACATAGCTACCGGTAGAGCCCTTAGCCTCGAGAGAGAACTACTCCCTCCTCATCATGGGAGTCAGCAACAGTGATGGAGATGGTGGTGGAGTCGATGGAGATAGCTCCGGGGGCACTTCCCTGGCCTGGCAGGGTGCTGGAATAGAGAATTCTGTCCCCCGAATCTCCTCTTCGGTGGCGGTGGCACTGCGGAACTTTTTGTTGAATTCTGATCCTGTACTTAGGGTTTCTGCATCGGGGTACTTTTATAGGCGAAGGGGCAAGGTCGGTGGCCGCTCGAGGGGCCCACACCAGGGCCTGGCGCGCCTAGGGGGTGGCCGCGCTAGCCCTAGGTGTGGCCACCTCGTGGCCCCACTTCGGCTGTCCTTTGGACTCCGTGTTCCTTATAGTAAAATATTGACTTTCGCTTTTGTCCCGTCCAATTCCGAAAATATTTCCTTACTAGCTTTTCTGAAACAAAAAACAAGCAGAAAATAGGCAACTGGCACTACGACATCCTGTTAATAGGTTAGTTCCAGAAAATGTATAAAAATACCTCAAAGTGTAAACAAAACATAAGAAAGTTGATATAAAACAAGCATGGAGCATAAAAAATTATAGATATGTTTACGACGTATCACAAACATCATCCTGTGAAGAAATCACAGATTCTCCCATAAGAAAGTAGCATGGCACTTGTAAGGGTTGCCCTTGTCTTCATAATCCTATGGCTCAAGGTCAGAGTCATCTTCTGCAGGATCAAGCTTGTACGAGCATGCATCACAATCTTTAATTCTAGTAAGACTCTCAACCAAGGTATATCGAACTTAGGGAGGACGTGGTCAAAGGTATCCCTCTCAAGCAACCCTGTAATCAAGATACAAGAAGTCTTTTGTGTCCCCAACACACCCAATACACTTGTCAGGTATATAGGTGCACTAGTTCGGCGAAGAGATAGTGAAATACAAGTAATATGGATGATTATAAGTGGTAATTGCAATCTGAAATAAGAGTGGCAGCAAGCAAACATGTAACAGGACTGATTATAAACGGTGTTTCAATGCTTAGAAACAAGGCCTAGGGATCATACTTTCACTAGTGGACACTCTCATATAAATATCTTCTCTTCATTATGCTACCTTGAACTACTCTCCGGTTGGACGATGTAGGGCTATAATAGCACACCTTAAAGTTCACATTGCCCATCTAGATAACCCCTCACTATCACCTTGAGTGCTAGATGGTTCTAACAAACACCACAATCTCATAGAGACATCCAACTCAAATTATACTCATGATAAGTATTTCTGTAACCTTAGCCTAAGGGCCACATGGTGTGCACACTGTCAACTTCACACACGTGGGGATAAGCAGAGATTAATTAAAGCATTTGAGTATCAGAATAGATCTAGATTACAAAGCTCATGATCTCAATAAGATCACGCATAGAGAGAGATGAACACATATCTACCGGTAGAGCCCTTAGCCTTGTGAGAGAACTACTCCCTCCTCATCATGGGAGTCAGCAACGGTGATGGAGATGGCGGTGGAGTCAATGGAGATGGCTCCGGGGGCACTTCTCTGTCCCGGCAGGGTGCGGAATAGATACTTCTGTCCCCCGAATCTCCTCTTCGGTGGCGGCAGCGCTGCAGAACTTTTCGTGGAATTCTGATCCCGTACTTAGGGTTTCTGCATCGGGGTACTTTTATATGCGAAGGGGCAAGGTCGGTGGCCGCTCGAGGGGCCCACACCAGGGCCTGGAACGCCTAGGGGGTGGCCACCTCGTGGCCCCATTTCGGTTGTCCTTCGGACTCCGTGTTCGTTCTGGTAAAATATTGACTTTGGCTTTTGTCCCGTCCAATTCCGAGAATATTTCCTTGCTAGCTTTTCTGAAACCAAAAACAGCAGAAAACAGGCAACTGGCACTACGGCATCCTGTTAATAGGTTAGTTCCAGAAAATGTATAAAAATACCTCAAAGTGTAAACAAAACATAAGAAAGTTGATATAAGACAAGCATGGAGCATCAAAAATTATAGATATGTTTACGATGTATCACAAACATCATCCTGTGAAGAAATCCCAGATTCTCCCATAAGAAAGTAGCATGGCGCTTGTAAGGGTTGTCCTTGTCTTCATAATCCTATGGCTCAAGGTCAGAGTCATCTTCTGCAGGATCAGGCTTGTACGAGCATGTATCACAATCTTTAATTCTAGTAAGACTCTCATCTGCTTGTATAGCCGACTACAGAAGTTCTTCAGCTTGTGCATCTAGTTGTGACAACATCATATTGATCTCCCTGCCATCAACATCAGTTGCCTCTGGGATGAAGTGCCTGCACACAAACTTTTGGAGTTCACTAGCAACATCAAAGACCACTGGAATTGTTGTATTCCATCCTGCAGTCAACTGACTGATACGCAAAGTGGATGTGGCCACTTTCTATTTGAGTTGGCAAATCTCTCCCTCTTGATGTCTCAATGTGTCCTGCAGATGTCTTATAGTCTTGTCCTGAGATTTCTCTTTGTCTTGGAGATGCATACAACCGTCAGCATGGCCAGAAAGACGTCTCTTGCCTCCTGAGAGATGAGGAAGACTTGGATACTACAAATTATGTTGCAGTTAAGTTAGTCGGCAAGCGTAGTTCATCAAACAACACATATAACTAGATATTGTAAAATCCAGCTGGATACATCAGCGGAAGTGTTGAGAAAATGAGATTATTCCTGAGTGTTCCCAAATTTTGTAAGTGTGGACTGATCTGAATGAGATAGATAGTGCAAATGCAATGCAGCACAATAAATCAGTAAGCATATCTTAGCAAGTAGCATAACATAAATAAAGGTGAATTTAGCTATGTACATTATTGCAAGGCTTCAGCTCATTGGATGCCTCTTCATATATGACATGAGCCTGATAATAAATAAAATGCAGCAAAATCAGCTTATTGCGCATATCACAACTTCAGTTTCATCAATTTGGCTAACTTGAATGCATCAAATTACCTCTGCATTCTACATATGTAAAGGAACGGTCGGTCGGATGAGGAAACGATTAGAAAATCCCATATCATTGAGGATTTTATTGTTCCTAACAATTCTTTCTTGACACTTAATATTGTAATTTGTGAGAAGAGCTGAATCCATTGACCCAATATACAAGTTTTCCTAAAGAATATTATTTTAGAGATCACCATATTGTATCCTATAGATCTATATACCAATCCCAAGTTCCTAGTAAAACTATGTAGGGGGACGTACCAGTGAATGCGGCGGGGCGACTAGGATCTGAATGGCAACGGTGGAAGCAGGCGGTGAGAAAGGGATCTGCATGGCGACAGTGGAAGCGAATGCGTCGGGGTAGGGTGGCATCGATGGAAGCAGGCAGCGAACAAGGTTCTGCACGGCGATGGTGGAAGTAGCACGGCGGGACAAGGATCTGCAGGATGAGCTTGACAGCACCGATCAAAGTTCAGGAAAGGAGTAAGTGTTGGAACTGGTGAGGATATTTTCGAGTGAGATAACGAGAAAAGTGTGGGAACTAATATGAATATTTTTCTAAGTGCGGGAGCGGTGAGGTAGGTCTGAAAATTTGGAAATTTACTAAAAAATAATACATACATATATATATAAACACATGGGAAATACAAACCACACTGTCAATTGCTACAAACTAGACAATTAGCATAGTATTCTGCAACTAGTTAGCACATAATACAAGAAGGTTGAGGGCAAGTCTCCACAACTCAATTGGAGTGCCTCCAATGACTCCAAGAAGCTTTACAACGAATGCCCGAGCTTCAAGGACATCCTACACCATCTAGGGTTCCAAGAACCCAAGAGTAACAAGATCCACAAAGGATGGGTGGGAGGAATCAAATTTCCTTTGGTGGAAGTGTAGATATAGGTCTCCTCCTCCACTCTTCCAAAGATCAAGAGCTTTGGTTGGGTAAAGAGGAGGAAGAAGGGGTCCTTAAATAGGGGAACGATATCCTCTGATGTTCGGGAAATAACTGCAGAGGGACATAGATGATTTTGGTCCGTCCATTGAGCATCCAACGGCAGCGCGTCCAACCCCTGGGAACACAGCGACCAATCCCAACCCAAAGCAGGTTGGAGCGGTGGCCCAATGACAAATTCATGGCGATGGTCGCCGGTAGCAGAAACTCCAGCTTGACTCTGCTAGTGGAAGCTCCGGGCAAGCGGCCGACGGGTCTCCCTCGTGCCTCTCGCTGCCAATCCTACACTCGGGCGAGCTTCTCCCGTCGGCAATGCTCAAAGCCGTCACTGATGAACTTGGTCGTAGATCAGGACCCCTTGGTTGACTGGCGGGGATATGGGATGGAAGAGGACCGGCCGGAGCTGGAGGAGCCACGCGGCGGCGCCGACAAGCATGGGTCTTGCTTGTCTATGGTTCTTCAAGGCATAGCAAATCGAGGCTTCTGCCCCATGGAATCGGTGGAGGACGAGGATGTGGTGTTGGGCTGGTATTCAGCGGCATGAGGCGTCACCGGAGCCTACCGAAATCAGCCTGTGACGATGGTGGCACAAAGGGAATTGACCTGGAGTTAGGCATGGGAGAAGATGCGATGGTGCTTTTCCAGGAGTTGGCTGCGTTGCCGTCGGATGCGCAAGGGACGGACCAAAAGCTTCTATGTCCCTCTGTCGTTATTTTCCAAACGTCAGAGGATCTCATCCCTAAATAGGCCCCTTCAAAACGAGCCATTTTTCTATCCACGAAACCATCAGTACTATCGGTGGCGCACCAGAACTACCGGTGAGGCCAGTCCCAATGGCTCGAAGCCAGTTGAACTTGCCCTAGAGTATGGGTCAGAAATTCCGGCCGAGTGAGGGTGGAATTACCCACCGGTAGTGCCGACCCAACTTTTGCCCAAGTTCCATAAAAGAGCCCCTCTCAAACAGATAGGGTACTGAACTGAGGCCAGTCTTTGGTGAAACTTGACCGGAACTAGGCCCGGAAGTTCTAGGTCACGAACCCCTGACTGGAACTACCGGTGGCACTCAGTGGAACTACTAGCCACATGTACCATAGGCAAAGGCCTACGTGAGTGACCAGGCAGTGCCAGTCAGAAGTTCCGTTCGAAGACGAGCGTAACTTCCGACCGGTACTAGCAGTCAACTTCTGACTCAAGTTCCATCAAATAGCACTCTCAAATAGAGAGGCTACTGAACTGATGCACGCCATCATTGGAACTTGGCCGGTACTTGTGGCGGTACTACCACCATCCCCGCCTCGCAAAATCTTGCGGGCGGTACTATCGGTGAGTGACTGGTACTTCCGGTTAGGAGGAAAACAACTCAAAACCTCAAGTAGGACTCTCTCTCGTTGAAAACAGGGAGGGTTGTGGAGGTGCATATATGGTTTTTGCAAGAAAAGTGATTCCCCACACCCTTCCGAAGTGGATCCCCTCTTGATAGTACGGGATCCTAAAACAACAAAAAGAGAGAAAACCGAAAAGAAATGCCATCTTCAAGAGTCCTTCCAGGAAGGTTTCACCAAACGCAAAGTGCTTACAAATGATTCCTACAACTTAGACACACTATTAGGCCACAATAGGAGTTGTCATCAACACCAAAACACATAGAGACATCAATCTCCCCCTTTTTGGTGTTTGATGACAACCCCATACAGTTTGCATAGATA
This sequence comes from Avena insularis, assembly GCA_023614405.1. NCBI lineage: Eukaryota > Viridiplantae > Streptophyta > Magnoliopsida > Poales > Poaceae > Avena > Avena insularis. Next base: position 97,902,144 of record CM042690.1, on the reverse strand, counting down.
TGGAAGACGAATGAAAAAATTGCAAATAAAAAGATGCTCCCCCTACATGTGTGCATGATGTGAAATTTTCTTATGGAATGCAACATACACACACAAGGAAAGACTCCCCCTTTCCTTAACAAAACTAGACAAATGCAAAGATACACAAGAAAGTGAGAGAGATCATACCTTTGCAGCAAGAAACATATGGTGAGAGATAATATATTAAGCAAAAATATAGATAACTCCACCATATACAACCGACCACAAGAATACCACAAGGAGGCCACATAGATACGATACCAAATACCATAGTCTCATACATAAAATACCACAAATAACAAGGTCCACAAGCACACAAATAGGAATAAAAATGTTCACGAGCATAAAGGGATGAAAGCAAGAACAAGCTCGTGACATACCCCATGCAAATCCCGTAACAACCTAATAGACATATCCCCCCGTTTGGCATCAAGACACCAAAAGGGGAAATACCAAATATACGCGCCTAACCAACAAGATAGGGAGAGGGAGGCTCGGGTTCTAGGTGGCATTATCCTAGCTCAAAGGCGGAGGACTAGTGATGGTGTCTTGATCTCCATCTTCATCATCAGTCCACTTGCAATTATCATCAACCCATTGAGCCTTTGGCATGGTGACCGAGCTCGATTCTAGAGATACCTCAATGTCGAGCTTCCTCATGATGGACTTCTCCCTCTTGACACTATGCCTCCTGTCCACATAAGCTTGGTACTCGCAGTCGTTCATGAAGTAGAAATTCTTCTTGACCCTCTTCAACAAGGTCTTGGCCAAGAGGTCTTCCTCTCAAGTTTGGGTGGCAGAACATATGCCTCATGATCATCACTAGAGACATCCTGCCTAGCCTCTCTAGCATTCTCCTTTTCAGCCTTCCAAATAGCAGCCTCCTTTTCCTCTTGAGTGCTAGGCTTCTTATACTTTTGCAAACGGAGATGTTTCTCTTCATGAATGGTGAAGTTCTCCTCAGGGAAGTGAGAGTCGGTGACTTCATGCCACTTAGCATTAATGAGTGTCTGAATGTAGGGAGCATAAGGGCACGAGCGCTTCTCAACCATAGCAAGCCAAATCTCATTATAGATATAGTTCATCACATCAAGCCTCTCATGGGAATCCTTGTGAAGATAGGTTTGAAACATGAGGTCAATCTAGAAAGCATGAATCTGATCAAAGTTACTTGCTTTTGGTGCAATGGTGCTTTGATACACATGGCGCATGATGTCATAGACGGGAAGGAGATGGGCGCTTTGACCATTTACACCCCAACCTTCAATGTAGAGAGGCTCCAAAACTTCAGGAGCTGATGCCTTGTCCCCATGGCATCTCCACCCATTTTTCCCGATGCATTGTTGAATGGGATACCCAAGAAGAGCCAGAAACTCAGACCATTTAGCAGTCAACATCCTGTTGTGGGTCATCCACTTCAAAGTCACATCCACGGGGTCGATATCCATGTGAAGGGTGGAGTAGAACTGGGCAATAGCTCGCTCATCAAAGTTCTACCGATGCTTCATAATCTTGATAAGCCCAAACCTTCTGCATATGTCAAGTGCTTCACCAAAGTAAGCAATCCTGCTCTCCATGTTGTCCATGTTGATGTGTTTTGGAGGGGTAACCACATTCCTCAAGCCCACATAAACTTCAAGATAGATCTCCTCTTGCCAGGCATTGTGAAAGTAAGGATCGGTGCGAGGTGCACGAGGGACAATATAGGGATCCCTACAATGAAATGCCATGTAAGCTTCCAGTGACCACTTGGAGATCTTCTTATCTTTGAATGGACCCTTGGTGACTCCCTTTTGCAGGAAGCTAGCTTCTTCCCTTTGGCCTCGGCTGCACGGCGAGTTGCTGCTGCTTTCTAACGGGTTGTCTGAGCAGTGGGACGGACAACCTCAAAATCATCTTCATCAATCTCCGGAGGAGCGCTTGAACTAGCATGAGGATTTGCGGACCTGGCTATGTAAGCACAAGAGTGCTTACTGCCATCAGAACCACCTTATTCTAGCTGCCAATCCTCATGCTAGAATAAGAGTATCCGGCGTAGTTTTCAAAGGGGTGGATTATTGCTACGTTGCAAACCTATCTATAATTTTTGATGTTCCATGCTTGTTTTATATCTACTTTCTTATATTTTGTCCACACTTTGGAGTATTTTTACACATTTACTGGAACTAACCTATTAATAAGATGCCACAGTGCTAGTTGTCCGTTTTCTGCTGTTTTTGGTTTTAGAAAAGCTAGTAAGGAAATATTCTCGGAATTGGACCGGACAAAAGCCAAAGTCAATATTTTACCCGAAGCAACACAGAGTCCGGAGGGGAGACGAAGAGGGGAACCAGGGAAGCCACACCCTAGGGTGGCGCGGCTAGCCCTAGGCGCGCCGCCACCTGGTGTGCGCCCCTGGTGCTCCACCGACCTTGCCCCTTCGCCTATAAAAGTATCCAAGGATGAAAACCCTAAGTATCCGATCAAAATTCCACGAAAGAGTCTGTAGCCGCTGCCATCTCCTTCCCTAGATCAGGAGGGATCTAAAGCTCTTCTCGGCACCCTGCCGGAGGGGAGAGATCACCCTAGAGGCCTTCTTCATCACCATGACTGCCTCCGGTGTGATGCGTGAGTAGTTCATCCCTGGACTACGGGTCCATGTAGTAGCTAGATGGTTGGTTCTTGTCCTTTGTGCTACCACGTTTAGATCTTGTGAGCTCCGTTAATGATCAAGATCATCTATTTGTAATCTTAAATGTTGTGTTTGCAGGGATCCGATGGATATTGAGATGCTATTTCAGATTGATTATTGATTCTATCATGTCTATGTTATTTGTGATCTTGCATGCTTTCCGTTGTTAGTAACTATCTTGGCCAAGTAGATGCTAGAAACTCCAAGAGGGAGTATTTATGCTCGATAGTGGGTTCATGCCTCTACTAATCTAGGGAAGTGACAGAAATCTCTCAGGTACTAGATGTGTTGTTGCTACTAGGGAGAAAACAGCAATCCTTTGTTCGTAGAACAATCGTATTATTTACTTTACACACTTTGCTTAATGCAATTATCTGTTGCTTGCAACTTAATACTAGAGGGGGTTCGGATGATAACCTGAAGGTGGATTATTAGTCATAGATGCAGTTGGATTACGGTCTATGTATAATATTGTAATGCCCAATAAAATCTCGTAGGAGTCAAGATGATTAGTATATGCATGTATGCTTTCTCGGTGTCTGTCAATTTCTTTAGGAATCTTTTCTTGAGTCTTGGAAGTTATTGCTTCAGTAATAACCTATCCTTATCATTTTTGTGTGGTTTTTGTGCCAAGAGTAACCTCTAATGAGAGAGAAATAAGATTTGGGAAAGTTGCTGTCCCGAAACAGATTTTTGCGCTTCACTGTAAAATTCGTGAAAAATCTCTGTAGGTCGGTTTGAGCTGTAATTTTTTGTGCTTATGTCCCAGGTTGTTATCTAACATTCGTTAGTTCAACCCTTTTCAGTTCGAGCTACAAAAGGTTATCGAAAAAATATGTTTTTACCTGCTGGTCTGTTTTGACAGATTTCTGCCATTATTTGCATTTGCCTCTTAATCTCTTTCTCTTGGAGTTCTCTTTGATCACTTGAACTTTTTAAAGGAGGTGATACAGTAGCTTGTGTTTTAATGAAAGTTTTACTTGTGTTGAAACTGAACCAAAAAGACTTATTATCTTGAGTACACTAATTTTGCTAATGAAGATTGTGTGAAGTTTTGTATGAAGGAAATTTTAAAGTGTAGGGAAGAACAATGTGATAAGATGAAGTATGGACAAAAGCTCAAGCTTGGGGTTGCCACCCGTGTCACCCCAAGAAGTATTCAAGAAGTACAAACGTCAAAGCTTGGGGATGCCCAAGGCATCCCCTTCTTCATCAATAAAAAATTCAGGTTTCTTCCAAACACTTCATTTTTATTGTTTCATGCACAATTATGTTGTTTTTGGAGCGTATTTGTTTTGTTTTTAGTTTTCGTTTGCTTGGTTTTCTTAAATAAATTGGTTGGACCCCCGCATTCATACATAGTTTCAAATAGGTTGATTTGGATTGGAAAAGAGTAGGAAAGTTCATTCTTATAAGTGGTATAAAAGGAGCTTGTTTTTGACTATGACTTAGACTTTATCATGTCATGCTTGATATTGTTTTGACTTTATGCTTAGTGATTATTGTTGTAGTATGAATTGTTACAAACAATTGAGATTGCTTAATGTGCCTTGAAAGAATCATGCATTGTTTTAGCATATAAAAGCATAATATTGTGGTATTCTCCTTTAATGCTTTATTTGGGTTGACTTGGCGCATGCTCACACCATGTTAAGACTATACCAAGTCACCATAGCCTCTATGATCATTTAGTTTTCGTCTTGTAATATCACTTTATGCTTTAATTAATAATGTTTTGTCGCTTTGCATGATTATGGCCATTATTGCTCTCTTAGTTGGTCGCTCCCAGTCTTTTGCTAGCCTCCATACCAATGATGAGTTCCACTCATGCATCCAACTCCAAATAAAACCAAGTTATTCCAAAGAGTCCACCATACCTACCTATTAGCATTTTCTATTCCAAGTATATTCATGTTTTTATCTACCTTCCGAATTAAACTTGTTATGTGAAAATTAGTGATTAAAGCTCTCACGAACTTGATGGAACACTTTAATTTTCTTACACTTAATAAACTTGAACCATTGTGCCCATCTATGTTGCGTATATGCTTGCATTTTGTAAGTTGTGAATTAGCAGAACCATGTTATCATGGGGAACGCTTTCAACATTGCACTTTATTTAGTTGATATCATGTTCTTTTGCTTATGGATCCCGGCGATGTGAAATGAAAGGGGAGCTTGTAAGGCTCATGGAGTTCGTATATGTGTTAGAGAAATGCCTGGGCGGCTGGTCTAAGCCATGCCAAATCATGGTGGAAACCTGCAGCGTAACCATAGTGTGCAATCTATGAAGCATCCTCTATAAAAAAACCTATGCAAATAGGAAAGAAAAAAAAGAGAAAAAAAGAAAAAGAGGCCTATGCAAATAGGAAATAAAAGGATTGCTGAGATGCTCATTATCTGCTTGCCTTGTCATTTTGATATGGAGATTCTTCCGTATCATCGGGCAAGGGGTACCCCGTTGGCGGTTCTCTATGATACACATGGGCTTACAATGACAAGAACTTACCTGTGACTAAACTTGAGTAGCATGAGGAACGGTACTCATAAGTAAGGGGCATGAGATTTTCAGCTTATAACTTGTCAAGCATATCCTCATATTTGTTCACTTTAACCTTAATAACCTAAAGATGCTTATCATAGGGGCAATGAGAGCTGAAAGCTAATAAGTACCATAATTTTTGGAAGCTCTTTATGAGACTTGAATCCCTGCTTCCTTCTATGAAGGGCCTTTCTTTTACTTTTATGCAGAGTCTCCATCTTCTATCTTTATGCACTTATTGAGAGAGCATAGTGGCCATTCTTAGTTTAATGTGCATTGTCCCAAGACTTGTTGATTGATTCATAACTTTGATATTGCTTGTTCTTAAACTATTTGTATCTAATCACCCTTATGAACTTTGAAGGTGTCCTATGCATTTATGTTTTACTATACTATGAGGGACAAGCTGAATACCATTCTCATTATGTTTTATATATGTGAAACAAACAAACATCTTTCAAAGCATTGTTATTCATGAATCTTTTGTTTGTACCTTTTCATGTTACAACATAGTTGCTATGTCTTATTGTTATAACTATATCTTTCATGCTATGTTAAAGTACTATGATCCTAGCTATCAATGTTTTACAAATACCTTGATCAAGATTGTGATGGTGCATGTCACCTCAAAAATTATTCTTTTTTATCACTTACCTACTCCAGGACGAGCAGGAGTTAAGCTTGGGGATGTTGATACGTTGGAAACATATCTATAATTTTTGATGTTCCATGCTTGTTTTATATCTACTTTCTTATGTTTTGTCCACACTTTGGAGTATTTTTACACATTTTGTAGAACTAACCTATTAACAATATGCCATAGTGCTAGTTGCCTGTTTTCTATTGTTTTTGGTTTCAGAAAAGCTAGTAAGGAAATATTCTCGGAATTGGACCGAACAAAAGCCAAAGTCAATATTTTACCCGAAGCAACACGGAGTCCGGAGGGGAGACAAAGAGGGGAACCAGGGCGGCCACACCCTAGGGTGGCGCGGCCAGCCCAAGGCACGCCGCCACCTGGTGTGGGCCCCCTGGTGCTCCACCGACCTTGCCCCTTCGCCTATAAAAGTCTCCCAGGACGAAAATCCTAAGTACCCAATCAAAATTGCACGAAAGAGTCTGTAGCCGCCACCATCGCCATCCCTAGATCGGGAGGGATCTGAATCTCTTACTAGCACCCTGCCGGAGGGGAGAGATCACCCTGGAGGCCTTCTTCATCACCATGACTGCCTCCAGTGTGATGCATGAGTAGTTCATCCCTGGACTACGGGTCCATGTAGTAGCTAGATGGTTGGTTCTTCTCCTTTATGCTACCACGTTTAGATCTTGTGAGCTCCGTTAATGATCAAGATCATCTATTTGTAATCTTAAATGTTGTGTTTGCAGGGATCCGATGGATATTGAGATGCTATTTCAGATTGATTATTGATTCTATCATGTCTATGTTATTTGTGATCTTGCATGCTTTCCGTTGTTAGTAACTATCTTGGCCAAGTAGATGCTAGAAACTCCAAGAGGGAGTATTTATGCTCGATAGTGGGTTCATGCCTCTACTAATCTAGGGAAGTGACAGAAATCTCTCAGGTACTAGATGTGTTGTTGCTACTAGGGAGAAAACAGCAATCCTTTGTTCGTAGAACAATCGTATTATTTACTTTACACACTTTGCTTAATGCAATTATCTGTTGCTTGCAACTTAATACTAGAGGGGGTTCGGATGATAACCTGAAGGTGGATTATTAGTCATAGATGCAGTTGGATTACGGTCTATGTATAATATTGTAATGCCCAATAAAATCTCGTAGGAGTCAAGATGATTAGTATATGCATGTATGCTTTCTCGGTGTCTGTCAATTTCTTTAGGAATCTTTTCTTGAGTCTTGGAAGTTATTGCTTCAGTAATAACCTCTCCTTATCATTTTTGTGTGGTTTTTGTGCCAAGAGTAACCTCTAATGAGAGAGAAGTAAGATTTGGGAAAGTTGCTGTCCCGAAACAGATTTTTGTGCTTCACTGTAAAAATTCGTGAAAATCTCTGTATGTCAGTTTGAGCTGTAATTTTTTGTGCTTTTGTCCCAGGTTGTTATCTAACATTCGTTAGTTCAACCCTTTTCAGTTCGAGCTACAGAAGGTTATCGAAAAAATCGGTTTTTACCTGCTGGTCTGTTTTGACAGATTTCTGCCATTATTTGCATTTGCCTCTTAATCTCTTTCTCTTGGAGTTCTCTTTGATCACTTGAACTTCTTAAAGGAGGTGCTACAGTAGCTTGTGTTTTAATGAAAGTTTTACTTGTGTTGAAACTGAACCAAAAAGACTTATTATCTTGAGTACACTAATGTTGCTAATGAAAATTGTGTGAAGTTTTGTATGAAGGAATTTTTAATGTGTAGGGAAGAACAATGTGATAAGATGAGGTATGGACACAATCTCAAGATTGGGGATGCCACCCGTGTCACCCCAAGAAATATTCAAGAAGTACAAGCGTTAAAGCTTGGGGATGCTCAAGGCATCCCCTTCTTCATCAATAAAAATTTCAGGTTTCTTCCAAACACTTCATTTTTATTGTTTCATGCACAATTGTGTTGTTCTTGGAGCGTCTTTGTTTTGTTTTTAGTTTTCATTTGCTTGGTTTGCTTAAATAAATTGGTTGGACCCTGATGGCCCAAAATATATCGATCTTGTTGGGGAACCCCAAAAGGAAGGTTTGATGAGCACAATAGCAAGTTTTCCCTCAGTACGAAACCAAGGTTATAAATCCAGTAGGAGCAAGGAAACACTCCAAAGGTGTTGCTAGCTGAACATTGGCAGGAAGCACTACCGGTGCCAGCAGCAACGTGGAGACCTGCACAACACAACCACAGAACTCTGTCCCCAACTTGCGATGAGGTTGTCAATCTCACCAGTTTTGCTGAAAACAAATATCGAATGGAAGGAAGTAATAGTTTGCAGAAAGTAAACACAAAGCAGTAAACAGTTTGTAGATTGATTGTAAAAGAAAGGACCGGGGTCCATAGTTCACTAGAGGTGGCTCTCCTTAAGATAGATAACATGCTGGGTGAACAAATTACAGTAGGGCAATTGACAAACATCGAGAAAGCATACAAGCATATACTAATCATCTTGACTCCTTTGAGATTCGATTGGGCATTACAACATTATACATAGACCGCCATCCAACTGCATCTATGACTAATAACCACTTTCAGGTTATCATCTGAACCCCCTCCAGTATTAAGTTGCAAGCAACGGATAATTGCATTACGAATTGCATGCAAAGTAAACAATACGATTGTTCTATGAACAAAGGATTGTTGTTTTATCCCTAGTAGCAACATCACATCTAGTACCATAGAGATTTCTGTCACTTCCCAATATTACAAGAGGCATGAAGCCACTATCGAGCATAAATACTAACTCTTGGAGTTGCTAGCATCTACTTGGCCAAGATAGCTACTAACAACGGAAAGCATGCAAGATCACAAATAACAAAGACATGATAGAATCAATAATCAATCTGAAATAGCATCTCAATATCCATCGGATCCCCGCAAACACAACATGCAGAATTACAAATAGATGATCTTGATCATGAACGGAGCTCACAAGATCTAAACATGATAGCACAAAGGAGGAGAACCAGCCATCTAGCTACTACATGGACCCGTAGTCCAGATATGAACTACTCATGCATCACACCGGAGGCTTGCATGATGATGAATAAGGCCTCGTGGTGAATTTCTCCCAGGGTGCCGGGAAGAGCTTCAGATCCCTCCCGATCTGGGGATGGAGATGACGACAGCTACAGACTCTTTCGTGGATTTTTGATCGGGTACTTAGGGTTTCCATATCAGAGGCATCTTATAGGCGAAAGGGGAGGCCGAGGGTGCAGGCGTGACCACCACCTAGCGGGCTAGAAGCAGCCACCTGGCCAGTGGTGCAGTGCCTGCCCCTCTCCGTCTCATATTCGGCTCCGTGTCCCCTCGGTGAAAACTGACTTTGCCTTTTGTCCGTCCAATTCGAGAATATTCATTTTCGACTTTCCGGAACCAAAAAAGAGAAAACAAATGGTGGCACTATGGCTCTTGTTAATAGGTTAGTCCAAGAAAGTGTATAGAAAGTACTCCAAAGTGTGGACAAAACATAAGAAAGTAGATAAAACCAAGCATGGAACATCAAAAATTATGGATACGTTAGCAACATATCAACATCCCCAAGCTTAACTCCTGCTCGTCCTCGAGTAGGTAAGTGATAAAAAGAAAGAATAATTTTTGAGGTGACATGCACCATCATAAACTTGATCGAAGTATTTGTAAAACAATGATAGTTGGGATCATAGTACTTCAATCATAACATGAAAGACAAAGTTCTAACAATAAGACATAGCAACTATGTTGCAACATGAAAAGGCACAAACAAAAGATTCATGAATAACAATGCTTTGCAAGATGTTTGTTTGTTTCACATAAAGAAAACATAGCATAGTGGCATTCAACTTGTCCCTCGTAGAGTAGCAAACAAAACTGCATAGGACACCTTCAAAGTTCATAAGAGTGACTAGATACAAATAGTTTAAGAACAAGCAATATCAAAGTTATGCATCAATCAACAAGTCTTGGGACAATGCACATAGAACTAAGAATGGCCACTATGCTCTCAAAGTAGGTGCATAAAGATAGAAGGTGGAGACTCAACATAAAAGTAAAAGAAAGGCCTTCATAGAAGGAAGTAGGGATTCAAGTTTCATAAAGAGCTTCCAAAAATTATGGTACTTTTTAGCTTTCAGCTCTCATTGCCCCTATCATAAGCATCTTGAAGTGATTAAGGTTAAAGTGAACAAACTATGGAGTATATGCTTGACGAAGTATAAGTTGGAAATCTCATGTCCCTTGAATACGAGGGCCGCTCCTCATGCTACTCAAATTTAGTTACCGGTAAGTTCTTGTCATAGTAAGTACATGTGTATCATAGAGAACCGCCAACGGGGTACCCCTTTCCCGATGATACGGAAGAATCCCCATATCAAAATGACAAGGCAAGCAGACAACGAGCATCTCAGTAATCTTCTTATTTACCATGGGAAAATGGTGCTTTTTTCTCTCTTTCCTCTTTTCTCATATCTCTTTTTTTATTTTTCTCTTTTTTCTCAATATCTGACTCTTTTTTTATAAGAAGAATACTTCATAGACAACTCATTATGGTTACGCTGCAGGTTTCCACCATGACAGCATGGATTAGACCGGTGGCCCAGGCGTTTCTCTAACACACATACATAACTCCATGGACTTACAATCTCCCCTTTCATTTCACACTGACGACATCCATAGACAAAAGAGCATGATATCAACTAGGTACAAAGTACAAGTGCAATGTTGAAAGTGTTCCCCATGACAGCATGGTTCTGTTAATCCCCAACATATAAGTGCAAGCATATACAACATAGACGACACAATGGTTCAAGTTTATGAAGGGCAAGAAAAGTAAAGTGTGCCATCAAGTTCGTGAGAGATTTAATCACTAGTTTTCTCATAACAAGTTTAATTCGAAAGGTAGATAAAAACGTGAATATACTTGGAATAGCAAATGCTAATAGGTAGGTATGGTGGACTCTTTGGAATAACTTGGTTTTAGGAGTTGGATGCATGAGTGGAACTCATACTTGGTTATGGAGGCTAGCAAAAGACTGGGAGCGACCAACTAAGAGAGCAACAATAGCCATAATCATGCAGAGCGACAAAACATCATTAATCAAAGCATAAAGTGATACTACAAGTCGAAAACTAAAGGATCATAAAGGCTATGGTGACTTGGGATAGTCATAACATGGTGTGAGCATGCGCCAAGTCAACCCAACTAAAGCATCAAAGGAGAATACCACAATACTATGCTTTAATATGCTAAAACAATGCATGATTCTTCCAAGGCACATTAAGCAATCTCAATTGTTTATAACATGTCATGCTACAGCAAATATCACTAAACATAAAGCCAAAACAATATCAAGCATGACATGAAAAGGCATGGGCCACAGTCAAAAACAAGCTCTGTTTACCACTTAAGCATGAACTTTTCCAACTCTTTTCCAATCCAAACCAAACTATTTGAAAACCAATGAATGAAAGAGGGGGGTCCAACCAATTTATTCAAGCAAACTAAGAAAACCAAGCAAACTAAAACCAAAAACAAAAACAAAGACGCTCCAAGAACAACACAACTGTGCATGAAACAATAAAAATGAAGTGTTTGGAAGAAACCTGAGATTTTTATTGATGAAGAAGGGGATGCCTTGGGCATCCCCAAGATTTGACGCTTGTACCTCTTGAATATTTCTTGGGGTGACACGGGGTGGCATCCCCAAGCTTGAGCTTTAGTCCATTTTCATCTCATTACATCATTCTCTCCATACACCTGAAAATTTTCCTTCATACAAAACTTCACACAATCTTTATTAGCAACATTAGTGCACTCAAGATAATAAGTTTTTAGGTTTAGTTTCAACACCAATAAAACACAAGCTACTGAAGCACTTCCCTCAAAAAGATCAATTCCCCAAAGAGAACTCAAAAAGGAACCAACAAGAAGCAAATGCAAATAATTGCAGAAATCTATCAAAACAGACCAGCAGGTAAAAACCAATTTTTTCGAAGACCTTCTGTTGCTCAAATCAAAAAGTGTTTAACTAACGAAAGTTAGATAACAACCTGGGGCAGAAGCACAAAAATTCACGCCTCAAAACGACGTACAGAGATTTTACATGAATATTTACGGTGAAGCACAAAAATCTATTTCGGGACAGCAACTTTCCCAAGCATTACTTCTCTCTCATTAGAGGTTACTCTTGGCACAAAAAGCAAATAAAAAGGATAAGGAGCGGTTATTACTCAAGTAATAACTTCCAAGACTCATCTAAAACTTTTGGGTTATCTCCCAATAAGTACTTTTCTTTAACGCCTTTAAGTTAGGCTTGATAGTTTGAGAAGATGCTCACATAAGAAACATGAATTGAAGTAAAAGAGAGCATCAAGAAGAAAATTCAAAACACATTTAAGTCTAACCCACTTCATATGCATAGGAATCTTGTAAGTAAATAAATCAAAGAAGCACATAGTAACAAGAGTGGGTAGATAAAACAAGAGCAACTTCAAAACTTTCAGCACATAGAGAGGTGTTTCAGTACCATGAAAACTTCTACAACCATATTTTCCTATCTCATAATAATTTTCAGTAGCCTCATGAATAAAATCAACAATATAACTATCACATAAAGTATGCTTTTCATGATCTACAAACACATCATTTTTATCAAGCTCAAAAATAGTGGGATTAAAACCTTCAAACCCACTTTTAACAATTCTATAAGATGACTGATCATTCAATATAGGACCATTGTCTAGAGCTTTATCATAAACATTTTCTAAGAAAAACTCTTTAGTACAATGCATTTCGAAGTTAGGCACAAATAAAGGATTATCATAGATAACACGAGCATAACATTCATCCTCCTTTGGTAAGCATGGGGGACAATCAAATAATGTAAGGGATAAAGAGTTACTCTCATTAAAAGGTAGGCATGGGTAGCTAATCCATTCTTCCTCCTTTTGTTCATCACTCTCCTCCTCTTTTTCATCTAATGAGTTTCTCGTTTCAGCAATTTCTTCTTCCATAAGCTCCTGCAAGGCATTAGTCTCTTCTGTTTGTGGAGAGCATCTATTAAGATATTCAAGAATATAGCCATTTTCTTCCTTGTAATTATCAAAGCAAAATTTAAGTATATCATAAACCTCATATTTATAAAGTGCATCATCAGTATTTTCAAGCAAATAAGCTAGTTCGAATGCACCCTTCCAAGCAATAAATTCTTCAATTTGTTCCACATCATAAAAGTCATAGTTTCCCTTAACATAAGAAAATATGGTAACATCATCATTATACTCAGATTGAAAAGGGAGGTGTTTATACCTCTTATAGCAACAAGATTTATCAAAGCAATAAGTAACATTATAAGTAGAGCACACATTTCTAGCAATGGTATACAATTTATCAATTTGTTCCCATAAGTATTTTCCTTTTTGTGACAAGCGGTGTTCCTTATAATAATATCTTTGTTCTTCCGTGAAACCACCTTGCCAATTAGATTCAATTTCAAAGAAACCAACCATTGATAGAAAGCATGGTAAAGCAAGACAATAGCAAACCAACAAAAATAACAACTATAGGAGGAACTAAATTTTTGTATTTTTGATAAAGAAAAAAGCAAACAAAGCAGAAATAAACTAAGCAAAACAAAAATAACAAAGTAAAGAGATTGGTTATGAGGGACTCCCCTTGTGAAGATGTCCTTGACTCCCCAGCAACGGCGCCAGAAAAAGTCCTTGATGGCCCAAAATATCTTGAGCTCGTTGGGAACCCCAAGAGGAAGGTATGATGAGCACATCAGCAAGTTTTCCATCAGTTATGAAACCAAGGTAAGCAGCAACATGGAAACCTGCACAACACAACCACAAAACTTTGCCCCCAACTTACAGTGAGGTTGTCAATCTCACCGGTTTTGCTGAAAACAAAGGATTAAACGTATTGTGTGGAAGAAAGTAATTGCTTGCGTAAAGTAAGTAAGCGATAGCAGTTGTAGATTGATGGTAAAAGAAAGGACCGGGGTCCATAGTTCACTAGTGGTGGCTCTCCTTAAGATAGATGACATGCTGGGTGAACAAATTACAGCGGGGCAATTGACAAACATCGAGAAAGCAATCATGCATTTGATTGGCCATTACAACATTATACATAGACCGTAATCCAACTGCATCTATGACTAATAATCCACCTTCAGGTTATCATCCGAACCCCCTCCAGTATTAAGTTGCAAGCAACAGATAATTGCATTATGCATTGCGTGTAAAGTAAACAATATGATTGTTCTATGAACAAAGGATTGTTGTTTTCTCCCTAGTAGCAACAGCACATCTAGTACCTTAGAGATTTCTGTCACTTTCCCAGATTACTAGAGGCATGAACCCACTATCGAGCATAAATACTAACTCTTAGAGTTGCTAGCATCTACTTGGCCAAGATAGCTACTAACAACGGAAAGCATGCAAGATCACAAATAACAAAGACATGATAGAATCAATAATCATCTGAAATAGCATCTCAATATCCATCGGATCCCCGCAAACACAACATGTAGAATTACAAATAGATGATCTTAATCATGAACGGAGCTCACAAGATCTAAACATGATAGCACAAAGGAGAAGAACCAGCCATCTAGCTACTACATGGACCCATAGTCCAAGGATGAATTACTCACACATCACACCGGAGGCTTGCATGGTGATGAAGAAGGCATCCAGGGTGAATTCTCCCCTCCGACAGGGTGCATATGATTTATTGAATTCTCCCCTCTGACAGGCCTCCAAGAGTTTTAAGTAATTGTGAGCATGCCAAAAAAAATTATTAGTTTATCGGGCTATGATGGACACTCATGGCATCACTAAGGTTTTGTTCCTTTTGCATAATGATTTCTCATAACAGGCATAGGAGTGATTCCATCATGATTACAGCTACCCAGGAGTGCCAAGAATCTTACCCACTATAGCGTTGCTGCTACAAGTGTTTAATTAACTCATAGCCAAAATCTAGGAGGTTCCTCCATTAAGATCGTTCATAGGCCATTGGAGTGGTTGGCATCCCATGAAGTTTGACACGCATAAAGCTATATCATTCTTATGACTAACAAGTAAAACTTTGGCATGCTCACAAAAATCGTTAAACAATAATTCAATCGAACAAATCTTTTCAAAGAGAGTTATAGAGTCAATCAATATTTTTAGTGGTGTTGAGTGTCTCTAGAAATAAGCCTTCAAGACTAAGCACTACAACACCCAAGCCTTCAATTGGGAGACTTTTTCTTATTACAATTGTTTAGCAATTTTTAGGCAAGACTTGGTTAATTACGAGAGCTGGAACAAAACATACCCAATTAAATACCCACACAACCGAAAATCTTACTACGGTAGAAAGACTCACTCCACCAATATAATATCTCAACATTTACTACTAACTATCATGGGTTTCTCAAACTTTAAAAGTGGGGAGTCATAAGGCATACCTCTCATGTTTGGTTCCACTTCTCTCTTCCATTTTTATTTGTTTCTTGGAAACTCAAAGTCGACCACTCTCCTACAAATATATGAAGACCTCAAGGCGGAAAGAAAAGAAAGAGGGAAAATAAGGAAAAATGGAGAAATCTTTTTGTGTTTTCTAAGAGAGGAACTTTAAAGAATAGAAAATTGGCGGCAAAGCTCGGCTAGAAAATTTCGAAAGAAAATAGAAAGAACTAAAAATAATGTGTTAGGGAAACCAACACGAGTGCTTATAAACTCAAATAAAAACACAACCTCTAAATAAAAGCAAATAAATGCCAAATAAAGATACATGAGGAAACTTCCCCAAGCTTAGGATTTTGCAAGCCCTTCAAATCATTGTGGTGGCGGAAAAAGGTCGTTACTCTAGTTCGCAAATTGAGTTGAGAGGTTACTTGTTGATTCTCGGAGGTTCAAAGAGAGGCTATGCATCCTCTCCACAGTCCATCCAAGTCCTTGGAAATCTTGGTATGTAGCGAACCGGGTTTGTGGCTGCTCCTCTTGATAAGGAACTTCTTGCTCCTTATCTTGGTTCTCATCCTCCTCCGGAATCTCTTCCTCGGGTTGGTGTTGTTCAACCTTCGAATCATATAGCAAATGTCCTTCCTCGATAGAGAAAATACCATTAGGCATAGGAGCAGGGTAGATACGCCTAGCTCCAGCAATATGCAGGTAATAAGAACCACCTCTCCTAGTGAGCATTCCACAAGCTCTCAAAGTGGAGAAACCAAGATGTGTCTCACCTAGTACGGGTTGCAAGTCACCAAGATAGAGGTCTAGGATAGTGGCAAGCACGATGATGACGCCTCCACCTATGATTGGCCCTTGGCTTTAGGAGGCTTGGTGCTCCAAGTAGTGCACAAGGATGGCGCCTAAGTTGAGTGAAAAGCCGCAGTTGATGTTAGCAGCCTTTGCAAGGACTAAGATGTCCTCCTCATTGAGTCTCGTGAACTCATTACGTGCCTATAAGGTGTTAGCAATAACATAGAAGAAATAGCGAATTGTAGGTTGTTGAATATTCTTCCCCTTGTTCACTCTACTAGTTTCCATTATAGTATCGTTCAGGGGTAGGTTCTAATCCAGTAAAGGATGCGCGTAAAGCATGGATATCATTGTTTGGAAAATTAAAACATACGCACCATTCATCTAAAGTTAAAGTGTAGTTGTTGTTCATAAGTCGTAAAGAAATAGTATCCTCTCCTTGCCATTGTTTAATGGTGCTTTGCAACGAACTTAGGAATTCAATGGTTAAGCGGTGATAAGTAGGTACATCATTGTACACAAAGTTTTGCAGGACAACTCTATTGTAAAGTAAATTAAATTCATCAGAAATACCAAGTTGGTTCAATATGATGGGGCAAGCCCACTTGGTAGCCTTCACTTCGCGGTTCTTGATCTTGTTGAAGCGATCACGATGGGCCTCATTCCTGAACCATATCCACATGCGTTCCTGAGCGGCAGCCCGATAAGCACTAGCGGTGGCATGAGCACAAGTTTGTATCCTTGTGTTCATCATCTAAAACATTGAAGAAAGGAAAAAACAAAACTTTTGATCCAACAATAGTAAGTGCATCATATTCCTCATCATAGCACACTAAAGAATTCTCCTCAAAATAGTAATGTAGGCAAGAAAATCATGGCAATTGGTTCATATTAGGTCTCACCCTAGATTGATAATGACAATAGATCAAAGATGAATTTGCAAAAAGTAATTGGAGGATTGGAGGACAAACATACCGTGGATCACTTGTGTGCGAGGAAATCAAACGAAATTAAGGAGAGATGAAGATCCATTCAGGTTTTGAGAGAGTTTGGAGGTAGAAGAAAGAAAAATGATTGAAGTTTTGGAGTTGGGAGTACCTTCCCGTGCAATTTTCTGGTCGGACGCAACTATACGGGCGGAACTATACGGTCGGAACAATGTGTTCTGGCTGTATAGTTGGCCTTTTGTCAAATTTTAGGGTTTTCTCCTGGCGGCGCAACTATACGGACGCAACTATATGGGTGGAACAAAATGTTCCGGCCGTATAGTTGGTCATTAAACTGTCTGTCCCTTGCGAAAGAAAATATACAAAGGCATCGATATCTATACGGTCGGAAGTATACGGCCGGAATTTTTATTCCCGTTGTATAGTTGGTCGTTAAACTCTCAGTACATTAGAAAATAAATTGTATGGAGGCAGTGATATCTATACGACTGGAGCTATATAGCCGGAATTTTTATTCCCGCCGTATAGTTGGTCGTTAAACTCTCAGTACATATTGCACAAAAAAATTCTATGGCAAAGATATCTATACGGCCGGAATTTTTATTCCCGCCGTATAGTTGGTCGTTAAACTCTCTGTGTGCATCAAAAAAATTCTGTTTCTTCGAGAACTATTTATTTTCCTATAACTTAGTGATAACCTTGTTTTTGACAGAAAATTGATAGTAAATATTGTCGACCAACAATAGCATGAATAAAGCAGAATTTCAAGTACTACCGAACTTCTTCTCCCCAAATGGAGTTTTCTAGCACTCTTTATTAATCGTAAACTTAAACTAAAATTAAAAACTTTACTCAAACCTTTATTTCACATGGGTTGCCTCCCATGGAGCGCTCTTTTATGGTCAATATCTTGACCTTGATGATACTCACTTGGGCCAGATGAGTGGAACACCCACTCCATGGTAGTTGTCCTTCAAAGTGATGGCCTCCTTATCATCATGCTTGGATTTATTCTTCCCGAGGAAATGAATAATAAAAGGATCCCGCAAAGACAATTGCAGCTTCACGTTCCTTTTATGTAGATTAATCAAAGACTTAATAGTTCATAAGGAAGGACGACCTAATATAATAGGAGTAGTAGCATCTTCAGGCATATCAACAATAACAAAATCAATGAGAGTGGGACAACCTTTAATGTATACTAAAGTGTTCTCCTTAATTCCTACAGCTTGTTTGTAGGTAGAATCTGCTAGATGCAATTTTAACTCAGTAATTTCAGAGGATCTTGGATTTAACTTATTAAAAAGACTCTTTAAAATTGTTGAGACGCTTGCACCTAGATCATAAAGTGCAGCTATCTCATTGGTTCCAATTTTAATCTTAATAGTAGGCTCAAATATGTCATCTAGTTTAATAGGTAATTTTTTAGCAATTTTCTTGTATTCTTCCTCAAGCTCACGTACCTTTATTGCTACTTGATTGACAAAGTGTTGGTACATAGCTTTCTCACTACCTTCACTTACCGGAATCTTGACGTTCATCCTTTTTACGAGATCTTTAACGGTTTAACTTGGTGAAGGATCATTACTATAGTCAAGTTTTTCAGGCTCCTCTCTTTGGATCCTCATCATTTTGAGTTCTTCAACCGGATTGGGCTCAACTTTACCTGCAAATTTAGCTAGAATGAGAGTTGACTCTCAGTTATCTTTCCTAGCTGTGCCTCAACAATCCTTGTTCTTTCTTAGAGGGCCTGCAAATCATTTCTCAAACTAACAGCTTGGTTAGATAATTTACCAAGCATGGCATCATGGTTCTCCATAATTTTAATGAGAATATTATTTTGTTCATTTTGTGAATCTATGAAAGACTTAAGTGTTTCTTGGAGACTACCATTACTAGTTCCCATATTATTATTAGAGTTACTTGCAGGACTAGCATAATGTTTCTGAAAGTTAGGATTGTAACTCTTCTTCCAAGCAGGGTTATAATCATTACGAGCTACAAAGTCTATTTCTTCAATATTTGTTTCAGGGGTGGCTCTTACCTGAGTTTCCTTACCTTTTACGGCTAGTATGAGCTCATCCAACTTAGCATTGAGATCTTCGTTTTCTTGTGGTGAAATAGAGTTCACCTTCTTCGTGTTTGATCTTTCCACATGCCATTGGGCATGGTTGTCTTGCATATTGTCTAGAAGATGCTTTGCCTCGGTAATATGTCTACCCATGAATGTTCCTCCAGTTGCAGTATCAAGCATAGACTTAGACACAGGATTAAGAGCATTATAAAATAAATGGAGGATTAACCAAGCTTCCATCCCATGACTAGGATAGTTTCTTAAGCATTCTTTCATCCTCTCACATGCAAGCGCTAGTGGCTCACGCTCTTCCTGTCTAAAACCAGTAATATTAGATCGGAGTTGCATAGTCTTTGCAGGTGGGAAAAATTTAGTCATAAATAAGTACATCCCACCCATGATGTAATAGTATTTTTAGGCAAAGATAGCAACCATTCTTTTGCTATCCCTCTTAGAGAGAAAGGAAATAAACGCAATTTGACCGCATCAGGGTTAACGTCTTTTATACGCATTATATCACATATTTTAGTGAAAGTATTCTAGTGCATACCTGCGTCTTCAACAATAGAGCCTCCAAATTGGTTCTGTTGAACCAAACTTAAGTAGTGGGGCTTTATAGTCATCAGCAGGAATTGCTGGCTGAGTAATAGGAGTACGTAAATAATCATTGTTGGGAGTAGCAAACTCCCCAAGCTTTTTTTCAGCCATACTTCTTATGTTTTGGGGTTTTCTTAGACAAAGAATTATAATAGAAAAGGCAAGAATTTAAAGGCTAACTAATTTTTTTGGTTTATCAAATAAAGACTAAAAGCAAACTAACAAAATTAAAAACAAGAATTAAAACTAGCAAGGTTCCTAATAACCTCACCAAGGTAGCTATTGCTTCCCTGACAATGGCGCCAGAAAAAGGGTAGATACCTTCGATCCGGATTATGGATGTAGTATAGCTTCTTTTTCCCTAGTAGACCTAGGTTATCGAATCCTCGGGAAGCGAATGCGTAGTGAAGTTACTTTAACGGACCTTCGGGAGTTTTAGAATTCCTTTTGTGTTTTTACTGGGCCAATAGCTTGCATCTTTTCGTTGTTGTTGATGATGGAGAGAGAGGGCCTAGGGCGTTCGGTTTCACCTGTAGCTGTGCAAAACATCTGATGGGAATAAAAGATAGAAATAAAGTATGCGTGTACTTGTTAGAGCAAGATAAATTATATGTGGGCAGTGTATCCATAATTGCTATTGCCTCCGCAACTGCTTATAGCAATAACCTACTAGTCTCATCCATGGAAGAAAGAAAACTAATGATATGCATAGTGATGTCACCGTGAATCCCAAGAAAATCCCTCACATACAGCCGTACTACCCCTTTTGTCACTGGGGTTCCCAACCTGCAGATCAGTCATCACTCATACTCCCTATATCTGGATCAATCCTCGGGGTCTTGGGTACCTGACAAGTCCTTGGATTGAGGCAAGAGAGGATACAATAATCATCATGTCATACAAACTAATACACGATCCCATCTATTATAAATAACATGTACAATTGCTACATGGCTAGGCCGAAGCCCTTAGCCCAAGGAGAACTACTCACACACAGAGATGAGATCAACAATCACAAACATTATAATGAAAATCATAGGATTGATCGCAATAGTCTTACAATGTCGCCAATCGGAGATCTACTATTACAAGTGGTGGAATATGGCTATGGAGATGGAGAAGGGTTTGGAGATCTGGAGGCGGCTGGTGATATGTGGCAGAGACTTTTTGGCGAGGTCTGGCTTCTTCGGGGCTTGTTTTCTTGTCGCCCGAGGCTTCTTTATATAGGGGTCCCTTCACGGAAGTTGTTCCATTTGACCTAACGGTGGCGGCGCCAACTATACGACCGGAGCTATATGGCCGAATTTTTTGCTCCAGTCGTATAGTTGGTCGTTAAAGCGTCTGCCTCTGTTGTACGGCTCCTGGTTTCTTCTGGTTGTTGAAAATCTCGTATCTTTGACTTTAATGTAGTGATTTCCTCCTTTAAACGACATTATCTGCACAGGAAAAATATAAAAGAAATGATTGCATACCTCTCTGAATATTAGCATTAGTGGCAGGGTTTAGAGAGATATTTCATCAAGAATATGAGTAATATCCAGTTTAAATTTTGATGTAGATGGCTATATTTCAGAGCCATCACCTGGACAGAGGCTGACATCGTGAAGTTCTTGGCCATATTGGCCTAGGGAACCTCGAAATATCCGTGAGGGGGGATTATCCGGCCTAGGACGCCCCAAATGGTCATATCCGGTTAGAGGGGATATAAAAGGCCCCCTTCTATCTTCAAGAGCTTGCAAATACTCTCAATCCCTCCCATATTTCTTGAATATTTTCAGGGATTTCAAAAGGGAGATCTGGATCTGCAACTGCACCAACCCATCTCTCCTCTATGTGAGAGGACATCTTGGGATCTAGATCTTGGAGTTTATTTTGTGGATTTCCTCTTGTGTTATTCCTCCCTTATTCCCCAATAGCTTTTGTAGCTTTGGTGGAATTTGGGAGAGGACTTGAGCACTTTATGGGAAGAACTCGATAATACATCACCGTCTCCACGTGCCTCGGTTATGTCTATACCCGAGCTATTTACTTATGCACATTACTTTGTGATACCTTTGTACTTGAAGTCATATATCTAGCTTTCACATAGTTGTTTATATTGCTTAGCATAAGTTATGGGTGAATATAGGTGAACCGTAGTTTATATAGATTTTGTGCTTGACAAAGTAAACGCTAGTTTGATTCCGCCTTTGTTAAGTCTCTCTTGTAAAAGTTTTAAACCGTCTATTCACCCCCTCTAGGCGGCACATGGATGAGAGGCAAGTGTTACAGCAAAACATGGCAAAGTTCAAGGTGAATTGTGAGGATATTGAGTTGGACAAGATGAAGAGGGAGAAAGACCAGCAGGTAAAGGAGAAGAAAAAATAGGATGAATAAAATATAGCAATGAGGGAGGAGAAAAAAGGTTGAAATACATGTTGTTTGATCTTCTCAAAATAGGGATGCAAACAAAAAGATGCTGAAGAGGATCAAGTAAATTTGCGAGGAATAAAAAATTATGTAAAAAATTGTTTGAAGCTATTGTATGACACTACTTGCATGTGTTTGAATTTTTTACATGATTTTGCTAAGTGTTTTAGTTCGAATATGCTTGCACGTACTAGAATTTTCATTTTAAAAAGTAGTAAAAAATACAAATGGCCGCGGGTTCCCGAAGCCGTCTCATCGGCTTTCCGTGCGGCTGCTTCACCGATGCTTGGTCATCTGTGCCTGCATTGATAGCAGTGCCTTCTTAATGCACGTGGACGTTGATCTCCCCCACCATCTGTGCCCTTCACTCACTTTCTCCCTACCCCTCGCAATAGACGGGCACCATCCGCGCCTTCACTCATTTTCTCCCTACCCCTCACAATGGGCGGGTTCTCACTGAACTGGTATACGAGGCTGGTGAGTTCGCCTGGTACGAGATCCTCACACTGCCACACGTGACCATGTCGGCATGCTTCGACATCAGCTTCAGTGGGGGTGCCCGTCGCACAGGTCCCCCGTGGTAACGAGCTTGCCATCAAGATCGCGGACGGACACAACCAACTGTTGGAGTGGAAGAGGGCAATGGACCGGTACTCGCCCGACAAAGTGTACTGGTCAAAGCTCGTCGCCGAGGAGTGGAAGGCAGCCCTAACCATGTGCGGCGCGCACCGACGGGAGATCACGCCACAATTGTGCTCCGCTGAGGGATGACGACTCTTCTGGTCTGTATTCGGCTACGGGATCTACGATGTCATAGCCACGACACATTGTGTGGCGTTCATGAGGAGGCAAACACCATCCGAACCGTGGACACTAATTCCGACGAGAAGGGCGCAAAGAAAGCTATCGGGGACACGGTGGAGGCCGTCGAGTACCAGGTCAACAACAATGACGAAGACGACGACAATAATATAGTCTACTAGATTTAGGATTAGCTTGAAAAAGTTCTACGTATTGTCCATTTTTTCTAGACAAAATTTGTATCGAGGCCGCCGGCCGTCATCGGTGTGGACCCCTCCCTATTTGTAACTACCATGTGTTGTCGTGTCTCGTAGCGTTGTGCTGGCACATGTGCCAATTACGATTTAGGACGCGTGGGTGAAGATGCTCTAAACTCGATCATTTGAGTAAAACATTAGAGCATCTCTACCAAACGCGCTAAAACACCCCCGCTGTAAAAACGGCGATTTAGCGCGCGGACGAAAAAAAACGACGCTCCAACAGTCGTTGTGAAACAGAGTGCGCTCAAAAAAAAAAATTTGAGGCACCCGCTAAAAAGTTATCCCGGACTGCCAATATAGTTCGCGGACTTGCTGTAAAATTCCACAACAATCAACGTCACGTTCGCGGCTCGATGCGGCGTACTGCGATAGAGAAGCTGCTGGGCCCTGGGTCGATGCCACGACCGCTGCGCCGCTGCCAATCTTCGTCGGAGCTCCATACCACGTTGACGTCAGCGGATCGATTCCAATCTGCCCGCTCGAATCGGCCTGCTCCAATCGGCGGCTGCAGATCGATTTCAATATGCTGCAGATCGATTCCAATCGGCGGCTGCAGGTCTATTCCGATTGCTAGCTAGCTCGCCATGCAATTCCAATCGGCGTTGCCGTGCGTGTGCTCATTGCTAGCTCGCCGTGCGTGTGTTCAGAGCATGTTTGGTACAATTTTGTGTGGGTTCTCGTTTGTTGCTAGCTAGCTCATCCTGACTGCGCGTGTTCGTTGCTAGCTAGTGTTCGGCGTTGAACTGTAACTTTGTGTTTCATTTTCTGTCTATTTTTTTTCTTTTTGATCTTGTTCAATCTTTTTTTTACATACTTCCTCCGTTTTAAAATATAAAATATTTTAGTTTTGTCAAAAGAGTGTATCTAGACCTCTTTTAGTGAGTAGATTTACTCTACCCACTAAAAGAGGTTTACTGTAATTTTGTGTTTTATTTTCAATCTTTTTTTTTCTTTTTGATCTTGTTCGATTTCTTTTTGATGTACTCCTTCCGTTTCAAAATATAAAATATTTTAGTTTTGTGAAAATAGTTTATCCAGATCTCTTTAGTGTGTAGAGTAATTATAATTTGAAATAGAGAGAGTATATATATGTAAAAAAATGTTTCCAGCGCTGTATTTTAGCGTGCTTTGTGCGCTGTATTTAAGCATTTTAGCACAACAATTTAAAGCATCGGTTGGAGATGCTCTCATTATTCAGCTGAAAATTCAGTGCAAGCCGGCCGTGGTGTGACTCTGCCCCTCTGAAGCGGGCGCCGCAACACGTGAAGCGCCGGACGGACGCGCGGGCCGATGACACGATGCACGTGTTGTCCATAAGTAAATGCTCGCACCAGGTCAACTCATCTGAGATTAGAACGTCCATCAACTCTGGCGTGAACTTTTCTATCTACAGAACAATAAAGGGAGGTTCGAGAAAAGATTAGAACGTCCAGCAACAGTGGTGACAGACAGATGAACACAACGCGTTCAAAGTCAGAGCGATCGGATCGTCGTCGTTTCCCCACCCACGAGGCCACGACGCTCAGACGCCTCCTCCGTGGACAAACAGCTTTTTGCCTCTCTGGGGATCGGACGACTTCGCCATGCGCATGCGCTCCTCGTCATCGGAAAAAATGTGGACAAGTTACACGCACGTAGGTATGCTTCTGCAGGGACCCACGCCATTCGCCTTGGCATGCTCGTGCGGCGAAGTGAAGGGACGGGCTTCATATGAGGCTTTTCACAATAGGTGTCTCTTGGCGTGATATTCTAGCTAATTTGCTTATGTGGCATGTCATTTATTGAAGAAAGAGAGGGTTGTTGTATCTTAGCTAAGATACAGCCCTTGCACGCTATCATAGACAAAAAAAATGTCTAATCCAATCATACTCATGCATGAGACTAAAATCATTAAATACAACTCTCCTAAGAAACGCAAACTAAGAAACAGTCCATTATCATAGTTGTTTTTTAAGTTTTAATTGCTCCTATAAAAAGTGCTAAGATATACCCCATTGTGAAAGGCCTGAACATGTGCCCTGCAATATTCGCAGGCTTGCATTGATCCCTTCAGTTCATATAATAATACCGCTCTACTTTATCCAAAACTCTGAGGAAAATATTAACCAGGCCGAATTTCGAGAAACTTGCTTTACTTTTAGGATAAATATGTGATTTTTTTTTGGAAAGTGGAAGTTTCATTATTCCAACCTCTGCAACAAAAACGCAATACAACTAACTTATTTCAAATCCTATAAAACCGGCAAAAGAAGGATAAAAAATTCATACAGGTTGCCAAACACAAAACAAGCCTAGTAACTGTTGGATTAATAAGCATAATTTCAACAATTAATTCCGATATATAAATCATGACTACACCGGTTGTAGTTATACACAAGAACATCCATGGTATGACAACAGATCAGATCACAATATACGTACCGATCGGTTGCCAATAAAATCGGCGTTGGTGCATAGATTGATGTAGCATGTCAAAGAGGACGACGTAGTAGACGCCATGCACGCGGATGCTCGTGACGCCTAGGAAGACGCGATGTGATGACGAACTTGAGCAATCGCGCGAAGCGCTTCATAAAAACCTTATCCGCCCTTTCCTGTACAGGATCGCAAAGGCGAGTGATTCCGGAGACCTGCTCTCCCGTCCGCCGGTGCACGCTGGCGCGCGGGATAGGGTAGACTACGGTGGCGGCGCAAGCAGAGAGGAGGCAAAACTCTAGATTGATTTTCGGTGTGTCGATGGCGAAAGCCGCACATGCGCTTATATAGAGCGGCTCGGGAAATCCGCAAAGGACGCACGCATCGTGACGAGACGGACGGCGAGCGGACGTCGTCGTCGGAGGATCCCGCGTGTAGCACTTCTCTTCTTACTCACTTATAAAGTGATGAAACACTCGATCTTATAAGGTGATGTAACTCTCCTTCAAGTTTTCACGTGGGACTACCCCACTCCACTCACTTGTGAGCTGCCACCAAATTGGACCAAATTACACATGGACTTCCACACAAGGGCTTTAAGATTTAAAAAAAATCTGAAATTATACATTGGTCCAACATTTATGTCGGAAAGAAGCCATAACCTAGTCCCTTGACCTCTCGTCTGAAAACAAGCCATAGCCGAATCGCCTGTAACCTCCATCATCGGTCTACAGTGATGATTCAATAATGCTACGTATACGGATGAATTCCTACGGAATTGAACCTACAGACTGACCTGGTGATGCGTCGCTGGTTCACACGCCTGAAATGACGGACGGGAGACAAATCTGTACCAATCAGGTGGTTCCATGTCATCCGTAAAAGCTCTTCGTAAAAATCCATCTGTAAGTGTAGCATTAATGCAGGAGTGGTGAACCCTATTCCTCGATGCCACGCCTCCAACAAGGAATATTACTCGTATTGTCGTCGCTACATTCGACCAGCAAGACCAAATCCTGGAATTTCACCGAGGTAACAACTACGGGTGAACAACAACTCGTAGAACAAACCTTCAAGATGACATCTTTTCTAGGTATAGACAACTGGATCTAGGTTGTCACCCTAGACGATCCGTACGGAAGTTGTAAAGACTAAGCCCTCGAGACCACCATCGCCGAACCAAATCAATGACCGGACCATCACATTTGCGTCTTGATGGTCCACCACCACCAGCTCACAAATGTGACTAGCGGATCACGCATGTTGCCAGATAAAGCTACCCCGATATGACGACTGATTTAGGCGAAAGGAGACACTTGAGCAACCACAAAAATGGCACACATCGACGGGTCTCAGAGGAGATGCGCACAAGTATGGTCAAACAGGGAGGAGTCGACCACCACATGACATGCCTTATGCGGAACATGGGAAAATTAAGCCAAATTTTTCAAAGACATATCAAGCGAGAACTGCAATGGGGCTCCCGGGTGCTCATTTTCATCCGGACGACCAAAAATGGCTCATCACTTTTTAGAACGCCGAATTGGTCTGGATTTTCCCCAACTTTCATCCGGCATTCCCAGGGCGAAACCAAGATGTTGGAAACCGTTTCGAAAAATCGGAAGCAGCGAAATCGACGAAAAAAAACAGCTCGGCCTGTGGCCCCGCCCTGTCAGCGACTGAAAGGCGAGTCGTCCTCATCCCATCGCCTCGGCTCCTGCGACGGACCGCCGGGCAATGACTGCATGTCTCGTCGACCACACGTCGCCTTAATGGCGCGCCATCGCCGGCCCGCCGTGTCGCATTTTCCCGCCCACGCTGCTACTATCCTCCCGCCTTCGCTGCCCCTTTCGGCTATAAAAGCCGGCACCCTCGCCGGTTCACAGGGCGCACTCTCAAGCCTCACCATTCCCCCAACCACGAACTCCATCTCTGACGAAAAAGAAGAAGCGGCGACAACAATGGCAGAGAGGTACCCAGCGACCCCGCGGCGGCGAACGGCTTCGGCCGGTGTTTCCTCCAGCCGTGGGAGGCGCGGATGCTGCACGACGCTGGCTACATGGCGCCACCCGACTTTCGGTGCCCGTCCACCTGGAAGCTTAGCGCCAGCGGCGTGCCAGTGTCGCCGGTTCCCTAAGATGACGAGATGGTGGAGGAGATCCAGGCCGCCATCGCGGCGATGGAGGATCTGGAGCTCACCGAAGATCACAGTAACCTAGTTTACTGGGAGCATTTCTTCGCCGAGCGCCAAAACCGGGAGCTCGCTACCCATGACGGCCCGCCCGGCACGCCGCCGAAGTGCCACAACATGGCGGCACACTGTCGGTGGTGGAGCGCATAAGGCATGGGCAGGAGGATGGGCAGCCTCAGATCCTCATCCTCCGCCGCCTCGGCCTCGCGCTCGTCTGGCTCTGCGCCGGCACTGTCGCCGCGTGTAACCAGCGAGGCCACTCGCACGCCAGCGCTTCGGCTATGAAGCGGGAGGCCGAGCCGCCGGCGCGCTCGCCGCCGAGGACGCGCTCGCCCGACATCGTGCTCAACGAAGCCCGCGCGCCCTCGCGCACATCGAAGCTTAAGCTCGCGGACTGTGTCGTCCCAGTCGATGAGGACGCCTTCGTCATGAAGATGGCGATCGAGAAGTCGCTGAACGATTTCCTGCCAATGCAGGCGTCCGACGCCTATGCCTGGTACATGGCGAACTGGGAGCTGGAGGAGGCGGCGCGAGTTCGGCGTCTACAGGAGAAGGCCGAGCGTCTCGCCACTCGCCAGCGCGCCTACTAGGGCGCACTGATGGGTTCGTAGCATGGACCCAGATCTAATCTAGATAAAAGCCAAGATCTAATCTATTAGACATGTGCAACGAGATAGATCTGTACTAACCCTTATAGATCCGAAAGCCTTATGCGAGATCGGATCTCGTGGTTGATGTAGACAATCACTTGCCGATCTCAAGATCGAGTAGACGATCCTTCCGGCGCCGCGTTCCGGCAGCGCTTCCGCAGTCGGTCACACGTGTGGAGTCAAAACAGACCTTCCTCTCCCCGTTCCAGCGAGCAGCGGAGGTAGTAGATCTCTCCACGGAATCCCAGCAGCACGACGGCGTGGTGGTGGTGGTGGTGGAGTAGAGAATTCTGCAGGGCTTCGCCTAAGCCAGAGCAGATAGAAGGAGGGCGAGAGAGGCAGCTAGGGTTTGGAGTGGGAGGGGCAAAGGGGGTGGCGCCCACCCTCTATATATAGAGGGAGGGTGCCTAGGGTTCCCACCCTAGGCCCACCCTTAGGGCACAAGACATGAGGCTTGGGGAGAGTCCTTCCCCCCCAAGTTTCCTTTACTTACCCTTTAAGTTTTCCCTTATCCTATCTTGGTTTTCAAGTAAACTCCAAAATATCTTCTAGAACCTTCCGGAACATTCCGAAACCTTCTAGAATCCTCATACAGACACTCCGGAACATTTCCTAACTTAGAAAATGATCCCCATTATATGAATCTTATTCCCCGGACAATTCCGGATCTCCTCGTGATGTCCCGGATCCAACCAGAGACTCCGAACAACATTCGGTCTCCAACGCACATTCCATATCTACTTAAAACAACTTCGAACCTTAAGTGTGTCACCCTACGGTTCGTGAATATGTAGACATGATGGAGACACCTCTCCGATCAATAACCATCAGCGGGATCTGGAGATCCATAACGGCTCCCACATACTCAACGATGACTTCGTGATCAATAGAACCATTAACATACGAAACCAATTCCCTTTGTCACGCGATACTCTACTTATCCGAGGTTTGATCATCGGTATCTCCATACCTAGTTCTACCTCGTTACTGATAAGTACTCTTTACTCGTTCCATGTTATGTCATCCCTTGTGACCTAGTCACATGCTTGCAAGCTAACTAGATGACATTCCACCGAGAGGGCCCAAAGCATATCTATCTGTCATATGGATGGACAAATCCCAATCTTGGTCCATGCGCTTCAACACATACTTTCAGAATACCCAATGACACCTTTATAACCACCCGATTTAAGCGGTGTTTGATGTCATCAAAGTACCCATCCGGTGATGGTGATTAACATAACCTCATGGTCGAAGGATTAGGTTACTATGCATTTGAAAGCTTTTAGCAATACGAACTTAATGACTTGATCTTATGCTACACTTACTATGGGTGTGTGTGTCCATCACATCATTCTCCTAATGATATAACCTTGTTATTAATGACATCCAATGTCCATGATTATGAAACCATGATCATCAATTAATCAACAAGCTAGTTCAACAAGAGGCTTACTAGGGACTCTTTTATGTTTATAAAACACACATGTATTAGTGTTTCCTTATAATACAATTATAGCATGGGATGCAAACATTCATCATAAACACAAAGATATAATAATAAAAAACTTTTATTATTGCCTCTTGGGCATATCTCCAACAGTCTCCCACTTATACTAGAGTCAATAATCTAAATTACATGGTAATATACCTAACACCCATGGCATTCTGATGTTGGTCATGCTTTGCTCTAGGGAGAGGTTTAGTCAACGGATCTGCCACATTCAGATCAGTGTGTACTTTGCAAATCTTTATGTCACCATCTCGGACATACTCGCGAATAGCATGGAAACGTAGCTTGATGTGCTTCAGCTTGCTATGTGACCTTGGCTCTTGTGCATTAGCTATGGCACCTGTTGTTGTCACAGTAGATGGCCATCGGTCCAACGCACTAGGAACCATGCCAAGTTCAGTAATGAACTCGTTCATCCATATGGCTTCTTGTGCAGCCTCCGAAGCAGCTATGTATTCCGATTCAGTTGAAGATTTCGCCACAACGCTTTGCTTGGCACTCCTCCAGCTCACTGCAGCACCATTCAAAATAAATACGTATCCAGACTGTGACTTTGAGTCATCTGGATCGGTGTTCCAACTAGCATCAGTGTAACCGTTTACAACAAGCTGTTCATCACCTCCATAAGAAAGAACCATATCCTTAGTCCTATTCAGGTACTTTAGGATATTCTTGACCGCTGTCCAGTGCTCCATTCCAGGATCACTTTGATATCTACTAGCATGTGCTATATCCGGTCTTGTACACAGCATGGCATACATGATAGAACCTATGGCCGAGGCATAGGGAATATTATTCATCTTCTCTCTATCTTCTGCCGTAGCTGGACTTTGAGTCTTACTCAAGGTCTTACCTGACAACATGGGCACGAACCCTTTCTTGCTCTCTTCCATTCTAAACTTCTTTAGAACTTTGTCTAAGTATGTACTTTGTGAAAGCGCTATTAGGCGTCTTGATCTATCTCTATACATCTTGATGCCTAGAATATATGCCGCTTCGCCAAGATCCTTCATTGAAAAACTATTATTCAAATAGGCTTTGACACTATTAAGAAGTTCTATATCATTCCCAATCAACAATATGTCATCTACATATAGTACTAGGAATGCTACAGAGCTCCCACTCACTTTCTTGTAAATACAAGCTTCTCCATAAGTTTGTATAAATCCAAAGTTTTTGATTACTTTATCAAAACGTTGATTCCAACTCCGGGATGCTTGCTTCAGTCCATAAATGGAGCGCTGAAGTTTGCATACCTTGTCAGCATCTTTACGATCGACAAAACCCTTGGGTTGTACCATATACAACTCTTCCTCAATGTCACCATTAAGGAACGCCATTTTGACATCCATCTGCCAAATCTCATAATCGAAATATGCAGCTATTGCTAAAAAAATCCTCACAGACTTTAGCTTCGCTACTGGTGAGAAAGTCTCATCGTAGTCAACTCCTTGAATTTATCGGAACCCTTTCGCGACAAGTCGAGCTTTATAGACGGTAATATTACCATCAGCATCTGTTTTTCTTTTGAAGATCCATTTGTTCTCGACAGCCTTACGGCCATCCGGTAAGTCCACTAAAGTCCATACTTGGTTTTCGTACATGGATCCCATTTCGGATTTCATGGCTTCTAGCCATTTGTCGGAATCTAGGCTCACCATAGCTTCTTCATACGTCGCAGGGTCATTAGTGTTGTCCACCAACATGATGTTCAAGGCAGGGTCATACCAATCAGGAGTGGTACGAACCCTCGTTGACCTGCGAGGTTCGGCAACAACTTCGTTCGAAGTTTCATGATCACCATCATGAGCTTCCTCTCCAATTGGTGCAGGCGGCACAAAAACATCTTCCGGTGCTGCCCTACTCTCAATTCCGAGAGAAGGTTCAATAACCTCGTCGAGTTCTACTTTCCTTCCAGTCAATTCCTTCGAGAGAAACTCCTTCTCAAGAAAGGATCCATTCTTGGCAACCAAAACTTTGCCTTCGGATCTATGATAGAAGGTATACCCAATTGTTTCTTTAGCGTATCCTATGAAGACACATTTCTCCGCTTTGGGTTCAAGCTTATCAGGTTGTAACTTCTTTACATACGCTTCGCAACCCTAAACTTTAAGGAACGACAACTTAGGTTTCTTTCCAAACCACAATTCGTATGGTGTCGTTTCAACGGATTTAGATGGTGCCCTATTTAAAGTGAATGCGACTGTCTCTAATGCATAGCCCCAAAACGATAGCGGTAAATCTGTAAGAGACATCATAGACCGAACCATATCTAAGAGAGTTCGATTACGACGTTCGGACACACCATTACGCTGTGGTGTTCCCGGCGGTGTCAACTGCGAAAGTATTCCACATTTCTTTAAATGCATGCCAAACTCATAACTTAGATATTCACCTCCGCGGTCAGAACGCAGAAACTTAATCTTCTTATTACGATGATTTTCCACTTCACTTTGAAATTCCTTAAACTTCTCAAAAGTTTCGGACTTATGTTTCATAAAGTAGACATACCCATATATACTTAAGTCATTCGTGAAAGTGAGAACATAACGATATCCACCACGCGACGCTACACTCATTGGGCCGCACACATCGGTATGTATTATTTTCAATAAGTCTGTAGCTCGCTCCATTATTCTAGAGAATGGGGTCTTAGTCATTTTTCCCATTAGACATGCTTCGCATCTTTCAAGTGATTCAAAATCAAGTGATTCAAGAAGTCCATCAGAATGGAGTTTCTTCATACGCTTCACTCCAATGTGACCAAGATGACAGTGCCACATGTATGTAGAATTATCATTCAATTTTGTTCGTTTAGCATCTATGTTGTGAACATGTGTATCACTACTATCGAGATTCAGTAAGAATAAACCATTCATCTCAGGTGCATTACCATAAAAGATATTACTCATATAAATCAAACAACCTTTATTCTCGGACTTAAAAGAGTAACCGTCTCGCAATAAACAAGATCCAGATATAATGTTCATGCTTAACGCAGGCACCAAATAACAATTATTCAAATTTAAAACTAATCCCGAAGGTAGATGTAGAGGGAGCGTGCCGACGGCGATCACATCAACCTTGGAGCCATTTCCAACGCGCATCGTCACCTCGTCTCTCGCCAGTCTTCGTTTATTCCGCAGCTCCTATTTCGAGTTATAAATATGAGCAACCGAACCAGTATCAAATACCCAGGCACTACTACGATTACTAGTAAGATACACATCAATAACATGTATATCGAATATACCTTTCTACTTGATGTTGCCGTTCTTCAGATCTGCCAAGTACTTGGGCGATTACGCCCAAAGGACCAGCACCCTTGCAAGAGAAGCATTCTGGGCCAGGCTTAGGACCAGCCTTGGGCTTCTTAGCAGGTGCGGCAGCTTTCTTGCCGTCCTTCTTGAAGTTGCCCTTGTTCTTAGGCTTGCCCTGTTTCTTGAAATTGGTGGTCTTATTGACCATCAACACTTGGTGCTCCTTCTTGATCTCCACTTCAGCAGTTTTCAGCATGGACGATAGTTCAGGCAACGTCTTGTTTATGCAGTGCATATTGTAGTTCATCACAAAGTTCTTATAACTCGGTGGCAGTGATTGGAGGACACGGTGAATCCCTAACTCATTAGGAATCGTTATCCCCAACTCTTGGAGCTTGTTTGCGTGCCCAGACATGGTGAGCACATGCTCGCTAACGGAGCTACCCTCTTCCATCTTACAGTTAAAAAACTTTTCGGAGGCCTCATAGCTCTCCACGGTCGCGTGAGTCTCAAAAATGAGCTTGAGCTCCTTAATGATCTCGAACGGGTCGTGGTGCTCAAAGCGCTTCTAAAGCTCCGCTTTGAACTGCATGTGATGGCACACTGAACTGTGGAGTAATGATTTTTCCGAGTGGCGTAAACATTCTTTACGTCATCGGTGGCATCTTCTGCAGGTGGGTCACCTAGCGGTGCTTCGAGCACATAGGTCAACTGACCAGCCCTGAGGACAATCTTCAGTCCACGGAGCTAGTCCGTGAAGTTGCTTCCATTGTTCTTAAGTTTTTATTTCTCTAGAAACGCATTGAAATTGATGGAGAGGTTCGCCATAATCTACAACAAATTTGCAAGTAGTTTAGACTAAGTTTATGATAAATTGAGTTCACTTTTAATTCTTAAATTAACTAGGTGAACTCCCACTCAAAACAACATCGCTCACATCGTCTTAGTGATTACACGAACCAAGTCCACTACACCAAGTCCGATCTTCACGAGAGAAGATGTAGTTTCATCGGCAAACAATCTCCATGTTCATCATATCATTTATATGACTCGTGCTCTACCTTTCGGTATTCCGTGTTCCGAGACCATGTCTGTACATGCTAGGCTCGTCAAGTTTAACCTTAGTTTCCGCATGTGCAAATCTGGCTTGCACCCGTTGTATGCACACGTAGAATCTATCACATCCGATCATCACGAGATGCTTCGAAACGACGAGTCTTAGCAACGGTGCCAACTAAGGACGAACACTTTATTACTTGATATTTAGTGAGAGGGGTCATCTTATAATGCTACCATCGTGATCTAAGCAATACAAGATGCATAAAGGATTAACATCACAGGCAATTCATAATTAGTATGATATGATATGGCCCTTTCTTCTTATGCCTTTGATCTCCATCTCCAAAGCACGGACATGATCTCCATCATCACCAGCATTGCGTCAAGGCCAGTGGCGCCGCTTCATGGTTGTCCATCATCACTAGCAACTATTACAACTACTTGGAATAAAGCTATTACAAGATGAATTGACACGCAGGTCTTAACAGAATTAAAGACAACCATTAGGCTCCTGCCGGTTGCCATATTACAACAAGGATCATTGCATACATCAAATATAATCACAATCACATGTTGGCCATATCACATCACAAAACCCCTGCAAAAACAAGTTAGACGCCTCTAATTTTCTTTGCGTGTTTACGTGGTTTGGGGCTTTCGAATAAGAACGGATCTTACCTACGAAACTGAACCACAACGTTGATACAAGTGCTATCAAGTACAAAGTGTAAATTGGATCTATACTATGGTGGGAGAGACAGACACCCGCAAAGCCACTTGTGCAAAGCAAGTTACACGTCAAGCGTGGAGCAAGTCTCATGTGCGATGACATGTAAGGTTAGTGCGAGCCGCTTCATCTCACCATACCGCAAGATGCAAAGTACACAAAGCAAAAGACGGCACGAGCACCAACGCCCACAAAACCATTGTGTTCTACTCGTGCAACAGATCTACGCATAGACAAGGCTCTGATACCACTGATGGGTTCGTAGCATGGAAAACAAAAAAATTCTACCGCAAGAACGAACAAAACTCAGATCTAATCTAGATAAAAGCCAAGATCTAATCTATTAGACATGTGCAACGAGATAGATCTGTACTAACCCTTGTAGATCTGAAAGCCTTGTGCGAGATCGGATCTCGTTGTTGATGTAGACGATCACTTGCCGATCTCAAGATCGAGTAGACGATCCTTCCGTCAGCTCCTAAGCAATGGGTCACACGCATGGAGTCGAAGGCACCTTCCTCTCCCTGCTCCAAATGAGCAGCGGAGGTAGTAGATCTCTCCACGGAATCCCAGCAGCACGACGGCGTGGTGGTGGTGGTGGTGGAGTAGAGAATTCTGCAGGGCTTCGCCTAAGCCAGAACAGATGGAAAGAAGAGGAGAGAGGCGGCTAGGGTTTGGAGTGGGGATGGGGCAAAGGAGGGTGGCGCCTCCACCCCTCTATATATAGAGGGAGGGGTGCGGCCTAGGGTTCCCACCCCTAGGCCCACCCCTTAGGGCCGGCGCACAAGGAGGCTTGGGGGGAGAGTCCTTCCCCCCCAAGTTTCCTTTACTTACCCTTTAAGTTTTCCCTTATTCTATCTTGGTTTTCAAGTAAACTCCAAAATATCTTCTAGAACCTTTCGGAACATTCCGAAACCTTCTAAAATCCCCATACAAACACTCTGGAACATTTCCTAACTTAGAAAATGATCCCCATTGTATGAATCTTATTCCCCAGACAATTCCGGATCTCCTCGTGATGTCCCAGATCCAATCAGAGACTCCGAACAACATTCGGTCTCCAACGCACATTCCATATCTACTTAAAACAACTTCGAACCTTAAGTGTGTCACCCTACGGTTCGTGAATATGTAGACATGATGGAGACACCTCTCCGATCAATAACCATCAGCGGGATCTGGAGATCCATAACGGCTCCCACATACTCAACGATGACTTCGTGATCAATAGAACCATTAACATACGAAACCAATTCCCTTTGTCACGCGATACTCTACTTATCCGAGGTTTGATCGTCGACATCTCCATACCTAGTTCTACCTCACATCGATAAGTACTCTTTACTCGTTCCATGTTATGTCATCCCTTGTGACCTAGTCACATGCTTGCAAGCTAACTAGATGACATTCCACCGAGAGGGCCCAGAGCATATATATCCGTCATATGGATGGACAAATCTCAATCTTGGTCCATGCGCTTCAACACATACTTTCAGAATACCCAATGACACCTTTATAACCACCCAGTTACGAAGCGGTGTTTGATATCATCAAAGTACCCATCCGGTGATGGTGATTAACATAACCTCATGGTCGAAGGATTAGGTTACTATGCATTTGAAAGCTTGTAGCAATACGAACTTAATGACTTGATCTTATGCTACACTTACTATGGGTGTGTGTGTCCATCACATCATTCTCCTAATGATATAACCTTGTTATTAATGACATTTAATGTCCATGATCAGGAAACCATGATCATCAATTAATCAACAAGCTAGTTCAACAAGAGCCTTACTAGAGACTCTTTTATGTTTACAAAACACACATGTATTAGTGTTTCCTTATAATACAATTATAGCATAGGATGCAAACATTCATCATAAACACAAAGATATAATAATAACCACTTTTATTTATTGCCTCTTGGGCATATCTCCAATACGCACCACATATCGTCCTCGACGACAAGGACGACGACGAGGGCGAGCCCTCGTCTCAGCCGTGGCGTTGCAGCGACCATGGCCAGGACAGCTCGCGCGCACCGCATCCGCCGAGCGACGACGACGGCACCCACGACACCGACTACACATGCTTCGGCCACAACTTCGGCATGTGAGCGGCGCCATCGGCGGTATCGGCATTGACCTCGCCTAGTTTATGTTTTCTTATTTTTATTTTAGCCTAAATGCAGTCAAAAATCGGGTATATGTCCGTATTTGGTTTAATGTGTACGAATTCACCCTATTTAAATAAAATCGTCTATATTCGTCCAAATTTCACCGAGTTTGCTTAAAATTTGGCCAAACACGGGATCTCAGCCTGAAAACGCGAGTGAAAAAATAGATATTACCAAACCGAAAGTTACGTCCGTCCGACGGTAAATAACGCCTGATTTCGGCCTTGAAACGGTCAACGAGTGGAGGTGTTATTATTGCCGGTGACACCCGTACCTCCTTTCCCCACCTCATTGAATCATCTGTGCCTACCTTTTGCCGGTGGCAATGGTCATTAAGCCCGTTCGGGAGCCAGCTGTTTTTCCATCCACCGACACAGGCGTGCAGTACTGTTCCTCCTCCTTCTGCCCTTCAATCTATCTCGTGTGCTGCT
Source organism: Avena insularis (assembly GCA_023614405.1). Taxonomy (NCBI): domain Eukaryota; kingdom Viridiplantae; phylum Streptophyta; class Magnoliopsida; order Poales; family Poaceae; genus Avena; species Avena insularis. Next base: position 97,864,500 of record CM042690.1, on the reverse strand, counting down.
CCGGGACGTAGCTGGGTGAGGTTGTTCCCTTCAAGCTGCGGTGGTGGGACCCTCCTGTCGGACTCTCTTGGACAGGGAAACCCTACCGCTTCTATCTCGCATCGGTCCAGCTCAAGGGGATCATCATCCATCTCGGGTCAGGAGAAGTAGAGGCAGATATGGGCTCTACGCGTGCCGTCATGCATGGCTCCACTACACTCGCCAACGGCGATGCGTGCCGGTATTCAATTGTACTAGGCGAACACGCGCCTTCGGCGCTGCCTACGTGACGTTTTGACACAAAGTGACAACTGTGGTACTCATGCGCACGGTTATTTTAATCAATAAATCTATAATCCGTACCAAAATATTGTTGTGTTTATATGTACATTCATCTTTCCTCCACCAGGCTTTCTTCCAAAGAACTCCAGAATCGAGTATTGATGCTACGAAGATATCAATACACCAAAAGAAGAAATACAGAACAAACGGCTATACATACATTACCTTCTCAAATACCACATGGAAGCTGTTTTTGAGTTCCTCTATGATAATCACAAAATGCAACATACATTAGCTTGTGATAACCATGTCTAAGTGATCTAATCTGAAATTAAATCCTGAACACTTTATCATCCTTAAACCGGATCCTAGTTGCCTTGTTATTTTGCTTTGATAATGCCTTTCTGTCTTCCTCTTAATACAACACCCCTCTCTTCAGTTGCCGAGAAATTTTCAGCAATAGGCTATAACATGCTCATTACCGAGTTGCAAATGCATTACAAGAACCAGAATGAGAGAAACCCGCAAAGAATGTATGACGAGTGGTTTAGAACACATCTCTTCCAGTATATTTTTTAGTATTCTAGTGTAGCAGAATGGCAACATCATTATTATCTTCTGGGTATTACCAAAAATGGTATGTTGTAATCTAACATTTTTAGTTTCCACTCTACACAAACTAACCAAGTTAGAACGTGAGATCAACATTATCATAAAATCATCTTTTAACCAAAATTAGCAACCAATAGTTTCATCGGATTGATTGGATACATTCTTTGCGGTTTTGCATTGTAATTGAATCATTTTAGCTTGTGCATATGCCAATATGATCCAATTGATTCTATGGCCATATTGGCATTTGAATTGTGAAAATCAGATAATTCACATGAAAAGTAATTCCATGATAAAGCTTAAACCCTGAACAATGACTAAATAACTTTTGAATCTGGTCAGAAATCATATTCGAGCACTATCCAATAAAACTACTTGATTTAGGGGGCATGGTATGAACCGTAGGTATTGCTAGTGAGACACAAATACTAAGTTTATAGGATACCAGGAATATTACCACATGAAAATTACACATGACCAAGATGAAATCTCGTAGATAAATATATTGCTCTGAAATATTCTGTTGCCCACAAATGAGTTTGCCAACAAATAGTTATTTTCCAATGTATATAAATGCATAATACTATCAAGAAACTGAACCTAAGAGCTACCAATTTATTTCAGGCCGCAAATTAAAGATAGCCCACACTCTTTATAATTTGATAGTAATTCATACATGCACGCGATAACCTGTAAGACAATAAAAAATTCTGGTAAAAGAGTTATTTAGAAAGCTCGTAAACAACCATTGTTTTAATTTGAAAGCTAACTACGGAATAACTAAGTTGTGGACAACAATGTAAGGGAATGCTCACAATGGAATAAACTGACGATTCACATAGAAAAAGGTACCTAAATAGATGATAAGCATAAGCAAGCATATGGAACACCATGTAAAGAAAATGAGCGTATTAAGCCATAATCATACCAAAAAAGTTGAAGGATGCACTGAAAATTGATATGAGGCATCTACACCCAAACCAAAATTGAAATAAGGTAGCATCATAGGCGGCATAGGATGAGTATTCAAAATATTCAGAAATTTATCCGAACATAACCTAACCAATGAATATGCATCGTACTGCATGAGAAGTAATTGCAGATAAATATCCAAATCTAGTAACCTACCCAAACTCTACGTAATCATCGCAAGTGAAAGATAATTGCAATCTAGTAACCTGCATTGTAGGCCCAACCTTTGCGTAATCATCGTATCGTTCACTGCACACGGCTATCTAGATTACTACACCTCTACACTATAGAACGTGAACGAAAAATCATAACAAAGAGGATGGTGGACTGGTGGAGTAAGAAGAAGAAAGAAACCTTGAAAAATAAATCTAGCTGGGAAATAGCTTGGACCCTCCATGCTCTTTAACCTATCATTCACTGCTCACTCAAGAAGAAAATTGATCTAGATGAACTCTTCATGCCTCAGCAGCCCTCCTGAGATCAAACACAATCACTTAAATATGAGAAAACATTCAGTTGAACAACTATAAACTCGATGGCTGTTGACGGAAGAGATGGAGAAGGCTATGAGCCATACATACTTACAGGTTGGTGTAGTTCATGATGGCTCCATTATTGTTACCCATAGAGGGGGTTGCTTCAGACAAAATCAGATTATGCTTAGTGAACATCAGGAGTAACCGATTAATTGTAGTTTGCATCTAGAGAAATAATTTGGGGGAAATAGAGTACTTCTAGCCAACGCGAGGAGATGCCGCAAGAATTCACTGTTGCTGGAGCTAGGGCTCAGCCCTGGATGATGCCACACCAAGGGCGGTGGCAGCGGACATGCTAATGTGTTGGCCGAGGGACCCGACCTTCAAACTCATCATCATGAGTCTGTCCACCTTCCACTTCTAGCCCCCAGTGTCAATGGACGCCTAGACATCGGGATCACCCTCATCGGTCCACGCCACCAACCCACACTGCAGTATGGTGCCTCCACCATCTCCATCCTCTATGGCGGCGCGTGCTTCACCACCACGCAGATCGATGTCGGCGGGCAGCCGGCGACCTCGTGTCGCCCGCTCCACCTCCTGACTAGGACATCTTGGAGCTTTTGCACCACACGGGGCTATCCTCTCCGAGGACGCACGTCGGCACACGGAGCAGGACGCCACCGTGGAGATTGAAGGGAGGCCGCCATGCTGCTATGGTCATGCCTCTTTGCATCGACAACCACATCGTCGTCGACCCCGTATTCCTCGAGGTCGTCGAGTAGGACAACTGCTTCGAGGCGCGAGGTCAGAGAAGGAACAAGAAGATTTGATAAATATCAGGGAAGGAGAGTGAACAAGTCTAATGGATCCCACCTACATGTAGCCTTTAATCCTGTCCGTCCATGTCTATTTGGGCCGATTTTGAGCTTTTCACAAATGCTTCAAAAAAATTGAAATAAATATGTGCATGTAGCTAACTGCACACTACACATCTGCAAATTTTGAATAAAAAATTACTTGTATTTTTGGAGTAGAAAAAAGAGAAATTTGACAAATTCCATATGTTGTATCTTACTGTATATCTCAGATCTGAAATTTTCTCTTTTTCGATGAGCTCAATATATAAAGTATTTTTACATGATTTCTGGCACACTCGTATTGTATATCATTATCTACATGTTGGTATTTTTTGTACTTTTTGGATCTTAAAATTCATAATTTTGAAAGTTTGAAATAAATATAAAAAGAACAGCATAGGCCCACAGTCAGCCACAACGCGTGTGACAGATGGCCTCACAGCAGCTGCATGTTACCAAGCTCAAGCTTATAGATAATATTCGGAATAAATGAAAAATGTGAACGTGGGTATCGGACTACTTTTGGTTCGATCTCCATGCAAACTTAATCGGTAGATCTATCGGGGAGCGTAGCACCCGAGAGCCAAACGTCCGTTCGGGTTAAGTTTACCGATGAGGAGGATGCATGTGGATGAAAATGGCATTGAGAAGGAGAAGGACGGTTCTCCCTGGATCAGCCTATGGGTATAAAGGCACATGGCCCATACCTAAAGCGGCGAGCTGCCCCCTTCTACATCATCCTTTCAAGAAGAAGAAGAAAAAGAAGAAGAAGAAGAAGAGTACCATTTTGCTACGAAACGGTGTTGCACTGTGTGATTTTGAAACGTGGAATATCAGTTTAAGTTGGTGAGGAAGTGAACCTTAGTTTACATGCGCACTCATAGGTGAAAATAGAGAGAAAAGAATAAATATAAGCGTGGGCAATTTAGAGGATATGAAAAAGCGTAGAGCTCCTAGGCTTCTAAAATTGGTTTCGGAGGGTCATTGGGATATGCCAGAGTTACCCTCAATTTTACAACAACCCTAGGATTGATTTTAAGTAGGCGTAATTTTTTTTAAAGTTCCCACGGTTATGGAACCACATCTCTTATAGTTGCACATTGAACGACGAGAGCGGTTAACTTTTGTTCGTTTTTGGGAAGAACCTCATTTAGGGATTGATCCAGCTCAAACTATCATCTTCTTTCTCCGAATTTCCATTCGTTTATTCTTCATAAGCATTATAAATTTTACATTCATTTTTTCTTCATTTATTCTCCGAATTTCCATTCATTTATTCTTCATAAGTGCGGCAATTTAGAGGATATGAAAAGGCATAGAGCTCCTAGGCTTCTAAAATTGGTTTCAGGGGGTCACTGAGATATGCCAGAGTTTTTCTCAATTTTACAACAATCCTAGGATTGATTTTAAGTAGGCGTAATATTTTTAAAAGTTCCCACGGTTATGGAACCACATCTCTTATAATCCCACATTAGCTAATAGCAACCTTATCCCTTCCCCCCGTTTCTTCTCCCCTCACCTCTTGAGAGTCCGCCGCCCTGTGCCGGCCAGATCCGACGCCCGCTCCGCCGGATTAGCCGGCTGGAGTTGGGATCAGAGTGGCGCCGGTGCTAGCTCTAGGATTAGTAGTTTTAGGGCGTGGCTTCATGCCGGTATTTGGCGTTTTGCCGGGAGTAGGAGAGGACCTCGTCTGTCCGTGCTCCTTCCGTGTCTTCTGGTGGTGTTCCTCCTTCTACTCTGGCGGCCGGAGTTGTTGGTGGAGGGCTGCCATGGTGGCTCCAAGAATAAGGATTTGAGCCTCCTTCCTCTTGCGGTGCCTCCTCTATTTCCCCCTCCCATGTTGGCCGGCCGTGGCGGCGAGGGACGGAGGTGTGAGAACAAGGTGGGGTGTCGGTGGGGAGGAGGCTGGGAAGCTTCCCCTGCGGCGGTGCTCGGGCGCGGCGCCGGCGGGGAGTCGTTGTGCTTATGTGTCCTGCCTCCATGGAGGAGGAAGACAAGGAATGTTTCAGCGACGAGCCTCCCCTGGAATAAGCTCCGGTCTGCTTCCGGCCTTACTCACGGTGAAGTGGTGCTGTTCTCCTTTCTCTCGGCCGGCCGTGGCGGCGAGGGAGAGGGTGGAGACCTTGCTGTTGTCGCTGATTGGGTTAGACACGCGCGGTATGGGGTCGTCAGCTCGAGGTTCCCCTTGAGTGTCACCTCGCCGGCAAGAGGGCCGGTGCTATCTGCTCTCTAGGGTGTAATGGAGAGCTATGTCTCGGAAGCTACGAAGAAGCAATGAAGTTGGGAAGCAATATTCTTAAGCACCACCTCGGTGGCGGGTGATAGTCGTCCGACATCCAAGGCTAGAACATGGCCTATCTTGAAGCCGACGAAGGGTCCCGACATTTATCAAACCTCCTTGGTGAGACCCTCTTGAGGTCGGCGGCCGCATTTCTCGTCTGCACAGAAGCAAGTGGTCTTGTCCCCGCTTCCGGGTTTGACGACGGTGAGCCTGACTTCTGGCTCGGCGGTGGAGAAAGAGAAGGACTGGATTGTTATCTTCTACCTTTCAGTGAGGTTTTTTCTGCTTTTTTTCAGGAAGCTATGTTTATTTTCATACTTTATAGGATCCTTTGTAACTAGTTGTACATCCACCGCTTGGATTTAATGAATGCTTTCAGTCCCTTCGGGGACCTCCTTATTCAAAAAATAATAATCCACATTGGACGACGAGCTCGGTTTCAGTACTTTTCTTCGTTTTCCATTAGAACCTCATTTTTTTCATAAATCATAATCCTACGGATTGATATAGCTCAAATTACCAGCTTCTTTCTCCGAATTTCCTTTCATTCATTTTACATAAGCATTATAAATTTTATTTACTCACTCTGTTTTAAAATAATTGATGTTGTTTTAGTGAACTTTAAAAAAAATATGATAGTTATTTTTGGAACGGAGAGAGTACTTAGAGAATCTCTAGCAGATACTGCATATCGTCCGACCTGTAAAATTTTGGGCCGATATGCGGTATCAGGGACAAAAACTAGCTTTTCCAGATACGTAAACGGGCAAATACCACAATGTTTGCGGTTTTTCGCATCGAGACCCATCCATCCCGCATATATCCGGTGCGGAGGGCCCTGGATGCGGGAAACCGCTTCCATTTTCCCCCACCGAAGCACACGAATAAACCCCACCGCCACAGATTCCGGCAACCTTCGGCACCGGCCGTCAAATCAGCACCACCCACCACCTCCCACCCACCCCTCCTAGCCATGGCCGACCAATCGGGCCGGAATATGGCCGGACGAGGCCGCGGTTCGCCGCGGCGCGGAGGGTGCTCCGGTGGCCGACCTCCTGCGTCGCCGCCAAGCGAGGAGCTGCCGGCGCCGGTCCGAGCATGCGCGCACTCGCGAACCCGGGTGACCTCCCCGACGTGGGTCGGGTTCGGGCCCGTCGTGCACGATGCGGAGGCGGGAAGCTCCCGCACGGGCGCGAGAGTTGGCCCGCGCCTCCGCGCGCCGTCACCGGTGGGGCGAGCGCCGCCTCCCGCTCCCGCGCCGGCTCTCGCTTGGTGGGGCCACATCTCTGACAACATCAGCTCGGAGGAGGAGGGGGACGCCGCGGTCCGTGAGGTGGAGTTTAACTCCCTCAGGCCCCTCGTCTCCGACGTGTGGGAGCGCGCAACGAGCGCCCGCGAGCAGCGGGAGTTCCGCCGCGTTTGTCGCCGCTCCGCACGCGAGCACCAGGCTCGGATGGGCTGCTTCATCATCGACTACTCCAACAACACCATCGACTTCGGCGAGGAGTAGGCGAGCGATGCCACCGTCATAGAAGCTCCGGTGAGTAGGTACCGTCGGCGGTAGTTAGGGTTAGACTGGATATAGGGCGCGGCATCCACTTTTTGTTGTAAATATATATCGATCTGTGATGATCGAAACCTCCTCCTATGCAGTTCTAGTTAGTGTATCTGTTCTGCGCTAAAAAAAATCCGGATTTGCTACTTCTCAGACGCCTGAGAACTTCTTAGGTCCCAGTCACCTCTTTCACCATTCGATATATCTCGTGATTCATGCAATATGTGAGTTATACATGAGTTGCAACTAGGGTGTAACTGAGAATTTAATGAGTTATAACCAGGTTACAACTGAGAATTATTATAATTATTTTAAGTTACAACTATGTTACAACTGAGAATTAACACAAATAGTAAGATGACATCAGCGACTTAGACATAAGAAGTTCTCAGAAGTCTGAGATCAGCACTCTAAAAAAAATCATAGTACAAACTTGTTTTGCAGTTCACCGCAAATCGTAATATGCGGTAAGCAGTTTTTGCAGTATGTGCCAGAGATGCTCTTAATATGAGCCAAAGAGACCCTAAATCCATGTGCAAATATGCTAGGTAGCACACTTTTGCATGCGTGGTTTCGTGCGGCCGTGCATGAATCGGATCGGTCAAATCAGACTACGTAAGACAAAGTACAATTCAGACTGTACAGCGAGCACGATAGCGTCGGGACTCAGCTAGCGGAGCTCACCATCTCACCTCATCTCCTTCTCCTATCCCATCCCAGCGATTTGGATTCCACGCACCAGCCAACACAGCCCGGACGCTAGCGCAAACGCGCCAGACAAAGACTCGGGCAAGTACGTCCTCGAGGCGATGGCGGCAACAACCGCGGTGCCGGCCGCTGGGTACGGCGCCAACGGCGTGTACCGCTCGCTGCGCCCCGCAGCGCCCATCCCGTCCGACCCGGGCCTCTCCGTCACGGACCTCCTCTTCCGCCGCGCCGACGCCTGCCCCTCCGCGCTCGCGCTCGTCGACGCCGCCACGGGCCGCGGCCTCACCTTCGCCGGCCTCCGCTCCGCCATCCGCGCCACCGCCGTCGCGCTCGCCTCCCGCGCGGGCATCCGCCCCGGCGACGCCGTCCTCCTCGTGGCCCCCAACTGCGTCCTCTACCCCGTCTGCGTCTTCGCCGCCGCCGCGCTCGGCGCCGTCGCCAGCACCGCCAACCCGCTCTACACCCCGCGGGAGATCGCCAAGCAGGCCGCCGACGCCCGCGTCAAGCTCCTCATCACGGTGCCCGAGCTCCTCCCCAAGGTCGCCGCCCTCGGCCTCCCCGTCATCCTCCTCGACCACAACCTCCCCGCGTCAACCACGCCCGCGCCTTCCGCCTCCGCCTCCAACGTCACGCTCTACTCCGACCTCCTCTCCGGCGCCGACGAGACGCAGTACCGCCGCCCGCCCACCAAGCAGGACGACACGGCCGCGCTGCTCTACTCGTCCGGCACCACGGGGGACAGCAAGGGGGTCATCCTCACGCACCGCAACTTCATCGCCGCCTCCACCATGGTCACCTCCGACCAGGACCAGCAAGGGGAGGGGCCCAACGTCTTCCTCTGCTTCCTCCCCATGTTCCACATCTTCGGCCTCTCAGTCATCACCTTCGGCCAGCTGCAGCGCGGCAACACCCTCGTCGTCATGTCGGGCTTCGCCATGGACGCCGTCATGAAGGCCGTGGAGCAGCACCGTGTCACGCACCTCTACTGCGTGCCCCCCGTCATGATCGCGCTCGCCAAGCAGGGCAGAGCAGGGAAGTACGACCTCGGCTCTCTGAAGCTCATCGGCTCTGGCGCCGCGCCGCTCGGCAAGGACGTCATGGAAGTCGTCGCCAGGAACTTCCCTGACGCTGAGATTGTTCAGGTAAATTCACCATCTTCAGTTTTTTAAATATACTAATGTAATTCTGGCCTTGCTCTACTGTTTTTATCTTCAGAATCTTCGGTTGTTTGGAAAGGACCACTTTTCAGAATCCTTTTGTTGTGCTTTTCTGGGGACTAGATCTTCCTTTTATTGTCGTTTCGCTTAAAAGTTGGATCATGTGATTAAGCAGTAGTATACAACTATAGCTACTACTCCTATATGAGAAGAATAGCTAAACTGTCCTGTCTAACTTGATTTTGGAGTTGGAAAGTGACATTTGGATGTGAGAGATTCCAATATTTTGTCCTGCTAATACAACTTGATTGATTAAGGCACAAGATTCTCCATGTCCCCGCCTGGACACACAGCACCTGTACTTCTGGAATCAGTTGTAATAGTTCAGTGCTGTCCCAACTTGTAAACTTTTATGTTACTAGCTCTGGCAGCTTTGCAGTCATCATAATATAGTTATGTCCTCACTATTTTCTTTTGTTTTTGATCGAGGTAGTATCAAGTTGGGAATAGAAATATATGTTGTCCCATGATAATAAAATATATGATCTACATGCAAGAAGTTTCCTCTTTTTCTAAATTGCATTGGCATTAGCAGTTTACCAATTTTGTGGTGGTAAGTGGTAACTGCATTAAACCTGATGCTAGCAATCTGTGTATCCAATTTCAAAACTAATCTAAAGCGTTTGCTGCGCAGCACGCCTTATAGGACCATGTAGTACTATGTATACTATGCCTATATCATCTCATATATGGTGCCTGTAAAGAAGCTTAAGTAGTGCATATCTCAGGTTGTATATTGTGTTGTGATGTACTGGCAGGGCTATGGTATGACCGAGACTTGTGGGATCATATCACTTGAATACACGGGAAAGGGACGGGCTCGTCAATTTGGGTCGACTGGAACACTTGTCACTGGAGTTGAAGCAAAAATTGTCGATGTAGAGACGCTAAAACATCTGCCACCAAATCAACTAGGAGAAATTTGTATTCGAGGACCACACATAATGAAAGGTATTATTTTAGTCATGGGCGTTGTGTTTTTATTTCTCTTCCCTGCCTTTTTAAGATAAAAAAAGAGAGTACTCCAAAGGTACATCATTTGTGGACTATTAACAAAGCATAAAAGCTCAGTGTAATTATACTTCATTGGAACTGTCGTGATTGATGATATTATATTTGCTTTTACGCGTTTATTGGCAATGCACAGTTTACCAAGGCCTAGTGTTTTTTCCCTCAAAAATGGGCTAGTGTTTTTTATATTTCTATTTCAGTAACAAGAAGCCCAGAATCTTTCAAATGTATTCTGTCTGAAAAGGATCATATGGCCAAAACTTATCCTAATTTGACTGGATTATGTTTGTAGGGTATTTCAACAATGTGCAAGCTACTGATTTCACAATAAGGCAAGGTTGGTTGCATACCGGTGATCTTGGATACTTTGATGACCAAGGCCAGCTTTTCGTTGTTGATAGACTTAAAGAGCTGATTAAGTACAAAGGTTTTCAGGTATTGGTTTTTGTAAATACATCTAGGTTATGCTAGTCATTGCTAGACCTTGTGAATGAGAAGCACTTACAAAAATCTTCTAGCCAGACCCTCTACTTAAGTTGGCACATTGATCATCGGATCTTTTCTACTACTTCTATTTTTTCTTTATGTAACCAGACATCACAGTGATGGGATATTTTTCTAAGCAACTTTAAAGACTTACAAATTAACCAATTTTGACCCATTGAGATTTTACCAAGATATTTCTACCTGTATAAGTTGGAAAACACGCCTAATAAAATGGTTTATTTTTTGACATTATTTGTCATATAAGTCAACATTTTTCTTGAGCATACCGTGACTTCCTTTTTTTGTAATTTCTTCATGTGCCAATTGGCCACTGATTGATAGATTGCGCCAACTGAGATTTAAGTTTCACTAGAAAGCCTTTTTTTATATTATCATTTCACCAAAGGTCTATTTGTCTTGACTTAAGCAACCATTTTACCAAAAGACTTATTTGTCTTGACTTAAGCATGGGCTCTCTTTTATTGTCTGAACTGAAGCCTTGTTGTGTAATTGTCCAATCTAACAATCATAAGAGGAACCCATCATTTTGCACCTGCCTTTTTCTTTTTTTGCTTAAGCAGTTAAACGACAGATCGCACTTTATCAACCTCTGATTTTATTCCCGTTTTTCTGGTAGATTGCACCTGCTGAGCTTGAAGGATTACTTCTATCTCATCCAGAGATTCTAGATGCTGTCGTTATCCCGTAAGTTGCACCTTGCAAAATTTTATTGTACGTAGCGGCTGTTGAGTACAACCTTTGGTCGGTTTGGACTTGTTCGCCAGCTTTTTCTTATCTCTTGACTTTTGGGGCTCTGCTTGTTTCAAGGTTTCCTGATGCTGAAGCTGGGGAAGTTCCTATTGCCTACGTCGTCCGTTCACCTTCAAGTTCATTGACCGAGGTTGATGTCCAGAAATTCATTGGAAATCAGGTGAGCCTGGCTTCAAACCTTGCTAAAATCTGCTTAAACTCCAGAACACAAAGTAGCAGAGCAGTTTTGTGTGCAAATACCATCGCCACTAGCATGAAACATACCCCCAATATGCTCTGTTCCTCAACTGCATACCAGGAGCCATGCTAATGCACTTCTGAACTTATATTACGTTTGTTTCAGGTCGCGTACTACAAAAGGTTGAAGAGGGTTACCTTTGTGCAGAGCGTACCAAAGTCGGCTTCAGGCAAGATTTTGAGAAGAGAGCTCATCGCCAAAGTCAGGGCATCCAAGCTGTAGCAAATCAACTTATTTCTATTCCATAGCAATTCTTGCTGTTTAATTTAAAGAAAAACTAAAGAAATGTGCTATGTTTAGAGGAGGTTTTACAAACTCCTGGGCCGGAGCTTCTGCTTTTGTGCACCTTGTGTGATGCGACCGGAGTGTCCATCTCAACAATGTACTCCCTCCGTCCCAAAATAAGTGACGTGAGTTTGTCTAGATTCGCATGTATCTAGACATGTTTTAGTAGATACATGCAAATTTAGACAAACCTAAATCACTTATTTTGGGACGGAGGGAGTACATAAGATTGTATGCGACAGAAACCACTGTTTGGCAAATGTACCAGCGTGTGCTATATACTATCTATACAAGGAATGAATAGGATGAATATGAATGGGCAATGACTTGATATTCTACATCTATCTATACAAAAAATAATAATCTGTGGTAGTACCATACCTATATCGATCAATAGATTCCAGAGCAATCCTTGTGGCAAAATTTAAGAAAACTTCACGAATTCGCAACGTTTATAGGAGGTTTACAAATTCCTGGCTTGGAGCTTTCGCTTTTGTGCACCGTTTGTGTGACAGAAACCATTTTTTAAACTGTAAGTGTGACAGAAACCATTGTTTAGCAAATGTACCAGTCTGTACTATACTATCTGCGAGGATCTAAATTCGGAATGCAGAAAATTATTATGAATTGGGTAATGGCTACGCGTATTTTATATCTATCTATACAAAAAAATGCACATATTCTAGTTCACTCGATTGATACAACTGGTGCCACCGCACCCGTGCGTTGCAAATTTTTTCCTGCACATCATACAGAAACCGTCCTCTTTAGAGGTCCTAGAACCTGCCTATTGAGTCATCTACCACAGAAAGTCTCGTGATGATCCTTGTTCGTCATTCAGCCTCAGACTCATATCCATAAAGATATCACACATACAGCTATACTCAATTCGATCGAATTGTTTGATTTTAAAGGAGATCTTCTATAAATTCGCTCAGAATGATAGGCTTAACATACACACGTGACCAGAAAAACCATATATAAGACTGTCCTTGGCAAAATTTTGCTTCTACCCGTCAGTTCAATATGGAAAATAACTTTACTATTATCTAAAAGTAATCAAGTTATAAATGATTGAACAAACCAAGAAATAACCCCTTATGTGCCAAAAGGACCATATATAAATGTTCGTCACTCAAAATGGTATCTTCTTGGAAAAAAGAGTTTCTCGGCCAAAAAGGACATTGAGAAAAAAAATCAAAATGAGTGCGTGAAGGAGATTGTAACCAGAACTCACCATAGGGTTATGTAGCAGGCCCAAACATCACCAACCGGTTGCTTGCAGCTTCCAACGCATCACTAAAACAAATATTGTCGATCGCTGCCGCCTGCGGCTACGCCTCCAGATCGACGGTATCCTCATTCTCGTGCGCGTCATGCTTGCCCATCGTCGATGCCGCTGCCGATCCCAATCCTGATGTCGCTATCGTTGTAGCTTCTTCTGCCGCCGCTGCCTCCAACACCGCCTTCACTTGGCACTTTCTTGTAGGATCATGTCGCAGTAGTACATGTGCGCCGCCAACACCTGGGGATCACTGTAGTACCTCTCAATGTGGAAGTAGGGTATCGATCCGCAGGAGCAAGAAGGAAAAACTATCTATTCTCTACAACTAAAGTGTCACAAGTTTTAATTGTGAGCTAAACAAGTTATTGTAACAAGGAGGTTGATTAAAATTCTTGGTAGTGGAATGCAGCAAAACAGTAATGTGAAAGTATCCCAATCATGGTATCCCCCACACCCTCCCAGTAAAAATGACATCTGGTTTTGTCCATGGCTCTATGGGTACCATCATACAACATGTTAAGGCACATAGCAAACGTAGGGAGGCTAGACAGGCATGAGTTGGTTAGAATCAACGTCGACGCCGCTGCCAAAAACTTTCCTTGCCACAGATCAACATGATGCCCCACTTTCTCAGTTAAGAACTCCCAGTCCTTAAGTGAGAGCCGCTTGTCCGAGACCGAAAACCCCAGGTATTTGATAGGGAAAGAGGAAAGTTTGCAGTTAAGGAGATTAGCAACCCTGATCCTCTCCCTGTCGTTGGCCCCTAGGACAACGACCTCGCTTTTATTAAAGTTAATTTTGAGACCCGACATGTTCTCAAAACAAAGCAGGATGAATTTGATGTTGGCAATCGTGATGTTATCTTGATCAAACATGAGCACCGTATCAATGACATACTGCAAATGTGAGACCCCGAAGGGAATAAGGTGGGGAATCATCCCTTTGATGTGCCTAGCCTACCGTGCTCTCTCCAAGATCATGGCCAGGGAATTAGCCATGAAGTCAAAGAGCAGAGGGGAAAGAGGATCTCCCTGCCTCACTCCCCTCTCATTCTTGAAGTAAGAACCAATCTCACCATTAATATTGATGGTCCTATGTCCTCCCGAGACCAATTGTATAACCCTATGAACCACCACTGGTTCAAACCCTTTCTAAAGAAGCATCGACCGCAGGAAATCCCAATTAACTCGGTCGTATGACTTTTCGAAATCCACTTCTAAGAACACACCCTTGTGATCTTTGGTTTTAACCTCGCGGATAATCTCCTGGAGTGCCAGCACACCCTCATGGAGGCCCCTGCCCTTGATGAACACGGTTTGGCAACAATCAATTGTCTTATCCGCAATAGGAGATAAGCGCATCACATAGACCTTAGCAACAAATTTGAATATGACGTTAATAAGAGCAATGGGCCTAAATAGTTTAATGGAATCTGCTCCAACTACCTTAGGGATCAAAGTTAGCACACCACAGGAGTTTAGGATGTCAAGAATCATAGCCTGAATGGTATCCCAGAATAACTTGAAGTAAGCCACGGGAAACCCATCCAAGCTCAGCGCTGAGTTGCCCTTCATGTCTGACAGGATCGCCTCTAGTTCCTACATTGTGAAGGTAACATCAAGTGCATCGTTCTCCTCCCTAGAGAGTTGCATGTCAGTAGGCCAAAGACCAGGGACCAGCTCCCAGCTAGACTCCTCACCTTTGGAGCCCATCAGGTCCTGGTAGAACTGGTAGATATGAGATTGCAAACCTCTCTGATCCAAGATCCGTGGATAGGGAAGTGATGGCGCATTTCCTTCGCCTGTCGTTGGCGATCACGTGGAAGTATGCGGTGTTGGCATCCCCTTTCAGCACCTAGTTAATGCGCCCACGCTGCCTCCAATATTCTTCATCAGCCTTCGACAACTCCATTAACGTGTCCTCCAGATGGTATCTCCATGTCCATCCCTCTTCATCGAGTCCCGATGCGTCGGCCAGATTGTCAAGGGTCTTTATATGGCCTAGGATAGCTGCCCTAGCATCCTTGCGTTCCTTCCCTAGGTTCACCGCCCACCCTCGAATAAATTGCCTAGTTTCTTTAGCCCACATCTGCCAGAAATCAATGGCATCCTGCAGGCATCCTCCTTGCACGGCTAAGCACAAAAGTTTGTCTCTAGTCATGGCTTGAAGCCCGTCACCCCCTCCCACCAGGATTGGTAGAAGAATCGGCTGGACCTACAAATCCTATCCTCCCCCAAGGATAGGATAAGAGGGGTATGGTTGGAACCAATCCTCGTCTCAACCGATATGAGATTGCAACCTCTCTGATCCGAGATATGAGATTGCCACAAAAGGCTCACCCTATTCTACCGTGAGCTCACCACAAAGGCCTACTCATGATCCACTATGGGACACTTGAGGGCGGTCACGGAACCCGTACAAGGCTTGGGGAAATCTCCACAACTCAATTGGAGGGCTCCCAAAAAACGCCACAAAGGCTCCACAATGCCACAACATGACACAAGCTTGGGGAATCTCCGTAACTCAATTGGAGCCCCAAAGAACACACCACAACTCCACACAACCATCTAGGGTTCCAAGAACCCAAGAGAAACAAGCCCAAGAGCTTGAACTCGCCGAATCTCCGAGGAGAACTCAAACCTATGCACCAGATGCAAGAGGCAAGTCCTTCACTCTCAAATTCCACCAAAGCTACAAAAGCTATTGGGGGAATAAGAGAGGAAGAACACAAGAGGAGAACACAAAACTCTCCAAGATCTAGATCCCAAAGATTCCTTCACAAGGAAGGGATTTGGTTTGGTGGGGTTGCAGATCTAGATCTCCTCTCTCAAATCCCTTAAAAAGATGCAAGAATAATAGGAGGGGGAAGGGGAGAGGGCAAGCTCTTCAAGGTAAACAATGGAGGAGAGAGAGAGAGAAATGGACCAAAAGAACTAATGCCCATGAAGGGGAAGAGGAGCCCCATTTAAAGGGCTCCTAGATCTGCCCGTTATGCATAGATACGTGAACGGCTGGTAGTACCAGTGGGGAAGTGGTACTACTGGTGGCACCCAACCAACGGTCACAGACAGTGGTGCGAGAGAGAAAAACGAGCCTAGCCGGTACTACCGCCAGAAGTTCCGGCCCAAGTTCCGACAAATATGACACCTCAAAACAGAAGTATACTGAATCGAATTCGAGTGCCGACAAAACTTGGATCAGAACTAGCGGAGGAAATACTGGGTCGTGAGGTCCCTGATCGGAACTACCGGCGCCTAGCGGTAGTACCGCTCAAGGGAGGTGGCCAGGTAGTGCTGGCCAGAAATTCCTATTAGGGATGACCGAAACTTCTGACTGGTACTACCAGACCAACTTCCGGTGTTAATTCTGTCAAATAAAGCACTCTCAAACAGAGAGTTATGGAACGTGAGCAAAATTTTAACCAGAACTACAACCAGATCAGCCTCGCAGAAAACTGCGGGCAGAACTACCGACGGCTCGCTGGTACTTCCGCCCAAGGAAACTTCAGAACCAAAACTACAATAACTGTCGCATCCGAACTCCAAATGAGATGAAACCAATTTTGTTCGAAATATTGGGTATCACCAAGGGAGAAAATACCATGAATATATGATACCTTCGATCCGGATTATGGATGTAGTATAGCTTCTTTTTCCCTAGTAGACCTAGGTTATCGAATCCTCAGGAAGCAGATGCGTAGTGAAGTTACTTTAACGGACCTTCGGGAGTTTTGGAAATCCTTTTGTGTTTTTACCGGACCAATAGTTTGCGTATTTTTTTTGTTGCCGATGATGGAGAGAGAGGGCCTAGGGCGTTCGGTTTCACCTGTAGCTGTGCAAAACATCTGACGAGAATAAAAGATAGAAATAAAGTATGCATGTAATTGTTAGAGCAAGATAAATTATATGTGGACAGTGCATCCATAATTTCTATTGCCTCCACAACCTCTTATAGCAATAACCTACTAGTCTCATCCATAGAAGAATGAAAACTAATGATATGCATAGTGATGTCACCATTAATCCCAAATAAATCCCTCACATACAGCCGTACTACCCCTTCTATCACTAGGGTTCCCAACCTGCAGATCAATCATTACTCATACTCCCTATACCTGGCTCAACCCTCAGGGTCTTGGGTACCTGACAAGTCCTTGGATTAAGGAAAGAGAGGATACAATAATCATTATGTCATACAAACTAATACATGATCCCATCTATGATAAATAACATGCGCAAATGCTACATGGCTAGGCCGAAGCCCTTAGCCCAAGGAGAATTACTCACACATAAAGATGAGATCAACAATCACAAACATTGTAATGAAAATCATAGGATTGATAGAAATAGTCTTAAAATGTCGCCAATTGAAGAAGAGATCTACTATTACAAGTGGTGGAATATGGCTATGGAGATGGAGAAGGGTTTTGAGATCTGGAGGCAGCTGGTGATCTGGGGCAGAGACTTTTTGGCGAGGCTAGCTTTGTCGAGAGAGGTTTTCTTGTTGCCCGAGGCTTCTTTATATAGGGGTCCCTTCACGAAAGTTGTTCTATTTTACCTAACGGTGGCAGCGCCAACTATACGACCGGAACTATACGGTCGGAATTTTGCTCCGGTTGTATAATTGGTCGTTATAGCGTCTGCCTCCGCTTCACGACTCCTGGTTTCTTATGGTTGTTGAAAATCTCGTATCTTTGACTTTAATATAGTTATTACCATCTTCAAACGACATTATCTGCACAGGAAAAATATAAAAAGAAAGGATTGCATACCCCTTTAAATATTAGGCATTAGTGGTAGGCTTTAGAGAGATATTTCATCAAAAATATGAATAATATCCAGTTTAAATGTGGACGTGGATGGCTATATTTCAGAGCCATCAACCTATCCAAGCTTAAACTTGATCATCCCCGAGCAAGAAAACCAAAATCAAAAAGGAACTCAGCATTTAAACTAAAATAACGAGATGGTGATCTTACTCATGATTAGTAGTCTCATGTTTCCTCCACTTCATAAATCTGAAAACTTCAACATAGATAGAGTAATGGAAAGCATATCATACGGGTTTTATGAATCCTTATAGTGCATCAAAACTATTGTTAACATGGATGATTCAAATGAGTAAACTTTATTCCATGTCATGTAATCAACTCATATGCTTGCCTTTGAACAATAAAGTATAATCATGTAAATTGAGAGTGTGAGAGTTGTCATGAAAAGCATATACACTAGAGTATCTCAATTCTCCCACATCAATAAATCAAGACTTTTCAAGCACTACTTTTCTATTCATTGTCCTTCAAGAATTTAAGTTCTTGAGTAATTGAGAGCATGCCAAAGATTTTTATTAGTTTATCGGGTTGTGATGGACACTCGTGGCATCACTAAGGTTTTTGTTCCTTTTGCATAATGGTTACTCATAACAGCCAGAGGAGTGATTCCATCATGACTATAGCTACCCGGGAGTGCCAAGAATCTTACCCACTATAGCATTGCTGCTACAAGTGTTTAATCAACTCACAGCCGAAATCTAGGAGTTTCCTCCATGAAGATCATTCGTAGGCCATCGGAGTTGTTGGCATCTCATGAAGTTTGACACACATAAAGCTATATCATTCTTATGATTAACAAGTCAAACTTTGGCATGCTCACAAAAATCGCTAAACATTAATTCAATCGAACAAATCTTTTTAAAGAGAGTTATCAAGTCAATCAACATTTTCAGTGGTGTTGAGTGTCTCTAGAAATAAGCCTTCAAGACTAAGCACTACAACACCCAAGCCTTCAATTGTGAGACTTTTTCTTATTACAATTGTTTAGCAATTTTTAGTCAAGACTTGGTTAATTACGAGAGCTGGAACAAAACGTACCCAACTAAATACCCATGCAAACAATTTTTTACTGCAATACAAAGACTCACTCCACCAATATAATATCTCAACATTTACTACTAACTAGCATGGGTTTCTCAAACTTCAAAAGTGGGGAGTCATAAGGCATACATCTCATATTTGGTTCCACTTCTCTCTTCCTTTTTTATTTGCTTCTTGGAAACTTGAAGTCGATCACTCTCCTGCACATACATGAAAACCTCGAGGTGGAAAGAAAAAAAATAGGGGAAATAAGGAAAAATGGAGAAATCTTTTTTTGGTTTTTTAAGAGAGGGAGTTTAAAGAATAGAAAATTGGCAGCAAAGCTCGGCTAGAAAATCTCGAAAGCAAAATAGAAAGAACTAAAAATAAAGTGTTGGGGAAACCAACACGAGTGTTTATAAACTCGAATTAAAAACACAACCTCGAAATAAATAAAAGCGAACGAACGCCAAATAAAGATACATGAGGAAACTTCCCCAAGCTTAGGCGTTTACAAGCCCTTCAAATCATTGTGGCGGCGGGAAAAAGTCATTACTCTAGTTCGCGAATTGACTTGAGAGGTTATTAGATGTTTCTCGGAGGTTCAAAGAGAGGCTATGCATTCTCTCCATAGTCCCTCCAAGTCCATGGAAGTCTTGGTATGTAGCGAACCGGGTTTGTGTCTGCTCCTCTCGATTAGGAACTTCTTGCTCCTCCTCTTAGTCCTCATCCTCCTCCAGGATCTCCTCCTTGGGTTGGTGTTTCTCAACCTGCAAGTCATATAGCAAACGTCCTTCCTTGATAGAGAAAAGACCATTAGGCATAGGAGCGGGGTAGAGACGCCCAACTCCAGCAATATGCAGGTAATAAACACCACCTCTCCTAGTGAGAATTCCACAAGCTTTTAAAGTAGAGAAACCAACACGTCGCTCACCTAGCATGGGTTGCAACTCACCTAGGTCGATGCCTAGGGCAAGCACGGTGATGATGCCTCCACCTGTGATTGGTCCTTGGCTTTGGGAGGCTTGGTGCTCCAGGTAGCACACAAGGATGGCGCCCAAGTTGAGTGACAAGCCGCATTTGATGTAAGAAACCTTTGCAAGGACTAAGTTGTCCTCCTCGTTGAGTCTCGTGAACTCATTACGTTCCTGCAAGGTGTTAGCAATAACATAGAACAAATAGCGAATTGCAGGATGTTGAATATTCTTCCCCTTGTTTACTCTAGTAGTAAAACTCATTCCATTGTAATATTGTTTAGAGAAAGGGTCTAAGCCAGTAAAGGATGTGCTTAAGGCATTATCATCATTGTTTGGCAAATTTAAACATGTGCACCATTCATCTAATGTTAAAGTGTAGTTGTTGTTCATAAGTTAGAAAGAAATAGTGTCCTCTCCTTGCCATTGTCTAATGGTGCTTTGCAACGAACTTAGAAATTCAATAGTTAAGCGGCGATAAGTAGGCGCATATTTGTATACAAAGTTTTGCAGGCCAGCTCTATTGCAAAGTAAATTGAAGGCATCAAAAATACCGAGTTGGTTCAATATAATGGGGGCAGGCCCACTTGGTGGCCTTCACTTCGCGGTTCTTGATCTTGTCGAAGCACTCACGTTGGAGCTCATTCCTGAACCGTATCCCCATGCGTTCTTGAGCGACAGCCCGAGAAGCGCTAGCGGTGGCACGAGCACGAGTTTGGATCCTTGTGTTCATCATCTGAAACATTGAAGAAAGACAAAATAAAACGTTTTGATCCAACAACAGTAAGTACAACATATTCCTCATCATAGCACACTAAAGAATCTCCTCAAAATAATAATCTAGGCAAGAGAATCATGGCAATTGGTTCATAGTAGGTCTCACCCTAGATTGATAATGACAATAGATCGAAGATGAATTTGCAAAACATAATTGGAGGATCGGAGGAGAAACATACCATAGATCACTTGTGTGTGAGGAAATAGAACAAAATTGAGTAGAGATGATGATCTCTTGAGGTTTTGAGAGAGTTTGGAGGTATAAGAGAGAAAAAGGATTGAAGTTTTGGAGTTGGAGGTACCTTTCCATGCGTTTTTGTGGTCGGATGCAACTATACGGCCAGTGTTGGAGATATGCCCAAGAGGCAATAATAAAAGTGGTTATTATTATATATTTGTGTTTATGATGAATGTTTGCATCCCATGCTATAATTGTATTATAAGGAAATACTAATACATGTGTGTTTTGTAAACATAAAAGAGTCCCTAGTAAGCCTCTTGTTGAACTAGCTTGTTGATTAATTGATGATCATGGTTTCCTGATCATGGACATTGGATGTCATTAATAACAAGGTTATATCATTAGGAGAATGATGTGATGGACACACACACCCATAGTAAGTGTAGCATAAGATCAAGTCATTAAGTTTGTATTGCTACAAGCTTTCAAATGCATAGTAACCTAATCCTTCGACCATGAGGTTATGTTAATCACCATCACCGGATGGGTACTTTGATGACATCAAACACCGCTTCATAACTGGGTGGTTATAAAGGTGTCATTGGGTATTCTGAAAGTATGTGTTGAAGCGCATGGACCAAGATTGGGATTTGTCCATCCATATGATGGATAGATATGCTCTAGGCCCTCTCGGTGGAATGTCATCTAGTTAGCTTGCAAGCATGTGACTAGGTCACAAGGGATGACATAACATGGAACGAGTAAAGAGTACTTATCAGTAACGAGGTAGAACTAGGTATGGAGATACCGACGATCAAACCTCGGATAAGTAGAGTATCGCGTGACAAAGGGAATTGGTTTCGTATGTTAATGGTTCTATCGATCACGAAGTCATCGTTGAGTATGTGGGAGCCGTTATGGATCTCTAGATCCTGCTGATGGTTATTGATCGGAGAGGTGTCTCCATCATGTCTACATATTCACGAACCGTAGGGTGACACACTTAAGGTTCGAAGTTGTTTTAAGTAGATATGGAATGTGCGTTGGAGACCGAATGTTGTTCAGAGTCTTTGATTGGATCCGGGACATCACGAGGAGATCCGGAATTGTCCGGGGAATAAGATTCATATAATGGGGATCATTTTCTAAGTTAGGAAATGTTCCGGAGTGTTTGTATGGGGATTCTAGAAGGTTTCGGAATGTTCCGGAAGGTTCTAGAAGATATTTTGGAGTTTACTTGAAAACCAAGATAGGATAAGGGAAAACTTAAAGGGTAAGTAAAGGAAACTTGGGGGGAAGGACTCTTCCCCCAAGCCTCCTTGTGCGCCGGCCCCAAGGGGTGGGCCTAGGGGTGGGAACCCTAGGCCGCACCCCTCCCTCTATATATAGAGGGGTGGAGGCGCCACCCCCCTTTGCCCCCTCCCCACTCCAAACCCTAGCCGCCTCTCTCCTCCTCCTTCCATCTGCTCTAGCTTAGGCGAAGCCCTGCAGAATTCTCTACTCCACCACAACCACCACGCCGTCGTGCTGCTGGGATTCCGTGGAGAGATCTACTACCTCCGCTGCTCGCCGGAACAGGGAGAGGAAGGTCTGCTTCGACTCCGCACATGTGACCGACTATGGAAGCGCTGCCGGAACGCGGCGCCGGAAGGATCATCTACTCGATCTTGAGATCGGCAAGTGATCGTCTACATCAACCACGAGATCCGATCTCGCACAAGGCTTTCGGATCTACAAGGGTTAGTACAGATCTATCTCGTTGCACATGTCTAATAGATTAGATCTTGGCTTTTATCTAGATTAGATCTGGGTTTTGTTCGTTCTTGCGGTAGAATTTTTTTGTTTTCCATGCTACGAACCCATCAGTGGTATCAGAGCCTTGTCTATGCGTAGATCTGTTGCACGAGTAGAACACAATGGTTTTGTGGGCGTTGGTGCTCGTGCCATCTTTTGCTTTGTGTACTTTGCATCTTGCGGTATGGTGGGATGAAGCGGCTCGGGCTAACCTTACATGTCATCACACATGAGACTTACTCCACGCTTGACGTGTAACTTGCTTTGCACAAGTGGCTTTGCGGGTGTCTGTCTCTCCCATCATAGTATAGATCCAATTTACAATTTGTACTTGATAGCACTTGTATCAACATTGTGGTTCAGTTTCGTAGGTAAGATCCGTTCTTATTCGAAAGCCCCAAACCACGTAAAACATGCAAAGAAAATTAGAGGCGTCTAACTTGTTTTTGCAGGGGTTCTGTGATGTGATATGGCCATCATGTGATTGTGATTATATTTGATGTATGCAATGATCCTTGTTGTAATATGGCAACCGGCAGGAGCCTAATGGTTGTCTTTAATTCTGTTAAGACCCGCGTGTCTATTCATCTTGTAATAGATTTATTCCAAGTAGTTGTAATAGTTGCTAGTGATGATGGACAACCATGAAGCGGGCGCCAATCGACCTTGACGCAATGTGGTGATGATGGAGATCATGTCCGTGCTTTGGAGATGGAGATCAAAGGCATAAGAAGAAAGGGCCATATCATATCACACTAATTATGAATTGCCTGATGTTAATCCTTTATGCATCTTGTATTGCTTAGATCGCGACGGTAGCATTATAAGATGATCCTCTCACTAAATATCAAGTAATAAAGTGTTCGTCCTTAGTTGGCACCGCTGCTAAGACTCGCTGCTTCAAGCATCTCGTGATGATCGGATGTGATAGATTCTACGTGTGCATACAACGGGTGCAAGCCAGATTTACATGCGGAAACTAAGTTTAATCATGACGACCCTAGCATGTACAGACATGGTCTCCGAACACGTAATACCGAAAGCTAGAGCACGAGTCATATAAATGAAATGATGAACATGGAGATTGTTCACGATGCGATGAAACTACATCTTCTCGTGAAGATCGGACTTGGTGTAGTGGACTTGGTTCGTGTAATCACTAAGACAATGTGAGGGATGTTGTTTTGAGTGGGAGTTCACCTAGTTAATTTAAGAATTAAAATTGAACTTAATTTATCATAAACTTAGTCTAAACTACTTGCAAATTTGTTGTAGATTATGGCGAACCTCTCCATCAATTTCAATGCGTTCCTAGAGAAAGAAAAGCTTAAGAACAATGGAAGCAACTTCACGGACTGGCTCCGTGGTCTGAAGATTGTCCTCGTGGCTGGTCGGTTGACCTATGTGCTCAAGCACCGCTAGGTGACCCACCTGCAGAAGATGCCACCGATGACGTAAAGAATGTTTACGCCACTCGGAAAAATCATTACTCCACAGTTTAGTGTGCCATCCTGTACGGTTTAGAAACGGAGCTTCAGAAGCGCTTTGAGCACCACGACCCGTTCGAGATCATTAAGGAGCTCAAGCTCATTTTTGAGACTCACGCGACCGTGGAGAGCTATGAGGCCTCCGAAAAGTTCTTTAACTGTAAGATGGAAGAGGGTAGCTCCGTTAGCGAGCATGTGGTCACCATGTCTGGGCACGCAAACAAGCTCCAAGAGTTGGGGATAACGATTCCTAATGAGTTAGGGATTCACCGTGTCCTCCAATCACTGCCACCGAGTTATAAGAACTTTGTGATGAACTACAATATGCACCTTTGCATAAATAAGACGTTGCTGAACTATCGTCCATGCTGGAATCTGCTGAAGTGGAGATCAAGAAGGAGCACCAAGTGTTGATGGTCAATAAGACCACCAATTTCAAGAAACAGGGCAAGCCTAAGAACAAGGGCAACTTCAAGAAGGACGGCAAGAAAGCTGCCGCACCTGCTAAGAAGCCCAAGGCTGGTCCTAAGCCTGAAACTGAATGCTTCTACTGCAAGGGTGCTGGTCATCGAAGCGTAATCGCCCCAAGTACTGCAGATCAAGAACGGCAACATCAAGAAGAAAGGTATATTCGATATACATGTTATTGATGTGTATCTTACTAGTAATCGTAGTAGTGCCTGGGTATTTGATACTGGTTCGGTTGCTCATATTTGTAACTCGAAACAGGAGCTGCGGAATAAACGAAGACTGGCGAGAGACGAGGTGACGATGCGCGTTGGAAATGGCTCCAAGGTTGATGTGATCGCCGTTGGCACGCTCCCTCTACATCTACCTTCGGGATTAGTTTTAAATTTGAATAATTGTTATTTGGTGCCTGCGTTAAGCATGAACATTATATCTGGATCTTGTTTATTGTGAGACGGTTACTCTTTTAAGTTCGAGAATAAAGGTTGTTCGATTTATATGAGTAATATCTTTTATGGTAATGCACCTGAGATGAATGGTTTATTCTTACTGAATCTCGATAGTAGTGATACACATGTTCACAACATAGATGCTAAATGAACAAAATTGAATGATAATTCTATATACATGTGGCACTGTCGTCTTGGTCACATTTCAGTGAAGCGGATGAAGAAACTCCATTCTGATGAACTTCTTGAATCACTTGATTTTGAATCACTTGAAAGATGCGAAGCATGTCTAATGGGAAAAATGACTAAGACCCCATTCTCTAGAATAATGGAGCGAGCTACAGACTTATTGGAAATAATACATACCGATGTGTGCGGTCCAATGAGTGTAGCGTCGCGTGGTGGATATCATTATGTTCTCACTTTCACGGATGACTTAAGTATATATGGGTATGTCTACTTTATGAAACATAAGTCCAAAACTTTCGAGAAGTTTAAGGAATTTCAAAGTGAAGTGGAAAATCATCGTAACAAGAAGATTAAGTTTCGCGCTCATGGAGGTGAATATCTAAGTTATGAGTTTGGCATGCATTTAAAGAAATGTGGAATACTTTCGCAGTTGACACCGCCGGGAACACCACAGCGTAATGGTGTGTCCGAACGTCGTAATCGAACTCTCTTAGATATGGTTCGGTCTATGATGTCTCTTACAGATTTACCTCTATCATTTTGGGGCTATGCATTAGAGATAGCCGCATTCACTTTAAATAGGGCACCATCTAAATCCGTTGAAACGACACCGTACGAATTGTGGTTTGGAAAGAAACCTAAGTTGTCGTTCCTTAAAGTTTGGGGTTGCGAAGCGTATGTAAAGAAGTTACAACCTGATAAGCTTGAACCTAAAGCGGAGAAATGTGTCTTCATAGGATACCCTAAAGAAACAATTGGGTATACCTTCTATCATAGATCCGAAGGCAAAGTTTTCATTGCCAAGAATGGATCCTTTCTTGAGAAGGAGTTTCTCTCGAAGGAATTGACTGGAAGGAAAGTGGAACTCGACAAGGTTATTGAACCTTCTCTCGGAGTTGAGAGTAGCGCAGCACCGGAAGATGTTTTTGTGCTGCCTGCACTAATTGGAGAGGAAGCTCATGATGGTGATCATGAAACTTCGAACGAAGTTGCTGCTGAACCTTGCAGGTCAACGAGGGTTCGTACCACTCCTAATTGGTATGACCCTGCCTTGAACGTCATGTTGGTGGACAACACTGATGACCCTGCGACGTATGAAGAAGCTATGGTGAGCCCAGATTCCGACAAATGGCTAGAAGCCATGAAATCCGAAATGGGATCCATGTACGAAAACCAAGTATGGACTTTGGTGGACTTACCGGATGGCCGTAAGGCTGTCGAGAACAAATGGATCTTCAAAAGAAAAACAGATGCTGATGGTAATATTACTGTCTATAAAGCTCGACTTGTTGCGAAAGGGTTCCGACAAATTCAAGGATTTGACTATGATGAGACTTTCTCACTAGTAGCAAAGCTAAAGTCTGTGTGGATTTTGTTAGCAATAGCTGCATATTTCGATTATGAGATTTGGCAGATGGATGTCAAAACAGCGTTCCTTAATGGTGACATTGAGGAAGAGTTGTATATGGTACAACCCAAGGGTTTTGTCGATCCTAAAGATGCTGACAAGGTATGCAAACTTCAGCGCTCCATTTATGGACTGAAGCAAGCATCCCGGAGTTGGAATCAACGTTTTGATAAAGTAATCAAAAACTTTGGATTTATACAAACTTATGGAGAAGCTTGTATTTAAAAGAAAGTGAGTGGGAGCTCTGTAGCATTCCTAGTACTATATGTAGATGACATATTGTTGATTGGGAATGATATAGAACCTCTTAATAGTGTCAAAGCCTATTTGAATAATAGTTTTTCAATGAAGGATCTTGGCGAAGTGGCATATATTCTAGGCATCAAGATTTATAGAGATAGATCAAGACGCCTAATAGCGCTTTCACAAAGTACATACTTAGACAAAGTTCTAAAGAAGTTTAGAATGGAAGAGAGCAAGAAAGGGTTCGTGCCCATGTTGTCAGGTAAGACCTTGAGTAAGACTCAAAGTCGAGCTACGGCAGAAGATAGAGAGAAGATGAATAATATTCCCTATGCCTCAGCCATAGGTTCTATCATGTATGCCATGCTGTGTACAAGACCAGATATAGCACATGCTAGTAGATATCAAAGTGATCCTGGAATGGAGCACTGGACAACGGTCAAGAATATCCTAAAGTACCTGAATAGGACTAAGGATATGGTTCTTTCTTATGGAGGTGATGAACAGCTTGTTGTAAACAGTTACACTGATGCTAGTTGGAACACCGATCTAGATGACTCGAAGTCACAGTCTAGATACGTATTTATTTTGAATGGTGCTGCAGTGAGCTGGAGGAGTGCCAAGCAAAGCGTTGTGGCGAAATCTTCAATCAATCGAATACATAGTCGCTTGAGGCTGCACAAGAAGCCATATGGATGAAGGAGTTCATTACTGAACTTGGCGTGGTTCCTAGTGCGTTGGACCGATGGCCATCTACTGTGACAACAACAGGTGCCATAGCTAATGCACAGGAGCCAAGGTCACATAGCAAGCTGAAGCACATCAAGCTACGTTTCCATGCTATTTGCGAGTATGTCCGAGATGGTGACATAAATATTTGCAAAGTACACACTGATCTGAATGTGGCAGATCTGTTGACTAAACCTCTCCCTAGAGCAAAGCATGACCAACACCAGAACGCCATGGGTGTTAGGTATATTACCATGTAATCTAGATTATTGACTCTAGTATAAGTGGGAGACTGTTGGAGATATGCCCAAGAGGCAATAATAAAAGTTTTTATTATTATATCTTTGTGTTTATGATGAATGTTTGCATCCCATGCTATAATTGTATTATAAGGAAACACTAATACATGTGTGTTTTGTAAACATAAAAGAGTCCCTAGTAAGCCTCTTGTTGAACTAGCTTGTTGATTAATTGATGATCATGGTTTCCTGATCATGGACATTGGATGTCATTAATAACAAGGTTATATCATTAGGAGAATGATGTGATGGACACACACACCCATAGTAAGTGTAGCATAAGATCAAGTCATTAAGTTCGTATTACTACAAGCTTTCAAATTCATAGTAACCTAATCCTTCGACCATGAGGTTATGTTAATCACCATCACCGGATGGGTACTTTGATGACATCAAACACTGCTTCGTAACTAGGTGGTTATAAAGGTGTCATTGGGTATTCTGAAAGTATGTGTTGAAGCGCATGGACCAAGATTGGGATTTGTCCATCCATATGACGGATAGATATGCTCTGGGCCCTCTCGGTGGAATGTCATCTAGTTAGCTTGCAAGCATGTGACTAGGTCACAAGGGATGACATAACATGGAACGAGTAAAGAGTACTTATCAGTAACGAGGTAGAACTAGGTATGGAGATACCGACGATCAAACCTCGGATAAGTAGAGTATCGCGTGACAAAGGGAATTGGTTTCGTATGTTAATGGTTCTATCGATCACGAAGTCATCGTTGAGTATGTGGGAGCCGTTATGGATCTCTAGATCCCGCTGATGGTTATTGATCGGAGAGGTGTATCCATCATGTCTACATATTCACGAACCGTAGGGTGACACACTTAAGGTTCGAAGTTGTTTTAAGTAGATATGGAATGTGCGTTAGAGACCAAATGTTGTTCGGACTCTCTGATTGGATCCGGGACATCACGAGAAGATCCGAAATTGTCCGGGGAATAAGATTCATATAATGGGGATCATTTTCTAAGTTAGGAAAAGTTCCGGAGTGTTTGTATGAGGATTCTAGAAGGTTTCGGAATGTTCCGGAAGGTTCTAGAAGATATTTTGGAGTTTACTTGAAAACCAAGATAGGATAAGGGAAAACTTAAAGGGTAAGTAAAGGAAACTTGGGGGGGGGAAGGACTCTCCCCCGAAGCCTCCTTGTGTGCCGGCCCTAAGGGGTGGGCCTAGGGGTGGGAACCCTAGGACGCACCCCTCCCTCTATATATAGAGGGGTGGAGGCGCCACCCCCTTTGCCCCCTCCCCACTCCAAACCCTAGCCGCCTCTCTCCTCCTCCTTCCATCTGCTCTGGCTTAGGCGAAGCCCTGCAGAATTCTCTACTCCACCACCACCACCACGCCGTCGTGCTGCTGGGATTCCGTGGAGAGATCTACTACCTCCGCTTTCATTGAACGGGAGAGGAAGGTCTGCTTCGACTCCTCGCACGCAGTGACCGATCATGAAGCGCTACCGGGCGCCACGGAAGGATCGTCTACTCGATCTTGAGATCGGCAAGTGATCATCTACATCAACCACGAGATCCGATCTCGCACAAGGCTTTCGGATCTACAAGGGTTAGTACAGATCTATCTCGTTGCACATGTCTAATAGATTAGATCTTTGCTTTTATCTAGATTAGATCTGGGTTTTGTTCGTTCTTGCGGTAGAATTTTTTTGTTTTCCATGCTACGAACCCATCAGCCAGAACAATGTGTTCCCGTCGTATAGTCGGCCTTCTGTCAAAATTTTAGGGTTTCCTCCTGGCGGCGCAGCTATACGGCCGGAACTATACGACTGGAAAAATATGTTTCCACCGTATAGTTGGTCGTCAAACTATCTGTCCCTGGGAAAGAAAATATACTAAGGCATCGATATCTATACGACCAGAATTTTTATTCTCGATGTATAGTTGGCCGTTAAACTCTTAGTATATTGGAAAAAAATTGTACGGAGGCACCGATATCTATATGACCGGAGCTATATGGCCGGAATTTTTATTACCGCCGTATAGTTGGTCGTTAAACTCTTAGTACAGATGAAAGAAAAATTGTCGATGGCCAAGATATCTATATGACCACAGCTATACGGCCAGAATTTTTATTCCCGTCGTATAGTTGGCCGTTAAACTCTCTGTATGCATAAAAAAGATCGTTTCTTCGAAAATTATTTCTTTTCCTGTAAGTTAGTGATATGCCTTGTTTTTGATAGAAAATTGATAGTAAATACCGTCGACCAACAATAGCATGAATAAAGCAGGATTTTTAGTACTACCAAACTTCTTCTCCTCAAATGGACTTTTCTAGCACTCTTTATTAATCATAAAATTAAACTAAAACTTAAAAACTTTACTCAAACCTTTATTTCACATGGGTTGCCTCCCATGAATCGCTCTTTTATGATCAATAGCTTGACCTCAATGTTTCTCACTTAGTCCAGATGAGTGGAACACCGACTCCCAAGTAGTTGATCTTCAAAGTGATGGCCTCCTTTTCATCATACTTGGCTTTCTTCTTCCTGGGGAAATGAATAACAAAAGGATCCGGTGAAGGCAATTGAAGCTTCATGTTCCCTTCATGTAGATTAATCAAAGCCTTAATGGTCCTTAAGAAAGGACGATCTAATATAATAGGAGTAGTAGCATCTTCAGGCATGTCAATAATAACAAAATCAGTTTGAGTAGGACAGCCTTTAATGTATACTAAAGTATTATCCTTAATTCCTATAGCTTGTTTGTAGGTAGAATCTGCTAGATGCAATTTTAACTCGGTGATCTCAAAAGAGCCAAGATTTAACTTGTTAAAAAGACTCTTTGGAATTGTTGAGACGCTTGCACCTAGATCAAGTGCAACTATCTCATTGGTTCCAATTTTAATCTTAATAGTAGGCTCAAATATGTCATCAAGCTTCATAGGTAATTTTTCAGCAATTTTCTTATATTCTTCCTCAAGCTCACGTACCTTTATTGCTACCTGATTAACAAAGTGTTGGTACATGGCTTCCTCACTACCTTCACTTACCAGAATCTTTACGTTGATCCTTTTTACGAGATCTTCAACGGTGTAGCTTGGTGAAGGAGCATTACTATAATCAAGTTGTTTAGGCTCCTCCCTTTGGAGTCTCATCATTTTGAGATCTTCAACAGGATTGGGCTCAGCTTTCCCTACAAATTTAGCTAGAATGAGAGTTTGACTCTCGGTTATCTTACCTAGATGTGCCTCAACGATCCTCGTTCTTTCTTGGAGGGCCGGCAAATCATTTCTCAAACTAACAGCTTGGTTAGATAATTTACCAAGCATAGCATCATGGTTCTCCGTTATTTTAACAAGAATATTGTTTTGTTCATTTTGTGAGTCTATAAAATACTTAAGTGTTTCTTGGAGACTACCATTACTAGTTCCCATATTATTATTAGAGTTACCTGCAGGACTAGAATAATGTTTCTGAAAATTAGGATTATAATTCTTCTTCCAAGCAGGGTTATAATCATCATGAGCTATGAAGTCTATATCTTCAATATTTGTTTCAGGGATAGCTTTTACCTGGGTTTCCTTACCTTTTACGGCTAGTATAAGCTCATCCAACTTAGCATTGAGTTCTTCATTTTATTGTGGTGAGATGGAGTTCACCTTCTTCGTGTTTGATCTATTGATGACCCATAATTATAGGGGGTGTATTGCAGTATTTTCGATAAGTAAGAGTGTCGAACCCAACGAGGAGCAGAAGGTGCTGGCTAGTGGTATGGATCAGGAATTCTCTACAAATGCTTAGCAAACGGATTTTTAGGGGTTTTCGATAAAGCAAGTAAACAAAGTACGAGTAAGCAAAAGACAGTAAGAATGAATGCAGCAAGTGGCCCAATCCTTTATGCAGCAAAGGACAAGCCGGTTGTATTTCTATAGATGACCAAACGTTCTCGAGGACACATGGGAAGACTGTCAAGTGCTTTCGCTTCATATAGTCGATTAAACTTCTCTAGCTTGCTAAGTGTTGTGTGGGTGAACCTGTGCTAATGTACCGTCCCATCCAAGACTTAATACATACTTGTGATTAAACCCCCTTGCAAACATCCGTAAGTACAAGAAAGTAATTAAGGTAGAAACCTAACCACAGCTTTAAACTCTAAGACCCTTACATCCCTTGTGCAATGGTTTCCTAACGGGGGTTCAGGTTTCTGTCACTCCGGCAACCCCTACGATTAGTAGCCAAATACACAATGCATTCCCCTAGGCCCATATAGGTGAAGTGTCATGTAGTCGACGTTCACATGACACCACTAGAAGAAGTACACCACAACTTAAATAACAATCTATTGAATCTTTCTCAACGCAACTCCACTACTAACAACAAGACTTCTCCCATGTCCTCAAGAACAAAACGAACTACTCACAAGACATCATATGGATCATGATCAGAGATGGAATAATGATGTATAACAATCTGAACATAAACAATAATTCAATGGTCCACTCAATAGCATCAACTACAAAGAGTAATCAACACCGGGAAAGTTTCCCCTATGAACTATAGCAAGATTCAACACAATTGTTACAGCAATATGGAGATGGTGATGATGATGATCCCGATGAAGTCCAGCTTGATGATGGTGTTGATGGCGATGATCTCCCCTCTCTGGGAAGGAATTCCCCCGGCAGAAATCTGTCTACCGGAGAGATCTTTCTCTCTCGGTGTTTTCCGCCCCGCAGAGGCGGTGGAATCTTTCTGTGGTCGCTCCCCGAGTCTTAGGGCTTCGGGAGGAAGATATACGCTAGAGGGGAGAGGCTGGAGTGGGCCAGGGTGGCCACACCACTCCCTGGTGCGGCCTAGGCCTGCCCGCGCCATGGGGTGGTGTGGGCCCCCTATGTCCCACCTCCACTCCATCTTCTGGCATCTTGAGTCTTCTGGAAAAATAGATTTTTCCGTATATTTTCCCGGATTTTCTGATCTTCGCGAATTTTGCCTCCAAACAGCACCTTTTCCATCAGAATCCTGACTGCAGCAGTCCATGCTCCAAAAGTCATCAACCATGCAAAACAGATGAAATAACATAAGTATCACCTCTCAATACGAAATATATCAATGAATAATAGTAAATTAATACATAGAACAGTGATGCAAAATGGACGTATCAACTCCCCCCAAGCTTAGACTTCGCTTGTCCTCAAGCGAAACTGAGCTCAATAAACATGACCTCAAGTTATGGAGTGAAGAGTCGATAAAAGAATACGGAAAAGAAGCATCACATTCATCTAATACATAGATCATAATAGAAAACAACTCACTATTATACAACTCAACTTGCAATGAGTAAAGGAAGCACAATAAAGATGCACAAAGTGAATCATAATTGGTAATGGCAAGCTTAGCTCTTGGTCGAAGAATAGTTGATAATTTGCTGGAGTTCACAAATAGCTGGTTTTTCAATGAAAGCTTTCAAAGTAGTAAACTTCAAGATAAGAGCAATATGCAAAACAAGGAACATAAGAAACATGATTGAATAAATCATCATATGAATGAATGAAACACATCAACTCAAAATACTTGCTGAGATAGAAGGGAATAGGTTTACTGACTCAACTACAAAGTAAAAGAAAGGCCCTTCGTCGAGGGAAGCAGGGATTGCAAGTCTCATAAAGAGCTCCCAAAAATTATGATACTTACTAGTTTTCAGCTCTCATTGCCCCTATCATAGGCATCTTTAGGTGATTAAGGTTAAAGTGACACAACTAAGAGGATATGCTTGACAAGTTATAAGCCCCTTACTTATGAGTACCGATCCTCATGCTACTCAACTTCAGTCACGAGCAAGCTCTTGTCATTGTAAATGCATGCATATCATTGAGAACCGCCAACGGGGTACCCCTTGCACATGACACAGGAGCTATCCCATAATCAAAATGACAAGGCAAGCTGACAGTGAGCATCTCAGCGATCTTTTTATTTGCTATTTGCATAGGTTTTTATTGAGGATGCTTCATAGAATGCTCACTATAGTTATGCTGCAAGTTTCCACCATGATTAGGCATGGCTTAGGCTAGCAGCGTTTCTCTAACACACATATAAACTCCATGATCTTACAAGTTCCACTTTTATTTCACACCGCCGGGATCCATAAGCAAAAGAACATGATATCAACTAGGTACAAGTACCAATGAAGTGTTGAAAGCGGTCCCCATGATACATGGTTCGGCTAACTTCAACTCATAAAGCACAAGCATATACGCAACAAAGAAGGACCCAGTGGTTCAAGTTTATTAAATGCAAGAAAATAAAGTGTGCCATCAAGTTCGTGAGAGCTTTAATCACTAATTTTCACATAACAAGTTTAATTTGGGAGGTATATAAAACAAAAATTTACTTGGAATAGCAATAATGCTACTAGGTAGGTATGGTGGATGCAAATGGCAAAGGTTTTGGTTTAAAGGAGGTGGATGCACGAGAAGAATGCCCTCTCAGTACGGGTTTTTGGCTAGCATGGCTAGGTAGCAAGTACAAGAGTTGAAGGAAACAAACAAACATACAGATGATAAAAACAAACATGCAATCTTCCTTGGAAGCACAAAAGATCTTAACTAGAGAATACTAAACTTATGAGCAAATCAAGAAAGAAAGATGATGAAATTATTTTCCTCTAGAGTACTTCTATCTTTTTCTTTTCAACTCTCAAAAAATGTGTTGCTACTGACCGAGCCAGGTTTGCCAAAACCAACTAAATTAACTCAATGATCCCAAAGTGCTACCAATACTAACAACAAGATCAATCATATAACCACGAATTGAAAACTAACATAAGCTAAGCAAAAGAGTGAATGATAGAACTTCTCATTAATATTCCATAACGGAAACTCACACCAAGGGATACAAATCTAATGAGAGAGGGGACACTTCCATAATGCAAACTGTACTACACAATAACTCCTCTATTCATGATATGACTCTACTAATAAGGTAAAAAGATAGAAGATAGTGATATGATACCGTGGCACTCCCCCAAGCTTGGAACAAATCAAGGGGATGCCAAACCCGATGATGAATTACTCCTTTGGTGGTGGTGGTATCTTCTCATCTTCGTCCGTCTTCCAGGGTAAAGGCTTCCCATCAACAAAGGACATCGTGGTTTCCAACATCCTGAAACTTGCAGCAGCACTTATGCGTTTAAATCTAGCCTCATACTCATAGTTTTGATTTTGAACGTCATAGAACTGTGCTTGCAGTTCGTTGGTTGTTTGGCAGAGTGCGAAGACTTCATCTTTGAGTTCAGTAGTCTCCTTTTGGTGCTCGGTGATGAGTTCAGAACAAATCTTATGGATGATGTCCACTTCGCGCTCCGCCATCTTCCTCTACCTAAAGACTTCTTGCTCCAATGCTTCCATCCTGTCCTCCAGACTTCCTTCACCTTTAGGGACTTGAACCTCCTTAATCCAGACCTCCCCACCTTCGAGCAACAACTCCTTGGGATGAATCTTCAATTCTCTCATGTATGGGTTGATGATATGTTCTAAGGGATCTCCCTTGGATGTTCCAGAGGAAGACATTGTGGCTCCAAATCTGAGATTACACCTGGCAGAAACAGATCGAAACAAAAACACAACGAAAACACGATATACGAACCTCGGAAGATCCGGGGGGTTATATATTACGAAGTTTCATATCAAAAGGAACATACTGGGAGAAAACGGGTCGGAGACGGAGTCCTGGGTGGCCTCACCACCTGGTGGCGCGGCCAGGGGTTGGCCCGCGCCATGGGGTGGTGTGGGCCACCCCGCTCCGTTCCCTTTTTCACTTCGTAGCTTTCCTTATTGACCAAAACTGCAAAAATATAGTTGGATTGTATTTTCGTGGAACTTTTCTTACCGTAATCGTTACCTAGTTGGAAACGGACTCAGAGGGTCTCTGAATTTGGTCCTCAATGAATTTCTCTGGAGTTATAACTTGAAAGGCATCAACATCCTCATTGTAAGAATCTCCAAATATAGTGTTTGAGTCATGTCCATTTACTACTTGTGTAGTATTATCTTTAGAGAAGAAATTTTTATTGCTCTGAACGGTATACTTCTTCAATGATGAAAGGTCCTTCCCATTTTGATAGTAGCTACCGCAAAAAATCTGAGACCTATACAATAGAACTTTCTCACCAACATGAAATTCTCTCTTAAGTATTCGCTTGTCATGCCATCTTTTAACTTTTTCTTTAAAGAGCCTAGCATTCTCATAGGATTCACTCCTCCATTCATCTAATGAGCTTAAGTCAAAAAGTCTTTTCTCACCAGCTAGCTTACAATCTCTATTTAGTTCTTTCACTGCCTAGTAAGCTTTGTGTTCTAATTCTAAGGGTAAGTGGCAAGCTTTCCCATAAACCATTTTATAAAGAGACATTCCCATGGGATTCTTATAAGAAGTTCTATAAGCCCATAAAGCATCATTCAACTTCTTAGCCCAGTTTTTTCTAGACCTATTAACAGTCTTTTGCAAGATAGATTTAATTTCTCTATTTGATAACTCTACTTGCCCGCTAGTTTGGGGGTGATAAGCTGAAGCAATTCTATGATTAACATCATACTTAGCGAGGGTCTTCCTAAAACTGCCATGAATGAAATGAGAACCCCCATCAGTCATGAGATACCTAGGCACTCCAAACCTAGGAAAGATAACATCCTTAAGCATTTTTAGAGAGGTTTCCCCGTCAGCACTTTTCGTAGGGATGGCTTCTACCCACTTAGTAACATAATCAACGGCAACAAGAATATGAGTGTAACCCTTCGAAGGAGGGAAAGGACCCATAAAGTCGAATCCCCAACAATCAAAAGGTTCAATAACTAGAGAGTAATTCATAGGCATTTCATTGTGTCTAGAAATATTACCAACACGTTGACATTCATCACAAGATAAAACAATTTTTCTTGCATCTTTAAAAAGGGTAGGCCAGTAGAAACCTGATTGTAGTACCTTTTGTGCAGTTCTATCTCCTGCATGATGTCCTCCATAGGCGCTTCCGTGACATTTACGCAATATCTCTTTTTGTTCATACTCTAGAACACATCTTCGCATAATACCATCAACCCCTTCTTTGTATAAGTGTGGGTCATCCCAAAAATAATGCCTCAAATCATAAAAGAACTTTCTTCTTTGCTGAGCTGTAAAAGTTGGAGGCAAATACTTGGAGACAATAAAGTTAGCATAATCAGCATACCAAGGGCTTCCTTGCGAGTTTACCCGTACTGCGGCTAATTGCTCATTTGGAAAACTATCATTAACAGGCATAGGATCAAAAGAGATGTTTTCCAAGCGAGATAAATTATCAGCTACAGGATTTTCAGGACCCTTTCTATCTACTATATGTAGATCAAACGCTTGTAAAAGCAGTACCCATCTAATAAGCCTAGGCTTAGCGTCCTTCTTTGTCATAAGATATTTAATAGCAGCATGATCAGTATGAATAGTTACTTTTGAGTCCACAATATAGGGCCTAAACTTATCACAAGCAAAAACAATAGCTAGAAATTCCTTTTTAGTAGTAGCATAGTTCCTTTGAGCAGCGTCTAAAGTCTTACTAGCATAGTGGATAACGTTTAGCTTTTTATCAATACGTTGCCCAAGGACAACACCTACAGCAAAATCACTAGCATCACACATTATTTCAAAGGGTAAACTCCAATCAGGTGGTTGAACAATAGGAGCTGTAGTAAAGCCTTCTTAAGAGTTTCAAAAGCTTCCTTACAATCATCATCAAAAACGAAAGGTACATCTTTTTGAAGAAGATTAGTAAGGGGTTTTGAAATCCTAGAAAAGTCTTTAATAAACCTTCTATAGAAACCAGCATGACCAAGGATACTACGAATACCTTTGATGTCTCTTGGGCATGGCATCTTCTCAATTGCCTCAACCTTAGCTCTATCAACTTCTATGCCTCTTTCAGAAACTTTATGCCCAAGAACAATCCCTTCGTTAACCATGAAGTCGCATTTCTCCCAATTAAGAACAAGATTAGTTTCTTCACATCTCTGCAAAACTTTATCAAGGTTGTGCAGACAATTATCAAAAGAAGTTCAGAGACGTAAAAGTCATCCATGAACACTTCTACAATTTCCTCACAAAAGCCATGAAAGATAGCAGACAAGCACCTTTGGAAAGTAGCAGGAGCATTACATAAACCAAAAGGCATATGTCTATAAGCATAAGTTCCATAAGGGCAAGTAAAGGTAGTTTTTTCTTGGTCTTGTTGTTTAACAGCAATTTGAGAGAAACCAGAATAACCATCAAGAAAACAAAAATGGGTCTTTTTAGACAATCTTTCCAACATTTGATCAATAAAAGGAAGCGGGTAATGGTCTTTCTTAGTAACTTTATTGACTTTCCTAAAATCGATGCACATCCTATAGCCTACTACTATTCTTTGAGGAATAAGCTCATCGTTATCATTAGGGACAACGGTAATACCTCCCTTTTTAGGAACACAATGAACAAGACTAACCCATTCACTATCAGCAATAGGGTAAATAATACCAGCATCAAGGAGTTTCAATACCTCATTCCTTACCACTTCCTTCATCTTAGGATTTAAACGTTGTTGGTGCTCCACTACTGGCTTCACATCTGGTTCTATGTTGATAGAATGCTGACATATAGTAGGTGAAATCCCTTTCAAATCATCCAGAGTATAGCCGATAGCTCCTCGGTGTTTCTTCAAAACTTCCAATAATCTTTCTTCTTCCTCCCCTGAAAGTTTAGCGCTAATAATAACAGGATATATCTTTTTATCATCAATAAAAGCATATTTAAGATCATCAGGGAGAGGTTTTAGATCGAAGACCGGATCCTTTTTAGGTGGCATCGTGGTACCCAAGTCTTCTACAGGCAAGTCGTGCTTAAGCATCACTGGTTGATCACGGAGAATCATGTCAATCTCATTTCTTTCTTCCATGAAGATTTCACTTTCATGTTCCTCCATAAATTGCTGCAAAGCATTGTTAGGAGCAAGAGAAATAGAAGCAAGTTGTTCAACCCTAAAATCCTCATTATGGGTTTCCTCTTCGCAAGGTTCTTTAGCAAATTTCGAAAAATTAAACTCATAGGATTCCCCATTAAACTTAGTCAAGATTTTCTCCCTCTTGCAATCAATAATAGCACCACAAGTACTCAAGAAAGGTCTACCAAAAATGATAGGATAAGTTTTACTAGCGGCTGAACCAAGTACTAGAAAATCAGTAGGGTACTTAATCTTACCACAAAGAACTTCCACGTCTCGAACAATACCAATTGGAGAGATGGTCTCTCTATTAGCAAGGTGAATAACCACATCAATATCCTCCAACTCGCAAGGACTGATTTCATGCATAATTTCTCTGTAAAGTTCATAAGGAATAGCACAAGAACTTGCACCAATATCACATAAACCATAATAGCAATGATCACCTATCCTAACAGAAAGCACAGGAACACTAGCCTTTTTAGACCTATTGGGATGTGAAACAATATTAGAAGAATCCTCACAAAAGACTATGTGCCCATCTTCTACGCTTTTAGTGACAAGGTCTTTCACAATTGCTACCACAGGTTCAATGTTTATTTGTTCATTAGGTTTTACAGTTCTTTTTTCACTTTTGGTGATTACATTAGTTATCATAGGATGGTCCTTTACCTTTTCGGGAAAGGGAATCTTCTCGATATAAGGCTCGGGTAAGATGGGATCAATAATGCAATACTCACCACTTCCAATAGGAGCATAGTCTACAATATCTTTGTAAGGTGCATGGTACTTGTTCCATCCCCTTTTTGGAATTTCGATATAGGAAGCAAAAGCTCTAAAGCAATTCGTAATAACTTGCAAATCAAGACCATAAAGATTACTAATATTTTGAAAGTCATCAGTTCCCATAAAAGATTCAATGCATTCATAATCATAATTTATACCTGACTTTCTACCTTTGTCATTTTCCCAAGCTTCAGCATTGTCTTGAATACGGTCTAGAAGGTCCCATTTAACTTCTTCTTCCATACGAGTGAATGATCCAGCACAAGAAGCGTCCAATAAATCCTTATCATGTAGAGGGAGCCTTGCATAAAAGTTATTGATAATAATATTGTTGGGGAGCTCATGAATGGGACATTTGAGCATTAGTGACTTCAATCTCCCCCAAGCTTGAGTTGTACTCTCTCCATCAAGAGGCCAAAAGTTGTATATTTGATTCCGATATTTATGAATTTCACTAGGAGGATAAAACTTTGAATAAAAGAGAGGCACTATTTCCTCCCATTCCAGAGCTTGACCATTCTTCAGCAGCTTATACCATTCCTCAGCTCTTCCTTTCAGTGATAATGAGAATAACTTCTTCTTAACTTGATCTGTAGTAATACCTGCACACTTGAACAACCCGCATAATTCGTGTATAAATAGCAAATGATCACCGGGATGGACAGTTCCATCCCCAACATAGTAGTTATCCATAACACGACCAATAATTCTTGTAGGTATTTTAAAAACATCATTCTCAGCAGGTGGTGGCTTATCTACTACCTTAGTAGTGGTAGTAGCATTACCAAATAAGAAACTCAGCGAATTATCCATAACGAAAATAAAGCAACTAGCAGAAGTAAACAATACTCACAGTAGAAGTTTCCTTTACCAGTTCCACTCTCCAATAGCGCTTCACTCCCCGGCAACAACGCCAGGAAATAGTATTGATGACCCACAATTATAGGGGGTGTATTGCAGTATTTTCGATAAGTAAGAGTGTCGAACCCAATGAGGAGCAGAAGGTGCTGGCTAGTGGCATGGATCAGGAATTCTCTACAAATACTTAGCAAACGGATTTTTAGGGGTTTTCGATAAAGCAAGTAAACAAAGTACGAGTAAGCAAAAGACAGTAAGAATGAATGCAGGAAGTGGCCCAATCCTTTATGCAGCAAAGGACAAGCCGGTTGTATTTCTATAGATGACCAAACGTTCTCGAGGACACATGGGAAGACTGTCAAGTGCTTTCGCTTCATATAGTCGATTAATCTTCTCTAGCTTGCTAAGTGTTGTGCGGGTGAACCTGTGCTAATGTACCGTCCCATCCAAGACTTAATACATACTTGTGATTAAACCCCCTTGCAAACATTCGTAAGTACAAGAAAGTAATTAAGGTAGAAACCTAACCACAGCTTTAAACTCTAAGACCCTTACGTCCCTTGTGCAATGGTTTCCTAACGGGGGTTCAGGTTTACATCACTCCGCAACCCCTACGATTAGTAGCCAAATACACAATGCATTCCCCTAGGCCCATATAGGTGAAGTGTCATGTAGTCGACGTTCACATGACACCACTAGAAGAAGTACACCACAACTTAAATAACAATCTATTGAATCTTTCTCAACGCAACTCCACTACTAACAACAAGACTTCTCCCATGTCCTCAAGAACAAAACGAACTACTTACAAGATATCATATGGATCATGATCAGAGATGGAATAATGATGTATAACAATCTGAACATAAACAATAATTCAATGGTTCACTCAATAGCATCAACTACAAAGAGTAATCAACATCGGGAAAGTTTCCCCTATGAACTATAGCAAGATTCAACACAATTGTTACAGCAATATGGAGATGGTGATGATGATGATGATCCCGATGAAGTCCAGCTTGATGGTGGTGTTGATGGCGACGATCTCCCCTCTCCGGGAAGGAATTCCCCCGGCAGAAATCTGTCTGCCGGAGAGATCTTTCTCTCTCGGTGTTTTCCACCCCGCAGAGGCGGCGGAATCTTTCTATGGTCGCTCCCCGAGTCTTAGGGGTTCGGGAGTAAGATATACGCCAGAGGGGAGAGGCTGGAGTGGGCCAGGGTGGCCACACCACTCCCTGACGCAACCTAGGCCTGCCCGCGCCATGGGGTGGTGTGGGCCCCCTGTGG
The DNA here is from genome assembly GCA_023614405.1 of Avena insularis. Classification (NCBI taxonomy): domain Eukaryota; kingdom Viridiplantae; phylum Streptophyta; class Magnoliopsida; order Poales; family Poaceae; genus Avena; species Avena insularis. The sequence goes on along the minus strand of CM042690.1, from coordinate 97,822,746 downwards.
CCCACCTCCACTCCATTTTCTGGCATCTCGAGTCTTCTATAAAAATAGAATTTTCCGTATATTTTCCCGGATTTTCTGATCTTCACGAATTTTGCCTCCAAACAAAGATCTTTCCATCGAATTGACCGCAATGTCCATGCTCCAAAAGTCATCAACCATGCAAAAACAGATGAAATAACATAAGTATCACCTCTCAATATGAAATATATCAATGAATAATAGTAAATTAAGACATAGAATAGTGATGCAAAATGGACGTATCATCTATCCACATGCCATTGGGCGTGGTTGTCTTGCATATTGTCTAGCAACTGCTTTACTTCGGTAATATGTTTACCCATAAATGTTCCTCGAGCTACAGTATCAAGCATACACTTAGACACAGCGTTAAGAGCATTATAAAATAGATGGAGAATTAACCAGTCTTCCATCCCATGACTAGGACAGTTTCTGATGCATTCTTTCATCCTCTCCCATACAAGTGCTAGTGTCTCACGCTCTTCCTGTCTAAAACCAGTAATATTAGATCTGAGTTGCATAGTCTTTGCAGGTGGGAAAAAATTAGTCATAAATAAAGAAGTACATCCCACCCATGATGTAACAGTATTTTTAGGCAAAGATAGCAACCATTCTTTCGCTCTTCCTCTAAGAGAGAAAGGAAATAGACGCAATTTAACCACATCGGGGTCAACGTCTTTTATACGCATCATATCACATATTTCAGTGAAAGTATTCAAGTGCATACCCGCGTCTTCAACAACAGAGCCTCCAAATTGATTCTATTGAACCAAACTTAAATAATGGGGCTTAATTTCATAGTCATCAGTAGCAATTGTTGGCTGAGTAATAGGAGTACACAAATAATCATTGTTGGGAGTAGCAAACTCCCCAAGCTTCTTTTCAGCCATATTTCCTATGTGTTTGGGTTTTCTTAAATAGAGAATTATAATTGTAAAAGCAAGAATTTAAAGGCTAAATAATTTTTTTGGTTTATCAAATAAAGACTGAAAGCAAACTAACAAAATTAAAAACAAGAATTAAAACTAGCAAGGTTCCTAATAACCTCACCAGGGTAGACATTGCTTCCCCGGCAATGGCGCCGGAAAAAAGGGTTGATACATTCGATCCGGATTACGGATGTAGTATAGCTTATTTTTCCCTAGTAGACCTAGGTTATTGAATCCTCGGGAAGCAGATGCGTAGTGAAGTTACTTTATCGGACCTTCAGGAGTTTTAGAAATCCTTTTGTGTTTTTACTTGACCAATAGTTTGCGTATTTTTGTTGTTGTCGATGATGGAGAGAGAGGGCCTAGGGCGTTCGGTTTCACCTGTAGCTGTGCAAAACATCTGATGGGAATAAAAGATAGAAATAAAGTATGCATGTAATTGTTAGAGCAAGATAAATTATATGTGGGCAGTGCATCCATAATTTCTATTGCCTCCGCAACGGCTTATAGCAATAACCTACTAGTCTCATCCATAGAAGAAAGAGAACTAATGATATGCATAGTGATGTCACCATTAATCCCAAATAAATCCCTCACATATAGCCGTACTACCCCTTCTATCACTGGGGTTCCCAACCTGCAGATCAGTCATTACTCATACTCCATATACCTTGCTCAACCCTGGGGGTCTTGGGGGTACCTGACAAGTCTTTGGATTGAGGCAAGAGAGGATACAATAATCATAATGTCATGCAAACTAATACATGATCCCATCTATGATAAATAACATGCATAAACGCTACATGGCTAGGTCGAAGGCCTTAGCCCAAGGAGAATTACTCACGCATAGAGATGAGATCAACAACCATCAACATTGTAATGAAAAACATAGGATTGATAGCAATAGTCTTAAAAAGGCGCCAATCGAAGAAGAGATCTACTATTACAAGTGGTGGAATATGGCTATGGAGATGGAGAAGGGTTTTCAGATCTGGAGGCGGCTGGTGATCTGGGGCAGAGACTTTTTGGCGAGGCTAGCTTGGTCGAGAGAGGTTTTCTCGTCACCCGAGGCTTCTTTATATAGGGGTCCCTTCACGAAAGTTGTTCTGTTTGACCTAACGGTGATGGCGCCAACTATACGACCGGAACTATACGGCCAGAATTTTGCTCCGGTCATATAGTTGGTCGTTAAAGCGTCTGCCTCTGCTTCACGACTCCTGGTTTCTTCTGGTTGTTGGAAATCTCGTATCTTTGACTTTAATGTAGTGATTCCCATCTTCAAACGACATTATATGCACAGGAAAAATATAAAAAGAAAGGATTGCATACCCCTTTGAATATTAGGCATTAGTGGTAGACTTTAGAGAGATATTTCATCAAAAATATGAATAATATCCAGTTTAAATGTGGACGTGGATGGCTATACTTCAGAGCCATCAATATATATGTGAGATATCTCCGAAGGTGTGGATCCAGAAAATCCGCAAGATCAAAAACGCAATAAGATAAGCAAGGGAAATCCATTTTTGATGAACTAGAGCTTGTTATGAAGATAACCACAAGCTCTAGATCCTCACATGGACAAGAATCAAACAACAACTAATAAAGATGATGCTATGTATGCAAAGGTTTGAGCTCTCTTCTAAAGATATGATCGATTCACCCACTCGAGAGCCCCTCTTGATAGTACGGCTGTCTACCTAAACTCGGTCTCCCAACATTACAATAGACCGGTAAAACAAAAAACCTATCAAGATCATACCTTTGCATTGAGCATTCCACTTGAGCTTGATGTAGACCATCTTGTCCTTCTCAAGATTGATCGCCTTTCTTGATTTCTCTTCCTTGCTATTGCTTGATGAAGACTTGTGAAATGCTCCCCCATACTCCATGGGGAAACCTCTTCTTTAAACTTGTCTTCATCACTCCATGATCACTGAGGATAGCAAGCTTCAAGCATTTCATCTTCTAGATATGGTGCATCTTGAGCTTGCACTTCATTTCTTGATGATGTCTTAAAGATGGTCATAAGGAACTCCATCTTCTTCTTCTTCAATACATACTTGATCTTCTTCTTCTTCTTCTTCTTCAACAAGATTCCAATACTTGGACATTGCTTCTTCTTTTTCAACCTTGAACCCAACACATGGTCCAAGCGATGCCAATGGACAAACCTACAAGTGAAACTCAATTTACACATTAGTCCATAGAGATCGTCATTAATTACCAAAACCACACATGGGGGCATACATGCCCTTTCACACACCCTTATGCCATTCCCCTACATCAAAGGTTTCGTCCCTGAACCCAAGTAACATGCCCCCTGAATGACCCGTTGCTGGAAGCCAATTTGAAACAAAAGGGTGACGACCCTCTAGGTTTCTAAGTTCGCCCAGTGAAAACTCCTATTTGATGGTTTCCTGGAGACCAACAAAGTCTATCGAACCATCCCTGATGTAATCTTTCAGTTGGCCAACTCTCCAAAGTTGGCCATACCCATGAATATTCCAAATAAATCCTTTCATTTGGCACCCTTGCGTTGGGTTGCACCCTTGCGCACCAAAAGCACAGATCGGTTAATCTTCCTCTTTCTGATGCTGTGATTAGCCCTACTCCTCGGATGAGGCGCGGACAACATCTCAGTGTCTCATGTTTTTCCATGTTCCTGCAGGGACGGCGCCACCAATCTTGTGGCCATGTCCGCCTTTTCCTTCTCCTTGCGGAATTCCCCTTTTGCAAGGGCCGCTTGTGTAGCCTCCTTGGCACGGATAAGTGACAGAGCCTCAATCGGTGTCCCTGGAGAAGGAACAAACATGATAGAGCTATCCCTAGAAACTTTAAAGAAATGTGAATCAGGTAAGGCATCAAGAGTTGTAAACTTGCACACACCAGGTTCCAGGTTCTTCTCGACCTTCCTCTTTTGATCCTTGGCCAGCGAGGTGATCGCCTCCCCCTTGTTCCTAGCACTCCGCCTAGTCATGTACGTGACCACCTTGCTACTTCTAGCCCTTGCCACCTTGGCCTTTGCATTAGACTCCTTCCTTAGATTTACCCCATCTGGGCTGGTGTCGTCCGCTTGCACGCTAGGTGGGTCATCGCTCTCCCCCCTGGCCGTCTCCATATCCACCTCCATAGCCTTAAGCCGAAGAGTCTTTTCGCCCATCACCACTTCGTTCGTCATTTCCAACCCGCGCATCTTGAGCGGAGAGAGAGGTAAGCCTTCCTCCTCAGTCTCTGACGAGTCTAGCACCCTCGAGATTCCCTGAGAGAGGCATTACTTCTCCTCCTCAACCGCCCTCTCCCTAGAAGCAGGCCGCTGCAGCAGTTTCAAAGAAGGCAGGATATCCCAATGCCCCCTCAAGTTGGACCCATACTGGTTAATCATGGCATCCAGGAAGCTCCCTAGCCCCAGTCATTTTGCAAGTAGGAGGCAGACTCGCTGCCCCATTCTTCTTTTGTTGTTGGTTGGATCCATTCCCTTTATGAGATGAGATTTTCGCTTCCTTGTTGGTGCCTGTCATATTGTGTTTCCAGTCTATGTTGTCATGGCTCCTGACATCCAAGTCTTTGTTGCTGTCATCAGTTGGAGGAGGACGACCCCTAGGAACACTCCTGCTGGTGCGACCACCTCCCTCCGCCTTGATCACGATGTTGTACCCATCCCCGTTGATGAAGAGTTGGATCGATCCCTTGATGCGGTTAGGGTGCCTGCACTGGAATTGCATACGCACTGGCCCCTTGTATAGTGAGAGCTCATCCACAACCAGGGGCCTGCCCACCATGATCATGCCTACCATCAACTTGTTAGTGAACTTCATGTAATTTGGCACGCCTTCGAGTTGCACCCATAATTTCTTGAAAACCATGGAAGGTTTGGGGTTGAGGAAGGCCTCGCGGATCTTGGCATCGATCTCCTTGAGTGGCAGGAAAATCTTACCGCTTCTGGTGACATTCTGAGGGTCTCTCGAGAAGGAAAGTTCACCATGAACTCCTTGTCCGAGACATGCGTGACCTCTTAGTCCCAAGTACCCTCAATAATATGCATGCACTCCTCTTCCAATTCCTTGTCCGTCAGCGCTTCCCCCTGGAACATGATGATAGTAGAATGGGCTTTCGTCTGGATCGGTTGCACCACCATCTCTTCCACCTAGAACACAATGAAAGCAGAATGGGCTTCTGTCTGGATCAGTTGCACCTCCATATCTTTGATGTCTGCAAGTGCATAGATCGTTTGTAGCTAGTTTGGAAGTATAGATATCGATCCCACAGGGAGCCCAAAGGTAAGTGTTTATTAATGAAGTCTCTATCACACCCAAAGTTGTCACATGTCTTTGAGTGAATTAACTACAAGTGTTGAAATGAAATGGAATTTGGATTAAATTGGGTGTATTTAAATAAAACTAAAATGCAAACTTCAGAAATATAAAGCATAAAAGTAAAGAACGATTCGGTTGTTTGTTGTTTTCTGCAGATGGCAAAGAAGGCGCGGGGAGATACAGTTCATGGTGATAGTGACTGTGCCAGGTGGAAATTGGGTGCTATCAACTCCCCCAAGCTTAGATGTTGCTCGCCCTCGAGTGACAAGGAAATAAGGAAGAATAACGGAGATTCGAGACTGAAATAAAAGAACTTACAAGTTTGAATTGGTGTCAAATTCTTTTCTTCACAATCCCTGCAATCTTAAACATGATCATACAAGTATTCACAAGATTGCACTGAGTCCACTTCCTAACCACATATATCTTGTTAGCAAATAAATCATATGCCCAAGCAAGTGTCAAAAGTTTAGCTAGGAAAGTGAGACAAATTCTTTTGGTGTCTCTCTTTGTTGAGAGATGAAAACTTTTTGCTCTTGTTTCTTTAATCAACTAAGAGTACTCAAGTTGGCACCAAAACATTCAATTTAAGAACAACTCATATATTCCCATGTCAAAATTTCAAGACTCTCAAAGCACCTTTTCCCTTTCTTTTGCCTTTCAAAAACTTTAGCACTTTCATAGAGAAATCATGCCACTATTTTTAACATGTTAGTTGGGACTGTGTTGTGCACTCGTGACCATGCCAATAAATAATCGTTGAGCAATAACGGGTCAGAGGAGTACTACAACTTCACTTGGAACGTGAAACCATGAGGAGACTAAAATTTTACCCGTCATAGCATTGCTGCTACAAATGTTTACATAACTCAATAGCCAAAATCAATTGGTTCGCCACATTTAGATTGTTCGTTGGCCAGCGGAGTTAATAGTTCCCCATGGAGCACGACAGTATTGTAATGACACGCGTAAAGCAATATCTTACGGTAATTATTAGAAAAAGCAGTGGCATAATCTCTACTACTTCGAAGCATCCATTTTATCAAACAATTTCATTCAAGGGTATTATCGAGTCTATTTATATTAAGCTCAAATGGGATGGAGTAGTTCTAAAATCAAATTATTTGGGCTAAACATGGACTCAAGTCATCTTTCAGATGATTTTTCTTGTTGTAAAAATGTAGGAAATATTTTTAACCAAGTTCATTGCTCATTGTTTCAAATCTAAAAAGGAGACACTAGCAAAGGAATATAATTTATAGCATAATAAGCTAAGTGGGGACTGACTCTAGTGCAAGCGAGTAAATAATTGTAGGATCAATTTAAGGTTGCAGAAAGGGTGATTGGTGACCCACAAGTATAGGGGGTGTATCGCGGTATTTTCGAGGGAAGTGAAACCCAATTTATTGATTCGACACAAGGGGAGCCAAAGAATATTTATAAGCCTTAACAACTAAGTTGTCAATTCAGCTGCACCTGGAAACAATCTTGCTCACAGCAATTATCAGTAGCAACAGTTTTGTAGTAGGCATAGTAAAGTAGTAGCAGTAGTAAAGTAAAGACATCAGTATCAATAGCAGTAAACAGTAGGATTTGAGTGCGGTAGGCATAGGGATGGATGGATGGGCGTTGCATGGACAATACAATTCACATAGCAAATAGAACATAGGGCAATTGCAGATAAATAAGATAAAGCATCCAAGTACTAGATAATCCTAGGCATGTGTTCCATATATAGTCATACGTGCTCGCAATGAGAACTTGCACAACATCTTTTGTCCTGCCAGCCGCTTGCGCTGGGCCTCAAGGGAACTACTGGCAATTAAGGTGCTCCTTTTAATAGAGCACTGGAGCAAAGCATTAACACTCCATGAACACATGTGATCCTCACATCAAAGCCATTCCCTCTAGTTATCCCGATTTTTGTCACTTCGGGGCCATTGGTTCCGGACAACAACTTGTGTATATAACTTGCAGGTAAGACCATAAACAATACTATCATAATGAATCAATAACATGTTTAGATCTGAAATCATGGCACTCGGGCCCTAGTGACAAGCATTAAGCATAACAAGTCGCAACAAAGTCATAAAGCACTAATAGAAGATACTAGGCACCATGCCCTAACAATCTGATGCCATTACATGAACGATCTCATCCAATCCCTACCATCCCCATAGCCTACAGTGGGGGATTACTCACTCATAGATGGGGGAAACATGGATGGTCGATGGAGAAGCGATGGTGATGATGATGGCGATGATCTCCTCCAATTCCCCCGTCCCGGCAGGGTGCCAGAACGGAGTTTCTGGTGCTGTTTCGTGGAGTCTGGTGGTGGTGGCGGAGCGGAACTCCTTCTGGAAAAACGTCAACCCCCCCTGAATTTTAGGTCAGAAGGCAACTTATAGGCGAAGAGGGAGACCGAGGGGGTGTTTGGGGGTGGCCAGACCACCCCCCTGGCGCGGCCAAGCCCAGCCCGTGCGACCAAGTGGTGTGGCTGGGCCCCAGCCCCACTCCGTCTCATATTCTGGCTCCGGGAGTCTTCTGGTGAAATAGGATTTTTGGCTTTTGTCCCGTCCAATTCCGAGAATATTCATTTTCTAACTTTCCTAGAACCAAAACAGCAGAAAACAGGCAGCTGGCACTGTGGCTCTTGTTAATAGGTTAGTCCAAGAAATCATATGAAAAGTACTCCAAAGTGTGGACGAAACATAAGAAAGTAGATAAAACCAAGCATGGAACATCAAAAATTATAGATATATTTGCAATGTATCAACATCCCCAAGCTTAACTCCTGCTCGTCCTCGAGTAGGTAAGTCATAAAAAGAAAGAATAATTTTTGAGGTGACATGCACCATCATAAACTTGATCAAAGTATTTGTAAAACATTCAAAGCTGGGATCATAGTACTTCAATCATAACATGAAAGACAAAGTTCTAGCAATAAGACAAAGAAACTATGATGCAACATGAAAAGACACAAACAAAAGATTCATGAATAATAATGCTTTGCAAGACGTTTGTTTGTTTCACATAAATAAAACATAGCATAATGGCATTCAGCTTGTCCCTCATAGAGTAGCAAATATAAATGCATAGGACACCTTCAAAGTTCATAAGAGTGACTAAATACAAATAGTTTAGAACAAGCAATATCAAGGTATGCATCAATCAACAAGTCTTGGGACAATGCACATAGAACTAAGAATGGACACTATGCTCTCAAAGTAGGTGCATAAAGGTAGAAGGTGAAGACTCAATATATAAGTGGAAGAAAGGCCTTCAGAGAAGGAAGCAGAGACTCAAGTTTCATAAAGAGCTTCCAAAAATTATGGTACTTATAGCTTTCAGCTCTCATTGCCCCTATCATAAGCATCTTGAAGTGATTAAGGTTAAAGTGAACAAACTATGGTGTACATGCTTGACGAAGTATAAGTTAGAAATCTCATGTCCCTTGAATACGAGGGCCGCTCCTCATGCTACTCAAGTTTACTCACCGGTAAGTTCTTGTCATTGTAAGTACATGTATATCATAGAGAACCGCCAACGGGGTACCCCTTGCCCGATGATATGGAAGAATCCCCATATCAAAATGACAAGGCAAGCAGACAACGAGCATCTCAGCAATCTTCTTATTTACCATGGGAATATGGTGCTTTTTTCTCTCTTTCCTCTTTTCATAATCTCTTTTTTTCTTTTTCTCTTTTTTCTCAATATAGGACTCTTTTTTATAAGAAGAATGCTTCATAGACAGCTCATTATGGTTACTGCGGTTTCCACCATGTCAAGATGGATTAGGCCAGCGTCTGCGTTCTCTAACACATATACATAACTCCATGGACTTAAAAGCTCCCCTTTCATTTCACAATCTTTACATCCATAGATAAAAGAGCATGATATCCACTAGGTACAAAGTACCCGTGCAATGTTGAAAGCGTTCCCCATGACAGCATGGTTCTGCTAATCCCCAACAAATAAGTGCAAGCATATACAACATAGAGGACACAATGGTTCATGTTTATTAAGGGCAAGAAAAGTGTGCCATCAAGTTCGTGAGAGCTTTAATCACTAGTTTTCTCATAACAAGTTTAATTTGGAAGGTAAACAAAAACATGAATATACTTGGAATAGCATATGCTAGTAGGTAGATATGGTAGACTCTTTGGAATAACTTGGTTTAGGGAGTTGGATGCATGAGTGGAACTCATACTTGGTTGTGGAGGCTAGCAAAAGACTGGGAGCGACAAACTAAGAGAGCAATAATGGCCATAATCATGCAGAGCGACAAAACATCATTGATCAAAGCATAAAGTGACTACAAGTTGAAAACTAAAGGATCATAAAGGCTATGGTGACTTGGGATAGTCATAACATGGCGTGAGCATGTGCCAAGTCAACCCAAATAAAGCATCAAAGGAGAATACCACTATACTATGCTTTAATATGCTAAAACAACGCATGATTCATCCAAGGCACATTAAGCAATCTCAATTGTTTATAACAAGTCATGATACAGCAAAGAATACTAAGCATAAAGCTAAAACAATATCAAGCATGGCATGACAAAGCATAGGCCACAGTTAAAAACAAGCTCTCTTTACCACTTAAGCATGAACTTTCCTACTCTTTTCCAAACCAAACCAAACTATTTGAAAACGAATGTATGAAAGAGGGGGTCCAACCAATTTATTCAGCAAACTAAGAAAACAAAGCAAATGAAAAACAAAAACGAAAATAAAAAGAAGATGCTCCAAGAACAACACAACTGTGCATGAAACAATAAAAATGAAGTGTTTGGAAGAAACCTAGGATTTTTATTGATGAAGAGGGGGATGCCTTGGGCATCCCCAAGATTTGACGCTTGTACTTCTTGGATATTTCTTGGGGTGACACGCATGGCATCCCCAAGCTTGAGCTTTAGTCCATCCTTCATCTCATTACTCATTCCTTCCATACACCTGAAATTTTTCCTTCATACAAAACTTCACACAATCTTTATTAGCAACATTAGTGCACTCAAGATAAATAAGTCTTTAGGTTCAGTTCCAACACCAATAAAACTTCCATTAGAACACTAGCTAATGTAGCACTTCCCTCAAAAATCTCAATTCCCCAAAAGAACTCAAAAAGGAACCAACAAGAAGCAAATGCAGAGAACGACAGAAATCTGTCAAAACAGACCAGCAGGTAAAGATGAATTATTTCGAAGACCTTCTGTTGCTCAAATCAAAAAGTGTTGAACTAACGAAAGTTAGATAACAACCTGGGGCAGAAGCACAAAAATTCATGCCTCAAAAATACGTTCATAGATTTTACACGAAGTTTTACGGTGAAGCACAAAAATCTGTTTCGGGACAGCAACTTTCTCAATCATTACTTATCTCTCATTAGAGGTTACTCTTGGCACAAAAAGCAAATAAAAAGGATAAGGAGCGGTTATTACTGAAGTAATAACTTCCAAGACTCATCTCAAACTTTTGGTTTATCTCCCAATAAGTACTTTTCTTTAACGCCTTTAAGTTAGGCATACACAAAAACTAAAAACGGATAAAATAGAAGTAAGCGGAGATAATCATGGTGAAAACATGTTTTGTTCAATGAAATCCTTTTGTTAACAAGGTTGATCAGGTCTTGCTACCAAAACAATTCCATATGAGACAAAACTTTGTATTCCACTAATGATTATGTTACCTCAACCTTGATAGCAATGGTCCCAATCATAATAGTTTCAAACTTTTCTCTTGGTATGGGACAATATATCTCTCCAACTTGAATGCCCTCAACATGTTCAATTGAATTCAAACCATAAGTCCTTTCAATCTTCTTGGAGAAATAGACAGTATGTTTCTTGTCATTAACATTGAAAGTCACCTTTCCTTGATTACAACTAATAACAGCTCCTGCAGTATTCAGAAAAGGTCTCCCAAGAATAATGGACATATTATCATCTTCAGGCATGATAGTTTGAGAGGATGCTCACATAAGAAATATAAGTTGAAGTAAAAGAGAGCATCAAGAAGCAAATTCAAAACACATTTAAGTCTAACCCACTTCCTATGCATAGGAATCGTGTATGCAAATAAATTTGCAAAGAACAAAGTGACAGGCATAGGAAGATAAAACAAGAGTAACTTCAAAACTTTCAGCACATAGAGAGGTGTTTCAATACCATGAAAACTTCTACAACCATATTTTCCTCTCTCATAATAATTTTCAGTAGCCTCATGAATAAACTCAACAATATAACTATCACATAAAGCATGCTTTTCATGATCTATAAGCACTAGGGCTTTATTATAAACATCTTCCAAAGAATCCTCAGGAACATAACATTCATCCTTCTTTAGTAAGCATGGGGGACAATCAAATAATGTAAGGGATAAAGAGTTACTCTCATTAGAGGGTAGGCATGGGTAGCTAATCCATTCTTCCTCATTTTGTTCATCACTCTCCTCCTCTTTTTCATCTAATGAGATTTCAGATTCATCAATTTCTTCTTCCATAGGATCCTGCAAGGCATTAGTCTCTTCCATTTGTGGAAAGCATCTATTAATATATTCAAGAATATAGCCATTTTCTTCCTTGTAATTATAAAAGCAAAATCTAAGTATATCATAAACCTCATATTTATAAGGTGAATCATCAATATTTTCAAGCAAACTAGCAAGTTCAAATACACCCTTCCAAGCAATAAATTCCTCAATTTGTTCCGCATCATAAAAGTCATAATTTCCCTTAACATAAGAAGATATGGTAACATTATAATTATACTCACATTGAAAAGGGAGGTGTTTATACCTCTTACAGCAACAAGATTTATCAAAGCAATAAGTAACATTATAAGTAGAGCACACGTTTCTAGCAATGGTATACAATTTATCAATTTGTTCCCATAAGTGTTTCCCTTTTTGTGACAACCGGTGTTCCTTATAATAATATTTTTGATCTTTCGTGAACCCACCTTGCCAATAAGATTCAGTTTCAAAGAAACCAACCATTTACAACAAGCATGATATAGCAAGACAATAATAGACCAATGAAAATAACAACTAGAGTAGGAACTAACCTTTTTTTGTATTTTTGATAAACAAAAAAGCAAACAAGGCGGAAATAAACTAAGCTTGAACAATAGTGATTCCAAGTGGACTTGATAAATAAAGCTATGCTCCCCGGCAACGGCGCCAGAAAATAGTCTTGATGACCCACAAGTATAGGGGGTGTATCGCAGTATTTTCGAGGGAAGTGAAACCCAATTTATTGATTCGACACAAGGGGAGCCAAAGAATATTATAAGCCTTAACAACTGAGTTGTCAATTCAGCTGCACCTAGAAACAATCTTGCTCACAACAGTTTATCAGTAGCAACAGTTTTGTAGTAGGAATGGTAAAGTAGCAGCAGTAGTAAAGTAAAGACAACAGTATCAATAGCAGTAAACAGTAGGATTTGAGTGCGGTAGGCATAGGGATGGATGGACGGGCGTTGTGTGGCGCCCCGCAAAAACCACTACTAGAAAATTGCGTTGTTTTTGTGCATTGCATCATCATGACCGCATGCTCATGTTATCATGCCACATTGCATTTGAGCATCGTCATCATCATGCATTTGTTTGTCTGAACCTATTTTCGAAAAACATATTTTTGTTCTCTAAATACCCCGCCTTTATTTCAAATCCAAAACCCGGGTCTCCGGATTATTTCGTTTTGTCTACCCACGGTTTGCAAAAGCCCCGTTTTAAATAAATAAAATGTTTAATTATTTTTAGGGGGCAGCCGTACCGGGCCGATCCGACCCAGTCGGCCACCCCCAGTACAAAAGCCAGATTACCCAGACCTTTTCCTACCCCACCCTATCCTACCCATCCCCAGCCACCTCACTCCCACCACTCACGGTTTGCCACCTCATCCCCTCCACATCCCCTCACCAATCCCAGCCCGCCACCAAACCACCTGGTCAACTCAGCCTGGCCCACCCCGCCAACTCCCGCCCAACGCAACGCCCACCGAACCACTCCCCGGCCGCCGCCTCCCTCCACCTGCCTCTTTTTTTTCATGGGCCCCACCACCCGGGGACAAAGGCCACCATGGCACCTGCCCACACCCCCATGCCGCCTGGTCCCACCTGCTGGACCCATGCGTCCCCGGTACGAACCACCCCGCACCCACCTTCCCCGCATCGGGCCTCCCCCAACCAACCCACGCTCCTCTCTCCTCGCGATCCCCTCTCCCTAGCCGACAACCAGCGCCGCCGCCTCCCTCCGCTGCAACCACCCCGCGCCTCCACCTGCGCGCCTTCCGCCACGCCTTTTCCTCTCGCTCGCCGCCCCGCCGGTGCACGCGTCGCCTCCGCCTTCTCTCCGCCGCCTCGGCCTCCAGGGAGACCAGTGGTCGCCACCGCGCTTCCCCGTGGGTGGTCCCCGCCTTCGGATGCCCTCCTCGTCACCATCCCGCTGACCTCCAGGTCGTGCCTCTCTCCGGCCCCCGCTAGGTCCCTCGCGCCGACCCCGTCGGTCCCAACCACCTCCGCCGTCCACCTCGCCCGCTCCCGAGGCCGCGCGAACCGGCCGCCGCGAGCTCCCCGTCGACCTCGCCTTCTCCTCATCGCCACGGTTCTCCTCGGCCTCCCCGTGGTGCCCCCCTGCAGTCTCCGACCCCGCGCGGCTCCGGCCGCCTCGTCGAGTCCGTCCCCGAGCCACCGTCGCCCAGGCGCCCCGCTCCGGCCCGCCGCCGACCTAGGCGGCCCCGCCTCGCCGAGCCGCGTCCGCCGTTGCCTTCTCCGTTCCGTGCTTGTCCAACCGTGGCCTGCGCGCCGTCGACCCCACCTGCTCTGTTTGTTGGGGACAACCAGCGAGCCTCCTCTGATGTGTTCCTGTTGCTGTAGCTCTTGATGTCCTCGGTGGCCTCAAATCCAGGAACCGGCCACGACATCTTCGGTGATGTTACGCTCCTGCCGTGTGGTTATGTTGATGCCTGACTTGGTGTATTAGCCCCTTTGTGGTGTTGATGCGGTTAGTCTATCTCAGGGTCAATCACGGAAAGGAAGTGCAACCGCCAAAGTCTTCGACACCGACACCAAGCCCGAAGAACCCTGCCAAGACCTCTACCTAGATCTGATGGTCGAGACCCCAAGCCAGAACTCAAGATTAACCGAAGACCGGGGAACGCCAAGGACTCCTGCCGGCCCAGGTGAAGCGGGTGCCTCAAGATCTGCTTCGTGGATGCCGAGACCTTGAAGACTTCGATCCATGGATCTGAAGCCCGATCCTATAACAAAGACCGAACCCTGTCGAACCCCGAGACCCAAGATCGTCGGTACCCCGATGTGTGACCCCTTTCTGCGCCCCTAAATTTTATAAATGAAATACAAATTTGTTGCATATTAAATTGTTCATACTCGCATACATATTGTGGTTGTTGGGGGTATTTAGGCGATTCACCTAAATTAAGTATGGAGTGTTTATGCGGGATATCTTTGTCTTATTCTGGACTCCATTTAAATTTGTGTAGCGAACCGGTGCTATCTTTTGCCATGTTAAAACAACATTTAAATTGCGGGGTACCTAAATAACTTGAACCTTCTATTAATTGTCGGGACCCTGGTTTCGCTTAATATGGCCTAATTGCATCGCACCTTTGCCATGTCATACATCATACATGCATCATGTCGATCTTTTGCCATAGTAATAAATAGTGCATCCGGTGTTTCTTCTAGTGTTTTGGATCTTCGCGGATAAGGCCGTTGAGTTGATGCGAGTGTCGATCCGATCTTCGGATGAACCTTCGACAATGTTTTCAGGCGAGCACCTCCCCCTTTCTACCTATCTTACTTTTATAGTCTTTATTCCCTCCTGTTGATATATTGCTATCTGTGTTGCGATGCTCTAGTTTTCGTGCCCGTGATATCCCTTGCAGCCTTATATTGCCTTGGACACATCCTATTACCTGTTGATTGGTAGATAGTTGGACTTGCGCGTCGTAGTCGCTTGCTCAAGTGCTTTTGCGTGTCGTCAAGTACCACAGTTGTTGGAGTATTGCCGCATGTTTAAGGTTGGAGTTGATCATGGCTTTAATTACTGTTTAACAACTAAAATTGAAGTAGGTAAATGCAGAGGCACCAGTGGGTGATAGACAATATTTGGTTTCCGATCACCACCGGTGTCCCGTGGGACCCGAGTTCTTGACACTGTTCGAGATCGAGCGCTAACCACAGGTGGGGTGTGTGGGCACCCCCATCGATTAGTACCTGATTTCAAAGTACTGTACCGGGGGCCACAAGTAGTTTGGGGCTTTATTACTATTCTGTACTTATGCCATGCTTTACCGCTTTATTTAAATTGTGCGAGGTACTGCACACTGTACTGTTTAGGATTGCGGAGTGTTTTCGCGGTATCGATAAGCCCAGTCACACTTTTGGGTTCCCAGTCGTTTACAGCCATTGGCGCAAACCCTGAGTCCGTCTAGGAGACCGGCCGACTTCGTTGCGGGTAGCTTAGTGGGGTGGCCCCCATGTACTTGCTTTGGTGCAGGAAGCGTCATGACTTAGGCCCGTCGACATACCGATGGGTGTATGTTAACCGATCCGGCAAAAGGGTCAATGCGTGTGGATACTTTGGTGCACCCTCAGGGTTAAATCTTTCGAAAAGCCGTTTCATGGTTATGGACGACTTGGAGCACAGTTCTCGATCATAGACAACTATAACTAAAGTTCTTGTTATAAATTGACTTGTATCCGTTATGACTAGTAATCAGCTCCATCGCAACGGAATGGCTAAACAAAAGTACCAACAAGCTGCTGGGTTTGGGATATCTCATGCTTCAGATCGACTAGTAAGTGTTGCAACTACAACGGAATGGTTAACTAAAACTGCCCATCGCTATTATATATCGTGATGACTATCTATACCGACTAGTAATTGGTGCAACGATAACTGAATAAATAAAACGCCAACCGTGTGAGTTCCTCGGTTGACTTCCTCGCTTGGTCTCGAGGGGAAATACCAGGATGGGTATGCTTGGTGACAGTTCAGTTGGATCGAATAGGTCTTCCTTACCCCTCTAATAGCCGCTTAATGTATCGAGTCTCTATAGGTTGTTTAGTACATGCCGCCGCCGCTCACCACCATACCTATGTAGGCGAGGACCGCCGAATTCTAGTCTCGCCGTGTACTGGCCTCAGTACTGACGCTCCTCTTTTTCCTTGCCCTTTGTCGGCACCCCTTTTGTTTTGAGCAGGTTGCGATCGCCGTCGTTAGCAGGGTTACCCTTCCGGCTTGGCCTGGGCAGGGTTATGGACGCCATTGGTTATTCTTCAGGGCTCTTAGCCCCATTTGCCTCTTGTCCGTAGTCGGACGCTCTATCATTTCCAAGGTGATTTGGACTTTTGTATATTATATCTGTATTCTTGACTCATCGAGTCGCTGTTGTATATATATATCTGTTCTGTGGGTCCCATCAAGGACTGTTGTGTAATGGTATTACTTCGTTTTCCACTCGCACGAAAGTGCCTGGTGGGCACCTTTGAATCGTTTCTATGCGGGTTTGGCGGGATTCGCTAAAACTTGCATAGGGCCGATTCTGAGGGTGTTACACGTTGCATGGACAATACAATTCACATAGCAATCAGAACATAGGGCAATTGCAGATAAATAAGATAAAGCATCCAAGTACTAGATAATCCTAGGCATGTGTTCCATATATAGTCATACGTGCTCGCAATGAGAACTTGCACAACATCTTTTGTCCTGCCAGCCCGTTTGCAGCGGGGCCTCAAGGGAACTACTGGCAATTAAGGTGCTCCTTTTAACAGAGCACCGGAGCAAAGCATTAACACTCCATGAACACATGTGATCCTCACATCAAAGCCATTCCCTCTAGTTATCCCGATTTTTGTCTCTTCGGGGCCATTGGTTCCGGACAACAACGTGTGTATATAACTTGCAGGTAAGACCATAAACAATACTATCATAATGAATCAATAACATGTTTAGATCTGAAATCATGGCACTCGGGCCCTAGTGACAAGCATTAAGCATAACAAGTCACAACAAAGTCATAAAGCACTAATAGAAGATACTAGGCACCATGCCCTAACAATCTGATGCCATTACATGAACGATCTCATCTAATCCCTACCATCCCCATAGCCTACATCGGGGGATTACTCACTCATAGATGGGGGAAACATGGATGGTCGATAGAGAAGTGATGGTGATGATGATGGTGATGATCTCCTCCAATTCCCCGTCTCGGCAGGGTGCCAGAACGGAGTTTCTGGTGCTGTTAAGTGGAATCTGGTGGTGGCGGCAGAGCGGAACTCCTTCTGGAAAAACGTCGAACCCCCATGAGTTTTTAGGTCAGAAGGCAACTTATAGGCGAAGAGGGAGACCGATGGGTCTGGGCGCCAGGACCACCTCGGCGCAGCCAGCCCAACCAGCGACTGTGTGGTGTGGCTAGGCCCCAGACCCACTCCGTCTCATATTCTGACTCCGGGAGTCTTCTGGTGAAATAGGATTTTTGGCTTTTGTCCCGTCCAATTCCGAGAATATTCATTTTCTGACTTTCCTGGAACCAAAAACAGCAAAAAACAGGCAGCTGGCACTGTGGCTCTTGTTAATAGGTTAGTCCAAGAAATCATATGAAAAGTACTCCAAAGTGTGGACGAAACATAAGAAAGTAGATAAAACCAAGCATGGAACATCAAAAATTATAGATATATTTGCAATGTATCAGTGATGAAAGGAATGTGATACCTCCTCTTGCTTGCTTCGTTCTCGTATTTGAGTCGAACCCCCTCTGTATTTCCATATTGCCAGTCACCTAAAATTGAGCAATCTCCGAGAGAAACAAAGAAACGAACTTGCAATAATTTTTTTGTATTTTTGGTTTAGGAATGCAAACTAAAAACAAACATGCAATTTTGAAGAAATAAATCAAAAGAACAAATAAAAACATGAATGCAAGGTTTGGAGGTTTTCAAACCTCCCCCAAGCTTAGGCTATTGCCAGGCTCAGTTGTTGCCGTCATTCATGGTCAGTGTAATCGCTGGTAGTAGTCGGGGAAGTGGGTCATGAAGTGACTGAAGTTGTGAGTCAAGGCACTCACATCTTCATTCACTCCTTAAAGAGTGTGGTCAATCTCCCCAACGCGTTGATTGAGCTGCTGGAATTCTTGATAGGGGTCGTAGTTGTACCCCTGCTGCGGCTGGTTGGGCCATGAGTCCCAAGCTCCCCCTTGCTGCTACTGCTGTCCCTCCCAAGCAGGGTTGTATCATTGCTCATCCTCATCCTGATGCTCTCCTTCATCTTCCTCTTGATCAGGATAGAGTTCAGCCATGATCTCCGTCACTTGGTCCTTGGTGAGGATCCAAGTGTCCTTCTCCACAATCGAGAAGGCTTGGGTACAGGGCAACAGAACCTTCTCACCCTGTGCATCACCAAGATAACTAAACTGATATGCTCGGAGCCTCCGGTTAGCTTGGTAAACACCAAGGAAGCCACAAGCAGTTAAATACTTGACGTCCATAAGCTTGGAGCCGTCAACAGATTGCATAATAGGTAATGTAATATTTAATGCATGGGCAATGTGGGTTACCAATCCACCAGTGCGAATATCACCTTTCGTCGTGTTGCTTTGGTGGCGAAAGTGTTGGATGAGTAGAGCTGCAGGATTTGGGCTTTGCGGTGCAGTGGGAAAGAGAGCCTTAGTGAGCATTGCCATGTCCGCATTGGCCATGGAACCGATATCTCCTCTTCCCAATAGTGTGTTGGCAAGGAACAAGGCGTAGTAGCGAATTATTGGGTTCTAAATGGTGGACATCTTCTTCTGGTAGAATTCGGTGCCACCATTAACAGAAATAGCCTCCCAAGTTTCTCCACTTGTGACGCTATAGAGGTTAGTAACAGTTGAATCCCCAACGTGAGGGAAGCCGAAAGCATTACAAAATTGTTCAAAAGTTATTTCATAGTGCTGCCGGTTCATGGTGAAGCTTACCATGCACACATTACCTTTCTCCATGTGGTCGCCATAGAAGGAGGCAAGGAACTCATAGGTAAGCTCGGCGTAGGTGTCGTGGCTTGCATAGCCGAGTACTATTAGGCCGACCTTGTTACACATGAGGTCGAAGTCCGCCTTCAACCCCGCCGCGGTGAGAAAACTATGGTCGGCCCAACATGTGGGCAGCACCCTCCTTGATGAAACTATGGCCAACCTGGGGTTGCGCTCGGCTCGGGACCCCAAGCCCTCGCCACGTTGGCGTTTGCTCTTGCGAAAGGTGTTACCGATTTTGTTCATCTTGATGCACTAAAAAAATTCACCATAAAACCTTAGGCATATAGTTTCTACATGATATACGAACGATCCTACATGGAAAAATTCAATCCTAACATGAGAAATCAATAGGAAAAACAAAATAAGCTTGAGGTCATCCACTAGATCAATGTGAGAGTTTCAACCATGGAAATCTGAAAATAAAGCATGGATAGAGAGAGAAACATACCAATTTGTTGATTCCTCCACTCAAACGAACGAAATCCGCGAAGAATCAAGAATTCTAGGTGGGTTTTGAGAGGTTTGGAGAGAGAATATGAGAGAAAAAGTGAGGAAGGAGAAGAAACCTAGCCGCTCTGGCCCGATTTTGTGGTCACGCCGAACTATACGGCCAGAACTATACAGTCGGGATATGTTGTTCCGCCCGTATAGTTGCGGCAGTGCCGCCAACTAGGGTTTCTTTATGCAGAACACAC
Source organism: Avena insularis (assembly GCA_023614405.1). Lineage (NCBI taxonomy): Eukaryota > Viridiplantae > Streptophyta > Magnoliopsida > Poales > Poaceae > Avena > Avena insularis. Next base: position 97,802,745 of record CM042690.1, on the reverse strand, counting down.
CTATACAGACACAACTATACGGCCGGATCACAATGATGCCGTCGTATAGTTGGTTGTTAAACCGTCTATACCTCGAGATAAATTTTCTAAAACAGGCTTCGATATCTATACGACCGGAACTATACGGTCGAAATTTTTATTCTCGCTGTATAGTTGGTCATTAAACCATCAGTACCCTCGAGATAAATTTCTAAAATAGACATCGATATCTATACAACCGGAACTATACGTCCAAAATTTTTATTCCCGCCATATAGTTGGTCGTTAAACCGTCAGTACCTTTAAGAAGATACTGTATGAAGGCATCGATATCTATACAACCGGAGCTATATGGCCAAAATTTTAATTCCCGCCGTGTAGTTGGTCGTTAAATTCTCTGTTCCTTCGAAAGAATATTTGTTGATGGCAAAGATATCTATACGATCGGAGCTATACGACAGGAATTTTTATTCCTGATGTATAGTTGGTCGTTAAACCATCAGTAGTCATCAAAAAAATTCTATTTCTTAGAGAATACTTTCTTATCCTAAAACTTAGAGAAATACCTTATTTTTGACCAAAAAATGATAATAGAAACTGTCGACCAACATTAGCATATGAAGAGCAGAATTTTAGTCTTTGTAGAGAAAACTCAAACTTTTATTTTTATTCTTATCATATACTCATTCAATCGATGTTTCTACTACTTTTTGACAACTGCATCTTCACGGGCGCGCTTTCGCAAGAATGTCTGTGAAAAAGTTGTAGGAATGCGATGAACTTTTATTTTTTAGTTTATTTTATTGACGAGATGGGTTGACTCCCATTAAGCATTTTATTAAGAATCGTTGAATAACTCAACCCCTTCTCTGTTCTGCAATTCTTACCTTGGGTTGCCCCTTATCAAAGGCACTTACCACATGAACTCGTTTTTTCGGTGGAATATATCTTTCTCGTGCTTCTAGCTTCTTTAGAAAATACCGAATGATTTCAACATCATAAACATTGAAGATTATCTTTCCCTTAGCACAATCAACTGATGCCCCTACAGTACTAAGGAAAGTTCTTCCAAGTATTATGGATAATTTTTCATCTTCTGGCATCTCAAGAATAATAAAATCAGTGGGACTAACATGATCATCTATTCTAAGTAGAACATCCTCAATCATACCAATGGGTTGTTTAGTGGACTTGTCAGCCATCTGTAAAGTGATAGTAGTAGGAGAATACTCCCCTAATCCTAACCTTTTATAGAGGGAGTATGACATTACACTAACTCCTGCACCTAGATCACACAAGGCATTGTGAATATCAGTTTTGCCTATTGAGCATGAAATAGTTGGTATTCCGGGATCTCCAGATTTAGACAACAACTTCCCATTAGCAGGATAACTTGCTATTTCTCACCTTTCTTATTCTTGTCTTTTACCTTTTGTGGGGGCTCAAGCTCTTTTGTTGCTTTATTTTGTTGTTGCATATCGCTTTTCTTCTTTTCTACTACAACAACTTCATCTTCTTTTCTTATCTCTTTTTCTTCTCTTGGATCAACCGTCTCTGCATCAGATCCATAACGGTCATCCTATGCATCATTTTGGTCCTCCTTGGTTTGATCTTGTGTTTCTTGAGCAGTTTCATCTCGAGGATCCACCAGTGTATAATCTTCTTGGCTTGCTTTGATTAAGAATTTTTCCTTTCACTCTTTTTTAGCTTCATATTCTGGTGGTCCTAATGGTGTAACAACTACACCTCTTCTTGTAACAACATTAGTAGAAACAGGAATATCTTTATCATCTCGAAGAAAAATTTGATAACCATATGCTATTTGCTCACACCGGGTTTCAATCATACTAAGATACTTGTGAAATAATTTTATTTCTTGGCCAATCTCATCATAATTTTCCGTGAGTTGTGCCAAAATCTTTTTATGTTTTTGAAAGTGCTTATGCAGGTTATTATGAGATTTTGCTTGTCGATGTTTTAATTCTTTAAAAACTTTCCTAGTTTCATCTTCTTTAGTTAAAACTTGTAACAAGTCTACTTTGTTTTCCTCAACAAGTTCAGAAGATATACCTTTTTCTTTCATTGTTTTGCGTACTTCAGGCATAAGATCAAGAGTTATCCGAAGTATCCCTTTTTCTAGCTTAGTGCCAAAATCAGGATTATATAAAGAATCATTCTTAGCCCTAGTAGACATCAATTCCAAACATTCTTTAATAGTTAAAGTATTTATCGATCCTCCTGTTGAGAAGTCAAGCAACTCTCTACATTGAGTATTAAGATCGTGGTAAAATAAATGGCAAATAGTTGATTCAGAATAGCCATGATTGGGAATGATGTTGATCATTCCAAAGAATCTATTCCAGGCTTGTGGGTAGTTTTCTCCCACATTCTGACTAAAGTTTCCTATATTCTTTCTTAGTTAAGTTACCTTTTTAAAATGATTAAACCTGTTTATGAATTTAATAATGCAGTTTTCCCAGCATTAATGTAATGGCGAGGGAGAGAATATAACTAGTCTAGAGATTTACCTTTAAGAGACCAACGAAATAATTTTAGACGAGAGAAGTCTCTTGGCAAACCTTTTGGTCCAAGCGATGTTATCACATCGTTGAACTCTCTAAGATGTCTTCCTGGGTCTTCATCTTCCCTTCCACTGAAAGCTTTTTCCTACAAAATTTTAATAATTCCTCCATCAAATCGATATTCTCTAACTCCAGGATTAGGGAATTCTATTGGTTGTTTAAGAAATTCAGAACTTGGAGCACTGTATTCTCTGAGTGTTTTCTCAAGTTTCATGGGAGTTGTCCTGTAAATAGACATGATTTCCATAATATCACTCAAGTTTTCAACTTCAACTTTATTCGATCTTAAAAGTTTTTCAATAATTTCTTCACGCCTTTGAGCAGGCACGCACTAATATAATCTGGTAGATAGGTCCTACCAGAGTGTGTAGACCCTTTGTATCCAAGGGAGAACATTTTGTAGTAGCAACACCTGAAATGTCAAGAGACAAACACTTAGCGCTTAGTTCCCCGGCAATGGCGCCTGAAAATAGCTTGATGTCTACAAGTGCACAAATTGTTTGTAGCTAGTTTTGAAGTATAGATATTGATCCCACAGGGATCCCAAAGGTAAGTGTTTATGAATGAAGTCTCTGTCACACCCAAAGTTGTCACAGGTCTTCGAGTGAATTGACTGTAAGTGTTGAAATGAGAATGGAATTTGGATTAAACTGGGTCTATTTAAATAAAACTAAAATGCAAACTTCAGAAATATAAAGCATAAAAGTAAAGAACGATTCAGTTGTTTGTTGTTTTCTGTAGATGACAAAGAAGACGCGGGGAGATACAGTTCATGATGATAGTGACTGTGCCAGGTGGACGAATGATAAATGTAACAATTATAATCTTATAAGTATATGTGTAGGTGAGCAACCCATAATTAGCAGAACTCCTCTTGGTAGATTTCGTCCCAACTTTAATAATCCTACTAGTCTGTTACCAAAACCACGGTTAGACACTAGACGATTAAGACCCTTCAGGTCTCTTAGCGATTAAGCTCCTTGGATCAGACTAATGCAATAAGCACGATGGTTCCTCGTTATCCTCGAGTCTACTAGTTTACCATTGATATCCCCGTGTCACTCGGGAGGTTGCCAGTCTGCTAGCGAACAAGATCCTATCTACGTAGAACAAAGCATTATGTTGTCTGGGCCCTTAAATTGGACAACAAGCATTAGGAATCCCACAAATAGTCAAGCACACATAATATAGTAATTAGAATCAATCACAAGCTAATGGAAAATATGTGTAGGCACATCACATCTCATCAATCCCTTACATCTCCCACGCCCAAGGAACTTACTCACACATGAGAGAAGAAAACATCATCGATATAATTAAATAAAGGGAGTTCTTATCGATATTACCATGGAGGTCCACAATAAGAATAAAAAACTAATCCGACACAATTCAAGATAGGAAGAAACAATCTCAAACCCTAGTCTTGCAAGGTGAAGATCCCCCTCTCTCTCAAGTACAAGTAATGGCTATGGGGGTGTATTGGCTAGGAGGTCAAATATCGTGGAGCGAGATGAAGAACGTCTTACCCTTCTTCTCCGGATCTCTTCATTTTCCCTTCTGGACGGGATGGCAGCTGCCGTGTTGTGTTTTCGCGTCTGGCCTCTTCACGGAAGTTGTCCCTTTTGACAAGACGGAGGTGGCGGCAGCTATACGGCGGAAACTATTCGGTCGGAAAAATGTTCCCGTCGTATAGTTGCTCGTTAAAGCCTCTGTATGCTCCCCTTGATTACTTACAAAGAGAGACTTGCTTGTTTTCGCATGAATATTGTGTTTCTCTAGTTAAAACCTTCTGTTGACATTCAGAACCTGAAACACACATTAAAAACAAAGTTTTCTTCGCTACCGAAGTATTAGCATTAGGTAAAGCTAGAAAATGATCAAATCCGGAAGAAAACCTTCAATAAAAACCATAAAAATGTCTCGAATCTCATAGCTATCACTCTTCCACCTCAAGGCAGTAGAAACCGCACCCCAGGAAAGTAAAGCCCATGTGCTGTAGGCGCAACTCCTTCCCATGAGTAGGGCAATTGGCTGAGGCATGTCCATCTTTCTTGCAGATGACACAAAGAGGTTGGAATTTGCATTCCACCAAAAAATGCCTCGTGCGCCCGCACTCGAAGCATTCCGCTCTGTTGGCTTGGCCACCGCCGCGCCCGCCCCTTCCCCTGAGAGGCGTTGTTTCGCCAGGGGCCTCACTGCCTCCACCAGCTTCTTCCCTTTTGAAGATTTGTGTTGATCGCCATCACCTCCCTAGCGATGGCCCGGTCTCGTGTTGGACTGTTGCTTTCTCTTCCACTCCTTCTCGTTCCACCATGGGGGAGGTGGACCCGAGTCCTGCCTCCCATAGTGCCTCGTCTTCTTCTCCTCCAATAGTTGGTGGTGCATCTCTTCCTCTACCCTTCTTTCCTCGCCCCCGTTACGCCTGTACTCCTTGTAGTTGTGCTTCGGTGCCCTCCCATCGGCTTCCCCATGCTCCATCGCGACCACCTTCGCAAAGGAACGAGTGAGGGGAGGTGGATCTGGGATTCTGACCAGGTAGCGTCCCTCACCTCTCTTGCACCGCCGTCGCACCTCAAGAGCAGTGGCTGGAAACCCTAGTGATCGATCTAGGGTTCCAACCGGTATCCACATCCACGTACTTATACCATTTTTCCTCTTGTCCAGCTAGGCCATAGACACAACCCTAGTCTCTTCCTAGGTCTGATGGATCACCAGGTCCAAACACGGGTTCGTCTCAACGCCCAACTGAATGGGCATGTCCTTTCCACATGGCCTAGCTACCTCGACCGTCCCAGCCTCGACAACCGACCTAGTAGTCTCGACTGGCCCACCCAGTGATCGCTTCCCGTGACCAACCCTAGGGCATGCGACCGGTGAGATCGCGGGAGAGACCGCCACCACCGGTGGATCCGACACGGAGCTAGAGTCTGATGCCCGTGGTGCCTCCACCCGCAGATCTCCCTAGGGAGAGATGTGCGCCCCGCAAGAGCCGATCTAGGGCGATGACCCTTTCCCAGACACAGATCAGAGAGCCCCCGCCTCTGAATCGAGATCCCCTGCCACCATGGGCTAAAGCACTTCGTCTCCGACTCCGTCGCGTCGTCCCAAGCCTTACCGCACGCCCCATGAAGCCCGCCATCGTGGGGATCGATGGGCCCGCCCAAGCTTCCCTACTCGTGGCAGAGGAGCCGTCATCCAGATCTAAAATGCCCGCACTCCCATCTCGGTCGCTCTCCTTCCCGTCACCCATGGAGGACAGCGCCCAGAACTTGCCACCCAGTCACGGCCTCTCCGACACATCCCAGGCCGCTGGCGACGAGCGAGTTCCCGACCTGCCTGCCGGGGTGGCCTCCCATCCCTGGGTCATCATGCGTCGCCCTTGTCGCTGAAGGAAATATGCCCTGAGAGGCAATAATAAAGTTGTTATTATGTATTCCTTGTATATGATAGATGTTTATTTTGCATGCTATAATTGTATTGATAGGAAACATCAATACATGTGTGTTTAATAAACAAAAAGGGTTCCTAGTCATGCCTCTCTTATAGACTAGCTTATTGATTAACAAGATGATCAAGGTTTCCTGATCATGGACATTGGATGTTGTTAATAACAAGGTCACAGCATTTGTGAAATGATGTGATGAACATTCATCCGAAGTATAGCATTACGATCAAGTAATTATGTTTATATTGCTATAACATCATACAGAGTAATCTTTATCCTTAGACCATGAGATCATGTTAATTGCTAACACCGGAAGAGTATCTTGATAACATCAAACGTCACACCGTAACAAGGTGACTATAAAGATGGGTTCAGTGCTATGAAGGTGTTATGTTGAGGATCATGGATCAAGAGTGGAATTTGTCAATCCAGATGACGGATAGATATACTCTGGGCCCTCTCGATGATATCACATTAGGATAGCTTGCAAGCAAGTGATGTGATCACTAGAATGTTATATCACGGGAATGAGAAAAGAGTGCATGTCGGTAACGAGATCAAACTAGGTATGAAGATACCGATGATCGAATCTCGGACATGTAATATATCGAGAGACAAAGGGATTTAGTTACAAGCGTTAAAGGTTCTCACGATCATAGGAGTCATCGTTGAATGTGTAGGAGTCAGTACGGATCTCCAGGTCCCGATGCTGATTATTGATCGGAGAAGGGTCTCGATCATGTCTGCATTATTCGCGAACCGTAGGGTGGCACACTTAAGAGTTACCGGACACCATTTTGGAGCACATATGTTTCATACGAAAGAATTGCAAAGCGCAGGAATTGTTTCAATAGAAACCGGAAATTGTTTCGGGTGAAATTGCAGAAGGTGTTTCCGCATGTGATATTGAAATATTGCAAGGGGCTATATGTGAATGTTTGTTAATTAAAGTAATTAACAAAATTCTGAATAAATTTAATAAAAGAGTTTTATTAAATGAGAGAGCATTAAATTTGGAGAAACTTAATGCATTTAAAGTGGAGACTTTAAAAGGGAATGTGAAGAGGCATTTTAATGTGGAGGAGTTACCACCATATGAATGGGGGAGGTGAGGGGTCACCCCCCCATGCGACAGCCATGGAGAGAGAGGGCACCCCCCCTCCTCCTATAAAAGGCCACCCATTCCCTCCTTCATCCACACACCTCCTTGTGAAGGATCTCTCTCCCCCTCTAGAATTATTCCCCCATGGTCTCGGATTAGCGAGATACATGTTCCCAGTGGCATTTCGTCTGGAAGGAGCTGTCGCTCACTGGATCGCTGGAGCGAGGAGGTGGAGGTTGTCCGTGGCTTGAACGTAAAAGGAAAAGTGCGATGCGCTGAGTTGCGGCGCTCGGACTTCCTCACGATCTTGAGATCGGCAAGTGTACGACTACATCAACCACGAGTTCCTACTCGTTAACAAAGCTCGTTGTCTTCGAGGTTAAGTTCTCCATGGATGTATGTCCACCCTTTGCTTTGTACCTAGTAGATAGATCTTGGCGTGTAGTTCACACCGTAGGAATTTTTTTGTTTTCTATGTCATGGACCCAACAAAGGGTATCGAGCCTGATCTATGCGTAGGTGCTTTGCACGGGTAGTACACATATGTTTATATGTGGGTGATGATGATCATGTTATTGCATCTTCTATGTACTTTGGATATTGGTGGCATAGTGGGATGAAGCGGCCCGGACCAACCTTACATGTCATCGTACATGAGACCGGTTCCACGACTGACATGCAACTTGTTTTGCATAAGTGGCTGGCGGGTGTCTGTCTCTCCTACAATAGTCAATATCTGATTTACAACGAGTTGCTAATAACTTGGTTATCCTCGTTGTGGTTCATGCTCGTAGGTTAGACAGGTTCTATCTCCAAAAGCCCTAAGCCACGTAAAACTTGCAATTGATAAATTAGAGGCGTCTAGTTTAGATCGTTGCTGGGCTAGTGTTTTGATATGGTATTGTTGTAAGTAGATGTATAATAGATACTCTTACAACTCACTTAACGTGTAAGTTCCATAGACCTTGGCCTTACACACAAAGGAATGATAGAGATCATACCACGATGCAAGTGATAGAGATCAAATGCATGGACCATATCACCTCACTTCACACATTAGATGTTAGCATCTTATATTGCTAGTTTGGCACGTTTGGTAGCATTATAAGATGATCCCTCATTTAGATATCAAGATAAAATGTGTTCTTCCTTAAGTATGCAACTTTTTGTGGATCGTGTTTTGAGGCATCACGTGATGATCGGGTGTTCTCAACTCTACGCTTTCATACAACGGGTGTAAGACAGTTTTACACACGCAAATACTAAGGTTCTTACTTGACGAGCCTAGCATGTATGCATATGGCCTCGAACACGGACCAAAGGTTAAGCATGAGTCATATAGTTGATATGATGCCCATATAGATGCTCGCCTTTGAAGCTACACCGACTCACGTGATGATCGGACTTGGTGTAGTGGATTTGGTTCATGTAATCACCAAAAGGACACGAGGGATGTCGTTTTTGAGTGGGAGTTCATTAGTAATTTGGATTAGTTGAACTCAATCTATCATAAACTTAGTCTAAATATACTTTACAAATTCTGTTGTAGATGGCACCACCTGCTTTTAATTTCAATGTGTTCATGGAGAAAGAGAAACTTGCTGCGAATGGTAGCAACATCACCAACTGGGCTATGAATTTGAGGATTCTCCTCATCGCCGCACAAAGGCAATATGTGCTAGATGCGCCGCTAGGCCCCCACCAGCTCTCGATGCCCCGACGAGGAAAAGAACGTCTATATAACTCGTCAGAGGACCACAACTTAGTTCATTGCGGCATCGTATGGGCTAGAGCCGAACTTGAAAGCGTTTGAAAATGGCAATGCCTTTGATACCATGGGAGAATTGAAAATGATTTTCGATACCCATGCCGTCATAGAGAGTTATAATGCTTCTGAAAAGTTCTTTAGCTGCATGATGGAGGAAAACAGCTCCGTTAGTGAGCACGTACTCAAAATGTCTGGGTACGCCGATAAGCTTGTGTCCTTGGGAATAACGATTCCCATTGACTTAGGCATACAGCGTGTTCTCCAATCTCTGCCACCTAGCTACAAGAGCTTCGTGATGAACTATAATATGCAGGGCATGAAGAAGTATCTTCTCGAGCTTCTGTCAATGCTTAAGACTGCAGAAGTGGAGATTAGGAAAGAACATCAAGTGTTGATGATCAATAGGACCACCGTTTTCAAGAAGGACAAGAAAGGCAAGCACAAGGGAAAAAAGGGTGGCAAGTATGTTGCCGCGCCTAAAAATAAACCCTAAGCTGGCCCTAAGTCTGACACCGAGTGCTACTATTGCAAGGGGACTGGCCATTGGAAGCGCAACTGCCCCAAGTATTTGGCGGACAAGAAGTCCGGCAAGGCAAACAAAGGTATATGTGATATACATGTTATTGATGTGTACTTGACTAGTACTGCAGTTCCGACACACCGGTATTTGATACGGGATCGGTTGCTAATATATGTAACTCGGTTTAGGGGCTGCGGAACAAGCAACAACTAGCAAGGGATGAGGTCACGATGCGGGTCGGCAATGGATCAAGAGTTGATGTGATCGCCGTCGGAATGCTGCCTCTCCATATGCCGTCGGGATTAGTTATAAACCTGAATAATTGTTATTTGGTGCCTGCACTGAGCATGAACATTGTATCCGGATCGTGTTTGATGCAAAGTGGTTATTCATTTAAGTCTGAAAACAATGGTTGTTCGATTTATATGAATAATATCTTTTATGGTCATGAACCTATGTTGAATGGTTTATTTCTGTTGGATCTCGATAGTAGTATTACGCATATTCATAATGTTGATGCTAAAAGAATTAAACTTGATAATGATATATCTACATATATGTGGCACTGCCGTCTAGGTCATATTGGCGTTAAACGCATGAAGAAACTCCATTCTGATGAACTTTTGGAATCACTTGATTTTGAATCATTTGATACATGTGAGCCATGCCTTATGGGCAAGATGACTAGAACACCGTTTTCCGGTTCAATGGAACAGACAGATCTATTGGAAATCATACTTACTGATGTGTTTGGACCAATGAGTGTGTCGACGCGAGGTGGATATCGTTATTTTGTTACTTTCACGGATGATTTGAGTAGATATGGGTATATCTATTTGATGAAACACAAGTCTGAAACTTTTGAAAAGTTCAAAGAATTTCAGAATGAAGTGGAAAATCATCGTAACAGAAAGATCAAATTTCTGCGGTCCAACCGTGGAGGAGAGTATCTTAGTTACGAGTTTAGCACACATATGAAAGACTGTGGAATAGTTTCACAACTCACGCTGCGGAACACCACAACGTAATGGTGTGTCGAATGTCGTAATCGCATTTTTATTGGATATGGTTCGATCTATGATGTCTCCGATCGACTTGCCCTTGTCATTTTGGGGTTATGCACTGGAAACCGCTGCATTCACTTTAAATAGGGCACCATCTAAATCCGTAGAAAAGACACCGTATGAATTATGGTTTGGAAACAAACCTAAGTTATCATTTCTTAAAGTTTGGGGATGCGATGTTTATGTGAAGAAACTTCAACCGGATAAACTCGAACCCAAAGCGGAAAAATGCGTCTTCATAGGATACCCTAAGGAAACGATTGGGTATACCTTCTATCACAGATCCGAGGGCGAGGTCTTTGTTGCCAAGAATGGATCCTTTCTTGAGAAGGAGTTTCTCGCGAAAGGTGTGAGTAGTCGGAAGGTAGAACTCAAAGAGGTTATTGAACCTTCTCTTCATGAAATGGCGAGTAGCGCAGCTCCAGAAGTTGTTTCGGAGTTGACTTCACCTAATGAAGAGAGAGCTAATGATATTGATCATGAAACTACGAAAGAGGACACTGCCGAACCTCGCAGGTCAAGCAGGACACGTGCAGCTCCTGAACTGTACGGCAATCCTGTTATGAATTTCATGATTGATGAAATAGATGACCCTGCGACGTATGAAGAAGCGATGATGAGCCCTGATTCCAACAAATGGCTAGAAGCCATGAAATCCGAGATGGAATCCATGCACGAAAACCAGGTTTGGAGCTTGGTGGACTTACCTCACGACCGAAAGGCCGTTGAGAATAAATGGATTTTCAAAAGAAAAACTGATGCTGATGGTAATGTGACCATCTATAAGGCTCGACTTGTCGCAAAGGGGTTTCGACAAATTCAAGGAGTTGACTACGATGAGACATTCTCTCCCGTAGCGATGCTTAAGTCGGTTAGGATTATGTTAGCAATTGATGCATATTTCGATTATGAAATATGGCAGATGGATGTCAAAACTGCGTTCCTCAATGGTAATATTGAAGAAGAGTTGTATATGATACAACCTAAGGGTTTTGTCGATCCTAAGGATGCTGATAAGGTGTGCAAACTTCAGCGATCCATCTATGGACTGACGCAAGCATCCCAGAGTTGGAATCTCCGCTTTGATGAGGTGATCAAAGAGTTTGGATTTGTCCAAACTTATGGAGAGACTTGTATTTACAAGAAAGTGAGTGGGAGCAATGTGGCATTTCTGATATTATATGTGGATGACATATTATTGATTGGAAATGGTTTAGATCTTTTAAAAGGTTAAAAGTTATCTAAACAAAGAAATTTTCGATGAAGGACCTTGGTGAAGCTTCATATATATTAGGCATTAAAATCTATAGAGATAGATCAAGACACCTAATTGGGCTATCGCAGAGTACATACCTTGATAAGATATTAAAGAAGTTTAATATGGACGGAAGTAAGAAGGGGTTCTTACCTATGTTGCAAGGCAAGACATTGAGTAATACTCAAAGTCCGGCTACGGCGGAAGAAAGAGAGATAAGATCCCCTATGCCTCAGCCATAGGCTCTATAATGTATGCCATGCTATGTACAAGACCGGATGTGGCACATGCTATTAGTTTGACTAGTAGGTACCAATCTGATCTAGGTTCGAAACACTGGATAGCGGTCAAGAATATCCTTAAGTACTTGAGAAGAACTAAGGATATGTTTCTTGTATACGGAGGTGAAGAAGAGTTAGTCGCTAAGTGTTATGTCGATGCTAGCTTTGACACTGATCCGGATGACTCTAAGTCTCAATCCGGATACGTATTTCTCTTGAACGGAGCAGCAGTTAGTTGGAGGAGCTCCAAACAACCTGTGGTGGCTGGATCAACAACGGAGGCGGAATATGTTGTCGCTTGTAAGCCACAGAAGCGGTTTGGATGAAGGAGTTCATAACGGAACTGGGTGTGGTTCCCAGTGCGTTGGACCCGATGGTGATCTATTGTGACAACAATGGAGCCATAGCCAACGCAAAGGAATCAAGGTCTCACAAGAATTCCAAGCATATTAAGTGCCGGTTTCACTCCATCCGCGAGCATATCAAGGATGGAGATATAAAGATTTGTAAAGTGCACACGGACCTGAATGTAGCAGATCCGTTGACTAAAGTACTCCCTAGGGCAAAACATGATCAACACCAGAACTCCATGGGTGTTAGATTTATCACTATATAAACTAGATTATTGTCTCTAGTGCAAGTGGGAGACTGAAGGAAATATGCCCTGGGAGGCAATACTAAAGTTGTTATTATGTATTCCTTGTATATGATAGATGTTTATTTTGCATGCTATAATTGTATTGATAGGAAACATCAATACATGTGTTTTTAATAAACAAAAAGGATTCCTAGTCATTCCTCTCTTATAGACTAGCTTGTTGATTAACAAGATGATGAAGGTTTCCTGATCATGGACATTGGATGTTGTTAATAACAAGGTCACAGCATTTGTGAAATGATGTGATGAACATTCATCCGAAGTATAGCATTACGATCAAGTCATTATGTTTATATTGCTATAACATCATACGAAGTAATCTTTATCCTTAGACCATGAGATCATGTTAATTGCTAACACCGGAAGAGTATCTTGATAACATCAAACGTCACACCGTAACAGGTGACTATAAAGATGGGTTCAGTACTGAAGGTGTTATGTTGAAGCTCATGGATCAAGAGTGGAATTTGTCAATCCAGATGACGGATAGATATACTGGGGCCCTCGGTGATATCACATTAGGATAGCTTGCAAGCAAGTGATGTGATCACTAGAATGTTATATCACGGGAACGAGAAAAGAGTGCATGTCGGTAACGAGATCAAACTAGGTATGAAGATACCGATGATCGAATCTCGTACATGTAATATATCGAGAGACAAAGGGATTTAGTTACAAGCGTTAAAGGTTCTCACGATCACAGGAGTCATCGTTGAATGTGTAGGAGTCAAGACGATCTCCGTGTCCCATCGCTGATTATTGATCGGAGAAGGGTCTCGATCATGTCTGCATTATTCGCGAACCGTAGGGTGGCACACTTAAGAGTAACTGACACCATTTTGGAGCACATATGTTTCAGACGAAAGAATTGCAAAGCGCAGGAATTGTTTCAATAGAAACCGGAAATTGTTTCGGATGAAATTGCAGAAGGTGTTTCTGCATGTGATATTGACATATTGCAAGGGGCTATATGTGAATGTTTGTTAATTAAAGTAATTAACAAAATTCTGAATAAATTTAATAAAAAAGTTTTATTAAATGAGAGAGCATTAAATTTGGAGAAACTTAATCATTTAAAGTGGAGACTTTAAAAGGGAATGTGAAGAGGCATTTTAATGTGGAGGAGTTACCACCACATGAATGGGGGAGGTGAGGGGTCACCCCCCCATGCGCCGGCCATGGAGAGAGGGAGCACCCCCCTCCTCCTATAAAAGGCCACCCATTCCCTCCTTCATCCACACACCTCCTTGTGAAGGATCTCTCCCTCTAGAATTATTCCCCATGGTCTCGGATTAGCGAGATACATGTTCCGGTGGCATTTAAATGCGGAAGGAGTTCTTGCTCACTGGATCGCTGGAGCGAGGAGGTGGAGGTTGTCCGGTGGCTTGAACGCAGTGGAAAAGTGGATGCGCTGCTGAGTTGCGGCGCTCGGACTTCCTCACGATCTTGAGATCGGCAAGTGTACGACTACATCAACCACGAGTTCCTACTCGTTAACAAAGCTCGTTGTCTTCGAGGGTAAGTTCTCCATGGATGTATGTCCACCCTTTGCTTTGTACCTAGTAGATAGATCTTGGGGTGTAGTTCACACCGTAGGAAATTTTTTGTTTTCTATGCTGCGGACCCAACAGTCGCCACTCTGAGTCACCACTCCCCGTCCGTACAGCCACACCGAATTTTCTAGCTCTCATTTTTTCCAATTGCTCGAAAAACGATATGTGGGCGCCGACGGGAGATACTCTTATATTTGGAAACGGAGAGAGTAGCTAGCACACATACTCCCTCCATCGGCAAATAAGTGTACTTCTAGCTTTTGCCTAAGTAAAACATAATCAAATTTGACCAACTTTATAGAGAAATATAGGAACATATATTATATCAAATTTAAATATTATAAAACTAAATTTTAAAACAAATCTAATTGATATCAATTTAGTAACATAAATATTGATACGTTTTTCTAAAAAAATTGTCAAATTTTACTATATTTGACTTAGGACGAAACTAGAAGTACAGTTATTTGACGGAGGGAGGGAGTATTCGTGTGTGGTTTCGTCCGACCATGCGCGAATCAGATCGATCATATCAGACTACCAAACAAACAAGTACTAACAGTAACGACAAAAATGACTCTCGAACAAAAAGTTTGAATAATAAATCTCACAGAGCCACCCGTCACGATCTGTTTGCGATTTGGATTCCACGCACCAGCAAAGACAGCCTAAACAGACCAGACAAGGAGTCGAGCAAGTACGTACTCCAAAGCGATGGCGACAACAAACGCGGCGGTGCCGGCCGCGGGGTACGGCGGGGACGGCGTCTACCGCTCGCTGCGCCCGGCGGCGCCCATCCCGTCCGACCCGGGCCTCTCCATCACCGACCTCCTCTTCCGCCGCGCGGACGCCTGCCCCTCCGCGCTCGCGCTCGTCGACGCCGCCACGGGCCGCGGCCTCACCTTCGCCGCCCTCCGCTCCGCGGTCCTCTCCACCGCCGTCGCGCTCGCCTCCCGCGCGGGCGTCCGCCCCGGCGACGCCGTCCTCCTAATCGCGCCCAACTGCGTCCTCTACCCCGTCTGCGTCTTCGCCGCCACCGCGCTCGGCGCCGTCGCCAGCACCGCCAACCCGCTCTACACTCCGCGGGAGATCGCCAAGCAGGCCGCCGACGCCCGCGTCAAGCTCCTCATCACCGTCCCCGACCTCCTCCCCAAGGTCGCCGGCCTACGCCTCCCCGTCATCCTCCTCGACGACCCCGCACCCGCGCCTTCCGCCTCCAACGTCACGCTCTACTCCGACCTCGTCTCCGGCGTCGACGAGACCCAGTACCTCCGCCCGCCGACCAAGCAGGACGACACGGCCGCGCTGCTCTACTCCTCGGGCACCACGGGGGAGAGCAAGGGGGTCATTCTCACGCACCGCAACTTCATCGCGACCTCCACCATGGTCACCTCCGACCAGGACCAGCGCGGGGAGGGGCCCAACGTCGTGCTCTGCTTCCTCCCAATGTTCCACATCTTCGGCCTCTCCGTCCTCACATTCGGCCAGCTGCAGCGTGGCAACACTGTCGTCGTTATGTCCGGGTTCACCATGGACGCCGTCATGAAAGCCGTCGAGGAGTACCGTGTCACGCACCTCTTCTGCGTGCCGCCCGTCATGATCGCCCTCGCAAAGCAAGGGAGAGCCGGGAAGTACGACCTCGGCTCTCTCAAGTTCATCGGCTCTGGCGCTGCGCCCCTCGGCAAGGACGTCATGGAGGTTGTGGCCAAGAACTTTCCCGAGGCCGAGATTGTTCAGGTAATTCAGCACTTGTTCTGCAGTCTTTTATCTTCATACTGTGTTGTTTTGAACGGAACTAATATGGATTTGGAATCTTTAGAAACTTTTTGTTGTGCTTTTCTGGGGACTAGATCTTCCTTTTACTGTCGTTTCTTCTTTTTTTGTAAGTTCGATCATGTGATTAAGTCAGATTCCTTGTTGATTCACCTCCCTAAATTAACTCATTTGATGATTACAACTTTGCAGTAACAACTACATTGTCCTGTCTAACTTAACTTTAGCATTGGAAACTGGAATGTGACATTTGGATATGAGAGATTCCATTATTTTATCCTGCTAATACAACTTGATGGGCTAAGGCACAAGATTGTCATTCCCAGGACACACCGCACCTGTACTTCTAGAATCAGTTGTAATAGTTCAGTGTTGTTCCAACTTTTCTGTCGACGTCAACTATGTTTTCTTTAATGCAAAAATCAACTCTTTGTTAGGTAATCTTATGTTACTACCATGGTACCTTTGCAGCCATCATCAAATAGTTATGTCATAACTATTTTGAGTTATTGTTGATCAAGGTATCAAGTTGGGAATATAAATATATGTCATAACTATTTTCAGCAAGAAGATTTCTATTTTGCTGCACAACACGCCTTATGGGACCATGTAGTAGTATGCCTATATCATCTCATATATGGTGCCTGTAAAGAAGCTTAAGTAGTACATATCTCAAGTTATATGTTGTGATGTTCTCGCAGGGTTATGGTATGACCGAGACTTGTGGGATCGTATCGCTTGAATACCCAGAGAAGGGACAGGCTCGTCAGTTTGGGTCGACTGGAACACTTGTCATTGGAGTTGAAGCAAAAATTGTAGATGTAGAGACACTAAAACATCTGCCACCAAATCAACTAGGAGAAATTTGTATTCGAGGACCACACATAATGAAAGGTATAATTTTAATCGTGGGCGCTGTGTTTTTTGTCTCTCTTCCCTGTCTTTTTTCAGATCAAACATGAGAGTAGTCTAGAGGTACATCATTTGCGACTATTAACAAAGCATCAAAGCTCAGTGTACTTATACTTCATTGGATCTGTCGTGCTTGATGATATTATATTTGCTTACACGTGTTTATTGACAATGTACAGTTTACCAAGGCCTAGTGCTTTTTATTTTTTTACACTATTTTTCAGTAACAAGAAGTCCAGAATCTTTCCAATGTATTCTGTCTGACAAGGATTATAGGGCCAAAACTTATCCTAACTTGGCTGGATTATGTTTGTAGGGTATTTCGACAATGTGCAAGCTACTGATTTCACAATAAAGCAAGGTTGGTTGCATACTGGTGATCTTGGATACTTTGATGACGAAGGCCAGCTTTTCGTTGTTGATAGACTTAAAGAGCTGATTAAGTACAAAGGTTTTCAGGTATTGGCTTTTGTAAATATACATCTAGGTTATTCTATTGTTTGTTGTTGCAAGATCTTGTGAATGAGCAGCACTTACACAAGGGTTGTAGCCACACCCTCTACTTAAGTTGACATATCGATAAGAGGATCCTTTTGGCTACTTATGTTTTTTCTTTATGTAGCTGGACATCACAGTGATAGGATATTTGTCTAAGCAAGTATATAAAGACTTACAAATTAACCAATTTAGACCCATTGAGATTTCACCAGGATATTTCTACCTGTAGTAAGTTGGAGCACACGCCTAATAAAATGGTATACTTTTTTACATTATATTTGTCATATAGGTCAATATATTTTTCTTTAGCATACCATGACTTCCCTTTTTGGTAAATTCTTCCAGTGCCAATTGGCCACTGATCGATACATTGCCCCAACTGAGATTAAATTTTCACTAGAAAGCCTTTTTTTGTGTTATCATTTCACAAAGTTTCACTAGAAAACCTTTTTTTATATTATCATTCCACCAAAGGCCAATTTGTCTTGACTTGAGCAATCATTTCACCGAAAGGCTTATGTGTCTTGACTTAAGCATGGGGCTGTCTTTTATTGTCTGAATTGAAGTCTTGTTGTGTAATTGTCCAATCTAACAATCATAAGAGGAAGCCATCATTTTGCACCCGCCTTTTTTTTTTGCCTTAAACAGTTAAACGCAGATCAAACTGTCATTTTTATAGAAACTTCTGATTTTATTCCCGTTTTTCTGGTAGATTGCACCTGCTGAGCTTGAAGGACTACTTCTATCTCATCCAGAGATTCTAGATGCCGTCATTATCCCGTAAGTTGCACCTTGTAAAATTTAATTGTATGATGCGGCTGTTGAGTACAGATTGTTGCAACCTTGGTCAGTTTGGACTTGTTCGTCAGTTGTTTCTTATCTCTCGACTTGGGGCTCTGCTTGTTTCAAGGTTTCCTGATGCTGAAGCTGGGGAAGTTCCTATTGCTTACATCGTCCGGTCACCTTCAAGTTCATTGACCGAAGTTGATGTCCAGAAATTCATTGAAAATCAGGTTAGGCTGGCTTCAGACCTCACTAAAATTTGTGACTGTTTAGCTAAACACAAAGTAGCAATAGAGGAATTTTGTGCGCAAACACCATCGACACTAGCATGAAACATACCAAATGTGCTCGCCATGGTAATGCACTTCTGAACGTACACTACGTTTCAGGTCGCGTACTACAAAAGGTTGAAGAGGGTTACCTTTGTGGAGAGCGTACCAAAGTCAGCTTCAGGCAAGATTTTGAGAAGAGAGCTCATCGCCAAAGTGAGGGCATCCAAACTGTAGCAGATGTGCTTCCTTATGTTCCACAGCAATTCCTGCTTCTAAATTAAAAAAATAAATCACAACTACACAATGTTAGAGGAGGTTTACAAATTCCCAAGCTGGAGATTTTGCTTTTGTGCACCGTATGTGTGTGACGCAACACATGAGTGTCGATCTCAACATTGTAACAGAAGATTGTATATATGTGACCGAAACCATTGTTCAGCAAATTTACCAGCAGGTGTGTGCTATACTATTTACGAGGATCTATACACGGAATGCAGAGAGAATTAATATGAATGGGTAATGGCTATACATATTCTACATCTATCTATACAAAAAATTCACATGTGCTGGTTCCATCGAATCATACAACTGAATGCCACCGGACTGGTGCGTTGTGAAATTTCCTCCTGCACATCATGCAAAAACAGTCTTATGGTTATTTTCCAAATTCAACTGAAGGGCAGGACAGTCTTATGGTTAATTACTTGGAGACTTGGAGATGATGATACTCTCTCCGATCCAAATTAATTGACTTGGATTTGCCTAAATTCGGATGTATCTAACACTAAAATATGTCTAGATACATTTGAATCTAGATAAATCCAAGTCAATTAATTTGGGTCGGAGGGAGTACTTGTTTTTACCTGTGTTTGTTGAGGCTATCATTCCGGTGCTTGGCATCACTGCTTCAACATTAACAGATCGGGGAACGGGAGTGGCAACGTTGATCATGCCGGTTTGTTGGGTATTTGTTGCTGGGTATTTTTCTTCCTCCTCATTCTTGTCACCGGGAGGAAGCAGCGTCAGTGGAATCAGTGAAGGATCTGTGTACAACATCTTGCCGTAGCTCCTCTCCAGAGTTCCCTTGTCAAACTGGAGACAAAAATTCCTGGAAATTTAAAATGGTTTGGGTAAATTATTAACAGTGTCACCTTCACTAGAGATATGCAATATAGGATTTGAGATCAGACATACTAGCTACTGTACTCCATATTTTCATCAAAATATAAGGAGTATAAATTTATTGAGACAACATCAGTTTCTCACTTTGACCTAGTTTATTTTAAACAAAAAAAAAACTGCGGTATCATACCTATACCGAACAATAGATTCCACCACAAAATATGTTTTGTTTATTCAGTATGGTAAATAATGCATATATTCCTTTTACTCTAAATGTTTGGCTAGAACCTATAAACATCATTTTTTTTTGACTAGTCTTGATTTTTTTTTTGAACGGTGGTAGCGCGTAACTACCTTGTGGTAAGATCTGTGCAGCGCCGCCATTGAATGTGCATTCTCGGTGGAGGTCGATCAGCAAGGTATCGTTCTGACACAGATTTGACCTGCACAAATCAACCAATTCATTATAATGATCTCTCAACAGAAAAAGAAAAAAATGGATAATTAAACGAAAAAACACACACATATACTATATACGTACCTCGATTTTCAATGTATCGAATCTGGCGTCTTGGAAGCACGCGCAGATGGCCTGTATGTTGGACCAGAGGACGTTGATCTTGAGGAAGGCGTCGCGGCGGCTCAGCTGGCACACGATCTTCTTGGGCTTCCTGTACTGGAACTTGGCGGCGATGTCGACCTCATCTGTTCGATCGATCTATGGCCATAAGTTCGTAATGGTAATCAACAAGACAGGTACATCGATAATGGAACAGGGATGAATTACAAAGGATCTATTGCCATATGTATGTACCCTGCGTTGGCCGAGCTGGAGAGACCGGACGGCCACTCTCCGCAGCCTTCTCCGGCCACTTTTCCTCTTCTTCTTGGCCGGCTCGCCCAGGTCCTCCTCTTCCTCCGCCTGAGGGAGGCCGACTTCGGCAGCGTGGACGAGAACAGATCGCATGAACTTGATCAGCCGTAGCAAGGGCTCGTCGACCTCGAGTTCCAGCCGCGGCGGCGCCCTGCTGGTGGCGGCCATGGTGCTGTAATGGTGGTGCACGCCTGCGGCGGCTTCGTCCTTCGCGCTGGCGCCATCATCGGCATCCTCGCCGGCGTCGGCGTGCTCCGGCTGCATGTCGATCAGGAGCGTGGAGTTCGTCATCTCATCTGGTGGATCGATACACTGAGGGTGGGCGGCGCATGCCCGTGCGTGCCGAGGAAAAGAAAAGAAAAGGTGGAAGCCTGCGTCGGCACGCAGGTATGTGCGTGTCCGGCAGGCGCACGAGCCTTCGTATTTAGACCCCCCTTGTTTTTTCTAGTGTTGATAGTTTTCTCTACCACATCTAAAAAAACTTTTCTCTACAAATCTTGACCAAAGATACTAGTTAAGCTTAACTTTTCAGAAAACTAATACACCTTATAAGAAGGAACATAGGGAATACCTCTAAGTCATGTTTCTCCCGTCTAGATTCTCTCTTGCTCGCACATCGAATTACCCTCCAAAATGCGTTGGCAAAACAATTGCCGAATTTTCTAAAATAATACTAATAATTGATGACTCACAGTTTGGGCATCTTTACACTGTTTGTATTAAGAAAGAATCAATATGAAAATCAAATGAACAACCTTATTACAACCTATCCAAGTTTGAATCCTAAATACACGTGCATATTAGGGACAACTCATGCACTCTAGACTTCCCCCTTTCTTACAACTAAACTTGATGGTACTAGGAAAACATACATTTTTACAAGAATTTTCTATCTTTCTTACACCACATATATTACTTGTTTAATTTCTCTTCAACAATTTAATTAGGCGTAGTCTAAAAAACGACCGACATGAAAATCAAATTAACAACATTATACCTAACTTCATGCACTCTAGATTTATTTGTTTGTTATAGCTAAACTTGACGATTTTCTACTTTGAAAACCTACATATATACAAAATTAGTTTGTTATTTATCTACTCTAAATAGTGTACATAGTATATGGATTTCTAAGGTTGCTATGGGCAAGGATACGTTATAAAAAGGCCATAATAATTAGGATCTTAAATTATTTTTTGGAGTAATTCGATATGTTAAGCCTGTTTCGAGGAGTAATTCGATATGTTTGCTTTGTTATATTTACCGGTTGGTAAGAAAAGATTGTTTCAAATAGGTCAAAGTAAACTAATAATTAAGATTATGATGATAATATATAATTGTGCTTGCAAAAAATTGAAGTACATGAGAGATATATGTTAATCATAAAAGTTTGTTGCATTGTTTATTTGACTACTTATACCAAAAGGATGTGTTTATGAGATTATATCAAAATATGTATCACTACAATTCATACATTTAGTGAAAAATGAGTCGTGACAAAGTAAAAAAGTTCAGTACAAAATAGGAAACATTGGTAGAACTTATTGTCTTCATCCCCTAGAACACATCAGTTTACTTTTCCCTTATGCCTGGCAGACATCTCAGAATGCACGATCACATGAATCTTGCTTTTCGCCATTGTCCTAAATTCTAGCCTGGTCAATGGCCTTTTCTACTTAATCCAATCGAGAAAAGCGAGTGTGAATTTGTTGTTCTCAAGTAGAGCCTTGTCCGTTCTAATCTTCTTCCGTTGATAAATATGTGTTCTAAGTTTTTCCATCTTTGTGAACTCTTGGTGTTAAGTGTACATTCCATTCCAGCTAGAAAAAGGGAACGGTAGAAACATATAACAAGTCTTTCAGTTCAATCCCTCTAGCTGATTCCCTCTGCCTTTTTCATCATCTACTCATCCCTCTGCCTTCTGTTCATCATCTACTCAACGATCATCAATGAAAAACGTCGTGTCACTTTTGCTTGCTTTATGTAATTAGTTCGCTTGTTAGTGGTGCTTATGCGTCGGTCATTTGTAGTAAGCTAAGTAGTGTGGAGAGGCTGATGATACTTTCTTTTTGGGCTGGAACACACGTATTCCATTAGTGCACGATGAGATCGTCGGCAACCAGTATAGATACATTAGGTGGGAGGTCCCCAAACCACAGTTAATTACCGTCACCCACACCTCTTGCACCTAAAAGCAGCCAAAACATGGGCTGGTTTGTTACAGATTCTTGGGACATACTCAAAGCTGTAACTAAGAAAGGAGGTTCTTAAAAGAAATTTAGCATGTAGTGGCATTGGTCCCAGTCTTGAGCGATCATGAGAGCTGAACAGAATTCGACCCATGCCTTGACGTTCCGCGATCGGTATTACATTGACGAGTGCAATCAGTTCAGACTGTAAAGCTTCGAAGCTGATGATACTTTTGGCATCAAGCAAGCAAGCATCTCTGTTTGCTGTAAAAGGAAGACTCTAATGATTACACTAAAACCAAAATCAATGCTATATATGAACTGATTGGCATAAAAAAATGCAATGCATATCTTTACTAGTATTAAATTGGTTGCTACATGTTGGACTTTATGAGCAAACATGGGGATGCCAACACACCTTAGTGTATAATACTCCTTCCGCCCAGGTTTATTGGGCTAATAGTAGAATTAGAAAAAATCCAAAAAATTAGTCTAGATTTGCTACTTAATTCGTTGTTTAATTGTCTCTATTTCTGGAAACCAGCCTCGTGACAACCTTTTGTGCATGACTCCATGAGACTACCCTATGCATGACATTGCATGTAATGGAGTAGTAATTAATCCTCGTAGTTAATGACAGGAAATCAGCAATTACAACATGTCGCGTTTTTTCTCCACCAATAGAATCCCACCTTGGTCGCAGCGCTGCTCCGATTAAACCTAATAAACCTGGATGGAGGGAGTAGGTAACATGGCCATTGTGCTTCAATTCAAGGCTTTCGAAGGGCCATTCCTTCAATCCACGATAGTGTCGTCAAGTTTGATAATATTCGTTAGCTTTGGGATGACTCCCCAATTTGCAAACTAAGATCTTAGGTGCTCACTGCTCAATATGGGCCCTCGGGAACATTTGGAAATGGCGAAATGCAAGGTCTTCCACAATAAAATCGATCCTATCAAAACGCCACTTCTACACGGCTAGGCGGTAATGTTTCTCCATCTAGCTTCTTCGCTTTGAGATGTAACATGTTGTAATTAGCTTTGGCTTTCGCTGGTTTTTAATTGCATTCACCTGTTTTGGAGCCTTTACTTGTCTTCGTTATGATATTTTAATTTTTTTTGCATGTAATTAAACTCTTGTTCGTTTTGTTTTGGAAAGAATGTCCCATGCTAGCCTTTTGGACCCTTCATAGATTTACTAAAAAAAATAGCATGTCATGGTGTCCAAGTCCTCTTTCCTGAATTTTATATTGTGTAAATTCCACTTTTTATTACCCTCTAATTATACATGTGTGACACTAATTAACAGTCAAAGAAAATGAGTCTAGATTAGCTCTTTTAGATACTTTGTACCCTAGTTTTCGGATACATGTACATAGGGCAAGGTGCGAGGTGATGACCAAGACTCAAAAAGTTTATGAAGCGACGAGGATTGAACAGATGCATAAGAGAAGCCTGGAAATGATTGCCGACGACGCCTTCCAATCTTGACACATTTTGCCACACCATATAGATTGTAACATGCCGGTCCTCTCTAACAAAAATAAGTAAAACGCTAGTGGGCTTAAACCATTTCAGAGTCTCCTAGGTAAGATATATACATCCTCCGTCCTAAAATAAGTGACTTGCATTTGATTAAATTCGGATGTACCTTACGCTAAAAAAGTCTAGATACATACGAATCTAGACAAATCCAAGTCATTTATTTTAGGACGGAGTGAGTAGTAAAAATTCCACTATTTTCACGAATGAACAACTGCAAGGTAAAAAGTAAAATAACTTACTACTATACTCGTAGGTCTGAATGATCCACTTGTCAAACTGAGACAGGAAATGCTTGAAAAGGAGTAATAGGATGCGCTACTAACTCAAATCTTTATAAGTAGGAATAGTTGAGATTAAACTTCCTACGACTCATTTTACGTAGTTCGCTCCAACTATGGACTGTCAGAACCACATCTTCCATATCCATATGATTTTATGAATCAAACGAGCTCAGTTATATGGTACCTTTTACTGGTAGGAGAGGAGGGGCTAGTATGATTGCCATCCAACGGTGGATTAGTATGGGTATTTTAGACCTTTTCAGTGAATCGTTTTCTGACATTCAGATGGTCAAGGAATGAGGTCGCACCACGATGGGGTTCCTCCTCAACAAGGAACCGCTCCTAGCACGACGTCCGGCAACACTGCAATGTCTCATGCACTCATCAGTTAAACTTCTCTGCCAAGAATCTTGTGAGGAATAACCGCAAAATGGAATCTGAAGATAAATCTGGGGACGAGGAGTGGTGTTGCAACTTCAGGACGGTGAAGGATGAGTGGGCGGCGCCCGATGTCCCGCCATGTGCCAGCGGGGGTCAAGTGTAGTCGAATCCAAAGAAGTGCCGAGTGAGGATGATAGGGCCGCCGCCATGGATTTCTTCGAAAGGCAGACATTTGTTGACCACCTCAAGCAACAGTTGTATTATGGACTATGTCCCCTCCAAACCATGTCTATTTTCTAGTAATAGAAAGCCTACGACTACCCAGCTAAACAAAACTAAGAGCAAATCCAGGACGGCTGGGCCCTCTCCAAAAAATCCACACAACTGGCCCTGAGGAAAACATGTGGTGCTAGTACCGTCCAGTATAACAGCATGACAAATGCAAAGCCGCGAGTGCCACAAATAACTGGCAGATGATACGGTTTCCAGTGATTCACAATATTAAATAAATAAAATAGTCTTCCAGTGTATTGCTTAACAAAGCGTAACATAACAAGAATATAAAGGAAATCATATTGCGCATCAAACCGCTTGACGCTTTGCTGGTATTACATATTTCTTCTGGGCTTTTGCAGAAGCTCGTTCATAAAGTTCCTGAAGAAAAACAAATATTCAGTTAGAGGATTATCATTCAAGTAATAACATCTTAATACAACAACTAACCGCACAAGATATGGTGCCATTACCTTGAATTCATTTCTCACCCTAGCCTCTTGGGCTTTCAACGCAGCCTCGTCATATACAGCAACAAACTGCTCCGTATAAGCTATAGCAGCTTCATCAGGAACCATACCTCCTGGCATAGGGATACTCGGTCGACCACGTTTGTATTCCACATCACTGGGGTGCTTCATATCAACACAACACCTAAAGCATTCTCCTTTAAAAGGAGGACACGCGTTTAAAAGGAGGGGACACGTGGGAATTGTCATCTAATGAACAGGGCACAAACACATAACAATATACGTGCAAAGTAGCTCAAGTATTTTCGGATTTCAACCCAAAGTCATGAAACATGCGAAGCATACTGCCTAGCTGTCAGATTACTAGTGCTAACATGGAGTACAAAGTTAGCAACTTGAAATGATAACCCTAATGTGGAAGGAATCAATGAATTCATTAAATCTGAAAACTCAATCAAACCAGGGTGTTTCCGGGGGAGAATCTACTTTACATTTTAGAAAATTTAAAAGATTAGTGCTAACATGGAGTACTGAAAAGAAGCTTACTAGGTTAAATATGGTCAGGGATTTTTGTGTTTAGTCTGTGCTAAATATTGTTAATGGCCCGTATTATTTGTCTTACGGGGAACCTTAAATAAGTCTTTCTTGTGCACACTGCCAGTTTAAAGAACTGAAATTCAAATGTGGTAAAACATTAAATGTCACATATGTGGGTCCTGGTGTCATAGATGGTCCCTTTACATCAATGCTGTCTTATTTGGTTGGTATTTACAAATGTATTTTAATTTTTGAAAAATATAGATCCTAGTTGTGAAAATTTTGAACTATGTCAGGATGGAAATTTATATAAATAATATGGAATCCATTTTCATTGAGTAGAGTTCTTAATGAATATTAATGCCAGCAAGGACAACTACACCCAGGTATATCCTGGTATTTCCAACGTTTATAATCACTACTCATTGGCTGTGAAGGAACAAGTTTGAGATATTAAATTGTAAAGCTCACAATGTGTATAAACAATAATTTGCGTAAGATAAAGAGTATCAAATACCATTATCCTCAGGTTTAAGCATGTGGAAAAAGGTCAGCACAGACTCTTCAAATTCGCCATTTATGCATGCTACTTCAGCAAAGTAAAGAGAATCATCAGCTCCTTTAGTCCTTATAACCAGATTGAAATGATAGTATAAACTATCGGAGGAGCCGTTTCGCTCACGAATTGGTTCACAACCCACAACCTCTATGAGCTCATATACAAGATCCTGAAATGTGAAGCAGGAGTGGTATCAACAATTGTAATATGATGCAGTATAAGAGAGGATGAGGATATTCAAGTGGGAAGGAGAGAGCAAACCTCAGAAAGAGAGTT
The DNA here is from genome assembly GCA_023614405.1 of Avena insularis. Lineage (NCBI taxonomy): Eukaryota > Viridiplantae > Streptophyta > Magnoliopsida > Poales > Poaceae > Avena > Avena insularis. Next base: position 97,775,793 of record CM042690.1, on the reverse strand, counting down.
GTCCTCGTTATATTTGTCCAGTAACGCTCGAACCAACTCAACTTCAGGCCTAAGGTTCTTCATAAAAGCAAAAGCCTCCGCAGAATTCCTCCTTAAGCCATTAGGCCAGTAGAGGGCACGCCGTATTCCTCTTTCCATCTTGGAGAGCCCCTTCATGCACCTACACATTGTCCATATCAAAGCATTTTTTCTGATAAGTAAAGTGTACTCGCTAAAAGTGGTGAATACTAATTAGTGCCGCCTCAACAATGTAAGGTCAACATAGGATTAACAAACAAAACAACACTATTTGAGCATGCCAGGCTAAAAGCTACCCAATTGTAAAATTGCATGTCAGGTAAAAATAAATATACCTACATACAACACAGTAGCATAGCATTGGTATAATATTTTGTTGATTTTCAACTATGGTTATCATGTACTCCCTCCGTTCGGAAATATGACATTTTAGCTTTGTGAATGGAATATATCTAGACGTCTTTTAGTGTATAGATTCATTGAGGTTCAGGATGAACCTATACACTAAAAAGCATCTAGATACATTCATTTCACAAAGCTAAAATATCTTATATTTCTGAACGGAGGGAGTATGCACTACTCCAGAAAACTCAGAGATATAGTTACACACACAAAAAAGTGTCCTTGATTATCTTTTTAGCCTGGTCAGAGAAGCATATGGCCAAATACAAACACACAGAATATGAGGATGTGGTGTAAATCTCACATAATTTTGCACTGTTCAGCGTGATGAGAGTTGATGGTGTCCTGGGCGTCCTCTAGGCTCCGAAATGGCCCAGTCAGAGCAGGATATGTGTGGAAAGATTGCCCCCTATCAACTCTAACATAATACTGGAAATTCAGGTGTGTAGGCTTCAGCGAATAGACAGGTGGAGTGCTCTGTGTTGATGGTGACGAGACCTTGATTGTGTCATGATTCACTGGCTGGTCCGTGTCCTCACACCTGAAGTGGAACATCAACAAGAGGAGATACATACTATCAGTAGTGATACATTTTAACAACACAATTAGTAAAGCTCAGGGAATATGCACCCCTTCTGTCATTAAAAGACAAATACATGCTACCTTCCAGCATGCATTTACAATATTAATTCACACTCCAAACCCATTTGAAACCATCAAGCTGAGACCCAAATGAAACCCCAGAGCTAACTATCAGTGAGAGAGAGAGAGAGAGAGAGAGAGATTCATACAATGGAGACTGCGGCAGAGAGGAAGAGTAAGCGTTAGTGATGGGCGATTTCTCCAGTGTTGTAGTGTCAAGCAACTCCTTATGCCTGAAATAAATTAGAGGGACATTGTCATGCAAAAAAACAGTCTGGTTTAAAGGTAGTAAAGAAAGAAGAAAGGACAAGCAACTTAGATATAAATAATTTATTCCCATCAAATACCACTCTATGAAGTGTTGATGTGCCTGGTCAGTTTGTTTGTTCAAAAGTCTGTTTCAAAACTGGCACATGCGAGCATGGTTTTAAAGGCGTCGCCTAGGCGTCCAGGCGCCCCTCCTCCGCCTCGGAAAAACGCCCGCTTTAGGCGCCTAGGCGTCCAAAGCGCCCGCCTAGGGCTCAGAGCGCCCCCTGATCGCCTTAAGACGCCTTAACGCCTTTAAAACCATGCATGAGAGAGAAAAGAAAGTTGGGCTAAGTGGTTCAAAATGGGCATTGGATTTCTTTAGCAGTCTAAGTGTAATGTTCAGTCAGAAGTTCATGGAGAAAGATTGGTATTAGAGTGACCTACACCATCAGAGAGAGAGAGAGAGAGGTTCATATCATACAATGAAGACTGCAGCTGAGAGGAAGAAGCTTTAGTGATGGACGATTTGTCCAATGTTGTAGAGTCAAGCAAGTCGTTTCTTTCCATGTCCTCGCGCCTGAAGTAAAAAAGAGGTAAATTGTCATGTAGAAAAACAATTTGGTTTCAACAGAGTAAAGAAAGAAGAAACGACAAGCAACTTGGATCTAAATAATCTTTTCATGAAAATACCATGTTGTGAATTGTTCTTGATGTGCTTGATCTGTCTGTTGCAGAACTGGCACAGGCAAGAGAGGAAAGAAAGTTGGGCTAAGTGGTTCAAAACGGGCATTGGATTTATTTAGTAATTTAAGTGGTAATGTTCGGTCGGAAGTTCACAGAGAGAGATTGATATCACAGTGCGCAGTTGCTCAATGGCACAGCTATAACCAATTTAATTTATATAGTTATGTTTGGTGTTGTCAAAGTTTTTTCTCTCTCCTCTGTCGGTGATTACAAAGTGTGTCAAAAAAATTACTTATTACTTATAGATTCGCTATGCACAGTTTAGAAGTCCAAGTAAATGTCCGTTGCTGAATGATGGTAGCTAGCTATGTACAGTTATATAGTCAGGCATGTACCTGATCAAGAATCTAAGTTGGTCTATAATTTCTACTCTCATTTTTATGGTCTTAAGTTGGCGTTATATTCCTCATTTCTACTCTCATTCGAAAATCGGAACCATCAAGCTGAGACCATGAAACCCCAGCGCTAACTATCAAACGGCCCTCCCCAGGCAAAGGCTCAAAGCCTCAAAGAGAAACAACTGACGATTAAAAAAAAATATATATATATAGAGAGAGAGAGAGATTCATACAATGGAGACTGCGGCAGAGAGGAAGAGCAAGCGTTAGTGATGGGCGATTTCTCCAGTGTTGTAGCGTCAAGCAACTCCTTACGCCTGAAGTAAATTAGAGGGACATTGTCATGCAAAAAAAAACAGTCTGGTTTAAAGGTAGTAAAGAAAGAAGAAAGGACAAGCAACTTAGATATAAATAATTTATTCCCATCAAATACCACTCTATGAACTGTTGATGTGCCTGATCAGTTATTTGTTTGTTCAAAAGTCTGTTTCAAAACTGGCACATGCGAGAGAAAAGAAAGTTGGGCTAAGTGGTTCAAAATGGGCATTGGATTTCTTTAGCAGTCTAAGTGTAATGTTCAGTCAGAAGTTCATGGAGAAAGATTGGTATTAGAGTGACCTACACCATCAGAGACACGCATGAACCCCAGCGCTAGCTATCAACAGTCCATCCCCAGGTAAAATATCAAAGAGAAATAACTCACGGTTTAAACAGAGATTATATATATATATATATATATATATATATATATATAGGGAAATGGTTCAGTCATGGTTTTTAAGGCGTTAAGACGACTTAAGCCGATCTAGGGGCGCTCTGACGCCTAGGCGGGCGCTTTGGACGCCTAGACGCCTAAAGCGGGCATTTTTTCAAAGTGGAGGAGGGACGCCTGGACGCTTAGGTGACGCCTTTAAAACCATGGGTTCAGTACACTGTACTCTCACATTTAACATACCACATAGATTAGCCAATTATACCTATTCATTTAATATACCACATAGAAACGGTATTTGTGCAGAAAAGTTATTTTGCACCCAACATATTTTTCCGTTGTTACATTTCGAAATTTATGTTTTATATAAAAAATATTCATATTGATCCACAGCAAAAAAATGACATAAACATCATTCTTACAACGCAGGCTGCGGCATAGATAATGAAAGAATGTGAGCGATGAGAAATTTCAAGTCCTCCACCGACAACTCCGGAATTGCAATGTCAGCCAAAAGATTACGCCTGAAATTAAAAGAGAAGATCGTCATGCACAAAAAACAGTCTGGTTTAAAGAGAGCAATAAAGAAAGAAGAAGGGACAAGTGGCTTAGATGTGAATAATCTTCTCATCTAAATACCTCTCCGTGAACTGTTGATGTGCTTGATCAGTCTGTTTCACAACTTGCACAGGCAAGATAGTAAAGAAAATTTGGTCTAACTGGTTCGAAATGGGAATCTAGTTTATTTAGTAATATAAGTGGTGATGTTCTGTCCGAAATTCATCACTGACACGGCAACAACAAATCTAACTTACAAGGCTTGGTGTTGTCAACTAATTTCTCCGTCCATGGTTGGTGACACCAAGATACCCGATGAAGCTCATCGAGTTCCAGTGGCAGTGCCAATGAAAGTGTGGTGGCAGAACTGCATGTGCTGAGCGTGATGCTCGAAATTTTGATGGCATGCTCGACAAAACAACTAAGAGTGGATCTTTAGGTGATTTGATGGATGCTGGTAGCTAGTTATGCACAGTTTTATTAGAAGCCCATGTCCATTGATGAATGATGGTAGGTAGCTATACATAGTTTTACAGTCAGGCATGTATCTGATTCTATAATGTCTAGTCTCATTTTTCTGGTCTGTAAGTTGGCGTTGGATATATTACCTTGTGTTTTTTTTAATTAGAATTCACACCATGTGATGATTTCAGCGGCACTGGCACAATAGCTCGGGTAAAAAAAAGGGCATACCTTTGAGACTCCTCCAGCTTGCCGTCAGCAACATATATGTCCAGCAGATTACGGATGTATTGCTCTGGGAAGGATCCAAGGAATAGAGTGGCCTCTGGTTAAGAATCTTCCCGGGCGCATCCGGGCATGTCAGGCGGAGGAGGAGGGGAAGGGGAGCGCTGTCGTTGGTCGACGCGGCGGCCTTGTCCGGGCGGCATGGGAGGAGTGGATGAGCTCTATGGTCGGTCGTTGCGGCAGCGGCGGCGTGTGTCAGGGCGCCATGGCGGGCGAGGTACTAGGTCTTGGAGACTTGGGACGGGAAAAGGTGCGAGCTGTTCGGTTATGCCTCTGGCTCTGGAGTTGGACTATTTTATTTTTGGAGTAACCTGCAGTAGTGGTCCTAATTCTTTTCGTGTTTTAAAAATGCATATCAAATTTCTAATTTTTTTATAAGTGATTCACGCAAGGTCCAAAATCGGTCAGAGTCACATTGACTGATGCCACATCGATAGTAGTGCCCGGCCAGGTGATTGTATTTGTGAAAGGCCCCTTACATCGTCCCCCTCCAAATCACGATCCCTTTTCGTTCCCTACCCGTCTAGCGATTTAGAAGGTGACCACCGGGCGTCTAATGCGTCCTTGTGCGTCCAGCGTGTTCGAGGCATCCTTGTCGTGCGGCTAGTGCATCGAGCGCATCCGTCGTCGAGGATGGCGGTCCTCGCCGCACCCGAGTGCTACGTCGTTGGTGCTGTTGAGCATGGTATCCTTCAGTTCTTCTGGCCCTCTCTAGCGCTTGTCATCGCCCCTAGAGCCCTTGACCGCGTTGAGTGAGAACGAGCAGGAGTAGCACAACATGAATAGAGAGAGGGATCGAACGCGGGACACCGGGGCTCAGGCTGTAGGTGGGAATGGGCTACCCATGGCGCCGCCAGCCCATCCCACCTGTTTCCCTAAAGTGGACACCCATGGGCCAGTGAAAAAATAGCATAGACATGCTGCCACGAGAACCCGTCAGGCTGATGCCATGCTCGAAGGAACCATCCATGCCGTCGAGTAGGTCAAGGAGAAGCAGCGACACTATGGGTGTGCGCTATTGAGGAGGACCAGCGGCGAGTGCGTGAAGCAGTGGTGCAACAGAGGACCAGCGGAGCAGGAGGAGGTCAAGGACGACAACAAGATCGGGACGGCGCCGCGAGTTAGGCTGGCGGCGAGCGCACGAAGCAGCAGCGGCATAGCGGAGGACCGGCGGAGCAACAACACAGGAGGAGGTCGAGGACGACGGAGAGCTCAGGTGCGGTGGCACGATCAAGACTACTGAGCAGAGGTGAGCAGGGAGGCTCGTGGCCGAGCTGGAGCTGGCCGACGATGAGCGAGACGTGCACGGAGCATGCTGCTATTTCCTCTGTAGTGCAGACTTGTTACTTGTAGGCTGCTCTTTCCTGTGCACGTCTGTGTTTGCGTGGTGGGTAAAGGTGGACAGATGAACGCCACCTATCATTTGTATATTTAAACAGACAATATCGATAGCGCCATTAATTTATATGGATATAGGTGGTCAGCTGGTGGGTTGCCGTGAGCGCGCCCATTTACAGCTGAACCGGGGCTCGCAATATGTGAAGCTGCTGTTCTCGGGAGGAAGCATGTACTACTCGAGGTCACGAGGACAAGATTCAGATGTTGCGGCCGCCGTCGGCCCTTGGTAACCCCAGGTTCTTCTGGCCCTCCCGTGGTCTGTAGACTGTAGATTCAGATGAGCAGTGGGAAACGCCGGCGATTCAGACGCTGCGGCCGCCGTAGGCCCTTGGTCACTGCGCGACCACATTACCCCACGAACCAGCGCGTCACAGCGCCGAACTCCAGCACCCATGTCTGGCCGTCGTGAGCGTCGTATCATCGTATGTCATACACCGTGCGGCCATAGCTCCTGTTCATGTACACTGTGCAATTCAATCGGGCCAGCTGTTTTTTTTTTAGCTTAGTTACGATGGAGCAAGTGAGAAAAAAACAGCGTTGTATTTGCAAAAAATATGGCCACCGTTTGCAATTAAAATCATAATCTAGAACCATGTTTGGAAGAAATACAACCCAGCCACCCAGGGACCCTTTTGAAAATATACTTGTCCCCTCCGAGGCCCTATCGCCGACGTGGCAGTGGTCAAAGCGACACGTAGACAAATCAAAACGGCCAGAGCTAAATAGAACCTGGCGTGAATCACTTACAAAGGTTTAGGATCTAGATATGCATTTTAAAAGAACTAGGACCTAACCGAAGGTACGTGAAAAGAGTTAGGACCGCTGGTGTGGTTTACTTAGGTCCTAAATAAGGGAAAGAATGCGGCGGCTAGGGCTTTTTGGAGGAGGAGGCACTACCGAAAATCGAGATGCTGCTGGGTGTATTCTTGTTTGCCGAGTGTTTAGATACCGGATACTCGGCAAACAAAACTTTGCCGTGTATCATATTTGTTACACTCGGCAAACAACTGACTCACGGCAAAGTTGGCACTTTGCCGAGTATACTGGTGAAAAACACTCGGCAAACAAAGACATATACAGTAAAATAGAAAAAGACACTCGGTAAAAATTTGATACACGGCAAACCACCGTACCACGTATCCTTCCAAGCCGCACCAGACGGCGCAACCGACGGCGTTAGGGTTTGCCGAGTGTCATTTAACATACACACGGCAAACTTTTGGCAAGAAACTTTCTCTCCCGCGTGGGCAAGAAAACTAGAGTTTGGATCTAAACTTTGCGTGTGTTAGACACAATTTTTTTTGCCGTGTGTTTTATTCTGATACACGGCAAAAATATGAGAAAACCTATTTTTTACTTTTTTGAATTGTTTACCTCGTCAATCACACATGATTTTTTTAATTCTAAGTACACTTAATCTTAAGTAAAATAGCACTTGTAGTCAAGCTTTCTAAAATGGCGGACATGAAGATTCTTAGCTCGGGGCTGAGTCTCGCTAAAATTGCATTAAATCTCTAATGAAATAGTATATTGTGAACCTAAAAATGATCTTTTCAAAAAATCATGAGCATAAAATCATGTACTCGTAGTTCAAATCGGACCCACTTCCTATCGATTCGGCAGGAATTTGTCTTTTTCATCAGGGATGGATGAAAAGGTTTGAGATACCCCACTCGGGGCTTTGTCCATGTAAGGTGGTGTAGTATTTAAAAAAATGGGGTGGTAGCATTTTGAAACTTTCATTCGATGGTTGCTTCACAAAACACCCCTTTTTTGCACTCGGAATATGAAAAATGGCTTTTTGGTGTGACGAAAAGGAAAACTTCCTCCCGCAATATTATTTATCATCCCATTATGCACATGCGTGCACAATATAGGCACATTATCAGAAACTATGCCGCGATTCTAGCTATAACATTGGTCATTTGGCCTGAAAGCCAGGAAATCTCGATTGAGATAGGTCATTTCTAAGAAGGTTTTTTGAGACACAATCAATATACCAAGTTTGATATTTTTCCTTGCAACTATGTCATATAATATAACACCACACGAAGGCTTTATATTATTTCGATCGTTTTTGAATTTTTTATGCCTGTTTTATACTATGGTTAAAACGGCGGGCATGAAAGTTCTTAGCTAGGGGCCGAGCCTCGCTAAACTTGCATTGGATCTATGATGAAATAGCATATTATGAGTCTAAAAATAATTTTTACAAAGAATCATTAGCATAAAATCATGTACCCGTAGTTCAAATCGTACCCACTTCCTACCGATTCGGCCGGAATTTGTCTTTTTCACCACGGAAAGGTTTCAGATACCCCCACTCGGGACATTGTTCATGTAAGTTGGTCTAATATTTTTGAAAAATGGGGTGTTAGCCTTTTGGAACTTTTATTCGGTGATTGCTTCACAAAACGCTCCGTTTTTTGCGCTCAAAAAATGGAAAATGGATTTTCCATGGAACGAAAAGGAAAACTTACTCCTGCAATATTGTTTGTCATCCGAAGATGCACATGCATGCACAATATGGACACATTATCATAAACTATGCCAAGAATCTGGCCATAACATTGGTCGTTTGACCTAAAAGCCATGAAACCTCGAACATGATAGGTCATTTCTAAAAAGGTTTTTTTGCGATGCAATCCATATACCAAGTTTGATATTTTTTCTTGCAACTATGTCACATAAAATGACTCTACGCAAAGTTTTCACATTGTTTAGACCTTTTTGAATTTCTTATACCCGTTTCAAACTATGGTCAAAATGGCGGGCATGAAGGTTCTTAGCTAGGGGCTGAGCCTCGCTAAACTTGCATTGGATCTCTAATGAAATAGCATATTGTGAGTTTAAAAATGATTTTTACAAAAAATCATGAGCATAAAATCATCTACCCGTAGTTCAAATCGGACCCACTTCCTACCGATTCGGCAGTAATTTGTCTTTTTCACCAGGTGTGTATGAAAAGGTTTGAGATACCCCACTCGGGAAATTGTCCATGTAAGGTGGTCTAATATTTTTAAAAAATGGGTTAGTAGCATTTTGAAACTTTCGTTCGATGGTTGCTTCACAAAACGATCCATTTTTGCGCTCGAAAAATGGAAAATGGCTTTTCTATGAGACGAAAGGGAAAACTTCCTCCTTCAACATTGTTCGCCATCCCAAGATGCACATGCATGCACAATATGGGCACATTATCACAAACTATGTCGAGAATCTTGCCATAACATTGGTCGTTTGACCTAAAAGCCATGAAACCTCGAACATGATAAGACATTTCTAAGAAGGTTTTTTTGCGATGCAATCCATATACCAAGTTTGATATTTTTCCTTGCAACTATGTCACATAAAATGACTCCAAGCAAAGTTTTCACATTGTTCGGACCGTTTTTGAATTTCTTATGCCCGTTCCAAACTATGGTTAAAACGGCGGGCATGAAAGTTCTTAGCTAGGGGCCGAGCCTCGCTAAACTTGCATTGGATCTCTGATGAAATAACATATTGTGAGTTTAAAAATGATTTTTACAAAAAATCATGAGCATAAAATCATCTACGCGTAGTTCAAATTGGACCCACTTCCTACCGATTCGGCAGGAATTTGTCTTTTTTACCAGGGGTGTACGAAAAGGTTTGAGATACCCCACTCGGGACATTGTCCATTTAAGGTGGTCTAGTATTTTTGAAAAATGGGTTAGTAGCATTTTGAAACTTTCGTTCGATGGTTGCTTCACAAAACGATTCATTTTTTACGCTCGAAAAATGAAAATGGCTTTTCTGTGGGACGAAAGAGAAAACTTCCTCCTTCAACATTGTTCGCCATCCCAAGATGCACATTCATGCACAATATGGGCATATTATCACAAACTATGTCGAGAATCTTGCCATAACATTGGTCGTTTGACCTAAAAGCCATGAAACCTCGAACATGATATGTCATTTCTAAGAAGGTTTTTTTGCGATGCAATCCATATACCAAGTTTGATATTTTTCCTTGTAACTATGTCACATAAAACAACTCCACGCGAAGTTTTCATATTGTTTGGACCGTTTTTGAATTTCTTATGTCCGTTTCAAACTATGGTCAAAATGACGGCCATGAAAGTTCTTAGCTAGGGGCTGAGCCTCGCTAAACTTGTATTAGATCTGTGATGAAATAGCATATTATAAGTCTAAAAATGATTTTTACAAAAAATCATAAGCATAAAATGATGTACCCGTCGTTCAAATCAGACCCACTTCCTGTCGATTCGGCAGAAATTTGTCTTTTTCACGCGTAGTTTTCATATTGTTCGGACCGTTTTGATGCTACGAGAAGGAAAATGTTAATGAAAAAAATGATTACTATATATACACTTGAACAATATCATAAAGTTTGATGAAAAGAATGCTTTGATGAAAAAATTGTATTTATGTGGGGCTTTTTTTGGTGGTATGGCCCATGTGTTTGCCGTGTGTCATAAACATGAATGAATACACGGCAAAGACAAATCTGTCTGGCTGACCTAGATCGAGAAAAAACAGTTAAGTCCAAATCTCACACACTGTCTCTCCACACCGCCGCCCTTGCCGCTTCTTTGGACACTTCTTGATGCCCTTCCTTCCACGACCAGAAGCGGCCAGCTGCTCGGTCCACCACCTCGCAGCTGGGGACGCCCGCTCGGCCGGCCCCTGCTCCCGCGTCGACCTCTCCTCTCCCTGCCGCCTCGACCACTCTGCCCCGTGCCGCCAACTCCCTGCGTCGACCTCCCTGCCCTGCAGCTGGACCAGGAGCTGCACCACCAAGTCCTCCACCACGAGGACGAGGACCAAGATCTCCACCTCCATGAAGAGAACCAGGAGCTCCATCTTGGTGAGTTGCCTACAGATTTTGTCTAGTGGATTAATTCATGCAGATTTTGTTGCCTGCCAATGACATGAGAGTTTAATTATAGTAAGCCAATGAATTGAGATTTTGTCCCTGCCAATGTTCTATATTTGTAAGCTCCACCACCCGATTCAACAGATAATTAGCAAAACAGGTAATAAAAACGGAAGGAGATAAGTCACCACGATGAGACTCGTGATCATTTGATCAGTGTAGACCTCTGGCTCTTTTTATGGAGAGAGAAGACCACATAAATCATGCTCTTCTTCTCGCCTCTGGCGTCGAGCTTCTGCCGCTCGTAGTTGATGAGACGCTAGAGGGACGCGTTCCTACTTTTCGCGGCGGCTACTATTTTTCTTCATGTTGCCGAACACGTCAAACCACTACAAGGATGGCAGGTAGTCCCAGAGGTTGGTCGTGCCAATGTGCATGTTGATCTGGTCCACCTCCTTCTTAAACAACCAATGCGGGCCGTAGCTAGCCGTGGTGAGCACGACGCCATCCAAGGCTGCGATGTTCATGGAGGGGAGGCTCGGGCAGTCGGCAAAGGCGACATCGCGCGAAGCACTCCTTGGCCAGCGCCGGCGAGGACATCACCACGGTGTCACGGAAACTGAGGCGCAGCGAGAAGATGGGTCTGTGGTGTGCGGCGAGGCGGAATAGCTTGGCGTGGAAGGGCTTCTCCACGAGGTGGAGGTGTCCAAAGAAGGGGATAGCGAGCGGGCTAGGCGGTAGCTTGTTCTTGTTCTTGCTAAAGGGAAGGAAGTAGCGAAGCACGACGAGGAAGGCGAGAGAAAGGACAGCCATGTAGTAGCCGTTGTCCATGATTCTAGCTGCTTGGGAGGTCAGCTAAGTTTTAGATGTAGTTAGGGTGGTGTTGTCCTTGTGTTCTGGATGTGATCTATATATATGCATCGGATATAATCCTGGTATAACTTAGAACAACCCTAGTCAAAACTTGGAATAATCCTCATCAAAGATTTCCATTCATGGCGTTTAGACCATTCATGTCTACAATGTATGTGGGTGTGTTGAACAGCCGTGTGCATATGCTTGTTCAAACCAGTTACGTTGCCAAAGGTTATGTTAATGCATATAGGCGACCTCTTTTGTTTCCAATAACCACATGATTCTAGCTGCTTGGGAGGTCAGCTAAGTTGTAGATGTAGCTAGGGTGGTGTTGTCCTTGTGTTCTAGATGTGACCTATATATATGCATCGGATACAATCCTGGTATAACTTAGAACACGTCCTGTTCTTCCTCCTTTGCCTTCGATGAACTTCCAATTCGTAAGTCGTGTTGCATCTATTCAATAGTCCATCTTATTGTGACATGTTTACCGTCTCATAACCGTTTACCATATTTTATAGGGAATGCCTTCGGCCGAATCCAACAACAACCCGGCCCCTCCGGAGGATGAAAGCCCTGTGACGCCTGCCCCTACGAGCGTGCCCATGCCGACTCTGGACAACCAGAACATTAAAAGGCAACTTTGTGAGTTCCCACACTCTTCTTCAATTTCTTGTTTGTATACATCTTGTGTCAAATTATACCAAGTCCTTACCATATAGCTACAACCCGGCCCCTCCGGGTTTGTATACATCTTGTTTGTATACATCTTGTTTGCCTCCTAATTTCGGCCAGATCCAACAACAACCCGGCCCCTCTGGAGGATGAAAGCCCTGTGACGCCTGCCCCTACGAGCGTGCCCATGCCGACTCTGGACATAGCTAATTTCTTGTTTGTATACATCTTGTGTCAAATTATACCAAGTCCTTACCATATAGCTACAACCTGGCCCCTCCGGGTTTGTATACATCTTGTTTGTATACATCTTGTTTGCCTCCTAATTTCGGCCGGATCCAACAACAACCCGGCCCCTCCGGAGGATGAAAGCCCTGTGACGCCTGCCCCTACGAGCGTGTCCATGCCGACTCTGGACAACCCGAACATTAGGAGGCAACTTTGTGAGTTCCCACACTCTTCTTCAATTTCTTGTTTGTATACATCTTGTGTCAAATTATACCAAGTCCTTATCATATAGCTGCGTAGATACCAAGTTTTATGGTTGTTCCAAATATACCCTTGTGAGAACCATGTCGATATTCTTTGGAGAATCATCTTACCATATATATACCAAGTCCATATAGCTACATAGATAACAAATTTGAATTTTTCTTGTGCCAAACTATACCTTGTTAGAGTCATGTCAATATTCTTAACATATAGCTACATAGATAATAAATTACAATTATGCTAGTGCCAAATTTTACCTTATTAGTATCATGTAAATATGTTTGTTAGAATCATCTTACCATATAGCTATATATATACCTAGTTTGAAATTTGTAAGATTACATCATTTTTACTCATGCTTGTGTGTTTTGCACTTTGTAGGATTACATCAAGAAAGCCTATGTTATGGTGGAACATGGTGGCCGTTGATGGAGCTATGTACCACATGCTAGAGAACTTATGTGCCACTTGGTTGTGTTGATGGATACTTGAACTTGAATTCAAGTGTTTGTTGAACTTGTGAACTTTGTATGCATGTTTGATGTACTAGTGTACTTGTGAACCTATTATGTGAGTTCTTGTTGTGATATATGTCTGTTGTGAGCCTACATATGAATATGTATGTCCATATTTATTTTGAAATGCAGAATATAATAAAAAACAGCATAAACTTGCCAATTTTTGTGGACGTTGCCGTGTATCCAAGGAAAAACACTCGGCAAAGAGCATGTCTTTGCCGTGTTTCTAGGTAAAACACTCGGCAAAGGGCACGTTTTTGCCGTGTATCCCAGGCAACACACTCGGCAAAGAGCACGTATATACCGTGTATTATCCTAGGAGACACTCAGCAAAGAGTATGTCTTTACCGTGTGTTGCGGCAGAAATACTCGGCAAAGAATACAAGTCGGCAAAGAATATAAGTCAACGTGTCTCACTCCAGTGAATGGGGTCACGTGGAGAAATCTCAGCCGTTTCTCTTTGCCGTGTGTCTGTCGGAAAGACTCAGCAAAGGTTTGACGCCGTCTTCGGCTGGCGCGCCGTGAACGCATCATTTTACCGTGTATGTGGCTGGTAGACACTCGGCAAATGTTTGCCGAGTATCCGGGAGTTAAACACTCGGCAAAGTTGTGTTTACCGGCGGGGTGTACGCTGTGAACTCTTTACCGAGTGTAAACACACAACAAACGTTTGCCGAGTGTATTTCAGCCTTTGCTGTGTATTTTAAATACCCAGTAAAAAATCGTTTTCCTGTAGTGAGGAGGAGGAGGAGGAGGCTACTAAAACAAAAGCGACGTAATCAAGTTTTGCTAACCTTTATAACCACAACTTTGGTCGCCAACATCATCCGGAGCACTATACTAAATTGGGCAAAGTTCCATCAGGTTATGCGAACCATATGGATGAGCATCTACATGACTGGTGGAGACAAGGAAGGACAAGGATTGGTAAAGCTGATAGTGGAATGTTTAACTCTCTAGTGATGTTGACTTCCTGGACGATTTGGCGTGAAAGAAATACAAGAGTTTTTGAAAAGGTGCACAAGCCAATCATCCAGGTTATAGACCAGATTAAAACCGAAGCTAGGAATTGGTCTTTAGCTAGTGCAGGGCGCCTCTCACTTCCTGGATGATATCTGTTTTCCATCCTTGCTTTGGTTGTAATGGCGGTCGTTTTTCTTTTTTGTGGTTTTGTAAGCCCGAGTCAGGTCGAGTTCTTTTTTCTGTAAGATTTACACCCACTTTAGTGGGTTTTTCCCCTCTTCTATTTAATAGATGAACGACTCTTGCATGGTTAAAAAAAAACAACCACAACTTTTTCTTTGAGACGAAGTGAGTACTAGTGTATTTTACGTGCTTGTCTAATCTAACTGAAAGAAAAGAAATAGGGACGAAAACAAACAAGGGGAGTAGAGGTCGTACGGGGAAGGAGGCAGCGATGACACGCTCCGAGCGGTTAGGATCGACACCGGCGGCGGCCTCCCGGTGGCTGGTCACGCGCGCACACAAAGACCAAAGAAAGAAAAAAAGACGATTGATTATGTTTGCGTTCGCCGAGTCTCCCCCGGCCGTGTCCTAAACGTATTATTATCACCTCCGTTTATACTCCCTCCGTCCCAAAATAAATGATTTGAGTTTATCTAAATTCACATGTATCTATATACTAAAACGTGTCTAGATTTATCTGAATCTAGATAAACTCACGTCACTTATTTTAGGACGGAGGGAGTATTAGCTTGCAGTGGAGACCATGGCCTCGTACCTGGAAACGTGTAGAACTAGGAATCCATCATCAAACGTACTCCCTCTGTTTTAAAATAGATATCGAAGGTTTATCATAATTTAGATAAATCTATATACTCCCTCCGACTCATATTATTATTCTCAATTTTATCTAAATTTAGATGTATCTAGTTAATGATTTAGACTAGATTCATTTAAATCTAGATAAAGTTCCGAACATTAATATGGACCGAAGGAAGTATTAAATAGTATCTAGATTCATCTAAATTTTTATAAGTTGAAGACATCTATTTTAAAACCGAGGGAGTACTAGGTTGTATATAGATGTACTCTGAAAGGATAGGTATATTTACTTCTTAGGCTAGGCCGAGGCCGGGTTTGAGTTTGCTAGACTTGGCTCAATCCTCCGCCTGCAGAACCGTAAGATCAGGCCGCGCGGGACGGTTGGATGAAAAAAATCGGAACCAAATATCTAGAGCTTCCACATATGCACCTTCCGTTGACCAGAAGAAAGAACACAAAACACCCAGAGACACAAATACGCAGTCTCCAGCGACAGTCAAACCGCCGCCACGATTCGCTTAGAGCTCCAACGAGTTACCTTGCCGGCTCACACCGTGTCGCTGCCAGCAGAGGCAACAGGTTTTCTAGCAGCTGCGGCCAGCGCTTGTAGAAGAAGCTACCAGCGTTGCAGCTAAGGATGGGAGTGGGTAGTAGGTACCCTCTACCATCTTTAGTAGTAAAAAAAATGAACTACACATGTTTACAAATTATCATTTTTTTAAGAAAACTAGTTCATTTGTTTGAATTAGACTAAAATAGAGGGTACTCTTTAGGTTCTAAACTTCCATCTCTATTTGCAGCAAGCAGCTAGGCATCGACGGCGGACCATGTAGCTCCGGCCACCGACTTTTGCAGCAGCGATGGATGACAGAAGCTTGCAGCAAACAGCCAAGCGACGGCGAACAGTGTAGCAACAACGTCTGTCTTTTGTAGCATCGCTTGTGTTTGCAGCGACACTGGCGCAGTGGCATATAGTGCAACATCAGGAAAACCATGGAAGATAATGGGGGTGGCATGGCAGGTTGCGGTCGCGGTCGGTGGGGTGATGGAGATCGGTGGCCTGTAGGAACTGCAGGCCCCTGAGCACCGGTATGCCGACGCTGTTCTACCACTCACTAAAGTGCGAGAACATGAAGCAGCTCATGTGCACTCCTCCTCTAATGCCGCCCGTGTCGCCTCATCACGACGTGACGTGCACGCGCCGTGGGTTGCAGGAATGAGCCTGAGCCAAGCTCATGTGTTTATTTTGCTCGGGAACACTTCATAAATATATCTCCTAGATATTTTCTCTTGTCATTTTCGTCTGGATTTTCTCAGCTCTCCCTTATCGCTTCGTGTCTGGACTTTCTCGGTCTCCCTGATGCTTTGCGCCCAGGTTTCCTCGTCTCTTATCCCCACGAAGCTTCCTTGGAAAGTAATAGGCTCTTATCATTTAAACAGAGGCACATCGGATATAGAGGATATATGAGACACATACACATTTTTAGTTTCAGTTCATTGAGTAGCCGCTTTCGTCTTCTCTATCCTGGCCTGCGGCGTGCAGCGCAGATCAGGACAGTAGACCTCCGGAACCCCGTCCCTCGAGAACCTGTACGGGTGAGGGACGATCAGGTTTTTGGGGAGCGCTCAACGCGACTACTGACAACCTCGACGTCGTCCGGCGACGAGTTCCCCGACGATGACTTCTTTCCAGACATCAACAACATCTTCGACAACACGCTACTGCTACTCAGGCTGCACCATACATGTCCCTAAACTTTCTCTTTCAGATTCTGCTAGAATATCTTGTTCTAGCATTTGGAGGAGATCTAGTCGGTTTATCTTGTATAAATGCAATCGGTTCATCAACTCTGTTAGTTTGCATAATTAGTTTAATTACTAAATTATTTGTCATATTTTCAACAATCCAAAAACCTGATTATAGGCAACTAGATTCAATTAGCATAACTTCGACTATCAGGCCACCTCCGTTCAATGGTGAGCATTACAAAAAATAGTGCACGAGAGCAGTTCTTTGGTTTTAAAACCTGAACTGCTATAGCGCCACTCTTGGCAAACCTAAGCAAGAGCTTTCTACTGCTCAGGAGGAGGCCTTTAAGAAAACCCATACCATGTGTATGGCGGCTCTTTTTAGTGTTCTTGAGGATAACATTATTGACTCGTATATGTCATTTAATAATGGCAAGGACGTGCAGAATGCACTCGAGGCCAAGTTTGGGGTCTCGGACGCTGGTACTGAATTGTATGTTATGGAGCAATTCTATGACTATAAGATGACTGGTGAGCGCTCCGTTGTTCCGCAAGCTCATGAGATACAATCACCTGCTAAAAAACTTGAGCAGTTCAAGTGTGTGTTACCGGACAAATTTGTTGCCGGAGGCATCATTGCCAAGATTCCTCCCACATGGGGACATTTTGCTACTTCTTGATCATTGTGTTTTCCCCATTGGTGCTTTTACTACATGAAGTAGGATTCGCAAATGTATCTTACATCTTGTATGGAGACATTTATGAATCACTTGTCATGTTATCGGAACATGACATACCTACGAACTACAAAGGAAAGTGATGGTAAACTAAAGTTACGAGGAATCTTTTCCCCTCGAAATGGGGTCAAAGCCCCGGCCTCTGCATCAAATCGATGCATGCAGCCTCCCTTTATTAACATATTGAAATTTGTAGCTTATTACAACTCACTGGTCACACAAAATTGAAACTAAGATCAACCACCTGAAAATCTCCAAATGATACATAGAGAATCTACTGATCAAAGTTTGATTCTAGCCACAAGCCGCTGGCCTAACTGGTTGAAGAAATCCGATGCAACCGATTTTAATTGGTTGCATCCATACTCCATAGCTTGTCTCTGTTCCATAAGTTGGAGCAGGGACCACATGTGTATCCAATGAGTAGCTCTTGGGATTACCTGCAAAAAAGATGATTTTGATGTTCTCTTAAAAATTAAGTCGTTTCTTGTATTCCAAATCTCCCAAAGTAAAGCACATGCACCCCCTCGGATTTGTACTTTCTCAGGTTACTGACTCCATTTAGCCATTATCCAAACAAATTATCTATGCTAGTTGAAGGTGAGATATTGAAGGTCATATGAACTATGCACCACATCAATTTAGCCAAAGGGCAAGGAAAGAATAAATATTGTATTGTCTCCTCTTCGGTACAAAAACAACATTTAGTGTTACCATCCCAATTCCGTTTCTTTAAATTATCTTTAGTAAGAATAACTTTGTGATGTAAGAACCACATAAAAATTCTTATTTTGAGTGGTACTTTTATCTTCCAGATATATTTCTTAAGGAATGGTGTGTGACATAGGTATGATTACTCGGATACCTATGATTCGCTACCCAGGCTTGCAGAAAGGCTTGCAGAAAGGCTTACGGCCCATGACATAGAAAGGCTTGCAGAAAAAGGACCGACATCGTGTTGGTATTATAATTATGTATATGTAACCTATGCGCATACGGCTTTGAGACCCAGCCTATTATATATATGACGGGAAAAGCCTAGGCGGGATCACCGAACAATCCCCAAGAGATGCGATTCACCAAATATTCAGGCGACTTTGACTCCATTGTTCTCCTGACATCCGACGAAATCCCCAGCGTTCTCTTTTCCGCAAAATCCTAAGTTCTTCTTCATGGACATTGCCGAGGTTACCCCTCATCAATTGGCGCTGTCTATGGGAAGCTTGAACGCTAGAAACATGGATTCGGTAGAACTCTCTTTTTCAAGCAGCAACCCAACAAAAGCAATTCCACACCCACCCACCCTCGTGACATTACCCGCCGAATTCAACGGCGGATCCGATCTAATCATCAAAAGCTTCCACTTCCAAGTAGAAGACCCCCAAGAATCACACCTTTCGGCCATGATTACATCAGAACCGTTGGTGGAAAAAACTACGCTTATAGCAATACCAACATCATTTGTCAGATCCTCCGTGGAGGTCACGGTGGAAACTAAAGCAGCCGAAGAAAACAAGCACGATGAGACGGATCTGGAGGGACCTTGATGGTCTTTACGACAATCTCTCCTTTGGATCAGACCCCCCACTAACTCCATCACATGGAACAATCCCAGCAAACCCTGAACCCGAAGAAAGAAGCAAAAGCATCGACTTCGAGATAAGGATGGCTAAAATCTACCTAGAATAGAAAACAATGGATTTCACTGATCCACCTGACAATGTCTCCCTCGGTTCAGATGAAGACGACACAAGCCCATACACGACACGCCACCAAGTGTGCATGTTCAACAGAAATACCTCGACACCGCGCGATTCTAACTGTAACCCTATCCTCGACCCCAATGATATTTTATCGAATGACAATGTAGGAAACCACAACAACGAAGGGAACCACGGAAACAGAGGAGAAACAGCGGATAACCGCATAGTCCTAGGCGGAAGAACAGAGCCAAACAGAGAAGAGAGGCGAACTCTTTGGCTACCAGCGACGGCATGGAAAAAGTCCAGGGAAGCAATTTTGGGTGCAGTTCCAATGACAGCCGATGCCTCACACGAAGATTTATTAGCATATCAATACTTGCTTAACCACAAGAAGAGAGACCTACTAAGGATGCAGAGGCAACTCGACAAAAGAAAGAGGTTAGCCGACGAATCCAGCCTACGACGGGCACAACTAAGCTCTACTCGAAGGTCTGGGAGCGTAACAGGAGGAGCACCACCAGGAAGGGGAATATCTCGATTACAGAACATCCCCAAAACAGAAAGAAATGAACTGATACGAGACCTCGATCTATCGTTTATGTCAGTAGATCAAGCAGGAAACATCAAAGCAAAAATGACGCAAGTAGCAATTGTGGCTGCACAAACATATCTGATCACAACTCAAATTGCTGACGATCCTCGTGCAGCTCTTCACCGCTCCGCCCTGATGAACGTCGGCATGGTAGGAGCAACTCTCACACAAGCAGAATAAGGAATTACGCATCAACATGATAGATCCCCACGCTGTCATAGTAGCCCTCAGCAAGCGGGGCACACCCCGCGATCACGGTCGCCACATCGGGGGCATATTTCAGGACTAGAGCCGCGACGCAACACAAGAGACGAAAACTGCAACCGAAGACGATGACAAAAAAGACGACTACGAGTTATGCGGAGCTAGTTGGTTCACTCAGCGTATTCACAAAACCTCAGTGCCCAAGGACTTTAAACTCCCACATGACTGTCAAAAATATGATGGACTCCAAGAACCCGAAGCTTGGCTAGTAGATTACCTGGCCACTGTCAAGCTAAAGGGCGGCTCTACAGCCACTGCAATGCAAAGTTTACAATTGCACCTTACCGGTGCTGCAAGGTCATGGCTCAGACAACTATCCGAAGAATCTATTCGCAGCTAGAACAATCTTGAAGATAAGTTCATCCAACACTTTCAGTCCATATTCAAGCGGCCCGTGTCTTTAGAGCAATTGCGGGCATGCAAACAGAAGCCCAGAGAATCAATAAGAGCATTCATCCAGCGATGGAACATCATCAAAAATACAGTCGAATCCATATCCTACGAAAGAGCCATTGATGCCTTCAATGACGGCCTCCGTCATCGAGAATTCATAAAAGAATTGGGGCGAGTCAAACTCAAGACAATCTCACAGTTAATGGACATAGCAAATTGCTGGACTGATGGAGAGGACGCGCTACATAACAAACGAACACGGTCACCCAAAGAAGACATGGATAAATGCGGAACGACATGAGGCGACAAAATAATGACGGAAACACAGGACCAAGTTACATTGTAGCCAGTTTTTCAGGTGAAGGCAACAACAGGAGTGATGACTACAACAGCGGGTACCACCACAACAGGGATGAAGGCGGAGGAAGCCAATCAGTGCAGCGATATCAACCAAGAGCTTGGGACCCACCCATGTCCGCAATGCAAATACTAGAGGGGCCCTGTAATATGCACTTTTACGTCAACTCGGCAGGAAAAAGACAATCCAACCACCTCATGAAAGACTGTCGAACGTTCTTAAAAATGCAACGCAAAAGCGACCGAAGCAGCAAAACAAGAATACACATCCACGCCTGGCACGTTAGCCATCGGCACGCCACCTCCGCTAGTAGGGCAACCGCAAAACACAACTGATCAAAACACCGAATACCCTAGGTCAAAGGGGGAAATGTTAATGATTCAAAAAGGGCATCCATCCAACAGAATTCAAAAGCTAATCACAAGACAAGTCAACATGGCAGAGGTGGCTCCACCAGCTACACCCAAGTATCTCCATTGGTCAGAGCAGGAAATCACATTCAACAGAGCTGACCACCCACATCGAGTACCAAGACCGGGTCATTCGTCCTTGATAGTTGAAGCACAAATTGGCAGGTTTGACATGAGCAAGGTCTACATGGACGTAGGAAGCAGCATAAACTTGATCTATGCCAAAACACTAAGGGAAATGAACTACCCCTTGGCAAATCTAGCACCAATAGAAATAGCCTTCCACGACATAGTACCAGGTAAAGCCGAAATTCCTTTAGGTAAAATTTTACTTGACGTTGTTTTCGGATCCAAAGAAAATTTTAGGCGGGAAAACTCGAGTTCGAAGTCATGGACTGGACATCGCAATACCACGCGATCCTGGGACGCCCGGCTTTCGCACGATTTATGGAAATCCCACACTATGCATACTTAGTAATGAAGATGCCAGCACCAAAGGGAATCATAATAGTGAAAGGAAGCTTCACACGATCTGACAATTGGCATAGGGAGTTCAACGAAATTTCTGAATCTTTCGGGATGGCAATAGAATTTGAGCAGCTCAAAACGACAACAACCGTAGAACCTCTAGCAGTAGCACGTGTCAATCCTGACCAGGCCTTTGACACTGCGAAAGACACAAAAGAAGTACAGATCCACCCCACCGACCCAAAGAAGACGACATTTGTGGCTTCCAACCTCGGTCTCGCATAGGAAAGCGCGCTCGTTGAGTTCCTCCGTGAGCACTGGGAAATCTTTGCATGGCTACCTTCTGACATGCCAGGAATTCCCTGGGAACTCGCTGAGAACGTATTAAATTTAGACCCAAAAGCAAAACTAGTAAAGCAATCGCTTCGTCGTTTCGCAGAACCAAAGCGCAAAGCTATTGGGAAAGAGCTACATCACCTCACTGACGCTAACTTTATAAAGGAACTAAAGAAAGCAGAATGGGTCGCAAACCCAGTATGTGTCCCGAAGAAAAACACCAAAGGGTTGCGGATGTGCATTGACTTCACCGTATTAAATAAACATTATCCAAAGGATCACTTCCCACTACCACGAATCGATCAAATAATCGATGCAACTACAGGATGCGAACGTCTTTCCTTTTTGGATGCATATTCAGGATACCACCAGATCCGGATGAAGGAGGAAGATCAGGAGAAAACAATATTTATTACACCTTGTGGTGTATTCTGTTACACAACAATGCCCTTCGGCCTCAAGAACGCCGGAGCAACAGATCAACGGATGATGCAGAATTGCTTGGGAAGCCAAATTGGCACAAACGTGCAAGTACATATTGATGACGTGATAGTTACAACAAAGCAAGGATCATCACTTATCAAGGATCTCGAAGAAACATTCATAAATCTTGATAAGTTTTGCATCAAATTTAACCCGACAAAGTGTTCCTTTGGAGTCCCAGCAGGGCAAATCCTCGGATATCTAGTATTAGCAAGAGGAATCGAAGCCAATCCCGAGAAAATATAGGAAATTTTGACAAGGAAAAAACTAACAAATCTACGAGGTGTACAACATTTGGCTAGGAGAGTGGCAGCACTCAGCCGCTTCATTGCTCAACTAGGAGAAAAAGCACTACCATTTTACGCTCTAATGAGGAAATCAGATAAGTTCAAATGGATCGAAGAAGCTCAACGCAATTTTGAAGACCTCAAAAAGACGCTTTTGACGCCTCCCGTCGCTGTGTCTCCATGGGAAAAAGAGCCACTACTTCTTTACATCGCCACCACAAATCAGGTGGTCAGAACGATTGTGGTCGTGGAGCGACCCGAAGAAGGAAAAACCCATGATGTTTATAGGCCAGTTTATTTTTTGAGCGAAGTCCTCTCGCCATCCAAACAAAGGTACCTGCATTACCAAAAATTCGCATATGGAGTATTTATGATAGCACGAAAGCTACACCATTATTTTTGGAACATCCGGTCATAGTAGTCAATGAAGCACATTTGTCCTACATCCTCATTAATCCAGAAGCAACTGGGCACGTCTCTTTATGGGTACGGTGACACAGCATACCACTGCATAATGTAGTATACTATAGTCGTTGACATAACACCAATAAAACACCGTTCACTAGTATTACATACCTTAGAGTGGTACAACAGAAACATAGCAGGTCCAAGATATGACTACAGATTACAACTCGACTCTTTACAGAAGATCCAGAGAACACTCTCGGTTAAAGAGAGAGAAAGAAACTTCTTACAAAGAAAAACCAGAAATAACAACTCAGAACTATCTAGAGACTAAGACTAGTATCTAAACTATTTGGCTTGCAATTGCTACTAATGCAATGCTCTACAGAAGTAGGTGTTATGGCTAGAGTATCTACTCCTATTTAATCAAGATCTTCGTCTTTGCTTCGGTTGATGTATATGTTGACTTCTTTGACTTTATTGAAGACCTTGAGCTTCTGATGATGGTTTCTTAGCAGAAATTGATGTTGACATCATCTTCAACAGCTTAGAACCTAGAAAGGGTTAAGAACGTATGGTTGAGTACGAGCGTACTTAGCAAGTTCACTAAAAAGGAG
Organism: Avena insularis; assembly: GCA_023614405.1. Taxonomy (NCBI): domain Eukaryota; kingdom Viridiplantae; phylum Streptophyta; class Magnoliopsida; order Poales; family Poaceae; genus Avena; species Avena insularis. The sequence continues at coordinate 97,752,000 of CM042690.1, read as the reverse complement.
TGTATGATGCACTATCTCTACAGCCACAGACCAAAGGTCATAGGCAATGCAGGTTTTTGTAAACATTTCTTCAAAGGTTGCTTTTATTCTAAAAACTATGTCCGACAGCCTTACAGGTTGACCAGAGCTTTCATCGAGTTCCTTTCCTACCGCGTTCGTAACTCCTTCCCAGAACAGGGAGTAATAGGTCACAGTTCTTACACTCTGCAGAGGTGCTTTACTTTACCCATGAGAGACCAACTCCTTGTTGCACAACCGGGCAGCTTATTCCCGTCCACAATTCCTTGATGTGGGGACCAATAGATGATCCAAGCCAATTGCTGCCCTTCTCCGCGACCCCGCATGAAGACACGATCCCCCAAGAAGGACTACCATGGTTACTCTTCGGGTAGCCTCTCAAAGATTCTATAAGCAACTCTGTCTGGTAGTCACCATCAGCTATGGTGAACTTTGATCAAGACAGCTATGCATAGATAATCTAGACACCAATATCGCGGGGAACTAAGGGGTCCCACCCATGTGATGGATTCTCCACGAGAAATCAATAGCCTCACGAATAGGTCATCCGTCCATGAGAAAGGAAGAAGATCCAGCTGACTTCTCTGTCCCATTTCAGATCTCATGGTTAACGCGTAATATACGACGCTAGAATCACTAGCGACATTGGTTGTTAAGTCCTAGATATTATGTTCCTTTACCACTCTATATCAGTAGATTATTACCTCTTGGTAAATAATCCATAATCATATTATTATAAAAATAGTGTTTTCTGACCTTTTTGAAATGCAGGTGACGGCGGACAGCGGCAGCGGTGGCGGGTGCCCGTGGCGAGACCGACATAGAGGAAGAGGAAGATGGTGGAGATGTCCATGAGGACCAGTGACTCACCCCGGTTGTTGTGGTGGTGATGGTGAGGGCAGGCGCGGCTGGAATTAGTGGAATTAACGGCGACCGACGTCGGGGCAGAGGTAGTAATCCTGGCGCCCGGGGTTTCTTCGGCTTCCACGAACTAGGGAAATCGAACAAGAAGACGCAGAGGAGCACCATGTTGGTCTCAGATGGTCTTGGGATGGTCGGGAGCGTCGGCTTCCCAAAGCTCCGGCGAGCTAGGGTTTCGGTGTCCTCTTCGGGAGAGAGGATAAGAACGAGAGCAGTGGCGTCTAGGGTTGCTCCACCACAACATTGTCACTTCTTCTAGGTCCTGAATTGTCGTGGCACGCATCTTGGCGCGGGCAATGGCAGTGTGGACGCTAGCGAGCTGCTTGCTGCATCGGGGGGTCGACGACGCGACGAGGAAGACGACGAACAGATGCGTCGAAAGGGTATGGGCTTACGCTAGGCCATGCACGGCTAGGTGGGCTGTAGCCGAGCGAGCGGGAGGTGCCTGAGGTTGTTCGCGGCGTTGAATAGGGACTGGGCTGTGGCCTATTTCTTTTTTCTGATTCCTTTTCTATTTCTGCTTTCTTTTTCAATTCAAATTTCCTCAATGATTTAAATATTCAGAGAAATTATAGGTCAATAATATTATTGTCTAAAGCAAGTATGACCCTCTTCTCCTTATTTTTTATTATGTATAAAAATATTCATAATTCTATGAAGGGTCCTCTTCATTAGGAAATATTAATAGAAATTAGGGTTTTAGGAATTACTTCTTACCTAAAGATCCCTTTAAGATGATTTTGTTTTCACTTGATAATTTTAATGGTAATGACTGGAAATGGTTTAGGATATATATAAAATCCTATGCATAGTTAGCATTATATTAGAATTCAAATATATATATCCATTCTAATACGTTAAACCTTGGGGTTAATAAAGTGGTGATTTGAATTTCATGATTCTCAATATTTGGTTATTTCTCTTATTCAAACTCTACTTAGTTTTTGGGATTTATAACTAGCATAAAACAATCTTGGTTGAGTATTTATGCACAAACAACAATCACTGGTGGAGAAAGGAAGATACTCATTTAACAAGTGGTTATCCTAAGTTTGGAGAATATTGAATAGACTCACATTCTATTATGGCTATGGATGAAGATTAATAGAAAATATAATTTGCCTTCATGTGTTGTGGCCATGGATAATAACTCAACTTAGAGTGAGCTATGGAGATTGCTTTACTGAAGTAATCTTGATGGTTCATGGGTCTAGGTTTCTATTAATGTTTAAGACAATAAGGTGGACAAGGATTCCATCTATAAACACTCATCTGGTTCTCTAATTATCTCTCGGAAGCTTCAATTGTCCAAGAGGTAATGTTCAATGGTTACCTAGAAATAGGAAATGGTTTCACTATCCATGTGAATCTAGGGTTTTGAATAATGAGGTAGACATGGGTCGGTCATTGCTTGATATACTGTTAGTTAAAGGTTTCTCAAGCACTCCTACCTTAACACCTTACTAAGCTTATATTTAGACAAGGAATTCCTAAATATACTCTATAAAACTCTCTTATCTTATTCACAAAGATCACATCTTCCTGAATAAGTCAATCATCTGACTCCACCATATCCATCATCCCATGATGACATGGTCATGCCACTTCAACATTACTCCTTCATCTTTCTCTTAGTACATATGACTTCCATTTCTAAACTACTCTTGATAAATCCATCAATGCATCTACTACTAACTCCATCTATTAACTTCCTTAAACCCATCTTGCAACTACTTCCAAGGCTTGGAAGATTACAGTTCTCTCTATATCACATGTGACATCAATCCTATGGAATGGTATGGTACTACTCCCATAATACAAGTTTGTTCTTTTACTAGCTTGGCTAAACTACTATGCCTCCAACTACTCCATACAACTCATGCTATATACTTCATCACACTCTAGCTTGACTTCTCAGGATCAAGCTAGTTGATTCATCTTATTAGGGTTTTTCCTAATTTGGTATACTCACAACTCTTCTTCATCAGCTAGTCATCTATTCTCAAGGGACTTGATAATAATGACCACCAACCCTTGATCAAGCAAAGCTTAGGCTTCTAATTGTCTGATCAAGATCTATCATCTACCCACTAAGTAGTAGACTTGCACTAGTCTTTCTATAGGCTTTATCTTGTTAAGGAAACTTACTTTGAGTTTATACCTACTTGGCTTAACAAGGTTATTACTTGATATTCTAACACTATTATATTTCTTAATACTTCTCAAGTATTAGCTAATTCTTAGGTTTAGATCCTTCTTCTAGTTAACTCATGAGTGAGTTAACTCCTCCAACATCCAATGGTTAGATCACCACTAAGGATATTATTCCATTGATGATGGCACACTACCATATCCAGTTCCTTCTTCTTAATAATTTCCTTAAGGTCTTTGGAAGGTTATTATAATAGCTCAAAGGTTATGGTTCAATAAGTTCTAGGTCAAGAATTGATTACTCAACAACGATGATCAATTGACACTAGGACTTGGTTAAATAAATATGTCACCTCTTAACAACATATTAAGAGTATGTGCTGGATGGTCTTGGCTTGCCTTCCATTTGTACTCTATTTGGAATAAGAGTTAGTGTTTAAGAACTACCATGATACCCATGGTAGGTATCACTATGGCAATCAAGTGTATCAAGATTTAGTTATAGAGTTTCCTTTACTTAAGTTATAAACTTGGTTTGGTATTCAAGGTTTGTTGTAATGAATACCCAGATATGATCTCTACAAGATCCTTTATTATTCCTTAAACAATGTGTTGTGGATTTAGCTTGACTCTATTTGATCACCCATAGATCAAACTATACTACCCAAAAACATGGTTTTTAACAAAGGTCATATTGAAACTTATCGCAATCAACTTGATGATCTACTTCAGTGCCACCAAGTTAAGAGAAGCTTCAATCACTTTGACAAGTTTTATTTAAAAGCGCGAAAATTATCCGGATTTTCTATGCATGAATGCAATGCACACACCTGTGTTCAGCTTATTTCTAAGCTCTAATGCTGGGGTGTTATAGACTCTCCCACTTAAAATAAACTTTGTCCCCGAAGTTTGTACTCTGTTATGTTTCGAAATGAGGAATTATTTGTATTGATCATGCCATTTGTCAATTCCATTGTGATCACAAGCAGGGATTATTGTGGTATCCCGTATCTAGATCTTTTTCCTTGAATTTACTTCATACTTGGCAACTTCCAACTATCGTTTCCAAAATGTAACATAACTCTTTCTATTATAATCCCTTGGGTTTATGCCCTTACAGTCTTATTTAGAATTGGTTGTGGACACATTTTGTCCCTTCCAATACGATTTTCCTACTACACTACACCGATCTATTTTGGAATACTCTCTCTTTACTCTAAAGGACAACTTAAGGGTTATTTTCCCCTTTTAACTAGTTCACTCGGGTTAATCGATTATATCCCCTTCGATGTTTCATCTGGGCATACCCTCGAAAATACTTTATAATGATGATTTCTTATAACCTTATGAGAATAAGGCTTAACTGCGTCATGACTCAGTACTTCTTCTTCAACCTTTAGTCATAAAGTTAGACAACAACACTTTAGTGTTTATTGTTTACTCTCCCCCTTGGGGTTTCCTAATGGTCTCTAATCTGCATGTATAATACCCATTAGCTCAATAATAAGGATATTGGTCTCCATCTAGCTTATACATTACCTCTACAAGGTTTCATGAAAGAGTCTACGGTACACCCACATAGTTGTGGATCTCCAAAATGAATCTTCCAACACTATTTGTCTTACTTTTAACCTTCTGAACATTCTCTCTTTGGTAAGCCCGATTTCACGAAGCGTCTCGAAAGACGATCTTTAATTGTGTACTTCTTTAGATCTAAGCTAACTTAGGCCAAGTTTTATGCTCTTTAAATTACACAAAGATGACCTGGTTAGCGAAACTGCTAGGATACCAGCTACGAATACTAGCTGTGGATCCTCGTAGGTATATGGATTATCCTACGGGTTCCTACTTCTTACTGACATTCTCTCAGAGTTATCAGAGCTTGAATACCACTTTTGTCCCAAAACTTCTTCTTTGCACTAATTCATGATACTTCCATGATCTTGGGACATCCACTTCATTAGCTTCTGAGCACATCACCTATCTGGAGTGAACTTAAGTTCATTCCTTCATGTTGCTCCACACCTTTTCTACACTTATATTCCTTCTTATTGCCAGCTCATAGTGAGTTGGGATTGATCCATCCTTCAAAGCACTGTTGATACTCCTTATATTTAACTTCCTCCTTCGTGTAAGTCTTCATCTTGATCTTCGGGATTCGTCACTCCCTTACACAAACTCCCTTTTCTATCTAGGTCTATAACATCAAGTAATAACTTGATGATGCAACATGCATTTGCACATCAAGTCAAACTTCATGTATAGATCTAGTCAATCAAGAAGATACAAGAAAAACCAAGAAATCCAAATGTGGTACATATAACACACATCATTCTAAGCCCGGAATATAGTAGTTGAGTATAATACCTCTAGAATTCAGGCTTAGCTGTGTAGTATATGACACCTACGAGTATAGGTTTACTTCGTGATACTTAGCACTTAGGGGTTAAACAACTCCTTGTCTCAATATTTACCCCAAATTGCCCAATTGCAGTTGGATAATTTTGAGCAAAGTGGTCTCTCTTTGGTTTTGACTAACCTCTTACCTTTCTTTCAGGACTACTAAAGACTACCAATTTTCCATTCTATCATAAACTATCCTCATATGATCTCTCAAAACTTCTAACAAAATTGTAGTTACTACCTTAATCCAAAAATTATCGTAATGTTATAATACCTATGACTTCTATCATAGACCTAAACTGTTCTTTACTTACTATTGTTACAAGATTTGTTACTGAGTACTTGTCCTAATTACATACTTATCATGGTCTCAGAGATAATCTCACCATATCTTGTTAAGATTTACCAAGTCATCATGATTGAAGATCTAATCTCACCATGACGACTTTTCTTCTTGGCTTTCTATTAATGATTCTTAACAGAATTCTACTCCATCACATGGAATTCTGAAGTGAATGCCACATGATTTACTTCCAATTGTAGCTATACATACTCTAATGGTCTACCTTAAGTGGTATAGTGTTATCAACTAGTGGTAAGATTCGGCTACTTCACAGGGATTCTAAATCTATACTCTATCACTAATACTACTCCACATGATATCCTAATCCTGGTCATTATCTTATTTGATATTTTAACTTACTAAAGATATCTTAGTGGTGGTATACCTATTTAGAGCTACACTAGAATGACATTTCTCTAGAGAAAGTAGATAACTAATCCTTAAGAAAGATGACAAAACATCCAACTTAAGTGTGACAAGGCTATCCTCAAGTGGATATCCATCACACGTCTTGGTTTAGATAAGATGGTTCCTATAGTCACTATCCAACCTACAGATCTTCCTACAAGGGTTTTAATCCTAAAGTCAAAGCATATGCTCTGATACCAGCTGCGGTGACCCAACATACCATTGCATGATGTAGTACACTATAGTCGTTGACATAACACCAATGAAACACCATTCACTAGTATTACATCCCTCAGAGTGGTACAACAGAAACACAGTAGGTCCAAGATATGAATATAGATTACAACTCGACTCTTTACAGAAGATCTAGAGAATACTCTAGGTTAAAGAGAGAGAAAAAAACTTCTTACAAAGAAAAACCAGAAATAACAACTCAGAACTATCTAGAGACTAAGACTAGTATCTAAACTATTTGGCTTGCAATTGCTACTAATGCAATACTCTACAGAAGTAGGTGTTATGGCTAGAGTATCTACTCCTATATAATCAAGATCTTCGTCTTTGCTTCGATTGATGTATATGTTGACTTCTTTGACATTATTGAAGAACTTGAGCTGCCGATGATAGTTTCTTGAGCAGAAATTGATGTTGACGTCGTCTTCAACGACTTAGAACCTAGCAAGGGTTAATAAGGTACGGGTGAGTACGAGCGTACTCAGCAAGTTCACTAAAAAGGAGTGTATGATGCACTATCTCTACAGCCACATACCAAAGGTCATAGGCAATGCAGGTTTTTGTAAACATTTCTTCAAAGGTTGCTTTTATTCTGAAAACTATGTCCGACAGCCTTCACAGGTTGACCAGAACTTTCATGGAGTTCCTTTCCTACCATGTTCGTAGCTCCTTCCCGGAACATGGAGTAACATGTCACAGTTCTTACACTCTACAGAGGTGTGTTACTTTACCCATGAGAGACCAACTCCTTGTTGCACAACCGGGCAGCTTATTCCTGTCCACAATTCCTTGATGTGGGGCCCAGTAGATGATCCAAGCCAATCGCTTCCCTTCTCTGCGACCCCGTGATGTCTACGCACTTCTATTCTTGTAGACAGTTGTTGGGCCTCCAAGTGCAGAGGTTTGTAGAACAGCAAAAAGTTTCCCTTAAGTGGATTACCCAAGGTTTATCGACCTCAGGGAGGAAGTGGTCAAAGGTATCCCTCTCAAGCAACCCTGCAATCAAGATACAATAAGTCTCGTGTGTCCCCAACACACCCAATACACTTTTTAGGTGTATAGGTGCACTAGTTCAGCGAAGAGATAGTAAAATACAAGTGGTATGGATATAAGACAACGGTGCCAAAAAAGACTTTGATGGCGTGGAAGAGACTAAAGGCAAACTGAAATAAAGATGGCAGCAAGCAAACATGTAATAGATCTAGTTGCAAACGGGGTTTCAATGCTTAGAAACAAGGCCTAGGGATCATACTTTCACTAGTGAACACTCTCATATAAATATCTTCTCTTTATGATACTACTCTGAACTACTCTCTGGTTGGACACTCTAATCCATGGTAGGGCTATAACAGCACTCCTCAAAGTTCGCTTTCCCCATCTAGATAACCATCACTATCACCTTGAGCACTAGATGGTTCCAACAAACACCACAATTTCATAGAGACATCCAACTCCAAATATAACTGATAACAAGTATTTGTAATCTCTAGCCTAAGTGCCACCATCGTGTATACGCTATCACTTTCACACACGTGGGGAGATCCAGAGATCTATTAAAGCACAGGAGTAGCAAGGTAGATCTACTTGATTACAAAGCTCATGATCACAATATGATCATGCATAGAGAGAGAGATGTCCACATAGCTACCTGTAGAACCCTTAGCCTCAAGGAAGAACTACTCCCTCATCATCATGGGAATCAGCAACGATAATGGAGATGGTGGTGTAGATCGATGGAGATGGCTCTGGAGGCACTTCCCCATCCCGGCAGGGTGCCAGAACAGAGACTTTCTGTCCCCCGAATCTCCCCTTTGGTGGCGGCGGCGCTGCGGAAATTTTTGTGGCTGGAGGCTAGATGATTTAGGGTTTGTGCATCAGATGCTTCTTATAGGCGAAGGGGTGATACGTCCATTTTGCATCACTATTATATATCATAATTTACTATTATTCATTGATATATTTCATATTAATAGATGATACTTATGTTATTTCATCTGTTTTTGCATGATTGATGACTTTTGGAGCATGGATCGCTGCAGTCAGGATTCTAATGGAAAATGTGTTGTTTGGAGGCAAAATTCGCGAAGATCAGAAAATCCGAGAAAATACATGGAAAATTCTATTTTTCCAGAAGATGAAGAATGCCAGGAGAGGGAGTGGAGATGGGCCACATGGGGCCCACACCACCCCCTGGTGCGGGCAGCCCTAGGCTCCGCCAGTAGGTGGTGTGGCCACCCTGGCGCACTCCAGGCTCTCCCCTTTGGTGTATATTATCCCCCACAGAACCCTAATACCTGGGAGAGCGACCACAACAAGATTTCGCCGCCTCTACGGGGCAGAAAACTATAGAGAGAGAAAGATCTCTCTGGTAGACAGAATTCTGCCAGGGAATTCCTTCCCGGAGAGGGGAGATCATCGCCATCAACACCATCATCAAGATAGACTTCATCAGGATCATCATCATCATCATCACCATCATCATCTACACCAGCACCATCATCACCACTTCATACCGCTGTAACAATTAGGTTGAATCTTGCATGGTTCTTAGGGGAATCTTTCCCGGTGTTGATTACTCCTTGTAGTTGATGCTATTGAGTGAACCATTGAATTATTGTTTATATTCAGATTGTTACTTATCATTATTTCATCTCTGATCTTGATCCATATGATGTCTCGTGAGTAGTTCGTTTAGTTCTTGAGGACAAGGGATAAGTCATGTTGTTAGTAGTGGAATTGTGTTGAGAAAGATTCAATAGTTTGTTATTTAAGTTATGGTGTTATTCTTCTAGTGGTGTCATGTGAACGTCGACTACATGACACTTCACCTATATGGGCCTAGGGGAATTTATGACCCACAAGTATACGGGGTGTATCGCAATATTTTCGATAAGTAAGAGTGTCGAACCCAACGAGGAGCAGAAGGTGCTGGCGAGTGGCTAGGAGCAGGAATTCTCTGTAAATACTTAGCAAGCGGATTTTTAGGGGTTTTTGATAATGCAGGTAAATAAAGTACGAGTAAATAAAAGACAATAAGAATAAATGCAGCAGGTGGCCCAATCCTTTCTTTAGCAAAGGACAAGCCGGTTGTATTACTTAAGATGACCAAACGTTCTCGAGGACACATGGGAATATCGTCAAGTGCTTTCGTTTCATATAGTTGATTAATCTTCTTTAGTTTGCTAAGTGTTGTGTGGGTGAACCTGTGCTAATGTACCGACCTTCCTAGGACTAATACATACATGTGATTATACCCCTTGCAAGCATCCGCAAGTACAAGAAAGTAATTAAGGTAGAAATCTAACCACAACTTTAAACTCTAAGACCCTAACCTCCCTTATGCAAAGGTTCCTAAGGGGGGTTCAGGTTTCTGTCACTCCGGTAACCCCTACGATTAGTAGCCAAATACACAATGCATTCCCCTAGGCCCTTATAGGTGAAGTGTCATGTAGTCGATGTTCACATGACACCACTATAAGAAATACACCACAACTTAAATATCAAACTATTGAATCTTTCGCAACACAATTCCACTACTAACAACATGACTTCTCCCATGTCCTCAAGAACAAAACGAACTACTCACAAGACATCATATGGATCAAGATCAGAGATGATATAATGATATGTAACAATCTGAACATAAACTATAATTCAATGGTTCACTCAATAGCATCAACTACAAGGAGTAATCAACACCGGGAAAGTTTCCCCTAAGAAATATGCAAGATTCAACCCAATTGTTACAGCGGTATGAAGTGGTGATGATGGTGCTGGTGGAGATGGTGGTGGTGATGGTGATGATGGTGATCCCGATGAAGTCCAGCTTGATGGTGGTGTTGATGGCGATGATCTCCCCTCTCCGGGAAGGAATTCCTCGGCAGAATTCTGTCTGCCAGAGAGATCTTTCTCTCTCGATGTTTTTCGCCCCATAGAGGCGGCGAAATCTTTCTGTGGTCGCTCCCCGAGTCTTACGGTTTCGGGAGGATAATATACGCTAGAGGGGAGAGCCTGGAGTGGGCCAGGGCGGCCACACCACCTGCTGGCGCGACCTGGGGTGGCCTGCGCCAGGGGGTGGTGTGGGCCCCCTGTGGCCCATCTCCTCTTCCCCTTCTGGCAACCTTCTTCTTCTTCTGAAAAATAGAATTTTCCATGTATTTTCCCGGATTTTCCGATCTTCGTGAATTTCGCCTCCAAACAACACCTTTTCCATCAGAATCCTGACTGCAGCGGTCCATGCTCCAAAAGTCATCAACCATGCAAAAATAGATGAAATAACATAAGTATCATCTCTTAATATGAAATATATCAATGAATAACATCAAATTATGATACAGAATAGTGATGCAAAATGGACGTATCAACTCCTCCCAAGCTTAGACTTCGCTTGTCCCCAAGCAAAAACCAAGCTCAATAAACATGACCTCAGGTTTATGGAGTGAAGAGTCGATAAAAGAATACAGACAAGAAACATCACATTCATCAATACATAAATCATAATAGAAGACAACTCACTATTATATAACTTAACTTGCAATAAGTAAAGGAAACACAAATAAAGATACATAAAGTAAATCACAATTGGTAATGGCAAACTTAGCTCTTGGTCGAAGAATAGTTGACAATTTGCTAGAGTTCACAAATAACTGATTTTCAATGATAGCTTTCAAAGTAGTAGACACTAAGATAAGAGCAATGTGAAAAACAAGGAACATAAGAGACATGATTGAATAAATCATCATATGAATGAATGAAACACAACAACTCAAAATACTTGCTGAGATAGAAGGGAATAGGTTTACTGACTCAACTAGAAAGTAAAAGAAAGGCCCTTCGCAGAGGGAAGCAGGGATTTCAAGTTTCATAAAGAGCTTCCAAAAATTATGGTACTTATTAGCTTTAAGCTCTCATTGCCTCTATAATAGGCATCTTTAGGTGTTTAAGGTTAAAGTGATCAAATATGAGGATATGCTTGACAAGTTGTAGGTTGAAAATCTCATGTCCCTTGAATACGAGGGCCGCTCCTCATGCTACTCAAGTTTAGTCACCGGTAAGTTCTTGTCATAGTAAGTACATGTGTATCTTAGAGAACCGCCAACGGGGTACCCCTTGCCCGATGATACGAAATAATCCCCATATCAAAATGACAAGGCAAGCAAACAACAAGCATCCCAGCAATCTTCTTATTTTACCATGGGAATATGGTGCTTTTTTCTCTCTTTCCTCTTTTCTCATCTTTTTTTTCTTTTTCTCTTTTTCTCAATCTCTATCTCTTTTTTATAAGAAGAATGCTTCATAGATGCTCATTATGGTTACGCTGCAGGTTTCCACCATGACAGCATGGATTAGACCAGCGGCCTAGGCATTTCTCTAACACACATACATAACTCCATGGACTTACAAGGTCCCCTTTCATTTCACACCGACAACATCCATAGACAAAAGAGCATGATATCAACTAGGTACAAAGTAGCGGTGCAATGTTGAAAGCGTTCCCCATGACAACATGGTTGTGCTAATTCACAACTTACAAAGTGCAAGCATATACGCAACATAGATGGGCACAATGGTTCAAGTTTATTAAGTGCAAGAAAGTAAAGTGTTCCATCAAGTTCATGAGAGCTTTAATCACTAATTTTCACATAGCAAGTTTAATTCGGAAGGTAGATAAAAACATGAATTTGCTTGGAATAGCAGTAGTGCTAATAGGTAGGTATGGTGGACACAAACGGCATAGGTTTTTGGTTTAAGGATTGGATGCACGAGAAGCATTCCCTCTCAGTACAGGTTTTTGGCTAGCAAGGCTGGGTAGCAAGCATAAGAGTTGAAGGAAACAAACAAACATACAAGTGATAAAAACAAACATGCAATCTTCCTTTGAAGCACAAAAGATCTTAACTAGAGAATACTAAACTTATGAGCAAATCAAGAAAGAAAGATGATGAAATTATATTTCTTTAAGAGTACTTTTATCTTTTTCATTCAATTCTCAAAATAGTGTTGCTACTGACCGAGCCAGGTTTGCCAAAACCAACTAAATTAACTCAATGATCCCAAAGTGATACCAATACTAACGACAAGATCAATCATATAACCATGAATTGAAAACTAAAATAAGATATGCAAAAGGGTAAATGATAGAACTTCTCATTAATATTCCATAACGACAACTCACACCAAGGGATACATAGACATCTAACGAGAGGGGGGACACTTCCATAATTCAAACCATCCTACATGATAACTTCTCTATTCGTGATATGACTCTACTAAAAAGATAAAAAGATAGAAGATAGTGATGTGATACCGTGGCACTCCCCCAAGCTTGGAACAAACCAAGGGGATGCCAAAACCTGATGACGAATTACTCCTTCGGTGGTGGTGGTATTCTCTCGATGAGCTTTTTGATTAATTTCCCCAAGTCCTCAATCTCGAAGGTGAGAGTACAAATCAACTCCGAGTTTTGCTCAATGCGGCTCATGATCATGTCGGGTTGCAAATTCCAGCTCTTGCGATTCTTTCCCCACTCTTCCTCCTTGAAGTCCTCTTTTCCTGCATGGCTAGAACGAGGCAAATCCCAATTGGAGGGTAGTTTCTCCTTGGGCATATTCTGGTATTGATGCTCATGGATAAGGGTATGGAAAGGATTCTTGGTACGTGGAGGAAGTGACCGTGGAGCCAAACAGTGACACGGAGGTTTCCCTCCAGTTGACATCCGTGCAGTCCTTTTGATCTTGGGATGGTTTGCCAACACTCCAATGCTTGCAATGGTAGTGCCAGTGTGCGGATGTTGGCTTTGCTTTGCCTCCTCTTCATCTTCACTCTTGATCTCCTTCTCCTGCCCGGGGTCTTGGAGATCTTCCTCCATAGGCTCCTTTCCCTTATCCTTGGCGGACACCATTGTGCTTCTAAACTTTCAAGAATAGTTCTTGGCAGAAATAGATCGAAACGAAAACATGACGAGAACACGATATACAAACCTCGGGGGGATTTGGGGGATTATATATTACGAAGTTTTACAACAAAAGGAAGGTATTGGAAGAAAAACAAGTCAGAGACGGAGTCCGAGGTGGCCACACCACCTGCTGGAGCGGCCAGGGGGCCCACGCCAAGGGGTGGTGCGAGCCACCCTGGCTCCGTTTCCATCCCTCTTTCGCTTCGTAGATTTCCTTGTTGGATAAAAACTCCAAAAATATATCTGGATAGAGTTTTCGTGGAACTTTTCTTACCAGAACTGTTACCTATTCGAAAACGGACTTTGTAGGTCTCTGAATTTAGCATTTAGTAGATTCTTCCAGGGTCACCACTTGAATAACATCAATATCTTCATCTTCATACTCATATTGCTCGAGTCATGAAACCTTTCACTTTCTTATTACACCATTTTCTCCAATAACCTGGAAATTTCTTTCACACAAGACTTCACACAATTCTCATTAGCAACATTAGTGTAAGCGAGGTAATAAACCTTTTAAGTCCAATTTCAACTGAAATCCATCAAATCATAAGCTGCTGTAGCAACTCCTTCTGAAAACCCAAAAAGAATTCAAAAAGGAAATCGACTTAAGAAGCAAATGCAAGAGTGGCAAACTCTGTCAAAACAGACCAGCAGGTAAAGATCAATTTTTTTCGAAAATCTTATGTTGCTCAAATCAAAAAGTGCAAAACTAACGATAGTTAAATAACAACCTGGGGCAGAAGCACAAAAAATTACAGCTCAAACCGACATACACAGATCTCTCACGAATTTTTATGGTGAAGCACAAAAATCTGTTTTAGGACAACAACTTCCCCAAATCTTACTTCTCTCTCATTAGAGGTTGATCTTGACACAAAAACCAAACAAAAAGGATAAGGAGAGGTTATTACCAAAGTAATAACTTCCAAGAATCAAAGAAACAAAAACAAACTGAAATCAAGAATATATTGGGTTGTCACCCAAAAAGCTCTTTCTTTATAGCCATTAAGATGGGCATGACAATTTCAATGAAGCTCACATAAGATATGAATTGAAGTAAAAGAGAGCATCAAGAAGCAAAAATATACATATTAAGTCTAACCCACTTCCTATGCAAGTGAATTTTGTAAACAAACAAGTTGTTGAAACCAGAAACTGCAAGCATAGGAAGGCAAAACAAGTGCAACATAAAGACTTTAAGCATAAAACAAGGAAACTTGATATTATTGAGATGCATAAGAACAGTCTTCCCTCTCTCATAATAACTTTCAGTATCATGCATAAATTTAATGATATAACTATCACAAGAACCATTGTAGCAATGATCACTTATCCTAACAGAAAACACAGGGACACTAGCTCTCATAGCACTACTTTGTGAAACAATATTAGGGATATCCTTACAAAGGATAGTGTGTCAATCTTCTACATATTTAGTGACAAAGTCTTTCACATTTTCTATTATAGGTTCATCATCCATTTGTTTACCAGGTTCAAGAACTTTATTTGTACTTTCATTAACCATACTAGCTATCATAGAATGTTCCTTTACTTTAACCGGGAAAGGTATTTTCTCAATGTAAGGTTCAGGTAAAACATGATTAGCAGTATAAACTTCAGTATTTCTTGCAGGAACACTATTAACAATGTCTTTATAAGTTGCATGATACTTATTACATTTCTTTTTAGGCACTTCAATATAGGAAGCAAAAGCCTTAAAATAAGTTGTAATAGCTTGAGAGTCTAGACCATAAGCATTTTTAATATTTTGAAAGTCATCAGTTCCCATAAAAGATTCAATGCATTCATAATCATAATTTATACATGCCTTTCTTCCTTTGTCATTCTCCCATGCTTCAGCATTGTCTTGAATACGGTATAGAAGATCCCATTTAGCTTCTTCTTCCATGCGTGTAAATGATCCAGCACAAGAAGCATCCAATAAATCCTTATCATGAAGAGAAAGCCTTGCATAAAAGTTATTGATAATAATATTGTTGGGGAGCTCATGAATGGGACATTTAAGCATTAGTAACTTCAATACCCCCAAGCTTGAGCTGTACTCTCTCCATCAAGAGGCCAAAAGTTGTATATTTGATTCCGATCTTTATAGATCTCAATAGGAGGATAAAATTTTGAATAAAAGACAGGTACTATTTCCTCCCATTCAATAGATTGGCCATTCTTCAGCAGCTTATACCATTCTTCAGCTCTTCCTTTCAGTGATAATGAGAATAATTTCTTCTTGACTTGATCTATTGTAATACCTGCACACTTGAACAACCCGCATAATTCGTGTATAAAGAGCAAATGATCACCGGGATGGACAGTTCCATCCCCAACATAATAGTTATCCATAACACGATCAATAATTCTTGTAGGTATTTTAAATGTATCATTCTCAGCAGGTGGTGGTTCATCTACTACCTTATAAGTGGTAGTAGCATTACGAAATAAGAAACTCAGCGAATTGTCCATATTGAAACAAAGCAACTAACAGAAGTAAACAATACTCACAGTAGAAGTTTCCTTTACCAGTTCCACTCTCCAATATATAGCGCTTCACTCCCCGGCAACGGCGCCAGAAAATAGTCTTGATGACCCACAAGTATAGGGGGTGTATCACTGTATTTTCGATAAGTAAGAGTGTCGAACCCAACGAGGAGCAGAAGGTGCTAGCGAGTGGCTAGGAGCAGGAATTCTCTGTAAATACTTAGCAAACGGATTTTTAGGGGTTCTTGATAATGCAGGTAAATAAAGTACGAGTAAATAAAAGACAATAAGAATAAATGCAGCAGGTGGCCCAATCCTTTCTTTAGCAAAGGACAAGCCGGTTGTATTACTTAAGATGACCAAACGTTCTCGAGGACACATGGGAATATCGTCAAGTGCTTTCGCTTCATATAGTTGATTAATCTTCTTTAGTTTGCTAAGTGTTGTGTGGGTGAACCTGTGCTAATGTACCGACCTTCCTAGGACTAATACATACATGTGATTATACCCCTTGCTAGCATCCGCAAGTACAAGAAAGTAATTAAGGTAGAAACCCAACCACAGCTTTAAACTCTAAGACCCTGACGTCCCTTGTGCAAAGGTTTCCTCGGGGGTTCAGGTTTCTGTCACTCCGACAACCCCTACGATTAGTAGCCAAATACACAATGCATTCCCCTAGGCCCTTATAGGTGAAGTGTCATGTAGTCGACGTTCACATGACACCACTAGAACAAATACACCACAACTTAAATATCAAACTATTGAATCTTTCTCAACACAATTCCACTACTAACAACATGACTTCTCCCATGTCCTCAAGAACAAAACAAACTACTCACAAGACAACATATGGATCAAGATCAGAGATGATATAATGATATGTAACAATCTGAACATAAACTATAATTCAATGGTTCACTCAATAGCATCAACTACAAGGAGTAATCAACACCGAGAAAGTTTCCCCTAAGAACTATGCAAGATTCAACCCAGTTGTTACAGCGGTATGAAGTGGTGATGATGGTGCTGGTGGATATGATGGTGGTGATGGTGATGATGATGATCCCGATGAAGTCTAGCTTGATGGTGGTGTTGATGGCGATGATCTCCCCTCTCCGGGAAGGAATTCCCCTGACAGAATTCTGTCTACCGGAGAGATCTTTCTCTCTCTATGTTTTCCGTCCCACAGAGGCGGTGGAATCTTTCTGTGGTTGCTCCCCGAGTCTTAGGGTTTCGGGAGGATAATATACACCAGAGGGGAGAGCCTGGAGTGGGCCAGGGCGGCCACACCACCTGGTGGCGCGGCCTGGGGTGGCCCGCGCTAGGGGGTGGTGTGGGCCCCCTGTGGCCCATCTCCTCTTCCCCTTCTAGCAACCTTTGTCTTCTGGAAAAATAGAATTTTCCATGTATTTTCCTGGATTTTCTAATCTTCGCGAATTTCTCCTCCAAATAGCACCTTTTCCATCAAAATCCCGACTACAGCGTCCATGCTCCAAAAGTCATCAACCATGCAAAAATAGATGAAATAACATAAGTATAATCTCTTAATATAAAATATATCAATGAATAATAGCAAATTTAGGAGAAGATGCCTGTGGAATAAGAAGACAGAGGAGGGTGAAAAATGTGTGTCTCTTGCTGCATGGGACTTGGTATGTAAACCCAAAAATAAAGGAGGCCTTGGAGTTTTAAACATGAAGATACAGAATCAGGCCCTTCTACTCAAGTTTCTTGAAACATTCTATAACAAAAAAGAGGTGCCATGGGTGCATCTAGTCTTGTCCACTTATTACCAAGGTACAATTCCACATATAGTAAATAATATTAGATCCTTTTGGTGGAAATCTATTATGAAATTGTCTCTAATATTTAGAGGAATTGCTTCATGTACTGTGGGTCAAGGAAATTCTGTTTTATTTTGGAAGGATGGTGGAATAATATTATCTGTCAAGACAAATTTCCTAGGCTGTTTTCCTATATCATAAATGAGGACATTACAGTAGCAGATTTCTGTGCAGCTCAAGAGATCGATGAGCTTTTTTTTGTCCTGTTTCTAACGAAGCTTGGCAAGAACTTCAACAATTACAGGAGCATACCAATAATCTAGATTTACAAGTGCAATCGATAGATACATGGAAATTCACATGGGGTGATAAATATTCTTCTAGGAAGTACTATAAATTCTGTTTTAGGCTGGTTTCTCCACCAGAACAATTTACTTGGATCTGGAAATCAAAGCTATGGCCAAAACTTAAGGTGTTCTCTTGGTTAATTTTGTCAGACAGGCTAAACACTATGAACATGCTTCGTAGGCGACATTTTAATGTTGGCCAAGGATGAGACCATAATTTCCCACTTTGCAACTTAGGTGTGGAGGAGACACTAGTGCATCTGTTCTTTCTTTGTCCATTCAGTGTTGAATGTTGGGCCAAACTAAATATTTGCTGGACAAGCAGTACGTGCAGATTTACTTTAATTAACCAAGCAAAGTCATCTTTCCAGGAGCAGCTATTTTTTGAACTATTCATAATTGCAGCCTGGGGTATCTAGAAAGAGAGAAACAACTTAATCTTTAAGGGGATTAGGCCATCTATTGACGCTTGGAAGGAAAGAGTGAAACAAGATTTAAAACTTCTTAGGTTCAGGGTTAGCCAAAACCTGGAAAACACAATACATTTGTTAATAGACAGATTGCATTTGTAATTTGTAATTTCTTGTTTGATGCTTCAAGAATCATCTCTTTGTAAATATTATTAATTAATATAATACCACAGTAGGAGCCTCTCCTACTGTTTTATGGTAAAAAAAACAGCAAATTATGATATAGAATAGTGATGCAAAATGGACGTATCAGGAATGCATTGTGTATTTGGCTACTAATCGTAGGGGTTGCCGGAGAGACAAAAACCTGAATCCCCGTTAGGAAACCTTTGCACAAGGGACATCACAGTCTTAGAGTTTGAAGCTGTGGTTAGGTTTTTATCTTAATTACTTTCTTGTACTTGCGGATGCTTGCAAGGGATATAATCACAAGTATGTATTAGTCCTAGGAAGGTCGGTACATTAGCACAGGTTCACCCACACAACACTTATCAAACTAAAGAAGATTAATCAACTATATAAAGCAAAAGCACTTGACGATATTCCCGTGTGTCCTCGAGAACGTTTGGTCATCTTAAGTAATACAACCGGCTTGTCCTTTGTTAAAGAAAGGATTGGGCCACTTTCTCCATTTATTATTATTGTCTTTTATTTACTCATACTTTATTTATCTGCATTATCAAAAACCCCTAAAAATCCGTTTGCTAAGTATTTACAAAGAATTCCTGCTCCAAGCCATTCGCCAACACCTTCTGCTCCTCATTGGGTTCAACACTCTTACTTATCAAAAATACTGTGATACACCCCCTATACTTGTCGGTCATCAATGGGCGATGTCAGAGGGTGGACCAGGGGCCCACACCACCCGGTGGCGCGGCCAGGGGGACCCGCTCCACCACATGGTGTGGCTAGCTCCTGGCCCCTTTCCGTCTCGTCTTCTGGCTCCATGAGTCTTCTGGTAAAATATCGACTTTGTCTTTTGTCCGGTCCAATTCTGAGAATATTTATTTTCTAGCTTTTCTGAAACCAAAAACAGCAGAAAACAAGAAACTGGCACTATGGCATCTTGTTAATAGGTTAGTTCCAGAAAATGTGTAAAAATACTCCAAAGTGTGGACGAAACATAAGAAAGTAGATATAAAACAAGCATGAAACATCAAAAATAATAGATACGTTTCCAACGTATCAACATCCCCAAGTTTAACTCCTGCTCGTCCTCGAGTAGGTAAGTGATAAAAATAAAGAATAATTTTTGAGGTGACATGCACCATCATAATCTTGATCAAAGTATTTGTAGAACATTGATAGCTGGGATCATAGTACTTTAAACATGAGCATGAAAGATGAAGTTCTAACAATAAGACATAGTGACTATGCATGCAACATGAAAGGATACAAACAAAGATCATGAATAACAATGCATTGAAAGACGTTTGTTTGTTTCACATATAGAAAACATAATGAGAATGGTATTCAGCTTGTCCCTCATAGTGTAGCAAAACATAAATGCATAGGACACCTTCAAAGTTCATAAGGGTGACTAGATACAAATAGTTTAAGAACAAGCAATATCAAAGTTATGCATCAATCAACAAGTATTGGGACAATGCACATTAAACTAAGAATGGCCACTATGCTCTCTTAATAGGTGCATAAAGATAGAAGATGGAGACTCAACATAAAAGTAAAAGAAAGGCCTTCATAGAAGGAAGCATGGATTCAAGTCTCATAAAGAGCTTCCAAAAATTATGGTACTTATTAGCTTTCATCTCTCATTGCCCTATCATAAGCATCTTGAAGTGATTAAGGTTAAAGTGAACAAACTATGGAGTATATGCTTGACAAAGTATAAGTTGACAATCTCATGTCCCTTGAATACGAGGGCCGCTCCTCATGCTACTCAAGTTTAGTTGCCGGTAAGTTCTTGTCATAGTAAGTACATGTGTATCATAGAGAACCGCCAATGGGGGACCCCTTGCCCGATGATACGGAAGAATCCCCATATTAAAATGACAAGGCAAGTAGACAATAAGCATCTCAGCATCTTCTTATTTACCATGGGAAAATGGTGCTTTTTCTCTCTTTCCTCTTTTCTCATCTTTTTTCTTTCTTTTTTCTCAATCTCTGTCTCTTTTTTATAAGAAGAATGCTTCATAGATTGCTCATTATGGTTACGCTGCAGGTTTCCACCATGATTAGGCATGGATTAGACCAGCCGCCCAGGCGTTTCTCTAACACACATACATAACTCCATGGACTTACAAGGTCCCCTTTCATTTTACACCGACGACATCCATAACCAAAAGAGCATGATATCAACTGGTACAATGTACAAGTGCAATGTTGAAAGCGTTCCCCATGACAGCATGGTTCTGCTAATTCCCAACGTATAAGTGCAAGCATATACAACATAGATGACACAATGTTTCAAGTTTATTAGGGGCAAGAAAAGTAAAGTGTGCCATCAAGTTCGTGAGAGCTTTAATCACTAATTTTTACATAATAAGTTTAATTCGGAAGGTAGATAAAAACATGAATATACTTGGAATATAAAATGCTAATAGGTAGGTATGGTGGACTCTTTGGAATAACTTGGTTTTATTTGGAGTTGGATGCATGAGTGGAACTCATACTTGGTATGGAGGCTAGCAAAAGACTGGGAGCGACCAACTAAGAGAGCAATAATGGCCATAATCATGCAAAGCGACAAAACATCATTAATTAAAGCATAAAGTGATATTACAAAGTTGAAAACTAAAGGATCATAGAGGCTATGGTGACTTGTTATAGTCTTAACATGGTGTGAGCATGCGCCAAGTCAACCCAAATAAAGCATCAAAGGAGAATACCATAATACTATGCTTTAATATGCTAAAACAACACATGATTCTTTCAAGGCACATTAATCAATCTCAATTATTTATAACATGTAATGCTACATCAAAAATCACTAAGCATAAAGCCAAAACAATATCAAGCATGACATGACAAAGCATAGGCCACAGTCAAAAACAAGCTCCTTTTTACCACTTAAGCATGAACTTTTCCTACTCTTTTCCAATCCAATCCAATCTTATTTGAAAACTAATGTATGAATGAGGGGGTCCAATCAATTTATTCAAGCAAACTAAGCAAACAAAAACTAAAAACGAAAACAAAGACGCTCCAAGAACAACACAACAGTGCATGAAACAATAAAAACGAAGTGTCTAGAAAGACCTGAGATTTTTATTGATGAAAAAAGGGATGCCTTGGGCATCCCCAAGCTTTGACGCTTGTACCTCTTGAATATTTCTTGGGGTGACACAGGGTGGCATACCCAAGCTTGAGCTTTTATCCATTCTTCATCTCATTACATCATTCTTTCCCTACATGTGAAAATTTCCTTCATACAAAACTTCACACAATCTTCATTAGTGCATTCAAAAGATAATAAACCTTTGGGGTTCAGTTTCAACACAAGTAAAACTTCCATTAAAACAAAAGCTACTGTATCACTTCCTTTAAAAAGTTCAAATCACCAAAAAGAACCCAAAATGAAATCGATAAAGAGGCAAATGCAAATAATGGCCGAAATATGTCAAAACAGACCAGCATTTGAAAACCGATTTTTTTGAAGACCTTCTGTTGCTCAAATTGAAAAGTTTTGAACTAACGAAAGTTGGATAACAACCTGGGGTAGAATCACAAAAAATTACAGCTCAAACTGACGTACAGAGATTTTTCACGAATTTTTACAGCGAAGCACAAAAATCTGTTTCGGGACAGCAACTTTCCCAAGTCTTACTTCTCTCTCATTAGATGTTATTATTGGCACAAAAATCAAATAAAAAAGGATAAGGAGAGGTTATTACAGAAGTAATAACTTCAAGGACTCAAGAAAAATACTGGGTTATCTCCCAAGAAGTACTTTTTTTTAACGCCTTTAAGTTAGGCATGATAGTTTGAGAAGATGCTCACATAAGAAATATGAATTGAAGTAAAAGAGAGCATCAAGAAGCAAATATAAAACACATTTAAGTCTAACCCACTTCCTATGAAAAATAATCTTGTAAAGAAACGAGTCATGAAATCACAAATCAACAAACATAGGAAAGCAAAACAAGTGAAACTTCAAAACTTTCAACATAAAGAGGGGGAACTTAATATTATTGAGATGCATAAAACCATGTTTCCCTCTCTCATAATAACTTTCAGTATCATCATGAATAAAATTAACAATATAACTATCACATAAAACATTCTTATCATGAGCCACATGCATATAATAATTATTACTCTCCACATAAGCATAGTCATTCTTATTAATTATAGTGGGAGCAAATTAAACAAAATAGCTATCATTATTATTCTCATCACCATAATCGTCAAATATAGGAGGGATATTGTAATCATAATTAATTTTCTCCTCAATAGTAGGTGGACTGAAAATATCATATTCATTATTGTAATCATCATATATTCGAGGTATAGTATCATCAAAGTAAATTTTCTCCTCCGTGCTTGGGGGATTAAAAATATCATGCTCATCAAAACCAGGTCCCCCAAGCTTAGAATTTTCCATAGCATTAGCAATAATGGTGTTCAAAGAATTCATACTAACAACATTGCTATTAGCGTGCAAATAAAGTTCCATAGGTTTTTTAATTTTCTCTTCAAACACTTCATGTCCTAACTCAAGATAAATACTATAAAGCTCTCTAATTTTGTTGTTGTTTTCCATTAAGCCTAACTAGTGAAAACAAGAAACAAAAAGACAAAATTGCAGAATATAAAGGAAATAACTTTGAGCACTCACACCGGAGGATGTGAGTACCTTTTACCTTACCTCCCCGGCAACGGCGCCAGAAAATAGCTTTGATGGCGTGTTGTTGACGTGGGGGCTTCTTCTTCTTTAATCCCCGGCAACGGCGCCAGAAAATAGCTTGATGTCTACGCACTTCTATTCTTGTAGACAGTTGTTGGGACTCCAAGTGCAGAGGTTTGTAGAATAGCAACAAGTTTTCCTTAAATGGATTAGCCAAGGTTTATCGACCTCAGGGAGGAAGTGGTCAAAGGTATCCCTCTTAAGCAACTCTGCAATCAAGATACAAGAAGTCTCTTGTGTCCCCAACACACCCAATACACTTTTTAGGTGTATAGGTGCACTAGTTCAGCTAAGAGATAGTAAAATACAAGTGGTATGGATATAAGACAACGATGCCAAAAAAGACTTTGATGGCATGGAAGAGACTAAAGGCAAACTGAAATAAAGATGGCAGTAAGCAAACATGTAATAGATCTAGTTGCAAACGGTGTTTCAATGCTTAGAAACAAGGCCTAGGGATCATACTTTCAATAGTGAACACTCTCATATAAATATCTTCTCTTTATGATACTACTCTGAACTACTCTCTGGTTGGACACTCTAATCCATGGTAGGGCTATAACAGCACTCCTCAAAGTTCGCTTTCCCCATCTAGATAACCCTCACTATCACCTTGAGCACTAGATGGTTCCAACAAACACCACAATTTCATAGAGACATCCAACTCCAAATATAACTCATAACAAGTATTTGTAATCTCTAGCCTAAGTGCCACCATGGTGTATACGCTATCACTTTCACACACGTGGGGAGATCCAGAGATCTATTAAAGCACAGGAGTAGCAAGGTAGATCTACTTGATTACAAAGCTCATGATCACAATATGATCATGCATAGAGAGAGATGAACACATAGCTACCGGTAGAACCCTTAGCCTCGAGGAAGAACTACTCCCTCATCATCATGGGAATCACCAATGGCGATGGAGATGCTGGTGGGGATCGATGGAGATGGCTCCGGAGGCACTTCCTCGTCCGAGCAGGGTGCCGGAATAAAGACTTTCTGTCCCCCGAATCTCCCCTTCGGTGGCGGCGGCGCTGCAGAAATTTTCGTGGCTGGAGGCTAGATGATTTAGGGTTTCTACATCGGAGGCTTCTTATAGGCGAAGGGGCGATGCCAGAGGGTGGACCAGGGGCCCACACCACCTGGTGGCGTGGCTAGGGGGACCTGCACCATCACATGGTGTGGCCAGCCCCTGGCCCCTTTCTGTATCGTCTTCTAGCTCCGTGAGTCTTCCGGTAAAATATCGACTTTGGCTTTTGTCCGGTCCAATTCTGAGAATATTTCTTTTCCATCTTTTCTGAAACCAAAAATAGCAGAAAATAGGCAACTGGCACCATAACATCTTGTTAATAGGTTAGTTCCAGAAAATGTGTAAAAATACTCCAAAGTGTGTATATAAAACAAGCATGGAACATCAAAAATTATATATACGTTTCCAACATATCACCCGCATGAAGACACGATCCCCAAGAAGGACTACCATGGTTACTTTTCGGGTAGCCTCTCGAAGACTCTGTAAGCAGCTCTGTCTGGCAGTCACCATCAGCTATGGTGAACTTTGACCAAGACAGCTATGCACAGATAATCTAGACACCAATATCACGAGGAACTAAGGGGTCCCACCCATGTGCTGGATTCTCCATGAGAAATCAATAGCCTCACGAATAGGTCAGCCGTCCATGCAAAAGGAAGAAGATCCAGCTGACTTCTCCGTCCCATTCCATATCTCATGGTTAACGCGTAATATACGGTGCTAGAATCACTAGCGACATTGGTTGTTAGGTCCTAGATATTATGTTCCTTTACCAGTCTGTATCAGTAGATTATTACCTCTTGGTAAATAATCCATAATCATATTATTATGAAAATAGTGTTTTCTGACCTATTTGAAATACAGGTGATGACAACATTTGAGTTACAAGCATTTCATAGAAAATAATCAAAGGACATGAGCAAGTTGTGATTGCAAGATTATGCAATCACGGTCTTCAAGAAAATAGAAGATCCAATTTCTGTAAATAGCATAATTGGTCCGGTAAGGACGGATGTTTAAAGAAGCAAAATGCAACTATGCAATGTAATGCAATTTGATAAACGTGAACCCCTGGACTAATCGTACTTGACCTAGGGTTCGGAAACTAGAAATTATTCTTTAGAATTTGTTTC
Organism: Avena insularis; assembly: GCA_023614405.1. Classification (NCBI taxonomy): domain Eukaryota; kingdom Viridiplantae; phylum Streptophyta; class Magnoliopsida; order Poales; family Poaceae; genus Avena; species Avena insularis. The sequence goes on along the minus strand of CM042690.1, from coordinate 97,726,434 downwards.
ACTTTTATATCAGCTTCACACTTGTGCTTCTTATTAAGGCTTGTGAGAGTGTGTGAAACAATATGTAAATACAACAAGTAACATACAATGGTAAAGCACTCAATTAGGCATGGTATCTAAAAGATTTCTTAAGCAACATTATTAATCAATTAGAGCTTTTTAAGAAGTGTTTAAAGATTACTTTTAATGTTTCTTAAAAGAATAATTCTTGAAGAAAAGATTACTTTCACAAAGTAAAAGGCATTTAAACTTGAAGCTAACACTTTAAGGTTTTCTTATTAATTACAAGTATTAAAGTAGAGAACAACTAGTATTTTTGAAATGTTATTCCACTAGCAAGTGGAGACTTTTAACACTTCATGAAGGTGAAACAAAAGTATTATGCCTTTATGGAAGTGGTGTTCTCTTGATTTATAAGTGAATAGAATCACTTACTTATTATGGAATGAATACTTATTTCTATAAACATGAGAATGGCATCATGTTAAATACTTAAAAACATTGTTTAGCTTTTAAAGAGGATTCCCAAACGTGTAAAAGAATTAGTACTCAAATCTTAATGATTTTATAATCGATAACGTATTTTTGGAGAGTAAAACTTACTTAATTTTAAATGGTAGTTTTAGTAAGTACAACTTAAAATGATTAGACTTATCTGGCTTCACTTAAACATCAATTGAATTTGTTATTATACTTTTAGATTTTAAATAACTTACATTAAAGGCATAAGTAAAGTTTTATATAATTTGTAAGCATTAAAATAAAATAAAAGAGTTCAAACTAGTCTTGTTAAACCTTTATATTTTATTTTACTTCAAAAGTGAGATTTGACATTTTTAATGTGTATTTTTTATTTTGTTGATCAATTTGTTATATTATAGGTATTTTTGTGATTTTTAAATAATAAGTTATGATTTTTATAAGTTTTATTACTTTATAAAATACTAAATAAATAATAAATATTGAGTTAAGTGATACAAAAATATATAAAACAAGTTTATAAGTCTATATTTTGTTTTTCTAAGACTTTTGATATATTATACATATTTTTATGAATTTTAAAAAATAAAACATTTATTTAAGATTTATCCCTATTAGGGTATTTATTAATTAATAATTATTATATTATTTAAGTTGGAAAATAAAATATGCTAATAGGTTTAGAATATAGAGTTTATTTTTCTAAGCATTTTGATATATTATATATATTTTTCTGAATTCTAAACTAAAAGATATTGAATTTATTAGAATTAATTAATTTCTGGAAATATAAAACAAAAGAATATTGAGTCTGTACCCTTTATTTATTTTCTGAAATTAAATCTAAACAAGAAATCTTTTTTACACCGAGATCTATCCTAGCCAGACACACTGACAGTGGGCCAATGCCCATGTTGGTAGGCCTGTTGGAGATATGCCCAAGAGGCAATAATAAAAGTGGTTATTATTATATCTTTGTGTTTATGATGAATGTTTACATCCCATGCTATAATTGTATTATTAGGAAACACTAATACTTGTGTGTTTTGTAAACATAAAAGAGTCCCTAGTAAGCCTCTTGTTGAACTAGCTTGTTGATTGATTGATCATCATTGTTTCCTGATCATGGACATTGGATGTGATTAATAACAAGGTTATATCATTAGGAGAATGATATGATGGATACACACCCATAGTAAGCGTAGCATAAGATCAAGTCATTAAGTTCGTTTTGCTGTAAGCTTTGAAATACATAGTAACCTAATCCTTCGACCATGAGGTTATGTTAATCACCATCACTGGATGGGTACTTTGATGACATCAAACGCCGCTTCGTAACTGGGCGGTTATAAAGGTGTCACTGGGTATTCTAAAAGTATGTGTTGAAGTGCATAGACCAAGATTGGGATTTGTCCATCCATATGATGGATAGATATACTCTGGGCCATCTCGGTGGAATGTCATCTAGATAGCTTGCAAGCATGTGACTGGGTCACAAGGGTTGACATAACATGGAACGCGTAAAGAGTACTTATCAGTAACGAGGAAGAACTAGGTATGAAGATACTGACGATCAAACCTCGAATAAGTAGAATGTCGCGAGACAAAGGGAATTGGTTTCGTATGTTAATTGGTTCAATCGATCACGAAGTAATCGTTGAGTATGTGGGAGCCGTTATGGATCTCTAGATCCCGCTGATGGTTATTGATGAGAGAGGTGTCTTCATCATGTCTACATATTCACGAACCGTAGGGTGACACACTTAAGGTTCGAAGTTGTTTGAAGTAGATATGGAATTTGCGTTGGAGACCGAATGTTGTTCGAAGTCTCTGATTGGATCCGGGACATCACGAGGAGATCCGGAATGGTCCGGAGAATGAGATTCATATATTGGGGATCATTTTCTAAGTTAGGAAATGTTCCGGAGTGTTTGTATGGAGATTCTAGAAGGTTTCAGAATGTTCTGGAAGGTTCTAGAGGATTTCTTGGAGTTTGCTTGAAAACCAAGAAAGGGATCAAAGAAACCAAGTGGGGCAAGACACAGATTCGTGGGGGAGGAGGATTCCTCCCCCCAACCCCCTGCCCAGGAGGAGGGAGTCCTACTAGGACTCCTCCCCAGCGCCTCCCTCCTTTAAATAGAAGGGAGGGGGCGCCCCCTCTTGCACCTTGTCTCATAACTCCCAATCTCAGCCGCCTCTCTCCTCCACAATTCTTCTGCACAGGCATAGGCGAAGCCCTGCAGATTTCTCATCTCCACCACCACCACCACGCCGTCGTGCTGCTGGGATTCCGTGGAGAAGATCTACTACCTCACCGTCACTGGAACGGGAGAGGAAGGTCCGCTTCGACTCAGACGTGTGACCGTTCATGAAGCGCCGTTTAACGCTGCGCGGAAGGATCATCCACACGATCTTGAGATCAGCAAGTGATCGATTACATCATCCACGAGATCTAATCTCGTAACGCTTTCGGTTCTACAAGGGTTAGTACCGATCTATCTCGTTGCTCATGTCTAATAGATTAGATCTTGGCTTTTGTCTAGATTAGATCTGGTTTTGTTCGTTCTTGCGGTAGAAATTTTTGTTTTCCATGCTACGAACCCATCGGGTATCGAGCCTTGTCTATGCGTAGATCTGTTGCAGTAGAACACAATGAGGTTGTGCGTTGGTGCTCGTCTGTATTTTGCTATGTGTACTTTGCATCTTGCGGTATGGTGGGATGAAGCGGCTCGGCTAACATTACATGTCATCGCATATGAGACTTGCTCCATGCTTGACGTGCAACTCAGATTGCATAAGTGGCTTTATGGGTGTCTGTCTCCCATCATAGTATAGATCAAATCTACACTTTGCACTTGATAGCACTTGTATCAACGTTGTGGTTCAGCCAGAGGTAAGATGCGCTCTTAGTCGAAAGCCCCAAGCCACGTAAAACTTGCAAAGAAAATTAGAGGCGTCTAACTTGTTTTTGCAGGGGTTTTGTGATGTGATATGGCCTACATGTGATTGTGATTGTATTTGATGTATGCAATGATCCTTGTTGTAATATGGCAACCGGCAGGATCCTAATGGTTGTCTTTAATTCTGTTAAGACCTGCGTGTCTATTCATCTTGTAATAGCTTTGTTCCAAGTAGTTGTAATAGTTGCTAGTGAAGATGAACAACCATGAAGCGGCGCCACGGACCTTGACGCAATGCTGGTGATGATGGAGATCATGTCCGTGCTTTGGAGATGGAGATCGAAGGCATAAGAAGAAAGGGCCATATCATATCACACAAATTATGAATTGCCTGTGATGTTAATCCTTTATGCATCTTGTATTGCTTAGATCGCGACGGTAGCATTATAAGATGATCCCTCTCACTAAATATCAAGTAATAAAGTGTTCGTCCTTAGTTGGCACCGTTGCTAAGACTCGTCGTTTCGAAGCATCTCGTGATGATCGGGTGTGATAGACTCTACGTGTGCATACAACGGGTGCAAGCCAGATTTGCACATGCGGAAACTAAGGTTAAACTTGACGAGCCTAACATGTACATACATGGTCTCGGAACACGGAATACCGAAAGGTAGAGCATGCGTCATATGATTGATATGATGAACATGAAGATTGTTCGCCGATTAAGCTACATCATCTCACGTGATGATCGGACTTGGTGTAGTGGATTTGGTTCGTTTAATCACTAAAACAACTGCGAGGGATGTTGTTTTGAGTGGGAGTTCACCTAGTTGATTTAAGAATTAAATTTGAACACTATTTATCATAAACTTAGTCTAAATTACTTGCAAATTTGTTGTAGATTATGGCGAACGTTTCCATCAATTTCAATATGTTCCTAGAGAAAGAAAAGCTTAAGAACAATGGAAGCAATTTCACGGACTGGTTCCGTGGACTGAAGATCGTCCTCAGGGCTGGTCAGTTGACCTATGTGCTCGAAGCATCACTAGGTGACCCACCTGCAGAAGATGCCACCGATGACGTAAAGAATGTTTACGCCACTCGGAAACATCACTACTCCACAGTTCAGTGTGCCATCCTATACGGTTTAGAATCGGAGCTTCAAAAGCGTTTTGAGCACCATGACCCATTTGAAATCATTAAGGAGCTCAAACTCATATTTGAGACTCGCGCGGCCATGGAAAGCTATGAAGCTTCCGAGAAATTCTTTACCTGCAAGATGGAAGAGGGTAGCTCCGTTAGCGAGCACGTGCTCACCATGTCTGGGCACGCAAACAAACTCCGAGAGTTGGGGATACCGATTCCTAATGAATTGGGGATTCACCGTGTCCTCCAATCACTGCCACCAAGTTAAAGAACTTTGTGATGAACTACAATATGCACTGCATGAACAAGACGTTGCCTGAACTATCATCCATGCTGAAAACTGCTGAAGTGGAGATCATGAAAGAACACCAAGTGTTGATGGTCAATAAGACCACCAATTTCAAGAAACGGGGCAAGCCTAAGAACAAGGGCAACTTCAAGAAGGACGGCAAGAAAGTCGCCTCGCTAAGAAGCCCAAGGCTGGTCCTCAACCTGAAATCGAGTGCTTCTCTGCAAGGGTGCTGGTCATCGGAAGCGAATCGCCCCAAATACCTGGCGGATCTGAAGAACGGCAACATCAAGAAGAAAGGTATATTCGATATACATGTTATAGATGTGTATCTTACTAGTAATCGTAGTAGTGCCTGGGTATTTGATACTGGTTCAGTTGCTCATATTTGTAACTCGAAACAGGAGCTGCAGAATAAACGAAGACTGGCAAGAGACGAGGTGATGATGCGCGTTGGAAATGGCTCCAAGGTTGATGTGATCGCCGTCGGCATGCTCCCTCTACATCTACCATCGAGATTAGTTTTTAAATTTAAATAATTGTTATTTGGTGCCTGCGTTAAGCATGAATATTATATCTGGATCTTGTTTATTGCGAGACGGTTACTCTTTTAAGTCTGAGAATAAAGGTTGTTTGATTTATATGAGTAATATGTTTTATGGTTATGCACCTGATATGAATGGTTTATTCTTATTGAATCTCGATAGTAGTGATACACATGTTCACAACATAGATGCTAAACGAATAAAATTAAATGATAATTCTACATACATGTGGCAATCGCTGCCTTGGTCACATTGGAGTGAAGCGTATGAAGAAACTCTATTCTGATGGACTTCTTGAATCACTTGATTTTGAATCACTTGAAAGATGCGAAGCATGTCTAATGGGAAAAATGACTAAGACTCCATTCTCTGGTATAATGGAGCGAGCTACAGACTTATTGGAAATAATACATACCGATGTGTGCGGTCCAATGAGTGTAGCATCGCGTGGTGGATATCGTTATGTTCTCACTTTCACGGATGACTTGAGTAGATATGGGTATATCTACTTTATGAAACATAAATCCGAAACTTTCGAGAAGTTTAAGGAATTTCAAAGTGAAGTGGAAAATCATCGTAACAAGAAGATTAAGTTTCTGCGTTCTGACCGCGGAGGTGAATATCTGAGTTATGAGTTTGGCATGCATTTAAAGAAATGTGGAATACTTTCATAGTTGACACCGCCTAGAACACCACAGCGTAATGGTGTGTCCGAACGTCGTAATCGAACTCTCTTAGATATGGTTCGGTCTATGATGTCTCTTACAGATTTACCGTTATCATTTTGGGGCTATGCATTAGAGACAGCCGCATTCACTTTAAATAGGTCACCATCTAAATCCATTGAAACGACACCGCATTTAATTGTGGTTTGGTAAGAAACCTAAGTTGTCGCTCCTTAAAGTTTGGGGCTAAGCGTTTATGTAAAGAAGTTACAACCTGATAAGCTTGAACCCAAAGCGGAGAAATGTGTCTTCATAGGATACCCTAAAGAAACAATTGGGTATACCTTCTATCATAGATCCGAAGGCAAAGTTTTCATTGCTAAGAATGGATCCTTTCTGGAGAAGGAATTTCTCTCGAAAGAAGTGACTGGAAGGAAAGTATAACTCGACGAGGTTATTGAACCTTCTTTCGGAGTTGAGAGTAGCGCAGCACCGGAAGATGTTTCTGTGCCGCCTGCACCAACTGGAGAGGAAGCTAATGATGATGATCATGAAACTTCGAACGAAGTTACTACTAAACCTCGCAGGTCAACGAGGGTTCGTACCACTCCTGAGTGGTATGACTCTTCCTTGAACGTCATGTTGGTGGACAACACTGATGACCCTGCGATGTATGAAGAAGCTATGGTGAGCCGAGATTCCGACAAATGGCTAGAAGCCATGAAATCCGAAATGGGATCCATGTACGAAAACCAAGTATGGACTTTGGTGGACTTACCGGATGGCCATAAGGCTGTCGAGAACAAATGGATTTTCAAAAGAAAAACAGATGCTAATGGTAATGTTACCGTCTATAAAGCTCGACTTGTCGCGAAAGGGTTCCGACAAATTCAAGGAGTTGACTACGATGAGACTTTCTCACCTGTAGCGAAGCTAAAGTCTATGAGGATTATGTTAGCAATCGCTGCATATTTCGATTATGAAATTTGGCAGATGGATGTCAAAACGGCGTTCCTTAATGGTGACATTGAGGAAGAGTTGTATATGGTACAACCCAAGGGTTTTGTCGATCCTAAAGATGCTGACAAGGTATGCAAACTTCAGCGCTCCATTTATGGACTGAAGCAAGCATCCTAGAGTTGGAATCAACGTTTTGATAAAGTAATCAAAAACTTTGGATTTATACAAACTTATGGAGAAGCTTGTATTTACAAGAAAGTGAGTGGGAGCTCTGTAGTATTCCTAGTACTATATGTAGATGACATATTGTTGATTGGGAATGATATAGAACTTCTTAATAGCGTCAAAACCTATTTGAATAATAGTTTTTCGATGAAGGATCTTGGCGAAGCGGCATATATTCCAGGCATCAAGATTTATAGAGATAGATCAAAACACCTAATATCGCTTTCACAAAGTACATACTTAGACAAAGTTCTAAAGAAATTTAGAATGGAAGAGAGCAAGAAAGGGTTCGTGCCCATGTTGTCAGGTAAGACCTTGAGTAAAACTCAAAGTCCGGCTACGGCAGAAGATAGAGAAAAGATGAATAAAATTCCTATGCCTCGCCATAGGTTCCATCATGTATGCCATGCTGTGTACGAGACCGGATATAGCACATGCTGTTAGTTTGACTAGCGTATATCAAAGTGATCCCGAATGGAACATCGGACAGCGGTCAAGAATATCCTAAAGTACCTAAATAGGACTAAGGATATGGTTCTTTCTTATGGAGGTCATGAACAGCTTGTTGTAAATGGTTACACTGATGCTAGTTGGAACACCGATCCGTATGACTCAAGTCACACCGATAACGTATTTATTTTGAATGGTGCTGCAATAAGCTGGAGGAGTGCCAAGCAGAGCGTTGTGGCGAAATCTTCAACTGAATCGGAATACATAGCTGCTTCGGAGGCTGCACAAGAAGGCATATGGATGAAGGAGTTCATTACTGAACTTGGCATGGTTCCCAGCGTGTTAGACCCGATGGCCATCTACTGTGACAACACAAGTGCCATAGCTAATGCACAGGAGCCAAGGTCACATAGCAAGCTGAAGCACATCAAGCTACGTTTTCATGCTATTCGCGAGTATGTCCAAGATGGTGACATAAAGATTTGCAAAGTACACACTGATCTGAATGTAGCAGATTCGTTGACTAAACCTCTCCCTAGAGCAAAGCATGACCAACACTAGAACGCCATGGGTGTTCGGTATATTACCATGTAATCTAGATTATTGACTCTAGTGCAAGTGGGAGACTGTTGGAGATATGCCCAAGAGGCAATAATAAAAGTGGTTATTATTATATCTTTCTGTTTATGATGAATGTTTACATCCCATGCTATAATTGTATTATTAGGAAACACTAATACTTGTGTGTTTTGTAAACATAAAAGAGTCCCTAGTAAGCCTCTTGTTGAACTAGCTTGTTGATTGATTGATGATCATGGTTTCCTGATCATGGACATTGGATGTGATTAATAACAAGGTTATATCATTAGGAGAATGATATGATGGACACACACCCATAGTAAGCGTAGCATAAGATCAAGTCATTAAGTTCGTTTTGCTGTAAGCTTTGAAATACATAGTAACCTAATCCTTCGACCATGAGGTTATGTTAATCACCATCACTGGATGGGTACTTTGATGACATCAAACGCCGCTCAGAATCGGGCGGTTATAAAGGTGTCATTGGGTATTCTAAAAGTATGTGTTGAAGCGCATAGACCAAGATTGGGATTTGTCCATCCATATGACGGATAGATATACTCTGGGCCCTCTCGGTGGAATGTCATCTAGATAGCTTGCAAGCATGTGACTGGGTCACAAGGGTTGACATAACATGGAACGAGTAAAGAGTACTTATCAGTAACGAGGAAGAACTAGGTATGAAGATACTGACGATCAAACCTCGGATAAGTAGAATGTCGCGAGACAAAGGGAATTGGCTTCGTATGTTAATTGGTTCAATCGATCACGAAGTAATCGTTGAGTATGTGGGAGCCGTTATGGATCTCCAGATCCCGCTGATGGTTATTGATGAGAGAGGTGTCTTCATCATGTCTACATATTCACGAACCGTAGGGTGACACACTTAAGGTTCGAAGTTGTTTGAAGTAGATATGGAATTTGCGTTGGAGACCGAATGTTGTTCGGAGTCTCGGAATGGATCCGGAACATCACGAGGAGATCCGGAATGGTACGGAGAATGAGATTCATATATTGGGGATCATTTTCTAAGTTAGGAAATGTTCCGGAGTGTTTGTATGGAGATTCTAGAAGGTTTCGGAATGTTCTGGAAGGTTCTAGAGGATTTCTTGGAGTTTGCTTGAAAACCAAGAAAGGGATCAAAGAAACCAAGTGGGGCAAGACACGGATTCGTGGGGGAGGAGGATTCCTCCCCCCAACCCGCCGGCCCAAGGAGGAGGGAGTCCTACTAGGACTCCCCCTCCCCAGGCGCGCCTCCCTCCTTTAAATAGAAGGGAGGGGGCGCCCCTCTTGCACCTTGTCTCATAACTCCCAATCTCAGCCGCCTCTCTCCTCCACAATTCTTCTGCACAGGCATAGGCGAAGCCCTGCAGATTTCTCATCTCCACCACCACCACCACGCCGTCGTGCTGCTGGGATTCCGTGGAGAAGATCTACTACCTCCGCTGCTCGCTGGAACGGGGAGAGGAAGGTCTGCTTCGACTTCGCACGTGTGACCGTCTGCGGAAGCGCTGCCGGAACGCGGCGCCGGAAGGATCGTCCACACGATCTTGAGATCGGCAAGTGATCGACTACATCATCCACGAGATCTAATCTCGTAACGCTTTTGGTTCTACAAGGGTTAGTACCGATCTATCTCGTTGCTCATGTCTAATAGATTAGATCTTGGCTTTTGTCTAGATTAGATCTGGGTTTTGTTCGTTCTTGTGGTAGAATTTTTTTGTTTTCCATGCTACGAACCCATCAAGGCCACACGGTGTGGACTGGTCAATACGCTGACCTGGTACAGGGTGACGCAAGCATGGCGTCGGGATGACGTCAGCCGGTCTCCACCACCAGGAAGTGGTCTTCGGCAGAGAGCCAGACCACTCCGACAAGAGCGGATGGTCGTGCATGAGCCGCAGGAAGGTGGGGAACCTACTGGTACTTGCGCCGGCTAGTTTTTGCTACCGAAGGTTGTCCAACAATGGTGGACAACGGCGGTGGTGGAGGGTGCCCGTGGCGAGACCGACAGAGAGGAAGAGGAAGACGGTGGAGATGTCCATGAGGACCAGTGACTCACCCCGGTTGTCGTGGTGGTGACGGTGAGGGCAGGCGCAGCCGGAATCAGTGGAATCGATAGCGGCCGGCGTCGGGGCTGAGGTAGTAATCCCGGTGCCCAGGATTTCTTCGGCTTCCATGAACTAGGGCAATCGAAAAAGAAGACGCAGAGGAGCACCGTGGTGGCCTCAGATGGTCTTGGGATGGTCGGGAGCGTCAGCTTCCCAGAGCTTCGGCGAGCTAGGGTTTCGGTGTCCTCTTCGAGAGAGAGGATAAGAACGAGAGTAGTGGCGTCTAGGGTTGCTCCATCGCGGCATTGTCGCTTCTTGTAGGTCCTGAATTGCAGCGGCGCACATCTTGGCGCGGGAGACGGCGGTGTGGATGCCAGCGAGCTGCTTGCTGCATCAGGGGGTCGACGATGCAGCGAGGAAGACGACGAACAGATGTGTCGAAAGGGTATGGGTTGACGCTAGGCCAAGCACGGGCTAGGTGGGCTGCAGCCGAGCAAGCGGCAGGTGCCTAAGGTTGCTCGCGCCATTGAATAGGGACTGGGCTATGACCTATTTCTTTTTTTTTCTGATTCCTTTTCTATTTCTGTGTTCTGTTTTCTTTTTCAATTCAAATTTCCTCAATGATTTAAATATTCAGAGAAATTTTAGGTCAAGAATATTATTGTCTAAAGCAAGTATGACCCTCTTCTCCTTATTTTTTATTATGTATAAAAATATTCATAATTCTATGAAGCGTCCTCTTCATTAGGAAATATTAATAGAAATTAGGGTTTTAGGAATTACTTCTTACCTAAAGGTCCCTTTAAGATGATTTTGTTTTAACTTGATAATTTTAATGGTAATGACTTGAAATGGTTTAGTATATATATAAAATCCTATGCATAGTTAGCATTATATCAGAATTCAAATATATATATATATATATATATATATCCATTCTAATACATTAAACCTTGGGGTTAATAAAGTGGTGATTTGAATTTCATGATTCTCAATATTCGGTTATTTATCTTATTCAAACTCTACTTAGTTTGTGGGGTTTATAACTAGCATAAAACAATCTTGGTTGAGTATTTATGCACAAACAACAATCACTAGTGGAGAAAGGAAGATACTCATTTAACAAGTGGTTATCCTAAGTTTGGAGAATATTGAATAGACTCACATTATATTACGGCTATGGATGAAGATTAATAGATAATATAATTTGCCTTTATGTCTTGTGGCCATGGATAATAACTCAACTTAGAGTGAGCTATTGAGATTGCTTTACTAAAGTAATCTTGATGGTTCATGGGTCTAGGTTTTTATTAAGGTTTAAGACAATAAGGTGGACAAGGCTTCCATCTATAAACACTCATCTGGTTCTCTAGTTATCTCTTTGAAGCTCTAATTATCCAATAGGTATTGTTCAATGGTTACCTAGGAATAGGAAATGGTTTCACTATCCATGTGATTCTAGGGTTTTGAATAATGAGGTAGACATGGGTCTATCATTGCTTGATATACTGTTAGTTAAAGGTTTCTCAAGCACTCCTACCTTAACTCCTTGCCAATAAGATTCGGTTTCAAAGAAACCAACCATTGATAGAAAGCATGATACAACAAGACAATAACAGACCAATGAAAATAACAACTATAGTAGGAACTATTTTTTTGTATTTTTGATAAAGAAACAAGCAAACAAAGAAAAAATAAACTAAGCAAAACAAAAAAAACAAAGTAAAGAGATTGGTTATGAGGGACTCCCCTTGTGAAGATGTCCTTGACTCCCCGGCAACGGCGCCAGAAAATATCTTGATGTCTACGCACATCTATTCTTGTAGACAATTGTTGGGCCTCCAAGTACAGAGGTTTGTAGAACAGCAGCAAGTTTCCCTTAAGTGGATTACCCAAGGTTTATCGAACTCAGGGAGGAAGTGGTCAGAGGTATCCCTCTCAAGCAACCCTGCAATCAAGATACAAGAAGTCTCGTTGTCCCCAGCACACCCAATACACTTGTCAGGTGTATAGGTGCACTAGTTCGGCGAAGAGGTAGTGAAATACAAGTGGTATGGATATAAGACAACGGTGCTAGAAAATAGCTTGATGGCGTGGAAGAGACTAAAGGCAAACTGAAATAAAGATGGCAGCAAGCAAATATGTAACAAATCTAGTAGCAAACGGTGTTTCAATGCTTAGAAACAAGGCCTAGGGATCATACTTTCACTAGTGAACACTCTCATATAAATATCTTCTCCTTATGATACTACTCTGAACTACTCTCCAGTTGGACACTCTAATCCATGGTAGGGCTATAACAGCACACCTCAAAGTAAGCCTTTCCCATCTAGATAACCCCACACTGTCACCTTGAGCACTAGATGGTTCCAACAAACACCACAATTTCATAGAGACATCCAACTCCAAATATAACTCATAACAAGTATTTGTAATCTCTAGCCTAAGTGCCACCATGGTGTGCACGCTGTCACTTTCACACACATGGGGAGATCATAGATCTATTAAAGCACTTGAGTAGCAAGGTAGATCTACTTGATTACAAAGCTCATGATCACAATATGATCATGCATAGAGAGAGAGAGATGAACACATAGCTACCGGTAGAACCCTTAGCCTCGAGGAAGAACTACTCCCTCATCATCATGGGAATCAGCAACAACGATGGAGATGGCGGTGGAGATCGATGGAGATGGCTCCGGGGGCACTTCCCCGTCACGGCATGGTGCCGAAACAGATACTTTCTGTCCCCCGAATCTCCCCTTCGGTGGTGGCGGTGCTGTGGAACTTTTCGTGGCTGGAGGCTTGATGATTTAGGGTTTTTACATCGGGAGGCATCTTATAGGCGAAGAGGCAAGGTCGGTGGGCGGCCAGGGGGCCCACACCACCTGGTGGCACGGCCAGGGCTAGCCCACGCCAAGGGGTGGTGTGGCCGCCCTGTGGCCCCCTTGTGTCTCATCTTCTGGCTCCGTGAGTCTTCCGGTAAAATATTAACTTTGGCTTTTGTCCCATCCAATTCTGAGAATATTCATTTTCTAACTTTCTTGGAACCAAAAATAGCAGAAAACAGGCAGCTGGCACTATGGCATCTTGTTAATAGGTTAGTCCAAGAAAGTGTATAAAAATACTCCAAAGTGTGGACAAAACATAAGAAAGTAGATATAAAACTAGCATGGAACATCAAAAATTATAGATACGTTAGCAACATATCATACTACTCCCATAATACAAGTTTGTTCTTTTACTATCTTGGCTAAACTACTATGCCTCCAACTACTCCATACAACTCATGTTATATACTTCATCAGACTCTAGCTTGACTTCTCAGGATCAAGCTAATTGATTCAGCTTATTAGGGTTTTTCCTAATTTGGTATACTCACAACTCTTCTTCATCAGCTAGTCATCTATTCTCAAGGGACTTGAGAATAATGACCACCAACCCTTGATCAAGCAAAGCTTAGGATTCTAATTATCTGATCAAGATCTATCATCTACCCACTAAGTAGTAGACTTGCACTAGTCTTTCTATAGGCTTTATCTTGTTAAGGAAACTTACTTTGAGTTTATACCTACTTGGCTTAACAAGGTTATTACTTGATATTCTAACACTATTATATTTGTTATTACTTCTCAAGTATTAGCTAATTCTTAGGTTTAGATCCTTCTTCTAGTTAACCCATGAGTGAGTTAACTCCTCCAACTTCCAATGGTTAGATCACCACTAAGGATATTATTCCATTGATGACGGCACACTACCATATCCAGTTCCTTCTCCTTAATAATTTCCTTAAGGTCTTTGGAAGGTTATTATAATAGGTCAAAGGTTATGGTTTAATAAGTTCTAGGTCAAGAATTGATTACTCAACAATGATGATCAATTGACACTAGGACTTGGTTAAATAAATATGTCACCTCTTAACAACATATTAAGAGTATATGCTGGATGGTCTTGGCTTTCCTTCTATTTCTACTCTATTTGGAATCAGAGTTAATGTTTAGGAACTACCATGATACCCATGGTAGGAATCACTATGGCAATCAAGTGTATCGAGATTTAGTTATAGAGTTTCCTTTACTGAAGTTATACACTTGATTTGGTATTAAAGGTTTATTGTAATGAATACCCAGGTATGATCTCTACAAGATCCTTTATTATTCCTTAAACAATGTGTTGTGGGTTTAGCTTGACTCTATTTGATCTACCCATAGATCAAACTATACTACCCAAAAACATGGTTTTTAACAAAGGTCATATTGAAACTTATCGCAATGAACTTGATGATCTACTTCAGTTCCACCAAGTTAAGAGAAGCTTCAATCACTTTGACAAGTTTTATTTAAAAGCGCGACAATTATCCAGATTTTCTATGCATGAATGCAATGCACACACCTATGTTCAGCTTATTTCTAAGCTCTAATGCTGGAGTGTTACAATGGGGTATTGAATTATCCCCTTGGGACATCACATATGAGAAGCTTAAAGCGATTAAGTCATAACTTTTGCCTGACTTCATCACGGAATGGACTGAGTTGCAATGTGCGGGTCCACCTGATTTTTCTAGCGCTTAGACAATGTACTTTGATGGATAAAAAAGAACAAAAGGAGCTAGAGCATGAGTCATATTAATATCACCGCAAGGACACAAAATGCAGTATATATAATTCGGATGAGCTTTACGAATGCATCCAATAATGAAGCTGAATACGAGGCCTTGTTGCACGGCATGGGGATGGCTAAAGCTTGCGGTGCAACTCGCCTAATTTTTTTTGTTGATTCCAATCTTATAGAACAACAAGCAATGAACAAGTGCGATGCTGTTAGTGACAACATGATTTCTTACCGTGATCTATATAGCATCATGGAAGCCTAATTCGATGGATGCGAAGTATCACATATAGGAAGAGCAAGTAATGAAGAAGCCGCCAATTTGGCAAACATCGGGTCCCTGTGCTTACCAATGCCACCCGAGGTTTTTTGGGAAGAAATATATGAACATTCTATCAAAGCAAAAGGAGTTTCTGAGGTTATAGCATCCAAGACAGGGAAAAAGAGAAAGCCGTGAAAAGACTCGGGGGCTCCGGCAGCCAGTACAAGCACAGAAGAAGCCATTGAAGAACCATAAATTGATGAGGTCATGATAATAGAACCTACATGGATGCAGCCATACATAGCCTATATGACTCGGGGAGAACTACCCGAAGATGTGACAGAAGCCAGATGAATCACTAGGAGATCAAAAGCCTTCAGGATAATTAAGGGAGAATTATATAAAATAAGTATTTTGGGTGTGTTGCAGCGATGCGTCACACCTGAAGAAGGGAAAAATATGTTCATGGAAATACATGAAGGAATTTGTGTCCATCATGCTAGCAGCCGAGCAATTGCAGCCAAAGCATTAAAGGCAGAATTTTATTGGTTCACAACAGTTCAAGATGCAAAAGACATAGTTAGAACATGTGAAGCATGTCAACGATTCACAACAAAACCTGGAGCACCTGCTGCTGAATTAAACCCTATACCTCTGGCTTGGTCCTTCGCTCAATGGGGACTTGATATGATAGGGAAACTTCACAAGTCATCTCCAGGAGGACACGTATTTCTGCTAGTAGCAGTCGACAAATTTACTAAATGGATCAAAGCAATGCCGGTCACCACTCAAGATGGAGCTTCAGCTGTAAATTTTATACAGTCCATAGTATTTCGGTTCGGCGTCCCAAACAACATCATTACATACAATGGAACTAAATTTACTTCCAATGAGTTTAAGGAATACTGCGAGGAGATGGGAATCAAGGTAAGCTACGCCTTAGTAGCTCATCCGCAAACCAATGGACAAGTGGAAAAAGCCAATGGCTTAGTAACTGTTGGACTCAAGAAAAGGTTACTAGCACCACTCGATAGAGCGAAAGGAGCATGGGTTGATGAGTTACCATCTGTTTTGTGGAGTTTGCGAACTACCCCTAATACTGCAACACAAGAAACACCTTTCTTTCTGGTCCACGACGCTGAAGCCGTTCTTTCGGTCGAAGTTTCACATGAATATCCTAGAGTAGCTGCATATGATAAAGAGGAATCAAGAGAAGCGCTCGAGGATGAGTTGATGCACTTGATTAAGCTCAATATGAAGCCCTGCAAAGAGCTACTATATATCATCAGAACTTGCGCAACTATCACGGCCGACGATTACGCCCAAGGTCCTTTGCAGTATGGGACCTCGTTCTTTGTCTCAAACAAGACGACCATAGAAAGCTAGAATCACCTTGGGAAGGACCCTACATTGTTACAAAAGTAATTCCTGGAGGAGCATATCGTCTACAAGACAAGAAGACATGAGTTAACTATTCCAATCCATGGAATGTTGCACAACTACGATGCTTTTACTCTTAAGATTTTATGTTTACTTATAATTTAATAAAGGCCTATGGCTCATCTTTTAAAGCCAGAATATCTAGGACCACGGCCAGGTGGTAATCCGCCAAAATAATGTATCATCTGTTACGCCATATATATAAAGATAAGTTCTTCATACCTTTAGTTTCTGTTCATATAAAGGGGTTTTTAAATATTTCTGATCAAAATAACATCAATTATGAGCTTATGTATAGATACACTCATCCGAACATAGCCTCGGGGGCTACTCCCATAGGGAGCATTGGCACGCACCCGATAGAAAATTATGTATACCAAGTAAAGACAATCATTGCCTAAAAACCTATGAGTTTTACATTAATATATCCTCAGAAGGTTACTCCCATCAGGAGCTTTCATAAAGTATCAAAATATCTGATAAAATTCAAAAATACTAGCAGCTCAGCAGGGTAGCCGACAAAAAACAAATATGAAAATATCGGATCGCATCCGAACATGATAAGACTCCGAATGCCATGTTCAAAAACATGAAGGTAAGACCCCGGGATTCATCCTATATGGCCTGGTAATCGCACAAGAATGTGCTCTGCCAGTAGTATATCCGTATCTACGATACAATGAAAAATCCCGACGGACGTGTAGGGTACCCGATAAAATAGAACTGGAATTCAGTATTCGATAAGACCTCAGCGGCCCGAACTGAGTTACGCTAGTAATAAATTCCGAGTTCAGGCCTAGGGACTTGAATTTGATGTAGGACAACGTTGCTTTTGCCCAGGAGGAATTATCTGATTCTCGACCTATCGGATGCATCAGGCTCATTGTACCAAATCCCTATAAAATCAAAAATAGTAAAAACAAAGGAAAAGGACTAAGCATATATTTGAGACTTGGCCCGAATCTACAGTTCAGGTGGAGTCTCGGGGGCTACTGACATAGGTATGATTACTCGGATACCTATGATTCGCTACCCAGGCTTGCAGAAAGGCTTACGACTCATGAAGAGTCAAGATAATAGTCCAGAAAGAGCAACCTACAAAGGCTATAGTTGTATTAGGAAAGAGGAAAAATGACCGACATCGTGTTGGAATTGTAATTACGTATATGTAACCTATCCGCATACAGCTTTGAGACCCGGCGTATTATATATAGGACGGGAAAAGCCTAGGCGGGATCACCGAACAATCTCCAAGCGATTTGTAATAGTGCGATTCACCAAATATTCAGGAAAATTTGACTCCATTGTTCTCCTGACATCCGACGAAATCCCCAGCGTTCTCTTTTCCGCAAAAGCCTAAGTCCTTCTTCATGGAAATTGCCAAGCTTACCCCTCATCAGTGTGTGATCGTTCAAACAATCCAGATACACTGATTTCACCATGAAAGTTCATGTATCTGTTAGATCCCATCGAAACACGCCCGCGGTGGTTTCAAGAGACACATTCATAAGTCGTTCCACTAGATATAACCATCTACTCCATCTAGTTCCAGTTAGGGCCCGCCTAAATTGGATATTCAGGGGATTACGAGTTAACACATGTGCTACTGTATCCTCCTTCCTTTGAGAAATGCTAAAATGAGATGGGTATTTTTTTGCTAGTGATGAATCTCCTAGCCATACATCCTTCCAAAATCTAGTCCCTTCCCCATTACCTATTTCAAATTGACCTCTCCTAAAGAAGTCTTCTTTGATATGCATTAGACCTTCCAAAAAGGAGAATCATAAGGTCTCAATTTAAATTATGTTAAGGATTTAGAGAGCAGGTATTTGTTATGAATCAGTTCATGCCAAACGCCTTCTCCATGCAGGATTTTATGAAACCATTTACTCAGGAGACATTTATTCTTTAAATCTAGGACCTCTATACCTAGTCAGTTATGAGGAATCCTAGAAGTAAACTTCACTTAAGATTAGAAAGTAAAATATTGCTGAATCTTGTCAAGTAGAAGAGATTACTTGATTTTTTCAAAGGACTGCAAGGTCATGACGGAAAAGGTGAAAGACAAAGCATGATTCGCCACAAATAATGTCTTGGGCAAATTTAAAAGAATTTGATTCAGAAGTGCCGAAGTCTAGTGGATTTAATATTGGTAAAGTACTAGTGTCTTTTAAAAGAAACTCTCAATTTGATAATTGTTCAAGGGATTTTGAAGTCATTCAAAATATTGAGAAGATATGCGATTTGTATAAAATTGAGTGGGAGCTAGAGAGTCTTCCTGAATTAATATGTGAATGACATATTTGTGAGTGGGAGCAATGTAAGTTTTTAAACTCAAATATGTAGGTGACATATTTTGAGTAGGATCTTGACATAGATTCTTATGTGTAAATGACACATTAAGAATGAGAGCATAATTACTAATGAATATTAATTTATAAGGGTAACGTTAAAGGAGAATATAATACAATGTTATGTTGGAATATATTCCTAAAAGAGATTCTGAAAGTAGTTTTGGAATAGGAATTGATGAAGGAATGGTCCTTAATCATTTGAATTAGGAATGCCATTGAGTACAACATCAATGGTTAAAAGAAAGAAAAGCATGATCGTCATCCACTATGTTTTGACATAGGTTTTGCCTTAGAAACCATGATGAGAACTCAACATAATGTGATCCAATAACAAAAGTTCAGAGGTGATTAAGTATGAATCACTGAACATTGAGTTGAGTTTGTCCACAGTGTCTGATGAGAATTGTAGACATGATTTTCCCAGATCCATGAAGGATGACATACTTTAAAGAATAAAGTGTTATGCTATAAGGGCATATGTTAACCTTAAAAGATTATAAATCTCTGCAATGAAAATATTAAGTAAAAAAGGAACCATGGTGGGAAACATCAAAAAATGCATATGGTGCACTAGTGTTTCGATAACTACATTTCAAATAAAAGTATAACGATACTACCTAAAGTGATGTATAATGTTGTGTCTAGACAAGTTCGTCTTCTCATAGAGAGTGTGTCCCAGGGCATAGTGCCCATGAGAAATTCCGCATTGACTGATCTAACGTCATTGTTGGCTCCTCAGACCGACCCCACTATGTTGCCATAACTATTATACATACACAAGATGTTATCATAAGATGATAAAGTATTAATGTCAATTAAGGTGACATTAGTAAGTTGCAAAGGATATGAGGGGCTATAAAGTCCAGACCCTAGATTCAACTTCTTCCATGAGCAAGCATGATCAAAAGTGCCATATTATATGGTGCTGATCATTAGTAAACACATGCAGCTAGTTTATTTGTACTCTAGTGCAAATGGGAGACTATAGGAAATATCCCCTAGAGATAGATAATAATATGGATTATTATAATATTTCACAAAGTTTATAATTAGGTTTTATATCATTCTATAACTATATTAAAGGAAACATCAATACATGTGTGATATATAAACAACTAGGAGTTCCCAGTGAATCTCTAGTCACTGGTTCATTGGTCAACAAATGATCAAGGTTTCTTGATCATATGTCATTTATGCCAGTTGACAATGGAGTCACCTCATTAAGAGAATGAGATGATGAACATACCCAATCTAAACATCATGACATGATCATGTCACAAAGTTCAAGTTGTGATGATTAGGAAACGTAGTGTCTTATTCCTCAGACCATGAGACCATATTAATCACTGCCACCCGAGAATGCCTAGATAACATCAAATGACACTCGGTGAAATGGTGATCATAAAGGTGTGTTCAGGTATTCAGAAGGGCATGTAGAGGCCTATGTGTCAAGAGCGAGATTTGTCCATCCGTGTGACAGGAAGATACTCGAGGACCCACTCGGAGAAGTTATATCCAACAGCTGTGCAGCGTGTGACAAATATTGATTTAATAATTTATTTATATTTATTTAATAAAAGAAAATGATTTAAAATGGTCAAATTCACTGTTGGGTCAAAATCCCTTGGGATAAAGGCCCATGAGGGAAAAGACCAAAAGGGAGAAAGGGAGGAGGGTCCGCATGGGCCCCATGCACCCGTCGGCTGGGCCCATGGGGGCCTTGGCCGGCCGTTCAACTCCTACCCATCTCCCCTCTCCCTTTTTTAGTCCCACATGGCTTAGCTAATTAGATATGGGGTGCCTTTTCCCCTATATATTGAGAGGTATCTTGAGAAAATAAATACACCAATAATCAATAAAAGGTTTCCTCTCTTTTGGGGATACCTCCAGTTGATCCTCTCTCTCCCGTGACTGCGGTCCCAAGTCTGGACTGCACGATCAGGAGCCTTCTTCACCATGGAGCGCCGTCGTTCCGCGAGATTCGGATCCAGAAGGTCTACTTCTGCTAGATCGGAGGAGTGGGAGTCATCATCAGGCACCGGATGTGTGTAACCCTCCACGAGGTGCCACACTTCGGGCACTACGAGTCATCGGAGCCACATGAGCTATTGGACTTCAACATGACCCCGAGGTCAGCGTTGGTATGACTACATCAGCCATGTTCTCCTGAATGTTGACAACACTTTTCGGTCTTCAAGAGTAAGTTTCAAAAATCCCCTCAAGTTACTGCATTACTAATAGATAGGTCCTGGCATTAGGGTTCTTGGCGTAGGAAAAAATTATTGTTTTCAGGCGCGAACCCCTACAACTGCAGCTTATGCAAATCTGATATACTGTGGGTGAGAAGTGTATGTTGTAGAGTTCCGGTGGACAAGACAGCTAGAGAAGTGTCGCATGAGGTTCCGGCCGTTGCAAGTGGTGGTCGAAGAAGCAAGAGAGTGTGAGCGGGGCTAGGATTTTCTGAGGATTTTGCTCTATGTGTGTGGGGAAGAATGGCAATGGGAGACATATTATTGGTCCTAGTACCTACCCGAGGGGGAATTACTATTAATTATTGTTTGAAACAGAGGGGCAGGAGAAATTTTGCAGTGTTTGAACCGGAGGGGCGTGAGGGAGGGGGGCCACGTGATTTTGGTTTTTTCCCCATACAATCCCCATAACATAGGGATCGGGTTCCACTATCAGTAGATAACGGAACAACACCCACACGTCCACCACACAAAGATATCAGGTTTTAAGCTCCTAGAGCTTATCACTATATACAGACAGATCTATGTAAAAAGGTATCAAAGATCGGGGGAGCTGGAGAGAGAGACGCAAGAGCCACCGCATAACGCTAGTGTTTACATCAAGACAACAAAGAGCAAGAGAGACCAGGTATAAAACCCTCCCCCACAAAATGACATCTCAACCATCATCAGGTATAGCAACGCAGAAAGACACGCATAAAACTTGCTGTTTGCTCCTCCTTTTATTCTCTTACTTCTTGCACCTTGGGGAAGATCATCATTCTTACTTCTCGGTATCTTCTGGTGATATTGCATGTTTCCTACTAGTAGATGGACGTGATTTTGGTGCTCAACAAACTCAAACTTTAATGTACAATTCAGCATCTAGAAATCTTGTCCATCCATCCAAAATCAACGGGCTAGAGCGGATACCTTCCCTGCGAAGGCTCTGGCGCGAATGACTATGCAAGGAATCACTGGGTGTCCTAGAGTAGACTATAGGGGTAGCTGTTTACTACCTTCGTCCCAAGGAATAAGGCATCCTTGTTTTGCGTGTTTTTCTTTGACCAAGATTTACTCTAAACATATAAAAAATTGGTACAAAATTAGAATCATTGGAAAGTGTGTTTCAATATGAGTCCAACGATACTAATTTTACACAATATAATCAAATTTTAGTTGATTTATTTATTCGGTCAAACTTTGCTTTAGAATGCATGTAAAATCTATTCCTTGAAACGAATCTTCACAAAAAAAATCATTGAAACGGAGGTAGTAGGTCACAATAGCTGGGTGTCCCTAACGCTGGCGGTGGGGATTGTTAGAATTTACTTTTCTAGATACTGTAGTAGACACCACGTCTTAATGCCCTCAGACTTAATAAAAATAGATCACTCGTTGACCATTTAATTTTGATTTGATTCATCAGACATACTTCCCTCCATCCTAATTAAAAAGGATGTCACATATTTGTCTAAATTTTGATTTGGTTATATATGTACACTAAATAGTAACTACTATACAAAGTACTACTATTATATGGTTGTAGAATGATACAACAAGTATATCGTTACAAAAGCT
The DNA here is from genome assembly GCA_023614405.1 of Avena insularis. Taxonomy (NCBI): domain Eukaryota; kingdom Viridiplantae; phylum Streptophyta; class Magnoliopsida; order Poales; family Poaceae; genus Avena; species Avena insularis. Next base: position 97,703,671 of record CM042690.1, on the reverse strand, counting down.
CCACAGAGCACATTCGATTGTTAAGACTGCAAAATAATTATGCGAAGATGGATAAGAAAAAATTAATCCATGCAAAAGAACGAGAGCCATCAGGAGATGGCTTCTCCCTTCCTACTCCAATGCCAAATCTTTCCTTGTGTCAGATTCGGCGATTGCAACACTATGGCCACCATAAGGCACAACCTGCAATGGTCACGACCTCGATGGCCATCATGAGATGGCTTCTCCCTTCCTACTTAGCGGGGCATGACCTTAATGACCTCCGCAATGGTAGCTGCTGATTGCGGATCTCCTGGACTTCCTTCTGCAAATTTTTGCACTTAGCACGAAGGGTTGAGGAGTCACGCTAGTAAGATCGTGCGAGCTTATTTTGAAAAGCCAAATCGGCTCAGAGGCGATCACACTCCAGGTTGATCTCGTAGTTTTTCTGCAGAATGTTGATGTTATGTCTATTGATTTTTATCTACTTTTGCCGAGATTCTCGCCCTAACTTCCTGCATGGAAAATTCATCATCAGTAAGAGAGCATGGAGTGCATGCAGAGATGAACATGAAATGCCAATACATGGATAGTGCCTACCTCTCTTCTTCGCTGGAGAGCGACATGATGTCATTGTACGCGTCAGAGATATCTGTCGTGCAATTGACCAATGGAGATGAAAATTCGACGCTCAAGCCACCTGCCCTGGAAGATGTAAAACGACAGTTCAATAGTAGGAGCAGACAACCTAGGAATCAATGGAAGTACAAACCTACCCAGACTCTTAGTCCCCATGATAGCCGCTCTTCGGATACGTGCGTGAAGACGAGCCCTCGCACCATGGTTGGTCCCCTTTCTCCGTCCGAGCATGCATGCCCCCCTGTCTGCGGGGTTTCTCCATGGCTCTAGCCATCGTCATCTTGTTGTTTTTCTGACAAGACAGGTTATTTTGAGACATAGCTGGATGAAGAAGTAAAGAAGCAAGGGAGGAGCAGCAGAAGAAAATGGTTTCTGCCAAGGTGGAGGGAGTACTAGTAGGAAGAGAGTGAATAGTGGAATAAAGATGTCAAGGTTTGGGTCTCATCGCCTCCCTTTGAGCGATCTCGTCGGTCCATCCAAGCCCAACGGGAAAGAGCGGATACCTTCTTTGTGTAGGCATTGTACTAGCAATCGAGCTACTAGCTGTAAATTTTTATGACCCATCCAAAGGTTTGTACTAATGTCTTGTTAGAGCAGTGGGTGACGATGGGTTAACTCATCAATGCCCATCGTTGATGGACTTGGGTTACAGGAAGTGGGGAGCGCTGGAGGCATCGATCGGCTAGCAAACAAGCACATCAGGGACACACAGTTTACCTAGGTTTGGGCCCTCGGAAGGGACCCTACTCTTTCTTGTCTTCTCTTTGATTATCGAGGAGTCAAAACTTGTAGGGGCGCATATGTAATCTGGCGGTGTGTAAAGTAAGTTGCGAGGTGTCTTCCTTGATGCTCCCTCCTAGCCTTTATATAGGGGGGCTATTTCTCGGGATAGCAGGCTGAGTCGATTACAAATTAGAGTTTTTCCCTTTAAGTTTCCTATCTACACACGTCGTGCTACCCAAGGATCCGCGTACTCGACTTGGGCTACCTGGATTGTCCTAGGCCTTGCCGTAAGTTTCTCTTGGGTCGCACCGTATAGGCTAAGCATGGGTATACCTGTGGGGTATACCCATGTTAGTAGCCCCCGAGTGTCCGTTCGAATTGTAGATTCTGAAGGAGGCTATAAAGTCTTTCAAGTGCTCATCCGAATGTTTTATCGGGTGTGTGCTTATGTCATAGGGATAGTTGATACGCGTGCCTGATTCATCTGACAGATCGGGATCAGTTAACTGCCTTAGGGCAAAATGAGGCTATCTACTCAAACTCGAGTCTCCAGACTTGAATTCAGAAATTTGTTGGCCTAACTCGACTAATGCCGTGGAGGTCTTACAGAGTCAAATTACAGTGTTCAATGTGTGCACTCGACGTGTCCGTCGAGGATTTTTCATCGTGCCTATAGGCACTGTGTAACACCCTCGAATCGGCCCTATGCAAGTTTTAGCGCTTCCCGCCAAACCAGCATAGAAACGATTCAAGGACGCCCACCAGGCACTTTCGTGCGGGTGGAAAACAAAGTAATATCATTACACAATAGTCCACGATGGAACCCACAGAATAGATATATATACAGCAACGACTCACTGAGTCAAGAATACAGATATATAGTACAAAGATCCAATCACATTGAAACCGATACAACATCCGAGTACGGATAAGAAGCAAATTGAGCTAAGAGCCCTGAAGAATAACCAATGGCGTCCATAACCCTGCCCAGGCCAAGCCGGAAGGGTAACCCTGCTAACGATGTCGAACTCGTACCTGCTAAACAAAAGGGGTGTCGATAAAGGGCGAAGGGAAAAAGAGGAGCGTCAGTACTGAGGCCAGTACACGGCAAGGCTAGTATTCGGCGGCTCTCGCCTACATAGGTATGGTGGACTGAAGCGGTAGCGAAGCATGCACTAAACAACCTATAGAGACTCGATTCATCTGTCGGCTATTAGAGAGGGATAAGAGAGACCTATTCGGGTCCAACCTGATACTAACACCAATCATACCCATCCTGGTATTCCCCCTCGAGACCAAACGAGGAAGTCAAACCAAGGAACTCACAGAGTTGGCAATTTTATTCATTCCATTATAGTTGCAGCACTTACTAGTCAGATATAGATATCATGAGTCATCCTGATAGCATAAGTAGTGGGTAGTTTTAGTTAACCATTCAGTTATAGTTGCAGTACTTACTAGTCAGATATAGTTAGCATGTGACATCCCAAACCCAGCAGTTGTTGGCACTTTTATTTCATTCCATTGGAGTTGCGATACTTACTAGGTAGGTATAACATGACACGATACAACCCAGCTCCACCAGTTGTTGGCACTTTTATTATCCATTCCATTGTAGTAAAGCTGATTACTAGTCACATATTAAGTCAAATTTATAGCACTACTTTAGTTATGCTTGTCTATGATCGAGATACTGTGCTCCAAGTCGTCCATAACCGCGGACACGGCTTTTAGAAAGATTTACCCTCCAGGGGTGCACAAATAGCAACACACACACGATCAACCTCGGAAAAACCAAATCAAAACCCAACGAGGCTTTCACGACAAAGCAATCACAGGATTCATAAAATAATTCAGGGGCCACCCCACAAAGCTACCCGCAATGAAGTTGGCCGGCTCCGGAACGGACCCAGGGTTTGTGACGACGGCTGTAAACGACTGGGAACCCGAAAGTGTGACTAGGCTTGTCGATACCGCGAAAACGTGGCATGATCCATAACAGTACAGGTGCTCCACGCACAATCTTAAATAAAGCAGTAAAGCATGGCATAGGTACATGATAGTAATAAAGACCCAAACTAGTTTGTGGCCCCAAGAAATAAGAAATGAATCAAGCTCTGGCTAAGGGGGATTCATAGAGTTTCCCGTATGTGGATAGTGCGAATAGTCAAGGAACAGGTATCAAGTACTCGGGGCCTACGGGACACAAGTGGACATGAAAAACCAAATAGCATATATTGCCCACCGGTGCCTCTTTCATTAGTTATCCCAACAATTTAATAGTTGTATTTAAAGTCATGATCATCTCCACCATTAAGCATCTCCACCATTTATCATGTGCCAACTTACCGTCAACGGTGGAACGACAACAACGCGAAGCAACACATAAGCAAGCAACTACGACTCGCAAGGCTGACTATCTATCAAACAACATGCAATAGGATGTGTCCATGGCAATATAGAGGCTGCAAGGAGTATAAATGGTGCACGGAAACTAAAGCATCACAATACGGGTAGCAATAGATCAACAGGAGGAAGTAAAGACTATAAATGCAAAATAGGTAGAAAGAGGGAGGATGCTCGCCTGGGAAACACTACCAAAGGTTCATATCCGGAGAACTTGTCGATACTCGCATCAACTCATCGGCCTAATCCGCGAAGAACTAAAGCACTAAAAGAAACACCAGATGCACTATTTAATACTATGACAGAAGATCCAGCATGTTCATGATATGATGCATGACATGGCAAAGATGTGATGCAACTAGACAATATTAAGCGGAACCGGGGTCCCGACAATTAATTAATAGGTTTATGGTGTTTAGATACCCCGCAATTTAAGTGTTGTCTTAACAAGTCAAATCATGGCACCGGTTCGCTACTCAAATTTAAATGAAGACAATATGAGACTAGAAAAGCCCGCATATGGTCTCCATATTTAATTTAGATGAATCATCGAAATACCCTCAAGCACCCACAATATGTATGCAAACATGTTCAATTAATATGCAATAAGTATATGTCATATTATAAAATAGGGGTCTCGGAAAAAGGGGATCACACATCAGGGTCCGAAGATCTTGGGGTTCGGGGTTCGATCTTGGCGGGATCGGTCTTCGGACTCTGGGAAGGAGCACTCGGTGTTCCGTGAAGAAGAGCTTCGGATCATCGACTACCGTAGAAGTCCTTGTCGTTCCATGTCGGAGGCCTAGGGTTCCGGCTTCGGTGGTTGTTGAAGGACTTGGTTTGGTGTTGGTGGTTCATTAGGTTCTTCCAAATCAGTGTCGATCATCACCAAATCGTCAAATCCCAACGGTACTACACCCTCTGCACAATCCTGTACACCACCATCATACATGCCATCTTCTGTAAACCTCACAGCACCCACATCAAAACACCATCGCGACCCTTGCAAAACACTAGGAGCACGGGCACGTTTGCATGGAGGTAGGCCACTGGGACAGGAACACGTCGATGAGGCTGAGCCCGAGCCAGAGCAAGGTCGAACTCGAGAGGCGTGACCACCACTGCGATGCGGCTCTGCTGCTGCTTAGACTTCGGGGTCCCGGTCGAGACGGCCAGGCAGGCCCGTGGTCGGCGAGGTCGACGGGCTTGGCGGGGCCAAACAGCGGAGGCGGTCGCAGGCGGGGCCGACTGGAGGTGGGGTCAGCACGGCCTCAAGGTGGGGGTGGCTGACGACCAGCGACGTGGTGAAGACAACGACCGGGCCGGTGAGGAGCCGTGCAGAGGGTGGAGGGAGCTCGGGCCCGGGCGAGCGGCGGAGGGGGTCAACGACGAGGAGGCGCGGGGCTGGTGTAGCGATGGCCAGGCTCGAGGTGGGCAAGGGCAGGCTCGACGCTGGCCATAGAGGGGAAGGCACACCATCGGTCGGTAGGGCGACGGTGGCTGGTGAGGGACTCGCGCGGCGGAGCTTGGAGCCGTGTCGGCTGAGCGCGGGGAAGATGGGCAGCGTCCTAGCGGCGATGGAGGGCACCGAAACGAGGTCAGGGATAGGGAGTGAGTCCGGTGGCGGGCTCGATCGAGAGGCGGGACGGCAGCTTGTGGCCGAGGCGGAGCGGGTCGAGCAGAGGTGGCGGCGCGACCTGGGGATGAGGAGCTCGGGGTCGTGGGGATGGGACCTAGGGGCGACACGAGGAGGTGGGCCAGGGGAGCAAGCGGGACACTGGCTCGCGATGGGAGCGAGGTAGGGGACGCGACACGCGGGGTGCACGTCACTCGTGAGCATGCTGGGGTGCAGGAGCGTGTCGGTCTAGGTCCAGGGTGGGTTAGTCGCTGGGCGGTTGGTGGAGTGGCGATGGGGAAAAGCGCCCAGGTGGGGTGCAGTCGGGTAGGTGGGCGGGAGAACTAGGGAATGGGGCCAGCGGGGTAAGATGGCGAGCAGGGAGAGGACGGGGTGAGGTGGAGGGGTGGAGGAAGTGGCTGGCAGGGTTGGTGCGGTGTGAATAAGGGGAGGCGGCTGGGAGAGAGAGAGGAGGGTGTTACCTTAGGGGAACTAGGGTTAGGGTTTGGTGGGGATTTTAGACTAGGATTGCTCTGGTTTGGTTTACCGGGGGTGGCCGGCTGGGCCGGTTCGGGCCTGGTTCGGCTGCCCCCTAAAATAATATAAAATATTTTATTTGTTTAAAACGGGGCTTTTGAAAACCGTTTATAGACGAGACAAATAATTCGGAGATCCAGGTTTTGATTTGAAATAAAGACGGGGCGTTTAGAAAACAAAATCAGTTTTTTCGAAAATAGTTTTAGGCAAAACGATGCATGATGATGACGATGCTCAAATGCAATGTGGCATGATGACATGAGCATGCGGTCATGATGATGCACGAAAGAAAAACACAGCGATTTTCTAGTAGTGATTTTACCGGGGTGCTACAATTCGACACCACTAACAATGGATCTTGCCCTCGAGATCCGCCTCATGGTACGGGGAAGAAGGCCGATGGTCTGAAAATGCTTGCTTCGTGTAAATCCTCGTGACACCACTAACAAAGGTTCTGCTCTAACTTGAAATCATCAACACCACCAACAAGGGGTCGTTGCTCATGTCCGTCGAGAAGACACTCCATAGAAACAAAGACGAAGGCCAAAGGTCTCAAAAGATAAGGCCACCTTTGACTTCCATGGAAGGAGTAAAATCGCAATGATCCACCAGTTCGATGTACAAGAGTGAATAGTAAGAGTCGGGCAGGGTGATCAGTCCATCCCGCACTCGAATCATTACTCTGTACATGAATAGAAGAATCGTGCAAACAACTCTCAGAATTCAGACTGAAGATCTTGACAAGCCATATTCGGAAAACAAAGGAGTGATGCAGGCTCTTCATCGGTTCTGGCATAGCTGATGTCGTTGTGTTGGGGACCGCCGGAAGATACAAAATAAATCGTATGAAAAGACACAGTGATTAGGTTCCACGATGGTTCCACGATGGTTCCATTGGCATGAACAACACATGCTCAAGGTATACTCCAACTTCACCATTGCTCAGCCTTCTCATATGTTTTTCAATGATACGAATATCCATTAAGGTGCAGATACAGATAAAAAGTTAAAGGACCAAAAAGATTGGATGAAGGGTATAACAAACAAGATGCAGATTGATGATTGTAACAACACCGTTATAAAAGGGAGGAAGAGAAACCCTAAAGGTACGACAGAAACCCCAACCACGAAAATTCCTGGACTCGAAGAAAAGATAAGAGAGAAGATTCAAAACATGTGAAGGTAAGAGGAGAATAGCATAGGGTAAGGAGTAAAAGCAGAGCTAATCAGATCTATCTAACCGATTTTCAAAATAGTTTTGACACTCTACAACGTCCGTTAGCTAGGTTATCCTACATGCTGGACCAGTGGGGTATCACAACTGCTGGGCTCTGATACCACTCTGTAACACCCTTGAATCGGCCCTATGCAAGTTTTAGCGCTTCCCGCCAAACCCACATAGAAACAATTCAAGGACGCCCACCAGGCACTTTTGTGCGGGTGGAAAACGAAGTAATATCATTACACAATAGTCCATGATGGAACCCACAGAATAGATATATATACAGCAACGACTCACTGAGTCAAGAATACAGATATATAGTACAAAGATCCAATCACATTGAAACTGATACAACATCCGAGTACGGATAAGAAGCAAATTGAGCTAAGAGCCCTGAAGAATAACCAATGGCATCGATAACCCTGCCCAGGCCAAGCCGAAAGGGTAACCCTGCTAACAACATCGAATTCGTACCTGCTAAACAAAAGGTGTGCCGACAAAGGGCGAAGGGAAAAAGAGGCGTCAGTACTGAGGCCAGTACACGGCGAGGCTAGAATTCGGCGGCTCTCGCCTACATAGGTATGGTGGACTGAAGCGGCAACGAAGCATGCACTAAACAACCTATAGAGACTCAATTCATCCGTCGGCTATTAGAGAGGGATAAGAGAGACCTATTCGGATCCAACCTGATACTAACACCAATCATACCCATCCTGGTATTCCCCCTCGAGACCAAACGAGGAAGTCAAACCAAGGAACTCACACAGTTGGCAGTTTTATTCATTCCATTATAGTTGCAGCACTTACTAGTCAAATATAGATATCATGAGTCATCCTGATAGCATAAGTAGTGGGTAGTTTTAGTTAACCATTCAGTTATAGTTGTAGTACTTACTAGTCAGATATAGTTAGCATGTGACTTCCCAAACCCAACAGTTGTTGGTACTTTTATTTCATTCCATTGGAGTTGTGATACTTACTAGGCAGGTATAACATGACACGATATAGCCCAGCTCCACCAGTTGTTGGCACTTTTATTATCCATTCCATTGTAGTAAAGTTGATTACTAGTCACATATTAAGTCAAATTTATAGCACTACTTTAGTTATGCTTGTCTATGATCGAGATACTATGCTCCAAGTCGTCCATAACCACGGACATGGATTTCGGAAAGATTTACCCTGTAGGGGTGCACAAATAGCAACACACACACGATCAACCTCGAAAAAACCAAATCAAAACCCAACGAGGCTTTCACGACAAAGCAATCATAGGATTCATAAAATATTTCAGGGGCCACCCCACTAAGCTACCCGCAACGAAGTTGGCCGGCTCTGGAACGGACCCAGGGTTTGTGACGACGGCTGTAAACGACTAGGAACCCGAAAGTGTGACTGGGCTTGTCGATACCGCGAAAACGTGGCACGATCCAAAACAGTACAGGTGCTCCACGCACAATCTTAAATAAAGTAGTAAAGCATGGCATAAGTACAGGATAGTAATAAAGCCCCAAACTAGTTTGTGGCCCCAAGAAATAAGAAATGAATCAAGCTCTGGCTAAGGGGGATTCATAGAGTCTCCCGTATGTGGATAGTGCGAACAGTCAAGGAACAGGTATCAAGTACTCAGGGCCTACGTGACACAAGTGGACGTGAAAAACCAAATAGCATATATTGCCCACCGGTGCCTCTTTCATTAGTTATCCCAGCAATTTAATAGTTGTATTTAAAGTCATGATCATCTCCACCATTTATCATGTGTCAACTTGCCGTCAACGGTGGAACGACAACAACACGAAGCAACACATAAGCAAGCAACTACGACTCGCAAGGTTGACTATCTATCAAACAACACGCAATAGGATGTGTCCATGGCAATATAGAGGCTGCAAGGAGTATAAATAGTGCACGGAAACTAAAGCATCACAATACGGGTAGCAATAGATCAACAGGAGGAAGTAAAGACTATAAATGAAAAATAGGTAGAAAGAGGGAGGATGCTCGCCTGGGAAACACTGCCGAAGGTTCATATCCGAAGAACTTATCGATACTCGCATCAACTCATCCGCCTAATCCGCGAAGAACCAAAGCACTAAAAGAAACACTGGATGCACTATTTAATACTACGACAGAAGATCCGGCATGTACATGATATGATGCATGACATGGCAAAGATGCGATGCAAGTAGACAATATTAAGCGGAACCGGGGTCCCGACAATTAATTAATAGGTTTATGTTGTTTAGATACCCCGCAATTTAAGTGTTGTCTTAACAAGTCAAATCATGGCACCGATTCGCTACTCAAATTTAAATGAAGACAATATGAGACTAGAAAAGCCCGCATATGGTCTCCATATTTAATTTAGATGAATCATCGAAATACCCTCAAGCACCCACAATATGTATGCAAACATGTTCAATTAATATGCAACAAGTATATGTCATATTATAAAATAGGGGTCTCGGAAAAAGGGGATCACACATCGGGGTCCGAAGATCTTGGGGTTCGGGGTTCGATCTTGGCGGGATCGGTCTTCGGACTCCGGGAAGGAGCACTCGGTGTTCCGTGAAGAAGAGCTTCGGATCATCGGCTACTGTAGAAGTCCTTGTCATTCCATGTCGGAGGCCTAGGGTTCCGGCTTCGGTGGTTGTTGAAGGACTTGGTTTGGCGTCGGTGGTTCATTAGATTCTTCCAAATCGGTGTCGATCATCACCAAATCGTCAAATCCCAACGGTACTACACCATCTGCACACCCCTGTACACCACCATCATACATGCCATCTTCTATAAACCTCACAGCACCCACATCAAAACACCATCGCGACCCTTGCAAAATGCTAGGAGCACGGGCACGTTTGCGCGGAGGTAGGCCACTGGGACAGGAACACGTCGATGAGGCTGAGCCCGAGCCAGGGCGAGGTCGAACTCGGGAGGCGCAACCACCACTGCGGTGCGGCTCTGTTGCTGCTTAGACTTCGGGGTCCCGGTCGAGACGGCCAGGCAGGCCCGTGGTCGGCGAGGTCGACGGGCTTGGCGGGACCGAACAGCGGAGGGGGTCACAGGCGGGGCTGGCCGGAGGTGGGGTCGGCGCGTCCTAAGGGTGGGGGCGACTGACGGCCAGCGACGCGGTGAAGACAATAGCCGGGCCAGCGAGGAGCCGTGCAGAGGGTGGAGGGAGCTCGGGCCCGGGCGAGCGGTGGAGGGGGTCGACGACGAGGAGGCGCGGGGCCGGCGTAGCGATGACCAAGCTCGAGGTGGGCAAGGGCAGGCTCGACGCTGGCCGCAGAGGGGAAGGCGCACCATCGGTCGATAGGGCGACGGCGGCTGGTGAGGGACTCGCGCGACGGAGTTTGGAGCCGTGGCGGCTGAGCGCGGGGAAGATGGGCGGCGTCCTAGCGGCGATGGAGGGCACCAAAACGAGGTCATGGAGAGGGAGTGAGTCCAGTGGTGGGCTCGAGCGAGAGGTAGGACGGCGGCTTGCGGCCGAGGCAGAGCGGCTCGAGCAGAGGCGGCGGCGCGGCCTGGGGATGAGGAGCTCGGGGTCGTGGGGATGGGACCTGGGGGCGGCACGAGGAGGTGGTCCAGGGGAGCAAGCGGGACACTGGCTCGCGATGGGAACGAGGTAGGAGACGCGACCATGAGGTCTTGCGTCGCCGTGAGCATCTAAGTGGGAGCGTGTCGGTCTAGTTCCAGGGTGGGTCGGTCGCTGGGCGGTTGGTGGAGTGGCGATGGGGAAAAGCGCCTAGGTGGGGTGCGGTCGGGTAGGTGGGCGGGAGAACTGGGGAGTGGGGCCAGCGGGGTGAGGTGGCGAGCAGGGAGTGGACGGGGTGAGGTGGAGGGGTGGAGGAAGTGGCTGGCGGGGTTGGTGCGGTGTGAATAAGGGGAGGCGGCTGGGAGAGAGAGAGGAGGGGGTTAGCTTAGGGGAACTAGGGTTAGGGTTTGATGGGGATTTTAGACTAGGATTGCTCCGGTTTGGTTTACCGGGGGTGGCCGGCTGGGCCGGTTCGGGCCTGGTTTGGCTGCCCCCTAAAATAATATAAAATATTTTATTTGTTTAAAACGGGGCTTTTGAAAACCGTTTGTAGACGAGACAAAATAATCCGGAGATCCGGGTTTTGATTTGAAATAAAGACGGGGCGTTTAGAAAACAAAATTAGGTTTTTCGAAAATAGTTTTAGGCAAAACCATGCATGATGATGACGATGCTCAAATGCAATGTGGCATGATGACATCAGCATGCGGTCATAATGATGCACAAAAGAAAACACAGCGATTTTCTAGTAGTGATTTTACCGGGGTGCTACACACTGTATACTTCTGGTAGAGCACATCAGGTGCATTGCCAGGCCATTGGATTGCATCCGCGGGTCTTATCTTCACGTTGTAAACGTGGCATCCAAAGTTTTATCACCGTGAAGTTGTTTCAGGTGGCCTAAGAGACGTTGTCCCATTGTCAGGCAATTTCGTGTTTTGATTGGAGACAAGGTCGTCTTTTTTACTGTAAAACCATAGGGTAAGACTCCTACGGTGTATTTTTCATTTTATATTAAAAACACACAGATCGTAAAAAAGATTGGTGGTGCAATTATATCAAGGAGGGTAGAAGTGAATATAGGTGTATATAAGTAGAGACATTAGCTAGCACTACAGAAAATCCAGTCTAAAAGTGGGTTAACCAAAGAGTTTTTGACCCTCTATTGATGGAGAGACAGATCACTCTTGAATCTTACTCTCCAACAGGCTAAAGAAGGCCTCTGATCCCTGAAGATGAAGTCGTTTCTCTCTTTCCATAAGTTCCATGCAGCACAAATAACTATTTCCATAAACCAATGTCCACTAAACATTTGATGAGCTTGAACAAAACGTGAGGAAATCTGGAGAGAAGTATCCCATTGTACATGGATTGTGTTCCAGCAGGAATTTGCAAAGGGGCAGTGGAAAAATAGATGGTCACGAGTTTCTTCTTCATGATTGGAGCATAGAACACAGAAAGGCTCACCCTCAATTTGCCAATTTGTCCGTTGCATAAGATCTTATGTGTTCAAACGATCCATCATCAAAAGCCAAGCAAATACCATGTGTTTAGGAAGGCATTTTGATTTCCAAATAGCTTTCAAAGTTGGGTCTTCCGGGAACGCCCCAAATAAAAAATTATATAATTTTGATGAAGTATAATTGGAATTGCCCCATGGAATAAGTCGACCATCCACCGCAGTTTGATCAATAATCACACCCTGAGCGATTTCTTCAACTTCACGCAATTCCTCATAGGCTTGGACCGAAATTGGTAGGGCAAAAGAAGAAAACAGATCAGGCATAGTTGTTATCTCAGCTACCGTTGTATCTTCATCAAGTGCATATGATAAAAGTCTCGGAAATCTATCACAAAGGAGCTCTGTACCCTGCCAAAAATCTTTCTAAAACAAGATTGAGCTCCCATCTCCAACCTTGCATGAAGTAATATTTCTGTACGTGTCAACTAGACTAAACACATCTCGCCACCAGAAGGACCCTCAGATGGTTTGGGCATGCAGAGCCACATTGGGAGTGTAGAGAGACCAAACTAATTTTACCCACGGCAAATCCTCCTTGCAATAAAATTTATGAAGTTGCTTGAGTAGCAGGGCTTTGTTTTGAATTTCAAAGTTGATAATCCCGAGTCCATCGTGACGCTTTGGTCTGCATACCAACGGCCAGGCTGCCAAAGAATTTGGAGATGATGAATCTTCTTCTTTGGCCCATAGGCAATGATGTCGAGATCAATCATCGATCTTAAATATATGTTGTGAATTTTGAGCGAGCACAAAAAGTGGTTCAGCAGGGTTGATAGGACTGAGTTAACTAACTGCAGTCTGCCTCCATAATCAACAAACCTTGCGCTGGCGTTGAGTCGTCGTTCAATCTGATCCACGATCGGTGTGAGGTCCTGAACAGATGGGCGCGTCGTGGCGAGAGGAAGGCCCAGGTAAGCAAACGGCAGAGTACCTACTGCACAACCAAATGTATTGGCAAGACGATCGCTGCCCACATTTATCGGCATCAGACAAGATATTTGTATAATTAACCCGAAGTCCCGTTGCTGCTGCGAACACTTGCAATAACTCTTTTAGGGCCAAAAGTTGACCAGGGCAAGCTCGTAAAATCAGCAAGGTGTCATCGGCATACTGCACAATAGGAAAGTCTGTGTTTGGTATCGGAAGAGGAGGGATTAAGACATTGTCATGCACAAGATGATTGAGCATAGTTAGAAGAAGATCCGCACCAGCCACAAATAGGATTGGGGAGAATGGATCCCCTTATCGAACACCACGATGACACAGAAACTTCTTCCCCGGAACGCCATTGAGAAGCACTGAAGAAAACCTAGTTGAAAAAATTGCTTGAACCCAGTTTAACCATCTATCATCAAAACCTCAACACTTGAGAAAATTTAGAATCGCTTGATATTCAATCGTGTCGAATGCTTTTGCAAAATCCAATTTCAAAACCACCACCTCTCTTCTAGAATGTTTGCATTGATGAATATATTCATATGCCCAAGCAACACAATCTTGGATGGTTCGACTTTTCAGAAAACCATATTGGTTGACATGTACTAAGCTTAGAATCTTAGTCTGCAAACGATTGGCCAGTAGCTTGGTTAAAAAAATTAGGCTAATGTTGAGTAGGGAAATTGGGCGGTAATCATTTGGTCCTTCTGGGGAGTTTGTTTTTGGGATCAAAGTGATGAAAGCATTATTAATGCTCTGAAGATTTACTATCCCTGTCCAAAAATCTTGACACGATCTGTAGAAGTCGAATTTGATGATCGCCAACAAGTTTTGATGAAAAGGCCTATAAAACCATCTGGGCTGGGGCTTTTTCAGGAGGAATCTCTACAACGATCTTGTCAATCTCTTCATGAGAAAAAGGGGTAGAGAGGTTTTCAAGGTGTTCAGCTGGCTGGATATAATCACTGGGAGACGACGTCGTCAAATGATTCGAATGCTTATGTTTCGGACATGGTCAATATTGTTTACCATAAATAATTTATTTTGCCTTTTCATAGGGTGCGCGACCAGCGCTCCCTATGGGAGTAGCCCCCGAGTCCGTAGTCGAATCGTTGATTCGAAGGAGGGGTCATGGCGTTACTGCCCTGGACTTTGCATTTTGGATGGCATGTTCACTGGACCCGGAAGACCTTCGGGTGCACGACCAACGCTCCTGTTAGGAGTAGCCCCTGAGTATTTGGTCGAGTCGTAGACTGGAGCAAAAACTGGATAGCCGAAGAAAAATTATCGTTGCACACTTTTTCCCTGAGTTGCGGCTAGTGCCAATGCTAATGATGTCATTACTGACAATTGGATGAGCTCAGCCGCAGGCGTGAGCGGTGCTGATGAGGCGTGATAGTAGTAGGTCCTAATATCTGACCAGGATTTGACTAGTCATGCATAATTTGGGGGTTTTATCTATGTATCCTCGATTTACGCGCTGAGTGGGGATCGTGCCGCGGCGGTTCAGTGCACGCACTGCCACGTGTCTTCGCTGATGTGGGCCATGCGTTGAAGTAGAGAAATACTGGCCGTCGAATGACCTTTCACCGTCGCTAAATGCATTGTCCCAGCATACCACTGCATGTTGAGTATACTATAGCCATTGACATAACACTCACGGAACACCATCCACAAATATTATATCCCTCAGAGTGGTACAACAGAAACATTGTGGGTCCAAATTACAAATATTCACATATTATCATTACAATACCAAAAGATCAAGATCTTTGAACGGTTCATACTTACAAACCAAATAACTTACTTAATAAGTTTAGCGGAAGAACGAAAGACACAACGATAAGGAAGACGTGAGCTCAACAGCTTATTCTATAGGGTTCGTACTGCTCGGCTCAACCTAGATAACTAAGTTCTGGCCTGACAACTACTCTGACTTGTTGTCTTCAGCTCCATAGTGTATCTCGTATTCCACCCCTTCGACTCCACCGGACAGGTTCGGCTCTTCGTTGTAGACATCGTTCTGGACTTCTATAGCATACACATGGTTATCCTTCTGTTCCTCAGAGTCTAGCAAGGGGTTCAGAGGAAAAGGTGAGTAACAATGTTACCCAGCAAGTTCATTATATGAACGGTGGGAAGTCTGATGCTCTAACTACCACCTCAGACTATAAGTCCTTGGTACTATGTAGTTTTTGTAAACATGTCTTCAAAGATTGATTTTATTATCAAAAACTATGTCCATCAACCTTCACAGGTTGACCAGAACTTCATGGAGTTCCTTTCCTGCTGCGTTCGTAGCTCCTTCTCGGAACAAGGAGTAACATGTCACACTTTTATACACTCTGCATATGTGCGTTGCTTTACCCATAAGAGACCAAATCCTTGATGCACAACCGGACGTACTTTCCCGTCCACAATTCCTTGATGTGGGGCCTAGAAGTTGATCCAAGCCAATCATTGCCCTTCTCTGTGACCCCGCATGAAGACACGACCCTCCAGGACATGCCCCACCTCTGTTAAGCCCCATATAGGGCCAATTATAACTCTGGTAGGCTCCCAAAAAACTCTATGATACAGTTATGCCCTAGCAAGCTCCCTTAAAGGACCAGCTATACCACTAGGAGCCTCTCAAGATAATCTAGATACCAAAATCACGGGAAACTAAGGGGTTTCACCCATGTGCTAGGTTCTCAACAAGAAATCCTCAGCCTCATGATTAGGTCATCTATCCATGCGAAAGTAAGAAGATCCAGCTGAATTCTCCGTCCCATTCCAAATCTTATGGCTAACACATATTATACGGCGCTAGAATCACTAATGTCATGGGTTATTAAGCCCTAGTTGTTTGGCAACTGGAATCTTAGATTCCATTGTCATTCTTAGTATTTATCACCACTTAGGATGATAATAGCATTTCATTTTTGTTTGGGAAAATACTTACTTTTTGTCTCTTTTAGAACATCGGTGATAACACACAATTTTCAAATACTTTCATAAAAACTCTTCAAAGGACATGAGCAAGTGATGAACTTACCTTGTGACTGCATGGTAGTGAAGTCGGATGCTTCCACTTGACCTGGGGCTCCTGTTTCTACAAAACACCATTATTTCCCGGTAAGGATAATATTTAAAGAAGCAATATGCAATGCATAGTAATATCATGTAATGATTTATTATGTTTCTTCTTTGTATGTTTTACCCACCTTATAAAGGTTTCACATTTCTTTTAATTAATGAAAGAATGTAATAATGAAAAACTCTTAATTTCACATAATTCTTATATCTAATATTTTTGTAGTAACTAGTAATATTCAAAGAGCTTAAAAATAATTTTATTTATTTTTTAACTCTTTTTTTTTTAAATTCCAACAAGGAATAAAGGTTTCATTTTTAACAAACATGACTTACTTTCCAAAAATACAAATTAGTATTTTTCTATAATAGTGTATCCATTTAGGATGTTAAAAGTGTTTTTTTTCAATTTTAAGGATTTATTTATTTTTATAAAATTCCAAAAGGAATAAATACAACAATTATAATAGACCTAGATTTAATTACTTAAAGTTACTATCTATTATTTTTATTAGGTAGAGGGTATTTTTATAAGTTTATAGATATATTATTTATATTTTAGGATTTTTATTTATTTTCCTAAAGCTTATATTATTTTAGGGGTCTATTTGTAAATATCAATTTTTAGAATAAGTCCTTTAAGACACGGGCCTGACCCGGCCCAACCAAACCCGGCCCACCTGGGCTGGTCAAAGACCACCTGGGTTGTACTGGGCTACCCACGGGCCCAGTACCCACACACGCTCAGTCTCTCTCTCTCTCTCACATGCGCGCGCGCGTGATTCCCCTCTCTGGCGTTTGATGCCCCATTGTCTGAGACAGTGGCCGGCCTTGCATTGCTGCCATCAGGCCAATTCAATGATGGTGCCCCCTTTTCGCCTCGCTGACCCCTGCGCTTGGCTAGGGTTAGGGTTTGGCCGCTCTGGTGCTCCTTCAATGACCCTCTGGTGCTGTTCGTCTTCCTCTCCTCCGGCCGTCTCTGATGTGCTGCTGGCGCAGGTTGCAGCGCCCCCTTCGGGGTGCTCCCCGTGCTACCTCTCCTTTGTCGCCAACCTCCTCTCCGCTTCCTCTTCAATATTCTTGCGAGGACCTTGAGTAAGTTCCTCTCTACCCCCTTTATGCTCTCTCTTCGATGCCATGCTTGCTTGTTGTGGACACCCCCATTTAGGGTTCTTCCCTGGACCTAGGGTTTGTCCCCCTTTGAAGTGATGTTCAATTAGGCTCTCTGGTTCATCCTACTAGTGGTATCCTCCTAGATGATAGTCTGCTAGTGCTACATGTTACACCCTAATGATTCTAGCATGTTGCTCTCCTGTAACATCCCAAAATGTTCATCCGAAAACCATCATCATTGCACTCATATCATCATGGCATGTGTTGCTTTGCATTTAGATTGTCCCCCCAAAATTTGGTGAAATTTTGTGGCAATTTGGAATCCTTTTGCTAAATTCAAAACCTAGGAAAAGAATAACTAAAAAGGAAAAGCAAAAAGGAGAAAAAATGCAGCAGCAGCATCTGGCCTACTCGGCCCAACCCAGTCCAACAGCCCACCCGGGCCACCCCTTCCCCCTCTTTCTTTCTTTCTCACCGTTCCCCTCCACGCCCCCTCTCACTTACACCCTGGCCCCACTTCCACGTCACCGCCACCTCATCGTCTTCAACCCAAGCGACGAACTAGCCACCTCCTCCTCTGCTGTTTCTAAACCCAGTTGAATTCGAGCGTTGCATGAATTAATTCGCCACTACGACACCGGCTTCTTAATCCCCTCTCCCTCCTCTTTGGTTTCCCCTCAGTCGCCACCCCAGAGAGCCCCCAGGCTCCCCAATTGAGAGCTCGAACCACCACACACCGTCAGTACTCTGGCGACAATTCCGGTGAGCTCCGACCGCCTCGCGCCCTCCTCTCTACCCTATCACGTTCACGATGCCCTGGCGCACCATTTAATATTTTTTTTCGTTTCCTACCTGCCCTAGGTCGTCGCCACGGTCACTACCGGCGTCTCCCTCTGACGCCGCCGTCTGTTGACATTTCCGGTGAGACTCGGGTTCCAGCTGCCCCTTTTGGCCACCACTAGCTAGCGTTGGACCTGGCACGCGTCGCTGACACTTTTTCTTGTCTGCTCGAGGCCCAGATCAACGCCGCCGTCTCGAGGACGTGAGCTCCACCGTCGGCAGGAGCTCCGACGAGGAATCTGGAACGAGGCAGAGCACCCATCTCTCCACCGCGACCACCACCGAGACCAACTCGACCGCGGCAACCTCTAGTAACAGTCCATGGACCCCTGCACCTTTAGAATCGCCGGAACATCACCCATCCGACGCGCGCAGTAGGTCAGCGTTGCCAGTTCCCGGCCAAGCCCTAGGATTCGTTGGATCTGTCACCAGCGGCTAAGATTAGATCATTAGTCGAACAGGTACGGGCTGATCTGGTTCGTCCATTGCCACTTAATATCTAACGGCTCACAGCGATCGATCCGACCGAATCGGTACAGGCCAATAGGATTGCGCCACGTCAGCCAGAGCGTCTGTTTAATTAGAAAAATAGACATAATAAATGTTAAACTTAGAAATTCAATAACTTTTGATCCACAAATCAGAAAAATATAAATTTGGTGTCTATGGATTCAGAAAAATGAGACCTTTATTGCTGAGGCCTTATTTCACACTTTTGCTTCTGAAAAATTGGAGTTATAGGCAGAACCTTTTTAGGAGTATTTTGCCCAAAAAAATTACTTCATAAATTGTTTTTAAGTATTCCTTATGCCTTTAGATAGAGTATTTTCACCTCTGTACTGTAGACTCTGTAAGTTTTAGAGTTTTGATCATATCATTGCATTTTGCATGCATTCATATTTTTGTGATGATATATTGATTGAATTATTGTTGTTGGATTGTTCTTTGTGTAGATTATGTGGATTGTTAAGTTTGTTGCTATGAGGATTGTACCTATTCCCCTAGCTACCAAGGCAAGTGATATTTCATCTTATGTCCTATTATTTTCACTATTGCACTAGTGTTAATTTTGGTAGATCTTAGCATGGTGGGATTATTTATATGTTACTATGCTATGCTATCCTATAGATTATATCTTGGTAGTATTTCCTAGTTGAAAGACATCATATGCTAGAGTGCTTAGCCATGCTATTAGAATTCGTGGGTGGAAATTCATATCAAGATAGTATGGAAAGATATAATTTTGTTTGACTAAGAAAACAACTAATGTTAATGAAACACCTAGGTGGAATGGGACTTGCTTGGATTATGTTGAGTGGTTACTCAGGGGACATGTTTATGGTCAGCTGGTGTATCGCACTTGTGGATGGCCACCCAGGAACAAAGAGATTGGAGACGTTCTTGTCGCGAAGCTTCTAATGCAGCCACATGGCATATGGGCTCTGCCTTGACCGACTAAGTTGCGGAACTCAGCCAGACGGACAGAGGGTGGTAGTGATGATAGGATGGAATGCGTCCGTGGTGGTTTGAGGGATTGCTTCTAAAAAGTCTCGTCTCGATGCATGTCGAGTCTTGTGGGGAAAGTGCACCACCTCTCGAGAGGGTAAAACTAAGTATTTAGCCGTGTCCCCGGTTATGGACAATTTCTAAGCGTCAAGACAATGAAGCAGTTCAATAATTTCCTCATCCAAATTTCTCTAAGTTAAAACTTGTGGGTGAACAAGGGTAGAGGTTCATTGATGTCTATCAATGGTACCTTCGTGTTTTGGAAGAGAAAACCTACTCTTCAAAAACTATAAGATAAAACCTTGCTTTTAGCAAAGTCAACCAACACCACACTTAGCCATATATTCATGTAGTTGTTGGATTTCACTAAGTAACTATGGTATCACTTGCCAATAGAATTCCAAATGTATTGACCCTTTGTGGCTGTAACTTATTATGTTGCAGGATACTCTGATGATGAGTAGGGTTGTGGGTCTACACTCGACATGTTTGCCTATGGCGCATGAAGACAAAAGACTCTATTATTATATTATGCCTTGTGAACCTTGATTAATGTTAGCCTTGGGCTAAGTGAGTTGTAAGAACTATTATATTCCTGGATATGCGATGTAATAATGACCTTTGTTTCTGTGTACTTCATTTTAAACTGTGGGTGCTAGCATTTCGATCCAAGGACTAGCACTGCAATCATAGGGATCTTACCTTATTATGGTGAGATCTTACAGATGGTATCAGAGCACTGTGTTGCCTGTAGGTTCGTGACCCTAGGTTGGATTAGACTAAGGAAAACCCTTAGGAAAAATAACTCTCTATTCAAACTTTACACTTGTCTTTTCATCTCGTAAAACTTTTCCTGATCATCCTTCCTCATCTAATTTTGTAGATGTCCACCATCAATGAATCTATCAAGAAGGGACCACTGATGACTATGACACTTGAGTGTGAGACGGAATTTCCCAAGGCACTCCAGAACCTCATGATCGGCTTGGGGATGGATGGTGAACCCGTGTACAAGGGATTTCCTGTGATAGACGAAGGACAAGAGTATTGGTGGGTGCAACCCCATTTATATAAGAACAAGGAAGATGATCCAAAGAGTATGGGATTCTGCATGTTCACCAACTCTGAAATGCACCCGTCATTCTTTGACTCTGCAAGGAATGCTGCGTGGAAAGCCATTGAGGAACTTGGGGAAAGACTTAAGTATAGAATGCTCAATACTCAAGTGGATCTCAAGGAGGAGAAACGTCGTGTCCAAGATTCAAGGGCCACGGTAAAACGACTAAGTAAGGACATCATAGAGTTGGCTTTGGAGTTATGCGAGCAAGACAAACAGATCGCTGCTAAGGACGCCTAGATTTCTACCTTGGTTAATAAGGAGTGAGATACTAGTTGGACCACCATACTTGGCATTTTATCACGTTAGTATTTTGATCATACCGACCTATGTGGTATGGCAAAGAATAAGTTATGTTTGGACCTTGATTGCTTGAGTTGAATAATGTATTGCCACTTGGTTTGAGGATTGTTTTGTTGGTTGATGTTATCTTTGCATCTATTGTTACTTATGTTTTCTTTCTCTAGACTTGTGTTATTACTAATTTTATCCATACTATGCAAAAGATGCCGAATTTTGTCTACAACACGACCGAGGATTTCAAGGGAACTCGCTTCAGGACTGGCATGTTGGAGCTCGTCCATGTGCTCGCTCTTCCAATCCCTACCATTCAGGGACTTTAGCTGAGGAAATTTCAGAGGGAGGACTTATGGGGATTCAGAGTTACCCAGCCAAGACGCGAGACAGAGCCCCAAACTAAGGAGATCGCCTTCAAGATACTCCACGATGACTTAGAGAGGGGCCTCGACGTGGCTATGCAGGAGCTGTTGGGACGCCTATGTGGACGTCACTCTTCCGAGATCAAGAGCCACTACTTTCACTTCTTTGGGAGACGCAACAAGGATGGAGAGGCTATTATGTTGGACGAGGCCACTAAGGAGACTATCAAGCCTGTGCGTCACCACCTTCAGGACTTAGAGAGCCTTATCAAGAACCTTGATACTGATAGGACTAATGTGATGCTTAGCAACGATGAACTACGAGTCCAACTAAAGGAGAAGGACAAGGCCTTCCAGGAACAGGAGAAGTGAATCAAGGAAATGGAGAAGAAGTTTGAAGACCAAGAGAAGAAATTCAAGAGCCAAGAGAAGAGGGTTCAGGAGAAGAATAAGAAGATTAGAGACTTGGAGACCGAGTTAGAGCTTGAGGACATTGAGCTGGAGGCGGATCACGAGGTGATAGAGAGGCTATGCACATAGAAGAGAGATTTGCAGGCGAAGATCGATGCTTTGTCTACCAGCTTGGAGGAATACAAGGCAGGATTCGCCGCAGCAGGACTTGCACTAGTGGAGGAGGAAGTCGACATGGAGGAGTAGTGATATCTATCCATCTATCTATCGTTTTATTATTGAGTCGCATAGATCATACCAACTTGTGGGTGACTATGCTAGTATGTTTATTTTTGCAAACTCTGTTATTGTCGTGGTGTTGAACCTGCATGTGCTTGTTTCTTTGATTGTTGTTATTTTACTTGGGTTATCTATCATTACTTACCCTTATTAAACCCACAGATGCCTCCTCGTCGAAACAATGAGGACAACAACAACAATGGCAATGGAATGCAACAAATGATGGCTAGACAGACATAGTTGATGTAGATGATGACTCAGTTCATGTCGAACCAGAATCAGAACAACAACAATAACAATAACAACCAGAACAATCCACCACCTCTTGATATGCTCACAAGATTTCTAAGGCTGAGACCCACTAAGTTCTCTGGTACTACTGATCACATGGTAGCAAATGACTGGCTATGCTCTGTGAATAAGGACTTAGTCACAGTTGGATGCACTGATGCAGAAAAAGTCAGATTTGCAGTACACTTACTGGAAGGTCATGCAGCTACTTGGTGGGACAATTTCCAAGTTACTCACCCTATTGAAGAAGTAACTTGGGCAATGTCTGAGGATGGATTTCGTACCACTCACATCTCTTCTGGAATAATGGGGTTGAAGAAAAAGGAGTTTCACAACCTCAAACAACGCCACCGTAGTGTTTCTGAATACATCGAAGAGTTCAATAATCTGTCACGTTATGCACCAGATGATGTTAACACTGACGCAAAGAGAAAGGAGAAATTCCTTGATGGGTTGAATGTTGAAATATCTATGAAACAATCTGTTGCTTATGTTCCAACCTATCAATCTCTGTGTGATAAAGCTACCATCCTAGAAAACAAGATGAAGCAATTGGAAGGTAGAAAGAGGAAGCACCATTTTGATAAGTTCGGATCAGGATCACCTCACAAGCGTTCTCATGGTGAAGGGAGCGGGAGTTCTGGATTCCACAAGAATGGGAATCATAACAACCATCGTAACAATAACCACCACCACGATGGAAACAATCATCATGGACACAACAAAGGTGGGTACAGGAATAACCATAATGGTCATGGCCATGGGAATCAAAATGGTCAGAATCGTCACAATCAGCCAGCAAAGAAAGACATCAGTCAGGTGTAATGTTTCAAGTGCAAGAAGACAGGGCACTATGCTAATGAATGCCTAGAGAAGAAGACTGATGGGGCTAAGTCGAACCCATTTCAATAGGGTCATGTGAATCACATCAATGTGGAGGAAATTCAAGAAGGATCTGATGCCATGATCGGTAAGTTCAAGATTAATTCCTTTCCTGCACTTATCCTTTTTGATATCGGCGCATCGCATTCATTAATTTCAAGAACATTTGTAGTCAAAAACAAACTCTCCACTAAAACTATTGGATGTCCCATTAAGGTAAGCTCCCCGGGTGGAGAAATGGTAGTAAATTCTGGGTGCCGACAGATAATCCTAGAGATTGGAAAGAACAAGTTTCCAGTTAATTTAATAATCCTAGAGTCCCAAGGATTAGATGTAATATTAGGGATGGACTAGTTGACACGTTATGAGGGAGTGATTGATTGTGCCAAACAAACTGTTATGCTCACCACCCCAGAAAAGAAACGGATCAGGTTCAAGTCTAACTTTGAACCCAAGGGGAGCAAGGTTAATTCTCTTAAGGGGGTTAGCCTAGACAGTGTACCAATAGTGAAGGAGTACCCGGATGTGTTCCCAGAAGAATTACCTGGCATGCCACCAGATAGGGATGTGGAGTTTCTGATAGACTTACTACCAGGAACTGGACCAATAGCAAAAAGACCTTACAAAATGTCAGTGGACGAGTTAAAAGAACTCAAGAAACAACTAGGAGAACAGTTACAAAAGGGATTTATCCAACCAAGTTCTTCGTCTTGGGGAGCACCAGTTTTGTTTGTTGAGAAGAAGGAGCGAAGTCAAAGACTATGCATAGACTATCGATCACTTAATGAAGTGACCATAAAGAATAAATATCCCCTACCTAGAATAAATGATCTCTTTGACCAGCTAGAGGGAGCATGTGTGTTCTCAAAAATTGATCTTTGATCAGGATACTTCCAACTAAAGATTAGAGAACATGATATACCAAAGACTGCATTTACCACTAGATATGGGTTGTATGAATATACAGTGATGCCATTTGGATTGACTAATGCACCGGCCTATTTCATGAACATGATGAATAAGGTATTCATGGAATTTCTTGACAAGTTTGTAGTGGTATTCATCGATGACATATTGGTATATTCCAAGAGCAACGAAGAACATGAAGAACATCTACGCCTAATTCTAGAGAAACTCAGGGAACACAAACTATATGCCAAGTTCAGTAAATGTGAATTTTGGCTGAATGAAGTGGGTTTTCTTGGGCATATAGTATCTGGAAGTGGTATAGCTGTTGACCCAGCAAAAGTGGCAGCTGCAACAGAATGGGAACCTCCTAAAACAGTTAAAGAAATCCGTAGTTTCCTAGTCCTAGCAGGATACTATCGGAGGTTCGTTGAAAATTTCTCAAAGATAACAAAGCCTATGACTGATCTGCTAAAGAAAGAGAAGAAGTTTAACTGGACAGAAGCATGTGAAGCTAGTTTTCAGGAGTTGAAGAAGAGATTAGTGTCAGCACCAGTGTTATAGTTTGCCAGATCTTGAGAAAGACTTTCAAGTACATTGTGATGCATCTCACCAAGGACTAGGAGGTGTACTAATGCAGGAAGGTAGAGTTGTAGCTTATGCATCAAGGCAACTCAAAAATCATGAAGTGAACTATCCTACTCATGACCTAGAGTTGGCATCAGTTGTGCATGCATTAAAAACATGGAGGCATTATCTTATGGGAAAGAGTTGTGAAATGTTCACTGATCACAAGAGTCTAAAATACATTTTCACACAGAAGGAAATCAACATGAGACAAAGAAGATGGCTAGAACTTATCAAGGACTACGACTTAAGTTTGCAATACCATCCTAGAAAGGCAAATGTCGTAGCCGATGCATTAAGCCACAAGGTTTATGTAAATGGCCTCAATAAAGGAGAATTGCCAGAAGAGTTATGTGCCCAATTTAGGGAGTTGAGATTAGAGATAGTGCTTGAAGGATGCCTTGCATCCTTGGAAGTGCAGCCCACACTGATGAAAAGAATCCAAGAAGCTCAAAAGATGGACAAAGAAATAGAAGAAATCAAAAGTAAAATTAGTGAAGGCAAGGCAAAAGGATTTCATGTAGACGAACAAGGAACCTTATGGTATGAAAAACATATATGTATTCCGGAGGATCTTGAGCTTAAGAAGTTGATCTTACAAGAAGCTCACAATTCACCATATTCAATTCATCCTGGAAACACCAAGATGTATATGGATGTTAAGGAAACATTCTGGTGGAATAATTTAAAGAAGGATATAGCAGAGCACATTGCCTTGTGCGACGTGTGTAGTCGTGTAAAGGCAGAACATCAGAAACCGGCGGGATTATTACAACCACTGCCAATACCTGATTGGAAATGGGATAAAATCAGTATGGATTTTATCACCGGACTGCCAAGGACTAAATGTGGATACGATTCTATATGGGTTATTGTTGATCGCTTGACAAAAGTGGCTCATTTCATACCGGTGAAGACCACTTACACAAGTGCCAAGCTAGCCAAGATATACATGAATAGAATTGTATGTTTACATGGAGTGCCTAAGAGTATCGGGTCAGATAGAGGAACTCAATTCACTTCGCACTTTTGGCGACAACTTCACGAGTCATTAGGAACTCGACTAGAATTCAGCACCGCGTTTCATCCGTAGACTGATGGGCAGACAGAAAGGACCAATCAGATATTGGGAGATATGTTAAGAGCTTGTGCGTTAGACTATGGATCTAGTTGGGACGAAAGTCTACCATACGCGGAGTTTTCCTACAATAATAGCTTTCAATCAAGCATAGAAATGGATCCATTTGAATTCCTTTATGTAAGGAAGTGTACTACACCATTGTTGTGGAATGGAGTAGGAGAAAGAAATTTGTTCGGACCTGACCTAATCAAGGAGGCCGAAGAGAAAGTCAAGATGGTGAGGGATAGGCTAAAGGTAGCCCAATCTCGACAAAAGAGCTATGTAGATCCAAAATGTAGAGAGGTCACCTATGAGGTTGGTGATAGAGCTTATCTCAGGGTATCACCACTTCGTGGTGTGAAGAGATTTGGAATCAAAGGAAAATTAGCACCACGCTATGTAGGACCCTTCAAGATTTTGAGCCGCAAAGGAGAAGTGGCATATGAGATAGAATTACCAGAATCTCTATCAGCAGTTCATAATGTATTTCATGTCAGTCAGCTGAAAAAGTGTCACCCAGAAATGGAAGAAACTTTGCTGAAAGACACTATACCATTAGAAGAGGTTCACCTAGAGAATGATCTCACTTATGAAGAGAAACCTATTAAGATTCTGGAGACAACAGAAAGAATTACACGTACCAAGATACTCAAATTCTGCAAAGTGCAGTGGAACCATCACACTAAATCAGAAGCAACATGGGAACGAGAGGATGAACTTCAGAGAGATCACCCTCACCTATTTGCTAGCCAACCCGAATCTCGAGGGCGAGATTCATCTTAAGGGGGTTAGATTTGTAACATCCCAAAATTTTCATCTGAAAACCATCATCATTGCACTCTATCATCATGGCATGTGTTGCTTTGCATTTAGATTGTCCCCCAAAACTTTGGTGAAATTTTGAGGCAATTTGGAACCCTTTTGCTAAATTCAAAACCTAGGAAAAGAATAACTAAAAAGAAAAAGCAAAAAGGACAAAAAAGGCAGCAGCAGCATCTGGCCTACTCGGCCCAACCCAGTCCAACAGCCCACCCGGGCCACCCCTTCCCCCTCTTTCTTTCTTTCTCACCGTTCCCCTCCACGCCCCCTCTCACTTACACCCTGGCCCCACTTCCACGTCGCTGCCACCTCATCGTCTTCAACCCAAGCGATGAACTGGCCACCTCCTCCTCTGCCGTTTCTAAACCAGGTTGAATTCAAGTGTTGCACGAATTAATTTGCCACTATGACCCCGGCTTTTTAATCCCCTCTTCCTCCTCTTTGGTTTCCCCTTAGTCGCCACCCCTAGAGAGCCCCCAGGCTCCCCAATTGAGAGCTCGAACCACCGCACACCGTTAGTACTCCGGCGACAATTCCGGTGAGCTCCAACCGCCTCGTGCCCTCCTCTCTACCCTATCACCTTCACGATGCTCTAGCGCACCATTAAAATTTTTTTTTTCATTTTCTACCTGCCCTAGGTCGTCACCACGGTCACCACTGGCGTCTCCCTCTGCCGCCGCCATCCGTCGACATTTCTGGTGAGACTCGGGTTCCCGCCACCCTTTTTGTCCACCACTAGCTAGCGTTGGACCTGGCACGCGTCGCTGACAATTTTTCTTGTCTACTCGAGCCCCAGATCAACGTCGCCATCTCGAGGACGTGAACTCCACCGTCGGCAGGAGCTTCGACGAGGAATCTGGAACGAGGTAGAGCACCCCTCTCTCCATCGCGACCACCATCAAGACCACCTCGACCGCGGCAACCTCTAGTAACAGTCCATGGACCCCTGCCCCTTTAGAATTGCCGGAAGATCACCCATCCGACGCGCCGCCGCCATGCGCAATAGGTCAGCGCCGCCAGTTCCCGGCCAAGCCCTAGGAGCCGTTGGATCTGTCACCAGCGGCTAAGATTAGATCATCAGTCGAACGGGTACGGGCTAATCTGGTTCGTCCGTTGCCACTTAAAATCTAACGGCCCACAGCGACCGATCCGACCGAATCGGTACGGGCCAATAGGATTGCGCCACGTCAGCCAGAGCATCTGTTTAATTAGAAAAATAGACAGAATAAATGTTAAACTTAGAAATTCAATAACTTTTGATCCACAAATCAGAAAAATACAAATTTGGTGTCTATGGATTCAGAAAAATGAGACCTTTATTGTTGAGGCCTTATTTCACACTTTTGCTTCTGAAAAATTGGAGTTATGGGCTGAACCTTTTTAGGAGTATTTTGCCCATAAAAATTACTTCATAAATTGTTTTTAAGTATTCATTATTCCTTTAGATAGACTATTTTAACCTCTGTACTGTAGACTCTGTAAGTTTTAGAGTTTTGATCATATCATTGCATTTTGCATGCATTCATATTTTTGTGATGATATATTGATTGAATTATTGTTGTCAGATTGTTCTTTGTGTATATTGTGTGGATTGTGAAGTTTGTTGCTGTGAGGATTGTACCTATTCCCCTAGATACCAAGGCAAGTGATATTTCATCTTATGTCCTATTATTTTCACTATTGCACTAGTGTTAATTTTGGTAGATCTTAGCATGGTAGGATTATTTATATGTTACTATGCTATGCTATCCTATAGATTATATCTTGGTAGTATTTCCTAGTTGAAAGACATCGTATGCTAGAGTGCTTAGCCATGCTATTAGAATTTGTGGGTGGAAATTCATATCAAGATAGTATGGAAAGATATTATTTTGTTTGGCTAAGAAAACAACTAATGTTAATGAAACACCTGGATGGAATGGGACTTGCTTTGATTATGTTGAGTGGTTACTCAGGGGCCATGTTTATGGTCAGCTGGTGTATCGCACTTGTGGACGGCCACCCAGGAACAAAGAGATTGGAGACGTTCTTGTCGTGAAGCTTCCAGTGCAGCCACATGGCATATGGGCTCTGCCTTGACCGACTAAGTTGCGTGAACTCAGCCAGACGGACAGAGGGTGGTAGTGATGATAGGATGGAATGCGTCCGTGGTGGTCTAAGGGATTGTTTCTGAAAAGTCTCGTCTCGATTCATGTCGAGTCTTGTGAGGAAAGTGCACCACCTCTCGAGAGGGTAAAACTAAGTACTTAGCCGTGTCCCCGGTTATGGACAATTTCTGAGCGTCAAGACAATGAAGCAGTTCAATAATCTCCTCATCCAAATTTCTCTAAGTCAAAACTTGTGGGTGAACAAGGGTAGAAGTTCATTGATGTCTATCAATGGTTCCTTAGTGTTTTGGAAGAGAAAACCTACTCTTCAAAAACTATAAGATAAAACCTTGCTTTTAGCAAAGTCAACCAAAACCACACTTAGCCATATATTCATGTAGTTGTTGGATTTCACTGAGTAACTATGGTATCACTTGCCAATACAATTCCAAATGTATTGACCCTTTGTGGCTGTAACTTATTATGTTGCAGGATACCCTGATGATGAGTAGGGTTGCGGGTCTACAGTCGACCTGTTTGCCTGTGGCGCATGAAGACAAAAGACTCTATTATTATATTATGTCTTGTGAACCTTGATTAATGACCGCCTTGGGCTAAGTGAGTTGTAAGAACTATTATATTCTTGGATATGTGATGTAATAATGACCTTTGTTTCTGTGTACTTCATCTTAAAATGTGGGTGCTAGCATTTCGATCCAGGGACTAGCACTGCAATCACAGGGATCTTACCTTATTATGGTGAGATCTTACATCTCCTCTCTCTCTCAGTTAGTACTCTGCTGAACATGTTGTTGCTAGCCTGTTCTCTGTCAAAGAACCTTCTGTGAAAGCATACTTAATTTTTATGTGAATCCCCATGTCGCAACTATTGTGAATTCTTTTTGTTGGGTTCTGACTCACTGTTATGCTAGAGTTGGGATGCTCTCTGTCGAGGTGATGTTGTTAATACTTTCTTGTGAATCACTGACGTGCTTAGTCTTAGGATTTATTCCTGCTACTGTGTAAATCTAAAGCTCCTAGTGCTAATCTTGGCTCTGTGATTTATGAGTAAATAATTTACACAGAGATGATTTAGGGAGATGAATGATTCCTATCTATCTATAGGAAGATGATTAATGGTTTGTGGCCTAGTGATAGACATTATTGATGTTTACTGTCTTTTCTAAAACAAAGTGCCTAGTATGATTCCTAAATCATTTAGGAAAATGGTCAACTGTGCTTGAATTGATATGCTAGAGATGTTGGCCTTGAACTTGTGCTCAATCAAATAATAAGCCTCCCTGGTACAAAGGTGCTACCCTCTGGGGATGTGCCCTGTACCAACAGCTGTGATGTGTATTTATCTAGTTAAAACTAGATCTCCTGGTCTATGATGATAGTCTGAGACAATTCTCAAGTAGAAAACCACTTGTTCTTTACTTGATGCCGCATTGCTTATGTGCTTATCATGTACTTGCATGATCAGATCTATATGATTGCATATATGAATATGCTCTTGATCAAGTATTTGATTAAAAAGTGTTGGGCTTTACCCTGGTAGCCTTTTGCTGGTTGCTTCTGCCTACTCCTTTGGTCTTGGCTTGCTCCTCCTTGTGCTGCTGCTCCTTTTTGACCTTGCTGTCCACCTAGATCCTCCCCCTCCTCGGGTCACCATCCTTGCTGGAGTCTTCCTAGGTTTTCTAAGGTGGAAAGTGGCTGATTTGGGTGGTGTGGGTTGCAAGAACCTGTAGTGTTCTTGTGTGTGCTAGTGACAAACTAGTGTTTGGCTCTCTGTGAAGTGACTAGCAAAGCTTGGCTTTGCACCATGCTGCTGTGATTTAAACTACTTGCTTATTCTATGCGGTTGACACCTCAATGCATGCATTTAGGTGTGTGAGAAGCTTCACTATTGCTCTGACTATGGATGAGATCAAGTGATTTGACTTTAAACCCCCTCATGAATTTACTAATCCTTATCTTGGTGAAACTTGCCCCTTCCAGCCAATGAGGTTGTTCTGAGGCTTAAACTGTGTAAAGAATAGATTCTACACCTGCTGGTTTTGTCCCTTATTTAAAAAGAATTGGCTAAATGATGTTTAGAAAACAGTGCATTACACTGTTAATAACTAAGAGCAATTTAACACTAACCCCCCACTTTGTTTTATTCTATTTCTGTCTTATTTGCAGGTACAAGTTTAGGTGAAAGATTAAGAAGATTTAGACTAGGCTTATTTAGGATTAGTCTGTTAGTTTTCAATTTTAATCTTTTTCTTTTCCTCTTTTATAAAGACAACGTAATATGTGTTTATTATTAATAAAGCTTTAATTTCCTTCAATACTGTCTTTGTAATGTTCCTCTCCAAATATATATCTGTATTCATTTGTTACTTGTGGAATAAAGGAAAGAATAAAGAAATACTAATTTGAGTTATACATTTGTATTATTCTCAATTTCATTTATTGTTTTATAATTGGTTAATACTCAAACAATAATAATAACTAAATCTTTTTTGGAAATCAAACAAACACTATTACTTCTATTCATATGCTTTTTAAATTATCCAAATATGAATTCAAATTGTTCACCCAAATTCATAATATCTCTTAAGGTTCATGTTAGGATTCATAGCAAATACTCCTGAGAGCTAATCCCTAACTCAAAGTAGTGAAACAAACTCTGATCTCCCAGGGTTTTGTTTGGCGAAAAAATTCCCCGATTTTACAGATGAATGCATGTAAATGCACAAACTTACATTTTTACCCTTTGTTGGTTCCTAAATGCTGGGATGTTACACTAAAGTAGCAGATTGAGGTAGTAATTTTTGCACTTTGCGTCTTTGTCCTCCTCGCGCTGCTGCCATTGTCGCTCTCCCCTCTCTACTGCTCTACACCACTCACTGTGCTAGACATCCATAGAGCGTTTCCCAGTTACTTTCTCCGGTATCTTCACCGAAGAAGAATGGGGAAGAAGAAGGGAGCCTTTTGCTTTTATTGCTTTTCTGAAGAATAAAGCCCCACTGGAGTGCATCGCTGGCGTGATCATGAAGAAGAAATGCACCGGGTCCCACGTGACCAACGGGTCCTGGAGGCGTGCCACACTAAATCCCCACGAGCTTCATCCTCATCGCCTGGCCGATCTTATTCCAGCCAATGAATATGACTGCCGGATTCTCGGGCCATAGGTAATTCTCGATCCTCCCATCGGGTTTCAGTGATGTTTGTTGCTTTCCTTATTCGGGTTTTTTTTCTTCCCCTCCATGATTTTGTTCATGGATTACTCTGTTTTATGGGATTCAGCTGCATTAGCGGACTCCCAATTCTATTCTGCACATTGCATCCTTCATCACTCTCTACGGGTGCTGGCTCAGGATCGAGCCGCACTTCGGTCTCTTCAGTAGCTGTTCAATTTGAAGAGGCAGTCGGGGTCGGGTTCCGTAGTATACGATCTTGGCAGGTGCGGTATATCCGTGGACCCCCATGTCCAATACTTCAGCCTCGACATGGTAGACTCTGCCCAAGGGTGGAGGGACAAGTGGTTCTACATTCGGGATCAGAAGGCAGTAGGGAAGAGATTCGGCCTCACTCCCTTTTAACCTGAAGACGGAGCTGAAGAAAAATAGGTCTTGGAAGATGTCATGTACTAGTGGGTGCTAGACCTTCCACTCCCTTGAGGTAAGGAGGTCACTGGCGTGGACCTCATCCGAACATGGCTGAAGCATCGGGTGAAGCCACTACAGGCTAGGGCTTACCCAATGTATCTCTATTCAAGCGTGATGGATCCAACTCATGTCTGCACTGAGGACATATCTTCAGTGGAGCTCGAGAAGAAGATCAGGTCGTTGACCAAGATCACTTTGAAGGAATATCTCCCCGCGGAATCGAGCACCCTTCCTTTCCGTGCTACTTTTGCACCTCTAGAGGTAACCTTTCATTGAATGTTTACTTTTTGTTCATATTACAATACGAATGATGAACTGATGGTATTATCCCTGTTGTTGCAGGAGTGTAAGGTTGAAGGCTCCGTGCCTCCCCAGCCAGAAGGCATAATCCCTCTTGAGGCCATGGAGGTGGACGAGTCGGATTTGACTGTGCCCATTGCTGAGGCATAGGAATCCCACGAGTCCAGGAAGTCGGAGTCGCGGAAGCAGGAGCGAAGTAAGGAGTTAGATGCCTCCACGCTAGAGATGCCGAAAGACCTTACTCCCGAGGAGGGCGTCGTGAATCCAATTCCTGCAGTGCCCGTCCGCAGCGTGCATCCCCCTCCACTGAAGAAACAGAGATAGAATGAACCTTTTGATCTTGAACGATTTGACGGGTGAATCTCCATTCTTTTGTTTGATGTTTCTCGGGTTGTTCTTATCATTGTTCTTCATGTGCTTAGTTTATTTTGCCTGTACTGAAGTATCATGGCATCGAGCTTGTCCGACACCATCCATGAGCTGGATGATGAGGGAGTCGTGGACTCCAGGGGAAAGGATGCGGAACAGCCCGATACTTCCCCGAAGACAGTGGACAACTTCGGCACGAGCTCTTCAAGTTCCTCCAAGTTGGGGGAACATAGGGTTCTGACCGAGACGACCAGAAGGGAACCTCCGGATTCTTCAGCTAATCACGTAAGTTTATTTTTAGTCATCCGAGGGACCCCCCATGTACTTTTGTGCTCTTTTGACATGTAGACCATTGCAACGCTTTCTTCAGGACATGATTCGCCTCGGCAAGGATTATGTGCGCCTGGATATGGCCCACTAGCAGCTACAGAGTATGATCCTTTCTTCTTCAAGTGATTTGTGCAGAGGTTGGATCAATGTTCTAAAAGTCATGCCCTTGTGTTTTGATTATGTGTGCCTGGAAACTCAAACAATGACAATCTTCGTCGACTGAGCTCTCTTGAGAAGATCCCCAGCACGGCGGAGACAAAGAGAAAAGATGCCTTCGATTCCCTCGAGCGCTACATGGAGGAGTTGCAGCAGCACGAGGAAGAACGAGCGGCCGCTACGGCTGAAAGGGAACACGGATTCACGAATCAACTCCTGTTCACTGCCCAAGCTCTTTATGGTTTGTTTTGCTGGTTCGACTTTACTATTGAATGCATTGATATATGTGATTTCTTCTTGTACTTGATCATGAACTGATGCTATTTTGCAGATGTGGCTGATGTCGACTTCGATCGTCAGGCATTATCCCGCAAGGATTTCTTGGTCGGTGTTGTTGCTGCAGTCAAAGACCGTAGTGCTTCCGCCAAGGACTCACTTTAGAAGGACAAGGTCATGTTTCAGCGTCTCTGAGAGGATATGATGCCAAAGGTCAAGGCTATTGAGGACATCGACGGCCTCTCTGAAGCATTCACCGGAGGCGTACCGGCAGAGTATAGGTAGCTACAGAAGGGAGCGGGTGCATCCCTTGAGCTGGCGATGGCGCAGGCCTATGGTGACTATGGATCACATCGAAGATGCTAGTGACTATGGATGGTGAAGAGGTAGCATTCGTTCCTTTTGCCACTCATTGTCAGAAGTATGGTCCCCGACTCATAGAGACACTCGCGAAGTATTCGGCAGAGCTAAAGCGACTAAACGCAGTGAAGACCACGGCATCGGGGCCTGTTGCTACAAAGGCCACGACGTCAGAGGTTTCCACGGAGTCCAGGAAGCCCACAGGTGCTGACGCATAGGCCTAGCTTTACTCCTACTTGTTGTATAGTTGTGCTAGGAGCTTCAGTTGTCCTAGATTACTTTTGTGGGGGCACCCCATCAAGAACTTGTTAAAATTGGATATATATATTTTGGCTGCTTGATGCTTCTTCTGCTTCTTCGGACTTAAATTCCATGATTAATGATTCTTATACTTTGATTGTTTTGCCTGGCTAGGGCATGTGAGTGATGCGCAGGACATGTTGTATTCTGCCGTGACTTTGGCTCCTCCTTGCACAAGGTTGGACGAGACTTCGTAGCTGACATGGTTACGCGACCGTGTGAAGGAGTTGGATAAGAAGATGCTTATTATCCTCGGTAGCACCGATGTCTAGAAGTTGAAAGCGGAGAAAGTAGCCGAGCGGGACAAGTATCTCCTTGGCGAGGTTGCTCATATCAATGAACTTCTGCGATGTGAGTTTTATTCGACTGACGTATGTTTTCTATGGACTAGAATGATGTGTCTTGCTTTGCATCTGCAGTTTTCAATCATATTCCGCATGAAGAGAGGGATCGAATCAGCATTCGACTGAATTGCCTGACTTAGGTGGAGCTAGAAGCTGGGGGTTCTTCTGGACCGATCAGGATCGAGTAACCATGCTGGCTGCAGGATCGTATTTCCCAGGTGCTACATTTCTTGAAGATGGCGCGGTCATCGTTTAAGCATATCTTCAGGGAGATGTTCCTGCTGGACATGGTCACTGCGACTCTGTTGGAGTTGCTACGGAAATTCCACGATGCTAGTGCCGCTCGCGAGTGCGTGCACCAGCAACTTGTCATAGGTGCTAAAGTTGTGCTTGCACTTGTGCATTTGCAACGCGTGGACCTAGATGCTATTGCAGAAGGGCCATCGGTGCCTCCAGATGGTATGGCGTGGAACTTGGTTCCACACTAATGAGCGGTTGTGCAGCCAGCGGAGGACATCGTGAATTTGTTTGATGAGAGAACCAACGTCCTCCTTCAACGTCAGTAGAGTAGTTGTTAGTCTGCAAAAAATGTATAAGTGTTGTAAAGCTGCTATAGTTTTGATTGGCCATTGTGTGGCCTTGTTAATTATTGTAAACCTGATAACTTTGCATATGTTTCGAGTGTAGTTTATGCAATGCCTTTTCGTTAGCCTGATGCTCCTGAATATCAACACCTTGCCAGCCTATCAGTTGTGCTACAACTGGGCTGGAGTTTTTCAAGGGTTCGATGGTAAGTGGAATCAACTATTCAGGCTATCGTGATGATGAATTGTTTGTTCGATGAGGTCGTTAGGGAGGCGCAGCCCCCAAGTGCGAAATGCATAAATAGTAAATCATAAAAGACACATGTTGAGGCACTTAGCTTTATTCATTGCAGAATAGCAGGAGGTACATTGTGTGGCTAAGTAGCCCGACTGAGTAGCCTTATTGTAAAGGAAAACATCTAAGAGTAGAAGCATCACAGCTGTGCGATGTTCCACAGGTTGGAGTATGTGACTCCAGTTTCTAAGTCCTTGAGGTGATAGGATCCACCTGGGATCAGTTCGGTGATCACGTAGGGTCCTTCCCATGGATATTCGAACTTGAGGTGTCCCTTCTGCTTCAGTCGTAGGGTGAGGTCTCCTTCGATGAAGGACCTTGGTCGTAGCCATCGGCTGTGGTAGTTGTAGAGGCTTTGCTGGTACATAGACATAGTTGACCGTTCCGCGATGATTTCACGCGCTTTGTCAAGAAGGTCGATGGAGTGCTCAAGTGCGGCCATAGATTCGGCTTCGCTGTAAGCAACGACCCATGGGGCCTTGCAGCACATTTTAGCTGGTAGGACCGCCTATGTGCCGTGCGCCATGAAGAAAGGTGTGTATCCAATGGCGTTGTTTGGGGTTATTTAGAGGCTCCATAGTACGGAGGGTAGCTCCTCTGACCAGCATATGCCACTCGTTTGAGAGGCCGAAGGAGGCGCTTCTTGATGCCATTGCAGACTAGGCCGTTGGCCTTCTCGACTTGACCGTTGGTCTGAGGGTGTACCACAAAATCGTAGCTAATGTTGATTCCTAGGTTTTCGAAGAATTCCTAGAACTTGTTCGAGGTGAAGTTCGTCCCGTTCTGGGTGATGATGTTGTGTGGCACCCTAAACCTGAAGACAATGGATTCAAAGAACTTGATGGTGGTGGCCCTAGTTTGGTTCATCACCAGCATTGCCTCGATCCACTTGGTGAACTTGTCGATGCGACAAGGAGGTAGACGTATCCTCTGGGCGACGACCTATGTAGCTTGCCAACCATGTCGAGGCCACACTGCGCGAATGTCCAAGCCACAGGTATCAACCTAAGTTCCACGCCTGGTGCGTCTGGCTTATCCGCATATCTCTAACAGGCGTTGCACCTTTTGACAATTTCCTTGGCATCGTGCATCGGGGTGGGCCAGTAGAAGCTAGCTCGTAGAGGTTTAGCGACGAGGACACGACTGCCTACGTGATGTCCGCAGGTGCCCCCGTGTATTTCGAGGAGGATTCCTCTATCGTCACCGTTGGTGACGCATTGCTGGAGGATGTCTATGATGCTTCATTTGTACAGTTTGGTGTTGATTATGGTGAAGTCCTTGGATCGCCGAGCAATGTGTCACGCATCTGTCAGGTCGTGTGGCAGCCTCTTGGTGAGAAGGTAGATGATGTACGGCTATGTCCAGGATGGCTCAATGAGCATGACCTCGATGGGACTTTTGGGTGCAGATCCTTGTTCTGCCTCGCTGGATCCTTCAGCCTCTTCAGGTGGCGTATCCCCCGAGTGCATTGCTACATCAGATGGCCCTGCGGTAGTTTTTAGCTTAATGGATCGTTCACAGATTTGCTCCACGAATACATACGGTGGCACTGGGGCGCAGGTGGAGCCTATGTTGGCGAGTATGTCGGCCTCCTCATTGCTTTCGTGGTGGATGTGCTGTAGTTTGCAGCCATCGAAGTCCCCTTTGAGTGCATTGTAGAGGTCGTGGTATGCGACCATGTTATCGCTCAGTGCATCGCACATGTTCATGGTTTATTGGACCACGAGGTTGGAGTCACCGTAGATGATGAGCCATGTGGCGCCACAAGACTTGGCCATCTGCATCCCGTGGATCCGTGCCTCGTACTCCGCCTCGTTGTTTGATGCATTGAACTTCATCCACAGGATATACCACATCTTTTCACCCTGAGGAGATGTCAGGATGAAACCGGCGCCAACTCCTTCTTTATGCTTGGATACGTCAATGTTCATGGTCCACAGATTGGACATGTCCGGTGTGTCTGGAACCCGATTCTCCGTCTAGTGGATGAGGAAGTCCGACAGGACTTGCGACTTAATTGTTGTCCGCCGCTCGTAGGAGATGTCCCACGGGGATAGTTTGATGCCCAGAGGGCAACCCGCCCCATAGCATCGGGGTTGTTGAGGATGTGGTTCACTGGGGCATCGTTTACCACAACTATCAGGTGCTCCTAGAAGTAGTGGCACAATCCCTATGCTGTCATGAAGACACCGTAGGCCAGCTTCTAGTAATGTGGGTACTGCTGCTTTGTTGGTGTTAGTACCTCCCTGAGGTAGTACACTGGGTGTTGTACCCCATGGATTTTGTTCTCTTCAGCTCGTTCGACCACCAGCACGGTACTGACCACCTGGTTGGTGGTGGATATGTATAGGTGTCACCATAATGGGTGAAGTGGAGAGAAGGCACTTTAGATCGTTGAATGCATCTTGCGCCTCGCCCGTCCACTCGAACTTGTGATTATTAGGGAGGAGCTGGTAGAATGGTGGTGCCTTCTTGCCCATCGACTGATGAATCGACTAAGCTCTGCGATTTGCCTAGCTAGCTGTTGGACGCCCTTAATGTTCTTCAGATTCTCCATGGCCAGTATGGACCTTATCTTCTTCGGGTTGGCCTCTATTCCCCTGGCGGAGATAAGGTACCCGAGTAATTGCCCGGATGGGACGTTGAAGGCGCACTTCTCCGGATTTAGCTTGATTCGGTAGCGGTCGAGGTTATCCAAGGTCTCGTGGAGATCATCGATGAGTGTAGCTTCCTCTTTGGTCTTGACCACTATGTCGTCGACATAGACCTAGATGTTGTGACCAAATTGGTTCTTGAGGTAGGCCTGCATGCACCGTTGGTAGGTGGCTCCTGTGTTCTTCATCCCAAAGGGCATCATCGTGTAGCAGTAGATGTCGGAGGTCGTGATGAAGGCTGTCTTATCCTGATCCTCTTCCTTCATTCAGATATGATGACAGCCTGAGTAAGCATCAAGGAAGCAGAGGCACCCGTATCCCACGGTGGAGTCAATTATCTAGTCGATCCGTGGTAATGGGAAGTGGTCCTTCGGACAGTACTTGTTGAGGGAGGTGAAGTTCACGCACATGCGCAGGATATCCGTGTCCTTTTTAGGAACGAGCACGGGGTTAGCTACCCAAGTGCTTTCCTTGATTCCGCGTATGAAGTTGGCATCGAGGAGTCCGTTGACTTCCATGCCAACTGCCTTGGCCCGAGGCTCTGATAGTTGACGCATTGA
Organism: Avena insularis; assembly: GCA_023614405.1. Taxonomy (NCBI): domain Eukaryota; kingdom Viridiplantae; phylum Streptophyta; class Magnoliopsida; order Poales; family Poaceae; genus Avena; species Avena insularis. The sequence goes on along the minus strand of CM042690.1, from coordinate 97,664,638 downwards.
CTGTTTGACTGGTCTTGCGTCTAGAGACACATTGAGTGCATGCTCGGCGAATTCCCTAGGAACTCCTGACATGTCCGCAGGACACCAGGAAAATATTTCGCAGCGCTGACAGAGGAATTTGACGAGCGCGAGTTCCTATGTGGAACTCAGGTTGTTGGCGATGATGGTCGTCTTGGTCGGGTCTGTCAGGTGGACCTAGACCACCTTGGTGTTCACCGTCGAGTCGAAGGACTAGTCCAATGGATTCTGCTTGATCATAGGAGGAAGACTGTTGTTCGTCGACTCCTTGAGCCTTGCTAGCTCCTCTTGCATGCTGAAGGATTGGGAAATTCGATTGAATTCCTTGTCGCAGCTATTTGACTTGGTGAAGCTTCCATTGATGGTGATAATGTCGTTGGGTCCTAGCATCTTCATCTGGAGGTACGCATAGTGTGGTACCACCATGAACCTTCCGAATGCCACACGCCCAAGGATGGTGTGATATTATGATGGTCAGTCGACCACGACGAACTCAAGGCGCTCACGTCGAAAGTTTGCGGGCGTGCCAAAGATGACGTCTAGCTAGATTTTCCTAGGGGATATACTCCTTTCCCTAGGACGATGTTGTGGAAGGTTGTCTCGGATGCTTCTAGGCTAGAGAGGGGGATCCGTATGTCACGCAGGGTACTGGCGGACATGAGGTTGATGCTGCTGACCCTGTCCATGAATACTCTACTCATCTCGAATCCGCTGATCTGCGCCTCGAGCACTAGTGGATAATGGCCTGGGCGAGGGACCTGGCATGGGTGGTCACTCCTGTCGAAGGTGATGCGGCACTCTGACCCGCTGAGGTACTCAGGGGTTGAATATGGGGTGTTGACTGCTAAATTCCCTTGGTGAGTGATTGTTTTCTACATCCTATTGGAGGGACGCCCTTTCTGGATCATACCCATGTTCTCAAGTGGGCGTGGGTATTGCTCGCCTCCATTGTTTTGTACCGGCATATCCATAGTCTGTGCGGTCCTCTAGGTGGTGGTGGTGGTGCTCCATGATCTCTGGCGCCTGGGGTAGCTTCATACCCCTGATTCATCATGTCGCGATGTAATTGATTCTATCCCTCATGGAGCTTCTAGAACTCGCAGCAGTCCTTGAGGAGGTGGCTGGACTTCTTCTTGCCATCATGTTTGTTGATGTAGAAGTGGACGTTACAAGGTCCACATAGCTCTCCTGGATGCTGGATGTGCCAGGTGCGTCATCACAGGTGCGGCGTTGCCACACTTGCGCAGTTTTCCCACTATCGCGGTAGCTGCTGCTACAGTATCTGCTACTGCAGCTACCCTCATTGCGTTTATTGGTGTAGCCAGCTGCGATCATGTCAACCTCCTCGCGGTCTTTGTAACCGCGCATCCGACGCTTCCCTTAGCGGTCGCGTTTGTGGCCGAGGTCGTCCTTGTCATCTGAGTAGATGCGGTTGTTCTTGACTGAATCTTCTCCATCTTCCCACCGATTCGCAATGTCCATTAGGCGGTTGATAGTTTTGGGCTTCATGCGTCCTAGCTCCTCTCAGAGTTCTCTGCGGCGTACACCACCATTGAACGTGTCGATTGCATGATCCTCGGAGATATCCTCCGCCGAATTCTTGATGATGGACCACCTTTGGATGTAGGAGCGAAGGGATTCGCTCGGCTTTTGGCAGCAGGCCCTGAGCTCTTCGATTGACACAAGGCGCTTGTATGTTCCCTTGAAGTTGTGGACGAAGCTGTACACCAGCTCCTCCCAGCTGCGGATCGATCCGCGAGGCAGATTGTTGAGCCATGCGTGAGCAGCGCCCTGCAGCTGCAGTTGGAGGCACTTCATGGTTGTGCACTTGTTCCCGCTGTGATGCTTGACGAAGGAGATGTGGTCTTCCAACCAGATTTTCGGGTCTTAGAGACTATCGAACTTCATGTTTTCTGAAGGAAGTTTGAAGCCTTTCGGCATTCGAGTCTGTCGTATGGCTCTGCTAAAGCAGCTGGTGCCGCAGAGCTCTGTTCCTTCGTCCTCCGACTCTATTGAGTAGGCATGCTTGGCATGCATCTTGTTGACCTTGCGCTGGGTGATTTCATCACACACGTCGTAATTGCGGTCATGTCACCGTGAGCTACGGCGTCGCCACGACAAGTCATGGTCATCCTTGCTGGAAGACAGCGAGTGATATCTTGGAGGTGGAGCCTTGGATTTCTTCGGCTCGGGTGTTGGCTCCTTGGCCAGTGCAACTTCAACCAATCCAAGCCTAGCGATGGTAGATCATTGCACGGCAGATCGTGGATCTCCATCTAGTGGCTGGTTGATGAGCAGATATGTGGTAGCTTCTATCACTGCAGCTTGCGGCGTTTTCGGGATCATGTGACCCCGCGAGTCCATCGACATGAACGAGAAGTCAAGGGCTTTGGTTGCCTTGTATTGATCTTTGTCGTTGAGGTGGTTCAGTCGAGAGCCCCTTTTGGCGGCTGCGGGGCCATTGCCTTTCAAGGAGGATCCGCCGATAGAGTCAAGTTTAGTCCGTTGGGCACTCGACTCATCTATGGGCCTCGAGTTGTGCGTTCACCGCCTGCTGGCGTATGAACTCCTGGATGAGTAGCCAATGGTATCCCATCAGCATGTCGCATGGTGCGTCTGCTGGTAAGGGGTTGTCCTGTAGGGCTTCCCTACATCGTGCCCATTCAGTATTGTTGAGGTGGATCTGCTGGCGCTCCGATCCGTTGTTGTTGTTTTCGCCCTGATTGTTGGGGTTGGGTGGGTTAGGCTGTTCGCCGTTAACGGGGCCATTGGTGGGAGATCCATTGGTAGGCCCATTATTGGTAGGCCCGTTGATGCCGGTGTTTCCTTGAGTGCCCATGTCACCATTAGTGATGACGGCACACATGTGGTGGTTTTGTGTAACATCCCAAATCTTTAATCAATGATATCAAGATCCAAATCACCCAATTTAGGGTTAACAAAAACGTTTTATTATTAAAAAACAATTAAGAATGCATGTGTATTTGCATTAATATAGAATTGTTTGAAAATGCCATGTTTGATTGTTCTAATGGTTGTAAAATGATTCAAAGATGAATGCCACATCATCTAGATCATTCCCAAACAAAATCCAAAGAAAAAGAAATCAAATAAGATTAAATAATACAAATGGTCACTTTGGCCATTTTAATCCACTAGGCCACTTTAGTGTTCCTAGGAGTCAATTTCAAACAGAAACATTCTCAACTCTTTTCACCCCTTGATAGTACAAGTAAAGATCTACCAAGGCCCACTTTAAAATCTTACAGAAACCTTTAGCAACACAATTTAATTGACAAGTGAAAAGTGAATCCATTACATTTGCATAGATCCCACTTTTTCAAAAACCACTCAAATGAACTCCACTTGCAAATCCCAAGCAAACAAAGACTACCAAGCATAAGACCAAGTCACACACCAAAAATCTTTTCAAAATTCAAATTTGAATTTCATGCGGCTATTGTGTCGAACACCTTGTGATCACCAAATAATCTGCCTAACTAATACTGTTGCTAAAAAAAGCTTTGTATCCCTTTGGACCCTCTCATCTCTCCCTATCTCCCTAGAACCTAACCCAGCCCTAGACAGTACCCCCCTTCACCGTAGCGCCAGTACAGCGTCGCCCAAGAATGGTCGCTGCCGGCCAACCATGCCCAAGCCGCAGGAGACCACCTCGCTCTCTCTCGCCATGTCTAGGAGGTAGGCGTGATCACACGGCCGCCCACTGTCCCTGCCCTGAGCCCTGCCAAGCACTAGACCACCGCATAAAGCCCGCGCTCCGCACTAGACCATGCTGATAAAGCCTCGCACAGACCCCGCCTTGCCCTCAGCTCGCACGCGCCCACATGCCTTAACACCAGCATGCCCCTAGACATCCCCGCTCACCACCGTTTGACCTGCAGCCACCGCACGCCGCGTCGAATGACAACTCTGCCGCTCAGAGGACGAGTCATGCCCGACCATTTGCCACCGCCCCTAGCCACGCCTTTACGCCTTAGAGGACCGCCAGGAGACCGTGCATCGATCGCCGCTCGCAACCACGCCCGTAGCAGCCCGTAGCCATGTCGCCACCGTCGCCTGGCCACGCCGCTTGGTCTCTCCGTCGAGCCTATAAAAGGAGGCCTCCCCAGCCTCATTCTGCACACCACTCACCTCCCCTCTCGCCACTGAGCCTTCCCCACTTCTCCCCGGAGCCACTCGAGCCCTCAGTCGCCAAAATTGTGCCGGAGCTCGCTACAGTAGAGGAGAAAGGGGGCCGTCGATTGCGACCACCCCAGGAGCCACCGCGACCACGTCTAGCACCACCGTCATCCACCAGTTCGATCGCCCCCACCGCTGAGCCTAGCTGGAGCCTTGGTAAGCCCCAATGCACCCCCACCGAGCCGCTAGGGTTTGTTCTCGTCGACGACCTGTTCGTCGTCGACGATGAACCACGACCGTTGATCCCTGTTCTAATCGTAGCGCCCAGAATACCCCGTACTGTTTCGGGTTTATGTGCTGCTGACATGCGGGACCCCCTTATGAGTCGCCCTCTACACCGCGGAGCGCCACTGGGCCGGCCCGTTTAGTTTCCCGCGCTAGCCCACAAATTCAAATAGATGTTTTTCTATTTAGAGTTAAACCATATTCTGTCCACTTGTTTAAAAACCAGTTCAGAGAGATCCACTTAACCAAAATGCATGATTCAAATTTTGTTATAAATATAATTAAAATATCTATCCAAGACCGTTGGATTTAAATCAATTGGAGTTAGAGATCACATATAGCAAAAGTTACAAAATAGAGACTTTTCTACATTCAAACATTTCTCAAAAATCAACCATAATAGCTTTTGAGTTGATTCCAACTCTCAAAAATCACATTTGATAATACCTATCTGAATATGTAATAATATTTAGGTTTTCATGCAGTGACTTTGGACTCGTACCAAAATAATGCTATATAGGCATTTCTAGTCACTTTAAATCATTTAAATAATAAACTTAAACTTATTGAAATATGATCAAACATTTAAATCACATTCCCATGTATTAGAGTATGGGGTGATGACATGTGTCCACATGATCCCATATTTTAATTGGAGGATATTAAATCTTAATTAATTTCAATGAGTAGAAATTACTTTTCTCAAATAAAATAAATGAAACTAGTTCTTTAAATCTTGTGATGATACTAGATCATCAAGTGTGTGCCTTAGTGTGCTAAATAGACTAGTTAAGTATTGTTTGGTGATTGTGTATCCCGTATTTATTTATAGACGATAGTACCGACCAAGTCTACGAGGAGGAGGAGTTCTACCCCAAAGAAGACGAGGAGAATTTTAACCACTTCACCAATCAAGGCAAGCTATTGTTGGCAAGGTATTATTATGAAAGATAACCTAAGCAAGATGCATTAGTCATGCTTTGGTTATACCTTTTGATTTATGCCCATTCCAAGTTTTACTTACAAGTTTTACTTTTGCTTTACCAAAGTTTCTTTACCTTTAGTAATGCTTTGTGAGCTTTTAGAAAGTAGTAGAGATAGCATAAAGAGTATAAAACTTGGCCTATACTAGATGTCATTCTATGGCATGAGATTGATATTAGCATCCCACCTTAGTGAACACTCTTAACTTAGTGGTTAGAGCTAAACCAAAAACTTGATCACTCTAGATGGGAATACTTGGTGAAATGATTATGAAAACCTTGGAATGATGAGTCATCCTGTTGAGATGTTTTGACATGTGTTGAGAAACACAAATGGTTTATGATGGTGAAAATGTTGAGGCATGAGCCTTAGCCCTTTATAAAAACTGATGGTTGGGTTCAAATGCGTTACCATTCCAATTTTACCATACAACCACAATACCTGAATTGGGTAAGGCTTAGCCAGAAGTTTATATGCATTAGTATGAGTTCCCTCGTGGAGGAGGTTTGAGATGAGGCTAACTCTTGATGTTGTCCACCTATGCAGTGCCCAGGATGGCAGATACCCATGGCTGGGAGGCCAAGCTCATAGGAGAGGTGCTTATACTAGAGTGTGTAAAGGAAAGGTTATGATTGATTATCCGCATACTAAGTATGATGATTCAGGGTTATCCCTGACGGATGTATCAAATTTTGTGGTGAAAGTGTACCACCTCTACAGAGTGTCAAACTATTCGAATAGCCGCGTCCGCGGTCATCGATAGTTGGAGTGGCCATACCGTACCGTCGTCAGATGTTTTCAAAATGACTTATGAAATGATTTGTGACTTGACTTGACCACAACAGGGTTGTGACTATGAAAACTAAGTTCCCACTTAGGTTATTTTAGAACTTTATTTTATCTTTCTTTGTTTCTGAACTCAGCTTAGGTTTGAAACTTAACTTTGCAAATAAACTTAGAATTTAGCATTCCTACTAGAACTACCTTACTTGTTAGTGATAGTTTGTGAGTACTTAAAGAGTACTCATGGCTTTGTCCCTGGCTATTCCCATGGCCAGACTATGAGGAGGACTATCCGAAAGAAGGACAACAGGACGGCTATGACAACTAGGATCATCTCCCATCATCAGCATTGCCTGTGACACTAAAGATGGAGCCCACCGCTATGCTTACTATTCTGCTGCTTGTTTGTATTAAGACTGGATGATGAGATCCTTTATTTGTGTAAGACCTTATTATGGTTTGTAATGGATGATGTACTGTGATATCCAATCTGTTATGTCTCGCAAAAATGGTAATCCTGGGATTGCGATGTATGGCATAATAGGCATCTAGGATTAAAAATCCGGGTGTTGACATTGGGGAAGCCACTGCTTCCGCAACTCTCAGATCCAGAGGTGTAGGCGCCTTCCTCCGATGACATATCGATCATATCAAAATTGCAACTATTGTTGCTATCCGTGTTGTAGGCTAAGACCAACGCATTGAGGTTGGTTAGGATGCCAATTGGTGGTGGGAACAACAGGGCAGGTGCAATCGAAGGTGCCGGTGAGTGATCGGGGAAGCAGAGCGTGCAGATCTGGCCGACCTGGAAGCGTAAGCTCCCGATATTCATGCTGATTCTGTCGTCCATGGACTCTAAGTCCGGGCGAGTTGCCGGCGAGTGGAAAGTGAAGTCGAAGGTGTAAAAGAGGAGGCTATTCTCCACTGCAGCAGAGTTGTAGATCACGGTTGATGGGGCCGAGGAAGCTGCAACATCAGCACTCCCGTTTCCCACATACGGCGCCAATTGACGAGGGGTTAACTCATCAATACCCATCATTGATGGACTTGGGTTACAGGAAGTAGGGAGCGCTGGAGACATTGATCGACTAGCAAACAAGCACATCCAGGACACGTGGTTTACCCAGGTTCAGGCCCTCGAAAGGGACCTCACTCCTGCTTGTCTGCTCTTTGATTATTAATGAGTCAGAAGTTATAGGGGGTGCGCAGATGTAATCTGGTGGTGTGTAAACTAAGTTACGAGGTGTCTTCCTCGATGCTCCCTCCTAGCCTTTATATAGGGGGGCTAGGTCTCGGGATAGCAAGCCGAGTCGGTTACAAATTAGGGTTTTCCCTTTAAGTTTCCTATCTACACATGTCGTGCTTCCTATGGATCTGCGTACTCTTTGACTTAGGCCACCTGGATCATCCTGGGCCTTGCCGTAAGTTTCTATTGGGCTGCACCGTATAGGCTAAGCATGGGTACCCATGGGGTATACCCATATCAGTGGGCATGGAAGATTGTACATTGATTTCGCAACTCATTGCAGGGTTCATAGACCACTCTGTGATTATCATCAAAACATACGTAAAACATTACTATAATGTAAATAAGATCAGGACCATGGCACTAATGCCTAATCATCATAAACAGTCACCAAAATATCGAACGACAAACTTAAAGAGAACTTAGGGATTCTTTGGATCACATGATTTCAAAACACGAGAATAGGAAAAATACAGAAATTTGATAGGGTCACAGGTACAAAACATAGGATTGGAAACGGAGGAAATCCACAGGTTTAATCCTACGTGAATGAGTGTAAAAAAGAGGTTAGAGTGGATGTTGAAGTTCCTGTGCGATTGGGGTGTAGGAATGCAATCCATACGAATTTTGGATGTGGGATTCCTTTAATCCAAAGGGATTCCTCGGGAAAAAATACTATGGGTTGAGTTCCTACAAATTTTCTTTGAACATCTTTCAAAGAGACCCTTAATTAAGATGAGCATGCTCACAACAGATGAACATCTTCTGGCAGGAGGTGGTGCAGTCGTAGATTTTCATCTTGAGCCCATCGGTGGTGACCTTGAACATAAGGCATTCACCCTCCTTCAACTCATGGAAAGCACCAACGGTAGGACACTCTTTGTCCAGGACAATCTGGTCTTTGTTGTGGTTGGCATGGATAACCCACTCTCATTACTCGCATGCTTAGACCACCACTAGCTGTGGGTAGGGGTGTCCCTTCACATAAGGCTTGAAGTAAGTCGGGATAATAAGCATATACAAGTCGTGTTGGACTAACTGGATGTAGAAGCGCCTAAGACGATGTGCGGTGGCATGGTGTCCGACCAACCTAGGGAATCTTCTCGGTTTGACGGAACTAGCGACCGAACTGGCAGCACTTGCCCTTGTCAAGGCCTCCACTCTCCTGCCCGGCAGCTTCAACTCCCTTGGTATAATGGGGAGAGAATCTTCATAGCCACGTGGAGCTGGAGTAGTCCGGTCAACAATGTAGACTAATTTGGGCATTATACATGGGTCGTCCTACATGAAAATTAACACTATGTCAGACCATTGGAATTGCCAAAACACCCTAAAGTTCAAAATGTGTCATTACTCCATTAATATTACCTGAACAACACAAGCCATTAGGTAATTAAATTTCCTAGACAATACAATGCATCATCAGAATCACCTAACCCAATTGGTCATCAAAATTATCTTAATAGCTAGAAAGCATACCATTTAATTAAATTGATTAAATAACACAATGAATAATCTGAATAGATAAAACAATACAGTGCATTATATTGATGGACTAAATAGTATATATGCAATGCATCATCAAAAATACCAAAACAGCACAAGGGATCACATAATTAAATTTAATAAACAATGTCTGCATAATCAAAATTACCTAAACTAATGGGTCATCGAAATAATCTGAACAGCTAGAAGGCATATCATTTACTCCTAAATAGAAGAATGCAGATCAAAATGGACGAAACAACAGAGTGAGGAGATAGGACACAACGCAGCATAAAAAAATACTAAAACAACATAATGCGTCATAACAAATTCCTAAACACCACAATGCATCATCTAAGTACCAAAACAGAACATTGTATCATCATCATCAAGAATATATCATAATAAGCAGAACAACACAATAGATAATTATCAAGAATATGACATATAACTAAGAAGTTCAACAAAGGACTTGCAGTAGACATTGCCAAAATATGACTAGATGCACGTCAGATTTGGGTTAAAGCCCTAATCCTCCAAATCTAACCTCGTTGTAGTTGGGGGCGCAAACATGCACAGGGGTCGATGAGTTGAGCAGATGGAAAACGCGCAACCAACGAAGAACTAGCCACATACAACAAAGAAGCACGAACAATCATGGATGAAGGGGGAGCCACCGATAGGGGTTTCACTGTGTACACTTGAAAATTTGGCACATTGAGAAGGAGAGTACAACCTATAGATGACAAAGACATGTCCTCCACCGCATGAGCATTCGATCCCAACACAGCCGGTTTCATAGGCTTGGACGACCGCTCGATGAGCGATGAGGGTTTTGACGTAGCCGGCCGAAACCACGATGGACACCTCATGTTGGGCACAACCCGCACACACGCGAAAGGAGAAGGACGCTTCAGAAAAGGTGATGTGGCTGGCGAAATCGAATATGCCACCTATAGCTCCAAAGCAGAGCTTGATGAGGACCCTGGCTCCGCCACCGACAAAGGTTTCGGCGCAGCCATCCAAGGACTATTCCGCGTGGGCGGCGGAACAACACGCGGATCCGCTTTCTCTCCAACCGCTTCCATCTGCTCGAGTCCAAAAACTCCTACTAGGTCTGTTCGATCTTGGAAAGGTCTTTTTTCTTTGTATTGAATCCATCAACAGAAGGATGTAATTGGTTTCATTGTAGCCACTGAGAGGTCAGAAGTGAGTGTGGGAATGTGAAAGTGAGAGAGGGGCTGGTGGGAGGAGTTGAGTAGCATCGGAATGTCGGAGTTTTTAGGATAGTAGTGGGTTACCTTTAGGGTACCCTCTACCCTCTTTAGTATACTACAAACAATGAACTATACATTTTCACATATCATCACTTTTTGACAAAACTAGTTCATTTGTTTGAACTGACTAAAATAGAGGGTACCCTTCCAAACTTCCATTTGGTCTCAAAGCCACTCTTCCCAAAAGAAATCCCGGGCTCTACGTGCCTGCTATTGACAAGACCACACAACTTAATTAGTACTCCCTCTGTCCCAAAATAAGTGACTTGAATTTGTCTAGATTCGTATGTATCTACGCCACCATTTTTCATCACACTTTTGCACAGAACACTGGTTAGTCGTCATTCTTGCATATATTATTATTTTTCACCTAATATGTACAACTTTGGCCATTTAAACCTCTAATAACCGATTTAACCCGATTGGTAGCAATACTGATAAGTGGTCCTCGAATGACAATGCTCCCATTCATACACAAAGACTGAAGAATGCTAAAAACCGGATAGCAACAAAATTTATCATCCACAATATTTTTTGGATGCATCTAGGATGTAAGAGACTCACTTTGTATGAAACATCAATATTTACACAAAGGTACCAAAATATTTGTCCATCAAACATTTAATTTGTGGATGCTTTGTTTGATTGCAATAAACTTATTTTTTTAACATCAATTGTGTGTACATAAGGTTTGACCTTTCATTCACAAATTAAATTGTTAGACGATCAACTTATGTTTAGTTTATTACATCTCTCACAAAAGTATTCTAATGTTTCATAAAAATTTAAACAAATACTTTTTTCTCGTGATTTATTTGGTGTGTCACTAATATTTGTTTTGCAGACAATGAAAAGAAAACCTTTTTAGTAAATACTTTTTTCTTAAGAGCTAGCACGATGAATATGGCTCGTAATGCTACAAGCCCGGTTTTCAGACAAAATGTGTACCAAGTTTTACTAATGATTATCAAGTTTTATTAGTTCTCAAGCTTCCTAGCTAACTTCACACACTTAAACTAATTTAAGTCGATTTGTCAATGTTAGGTAATATTTGAACTATGGTAAGTGGTAGATTGCTCTTAAAGTTATACATGTATCTTTTGAATGTACCCACCAAGCTGTCAATATATCTAGAACCAATGAATTTGTTGAAAGATTTAACATCTTGCTAATAATTTGCATGTAGACAAATTTTACCGTGATATGAAAATGATTTAAAAAGCATCGCACGACGTCCTCTGACTTGTACTACTTGCCATAAAAAATGATTATCATGAGTGTTCAAAACTTTTCAAAAAAACAAACTACTTCAAAATAATGAATGCCATGTACGAACATCGAATCCTTAGGGAAAGACAAGGGTAAATGGCCATAATATAAGTACATCATACTTTATGGTGATGTTATCATATTAGGTAGATGGGTGCATCTTGGCATGGTTAAAAATAATGCTACCAATAATAATGGGAGTTTCCAACTTTTAGGAACTAAAGAACCATTTTAAATTTTTGAAGTGAAAATAATGTTTTCCTTTAAATTAATGCAAGCACGACGAATATGGCCCAGAATACCACAAGCCTAGTTTCTAGAAAAAAAATTGGACCATGTTTCACTTACGATTACCAAGTTTTATAAGTTCTTAAACTTCCTAACTAACTTCACCCATTTAAAAGAATTTAAGTTGATTTGTCAATGTTAGGTAAAATTTGAATCTAAAATTAAGTGGTAGATTGCTCACAAAGTTCTCTACAAATATCCGCACCGCGACAAAACACATGTTTGCACTAAATGTCGAGTTCTTGCTATGCATCTGCATCCCTACAAAACACGTGTTTGTTCTAAAATTCGAGTTCTTGCTATGCATATGCATCCTGGCAAATTTAGCACCATTTTTAAAACATTTAAATAAAGAATAAAAAGTATAATATTTTTCTATGGCGTCCTTTTACGTGTATATAGAAACATGTATTTTGACAACTTTTGGAAAAAAACCGATTGGACGCCTCCCAACGTTGGCAACCATACATGAACATTATTAATTATTTTTTGTCTTCTACCAAACGACGAAGGTCAAGCCCTTATTGATATTATATGTTTATTTATGATATAGCTCCTTATCGACGAAGGTCAAGCTATTGGTGAGAAGGAGACTATGTCTCTTACCGCCCACAAGCTAGCTCTAGAGTTGTATCTTAGACAGAAAAAATGATCGATCCCCTTCTGTGGAGGCCTCGGTGCTCCTTATATAGGGGAGCCTAGGTTACAATGTTAGGGCACACATGGCAGCATATTATCCGAACATGCCCCTCGACTAAAGCTACATGCTTCTTTATTCTCTTTAACAGCTCATCCGGGCTTTGGACGTAACCCGCAACGTAATCCTTGTCTTTAAGTGTCACTAGAACCGGGCTGCGTCAGCCGACACTGCCCATGTCACCTTGGTCGCCCTGACCCGCTGGTCTTCCTCTTTACTTTGCTTCGCTCATGCTATAGCTAATAAAGCCACCTTTTGACCAGCGGGGGATTCCTTCCTTCTCTTGGAAGCCATATGATAGTCCGCCTAGCACGTAGCTAACCCGGCTATGGAGGTACCTACATAATAGACAGACAAACATGGCCGGCATATGTTTTATGTTGGCCGGGCTGCGGCTGAGGAGATGCTCCACGGGCCGGATTACTCCGTGGTCCGGCCTGCCTTGAGGTGACCTGGCCAGCATTTGCTTTGACCGTGTTATACCTCGGCTAACTCGGCCTTTATACCCCGGCATTGCCCTACCCGGGGGTATCCCCCAACATTAGTCCTCGAAGCTGGTGCGGTCTTAGTAACTTTTAGTTGTTAAGGCCACAGCAGGTTCCCATATCCGGATCTCTGCCTCTTTGGCCGAGTTATCCTGTAACCCCGGGTTTTTCCTCTTGCGATCCTTTGGCGCTGGCCGGGTCTTTTGCCTGCTCATCTGGGTTACCGTTCCTTCTATTGTACGCTTCCCCACGTCCTATGTGGAGAGTAATCATCATTTTGCCTCATTTTAAGGGCTACACGCATTTAATGCGCCAGTTACTATTGCAATGTCAGGAATAACTGCTGCGCGTGTCCCTTCAATGCAGTGCCTTGTTAACTGTAACATTATATCGCGTCATGGGATCTTCTCCTCCCTGTGGTCCTTGCTATGGCCATGTTCTGATTGGCTGCAGACACGCCTGCTATGTGTAGTGGCAACCGCAAAGGATCCCACTACACGCCCTCTCGCGCGGTTAAGTAGGGGGCCTGGCGCAATCTTTGGGGAAGTTCCCCATTTCCTTCGCGCTTCCCAGCCTCCTTTCTCTCTCACTGCAACTTCACCGCCGCCGCTGCTTTTTCGCTGCAACTGCGCTGCCGCGACCGTGCTCAAGCAGTCCTGCGCTCCTCGGTTCCCCGCCACCGGTTATTTCTATTCTGATTTCCTTCTCGAAGACCTCGAGTTCACCATGACTGAGGAGGAAGCATACGTGGTGGTGCAGCAGGAGGAGGAAGGAGAAGGCCGCGAGCGCGGCTGCTGGGATGGCGCGTTCGTCTGCAAGGATGATCTGGACTGGCTCCGTGCCACGCGCCGCATCCCTGCCGGTGTTGCCTGTCGCCTCGCCGCCCACGAGATTTCCCTCTCTCCCAATCCTGGAGAGTATGTTGTTTTTCTTTCTCATTTCCAGTGTAGCTTTGGCCTTCCTACCTCAGATTTCTTTTTTGATTTCATCTCCACGTATCAACTGCAACCACGCCATCTTCCTTCCAATGCCATCACTTCTCTATCCTCTTTTGCCTCCGGCATTGAGGGATATGTCGGCCTCTGGCCATCTAAGGAGCTATGGATCAAGTTCTTCGGTCTCCGGAGGAACATGGTTCCGACTAAGGAGCTTACTCCGGAGGAGAAGCACCTGACTCAGTGCGGCGGTGCCTCCATATCTCCCCGCAAGGGCTCCGTATTTCCCCAGGTCACCAGGCTCGAGTCCTGCAAAGGCTGGCCCAAACTTTCTTCTACGTCCGGAACACCACCGAGGAAGATCTGATCCGGCTCCTCCCCTTCAAACTCGGACCTCTAGATACCTCTCTTTGGGAGAGCATCCCCAAGCGACCCACAGCCCTAGCGAACCAGGTGGAGCGCCGGATCAAGGAGCTGCTCAAGGAGAAGCTTCAGGGGGAGGACATTATGATTACCTTTATCCATAGCTGGGTTTCCCCCTTAAGAAGTGTATCCATAAGATCTGCTACTTGAGTGGCCCCCTCGACCCCCACCGGGCTTCATCTTTTGAGCTCGATAACTCGGTGGTTTACCGTCGGGTTAAGGCCATTTTCAATGTGGAGAAGGAATTCTCCGAAGATTGGGAATGGGGGCTCGAGCCCTTCACTCGGGACAACCCTCCTCCAAAGGTAAACTTCCTTCTTTCTGTTTTACCGATCTTCTCTGTATGTCAGATTATTTTCATAACTTAGCAATTGTTGTCTTGTTCTCAGCGATTCCTCTAGATGCCACTGGAAGATGGCGAGGTGCTGGCGAGCAAGTGGGTACCGGACCGCGCTGAGGAGGACGAGGAGGAGCCTAATCCGGAGACCTTCCTGCCCACTATAAACGTCGTCAAACGCGGCTCTAGTAAGGCCTCTTCTCCAAGGGATTGGTCGGATGACGATGACTCGGATGTTGAGGTCCTGGAGGTACTTGACCCAATTCTCATCTCTTACGCATATCGGGTTATGTTCGAATCTTCATCTAACCCGGCCGGTCAGGTCCACGAGGTTCCCCCCTTGACACTGGTGGTCCGGTCCCTGCTTCTTCCCAAAAGCGCGCGGCTGCCTCGGCCGCAGATTCGGAGGCGCCGCCGCCCAAGAAGAGATAGAAAAAGTCCAGGGTGAAAGCCTCGACTAAACCGGCTGCCAAGAGCACGGTCCGGAGGACGCCTAAACCTTAGGCTCCCCCAACCTCGGACGAGTAAGTCTCTTTGCATTTGCACTTGGGGTTTTTTCCTTTCTGTGTTTACCTTTGTCTCTTATCGGTTCTTTTTTCTCTTTTTGACTTGGTGCTTTTCTGCTTTTCAGAGCTCCTAGGGTCATTCCCCAGAGCGGCTCCAGCATAGCATCTCCTATCTGGAGCAGCCCTCCCCCCCCCCCTCCCGCGATGACGATACTCGCCCGCTCAGCCCTATCCAAGAGGGCTCTGTGGCTGTGCCTGATCAGATCCCACCTCACCATGAGGAGGGCAATGACAGCACGGGGGGTGGTGGGGCAGCACAGGATATGGACATGCCAGATCTTCCCAGTTCCTCTTCGCCCCCAGCGCCAAGTGTTGAGGTGCCAGTTTCATCGGCACCGCCCCAATCAAGTTTTTCTCCTGTTCAAGTGTCTTCAGAACCAGTAGCACCAGCGTCCCTAGCACCAACAGCACCAGCAACACCAGTTCCAGCAACAGCACCACCAACACCAGTAGCAGCAACAGCATCACCAACATCAGCCTTAGCATCCACAGCTTCGACCAAGGCCCCAAAGAGGAAAGATCCGTCAACTCCCTCCGGATCAACTATGTTGATCGCGGATATCTTCCAACCAGCTCCTCAAGCTTCATCCGGATCAGCGGCCTCAGATCTTACGCTGCGTCCTCCATCATTCGGCAAGCTCAAGAAAGCTACCGGATCAGCCAAGGGCATCATCTTAGGGTCTCCTCCTGCCGGATTAGAGGGTAGCCGACAGCTGGTCCTGCATACCAGCCCCGCTGTAGCTCAATCTACTAGGAGAGAAGCCCATGTAAAAGGCCTGGTGGAGAACTACTCTCCCAGCGGGGAAAGTTACAGTCCACTGCTCCTGGAGTATGTGAAAAACTGGAACAATGCTAAATTCATCGATCCAAGGGATGATCTGCCGGAGAAGTTCGGCCCAGCCGAGTTCAGCACGCAGATGAAACTCCGCCACCAAGGCCATCTCTTTGGCTGGCCGGATGATGGTGGTAACTCTTTTCCTCCGCTGTGGTACTTTTTATAGATGAGCACTTGTAGATATATCCCCTAGTCCCCGAGCCTCTGAGGGAGTAACTTGTTACTCGGCCGGATGCTCCTAGAGAATTTGGTTTCTGTCCTTAGCAATTTCCAATATTTACATGGAGTCGGGTTAAGTTCCCTTGGCCCAGATCTTGGACACTTGAAATATCCACACACCTAGAGCCGGGTTAAGTTCCACTTGGCCCGGATCTTGTAAACTTTGAATTATCCACACACCTAGAGCCGGGTTAAGTTCCACTTGGCCCGGATCTTGTAGACTTCGAATATCCACACACCTAGAGTCGGGTTAAGTTCCACTTGGCCCAGATCTTGTAGACTTCGAATATCCATACACCTAGAGTCGGGTTAAGTTCCACTTGGCCCGGATCTTGTAGACTTCGAATATCCTCACACCTAGAGCCTGGTTAAGTTCCACTTGGCCTGGATCTTGTAAACTTTGAATATCCACACACCTAGAGCCGGGTTAAGTTCCACTTGGCCCGGATCTTGTAGACTTCGAATATCCACACAACTAGAGCCGGGTTAAGTTCCACTTGGCCCGGATCTTGTAGACTTCGAATATCCACACACCTAGAGCCGGTTAAGTTCCACTTGGCCTAGATCTTGTTGACTTCGAATATCCACACACCTAGAGCCGGGTAAAGTTCCACTTGGCCCGGATCTTGTAGACTTCGAATATCCACACACTTAGAGCCGGGTTATCTTCCACTTGGCCTGGATCTTGTAGAATTCGAATTACTTTTTACTTTGCCTTTGATCTTGACATTGTCTTGCTTGTTTCAGATTACCACTAACCGTCGATCTGCCGAGTTCCAGCGCTTGCTGGACTCCTATAAAGACAGTCGCGCGCATTATGGCAAACTCCTGGAGGAGCATCAGAAGAAGGGTAATGTTTTTTACTTAGACTTTTCCTTCTTCCATTGCCGTTTGTTCGAGTTATCTGTGATCCGTATTAATTTGTTATCTAAAATATGCAGCCGAGGTTGAAGCTGAGAATATCATCATGCGGAAGAATTTGGCTGAGGTCAAAGGTATTTTATCTTGTTCACCCCATCATTGTGCGTTCTTTTCTTCATCTGGTGGATATTTATACTCCAGCACGGCCGGATTAATCCACTGTTGTAGTTGCTCTTGAAGACAGTGTTCCTGTTCCTGATATGATGACCCATTTCCTCGAACAAACAGGGAAACATGAGGCTGAACTGAAGAAAATGGACGATGAGATAGCTCGGCTGCGGCTCCAGGACTCGGAGATTATCCGGCTGAATGCCAAAATCCAGAGGCTCAAAGACCTCCATAAAACCGAGCTGGACAAGGCGGACCAGGAGTTTGCCGAGGAAAAAGAGCATTTGACGACTCAAATTTCCAAGGATAAGGATCTACTGGAGGAAGCCGACGTAAAACTTATGCCAGTAACCTCTGAATATGAGAAACTCCAGGCCAGCAGTGCCAATGTCGATGCCGAGCTTCAGCGTCTCCTCTTCCAGATTTCCCGCGAGTTTCTTTCTCTTGTTCAATTCTGTTTTTTCCAGGTTAATGCGTTTGCTAATTGCTTCCTCTGCTTTGTTCTCAGGCAAGTTTCCAGAAGGTGATAATCTTGCTAGTGCTATTGTAGCCCGGTCTCGCGAGCAGCATGGTATTCCCGCGGGCCCTGGATCCGGGTCAGTCCCTTACACGACATAGGATCTGCTTGTTAGCCTCACTGCTCGCCTGGAGATGGTAAAGAATTATGGTGCTGATATCATGCCTGCCGCGATGCGGATGCTGAGCTCTCTCTGGCCTAGCGAGCCCACTCCAAAAGGAAATGCCGCTCTCATTGCCAAACTGATGGAGTGCGATACGCAACTGCATCTGTGGCGTGAGTCGGCTGCGCGAGCCGGGGCTGACATTGCCTTGCAGTTCATCCTCTCGTGGTACGAAAGAATAGACCTAAGGCTGCTTACCCGCATGCGCACCGGATCCTAGTGGAACGAAGATCCGGCATGGGTTGCGTGCTGCAAAGCCAGTGCTAACAAACTTATTCTGTATTCCTTCTGCCACGCTTGGAATGATAGGCCGAGCTACCTCGATGTTTTCGATGATGAAGTTTCTTCTAGAGATGAAGAAGATGAAGGGAGTGAGGGTGAGGCCTCCGATCTTGGCGAGGAGGCCGAAGACCCGGAGGACAGCGAGGCCAACCCTGAGGATGAAGCTGAGGCCAGCGCCCCTCCCCCAAATTCCGAAGTACCTCCTTCTTCGGCTGACGATTCGGCTGTTGCCCCTACTCCTTAAAAACACTTGATCTTATTTGTCAGATCCCCGGAATGTCAGGTGGAAATGTATCTAAGTACTTAGCTTTGGTTCATTGTTTGAAACTAAGTTCTTAATGCTGGATTATCATGGGCGAAGTCCCCGGGTTTCGTTTTCTTGTTCCCCCAATTTTTGACTCGGCTCGCGTCTACCTTGATTCAGTTTTTTGACTTACGAGTCCGAGGTTCAACAAAATGACTTAACAATACTTGAAACTTTGAGATTAGCTCAAAATAATCCGGTGTTAGATAAATATAGTAAACAAAGGGTTAGTCCAAATAACAAATGTCAGCCCGCTTAAGTTCTTTTCCTTAGTCGTTTTTCATGTGCTTTGCCATTCCAAACTTGTTCTCTTTCTTGCCATGAAGCCAATTCTTGTTGGACAACAGCAAAGTCGAAGAGTTGGGTTTTTGGTGCTCACACATTACTAATTCATCTAAGATATAAGCGACTTAACCCTGCCGACATGAAAATATGAAAACGAGAAAGACAATTATTACGGCAATCCCCGAGTCTCTGCTTGGGATGCCAAAGTTTCATTAATAAGCTCATTGCCGACATACATACCGACATATGAGTAGCTCGGATACATTCACCTCTTTGTCAGGTGTAAAAAGGACGAAGTAGTGCTACATTCCACGGTCGCTTAGATTCCTCTCTGGACCTGTCTGCCTTGTTCTTTTCATGTGGCTGTGCATCAATAAGATAGTACGAATCATTGTGCAAGGCTTTGCTTACAATGAAAGGTCCTTCCCATGGAGGGGATAGCTTATGCATGGCAGCAATGCGCTGTATCAACCGGAGTACCAGGTCACCTTACCAGAAGACTCGGGGGTTTACTTTCTGGCTATGATAGCGTCGGAGATTTTGCTGATATATGGTGGATCTGGACAAGGCCAATTCTCTCGCTTCTTCCAGCAGATCAACGTCATTTTGCCGGGCTTCACGCACTTCAGCTTCTGTGTATTGGGTGACTCTTGGTGAATCATGCTCTATGTCGGCTGGTAATACAACTTCTACCCCATATACCAGAAAGAATGGTGTATAGCCTATTGATCGATTTAGAGTTGTTCTTAAACTCCACAGTACTGCCGGTAGTTCTTCAATCTAGCACCCCGCTGATCTTTGCAGTGGCTCTATGAGCCAGGGTTTTATCCTGGACAAAACTAGTTTGTTGGATCTTTCCACTTTCCCGTTCGATGCGGGATGAGCGACTAAGGCGACATCTAGCCGGATCTTCTTTTCTCGACAGAACCTCGCAAATGCTCCTTCAGCGAAATTTGTGCCATTATTAGTTATGATGCTATGGGGATAGCCATACCTTAGGATTATATCCTTGAGGAATCTTACTGCTGTTGCCCCATCACATTTCTTAATTGGCTTCACTTCAATCCACTTGGTGAACTTGTCGACCATAACTAGGATATGGGTCATTCCTCCTTTAGCTAGCTTAAATGGCCCTACCATGTCTAGGCACCATACAGCAAATGGCCAAGTAATGGGGATAGTTTTGAGTTCCGACATTGGTAAATGAGTTTTCGTATGATCTCTCGATGTACCATTGCATTTTCTCACCAAATCCTCTGCTTGCTCCAAAGCACTTGGCCAATAAAATCCATGCCGGAAAGCTTTCGCCACTAATGCTCTTGAGGAGGCATGGTGGCCACATTCCCCTTGGTGAATATCTCAGAGTATGTCAAGTCCTTCCTCCGGGTCAACACACCGATGCAGTACTATTGTCACACTCCTGTTATATAATTCGGTGTTGATAATTGTATAGGCCTTTGCTCTTCTTTGGATCTGCCTTGAGAATATCTCATCATCCGGCAAAACTCCTCCTTTCAGGAAATCATATATTGGCTTGGCCCAAGCTGGTATAGCCTAGACGGGAAATGGTTCCTCGTCAATTTCCATCGCATCCACCGACATAACTCCTGCCGGGTCTAGCTGATCAGTCCCCGGGTTTGCTAAGGCAGTCCCCGAGTTTGCTGAAGTGCCTCCCCAATCTATCTCCATAGGTGTAGTTCCTGATTCGGAGAGTGTCGGGATATAGATTGAGTCTGATTCGGGCGATGGTGTGATGGACGGTTTTCTCAAGTGCTCCAAAGCAACATTTGGCAGGATTGGCTACCGGGATGAGCCTAACTTGGACAACGTAACGACCGCCTCGTTTTCAATATGGGGTATGTGATGGAATTCACACCCTTCGAAAAATCCACTTATCTTTTGAACATGGAATATGTATAGGGCCATGTTAGCACCCAAAGCATCCCAGTTTCCAGACAACTGTTGCACCACCAAATCCGAATCTCCAAAGCATTGTATCCGACGTATCCCAACTTCTTTTGCTACCTTGAGACCATGTACCAATGCTTCATACTCCGCAACATTATTCGAGGCACTGAAGTGGATTTGAAGGACATTTCAATTGATCTTTCTTGGGCGAGGTAAGCACTGCTCTGGCGCCCAACCCATCTTTCAGTTTTGATCCATCGAAGTGCATCCGCCAATAATTGGAGTCTGGCAGAGGTGGCTCGTACTGCATCTAAGCCTACTCCACAAAGAAATCCGCCACAGCTTGCAATTTTATCGCATATCTTCTGTCAAACTGTGGTGCATATGGGGCTAACTCAATTGCCCATTTTGCTATCCGGCCACTTGCATCTTTGTTACTCATAATCTCTGATATGGGTGCCTCACATATCACTTTGATGGGATGTTCCTCAAAATAGTTTTTGAGTTTCTTGGCCGACATATACACACCGTACGCCAGCTTTTGATAGTGTGGGTAATTCTGTTTTGAAGTAGATAATACCTCGCTCAGATAATACACCGGTCTTTGCACCAACTTTCCTTCTTCCTCGTGCTCCACTACAATTACTGCACTTACGACTCGGTTGGTCGCGGCTACGTAGAGCAACATTGGCTCCTTGGCTAGTGGTGCTGCTAGGATCGATGCAGTAGATAACATCTTTTTTCAATTCTCGAAACGCAATGTCCGCATGTGGCGTCCATGTGAATTTTTCTGCCTTTTTCATTAACTGGTAGAGGGGCAAGGCCTTCTCTCCCAACCGACATACGAACCGGCTTAACGATGCCAGGAAACCAGTGAACTTCTGCACATCGTTAAGGCATTTTGGCATTTCCATTCTCTCTATGGCCCGGATTTTCATCGGGTTAGCTTTGATACCTCGACTGGACACTAGAAAACCGAGTAACTTTCCTGCGGGCACACCAAAGGTGCACTTCTCCAGGTTAAGCTTCATCCGGAACCTTCTTAAGTTTGTGAATGTTTGCCGGATGTCATCAAGGAGCGTATTGCTTTCCTTAGTCTATCACCACATCATCCACATAAACTTGCACGTTCCGACCTATTTGGTCGTGTAAGCATTTTTGCATGCATCATTGGTATGTTGCTCCTGCATTACATAATACAAACGGCATAGTGCGATAGCAATAAGCCCCGTACAAGGTAATAAACGCAGTCTTTATGTGATCATCCAGATTTAGGGGTATCTGGTGGAAACCAGAATACGCATCAATGAATGACAATAGTTCACATCCGGCTGTTGAGTCTATGACTTGATATATTCTAGGGAGTGGGAATGGATCTTTGGGACATGCCTTATTCAGGTTCGTGTAATCAATGCACATGCGGCATACCACGGGCACGTTCGCATCATCCTTCTTCTTTTCCACCAGCATCGGATTAGAGAGCCAATCCGGGTAGATTACTTCCATGATAAACTCGGCTGCTAGGAGCCTAGCTATCTCATCCCCAATGACCTTCCTTCTGTCTTCGGCGAAATGCCGGAGAGGTTGCTTTACCGGCTTAGCCCTGGGACTTACGTTCAATGAGTGCTCGTCCAACTCCCTCGGCACACCTTGCAGATCATGAGTGGACCAAGCAAAGATATCCCGATTCTCACGGAGGAAGTTGACGAGCTAGCTTTCCTATTTGCTGCTTAACCCGACACCAATGGTTACGGTGCGCTCTAGGAAGTGATCATTGATTGGCACTTTTTTTGTATCCTTGGTTCCTTGGAATGACATGCTCCCGTGCGGGTTGGTCAGGGACGGCATATGCTGCTGCGTGGACTGAGCCACTGCCGCTACTTCTAGTATCTTCCTTTTTTCCTGAAGTATCACGAGTGACTCAACTACGTTAGATCCAGCTGAGGCGCACTCGATCGAACGCTAGAAGTCCCCTGATACAGTTATCACACCCCTTGGTCTGGGCTGTTTCATCTTAAGGTAGCTGATGTGAGTACTTGCCATGAATTTGTTCAGCGCGGGCGTGCCGAGTAACGCATGATAAGCGCTCTCTAGATTCACCACTTCGAACTCCAAATTTTCAGTCTGGTAGTTATCTCTCGTGCCGAATGACACATCAACCCGGACCTTACCAATTGACTCACAGGAAATACCTGTCACAATGCCATGAAAGGTGGTCCTTGTTGCTTGCAACATGTTCTCTCTTATTCCCAACTTGTGCATGGTATCTTTGTACATAATGTTGATGCTACTACCATTGTCAATCAGTACTTTGGAAAACCTCACATTTAGATTTGGCTGGATGAACGTTGGATCTAGGACCAGTGCATAGGTCCCAGGGCTAGGCATGATCTTTGGGTGATCCTTGATGCTCCACGTAACTTCCTGATCCGCCCAGGGCATATATCTCACTACTGCCGGCATTACCGCGTTTACCTCCATATGCCGGTGCTGCAAGCTTTTCCGGTCATTTTCTTCTGTGGTAAACACACAGTAACTTTGATTATGTTCCCTGTACTCGTTTCGTCCCTCATTCACATGGTAACCTTGACCTTGTTACTGATTATTGTCTACTTGATGTACCGTATCCCTTCTTTCCTGATTTTCGTACCTCGGCGGAGGTTGTGGCAACATTAGTTGCTGTCCATTTCCCCCTGTTAGCTATGGTTGTCGTGGTGCCTCATTCCTAGGCGCTTTGTTCTGAGGTGCCTGAGCATTCCCCGAACTGCCCTGCTCTAACTTCCTCATCCACTCACATTGTCGGGTCATGTGATTTGCCGGCCTATTCGGACTTGGTGTATGGAACTTGCAAGGTTGATCCAACATAGACTCGAATGTATACCTCAGTCTATGTTTCCGCTCTTGCCATTGCTTTTTCTATTCCGGGGTCCAAGGCTTTTTTCCCTTCGCTTTTTCATTGCCGCTTTTGCCCTCCGCTTTTCAAGGCTGGTCGGCACCGCATTGGGTTGGTCCTGCTACCGCTGCCACCCATCATGAAGTTATATCTGTAATCCGGACGCTCATCCCTTCTCTTTCCTCAAAAATCATTTCTCGTCAACGACCCGGAGCCATCTCGGTTGTAATATTCCTTGTTTGCCTCGCTTGACATTAACCGGGGTTGCGTTGGATCTCCCAAGGCATACAAATCTACGATCCGGATCGTCTCAGCCAAAGTAGTTGGCATATCTCGCTGCAGCCTCTGCCACAACATACTTCTATATCTGCATCCCTGGGCGAACCACACAATAGCTTATGATTCAATTACCCCCTCGCATGAGTTACGCACGTTGCACCACCAGGTCAAGAAATCCCGGTCTGGCTCATTCGGTCTTTGCTGGCATAACGCCAGAGTCAGTGGCCTGTTGGGCCTCTTGTAGGTGCTCGAAAAGTTGGTAATGAACAACTCCTCAAAATTCAGCCAACAGTTAACACTTCCCGGTGGAAAATTGTTTAGCCAAACTCTCGCTGGTCCTTCTAACATTTGTGGCACATACCTCACTGCCCATCTCATATTTCCAGTTGCGATCTTGACCGCCGTTGTGTAATCAATCAGCCAATCCTCTGTCCTAGTACTACCATCATAGGTTCTGGTTCCTCTAGCCAGCTGAAAGTTCGGTACTGGTGGCTCCTTCATGATCCGGGGTCCAAAGCATGTCGGACCAGGAGGACCTTGTACCTTTATTAGCTCTGACCTGTAGATTCTATCTAGTTTCAGCCTCACATCATACGGCTGCAAGTTCCTGCTTCCCAGCCTTGACCCAATTATGTGGTGATCCGGTCTGGATATCTGTCGTTGATCATAGCCGAATAACCATCATTGTATCTCTCCTGATCTGGACGAGCATTCTATTGTTGCGCTGCTTATCCCGCACTTCCCTCTTGCCGAGGTGTGCGCTGCTGCTGCTGCCGAGGTACATTTTGCCCCATTCCCGTGGGATCACGCTGTCCAACGTTGTCGTTGGCAGCATTCCTTTGACCGGCATTTCCTTGGTCGCGGTTACCTCGGCTGGTACTGTGGCAATCTTCATCAACTTGCACTGCTTTTCCTTTTCCGGCCCTCACTGGATCGTAGGGGACCATATGTTTGTCCCTTTTCCCGGAATTTACCACCTCCTCTCTCCTAGGATTATGACCTGGAGATGATGCTGCTCCCCCGGATCTTGCCGGGTTATTCCTAGCTGAATGAACCACGTGTGATGCCCCCGCTGGTACCAGGTTTGCCTTGTTCATTTCTTCATTTTGCTGGCAAGCAACCCTCAGCAAGTGGTTCACCCTCTCTTGTTGCCTTTGCCGGGCCTCTCTGGTTAGACCCTCTAATTCGGACGCAGCCGCATTTGCTGCCCTGAGGTTCTTTGCTGGGGTACTGTACCCCTCCAGCCCTCCTGTTACTATTGTGGCTATCTGAGCCGGCCTAGGTTCATATTCCTTGTCAATCTCAGTGACCAAGTTTCTACCTCGGATCTTCACTCCATCTATGCGGTTTGCCTTTGCATATTCTCTCAAAGTAATGTTCAAGGACTGCTGCAGCTCTGCTACCTTCTTTGCCCCAGCTAACATTTTCCGCCTAGTTTCTTCTAACTCAGCTTGTGCATGAGCCGGATCTACCACAGGTGCTATCGGCGTTGCTAGGCTATCTATTTCCTGCTGGAGCACATTCTCCGGCCTCTCTAGTGGGGGGAACCTAGATCTGGTCTGCTTCGGCATGACTTCCAGCTCCGACGCCGGGCCCTTGCTTGCTTCCGCGTCTGGCGCGGTCATTAGGACCTCAACGCTACTGGTGGTGCGAGTGATACGCATGCCACGAGCTACGCTGATAGATGGTTCGCCTCCTTCGACAATGTGCCACGGATGAACGCAGGACTCATCCATGCCGACGTAGATCTTATGCGCGCCAAGCTTGATGAAGACGATGTTGCGCGGAGGTGGGTGCCTGCCGAAGCTCCATGTGTTGTCGTTGATGTAGTCTAGAGCTCCGAAGCGCTAGACCAGGCTGGAGACGACGCGCTCGCCGGTGCTGGAGATGCTTCCCATTCGGATTTTTACCCCTGCTAGCACTGCTAGCCCCACGGTGGGCGCCAACTGTCGTGGTGGTGGCACAGTAGATGCCATGGATAGGCTAAAGATGGGGCCAATGTGTGCTAGGGGAATCCAAGGAGGGAGAAGGTGGTGATTTCAGGCACAGATATTCTTGTATTCTCTCTATCAATGGTGTTTAGAAGTTCCCTTCAAGCTATTGGTGAGAAGGAGACTATGTCTCTTACCCCCCACAAGCTAGCTCTAGAGTTCTATCTTAGACAGAAAAAATGATCGATCCCCTTCTATGGAGGCCCCGATGCTCCTTATATAGGGGATCCCGGGTTCCAATGTTAGGGCACACGTGGCAGCATATTATCCGAATATGCCCCTCGACTAAAGCTAGATGCTTCTTTATTCTCTTTAACGGCTGATGACCCACAAGTATAGGGGGTGTATCGCAGTATTTTCGAGGGAAGTGAAACCCAATTTATTGATTCGACACAAGGGGAGCCAAAGAATATTTATAAGCCTTAACAACTGAGTTGTCAATTCAGCTGCACCTAGAAACAATCGTGCTCACAGAGGTTTATCAGTAGCAACAGTTTTGTAGTAGGAATAGTAAAGTAACAGAAGTAGTAAAGTAAAGACAGTAGTAACAATAGCAGTAAACAGTGGGAATCGAGTGTGGTAGGCATAGGGATGGATGAACGGGCGTTGCATGGACAAGACAATTCACATAGCAAACAAATCATAGGGCAACTACAGATAAATAAGATAAAGCATCCAAGTACTAGATAATCCTAGGCATGTTTTTCATATATAGTCATACATGCTCGCAATGAGAACTTGCACAACATATTTTGTCTTGCCAGCCCGTTTGCAGCGGGGCCTCAAGGGAACTACTGGAAATTAAGGTTCTCCTTTTAATAGAGCACCGGAGAAAAGCATTAACACTCCATGAACACATGTGATCCTCACATCAAAGCCATTCCCTCCGGTTATCCCGATTTCTGTCACTTCGGGGCCATTGGTTCCGGACAACAACGTGTGTATACAACTTGTAGATAAGACCATAAACAATACTATCATAATGAATCAATAACATGTTCAGATCTGAAATCATGGCACTCGGTCCCTAGTGACAAGCATTAAGCATAACAAGTCACAACAAAGTCATAAAGCACTAATAGTAGATACTAGGCACCATGCCCTAACAATTTGATGCCATTACATGAACGATCTTATCCAATCCCTACCATCCCCATGGCCTACAGCGGGGGATTACTCACTCATAGATGGGGGAAACATGGATGGTCGATGGAGAAGCGATGGTGATGGCGATGATCTCCTCCAATTCCCCGTCCCGGTAGGGTGCCAGAATGGAGTTTCTGGTGCTGTTTCGTGGAATCTGGTTGTGGCGGCGGAGCGGAACTCCTTTTGGAAAAACGTCGACCCCCCCGGAGTTTTTAGGTCAGAAGTCTTCTTATAGGCGAAGAGGGAGACCGAGGGGGTGCCTAGGGGGCCCACACCACCCCCTGGCGTGGCTCGGCTGGCCACTGTGTGGTGTGGCCACCCCCTGGCTCTTCTCAGTCTCGTATTCTGGCTCCTGGAGTCTTCGGGTGAAATAGTATTTTTGGCATATTTTCCGGGATTTTTCCTGATAGTTGATTTTCTGCACAAAAAGTAGACACCAAGGCAATTCTGCTGAAAACAGCGTCAGTCCACATTAGTTGCATCCAAATCACGCAAGTTTAGAGGAGAAACAATAAAAAAAGTTTTCGGGAAAGTAGATACGTTTTGGACGTATCAACTCCCCCCAAGCTTAGCTTATTGCTTGTCCTCAAGCAATTCAGTTGAAAACTAAGTGCGATAAAAGAACTTTCACGAACACATTTGCTTCATATGATGTAAATATTCTCAGCATGTGATCAACTACTTAGACAATTCATGATAAGGAGTATGCAACTAAGTTTACTTAATGGGCATTGCAAGCTATGAATAGATTCCAACTCAACAATAATAAGTAGCATGAAGCATAAACATAAGCAACATTACAATGCTCATAAAAAGGTATGATAGTGTGGTATCTCGCTTGCCTTTGATTATGAATGTCAAGGCACCTCTGAAGTTCAAGTGATGACTAGAAGTAAAGATATCAAAGATACAAGCATCAAAGTCATAACACAAATAATCAAGTAATGGGACAAGCACAAAGAATGACAACTATGCTCTCAAGAAAGTGCTCAGAGAATGTGTGGAGACCCAACAAGAAAAGGTTTTAAATAATTTGAAAGGCTTCCAAATGCTGAAAGTATGATACTCGTTAGCTTTGAGCTCTCATTGCCCCATCATACGCATCTTTAAATGGTTAAGGTTAAAGTGACACAACTAAGAGGATATGCTTGAAAAGTTATAAATCTAAGTCTCATGCCCCTTACTTACGAAGACCGATCCTCATGGTACTCAACTTCAGTCACAAGTAAGCTCTTGTCATTGTAAGTATATACATATCATAGAGAACCGCCAATGGGGTACCCCTTGCACATGACACGGGAGCTGTCCCATAATCAAAATAACAAGGCAAGCAGACAATGAGCATCTCAGCGATCTTTTTATTTACTATGTGCATAGATTTTTATTGAGGATGCTTCATAGAATGCTCATTATGGTTATGCTACAAGTTTCCACCATGATTAGGCATGGCTTAGGCTAGCGTCCCAGGCGTTTCTCTAATCATACATACAAACTCCATGATCTTACAAGTTCCACTTTTATTTCACACCGCCGGGATCCATAAGTAAAAGAACATGAAATCAACGAGGTACTAAGTACCAACGAAGTGTTGAAAACGTTCCCCATGAAACATGGTTCTGCTAACTTCAACTTATAAAGCGCAAGCATATACGCAACAAATAAGGACGCAATGGTTCAGGTTTATTAAGTGCAAGAAAATAAAGTGTGCCATCAAGTTCGTGAGAGCTTTACTAACTAACTTTCTCATAGCAAGCAAACATTTTATTCGGAAGAAAACAAGGCATAATGAATATGCACGGAAGTAGCAAATGATGCTATTGGGTAGGTATGGTGGACACTTTGGAAATATTTGGTTTAGGGAGTTGGAAACTTGAGTAAAACATACTCAGTGTGAGTGAAGGCTAGCAATAGTAAGGGAGCGACCAACAAGAGAGCAATAGCTGTCATAATCATGCTTGCAACAAAACAGGACTAATCATGGCATGAAAGTGACTCAAGATCCTCAAGGCAAAATAATTCATCAAGGCTTAACTGATTATTACAGTCATGTGCATGCGTGAGCATGTGCCAAGTCAATTCAAATGAAACATTCAGAGGAGGATACCACGGTGTCATACCAAGTTATGAATAGAATAATGCAAGCAAACATTCATAAAACATGCTACAAACTATTAGCGAGTTGGGGCTAATCATAAGAAAGCAAGAACTACTAAGCATCCAAAGGTAACATACACGCTACATGAACGGGCTAAGCAAGCCCACAATGATGAGTATATGTACAAAAATGAAAACAAATAGAGTTCGTTACCAGCCTCTTACCACGCCTCAAGTTGTAATCAATCCTCATTATTGCTCTTCACTTGTGTGGCTTGAATAATAATATGAAACCAAGTCCCACTGAGGACTGCCGAACCCTGTAACAAACTAACAAAACCAAAGAAGAACGACAAATATTTTTGTTGTTTTCGATTTTAAAAACAACCAAAGAGGAAAACAAGCAAAGCAAAATCTTTTTGGGTTTTTCGAATAGTTCAAACAAAGCAAAAGGGAAAAACAAACCAAAGCAAAGAGAAAAAGAGGCAAACCAAAGAGAAACAACAGAAATATTTTTGGTCTTTTTGTGTTTTTAGAAAGAAAAAGCAAAGAAAAACGAAAACTAAAAAGAGAACGAAACATGAATACAAAGTATCGACGCAACATGATATGGAGATGCGTGCGGTGTCGGCGTACCTCCCCCCAAGCTTAGGCTTTTGGCCTAAGTGGGTATCAATCCCAAGCTGGCCAGGATGAAGTGTCACCATGGTACGACGAAGAGGTCCCCTCGTCCGGGTGCAAGCTCGAGTACGTCCCTCCGTAATGTGCAGAGTAATCGTAGGAGGGTACATCCTCCTGGTGCTACTCGTGGAAGCCCAGCAAGCGAAGCTGCTCATCCACCTCCTCCTTGGAGCGCGACCATGGTCTCCTGTGAACACTAAACAAAGAAGGTTGTGGCAAAGGGATCTCCCTTTCATCCCCGTCAGTGAAAAGCATCCTATATACTAGACTGTTCAAATCAGAAGTAGCAGTGACAAAGTGATGAGTTTTCATAGCAACAAGGTCAAGCCTCTGTGGTGTCAGTATAGCATCATTGGGATCCACTAAAAGACCTAATGCATTGACTATACGCGAGGCACTG
Organism: Avena insularis; assembly: GCA_023614405.1. Taxonomy (NCBI): domain Eukaryota; kingdom Viridiplantae; phylum Streptophyta; class Magnoliopsida; order Poales; family Poaceae; genus Avena; species Avena insularis. The sequence continues at coordinate 97,634,394 of CM042690.1, read as the reverse complement.
ATGCCCCCATAGATAAGCCCCCTAGCAGCTAGGCGGCGAGCAATAAGCGAGCCAAGGTTGTACCGAGTATCATTGTTAAGCGCAGCAGCAAGGAAGGCTAAATGATAGTTGGAGTTATTACTTGTGTTCTCCCTACCCAGTACACTAGTAGCAAGATAATATGCAAAGTATCTAAGAGCGGGGAGTTGGATATTTCTTATCTTTCCGCTACAGCCAATAGTCATCATCATTGGTCACCCCTCGGTAAAGCTCCAACAAATCAGCGGGTCGTCCTTGAATTTTCTTCACGGTCCCTGTCATGTGTACACCTACAATACTGCAGAATATCTCCAAAGGCATGGTGAAGGGCAGATTATAAATTTTGAAAGAGACAGTCGACTTATAGGATGTGTTACTAAACGTGAAGCTCTCAACAAAGGTTTTAGTGAGCATAGTGATACATTGCAAATGTATCTATAATTTTTGATACTCCATGCTTGGTTTTATCCACTTTCTTGTGTTTTGCCCACACTTTGGAGCACTTTTCATATCATTTCTTGGACTAACCTATTAACAAGAGCCATAGTGCCAGCTGCCAGTTTTCTGCTGTTTTTGGTTCCAAGAAAGTCGGAAAATGAATATTCTCGGAATTGGACGGGACAAAAGCCAAAGTGCCTATTTTTCCAGAAGACTCACAGAGCCAGAATACGAGACGGAGGAGGGCCAGGGGCTGGCCACACCACCCCCAGGCGCAGGCTGGGCCTGGCCGCGCCAGGGCATAGTGTGGTGGCCCCAGGCACCCCCTCGGTCTCCCTCTTCGCCTATAAGAAGCCTTCTGACCTAAAAACTCCGGGGGGTTCGACGTTTTTCCACAAAAAGTTCCGTTGTGCCGCTGCCATCGAAGGGGAGATTCGGGGGACAGAAAATCTCTCTTCCGGCACCCTGCCGGGACGGGGAAGTGCCCCCGGAGCCATCTCCATCGATATCCACCATCATCTTCATCGACCATCCATGTTTCCTCCATCTATGAGTGAGTAATCCCCCGCTGTAGGCTATGGGGATGGTAGGGATTGGATGAGATCGTTCATGTAATGGCATCAGATTTTTAGGGCATGGTGCCTAGTATCTTTTATTAGTGCTTTATGACTTTGTTGCGACTTGTTGTGCTTAATGCTTGTCACTAGGGCCCGAGTGCCATGATTTCGGATCTGAACATGTTATTGATTCATTATGATAGTATTGTTCTTGGTCTTATCTACAAGTTGTATACACACGTTGTTGTCCAGAACCTATGGCCCCGAAGTGATAGAAATCGGGATAACCGGAAGGGAAAGGCTTTGATGTGAGGATCACATGTGTTCATGGAGTGTTAATGCTTTGCTCCGGTGCTCTATTAAAAGGAGCACCTTAATTGCCAGTAGTTCCCTAGAGGCCCCGCTGCAAACGGGCTGGCAGGACAAAAGATGTTGTGCAAGTTCTCATTGCGAGCATGTATGACTATATATGGAACACATGCCTAGGATTATCTAGTACTTGGATGCTTTATCTTATTTATCTGCAATTGCCCTATGTTCTGATTGCTATGTGTATTGTCTTGTCCATGCAACGCCCGCCCATCCATCCCTATGCCTACCGCACTCGAATCCCATCATATCGCTTTTGTTACTACCCTTTTGCTTTACTACTGTTACATTTTACTATTCCTACTACAAAACTGTTATCGATAAACTGCTGTGAGCAAGATTGTTTCCAGGTGCAGCTGAATTGACAACTCAGTTGTTAAGGCTGATAAATATTCTTTGGCTCCCCTTGTGTCGAATCAATAAATTGGGTTTCACTTCCCTCGAAAATACTGCGATACACCCCCTATACTTCTGGGTCATCAAGACTATTTTCTAGCGCCGTTGCCGGGGAGCATAGCTTTATTTATCAAGTTCACCTGGATTCACTATTGTTCAAGCTAAGTTTATTTCTTCCTTGTTTGCTTCTTTCTTTATTGAAAATACAAAAAAAAATTGTTCCTACTCTAGTTGTTATTTTCGTTGGTCTGTTATTGTCTTGCTTTGTCATGCTTGTTGTCAATGGTTGGTTTCTTTGAACTGAAGCCTATTGGCAAGGTGGGTTCACGAAAGATCAAAAATATTATTATAAGGAACACCGCTTGTCACAAAAAGGGAAACACTTATGGGAACAAATTGATAGATTGTATACCATTGCTAGAAACGTGTGCTCTACTTATAATGTTACTTATTGCTGTGATGAATCTCGTTGCAGAAAAAGGTATAAACACCTCCCTTTTCAATGTGAGTATAATGATAATGATAGCATATCTTCTTATGCTAAAGGAATTTATGACTTTTATGATGCATAACAAATTGAAGAATTTATTGCTTGGAAGGGTTCTTTTGAACTTGCTAGTTTGCTTGAAAATATTGATGATTCACCTTATAAGTATGAGGTTTATGGTATACTTAAATTTTGCTTTGATAATTACAAGGATGAAATTGGCCCTATTCTTGAGTATTTTAATAGATGCTCTCCACAAATGGAAGAGACTAATGCCTTGCAGGATCCTATGGAAGAAGAAATTGATGAACCTGAAATCTCATTAGATGAAAAAGAGGAGGAGAGTGATGAACAAACGGAGGAAGAATGGATTAGATACCCATGCCTACCTTCTAATGAGAGTAACTCTTTTTCCCTTACATTATTTGATTGTCCTCCATGCTTACTAAAGGAGGATGAATGTTATGTTCCTGAGGTTTCTTTTGAAAAAATTTATAATAAAGCCCTAGTGCTTGTAGATCATGAAGAGCATGCTTTATGTGATATTTATATTGTTGAGTTTATTCATGAGGCTACGGAAAATTATTATGAGAAAGGAAAATATGGTGGTAGAAGGTTTCATGGTATTGAAACACCTCTCTATGTGCTGAAAGTTTTGAAGTTACTCTTGTTTCATCTTCCTATGCCTGTCACTTTGTTCTTTGCGAATTTATTTGCTTACACGATTCCTATGCATAGGAAGTGGGTTAGACTTAAATGTGTTTTGAATTTGTTTCTTGATGCTCTCTTTTACTTCAACTCTTATTTCTTACGACAGCATCCTCTCAAACTATTATGCCTGAAGATGATAATATGTCTATTATTCTTGGGAGACCTTTTCTTAGGAGTTGTTATTAATTGTAATCAAGGGAAGGTGACCTTCAATGTTAATGACAAGGAACATATTGTCTATTTCCCCAAGAAGATTGAAAGGACTTATGGTTTTGAATTCAATTGAACATGTTGAGGGCATTCAAGTTGGAGAAATATATTGTCCCATACCAAGAGAAATTTGAAATTATTATGATTGGGACTATTGCTATCAAGGTTGAGGTAACATAATCATTAGTGGAATACAAAGTTTTGTCTCATATGAAATTGTTTTGGTACCAAGACCTGATCAACCTTGTTAACAAAAGGATTTCATTGAACAAAACAATGTTTTCCCCATGATTATCTCCGCTTACTTCTATTTTATCCATTTTCAGTTTTTGCTTTTGCCTAACTTAAAGGCGTTAAAGAAAAGTACTTATTGGGAGATAACCCAAAAGTTTTAGATGAGTCTTGGAAGTTATTACCTCTGTAATAACCTCTCCTTATCCTTTTTATTTTCTTTTTGTGCCAAGAGTAACCTCTAATGAGAGAGAAGTAATGATTGGGAAAGTTGCTGTCCCGAAACAGATTTTTGTGCTTCACCGTAAAAATTCGTGCGAGATCTCTGTATGTAGGATTGAGCTGTAATTTTTTGTGCGTCTGCCCCAGGTTGTTATCTAACTTTCGTTTGTTCAACACTTTTTGATTTGAGCAACAGAAGGTCTTCGAAAAAATTCGTCGTTACCTGCTGGTCTGTTTTGACAGATTTCTGCCATTTTTTGCATTTGCTTCTTGTTGGTTCCTTTTTGAGTTCTTTTGGGGAATTGAGCTTTTTAAGGGAAGTGCTACAGTATCTAGTGTTTTAATGGAAGTTTTATTGTGGTTGGAACTGAACCTTAAGACCTATTATCTTGAGTGCACTAATGTTGCTAATAAAGATTGTGTGAAGTTTTGTATGAAGGAAAAATTTCAGGTGTATGGAAGGAATGAGTAATAAGATGAAGGATGGACTAAAGCTCAAGCTTGGGGATGCCACGCGTGTCACCCCAAGAAATATCCAAGAAGTACAAGCGTCAAATCTTGGGGATGCCCAAGGCATCCCCCTCTTCATCAATAAAAATCCCAAGTTTCTTCCAAACGCTTCATTTTTATTGTTTCATGCACAGTTGTGTTGTTCTTGGAGCGTCTTCTTTTTCGTTTTCGTTTCGATTTTTAGTTTGTGTAGTTTTCTTAGTTTGCTGAATAAATTGGTTGGACCTCCTCTTTCATGCATTGGTGTTCAAATAGTCTGGTTTGGATTGGAAAAGAGTAGGAAAGCTCATGCTTAAGTGGTAAAGAGAGCTTGTTTTTGACTGTGGCCTATGCTTTGTCATGTCATGCTTGATATTGTTTTGGCTTTATTCTTAGTATTCTTTGCTGTAGCATGACTTGTTATAAACAATTGAGATTGCTTAATGTGCCTTGGATGAATCATGCGTTGTTTTAGCATATTAAAGCATAGTATTATGGTATTCTCCTTTGATGCTTTATTTGGGTTGACTTGGCACATGCTCACACCATGTTATGACTATCCCAAGTCACCATAAGCCTTTATGATCCTTTAGTTTTCAACTTGTAGTATCACTTTATGCTTTGATCAATGAAGTTTTGTCGCTCTGCATTATTATGGCCTTCACTTTCACTGAGTATGTTTTACTCATGTTTCCAACTCCCTAAAACCAAATATTGCCAAACTGTCCACCATACCTACCTATTAGCATCATTTGCTACTTTCGTGCATATTCAATATGCCTTGTTTTCTTCCGAATAAAATGTTTGCTTGTTATGAGAAAGTCAGTTAGTAAAGCTCTCACGAACTTGATGGCACACTTTATTTTCTCGCATTTAATAAACCTGAACCATTGCGTCCTTCTTTGTTGCGTATATGCTTGTGCTTTATAAGTTGAAGTTAGCAGAACCATGTATCATGGGGAACGTTTTCAACATTTCATTGGTCCTTAGTACCTCGTTGATATCATGTTCTTTTGCTTATGGATCCCGACGGTGTGAAATAAAAGTGGAACTTGTAAGATCATGGAGTTTGTATGTATGTTAGATAAACGCCTGGGCCGCTAGCCTAACCATGCCTAATCATGGTGGAAACTTGCAGCATAACCATAATGAGCATTCTATGAAGCATCCTCAATAAAAATCTATGCACATAGTAAATAAAAAGATCGTTGAGATGCTCATTGTCTGCTTGCCTTGTCATTTTGATTATGGGATAGCTCCTGTATCATGTGCAAGGGGTACCCCGTTGGCGGTTCTCTATGATACGTATATACTTACGATGACAAGAGCTTACTTATGACTGAAGTTGAGTAGCATGAGGATCAGTCTTTGTAAGTAAGGGGCATGAGACTTTGATTTATAACTTGTCAAGCATATCCTCTTAGTTGTGTCACTTTAACCTTAACCATTTAAAGATGCTTATGATAGGGGCAATGAGAGCTCAAAGCTAATGAGAACCATACTTTCAGCATTTGGAAGCCTTTCAAACTTTTCAAAACCTGTTCATTCCCTTGTTGAGTCTCCACACATTCTATGAGCACTTTCTTGAGAGCATAGTGGTCATTCTTAGTTCTATGTGCATTGTCCAAAGACTTGTTGATTGGTGCATACCTTGATATTGCTTGTTTTAAACTATTTGTATCTAGTCACTCTTGTAAACTTTGAAGGTGTCCTATGCATTTTTGTTTGCTACTCTATGAGGGACAAGCTGAATGCCACTATGCTATGTTTTCTTTATGTGAAACAAACAAACGTCTTGCAAAGCATTGTTATTCATGAATCTTTTGTTTGTGCCTTTTCATGTTGCATCATAGTTTCTTTGCTTATTGCTAGAACTCTGTCTTTCATGTTATGATTGAAGTACTATGATCCCAGCTTTGAATGTTTACAAATACTTTGGTCAAGTCTTTGATGGTGCATGTCACCTCAAAAAGTATTCTTTCTTTTTATCACTTACCTACTCGAGGACGAGCAGGAGTTAAGCTTGGGGATGTTGATACATTGCAAATGTATCTATAATTTTTGATGGTCCATGCTTGGTTTTATCCACTTTCTTGTGTTTTGCCCACACTTTGGAGCACTTTTCATATGATTTCTTGGACTAACCTATTAACAAGAGCCACAGTGTCAGATGCTTGTTTTCTGCTGTTTTTGGTTCCAGGAAAGTCAGAAAATGAATATTCTCGGAATTGGACAGGACAAAAGCCAAAGTGCCTATTTTTCCAGAAGACTCACGGAGCCAGAATACAAGATTTAAGGAGGGTGGGGGTGGCCACACCACCCCTGTGCTGCTGGGCCTCGCCATGCTTAGGGCATGGTATGGTGGCCCCAGGCACCCCCTCGGTCTCCCTCTTCGCCTATAAGAAGCCTTCTGACCTAAAAACTCCGAGGTGGTTTGATGTTTTTCCACAAAAAGTTCCGCTGCGCCACCGCCCCCGAAGGGGAGATTCGGGGGACAGAAAATCTCTATTCCGGCACCCTTCCGGGACGGGGAAGTGCCCCCGGAGCCATCTCCATCGATCTCCACCATCATCTTCATCGACCATCCATGTTTCCTCCATCTATGAGTGAGTAATCCCCCGCTGTAGGCTATGGGGATGGTAGGGATTGGATGAGATCGTTCATGTAATGGCATCAGATTGTTAGGGCATGGTGCCTAGTATCTTTTATTAGTGCTTTATGACTTTGTTGTGACTTGTTGTGCTTAATGCTTGTCACTAGGGCCTGAGTGCCATGATTTCGGATCTGAACATGTTATTGATTCATTATGATAGTATTGTTCTTGGTCTTATCTACAAGTTGTATACACATGTTGTTGTCCGAAACCTATGGCCCCGGCGATGTAAATCGGATAACCGGAAGGGAAAGGCTTTGATGTGAGAATCACATGTGTTCATGGAGTGTTAATGCTTTGCTCTGGTGCTCTATTAAAAGGAGCACCTTAATTGCTAGTAGTTCCCTAGAGGCCCCGCTGCAAACGGGCTGGCAGGACAAAAGATGTTGTGCAAGTTCTCAGTGCGAGCAAGTATGACTATATATGGAACACATGCCTAGGATTATCTAGTACTTGGATGTTTTATCTTATTTATCTGCAATTGCCCTATGTTCTGATTGCTATGTGGATTGTCTTGTCCGTGCAACGCCCGTTCATCCATCCCTATGCCTACCGCACTCGAATCCCACTGTTACTGCTTTTGTTACTACTGTCTTTGCTCTACTACTGTTGTTACTTTACTATTCCTACTACAAAACTATTGCTACTGATAAACTACTATGAGCAAGATTGTTTCTAGGTGCAGCTGAATTGACAACTGAGTTGTTAAGGCTGATAAATATTCTTTGGCTCCCCTTGTGTCGAATCAATAAATTGGGTTTCACTTCCCTCGAAAATACTGCGATACACCCCCTATACTTGTGGGTCATCACATAGCGTATTGCTCACTCTCATCTTGCATATATGAGGTCAAACCAACCCTCTCAATCAGTAGCAAGAAATCATCAAGAATACCTGCAGCTTGTAAGAAAGTAAAACAAGGAAAAGTGGATGGGTGAGCATCCCCATCATCCCTTTCATTACCAATACGAGTTGCAATGAGATCTTCGTTGTATGATGGCCTAAACTGAGAGGCCGATCTTGAGGGCCTTGACCTCCTAGGTGCATCACTCTCAAATATCTCTCCAAAAGTATGGTTGTTCATGCTTAGTATTCTGAAATTTAAAAACCTATTAAACAAGTGATTGCAAAGTAAATATAATGAAGTATTCTACTCATAGGGACTTGTAAGAGGCCTAAACATGCATCAAAACTATATATCTAAGCATCAAACAAGCTTACAAGCTCTCATAACCTGTCACCTACAACAGCAAAATACTCAAGATATAATCCACCAAACACAAATCTACTTGGACAAGGAGAGGAGTCACATACCAGGGAACAAATGCTCCAAATTTCAGCAAGAAAGATGGGCTAAGCAAGGAGATCAAAAAAATCGAGAGCAAGCACAACAAGAACGCGATTTTGAGAAATGAACTAGAGCTTACTCGGGAGAGAGAAGAAAGTGGCAGGTGAGAGAGTTAGTGGGGGCCAGGGGTGGCCCACACCAAGGCATGGCGCCACCTAGGGCAGGCCGCGCCACCAGGTGGTGTGCCTGCCTGGTGGGTCCCCCTGGTACCTCCCAGGTACTCCTCTGCCCCTTTTTTCATGCAAAAATTTAATATGAATTTTCTAGAATTTTTCGAGACACTTTATTTTTGGGTATTTTCAGGCATAGAAGAATGTATTTTTTACAGACAGATTTTTTTTTGGAAAAATGATGCAAGGACAAAACAAAGCTAGAACTACAGAAGTTCTAAGACACTCTAACATGCAAGCAACTAACAACAAAAATAAAACTAAATGAAAGCAAAAACTAAAATGGATAGAATATAAGTAAACGAAGATAATCATAGTGAAAACATTGTTTTGTTCAATGAAATCCTTTTGTTAACAAGGTTGATCAGGTCTTGCTACCAAAACAATTCCATATGAGACAAAACTTTGTATTCCACTAAGGATTATGTTACCTCAACCTTGATAGCAATAGTCCCAATCATAATAGTTTCAAATTTTTCTCTTGGTATGGGACAATATATTTCTCCAACTTGAATGCCCTCAACATGTTCAATTGAATTCAAACCATAAGTCCTTTCAATCTTCTTGGGGAAATAGACAGTATGTTCCTTATCATTCACATTGAAAGTTAACTTTCCTTGATTACAATTGATAACAGCTCCTGCAGTATTCAGAAAAGGTCTCCCAAGAATAATAGACATATTATCATCTTCAGGCATTTTGTAAGATCCCTCCTTATTTAAGGAAAAGATCCCTGTGATTGCAATGCTAGTCCCTGGATCAATAGCTAGCATCCACAGTTCATATGTAATATCAAGAAACAAGGGTCATAATACAACTTTATAACCAGGAATAACATAGTTTTATTACATCAATACATAGCTCATTGGCTATTTACATTACATTGCAGCGGAATAACTATAGTCATGGGTCCTTCATCTTCAAAGTGCCACAGGCAGATGTTGGTTGTAGACTTTGTAATCCTAATCAATCAATCTTCACTAAATCAATCAAACCTGCAACATCATAAGTTACAGCCACAAGGGTCAATACATTTGAATTGTATTGGCAAGTGATACCTTAGTATATTTTAAGTGGACTATAATACTATATGCATTTGGCTGGTGGAGCTTAGGCTTGCATTGCTCAAAATAGATTTTTCCTTAACTTTTTGAAAACACTAAGTTTTTGTTTGGCAAAGACTATCCCAAGGTATCTACCAATCAAGGACTGAAGATCCACTCAGGGCATCTACCAATCAAAGACTGAAGATCCTTTAACCCTTGTTCACCCACAAGTTTTATTTAGAAATTGGAGTGATGAGATTCTTGAAGTTTCCATGTCTTGATGCTCAAATTGTCCTTTACCAGGGACATGGCTAAGTACTTAGGTTTTACACTCTGCAGAGGTGGTGCACTTTCCCCACAAGCCTTGGTTTCCCAAGACATGATCCTTCAGTAGCCTTTCCTTAGTTAAATGGACGCACTCCAACCTATCATCCCATCTACCACCCACTGTCCAAGAGACTAAGTTCCAGCATCCTAAGATCATGGCAGAGCCCATATTACCAAGTGGTTGCACTTGAAGCTTCTCAACATTTGACAACTCAAATCTCTTTGTTCCTGGGTGGCCATCCACAAGTGAGATACACAAGGTTCACCAGTACCCCTGGCCTTGTGTAACCACTCAACATATCCCATTCTTTCCATTCCACCCAGGTGATTCATTAACTTAGTTGTTTTGTTAAATAAAAACAAGTCCTTAGACTTAGAATATTTTTCCATAGTGTGAATATATAAACCACCCTTGTTTTCTAGTAGCTAGGCTAAGCATGGCATGGCAACTTATCCTTAGGGAATTTTCCTAGCAATTCTAGCATTCTATTCTAAATAGGATTTCCCATCATCAATTGACAAAAGTAGCATGCAAGTCCTAACAAAATATATCTAATGCAAGTATAAAATATAGGTATGGAATATTCATGAAGATATCACTTGCCTTTTTGGTAGAGGGTATAGGTTCACTCCTTGTCCTTGCAACACTCACACTCTTCAAGTCACTACAATTCAATCAAGCAAGGCACAAACTTAATCTACCAATCAAGCAAAACTACACACATAAAATAACAAAGTCAAACAAACAATTTTTCACACACAAAGTAATGGGATCTAAGTCATGCATAAGCATGCAAAGGTTGGTTCTATTGTAAGGATGGTCTTCACTAGGCTTCTAACTTTGTAAGTTCCAAATTGGTCATTTACCAAAATGGCAAAGTCATTTGCAAAGAGGGTCTCTATTAGATTCCTAAACTTTGTAAGATCCAAATTGGTCATTTACCAAAGTGGCAAAGTTCAAGTAATGCATGCAAGCATGCCAAGCTTTGATTTGTTTGAAAAAGGGGTTCCTAATGGGTCATAGACATTTGGGCACACCTATTGGTCATTTTGTGAAGTGGCTAAGTCATTTGCAAAAGGTTTCACTATAAAACCATTTGCAAAACAAAGTGTCATTCTATGTGGTGTAGAAATATTTTTACTAGGGCACTAACCTATAGGTTTCACCAAATGAGTTGCTATTGCAAAACTTGGTGTTTTGGGTCAGTAGGTTTGGTCCAAAACATTTTCTCAAAGTTTTCTTTATGAAAGCATTTTCATGAACAAAACAATGGTTTTTAATTAGCTAGAAATGGACTAAACTAATTAATCCATCCTATTTTTTTCCAAAATCATTTTCCAAACTATGGGTTGGTTCCTAGGGTCAGTAAGGTCACAACAAACCAATTTGCAAAGGTTTTAACCTAAGAATCATTTTTAAATGATTTTTCTAATGTTAGCAAGCACACAAAAGAATCTGCAAAATCAAACAAGTTAACAGATACTATTTGCTAAACTAAGGGCAGGGTTGGCTAGAGCTTGTCTTGATGATTCCAATGACATCAAATTTGTAAAATTTGGACGTGTGGATCAAAAGATAAAAGGGTTTGAAAATGGCAAAAGTTTCTGTTTTCAAAATGTTTCACATCGACACGCGGCGCAAAACGACTGGCTGGTACCGGTTTGGGGTGAATCACGCTGCGGTGCGTTAGATCTAATTAGATCGTGCGGTCCAGAGGACATACCCCTTCGGTGTTTAAGTAATCTATCGTAGCCGATGGATCTGCATCTAACGGTTGCTACACTTTTGACCACTAAGCAGCGGCGCTGGCGGCGGCGTCTGGTGTTGGAGTGGTCGGTCGACGACGGTGCTGGTGCTACAGGGGGTGAGGGAGAAGGAGGGGTTGCTCACTGGGCTCAGGAGGTCACGGCGGTGCTCGAGGAAGTGTTGGTCGGACGAGGGGCGTTCGGGGTCAGGCGTAATTGCTCGTCGGAGTTGGGAATGGCGGCGGTTGGCTCGGTCCACGGTCGAAGACGGTGCTGTGGATCACCTCAAAGCGAAATGACTATACGGTTAGATGCGCAAGATCGAGACGGAGTCGTGTGCGTGAACGAAAGGGGTCGGGGTGGTCTTGTGCTTACCAGAAGAGTCGTCGGAGTTTACTGCATGCACGGTGGCGCCAAAGTGACGACATAGGCGTTCGCAGTTCACCCCAAGATAAAACAAAGGCACGGTAAGATGCGGTTGATCATGGGGTTCACGTGAGCATGATCGTGAGATGCTGGGGCAGACGGAATTCACCTGGAAAGCTCGCCGGAGAAACGGCAGACGGCGGTGTGGTGTTGTGGTCGTCGTTGTTGAGGCTCTGGGGTACCCGCGGATGAATGGGTGGTATGGATAGATGCGTCTGGATGCGTGGAGTATGCTCGTGTGTTCGGGGAGGCAGGAGGCGGTGTGACTTGGCCGGAATTGCTGCGACAGCTCGTTGGAGCAGAGGGTGCTCGGGGAGGAATTGAGGCGGCCTGGGGGCGAGCTCGGGGAAGGGGTCTGAGGGAAAATGGAGGAGAGAGCGAGGCGATTAAAAGGGCGTTGTCGCTGGACTGAATAAACGCGGCAGTAACTCGAATTGATGCGAGCTTTCAACGGGCAGAAACGGCCGGCGAAGTCTGGGGAAGACGGGGTCGGGGAGGACGATGAACAGCTGTCGGTGGGGTCCCCTGGTCAGTGGGAAAAGAAAGGAGGGAGGGGTCCACTTGTCATACTCCGCGCGGGTTGTTTAGTTGGTGAAGAAAAACGGTTCGAGGGGGAGTAAGAGGAGGTGGGGTCTGATGTCAGCGAGTGAGTGAGAGGGAGAAGTGGGTCCCGGTTGTCATTGACTCAGCGGGTCTGAAAGTTGGTGTCAAATGTTTTCCTTCGGGGAGGGAGTACTGGGCTGGACTGGGCCTATTGGGCTGGGTCTGCCTTTTCCTATTTTTTTCTGTCTGCTCTCTTTTTCTTTTTCTAATTCTTTTTCTGTTTTCAATTTCAAACAATCAAACAACACTCAAATCAATTCAAACAATCACTCAACTTCACTTTGAATTTGGTTCTGTTTGGCAACATAATCCAAATCTCAAAATGAAATATTATTTTTATTTAATTTAGGAACCATTAAATAATTAAATAAAATGGATCTTTAGTTGTTTAATAGTGTTTGATTTATTTAAATAAAATTTCCATTTGAATTCCAATTATTTTCAAAACCAAACCAGAAGGTTTAATTTGAAAAATAAAAGAATACTTGGAAACTTATTTAAATAAATAAATAAGTTTTGGTGTTTTAATTAAAATGGGAAAGCCTTTACTTAAATAAAATTGGATATTTAAATCCTTATTATTTTATTTAAATAATCCTTTACTCATTTTAATCAAAGCAAAACCTTTTAATAAAAGATTTCAAAGTAGTAATAAAATACTTGGTGTTCATTTAAAATGGGAAAAGCTTTTACTTAAATAAAATTGGATATTTAAATCCTTTATTATTTTATTTAAATAAACTTTACTCATTTTAATCCAAACAAAATATTTTATTACAAAAGCTTGGCCAAAATTAATTTGGCTCACCTTTTCATTTGAAAACAAAGTCTTTTATTAAAAGATCCAAATAGTATTTCCAAAACAATTTATTTTCCTTTGATAAATGTTTATCTTTATAAATCCCTTTAGGATTATTGATCACCAAATGGTATGGGCTTTTGGTAAGGGCTTTAAAGGCTTTGGAAATTTCAATTTCCTTCTCTTATTATACTTCTAAGATTTTGCTTATGGTTCCAATCTAAGTGAAACCAATCTCCAAGGTCTTTCTTGATCCTTTGTGATTATTTGTTGATCAAATTTGGTATGGATCAAATCCATGGATTTGGAGATAACTTGGGAAATGATTTCCTTCCATTAGGGTTTAGGGTTTTGGATTTATTTTCCAGGTGTTCAAATTTCCAGATACATTCATTGAGGAATGCATTTCCCTTGATTTGGATTTTTGCTGAATTCAAACTTTAGCCAAAGTTTGTTCAAGATGGGATTTTAAGTCTCCTTTTAGAAACAAAAGTTTCTTTTCACCCTGATTTTCAACAAAGATTTATTTTGTTATTTTATTTTTCACATTACAAGATTTGGAAAATCTTGGGATGTGACACATTTCAAGCACAACAAAATCAGTTAATATCAAGCAATTATGAGTCACTTGAACAGGTACATCCTCACATATACCAACGGGAATAGTGGTAGATTTATCAGCCATTTGCAAAGATATATCAGTTGGTATTAATTTTTCAAGTTGAAGTCTCTTATAGAGAGAGAAAGGCATAACACTAACTCCAGCTCCCAAATCACACAAAGCAGTTCTAACATAACTGTTCTTAATAGAGCAAGGGATAGTTGGAATCCCTGGTTCTCCAAGTTTCTTAGGAACCTTACCATTAAAGGAATAATTAGTAAGCAAAGTAGAAATTTCTTCATTAGAGATCTTCCTTTTATTCAAGACAATATCCTTCATATACTTTGAGTAAGGAGGCAATTTAATAGCATTAGTCAAAGGAATTTGCAGGAATAAAGGTTTCATCCACTCACAAAACTTATTATAGTGTTCATCTTCATTTGACTTGTGTTTCTTATTAGGGAAAGGCATAGGTTTTTGGACCCAAGGCTCTCTTTCACTACCATGTTTCTTAGCAATAAAATCTTCTTTGGTGTATTTAGTATTCTTAGTGTGGTTTTCAGGTTCTTCCTCAACTTTCTCTTCATTAGGAGCTTCATTTTCTTCATTACCACTTTCAGTTTCAGCATCAGAGATAGATATACTATTAGGATCTAAAGCAGGTTCAGAGGGTTCTACAACAGTTTTATGTTTCTTTTTTCCTTTTCTTACCAGTAGAACCACTATTTTCAGCTTGTTGAGAATCCTGCTTAATTCTTTTGGGATGCTCCTCAGGATATAGAGGATCCTGGGTAGCAGCTCCACTTCTAGTTCTAATTTCATAAGCATGTTTTTCTTTAGTAGCATTAACTAGCAAGTCGTTTTGTACTTTAACGAGTTGATCTATTTGAGTTTGAACCATTTGAAAGTGTTTAACAATCATTTTAACATCATTAGAGGTTCTTTCCACAATATCATTCAACTCAACATAACTCTAGTGTTTTCCATTAGATGATTTTGCACCCTTTTATTAAAACTATCTTGCTTAACAATAAAGATATCGAATTCTTCTAAGCATTGATTAGGCGGTTTAGAGTAAGGGATATCACCTTCATCAAAGTGTTGGAGAGAGTGCACCTCAATAGTGGATGAGTAGGGAATAGGCTTACATAATTCTTCTATAGGAGGTAAATTCTTGACATCTGCAGCTTTGATTCCCTTCTCCTTAAGACATTTCTTAGCTTCCTTCATCACTCCATCATTTAATTCAATAATTCCCCTCTTCTTTGATATTGGAATAGGCTCCGGAATAGTTGGTTTAGGTACAATTACTTCAGGTATAGCTCGTTCAGGAGGCGTCCAATCTTCATAATTCTTACTTATTTTAGCCATTAATTCCTCAGCTTCCTTAGAAGTCCTATTCCTGAAAACACAATCAGCACAACTATCTAGGTATGTCCTAGATTCCTCGGTTAGTCCATTATAAAATATATCAAGAAGCTCATTCTTAGGTAATGGACTTCCAGCTTGTGCATGAATCAAAGCACAAAACCTTGCCCAAGATTCAGGCAATACCTCTTTTTCTCCCTGTTTAAAATCAAAAAGTTCCTGCAAAATGGCATGTCTAGCACTAGGAGGAAAATATTTCTGCAGGAAAGTACTAATCAAGCACTCAGGGCTATCAATAGATCCAGGAGGTAAATTACTAAACCAAGTTTTAGCTTCTCCTTTCAGTGAAAAGGGGAAAATCTTGGCAACAAAGTAAGTACGCATCTTAATATCATCAGAAAACAAGCCACTCGTGGTAGAAAGTTCATTTATATGTGCTACCGCACTTTCATTCTTATTCCCACAAAAAGGTTCTTTCTCAACAATAGCTATGTAAGATAGATCGAGAGAGAAATCATAATCTTTATCTATAATGTTTATGGTAGAAGCAACAAACTTAGCAATAGGAGACAATTCGGGTCTAATAGTACGCCTCTTAAGGAGACTCTTAGCAGCGCTCCTATCATGGGTGTTTTTACATTCTTTAATAAATTCATCGGTCATCTCAACATAACCATCTTCAATATCATAACTCTCACTAGACTCAGGTGAACTAACAGGTGTGGTAGTGTCTTCATTAGGAGTTTCAGTATTTCCAGCTATACTTCTAGCAATCGTAGCATCTAGGAAAGGACCTAATGAACCACTCTTATCAAGCACAGTAGAAGTAGCATCATAAGCATCAGAAGTTTCAGATTCAACAGTAGTAGCAGTGTGTGTAGCATGTGTATGTGGTGGTGTAACGAGCTTACTTATAACAGATGGTGAATCAAGAGTAGCAGAGGTGTTCAGAACCGTACCTCTTCTTGTAGTGGATGGTAAAAAGGAACCTTGCCATCATGAGACTTACCCATGATGGATGGATAGCAGCGAACAATAGAGAATCTAAGTGAACTTGATAAATAAAGCTATGCTCCCCGGCAACGGCGCCAGAAAATAGTCTTGATGACCCACAAGTATAGGGGGTGTATCACAGTATTTTCGAGGGAAGTGAAACCCAATTTATTGATTCGACACAAGGGGAGCCAAAGAATATTTATAAGCCTTAACAACTGAGTTATCAATTCAGCTGCACCTGGAAACAATCTTGCTCACAGCGGTTTATCAGTAGCAACAGTTTTGTAGTAGGAATAGTAAAGTAACAGGAGTAGTAAAGTAAAGACAGTAGTAACAATAGCAGTAAATAATGGGATTCGAGTGCGGTAGGCATAGGGATGGATGGACAGGCGTTGCATGGACAAGACAATTCACATAGCAAATAGAACATAGGGCAATTGTAGATAAATAAGATAAAGCATCCAAGTACTAGATAATCCTAGGCATGTGTTCCATATATAGTCATACGTGCTCGCAATGAGAACTTGCACAACATCTTCTGTCCTGCCAGCCCGTTTGCAGCGGGGCCTCAAGGGAACTACTGGCAATTAAGGTGCTCCTTTTAATAGAGCACCGGAGCAAAGCATTAACACTCCATGAACACATGTGATCCTCACATCAAAGTCATTCCCTCTGGTTATCCCGATTTCTGTCACTTCGGGGCCATTGGTTCCGGACAACAACGTGTGTATACACCTTGTAGATAAGACCATAAACAATACTATCATAATGAATCAATAACATGTTCAGATCTGAAATCATGGCACTCGGGACCTAGTGACAAGCATTAAGCATAACAAGTCGCAACAAAGTCATAAAGCACTAATAGTAGATACTAGGCACCATGCCCTAACAATCTGATGCCATTACATGAACGATCTCATCCAATCCCTACCATCCCCATGGCCTATAGCGGGGGATTAGTCACTCATAGATGGGGGAAACATGGATGGTCGATGGAGAAGCGATGGTGATGATGATGGCGATGATCTTCTCCAATTCCCCATCTCGGCAGGGTGCCAGAACGGAGTTTCTGGTGCTGTTTCGTAGAATCTGGTGGTGGCGGCGGAGCGGAACTCCTTCTGGAAAAAACGTCGAACCCCCCGGAGTTTTTAGGTCAGAAGGCTTCTTATAGGCGAAGAGGGAGACCGAGGGGGTGCCTGGGGGCCCACACCACCCCCTGGCACCGCTGGCTGGCTCAGCGCCACTGTGTGGTGTGGCCACCTCTGGCTCTTCTCCGTCTCAGATTGCCGCTCGAGTCTTCGGGTGAAATAGGATTTTTGGCATATTTTCCGGGATTTTTCCTGATAGTTGATTTTCTGCATAAAAAGTAGACACCAAGGCAATTCTGCTGAAAACAGCGTCAGTCCGCGTTTGTTGCATCCAAATCACACAAGTTTAGAGGAGAAACAATAGCAAAAGTGTTCTGGAAAGTAGATACGTTTTGGACGTATCAACGGCTTGTCTGGGCTTTGGACGTAACCCGCAACATAATCCTTGTCTTTAAGCGTCACTAGACACGGGCTACGACAGTCGACACTTCCCATGTCACCTTGGTCGCCCCTAACCCACTGGTCTTCCTCTTTGCTTTGCTTCACTCATGCTACAGCTAATAAAGCCACCTTGACCAGCGGGGGATTCCTTCCTTCTCTTGGAAGCCATATGATAGTCCGTCTAGCACGTGGCTAACCCGGCTACGGAGGTACCTGCATAATAGACAGGCAAACATGGACGGCATATGTTTTATGTCGGCCGGGCTACGACTTAGGAGATGATCCGCGGGCCGGATTACTCCATGGTCCGGCCTACCTTGAGGTGACCCGGCCAGCATTTGCTTTGACCACGCCGTACCTCGGCTAACTCGGCCTTTATACCCCGGCGTTGCCCTACCCGGGGGTATCCCCCTAACAAGAGAGGAGCGAGAGGAGGATTTGAAGGTTGTGCGATGTCAGAGATAAGCTATGATGGCTTCCTGACACGAGGTACAAGGTACAGTTAACTAGTAGTACTAGTAGGTAGTAAATTTCTGGACCTTTACTGTATATGCATGCAAAACAAATTTGTTTTTTCTCTCCTTCGCTGCTCATCACTATCCACACACCCTGAATAGCTAATCTCTCCCTTGTCTGTAACGTGGCGCTGTGCACGTGTACGTGTCGACCTGCACACTATTATGAGCTAGCCAGCTTTCCTAGAACTGCGTACTACTCCATCCTCGTTCCATTTCACACCCTGTAAAGACGAAGAACTAAGCACACCAGCAACACACTGGTTCGAAAGGGAGGAGCATTTTTATTTTCTTTGTGAAGCAAGTACAGTAGTACTAAGAGTGTGGCTCAGCTGCACACTGGAGAAAGAGTCAGAATCTTGCTTAATTTTACGGCCCTTTGTGTTAAATATATGTAATTTTCTCTTTTTTTGAGGTCTTCGATATAAGATGTACTCCCACCGACCGTGTCAAATTTTAACAAGTACGCGTGATATATTGCTCCTAAAATTTTCCAGAAATCTTTTGGAGCTAACGAAGAATTCATTACAACAAAACCCACTGAAAGTTCTAAAAAAATTCAATTTCTTGCTCTGCATCCACATCCCAAATAAATTGGCACTATTCTGGAAACGTTCAAATAAAGGCTAAAAAGTATAATATTTTTTGTGTGGCATCCTATTACGTGCAGTATTCACAAAATCGTATGATATGCCAATTTATCGGCAGATTTATTACTTATCCTGGGTGATCGATAAGTCAATTAATTAACTTATTGGCCGATAAATTGATTTATCCTCAATATTGATTACATGTATCGAGAAACATGTGTTTTGACAACTTTTGAGAAAATATCCTTATTGGACGCTTCCCAATATTGGCTACTACCATGCATGAACATTATTAATTATTCTTTGTTTTCAACCCAAACGACTAAGGTCGTGCCCTTATCGACATCATATATTTAATTATGATACAATGCCCGCTTCTGGTAGATGGTGGGTTCATCTTGGTATACCAATCCGTTTTGCTAGGGGGAGTTTCCAACTACCAGGAAAAGTTTATGATAATTTTCTGGTTGACATGAGTGTTTTTTCTATAAAGAATGTATAAAGAGTATGACTTAAAATGCCACAACCCTAGTGTTTCAGACGGAGTGGACTATGTTATACTTACGATTACCAAGTTATATGAGTTCTCAAGCTTCTTGGTCGAACTCCATGTAATAAAATTACTGTATGTCGAATTATCAAGATTAGGTCAAAATTTCTAAGTGACAAGATTTTTTTCAACTTACAGGAACATAAAAACCATTTTAATTTTTCTAAGTGATGAGATTTTTTTTTCTTTAAAGCGTGCACAAAGAGTATGGCCCGGAATGCCACAAAGCCTAGTTTCCAAACATATTGTTAACCATGTTTCACTTAAGGTTACCAAGTTTAATTACGAGTTTTCAAGCTTCTTAGCCAACCATGCTATAAAAATTAGGCCAAACTTGAACTACAAGTAAGCGTGATAGATTGCTCTTAAAAAATTACAAACATATATACTTTGAGCCTTTATGGTACCGATGCGGCCAATACATATCAATAACCAACGCGAGTTAGTTCTTGCTATTAATATGCATGTCAACAAATGAAATTAACAAAAACCCTAAAAAATGAAGCATTCCAAATGGCGACCTCTTACGTGCATTGCTTGCAATGAAAACTAGTTGATACCCGTGAGTCATTATAACTTACAAAAAAATTCTCCATGATATGGCCTACTGTGTATGAACATTCTTGGGTTTTAAGTCGAACGACAAAGATAATAGCCATATGTACATCATACTTTATGGTAATGCTCCCATATTTTGTAGATGTGGGTGTATATTGGCATTGTGAAAAATGGTGTCGGCTAAAGTTTCCAACTTATAGGAACAAAAAATACTTTTTCAATTTTCAAAGTGACGGGAATGTTTTCCTGTAAAGCAAGCATGAAGAAAAATGGCACGGAGTACCACAACGTCCATTTTGCATCACTATTCTATATCATAATTTACTGTTATTCATTGATATATTTCATATTAAGAGATGATACTTATGTTATTTCATCTACTTGCATGGTTGATGACTTTTGGAGGATGGACCACTAAATCCAGGATTCTGATGGAAAAGTCACTGTTTGGAGGCAAAATTCGCGAAGATCAGAAAATTCTAGAAAATATATGGAAAATCCTATTTTTCCAGAAGACGAAGGAAACCAGAAGGGGGAGCAGAGATGGGCCCCAGGGGACCCACACCACCCCCTAGTGTGAGCCACCCTGGCCCACCTCTGGCTCTGCTCTTTGGCGTATATAATCCTCCCGAAATCCTAAGACTCGGGAAACAGCCATAGAAAGGTTCCGCCACCTCTGCGGGGCGGAAACTATAGAGAGAGAAAGAGCTCTCTAGCAGGCAGAAATTTGCCGGGGAAATTCCTTCCCCGAGAGGGGAGATTTTCGCCATCAACACCGTCATCGAGCTGGACTTCATCGGGATCATCATCATCACCACCACCATCATCTCCACCAGCACCATCATCACCACTCCATACCACTGTAACAATTGGGTTGAATCTTGCATAGTTCTTAGGGGAAACTTTCTCGATGTTGATTACTTGTTGTAGTTGATGCTATTGAGTGGAACCATTGAATTATCGTTCATGTTCAGATTGTTACTTGTCATTATTTCATCTCTGATCTTGATCCATATGATGTCTTGTGAGTAGTTTGTTTAGTTCTTGAGGACATGGGAGAAGTCATGTTGTTAGTAGTGGAATTGTGTTGAGAAAGATTCAGTGGTTTGATATTTAAGTTGTGGTGTTATTCTTCTAGTGGTGTCATGTGAACGTCGACTACATGATACTTCACCTTTAAGGGCCTAGGGGAATGCATTGTGTATTTGGATACTAATTGTGGGGTTGCCGGAGTGACAAAAACCTGAACTCCCGTTAGGAAACCTTTGCACAAGGGAGTGTAGGATCTCAATGTTTAAAGTTGTGGTTAGGTTTTTATCTTAATTAATTTCTTGTAGTTGTGGATGCTTGCAAGGGGTATAATCACAAGTATGTATTAGTCCTAGGAAGGGCAGTACATTAGCATAGGTTCACCCACACAACACTTATCAAACTAAAGAAGATTAATCAACTATATGAAGCGAAAGCACTTGATGATATTCCCATGTGTCCTCGAGAATGTTTGGTCATCTTAAGTAGTACAACCTACTTGTCCTTTGCTAAAGAAAGGATTGGGCCACTTGCTGCATTTATTATTATTGTCTTTTATTTACTCATACTTTATTTATTTGCATTATCAAAAACCCCTAAAAATCTGTTTGCTAAGTATTTACAGAGAATTCCTGCTCCAAGCCACTCGTCAACACCTTCTGCTCCTCATTGGGTTTGACAGTATTACTTATCGAAAATACTATGATACACCCCTATACTTGTGGGTCATCAAGACTATTTTCTAGCACCGTTGCCGGGGAGTGAAGCGCTATTGAAGAGTGGAACTGGTAAAGGAAACTTCTACTGTGAGTATTGATTATTTCTATTAGTTACTTTATTTCATAATGCTACTACCACTGCTAAGGTAGTAGATGAACCTACACCTGCTGAAAGTGATACTTTTAAGATACCTACAAGAATTATTGATCGTGTTATGGATAACTACTATTTTGGAGATGGAACTATCCATCCCGGTGATCATTTGCTCTTTATACACGAATTATGCGGGTTGTTCAAGTGTGCAGGTATTACAATAGATCAAGTCAATAAGAAGTTATTCTCATTATCACTGAAAGGAAGAGCTGAGGAATGGTATAAGCTACTGAAGAATGGTCAAGCTCTTGAATGGGAGGAAGTAGTACCTCTCTTTTATTCCAAATTTTATCCTCCTAGTGAGATTCATAAAGATTGGAATCAAATATACAACTTTTGGCCTCGTGATGGAGAGAGTACAACTCAAGTTTGGGGGAGATTGAAGTTACTAATGCTCAAATGTCCTATTTGAGCTCCCTAATAATATTATTATCAATAACTTTTATGCAAGACTTTCTCTTCATGATAAGGATCTATTGGATGCTTCTTGTGCTAGATCATTTACACGCATGGAAGAAGAAGCTAAATGGGATCTTCTAGACCGTATTCAAGACAATGCTGAAGCATGGGAGAATGATAAAGGAAGAAAGTCAGGTATAAATTATGATTATGAATGCATTAAATATTTTATGGGAACTGATGACTTTCATAATATTAGTAATGCTTATGGTCTTGATTCTCAAAGTATTGCAAATTATTTTAAGGCTTTTGCTTCTTATATTGAAATTCCTAAAAAGAAATGGAATAAGCATCATGAGACATATAAAGATATTGCTAATTGTGTTCCTGCAAGAGATGCTGAAGTTTATACTGCTAATCATATTTTACCTGAACCTTACATTGAGAAAATTCCTTTCCCAGTCAAGGTAAAGGAACATTCTATGATAGCTAGTATGGTTAATGAAAGTACAAATAAAGCTGTTGAACCTGATGAACAAATAGTTGTTGAACCTGTAATCATAAATGTGAAAGACTTTGTCACTAAATATGTAGAAAATGGACACACTATCCTCTGTAAGGATACTTCTAATATTGTTTCACAAAGTAGAGTTAGGAGAGCTAGTGTCCCTATTTTTTCTGTTAGAATAAGTGATCATTGCTACAATGGTTCATGTGATAGTTATATCGTTAAATTTATGCATGATACTGAAAGTTACTATGAGAGAGGGAAAATTGTTCTTATGCATCTCAATAATATTAAGTTTCCTCGCTTTATGCTGAAATTCTTTATGTTGCACTTGTTTTGCCTTCCTATGCTAGCAGCCTCTGGTTTCAACAATTTATTTTCTTACAAAATTCCCTTGCATAGGAAGTGGGTTAGACTTAAACATGTGTATATTTGCTTCTTGATGCTCTCTTTTACTTCAATTCATATTCTTATGTAAGCATCATTGAAATTATCATGCCCATCTTAATGGCTATAAATAAAGAGCTTTTTGGGAGACAACCCAATATATGTTTGCTTTCAGTTTGTTTTTGTTTATTTGAGTCTTGGAAGTTATTGCTCTACAATAACCTCTCCTTATCCTTTTGTTTGGTTTTTGTGTCAAGATCAGCCTCTAATGAGAGAGAAGTAATATTTGGGGAAGTTGCTATCCCAAAACAAAATTTTGTGCTTCACTACAAAAAATCGATAAAAATCCCAGAATGTTGTCCTGATTTGTAATTTTTTGTGTGCATGCCCCAGGTTATTATTTAACTTTTGTTAGCTTTGCACTTTTTGATTTGAGCAACAGAAGATTTTTGAAAAAAAATCTTTACCTACTGGTCTGTTTTGACAGATTTTTGTCACTCTTGCATTTGCCTCTTAAATCGATTTCCTTATTGAATTCCTTTTGGGCTTTCGGAAGGAGTTGCTACAATAGCTTATGTTTTGATGGATTTCAGTTAAAATTGAACTTAAAGGTTTATTATCTTGCATGCACTAATATTGCTAATGAGAATTGTGTGATGTTTTGTGTGAAAGAATTTTCCAAGTTGTAGGAGAAAATGGTGTAATAAGAGGTGAAAGGTCAGAGACTCAAGCAATATGTTTTTGAAGATGAAGATATTGATGTTATTCAAGTGACTCCGGAAAAATTTATCAAAGACCAAATTCAGAAACCTACAGAGTCCGTTTTTGAATAGGTAACAGTTCTGGTAAGAAAATGTCCGCGAAAAATCTGTCAATTTATATTTTTGCAGTTTTTATCTAACATGGAAAGCAATGAGTCGAAAGAGGGACAGAAACGAAGCCCGGGTGGCTCACACCACCCAGTGGCGCAGGCCCACCTAGCCACACCACCAGGGGGTGTGGCCACCCCGGAGCCTGTCTCCGACCCGTTTTCTCCCAGTACCTTCCTTTTGTTGTTAAACTTCGTAATATATAATCCCCCGGATCCCCTAAAGTTTGTATATCGTGTTCTCGTCATGTTTTCGTTTCGATCTGTTTCTGTTAGGAACTATTCTTAAAGTTTAGAGGCACAATGGTCTTCGCCAACAATAAGGGCAAGGAGCTTGCGAAAGATGGTCTCCAAGACCTTGAGCAGAAGGAGGAGATCGAGAGTGCAGTTGAAGAGGAGGCAAAGGAAGACCAGCATCCGCACACCAGCACCACCATTGCAAGTATTGGAGTGGTGGGAAATCCCGCCAAGTTCAAAAGGACAGCACGGATGTCCACTAGAGGGAAGGTTCCGCATCATTTCTTGGCTTCACGAAAAAGAATACTTCAAGGAGGAAGAGTGGGGAAAGAATCGCAAGAGCTCGGATTAACAGCCCGACATGATCATGAACCGCATTGAGCACAATTCGGAGTTGATTCGTACTCTCACCTTCGAGATTGAGGACTTGAGGGAATGGATTGAAAAGCTCATCGAGAGAACACCACCACCGGAGGAGTAATTCGTCATCAGGTTTTGGCATCCCCTTGGTTTGTTCCAAGCTTGGGGGAGTGCCGCGGTATCACATCACTATCTTTTATCTTTTTATCTTTTCAGTAGAGTCATATCATGAATAGAGAAGTTATCATATAGGATGGTTTGCATTATGGAAGTATCTCTCCTCTAGTTAGTTATCTATGTATCCCTTGGTGTGAGTAGCCGTTGTGGAATATTAATGAGAAGTTCTATCATTTACTTTTTACACATCTTATTTTAGTTTGCAATTTCTGTTATATGATTGATATTGTTGTTAGTATTGGTATCACTTTGGGATCATTAAGTGAATTTAGTTGGCTTTGGCAAACCTGGATCTGGTTAGTAGCAACACTATTTTGAGAATTAAAAGAAAAAGAGAAAAGTACTTTTAAGAAGAATAATTTCATCATCTTTCTATCTTGATTGGCTCATAAGCTTAGTATTCTCTAGTTAAGATCTTTTGTGCTTCAAAGGAACATTGCATGTTTGTTTGTTTTTATCACTTGTATGTTTGTTTCCTTCAACTCTTATGCTTGCTACCCAGCCTTGCTAGCCAAAAACCTGTACTGAGAGGGAATGGTTCTCGTGCATCCAATCCTTAAACCAAAACCTATGCCATTTGTGTCCACCATACCTACCTATGGGCATTATTTCTATTCCCAGTAAATTCATGTTTTTATCTACCTTCCGAATTAAACTTGTTATGTGAAAATTAGTGATTAAAGCTCTCATGAACTTGATGGGACACTTTACTTTCTTGCACTTAATAAACTTGAACCATTGTGCCCATCTATGTTGCGTATATGCTTGCGCTTTGTAAGTTGTGAATTAGTAGAACCATGTATCATGGGGAACACTTTCAACATTGCACTTTATTTAGTTGATATCATGTTCTTTTGCTTATGGATCCCAACGGTGTGAAATGAAAGGGGAGCTTGTAAGGCTCATGGAGTTCGTATATGTGTTAGAGAAATGCCTGGGCGGCTAGTCTAAGCCATTCCTAATCATGGTGGAAACATGCAGCATAACCATAGTGAGCAATCTGTGAAGCATCCTAAAAAAGAGAAAAAAAAGGGAAAACCCTATGCAAATAGCATACAAAAAGATCGTTGAGATGCTCATTGTCTACTTGCCTTGTCATTTTGATATGGGAAAGCTTCTGTATCATCGGGCAAGGGGTACCCCGTTGGCGGTCTCTATGATACACATGTACTTACAATGACAAGAACTTACTTGTGACTAAAGTTGAGTAGCATGAGGAACGGTACTCGTAAGCAAGGGGCATGAGATTTTCAGCTTATAACTTGTCAAGCATATCCTCATATTTGTTCACTTTAACCTTAATCACTTAAAGATGCTTATGATAGGGGTAATGAGAGCTGAAAGCTAATAAGTACCATAATTTTTGGAAGCTCTTTATGAAACTTGAAATCCCTACTTCCCTCTGCGAAGGGCCTATCTTTTACTTTTTAGTTGAGTCAGTAAACCTATTCCTTTCTATCTCAAGCAAGTATTTTGAGTTGTTGTGTTTCAATCATTCATATGATGATTTATTCAATCATGTTTCTTATGTTCCTTGTTTTGCACATTACTATTATCTTAGTGAATATTACTTTGAAATTTATCATTGAAAACCCCATTATGTTTCAACTCCTGCAAATTGTTAACCGTTCTTTGACCAAGAATAAAGTTTTCCATTACCAATTATGATTTACTTTGTGTATCTTTATTGTGTTTCCTTTACCTATTACAGGTTAAGTTATATAATAGTGAGTTGTTTTCTATTATGATTTGTGTATTGATGAATGCGATGATTCTTGTCCGTATTGTTTTAACGACACTTCACTCCATAAACCCGAGGTCATGTTTATTGAGCTCAGTTTTCGCTTGGGGAAAAGCGAAGTCTAAGGTTGGGGGGAGTTGATACGTCCATTTTGCATCACTATTCTATATCATAATTTACTGTGATTCATTGATATATTTCATATTAAGAGATGATACTTATGTTATTTCATCTACTTTTGCATGGTTGATGAATTTTGGAGGATGGACCACTGAAGCCAGGATTCTGATGGAAAAGGCACTATTTGGAGGCAAAATTCACGAAGATCAGAAAATCCCAGAAAATATAAGGAAAATCCTATTTTCCAGAAGACGAAGAAAGCCTGAAAGGGGAGCGGAGATGTCAACACCCAGATTTTTAATCCCAAATGCCCGTTATGCCATACCTCGCAATCCCAGGATTACCATTTTTGCGAGACATAACGGATTGGATACCACAGTACATCATCCATTACAAACCATACATAAGGTTTTACACAAATAAGGATCTCATGATCCAGTCTTTAATACAACAAGCAGCGGAATTAAACGATAGCGTAGCGGTGGGGTCCATCTTCAGGGGCATAGGCAATGCTGACGAAGGCCGATAGTCCTAGTTATCATAGCCGTCCTGCTGACCATCATCTTGATAATCTCCTTCATAGTCTGGCCATGATAATAGCCAGGGACAAAATCCATGAGTACTCTTTAAGTACTCGCAAACTACTACTAGCAAGGGTTATAATTCTACGTTAAAGTACTGAAATGAAAGAATAACTATCAAGTTAAGTTTGAAACCTAAGCTGAGTTCTGAAGCAAGAAAATATAAAATAAAAGTCTAGAATCACTTAAGTAGGGAAGCTATATTCATCTACACAACCCTGTTATGGTCAAGTCAAGGTTCATCATTCATTTCAAGTTATTTAGAAAACATCTGACAACGAAACAGTATGGCCATTCCAACTATCCATAACCGCGGACGCGGCTATTCGAATAGTTTGACACTCTGCAGAGGTGGTACACTTTCACCACAAGATTCGATACATCTATCAGGGATAACCCTGAATCATCATACTTAGGATGCAGATAATCAAACATAACCTTCCCTTTACACACCCTAGTACAAGCACCTCTCCTATGAGCATGGCCTCCCAACCATGACCATCAGTCATCTTGGGCACTGCATAGGTGGACATCATTGAGAGGTAGCCTCAGCTCAAACCTCTCCTGTGACGGAACTAATACTAATGCATATATATTTCTAGCTAAGCCTTACCCAATTCAGGTAATGTGGTTGTACGGTAAATTTGGAATGGTATCGCATCCGAATCCAACCATCAGTTTTATAAAAAGGGTTAAGGCTCATGCCTCATCATTTTCATCATCATAAACCAATTGTGTTTCTCAACACATGTCAAAACATCTCAATAGAATGACTCATCATTCCAAGGTTTTCACAACTCATTTTCACCAAGTGTTCCCATCTAAAGTGACTCATGTTTGATCTATTCTACAACACTAGGTTAAGAGTGTTCACTAAGGTGGAAAGGTGGGATCAATCTCATGCCATAGAAATGACATCTAATGGTTTCTAATTAGGTCAAGTTTTATACTCTTTATGCTACCTTCAAAATTAATTAAAGAACTTTGTGTAAACTAAGGGGGTGTGCTCAAAGTATGCTTAAGGCATCTTGACTAAACTATCTAGTTTTATTCTAGCTTGCTACAATAGCTTACTAAAGCATGTTTGCAAGGGTTAGCTTGCCACTAATAGCTTGCCTTGGTTGGTGCAGTGGTTGAAGTTTTCTTCTTCTTCTTCCTGGTAGAACTCCTCCTCCTCGAAGTCTTGGTCGGTACTATCGTCTAGAAATACATAGGGAGGGCACAATCACCAAACAATACTTAACTTAGGCTAAGTAGTATTCTAAACCACACAGTTGATGATCTATTATCATCCAAAACATCACAAGTTTAATTTAATAGTTTCCACCTTTTTTTGTTTTGGAAAAGTAATTTCTACTCATTGAAAAATTTACTACAATTTAATATTCACCACCAAAATATGGGATCATGTGGACACATGTCCTCACCACATATTCTAACATGTGGGAATGAGATTTAAAGGTTGGATTACTATTACTTTGGTTTAAGTTTATTATTTAATGATTTAAAGTGACTAGAAATGCCTATATAGCATTATTTTGGTACTAGTCCAAAGTCACTATCTGTAAACCTTAATATTATTACATATTTGGATAGATATGATGAAATGTGATTTTTGAGAGTTGGAATCAACTCAAAAGCTAACTTGGTTGATTTTACAAAAATGTTTCAAGTTGCAAAAGCTTCTCTCTTCTTATTTTTATTAGGAGAAATCTATAACTCTAAATGAATTAAATCCAACGGGCTTGGATAGAGCATTTCAATACCTTCAGACAAAATTAGTTTCATGCAATTTGGATTTGTCAAACTCACAGAATTGAATTTTGAAACACTGGACAGAAACTATATTCTAGCTAAAAGGAAAAATCCTAATTTGAATCTACGGGCTTGCGCGGGAAAGGAAATGGGCCGGCCCAGTGGCGCTGCAAAGACAGGCTCACGACAGGGGTCCCAGTCAGTGGCACTTAAACGCAGCGATGCACGTTGCCAGGGTCGTGCGATTAGAGGCTAGATCTACGGTGAGGGTCGTAAATCGACGGACGGTCGCCGTGAGCTCAAACCCTAGCGGCTCGGTGGGGATCTGAGGCGTGCAGAGGCTCCAGCAGGGTCGGCGATGCAGGCGAACAAAGTGGAAGACGACGGCGAGGCGAGGCGTGGTCGCGGCGGAGCTTGGGGTGGCCGGAATCAACGACACCCTTCTTCTCCAGAGGCGGCGGCTCCGGCTCCAATTCCGGCGAATTGCTGCTCCACTTGCTCCGGAAAGGGGTGGTTGAGGTTCAGAGAGGTGAGGGGAGTGGAATGGTGTGGAGAAGAATGGCTGGGGAGGGCTCCTTTTATAGGCCCGACAGTGAGACCGAGCGGGATGGACGGTCGATGGTGGCGACATGGCTACGGCGAGCTAGCGGCATGGATGGGGATGACGATCGATGGGCGGTCCCCTAGCGGTGCTCTAGCGCTTCAATGCGGCCGTAGGGGCGGTGGTATGCGGTCGGGGTGATGTGGCGCTCTGAGAGGCAGAGGCGGCGGTGTCCATGGCGAGCGGTGGTTGTGGGGCTTTGGGCGGCGAACGGAGGTGTCTGGGGTGTTCTCTAGGTCGAGGCGGAGCGGTGGGCGCGGGCTGGTGTCGAGCGGCGGCTTGTGCACGCGGGGACAGTGCACGCTCTGCGGGCAGCGTCGGCATGGTCGACAGGCTCGGGGCGCGGCGGTTCCTGGTCGTTCGGGTCGCTGTCCTTGGGCTGGGACTGGTTGGGCGGTGGAGGTGGACCACTGGCTATCTCCAGGACACGGTGGATGGCGCTGGCGGCGGCTGTGGCTTGCTGTCGCCGGTGGGGTGCCCAAGTGGGGGTTTGGCCTTAATGGCCATGACCATTTGGTCGTGTGCACAGGGTGTGGCCGGGCTAGCAAAAGGTAGGGCTGGTACTGAGGGAACAAGGGGACAAGGTTAGGCACAAATGGTGACCAAGATCACTGCTCAAAACAGTGTTTTAAATTTGGCCAGATTTGTGCACACAAGTTGTTTGATGAAATGGCCGAAAGAGAAAAAGTTTTGAATTTTGAGTTCAAAATTTTTGAGTGATCTCCACTAGTGCTAGATAGGCTCTGGTTGCAAGGGTTTTGAAAATGGTGCTCAATTAGATGGTTTTTGAAATAGGGGTGATCTATGCATATGCATTAGATTCAATTTTAAACTGTCATTTAAAATAGTTTCCAGAATGTTTTTAGAAGATCAAAAGGTGGGCCTTGGTACTTCATTATCTGTACTAGCAAGGGGTGTAAAGATGCATAATTGTTTCTGTTAATAATTGAGTACTAGGAATAGCCAAAGTAGGCATGAGAGTTAATTTTGTCAAAATGACCATTCCTTTATTTTAATTCTTTTTGATATGATTCTTTTTAGGAAAAGTTTGGGAATGATGTAGATGATGTTTAAATCACCTAAGAAACATTTTAGAAGCAAAGGATCACCCAATCATGGCAATTACAAACAACTCCTATTTTAAATGCACACATATATGAATGCTTTCCTTTTAAATATGGAAAAGTTTTTGTTAATACTAAATTTGGATGATTTGATCTTTGATACTCTTGGATTGAAGTTTTGGGATGTTATAGGAGATGGGCCCTAGGGGGCCCACACCACCCCTAGCGCGGGCCACCCTAGGCTGCGCCACCAGGTGGTGTGGCCACCCTGGCCCACCTCTGGCTCTGCTCTTTGGCGTATATAATCCTCCCGAAATCCTAAGACTCGGGGAATAGCCATAGAAAGGTTCCGCTGCCTCTGCGGGGCAGAAACTACAGAGAGAGAAAGAGCTCTCCGGCAGGCAGAAATCTGCCGTGGAAATTCCTTCCTGGAGAGGGGAGATCGTCGCCATCAACACCTTCATCGAGCTGGACTTCATCAAGATCATCATCATCACCACCATCATCTCCACTAGCACCATCATCACCACTCCATACCGCTATAACAATTGGGTTGAATCTTGCATAGTTCTTAGGGGAAACTTTCCCGGTGTTGATTACTTGTTGTAGTTGATGCTATTGAGTGGAACCATTGAATTATTGTTCATGTTCAGATTGTTACTTGTCATTATTTCATCTCTGATCTTGATCCATATGATGTCTTGTGAGTAGTTCGTTTAGTTCTTGAGGACATGGGAGAAGTCATGTTGTTAGTAGTAGAATTGTGTTGAGAAAGATTCAATGGTTTGGTATTTAAGTTGTGGTGTTATTCTTCTAGTGGTGTCATGTAAACGTCGACTACATGATACTTCACCTTTAAGGGCCTAGGGGAATGCATTGTGTATTTGTCTACTAATCGCGGGGTTGCCGGAGTGACAAAAACCTGAACCCCCGTTAGGAAACCTTTGCACAAGGGAGTGTAGGATCTCAAAGTTTAAAGATGTGGTTAGGTTTTATCTTAATTACTTTCTTGTAGTTTTGGATGCTTGCAAGGGGTATAATCACAAGTATGTATTAGTCCTAGGAAGGGCAGTACATTAGCATAGGTTCACCCACACAACACTTATCAAACTAAAGAAGATTAATCAACTATATGAAGCGAAAGCACTTGACGATAATCCCATGTGTCCTCGAGAACGTTTGGTCATCTTAAGTAATACAACCGGCTTGTCCTTTTCTAAAGAAAGGATTGGGCGACTTGCTGCATTTATTATTATTGTCTTTTATTTACTCGTACTTTATTTATCTGCATTATGAAAAACCCCTAAAATCCGTTTGCTAAGTATTTACAGAGAATTCCTGTTACAAGCCACTCGTCAAGACCTTCTTCTCCTCGTTGAGTTCGACACTCTTACTTATTGAAAATACTGCGATACACCCCATATACTTGTTGGTTATCACACTACAACCATAGTTTTCAGACAAAGTGTGGACCACGATTCACTTGTGATCAATTACCTAGTTTTATGAGTTCTTAGAAGCTTCCTAGCTAACTTCATCCACTTAGATGAATTTAAGTTGATTTGCCAATATGAGGTGAAATTTGAACCACGAGTAAGTGGTAGCAAGATTGCTCTTAAATTTATAGAAGTATCTTTTGAAGGTACCCACCAGAATGTCATTATATCAAAGACCAACGATTTTTTTGAAAGATTCAGCTTCTTGCGCTAAGAATTTTTCATATCGTAGACAAATTTGACCTTGATTTGAAAATAATAAATAAATTGCACGGTGTCATCCTCTGACTTGTACTACTTGCCATGAAATATGATAATCACGAGCTTTCATAACTTTTGAAAAAAAAACTATTTCTGAATATGGCGTGCCATGTAAGAACATTCTTAGGCTTTAGGCCAAATGGAAAGGGTAAATGGCCATACTTTATGGTAATGTTCTCATATTTGGTACTAGATGGGTGCATGTTTGCATGGAACAATAATGCTGCCAATAATGGGAGTTTCCAACTTCTAGGAACAAAAGAAACTTTTTGAATTTTTCGAAGTGAAAAGAATGGTTTCCTTTAAATTAAAGCAACCACGAAGAATATGGCTCAGAATACCACAAGCCTAGTTCCTAGTCAAACTTTGCACCATGTTTCACGTATGATTACCAGGTTTTATGAGTTCTTATAGCTAACTTCTCCCATTTAAATGAATTTAAGTTGGTTTGTCAATGTTGGCTAAAATTTGAATTTAAGGGTAAGTGGTAGATTGCTCTCAAAGTTCTACAAATATCTTTTGAAGGTAACCCAACAGGCAGTCAATATATCGAAAATCATCGAGTTTTGTTGTTGTTGAAAGATTCAACTTCTTGCTAATAATCTACATGTAGAAAAAATTGACCTTGTTTTGAAAAGAATCAAAAAATACTAATAATAGCACGGCGTCCTCTTACATGTAATGCTACCCATGAAGAAATAAACATGTGTTTTCATTTTTTTTGAAAAAACATGAGTATGAATATTCTTGGTTTTCAAGCCAAACGACCAAGGTCATGGTCATATCAACATCATACTTTATGTTGATGTTCCCTATCCAAGAATTTGTATACCGACAAATTTGGCCATGTTTTGAAAACAAATAATAATGAAGAAAAAAGAGAATTGCGTGTGGCATCCTTTTGCGTGCATTACTTGCCATGAAAAATGATAAACATGATTGCTAGCAACTTTTGAACATTCTTGGGTTTCAAGCCGGACGACCAAGGTCATGGCCATATTTCACAAATTTCGCCATTCTTTTCACTTCGAAAATTCAAAAAAAATGTTCCTACAAGTTGGAAACTCCCATTATTGATAGCATTATCTCTCACCATGCCAAGATGCGCCCATCTAGTACCAAATATGGGAACATTACTATAAAGTATGGCCATTTACCCTTGTTGTTCGGCCTAAAGCCTAAGAATATTCTTACATGGCACACCATATTTGGAAATAGTTTGTTTTTTCAAAAGTTGTGAAACCTCGTGATTATCATTTTTCACGGCAGGTAGTACAAGTCATAGGATGACACCGTGTGATATTTTTATTATTTTCAAATCAAGGTCAAATTTGTCTACAATAGGAAAATTCTTAGTGCAAGAAGCTGAATCTTTCAAAAAAATCGTAGGTCTTTGATATACTGACAGTCTGGTGAGTACATTCAATAGATACTTGTATAAATTTAAGATCAATCTTTCTACCACTTACTCATGGTTCAAATTTTACCTAATATTGACAAATCGACTTAAATTCGTCTAAGTGGGCGAAGTTAGCTAGGAAGCTTCTAAGAACTCATAAAACTAGGTAATTAATCGCAATTGAATCATGGTTCACACTTTGTCTAAAAACTGGGGTTGCTATGGTACTCCGAGCCATTTTTCTTCATGCTTGCTTTATAGGAAAACATTTCTGTCACTTCGAAAATTGAAAAACTATTTTTTGTTCCTATAAGATAGAAACTCTAGCCGACGCCATTTTCACAATTCCAAGATGCACCCACATCTACCAAATATGGGAGAATTACCATAAAGTATGGTGTAGATTGGGCTATTACCTTTGTCGTTCGACTTGAAATCCAACAATGTTCATACACGGTAGGCCATATCATGGAGAAGTTTTTTTGTAAGTTAAGATGACTCACGGTTATCAACTAGTTTTCATTGCAAGTAGTACAAGTAAGAGGACGCCATGCAGAAGGCTTCATTTTTTAGGGTTTTCGTTAATTTTGTTTAACGTGAGGATCAAATTTTCAACATGCATATTAATAGCAAGAACTTGAATCCTACACAACTCTCGTTGGTTATTGATGTGTATTGACAGCCTCGGTACCATAAAGGCTCATCATTTTGAAGAGCTATCTATCATGCTTACTTGTAGTTCAAGTTTGGCCTAATTTCGATGGCTTGGTTGGCTAAGAAGATTGAAAACTCGTAATTAAACTTGGTATCATTAAGTGAAACATGGTCCACAATATGTCCGAAAACTGGGCTTTGTAGCATTCCAGGCCATAATATTCATGCACGCTTTAAATAAAAAACATTCATGTCACGGAGTTCGGCTAAGAAGCTTGAGAACTCGTAGAACTTGGGAATCGTAAGTATAACATGGTCCACTCTGTTTGAAATGCTAGGGTTGTGATATTTCGAGTCATAGTCTTCGTACATTCTTTATACAAAAACTCTCATGTCACCCAGAAAATTATCATAAACTTTTTCTTGATAGTTGGAAACTCCCCCCCTAGCAAAACAGATTAGTACAACAAGATGCACCCATCTACTAGAAGCGGGAAATGTATCATAAATAAACATATGATTTTGATAAGGGCACGACCTTCGTCATTTGGGTTGAAACCAATAAATAATTAATAATGTTCATGCATGGTAGTAGCCAATATTGGGAAGCGTCCAATAAGGATTTTATTCAAAAGTTGTCAAAACACATGTTTCTTGATACACGTAACCAATGTTGAGGATATCATTTATCGTTAACTTCTCGGTCGGTCTGAAATTAGCAATGTTTGGTGATCGGCTGATAAATCAATTTATCGGTCGATAAGTTCATTAATCGGATTATCGGTCACCCAATGATAAGCAATAAATTGGCTGATAAATCGGCATATCGGGAGATTTATTGAATAGTGCATGTAACAAGATTCCACACAATAAATTATTATACTTTTTATTCTTTATTTGAATGTTTCCAAAATAGTGCCAATTTATTCAGGATACAAATGCATAGCAAGAACTTGAATTTTTCAGAACTTTCAGTGATTTTTTATGTAATGAATTCCTGGTTAGTTTCAAAAGATTTTTGGAAAATTTTAAGAGCAATCTATCGCACTTGTTAAAATTTGACACATCGGTGGGAATATAGTTTATATCAAAGACCTCAAAAAAGAGAAAAATTACATAGAGGTCCATACATTTAGCACAAAGGCCGTAAAATTAAGAAAGGTTCTGGCTCTTTCTCTAGCGAGCAGCTGAGTCATACTCTTAGTACTACTGTACTTGCTTCACAAAGAAAAGAAAAAAAGATCCTCACTTTTGAACCAGCGTGCTGCAAGTGTGCTTGGTGCTTCCTCTTCGCAGAGTGTGAAATGGAATGAGAATGGAGTAGTATGGAGTACTAGGAAAGGTGGCGCTTCTAGTTAAGGTCAATTATCTTGACCCAAGTGGTGACAATTTTGGTTTTGAAAGTGGAAGACCCACTCCAAAATAGTTGGCTTTTAAAGTGATGATCCCATCTTCATCAGGTTTGGCCTTATTCTTTCTAGGAAAGTGCACTACAAATGGTTCTCTAGATGGTAACCCTACTCTAACATTTCCTTCATAAAATTAATTAAAGCTTCTGTAGTTCTTAATAATGGCCTTCCTAGAATTATTGGTGCTATATGATCTTCAGGCATGTCCACTATAACAAGATCAATTAGGGCAGGACATCCTTTGATTTCGACAATAATATTTTCTTCTACTCCTAAAGCTTTTTTATAAGTTGAATCTACCAAAAGGGGTCTTAGTTCAGTAGTTTCAAATGGCCTAAGGTTAAGTCTTTCAGATAGACTTTTAAAATTTATTGATACACTAGCACCAAGATCACAAAGTGTAGCAATCTCATTAACTCCTATATGAATTTTAATAGTGGGCCCAAATATATCATCTGGTTTAGCTGGAAGTTTCTTAGCTAATTTCTTATATTGCATTTCTAGCTCACGTACCTTGGTTGCTACTTCTTGAATGAAATGTTGCTACATGGCATCATTTCTTCCTTCAATACCGGGTTTCTTCATGGTGATCATCTTCACAAGATCTTCCATGATATTAGTCCAAAGATGGTGAATTTCTATAGTCTAGCTATTCAGGCTTCTCATCTTTATTTCCAATCCTCATCATCTTGAGGTCTTCTACTAGATTTGGCTCGAGCTTTCCTACAAATCTTGCTAGTATGTGAGTTTGATTCTTAGCTATTTTGCCCAATTGTGCTTCCACGGTCTTTGTCCTTTCCTGTAAATCTTGAACATCATTTTTAATAGCAACTGTTTGGTTAGACAATTTACAAATAATAGAATCATGGTTCTCCGTAATCTTAATAAGAATATTATTCTATTTGAGTTTGTGCTTGCATAAAATCTTTGAAAGAATTTTCAAGTGGGAGATTAACATTAGTTGCTCCATTACTATTAGTATAGTTGTTGTTGTTTGGAGCACCTGCAGGATTACTGTATTGCTTTTGAAAGTTCGAGCCAAAGTTTTGACTCTTCCATGCAGGGTTATAAGGATTACGAGCTATAAAATCTACTTCCTCAATGTTTGAGTTGGTGATGGCATTTACCTGGGTTTCCTTACCCTTAAGAATTTTTAGAAGCTCATCTACCTTTGAAGTAAGCTCTTCATTAGTATCCTCGATAATTACATTCACCTTTCTTGAGGATGATCTCTCTACATGCCATTGGGCATGGTTGCTTTGCATGTCATCTAGAAGCTTCTTGGCAACATTTACTTGATTTCCCATGAATGTTCCTCCGGTTGCAGTGCCAAGCATAGATTTAGCAATTGGGTTAAGGGCATTATAAAATAAATGGAGAATTAACCACTCTTCCATCCCCTGGTTGGGATAGCTCATTACGGCTTCCTTCATCATTTCACATGCAAGCTCTAGTGTCTCACGATCTTCTTGTCTAAAACCTATAATATTATATTGAAGTTGCATAGTCTTAGCTAGAGGAAAAAACATAGTCATGAATATATTAGTACATCCGTCCCATGAAGTGATAGTGCCTTTAGGCAAATCTAGCAACTAATCTTTTAC
Organism: Avena insularis; assembly: GCA_023614405.1. NCBI lineage: Eukaryota > Viridiplantae > Streptophyta > Magnoliopsida > Poales > Poaceae > Avena > Avena insularis. The sequence continues at coordinate 97,596,915 of CM042690.1, read as the reverse complement.
TTTTCCTCTAAGTGAAAAAGGAAATAAGCGTGATTTAACAACATCAGGGTCAACATCTTTTATGTGCATTATATCCCATATTTCAGTAAATGTATTTAGGTGCAAACCTGAGTCTTCGGCAGCTGAGCCTCCAAATTTGTTATGTTGAACCAAACTCAAAGGGTTAGGCTTAATCTCGTAATTCCCCTCTATAATAGCGAGCTAAGTAATAGGTGCAAAAATCAAATCATCATTGGGAGTAGCATACTCCCCAAGATTATTTTGTGCCATAATAATTATCTTTTTGGTATTTTTAGATTGAGAGAAACAATGAAACAAGTAAATAATTCTTTTTGGGTTTTCAAATATATAACAAAAAGTACTAATAACAATAACTAAAACTAAAAATAGAATAAACAAGGTCTCTAATAACCTCACGAGGATAGCAAAATTACTTCCTGGAATGGCGCTAGAAAAAGGGTTGATACCTTTGATCCGGATTACAGATGTAGTATAGTCCCTAGAATAGACCTAAGTTTATCGAACCTTTAGAAGAACTTGCAAAATGGAATTGAGGAACGTCTGCAAGACTTGCTAATTAATTTTTCTTTGTTTACCGGACCTTTCCAATTTACTTTGTATCTTCGGTTGTTTTCAATGATGGATATAGGTCGGGTTGAAGATTCACCTGCAGTTATGCATACAAAATGGGATAAAGATAAAGTTAAGCACATTCATGTGGAAAATGATCCAATAGTTATAGGAGTTGTGGGCATCACATCCTCAGCTACTAGATCCCGTGAAACCACAGGTGACAATAGTCTCTTGATCCAATCATTATACCACGGAACCACGTGTTACAATGATTATTAAGTAAAACAAACCAAATCCTTAAAATTAGTGATGTTTTTTGATCCCAAGCAGATCACTAAGCAAATAATGTACTCCTTCTTTTTGTCACTAGGGTTTCACGTGTCAGATGTTGTTCTCCACTCATCTCACCTCACACCTTGATCATTCCACGGGGTCTTGGGTACCTACAAGTCCTCGGATCAAGGTAGATATAAATATACAAGATAACAAAGCTCCTAGCCAATCACTACACAATATTCCCATTTAATTAGATGCACATAAATGCTGCGAGGCTTCAACCTAACACGCAACCTATGAGTACTACTCACTCATAATAATAAGATCAAGAATATAAATCATTGTTGAAATACTTGGATTGAAATCAAATATTCTTACAATGATCACTAATTCACAAGGAGATGTCTATTACATGATGATGGCTATTTCTATGGAGGAGGTAGCAGATAGTGGTGATGAACTATGGTGGTGTGGATCTCCTTCGGTGGATGATGGATGAGATCTGAAATGGCGATTTGTTTTGTGGTGCCTGGAGGGTGCATCTTTCTTCTAATGATGTCGCCTCCTTCACATAAGTAGTTCTATTTGACCTAAGAGAGGATTTGGTAGGTGGTACGGGTGAGCCGTTGATGTCTACGCACTTCTATTCTTGTAGACAATTGTTGGGCCTCCAAGTGCAGAGGTTTGTAGAATAGCAGCAAGTTTTCCCTTAAGTGGATCACCCAAGTTTCATCGAACTCAGGGAGGAAGTGGTCAAAGGTATCCCCTCTCAAGCAACCCTGCAATCAAGATACAAGAAGTCTCTTGTGTCCCCAACACACCCAATACACTTGTTAGGTGTATAGGTGCACTAGTTTGGCGAAGAGATAGTGAAATACAAGTGGTATGGATAATTATAAGTGGTAATGGTGATAGAAAATAACATGATGGCGTGGAAAAGACTAGAGTAAAACTGAAATAAAGATGGAAGCAAGCAAACATGTAATAGATCTAATTGCAAACGGTGTATCAATGCTTAGAAGCAAGGCCTAGGGATCATACTTTCACTAGTGAACACTCTCATATAAGTATATTCTTCTTTATGATACTACGCTGAACTACTCTCCTGTTGAACACTCTAATCGATGGTAGGGCTATAACAGCACACCTCAAAGTTCATATTTCCCATCTAGAAAACCCCACACTGTCACCTTGAGTACTAGATGGTTCCAACAAACACCACAATTTCATAAAGACATCCAACTCCAAATATAACTCATAACAGTATTTGTAATCTCTAGCCTAAGTGCCACCATGGTGTGCACGCTATCACTTTCACACACACGGGGAGAGCAGAGATCTATTAAAGTACTTGAGTAGCAAGGTAGATCTACTAGATTACAAAGCTCATGATCTCAATAAGATCATGCATAGAGAGAGAGATGAACACATAGCTACCAGTAGAACCCTTAGCCTCGAGAGAGAACTACTCCCTCCTCATTATGGGAATCAGCAATGGTGATGGAGATGGCGGTGGAGATCGATGGAGATGGCTCCGGGGGCACTTCCCTGTCCCGGCAGGGTGCCGGAACAGAGACTTTCTGTCCCCTGAATCTCCGCTTCGGTGGCGGCGGCGATGCAGAACTTTTCGTGGATTCCTGATTGACGATCTAGGGTTTTGGTATCGGGAGGCTCTTATAGGCGAAGGAGGCAAGGTCGGTGGCCAGCCAGGGGGGCCACACCATGCCCTAGCGCGGCCTAGGCTGGCTCGCGCCAAGGGGGGTGTGGCCACCCTATGGCCCCTCTCCGACTCTCCTTCTAGCTCCGTGAGTCTTCTGGGGAAAATAGTAACTTTGGCTTTTGTCCTGTCCAATTCCAAGAATATTCATTTTCTGACTTCCTGGAACCAAAAACAGCAGAAAACAGGCAACTGGCACCGTGGCATCTTGTTAATAGGTTAGTCTAAGAAATCATATGAAAAATACTCCAAAGTGTGGACAAAACACAAGAAATTAGATAAAACCAAGCATGGAACATCAAAAATTATAGATACATTTGCAATGTATCAACATCCCCAAGCTTAACTCCTGCTCGTCCTCGAGTAGGTAAGTGATAAAAAGAAAGAATAATTTTTGAGGTGACATGCACCATCATAAACTTGATCAAAGTATTTGTAAAACATTCAAAGCTGGGATCATAGTACTTCAATCATAACATGAAAGACAAAGTTCTAGCAATAAGACAAAGAAACTATGTTGCAACATGAAAAGGCACAAACAATAGATTCATGAATAACAATGCTTTGCAAGACGTTTGTTTGTTTCACATAAATAAAACATAGCATAATAGCATTCAGCTTGTCCCTCAATAGAGTAGCAAATATAAATGCATAGGACACCTTCAAAGTTCATAAGAGTGACTAGATACAAATAGTTTAAAACAAGCAATATCAAGGTATGCATCAATCAACAAGTCTTGGGACAATGCACATAGAACTAAGAATGGCCACTATTCTCTCAAAGTAAGTGCATAAAGATAGAAGGTGGAGACTCAATATAATGGTGGAAGAAAGGCCTTCATAGAAGGAAGCAGAGATTCAAGTTTCATAAAGAGCTTCCAAAAATTATGGTACTTATAGATTTCAGCTTTCATTGCCCCTATCATAAGCATCTTGAAGTGATTAATGTTAAAGTGAACAAACTATGGTGTACATGCTTGACGAAGTATAAGTTAGAAATCTCATGTCCCTTGTATACGAGGGTCGCTCCTCATGCTACTCAAGTTTAGTCACCGGTAAGTTCTTGTCATTGTAAGTATATGTGTATCATAGAGAACCGCCAACGGGGTACCCCTTGCCCGATGATACGAAAGAATCCCCATATCAAAATGACAAGGCAAGCAGACAACGAGCATCTCAGCATTCTTCTTATTTACCATGGGAATATGGTGCTTTTTTCTCTCTTTCCTCTTTTCATAATCTCTTTTTTTCTCTTTTCTCTTTTTTTTCAATATAGGACTCTTTTTTTATAAGAAGAATGCTTCATAGACAGCTCATTATGGTTACGCTGCAGGTTTCCACCATGTCAGCATGGATTAGACCAGCGGCCCAGGCGTTTCTCTAACACATATACATAACTCCATGGACTTACAAGCTCCCCTTTCATTTCACACCGACGACATCCATATACAAAAGAGCATGATATCAACCAAGTACAAGTACCAAGTGCAATGTTGAAAGCGTTCCCCATGAAAGCATGGTTCTGCTAATTCCCAACAAATAAGTGTAAGCATATACAACATAGACGACACAATGGTTCAAGTTTATTAAGGGGAAGAAAAGTAAAGTGTGTCATCAAGTTCGTGAGATCTTTAATCACTAGTTTTCTCATAACAAGTTTAATTTGGAAGGTAAACAAAAACATGAATATACTTGGAATATCTTAAGCTAGTAGGTAGGTATGGTGGAATCTTTGGAATAACTTGGTTTAGGGAGTTGGATACATGAGTGGAACTCATACTTGGTTGCGGAGGCTAGCAAAAGACTGGGAGCGACAAACTAAGAGAGCAATAATGGCCATAATCATGCAGAGCGACAAAACATCATTGATCAAAGCATAAAGTGATACTACAAGTTGAAAACTAAAGGATCATAAAGGCTATGGTGACTTGGGATAGTCATAACATGGTGCGAGCATGTACCAAGTCAACCCAAATAAAGCATCAAAGGATAATACCACAATACTATGCTTTAATATGCTAAAACAATGCATGATTCATCCAAGGCACATTAAGCAATCTCAATTGTTTATAACAAGTCATGCTACAGAAAGAATACTAAGCATAAAGCCAAAACAATATCAAGCATGGCATGACAAAGCATAGGCCACAGTCAAAAATGAGCTCTTTTACCACATAAGTATGAACTTTCCTACTCTTTTCCAAACCAAACCAAAATATTTGCAAACCAATGTATGAAAGAGGGGGTCCAACCAATTTATTCAGCAAACTAAGAAAACTAAAGAAAACAAAAAAACTAAAATGAAAAAGAAGACGCTCCAAGAACAACACAACTGTGCATGAAATAATAAAAGTGAAGCGTTTGGAAGAAACCTGGGATTTTTATTGATGAAGAAGGGGATGCCTTGGGCATCCCCAAGTTTTGACGCTTGTAATTCTTGGATATTTCTTAGGGTGACACGCGTGGCATCCCAAAGCTTGAGCTTTAGTCCATTCTTCATCTCATTACTCATTCCTTGCATACATCTGAAATTTTTCCTTCATACAAAACTTCACACAATCTTTATTATCAACATTAGTGCACTCAAGATAATAGGTCTTTAGGTTCAGTTTCAACACCAATAAAAATTCCATTAAAACACAAGCTACTGTAGCACTTCCCTCAAAAAGCTCAATTCCCCAAAAGAACTCAAAAAGGAACCGGCAAGAAGCAAATACAGAAAATGGCAGAAATCTGTCAAAACAGACCAGCAGGTAAAGACGAATTTTTTCGAAGACCTTATGTTGCTCAAATCAAAAAGTGTTGAACTAACGAAAGTTATATAACAACCTGGGGCAGAAGCACAAAAATTCATGCCTCAAAAAGACGTTCAGAGATTTTACACGAATATTTACGGTGAAGCACAGAAATCTGTTTTGGGACAGCAACTTTCCCAATCATTACTTCTCTCTCATTAGAGGTTACTCTTGGCACAAAAAGCAAATAAAAAGGATAAGGAGCGGTTATTACTGAAGTAATAACTTCCAAGACTCATATAAAACTTTTGGGTTATCTCCCAATAAGTACTTTTCTTTAATGTCTTTAAGTTAGGCTTGATAGTTTGAGAAGATGCTCACATAGGAAATATGAATTGAAGTAAAAGAGAGCATCAAGAAGCAAATTCAAAATACATTTAAGTCTAACCCACTTCCTATGCATAGGAATCTTGGAAAGAAACAAGTCATGAAAACACAAAGCAACAAGCATAGGAAAGCAAAACAAGTGCAACTTCAAGACTTTCAACATAAAGAGGGGAAACTTAATATTATTGAGATGCATAAAACCATGTTTTCCTCTCTCATAATAACTTTCAGTAGCAACATGAATAAAATTAACAATATAACTATCACAAGGAACATTCTTATCATGAGCCACATGCATAAAAGAATTAATACTCTCCCTATAAGCATAGTCATTCTTATTAATCATAGTGGGAGCAAATTCAACAAAATAGCTATCATTATTATTCTCATCACCATAATCATCAAATATAGGAGGAATATTGTAATCATTAATTTTCTCCTCAATAGTAGTTGGACTGAAAATATCATAATCATCATTGTAATCATCATATATTGGAGGTTTTGTATCATCATAAGCAATAGAATAGCTATCTTCCAAAGCTGGGGAACTAAAAAGATCATTTTCATAAAAAACTAGCTTCCCCAAGCTTAGACTTTTCCATAGCATTAGCAATAATGGGGTCCAAAGAATTCATACTAATAACATTGCTATTAGCATGCAAATAAAGTTCCATAGGTTTTTTAATTTTCTCTTCAAACACTTCATGTCTTAACTCAAGATAAATACTATAAAGCTCTCTAATTTTTTTGTTGTTTTCCATTAAGCCTAACTAGTGAAAACAAGAAACAAAAACACAAAATTGCAGAATCTAAAGTAAATAACTTCGAGCACTCATACCGGAGGATGTGAGTACCTTTTACCTTACCTCCCTGGCAACAGCGCTAGAAAATAGCTTGATGTCTACGCACTTCTATTCCTGTAGACAGTTGTTGGGCCTCCAAGTGCAGAGGTTTGTAGAATAGCAGCAAGTTTTCCCTTAAGTGGATCACCCAAGGTTTATCACACTTAGGGAGGAAGTGGTCAAAGGTATCCCCTCTCAAGCAACCCTGCAATCAAGATACAAGAAGTCTCTTGTGTCCCCAACACACCCAATACACTTGTCAGGTGTATAGGTGCACTAGTTCAGCGAAGAGATAGTGAAATACAAGTGGTATGGATAATTATAAGTGGTAATGGTGATATAAAAAACTTGATGGCATGGAAAAGTCTAGAGTAAAATTGAAATAAAGATGGAAGCAAGCAAACATATAACATATCTAATTGCAAACGGTGTATCAATGCTTAGAAGCAAGGCCTAGGGATCATACTTTCACTAGTGAACACTCTCATATAATTATATTCTTCTTTATGATACTACGCTGAACTACTCTCCGGTTGAACACTCTAATCGATGGTAGGGCTATAACAGCACACCTCAAAGTTCATCTTTCCCATCTAGAAAACCCCACACTGTCACCTTGAGTACTAGATGGTTCCAACAAACACCACAATTTCATAAAGACATCCAACTCCAAATATAACTCATAACAAGTATTTGTAATCTCTAGCGTAAGTGCCACCATGGTGTGCATGCTGTCACTTTCACACACATGGGGAGAGCAGAGATCTATTAAAGCACTTGAGTAGTAAGGTAGATCTACTAGATTACAAAGCTCATGATCTCAATAAGATCATGCATAGAGAGAGAGATGAACACATAGCTACCGGTAGAACCCTTAGCCTCGAGAGAGAACTACTCCCTCCTCATCATGGGAATCGGAAATGGTGATGGAGATGGTAGTGGAGATCGATGGAGATGGCTCCGGGGGCACTTCCCCGTCATGGTAGGGTGCCGGAACAGAGACTTTCTGTCCCCCGAATCTCCCGTTCGGTGGCGGCGGCGATGCGGAACTTTTCGTGGATTTCTGATTGACGATCTAGGGTTTTGGTATCGGGAGGCTCTTATAGGCGAAGGAGGCAAGGTCGGTGGCCTGGCCAGGGGGCCCACACCATGCCCTGGTGCAGCCTAGGCTGGCCCGCGCCAAGGGGGGTGTGGCCACCCTATGGCCCCTCTCCGACTCTCCTTCTGGCTCCGTGAGTCTTCCGGGAAAATAGTAACTTTGGCTTTTGTCCTGTCCAATTCCAAGAATATTCATTTTCTAACTTCCTGGAACCAAAAACAGCAGAAAACAGGCAACTGGCACTGTGGCATATTGTTAATAGGTTAGTCCAAGAAATCATATGAAAAGTACTCCAAAGTGTGGACAAAACACAAGAAAGTAGATAAAACCAAGCATGGAACATCAAAAATTATAGATACATTTGTAATGCATCAGCCGTATGGGTAGGCCTCGCCCATATTAATGCTCATTACGGCTCTTGGAAGCGCCTTTTCTCCCCTAGTTGAGTTGGCTGTGTGGGAAATGACATATTCTTCATTAATTCCTCCTGATTTCGCCATAAAAGTGTTATTTCCTTCACATCACAAATTAAGAGAAGGATTCGCACATATTTTTAGTAGCAAGGATAGTGAGTTATTTGGTCAATTTCTTGACTTGAAATAAGATTTAAACGCGAATAAAGATGGCTATTTTTATAGCCATCAGGCGTCATCATGAAAGTTGCTTGTGTTGACCAAGCGGAGGCGGTGAAACATCGTCTAGGCACGTGGTACCGACAGGACATGCATGTATCGATGCTCATTAAAGTGTCTGACTGGCCCATTCATTGCCTCTTTGATTTGGGATTATTGGCCACTCGTAATTCTTCATTGATTGCACCAGATTTCACCATAAAAGTGCCAAATTCTACAAGGATACACTACAAAAAAAAGTTTCCTTTTACCACGAACGGTTTTTGTGGTTGAAGTCCCATTTTTCGTGGTTCAAAAGTCTTCTACGATGGATGGATATAGTGGTAAGATCCCCAACACTAAAGATTCAACCATGGATTTTACGCGATCGTGGCAGATCGCACCCTTCAACCACTGAAATTTGTTTTGTGGTAGATGTGTTTCGCCAGCCCCGTTGACTGATGACGTCATGCAAACTACCACATGGAAAACACCATTAACGGTCACAAAATCGTGGTAGAATCTAGGCCTAGATGAGCCCTGCTGAATATTAAGTGGGATAGCCCACGAGAGAAGCCTAATAAGAACATGTCCCATTACTATTTTGGCATGCTGGAGGCCTAGTCTGCTTAGTGGGGGCATCACTTCGCATCCAAAATGCAGCATGTTAACTTTCTGGTTCATTACTATTTCGTCCTTCGTAACGCCCAATTTGAACGGTACTGTGCAACACATTAACGGCCTGCACCCTGTTGGTCCAGTATTTTTTAGGCCCGAAAAAGTCCCATCACCGTTCATAAAGCCCGCCACATTCCTCCAATTAATAGCCCCTTTGTGTGAAGTTCCATTACTTTTATGGCCTTCTAGCAATATGGCCTTTCACTATTCAGGCCAGTTAAGGATTTGGTCTATTACTGTTTTAGTCTATTATGATTCTAGCCTTTACTACTCGGGGCCATTCAGGTTTCTAGCCTTTTACTGTTTCGTCTTGCGTAATTCTGACATGTTACTATTCAGGCCTTTTTGAATTGTGACCCATTACTGTTCCAGCCTTTCTTTTTTTGTTTATTAATGTTACAACCTTTTTCTATTCGGACCTGCTACCGTTTCCGTCTTTTTAAGACGCATGCTAACCGCAACGATAGAAAGGTACATTATTTTACTATTCATTGTCAGCCCAACATAGGACGGGCGGATAACAAAGCCCAATATTGTTCCTTTTTTGACCTGGCTGGCCCAGTTATGGTACCACCAAGTTGGGATTGTGTCAACTAAATTACTACATGGCCTATGCAACTTACCTATATAATACATCAGTTGCAAACTTCTTAAAATTATTACATATTATCAACAAAGGGTAAGAAAATCTAGCATCTTAGTTGCGAATCGAGATTGAGCCCACGGATAACAGAGTCCTAAATTTACTTTCTCAATCTATCAACTGCATATTCCTCTGAAAGTGACAGCTACATTGCAAAACATTCTTGAGACATGATCTTGCAGCCGCCTCTTTAGTGATAACAATAATTAAAGTCTGAAACTAAGTAATAACTAGTTAATACAACAACCAAGGCAACTGAACAACCATGTTCATTGTCAAATAATTTGAAACTACTCATTTGACTTATGTGACATGAGATATGAACTAGAGTTTACTATAGGTCCATGGTTCAATTATTGACCAACACGTCAATCAAACAGGACAAGTAAGCATTATACAATTTGCCTAAATGAAATGAGCAATCAAACAATGTGTTTCTTAGAATTTTAGCATATAAACTAGCTAGGACATTTCAGCAAATATATATGGAAGAAGTTTTATATCATGGAATGCAAGAAACGTTGGGTGATTCGGAATTTTTGGTGAACTACAAAGTGGCATGTAGTTACTATCGTACCTAATAATGAACCACATAGAAATCATAATGGCATCATACATGAACTTGTAGAACAGGGAATGCAAACCACAAATGAACTACACAATGTAGGATAGTTATGTCATAGCTTGGGACGAACCGACACCAGATACAAAATATAATGACATCACTTGTGAACCTATAGAATAGGCTACACAAACCAACAAGTTCAGTGTTACATTTTGAGATCTATGCAAAAGATAAAAGAAAATAGTTAGTGTTTCATCTTTTGAAGAACCATATGCCAACAAAAAATTATAATGGAATTAGTATGAAGAGTTTAAACAAGTACTACAGGATAGCTGAACGATGCCAGGGAGGAAAAGAAAGTAGGAACTTACCTCAGGATGAACCAAATAGAAGTTAGTAACTGTAGAGCAGGGAATCCACACTAATATTTTTCAGTGACATTAGATTTTGCAATAAGCACACAATAGCAGGCAATTAATGTTGTATGGAGTAGCTAAGAAAATGTGCATGACAAAATAAAAGCGAGCATCCTTGGACATGTCATGTATGCGAATCACCCTCCAGATGCCGCCAAATGGAACACTTCAAACTACAGACTCATGGATTAGGCAGGTTAGTTGAAAGGGAAATGGACGTCGCCTAGAGGGGGTGAATAGGCATTTTAAAATTATTATGGTTTAGGCTCTAATAAATACGGAATAAAACTAATGTTTAATTTATAAAGACAAAACCTATATCCACTAGGTTCAACTAAGTGCACCAACAACTATGCTAAGCAAGACAAGCAACAAGGTGATAGCAAGATAAAATACTTTAAGCACGATGGCTATCATAATGTAAATTACATAAGTAAAGGGCTCGGTTAAGAGATAACCGATGGACGTGGAGACGATTATTTTTATCCCAAAGTTCACTTCCAAAGAAGCTACATCTCCATTAGAGAGGTGCGATGATGCAATGTACTTCGAACGCCACAAATGGCTCACCTTGAGGTGTGGTGGCTCGATGCTCACCCAATTCCACACAAGGCCTCACCCCAAGATGCGAAGGCACGCAAACCATCGACACCACAAAAGGCTCACCCTATTCTCAAATGAGCTCTCCACAAAGGCCTACTCACGATCCACTATGGGACACTTGAGGGTGGTCACTGATGGCTCTGAAATATAGCCATCCATGTCCACATTTAAACTGGATATTATTCATATTTTTGATGAAATATCTCTCTAAACCCTGCCAGTAATGCCTAATAATCAAAGGGGTATGCAATCCTTTCTTTCTATTTTCCCTACGCATATAATGACATTTGATGATGGGAATCACTACATTAAAGTCAAAGATATGAGATTTCCAACAACCAGAAGAAACCAGGAGTCGTGGGTCGGAGGCAGAAGCTTTAACGACCAACTATATGACTGGAACAAAATTCCGTTCGTATAGTTGCCATCGACGCTGCTAGGTCAAACAGAACAAATTTCGTGAAGGGACCCCTACATAAAGAAGCCTCAGGGGACGATAAAAGAGCCTCGAGAGTCCCTGCCCCAGATCATCAGCCGCCGGAGAAATAGACTTAGATCTAATATCCAAATCCTTCTCCACCACCATAGCCATATTCCAACACTTGTAATAGTAGATCTCTTCTTTGATTGGCAACATTGTAAAACTATTTTCTATCAATCTCATGATTTCCATTACAATGTTTGTGATTGTTGATCTCATCTCTATGTGTGAGTAATTCTCTGTGGGCTAAGGGCTTTGGCCTAGCCATGTAGCTTTTGTGCATGTTATTTATCGTAGATGAGATCATGTATTAGTTTGTATGACATGATGATTATTGTATCCTCTCTTGCCTCAATCTAAAGACTTGTTAGGTACCCAAGACCCCGAGGATTGAGCCAGGTATAGGGAGTATGAGTAATGACTAATCTGCAAGATGGGAACCCCAATGACAGAAGGGGTAGTACGGCTGTATGTGAGGGATTTACTTGGGATTAACGGTGACGTCACTATGCATATCATTAGATCTCTTTTTTATATGGATGAGACTAGTAGGTTATTGCTATAAGCGGTTGCAGAGGCAATAGCAATTATGGATGCACTACCCACATATAATTTATCTTGCTCTAACAATTACATGCATACTTTATCTTTATCTTTTATTCCCATCAGATGTTTTGCACAGCTACAGGTGAAACCGAATTCCCTAGGCCCTCTCTCTCCATCATCGACAACAACAAAAATACGCAAACTCTTGGTCCGGTAAAAACACAAAAGGAATTCTAAAACTCCAGAAGGTCCATTAAAGTAACTTCACTATGCATTTGCTTCCCGAGGATTCGATAAACCTAGGTCTACTAGGGAAAAAGAAGCCATACTACATCCGTAATCTGGATCGAAGGTATCAACCCTTTTTCTGGCACCGTTGCCGGGGAAGTAATAGCTACCTTGGTGAGGTTACTAGGAACCTTGCTAGTTTTAATTCTTGTTTTTAATTTTTAGTTTTCTTTTAGTCTTTATTTGAAAAAACAAAAAGTTAGTTAGTCTTTAAATTCTTGCTTTTACTATTTTAAGTCTCTGTTTAAGAAAACCCAAAAACATAGGAACTATGGCTTAAAATAAGCTTGGGGAGTTTGCTACTCCCAACAATGATTATTTGCGTACTCCTATTACTCAGCCAGCAATTGTTGCTGATGACTATGAAATTAAGCCCCATTATTTAAGTTTGGTTCAACAGAATCAATTTGGAGGCTCTGCTGTTGAGGATGCAGGTATGCACTTAAATACTTTCACTGAAATATGTGATATGATGTGTATAAAAGACGTTGACCCCAATGCGGTCAAATTGCATTTATTTCATTTCTCTCTTAGAGGAAGAGCAAAAAAAGGTTGTTATCTTTGCCTAGAAATACTATTACATCATGGGTGGAATGCACTTCTTTATTTATGACTAAATTTTCCCACCTGCAAATACTATGCAACTTAGATCTAATATTACTCGTTTTAGACAAGAAGAGCGTGAGCCACTAGCGCTTGCATGGGAGAGGATGAAAGAATGCATGAGATATTGTCCTAGTCATGAGATGGAAGACTGGTTAATTCTCCATCTATTTTATAATGCTCTTAACCCTGTGTCTAAGTCTATGCTTGATACTGCAGCTGGAGGAACATTTATGGGTAAACATATTACCGAAGCAAAGCAGCTGCTAGACAATATGCAAGACAACCATGCCCAATGGCATGTGGATAGATCAAACATGAAGAAGGTGAACTCCGTCTCACCACAAGAAAATGAAGAACTCAATGCTAAGTTGGATGAGCTCATATTAGCCGTAAAAGGTAAGAAAACCCAGGTAAGAGCTATCCCATAAACAAATATTGAAGAAATAGACTTCATAGCTTGTAATGATTATAACCGTGCTTGGAAGAAGAATTATAATCCTAATTTTCAGAAACACTATTCTAATCCTGCAAGTAACTCTAATAGTAATATGGGAACTAGTAATGGTAGTCTCCAAGAAACACTTAAGTCTTTTATAGACTCACAAAATGAACAAAACAGTATTCTTGTTAAAATAATGGAGAACCATGATGTTATGCTTGGTAAATTATCTAACCAAGCTGTAAGTTTGAGGCACAGCTAGGTAAGATAACCAAGAGTCAAACTCTCATTCTAGCTAAATTTGTAGGTAAAGCTGAGCCCAACCTTGTTGAAGACCTCAAGATGATGAGAATCCAAAGAGAGGAGCCTAGAGAACTTAATAATAGTAATGCTCCTTGCTGACTCGTGTATTAACGAGCTCGTTGGGGAACCCTAAGAGGAAGGTATGATGAGCACAGCAGTAAGTTTTCCCTCAGTTATGAAACCAAGGTTATCAATCCAGTAGGAGCAAGGAAACACCCCAAAGGTGTAGCTAGCTGAACTTTGGCAGGGTGCACTACCGGTGCCAGTAGCAACGTGGAGACATGCACAACACAACCATAGAACTCTGTCCCCAACTTGCGATGAGGTTGTCAATCTCACCGGTTTTACTGAAAACAAAGGATTAAACGTATCGAGTGGAAGAAAGTAATAGTTTGCAGAAAGTAAACACAAAGCAGTAAACGATTGTAGATTGATGGTAAAAGAAAGGACCGGGGTCCATAGTTCACTAGAGGTGGCTCTCCTTAAGATAGATGACATGTTGGGTGAACAAATTATAGCGGGGAAATTGACAAACATCGAGAAAGCATACAAGCATATACTACTCATCTAGACTCCTTTGAGATTCGATTGGGCATTACAACATTATACATAGACCGCCATCTAACTGCATCTATGACTAATAATCCACCTTCAGGTTATCATCCGAACCCCCTCCAGTATTAAGTTGCAAGCAACGGATAATTGCATTACGAATTGCGTGTAAAGTAAACAATATGATTTTTCTATGAACAAAGGATTGTTGTTTTCTCCCTAGTAGCAACAGCACATCTAGTGCCTTAGAGATTTCTGTCACTTCCCCAGATTACCAGAGGCATGAATCCACTATCGAGCATAAATACTAACTCTTGGAGTTGCTAGCATCTACTTGGCCAAGATAGCTACTAACAACGGAAATCATGAAAGATCACAAATAACAAAGACATGATAGAATCAATAATCAATCTGAAATATCATCTCAATATCCATCGGATCCCCACAAACACAACATGGAGAATTACAAATAGATGATCTTGATCATGAACGGAGCTCACAAGATCTAAACATGATAGCACCAATGAGGATAACCAGCCATCTAGCTACTACATGGACCCGTAGTCCAAAGATGAAATACTCACGCATCACACTGGAGGCTTGCATGGTGATGAAGAAGGCCTCCAGGGTGAATTCCCCTCTCTGGCATGGTGCCGGGAAGAGCTTTAGATCCCTCCCGATCTAGGGATGGAGATGACGGCGACTACAGACACTTTCGGGGATTTTTGATCGGGTACTTAGGGTTTCCATATCAGAGGCAATATATAGGCGGAAGGAGAGGCCGAGGGGGTGCCTGGGGCGGCCAGATCACCCCCTGGCGCAGGTCAGGACTGGCCGTGTAGCCAGGTGGTGTGGCCGGGCCCCAGCCCCTCTCCATCTCGTATTCTCGCTCTAGGTGTCCCTCGGTGAAAAACTAACTTTGGCTTTTGTCCCATCCAATTCCGAGAATATTCATTTTCTGACTTTCCTGGAACCAAAAACAGCACAAAACCGGCAGCTGGCACTGTGGCTCTTGTTAATAGGTTAGTCCAAGAAATCATATGAAAAGTACTCCAAAGTGTGGACAAAACATAAGAAAGTAGATAAAACCAAGCATGGAACATCAAAAATTATAGATACATTTGCAATGTATCAACATCCCCAAGCTTAACTCTTGCTCGTCCTCGAGTAGGTAAGTGATAAAAAGAAAGAAAAAAATTTTAGGTGACATGCACCATCATAAACTTGATCAAAGTATTTGTAAAACATTCGAAGCTGGGATCATAGTACTTCAATCATAATATGAAAGATAAAGTTCTAGCAATAAGACAAAGAAACTATGTTACAACATGAATAGGCACAAACAAAAGATTCATGATAACAATGCTTTGTAAGACGTTTGTTTGTTTCACATAAAGAAAACATAGCAAAGTGGCATTCAGCTTGTCCCTCATAGAGTAGCAAACATAAATGCATAGGACACCTTCCAAGTTCATAAGAGTGACTAGATACAAATAGTTTAAAACAAGCAATATCAAGGTATGCATCAATCAACAAGTCTTGGGACAATGCACATAGAACTAAGAATGGCCACTATGCTATCAAAGTAGGTGCATAAAGATAGAAGGTGGATACTCAACAAAAAAGTAAAAGAAAGTCCTTCATAGAAAGAAGTAGGGATTCAAGTCTCATAAAGAGCTTCCAAAAATTATGGTACTCAATAGCTTTCAGCTCTCATTGCCCCTATCATAAGCATCTTAGAGGTGATTAAGGTTAAAGTGACACAACTAAGAGGATATGCTTGACAAGTTATAAACCGAAGTCTCATGCCCCTTACTTACGAAGACCGAACCTCATGCTACTCAACTTTAGTCACAAGTAAGCTCGTGTCATTGTAAGTACATATTTATCATAAAGAACCGCCAACGGGGTACCCCTTGCACATGATACAGGAGCTATCCCATAATGAAAATGACAAGGCAAGCAGACAATGAGCATCTCGGCGATCTTTTTATTTGCTATTTACATAGGTTTTTATTGAGGATGCTTCATAGAGTGCTCATTATGGTGATGTTGCAAGTTTCCACCATGATTAGGCATGGCTTAGGATAGCGGCCCAGGCGTTTCTCTAATACAAATACAAACTCCATGATCTTACAAGTTCCCCTTTTATTTCACACCGCCGGGATCCATAAGCAAAACAACATGATATCAACGGGGTACAAAGTACAGGTGCAATGTTGAAAGTGTTCCCCACGATACATGGTTCTGCTAACTTCAACTTATAAAGCGCAAGCATATACGCAACAAAGATGGACGCAATGGTTCAGGTTTATTAAATGCAAAAAAGTAAAGTGTGCCATCAAGTTCGTGAGAGCTTTAATCACTAGTTTTCTCATAACAAGTTTAATTCGGAAGGTAAACAAAAACATGAATATACTTGGAGTAGCATATGCTAGTAGGTAGGTATGGTGGACTCTTTGGAATAACTTGGTTTAAGGAGTTGGATGCATGAGTGGAACTCATACTTGGTGGTGGAGGCTAGAAAAAGACTGGGAGCGACAAACTAAGAGAGCAATAATGGCCATAATCATGCAGAGCGACAAAACATCATTGATCAAAGCATAAAGTGATACTACAAGTTGAAAACTAAAGTATCATAAAGTCTATGGTGACTTTTGATAGTCATAACATGGTGTGAGCATGTGCCAAGTCAACCCAAATAAAGCATCAAAGGAGAATATCACAATACTATGTTTTAATATGCTAAAACAATGCATGATTCTTCCAAGGCACATTAAGCAATCTCAATTGTTCATAACATGTCATGCTACAGCAAAGAATACTAAGCATAAATCCAAAACAATATCAAGCATGGCATGACAAAGCATAGGCCACAGTCAAAAACAAACTCTCTTTACCACTTAAGCATGAACTTTCCTACTCTTTTCCAATCCAAACCAAACTGTTTGAAAACCAATGTATGAAAGAGGGGGTCCAACCAATTTATTCATAAAACTAACAAAACAAAGCAAACTAAAAACTAAAACGAAAATGAAAAAGAAGACGCTCCAAGAACAACACAACTGTGCATGAAACTATTAAAATGAAGCATTTGGAAGAAACCTGGGATTTTTATTGATGAAGAGGGGGATGCCTTGGGCATCCCCAAGCTTTGACGCTTGTACTTCTTGGATATTTCTTGGGGTGACACGCGTGGCATCCCCAAGCTTGATATTTAGTCCATCCTTCATCTCATTACTCATTCCTTCCATACACCTGAAGTTTTTCCTTCATACAAAACTTCACACAATCTTTATTAGCAACATTAGTGCACTCAAGATAATAAGTCTTTAGGTTCAGTTATAACACCAATAAAACTTCCATTAAAACACTAGCTACTGTAGCACTTCCCTCAAAAATCTCAATTCCCCAAAAGAACTCAAAAAGGAACCAACAAGAAGCAAATGCAGAAAATGGCAGAAATCTGTCAAAATAGACCAGCAGGTAAAGACGAATTTTTTCGAAGACCTTCTGTTGCTCAAATCAAAAAGTGTTGAACTAACAAAAGTTAGATAACAACCTGGGGCAGACACAAAAAAATCACGCCTCAAAAGGATGTGCAGAGATTTTACACGAATTTTTACGGTGAAGCACAGAAATCTGTTTCGGGACAGCAACTTTCCCAATCATTACTTCTCTCTCATTAGAGGTTACTATTGGCACAAAAAGCAAATAAAAAGGATAAGGAGCGGCTATTACTGAAGTAATAACTTCCAAGACTTATCTAAAACTTTTGGGTTATATCCCAATAAGTACTTTTCTTTAACGCCTTTAAGTTAGGCATAAGAAGCAAGAAAAAGAATCAAGTATTCTCAAATGAAGAAGCATTAAGATTAATACCAGAAATATCTTCAACAAGGCAAGGTATCTCATCCAAATAAGTTCTAGAGGATCCTCTCTCAATGCTATTAGGTTCACTATTTTCATCAAACGGGTTTCCAGGAACAACCCAATCGAGATTCTTTTCTATGGCTTCATGCATTGCTACAAGTTTAAAAGGTATTGGTATCTTAATTTCCTCCACATTAGGTTTGGTTTTGTTCATATTTTCTCGTGTACCAACAACATCTACACATGAGCCTACATATTAAAACGATCAAACACTTTTCTAGCTTCCTTAGCAACATCGTAGAATTCTTTAAGCAAAGTTTCTAGAATAAAGTCTCTCTTTTCAGGGTCCTCGATTTCCTTAAGTTTAAAAAACATTACTTGAATTAAGGGGTTAAAGTTAACAAACCTAGCTTCCAACATGTGAACTAATGAAGCTGCAGAAATTTCATAGTTTGGAGCAAGTTCTGCAAGGGATCTATCCTCAATATCCTCATGTTTACTAACATGATTAAAGAATTCTTCAATATTATCTTTTCCAATTATAGAACCACTGCCTATTGAAAGGTCTTTCAGGGTGAATTTAGGGATCAACATGGTGAGCTAAGAAAGAGGTAACAACTATAGAAAGACTTAATTTTTTTGTGTTTTTTAATAAAGAAAGCAAACTTGTAAAACTAATTTTTTTGTGTTTTTGATAAAGAAACAAGCAAACAAAACAAAAGTAAACTAAGCAAAACAAAAACAACAAAGTAAAGAGATTGATTATGAGGGACTCCCCTTGTGAAGATGTCTTTGACTCCCCGGCAACGGCGCCAGAAAAAGTACTTGCTGACTCGTGTATTAACGAGCTCATTGGGGAACCCCAAGAGGAAGGTATAATGAGCACAGCAGTAAGTTTTCCCTCAGATATGAAACCAAGGTTATCAATCCAGTAGGAGCAAGGAAACACCCCAAAGGTGTAGCTAGCTGAACTTTGGCAGGGCGCACTACCAGTCCCAGCAGCAACGTGGATACCTACACAACACAACCACAGAACTCTGTCCCCAACTTGCGATGAGGTTGTCAATCTCACCGGTTTTGCCAAAAACAAAGGATTAAACGTATCGAGTGGAAGAAAGTACTCCCTCTGACCCATATTAGTTGACTCGAATTTGTCTAGATTCGGATGTATCTAGTACTTGCATCCGAATCTAGATAAATCCAAGTCAACTAATATGGGTCGGAGGGAGTAATAGTTTGCAGAAAGTAAACATAAAGCAGTAAACAGATGTAGATTGATGGTAAAAGAAAGGACCGGGGTCCATAGTTCACTAGAGGTGGCTCTCCTTAAGATAGATGACATGTTGGGTGAACAAATTACAGCGGGGAAATTGACAAACATCGAGAAAGCATACAAGCATATACTACTCATCTTGACTCCTTTGAGATTCGATTGGGCATTACAGCATTATACATAGACCGCCATCCAACTACATCTATGACTAATAATCCACCTTCAGGTTATCATCTGAACCCCCTCCAGTTTTAAGTTGCAAGCAACGGATAATTGCATTACGAATTGCGTGTAAAGTAAACAATACGATTGTTCTATGAACAAAGGATTTTTGTTTTCTCCCTAGTAGCAACAGCACATCTAGTACCTTAGAGATTTACATCACTTCCCAGTTACGGAGGCATGAACCCACTATCGAGCATAAATACTAACTCTTGGAGTTGCTAGCATCTACTTGGCCAAGATAGCTACTAACAATGGAAAGCATGCAAGATCACAAATAACAAAGACATGATAGAATCAATAATCAATCTGAAATAGCATCTCAATATCCATCGGATCCCCGCAAACACAACATGCAGAATTACAAATAGATGATCTTGATCATGAACGGAGATCACAAGATCTAAACATGATAGCACAAAGGAGGAGAACCAGCCATCTAGCTACTACATGGACCCGTAGTCCAGAGATGAACTACTCACGCATCACACCGGAGGTTTGCATGGTGATGAAGAAGGCCTCCAGGGTGAATTCCCCTCTCTAGCAGGGTGCCGGGAAGAGATTCAGATCCCTCCCGATCTAGGGATGGAGATGATGGCGGCTACAGACTCTTTCGTGGATTTTTGATCGGGTACTTAGGGTTTCCGTATCAGAGGCAATATATAGGCGGAAGGAGAGGCCGAGGGGTGCCTGGGCGGCCAGACCACCCCTGGCGGATCAGGCCGGCAGCGTGGCCAGGTGGTGTGGCGGGCCGCCCCAACCCTCTCCGTGGCTCAGCTCAGTGTCCCTCGGTGAAAAACTAACTTTGGCTTTTGTCCCGTCCAATTCCGAGAATATTCATTTTCTGACTTTCCTGGAACCAAAAACATGAGAAAATAGGCAGCTGGCACTTTGGCTCTTGTTAATAGGTTAGTCGAAGAAATCATATGAAAAGTACTCCAAAGTGTGGACAAAACATAAGAAAGTAGATAAAACCAAGCATGGAACATCAAAAATTATAGATACATTTGCAATGTATCACTCCTTCATCAAGTTACACCATGGAAGGTCTTGTAAAAAGGATCAACATTAAGATTTCAGTAACTGAAGGAAATGAGGAAGCTATGTACCAACACTTCGTTAATCAGGTAGCAATAAAGGTACGTGAGCTTGAGGAAGAATATAAGCAAATTGGTGAAAAATTACCTGTGAAGCTTGATGATATATTTGAGCCTACTATTAAGATTAAGATTGGGACCAAGGAGATAGCTGCACTTTGTGATCTGGGTGCAAGCGTCTCAACAATTCCAAAAAGTATTTTTAATAAGTTAAATCTTGGCTCTTTTGAAATCACCGAGTTAAAATTGCATCTTGCACATTCCACCTACAAACAAGTTGTAGGAATTAAGGAGAATACTTTCGTATACATTAAAGGTTGTCCTACTCTTACTGATTTTGTTATTGTTGACATGCCTACTCCTATTATATTAGGTCGTCCTTTCTTAAGAACTATTAAGGCTTTGATTAATCTACATGAATGGAACGTGAAGCTTCAATTGCCTTCGTGGGATCCTTTTGTTATTCATTTCCCCAGGAAGAAGAAAGCCAAACATGATGAATAGGAGGCCATCACTTTGAAGGCCAGCTATTTTGGAGTGGGTGCTCCACTCATCTGGCCTAAATAAGCAACATTGAGGTCAAGCTATTGATCATAAAAGAGCGCTTCATGGGAGGCAACCCATGTGAAATAAAGGTTTCAGTTAAGTTTTAAGTTTTAGTTTAAGTTTATGTTTAATAAAGAGTGCTAGAAAACTCCAATTGAGGAGAAGAAGTACGGTAGTACTAAAAATCTTGCTTTATCCATGTTGTTGTTGGTCGACAATATTTACTGTCATTTTTCTGTCAAAAACAAGGTATTTCGCTGAGTTACAGGATAAGAAATAATTTCCGAAGAAACAGAATTTTTTTGATGCATACAGAAGGTTTAACGACCAACTATACAGCGGGAATAAAAATTCAGGCCAGATAGTTTCGGTCGTATAGATATTTTTGCCTTCGACAATTATTCTTTCATATGTACTGACGGTTTAACGACCAACTATATGGCAGGAATAAAAAATTTGGCTGTATAGTTCCGGTCGTATAGATATCGATGCTTTCGTACAAATTATTTTCTAGGTACAGATGGTTTGACGACCAACTATACGGCGGGAACATATTGTTCCGGCCGTATAGTTTCGGCCGTATAGTTGCGCCGCCAGGTGGAAACCCTAAAATTTTTACAGCAGGCCAACTATACGACGGGAACACGATGTTTCGGCCATATAGTTCCGCCCGTATAGTTGCGTCCGACCACAAAAACGCCACGGGAGGTACCTCCAACGCCAAAACTTCAATCCTTTTTCTCTCTTCTACCTCCAAACTCTCTCAAAACCTCAAGAGATCTTCATATCTACTCAATTCGTTCGATTTCGTCACACACAAGTGATCTACAGTATGTTTCTCCTCCGATCCTCCAATTACTTTTTGTAAATTCATCTTTGATCTATTGCCATTATCAATCTAGGGTGAGACCTACTATGAACTAATTGTCATGATTCTCTTGCCTAGATTATTATTTTGAGGGGATTCTTTAGTGTGCTATGATGAGGAATATGTTATACTTATTATTGTTGGATCAAAAAGTTTTATTTTTGTCTTTATTTATTGTTTTAGATGATGACACAAGGAGCCGAAATCGTGCCCGTGCCGTTGCTAGCGCTTCTCGGGATGTCACTCAAGAATGCATTGGGATACGGTTCAGGAATGAGCTCCAACGTGATCGCTTCACTAGGATCAAGAACCAAGAAGTGAAGTCAACCAAGTGGGCTTGCCCCATTATATTGAACCAACTCGGTATTTTTCATGACTTCAATTTACTTTGCAATAGAGCTGGCCTGCAAAACTTTGTATACAATGATGTGCCTACTTATCGCCAGTTAACCATTGAATTCCTAAGTTCGTTGCAAAGCACTATTAAACTATGGCAAGGAGAGGACACGATTTCTTTCTGACTTATGAACAACAATTACACTTTAACAC
Organism: Avena insularis; assembly: GCA_023614405.1. Classification (NCBI taxonomy): domain Eukaryota; kingdom Viridiplantae; phylum Streptophyta; class Magnoliopsida; order Poales; family Poaceae; genus Avena; species Avena insularis. The sequence continues at coordinate 97,574,127 of CM042690.1, read as the reverse complement.
TAGATGAATGGTGTGCATGTTTTAATTTCCCAAACAATGATGTTAATGCCTTATGCGCATCCTTTACTAGCTTAGACCCTTCCCCTACACAATATTATAATGGAATGAGTTTCACTACTAGAGTAAGCAAGGGGAAGAATATTCAACATCCTGTAATTCGCTATTTGTTCTATGTTATTGCTAACACCTTGCAGGCAAAAAATGAGTTCACAAGACTCAATGAGGAGGACATCTTAGTCCTTGCAAAAGCTGCTTACATCAACTGCGACTTGTCACTCAACTTGGGCGCAATCCTTGTGCGCTACCTGGAGCACCAATCCTCCCAAAGCCAAGTACCAATCACAGGTGGAGGCGTCATCACCGTACTTGCCAATGCCCTAGGCATCGACCTAGGAGAGTTGCAACCTGTGCTAGGTGAGTGACGTGTTGGATTCTCTACTTTAAAAGCTTGTGCAATGCTCACTAGGAGAGGTGGTGTTTATTACTTGCATATTGCTGGAGCTGGGCGTATCTACCATGCTCCTATGCCTAATGGTCTTTTCACTATCGAGGAAAGATGTTTGCTATATGACTTGCAGGTTGAGCGACACCAACCCGACGAGGAGATTCCTGATGAGGATGAGGACCAAGAAGAGGAGCAAGAAGTTCCTTATCAACAGGAGTAGCCATCAACCCGGTTCTCTACATACCAAGACTTCCAAGAACTTGGAGGGACTGTGGAGAGAATACATAGCCTCTCTTTGAACCTCCGAGGAACAAGTAGTAATTTATCAACTTAATTTGTGAACTGGAGTAACGATGTTTTCCCGCCACCACAATGATTTGAAGGGCTTGCAAAAGGCTAAGCTTGGGGAAGTTTCCTCCTGTATCTTTATTTGGCATTCATTTGATTTTATTTATTTCGAGGTTGTGTTTTTAATTCAAGTTTATAAGCACTCGTGTTGGTTACCCCAACACTTTATTTTTAGTTCTGTTTATTTTCTTTCGAGATTATCTAGCCGAGATTTGCCGCCAATTTTCTATTCTTTAAATTCCCTCTCTTAAAAACAACAAAAAGATTCCTCCATTTTTGTTTATTTTCCCTCTTTCTTTTCTTTCCACCTCGAGGTTCTCATGTATTTTCAGGAGAGTGATCAACTTCGAGTTTCTAGGAAACAAATAAAAAAGGAAGAGAGAAGTGGAACCAAACATGAGAGGTATGCCTTATGACTCCCCACTTTTGAAGTTTGATAAACACATGCTAGTTAGTAGTGAATGTTGAGATATTATATTGGTGGAGTGTGTCTTTGTATTGTAGTAAGATTTTGTATGCATGGGTATTTAGTTGGGTACATTTTGTTCCAGCTCTCGTAGTTAACCAAGTCTTGCCTAAAAATTTGCTAAACAATTGTAATAAGAAAAGTCTCACAATTGAAGGCTTGGGTGTTGTAGTGTTTAGTCTTGAAGGCTTATTTCTAGAGACACTCAACACCATGAAAATCTTGATTAACTTGATAGCTCTCTTTAAAAGCATTTGTTTGATTCAATTAATGTTTAGCGGTTTTTGTGAGCATGCCAAAGTTTGATTTGTTAATCATAAGAATGATATAGCTTTATGCGTGTCAAACTTCATGGGATGCCAACAACTCTGCTGTCCTACGAACGATCTTCATGGAGGAAACTCCTAGATTTTGGCTATGAGTTGATTAAACACATGTAGCAGCAATGCTATAGTGGGTAAGATTCTTGGCACTCTCAGGTAGCTGTGTTCATGATGGAATCACTCATCTGGCTGTTATGAGTAATCATTATGGAAAAGGAACAAAAACCTTAGTGATGCCACGAGTGTCCATCACAGCCCAATAAACTAATAATTTTTTTTGGCATGCTCTCAATTACTCAAGAAATGAAATTCTTGAGGGACAATGAATAGAAAAGTAGTGCTTGAAAAGTCTTGATTTATTGATGTGGGAGAATTGAGATACTCTAGTGTATATGCTTTTCATGACAACTCTCACACTCTCAATTTACATGATTATACTTTATTTTTCAAAGGCAAGCCTATGAGTTGATTACTTGACATGGAATAAAGTTTACTCATTTGAATCATCCATGTTAACAATAATTTTACTGCACTATAAGGATGCATACCGTATGATATGCTTGCCATTACTCTATCTATGCTGATGTTTTTCAGATTTATGAAGTGGAGGAAACATGAGACTACCAATCATGAGTAAGATCATCATCTCGGTGTTTCAGTTTAAATGTTGAGTTCCTTTTTGATTTTGGTTTTCTTGCTCGAGGACGATCAATTTTAAGCTTGGGGAGGTTGATGGCTCTAAAATATAGCCATCCACATCCACATTTAAACTGGATATTATTCATATTTTTGATGAAATATCTCTCTAGACCCTACAACTAATGCCTAATAATCAAAGGGGTATGCAATCCTTTCTTTCTATTTTTCCCTGCGTAGATAATGACGTTTGATGATGGGAATCACTACATTAAAGTCAAATATACGAGATTTCCAACAACCAGAAGAAACCAGGAGTCGTGGGTTGGAGGCAGAAGCTTTAACGACCAACTATACGACCGGAACAAAATTTCGGTCGTATAGTTGCCATCAATGCCGCAAGGTCAAACAGAACAACTTTCGTGAAGGGACCCCTATATAAAGAAGCCTCGGGCGATGAGAAAAGAGCCTCGAGAGTCCCTGCCCTAGATCATCAGCCGCCGGAGGAATAGACTTAGATCTAATCTCCAAATCCTTCTCCACCACCATAGCCATATTCCACCACTTGTAATAGTAGATCTCTTCTTCAATTAGCGACATTGTAAGACTATTTTTCATCAATCTCATGATTTACATTACAATGTTTGTGATTGTTGATCTCATCTCTATGTGTGACTAATTCTCCTTGGGCTAAGGGCTTCGGCCTAGCCATGTAGCTTTTGTGCATGTTATTTATCGTAGATGGGATCATGTATTAGTTTGTATGACATGATGATTATTGTATCCTCTCTTGCCTCAATATAAGGACTTGTCAGGTACCCAAGACCTTGAGGATTGAGCCAGGTATAGGGAGTATGAGTAATCACTAATCTGCAGGATGGGAACCCCAATGATAAAAGGGGTAGTACAGCTGTATGTGAGGGATTTACTTGGGATTAACGGTGACGCCACTATGCATATCATTAGTTCTCTTTCTTCTATGGATGAGACTAGTAGGTTATTGCTATAAGCGGTTGCGGAGGCAATAGCAATTATGGATGCACTGCCCACATATAATTTATCTTGCTCTAACAATTACATGCATACTTTATCTTTATATTTTATTCCCATCAGATGTTTTGCACAACTACAGGTGAAACCGAACGCCCTAGGCCCTCTCTCTCCATCATCGACAACAAGAAAAAGACGCAAACTCTTGCTCCAGTAAAAACACAAAAGGAATTCTAAAACTCCCGAAGGTCCATTAAAGAAACTTCACTATGCATCTGCTTCCCGAGGATTCGATAAACATAGGTCTACTAGGGAAAAATAAGCTATACTACATCCATAATCCGGATCGAAGGTATCAGTCACCGAACCCATACAAGGCTTGGGGCAATTTCCACAACTCAATAGAGCCCCCAAGAACACACGACAACTCCACACAATCGTCTAGGGTTCCAAGGATCCAAGAGAAACAAGCCCAAGAGATTGAACTCGCCGAATCTCCGAGGAGAACTCAAACCTATGCACCAGATGCAAGAGGCAAGTCCTTCACTCTCAAGTTCCACCAAAGCTACAAAAGCTATTAGGGTAATAAGAGAGGAAGAACACAAAACTCTCCAAGATCTAGATCCCAAAGATTCCTACACAAAGAAGGGATTTGGTTTGGTGGGGTTGTAGATCCAGATCTCCTCTCTCAAATCCCTCAAAAAGATGCAAGAATCAAAGGAGGGGGAAGGGGAGAGGGCAAGCTCTTCAAGGTCAATAGTGGAGGAGAGAGAGGGAGAAAAACGGACCAAAAGAACTAATGCCCATGAAGAGGAAGAGGAGACCCTTCTAAAGGGCTCCCAGATCAGTCTGTTATGCACTAATACATGCACGGCCGGTAGTACCGGCGGGGGAGTGATGATCCACAAGTATAGAGGGTGTATCGCAGTATTTTCGAGGGAAGTGAAACCCAATTTATTGATTTGACACAAGGGGAGCCAAAGAATATTTGTAAGCCTTAACAATTGAGTTGCAATTCAGTTGCACCTGTAAACAATCTTACTCACAGCAGTTTATCAGTAGCAACAGTTTTGTAGTAGGAATAGTAAAGTAATAGTAGTAGTAAAAGTAAAGACAGTAGTAACAATTGCATTAAATAGTAGGATTAAGGCGCGGTAGGCATAGGGATGGATGGACGGGCGTTGCATGGACAAGACAATTCATATAGCAATCTGAACATAGGGCATTTGCAGATAAATAAGATAAAGCATCCAACTACTAAGTAATCCTAGGCATGTGTTCCATATATAGTCATACGTGCTCGCAATGAGAACTTGCACAACATATTTTGTCCTGCCAGCCCGTTTGCAGCGGGGCCTCAAGGGAACTACTAGCAATTAAGGTGTTCCTTTTAATAGAGCACCGGAGCAAAGCATTAACACTCCATGAACACATGTGATCCTCACATCAAAGCCATTCCCTCCGGTTATCCCGATTGTTGTCACTTCGGGGCCTTTGGTTCCAGATAACAATATGTGTAGACAACTTGCAGGTAAGACCATAAACAATACTATCATAATGAATCAATAACATGTTCAGATCTGAAATCATGGCACTCGGGCCCTAGTGACAAGCATTAAGCATAACAAGTTGCAACAAAGTCAAAACGCACTAATAAAAGATACTAGGCACCATGCCCTAACAATCTGATGCCATTACATGAACGATCTCATCCAATCCCTACCATCCCCATAACCTACAGCGGGGGATTACTCACTCATAGATGGGGGAAACATGGATGGTCATTGGAGAAGCGATGGTGATGATGATGGCGATGATTTCCTCCAATTCCCTGTCCCGGTAGGGTGCCAGAACGGAGTTTCTGGTTTCGAATCGCAGAATCTGGTGGTGGCGGCGTAGCAGAACTCTTTCTGGAAAACATCAAACCCCCCTGGGCTTTTAGGTTAGGAGGCAACTTATAGGCGAAGAGGGAGGCCGAGGGGTGCACAGGCGGCAGACCACCTGGCGGCAGGCCTAGCCAGCAGGCCAGGTGGTGTGGCCAGGCCCAGCCCCTCTCTGTCTCGTATTCTGGCTCCTGGTGTCCCTCGGTGAAATACTGACTTTGGATTTTGTCCCATCCAATTCTGAGAATATTCATTTTCTGACTTTCCTGGAACCAAAAACAGCAGAAAACAAGCAGCTGGCATTGTGGCTCTTGTTAATAGGTTAGTCCAAGAAATCATATGAAAATTACTCCAAAGTGTGGACAAAACATAAGAAAGTAGATAAAACCAAGCATGGAACATCAAAAATTATGGATACGTTTGCAACGTATCAACATCCCCAAGCTTAACTCCTGCTCGTCCTCGAGTAGGTAAGTGATAAAAAGAAAGAATAATTTTTGAGGTGACATGCACCATCATAAACTTGATCAAAGTATTTGTAAAACATTCATAGCTGGGATCATAGTACTTCAACATAACATGAAAGATAAAGTTCTAACAATAAGACAAAGCAACTATGTTGCAACATGAAAAGGCACAAACAAAAGATTCATGAATAACAATGCTTTGCAAGACGTTTGTTTGTTTCACATAAAAAAAACATAGCATAGTGGCATTCAGCTTGTCCCTCATAGAGTAGCAAAGATAAATGCATAGGACACCTTCAAAGTTCATAAGAGTGACTAGATACAAATAGTTTAAAACAAGCAATACCAAAGCTATGCATCAATCAACAAGGCTTGGGACAACGCACATAGAACTAAGACTGGTCACTATGCTCTCAAAGTAGGTGCATAAACATAGAAGGTGGAGACTCAACATAAAAGTAAAAGAAAGGCCTTCAAATAAGGAAGTAGAGACTCAAGTTTCATAAAGAGCTTCCAAAAATTATGGTACTTATTAGCTTTCAGCTCTCATTGCCCCTATCATAAGCATCTTGAAGGTGATTAAGGTTAAAGTGACACAACTAAGAGAATATGCTTGACAAGTTATAAGCCTAAATCTCATGCCCCTTACTTACAAAGACCGAACCGCATGCTACTCAACTTTAGTCAAAAGTAAGCTCTTGTCATTGTAAGTACATATGTATCATAGAGAACCGCCAACGGGGTACCCCTTGCACATGATACAGGAGCTATCCCATAATCAAAATGACAAGGCAAGCAGACAATGAGCATCTCAGTGATCTTTTTATTTGCTATTTGCATAGGTTTTTATTGAGGATGCTTCATAGAGTGCTCATTATGGTTATGCTGCAAGTTTCCACCATGCTTAGGGATGGCTTACGCTAGCGGCCCAGGCGTTTCTCTAACACAAATACAAACTCCATGATCTTACAAGTTCCCCTTTTATTTCACACCGCGGGGATCCATAAGCAAAAGAACATGATATCAACGGGGTACAAAGTACAAGTGTAATGTTGAAAGCATTCCCCATGATACATGGTTCTGCTAACTTCAACTTATAAAGCGCAAGCATATACGCAACAAAGATGGACGCAATGGTTCAAGTTTATTAAATGCAAGAAAAGTAAAGTGTGCCATCAAGTTCATGAGAGCTTTAATCACTAGTTTTCTCATAACAAGTTTAATTCGGAAGGCAGATAAAATCATGAATATACTTGGAATAGCATATGCTAATAGGTAGGTATGATGGACTCTTTGGAATAACTTGGTTTCAGGAATTGGATGCATGAGTGGAACTCATACTCAGTTATGGAGGCTAGCAAAAGACTGGGAGCGACCAACTAAGAGAGCAATAATGGCCATAACATGCAGAGTTACAAACCATCATTAATCAAAGCATAAAGTGATATTACAAGTTGAAAACTAAAGGATCATAAAGGCTATGGTGACTTGGGATAGTCATAACATGGTGTGAGCATGTGCCAAGTCAACCCAAATAAAGCATCAAAGGAGAATACCACAATACTATGCTTTAATATGCTAAAAAAACGCATGATTCTTCAAAGGCACATTAAGCAATCTCAATTGTTTATAACAAGTCGTGCTACAGCAAAGAATACTAAGCATAAAGCCAAAACAATATCAAGCATGGCATGACAAAGCATAGGCCACAGTCAAAAACAAGCTCTCTTTACCACTTAAGCATGAACTTTCCTACTCTTTTCCAACCCAAACCAAACTATTTGAAAACCAATGCATGAAAGAAGGGGTCCAACCAATTTATTCAGCAAACTAAGAAAACAAAGCAAACGAAAAACCAAAACAAAAAAGAAGATGCTCCAAGAACAACACAACTGTGGATGAAACAATAAAAATGAGGTGTTTGGAAGAAACCTAGGATTTTTATTGATGAAGAAGGGGATGCCCTGGGCATCCCCAAGTTTTGACGCTTGCACCTCTTGAATATTTCCTGGGGTGACACGGGTGGCATCCCCAAGCTTGATCTGTAGTCCATCCTTCATCTCATTACTCATTCCTTCCATACATCTGAAATTTTTCCTTCATACAAGACTTCACACAATCTTTATTAGCAACATTAGTGAGCACAAGATAATAAGTCTTTGGGTTCAGTTACAACACCAATAAAACTTCCATTAAAACACAATCTACTATAGCACTTCCCTTAAAAATCTCAATTCCCCAAAAGAACTCAAAAGGGAACCAACAAGAAGCAAATGCAAATAATGGCAGGAATCTGTCAAAACAGACCAGCAGGTAAAGACGAATTTTTTTGAAGACCTTTTGTTGCTCAAATCGAAAAGTGTTGAACTAACGGAAGTTAGATAAAAACCTGGGGCAGAAGCACAAACATTCACGCCTCAAAAGGACGTACAGAGATTTTACACAAATTTTTACGGTGAAGCACAGAAATCTGTTTCAGGACAGCAACTTTCCCAACCATTACTTCTCTCCCATTAGAGGTTACTCTTGCCACAAAAAGCAAATAAAAATTATAAGGAGCGGTTATTACTGAAGTAATAACTTCCAAGACTCATCTAAAACTTTTGGGTTATCTCCCAATAAGTACTTTTCTTTAAAGCCTTTAAGTTAGGCATAATAATTTGGGAGGATGCTCACATAAGAAATATGAATTGAAGTAAAAGGGAGCATCAAGAAGCAAATTCAAAACACATTTAAGTCTAACCCACTTCCTATGCATAGGAATCCTGTATGCAAATAAATTCGCAAAGAACAAAGTGACAGGCATAGGAAGATAAAACAAGAGTAACTTCAAAACTTTCAGCACATAGAGAGGTGTTTCAATACCATGAAAACTTCTACAACCATATTTTCCTCTCATAATAATTTTCAGTAGCCTCATGAATAAACTCAACAATATAACTATCACATAAAGCATGCTTTTCATGTTCTACAAAAACATAATTTTTTATCAAGCTCAAAAATAGTGGGATATCTAACCTTCAAACCCACTTTTAACAATTCTATAACAATATGACTGATCATTCAATATAGGACCATCGTCTAGAGCTTTATCATAAACAATTTCTAAGCAAAACTCTTTAGTACCATGCATCTCGAAGTTAGGCACAAATAAAGGATTATCACAGATAACATGAACATAACATTCATGCTCCTTTGGTAATCATGGGGGACAATAAAATAATGCAAGGGATCAAGAGTTATTCTCATTAGAAGGTAGGCATGGGTAGCTAATCCATTCTTCCTCCTTTTGTTCATCACTCTCCTCCTCTTTTTCATCTAATGAGCTCCTAGGTTCATTAATTTCTTCTTCTGTAAGATCCTGCAAGGCATTAGTCTCTTCCATTTGTGGAAAGCATTTATTAATATATTCAAGAATATAGCCATTTTCTTCCTTGTAATTATCAAAGCAAAATTTAAGTATATCATAAACCTCATATTTATAAGGTGAATCATCAATATTTTCAAGCAAACTAGCAAGTTCAAATGCACCCTTCCAAGCAATAAATTCCTCAATTTGTTCCACATCATAAAAGTCATAATTTTCTTTAACATAAGAAGATATGGTAACATCATCATTATACTCATATTGAAAAGGGAGGTGTTTGTACCTCCTACAGCAACAAGATTTATCAAAGCAATAAGTAACATTATAAGTAGAGAACACGTTTATAGCAATGGTATACAATTTATCAATTTGTTCCCATAAGTGCTTCCCTTTTGTGACAAGCGGTGTTCCTTATAATAATATTTTTGTTCCTCCGTGAACCCACCTTGCCAATAAGATTCAGTTTCAAAGAAACCAACCATTGATAGAAATCATGATAAAGCAAGACAATAACAGACCAACAAAAATAACAACTAGAGTAGGAACTAATTTTTTTGTATTTTTGATAAAGAAACAAGCAAACAAGGCGGAAATAAACTAAGAAAAACAAAAATAACAAAGTAAAAAGATTGGTTATGATTATGCTTGAACAATAGTGATTCCAAGTGAACTTGATAAATAAAGCTATGCTCCCCGGCAATGGTGCCAGAAAATAGTCTTGATGATCCACAAGTATAGGGGGTGTATCACAGTATTTTTGAGGGAAGTGAAACCCAAATTATTGATTCGACACAAGGGGAGCCAAAGAATATTTATAAGCCTTAACAACTGAGTTGTCAATTTAGCTGCACCTGGAAACAATCTTGCTCACAGCATTTTATCAGTAGCAATAGTTTTGTAGTAGGAATAGTAAAGTAATAGCAATAGTAAAAGTAAAGACAGTAGTAACAATTGCAGTAAACAGTAGGATTAAGGCACGGTAGGCATAGGGATGGATGGACGGGCGTTGCATGGACAAGACAATTTATATAGCAATCAGAACATAGGGCATTTTCAGATAAATAAGATAAAGCATCCAAGTACTAAATAATCCTAGGCATGTGTTCCATATATAGTCATACGTGCTCGCAATGAGAACTTGCACAACATCTTTTGTCCTACCAGCCCGTTTGTAGTGAGGCCTCAAGGGAACTACTAGCAATTAAGGTGCTCCTTTTAATAGAGCACCGGAGCAAAGCATTAACACTCCGTGAACACATGTGATCCTCACATCAAAACCATTCCCTCCGGTTATCCTGATTGCTATCACTTCGGGGCCTTTGGTTCCGGACAACAATATGTGTATACAACTTGCAGGTAAGACCATAAACAATACTATCATAATGAATCAATAACATGTTCAGATCTAAAATCATGGCACTCGGGCCCTAGTGACAATCATTAAGCATAACAAGTTGCAACAAAGTCAAAAAGCACTAATAAAAGATACTTGGCACCATGCCCTAACAATCTGATGTCATTACATGAACGATCTCATCCAATCCCTACCATCCCCATAGCCTACAGCGGGGGATTAATCACTCATAGATGGTGGAAACATGGATGGTCATTGGAGAAGCGATGGTGATGATGATGGCGATGATCTCCTCCAATTCCCCGTCCTGGCAGGGTGCTAGAACGGAGTTTCTAGTTCCAAATCGTAGAATCTGGTGGTGGCGGCGCAGCGGAACTCTTTTTGGAAAAACGTCGAACCCCCTGGGTTTTTAGGTCAGGAGGCAACTTATAGGCGAAGAGGGAGGCCGAGGGTGCACAGGCGGCTAGACCACCTGAGTGCGGCCAGGCCTAGCCTGTGACGGTGGTGTGGCCCAGACCCCTCTCCGTCTCGTATTCTGGCTCCTGGTGTCCCTCGGTGAAAAACTGACTTTGGCTTTTGTCCCGTCCAATTCAGAGAATATTCATTTTCTGACTTTCCTGGAACCAAAAACAGCAAAAAAACAGGCAGCTGGCATTGTGGCTCTTGTTAATAGGTTAGTCCAAGAAATCATACGAAAAGTACTCCAAAGTGTGGACAAAACATAAGAAAGTAGATAAAACCAAGCATGGAACATCAAAAATTATGGATACGTTTGCAACGTATCAGGGAGCGGTACGACCGGTGGCACCCAACCAACAGTCACAAACAGCGGTGCGAGAGAGAAAAATGAGTCTGGCCGATACTACCGGCAGAAGTTCCGTCCCAAGTTCCAACAAATATGACACCTCAAAACAGAAGTATACTGAATCAAATTTGAGTACCGGTGGAACTTGGATCGGAACTAGCGCCATAAATACTGGGTCGCTAGGTCCCTGACTGGAACTACCGGTGCCTAGCGGTAGTACTACTCAAGGGAGGTGGCCAGCTAGTGCTGGCTAGAAATTCCTATCAGGGATGACCGAAACTTCCAACCGGTACTGCCGGACCAACTTCCGGTGTTAATTTTGTCAAATAGAGCACTCTCAAACAGAGAGTTACTGAACGTGAGCAGAATTTCAACCGGAACTTGAGCTAGAACTACAGCCAGGCTAGCCCCGCAGGAAACTGCAGGCGGAACTATTGATGGATAACCGGAACTTCCACCCAAGGAAACTTCAGAATCAAAACTGCGATAACTTACGCATCCGAACTCCAAACAAGATGAAACCAATTTTGTTAAAATATAACAACATGTAGAATCCAACAAGGGAGACAATACCATGAATATATATGTGAGATATCTCCCAAGGTGTGGATATGGAAAATCCGCAAGATTAAAAACACAATAAGATAAGCAAGGGAAATCCATTTTTGATGAACTAGAGCTTATTATGAAGATAACTGATGTCTACACACGCTTCTATTCTTGTAGACAGTGTTGGGCCTCCAAGTGCAGAGGTTTGTAGAACAGCAACAAGTTTCCCTTAAGTGGATCACCCAAGGTTTATCGAACTTAGGGAGGAAGTGGTCAAAGGTATCCCTCTCAAGCAACCCTGCAATCAAGATACAAGAAGTCGCTTGTGTCCCCAACACACCCAATACACTTGTCAGGTGTATATGTGCACAAGTTCGGCGAAGAGATAGTGAAATACAAGTAATATGGATGATTATAAGTGGTAATTGCAATCTGAAATAAAAGTGGCAGCAAGCAAACATGTAACAGGACTGATTGTAAACGGTGTTTCAATGCTTAGAAACAAGGCCTAGGGATCATACTTTCACTAGTGGACACTCTCATATAAATATCTTCTCTTCATGATGCTACCCTGAACTACTCTCCGGTTGGACGATGTAGGGCTATAACAGCACACCTTAAAGTTCGCATTCCCCACCTAGATAACCCCTCACTATCACCTTGAGTGCTAGATGGTTCCAACAAACACCACAATCTCATAGAGACATCCAACTCAAATTATACTCATGATAAGTATTTATGTAACCTTAGCCAAAATGCCACACGGTGTGCACACTGTCAACTTCACACACGTGGGGATAAGAAGAGATTAATTAAAGCACTTGAGTAGAAGAATAGATCTAGATTACAAAGCTCATGATCTCAATAAGATCACGCATAGAGAGAGATGAACACATAGCTACTTGTAGATCCCTTAGCCTCGAGAGAGAACTACTCCCTCCTCATCATGGGAGTCAGCAACGGCGATGGACATGGCGGTGGAGTCGATGGAGATGGATTCGGGGGAAATTCCCCGTCCCTGCAGGGTGCCGAAACAGAGCCTTCTGTCCCCTGAATATCCTCTTCGGTGGTGGCGGTGTTGCGGAACTTTTCGTGGAATTCTGATCTGGTACTTAGGGTTTTCGTCCTGGGGGGAATATATAGGGGAAGAGGCGATGCCAGAGGTGGGCCAGGGTGGCCACACCACCTGGTGGCGCGGCCAGGGGTGACTCGCGCCACCCTAGGGTGTGCCTGCCCCCTAGCTCCCCTCCGTCTCCCCTTTGGACTCTGTGCCGTGTCAGGAAAATAGGAACTTCAGCTTTTGTTTCGTCCAAATATGAGAATATTTCTTTTCTGGCTTTTCTGAAACCAAAAATAGCAGAAAATAGGCAACTGGCACTATGGAATCTTATCAATAGGTTAGTTTCAGAAAATATATAAAAATGCCTGAAAGTGTAGACAAAACATAAGATAGCTGATGCAAAACAAGCATGGAGCATCAAAAATTATAGATACGTTTACGACGACATATCAACATCCCCAAGCTTAACTCCTGCTCGTCCTCAAGTAGGTAAGTGATAAAAAGAATATTTTTTAGGTGACATGCACCATCATAATCTTGATCAAGGTATTTGTAAATCATTGATGGCTGGGATCAAAGTACTCTAACATGAACATAAAAAGACAGAGTTCTAACAATAAGACATAGCAACTATGTTGTAACATGAAAAAGGTACAAACAAAAGATTCATGAATAACAATGCATTAAAATACATTTGTTTGTTTCACATATAGAAAACATAATAAGAATGGTATTCTGCTTGTCCCTCATGTTATAGCAAAACATCAATGCATAGGACACCTTCAAAGTTCATAAGGGTGACTAGATACAAATAATTTAAGAACAAGCAATATCACAGTTATGAATCAATCAACAAGTTTTGGGACAATGCACATTAAACTAAGAATGGTCACTATGCTCTCTCAATTGGTGCATAAAGATAGAAGATGGAGACTCAACATAAAAGTAAAAAAGAAAGGCCCTTTATAAGAGGGAAGCAGGGATTTCAAGTTTCATAAAGAGCTTCCAAAAATTATGGTACTTATTAGCTTTCAGCTCTCATTACCCCTATCATAAGCATCTTTTAGGTGATTAAGGTTAAAGTGAACAAATTTGAGGATATGCTTGACAAGTTATAAGCCGGAAATCTCATGCCCCTTGCCTACGAGTCCCGGACCTCATGCTACTCAACTTTAGTCACAATTAAGTTCTTGTCATTGTAAGTACATGTGTATCATGGAGAACCGCCAATGGGATACCCCTTGCCCCATGATACAGGAGCTATCCCATATCAAAATGACAAGGCAACAGACAATGAGCATCTCATCTATCTTTTTATTTGCTATTTGCATAGGTTTTTATTGAGGATGCTTCACATAATGCTCAGTATGGTTATGCTGCAAGTTTCCACCATGATTAGGCATGGCTTAGGCTAGCCACCTAGGCATTTCTCTAACACATATACAAACTCCATGAGCTTACAAGTTACCATTTTATTTCACACCACCGGGATCCATAAACAAAAGAACATGATATCAACTAAATCATAAGTGCAATGTTGAAAGCGTTCCCCATGACAGCATGGTTCTGCTAATTCTCAACTTATAAAGTGCAAGCACATACGCAACAAGATGGACGCAATGGTTAAAGTTTATTAAGTGCAAGAAAGTAAAGTGTGTCATCAAGTTCGTGAGAGCTTTAATCACTAATTTTCACATAACAAGTTTAATTTGGAAGGTAGATAAAGGCATGAATATACTTGTAATGGTGTAACACACCATGCATAGGAATTTATAGTGGACTCTTTGGAATAACTTGGTTTCTTGGGGGTTGGATGCATGAGTGGAACGCATACTTGGTACATGTGGAGGCTAGCAAAATACTGGGAGAGACCAACTAAGAAAGCACTAATGGCCATAATCATGCAAAGCGACAAAACATTATTAATTAAAGCATAAAGTGATATTACAAGTCAAAAAACTAAATGATCATAGAGGCTAAGGTGACTGATACATAGTCTTAACATGGTGTAAGCATGTGCCAAGTCAACACAAATAAAGCATCGAAGGAGAATACCACAATATTATGCTTTTGTATGCTAAAACAACGCATGATTCTTTCAAGGCACATTAAGCAATATCAATTGTTTGAAACAAGTCATGCTACAACAATAATCACTAAGCATATGGTCAAAGTAACATGACATGATAAAGTCTAAGTCACAGTCAAAACAAGCTTCCTTTTGTACCACTATAAGCATGAAACTTCCTACTCTTTTCCAACACCAATCAAAAACTAAAGCTAAATGCAGTGCTAGCAAAGGAGAACACTCGCAGAACAATAAGAGTGAAAACTAGTGTGTTCTAGGCAATGAATAACAGGGTGTGTCTCTCTCCAAAAGAAGTGTGTTGGGACCCAACCAACTTATTTAAGCAAACAAAACAAAAAACTAAAAACAAAGAAGCTCCAAGAACAACACATAGTGCATAAGGTAATAAAAATAAAGTGTCTTGAAAGAAGACTTGAGATCATTGATGAAGAAGGGGATGCCTTGGGCATTGTAACACCCCAAAAATATTAATCAAGATTATCAAGTTCTAATCACCCAAGTTTAGGGTTAACAAAAACTTTTATTATTACATCTAATATGAGTGTATGTGTGAATTGCATTAGTATATGAATGAGTGCAATTGCCATGTTTGATTACTACAAATGATAAGGAATGTTTTAAAGATGAATAATACATCATCTAGGCAAATTACAAACAAAATCCAAAGAAAGAAAATTCAAATATGAATCATATGATCAAATGGTCATTTTGACCAAAATTAACCAATAGACCACTTTGAGTGTACCTAGTAAAAGATTTCTAACAGAAACTTTCTCAATTCTTTCACCCCTTGCTAGACCAATTTAAAGTGAACCCAAGCCCACTTTACAAACCAACAGAAACCATTTCCAAATCTCTTTGAGAGACAATTCAAAATTGAATCAAGTGTATGTACTAAGATCACCATTTTTCAAAAACCACTCAAATCAATTCCACTTGACTTTTCCCAGCAACCATAGACACTCAAGCATGTGACAAACACACTCACCAAATTTCATCCAAAAATTCAAAACTTAATTTCATGCAGCCATTTGGTCGAGCACCTTGCAGACACAGAAAACACTTGCCTAACTTCTACTGTTCTGAGCAGTGATCACTTGCCACTAGCCCCTCATCTCACTCCCCTGGTCTCCCTTAGTGCCTCGCAGCGCAGCAGACCAGCTCCCCCTTTGCCATTGCGCCAGTGCAGCGCTGGTCGACCATGCACAACTCACCACAGCCAGCGCCGCCCTCTCCCATGATGTCCAGGAGACAGGCAACCGTCCACCGCCACCCTTTGTCCACCCGTCGACTGCAGACACGCCATGGATCACCCACAAGCATCGTGCCCAATTCTCTACTAGCCATGCCGAGAGCGCGCCAGAGCGCCGCAGTCGACACGCACGCACAGGCCGCGCCTTGCCCTCACCATGCGTTCCCGCACTCGTCGTGACCCTAGCTACCTCCCAGACATGCCCGTTCACCGCCGAGCGACCCGTAGCCCCTGTGCACCGTCTCGAACACCGTCGTTTCCGCCCAGAGCACCGACCGTTCCCGACCATTCTCGATCGCCCTTGTAACGCCATCACTCGCACGACGGCCGCCCTGAAGCACCGCGTCAACCCCTACCTTTAGCCATGCCTCTAGCCCCCTATATCACCGTCACCGACGAGCCTGAGCCATCCCGCTCTGTCCCTCTCGCTGGTGTATAAATAGAGGCCTCCCCAGTTCCAATTCACCACACCAACTCACTCCCCTCTCTCTCAGACACCTCGCACACCCTTACCCAGAGCAAGGCAAGCACCAGCCCGCTGGAGTCTGCCATTGTAGAGGAGGAAGGAGCTCGTTGATTGCGACCACCCCAGGAGCCGCCGCGACCACCATTCGAACCGCCATCGTCTACAACGTCGTGCACCCCTATCGCAGACCTTAGCAGGAGCCCAGGTGAGCCCCCACATACCCCCACCGTCGTGTTAGGGTTTGTTCCTCGCCGGTGCTGTTCGCCGGAGACGACGAACTATGGCCGTAGATTCTAGTCAAATCGCATGGCCCAGATTGAAACTTACCGATTCGCGTTAGATGAGCCACTGACTAGTGGGACCGTCCTGTTAGTAGCCCGCTGCGCCAGCGCTGTGCAGTTGGGTCGCCCCAGTTAGTTTACCACACAGAGCCCGTCGATTCAAATAGAATTTTCCCATTTTAGTTAAATCTAGATTCTGTTAGTAGATTCAAAAATCAATTTAAGGAGATTCACTAAACCAAATTGCATCATTCAAATTTTGTTAGAAAGGTATTCAAATTATCTATCCAAGACCGTTGGA
This sequence comes from Avena insularis, assembly GCA_023614405.1. Classification (NCBI taxonomy): domain Eukaryota; kingdom Viridiplantae; phylum Streptophyta; class Magnoliopsida; order Poales; family Poaceae; genus Avena; species Avena insularis. The sequence continues at coordinate 97,557,045 of CM042690.1, read as the reverse complement.
TTCAAACCATTTGAAATTATAGATCACCCATAGTAAAAATAACAAGACAAAGACTTTTCCACATTCAAACATTTTTAAAAAATCAACCATAAATGATTTTGAGTTGATTCCAACTCTCAAAAATCACATTTGACAATATCTATCTGAATATGTAAAAATATTTAGGTTTACACGCAGTGACATTGGTCTCGTACCAAAAGGATGCTATATAGGCATTTCTAGTCACTTTAATTTTATTAAATAGTAATATTAAACTTTATAAAATATGACCAACACTTTAAATCACATTCCCAAGTATTAGAATATGTGGTGATGACATGTGTCAACATGATCCCATATTTTAATTGGAGAATATTAAATCTTAAGTATTTTCAATAAGTAGAAATTACTTTTCCAAAATAAAATAAATAAGACTAGGTCTTTATTTCATGTGATGGTTGTGATGATACTAGATCATCAAGTGTGAGCCTTAGTGTGCTAAATAGAAGTAGTTAAGTATTGTTTGGTGATTTTGTACCTTGTGTTCATTTATAGATGATAGTACCGACCCGGGATACGAGGAGGAGGAGTACTACGAAGAAGAAGCAGAAGACAACTTCAACCACTACACTACTCAAGGCAAGCCTAACACTACAAGTTAACTATGCAAGCTAACACTTGCAAGTATTATACCTGTGCAAGCCAGCACTATGCAAGCTAACACTTGCAAGCTAGAACCATGCAAGCTATCTTTGCAAGATAACCTATGCAAGCTGCATTGGGCATACTTTGGTTATGCAACTTTGATTATACCAATCCCAAGTTTTACTTGCAAGCTTTATTCTTTTACTTTTTACCAAAGTTCTTTACCTTTAGTTAGTGTTGTGGTAGTATTGGAAAACTAGGATAGATACCATAAAGAGTATAAAACTAGGCCTAACTAGTTATACTTAGATGTCATCAAAAGGCATAAAACTAGATTTGGATAGTTACACTGGATTAGCACCCCTCATTATTGAATACCCTCAACTTTAGTGGCTAGTGCTAAGCATAAAAGTTGATCACTTTCAATGGGAATACTTGGTGAAAATGATTATGAAAACCTTGGAATGATGGTTCATTCTATTGAAATGTTTTGACATGTGTTATGGACACAAAATGATTTGATGATGAAAATGTTGAGGCATGAGCCTTAGCCCTTTATAAAAACTGATTGTTGGGTTCGGAAGCGATACAATTCCAATTTTACCCTACAACCACAATACCCGAATTGGGTAGGGCTTAACTGGAAGTTTATATGCCTTAGTATGGGTTCCCTCGTGGAAAGAGGTTGACCTGAGGCTACCTCGTGAGTGTGAATGTCCACCTATGCAGTGCCCAGGATGGCAGATGGCCATGGCTGGGAGGTCAAGCTCATAGGGAAGGTGCCTATACTAGAGTGTGTAATTGAAAGGTTAGGATTGATTATCCGCATACCAAGTATGATGATTCAGGGGTATCCCTGACGGATGTATCGAATTTTGTGGTGAAAGTGTACCACCTCTGCAGAGTGTCAAACTATTTGAATAGCCGCGTCCGTGGTCATGGACAGTTGGAGTGGCCATACTGTTTCGTTGTCAGATGTTTTCAAAATGACTTGTGAATTGAACTATGACCTTGACTTGACCACCACACGGTTGTGGATATGAAAACTAGTTTCCCACTTAAGTGATGTAGAAAATTAAATTAGTTTTCTTTACTTTTGAACTCAGTATGAAATAAACCTGGCTTTTTGCAAATAAACCTAGAGCTTAAGATTCCTACTAGAACTACCTTACTTGTTAGTGATAGTTTGCGAGTACTTAAAGAGTACTCATGGCTTTGTTCCTGGCTATTCCCGTGGCCAGACTATGAGGAGGACTACTAGGAAGATGGACAGCAGGAGGTCTATGACAACTAGGATCATCTCCCATCATTAGCATTTCCTGTGACCCTGAAGATGGAGCCCCTACTACGTTTACTTTCCGCTACTTTAATTGTATTAAGACCGGATCATGAGATCCTTTATTAGTAAGACCTTTATTATGGTTTGTAATGCATGATGTATTGTGGTACCAATTCTGTTATGTCTCACAAAAATGGTAATCCTGGGATTGCGATTTATGGCATAACATGCATCTGGGATTAAAAATCCGGGTGTTGACAAGTTGGTATTAGAGCTATCCTGACCATAGGATGCCCTAGTTAGAATGGACGTCTGAACAAAAAACTTAGTTTCAAAACAAAAGAAGTGACTATTTATGAAAACCTATTCCCACTCTTATCCTTGAGATTCTTTCAAAAAAATCATGTTCCTCAAAAATTCTTGCGATCCTACATAAAAATTTGACACACTTGATCACCCCAGTAACTTGCTCACCCTAAATTCTTATAGATGGAGGTTAACTATAGCAAGTTCTACCAGCTGGGCAACGGAGGCCACCTGATCTTTGAGAGGGATCTAGATGCACTCGCAGAGCATCTTGAGCACCCGCACCCGGAGTTCTTTGGGGCACAACTCAACGATCACGTGGGAGGAGATCTACAGTGGCTGATAGTTGTAGATCTTAGAGGCAAGATGGAAGCACCCACCTCGGAGAAGATCCAATTCAGCTTGAGGGAGAACAACTGGCTAGACGGATTAGCCAGGGCTATGCAAGAAGCTCTTGCCTGTCTGTGTGGGCAAAACATCAACCAGATCATCGGAACTCGCTTTGCTCACTATGCAAGGCGTGATTCTATGGGAATGCCCTTGGATATGCTAGGACACCCAGAGCTGAAGCACCATGTAGATAATCTCGACTTCATGTTGTATGATAGACAGATGGAGTTGGACAACGCCCGCGCCAACGCCAACCATAACCATGCCATTGCAGTCAGGAAGGACCAGACCCTCGCCATCCTTGCGAAGGAGCACTATTCACTTCGTCGTCAGCGTGACAAGAAGGATCGCACCATCGATCGTCTTCGCAAGAAGGTGGCCACTCTTGAGAAGACCATCCATGAACAGGAGATCTAGCTTGAAGAGAAGGAGGAGGAAGTTGAAGACATTCACGGAGATCTCTACTCCTACCTCAGTGACAATGATGACTACCTAGAGGACGATGCCATGGAGTTCCACACTGATGATGATGATTCCGCCTTCATTGATGATGATTAGATGCACTTGAGCACTACCATAGGAGTGAATTGTACCTTGTCCCTCTGTATTGTAGTTTCACGGAATGGTTCTTAAAACCATTTGTTTTACGTTTGTGTTGTGTTGTGTGTTTGTATTGGGTGCTATGAATGAATGAATGAGAGGAAGTTGTTGGTTTTCAAAACCCGAGTCAAACTCCAAGTTTAAAGCTTTTGAAACAAAACCATAAACCATAGAAATTTCCCTCTTATCTCACTATCTATCTCAATCTTCAGATGACTCGTGGAAATCCTGGAGGGAGCAGCTCATCTCAAGACCCAATGCTGCAGATTCTACAAATGCTAGTTTCTGACTGTGAAGCTAGTAGAGCAGAATGTCAAGCCAATCTAGCCACACTTCAGCAGATAGCTCAGATGGCCCACAATAATCAAGGCCATGGAAACCAGGATAACCATGGATCCAAGCTCAAGAACTTCCAGAATACCAATCCCCTATCTTTAATAAGTCTGAAGAGCCCTTAGATGCTGATGACTGGCTACAAACCATGGAGAACAATTTGGAGGTCACGGGAGTTGAGGCCAATGAAAAAGTACTGTTTGCCACCCATTATATGGCAGGTGATGCGAGAGCCTGGTGGAATAGCACCCGTACCATGAACGGAGGTCAGATGATGACTTGGGAAGAATTCAAGATCAAGTTCACTCGGACTCATGTGCCCCCGGGTTTGATCAAGAGGATGAGGGATGAATTCAGGGAGTTGAAACAAGGAAGGATGACTGTGGTAGAGTACCATGACAGATTTCTGTCTCTGGCTAGGTATGCCCCTGATGAGATTGACACAGAAGCAAAGAAGAAAGAGAGATTTCTGAACAGACTGCATGATGAGATGCAAACCGTGCTAGTCAACATTCCCTTTGATGATATTGAAGCCTTAGTGGATTCTGCCATTCAGATGGAAGGGAAGATCAACTAAGCCAATGACAAACGCAAGCGTCGCATGATGCACCAGCCTGGATCCCACCATACCCAGAAGTATCGCCCCAACCCGTCTGCAGGATATGCCCCGAGAAACAACAGACCCCCTATGTCTCGTCCAAGCTATCCCAACTGTGGAGGAGGAAACCCAAGGTCTGGAGGAAACCACAATAATAACCCCGGAAACTCCAATAACTTCAACCGTGCACCGCCCAAGTCCAACAACAACAATACTGCCCCAAGGACTGGAAGCAATGTTGTGCCTATCGCAGGAAAAGACAAGTCCTAGATTACTTGCTTTGAATGCAGAGTCAAGGGACACTATTCCAGCGAGTGCCCCAAGAAGCTTGCAGCAGCAACCAATGTGAATGCACCCGCTCAGCAGCAACGTTGTGTTCAGCCTGGAAGGAGATTTGCCCTAGGGAACTCGCTCAACCGCAACGGCCGTCTGTTCCACATGAATGCTGAAGAAGCCTAGGAAGCGCCAGATGTCGTACTGGGTATGTTTTCTGTTAACTCAGTACTTGCAAGAGTGTTGTTTGATTCTGGAGCATCGCACTCGTTTGTTATAGAATAATTTGCATGCACTAGTAAGATTCAGCCAACAAAATTGAAGCATGTTATGATAGTTCAAATACCTAGTTCAACTACCAAAGCTAGAAAAATTTGCAAGGTTGTACCTATCAGAATACATGGAATAGATTTTTATGCTAATCTAATAGTACTTGGAACCAAAGGTTTGGAAGTAGTACTAGGAATGGATTGGATGTCGAAACATAAAGGATTAATCGGTTGTGCCAAGAAAGCCATAACCATGACCAGTAACCGAGTATCGATGAGAGCATGTATCTGAGACACTGCCCCGTCAATTCAAATGCAACAAGAGTCTAGCCCAACCAACCATAGACCAAGTCAGAGTAGTCTGTGAATACTCTGATGTGTTCCCAGATGAATTGCCCGGTATGCCCCCAGATCGGGATATCGAGTTCATCATTGAACTAGTTCCTGGAACTGGACCCATAGCTCAGAGACCTTATAGTGTGAACCCATCTGAATTAGTGGAGCTGAAGAAGCAACTTGATGCTATGCTGGAGAAAGGTTTGATTCAACCAAGTACGGCGCCATGGAGATTGCCTGTTTTGTTTGTGGATAAGAAAGATGGAGGTAACCGTTTGTGTAAGGATTACCGGAAGCTGAATGATGTCACCATCAAGAACAAGTACCCACTGCCAAAGATAGAGGATCTGTTTGACCAATTGACCGGTGCCAGAGTGTTTTCTAAGATTGATCTTAGAACTAGTTATCATCAACTCAAGATTCGTGCAACGGATATCCCAAAGACTGCCTTCACCACCAGATATGGATTGTATGAGTACACTGTCATGTATTTTGGATTAACCAATGCCCGCTTATTTCATGAATCTCATGAATAAGATTTTTATGAACTTCCTGGATAAGTTTGTCGTTGTTTTTATCGATGACATTCTGATCTATTCCAAGTCAGAAGAAGACCATGAGCTACACCTGAGAACCATCCTGGAAACCCTTAGAGAGCATCAGTTGTATGCCAAGTTTAGCAAATGTGAGTTCTGGTTGAAGGAAGTAGGATTCCTCAGACATATCGTATTAGCAGGAGGAGTCGTTGTTGATCCCGCCAAGATTAAGGATGTTGAAGAATGGAAAGCCCCAACCACCCAAACAGAATTCCGCGCATTTCTTGGATTAGCGGGATATTACCGCAAGTTTGTTGAAGGATTTTCGAGTATCGCAAGACCAATGACCCAATTGTTGAAGAAATATAAGAAGTTTGAATGGATGGACAAATGTGAAGCAAGTTTTCAAGAGCTCAAGAAGAGATTGATTTCATCCCCAATTTTGATTATGTCGGATATCAAGAAGCCGTTTGATGTGTATTGTGATGCATCTAAGATTGGTCTCGGATGTGTGTTGATGCAAGAAGGCAAAGTCATATCATATCTGTCTAGACAACTAAAGCAACATGAGCAGAATTACCCTACCCATGATCTCGAACTAGTCGTCGTAGTGTTAGCTTTGAAGACACGGTGGCATTACCTTATGGGTAACCGTTGTGAGATTTATTAGGATCACAAGAGTCTGAAGTATATTTTCACCCAGAAAGAGCTAAATATGAGGCAAAGGAGATGGATAGAGTTAATCAAGGATTATCACCTTGACATTCACTATCACCCCGGCAAAGCCAATGTGGTAGCGGATGCTCTTAGCAGATTGCCGTGTAGATTAAACACCATGATAAAAGAAGCCCAACCAAGTTTGCATGAAGAGTTGGAGCAGTTTTGAACAGAGCTAGTTAGCAAAGGATTTTTAGCTAGCATAGAACTTCAACCCACTTTGATCAGTCAGATCAAGGAGGCACGGAAAGGAAATGCATGTATCGACGGAATCAAGCGTCGTATCGGTACAAGGAAGGTACCCAGATTCATCGAAGATGAAGAATGAGTTTTGTGGTATAAAGGACATATCTGTGTGCCAGCAGATTTGGAGTTGAAGCAATTCATTATGCAAGAATCTCATGATACTCTTTATTCTATCCATCCCGGAGGAATGAAGATGTATTAGGATTTGAAGGAGCAATTTTGGTGGCACAAAATGAAGAGAGAAATTGGAAGCTACATGCCAAGTGTGATATCTATCAGAGAGTCAAAGTGGAACATCAGAGACCCGTGGGACTTTTGCAACCATTGCAAATTCCAGAATGGAAATGGGATTCTATCGGAATGGATTTCATCACCGGTTTGCCTACATCTAGTAGGGGAAATGACTCTATTTGGGTCATAGTTGATAGACTGTCCAAGGTAACCCATTTTATACCTGTCAAGACCACCTACCAGAGTTCGAAGCTAGCAGAGTTGTACATTGCTAGAATCGTCAGTTTGCATGGGACCCCTAAGACCATAGTATCGGATTGAGGAACCTAGTTTACCTCAAGATTTTGGCAGAAAGTCCAAGAAGGATTAGGAACCAAGCTGAACTTCAGCACAGCTTATCACCCGCAAACCGATGGACAAACTAAAAGAGTCAACCAAATCTTAGAAGATATGTTGAGAGATTGTGTGCTAGAATATGGATCAAAATGGGAGGATTGTCTGCCTTTCGCAGAATTCTCATACAACAATATTTATCAATCCAATTTGCAAATGGCCCCATTTGAATTTCTGTATGGAAGGAAGTGTTGTACCCCCCCTGAATTGGTCGCAAGTAGGAGAGAGTCAGATTTTTGGACCCGACATCCTACGAGAAGCCGAAGAGAAGGTTCACAAAGTCCGTGAACATCTCAAGACCGCCCAATCGAGATAGAAGAGTTATGCTAACAAGAGACGTTGAGACCTGACCTTCAATGTCGGAGATTTTTTGTATCTCAAAGTATCACCCTTGAAGGGAATGCAACATTTTCAACTGAAAGGGATGTTAGCCCCCAGATATATTGGACCCTTCAAGATTCTGAATCACCGAGGAGAAGTATCATATCAACTGGAATTGCTAGAGGATATGTCAGCCATACATGATGTTTTCCATATCTCGTTACTTCGCAAATGCTTAGAAGTTCTGGAGAAGACCGAAGTGTTCAAGAACATCGATCATCGAGCTATAGATATCAACAAGGATCTAACCTATCGTGAAGTACCCATTCGTATCTTGGAAGAAGCCTTCAGAACCACCAGGACCCGGAGTATCAAATTTCTCAAGATCCAGTGGAGCAACCATACTGAAGAAGAAGCTACTTGGGAGCGTGAAGATTACATTAGGACGGAGATTCCAAATATCATTAGTTCCTAGTTTTTCCTAAATCTCGGGATGAGATTTTGTTTAAGGAGGGAAGGTTTGTAACACCCCAAAAATATTAATCAAGATTATCAAGTTCTAATTACCCAAGTTTAGGGTTAACAAAAACATTTATTATTAAATCTAATATGAGTGTATGTGTGAATTGCATTAGTATATGAATGAGTGAAATTGCCATGTCTGATTGATACAAATGATAAGGAATGGTTTAAAGATGAATACTACATCATGTAGGACAATTACAAACAAAATCCAAAGAAAGAAAATTCAAATATGAATCATATGATCAAATGGTCATTTTGACCAAAATTAACCACTAGACCACTTTGAGTGTTCCTAGTAAAAGATTTCTAACAGAAACTTTCTCAATTCTTTCACCCCTTGCTAGACCAATTTAAAGTGAACCCAAGCCCACTTTACAAACCAACAGAAACCATTTCCAAATCTCTTTGAGAGACAATTCAAAATTGAATCAAGTGTATGTACTAAGATCACCATTTTTCAAAAACCACTCAAATCAATTCCACTTGACTTTTCCCAGCAACCATAGACACTCAAGCATGTGACAAACACACTCACCAAATTTCATCCAAAAATTCAAAACTTAATTTCATGCAGCCATTTGGTTGAGCACCTTGCAGACACAGAAAACACTTGCCTAACTTCTACTGTTCTGAGCAGTGATCACTTGCCACTAGCCCCTCATCTCACTCCCCTGGTCTCCCTTAGTGCCTAGCAGCGCAGCAGACCAGCTCCCCCTTTGCCATTGCGCCAGTGCAGCGCTGGTCGACCATGCACAACTCACCACAGCCAGCGCCGCCCTCTCCCATGATGTCCAGGAGACAGGCAACCGTCCACCACCATCCTCTGTCCACCCGTCAACCGCAGACACACCATGGACCACCCACAAGTGTCGTGCCCAATTCTCTGCCAGCCATGCCAAGAGCACGCCAGAGCGCCGAAGCCGACACGCGTGCACATGTTGCGCCTTGCCCTTACCACGCATGCCCGCACTCGCCGTGACCCTAGCTACTTCAAAGACATGCCCGTTCGCCGCCGCTCGACTCGTAGCCCCTGTGCGCCGTCTCGAACGCCGTCGTTTCTGCCCAGAGCACCGACCGTTCCCGACCATTCTCGACTGCCCCTTGCCGCGCCATCACTCGCACGACGACCGCCCTGAAGCACCGCATCAACCCCTGCCTTCAGCCATGCCGCTAGCCCATTGTATCGCCGTCCCCGACGAGCCCGAGCCATCCCGCTCTATCCCTCTCGCCGGTGTATAAATAGAGGCCGCCCCAGCTCCAATTCGCCACACCAACTCACTCCCCTCTCTCTCAGACACCTCCCACACCCTTCCCCGGAGCAAGGCGAGCACCAGCCCGCCGGAATTTAGCCGAAGTCTGCCGCTGCAGAGGAGGAAGGAGCCCATTGATTGCAACCACCCCAGGAGCTACCGCGACCACCATTCGAACCGTCGTCGTCTACAACATCGTTCGCCCCCATCGCTGACCTTAGCTGGAGCCCAGGTGAGCCCCCACGTACCCGCACCGTCACGTTACGGTTCATTCCTCGCCGGAGCTGTTTGCCAGAGACGACGAACAACGGCCATAGATTCTAGTCCAATTGCACGGCCCAGATTGAAACTTACTGCTTCGCGTTAGATGAGCCACTGACCAGTGGGACCGTCCTATCAGCAGCCCGATGCGCTAGCACTGTGCAGTTGGGCCAGCCTAGTTAGTTTCCCACGCAGAGCCCGTCGATTCAAATAGAATTTTCCCATTTTAGTTAAATCTAGATTTTGTCAATAGATTCAAAAATCAATTTAAGGAGATTCACTAAACCAAATTGCATGATTCAAATTTTTTTAGAAAGGTATTCAAATTATATATCCAAGCCCGTTGGATTCAAACCATTTGAAATTATAGATCACCTATAGTAAAAATAACAAGACAGAGACTTTTCCACATTCAAACATTTTTCAAAAATCAACCATAAATGCTTTTGAGTTGATTCCAACTCTCAAAAATCACATTTGACAATATCTATTTGAACAAGTAAAAATATTTAGGTTTACATGTAGTGACATTGGACTAGTACCAAAAGGATGCTATATAGGCATTTCTAGTCACTTTAATTTTATTAAATAGTAATATTAAACTTTATAAAATATGGCCAACACTTTAAATCACATTCCCAAGTATTAGAATATGTGGTGATGACATGTGTCAACATGATACCATATTTTAATTGGAGAATATTAAACCTTAAGTATTTTCAATGAGTAGAAATTACTTTTCCAAAATAAAATAAATAAGACTAGGTCTTTATTTCATGTGATGATTGTGATGATACTATATCATCAAGTGTGAGCCTTAGTGTGCTAAATAGAAGTAGTTAAGTATTGTTTGGTGATTGTGTACCTCATGTTCATTTATAGACGATAGTACCGACCCGGGATACGAGGAGGAGGAGTACTACGAAGAAGAAGCAGAAGAGAACTTCAACCACTACACTACTCAAAGCAAGCCTAACACTACAAGTTAACTATGCAAGATAACACTTGCAAGTATTATACATGTGCAAGCCAGCACTATGCAAGCTAACACTTGCAAGCTAGAACTATGCAAGCTATCTTTGCAAGATAACCTATGCAAGATGCATTGGGCATACTTTGGTTATGCAACTTTGATTATACCAATCCCAAGTTTTACTTGCAAGCTTTATTCTTTTACTTTTTACTAGAGTATTGGAAAACTAGGATAGATACCATAAAGAGTATAAAACTAGGCCTAACTAGTTATACTTAGATGTCATCAAAAGGCATAAAACTAGATTTGGATAGTTACACTGGATTAGCACCCCTCATTATTGAATACCCTCAACTTTAGTGGCTAGTGCTAAGCATAAAAGTTGATCACTTTAGATGGGAATACTTGGTGAAAATGATTATGAAAACCTTGGAATGATGGTTCATTCTATTGAAATGTTTTGACATGTGTTATGGACACAAAATGATTTGATGATGAAAATGTTGAGGCATGAGCCTTAGCCCTTTATAAAAACTGATGGTTGGGTTCGGATGCGATATCGTTCCAATTTTACCGTACAACCACAATACCCGAATTGGGTAGGGCTTAACTGGAAGTTTATATGCCTTAGTATGGGTTCCCTCGCGGAAAGAGGTTGACCTGAGGCTACCTCGTGAGTGTGAATGTCCACCTATGTAGTGCCCAGGATGGCAGATGGCCATGGCTGGGGGGCCAAGCTCAATGGGAGGTGCCTATACTAGAGTGTGTAATTGAAAGGTTAGGATTGATTATCCGCATACCAAGTATGATGATTTACGGTTATCCCTGACGGATGTATTGAATTTTCTGGTGAAAGTGTACCACCTCTATAGAGTGTCAAACTATTCGAGTAGCCATGTCCGTGGTCATGGACAGTTGGAGTGGCCATACTGTTCTGTTGTCAGATGTTTTCAAAATGACTTGTGAATTGAACTATGACCTTGACTTGATCACCACAGGGTTGTGGATATGAAAACTAGTTTCCCACTTAAGTGATGTAGAAAATTAAATTAGTTTTCTTTACTTTTGAACTCAGTATGAAATAAACCTGGCTTTTTGCAAATAAACCTAGAGCTTAAGATTCCTACTAGAACTACCTTACTTGTTAGTGATAGTTTGCGAGTACTTAAAGAGTACTCATGGCTTTGTCCCTGGCTATTCCCATGGCCAGACTATGAGGAGGACTATTAGGAAGATGAAAAGCAAGAGGTCTACGACAACTAGGATCATCTCCCATCGTCAGCATTGCATGTGACCCTAAAGATGGAGCCCCTACTATGTTTACTTTTCGCTGCTTTGATTGTATTAAGATTGGATCATGAGATCCTTTATTTGTAAGACCTTTATTATGGTTTGTAATGGATGATGTACGATGGTACCAATTCTGTTATGTCTCGCAAAAATGGTAATCCTGGGATTGCGATGTATGGCATAACAGACATCTGGGATTAAAAATCCGGGTGTTGATAGGCATCCCCAAGCTTTGACGCTTGTACTTCTTGAATATTTCTTGGGGTGACATGGGTGGCATCCCCAAGCTTGAGCCTTTGTCCATACTTCATCTCATCACATTATTCTTCCCTACACTTGAAAATTTCCTTCATACAAAACTTCACACAATCTTCATTAGTAACATTAGTGTATTCAAGATAATAAGTCTTTGGGTTTAGTTTCAACACAAGTAAAACTTCCATTAAAACACAAGCTACTGTAGCAATTCCTTCTAAAAGCTCAAGTGATCAAAGAGAACTCAAAGAGAAAGAGATTAAGAAGCAAATGCAAATAATGGCAGAAATCTGTCAAAACAGACCAGTAGGTAAAAACCGATTTTTTCGAAGACCTTCTGTTGCTCAAATCGAAAAGTGCTAAACTAACGAAAGTTAGATAAAAACCTAGGTCATAAGCACAGAAAATTACAGCTCAATCCGACGTACAGGGATTTTCACGATTTTTTTACAGTGAAGCACAAAAATCTATTTCGGGATTTCCCAAGTCTTACTTCTCTCTCATTAGAGGTTATTTTTGGCACAAAAACCACACAAAAAAGGATAAGGAGAGGTTATTACTGAGGCAATAACTTCCAAGACTCAACAAAACAAAAATAAACTAAAAGTAAAAATATAATGGGTTGTCTCCCAAAATCTCTTTCTTTATAGCCATTAAGATAGGCATGATAATTTCGATGATGCTCACATAAGAAATATGAGTTGAAGTAAAAGAGAGCATCAAGAAGCAAATATGGAACAAATTTAAGTCTAACCCACTTCCTATGAAAAATAATCTTGTAAAGAAACAACTTATGAAAGCACAAAGCAACACGCATAGGAAAGCAAAACAAGTCCAACTTCAAAAAAATTAACATAAAGAGGGGAAACTTAATATTGTTGAGTCACATAAAACCATGTTTCCCAATATCATAATAACTTTCAGTAGCATCATCAATAAAATTAACAATATAACTATCACATAAAACATTCTTATCATGAGCCACATGCATAAAAGAATTAATACTCCCCACATAAACATAGTCATTCTTATTAATTATAGTGGGAGCAAATTCAACAAAATAGCTATCATTATTATTCTCATCACCATAATCATCAAATATAGGAGGCATATTGTAATCATAATTAATTTTCTCCTAAATAGTAGGTGGACTGAAATATCATATTCATTATTGTAATCATCATATATTGGAGGTATAGTATCATCATAAGCAATAGAATAGTTATCTTCCAAAGTGTGTTCGTTTGTAAACATATCATCATTGGAAGGAACATGGATAGCACTAATAGTACAGCAATTATTAATATCATCATTTTCAGAATTGGTACCAAAGAGATTTTCAATATCAAAAGAAGTGTGCTTTTCCCAATCATGATCACTACTATAGGTAACAGGCATAAGAACATCATCAAGTTCAGACTCATCAAAAACTATAATAGGAGCAACGTGCTTACGGGAAATACCGTTTCCTCTCTCCTTTTACTCCTCCTTTTCTTCTTTTTCTTCTTCTCTTTAGGAGGGAGAGGCTTGAAAGGAAGCTTCTCCATATACCCTGGTTTATTGTTAGAGACAATAGAAGAAACTTTGGAGGATTCCTCCTTTCCATTAATAAGAACAAAACACATATTAGTCCTGTCATATTTTGGTAAAATCTCATCTTTTATAATATTTTGTATGTAAGTATTTGTGTGGCAATTATCAACACAATAAAGATGACAACCATGCAGGACGCTATTCATATCAAAAGCACTCATATCTACCAAAGAAGTTTTTCTTGATAACTCTTCACACCCCAAAAATAATGTAAGTTCATCATGCTAATTAGGAGTGATCATGTTATCACAATACAAACTTGGAATACTCATTGGATTAGAAGGGCTATTATTATGGCCTGAGCATTGAAAATTGAAATGACCCACTTCAAAGCAAAGTTCACTAATAAAAGGATAGAGGGCACAAACGTTTTTACCAAGATCATTTAGAGCCCTATACCACATTCTAGTTTTTTCATTCCTGTGGGTGATACAATATTCTTCTTCAATTTGATTCTTCCCACAAGGTCTATGTATTCCACAAAAATTAACATGCTTATAAGAAATAGTACTTTCAGAGGTTTGAGCATGTTTATTGCTATCATTAATAACAATTTAATTTTTCATGCAAGTGTCTTTAAAAGGTTCATGATACATGTCCCATTTAGCACTAAGCTCTTGAAAATCGGCAGTTTCAGCAAAAGACTTAATGCAATCATACTCATAGTTTATACCTGGTTCTTTACCTTTGTCGTTATCCCAATCTTCGATATTGCTTTGAATTGTTTCAAGAAGATCCCACTTAGCTTTGACCTCCTTACTTGTGAAGGATCCCTCTAAACAAGTATCTAGATAGTCCTTGTAATGTCCTAAAAGCCTTGCATAAAAATTATTAATAACAATATTACTGGGGAGCTCATGAATGGGACATTTGAGCATTAGTGACTTCAATATCCCCCATGCTTGGGAAATACTTTCTCCATCATGAGGATGAAAATTATAAATATAATTCCTATCTTTATGAACTTCATGAGGAGGATAAAATTTAGAGTAAAAGAGAGATTCAAGTTCCTTCCACTCCGAATGATGAGGATCATCTAGTAGCTCATACCACTCCATTGCTTTGCCCTTAAGTGATAAAGAGAATAGATTCCTCTTAACTTGGTTCATTGAAATACCTGCACACTTGAACAACTCGCATAATTCATGTATAAAGAGTAAATGATCACAAGGATGGACAGTTCCATCTCCAAAATAACAGTTATTCATAACATGTTCAACAATTTCCATAGGTATTTTAAAAGGGACACTTTCAGTATGTGGATTTAAAATATCACAAGTATCATTAGAATTACCACATATGGGAGATAAAGTATCATCAGAGGAGATTTTCTTCTTTAAAGCTGGGGAACTAAAAAGATCATTTTCATAAAAACTAACTTCCCCAAGCATAGATGTTTCCATAGCATTAGTAACAAAGGTGTTCAAAAAATTCATACTAATAACATTGCTATTAGCATGCAAAGAAAGTTCCATGGGTTTTTTAATTTTCTTTTCAGACCGTTTATGTTCTACCTTAGGAAAAATACTAAAAATCTCTCTAATTTTTTTGTTGTTTTCCATTAAGCCTAACTAGTGAAAATAAAAACAAGAAACAAAAAGATATAATTGCGGAATCTAAAGGAAATAACTTCAAGCACTCACACACCAGCAATGGTACTAGAAGATAGCTTAGTAGCTAGAAGATGTGAGTACCTTTTACCTTACCTCCCCGGCAACAGTGCCAGAAAATGGCTTGATGTCTACACACGCTTTTATTCTTGTAGATAGTGTTGGGCCTCCAAGTGCAGAGGTTTGTAGAACAGCAGCAAGTTTCCCTTAAGTGGATCACCCAAGGTTTATTGAACTCAGGGAGGAGTGGTCAAAGGTATCCCTCTCAAGCAACCCTGTAATCAAGATACAAGAAGTCTCTTGTGTCCCCAACACACCCAATACACTTGTCAGGTGTATAGGTGCACTAGTTTGGCAAAGAGATAGTGAAATACAAGTAATATGGATGATTATAAGTGGTAATTGCAATCTGAAATAAAAGTGGCAGGAAGCAAACATGTAACAGGACTGATTGTAAATGGTGTTTCAATGCTTAGAAACAAGGCCTAGGGATCATACTTTCACTAGTGGACACTCTCATATAAATATCTTCTCTTCATGATGCTACCCTGAACTACTCTCCGGTTGGACGATGTAGGGCCATAACAGCACACCTTAAAGTTCGCATTCCCCATCTAGATAACCCCTCACTATCACCTTGAGCGCTAGATGGTTCCAACAAACACCACAATCTCATAGAGACATCCAACTCAAATTATACTCATGATAAGTATTTATGTAACCTTAGCCAAAGTGCCACACGGTGTGCACACTGTCAACTTCACACATGTGGGGATAAGCAGAGATTAATTAAAGCACTTGAGTAGCAGAATAGATCTAGATTGTAAAGCTCATGATCTCAATAAGATCACGCATAGCTACTTGTAGAGCCCATAGCCTCGAGAGAGAACTACTCCCTCCTCATCATGGGAGTCAGTAACGGTGATGGATATGGCGGTGGAGTCGATGGAGATGTATCCGGGGGCACTTCCCCGTCCCGGTAGGGTGCCGGAATAGAGACTTTTGTCCCCTGAATCTCCTCTACGGAGGCGGCAGCGCTGCGGAACTTTTCGTGGAATTCTGATCTGGTACTACGGGTTTTCGTCCTGGGAGAATATATAGGCGAAGAGGCGATGCCAGAGGTGGGCCAAGGTGGCCACACCACCTAGTGGCACGGCCAGGGGTGACCTGCGCCACCCTAGGGTGTGCCTGCCCCTAGCTCCCCTCTGTCTCCCCTTTGGACTCTGTGTCGTGTCGGGAAAAATAGGAACTTCAACTTTTGTTTCGTCCAATTCTGAGAATATTTCTTTTCTTGCTTTTCTGAAACCAAAAACAACAGAAAATAGGTAACTGGCACTATGGCATCTCGTCAATAGGTTAGTTCTAGAAAATGTATAAAAATGCCTCAAAGTGTAGATAAAACATAAGATAGCTGATGCAAAACAAGCATGGAGCATCAAAAATTATAGATATGTTTACGACGTATCAATAACCACAAGCTCTAGATCCTCACATGGACAAGAACCAAACAACAACCAAGAAAGATGATGCTATGTATGCAAAGGTTTGAGCTCTCTCCAAAAGATACGATTGAGTCACCCACTCGAGAGCCCTTCTTGATAGTATGGCTATCTATCCTAAACCCGGTCTCCGAACACTACAAGAGATCGGTAAAATAGAAAACCTATTAAGATCATACCTTTTCCTTGAGCATTCCACTTGAGTTATCTATCTGTCTTGCCAGGCTTGATGCTCTGGGCTTCCTCCCTTGTCTCCGTACTTTAGGATGACAAGCTTCAAGCATGAGATCTTCTAGAGATGGTGCATCTTGAGCTTGCACTTCATTTCTTGATGATATCTTGAAGATGGCCATAAGGAACTCCATATTATTCTTCTTCAAGACATACTTGATTTTGTTCTTCTCCTTCAACAAGATTCCAATAGGCACAAAGCCCTTGAACATTGCTTCTTCTTTTTCAACCTTGAACCCAACACATGGTCCAAGCGATGCTAATGGACAAACCTACAAGTGAAACTCAATTTACACATTAGTCCATAGAGATTGTCATTAATTACCAAAACCACACATGGGGGCATACATGCCCTTTCATTAGTGAGTCGAGGAGGTCCCCATAAACCCTAGTGTTGCTATACTCTCATCTTGGTTCTGAAGGCAAGAACTTGGGTCCTATGGGTGGCGAGTATGGGACTACAAATACCACATCCCACCGTGGCCTCCCATATAAGACTTGGCATGTTTAACCTTCACCATTGATCTCATTTCATCATCATATCTCAATCTCCTGTCATACTAGATTCATCAGGATCTTTGATACATCTTTTGGATGAACCGAACTTAACAGCTAAGCATGGCTAAGCAGGACACATATATATAAGCTCTAGTAGTGCACACAAGCCAAACCTAGTTATGCTAGGAGTAGTGGATCAGGTACTATAAGCTCAAAGGGGAGTAATGCAACAGATAGGATACTCTATCTCACTACAAGAAAAGTTGGCTTTTACAAGAGACGGTTTTTGTGGTTGAAGGCCCATTTTTCGTGGTGGAAAAGTCTTCCGCGATAGATGGCCTCCGTGGTAAAAGCCCCATCATCAAAGAATCTACAACTATTTTTTCTGAGTGTGGCGAATCGCACCCTTCAACCATAGGAAATCGTGCCGTGGTAGATTAGTTTCGCCAGCTTGTTGACTGCTAACGTCATGCAAAATGCCACATGGCAAACACCATTAAAGGCTGGTTACCGCCATTAATAGTCACAAAACCGTGGTGGAAGCCAAGGCCCAACCAAGGCATGCTAACAATTAAGTGGGCTAGCCCATTAGACAAGCCCAATAAGAAGATGACCCGTTACTATTTTGTCCTACCCCGAGGCCTGCCCTGATTGAAGGGTCCCATCAATTTCCAGCCCAGCTGTGGCATGTTAACTTTCCGGTTCGTTACTGTTTTGGTATGTGTAAGGCCTAGCTTGTTCCATCACTATGTGGCCCATTAGAGGCATATGCCATGTTGGTCCAGCACCATTAGGCCGACTTTAGGCCCAGCACAGTTCATAAAGCCCGTGGTCGGCCGCCCACCCGAGGACCATTCACGAGAAGGTCCTTTACTATTCTACGTTTACTGTTCAAGCCTACTAGATGCGGGCCGCCCACTAACGACCCATATGTGAGAAAGTTCGCTAATATTCTGGCATGCTACTATTCGGGTTTGTTACTGTTCAAGCCTTTCACTGTTTAGGGTTGTAATAATGTAGGCTTTTTCTGCTTTGTGGCCTACTATGATTCTGGCCATTTACTGTTCTGCCTTTTTGCATGTGAGGCCCATTACTATCCCGGCATTTTACTATTCATTGAGCCCATTCATGGTGTCCCTTTCAGACTTTTGCACGCGATGTTCATTACTATTACAGCCTTTTACTATTTTGGCCTTTTTGAGGCCCACCCCAATCGTAACAATCAAAAAAGGTGTGTATGGACCATCAACGAGCATCATTTACTATTCATCACCGGTCTAGTACATTAGGGTCCAATACCAAAGCCCAATCGGCCTAGTTATGATACCGCCTACCGCTAGGTGGGGACATCGTCAACTAAATGCCTACATGGCCTATGTAATTTACCTAGATATTACATCAGCTGCAAACTTCTTGAAATTATTACATATCATCAACAAAGTGAAGGCTAATAAAATTCAGCATTTCAGTTGCCAATCGAGATTTAGCCCACGTGTAGCAGAGTCCCCAGTTTGCTTTCTTAGTTTGTGAACATCATCTCCCTTTGAGTGTGACAGCTATAGTGGAAAACCATCTTGAGACATGATCTTGCAGCCCCCTCTTTGGTGGCCATAGTAACAGTTGTAGTCTAAAACTAAGTAATAACAAGTTAATACAGGAAACAAGGCAAATAAACAACCATCATCATTATCAAAGAATTTGACACTACCCATTTGAACTGGAGTTTACTACATGTCCATGGTTTAATTAAACAAAACATGACAAGCAAGCAAGAAAATCATCCGCCCTCTTGATTTGCCGGTCGAAAAATGCCACGTGTTCCTGTACGATTGCATCATTTGTCGGAATGAGTATGAAAATTTGGAGGAGAAATCCAGTGTGCATGACATCCCGATACAAACTAGGAAGAAAGCTCCTCATAAGGTTTTATGGTACTTCCCGCTCATTCCACGTCTGCGGCAATATTTTGCAGACCCAAAGGAAGCAAAGCTCATGCGTTGGCACAAGGATAGAGGCAATGCATGTGATGAAGTGCTAAGACACCCTGCAGATGATAACCAATGGAAATTACTCGACCTTGTTTTCCTAGATTTTGCGGGTGATGCAAGGAACCTGAGGTTAGGTATGAGTACAGATGGAATAAATCCACTTGGCAACCAAAGCACCAAACATATCACTTGGCCCATGTTTATATGTATGTACAACCTACCGCCCTGGCTATGTATGAACAAGAAGTACATACACATGGTTATTCTAATAAAAGACCAAAAAATAGGAAACGATATTAACGTGTATCTCAAGATATTTAGGGAGGAGCTCCAGATACTATGGAGTATGCCAGGGGTCAACACTTCGGATGCCAGCGTACAAATATATTTCTCAATGAGAGGTCTCATGATCACCACTATCCCACCTTTTGTAGTTTACGAGCGCGAGATCGATGAATGAACGAATTAAGATGCATGGCCCCCTTTTGTAGTACACACAACACTGATGAAATCATATTTTGTACTATCATGATGAAATCGCGAGATGAACGAATGAATTAAGATGCCTTTTGTGCCCCCTTTTACTTGAAAGTCTGCATAAAATATAGATCACACATACTAGTGGCGTCCTCGCGGAGTTGAGCGCCACTACTAGAGCCACTAGAGGTGTTCAATGTAGTACAAACGCCACTACTAAAGTCATAGTACCGACACCTTTATTATACGAACACCGCTACTACAACAAAGTGGATATGATATAAACATTTTGTATCTAGATCAAGCAATTCCCCACGCCCCCACCTCACCGACGCGTCCGCCGGCTCCTTCGTCCCATGTCACCGACCCCGTCTGCGCCGCCACCTCCCCGACCCCGTCCACGCAGGACCAGGCGGTCTGCCATCTCCCTCGATGCCGATTCTGCGCCTCCATTGTCTGTGTTGCCACCTCCCGGACCGCCCCGTCTGGTCCCGCCATCTCCCCTGACGTTGGTTCCACGCCTCCACCTTACCATTCGTCTAACACCCGGCCATCACCTCACCAGCACGTCCCCACCTCCCCGAAGCCTCTGCGGCCTCCCCAATGCCCCATGTTGCCACCTCGCCGACGCCTCCAGCTCCACGACGCCCATATTGGTGAGTTCGCCACCTCTCCACCCGACGCTGGTGGGATTCCGATAACCAAAAAGTAGCGGTGCCGCCAGTTTTTTGCATGTTTAGAGTATCTACTTTTATTGTAGGTGTGATGTATATATGTGTTTGCTATACTCTTACAAAAATTGTCTATGCAACTTTATATTTAGATCGATGATGGCCAAGAAAATATGGTATGAGGTATGTTGAGGAGAGGTTCTGGGAGTCTACATTTCATGGGATGAATGTAGTAAAAAAGTTGTAGGCTATCCCAACAACTCCTTCAAAGGGTTTCCGATAAAAGAGATGGCAGAAGAGGAGTACTTCAACTCCCTTAAGCTAGAGGAAAATAAAATCAACTATGAAGTTGAGAAGCAAGTGGTCGGGTCTACTAGCTTTAAGAACTACATAATTCTCATCCAATCTATCGTTATTGTGTACTTGTTCATCTTCTATGTTATATGATAGCATCTTCTATCTTCATCTTGTAAGTAGTTGAAATCATATTCTATGTAGCTATGCATTAGTTGATCCAATTAGTTCTTATGTAAGACAATTTTCATTGTGTTATGAATGAGATGAACTAACTAGTTCTATTGAGTAAGATGTTGTAATTAAGTATTTCGATTGTGACCTCGAAATATATGAATGCGGCAGTGACAGCCAATTAAAAAATTTCAACGCCACTAACCCCCTTTTTCGAACACCGCCGCTAGGCCTTCTCCTACTAGTGACTTACCTCTGACGAGGCCACTGAGTGCCGCCGTATTATTGGTGGTATGCAGTATTTGACTATCACCAGACCTGATATTTCCTATGCAGTTAATCATGTGTGGCAGTTAATCATGTGTGTCAGTATCTTCATGCTCCCAGGACTTCTCATTGGTCAATTGTCAAGCGTATTATGCGCTATATTCGCCTCACCGTCGCATATGGTCTACATCTTCAAACTGTGTTGTCCTGTGTTCTATTGGTGTTTTCGGATGCAGACTGGGCTGGCAGTCCAGATGACAGGCGATCCACGTGAGGCTATGCGGTCTTCCTGGGTCCTAACTTGGTCTCCTGGAGTGCTCGCAAGCAAGCTACAGTTTCTCTCAGCAGTACTGAAGCTGAATACAAGGAGGTTGCCAATGCCACAGCCGAGCACATATGGGTGCAGTATTTACTGAGAGAGTTGGGAGTCTCTCAGGATCAGCCACCATTTCTTTGGTGTGACAGCATCGGTACTACATACCTTTCATCCAATCCGGTATTCCATGTCCGAACAAAACATGTCAAAGTTTATTATCATTTTGTGAGGGAACGTGTTACACAGAAGGTACACCACATCAAGTTTATCTCTTCTAAAGATCAACTTGCTGACATCTTCACGAAGCCTTTGTCGCAACCTCAGTTTGAAGGCTTTAGACGCAAACTTAACTTGCTTTGTACTTCAGGACAAAGTTAAGATTGAGGAAGGGTGTTGGACTTTATATACGTAGCCTTTGTACAACTCATGTAATCTGTATTGTACACTTGGTGTACCCCTATATATAAAAGATAGCCACACCCATTTAGAGTGTTGAGCAGTTGCCCCCAATTACTTCGTTTTACAGTAGACGTTCGCGGGTTCTCGTGGAGATATCATACTATGGCATCTGTTTGTCATACTGTGGCATCTGTTTGTACCCGAGATGGTAGCGTGGATCGTAGACGTCCACGGGTTCTCACGGCCACGTCATGTAGTTTAGCTCCATGGTTAGCGAGTGGAGTATAAGACCCCTCTCGATTTTTTCTATCACCGCAATACGCTAGATTAGGTTCTCTCCTCTTCCAGCTCCATCTCCTCTTTTAGCTATCTCCCCTCGTCATTCGTGTTCGAAGGTCCGGTGAACACACCCGGTGTCCGTTACGCAGGTGTCCACAGGACGGCAAGACGGTGGTACACGCTGCGAGCACCTAGCCTCTCACACTCTGGTGCGGTTATAGGATGGATCTGCCCCTCATGTGTTCCGTTTCATTTAGGTTTCTCGCGGTGCTAGTCAAACCACGGGAGGTGGTGATCTAGATATCAATGATGGAGCAGGCTACAGTGCGGGCGATGGTGATCTGGCTATGGACGACGGTGCGATCATCAGGTAAGTATTCTCTTTTGCCTTTTCTCAACTTTTTTTGGATCTTCTCCTTTGTTTTTTTGGGCTTGTTCTCTACATATTTCTTTCTTCTTGCTTTCTCTTTCTTTCTTACACGCTGAAGAGCGAACACATTGACTGCGAACACGTGTACTGCATAATTTTCGACTGCGAAAATGTTGGCTGCGAGATATTGACTATGAAACTGTTGGATGCGAACAATCCCAAACGCGAAAAACTTTGAAAATAGAAATTCGTTGAGAATCGAAAAGCGTTAACTATAGAGTTTTCAAACAATAGTCGACTAATGGAAGCGTAAGAAATCTCAGATAAGAAATTTTGTACATAAAGGTGTATAAATTAATCGTTGCTTCCGTGCATTTTTCTTTCTTGGTGTTTATTAATTACCTTTTATTATGTGCTTAAGAGTGAACCCATTGAACAAAAAACCCTTGAATGTGAACCGTTGGATGCGAGCACGTTGTATACGAAGATGTTGTATGCGAACGTATTGCATGCGAGCGTGACAAAAACGAAATGCATGAGAATAGATATGCATTCAGAAAGGATATATATGGCACCCTTTCTAATTCTTTCGTCTTTAAGTGTCTGGTTATGGACGTGGAAGGAGGCTTGGATTAAAAAATTGTAACTGTCCGCTCTCACACCCTTTTGTACCCTCCCTAGCGGCCACACGTACATACTACCACATTCCTCGCCTCTGGTTGAGTTCTCTCTCTGTCTCTACTTTCTATGTACTCTATTTGTGCGTGTCGCCATGGTCGACCCCTTCTTCTAGCCGCCTCCATCATCGTCAGCAATGTCTCCGCGAGTGACGTCACCAAGCTCTCCCTCCAAGGACGAAGAGGACGACGGGGAGAACAATACGGAGGCATCATACATGGATGCATTGATGCCGGAGGACGACGACCCCTTGACACTGATGATAACGCTGATGCCGAGCACGGCGCTGGAAGCACCGAAAAGGATGATGATGATGCCACAGACGACGACGAGGACACCGACGCCGACGCTGACCTCGATGCGGAGCGTGGCGCCGACAACACTTATGAGGACGAGGACGAGCACACCAACGTTGATGTCGACCCCAACACAGATGAGGAAAACGATGCTCAGGCTGACATGCACATCGAGGAGGACAATGTCGAGGCCGATACTGGTGCAAATGACGACCTTGATTGGGCTTTTTTGAATAGGCACAGGCGGCATGGAAGCGAGAGGACACGCTGATGGTATGTGATAAGGAAGCTCAAGCGACACAATGGGCGGCGGTGGCGAGCATCCGGACACTGACGACGACAACAACTCCGGCACCAACAACGATGTTGGAGGCGCTTTCTCGAGCAGAGCGTAGCATCGCGGAGATGATGGTGCGCCTAGGCCCTCGAATAAGAAGACGATGTAGAGTCCTAATAGTAGTATAGTACTAGCTTAGTAATTTTTTATTATGTTGTTTATTTGTTTGTGAATAATGTGAAAATCTTTTGTTAACAAGTTATAGTAAAGTTTTAGTACTCTGTATGTACAAATTTGAATTGAGTTCCGACTTTTGTTGTTACATGAACTCACATTACCTTAAATGATGTTATGTCATTTTGGATGGATGTGGAAAAAAAACAGGCACAGATACATACTGTTGTGAAAGAAGTTTTAATCATTTATACTCCTACACACCTCAATCATCGCAGAACGCATCAAATGTATCTTCATTTCATTTATGTATTCGCCGTTTCCCACGAACGTGACATGATTTTTTTATCTCCTTGTTACGATAGTTAGATTGACGAGACAATACTGTAGAGCACGCGGCATACAAATCAAGTACTTTGCTCCCACTTGATAGTGTTCTAGAATGGCAGTTTCATTTCCTCGGTGCTTTCTTCTTTTTCCACGAACGTGGCGTAGTTTTTGGTTAGCTTGGTATGATCGTTAGATTAACGAGAAAATACTACAGAGCACACATCATGTAAATTAAGTACTTTTCTCTAACTCGATAGCCTGCTAGAATGTTTTTAAAAACATACGTGTTTAATTACCCACTTCTATATATTGCGGTTTTCTCTATGTCCGTGTGTTGCCCTTGCCCTCGATGCAACACCTGCCTCATAAATATGACATGTTTACTTCGCTCTCTATCCACGATTTCGTCCATAAATTATATTTAACAACTGATGGTCTTTGACTCTGTGACTAGATGATCTATCTAACCATAGATGACATGTAACGGTTGGTCTCACCTTCATGCCCCATGGGCGCAGAGAGAAGGCCAGTACAATAAATTTCCATCCTTCTTACACCTACATATATGATGTGTTTAATTTCTCTTCAACAATTTAATTAGGAATAGTCTATAAAAATGATCCACATAAAAAGCAAATGAACAACATTATACCTAAACTTTATGCACTCTAGATTTCTCTCTTTGTTACACCTATGTTTGATGGTTTTGTACTCTCAAAACCTACATATATACAAAATTCATTTGTTATTTATATATAGTGTATATAGTATATGGATTTTTAAGGTTTCTATGGAAAAGTACATACTATAAACATAATACACTAGGGTCATAAGTCATAACTCAAAAAATTGTAAGAAAGTATATTTGTTTCTTGCTTGGATTTACAGTTTGGTAATAAGAGATATTTTAAACTGGTCAAAGTAAATTGACAAATAAGATTCAAATAATAATATACAATTGTAATGGTAAGCACTTTAAGTATACGAAAGATATATATTAATCATAAGCGTTTGATGCATTGTTAATTTGACTACTTATGCCCAAAAATAGATTATATCAAAGTATTTATCATTAAAATTCATACATTTAGTAAAAATGAGTCACAACAAAGTAAAAAAGTTAAGTATAAAATAGGAAACACGACACCTCAATGTATTGATTGTTTGTTTATCCTCATGAAGTCATGATACATACAGATGCTCCGATTGATTGCTTATCATGTAATGAGCTGTTTGGGCACCCTTATCACATGGTTCTGCATTACAGTTTACTGTATGTTGCAATTTCTTACTTAGACTCACATTATCAGTATAGATAGTATATTGGCAATGTTGTGGTCCTCTTTGGTAATACAAATGAGGTTTTGGGTTTGTAAGTGTATTTTCGTTTCATGTTTGTCTACACATTCAGAGTCATGTGTGTTAGCATGTAAATTTGTTCTAATGGGTTTAGATCATGTCCAAAAAATATACTCAGAGAAACTTGGGGATTCTAAGTACTCGTCCTAGGAGGAGGAGGAGTTCAAAGGCCAGAAGATCACACTGTCTGTGTTGTCAAAGGGTTAGAGAAGCATTTGTGCATTTTGTGCCTTCCTCCCTAGGGGACAGATGGAACTGAACCATGTGCATGCTCTGGGAGGTAGACAATGTAAGATTGAGTCCAGATTAAACTCTATGCTCTATGAGTATGTTAAGTTGCATGGTGATTTTGCCACCGACGAAGAGCTGCTTCGGAAGCAGGACGAGCTTCTAGTGCAAGACAAAGGGTGGGTCCACCATAATGGTGATGCAGTTGGATTGATTTTTAAGCACTGTGGGGGTGCTTGCTTCATGTATTTAGTGGGGCAATAAAGGCAAGGATGAAGACGGGGGAGATTTTCCGAAGACTTGCAATTTATGATTATACGTACTACTTGAAGCTAACTGCAGAAGAAGTGAAGGAATAACTAGATCAGAGGAAGCCGGTACTAGCCACACTAACGGTGGATGAAACTTTTTGTAATCTCGAGGCTAGCGAGATTTACAGGTGGCGGGTGAAATATGACAGTAAGGGGAGGCTAATCGCAGGTGTGCCACACTTGGTTGTCCTTGTAGGCCATGGACAGTTCAAATACGATGAAGATGAAACATTATTTCCCTTCCTCAACTCAAAGTCAGAAGCATTTGGGAGGGTTTGGTTTTGTGTTTCAAGATGAGATGGAGCACTTCTATGTGCTGGAAATCCAAGAACCAAGAGAAGTATTGTGCCCTCCTTCACCTGACTTTGCTCGGCTACTCAAGCTCGAGGTATACGGCCGGATGTACTTTCTCCCATAGGACTTGAGGAGCATCCTAACATTCTACCAACTGTGGCAGAGGATGATGACGATGGTGATCTTACTTGCCAGCATCCACCCCGCCCTACTAATCTCCCGGCTCCACTGCTCGTTCTGTCTAGTATTGGTTCAGATTGGCGGATTCATGATGCTCAGTCGCCTCCTCTCACTGCCCGTCATCTTCCACCTCTGCCTACTAACCGCCAGTAACCATGACATGGCCTTTCTGATCGCTCTTTCCCTTCTCCACAAGTGAGCAGTAACAAAGACTAGTTGAAATTAGAGGAATCGGCATCACATGGACAACGGCTTCTTACTCACCAAGACCATCGAGGTAAGTCCTCCTTGTTACATTATTCTTGAAATCAGATGTATAGGTATCCATTGACTTTATTTTTCCTTGGCAATTTTTTATTTGAAAGTGGCAAACTCAAATATGTTTGATGAAAAGATGCAATGGGGTAGATGCAATTTGCACTGCCTTCTCATAAGAGAAATTAACTGGGATAGTGGTCTACTCCGAGTAATTAATAGAAAGTCCATATGTGTTAGCAAAGGCATCTAGGATTTCTTTTCTATTTATAGAAATTCTCAGGAATAATTAACATTTAATAGGAATTAAAAGTGTTTAAGGAGATTAAACTGGAAAAATGGTTCGGGTAATAGTCCACTGAGAATGTGGTAATATGTGTTTATCCTTGTATCCACCTCTGAAAATGAAGGTTATCCACTGAAGCTAAATCTGTCTATGTTAACTGCAGGCGGACCATGTTGGTAGTTCTTGGATGCAAAGAGAACCAGTCACTAGTAGAAAACGGACCTTTGGTCCAGGGGTATTAGCCCTGGTTTTGCTAGATCTGGCCCCAGGGGGTGGCAGGCACTAGCCCCGGTTCGAATGGGACCTTTAGTCCCGGTTCGTGTAACAAACTGGGACTAAAGGGTTTCAGGCAGGCTAGGTCGGGCGCCAGACCCTTTAGTCCTGGTTTGTTATACGACCCGGGGCTAAAGGCGGACCTTTAGTCCTGGTTCTAGACACGAACCGGGACTAAAGGTCTAGCTATATCTTCTTCCCCCACCTGCCCGAGCCACCATTTCAAGATGGTGGCTCTCCTCTCTCTCTTTCTTGCTTCAAGCTCGATTCCATGCCCTTTTTTCTCAAGATTTGTTTATATTTTGTGGTGCCCCATCTATCCAAAGGTTCTAAAAGGTGAGCAATTTCATCCTTTGAACTCTCATTGCTATATTAGCTCATTTCGTGCTCTATCTTATAGATGGATTTGTGAATTTAGTTTGGTAGTAATTTTTGCAATGATAACATGAGATTGATGTTTAGATTCTATCTATCTTGTATTAATGTAAGGAACTCTAAGGTAAATATCACAATATGTGGATTCTATCTATATATATCTTGTTTTGGCACATAGTCTTGAAATTTGATTTTAGAAGCACACACATGCGTGAGTTCATCATTCTAACTAGCTAGACAAAATATCCTTCTTCGCCTACCCGTGTTCAACAAACTGAAAAAATTGTAACAAAGATAGGGTTAATTCATAAAAGCTTGATAAGAAGACATCACAGTACATCTTCGAGAAGCTCCTCTATGGCGAGCTCCTCGAAGATGTCTGAGGATAGGATCCTAAGACATCTTCGAGAGAAGCTCCGCCATAGTGGTGTCCCTCTTGCATCATCTTGGAGTTAATAACTTCTCTAGCTATATATTAATATGCTGGATAACTAAAACAATTCACATATTAGGGAGTGCCTCTATGGCGAGCTCCTCAAAGATGTCTGAGGACGGGATCCTAAGACATCTTCGAGAAGCTCTGTCGTAGTGGTGTCCCTGCTCTCGCGCACCATCTTTCAGTTTATATCTTCTCTAGCTAGATCAGTATGCTGGTGGAGCTAACTAATTTCACATATTAGAGAGTGCCTCTACGGCGAGCTCCTCGAAGATGTCTGAGGACAAGGTCCTAAGACATCTTCGAGAAGCTCTGCTGTAGTGGTGTCCCTGGTCTCGCACACTATCTTGCAGTTCTTCACAAGAATGCATACCTATTTATAGATTAAGCAGGACAACATAGTGTCGGGCACTAATGACATAATGTTGACACACTCACCCCTTGCATAGTGTTGCCATCCACCCAAAATAGTGTCGTCATTTAATTTACTGGCTTAGTGCTGCCCACTGAGGACATAGTGTTGACATGTTGTCTCCACATCCACATTTAGTCCCGGTTGGTGCCTCCAACCAGGACTAAAGGTTCATCATATCTTTAGTCCCGGTTGCTGGCTTTAATTTTGTTTTTAGATTAGTACTAATTAATTATGATTATGTTTTTTAGATTAGTACTAATCAGTGTGCTAGTGGAGCTAACTAATTTCACATATTAGAGAGTGCCTCTATGGCGAGCTCCTCGAAGATGTCTGGGGACGAGGTCCTAAGACATCTTCGAGAAGCTCCGCCGTAGTGGTGTCCCTGGTCTCGCACACCATCTTGCAGTTCTTCACAAGATTGCATACCTATTTATAGATTAAGCAACACAACATAGTGTGGGGCACTGATGACATAATGTTGACACACTCACCCCTTGCATAGTGTTGCCATCCACCCAAAATAGTGTCATCATTTAATTTACTGGCTTAGTGCTGCCCACTGAGGACATAGTGTTGACATGTTGTCTCCACATCCACATTTAGTCCCGGTTGGTGCCTCCAACCAGGACTAAAGGTTCATCATATCTTTAGTCCCGGTTGCTGGCTTTAATTTTGTTTTTAGATTAGTACTAATTAATTATGATTATGTTTTTTAGATTAGTACTAATCAGTGTGCTAGTGGAGCTAACTAATTTCACATATTAGAGAGTGCCTCTATGGCGAGCTCCTCGAAGATGTCTGGGGACGAGGTCCTAAGACATCTTCGAGAAGCTCCGTCGTAGTGGTGTCCCTGGTCTCGCACACCATCTTGCAGTTCTTCACAAGATTGCATACCTATTTATAGAGTAAGCAACACAACATAGTGTAGACGCGATGACATAATGTAGACACACTCACCCCTGGCATAGTGCTGCCACCCACCCAAAATAGTGTCGTCATTTAATTTACTGGCTTAGTGCTGCCCACTGAGGCAACATGTTGTCTCCACATCCACATTTAGTCCTGGTTGGTGCCTCCAACCGGGACTAAAGGTTCATCATATCTTTAGTCCCGGTTGCTGGCTTTAGTTTTGTTTTTTAGATTAGTACTAATTAATTATGATTATGTTTGATGTACTTAATTAATTATATAATGCAGATGAGCCGGCAATGGATGTACGCTGACCGACTCTCTAGCGAGTTCATTAAAGGCGTGCATTCTTTTCTCCTTGTGGCCGAGGCAAACAGAATGGTTTTATGTCTTGTCCATGTGGTGTCTGTCGGAATCATAAGGAATACTCTTCCTCAAGAGTCCTTCACAGCCACCTGTTTCGGTCCGGTTTCATGACCGGCTATAATTGTTGGACCAAGCACGGAGAAAGAGGTGTTATGATGGAAGACAACGAAGAAGAAGAGAATGATAACGACTACCCTACTATGTCCCCTGAATACGATGGTACTACAATGGAAGACATTGATGAAGAAAAAGATGAAGAACGGGCATCAGATCTGCCTGATGATGATCTTAGTTGGGCCATTGCTGATGCCTAGGAAGAATGCGTAACTGAAAGGGAGAGGTTGAAGTTCAAGAAGATGTTAGAGGATCACAACAAATTGTTGTACCCAAATTGTGAAGATGGGCACAAAAAACTGGGTAGCACACTAGAATTGCTGCAATGGAAGGCAGAGAACGGTGTGACTGACAAAGGATTTGAAAAGTTGCTGACAATAATGAAGAAGTTGCTTCCAAAGGATAACGAAGTGCCCGCTAGTACCTACGAAGCAAAGAAGGTTGTCTGCCCTCTAGGATTAGAGGTGCAGAAGATACATGCATGCATTAATGACTGCATCCTCTACCGCGGCGAGGAGTACGAGAATTTGGATGCATGCCCAGTATGCACAGCATTGCGGTATAAGATAAGACGAGGTGACCCTGGTGATGTTGAGGGCGAGCGCAGCATGAAGAGGGTTCCTTCCAAGGTGATGTGGTATGCTCCTATAATACCACGGTTGAAATGTTTGTTCAGGACAAAGAGCATGCCAAGTTTTTGCGATGGCACATGGAAGACCGTAAGAAAGACGAGATGTTGAGACACCACGTTGATGGGTCACAGTGGAGAAAAATCGAGAGAGAGTTTCCGAACTTTGCAGGTGATGCGAGGAACTTATGGTTTGGTCTAAGTACAGATGGCATGAATCCTTTTGGGGAGCAGAGCTGCAGTCATAGCACCTGGCATGTGACTCTGTGTATCTATAACCTTCCTCCTTGGTTGTGCATGAAGCGGAAGTTCATTATGATGCCAGTGCTCATCCAAGGCCCGAAGCAACCCGACAACGACATTGATGTGTACCTAAGGCCATTAGTTGAAGAACTCTTACAGTTGTGGCACGGACAAGGTGTACGTGTGTGGGATGAGAACAAGCAGGAGGAATTTGACCTACGAGCGTTGTTGTTCATAACAATCAATGATTGGCCTGCTCTTAGTAACATTTCAGGATAGACAAACAAGGGATACAATGCATGCACACACTGTTTAAACGAGACTGAAAGTATATATTTGGATAAATGTAAGAAGAATGTGTACCCGGGGAATCATCGTTTTCTTCCACCCACGCACACCCTAAGAAAGAAAGGTAAGCATTTCAATGGTGAGGCAGACAGACGGTGTAAGCCTATCCCCCGTACTAGTGATGATGTATTTGATATGGTGAAGGATTTAACAGTAATCTTTGGAAAGGGTCCTGGTAGACAATCTGTTCCAACGAACGATGTCGGACACGCACCCATGTGGAAAAAGAAATCTATATTTTGGGAGCTACCCTATTGGAAAGTCCTAGAGGTCCGCTCTGCAATTGACATGATGCACCTGACAAAGAATCTTTGTGTGACATTGCTAGGCTTCTTGGGCGTGTATGGGAAGAGCAAAGATACACCTAAAGCACGGCAAGACCAACAACGTATAGAAGACCAAGACGGCATGCATCCAGAGTTGTTTGAAGGTACTGCTAGCTACGCTCTTACCAAAGAAAAGAAGGAAATCTTTTTTGAAGTCCTTTACAGTATCAAGGTCCCATCTGGTTTCTCGTCAAACATAAAGGGAATAATAAATATGGCAGAGAAAAAATTTCAAAACCTAAAGTCTCATGACTGCCACGTGCTTATGACCCAGTTGCTTCCGATTGCATTGAGGGGACTCCTGCCGGAAAATGTTCGAGTACCCATTGTGAAGCTATGTGCATTTATCAATGCAATTTCTCAGAAGGTAATCAGTCTAGATAGTGTTGGAGATATGCCCAAGAGGCAATAATAAAAGTGGTTATTATTATATCTTTGTGTTTATGATGAATGTTTACATCCCATGCTATAATTGTATTATTAGGAAACACTAATACTTGTGTGTTTTGTAAACATAAAAGAGTCCCTAGTAAGCCTCTGGTTGAACTAGCTTGTTGATTGATTGATGATCATGGTTTCCTGATCATGGACATTGGATGTGATTAATAACAAGGTTATATCATTAGGAGAATGATATGATGGACACACACCCATAGTAAGCGTAGCATAAGATCAAGTCATTAAGTTCGTTTTGCTATAAGCTTTGAAATACATAGTAACCTAATCCTTCGACCATGAGGTTATGTTAATCACCATCACTGGATGGGTACTTTGATGACATCAAACGCCGCTTCGTAACTGGGTGGTTATAAAGGTGTCATTGGGTATTCTAAAAGTATGTGTTGAAGCGCATAGACCAAGATTTGGATTTGTCCATCCATATGACAGATAGATATACTCTGGGCCCTCTCGGTGGAATGTCATCTAGATAGCCTCCAAGCATGTGACTGGGTCACAAGGGTTGACATAACATGGAACGAGTAAAGAGTACTTATCAGTAACGAGGAAGAACTAGGTATGAAGATACTGACGATCAAACCTCGGATAAGTAGAATTTCGCGAGACAAAGGGAATTGGTTTCGTATGTTAATTGGTTCAATCGATCACGAAGTAATCGTTGAGTATGTGGGAGCCGTTATGGATCTCCAGATCCCGCTGATGGTTATTGATGAGAGAGGTGTCTTCATCATGTCTACATATTCACGAACCGTAGGGTGACACACTTAAGGTTCGAAGTTGTTTGAAGTAGATATGGAATTTGCGTTGGAGACCGAATGTTGTTCGGAGTCTCGGAATGGATCCGGAACATCACGAGGAGATCCGGAATGGTCCAGAGAATGAGATTCATATATTGGGGATCATTTTCTAAGTTAGGAAATGTTCCGGAGTGTTTGTATGGAGATTCCAGAAGGTTTCGGAATGTTCTAGAAGGTTCTAGAGGATTTCTTGGAGTTTGCTTGAAAATCAAGAAAGGGATCAAAGAAACCAAGTGGGGCAAGACACGGATTCGTGGGGGAGGAGGATTCCTCCCCCCAACCCGCCGGCCCAAGGAGGAGGGGCGCGCCTCCCTCCTTTAAATAGAAGGGAGGGGGCGCCCCCTCTTGCACCTTGTCTCATAACTCCCAATCTCAGCCGCCTCTCTCCTCCACAATTCTTCTGCACAGGCATAGGCGAAGCCCTGCAGATTTCTCATCTCCACCACCACCACCACCACGTCGTCGTGCTGCTGGGATTCCGTGGAGAAGATCTACTACCTCCGCTGCTCGCTGGAACGGGGAGAGGAAGGTCTGCTTCGACTCCGCACGTGTGACCGTCTGCGGAAGCGCTGCCGGAACGCGGCGCCGGAAGGATCGTCCACACGATCTTGAGATCGGCAAGTGATCGACTACATCATCCACGAGATCTAATCTCGTAACGCTTTCGGTTCTACGAGGGTTAGTACCGATCTATCTCGTTGCTCATGTCTAATAGATTAGATCTTGGCTTTTGTCTAGATTAGATCTGGGTTTTGTTCGTTCTTGCGGTAGAAAATTTTTGTTTTCCATGCTATGAACCCATCAGTGGTATCAGAGCCTTGTCTATGCGTAGATCTGTTGCACGAGTAGAACACAATGAGGTTGTGGGCGTTGGTGCTCGTGCCGTCTTTTGCTATGTGTGTACTTTGCATCTTGCGGTATGGTGGGATGAAGCGGCTCGGGCTAACATTACATGTCATCGTACATGAGACTTGCTCCACGCTTGACGTGCAACTCGTATTGCATAAGTGGATTTGCGGGTGTCTATCTCTCCCATCATAGTATAGATCAAATCTACACTTTGCACTTGATAGCACTTGTATCAACGTTGTGGTTCAGTTTCGTAGGTAAGATGCGTTCTTAGTCGAAAGCCCAAGCCACGTAAAACTTGCAAAGAAAATTAGAGGCGTCTAACTTGTTTTTGCAGGGGTTTTGTGATGTGATATGGCCTACATGTGATTGTGATTGTATTTGATGTATGCAATGATCCTTGTTGTAATATGGCAACGGCAGAGCCTAATGGTTGTCTTTAATTCTGTTAAGACCGTGTCTATTCATCTTGTAATAGCTTTGTTCCAAGTAGTTGTAATAGTTGCTAGTGAAGATGAACAACCATGAAGCGGCGCCACGGACCTTGACGCAATGCTGGTGATGATGGAGATCATGTCCGTGCTTTGGAGATGGAGATCGAAGGCATAAGAAGAAAGGGCCATATCATATCACACAAATTATGAATTGCATGTGATGTTAATCCTTTATGCATCTTGTATTGCTTAGATCGCGACGGTAGCATTATAAGATGATCCCTCTCACTAAATATTAAGTAATAAAGTGTTCATCCTTAGTTGGCACCATTGCTAAGACTCGTCGTTTTGAAGCATCTCGTGATGATCGGGTGTGATAGACTCTACGTGTGCATACAACGGGTGCAAGCCAGATTTGCACATGCGGAAACTAAGGTTAAACTTGACGAGCCTAGCATCTACAGACATGGTCTCGGAACACGGAATACCGAAAGGTAGAGCATGAGTCATATGATTGATATGATGAACATGAAGATTGTTCGCCGATGAAGCTACATCATCTCACGTGATGATCGGACTTGGTGTAGTGGATTTGGTTCGTGTAATCACTAAAACAACTGCGAGGGATGTTGTTTTGAGTGGGAGTTCACCTAGTTGATTTAAGAATTAAATTTGAACACTATTTATCATAAACTTAGTCTAAATTACTTGCAAATTTGTTGTAGATTATGGTAACGCTTTCCATCAATTTCAATACTCCTAGAGAAAGAAAAGCTTAAGAACAATGGAAGCAATTTCACGGACTGGTTCCATGGATGAAGATCGCCCTCGTGGCTTGTCGGTTGACCTATGTGCTCAAGCACCGCTTAGGTGACCCACTGCAGAAGATGCCACCGATGACGTAAAGAATGTTTACGCCACTCGGAAACATCACTACTCCACAGTTCAGTGTGCCATCCTGTACGGTTTAGAATCGGAGCTTCAAAAGCGTTTTGAGCACCATGACCCACTTGAAATCATTAAGGATCTCAAACTCATATTTGAGACTCGCGCGGCCATGGAAAGCTATGAAGCTTCCGAGAAATTCTTTACCTGCAAGATGGAAGAGGGTAGCTCCATTAGCGAGCACGTGCTCACCATGTCTGGGCACGCAAACAAACTCCGAGAGTTGGGGATACTGATTCCTAATGAATTGGGGATTCACCGTGTCCTCCAATCACTGCCACCAAGTTACAAGAACTTTGTGATGAACTACAATATGCACTGCATGAACAAGACGTTGCCTGAACTATTGTCCATGCTGAAAACTGCTGAAGTGGAGATCATGAAAGAACACCAAGTGTTGATGGTCAATAAGACCACCAATTTCAAGAAACAGGGCAAGCCTAAGAACAAGGGCAACTTCAAGAAGGACGGCAAGAAAGTCACGACTGCTAAGAAGCCCAAGGCTGGTCCTAAACCTGAAACCGAGTGCTTCTCTGCAAGGGTGCTGGTCATCGAAGCGAATCGCCCAAATACCTGGCGGATCTGAAGAACAGCAACATCAAGAAGAAAGGTATATTCGATATACATGTTATAGATGTGTATCTTACTAGTAATTGTAGTAGTGCCTAGGTATTTGATACTGGTTTGGTTGCTCATATTTGTAACTCGAAACAGGAGCTGCGGAATAAACAAAGACTGGCAAGAGACGAGGTGACGATGCGTGTTGGAAATGGCTCCAAGGTTGATGTGATCGCCATTGCACGCCTCCTCTACATCTACCATCGGATTAGTTTTAAATTTAAATAATTTTTATTTGGTGCCTGCGTTAAGCATGAACATTATATCTGGATCTTGTTTATTGCGAGACGGTTACTCTTTTAAGTCTGAGAATAAAGGTTGTTCGATTTATATGAGTAATATCTTTTATGGTTATGCACCTGAGATGAATGGTTTATTCTTATTGAATCTCGATAGTAGTGATACACATGTTCACAACATAGATGCTAAACGAATAAAATTAAATGATAATTCTACATACATGTGGCACTGTCGTCTTGGTCACATTGGAGTGAAGCGTATGAAGAAACTCTATTCTGATGGACTTATTGAATAACTTGATTTTGAATCACTTGAAAGATGCGAAGCATGTCTAATGGGAAAAATGACTAAGACTCCATTCTCTGGTATAATGGAGCGAGCTACAGACTTATTGGAAATAATACATACCGATGTGTGTGGTCCAATGAGTGTAGCATCGCGTGGTGGATATCGTTATGTTCTCACTTTCACGGATGACTTGAGTAGATATGGGTATATCTACTTTATGAAACATAAATCCGAAACTTTCGAGAAGTTTGAGGAATTTCAAAGTGAAGTGGAAAATCATCATAACAAGAAGATTAAGTTTCTGCGTTCTGATCGTGGAGGTGAATATCTGAGTTATGAGTTTGGCATGCATTTAAAGAAATGTGGAATACTTTCACAGTTGACACCGCCGGGAACACCACAGCGTAATGGTGTGTCCGAACGTCGTAATCGAACTCTCTTAGATATGGTTCGGTCTATGATGTCTCTTACAGATTTACCGTTATCATTTTGGGGCTATGCATTAGAGACAGCCGTATTCACTTTAAATAGGGCACCATCTAAATCCGTTGAAATGACACCGTACGAATTGTGGTTTGGTAAGAAACCTAAGTTGTTGTTCCTTAAAGTTTGGGGCTGCGAAGCGTATGTAAAGAAGTTACAACCTGATAAGCTTGAACCCAAAGCGGAGAAATGCGTCTTCATAGGATACCCTAAAGAAACAATTGGGTATACCTTCTATCATAGATCCGAAGGCAAAGTTTTCGTTGCTAAGAATGGATCCTTTACGGAGAAGGAATTTCTCTCGAAAGAAGTGACGGAAGGAAAGTAGAACTCAACGAGGTTATTGAACCTTCTTCGAGTTGAGAGTAGCGAGCACCGAAGATGTTTACATGCACCGCACCAACCGGAGAGGAAGCTAATGATGATGATCATGAAACTTGAACGGTTACTACCGAACCTCGCAGTCAACGAGGGTTCGTACCACTCGAGTGGTATGACTCTTCCTTGAACGTCATGTTGGTGGACAACACGATGACCTGCGACGTATGAAGAAGCTATGGTGAGCCCAGATTCCGACAAATGGCTAGAAGCCATGAAATCCGAAATGGGATCCATGTACGAAAACCAAGTATGGACTTTGGTGGACTTACCGGATGGCCGTAAGGCTGTCGAGAACAAATGGATTTTCAAAAGAAAAATAGATGCTGATGGTAATGTTACCGTCTATAAAGCTCGACTTGTCGCGAAAGGGTTCCGACAAATTCAAGGAGTTGACTATGATGAGACTTTCTCACCTGTAACGAAGCTAAAGTCTGTGAGGATTATGTTAGCAATCGCTGCATATTTCGATTATGAAATTTGGCAGATGGATGTCAAAACGGCGTTCCTTAATGGTGACATTGAGGAAGAGTTTTATATGGTACAACCCAAGGGTTTTGTCGATCCTAAAGATGCTGACAAGGTATGCAAACTTCAGCGCTCCATTTATGGACTGAAGCAAGCATCCCGGAGTTGGAATCAATGTTTTGATAAAGTAATCAAAAACTTTGGATTTATACAAACTTATGGAGAAGCTTGTATTTACAAGAAAGTGAGTGGGAGCTCTGTAGTATTCCTAGTACTATATGTAGATGACATATTGTTGATTGGGAATGATATAAAACTTCTTAATAGCGTCAAAACCTATTTGAATAATAGTTTTTCGATGAAGGATCTTGGCGAAGCGGCATATATTCTAGGCATCAAGATTTATAGAGATAGATCAAAATGCCTAATAGCGCTTTCACAAAGTACATACTTAGACAAAGTTCTAAAGAAATTTAGAATGGAAGAGAGCAAGAAAGGGTTCGTGCCCATGTTGTCAGGTAAGACCTTGAGTAAAACTCAAAGTCCGGCTACGGCAGAAGATAGAGAAAAGATGAATAAAATTCCCTATGCCTCGGCCATAGGTTCTATCATGTATGCCATGCTTTGCGACCGGAAATAGCACATGTCGTTAGTTTGACTAGCAGATATCAAAGTGATCCCGGAATGGAACATCGGACAGGTCAAGAATATCCTAAAGTACCTGAATAGGACTAAGGATATGGTTCTTTCTTATGGAGGTGATGAACAGCTTGTTGTAAATGGTTACACTGATGCTAGTTGGAACACCGATCCAGATGACTCGAAGTCACAGTCTGGATACGTATTTATTTTGAATGGTGCTGCAATAAGCTGGAGGAGTGCCAAGCAGAGCGTTGTGGCGAAATCTTCAACTGAATCAGAATACATAGTTGCTTCGGAGGCTGCACAAGAAGGCATATGGATGAAGGAGTTTATTACTGAACTTGGCATGGTTCCCAGCGTGTTAGACCCGATGGCCATCTACTGTGACAACACAGGTGCCATAGCTAATGCACAGGAGCCAAGGTCACATAGCAAGCTGAAGCACATCAAGCTACGATTTCATGCTATTCACGAGTATGTCCAAGATGGTGACATAAAGATTTGCAAAGTACACACTGATCTGAATGTAGCAGATCCGTTGACTAAACCTCTCCCTAGAGCAAAGCATGACCAACACGTAACGCCATGGGTGTTGGTATATTACCATGTAATCTAGATTATTGACTCTAGTGCAAGTGGGAGATCTGGAGATATGCCCAAGAGGCAATAATAAAAGTGGTTATTATTATATCTTTGTGTTTATGATGAATGTTTACATCCCATGCTATAATTGTATTATTAGGAAACACTAATACTTGTGTGTTTTGTAAACATAAAAGAGTCCCTAGTAAGCCTCTGGTTGAACTAGCTTGTTGATTGATTGATGATCATGGTTTCCTGATCATGGACATTGGATGTGATTAATAACAAGGTTATATCATTAGGAGAATGATATGATGGACACACACCCATAGTAAGCGTAGCATAAGATCAAGTCATTAAGTTCGTTTTGCTGTAAGCTTTGAAATACATAGTAACCTAATCCTTCGACCATGAGGTTATGTTAATCACCATCCTCGGATGGGTACTTTGATGACATCAAACGCTCAGAATCGGGTGGTTATAAAGGTGTCATTGGGTATTCTAAAAGTATGTGTTGAAGCGCATAGACCAAGATTGGGATTTGTCCATCCATATGACGGATAGATATACTCTGGGCCCTCTCGGTGGAATGTCATCTAGATAGCTTGCAAGCATGTGACTGGGTCACAAGGGTTGACATAACATGGAACGAGTAAAGAGTACTTATCAGTAACGAGGAAGAACTAGGTATGAAGATACTGACGATCAAACCTCGGATAAGTAGAATGTCGTGAGACAAAGGGAATTGGTTTCGTATGTTAATTGGTTCAATCGATCACGAAGTAATCGTTGAGTATGTGGGAGCCGTTATGGATCTCCAGATCCCGCTGATGGTTATTGATGAGAGAGGTGTCTTCACCATGTCTACATATTCACGAACCGTAGGGTGACACACTTAAGGTTCGAAGTTGTTTGAAGTAGATATGGAATTTGCGTTGGAGACCGAATGTTGTTCGGAGTCTCGGAATGGATCCGGGACATCACGAGGAGATCCGAAATGGTCCAGAGAATGAGATTCATATATTGGGGATCATTTTCTAAGTTAGGAAATGTTCCGGAGTGTTTGTATGGAGATTCTAGAAGGTTTCGGAATATTCTGGAAGGTTCTAGAGGATTTCTTGGAGTTTGCTTGAAAACCAAGAAAGGGATCAAAGAAACCAAGTGGGGCAAGACACGGATTTGTGGGGGAGGAGGATTCCTCCCCCCAACCCGTCGGCCCAAGGAGGAGGGAGTCCTACTAGGACTCCCCCTCCCCAGGCGCGCCTCCCTCCTTTAAATAGAAGGGAGGGGGCGCCCCCTCTTGCACCTTGTCTCATAACTCCCAATCTCAGCCGCCTCTCTCCTCCACAATTCTTCTGCATAGGCATAGGCGAAGCCCTGCAGATTTCTCATCTCCACCACCACCACCACGCCGTCGTGCTGCTGGGATTCCGTGGAGAAGATCTACTACCTCCGCTGCTCGCTGGAACAAGGAGAGGAAGGTCTGCTTCGACTCCGCACGTGTGACCGTCTGCGGAAGCGCTGCTGGAACGCGGCGCCGGAAGGATCATCCACACGATCTTGAGATCGGCAAGTGATCGACTACATCATCCACGAGATCTAATCTCGTAACGCTTTCGGTTCTACGAGGGTTAGTACCGATCTATCTCGTTGCTCATGTCTAATAGATTAGATCTTGGCTTTTGTCTAGATTAGATCTGGGTTTTGTTCGTTCTTGCGGTAGAAAATTTTTGTTTTCCATGCTACGAACCCATCAGATAGTCTACCAAGGTTACAGAAAGTTGTGGTCCAATGTCTTGTCAGCTTCGAGTTGGTGTTCCCACCATCCTTCTTCAATATTATGACGCACCTCCTAGTTCACCTAGTCGAAGAGATTAACATT
This sequence comes from Avena insularis, assembly GCA_023614405.1. Lineage (NCBI taxonomy): Eukaryota > Viridiplantae > Streptophyta > Magnoliopsida > Poales > Poaceae > Avena > Avena insularis. Next base: position 97,516,207 of record CM042690.1, on the reverse strand, counting down.
CTCGGTCCTGTATTTCTACACAATATGTTCCCCTTTGAGAGGTTCATGGGAGTGTTAAAGAAATATGTTCATAACCATGCTAGGCCAGAAGGAAGCATCTCAAAGGGATATGGAACAGAGGAGGTCATTGAGTTTTGTGTTGACTTTATTCCTGACCTTAAGCCCATCGGTGTTCCTGAATCACGGCATGAGGGTAGACTTAGTGGAAAAGGCACGCTAGGAAAGAAAGCAAGGATATGTATGGATGGACATTCTCTCACTAAAGCACACTACACAGTTCTGCAAAGTTCTACCTTGGTGGCTCCGTATATCGAGGAACACAAGAATATTGTACACTCCAACAACCCAGGGAAGCATGGCTCCTGGATTAGAGATGAACACATGAGAACTTTCGGCGGTTGGTTGCAGACACATCTCATAAATAACATAAATGTTGAAGAGAGGTTGTACTTGTTGGCCAGGTCACCATCTTTGACTATATTGACTTTCCAAGGGTACGAGATAAATGGGAATACATTTTACACAATCGCCCAAGATAAAAAGAGCACCAATCAAAACAGTGGTGTCCGATTTGATGCAACAGACGAGAATGGGCAAAAAGATACATATTATGGTTACATAGAGGAGCTATGGGAACTTGACTATGGACCTTTTCTAAGGTCCCTTTGTTTCGGTGCAAATGGGTCAAGCTGATAGGAGGCGGGGTTGAGGTAGACAAGAAATACGGAATGACAACAGTGGATCTCAACAACCTTGCGTATAGAAATGAACCATTTTTCCTAGCCAATGATGTGGCTCAGGTTTTTTATGTGAAGGACATGTCTACCAAACCGAGAAAAAGGAAAGATAAGCAAAAGAATACAGCATACGATGAGCCAAAGCGCCACATAGTTCTTTCAGGAAAAAGGAACATCGTGGGGGTGGAGGATAAGACAGACATGTCAGAAGATTATGATAAGTTTTATGAAATTCCGCCCTTCGCTGTGAAGGATGACCCAAGCATCCCGTTAAGTAAGGAAGATGCTCCATGGTTACGGATTAGAAGAAAACCCTAACAATAAAGATGTGTGGATGTTGGTGATGTACAATATTATTAAACCTTTATTTTTAATGATCTGCTTATATGTATATGGATATGAACTATCTCGATCTCAATAGGTAGTATTGCAACTTGCTGTGGCTAGGCATTTATTAATATTAAAACGTAAAAATTAGTCATAGTCATATCTAGCCTTGTAGTACACAGCTTCAGGGTCGTCTTCGGAATCGTCATCGTCATCGTCGTCGCTCGTAGCACGCGGCTGGATCCTCAGCCCTTCCTCGTAGCACGCGGCTGGATCCTCCGGCCTCGGATTCACGACGCGCGGGGGAGGGGGCTGCCGGATGACAACCCTAGTATGCCCTAGTCCTTCACCACCACCACCATTCTTGTGGCTATGCGGCTAGTGAAAGTGCGGGTACCTCAGGCGAGGATGGTCTCCCATGGCGATGTAGCGCATCACGCCGGCGATAGTCCGGTTCGCCCACCACAGGCGGCGACCAGCCTCGTTGTGGTTCACTGGGGGCGGGCCTTCACCCTCGTACCTGGCGAGCTCCCTTTCCCACCGGTTTGCGAAGAAGGCATTCCAGGTGTCGAGGTTGTCGGGATCCCAATGGGGATCCATCCGCTGCTCCGGCGTGAGCTCGAGGTAGAAGTGGTTCGTGATGGCCGCCTAGAGGGACGAACCTTGAGGCATAGGAGGACAGAACTTCAAGGCGATCACCCGGTGGGCAAATGGGTATGGAGGCTGGGCGCGCCTCGGTCTCCTCGAGTGTCAGAAAGGCCTAATAAGCGGTGTCCATTGTTGTGAGAGAGAAGGTGTGGATGTGTGGATGAACATGGCGGTCGGCCTAGATATAGAGGGAAATGGCGGGAGAACATGGCGGGAAGCGGGAGAAATGGCGGAAGAACATGGCGGAAAGCAGGGGAAATGGCGGGAAGCGGGGGAAATGGTAGAAAAACATGGCGGGAAGCGGGGGAAATGGCAGGAAATATGTTTTGGTCCTACTTTTAGTATTAAATATTATATTTATAATGAGTATATTATTTTTTGTGAATATTTTGGTATATTATATGTATTTTTCTGTTTTTAAATAATAAACTATATTTTTCCAACATTTGTACTAAATATAATACTTGTTAAACAATAGATAATTTCATTTAAGTTGTATAATAAAATATGATAATAGATTTAAATTATAGATCTTCTTTTTCTGAAAATTTTGATATATAATACATAATTTTCTGAAAACTATAAACCATTTTTGTTTTTGGCGCCAAAAATCACCTTTAGCCCCGGGTTGTAATACAAACCGGGGCTAAAGGGTGTACGCGCACGGGAAGAGAGGCAGGCGAAAACAACTTTAGCCCCGGGTTGTAATATAAACCGGGGCTAAAGGGGGACCAATAGTAGGATAGTAGTAGCATAGTAATTTTTTATTACGTTGTTTATTTGTTTGTGAATAATGTGAAAATCTTTTGTTAACAAGTTGCAGTAAAATTTTAGTACTTTGTGTGTCCGAATTTGAATTGAGTTCTGACTCTCATTGTTCCATGAACTCACGTTATCTTAAATGATGTTATGTCATTTCAAATGTCTATATTTTGCACGGATTTGGGAAAAAAGACAGAGAGACAGACTGCTGTGAAAAAGGTATTCGATGTCAATCATCGCAGAATACATCAACGGTATTTTCATCTGATTTATGTATTCGCCGTTTCCCACGAACATGATGTGATATTTTGACTGCTTGTTACGATAGTTAGATTGACAAGACAATACTACAGAGCATGCGGCATGCAAATCAAGTACTCTGCTCTGGCTTGATAGCGTGCTAGAATGGCAGTTTCATCTCCTCGGTGCCTTCTCCTTTTTCCATGAACGTGACCTAGTTTTTGGTCAGCTTGGTATGATCGTTAGGTTGACGAGACAATACTACAAAGCACACAGCATACAAATTAAGTACTTTGCTCCTGCTCGATAGCATGCTAGAATGTCTTTAAAAATATACGCGTTTAATTACCCACTTCTATATATTGTGGTTTTCTCTATGTCCGTGTGTTGCCCTCGATGCAACACCTGCCTCATAAACATGACATGTTTACTTCGCTTTCTATCTATGATTTTGTCCATAAATTATATTTAACAACTTATGGTCTTTGACTCTGTGACTAGACGATCTGTCTAACCGTAGATGACATGCAATGGTAGATCTCACAGCCGTGCCCGGGGACACAGAGAGAAGGCTAGTAAAATGAATTTCCATCCTTCTTACACCTACATATATTATGTGTTTAATTTCTCTTCGACAATTTAATTAGGAATAGTCTATAAAAATGATTGACATAAAAATCAAATGAACAACATTATATCTAAACTTTATGCACTCTAGATTTCTCTCTTTGTTACACCTATGTTTGATGGTTTTCTACTCTCAAAACCTACACATATACAAAATTCATTTGTTATTTATATATAGTGTACATAGTATATGGATTTTTAAGGTTTCTATGGGCAAAGACATACTATAAACACGACATAATACACTAGGGTCATAAGTCATAACTCAAAAAAAATGTAAGAAAGGATATTTGTTTCTTGCTTGGATTTACAGTTTGGTAATAAGAGATTATTTTAAACTGGTCAAAGTAAATTGATAAGTAAGATTCAAATAATAATATACAATTGTAATGGTAAGCACTTTAAGTATATGAAAAGATATATATTAATCATAAGGGTTTGATGCATTGTTAATTTGACTACTTATACCCAAAAATATGTTTAATAGATTATATCAAAGTATTTATCATTAAAACTTATACATTTAGTAAAAAAAATGAGTCAGAACAAAGTAAAAATGTTTAGTATAAAATAGGAAACACGACACCGTAGTGTATTGATTGTTTGTTTATCCTCATGAAGTCATGATACATACAGATGCTCCGATTGATTGCTTATCATGTAATGAGCTATTTGGGCAACCTTATCACATGGTAAAATATGATAGTAAGGGGAGGATAATCGAAGGGTGCCACACTTGGTTGTCCTCGTAGGCCATGGACAGATGGAGCAGGATGTAGAAGAAACATGCTTTCCCTTTCTGAACTCACACCCAGATGCATTTGCAGATTGGGGATTCAGATTTATGTTTCATGACGAGCTGGCACACTTTTATGTGATGGAAATCCAAGAAGAACCAAGAGAAGTAATGTGCCCTCCTTTACCTGACTTTCCTTGTCCACTCAAGCTTGACGTATATCCATGACCCAAGGGTCTTTCTCGCATTGGACTTGAGGAGCATCCTAATATCCTACCAACCGAGGAAGAGGAGGAGGATGATGATGGTGGTGATGGTGAGCATACTTGTCAGCCTCCACCCTTCCCTACTCATCGTCAGGATCCGCCGCTCGTTCTGTCAGGTGTTAATTCAGATTGGCGGATTCGTGATGCTCAGCCGCCTCCTCTCGTTGCCCATCATCTGCCTAAACAAGGCATGTCTCATGCTGGTTCAGATTGGTTGATTCGTGATGCTCAGCCGCCTCCTCTCGTTGCCCATCATCTGCCTAAACAAGTCACGTCTCGTGTTGATTCAGGTTGGCGGATTCGTAATGCACAGCCGCTGCCGTCTTTGCCTACTAACCGCCAGTCTAGTCGCTTATGCCCCTCTCCACGAGTGAGCAGTAACAAAGACGGGTCGAAACCAGAGGAATCAACGTCACATGGACAAGCGCTTCCTACTCGCCAAGACCGTCGAGGTAAGTCCTCCTTGTTACATTATTCTTAAAAGCAGATGTATAGATATCCATTGACTTTATTTTTCCTTGGCAATTTTTTATTTGAAAGTGGCAAACTCAAATATGTTTGAGGAAAAAAAATGCAATGGGCAGATGCAATGGGGCAGATGCAATTTGCACTACCTTCTCGTAAGAGAAATTACCTGGGATAGATGTCTACTCCGAGTAATTAATAGAAAGCACATATGTGTTAGCAAAGGCATCTAGAATTTCTTTTCTGTTTATAGAAATTACCAGGAATAATTAACATTTAGTAGGAATTAAAAGTGTTTAAGGATATTAAACAGAAAAATGGTTTGGATACTGAGAATGTGGTAATCTGTGTTTATCCTTGTATCCACCTCTGAAAAAGAAGGTTATCCACTAAAGCTAAATCTGTCTATGTTTACTGCAGGCGGGCCACGTTGGTAACTCTTGGATACAAAGAGAACTGGTGGAAATTCCTTTTGACTCGGATGCTCATCGGAGACCACATAGCCTCTCGCGTTGTGATTTGAACTGCACTTTGTGTGCGCATTTCTGTATGTATATCGTAATTTCTTGCTAGACCTTGCCACCCCCCACGTCTGCCATGTGGCAACGGTATTTACGGAAGCCGTACGGTTTTTATGGAAGCGGTGTAGTGACCTCTTCTGACAGGCGAAAATCTTGGGAACATCCTGAGTTAGAGCAGTGTGTGTACTGTGGTTGAGTTTGAACACATCTCTTGGGTTGCTTGTCCTCCTCTTGGTTTATCATGGATGTTCTGTAGTTCAGTTTGGTTAGAATTAACCTGCTGGGATCCTATCTACTGCGGTTTAATTTGTGAGCAAATGGGCAATGCAACCTGATTGATGTTGTATCCGCATCTTATATGTCGCAAATTGAGACGTTTTGGATGCTGTAAATTTCATTCATGTTCTCACGAGCCGGCTGCTGGGCTTTATATTACTGCGGCGCTCAAGTGTCATTGCCGGAGAAGGAGGTGGAGACAACCCAAAATCTGCATCTTTTTTCTTCGTCCGCAAAGTTTATTTCTCCACCGCCGCGTCAAAGGAACCCGCTATCGTTGACTCCTTGCACATGATCATGTAAAAAGAACAGCACATTTCACTTCATTCAGAGTTCATCCCAATAACAGTAACGGTTGCAAAGGAACCCAGTAATAGACATGTTACATTAGAAATCTCTCACATACAACCATTCTGGGACCCAAACAGGAACTCCATCGCCGCGCTGTTCGGACAGGGAGTTCTGACACGTACTCTAACTCTGCACCCCACACTGCCATTCATGCATTGGTCATGAAACAATAGCACGGTGCCACCAATTTAGAACAATTGCAGGCACTGTGACATGCATGCAGGACAGTCACTAGACTTGATTATATGATCTTATTTGCATATATAACAAGAATTACAATGCATACTAACACGAGTTTGTCGTTCATGATGCAGATGCCTGGCGATCTCGGTGGAGAATGGAAATGGAAGGAGGCCATGCATGGGGTCATCCTATTATTACACACACCGCGAACAAGGCCGAGGGGTGACAGCCACCCACGGATGCGCGCCCTGTCCGCGCCGCGCGGGGCCTCCCCTGTTGACCGCCTCGCCTATTAAGCGCGTCCCTGGACATATGTCCGCCATCGCAAGGCCCTTTCTCCGCTTGCACGCACAAAGCCATGGACGCCTGTCGCCTCCTCCTCGTCCTCCTCGGCCTCCTCGCCATCGCCGGCACGCCCACGCTGGCCGACGACGAGCTCACCGCCGACTTCTACAAGGAATCCTGCCCGGACGCCGAGAAGATCATCACCGGCGTCATCGAGAAGAGTCTCAAGGAGGACCCCGGCACCGCCGCCGGCCTCCTCCGCCTCCTCTTCCACGACTGCTTCGCCAATGTACGTACGCGTAGGCGCGCGTGTAGCCGCCGTGATTTGCATTTTCTGATCGCGTATAATATATATATACATATCCATGGCGTACGTGCGTGTAGGGCTGCGACGCGTCCATCCTGATCGACCCTCTCTCCAACCAAAGCGCCGAGAAGGAGGCCGGGCCCAACATCTCGGTGCGCGGCTACGAGATCATCGACGAGGCCAAGAAGAAGCTGGAGGAGAAGTGCCCCAACACCGTCTCCTGCGCCGACATCATCGCCCTGGGCACCCGCGAATCCGTGCGCCTCTCCGGCGGCCCCGACTACGAGGTGAAGATGGGCCGCCGCGACTCGCTCGTCTCCAACCGCGAGGAGGCAGACAACAACCTGCCCGGCCCGGACATCCCCGTCCCCAAGCTCTCCTCCGAGTTCCTCGCAAGGGGATTCAACGCCGAGGAGATGGTCCTGCTGCTCGCCGGCGGCCACAGCATCGGCAAGGTGAGGTGCATCTTCATCGAGCCCGACGCCACGCCCATGGAAGCCAAATACCAGGGCAGCATCAGCAAGCTCTGCGACGGGGACAACAGGGACACAGGCTTCGTCAACATGGACGAGAACAACCCAAACGTCGTCGACGCAAGCTACTTCGCCAACGCCCTCGCCATGAAGATGCCGCTCACCATCGACCGCCTCCTGGGCCTCGACTCCAAGACCACGCCCATCATCGAGGGCATGCTAAAGAAGAGCGACGACTTCATGCCCGCCTTCTCCAAGGCCATGTCCAAGCTCAGCGCGCTCAAAGTCATCACCGGCAAGGACGGCGAGATCAGGAAGACATGCACCGAGTTCAACAACCCCATGCCCTCCTCCGGGGGATCCGTCATAAGGATCAGCTCCGCCAACCCCGAGGACCTCGAGGGCTTGTCAGACGGAAAAGGCAAAGAGGTGGCCGACATCGTCTCGCAGGGCTCCCAGGAGCCCGTGGGGCCGGAGCTGCCAGAGCCCGAGGCTGTCTCTGCCCCACGCAAGGAGTCCGGCAGGCACCACAAGCTCCGCGGAGACTAGAAGCCGCGCCGCGCCTTGTTACTACGTACTACTACGCTGCTGCTACTACTACGTACCATCGACCACCGTACCTGCCGTCCCTCCAGCGTACTCCGTCGTCAAATTATTGCACGCACTTATGTTTTCTTTTGTTATTTCTTCTTCTCACTACACGTACGGCTAGTTGACTAATAAGTAGACATGCATTACTACTATCGATCGTGTCGAGTTTTTAACAGCGACCGCATCCATTTTTTGTCTTTGATTTTGTTCGATTATTCCTTTAATTTGGCAGCTCAGTTTTGGGTGCCCTAATAAAGATGTACGTACCTATTTATTTTTTGTATACGGACTCGTGTACATTCTACACTGTACTTGTTTTCATAGATACACTATGCAGTTGTACTGTTTATTTGTTGATAGTACGGTGGGAAAGATGTGCTCCCTCGATCCAGCGCCAGTTCACATACATGTCTCGACTCAATTGAATCCGCCATCTTTGACTTGAATCCGCCATCTAGTCAAAAATGGTTTGCTGATATTGATGGAGAATGATGTTTATAATGCCGCTTACCGTCAATGGATTTTGGATGGGTATTGCTTACCTTGGGGTCAAATAGTGAGCGAAGCAAAGTCAAAGTATCCTTTCCTTCTCCAAAACACACAAATTGAGGTGCTAGAGGAAATATGTATAGACATAGGCCATGACAGATAGATACCTGGGTATACCTGCTATTGTGGGAGCTTAATTCGTTGACCGGGTCTGCAGGCAAATAAAACAGATGAGTTCAGAATTTCTATCGGCAAGAGGGAACGATGTGCTTCTGAAATCGATAGCATAAGCTGTAGCATCGTACATTGTGTCAGTCTTTCAAATTCCTAAACAGAGGAATCATAAAATGCGATGTCACAATACTAGCGATGAGATGATGCTAACCGAAAAAGGATGCACCAGATGGTTTTTGATGGAAATTGTGAGAAATAAGGTGGTACGCATTGCTGCTTCTCCGTGATTTTGAATCGGTGAGAAATGCTAGTTGCTTCTCCGTGATTTTGAAGAGCGTGTCGAGGTGATGCACGCTCGCCGTTGGGAAAAGTCAGCTCCCATCCATAGGGTAGGAGCAGGCCTGTATGTACGCCTCCAGCTCGCCTCCTCAAGTTGGGCCGACCGACGAAGATCCAGCCCGCCCGCGGATGCGACCCAACTAGCCTAGTCTCCAGGCGCCGCTTGCGGCTGTGGGATGCAGCAGGGAACTCTCGTTTAGTCCCACCTCGGCAAGCCAGAAATGTTTCGACCGGTTTATAAGCTCCCCGTTTGCACCGCTATTGTCCCTTCGTGGACATCCGATAAAATTGGAACGATACAGAGAAGATTAGCATGGCCCCTGCGCAAGGATGACACGCACAAATTGAGAAATGGTCCAAAATTTTTTGAGATTTTGCGCGCCGGTCCCTGGTATCTTGCAGATACGCCCCGGCCCTTCTTCTTCTGCCGCATGGCTATTCCTTTTTCTTACAAATAGGTCCTTCATCTATTCCCTTTTCTTTTCTTTTCTTTTCTAGCCTAGTCCTTAACATTGGCAGTGGGCACGCTGCACAGTTTTTTCTTTGTCATCATCGCACGGGTGAGAGCTATTAACGCTCGGGTCGGGCATGTTTGTATGCTTGCTCTATGACATGTTATTTTCTCCGTTAGGATATTCGCTATTGCTTTGCTCTCTGCTGTGTTATTTTACAGATTTATTTTCGTCATCCATGAACCTGAGATTTGATTTTCGTCAAGGTGATTTGGACCAAGGTATATACTCCCTCCGTTTTAAAATATAAGATGTTTTAGCTTTTCTAACTAGTGAGCTACTATATCTATGATCTCCAAATGAGCAATGCGGTTTTACTATCCATATGTGTTCCTTGTTTCCTAACCGAAAGCCAGTATTGTGCCTCTGTATAAGAAGCCAGTATAGTGAGTTAAGACTGGTATGTTTATTTTCGTGTAGCAACGCCTGGACATGTAGGTTCAGCTAGTATGTGTAGCAACCAACTAAACTACAATATTCTGCAATTATCTCTTGACGAATCTATATATGACTTTCAAGTTCTCAATCCAAATATCAAAGTTTCCGAAGTTTGACTTGGTAAGTCTAATGTCACAGAGGAAGCAGAGGCACAAGTAAATCACAGAACCCGGGGGAGATACTCCAATATAAAAGCTCTTGTGCCTCAAACGACACATTGTGAACTGAATGATTTTTCACAGGAATCAACAGGTAAATATTTTACACCGCTGTGCAGAATTACATGACACCGATAGCAAACCAGAAAGAACAGATTCAAAGCCGGTTAGGGGTTACACATGGGTGTATTAGAGATCAGGGCACTCGTCATCCTATCAATCTAGTGCAGAGCTAAATCAGATCAAGCTACGTTTCCCCCTTTGCCCAATAATATACAGACTCTTTCTACAAAAAGGAAAAGAATAATAATGATGAGCCAAACAACACTCACAATAAACAAACATCCCTAGAACTGGTGCTCATGCTTCACTCGCCCTTTCAGTATGCCTGGAACAGGCGGCGAGCTTGGCAATCTAGCTGTACCATTACTTGCCCTTGCAGATTGTTGTACCTGGTGCCGATAAATATTCTGCATGCTTGAGCCCTCGCATCCATTTGATCTTGGCTCTGGAGTAACATCATTCTGTTCTTTTCCACTGGAGTTCAGTGCTTTTATCACGTATGAGTCATCATGTAACTCAAATGGAGTGCTGCAGATTCAGAAATAGCCGTATGCAAAAGATAATCAGGAACAGAAATGGAATACATCTATACTGAATCGTTTCTTTCAACAGAATTTATTAAATGATGATTTGGATAAGTTTTTTTATTTCTTAGACATAAAAGACGCATACTTAGATCTTATCTGTCTACTTTAGTTTATGATGCAAATGTGCCCATCATGAATCAGTGTGTGAGACCAAACATGCATAGCTATTATCCAAATGTGATATAACAGCTGATATTTGATTTCTCATTATCCTATTTTACCTTGATTCCTAGCCGTTTACATATTATAAAAATGTGACAAGCTTGTCTTCACAACAGAGGAAGTTCTGCGGTCAGGTCATGGCAGAAGAAAAGGAAAGAGGCGGCTATTGCTAGATACTCTCTCTAGTCAACAAAGAAGTGATATTTTAGACATTAACACGGTTCTTCAAGATGTACCTCTCATCACTAGTTTCTATTGCAGAAAATACCTAATAAAATGATAAATGTTTTGGAAATACATTTTGAGACAAATCTATACATATGATTTCCATGCTTAGAATCTTAATATTCAAAACAATATTGGTAATCGAAGTTCTAAAAATTTGACTGAAGGTATGTCCAGAGAAAAGTAAATAACAGAATTATAGTCTTACGTATTGAAGTCAAAATGCACCAGTTGCATATCTTCTGATATCTCAACTTCCACAGTTGCATGGGGCCGTGTCTGCAGTATAGAAAAACTGTCATTTGGCCTGACAATATGTACAGAAGAACTGTAAAATAAGAATTTAAAAGATAATCACCTGGATAAGGATGAATGGTAAGGCCACTCCACCTGAAGGTGTGTTTCCTGAACCATACAGCTGCTCATTTCGGAGTATTAAGTTTTGCATACCTAGATACTTAATACACAAAAAAACATCCATAAATACGTCAATCACAAATTAAGCAAGAGATAAAAATATTTAAATACAGATGATACTGTCAAATGAAACCAACAATCCTTGGGGAACATTTTCTATTCCTCCAACATCAAACCTTACAAGCAGACCTTTACACTATCATACTTACTATGGCAACATGGTTTACTACAGAATGTGTGGGAACTGGAGAGTAAGAACTGGCCAATTCCTGACAATTTATGCTCAAAATATCCAAGGGATATACAGTAGTTTCACAAGTGTTCCACTACACGTCCGAACCATTGATTTTGAGAGGTCAGGTCCAGGAACCGAGTTTCAGTTCATTGAACTCGTTCAAACTACATGTGAATTGGATCCTTCTTTTTTAATCTCAAGCAGCTAAGATCATAACAAAAGTTTCAAGTATATATATTCGGTAGCATATACTAAAGATCGTGTAAACAGGAAACTGAGTCAGTGAGGTGGATGCAAGAATTGAACCTTGCTTTATCACCATGGACAACAGGGATTTCTAAAGACAATGAGCAAAGTATGCATGCTGATACATAATAGTACACGGTACACCAACCAAGTGCTTTCTAGGACGTGCTGTTATGTCAGAGCCATGTGATCTGAAAACTACAGTATCCTATTATCTAATTTAACAGAGACTATATCATATACTCCCTCCGTCCAGAAATAACTAGCTTGGGTTTGTCTAGATTCGAATGTATCTATACACTAAAATGCGTCTAGATACATTTGAATCTAGACAAACCCAAGTCAGTTATTTCTGGACGGAGGAAGTATTTCATTTGACATAACCAAACAAAACAGGTGAAGTTGTATCCTTACTTGGTCTTGCAGCTCCTTCAAATAAGCACTTTTCTTCTCAATCCTACCTTTCAGTCCAACGAGCTCTGTCTGTAAACAAGCACAAATTGATGAATAAGACTACAAAAAGTGTACGAAAATGTCGACAGTCACTGAAAATAGACGCAACCTGCAGTTCTTCAATATCATTTACACTAGTCCGAGGCAAGCCTTTCCACTGTATTTCCTTCTTATCTTTAGATATAATTTCCATAGCCATCAGAACATTCAGTGCATCATAAACCCTTCTCCGTATGTTTTTCTCATCATATTGTTGCTGCATTTTAACATAAAGTGAGCACATACCGATAAAACAACTGATCCAAAGGGCATTCATATTTCTTAACTGCATTGGGATTATCAGGATCTGGTGCTTCAATGTTGTTATTGGGATCTGAGAACTCAGCAACAAGTTCATCTGCCACCTGACAAGATAAGCAAAGTGCATGAGCTCAAACATTTTAGTTCCCTGAATAATATTATATCCTAGAGATTTCAAATAACAAATACAAAAACAAAACAAAACAAAAACGTAAATATTATTATTGGCACAGTAACAGAACAGGATATGTTTCACAGTTTTAAAGAACTCCAAACATCAACATGCATATATTCAAAGGCATGATACATGTTTAAAGTGTAACAGTAAAGGAGTAATAAGATAAGTGGCTAACAGTGATCGACATTACACATAATTACAGTTTCATGACTTTCATCACAATAAGATCTTAGCAATCAAATAGTGGTATCGCATATGACATGCACTTGTGGTTCCAGTTCCATGATCTCAAGCTATGATACAAACTAGGCATGCCATCTTGATTAACTCAGTAGAATGATTAAACGCCTTCAAAGTAACGGAACAAATTGATCTAGAGGCAGCATCAATTAAACCAGGTGGACCAAATGAAAAAAGTCATCACAATTTTTAATGACTATTTACAAAATGTACTTGTATGAAAAATGCTATTAGGCTTTACACTGCAACACAGCATTAATCCCTTTTGAATAACTGGTCGGACCTTCAAATACAGAGCAAAGAGAAAACATATGCAAAGAAATAGGGTCACATATTCAACGAAACCCCTTTTATATTTCTAACCCACATAGATGATGACAACATAACAACAGGGAATTTTGAGTTAGGAACTAAACAAAGCACTAACCTCATTATATGTTGTTCTGCCTTTGCTTTCAACTTTCTCGCAAACTGCAAAAACAACAAAGAGTACACATCACGATACAATTGATGTTGGCAGTACGTGTACCTCTACTCACTGAACATGACATCTGTTGACTGGATATCAAATGAAAATACAAAATTAATACAAGCTCTGCCCATTGGTTGTATTCAAGTTTTTTGCTATTTATGGAAAAAAAATATATAATGTCGACATGGCTTTCAGTTAAAAGTACGAATATGGAAAGACAGCTATTGAACTGACCTTTCATACTGAACTGCCGCAATCCCCGGCCACCTTTGTCAGGACCAATTGCTGACGCTCTTCTCTTTTTCTTCTTGATGCTGCATTTTAAATTATTCAGTGCACTGAACCGATAGATAGCAACTGTGGAAAAGATACTTCGAAGTAGAAATTTAAGCTACGGTGTCTAAGTATGCTATTACACATTAAGCGTCAGGCCGCAGTTTCCATCCTTTGATGATTCCAAGTAAATATAAGGATATACAGTATCTATGTGATCATAGATGGATAAACCGAACAGAGTAGCAAAACTGCACATGAACCTAGGTGGAGCGTGTCTAGGACCCTGTGGAAAAACAGAGATCATATGACTTCTATGTTTGCTGATGAACATGACAGTGTAGAGATTATACGACTGCTATGTTTGCTGATGGACATGACAGTGTACACCTGCATGAGCGAGTCTATAAAAGAGGATTGGATCTAGGACTGACACTGTAAGCAAGGCAAACCTGCAAGACGTAGTTCGAAAAGCATACACGACAAATTCTACGGATCAGCATACACGTTTTGTTTCCAGCTCCGAAAGCTTGTCTCGGTGGGAAAAAATAATTTGGGACGGCACAAGCAACAGGAGACGACAGATGGCGTGACCCGATCTGGCAAGGCAAGCAAAGCGGGTTTCACGAACCTCACGGGAGCCTGCGAGGAAGGCGCGTCGTCGCCGTTGATGTCGAGGTTGTTGAGGCCGAGGAAGGCGGTGCCGTCGCTGGCGGGCGTGGATGCCATCGCGGCCGCGGCAGCGGGGGCCGTCTCCGTGCCGGCGGCGGCGGTGGAGGGGCCGTTCTGGTCGCTGAGTCTGGACGGGGAGCCGGCGCTCCCGCCGCTGGTGGAGGCGGAGTGCGCGGCGCTGGAGGGCGGCGGCGTGCCCTGGGGCGTCCCCGCGCCGGAGGGCTGCTGCGGGAAGCTCGGGGAGCCGCGACCGTCCTCGTCGGGGCCGTGGGACATGCCGGAGACCATGGAGGGGGAGATCGCGCGAATCGGGGGTTCAGAATTGGGGGGAGATGGCGCGCTGAAACCCTAACGAGACGGAGGGGATTGGGGACAGAATGGAGGGAGAGAAGGAACTCGACGCGAGGGCGGGGAGAGACGGCCTTTGTTTTTCCTTTTGAGTTTTTTCTTTCAAGTTTATCAGACTTGGCGGTTGCGGTTGCGGTGCGGTGGCGACCTGAACTCGGAAGCAAAAGGGCAGGACGGTCATGTACTCATGTCTCGTGAATTACCAGGATGGTATTCAAAAAAAAAAAAAAAGCTTAACGGATTACTCCATGATTCTATTTCACTTCCTTGGTCTTTGTGCATGTACCACCGTATTGTAAGAGCACCTCAACTCGTTGGGCACGAGAGCAACTCCACCTGACGCTGTAACAGGCGTGCGGTAAAATAGCCCGTTTACAGCCACAAAACCCTCGCGCGTGCCTCCAGTAGCCGCTGCACTTCTCGCGCGTGCCAAAATTTCCCGCGCGCCCTTTCTTTGCCGCGCAACCGAGTCTGTAGCGAGGATAAAACGCGCGCCAGAAAATAGCGCCCGCGCTTGGGCGCCACTTTCCCTTCCCTTTCGCGTCGCTTTCTACACCGCACTCGCGGCGCCCGCGCCCGCCCTTCATTGATCGCCGCCGCGGTATGCCTCCGAGAGAAGCTCGCTACCGCATGTTCGCGCCGCCAACGGACGTTCTACTCGGAGATACGGTTCGGCGACGAGCGCATCGGCCTCAGGACGTTCGACACGGCGCACGAAGCGGCGCGCTCCTACGACTTCGTGGCGTGGCGGCTCGGCCGCCCGCGCGCCAGCATGAACTTCCACGACGTGTGGACGCGCGAGAAGGGCCGAGGCACTCGAGCCGCCGCCTCACCTCGTGACGGAGGAAGGCGCCCGGACGCAGGCGCGCGCGCACCGTCATTATCGTGATGGCGCCGCGGCAAGAGTGGTGCCGACGCTTCCCCGATGGCGTCGAGGCGCAACGCAAGCACGGCGCCGAGCAGGCGGCGAACAGGGCGGCGCTGAGGGCCACGAAGCACGAGGACCGCCTCGAGCGCCGGGCGGACAAGGCGGCGAGGCGGGCGTTCATCCTAGCGTAGCGGGCCGGCCCGCAGACCATCGACAACAACGGT
The DNA here is from genome assembly GCA_023614405.1 of Avena insularis. Taxonomy (NCBI): domain Eukaryota; kingdom Viridiplantae; phylum Streptophyta; class Magnoliopsida; order Poales; family Poaceae; genus Avena; species Avena insularis. The sequence goes on along the minus strand of CM042690.1, from coordinate 97,500,339 downwards.
CCCCGTTGGATGGACGAGTTGTCGTCAACGTCGATATCCGACACGACACCGGCCTCGTCCGATTCCAACTGAGAGGATTAGATGTTAGTAGCAAATAATGTAGTATAAACTATATATATTCTGTTCTATCATATATTGTTTTTATGTATTTTCTAGATTTTCTAAATGTGAGTTTCTTTGTAAAAAAATGTTTGTGCGTGCTGCGATTTAGCGCGCCTGTTAGGGGCAATTTTTGCCAAATTTTAGCGTGCATCTGGTGGAGGAGATTCGTGCGCGGCACGCGAAACCCGGATCGCGTGCGCTGCATAGGCATTTTAGCGCGTCAAATTTTACGGCGACTGTTGGAGTTGCTCTTATGCCGCTCCAGCGACACGAGGGAGGAGGACCTCGTTCCTCCGTTCTGTAGTTAGGGTTAGGGTCATTTTGATGTGGTGTGTCATTAGGATGGTCGGAGCGATGCATAGGCAAATAAATCTGCCTCAACTCTTCTCCCACACCGGTAGCGACCTTCACGGCGGCATCTCGGAGTTGATGACAACATGTGCTTGTCGATCCTTTAGATCGATAGCTTTGTCTTCTCGCAGATCTTTAGATCTGGTGATATTTGTATCTTGACATGTCGTTGGTGTTCGTCATTATTCACGACGGCACTAGGGGCCAGAGCGAGGTGGATGCTCTGGAGCAAAAGATGTTGGTCTAGAGGTGGTGAATTTGTCGTTATTCCTCGATTTCGTCCAAACTGCTTTAGTATCTTGCGTCGCTTCTGAAGCAGTAACATATTCCGCCTTCATTATTGATCTCGCCATCACAAGTTGTTTGGAGCTCCTCCAACTAACTGTTGCTCCATTCATGAGAAATATATATCTAGATTGAGACTTGGAGTCATTCGAATCGGTGTCAAAACTAGCATCCACATAACACTTAGCGACGAACTCTACTTCACCTTCGTACACGAGAAACATGTCCTTAGTCCTTTTTAAGTACTTAAGGATATTCTTAACCGATATCTAGTATTTCAAACCTGGATCAGATTGGTACCTGCTAGTCAAGCTAATAGCGTGTACCATATTCGGTCTTGTACTTAGCATAGCATACATAATAGAGCATATGGCTAAGGCATAGGGCATCTTATTCATTATCTCTCTATCTTCTGTTATAGCCAGACTTTGAGTCTTACTCAATGTCTTGGCTTGCAACATAGGTAAGAATCCTTTCTTACTTCCGTCCATACTGAACTTCTTCAGTATCTTGTCTTGGTATGTATTTTATGATAGCCCAATTTTCTATAGATTTTGATGCCTAGTATGTAAGATGTTTCACCAAGGTCCTTCATCAAAAAAATATTATTTAAATAACTTTTAATACTATTTAAAAGATATATATCATTTCCAAGCAATAATATGTCATCCACACATAATATTAGAAATATCACACAACTCCCACTCACTTTCTTGTAAATACAAACTTGTCCATAAGTTTGGACAAATCCAAACTTTGATCACCTCATCAAAACAGAGATTCTAACTCCGAGATGCTTGCTTCAGTCCATAGATGGATCGCTGAAGCTTGCATAACTTGTCAGCATCCTTAGGATTAACAAAATCCTTTGGTTGTACCATATACAACTCTTTTTCAAAATTACTATTGAAAAACGCGGTTTTGACATCCATCTGCCAAATTTCATAATAAAAAATGCAGCAATTGCTAACATAATCCTAACCGACTTTAGCATCACTAAGGGAGAGAAAGTCTCATAGTCAACTCCTTAAATTTGTCAAAAAAACCTTTGCGACAAGTCGAGCTTTATAGATGGTCACATTACCATCAGCGTCAATTTTCTTCTTAAAAATCTATTTATTCTTAATGGTCTTTCGGTCATGAGGTAAGTCCACCAAGGTCCAAACCTGGCTTTCGTACATGGATCCCATCTCGGATTGCATGGCTTGTAGCCATTTGTTGGAATTCGGGCTCATCATTGCTTCTTCATACGTCGCAGGTGTTGGAAATATGCCCTAGAGACAAATAATAATATGGATAATTATCATATTTCATAAAGTTTATGATTAAGTTTTATATCATGATATAATTGTATTTATACAAAACATCAATACACGTGTGATATATAAACAACCAAGAGTTTCCGGTGAATCTCTAGTCACTAGTTCATTGGTCAATAAATGATCAAGGTTTCATGCTCATGTGGAATTTATGCCAGTTGATAATGGAGCCACCTCATTGCGAGAATGAGATGATGATTTATACCCAATATAAACATCATGACCCGATCATGTCACGAAGTTCAAGTTATGGTGATTAGAAAAAGACATAGTGTCCTATTTCTCGGACTGTGAGACCATATCAATCACTGCCACCTGAGAATACTTGGATAGCATCAAACGTCACTCGGTTAAACGGTGATCATAAAGGTGTGCTCAGGTATTCGGAGGAACATGTAGAGACATTATGTGTCAAGAGCGGGATTTGTCCATCCGCGTGACGAAAAGATACTCGAGGGCCCACTCAGAGAAGTTATATCCAACAGCTGCATAGCGCGTGATTTGATCATGGGGATATCACTTGTCAGAACGAGTTAAATAACATTTGTTAGTAACCAGATTGAACACGACATGGTGATGTCATTTATCAAAATTCAAACAATGCAAGTATCGAAGAGACAAAAGGAATATGACATGACATTCATGGTTCAAACGATGAAAGATTCGTGAAATGCACAGGGGTCATCATGCGCATCCAAGTCCCACTGATGATCATTGGTACGAGAGAGGGCTCGACCATGTCTGGAGTATTCCCGAACCGTAGGGTATCATGCTTAAGGGCTTAATGATGCTTAGAGATCATTTTGGTATCGGCAGAATCACCAAATAATAGAAAGAGAGAGAATCAAAAGTGTTTCGGTAAGTCCGAAGGATGTCCGGAGTGGGGTGGAAGGAGTTACATAGCCACAGGGGTTGAATAATATGTAAGTAAATGTTAAATATCGATTTAATAATTTATTTTTAATTATTAATAAAATAAAAAGAATTAAATGGTCAAATACCTAATTGGGCCAAAATCCCTAGGGAAAAGGGCTCATGAGGAAAAGACCAAAGGAAGGAGAGAGAGGGGGTGGACGGTTAGGCCAAGGGTCCCCGTGTGGGGACCACTTGGGCCCTGGCCGGTGGCGGCCAGCCCCCCTCTCCCCTCTCCTTTGTTTAGTCCCACATGGCTAAGCTAATTAGCTACGGGTGGTTTTTCCTCTATATAAAGAGAGGTATTTTGACAAAATAAATACACCAATAATCAATAAAAGTTCCCTCTATTTTGAGGAGACCTCCTGTTGATATTCTTTCTCTCTCTCTCTCGCTCTCTCTCTCCCGTGACCGTGGTCCCAAGTCAGGACTGTGCAAACATGAGACTTCTTTACCGTGGAGCACCATCGCGCTGTGGGATTCGGATCCAGAAGGTCTACTTCTGCAACTGCTGCTGGATAAGAGGAGCGGGAGTCATCTTCAGGCACCGGACGTGTGTAACTCCCTCGGAGGTGTGACACTTGGGGCACTAGGAGTCGTAAGAGCCGCGGGACTTCAACACGACCCCGAGGTCGGTGTCGGTACGACTACATCAGCCACATGCTCTCGAGCATTGACAACGCTTTTCGGTCTTCAGGGGTAAGTTCACCAAAATCCCCTCCTGTTACTGCATTACTAATAGATAGATTCTCGTATTAGGGTTCTTGGCGTAGGGAAATTTAATGTTTTCAGGCCCGAACCCCTATAGTAGGGTCATCATTTCCATCTACCATGAAATTCATGATAGGAATTCCATATAGTTCAAGAACTGCACGTGTCCAAACCATAGTTCATATGGTGTCGTTTCAATGGATTTAGACGGTGCCCTATTTAAAGTGAATACAGCGGTTTCCAGTGTATAACCCTAAAACAAAAGTGGAAGTCAGTTAGAAACATCATAGATCGAACCATATCTAATAAGGTGCGATTACGACGTTTCGATACACCATTACGTTGTGGTGTTTCGGCAGGCGTGAGTTGTGAAACTATTCCACATTCTCTCATGTGTGTGCCAAACTCGTAACTTAGATACTCACCTCCACGATCGAATCATAGAAATTTAATATTTCTATTACGATGATTTTCCACTTCACTCTGAAATTCTTTGAACTTTTCAAAGGTTTCAGACTTGTGTTTGATCAAATAGATATACCCATATCTACTCAAATCTTCCATGAAAGTAACGAAATAACGATATCCACCTTGCGTCGACACACTCATTAAACTACATACATCAGTATGTATGATTCCCAATAAATCTGTCGCCCATTCCATTGTACCGAAAATGGGGTTCTAGTCATCTTGCCCATAATGCATGGCTCACACGTATCAAATGATTCAAAATCAAGTGATTCTAAAAGACTATCAGAATGAAGGTTCTTCATATGTTTTACGCCAACATGACCTAGATGGTAGTGCCACATATATGTGGATATATCATCATTAAGTTTAATCCTTTTGGCATCTACATTGTGACTGTGTGTATTACTACTATCGAGATTCAAAAGAAATAAACCATTCATCATGGGTGCATGACCATAAAATATATTATTTATATAAATTGAACAACTATTGTTTTCGGATTTAAAGGAATAACCGCCCTGCAATAAACATGATTCAGATACAATGTTCATGCTCAACGTAGGGACTAAATAACAATTATTGAGGTTTAAAACTAATCCAGACGGTAAATGGAGAGGCAGGGTTCTTACGGCGATCACATCAACTTTTGATCCATTGCCAACACACATCGTGACCTTATCCCTTGTTAGCGGTCCTTGTTCCGTAGCCCCTGATTCGAGTTAAATATATTAGCAACCAATCCATTATCAAATACTCAGGTGCTACTGCGAGTACTCGTAAAGTACACATCAATAACATGTATATCAAATATACCTTTGTTCACCTTGCCAGCCTTCTTGTCAACCAGATATTTGGGGTAGTTACGCTTCAAGTGGCCAGCCCCCTTACAATAGTAGCACTCGGTATCAGACTTAGGGCTAGCCCGGGTCTTCTTCTCAGGCGCATCAACATATTTGCCTCCCTTCTTGAAGTTACCCTTCTGTTTACCCTTCTTGTCATTCTTGAAAGCTCGGGAGAGGCTTCTTCATGCCCTGCATGTTATAGTTCATCATGAAGCTCTTGTAGCTTGGAGACAGAGATTGGAGGACATGATGTATGACTAAGTCAATGGGAATCGATATTCCCAAGGCTATAAGCTTATCGACTTACCTAGACATTTTGAGTGCATGCTCACTAACAAAGTTGTTTTCCTCCATCATGCAGCTAAAGAACTTTTCTGAAGCTTCATAACTCTCCACTTTTGATATTACATCTGAAACCATTTCAGCATTTGACCTGAAACAATTCCGGTGTCCATCAAAATAATTCTAGTGCTTTCAAATTGTTTCTCTGGTATTATATTTGCTCGAATTGGTGTCAGTATCCCTCAAGTGTGTCACCCTATGGTTCGCGAATAATGAATACATGATCGAGACCCATCTCCGATCAATAATCAGCAGTAGGACCTAGAGATCTGTACTGACTCCCACACATTCAGTGATGACTCTAGTGATCATGAGAACCTTTAACGTTGTAACTAAATCCCTTTGCCTTGTGATATATTACATGTCCAAGATTCGATCATCGGTATCCCCATACCTAGTTTAATCTCGTTACCGACAAGTACTCTTTTCTTGTTCCCGTGATACAACATTCTTAGTGATCTTGTCACTTGCTTGCAAGCTATGTCAATGTGATATCATCGAGAGGGCCCTGGGTATATATCTCCATCATCAGGATGGAAAATCCCACTCTTGATCCATGGGCCTCAACATAACACTTTAAGAGTACCCAAACTCACTTTTATAGTCACCATGTTACAGTGTGATGTTTGATGTTAGCAATTAACATGATCTCATGGTCTAAGGATTAGTGTTACTTCGATTGATGTTATAGCAATATAAACATAATGACTTTGATCGTATTACTATTCTTTGAGTGAATGTTCATCACATCATTTCGCCAATGTTATGACCTTGTTATTAACAATATCCAATGTCCATGATCAGGAAACCTTGATCATCTTGTTAATCAACGAACTAGTTTATATGACAGGCATAACTAGGGACTATATATATATTTGTTTGTTAAACACACATGTATTAATATTTCCACTTAACACAATTATAGCATGCAAAATAAACATCTATCATATACTTGGTATAAGATAATAACAACTTTATTATTGCCTCTCGGGCATATTCCCTTTAGAGGCTTGGCGACTATTCCAACGCACGTCTAGGCGGCATTGGTGTTTGGCGGTGGCCACTGGCTTCGTCAAGTGTAGAAAACCCTAGGGATAGTTCTCTACAAAGTTTCCAGGATATCTATTTTCTCCTGGTCTGTCTGTTAGTTTTCATGTTTGTTTACTCTTGTAACTTGATTTTCTATTAATGAAATATGTGGTTGCTCTAAAAAAAACTCTTTGGGTATTCTCAGGCTGAAACCTGGCGTCGGATGGATGGAACTCTCAATCTTGGAATGGCCGAATTCTCACTCGCATTCCCGGGTGGGGTCCCAGTAAGGCGAGTTTTTGGTAAATTCGGAGACATTTGACCGCAATTTGGCTCAAATTCACACATTTCGTCATAAATATGAATAGAAAGCATTATTTGGCATAGTTCGACATGAAGTTAAACACATCATAGTTCGGCATAAAATTAAACACAACATAGTTCGGCATAGTTCACCCAGATCATGTTCGGCATAGCATTTATGTCTTGCCTCTACGTATCCATATGTGCTCGACTAGATCATTCTGCAAATCTCGATGCACCGTTGGGTCTAGGATCTCCTGATGCAAGGTGATGAAGGCAGCGGATGGCTCTGAGATATACCCATCTACGTCCATATTTAAACTAGATATTATTCATAATTTTGATGAAATATCTCTCTAAACCCTGCCACTAATGCCTAATATTCAGAGGGGTATGCAGTCCTTTCTTTTATATTTTTCCTGCACAGATAATGTCGTTTGAAGATGTGAATCACTATATTAAAGTCAAAGATACGAGATTTCCAACAACCAGAAGAAACCGGGAGCCATAAAGCGGAGGCAGACGCTTTAACGACCAACTATACGACCGGAGCAAAATCCTGGCCATATAGCTCCGGTCGTATAGTAGGCGTCACCACCTTTAGGTCAAACCGAACAACTTTCATGAAGGGACCCCTATATAAAGAATCCTCGGGCAACGAAAAAACAAGCCATACCTCGCCAAAAAGTCTCTGCCACAGATCACCAGCTGCCTCTAGATCTCAAAACCCTTCTCCATCTCCATAGCCATATTCCACCACTTGTAATAGTAGATCTCTTCTTCGATTAGAGACATTGTAAGACTATTGCTATCAATCTAATGATTTTCATTACAATGTTTATGATTGTTGATCTCATCTCTATGTGTGAGTAATTCTCCTTGGGCTAAGGGCGTCGGCCTAGCCATGTAGCGATCGTGCATGTTACTTATCCTAGATGAGATCATGTATTAGTTTGTATGACATGATGATTACTGTATCCTCTCTTGCCTCAGTACAAGGACTTGTCAGGTACCCAAGACCCCGAGGGTTGATCCATGTATAGGGAGTATGAGTAATGATTGGTCTGCAGGTTGGGAACCCTAGTGACAGAAGGGGTAGTACGGTTGTATGTGAGGGATTTTCTTGGGATTAACGGTGACATCACCATGCATATCATTAGTTCTCTTTCTTCTATGGATGAGACTAGTAGGTTATTGCTATAAGCGGTTGCGGAGGCAATAGCAATTATGGATGCACTGCCCACATATAATTTATCTTGCTCTAATAAGTACATTCATACTTTATTTCTATCTTTTATTCCCATTAGATGTTTTGCACAGCTATAGGTGAAACCGAACGCCCTAGGCCCTCTCTCTCTCGATCATCGACAACAACAAAAAGACGCAAGCTATTGGTCCGGTAAAAACACAAAAGGAATTCTAAAACTCCCGAAGGTCCGTTAAAGTAACTTCACTATGCATTCGCTTCCCGAGGATTCGATAACCTAAGTCTACTAGGGAAAAAGAAGCTATACTACATCCATAATCCGGATCGAAGGTATCAACCCTTTTTCTAGAGCCGTTGCCGGGGAAGCAATAGCTACCATGGTGAGGTTATTAGGAACCTTGCTAGTTTTAATTCTTGTTTTTAATTTTGTTAGTTTGCTTTCAGTCTTTATTTGATAACCCAAAAAAATAGTTAGCCTTTAAATTCTTGCTTTTACTATTATAATTCTTTGTTTAAGAAAACTAAAAAACATTAGAAATATGGCTGTAAAGAAGCTTGGGGAGTTTGTTACTCCTAACAATGATTATTTGTGTACTCCTATTACTCAGCCAGCAATTGCTACTGATGACTATGAAATGAAGCCCCATTATTTAAGTTTGGTTCAACAGAATCAATTTGGAGGATCTGCTATTGAAGACGCAGGTATGCACTTAAATACTTTCACTGAAATATGTGATATGATGCGTACAGAAGACGTTGACCCTGATGCGGTCAAATTACGTCTATTTCCTTTCTCACTAAGAGGGAGAGCAAAAGAATGGTTGCTATATTTGCCTAGAAATACTATTACATCATGGGTGGGATGTACTTCTTTATTTATGACTAAATTTTTCCCACCTGCAAAGACTATGCAACTCAGATCTAATATTACTGGCTTTGGACAGGAAGAGCGTGAGCCACTAGCACTTGCATGGGATAGGATGAAATAATGCTTAAGAAACTATCCTAGTCATGGGATGGAAGATTGGTTAATCCTCCATTTATTTTATAGTGCTCTTAATCATGTGTCTAAGACTATGCTTGATACTACAGCTAGAGGAACGTTCATGGGTAAACATATTACCGAAGCAAAGCAACTGTTAGACAATATGCAAGACAACCATGCTCAATGGCATGTGGATAGATCAAACACGAAGAAGGTGAACTCCATCTCACCACAAGAAAATGAAGAACTCAATGCTAAGTTGGATGAGTTCATATTAGCCGTAAAAGGTAAGGAAACCCAGGTAAGAGATATCCCTAAAACAAATAGTGAAGAAATAGACTTTGTAGCTCTTAATGATTATAACCCTACTTGGAAGAAGAGTTACAATCCTAAATTTCAGAAACATTATTCTAGTCCTGCAGGTAATTCTAATAATAATGTGGGAACTAGTAATGGTAGTCTCCAAGAAACACTTAAGTCTTTTATAGACCCACAGAATGAACAAAACAATATTCTTGTTAAAATAACGGAGAACCATGATGCCATGCTTGGTAAATTATCTAACCAAGTTGTTAGTTTGAGAAATGATTTGCAGGCCCTCCAAGAAAGAACGAGGATCATTGAGGCACAGCTAGGTAAGATAACTGAGAGTCAAACTCTCATTATAGCTAAATTTGCAGGTAAAGCTGAGCCCAATCCTATTGAAGAACTCAAAATGATGAGGATCCAAAGGGAGGAGCCTGAAGAACTTGATTATAGTAATGCCCCTTCACCAAGCTACACCATCGAAGACCTCGTAAAGAGGATCAACGTCAAAATTCCGGTAAGTGAAGGTAACGATGAAGCCATGTATCAACACTCTATTGATCAAGTAGTAATTAAGGTACACGAGCTTGAAAGGGAATACAACAAAACCGCTGAAAAGTTACCTGTTAAACTAGATGACATATTTGAGCCTACTATTAAGATAAAAATTGGAACCAATGAGATAGCTACACTTTGTGATCTAGGTGCAAGCGTCTCAACAATTCCAAAGAGTCTTTTTAACAAGTTAAATCTTGGATCCTTTGAAATCACTGAATTAAAATTGCATCTAGTAGATTCAACCTACAAACAAGCTATAGGAATTAAGGAGAACACTTTAGTTCACATTAAAGGCTGACTTGCTCTAATTGACTTTGTTATTGTTGACATGCCTGAAGATACTATTGCTCCTATAATATTAGGCCGTCCTTTCTTTAGAAATATAAAGGCTTTAATTAACCTCCATGAAGGGAACGTGAAGTTGCAATTGCCTTCGCGGGATCCTTTTGTTATCTATTTCCCCAGGAAAAAGAAATCCAAACATGACAAAAAGGAGGCCATCACTCTGAAGGCCAATTACTTTGGAGTGGGTGTTCCACTCATCTGGCCCAAGTGAGTATCGTCAAGGTCAAGCTATTGACCATAAAAGAGCGATCCATGGGAGGTAACCCATGTTAAATAAAGGTTCGAGTTAAGTTTTTAGTTTTTTAGTTTAAGTCTATGTTTAATAAAGAGTGCTAGAAAACTCCATTTGAGGAGAAGAAGTTTGGTAGTACTTAAAATTCTGCTACATACATGTTGTTGTTGGTCGACATTTTTTACTATCAATTTTCTGTCATAAACAAGGTATATCACTAAGTTACAAGAAAAGAAGTAATTCTCGAAGAAACAGATTTTTTTTATGCACACAGAGAGTTTAACGACCAACTATACGGCGGGAATAAAAATTCTGGCCGTATAGTTCCGGTCGTATAGATATCTTTGTCATCGACAATTTTTCTTTAAAATGTACTGAGAGTTTAACGACCAACTATATGGTGGGATTAAAAATTCTGGCCGTATAGCTCCGGTCGTATAGATATCGGTGCCTCCGTACGAATTATTTTCTAACATACTGAGAGTTTAATGACCAACTATATGGCGGGAATAAAAAATTTAGTCGTATAGTTCCGATCGTATAAATATCGATGCCTTTGTATATTTTCTTTCCGAGGGACAGATAGTTTGACGACTAACAATACGGCGAGAACATTTTGTTCCGGCCGTATAGTTGCGCCCGTATAGCTACGCTGCCAGGAGGAAACCCTAATTTTTTTTACAGAAGGCCAACTATACGGAGGGAACACAATGTTCCGGCCATATAGTTGCGCCCGTATAGTTGCATCCGACCACAAAATCACACGGGAAGGTACCTCCAACTCCAAAACTTCAATCCTTTTTCTCTCTTCTATCTCCAAACTCTCTCAAAACCTCAAGAGATCTTCATCTCTACTCAATTCCGTTCGATTTCCTCACACACAAGTGATATATGGTATGTTTCTCCTTTGATCCTCCAATTACTTTATGCAAATTCATCTTCAATTTATTGTCATTATTAATCTAGGCTAAGACATACTATGAACATATTGTCATGATTTTCTTGCCTAGATTATTATTTTGAGGAGATTCTTTAGTGTGCTATGATGAGGAATATGATGCACTTACTGTTGTTGGATCAAAAAGTTTATTTTTGTCTTTCTTCAATGTTTTATATGATGAACACAAGGAGCCAAACTCGTGTTCGTGCCACCGCTAGCGCTTCTCGGGCTGCCGCTCAGGAATACATGGGGATACGGTTCAAGGATGAGCCCCAACGTGATCGCTTCAATAGAATCAAGAACAGCGAAGTGAAGTCCACCAAGTGGGCTTGCCCCATTATATTGAACCAACTCGGTATTTATGATGACTTAAATTTACTTTGCAATAGATTTGGTCTGCAAAACTTTGTGTACAATGATGTGCCTACTTATCGCTGCTTAACCATTGAATTTTTTAGTTCGTTGCAAAGCACCGTTAAACAATGGCAAGGAGAGGACATTATTTATTTCTGACTAATGAACAACAACTACACTTTAACATTAGATGAATAGTGCATATGTTTTAATTTTCCAAACAATGATGTTCATGCCTTGCGCGCATCCTTTACTAGCTTAAATCCTTCCCCTGAATAATATTATAATGGAATGAGTTTCACAACTAGAGTAAGCAAGGGAAAGAGTATTCAACATCCTACAGTTTGCTATTTGTTTTGTGTTATTGCTAACACCTTGTAGGCAAGAAACAAGTTCACAAGACTCAATGAGGAAGACATCTTAGTCCTCGCAAAGGCTGCTTACATCAATTGCGACCTATCACTCAACTTGGGCGCCATCCTTGTGTGCTACTTGGAGCACCAATCCTCCCAATGCCATGGACCAATCACAGGTGGATGCGTCATCACCGTGTTTGCCACTGCCTTAGGCATCGACCTAGGTGAGTTGCAACTTGTGCTAGGTGAGAGACGTGTTAGTTTTTCCACCTTGAAAGCTTGTGGAATGCTCACTAGGAGAGGTGGTGTTTATTATCTACATATTGCTGGAGCTAGGTGTTTCTACCCCGCTCCTTTGCCTAATGGTCTTTTCTCTATCGAGGAAGGACATTTGCTGTATGACTTGCAGGTTGAGCAACACCAATCCGAGGAGGAGATTCCGGAAAAGGATGAGGACCAAGAGGAGGAGCAAGAAGTTCCTTACCAAGAGGAGCAGCCACAAACCCGGTTCGCCACATACCAAGATTTCCAAGGACTTGGGGGGATTGTGGAGAGGATGCATAGCCTCTCTTTGAACCTCCTAGAATCAACTAGTAACCTCTCAACTCAATTTGCGAACTGGAGTAACGACTTGTTCCCGCCACCACAATGATTTGAAGGGCTTGCAAAAGCCTAAGCTTGGGGAAGTTTCCTCATGTATCTTTATTTGGTGTTTATTTTCTTTTATTTATTTCGAGATTGTGTTTTTATTTGAGTTTATAAGCACTCGTGTTGGTTTCCCCGACACTTTATTTTTCTAGTTCTTTCTATTTGCTTTCGAGGTTTTCTAGCCGAGCTTTGCCGCCGATTTTCTATTCTTTAAATTCCCTCTCTTAAAAAACACAAAAATATTTTCCCATTTTTCCTTATTTCCCCCTTCTTTTTCTTTCCACCTCGAGGTTTTCATATGTTTGCAGGAGAGTGATCGACTTCAAGTTTCCAAGAAGCAAATAAAAAAGGAAGAGAGAAGTGGAACCAAACATGAGAGGTATGCCTTGTGACTCCCCACTTTTGAAGTTTGAGAAACCCATGCTAGTTAGTAGTAAATGTTGAGATGTTATATTGGTGGAGTGAGTCTTTGTACTATAGTAAGATTTTCGTTTGCATGGGTATTTAATTAGGTACATTTTGTTCCAGCTCTCGTAATTAACCAAGTCTTGCCTAAAATTTTTGCTAAACAATTGTAATAAGAAAAAGTCTCACAAAGTGAAGGCTTGGGTGTTGTAGTGCTTAGTCTTGAAGGTTTATTTCTAGAGACACTCAACACCACTTAAAATGTTGATTGACTTGATAACTCTCTTTAAAAGGATTTGTTCGAGTAAATTAATGTTTAGCGGTGTTTGTGACAATGCCAAAGTTTGACTTGTTAATCATAAGAATGATATATCTTTATGTGTGTCAAACTTCATGGGATGCCAACAACTCCGCTAGCCTACGAACGATCTTCATGGAGGAAACTCCTAGATTTCGGCTGTGAGTTGATTAAACACTTGTAGCAGCAATGCTATAGTGGGTAAGATGCTTGGCACTCCCGGGTAGCTGTAATAATGATGGAATCACTCCTCTGGCTATTATGAGTAATCATTATGCAAAAGGAACAAAAACCTTAGTGATGCCATGAGTGTCCATCACAGCCCGATAAACTGATAAAAATATTTGGCATGCTCTCAATTACTTAAAAACTGAAAATCTTGAAGGACAATGAATAGAAAAGTAGTGCTTGAAAAGTCTTGATTTATTGATGTGGGAGAATTGAGATACTCTAGTGTATATGCTTTTCATGACAACTCTCACACTTAATTTACGTGATTATACTTTATTGATCAAAGGCAATCCTATGAGTTGATTACATGACATGGAATAAAGTTTACTCATTTGAATCATACATGCCAACAATAATTTTGCTGCACTATAAGGATGCATAAAACCCGTATGATATGCTTTCCACTACTCTATCTATGCTGAAGTTTTTTAGATTTACGAAGTGGAGGAAACATGAGTCTACCAATCATGAGTAAGATCACCATCTTGTTATTTCAGTTTAAATGCTGAGTTCCTTTTTGATTTTGGTTTTCTTGCTCGGGGACGATCAAGTTTAAGCTTGAGGAGGTTGATGGCTCTGAAATATAGCCATCTACATCCACATTTAAACTGGATATTATTCATAATTTTGATGAAATATCTCTCTAAACTCAGCCACTAATGCCTAATATTCAGAGGGGTATGCAATCCTTTCTTTTATATTTTTCCTGCGCAGATAATGTCGTTTGAAGATGGGAGTCACTACATTAAAGTCAAAGATACGAGATTTTCAACAACCAGAAGAAACCAGGAGCCATAAAGCAGAGGCAGACGCTTTAACGACCAACTATCTTATGATTTTCATTACAATGTTTGTGATTGTTGATCTCATCTCTATGTGTGAGTAATTCTCCTTAGGCTAAGGGCTTCGGCCTAGCCATGTAGAGATCGTGCATGTTACTTATCATAGATGGGATCATGTATTAGTTTGTAGGACATGATGATTATTGTATCCTCTCTTGCCTCAATCCAAGGACTTGTCAGGTACCCAAGACCCCGAGGGTTGATCCAAGTATAGGGAGTATGAGTAATGACTGATCTGTAGGTTGGGAACCCTAGTGGCAGAAGGGGTAGTACGGCTGTATGTGATGGATTTGCTTGGGATTGACAGTGACATCACTATGCATATCATTAGTTCTCTTTCTTCTATGGATGAGACTAGTAGGTTATTGCTATAAGCGGTTGCGGAGGCAATAGCAATTATGGGTTCACTGCCCACATATAATTTATCTTGCTCTAACAAGTGCATGCATACTTTATTTCTATCTTTTATTCCCATCAGATGTTTTGCATAGCTACAGGTGAAACCGAACGCCCTTGGCCCTCTCTCTCCATCATTGACAACAACAAAAATACACAAGTTATTGGTCCGGTAAAACACAAAAGGAATTATAAAACTCCCGAAGGTCCGTTAAAGTAACTTCACTACGCATTCGCTCACCAAGGATTCGATAACCTAGGTCTACTAGGGAAAAAGAAGCTACACTACATCCGTAATCCGGATCGAAGGTATCAGCAGCCCACGATGTCGGCACCTGGTTGTCAGGCTCTGCGAGAGGCCCCTATCTGTAGTATGGCTCCTCCTTCTCGACCAAATCCACTAGATGCTTGATGAGTCCAAAATTGAAGCATATTTACCTTTTGTTTTTGCATAAATAGAGTAGGGTTTTTTGTATTTCACTGCGTTTGCATGCACCATTTTGTTCTTGTTTTAACAGGACCCCATATCACTAAGTCTTATATGGACATATTGATACGTCGTAAACGTATCTATAATTTTTGATGCTCCATGCTTATTTTATATCATCTGTTTCAGGTTTTGTTCACACTTTGAGGTATTTTTATACATTTTCTGGAACTAACCTATTAACAAGATGCCACAGTGTCAGTTGCCTGTTTTCTACTGTTTTTGGTTTCAGAAAATCTAGTAAGGAAATATTCTCGGAATTGGACGGGACAAAAGCCAAAGTCAATATTTTACCCGACGCAACAAGGAGTCCGAAGGGCAGCCGAAGTGGGGCCAGGAGGTAGCCACACCCTATGGTGGCATGGACAACCCTAGGTGTGCCACCAGGTGGTGTGGGGCCCTCAGGCCTCCACCGACCTTGCCCCTTCGCCTATATATTCACCCCAGGACAAAAACCCTAAGGACCCGATCAGAAATCCACAAAAGAGTCTGTAGTCGCCGCCATCTCCATCCCTAGATCGGGGGGATCCGAAGCTCTTCCTGGCACCCTGCTGGAGGGGAGAGATCATCCTGGAGGCCTTCTTCATCACCATGCCTGCCTCTGGTGTGATGCGTGAGTAGTTCACCCTTGGACTATGGGTCCATGTAGTAGCTAGATGGTTGGTTCTCCTCCTTTGTGCTATCATGTTTAGATCTTGTGAGCTCCGTTCATGATCAAGAGCATCTATTCGTAATCCTATATGTTGTGTTTGCGGGGATCTGATGGATATTGAGATACTATGTCAGATTGATTATTTATTCTATCATGTCTATGTTATTTGTGATCTTGAATGCTCTCTGTTGTTAGTAACTATCTTGGCCAAGTAGATGCTTGCAACTCCAAGAGGGAGTATTTATGCTCGATAGTAGGTTCATGCCTCTAGTAATCTGGGGAAGTGACAGAAATCTCTAAGGTTGTAGATATGTTGTTGCTACTAGGGAGAAAACAGCAATCCTTTGTCCAAGGGGAAATTGTATTATTTACTTTACACACTTTGCCTAATGCAATTATCCGTTGCTTGCAACTTAATACTGAAATGGGTTCGGAAGATAACCAGAAGGTGGATTATTAGTCATAGATGCAGTTGGATTATGGTCTATGTATTATGTTGTAATGCCCAATCAAATCTCATAGGAGTCAAGATGTCTAGTATATGCATTGTTATGCTTTCTCAATCTGTCAATTGCCCCGCTGTAATTTGTTCACCAACATGCTATTTATCTTAAGGAGAAACACCTCTAGTGAACTATGGACTCCAGTCCATTTTTTACCATTGATATACCATCTACTGTTTACCGTTTACTATTTACTTTCCGCAAGCAATTACTATCTTCCACACTATACGTTTAATCCTTTGTTTTCAGCAAAACCAGTGAGATTGACAACCTCACTATAAGTTGGGGCAAAGTTTTGTGGTTGTGTTGTGCAGGGTTCCAAGTTGTTAGCAACACCTTGGAGTTGTTTCCTTGCTCCTACTGGTTCGATAACCTTGGTTTCATAACTGAGGGAAAACTTGCTATTGTGCTCATCATACCTTCCTCTTGGGGTTCCCAACAAGCTCTACATTTTGAGCGATCACATATCAATTGGAACTGTCATATTGTGTTATGATATGATATTTCTAAGTGATAAAAGTCATTTTATGGATTTACCTTCGCACCTGGGAAAATACCAGCATTGTTAATTTGTTACGCTTTCTCAATCTGTCAATTACCCTGCTATAATTTGTTCACCCAACATGTTATTTATCTTAAGGAGAAACACCTCTAGTGAACTATGGACCCCAGTCCATTCCTTTTACCGTTGATATACCATCTACTGTTTACCGTTTACTATTTACTTTCTGCAAGCAATTACTATCTTCCACACTATACGTTTAATCCTTTGTTTTCAGCAAAACCAGTGAGATTGACAACCTCACTATAAGTTGGGGCAAAGTTCTGTGGTTGTGTTGTGCAGGATTCCAAGTTGTTCGCAACACCTTGGAGTTGTTTCCTTGCTCCTACTGGTTCGATAACCTTGGTTTCATAACTGAGGGAAAACTTGCTATTGTGCTCATCATACCTTCCTCTTGGGGTTCCCAACAAGCTCTACATTTTGAGCGATCACATATTAATTGGAACTGTCATATTGTGTTATGATATGATATTTCTAAGTTATAAAAGTCATTTTATGGATTTACCTTCGCACCTGGGAAAATACCAGCATTGTTAATTTGTTATGCTTTCTCAATCTGTCAATTACCCTGCTATAATTTGTTCACCCAACATGCTATTTATCTTAAGGAGAAACACCTCTAGTGAACTATGGACCCCAGTCCATTCCTTCTACCGTTGATATACCATCTACTGTTTACCGTTTACTATTTACTTTCTGCAGGCAATTACTATCTTCCACACTATACATTTAATCCTTTGTTTTCAGCAAAACCAGTGAGATTGACAACCTCACTGTAAATTGGGGCAAAGTTCTGTGGTTGTGTTGTGCAGGATTCCAAGTTGTTAGCAACACCTTGGAGTTGTTTCCTTGCTCCTACTAGTTCGATAACCTTGGTTTCATAACTGAGGGAAAACTTGCTACTGTGCTCATCATACCTTCCTCTTGGGGTTCCCAACAAGCTCTACATTTTGAGCCATTACATATCAATTGGAACTGTCATATTGTGTTATAATATGATATTTCTAAGTGATAAAAGTCATTTTATGGATTTACCTTCACACCTGGGAGAATACCAAGCGAGGAGAAACAATCAGTACTGATAACGACCGGTGGTACGGGCAGAGGCCGCCCGTACCGTGCACCCGTACTAAGTGTCAGCGTGATCGCCTCGTCAAATACTTTCTCCTAGCAAAGACGAGAGGAGTATCTGACATTCACAACCACCAGAAATTACAAAAAACCACATCTGAAAGGGATCTGAAGGAGGAACTTGGCTAGGGCAAAATCCCAGCTGCTTCACGGATCATTGGAGGACAACGCATCACCCCCTTCATCATCAACTGCTGCATCTCCATCACCAGCATTACCCCCATCCCTCATCTATTAGATCTTGTTGTAATTCTAGATTCAATTGTGGTTTGCATTAGATCTATCTCCGTACTTTTTATCCATTCATTTGATTATGATGATGTTGTTGATTGCTTCCATGTGTGAGTAGTTCCTTTGTTCTTGGGGAGATGGACAAACCCTAGCACCATTATGAATTTGTAATAAATATGATCTATTCTTGTGTCCATATGACTTGCCATCCTATGATAGATTTATGATTTGTGTTTGATATCTTTCTCTCTCTCTTTAGATGATATGTGTAGTCGGCCACATATCATTTTCCCTTGGGACTAAAGGGAGGGAGAAATCCTTTGGACGTGTTTTGGGATCGTACCCGGAATGGCCCCGTGACAGATTGGCACCGGCTCGTAACCTACACGGTCAAGGGAGGATTAAAGAGGGACTCCCTAAGCTAATTACAATATACACGGGGAAACCCTTAATTGCGGTGATTTGTATGGGTGACTGCTCTCAGACATCGTAGTGGTTATTTAGAGGTGACCTCACTCTTGGCTCAACAAAGTGGCTTCCTACGAGCCTTGTTGTGAACATCTTATTATGGATATCTCTCCACACATCTCATGACACAAGAAGTATGTTATCTTGTGATTACTAATAATTAACAATACCATGCTAGCGGTGTATCCTACATCCCCAAGAACGTTTTAGCCCTATTGAATTCAACCACCCTTTCACATGACCTTGTTACTTCCTTTCTTTGCTCGTTTTAATTACTTCTCTACAAACAATAAAAAAACCTTTCAAACACCCTTTACTTGAGATCAAAGGCAGCTTACAAGTATCCTTTGGTAGATAGTAACGAGGGGCATAAAGACCTTTACCAATAGCTCTCTAGCACCATTGCCGGGGAGCTAAGCACTTTTGGTCTTTATTCCTAGTTACTTATTTTACTAATTATTTTACTAAAGTTGTTTATTAGTTTCAGGTGATACATTATGGGTGAATACCAACATATAATCCAGCTGGAGGCTGTGAGGAATTCCGGTCCGCCCATGGACGCCTATTTAAAATCCAATAACCCAAGAGGGTATGATATTAACCCCATACTCTTGGATCTTTTGCATGCGAAAAAATTTGCAGGAGATGGTACGGAGGATCTATATGAGCATGTAGGGTTCTTTGAAGATATCTGTGGGACTTTCCACCTTAATTTACAAACTGAGGATGAGGTTAAATTTTCTCTCTTTGTTCAAACCCTCATTAATGAAGCCCGTTCTTGGTACATCCAAAGTTCTGCAAAGATTACTAATTCCTGGGAGAGCTTAGCCTCTTTGTTTTTAGTTAATTTCTTTCCCAGGACAAAAACTCTTGACGCGTGACACATGATCACAAATTTTAAAGGAAAACCTGAAGAAAGCCTGGGAAGGATATACAAGGTTTCGGGGATTGCTTGATTGCTACCCCCATCATAATTTCCTGCCTTGGCTGGTGATACACATGTTCTACGCAGGTTTGAACGATGATAACAGAAATGAACTTGACTTCCTTACCAATGGGTCTTTCACTGAATTCAGTGTTGAAAGAGCAAGGAATTTGCTAGGCATGGTGAATAGGATAGAGAAAGACTATTGCGAGGCTGAGTTTAATAAAGAAAATCCCATAGAGTATAGTTGCTTAAAAATATTTCTAGCTTCAAGAAAGGTAGAAAAACTGCTCGGGAATTTTAATCTTGACCATCGCATGATTATTCAAATTATTAGAACTTATGCTGACTACCTACATATTCCAAAAGATTGGGAACACCATATACCATCTGCGGAGGAGAAACCCTCTAAAACTTGCCAGAGTGATAAATATTCGCAAATGCAGAAGAAAATGTTAGCTGAGGAAGAAACTATTCTAACCAAAGTAATGGATAGCAGGGGTGAAAGGAATAAAAGAATAGGAAGGTTAACTAAGGATCTAGGAACCATTAAACAGAATATTGGGATAGTAAAAGAACTTCTCGAACCTGAATTGTTCAAGGATGAAGTGATCATGGTAAGTAAAGAATCCTCCAAAATGATAGGGCGCAAGTTTAATGGTAAAAAATAGAAAATTCCTTTTTGTTTAGGAGGAACTACTTATGTAGGGTTTTGTGACTTAAGTTCTTCCATAAATATCATGCCCTATACAATCTGTGAAGAGATGTGTAACCTTCTTGATGAATCTTACCTTGAACCATCAGAAGCTACTTTTATGTTTTCTAATCGAACTTTGCATCCTACTCACAGGATACTTTGCAATGTATGTGTTTCTATTGGAGCTTTTGTGTACCCAGTTGATTTTCATATTATTAAAATACCTTTGAGCTCCTCATGCCCGATCATTTTTGGTAATCGTTTTTACAACTCTATGAACATTGACATTGACAACAAAAATAGGCTCTGTCTTTGCAATTTGGTGAAGAAGTTGTAGAAATAAACTACAACCAATTCACAAGATTACCTTATGAAAAGAAAGTTGATATTAAGGAAGAGAAGACTATTGAAGAATTGACAGCACTCTATTTTTGCACTCCGCAATCTGAGTTGGATAGGAGTTTGACAAGCGATGATTCACTTCCGAAGGACTCTACGAAAGAAGATTTGGATGAGATTCTCAACACCACACCGGAGGTTAAGACTGGCCTCAAGGATGAATTTGAAGAACTTGAAAGAAAAGGGGATGAGGATCCGCCACCCCTTGTTTTAAAACATATTCCTCCAGGTCTTAGGTATGAATTCATATATAAGGAAGGTAAATGCCCAGTGATTTTAGATGATAAGTGATACATTGCAAATGTATCTATAATTTTTGATGCTCCATGCTTGGTTTTATCCACTTTCTTGTGTTTTGTTCCAACTTTGGAGTACATTTCTTATGATTTCTTGGACTAACCTATTAACAAGATCCACGGTCTTGTTGCTGTTTTTCTGCTGTTTTTGGTTCCAGGAAAGTCAGAAAATGAATATTCTCGGAATTGGACGGGACAAAAGCCAAAGTGCCTATTTTTCCGGATGTCATCAAGTGCCAGAATACGAGACGGAGAGGGGCCAGGGGGCCACCACACCACTTGGCCGCGCGACCAGGCCTGGCCCGCGCCAGGGGCTGGTCTGGCCGCCCCTAGCACCCCCTCGGCCTCTCCTTCCGCCTATAAGTTGCCCTCGGGATGAAAACCCTAGGTACCCGATCAAAAATCCACAAAAGAGTCTGTAGCCACCGTTATCTCCATCCCTAGATAGGGAGGGATCTGAAGCTCTTCCCGGCACCCTGCCGGAGAGGGGAATTCACCCTGGAGGCCTTCTTAATCACCATGCAAGCCTCCGGTGTGATGTGTGAGTAGTTCATCCTTGGACTACGGATCCATGTAGTAGCTAGATGGCTGGTTTCTCCTCCTTTGTGCTTTCATGTTTAGATCTTGTGAGATCCGTTCATGATCAAGATCATCTATTTGTAATCCATACATGTTGTGTTTGCGGGGATTCGATGGATATTGAGATGCTATTTCAGATTGATTATTGATTCTATCATGTCTTTGTTATTTGAGATCTTGCATGCTTTCCGTTGTTAGTAGCTATCTTGGCCAAGTAGATGCTAGTAACTCCAAGAGTTAGTATTTATGCTCGATAGTGGGTTCATGCCTCGGTAACTGGGGGAAGTGATGAAATCTCTAAGGTACTAGATGTCTGTTTCGCTAGGGAGAAAACGACAATCCTTTGTTCATAGAACAATCATATTGTTTACTTTACACGCAGTTTGTAAATCAATAACTGTTGCTTGCAACTTAATCTTTGGAGGGGTTCGGATGATAACCTGAAGGTGGATTATTAGTCATAGATGCAGTTGGATGGCGGTCTATGTATAATGTTGTAATGCCCAATCAAGTCTCAAAGGAGTCAAGATGATTAGTATATGCATGTATTGCTTTCTCGGTGTTTGTCAATTGCCCCGCTGTAATTTATTCACCCAGCATGTTATCTATCTTAAGGAGAGCCACCTCTAGTGAACTATGGATCCCGGTCCTTTTTCTTTACATACAATCTACAATTGTTTACTTCTTTGTGTTTGCTTTCTGCAAACTATTACTTCTTTCCATTCGATACGTTTAATCCTTTGTTTTCCGCAAAACACGGTGAGATTGACAACCTCATCGCAAGTTGGGGACAAAGTTCTGTGGTTGTGTTGTGCAGGTCTCCACGTTGCTACTAGCACCGTGCATACCGCCAAAGCTCAGCTAGTAACACCTTTGGGGTGTTTCCTTGCTCCTACTGGTTCGATTAAACCTTGGTTTCATAACTGAGGGAAACTTGCTGCTGTGCTCATCATACCTTCCTCTTGGGTTCCCAACGAGCTCTACATCAACACCGCCATCAAGCATTTTTCTTGGCGCCGTGCATTGAGCCATCAATAAGCTCTCTCCTGAGGAGAACACGAAATTGTTAGAGGTACTTGTCAAACAACGTGAAGCTTTTGTATACACTCTTAATAACATAAAAGGTATAGATCCCTCCATAGTAACTCACAAGATATCTATGATTGAAGATGCTAAACCATTTGTTGATAATCAAAAAAGGTTGAATCCTAAAATGAAAGAGGTAGTAAGAAGGAAGTTATACGTATGTTGGACAATGGTATTATCTATCCAGTTTCAGATAGTAAGTGGGTGAGCCCAACCTATTGCATACCTAGGGAAGGATGTATACCATTAATTAATAATTATAAGGATGAATTAATCCCTACTAGAATGATAGCAGGATATATAATGTTTATTGACTTTGGGAAGTTGAACAAAGAAACCATAAAAATTCATAAGCAACTACCTCTCATTAATGATATTATGGAAAGGATGTCTGCTAATTCTTACTTCTGTTTTCTTGACGGATACTCTGGATATTCTCAAATAGCTATCTAGCCCGAAGATCAAGAAAAAACTACTTTTACCTGTCCCTATGAAACCTATGCTTATTGATTAATGCCTTTTGGTTTGTGTAACGCAACTGCTACTTTTCAAGAGTGTGTTCTAAAAATATTCGACAGTTTTGTGGAAAGTTCCATGCCATGCAAGTAAGAATTGATGAAAATGTTAGACTATTAGCTGAATTACATGCTAAGTGGGAAAGAGAAGATGAAATTGCTAAAAACATTAGTGTTTCTACTATTACCACCACTAGTGTTGAGGCTAGTAATAGTTCTACTACTTTAGATGATAAATTTGATTTTGATCTTGATGGTTGCAACATCTCTGAAGTTATTAAGTTCCTACAAAAGCTTGCTAAAACTCCTAATGCTAGTGCTATGAACATGGCCTTTACAGAACACATTACTGATGCTCTCATAAATATTAAAGAAGAAAAGATGAAACATAAAGCTTCTATTCCTATAAAACAAGAGGATGGTTGGGAACCCATCATTAATATGAAAGTGAATGACTTTGATTTCAAAGCTTTATGTGATCTTGACAGTAGTGTTTCTATTATGCCTAGAAGGATTTATGATATGCTTGATTTGCCTCCTCTTGAAGATTGTTATTTGAATGTCCCACTTGATGATAATGCTAAAAAGAAACTCATGGGGAGTCTTAATGATGTTCTTAATGAAATTATGTGTGATGCTAGTCACTATGCTATTGGGGATGTTTTAGGACAAAGAGATGGACCAAATCTCAACGTCATTCAATATGCTAGTCGAGTTTTTAATGAGGATCAAAGGAACTATGCAACAACCGAGAAAGAATTTATAGCTGTTGTTTTTGCTTGTGATAAATTTAGACACTATATTATCAACTCAAAAGTAATAGTGCATACCGATCATCAAGCTTTGAGACACCTCCTAGCTAAGAAAGATGCTAAGCCCCGTCAAATTAAATGGGTCTTGCTACTACGAGAATATGACCTGCAAATAGTGGATAGGAGAGGAAAGGATAACCTAGTTGCCGACCATCTATCATGGATGGAAGGAATCATAGAGGATCCCATTCCTATTAATGAATCTTTGCTAGGAGAATACCTTGCAGTTATAGAACCTCGCGATCCTTGGTTTGCAGATTATGCTAATTTCCTTGTAGGCAAGTTTTTTACCGAAAGGAATGGATTACAATCAAAGAAAGAAATTCTCAATGATTTAAAACATTACTTTTGGGATGACCCTTATTTATACAAGCATGGTATAGATGGGATAATCAAGAAATGTGTACCCGAGCATGAGGCAAAGGCCATTCTTAAGGCTTACCACGATTATACTTATGGAGGATATCACGCAGGTAATTATACTAAAGCTAAGGTCTTGCAGTCAGGTTTCTATTGGCCTACACTAGTTAAAGACTCTCATGAATATGTTAGAAATTGTGATGCTTGCCAACGTATGAGTAATATTGCTAAAGACAGGAATTGACTATGAAATATAACTTAGTAATAGAGCCATTTGGTGTATGGGGAATGGACTTTATGGGACCATTTGTTCCCTCTAATGGTTATAATCATATTCTTGTTGCTGTTGATTATGTTACTGAATGGGTGGAAGCTATACCCACTTCTCATGCAGATGCAACCACTTCCATCAAGATGATCAAGGACATCATCTTTCCCAGGTTTGGAGTACCCCGGTTTTTGATTACTAATGGTGGAACTCATTTTATGAAGGGAACTTTTAACAAGATACTTCAAAAGTATGTAGTAGACCATCAGGTAGCCTCACCTTACCACCCTCAAACTAGTGGACAGGTGGAATTATCTAACAGAGAAATCAAGGTCATACTTCAGAAAACGGTGAACAAGTCGAGAAAGGAATGGGCTTTGAAGCTTAATGATGCATTGTGGGTGTATCGTACAGCTTTCAAGAATCCTATGGGAATGACATCATACAAAATGGTTTACGGTAAAACTTGTCATCTTCCATTAGAACTTGAGCATAAGGCTCGGTGGGTTATTAAAACTATGAACTTTGACTTTAAAACTGTAGGGGGAAAACGACTCTTAGATATTCATGCTTTGGATGAACTCGGAAATGAGGCCTATGAAAATGCTAGAATATTTGAAGAAAAGGTGAAGAAATGGCATGATAAAAAATTAGAGGGCAAGGGATTTAAAACTGGAGATAAATTTTTGCTCTACAACTCTAGGCTTAAGATTTTTGGAGGAAAATTGAAATCCAGGTGGGAAGGACCTTATGAAGTTGAAGAGGCATATCCTTCGGGAGCGGTAAGACTGAAAAATACTACACCCTCTTCTTCATCCTAGATTGTTAATGGGCAGCGATTGAAGCATTATAGAGTTGGCGAGGTTAACACTATGGAGTTGATCTCTTTTGTTTTAGCCGGAGAATACAATAAGGAAAGTGAGGTAACACAGTTTTAGTTGCTTAATTTTGCTAATTTGGAAACTTTTTAGTCGATCTTATCTTGTTCATTGCTCTCCATTTGTTTTTCCTATTATTTGGAGCTGTTTTTTGACCTGGTATGGGCGGAGCGTACGGGTAGGCGTGCCCGTACCAGTGATTGTTAAAAGTTCAGAGCACTAACTCTGTTTTCACCGATATGGTATGATCGGACCGTATGGGCGTATGTGCTTGTACCGATGATCGTTACTGACTCTGTCTTTTCCGTGTCTATTTGACATGTTTTGTTGCTTCCATATAAAAAAACGAAAGGCAGTAAGAAGTCCGTACGGGGGCGTGGTATGGGCAGGGCTCGCCCGTACCATTACTCGCGACCGACTTTAACCTCTTTTATCTAGGGATTTCTTCCTTTAATTTGTACTTTTTCTTCTTTCTTCTTCTTTTTCGTCGAATTTCAGATCTCAAGTTTTCTTTTCCCCTTTACAATGAAACCTTAGATCTCACTTGATTACTCAAGGTCCATGCATCCTTTTCATATTAAGCAGATTTGGACCAAGAAGGAGCGTGTCTCTAAAGCAGAAGACAAGAATAAGGGATCCAAAGGAGATGCTTCATCTCCCTCGTTTCACGTGTCCTCACAAGTGGTTCCACTCCCCAACTTGGAAGACATGTTCCCGCACAAGTTGGAGATGCTTAGGCATGTGGAACAAGGAAAGAACAAAGGAGAATCTCCACTCAACCCCTGTAGGTATAACCTTCGAGGATCTTCTCTTAAATCCCCTCTGGGAACCTCTTCCAGAAAAGAGGAAAACCAAGATGAGATTCGAGAAAAGATCAAGAACCTTGAAAATATTTTGAAAGCTTGTTTTGAAACCATTGGAGAAGGAGTTGACTCTTCCTGGATGATGGGCAAAGACCTCAAAAAGAAGGTCGATGGCTTCTTTACTCCCAAGAAGGAAGGTCGATGGCTTCTTTACTCCCAAGAAGGAGTAAGTAATCACAAGGAATTATTTGATCCACCCAGCTTGATTCCAAGCTTGGGGGGATCTGTGAGATCCTTGTAATCTATCTTACAATTTTTAACATGTTAATTTTCCGCACGCATGTTAGACTATAAATCCAGAATTTGCATTAGTTGCATCAACTTTGAGCTCCCTTTGTTCAAGAGAAGATTTATATCCGTTGAGTTGCGAGACTTTATGATAATTGAAGTTGTGTTTTGATTCATGATTATTATATTATATGATTGAACTAGGTTGAGTGTTATGATACTTGTACAACTGTCATGATTTTAGGGACTTCCACACCAATAAAAGTATTGATTAAGTTACGAGAAGAAGCATTCTGGTAGCATATTATGATTAAGAGTTTTTGAAAACCATTGAGGTAGTGAGAAGATCAAATAGTTGTACTATAAAAAGAGGAATGAAGAGAAAGTAAAAAATATAAGCATAAAAAAATAGGAGATAAGAAAAGAAGAAATAAGAGAGAATAGCTATAAAAAATAATCAAGTATATCATGAATCTTCATTACTAAACTTAGTGCTCGATATCTCTATACTTTGTGATTATATGATATGTTGAATCACTAGAAGTTTCTTATGATTTCATTAATACTAGAAAAGGTGTGGAAGCCTCCAAGTAATGTAATGTGTAAGGGTATGGTAATACCCCGGAAGTATCTCTACATCCGATGTTGTATTCCTGTTTCAATTTCTACCTCATTTATTATAACGACTCGTGTCTCATGAACATGATGATCTTGTCCATAAGCCACCATCTTGCTTGGGGACGAGCAAGAGCCTAGCTTGGGGGAGTTGATGAGTCCAAACTTGAAGCATATTTACCTTTTGTTTTTGCATAAATAGAGTGGTGATCTTTGTATTTCACTGTGTTTGAACGCACCATTTTGTTCTTGTTTTAACAGGATCCCAAATCACTAAGTATTATATGAACATATCAAATGGAACTGCCATATTGTGTTATAATATGATATTTCTAAGTGATAAAAGACATTTTATGGATTTACCTTTGCACCTGGGAGAATACCAAGCGAGGAGAAGCGATCAGTAACGAGAACGACCGGTGGTACGAGCGGAGCCCGCTGATGACTGCAAGTGCACAGATCGTTTGTGGCTAGTTTCGAAATAAAGATATTGATCCCACAGGGAGCAGGAGTCTGAAGTCTAATAATTCTTGAAATAAATATTGCGATAGACATGCTAGATAGAGTTCTAAGTAATAAGATAAAATGCGAGTAATGCATAAAAAGGTGTTTTTGGGTTTTGGGTACAAGAGCAATAATAAAGTAAAGCAAAGTAACTTAATACAAAAAGTAAGTATCGCGTATGTAAAGAAAGATTGAAATTGCAATAGGGAAAAGGTGTTCCCAGGGAGTAGCGGATACACCACTAGTATTGTAAAGATCTAAGATAAAGATTATTATCATGAATATTCTCAACTTTTTATGTATGGGAGGAACTCCGTATGTGGACGAATAGGCAACAATCGCTGCTCACATCATCCTCGTAACCACAACAGTCAGCAATTGACATCAATTGAATTACTGTGCTATTAAGGGACGTAATCCCGTAGGACGTATCCCATGGCATGGATAGTGTTCCGTGAGTTTCCTCGATTTCCCAAGTTGATACGTAAGGATTTGTAACATCTTTATAGTCACTATAAGTGCTAGAACGCCTCCGTCTACCAACAAGTAGTTCCCTCCATCAAGTCCCCACGAGAGGCAAATATTGAGAGGTCGACTTCTCTCAACATCAAGATGTAGAGAATCTAACACATGGTCACAGCGATGAATATCATAATAGACTTTATCTTATTTCAATATGATACTAGGGTTTCTCCATCTTTCCCAAGAACTAATGATCTACTCAGACATGGAGGCAGTCAACATCATGGCAATGATAATGGAAACAATCATAGATGAATAGTACTTGTATAAATCCACAACGGGTATAGGAATTACAACAAGATCTAGACAAGATGTAGATGGGATGGATGAAGATGGTTGTGATGCAGTGGTGGATGATGAAGTTCGATGCCTTAGCCTCCTGGATCTGTGCAGGGTGAAGATGAATCCCTTGTGGACGAGTTCCCCCTCCAGATGCCTTCCGGAGGTGAGGTTTCTGCGATATCTGGGTGTTCTGTATGTCGTCTCCTCGAACCAATTGCACGGGGTGAAACTATTTTACGAGGCGGAGGCGGCGCCAACTATACGACCGGAGCTATACAGGCGGAGAAAATTCTCCCGGCGTATAGTTGGTCATTACGCTCTCTGCATCCTTTGTTCGCTTCTGGTTTTCTTTTGGTATTATTAATATTTCCCAAATAAGCGATTGATACATTGCAAATGTATCTATAATTTTTGATGTTCCATGCTTGGTTTTATCTACTTTCTTGTGTTTTGTTCCAACTTTGGAGTACTTTTCATATGATTTCTTGGACTAACCTATTAACAAGATGCCATAGTGCCAGTTGCCTGTTTTCTGCTGTTTTTGGTTCCAGGAAGTCAGAAAATGAATATTCTCGGAATTGGACGGGACAAAAGCCAAAGTTACTATTTTCCCGGAAGACTCACGGAGCGAGAAGGAGAGCCGGAGGGGGCCACAGGGTGGCCACACCACCCCTAGGCACGGGTCCACCTAGGCTGCACCAGGGCATGGTGTGGGCCCCCTGGCCGCCCACCGACCTTGCCCTCTGGCCTATAAGAAGCCTCCAGCCACGAAAAGTTCCGCAGCGCCGCCGTCACCGAAGGAGAGACTCGGGGGACAGAAAGTCTCTGTTCTGGCACCCTGCCAGGACGGGGAAGTGCCCCCGGAGCCATCTCCATCGATCTCCACCACCATCTCCATCACCATTGCTGATTCCCATGATGAGGAGGGAGTAGTTCTTCCTCGAGGCTAAGGGTTCTACCGGTAGCTATGTGTTCATCTCTCTCTCTCTATGCATGATCTTATTGAGATCATGAGCTTGTAATCTATAGATCTACCTTGCTACTCAAGTGCTTTAATAGATCTCTGCTCTCCCCATGTGTGTGAAAGTGACAGCGTGCTCACCATGGTGGCACTTAGGCTAGAGATTACAAATACTTGTTATGAGTTATATTTGGAGTTGGATGTCTTTATGAAATTGTGGTGTTTGTTGGACTCATCTAGTACTCAAGGTGACAGTGTGGGGTTTTCTAGATGGGAAAGGCTTACTTTGAGGGGTGCTGTTATAGCCCTACCATGGATTAGGGTGTCCAACCGGAGTGTAGTTAAGAGTAGTATCATAAAGAGAAGATATTTATATGAGAGTGTTCACTAGTGAAAGTATGATCCCTAGGCCTTGTTTCTAAGCATTGAAACACCGTTTGCAACTAGATCTGTTACATTTTTGCTTGCTTCCATCTTTATTTCAGTTTGCCTTTAGTCTTTTCCACACCATCAAGCTATTCTCTATCACCGTTACCACTTATAATTATCCATACCACTTGTATTTCACTATCTCTTCGCCGAACTAGTGCACCTATACACCTGACAAGTGTATTGGATGTGTTGGGGACACAAGAGACTTCTTGTATCTTGATTGCAGGGTTGCTTGAGAGGGGATACCTTTGACCACTTCCTCCCTGAGTTCGATAAACCTTGGGTGATCCACTTAAGGGAAAACTTGCTGCTGTTCTACAAACCTCTGCACTTGGAGGCCCAACAACTGTCTACAAGAATAGAAGTGCGTAGACATCAGCGATTTACGTTGTTTTTGACTCCTTTTCTCCATAGTACAACTGCTTCAATAATTGTATCTATTGGATCCATCATCTGTCCTGATCCTGGTGAAAACAGACATAAAATGTGCGTATGACCACCGTAAAATACCAAAATCCTACATCTACAATGTAAAATAATAATGTAAAACATGATGCAAATATGCACCCATCAACTTCCCCAAGCTTAGACTCTTGCTCGTCCCGAGCAAGATTTTAGCTTAATGGATGTGATAATCATATTCATGGAGCTGAGTCGATAAAATAAATGAGGCAATTGCAGCATGTGTTTATCATGTACGATATAGGAGAATAAGTTCATGAATAGTACCTTATCGAACCATCTGAATAGTATTGGAAGGCTTCCACACCTTAGTTATCAATAGGTCATAAAAGATGAATCTCAACATAACATAAAAGAATCTGGTTCAACCGAATGAGTTAACGAGGTAGTCCCATGTGTTTTAGGATCAACATATTCACTTGGGATTCAAAATCTCAAAAGTGTCTCTTTGTCATACTACAATACAGTGGCATATGCCTATTTTCTCTTTGCACATTTGCTCTTTTCTTCTTTTCCTTTTCTTTTCTTTTGCATATATGCTCACACTTTTGTTTTAAGTGTGTGCAAAGGAGCTAGCCATATATTCCACTTCATGTAGGAATTCAAAGTTCAACAATCTTAATTATCAAATTCCAACTGTATACGAAGCATTCTTATGACTTGATATTCTACCACGACTTGTTCTCACTCTATTTAGATAGTATTTCATTTTCCTTTATTCAAGGTTTTCTTTTTCAACTTAATTATATAGATAATTTTTCTTTGTGAATCAAACCATAAATTTACATCATATTGACCAAATTATCTTTATGTGTTCCATTAATACCAATGGTGTGGAAGACTCCTATTGCTATCATCAAGTGCAAGTGAAGTCATACTCAAGTCATTCATATATCAATAAAGCAAACACAAACTCAATATGGCTCCATATATAATAATAAACTCGGAATTTCATAAAAGGGATCGACTATTCCTGAAGGGAATTCTAATGATGCAAACTTTATTTATAGTTTGAACTAATACAGGAATAATAAAAACTTATAAGATAGATTACAAGGTCTTAAAGATCTCCCCAAGCTTGGAATCAAGCCAGGTGGGATCAAATAATCCCTTACGATTATTTGATACCGTGATTATTGTAGATCACTGGGGCGCCATGGCATGTAACACCGCGGTGCGTAGCTTCTTATTGGTCTCCTCTAGAGCAGTTATGCGGCTGTAGCACCTGCGTAGATCAGATTGCGGAGTATCCACTCTATCAACGAGCTTGGTCACCAATGGAAGGAGGTCTTCCTTCTTCTCCATCTCATTGAGATGGTGACGGACTTTGACACGATGCAGTAGCTCCTGCTTTTGATATATCTCTAGTGCTCGCACGCGATCCTTAGTCCTGGGGACAGCTTCTTCTTCCTCATCCATAAGTGATGGATCGGGGAAGTGGAAACCGTACCTCCACTCCTCTTGAGGTTTAACCTTCATACGAGCGCCAATGGTTGGCCTCGAAAGTGGAACCTCCCCTTCCTTGCTAGCACCTGCACCAATATTAGATAATTCCTTACGCTTGTGCGGCCTTGAATCTGTCGTGACGAACTTGACCGTCTCCACACGCCCTTTTCTATGTGGCTTGCAATCTTCTCTCTCTTATTGAGCTTTCTTTATCGCCACCCAATTGATCTCTGGTGGATCATAGATGTCGCGGCGGATATAGACGTCAACTACGCCATCATCGCCATTGGAATCATTGTTGAAGTAGCTTGGCTCAACGTACTCCTTGTACTTCGGGCTAAACCTCTCCACCTCCTCGTCATTGTCCTCGACAGATAGGCTGCTAGAGCGGTCCTGATGACCCACAAGTATAGGGGGTGTATAGCAGTATTTTCGATAAGTAAGAGTGTCAAACCCAACGAGGAGCATAAGGTGATGGCTAGTGGTATGGATCTGGAATTCTCTACAAATACTTAGCAAACGGATTTTTAGGGGTTTTCGATAAAGCAAGTAAACAAAGTACGAGTAAACAAAAGACAGTAGGAATAAATGCAGCAAGTGGCCCAATCCTTTATGTAGCAAAGGACAAGCCGGTTGTATTTCTATAGATGACCAAACATTCTTGAGGACACATGGGAAGACTGTCAAGTGCTTTCGCTTCATATAGTCGATTAATCTTCTCTAGCTTGCTAAGTGTTGTGTGGGTGAACCTGTGCTAATGTACCGCCCCATCCAAGACTAATGCATACTTGTGATTAAACCCCTTGCAAACATCCGTAAGTACAAGAAAGTATTTAAGGTAGAAACCTAACCACAACTTTAAACTCTAAGACCCTTACGTCCCTTGTGCAATGGTTTCCTAACGGGGGTTCAGGTTTCCGTCACTCTAGCAACCCCTACGATTAGTATCCAAATACACAATGCATTCCCCTAGGCCCATATAGGTGAAGTGTCATGTAGTCGACGTTCACATGACACCACTAGAAGAAGTACACCACAACTTAAATAACAATCTATTGAATCTTTCTCAACACAACTCCACTACTAACAACAAGACTTCTCCCATGTCCTCAAGAACAAAACGAACTACTCACAAGACATCATATGGATCATGATCAGAGATGGAATAATGATGTATATCAATCTGAACATAAACAATAATTCAATGGTTCACTCAATAGCATCAACTACAAAGAGTAATCAACACCGGGAAAGTTTCCCCTATGAACTAATGCAAATTCAACGCAATTGTTATAGCAATATGGAGATGATGATGAGGGTGCTGATGGTGATGATGGTGGTGATGATGATGATGATCCCGATGAAGTCCAGATTGATGGTGGTGTTGATGGCGACGATCTCCCCTCTCCGGGAAGGAATTCGCCCGGCAGAAATCTGTCTGCCGGAGAGATCTTTCTCTCTCGGTGTTTTTCGCCCCGTAGAGGCGGAATCTTCTGTGGTCACTCCCAGTCTTAGGGTTTCGTGGGGATGATATCGCCCGAGGAGAGGTGGAGTGGGCAGGTGGCCACACCACTCCTGGCCTTGACCTAGGCCAGCGCCATGGGGTGGTGTGGGCCCCCTGTGGCCCACCTCCACTCCATCTTATGGCATCCCGAGTCTTCTGGAAAAATAGGATTTTCCGTATATTTTCCCGGATTTTCTGATCTTCGCGAATTTTGCCTCCAAACAGCACCTTTTCCATCAGAATCCTGACTACAGCGGTCCATGCTCCAAAAGTCATCAACCATGCAAAAATAGATGAAATAACATAAGTATCACCTCTCAATACGAAATATATCAATGAATAATAGTGAATTAAGACATAGAATAGTGATGCAAAATGGACGTATCAACTCCCCCCAAGCTTAGACTTCGCTTGTCCCCAAGCGAAACTGAGCTCAATAAACATGACCTCAGGTTTATGGAGTGAAGAGTCGATAAAAGAATACGAACAAGAAGCATCACATTCATCAAATACATAGATCATAATAGAAGACAACTCACTATTATACAACTCAACTTGCAATGAGTAAAGGAAACACAATAAAGATACATAAAGTGAATCATAATCGGTAATGGCAAACTTAGCTCTTGGTCGAAGAATGGTTGAAAATTTGCTGGAGTTCACAAATAGTTGGCTTTTTCAATGATAGCTTTCAAAGTAGTAAACATCAAGATAAGAGCAATGTGGAAAACAAGGAACATAAGACACGATTGAATAAATCATCATAAGAATGAATGAAACACATAAACTCAAAATACTTGCTGAGATAGAAGGGAATAGGTTTACTGACTCAACTACAAAGTAAAAGAAAGGGACTTTAAAGAGGGAAGCAGGGATTGCAAGTCTCATAAAGAGCTCCCAAAAATTATGATACTTACTAGCTTTCAGCTCTCATTGCCCCTATCATAGGCATCTTTAGGTGATTAAGGTGAAAGTGAGGTCCAGTCTGAGTTATATGCTTGACAGACTATATACTGAAAATCCCAAGTCCCTTGAGTACGAGGGCCGCTCCTCATGCTACTCAACTTTAGTTACCGGTAAGTTCTTGTCATCGTAAGCATGTGCGTATCATTGAGAACCGCCAACGGGGTACCCCTTGCCCGATGATACGGAAGAATCCCCATATCAAAATGACAAGGCAAGCAAACAATGAGTATCTCAGCAATCTTCTTATTTACCATGGGAAAATGGTGCTTTTTTCTCTCTTTCCTCTTTTCATAGTATCTCTTTTTTTCTTTTCTTTTTCTCAATAGCTATCTCTCTCTTTTTTATAAGAAGAATGCTTCATAGATATCATTATGGTTACTGTTGAGTTTCCACCATGTCGGCATGGATTAGACCAATGACCGAGGCATTTCTCTAACACATACATAACTCCATGGACTTACAAGCTCCCTTTTATTTCACAAGCGACATCCGCAAACAAAAGAGCAAGGTATCAACTGGTATATATTTACAAGTGTTGAAAGCGTTCCCGTGACAACGGTTACGCTAATCCTGACCTATAATTTGCAAGCATATAACTTTCATGGAGAGTTCACAATGGTTAAGGTTTATTAAGTGCAAGAAAGTGAAGTGTGCCATCAAGTTCGTGAGAGCTTTAATCACTAATTTTCACATAACAAGTTTAATTTGGGAGGTAGACAAAACAGGAATTTACTTGGAATAGCAATAATGCTACTAGGTAGGTATGGTGGACACAAATGGCAAAGGTTTTGATTTAAAGGAGGTGGATGCACGAGAAGAGTACCCTCTCAGTACAGGTTTTTGGCTAGCAAGGCTGGGTAGCAAGTACAAGAGTTGAAGGAAACAAACAAACATACAAGTGATAAAGACAAACATGCAATCTTCCTTGGAAGCACAAAAGATCTTAACTAGAGAATACTAGACTTATGAGCAAATCAAGAAAGAAAGATGATGAAATTATTTTTCTTTAGAGTACTTCTATCTTTTTCTTTCAACTCTCAAAAATAGTGTTGCTACTGACCGAGCCAGGTTTGCCAAAACCAAAATTAACTCAATGATCCCAAAGTGCTACCAATACTAACAACAAGATCAATCATATAATCACGAATTGAAAACTAATATAAGCTATGCAAAAGAGTGGATGATAGAACTTCTCATTAATATTCCATAACGGCAACTCTCACCAAGGATACATATCTAACGAGAGAGGGGACACTTCCATAATGCAAACCATACTACATAATAACTTCTCTATTCATGACATGACTCTAATAATAAGGTAAAAAGATAGAAGATAGTGATATGATACCACGGCACTCCCCCAAGCTTAGAACAAACCAAGGGGATGCCAAACCTGATGACGAATTACTCCTTAGGTGGTGGTGGTATCCTCTTGATGAGCTCCTTGATCAGTGTCCCAAAGTCCTCAATCTCAAAGGTGAGAGTACGAATCAAATCCGAGTTGTGCTCAATACGGCCCATAATCATTTCAATTTGTGGATCCCAGCTCTTGTGATTCTTTTTCCATTCTTCCCACTTGGAGTCTTCTTTTCCTGCATGGTTATGGGTAAAGGTACGGAAGGTATTCTTGGTGTTCGGAGAAGGTGTCCGTGGTGCCTAACTGTGACGAGGAGCTTTCCCCCCAGTCTGCATTCGTGCAGTCCTTCTAATCTTGGCAGGTTTCACCACTCCAATGCTTGCAATGGTGGTGCTGGTATGCGGAGGTTGGCCTTGCTCCTCTTCACCTTCACTCTTGATCTCCTTCTCCTTCCCGGGGTCTTGGAGGTCTTCCTCCATGGGCTCCTTCCCTTTATCCTTGGCAGACACCATTGTGCTTCTAAACCTTCAAAGAGTATGTCCTGGAAGAAACAGATCGAAACAAAAATACGACGAAAACACGATATACGAACCTCGGGAGATCCAGGGGGTTATATATTACGAAGTTTCATATAAAAAGGAAGGTACTGGGAGAAAACAGGTCGGAGACGGAGTCCTGGGTGGCCTCACCACCTGGTGGCGCGGCCAGGGGTTGGCCCGCGCCATGGGGTGGTGTGGGCCACCCCGGCTCCGGTTCCATCCCTTTTTCGTTTCGAAACTTTCCTTATTGACTGAAAATTGCAAAAATATAGTTGGATTGTACTTTCACGGAACTTTTCTTACCAGAACTGTTACCTATTTGAATACGGACTCTGCAGGTCTCTGAATTTGGTATCTAGTAGATCCTTCCGGAGTCATCACTTGAATATCATCGATATCTTCATCTTCATATACTTATTACTTGAGTCATAAAACCTTTCTCTTCCTTATTACACCATTATCTCCACTTCCTGGAAATTTCTTTCACATAAAACTTCACATAGTTCTTATTAGCAACATTAGTATAAGTGAAGTGATAGAACCTTTTGAATCCAACTTCAACTGAAAACCATCAAAACATAAGATACTGTAGCAACTCCTTCCGAAAACCCAAAAAGAATTCAAAAAGGAAATCGAATAAAGAAGCAAATGCAAGAGTGGCTAAATCTGTCAAAACAGACCAGCAGGTAAAGATCATTTTTTTTAGAAAATCTTCTGTTGCTCAAATCAAAAAGTGCAAAACTAATGAAAGTTAAATAACAACCTGGGGCAGAAGCACAAACAATTACAGCTCAATCTGACAGACAGAGGTCTCTCACGAATTTTTACGGTGAAGCACAAAAATCTGTTTCGAGATAGCAACTTCCCCAAATCTTACTTCTCTCTCATTAGAGGTTGATCTTGACACAAAAACCAAACAAAACGGATAAGGAGCGGTTATTACCGAAGTAATAACTTCCAAGACTCAAAGAAACAAAAACAAACTGAAAGCAAAAACAAATTGGGTTGTCTCCCATAAAGCTCTTTCTTTATAGCCATTAAGATGGGCACGATAATTTTGAAGAAGCTCTCATAGGGATATAATTGAAGCGAAAGAGAGCATTAAGAAGCAAAAACACACACACACATTTAAGTCTAACCCACTTCCTATGCAAGGGGATTTTGTAAACAAACAAGTTATTGAAACCAAAGGCAACTTGCATAAGAAGGCAAAAGAAGTGCAACATAAAAACTTTCAGCATAAAACGGGGAAACTTGATATTATTGAGATGCATAAAAACACTTTTCCCTCTCTCATAATAACTTTCAGTATCATGCATAAACTTAACAATATAGCTATCACAAGGGCCATCATAGCAATGATCACTTATTCTAACAGAAAACACAGGAATACTAGCTCTCATAACACTACTTTGTGAAACAATATTAGAGGTATCCTTACAAAGGATAGTGTGTCCCTCTTTTTCATATTTAGTGACAAAGTCTTTCACATTTGCTACTATAGGTTCATCAACCATTTGTTTATCAGGTTCAACAGCTTTATTCATACTTTCATCTACCATACTAGCCATCATAGAATGTTCCTTTACCTTAACTGGGAAAGGCATTTTCTCAATATAAGGTTTAGGTAAAACATGATTAGCAGTATAAACTTCAGTATTTCTTGTAGGAACACTCTTAGCAACATCTTTATAAGGTTCATGATACTTATTCCACTTATTTTTAGGCACTTCAATATAGGAAGCAAAGGCCTTAAAATAAGAAGCAATAGCTTGAGAGTCTAGACCATAAGCATTTTTAATATTTTGAAAGTTGTCAGTTCCCATAAAAGATTCAATGCATTCATAATCATAATTTATACCTAACTTTCTACCTTTGTCATTCTCCCAAGCTTCAGCATTGTCTTGAATACGATCTAGAAGGTCCCATTTAACTTCTTCTTCCATGCGAGTGAATGATCCAGCACAAGAAGCATCCAATAAATCTTTGTCATGTAGAGGGAGCCTTGCATAAAAGTTATTGATAATAATATTGTTGGGGAGCTCATGAATGGGACATTTGAGCATTAATAACTTCAATCTCCCCCAAGCTTGAGCTGTACTCTCTCCATCAAGAGGCCAAAAGTTGTATATTTGATTCCGATCTTTATGAATCTCACTAGGAGGATATAACTTTGAATAAAAGAGAGGCACTATTTCCTCCCATTCCAGAGCTTGACCATTCTTCAGCAGCTTATACCATTCCTCAGCTCTTCCTTTCTGTGATAATGAGAATGACTTATTCTTAACTTGATCTGTAGTAATACCTGCACACTTGAACAACCCGCATAATTCATGTGTAAAGAGTAAATGATCACCGGGATGGACAGTTCCATCCCCAACATAGTAGTTATCCATAACACGATCAATAATTCTTGTAGGTATTTTGAAAACATTTTTCTCAGCAGGTGGTGGCTTATCTACTACCTTAGCAGTGGTAGTAGCATTACCAAATAAGAAACTCAGCGAATTATCCATAACGAAAATAAAGCAACTAGCAGAAGTAAACAATACTCACAGTAGAAATTTCCTTTACCAGTTCCACTCTCCAATAGCGCTTCACTCCCCGGCAACGGCGCCAGAAAATAGTCTTGATGACCCACAAGTATAGGGGGTGTATCGTAGTATTTTCGATAAGTAAGAGTGTCGAACCCAACAAGGAGCAGAAGGTGCTGGCTAGTGGTATGGATCTGGAATTCTCTGCAAATACTTAGCAAACGGATTTTTAGGGGTTTTCGATAA
The DNA here is from genome assembly GCA_023614405.1 of Avena insularis. Taxonomy (NCBI): domain Eukaryota; kingdom Viridiplantae; phylum Streptophyta; class Magnoliopsida; order Poales; family Poaceae; genus Avena; species Avena insularis. The sequence continues at coordinate 97,461,259 of CM042690.1, read as the reverse complement.
AGCAAGTAAACAAAGTACGAGTAAACAAAAGACAGTAGGAATAAATGCAGCAAGTGGCCCAATCCTTTATGTAGCAAAGGACAAGCCGGTTGTATTTCTATAGATGACCAAACATTCTCGAGGACACATGGGAAGACTGTCAAGTGCTTTCGCTTCATATAGTCGATTAATCTTCTCTAGCTTGCTAAGTGTTGTGTGGGTGAACCTGTGCTAATGTACCGCCCCATCCAAGACTAATACATACTTGTGATTAAACCCCTTGCAAACATCCGTAAGTACAAGAAAGTATTTAAGGTAGAAACCTAACCACAACTTTAAACTCTAAGACCCTTACGTCCCTTGTGCAATGGTTTCCTAACGGGGGTTCAGGTTTCTGTCACTCTAGCAACCCCTACGATTAGTATCCAAATACACAATGCATTCCCCTAGGCCCATATAGGTGAAGTGTCATGTAGTCGATGTTCACATGACACCACTAGAAGAAGTACACCACAACTTAAATAACAATCTATTGAATCTTTCTCAACACAACTCCACTACTAACAACAAGACTTCTCCCATGTCCTCAAGAACAAAACGAACTACTCACAAGACATCATATGGATCATGATCAGAGATGGAATAATGATGTATAACAATCTGAACATAAACAATAATTCAATGGTTCACTCAATAGCATCAACTACAAAGAGTAATCAACACCGGGAAAGTTTCCCCTATGAACTAATGCAACATTCAACACAATTGTTACAGCAATATGGAGATGGTGATGAGGGTGCTGATGGTGATGGTGGTGATGATGATGATGATGATCCTGATGAAGTCCAGCTTGATGGTGGTGTTGATGGCGACGATCTCCCCTCTTCCGGGAAGGAATTCTCCCGGCAGAAATCTGTCTGCCCGAGAGATCTTTCTCTCTCGGTGTTTTTCGCCCCGCAGAGGCGGCGGAATCTTTCTGTGGTCGCTCCCCGAGTCTTAGGGTTTCGTGGGGATGATATACGCCAGAGGGGAGAGGCTGGAGTGGGCCAGGGTGGCCACACCACTCCCTGGCGCGGCCTAGGCCTGCTCGCGCCATGGGGTGGTGTGGTCCCCCTGTGGCCCACCTCCACTCCATCTTCTGGCATCCTGAGTCTTCTGAAAAAATAGGATTTTCCATATATTTTCCCGGATTTTCTGATCTTCGCGAATTTTGCCTCCAAACAACACATTTTCCATCAGAATCCTGACTACAGCGGTCCATGCTCCAAAAGTCATCAACCATGCAAAAATAGATGAAATAACATAAGTATCACCTCTCAATATGAAATATATCAATGAATAATAGTGAATTAAGACATAGAATAGTGATGCAAAATGGACATATCAGGTCCCTGGAAGGAGCAATGAGCCCCATGGGTTTACCACGGCCTGGGGCGGGATAGCGCATTGCTAGATTGGTTTTAGAATCCCACCAGCACAATTTCCGGGGCATGTCTCTTTGAGCCCATCCCACCGGCACTCGCCGGCGCCACTCCGGCGCCGTCGCACACATACCCATGGGCTCTCATACACTGGATTCATCTGGTGGTGGCTGGAAGATCACCTATTCTAGAAGCTCCACCGATGGTAAGTTCCTTGTTGGATCACTTATTCTCTCGGATAATCGCTGGCTGGTCATTCTCAATGCAAATGGTTCACCACTGGAAGGAAGAAGTTTGGAAAATGGGGAGGTTCTCATGATTGGTTCTGTGGTGAGGTTCCCCTCTCATCTTGCTAGGATCAATGATATTTTGCCACCATCCTCTGATATTCTTGGGACTTCTCATGTTCATGCGTGCAAGGGTGATGATTTGAAACTTATGTGGCACGTTACTAGCTCTACCTTGTCTTTTGATGTTTTGGACAATGCCCCTGGATTTCTGGTCCTGTATACTATTGCTAAGCGGATTGTGTTACTAAATTGTGACAAGGTGGTTATTGATGCTAGATTCCTACTTCAAGACGAGAAAGTTTCATCTGGTGTTATCTTGGATCTTGTTGTCAAAAGGGTGATGGTAGGTGAACAAATCTTTGATGAGCACAATTCATCAACCAAACACAAATACTTTTCTGTGGATTTTTCTAAAGGGAGGATGTTTGAGGAAAATATGTTCAAAAATTTGGTCACCACATTAATTTCTCAGGGGGATTTCGCAGAATACCATTCGTCCTTGTTGGTTCATTTGGCCGTGCAAATTTTAAGATTGATATTCATACAATTGGCATTGTTCTTCAAAGTTGTTTTGGGGGCCATGCATCAAAATATCAAGTCAAAATCCTCCAGGACAGAACCTTTAGATTCTCGGTGGCATCAAGAGCTGTGGGTTTTGAAATATATAATTCTGGTTCTTTCACTGATGATTCATTCATACTGAAGATAAAACTTTGGGGCGATGGAGGCCCAAATTGGAAATTCGAAGAGAAGGAATATTACAAAGAATTGGACAAGGATTGGACAACTGTTTCATACAAAAAGAAAAAAAAATCCTCTGTTTTTGACCGTATTGGCTCTTGAACGTCACAGGTACCATGCAATAACGGTCAAAATAATGATGACATTACTCATGTCGTAACGGGTGCATCATTTGCGGATATTGTGATTAATGGCAAAGGTATTATAGCGAAGAAAACTGCAGTCAACAAATCTCCTACAATTAATTTGCCTGGTCTTTTACCATTTTTGAAATTTCCCACTTTCCCTTCTTGTCCCTGACCCGACAAATCTTACCTGAATTGGTTCAAGGCCCATGTTATGCCGCAAGTTTCACGGCCCAGGGTGTATGACTGTCTTAAGGATTTTATTCTTGCCCAAAATATTAATTAATTTGAAACCCTGTCTCCTCAACTCCCTACTTTGGAGAAACCCCAACCGCTTGCTCCGCTGTCAGCATAACCACAAACACAATGGCCAATATTCCACTTGACCCTCAGCCATTTCTTCCCCATGGTTTCGAGATTATGCAGGTGGCTGGCAGGAATCAAGTCAAAAGGGTGGTGGTTCCTCACCGACCAAGAACTCATGAATAGTATGCCATTGCGCACATCCATCCCCTTCCCCCTGGTCCTGTCCCATTTGGTAATATCAAGGATGTGTTGCAAGATTTCTTTATAAATGATGCACATGTTGAATTTCGTGATATTCAAGATTGCCCATTTGGTTCTGCATATGTTCAATTTGCAAATGTCAGTGACCGTGACCGGTTAATTGCTGCGGGTCATATTCCCTTCCAAGATGAAGGAATTAACTCACGTAGGACTCAGTTTAACACTGAATGTTGGGTTATGCTCCTGGGTCCTCCACTTGATCACTGGAACCATGATGACCTGAATGCTGTATTCTCTGACATTGGTAAAGCTCTGCTCTGGGAGAGGGACCCTGAGCACAAGGGCAGGATCCTTGCAAAACTCAGAGTCACTAATCTCCTAGATGTTCCTAAAAGTGTTAGGTTCACCATTGGATACCTGGTGGAAACTGAATCATGGACCTTTTCTGTGGAAATATTGAACAACAATCTCCTGGGGGGGCACCTGATGAGGACCCACTACCTGATGATGGTGCTGACCCACACCCTCTACCTGTGGTGGGACCCATATTTGGGCCCCCTTGTCCACCTCCTCCACCACAACCTGAAGGGGACATTGGTGGATGGGACCAATGGATTGACCACCTCGAATAATGCTTTGGGGCAACTGGAATCTTGTCCAAGGACAGATGTTCTTTGAAAGGTGTTGACATGCCCATTGACAACCAGGATTTGCCACCACAGGAGGTGACGGTGCGATTCGGATCTATACAGAGTAAATGTTTCATCCCGGTGACAAGGCATCTGTCCATGGTGCAGAGGATAATGAGGTGGAGCAAAATATTCTTTGATGAGATCAGGAAATGGGCATGGGAGAAGGACTGCTTAACATTCTGCAGAATTACCAAGATGAGGAGGAGGACACCAACCATGCTGATGAGGATAACATGCAAGATGACTGGATGTTAGAGGACACTAATATCCTCTCTCCAAATGAGGCACACCTCCAAGTTGGAATGGCCATTATTCCTTTTGTCAACTCATCTGAGATACTCTCTGCTAGGAATTCTTTCTCTAAGCAAGGTCTGGAGCTATGGGATGATTCTTTGCTCCACATGAACCCATCACGACAAAGGCAAGCGCAATGTGACATTCCTGTAAGTTGGTTTAATTTTATCACTCTAATGCTCATCACACCTGAGAAATTCAGTTGGATTAGACATTTTCTCACATCACCCCTATGGGAGATAATTAAAGAGCCAATTACTGATGAATCTACTTTCACCTTCATTATACCTGATGAATGTGTTGGACAGATTCCACCCCATTGCCTGAATGATTCCCCATCAAACATGATGGTACCAAATGCACCTACTAAGAGGAGGAGGGGCAAAGAACCACTGGTGGAATCTGAGGTGAGAAGGAGCCCCAGAATTGTGGAACTTAATGGGGGTTTTAAAAGCCATTTAAATTGCACTGATCATAATTGCCTCTCTTGCAATGCTGCCCCACCCTGTCTCAGTAATAAGGTTGTTAAGAATCTTGATGAATCATTTTGCAAGGTTAAAGAGGGGGAACTAGAGAAAAGATTGCTGAAGAAGGGCAGGATCAATGATTTGATCATCAAACCACTAGGAAAGACTGGACCTAAGAAGAATGGTCCTGAACCATACCTTTCAAACAAGAAGAAGGGAGGTGCTGCTGAATCTTGTGGACAACAGTCTAAGAAGAAAGCTCCTAAATAATGTGGTTAATGTTTACAAAAACCTTGCCTTTTGTGATTGGACCAATTACCTTTCATATCTGTTATGAGTTGTTGCAGAACTATTTGATGTTGGACATGCTTATGAATTCAGTAACCTATGATATGTCCAGTCTTATTTGTGTGACTACAAAATTTGAGTCACCCCATGGATCACCCAATTGGTTTATAAATGAGTAACAACAGAAACTGGAAGATTCTGAACTGGAACCTCAGGGGAATTAACTCTGAGAAAAAAATGGCTAGCACTAAAAAGCAAGATCATGGAATCTGAATGTGACATTATCTGTCTTCAAGAAACCAAGAGAGAAAACTTTGATATCAATTATTTAAAAAAAATATGTCCAAATAAGTTTGACAGTTTTGATTTCTTACCATCAATTGGTGCTTCTGGAGGAATTATTACCATCTGGAATAGTACTTTATTCAATGGTACCAGGGCTTTCCAAAAATGATTTCTCAACTTCTGTTACCTTCACCTCTCAATTATCAAATGATACATGGACTCTCACTAATATCTATGGTCCTTGTCAAAATGATAGAAAGATGGATTTCTTAGACTGGTTTTCAAACATCACTATGCCTGATAATATGGATTGGCTAGTGTTAGGAGATTTTAACCTTATCAGAAGTCTCACTGATAGAAATAAAAGTGGGGGAGATATTAATGAAACTATGCTCTTCAATGATGCTATCTGCAATCTAGGCCTTATTGAGTTGCCACTAAAGGGTAGAAAATTCACCTAGAGTAACATGCAGAAAGATCCTCTCCTGGAAAGACTAGACTGGTTTTTTACATCTAGTTCCTGGACAACCAAGTTCCCACACACTATGGTTACCCCACTATCCAAACCTACTTCTGATCATCTCCCCTGTGTCATATCCATTGGAACTAACATCCCCAAGACTCAAATCTTTAGATTTGAAAACTATTGGCTTCATCATTCTGATTTTAAGATGATTGTACAAAATGCATGGAATATTCTGAATTATCGGGACATGGCAAAAGAATTTGTGCCAAATTAAAAAATGTGAGGAGAGGTATCAAGATTTGGGCAAAATAGTTACCTTGCTTAAAGGATCAAATTGCTAAGGTGAATGACACAATTGATCTCCTGGACCTACTTGAAGAATCTAGAACACTAACCATCAATGAGTGGCACCTCAGAGATATCCCGAAGTCCCATATTATCTCCCTTCTTCAGAACCAAAACACCTATTGGAAACAAAGAGGGAAAATCAAATGGGTAAAACTTGGAGATGAAAACACTAAGTTTTTCCATTCCAAAGCTACCATCAGTTATAGACATAACTATATATCAATGATCAAGAATGAATCTGGACAGGAATTTACAAATCACTATGACAAGGCTGATATCTTATGGAATGACTTCAGGGCAAGAATGGGCACATCAGTCAAAACTGAGATGCACTATAATCTTACAGACTTCTATGGAGATGGAATGACTGAGGAGATGAAGGATTCACTTGAAAAACCTTTCCTTGACAAGGAAATTGAGGAGGTTATCACTGAACTACCAAATGACAAGTCACCTGGTCCTGATGGATTTAATAATGAATTTATCAAAAGTTGCTGGTCTATCATTGGATATTGTATCAAATTACTGATTCATGAGTTCTTCAATGAGAAAGTGTCCCTGGGAAGCATTAACTCTTTTTATATTACACTCATACCCAAAGTCACTTGCCCATCTACATCAGCTGATTTCAGACCAATCTCTCTATTGAACTGTATATTCAAAATTATTACCAAACTTCTTGCAAATAGATTGCAATCTATCATTCTGAAATTGGTACATAAAAACCAATATGGTTTTCTCAACAACAGATCTATTCAAGATTGCATTGGTTGGGCATTTGAATACTTATTCCAATGTCACAAGTCAAAGGAGGAAATTTTAATTCTCAAACTTGATTTTGAGAAGACATTTGATACAGTTGATCACTCTGCCATCATTAATATCCTTAAAGCTAGAGGATTTGGGAGAAAATGGATTAGGTGGATTGAAATGATCTTTGAATCTGGAACTTCTGAAATTCTTCTCAATGGTGTACCTGGTAAAAATTTCTGCTGCAGAAGAGGTGTTAGACAAGGAGACCCACTTTCACCATTACTATTTGTCCTTACTGCTGACCTCCTACAAGCTGTTCTAAACAAGGCCATGCATAGAAATCTTCTAACTCCACCTATTATGGGACCACCCAACAGTGACTTCCCAGTTATTCAATATGCTGATGACACTTTGGTGATTCTTAAAGCTGATGCATCTCAATTATTATGCTTAAAAGCCTTCAAACATTTGCTGTTTCCACTGGTCTCAAGGTCAATTACCTGAAATCTAGCATGATGCCAATAAACATTTGTAATGATAGACTTATGCATTTTGCTATGACAATCAAGCCAAACTGGATGCCTCCTTTTACCTACCTTGGGCTTCCATTAAGCATTACAAAGCCATCTATGGAACATTTTCTTCCCATTGTTCGAGTGGAAAGAAGATTATGTGGAATTGCTGACTTCTTGAATTATGGAGGCAAACTGCAAATGGTCAAATCTGTTCTATCCTCACTTCCTCTATTTTATATGAGCTGTTTGGAGGTACCAATAGCCATAAAGGATCAAATCATTAAATATATGAGATATTGTCTATGGAGAAAGAAAACTGATGATGTACAAGCAAAAGGACAAGCTCTTGTCTCATGGGACAAAATCTGCCGTCCTAAAAACCAAGGGGGTTTAGGGGTACTAAACCTCTGATTAGAATAATGCCCTCCTTGAAAATTTGGACAAATTCTACAAACACCAATACATACCTTGGGTTCATCTCATATGGGAGACTTATTACAAAAATGGAAAGTTACCTGGAAGAAGCATGGAGGGATCTTTCTGGTGGAAGTCACATATCAAATTAATTGATAACTATAAAGGCATGGCCAAATGCAATCTGAATTCATTCAAATCTGCTTACTTCTAGACTGACCTTTGGCAAGAGGAGTGCTTGATGAATAAATTCCCTCACCTTATGTCCTATGCTAAGTCTACTATCATCAATGTTCATGATTTCCTACATGCTGAATTCCTTGAAGATAACTTCCACCTACCTCTCTCTCATCAGGCTTTCGAAGTTTTTAGACACGGAAGAAAAATGCTGAATTGGACATGACACCAGGACACCCATGATAATTGGAACTATATATGGGCAGATAAGTTTGAAGTTAAAAAGGCATACTCAGCCATGATTGGACACTCACCATCACCACCACACTTTTCCTGGTTTGGGACCTCTGTCAAAATAAACACAAGTTCTTTTTCGCTTTTGTTACTAGGCAGTTGAATACAAGAAACCTACGATGAGAAAGAATTTCAACCTTCCTGATTACAATTGTGTTACATCAAGCGCATCACGGAAGAATCAGCAAATCATCTTTTCAGGATTGTCCATTTGCAAAAAATGTTGGGACCATATTTCCGAAGCAGGCGCAAATCTAACGAGATTAGAAGCTATTTCAAACATCAAAGAAAAGTTACATCTACCATTTGCAATGGAAATCATTATCATGACATCCTGGGTATCTGGATTTGAAATGAGATGATTTTAATGACAAAAGACCCACTTTTGATAGATGGAAAGCAATTTTCTACTGAAATGAGATGGATACAATTCAGAATCAAAGGAAGATACAAGGAGAAATTCAAAGCCTGGCTCAGCAATTAGATCAGGGATAGAATAGATTGTTTCAATTTAAATAACTGTTTATGATCTACCTTAGATCATTTTCTCATTGTAACATACATATATAATAAAAAAAATTGCAGTGGGGATTTTCCCTACTATTTCACCTCAAAAAAAGATTAGTTTCTGTAGATTGCGATTAGAGAGATAGACAATGGTAGTATATAAGAGGGGCCAGAGGTCGGTAAAACTCGCGAGAAACACCAAATTTTCATCCAACAAAAGAATCCAAACGGAACAGAAAAAGAAATCACGGATTTGGAAGTAACTCATGCCGTATAGGTCGACCAACTATAGTTGGTTCTGGGCGGATTTTTCCAAATATCTCGAGTCCAGGTCGATTAAATCACGACTCGGAACCGACAATAACATTTTTTTACATGAAAGGAAAGATCGAATGAAAAGTGTCTGAGAGTTTAACGACCAACTATACGGCAGAATTTTTTGTTCCGGTCATATAGTTGCGACCGTATAGTTTCAAACACCGAAAATCGAAAGTGCTTGGGAGTTTAATGAACAACTATACGGCCGAATTTTTGCTCTGGTCGTATAGTTGCGACCGTATAGATATCAGCACCAAAAAGCAAAACCATCTGAGAGTTTAACGACCAACTATATGGCCGGAATTTTTGCTCCGGTCATATAGTTGTAACCGTATAGGCTCAAATATCGAAAATAATTTCACGAAGATGATACAGAGAGTTTAATGACCAACTATACGGCGGGAGCTCCCAGCTCCGGTCGTATAGCTCCACCCGTATAGTTGGTAAAACCCCTCTAAAATTTCAGAAAAACGCAAGGAATTCGAAAATAGAGATTTCAAGAGTAAAAATTGTGAAAATAAATCACTTATTTGGGTAAGAACACTTACCTTGCACTTACCACTTGCTTAATTAGGGATGAAAAGTTCCTCCCACAACAAGGACTCCTTCTCTCTTGGAGGAATTGACTTTGGTTCATCAAATAATTCTCGTAAACGAAAATCACCAGGACTAAAGTTCCTCTCAATAAGATTAGTGTTCTCCTGGGCAAGCATGGACACTGCATCTAACATCTTTATTTCTTGCCTCTGCGTAATCTGCAACTCAAATTCTTGAAGTGAAAGAATCTAACGGATCAGTCTTGGCTTATGTTCTTTCCTCTCAAGGAGTTCTTTTAAGCCATCATGATCCGTATGAACTCTCACCTTTGCATCAACTATATAACAATGAAATTTATCACAAGAGAAAAATATAGCAAACAGTTCCTTTTCTTCCTTCAGGTAATTCTTTTGAGCACCATTGAGAGTTCTACTAGCATGATGTATAATATTAAATCTACGACCAATATGTTGTCCAAGAGTTACTCCTACAACATCATCACTAGCTTCACATATTAAGTCAAAGGTTGTATCCCAGATAGGTGGTTTAATGATTAGAGCACGAGTTAAAGCATTTTTAAGTTTATCAAAGGCTTCAAGATACTTACCATAAAAATTAAATCTCATTCCCTTTTGCAAGAGGTTAGTCAAAGCTTTAGATATTCCTGAGAAATTTCTAATGAACCTTTTGTAAAAACCCACATGACCAAGAAAACTTCTTATACCTTTAATATCCCTAGGTGGTGGCATTATCTCTATTGCTTCAACCTTAGCTCTATCCACTTCAATTCCCTTACCTGATACTTTGTGTCCGAGGACTATACCTTCTTTGACCATAAAGTGGCACTTCTCCCAATTTAAAACAAGTTTAGTTTCTTCACAACACTGCAAAACTTTCTTGAGATTATCCAAGCAACTAGTAAATGAAGTTCCATAGGTAGAAAAGTCATCCATAAATAATACTTCAATTATAAGCTCTATGAAATCAGCAAAATAGCAGTCATACATCGTTGAAAAGTAGTTGGGGCATTACATAGACCAAAAGGCATAGGTCAGTAAGCATGTAAACCGTAAGGACTTACGAAAGTTGTTTTAAGTTGGTCATCCGGATGAGCAGCTATTTGAGAGAAATTAGAATATCCGTCCAAGTAACAAAAATGAGTATGGTTTGCTAACCTTCTAAAGTTTGATCTATGAACGGTAACTGATAGTGATCTTTCCTAGTTTCTTTATTCAATTTCCTGAAATCTATGCACATCCTATGCCGAACAACATCTCTAGTAGGTATTATTTCATTGTTTTCATTAGGAACAATAGTAAAACCGCCCTTCTTAGGAACACAATGAACAGGACTTACCCAATCACTCTCTTTAATAGGATAAATTATACCTGCGTCCAGTAGGCGTACAATTTCTTTTTCTTACCAGTTCTTTCATTTCAGGCTTCAATCTTCTATTAAATTCTGCAACTGGTTTAACACCTTCTTCCATGAATATTCGATGGACGGCTGACATGGGTATGATTACTCGGATGCTCATTATTCGCTACCCTACATTGGGTAAAAGGCCTACGACCCATAAAGATTCCAGATAACAGCCCAAGGAAGCAACCGACAGAGACTTGTTATTGTATTAGGAAAGAAACCACGAACCGACATTATTTGGTATTGTAATCACGCGTGTATGAAACCTATCCGCATACAGCTTTGAGACCCGGCCTATTATATATAGGGCGGGAGAAGCCCAAGCGAGGGTACCGAAATCTAGAGGACAACTTGTAATAGTGTGTTTTTCCCAATATTCAGGCAACTTTGATTCCATTGTTTTCCCTGACATCCGACGAAATCCCCACCATTCTCTTTTCTGTGAAACCCCAAGTCCATCACCATGGGCATTGCCGAGGTTACCCCTCGTCAATTGGTGCCGTCTGTGGGAAACTTGAACGCTGGAAGCATGGATTCGGCAGAACGCTCTCCACCAAGCATCAACTCGACGAAAGCAAATCCACGCCCGCCCACCCATAAAGCTACGCCAACAGAAGTACAGGAACCTTCCATTGGATCCTCAATGGAAGTCGAAGCACATATTGAAGAAGGCAATGAAGGCGGGCAAATCAAGACGAATCTGGGGGATCTTGATGGTCTCTATGACAATCTCTCCTTCAGATCAGACCCACCGTTCACACCACCACGTGAAGCAAGCCTAGCCAATTCAGAACCTGAAGAAAGTAGCGGAAGCATCAACTTTGGAATACGGATGGCGGAAATCTATCTAGAGCAAAAACTGATGGACTTCACTAGCTCATCCGATAGTGTCTCCATCGGTGAAAACGACGATGTTACCAGTCCGTATACCACTCAGCACCAAGTATGCGTGATCATCGGAGATGCCACGACCCAGCAAGATTCCAACGGTAACCCAATTCTTAACCCCGATGATATTCTTTCAAGCCATAGTGTAGGAAGTAATGACAATGAAGGAAGTCGAGGAAACGGGGCAGACCCAACAATCAACAGGGAAAATCAGGAAGAAGAGCAACCATGTGAAGATGAGAGGCGAACCCTTAGCCTACCAGCCAGTGCATGGGAAAAAGCGAGAGCAGCAATCTCGGGTGCGGTCCCAATGAAAACAGATGCCACCCATGAAGATCTATTAGCATACTAGTATCTGCTGCACTGCAAAAAGAGAGAAATCCCCAGGATGCAAAGGCAGCTCGACGAAAGGAAGAGGGTAGCCGACGAATCTAGTTTACGGAGGGCACAGCTAAGCCCCCACCCGAGGATCAAGAAGCATCATAGGAGGAGCATCGCCAAGAAGAGGAACGTCTAGATTATGAGGTATACCCGAAGAAGAGAGACGCGGATTAATCCGAGACCTTGATCTCTCGTTTATGTCGATAGACCAAGATGGAAATATCAAGGCAAAAACAGCTCAGGCAGCTATTGTGGCTACACAAACATAGTTAATCACAACACAACCTGCACCCAACGATCCTCGTGCAGCCCTTCACCGATCTGCCTTGATGAACCTCGGCTTGGTGGGAGAAACTCTCGCGCAATGAAGTAAAGAAACCACGAGGCAACACGACCGGTCCCCACACCGTCGCAACAACCCTCAGCAAGGAGGTCACACCCAACGATCGCGGTCGCCACATCGGGTCCACTTTTCCGAACAAGAGCCGCACAATGACGCAAGAAACGACATCACCCAGCGAGGGATTGATTGATCACGAGAGGGGCACATCACCCGAGGGTACCATAACAGCGAAAGTGAGGAGGAACAAGAATTATGTAGAGCCATCTACTTTACCCAACGGGTTCACAAAACTCCAGTGCTGAAAGATTTTAAGCTACCCCAAGATCGACAAAATACGACGGCCTCCAAGAACCCGAAGCTTGGCTGAGATATTATCTGGCGACTGTCAGATTACAAGGCGGATCCAAAGCAACGGCGATGCAAAGCTTGCAGCTCCACCTAACCGGTGCGACACGCTCCTAGCTGAAGCAACTACCAGAAGATTCCATCGGCAGTTGGAATGATATTGAAGACAAATTCATCAGTAACTTTCAATCTACATTCAAGCGACCCGCGTCTTTAGTGCAATTGCGTGCCTGCAAGCAAAAGCCAGGAGAATCAATACGAACATTCATCCAACGATGGAACATCGCCAAAAATTCGGCTGAAGCAATATCCGACGAAAGAGCAATCGACGCCTTCAATGATGGTCTCCGTCGACAGGAGTTTATTGAAGAACTGGGACGAACAAAGCCAAAGACAATTTCAAAGCTGATGGAAATAGCCAATCGTTGGGCCGACGGAGAGGATGTAGTACACAACAAAAGGGCTCGTTCACCCGACGACAGGGACTGGCGTAATAACGAACGGAGATGACGAATCAGTGATGGATACCATACACCCAATTATGTCATGGCGGGCTTTTCTAGAAAGGACAACCGATGAAGTGATGACTACAACAGCGGATATCGTGGCAGTAGGGACAACATCGGTGAAAGCTAACTACGACAACGATACCAGCCGACAAACCGAGACCCACCAATGTCAGCATGACAAATGTTGGAAGGACCCTCTAATATGCATTACTACGTCAACTCAACAGGGAAAAGGCGATCAAATCACCTCCTAAAAGACTACCGAACATTCCTAAAGATGCAAGAACTATGCAATGCAAAGGCAATCGAAGCGACAAACAGAAACTACTGCCCTACACCTGGAACTTTGGCCATTGGCACTCCACCACCACCGCAGGGGCCTCCACCAGTGGGACAGTCGCAAAACACAATATACCAAGACAACGAATATCCCAGATCAAAGGGAGCAATGTCAATGATCCAGAAGGGGTCACCCTCTAATAGAACACAGAAGTTGATTACTAAGCAAGTAAATTTAGCAGTAACAAAGCCACCTCCTACACCAGAGTATCTCCATTGGTCAGAACAAGAAATTACTTTCAGCAGAGCTGACCATCCATTACGGGTCCCTCAGCCAGGCCAATCAACACTAATAGTGGAAGCACAAATCGGCGGGTTCGACATGAGCAAGGTTTTCCTGGATGTAGGAAGCAGCATCAATCTGATTTACGCCAAAACTTTGCGGGCCATGAACTGGTCCATGACGAACCTAACACCAACAGACACAACCTTCCATGGGGTAGTTCCTGGAAAAGCCAAAATCCCATTGGGCAAAGTTCACCTCGATGTAGTTTTCAGATCAAAAAGTAACTTCAGACAAGAAAAGCTGGAATTCGAAGTTATGGACTGGCCATCTCAATACCACGCGATCCTGGGATGACCATCTTTTGCTAGGTTCATGGAAGTACCTCACTACGCATACCTAGTGCTAAAAATGCCAGCCCCAACGGGGTCATCACAGTCAGAGGAAGCTTCAGCCGCATAGACAGCTGCGATCGAGAATTCAACAAAATGTCGGAGTCTTTTGGGATGGAAGTGGTGCTTGGGAAGCTAAAATTGGCGGATGAAGAGTCGACACACGAAGGGCACACCTGCAAGAAGAAAATATCGGAAGAGCAAGCACGCAACAGCCTTGCAAAAAGCAACATCTACGGCCTCCAATAACGGTCCCGCATAAGAAGACCCACTGATTGCAGCCAAAGTCCCTTTTTGACATACGACCTTTTTGACTAGTATAAAGTGTTTCTATACAAAGTACAAAGGCAAAGAAAGTAAATAATCAGATAGGGAAATTTACAAAAAATTCTTCGTCTGCCTCCAAACATTTTTGGACAATTCTAATGGCAGGTCTACGAGCAGCAGCGTAATGAGGCACCATATCAATAAGACCACCATCGGAAGGAGAAGGTAGCCATGAAGATATGTCGTCCAAGTCTAGCGTCGGATGATGCACATGCACCCAGGAAAGCGTGAGCTTAGCACCTGCCACAAGTTGAAGCTTCACAAAATGATGGATCTTAGAACCCTGTTGGAACTTCGCAATCAAGTACACCAAGATTTGAGGATGAGGATCTCGGGGAAACATGGAATTATAAGTAACTGCCAGAGATCTACGGAAGCACTCGACGAATTGCTCCAACTCCGACATGCGATCCTGAAGCAACGCTACAGTATAGGCGCAGCAATGATCAGTCCAAAAGTCCGTCTCAGAACCTTGGGAAGCAGCCACAAGAGCTTCCATTCGGTTGCACAGACATTGGGTCTCATCCCTCTCGCACAGTCGAATACCTAGAAATCAAGAAGACAAAAAATAAATTTCCCGCAAGACGGAAAAGGCAACCAAAGAAGAAAAGAGAGAGCACAAGTACTTACACAACAACCTCTCACTCGCCCTGGAGATCTGTTCCAAGAAAAAAACCTCACGAATGAGAGCTTGGCGTGTTTTTGACTGGGAAACATCCACCGTCGATTGAACGACCCAAAGTTTTCCTTCAAGTTTTTTCACTTGCTCTATCTTTTCGGCGTACAATGGCGGGTCCACCGTACGCACAATGGCGGAACTGGTTGCGCCTAGTATGGCAGAGGACGGAACAACATCCGACAATTGCGTGGGTCCAGAAGGAGGCAAAGAATCATTCAAGATCTGACAAGACAAAAAGATGCAAAACATTCAGCATACAAAAGCAAGCGTGAACACATATATTCAAAAGTTACCTCCTTGCAAAAAGAAGCAAGGGGAAAGCTGGATAAAGTCAAGGTTCATTACAACAAGACACAACAAATGATTACAAAACAGGGCCTATGAGGTTGCGTCATTCAAAGACAAGGTGGCGCTAGCAGAAGGAGCACTAGCTACAACAGTGGTAGGAGTAGCCAAAGAAGGAGTGCCTGACGCAGTAAGAGGAGCAGAGGAAGGGGCAACCAGTTTCCCTGAACCCGAGACCAGACCTAGGAGCAACCGAGAATATTTTCTAGCCTTTTTAATATGCGGCTTCAGGTCAACTGCTTTGCCACTGGAGGTGACTGGGATAGAGGAGCTAACCTTCTCCCAGTTGACCTTCTCACCATGCGCCATCGCCAGGGCCATCGAAGTTTCGGCATCGCTCCTTGACTGCATTAGACTATAACCAACAAGGGGGCCAGGATCAGCACCAAAAACGGTGACAAGATCATTCAGGTCCTCCGGCACATCCGTGGTTGGAAATACTTAGGCATGGAGCTTCTTGAAGGTGCGCCGTGAACGGAGAAGAAGATTGCACCCACGAATGCTGTTAGCCTCCAAAGCGCTAACATCATCCAACAAAGGATCAACCTTCTTATCATCATCCAGCGTAAGGTTCTGGCCAGTCAGCTCTGACAAACAAAAAGAGAGCAGAAGAGGTTGTCAACAAAGAGAAAGAAACAAAACAAAAATACACGCACAAATAAAAACTTACGGGTCAGTGAGTAATTTAGGGCCTCCAGGCGCTGCCGCAGATTCGCATCTCGAGGAGCGACTTGCCTGGCCACTTCCTCAGCATCAACTTTCGCCTTCTGATTGGCCTCTTTGGCAGGTCGGAGCCTGTTTCCCAGATCATTGGCACGCTTCATCGCCTCATCCCGAATAATTCTGGATTGCTTGGCAGCGGCTGTAGGAGCGAAATGCAAAAATGAGGATGAACATATTTACAAGGAGATTACAAAAGAGATCAGCACATACCTTTCAGCTCTTTGGCATCATCACGGATCCTTATAAAACGAGCGGCCATACCGACCATCTTCCGCATCAAAGTCTGAGCAAGGGAAAAACACAACAAAAGGATATAAAGGCAGACTAAATATACAGGGAAGGAAAATTCCGGCGTCAAAAGTGACTTACATCCTTCATTTCCACATTAACGGGTTCTTCAGATATCACCACCCCTTTACCCGTGATGTCTACGCCCTTCTATTCTTGTAGACAGTTGTTGGGCCTCTAAGTGTAGAGGTTTGTAGAACAACATCAAGTTTCCCTTAAGTGGATTACCCAAGGTTTATCGAACTCAGGGAGGAAGTGGTCAAAGGTATCCCTCTCAAGCGACCCTGCAATCAAGATACAAGAAGTCTCTTGTGTCCCCAACACACCCAATACACTTGTCAGGTGTATAGGTGCACTAGTTCGGTGAAGAGATAGCGAAATAAAAGTGGTATGGATAATTATAAGTGGTAACGGTGCCAGAAAATAGCTTGATGGCATGGAAGAGACTAAAGGTAAACTGAAATAAATATGGAAGCAAGCAAACATGTAACATATCTAGTTGCAAATGGTGTTTCAATGCTTAGAAACAAGGCCTAGGGATCATACTTTCACTAGTGAAACTCTCATATAAATATCTTCTCTTTATGATACTACTCTGAACTACTCTCTGGTTGGACACTCTAATCCATGGTAGGGCTATAACAACACACCTCAAAGTTCGCTTTCCCCATCTAGATAACCCCACACTGTCACCTTGAGCTCTAGATGGTTCCAACAAACACCACAATTTCATAGAGACATCCAACTCCAAATATAACTCATAACAAGTATTTGTAATCTCTAGCCTAAGTGCCACACGGTGTGCACGCTGTCACTTTCACACACGTGGGGAGAGCCAAAGATCTATTAAAGCACTTGAGTATCAAGGTAGATCTACTTGATTACAGAGCTCATGATCACAATATAATCAGCCTCGAGGAAGAACTACTCCATCATCATCATGGGAATCAGCAACAACGATGGAGATGGTGGTGGAGATCGATGGAGATGGCTTCGGGAGGCACTTCCCCATCCCGACAGGGTGCCGGAATAGAGACTTTCTGTCCCCTGAATCTCCCCTTCGGTGGCGGCGGCGCTGCGGAACTTTTCGTGGCTAGAGGCTGGATTTTTTAGGTTTCTGCATTGGAGGCTTCTTATAGGCAAAAGGGCAATGTTAGAGGGTGGACCAGGGGGCCACACCACCTGGTGACGTGGAAAGGGGGACCCGCGCCACCACATGGTAAGGCCAGCCCCTGGCTCCTCTCCGTCTCGTCTTTTGGCTCCGTGAGTCTTCCGGTAAAATACCGACTTTGGCTTTTGTCCGGTCCAATTCCAAGAATATTCATTTTATGGCTTTTCTGGAACCAAAAATAGAAGAAAACACGCAACTGACACTATGGCATCTTGTTAATAGGTTAGTTCCAGAAAATGTGTAAAAGTACTCGAAAGTGTGGACAAAACATAAGAAAGTAGATATAAAACAAGCATGGAACATCAAAAATTATAGATACGTTTGCAACGTATCAACATCCCCAAGCTTAATTCGTGCTCGTCCTCGAGTAGGTAAGTGATAAAAAGAAAGAATAATTTTTGAGGTGACATGCACCATCACAATCTTGAGCAAGGCATTTATAAAACATTGATAGCTGGGATCATAGTACTTTGCAATCTTGATCAAGGCATTTATAAAACATTGACATGCACCATCACCATCACAATCTTGATCAAGCAATGTCAGATATGGTTCTAACAATAAGACATAACAACTATGTTGTAACATGAAAAGGTACAAACAAAATATTCATGAATAATAATGCTTTGCAAGACATTTGCTTGTTTCACATATAGAAAACATAATGAGAATGGTATTCAGCTTGTCCCTCATAGTGTAGCAAAACATAAATGCATAGGACACCTTCAAAGTTCATAAGGGTGACTAGATACAAAGAGTTTAAGAACAAGCAATATCAAAGTTATGCATTAATCAACAAGTCTTGGGACAATGCACATTAAACTAAGAATGGCCACTATGTTCTCTTAATAGGTGCATAAAGATAGAAGATGGAGACTCAACATAAAAGTAAAAGAAAGGCCTTCATAGAAGGAAGCAGGGATTCAAGTCTCATAAAGAGCTTCCAAAAATCATGGTACTTATTAGCTTTCAGCTCTCATTGCCCCTATCATAAGCATCTTGAAGTGATTAAGGTTAAAGTGAACAAACTATGGAGTATATGCTCAACAAAGTATAAGTTGGCAGTCTCATGTCCCTTGAATACGAGGGCCGCTCCTCATGCTACTCAAGTTTAGTTACCGGTAAGTTCTTGTCATAGTAAGTACATGTGTATCATAGAGAACCGCCAACGGGGTACCCCTTGCACATGATACATGAGCTATCCCATAATCAAAATGACAAGGCAAGCAGACAATGAGCATCTCAACAATCTTCTTATTTACCGTGGGAAAATGGTGCTTTTTTCTCTCTTTCCTCTTTTCTCATCTTTTTTCTTTTTCTCAATCTCTATCTCTTTTTATTATAAGAAGAATGCTTCATAGATTGCTCACTATGGTGATGCTACAAGTTTCCACCATGATTAGGCATGGCTTAGGCTAGCGGCCCAGGCATTTCTCTAACACACATACATAACTCCATGGACTTACAAGCTCCCCTTTCATTTCACACCGACGACATCCATAAACAAAAGAGCATGATATCAACTGGGTACAATGTACAAGTGCAATATTGAAAGCATTCCCCATGACAACATGATTCTGCTAATTCCCAACGTATAAGTGCAAGCATATACAACATAGATGACACAATGGTTCAAGTTTATTAGGGAAAAGAAAAGTAAAGTGTGCCATCAAGTTCATGAGAGGTTTAATCACTAGTTTTCTCATAACAAGTTTTATTCGGAAGGTAGATAAAAACATGAATATACTTGGAATAGCAAATGCTAATAGGTAGGAATGGTGGACTCTTTTGAATAACTTGGTTTTGTTTGGAGTTGGATGCATGAGTGGAACTCATACTTTGTTGTGGAGGCTAGCAAAAGACTGGGAGCGACAAACTAAGAGAGCAATAATGGCCATAATCATGCAGAGCGACAAAACATCATTGATCAAAGCATAAAGTGATACTACAAGTTGAAAACTAAAGGATCATAAAGGCTATGGTGACTATACTATGCTTTAATATGCTAAAACAACGCATGATTCATCCAAGGCACATTAAGCAATCTCAATTGTTTATAACAAGTCATGCTACAGAAAAGAATACTAAGCATAAAGCCAAAACAATATCAAGCATGGCATGACAAAGCATAGGCCACAGTAAAAAACGAGCTCTTTTTACCACATAAGCATGAACTTTCCTACTCTTTTCCAATCCAAACCAATCTATTTGAAATAACTCACAAAGATAATAATAAATAAAGATTAGTGAGCTTGTCTCACAAATCCAAAAAGAAGAACTAAAAAGTTCTAAGCTGAAAGCACAAGAAAACTAAGGCTAAACACAGTGCTAGTAAAAGAGAACACTCACAAAACAATAAGAATGAAAACTAGAGTGTTCTAAACAATGAAAGCAGAGTGTGTCTCTCTCCAAAAGAAGTGCTGGGATCCAACCAACTTATTGCAGCAACCAAAGCAAAAGAAAACTAAAAACAAAAACAAATATGCTCCAAGAACAACACAACAGTGCATGAAACAATAAAAACGAAGTGTCTAGAAAGACCTGAGATTTTTATTGATGAAGAAGGGGATGCCTTGGGCATCCCCAAGCTTTGACGCTTGTACCTCTTGAATATTTCTTGGGGTGACACAGGGTGGCATCCCCAAGCTTGAGCTTTTGTCCATTCTTCATCTCATTACATCATTCTTTCCCTACACCTAAAAATTTCCTTCATACAAAACTTCACACAATCTTCATTAGCAACATTAGTGCACTCAAGATAGTAAGTCTTTTGGTTCAGTTTCAACACAAGTAAAATTTGAAGGGAATATGTCCGAGAGGCAATAATAAAGTGGTTATTATCTTATTCCATGTTTATGGTAAATGTTTATTTTGCATGCTATAATTGTATTGATCAGAAACATTAATACATGTGTGTTTAATAAACAAAAAAGGGTTCCTAGTTATGCCTCTCTTATAGACTAGCTTGTTGATTAACAAGATGATCAAGGTTTCCTGATCATGGACATTGGATGTTGTTAATAACAAGGTCACAACATTAGTTGAATGATGTGATGAACATTCATCCGAAGTATAGCATTACGATCAAAGTCATTATGTTTATATTGCTATAACATCATACGAAGTAATCTTAGTCCTTAGACCATGAGATCATGTTAATTGCTAACACCGGAAGAGTATCTTGATAACATCAAACGTCGCACCGTAACAAGGTGACTATAAAGGTGGGTTCAGTGCTACAAAGGTGTTATGTTGAGGCTCATGGATCAAGAGTGGGATTTTTCCATCCCGATGACGGATAGATATACTCTGGGCCCTCTCGGTGATATCACATTGGTTAGCTTGCAAGCAAGTGATGTGATCACTAGAATGTTATATCACGGGAACAAGAAAAGAGTGCATGTCGGTAACGAGGTCAAACTAGGTATGGAGATACCGATGATCGAATCTCGGACATGTAATATATTGCGAGACAAAGGGATTTAATTACTAGCGTTAAAGGTTCTCACGATCACAGAAGTCATCGTTGAATGTGTAGGAGTCAGTATGGATCTCGAGGTCCCGCTTCTGATTATTGATCTGAGAGGGGTCTCGATCATGTCTGCATTATTCGCGAACCGTAGGGTGACACACTTAAGGGATACCGACACCATTTGGAGCAAATATGTTTCAGATAAAGATTTAAGAAAGCGCTGGAATTATTTCAATATACACCAAAACTGTTTCGGGTGAAATTGCTGAAATTGGTTCTGCATTTAATATTGAAATGTTGCAGGGGGTTTTATGTGGATGTTTGTTAATTAAAGTAATTAAAAAAATTCTGAATAAATTTAATAAAAGAGTTTTATTAAATGAGAGAGCATTAAACTTGGAGAATTTTAATGCATTTAAAGTAGGGACTTTAAAGGGGAATGTGAAGAGGCATTTTAATGTGGAGGGGTTACCACCAAATGAATGGGGGAGGTGAGGAGTCACCCCCCATGCGCCGGCCATGAAGGAGGGGCACCCTCCTCCTCCTATAAAAGGCCACCCTCACTCCCCTTCTTCCTCACACCTCCTCGTGAAGGATCTCTCCCCCCCTCTAGTATTATTCCCCCATGGTCTCGGATTAGCGAGATACATGTTCCCAGTGGCTTTATCTGGAAAGGAGTTGCTGCTTCCGCTGCTTTGCTGGAGCGAGGGATGGAGGTTGTCGGGGTACCGGACGTGTGTGCGATCACGGATGCACCGCTACTTTGCGGTGCTGGACTTGGTGGTGCAGAACTTGCTGGAGCTGGATCTGAAGGATGTGCTGGAGCCGAACCTGCTGGACTTCATCACGATCTTGAGATCGGCAAGTGTATGACTACATCATCCATGAGTTCCAACTCGTTAACAAAACTCGTTGTCTTTGAGGGTGAGTTCTCCATGGATGTATATCCACCCGTTGCTCTGTATCTAGTAGATAGATCTTGGCGTATAGTTCATATCGTAAGAAATTTTTTGTTTTCTATGCTGCAAACCCAACAGTGGTATCAGAACCTGATCTATGCGTAGGTGCTTTGCACGGGTAGTACACATATGTTGATATGTGGGCGATGATGATCATGTAATTGCATCTTCTATGTATTTTGGATATTGGTGGCATAGTGGGATGAAGCGGCCCAGACCAACCTTACATGTCATCGTACATGAGACCGGTTCCACGACTGACATGCAACTTGTTTTGCATAAGTGGCTTGCGGGTGTCTATCTCTCCTACTATAGCCAATATCTGATTTACAACGAGTTGCTAATAACTTGATTATCCTCGTTGTGGTTCATGTTCGTAGGTGAGAACGGTTCTATCTCCGAAAGCCCTAAGCCACGTAAAACTTGCAATTGATAAATTAGAGGCGTCTAGTTTAGATCGTTGCTGGGCTAGTGTATTGATATGGTATTGTTGTAAGTAGATGTATGATAGATACTCTTACAACACATTCAACGTGTAAGTTCCATAGACCTTGGCCTTACACACAAAGGAATGATAGAGATCATACCACAATGCAAATGATAGAGATCAAATGCATGGACCATATCATCTCACTTTACACATTAGATGTTAGCATCTTATACTGCTAATTTGGCGCTTTTGGTAGCATTGTAAGATGATCCCTCATTTAGATATCAAGATAAAATGTGTTCTTCCTTGAGTATGCACCGTTCTATGGATCGTGTTTCGAGACATCACATGATGATCGTGTGTACTCGACTCTACGCTTTCATACAACGGGTGTAAGATAGTTTTACACACGCGAGTACTAAGGTTCTTACTTGGCGAGCCTAGCATGTACAGACATGGCCTCGGAACACGGACCGAAAGGTTAAGCATGAGTCATATAGTTGATATGATGCCCATATAGATGCTCGCCTTTGAAGCTACACCGACTCACGTGATGATCGGACTTGGTGTAGTGGATTTGGTTCATGTAATCACCAAAAAGGCACGAGGGATGTCGTTTTTGAGTGGGAGTTCATTTCTAATTTGGATTAGTCGAACTCAATTTGTCATAAACTAAATCGAAGTGAATTTGCATAATTTGTTGTAGTCATTGGCGTTTGTTCACTACCTTATGCTTAGTTTTAATTGAGATAATAAAACTATAGAATTCTAGATATTTACTTTACGAACTAGTATCGTATTGTTTTGAATGTCAATTTAAAGTTTATAAGTCCTATTGCAAACTTTCAGCAAACTCTATTTACTCCATGAAGTTTAATAAGTAGTATTAAATCAAGAGTAAGAATTCCAATGTTAGTATCTAAAGTATCATGTTTGCCTCCATGATTATTGATATTCAAAAGTTGTTTTAATATCAAGATTATATAGGAGCTGAAAATTGTTTTCAGAAACCATCATGTGTGAAAGATATTGTGATATCTGAAACAATGTTTTTGGTTGCATTATGATAGAGTATAATTTAGCAAAATACATGTTCTCATATTGTATAAGAATTTGTGAAGGATGGAGATGCTAGACATCTGAATCTGCCAAAAGGTTTCGGGAACTAAAATTATACTCGTCATTCTTCCTTATAGGCTATAGTAGCTTGATCATGAAAGTTGTCATGATAAGGATGAATAAAATATGTAAGTAAAATGTTTACTACATTAATAGATTACTAAAGAATGGATTTTTGAAAGAATACCAAACATTTGATGATGGTGATTCACTTCAAAGTGCAAGTCCAAAGGTATTAGTATTTGACTATATACGCTTTGTACTATGTGTCATGTGAATGACACCACAATTGATGTTGATAGATTCTTTTAAAAGGAAAAGGAATTGCTAAAAGAGAATCTATAAAATATTTGGCAGAAAAGAAAAGGTTGGATATGTCCAACTTAGGTATATAGAAGATATACATGTTATGGCTGTATTCCTTGCTTGTTAAATAATGCGGTTTTGAGGTATTGGATACCGGTATGGGATACCGAGTTGGTTGGTATGAAGTGTCATACAGGACAACGCAATTCATGAACTGCAATGGCCTAAGTAACTAGCAAGAGAATAAGTGATGATGTTCATCAAAAACAAATAAAGTGTTATTGTCTTTTTTTATTATCGTCAAACCTAGTCTTCAAGATTTGTTTTAATAATTGTTATTTTGTTCCGGTATTACGAGAACAATGGTTGTTCAAATAATTACCATATTCCATAAAGGATGGATGAACTTTTACAAGTCTAGTGGGAGAAATCACATCCATAAACACTATTGCTAAAATGTCGCAAGGCAAATGATTGAAAGATCACTTATGAAGTGACATCGCTGTTTAAATCATAATGGAAAGAAAACATGAAGAAACTCCATGTTGATGGATTTTTGGAGTCTTTGATTTTGATCAATTGACGCTTGTGAAACTTTCCTCGAGATAATTGAAACTCCGTTCGTAGGCCAAAGAGGAACAAATGACTAGCTTATTAGAAATTGTGCATGCTGATGTGCATAGTCCATTATGTGTAGCCATATGCGATGGATCTTTTTGCTTCATATGCTTTCTTCAGAAATTTGAGTGAATATATCTATATATTTACTTAATAAGGAAGACATATGAAACATTTGAAAATTGTTCAAAGACTTGCAAGATGAAGTGAAAAATTATTGTAACAAGAAAATAAAAGAGTTTATGATTTGATCATAAAGGAAGATATTTGAGTTACATGTTTAGCAAAACACTTAAGATTTGAGGAATTGTTCCATGATTTGTGTTTCCCGGTAAACCATAGGAGTATGGCATATTCGAGAGATGAAATCAAACCATGTTTGACATGGTAAGATCAAATGTGTCATTTATAAAACTGCCATTATGTTTTAAGGATTGAAGCTTTAGAGACTACCGCTTTTACACTGAAAAGAGCACCATCGTGATCCGTTGAAATGACACCATATAAGTTATGGTTTGGGATAAAACCCGAATTGTCTTTTCTTAAATTTTGGTATGCTATGCATAAGTAAAATGTTTACAACCAAAGTCGGATAAGGACGTCTTTGTAGGTTATCCTAAAGAATTTGTTGGGAATTTCTCCATAACACCAAGGACAAAAGAGTTTGTTACTTGGAACATCAAGTTTCTTGAGAAGGAATTTTCGCAAAAAGTTAAGTGGGAGGACAATAGAACTTTGATAAGGTTGTTGAACCTTAGCTATATGTGCTAAATGGCCTTGCGCAGAAAGTGTCCTGGTGGCGGCCACAATGCTCATGGCTCCCGTGATTACAAAAGGTGTGATCTCGGAGATTAGAGTTCCTATTGAACCGTGTGGGTCGGTAAGAATCAAATAGTAAGATTTGATAAGCAAGTCGTTATTGTTTTGACAATGATGAACCGACTACATGCAAAGAAGCGATGATGGGCCCTGACTCCATAAAATGACTAGAAGTCATAGAATCCGTGATAGTATCCATACACGAGAAATCAAGTTTCTGAACTTGGAAGACCCTCCGGAAAGGCATGAAGCCTATCGGTCATGTTTGGATCTATAAAGAAATAAGACATGGATGTTTAACATCTATGAAATAGTCGACATGTCGGAAAGAAGTTTACGACAATGTTCAAGGAGTTGACTATGACAAGATTTGATCTTTCATAGCGATATTTAGTCTTGACGGATTACTGTAGCAACCACTACATATAATTTGGTATATGGTAGTTGAATAAACAAAACAAGGTTCTTCTAATAGAATGGTTACCTAGGACGTGTACATGACACGGTCCGAAGGGTTTTGTTAATTCAAATGATGCTAAAAGGGCATGCAAACTTCAATAGTTGAAGTAAGCATAGCGGAGTTGGAATCTTCACCATGATGAAATTGTTAAAAGAGTTTAAATTCATCGGAGATGATGAAGATGCTTGCATTTGCAAAAAATTAAGTGGGAGCGCTGAGACATATTTCTAATACATTATGTAGAGGACATATTGTTGATTGGAAATGATGTATCTTGTATTGACACAAGTTAAGAATTTCATTAAAATGAGATTTCGATGAAAGACTTGGGCAAACCTGGAATATTTGGCATCAATATCTATATGGATAGATTGAGGCGCTAATATGGTTGTGCCGGACATACATATATGAGATATTGAAAGGGTTCAATATGGAAACAACAAGAAAGGTTCTTGCTGCATGGAAAGGATTGTATCAAAATTCAAGTGTTTCAACACTTGGTGAGTAAAATCACATAAAGATTTTGATCGATTATACCATGATATGTATATATCCAGAATGTCCTATACTCTAAATGTTATGAGCACATACCAGAATGATTTATAAGATGATCATTGGACGATAGTAAAGATATTCTTATGAGCTTTGGAAGAACTAAGAATATATCATGTATAAGTGAAAAATAATGAAAGGTAGTTTATTGTAAAGTGTTACATTGATACTAGTTTTGTCACAAGATACAAATTAAATTTATCTCAATTTAGACTATGGGTGACACAATGTAATGGAAAGGATGTTCCATGATGGATTTGGATGAGTTCCAAAGTTGAGACATTGTGACGGATACTACAACAAAAGGCTAAGTATATAACTGCTATAGTAACAGCAAAGGAGGACATTTGTGTTAAGTAGTTTGTTATCAAACTAGGTGTGGTTCAAAGTGGGCTAATACTATGAAGATATATTGTATGATAATAATATCAACATATTTTACCCGAACGAACTAAAGGTCTCACCAAAGGACCAAATTTATACAATGCCATCTCATTTGAGAATGAGTGATGCGTAGACGCAAAGACATGCAAATACATACGGACCTGAAACTGTCAGATCCGAAGATTATGTTAACCACTAGCAATAGCGTATATGCAACACCAAAAAGTCATAGGTGTTCAATACGCAAAGTTTTTCAAACTAGATTATTGACTCTAATGCAAGTGGGAGACTGAAGAAAATAAAGGGAGAGGTGATAGGAAAAAGAGAAGCCGAGGCAGGTTTGAAAAGGAAGAACAGAGCTAAAATGGCAGTCTAAAGGAAGATGATTGGCTTTCCATCTGTCCGGGAGTTTACATGGATCGGACCCTGAAGACCCAATCCGATGAATTCAACTGCGTTTCCATCCATGCGAGCGATGTCGATCCAATCATGATGATTCCAGAATATGAAAATAGCATCGGCCGGTCGGTCGCTACCTATTACTAGTACCAAGTTGATTCGATTCAAATAATAGCACGCGCGCCAGCTAGAGCCTACGTCTGCTGAGATTATCCACAAAGATCCCACCCCACCTCCTCCTCCTCGTCGTTTGAATATCGCGCGTCTCGTCCGCGAGCGGACACAGCTCCTATCCGATCACCATATACTCGCTTTTCTTTTCGAAAACAGGAGCGTGCCGCGGCCACGAGTCTCAGCATAAATTATACGCAAGAGAATAACAATTCGATTTTCACGCGGTATAACAATGATCGATGGTGCCATCGTCGCCGTCACGATTATCCAATGCCAACACAGTTCACACGAACAAAATACACTTTTTTTTTGGAGGCTCACAAAATGCAGTTTGAATCCGGTCAAACTGTTCCTAGACTGGACTATTTCCCAAATGAACCATCAAACTGATAATTAGCCTCACCAAACTGCTCCGGAGCCCAGACATTCACACTGTTTATATTCGTTGAAACTTACTTAGAGCATCTCCGAAAATAGAGCATCATTCTTTTTTGCTTTTAAGGAACCACTTTTTACATTTTGTATATGGCAAGAAATTTAGGAAACCCATTTTACAGGTTGTAAAATAGGGCACGACTAAAACTTTAGATGCCCTAAAATAGGGTAGCAACATGCCACGCTCTGCAAGATCACAAACATGTGAAGAACATATGCATGTAGATCTTTACAAAATCATCGGACACATATTAATAACATATAAATTTAAATCATAGCTAAATCATCACACGCACATAAAGATCAAAATGCATAGCATAGTTCACTACAAACAAAAGCAAAGTTTATACAACCACGTCATCACAATCATAGACAAGGCAAAGGACACAGATGCATCATCGCCTCCATCGCCATCATTGGCATCTCTATGTTGTTTCTCACCTTCATTAGCAATGTTGGTGGTGTTGGGAACATTGGCCGCTTGTCACATCTAAATTGCATTGCATCATTTCTAGTCATGTCTATAAGAAAAAGGAAAAAATTGCCATACCTTGGGAAATTGTGCCAGGCACGTCGTAGGCGGCTGAGGGCGTAAACGAGATTCTCGGCATCTCGTCCATGGACGGCGGCGGTGCCAAGAATTGGTCGGCTATGTCTTCGGAAGACGATGGTGGTTGGTGTTCCACGCGTGCCAGTGTTGATCTTGCTCTTATTTCACTGCCACGGATGACGTCGGCTTCTCACCGTTGCCCTCCTCCTTGACTTCGCAGTGGCCGCCTACGCGGTGACAAGCCCCTTCGTGTTCGCTCGACGCGGAGACGGGTCGTGGCGGTGCGAACATCTCTAGGCGGACAATGGAGGTGCTAGGGTTTGACGCGGCGGCGGCGATTGTCAGCTGCGGAGGAAATGCTCCGGAGGTGACGGTGTGGGTTGGGGGCGCTAGGACCGCCGCCTATGGCGGGGATTTCTCCCACGGCAATCGTCGCGGGAGGGAGGCGGCCGCACGTGGGGGTTTTCAGCGTGACGCTAGGTTGCACACGAGAAGTTGATTTTGCGTCTGCCACAGATATGCAGTAGGAGGACCAAGATTTTGGGGCATTCCGAAAACTGCTGCTCGAAATAGGGATGGGACATTTGTTGGAGTTGTGTTTTTGCCCCTTGGTGCTCTAGACGGCAGAATTTTTGTTTTAGGCATATCTTGGATATATGCTCCTAAGGGGTCGACTTGTGATTAACTAAAGGCAACGCCGACGGAGCATTATACTCCTGCCCTGCCGTTGCTCGTACAGCCAGGGTCCCCATGGTACTTCCAGAAGACAAAGGAGAAGGATTCTCTCCTGCATCATATGGAGTGTTGAAAATATAAGCAATAATCCATATAATTTAATTTAAATAATAAACTGGTAAATCATGATCATACAGACAGTATCAAAACTAATCATACAGATTAACAAAGTAGATGGACAGATTATATCTAAATAAGATAAACCTATCACATCTACACCAAACACTAGAATAAAGAACTCTAGCAGAATCTGATATAAGAAGTTCAGTGTTACGTACCGTAGAGCAGCGACAACAGCGGCCGCGGCGGTAGCAGCAGTAGTAGCTGCAGCGGTGGTAGCGTCGTCGCTCATGTTGAGGTTGTCGAAGAGGTCGGTGACGTCTGGGAAGAAGTCGCCGTCCGGGAACTCGTCGTCGGAAGACGTTGTGGAAGCCAGTGGTTGCGCAGAAGCGCTCCCCAAAAACCAGATCGCCCTCACCCGTACAGGTTCACAAGAGACGGGGTTCCAGAGGCCTACTGTCCCAATCTGCGGGGCACGCCGCAAGCCGGGATAGAGAAGACGAAGAAGACGGCGCAATAGACTGGAAGGAGACGCGTGTGGTAAGCGATGCCGATTAGGTTTAGCGCAGACGTTTATATAGAGCAAGTCAGGGAGACCGGGACTCGGCCCACGTCCGAGTCGGTAACAGCCCACGTCGCATTAAGATTGGAAATGGGCTCGGCGAGATTCCCGCAACCATGGCGGTAGCTGTCGTGACAAAGCGACAAGGCGTGGCGGCGGGCGTCGAAGGAGAGTCTTGGCGAGAGCTGTTCTTCTTCTCACACCTTAGTGAGTGGTGGAACAGAGAGCTGCTTTTCTTTTCACACCTTAGTGAATGATGGAATAGCCTAATATATAAGGAGGTGTAACTCTCACTCAACTAGCAAAGTGAGACTAAACTTTGACACCATACGATGCCATACATAAATGAGCTAAAGAAAATTTTAGAATTTGTCTAATAGGCCAACAGCCTAAAACTCACCAAATTTCAACACGGTCGTGGACTGTTGTGATCAAAGAATGAATCGCTCCTAGTAATCGAAGTCCAAATCGCTGACACGCCGGCCGCTTGCGTGGTGGTGGATATCCCTGGTCAAACACGTTCATGCTTCGGGACAAACACATAGCTGCGGGAGTTTTTCTCGAACTGTTCCACACACGCACGCGTACTGTACGTGCTTGTTTCCACTCCATTTGGCACCGTACGTCTCAATGATTCGAATCATCGTCGTTGGTTGGTTAGCGGTGATGATTCGAATCGTCGTTGGTTAGTGATGACGATTAAAGAAAGAGCGTCACGCTTGGAAGTGGTGGATAGGACGGTTTTGGTAGCCTGCTCGAATATAATTTTTTTCTGCTTACGTACGTAGCATGTACGTCCAGCAAATTCCATGATGCATGTATCCCTGCGTGTGTACTCCTCCGTCCGCAAATAAACGTACTTCTAGGATCTAAATCAAACTTAATAAAATTTGACTAACTTTTTAAGAAAACGTATCAATATTTATGATATTAAATTAGTACCATTAGATCTGTTTTTAAATCTAGTTTTATAATATATCAATTAAATATAATATATATTGCTATATTTATTTATAAAATTATTTAAATTTTGTTAAATTTGAGTTAAAAGCTAGAAGTACACTTATACGCGGACGGAGTTGCCGGTGCTCTTTATTCCAGGACAAATCCCGCGTCCTTCGAACCTGTGTGCTGACCGATCGACTTGCACTTGCTGCCGTGCCACGCATAGGATAGATCTAGTGGGTGGTTGAGTACATACACTTGCAAAATGTGCGCGAAAACGACCTGTGTGAAATATACTACCAGTATTAGTACTACTCCCCAACCATTTTTTTCCTTGGGGATAACGTCTTCCACTGAATCGAGTCGTCCCATTGGTCAACACTGGCACGCTACAAACGTTTTGAAGGTCCACTCTAGTTAGTCCCGAGTAGCTAAGGAGATAATTTGACGCAAGATTGGTGTTTATGACGCACACTCAAGTACCTAACCCGCGACTGCTCGGAAATGGTCTCCAAACCAACGAGAGATTTTCACACAAGATAACGTTGCAACTGCCAAATTAGTACTCCATCCGTCTTAAAATAGATGTCGGAGGTTTATTAAAATTTAGATGAATCTATATCTAAATAGTGTCTAGATTTATTCAAATTTTGACAAATCCGCGACATTTAGTTTGAGACGGAGGGAATAATATTAAAAAAATGTAAATACTCCCCACTTTCCAAAATGTCCTGCGTTTCAGAGTCAGTCAAAGTACAACTCTGTAAACGTTAAGCAAAACTAAAAATATTGACATTTACAACATCAGATCGTGAATTATACTTTCATGTTGTATGTCTCCGTTCCAAATATAAGATATTTTTGCTTTTATGAAACGAATGTATCTGGACATCTTCTGAATCTACACATAAAAAGATGTCTAAATACACTTTCACAAAAGGTAAAACATCTTTTATTATGAAACGGAAAGAGTACTTGTTAGGTGGTGTAGAAAACAGCCTACTGAGGTTGAATACAAGGCCTTTGCAAATGTCACTGCTGAGCTTATTTGGGTTAAATTTCTTGTTCGAGAACTTGGTATTTCATTCAAGGAGAAACCATGCCTATGGTGTGATAATCTTGATGCCATCTATCTGTCTGCTAATCCAGTCTTTTATACTCGTACAAAACATATTGAGATCGGCTTTTGTTTTCTCCCAGAAAGGGTAGCAAGCAACTTGATGTTAGGTTCATATCCAGCAAAGATCAAATTGCAGATGGTTTAACCAAAGTTTTATGTATCAAGAAATTAATTGAGTTTAAGCGTAATCAAAACCTCTCCTAG
This sequence comes from Avena insularis, assembly GCA_023614405.1. Lineage (NCBI taxonomy): Eukaryota > Viridiplantae > Streptophyta > Magnoliopsida > Poales > Poaceae > Avena > Avena insularis. The sequence goes on along the minus strand of CM042690.1, from coordinate 97,429,163 downwards.
GTCTAGATTAAGAGGGTATTAGAGATATAATATTGATACGTATATGTATGGTGTAGTACACCACCGTATACGTATCCAACTCTGTATATGCCATGCAATGGGGCCATTCCACACTGACGACAGACTTGGAGCGGAGATGCTCAGGTGCCTAGTTGTGTGTCGATGTGTTCTGCCTTCTAGCGTCTTGTATGTTTCGTGGTGTTCTAGGTGTGGTATATGCCGTTTGTTGGTATTTTTACCCGTTTTTTATTAAATAAACCTGAAAGTCCGTTTTTTCATAATCAATAAATTTAGCATCTCTCCTACTAACATTCAAAACTTTTTTGTAAAGCATTGGCTTTCCACTTAGCCGTGAGTTTATAGATGGATCAGGTCCTGACGACGATGGCTGCTGGTTTGCAAATTAAATTACTCCCTCCGAATCTAAATTAGTTGACTTAGATATGCCTAGATTCGATTGTATCTAGATATGATTTAGTACAAATGTATCTTGGTAAATTTGAATCAACTTTGGGTCAGAGGGAGTACTCGAAAAGACGTTGCTATTCGTAACTACATGAAAAACTCCATCCAAATATATAAAAGTCCATGATGAATATGGAAATGAAGATCGGATCGGCCGGTCGGTTGCTACTTGCTAGCGACTACCGTGATTTCATATCGTTAGAAGAATAAGCACGCGTGCCAGCTCAACGCACGTCATCTGAAATTATCCAAAATCCGATCGACCTAACGTTCACAGATCAATACTATGGTTGGTCGCATCGCATCCACTCGGGTGGGGAATGCACGACGGTCGAACGAACCTATCCACAGATACTCCACGAGGCTTCGGCAATACGTTATGCACAGAACGCTAACAATTCGATTTTCGCTTGTGTATATATACTGTACTTTAGTACTACTACAGTAATCAACCGATGATGCCATTGCCGCTACGATTATCCAATGCCGTGGCGGTTCATACGCCAAAAATACACTTTTTGAATCTGGTCAAAATTGTCCCGCAGCACATGGATCGTGATCAAACGAAACGATACTAAGTACAGTAATACTCTGTACTATAATTTTTGTTGCTTCAACTTCGGAAGTCCATTTTGCTGACACGCTGCTTGCCGGAGAATATTCCTGGTCAAACGAATGCGTGGAGACAAGACATACTAGCAGGGTTTTTCTCGATCTGTTCCATTCCACCGATGCGTGTGGAGTAGCGAGGACGAGCTTCTCAATGATTCGTAATTGTCTTTAGCGAGGACGCGATTAAGAAAAGCACGGCACTTGGGAGCAGATTAGGATGGTTTGGTTTCCTGCTCGAATATAAAATGTCGCCGTCTTCGGGGACGGAATACATTGGGCTGGTTTGCTTATTACGTACGTACACAATCAGTTTAATATTGGTATTTATTGGCGATCTATTTTGCTAAGAGTAATGCATTTTAGTTTCAGTAACAATCGAACTTCCAAATTTTGGCTATGTATTTTAGTTTTCAGAAAGGAGAGTGGGACCTGGTCTCTATAAGAAGTAAGTTCTGCCACTATAAGATTTGGATTCTTATTATTACCACGGCCTTTCGGCCGCGGGAAGGTTTTCATTTTTGTTTACGTTTTTTTTCGTGTATTCTTCGAGATGTCGAGACGGCGGCAACATCTTGAAATCAGAATAAGGTTGTCCCCGCCCTATCCTTGCTCCGATGGTGCGTTAAGCGCTAACAGAGGACGCATGGAGTCGTTCATCCGACGGATCTCTTGGGATCTGATCATTTTCAGTATTCGTCAGTGTGGTTTGAGGTCAGTCTCTTCCGATCAACGGTTATCATCTTCGGCGATAGTTGCTACTCTGGTGCGCTGGTCCTATGGGGCCTTAGCACGATGATTTTCCGTCTGTCTATTACAACAAGTTCAACTATGACAAGGTTTGCCCGACTCCGATGATGGAGGGGCGAGGACGGCGGCGCGCTTTCGGCTCGTGCTAGTATCTGTAGTCGTCGCTAGGTGGTCTAATGACCTATTTGTAATTTCTATTGCTTTAAGGCTATTTGTACTAATATTGATGATTATTAATAGATCTATGGAATTTCGTATTTTTTTTGAATTCCTATTATCTTAAAACAAAATCAATTTAGGAGTCTTTACATACTGCATTCCTTTCAAGAAAATAGAACCGGCCTCTATATTAAGCCATGCACACAGACTTCTTTATTGCATAGTTTAATAAATCAAAGGTCACACAAGACTGAATATCAAACATAACACTGCTTCTGGTGGGGAGTATCACACACTAGTATCACTAGTATCATGCACACGATACTAGCGTATGATAGAAACTCTATAATGATAGAAACTCTATAATGCATAGTATCTTGTAGTATTATCATAATATCATACTCTTTATTGTTTTGTAGAATCTCGGTGAAAATTTGTGTACAAGGTTTATTTGCTTTTGGTACTGATACATTGCAAATGTATCTATAATTTTTGATGTTCCATGCTTGGTTTTATCTACTTTCTCGTGTTTTGTCCATACTTTTGAGTATCTTTCATATGATTTTTTGGACTAACCTATTAACAAGAGTCACAGTGTCATCTGCCTGTTTTCTGCTGTTTTTGGTTTCAGGAAAGTCAGAAAATGAATATTCTCGGAATTGGACGGGACAAAAGCCAAAGTGCCTATTTTTCTGGAAGACATCTAATGCCAGAATACGAGACGGAGAAGAGCTGGGGGCCGGCCACACCACCTGGCCGTGCGGTTAGGCCTGGCCCGCGCCAGGGGGTGGTCTGGCCAACCCCAGCACCCCCTCGGCCTCTTCTTCCGCCTATATATTTCCCTCGAGACAAAAACCCTAGGTACCCGATCAAAAATCTACGAAAGAGTCTGTAGCCGTCGTCATCTCTATCCCTAGATCGGGAGGGATCTGAAGCTCTTCCCGGCACCCTGCCGGAGAGGGGAATTCACCCTAGAGGCCTTCATCATCATCATGCAAGCCTCCGGTGTGATGCGTGAGTAGTTCATCCTTGGACTACGGATCCATGTAGTAGCTAGATGGCTGGTTCTCCTTCTTTGTGCTTTTATGTCTAGATCTTGTGAGCTCTGTTCATGATCAAGATCATCTATTTGTAATTCTGCATGTTGTGTTTGCGGGGATCCGATGGATATTGAGATACTATTTCAGATTGATTATTGATTCTATCATGTCTTTGTTATTTGTGATCTTGCATGCTTTCCGTTGTTAGTAGCTATCTTGGCCAAGTAGATGCTAGCAACTCCAAGAGTTATTATTTATGCTCGATAGTGGGTCCATGCCTCCGTAACTGGGAAGTGATAGAAATCTCTAAGGTACTAGATGTGCTGTTGCTACTAGGGAGAAAACAACAATCCTTTGTTCATAGAACAATCGTATTGTTTACTTTACACGCAGTTCATAAAGCAATAATCTGTTGCTTGCAACTTAATACTGGAGGGGGTTCGGATGATAACCTGAAGGTCGATTATTAGTCATAGATGCAGTTGGATGGCGGTCTATGTATAATGTTGTAATGCCCAATCAAGTTTCAAAGGAGTCAAGATGATTAGTATATGCATGTATTGCTTTCTCGATGTTTGTCAATTGCCCCGCTCTAATTTGTTCACCCAGCATGTTATCTATCTAAGGAGAGCCACCTCTAGTGAACTATGGATCCCGGTCCTTTTCTTTTACATACAATCTACAAACTGTTTACTGCTTTGTGTTTATTTTCTGCAAACTTTTACTACTTTTCATTCGATACGTTTAATCCTTTGTTTTCAGCAAAACACGGTGAGATTGACAACCTCATCGCAAGTTGGGGACAGAGTTCTGTGGTTGTGTTGTGCAGGTCTCCACGTTGCTACTAGCACCGGTAGTGCGCCCTGCCATGGCTCAGCTAGCAACACCTTTGGGGTGTTTCCTTGCTCCTACTGGTTCGATTAAACCTTGGTTTCATAACTGAGGGAAACTTATTGCTGTGCTCATCATACCTTTCTCTTGGGGTTCCCAACGAGCTCTACATCAACACCGAGCCATCAAGCATTTTTCTGGCGCCGTTGCTGGGGAGTCAAGGACATCTTCACAAGGGAAGTCCCTCATAACCAATCTCTTTACTTTGTTATTTTTGTTTTGCTTAGTTTCTTTTTACTTTGTTTGCTTGTTTTGTTGTCAAAAACACAAAAAAAATTAGTTTTACTAGTTTGCTTTCTTATTTGAAAACACAAAAAAATAGTTCCTATCTTAAGTTGCCACTATGTCTAGCCTTGCTCCAATCACTATGTCACCCGAGGAAATGATTTTCACTTTTAAACAAGGAATTGAGGAGATATTCAAGGAAGCTTGATCTAGAATCTCTGATCTACATGAAAAAACTGAGCCTAAAATGACTCAAAACTTGTTCCTTAGCAGTTTTTACCTTGAAATTGCTCTTTGCTATAGATATGATTTACATGTTGTTGTGGGAGGATATTTTCTCCAATGTAATGAGGATGATGCTGTTAATGCTATAAAGAAATTGATCCTTACTTACAACTTGCTTAGCCAAACTGATATTTCTTTCGCAAGCATATTTGCTAGATTAAACACTCTTGAGACCAGCACTTCTAGATTGAAAGATTGCTATAATACGCTTAGGGAGCATCATGATTTTGTTCCAATAAATTCTGAACCATCAATGTGGCTCCCCATAGTAAAGATTGATATAAATACTTAAACTTTTCAAGCTCGCTGTGATATCATGTCTGAATTTTGTCTTATGCCCAAAGATAGTTATGAATCTTTGAATCTTTTGAGGGCTTACTGAAGGAGGAAAAGAAATATCTCTTGCTAATAACGCTAGCATATTACCTATTGGAATAGCTGAAGGAGTGTTTACAAAGATCCTTGGAAAATGATTTCTACTGATTATCTTGTTATTGAATGTGCAGGAAAAGGACAAATTACACTTGGAAGGTCCCTATTAGAACTCCTTGGAGCAATAATAGATGTGGCAAAGGGGACCATGCACCTTTCTTCTCCACCAAACAATCATATTTTCCCCAAGGTTAAGTATAAAAGTAAGAGAGGTAAGGGCAAGAAATTTGGTTTTAATGCTTCTTCATTTGAGAACACTTGATTCTTTCTTGCTTCTTATGCCTAACTTAAAGGTGTTAAAGAAAAATACTTATTGGGAGATAACCCAAAAGTTTTAGATGAGTCTTAGAAGTTATTAATTCAGTAATAACTGCTCCTTGTCCTTTTTATTTGCTTTTTGTGCCAAGAGTAACCTCTAATGAGAGAGAAGTAATGATTGGGAAAGTTGCTGTCCCGAAACAGATTTCTGTGCTTCACCAAAAAAATTCATGTAAAATCTCTGAACGTCTTTTTGAGGCGTGAGTTTTTGTGCTTCTGCCCCAGGTTGTTATCTAACTTTCGTTAGTTCAACACTTTTTGATTTGAGCAACAGAGGGTCTTTGAAAAAATTTGTCTTTACCTGCTGGTCTGTTTTGACAGATTTCTGCCATTTTCTGCATTTGCTTCTTGTTGGTTCCTTTTTGAATTATTTTGGGGAATTGAGCTTTTTGAGGGAAGTGCTTCAATAGCTAGTGTTCTAATGGAAGTTTATTTGGTGTTAGAACTGAACCTTAAGACCTATTATCTTGAGTGCACTAATGTTGCTAATAAAGATTGTGTGAAGTTTTGTATGAAGGAAAAATTTCAGGTGTATAGAAGAAATGAGTAATGAGATGAAGGATGGACTGAAGCTCAAGCTTGGGGATGCCACGCGTGTTACCCCAAGAACTATCCGAGAAGTACAAGCGTCAAAGCTTGGGGATGCCCAAGGCATCCCCCTCTTCATCAATAAAAATCCCAGGTTTCTTCCAAACGGTTCATTTTTATTGTTTCATGCATAGTTGTGTTGTTCTTGGAGCGTCTTCTTTTTCGTTTTCGTTTTGGTTTTTTGTTTGCTTGGTTTTCTCAGTTTGCTGAATAAATTGGTTGGACCCCCTCTTTCGTACATTGGTTTTCAAATAGTTTGGTTTGGTTTGGAAAAGAGTAGGAAAGCTCATGCTTAAGTGGTAAAGAGAGTTTATTTTTGACTGTGGCCTATGCTTTGTCATGCCATGCTTGATATTGTTTTGGATTTATGCTTAGTATTCTTTGTTGTAGCATGACTTGTTATAAACAATTGAGATTGCTTAATATGCCTTGGATGAATCATGCCTTATTTTAGCATATTAAAGCATAGTATAGTGGTATTCTCCTTTGATGCTTTATTTGGGTTGACTTGGCGCATGCTCACACCATGTTATGACTATCTCAAGTCACCATAAGCCTTTATGATCCTTTAGTTTTCAACTTGTAGTATCATTTTATGCTTTGATCAATGATGTTTTGTCGCTCTGCATGATTATGGCCATTATTGCTCTCTTAGTTTGTCGCTCCCAGTCTTTTGCTAGCCTCCGCAACCAAGTATGAGTTACACTCATGCATCCAACTCCCTAAACCAAGTTATTCAAAAGAGTCCACCATACCTACCTATTAGCATATGCTATTCCAAGTATATTCATGTTTTTGTTTACCTTCTGAATTAAACTTGTTATGAGAAAACTAGTGATTAAAGCTCTTACGAACTTGATGGCACACTTTACTTTTCTTGCCCTTAATAAACTTGAACCATTGTGTCGTCTATGTTGTATATGCTTGCACTTATTTGTTGGGAATTAGCAGAACCATGTTGTCATGGGGAACGCTTTCAACATTGCACGGGTACTTGTACCTAGTTGATATCATGCTCTTTTGTATATGGATGTCGTCGGTGTGAAATGAAAGGGGAGCTTGTAGGTCTATGGAGTTATGTATATGTGTTAGAGAAATGCCTGGGCCGCTGGTTAATCCATGCTGACATGGTGGAAACCTGCAGTGTAACCATAATGAGCTGTCTATGAAGCATTCTTCTTATAAAAAAAGAGTCCTATATTGAGAAAAAAGAGAAAAAGAAAAAAATGATTATGAAAAGGGGAAAGAGAAAAAAAGCACCATATTCCCATGGTAAATAAGAAGATTGCTGAGATGCTCGTTGTCTGCTTCCCTTGTCATTTTGATATGGGGATTCTTCCGTATCATCGGGCAAGGGGTACCCCGTTGGCGGTTCTCTATGATACACATGTACTTACGATGACAAGAACTTACCGGTGACTAAACTTGAGTAGCATGAGGAGCGGCCCTCATATTTAAGGGACATGAGATTTCTTACTTATACTTCGTCAAGAATGTACACCATAGTTTGTTCACTTTAACCTTAATCACTTCAATATTCTTATGATAGGGGCAATGAGAGCTGAAAGCTATAAGTACCATAATTTTTGGAAGCTCTTTATGAGATTTGAATCCCTGCTTCCTTCTGTGAAGGCCTTTCTTCCACTTATATATTGAGTCTCCACCTTCTACCTTTATGCACCTACTTTGAGAGCATAGTGGCCATTCTTAGTTCTATGTGCATTGTCCCAAGACTAGTTGATTGATGCATAACTTGATATTGCTTGTTTTAAACTATTTGTATCTAGTCACTCTTATGAACTTTGAAGGTGTCCTATGCATTTATATTTGCTACTCTATGAGGGACAAGCTGAATGCTATTATGCTATGTTTTCTTTATGTGAAACAAACAAACGTCTTGCAAAGCATTGTTATTCATGAATCTTTTGTTTGTGCCTTTTCATGTTGTATCATAGTTTCTTTGTCTTATTGCTAGAACTTTATCTTTGATGCTATGTTGAAGTACTATGATCCCAGCTTTGAATGTTTTACAAATACTTTGATCAAGTTTATGATGATGCATGTCACCTCAAAAATTATTCTTTCTTTTTATCACTTACCTACTCGAGGACGAGTAGGAGTTAAGCTTGGGGATGTTGATACATTGCAAATTTATCTATAATTTTTTATGTTCCATGCTTGGTTTTATCTACTTTCTTGTGTTTTGTCCACACTTTTGAGTACTTTTCATATGATTTCTTGGACTAACCTATTAACAAGAGCCACAGTGCCAGCTGCATGTTTTCTGTTGTTTTTGGTTCCAGAAAATTCAGAAAATGAATATTCTCGGAATTGGACGAGACAAAAACCAAAGTGCCTATTTTTCCGGAAGACATCTGATGCCAGAATACGAGACGGAGAAGAGATGGGGGCTGACCACACCACCTGGCCGCGCGGCTAGGCCTTGCCCGTGCCAGGTGTGGTCTGGCTGACCCCAGCACCCCCTCGGCCTCTCCTTCCGCCTATATATTGCCCTCGGGACCAAAACCCTAGGTACCCGATCAAAAATTCACGAAAGAGTCTGTAGCGCCGTCATCTCCATCCCTAGATCGGGAGGGATCTGAAGCTCTTCCCGGCACCCTGCCGGAGAGGGGAATTCACCCTAGAGGCCTTCTTCATCATCATGCAAGCCTCCGGTGTGATGCGTGAGTAGTTTATCCTTGGACTACGGATCCATGTAGTAGCTTGATGGCTGGTTCTCCTCCTTTGTGTGCTTTCATGTCTAGATCTTGTGAGCTCCGTTCATGATCAAGATCATCTATTTGTAATTCTGCATGTTGTGTTTGCGGGGATCCAATGGATATTGAGATACTATTTCAGATTGATTATTGATTCTATCATGTCTTTGTTATTTGTGATCTTGCATGCATTCCGTTGTTAGTAGCTATCTTGGCCAAGTAGATGCTAGCAACTCCAAGAGTTAGTATTTATGCTCGATAGTGGGTTCAAGCCTCTGGTAATCTAGGGAAGTGACAGAAATCTCTAAGGTACTAGATGTGCTGTTGCTACTAGGGAGAAAACAACAATCCTTTGTTCATAGAACAATCGTATTGTTTACTTTACACGCAATTTGTAAAGCAGTAATCTGTTGGTTGCAACTTAATACTGGAGGGGGTTCGGATGATAACCTGAAGGTGTATTATTTGTCATAGATGCAGTTGGATGGCGGTCTATGTATAATGTTGTAATGCCCAATCAAGTTTCAAAGGAGTCGAGATGATTAGTATATGCATGTATTGCTTTCTCGATGTTTGTCAATTGCTCCGCTCTAATTTGTTCACCCAGCATGTTATCTATCTAAGGAGAGCCACCTCTAGTGAACTATGGATCCCGGTCCTTTTCTTTTACATACAATCTACAAACTATTTACTGTTTTGTGTTTACTTTCTGCAAACTTTTACTTCTTTACATTCGATACGTTTAATCCTTTGTTTTCAGCAAAACACGGTGAGATTGACAACCTCATCACAAGTTGGGGACAGAGTTCTGTGGTTGTGTTGTGCAGGTCTCCACGTTGCTACTAGCACCGGTAGTGCGCCCTGCCATGGCTCAGCTAGCAACACCTGTGGGGTGTTTCCTTGCTCCTACTGGTTCGATTAAACCTTGGTTTCATAACTGAGGGAAACTTGATGCTGTGCTCATCATACCTTCCTCTTGGGGTTCCCAACGAGCTCTACATCAACACCGAGCCATCAGGTACTAGCTCACTAAGAGACTATTTTGGAGAATCATAGCACGTATATGCCCGAGAGGCAATAATAAAGTGGTTATTATCTTATTCCATGTTTATGGTAAATGTTTATTTTGCATGCTATAATTGTATTGATCGGAAACATCAATACATGTGTGTTTAATAAACAAAAAGGGTTCCTAGTTATGCCTCTCTTATAGACTAGCTTGTTGATTAACAAGATGATCAAGGTTTCCTGATCATGGACATTGGATGTTGTTAATAACAAGGTCACAACATTAGTTGAATGATGTGATGAACATTCATCCGAAGTATAGCATTGCAATCAAAGTCATTATATTTATATTGCTATAACATCATACGAAGTAATCTTAGTCCTTAGACCATGAGATCATGTTAACTGCTAACACCGGAAGAGTATCTTGATAACATCAAACATCACACCGTAACAGGGTGACTATAAAGGTGGGTTCAGTGCTACAAAGGTGTTATGTTGAGGCTCATGGATCAAGAGTGGGATTTGTCCATCCCGATGACGGATAGATATACTCTGGGCCCTCTCGGTGATATCACATTGGTTAGCTTACAAGCAAGTGATGTGATCACTAGAATGTTATATCACGGGAACGAGAAAAGAGTGCATGTCGGTAACGAGATCAAACTAGGTATGGAGATATCGATGATCGAATCTCAGACATGTAATATATCGCAAGACAAAGGGATTTAGTTACTAGCATTAAAGGTTCTCACGATCACAGAAGTCATTGTTGAATGTGTAGGAGTTAGTATGGATCTCCAGGTCCCGCTTCTGATTATTGATCTGAGAGGGGTCTCGATCATGTCTGCATTATTCACGAACCGTAGGGTGACACACTTAAGGGATACCGACACCATTTGGAGCAAATATGTTTCAGATAAAGATTTAAGAAAGCGCTGGAATTATTTCAATAGACACCGAAACTGTTTTGGGTGAAATTGCTGAAATTGGTTCTGCATGTAATATTGAAATGTTGCAGGGGGTTTTATGTGAATGTTTGTTAATTAAAGTAATTAAAAAATTCTGAATAAATTTAATAAAAGAGTTTTATTAAATGAGAGAGCATTAAACTTGGAGAATTTTAATGCATTTAAAGTAGGGACTTTAAAGGGGAATGTGAAGATGCATTTTAATGTGGAGGGGTTACCACCACATGAATGGGGGAGGTGAGGAGTCACCCCCATGCGCCGGCCATGAAGGAGGGGCACCCCCCTCCTCCTATAAAAGGCCACCCTCACTCCTCTTCTTCCTCACACCTCCTCGTGAAGGATCTCTCTCCCCCTCTAGTATTATTCCCCCATGGTCTCAGATTAGCGAGATACATGTTCCCGGTGGCTTTATCTGGAAAGGAGTTGCTGCTTCCGCTGCTTTGCTGGAGCGAGGGACGGAGGTTGTCGGGGTACCGGAAGTGTGTGCGATCACGGATGCACCGCTACTTTGCGGTGCTGGACTTGGTGGTGCTGAACTTGCTGGAGCTGGATCTGAAGGATGTGCTGGAGCTGGACCTGCTGGACTTCATCATGATCTTGAGATCAGCAAGTGTATGACTACATCATCCACGAGTTCCAACTCGTTAACAAAACTCGTTGTCTTCGAGGGTGAGTTCTCCATGGATGTATATCCACCCGTTGCTCTGTATCTAGTAGATAGATCTTGGCGTATAGTTCACATCGTAAGAATTTTTTTGTTTTCTATGCTGCAAACCCAACAAAATTTCCGTTAAAACACAAGCTACTGTAGCACTTCCTTTAAAATGTTCAAGTGATCAAAGAGAACTCAAAGAGAAAGAGATTAAGAGGCAAATCTCTGTATGTCGGTTTAAGCTGTAATGTTTTGTGCTTCTGCCCTAGGTTGTTGTCCAACTTTAGTTAGTTCAACACTTTTCGATTTGAGCAACAGAAGGTCTTCGAAAAAAATCGGTTTTTACCTGCTGGTCTATTTTGATAGATTTCTGCCATTATTTGCATTTGCCTCTTAATCTCTTTCTCTTTGAGTTCTCTTTGATCACTTAATTGTAAATGAATTATCTTGTATAAATCCACAACAAGTACGAAAATTACAACAAGATCACCTAGAAATCTCCGAAAACCTCACCTTCGGAAGTAATCTGGAGGGGGAACTCGTCCAAGGGATCCATCTTCGCCCTACGCAGATCTGGGAGGCCAAGGCATCGATCTTCATCTTCATCAACCGCTACACCACCATCATCTCCATCCATCCATCTTCACACCATCTAGATCTTGTTGTAATTTTCGTACTTGTTGTGGATTTATACAAGAACTATTCATTTACAATTAAGTGATCAAAGAGAACTCAGAGAAAGAGATTAAGAGGCAAATGCAAATAATGGCAGAAATCTTTCAAAACAGACCAGCAGGTAAAAACCAATTTTTTCGAAGACCTTTTGTTGCTCAAATCGAAAAGTGTTGAACTAACTAAAGTTGGATAACAACCTGGGGCAGAAGCACAAAACATTACAGCTTAAACCGATGTACAAAGATTTTTCACAAATTTTTACAGCGAAGCACAAAAATCTGTTTCGGGACAACAACTTTCCCAAATCTTTCTTCTCTCTCATTAGAGGTTACTCTTGGCACAAAAACCAAACAAAAAGGATAAGGAGAGGTTATTATAGAGGTAATAACTTCTAAGACTCAAGTAAAACTTTTGGGTTATCTCCCAATAAGTACTTTTCTTTAATGCCTTTAAGTTAGGCTTGATAGTTTAAGAAGATGCTCACATAAGAAATATGAATTGAAGTAAAAGAGAGCATCAAGAAGCAAATTCAAATCACATTTAAGTCTAACCCACTTCCTATGCATATGAATCTTGTAAAGAAACAAGTCATGAAAGCACAAAGCAACAAGCATAGTAAAGCAAAACACGTGCAACTTCAAGACATTCAACATAAAGAGGGGAAACTTAATATTATTGAGATGCATAAAACCATGTTTCCCTCTCTCATAATAACTTTCAGTAGTATCATGAATACAATTAACAATATAACTAGCACATAAAACATTCTTATTAGGAGCCACATGCATAAAAGAATTAATACTCTCCACATAAACATAGTCATTCTTATTAATTGTAGTGGGATCAATAGTAGGAGGCATATTGCAAAATAGCTATCATTATTATTCTCATCACCATAATCATCTAATATAGGAGGCATATTGCAATCATAATTAATTTTCTCCTCAATAGTAGGTGGACTGAAAATATCATATTCATCATTGTAATCATCATATATTGGAGGTTTGGTATCATCATAAGAAATAGAATAGCTATGTTCCAAAGCTGGGGAACTAAAAAGATCATTTTCATAAAAACTAGCTTCCCCAAGCTTAGACTTTTCCATAGCATTAGCAATAATGGTATCCAAAGAATTCATACTAACAACATTGCTATTAGCATGCAAATAAAGTTCCATAGGTTTTTTAATTTTCTCTTCAAACACTTCATGTCCTAACTCAAGATAAATACTATAAAGATCTCTAATTTTGTTGTTGTTTTCCATTAAGCCTAACTAGTGAAAACAAGAAACAAAAAGACAAAATTACAGAATCTAAAGGAAATAACTTCGAGCACTCACACTAGAGGATGTGAGTACCTTTTACGTTACCTCCCCGTCAACGGCGCCAAGAAATAGCTTGATGTCTACGCACTTCTATTATTGTAGACAGTTGTTGGGCCTCCAAGTGTAGAGGTTTGTAGAACAATAGGGATTACCCAAGGTTTATCGAACTCAGGGAGTAAGTGGTCAAAGGTATCCCTCTCAAGTAACCCTGCAATCGAGATACAAGAAGTCTCTTGTGTCCCCAACACACCTAATACACTTGTCAGGTGTATATGTGCACTAGTTCGGCGAAGATATAGTGAAATACAAGTGGTATGGATAATTATAAGTGGTAGCGGTGCCAGAAAATAGCTTGATGGCATGGAAGAGACTAAAGGCAAACTGAAATAAAGATGGAAGAAAGCAAACATGTAACAGATCTAGTTGCAAACGGTGTTTCAATGCTTAGAAACAAGGCCTAGGGATCATACTTTCACTAGTGAACACTCTCATATAAATATATTCTCTTTATGATACTACTCTGAACTACTCTCCGGTTGGACACTCTAATCCATGGTAGGGCTATAACAGCACACCTCAAAGTTTGCTTTCCCCATTTATATAACCCCACACTGTTACCTTGAGCTCTAGATGGTTCCAACAAACACCACAATTTCATAGAGACATCCAACGCCAAATATAACTCATAACAAGTATTGTAATCTCTAGCCTAAGTGCCACACGGTGTGCATGCTGTCACTTTCACACACGTGGGGAGAGCCAGAGATCTATTAAAGCACTTGAGTAGCAAGTTAGATCTACTTGATTACCAAGCTCATGATCACAATATGATCATGCATAGAGAGAGAGATGAACACATAGCTACCGGTAGAACCCTTAGCCTCGAGGAAGAACTACTCCCTCATCATCATGGGAATGTGCAACAACGATGGAGATGGTGGTGGAGATCGATGGAGATGGCTCCGGGGGCACTTCCCCGTCCCGACAGGGTGCCAGAATAGAGACTTTTTGTCCCCCGAATCTCCCCTTCGGTGGCGGCGGCACTGGGGAACTTTTCTTGGCTAGAGGCTAGATTTTTTAGGGTTTCTGCATCGGAGGCTTCTTATAGGCGAAAGGGCGATGTCAGAGGGTGGACCAGGGGGCCACACCACCTAGTGGCGCGGCCAGGGGGACCCGTCCCACAACATGGTGTGGCTAGCCCCTGGCCCCTCTCCGTCTCGTCTTCTGGCTCCGTGTGTCTTCTGGTAAAATATTGAGTTTGGCTTTTGTCCGGTCCGATTCCAAGAATATTCATTTTCTGGCTTTTCTGGAACCAATAACAGAAGAAAACAGGCAACTGGCACTGTGGCATCTTGTTAATAGGTTAGTTCCAGAAAATGTGTAAAAGTACTCCAAAGTGTGGACAAAACATAAGAAAGTAGATATAAAACAAGCATGGAACATCAAAAATTATAGATACGTTTGCAACGTATCAACCTGCCATTTTCCTCCTTTTTTGCGGTGGCAGCTTGGATGAAGCGGCGACATCCTTCTGGATGTTTTTCTCCACATGAGATAGAATTTTCTCCTTCAGCTCCGCCGATGGCAGAGTGGTCTTCCTTGTGGAGCAGCCCACAGATGTGGGAAGAGGAGAAGCGGGAAGATCTTCGTCATCACTATAAACAACATGACCAAGAGTAAGCATCAGCAGTAAAATAACCCAGTGAAAACAGAAGAAGAAAGCAAATACTTACGACGACACATCCTACGCAAGACAAAACAAGTTCATCTGGGCAAGAGCAGCTGCGATCGGAGAAGTGCCAAAAGGCTTGGAAGCAGTCGAGTCATCCAAATCCTCGACCCTTTCCACAACACAAGGGTGCTTCCTCTTTTCGCCGGCACGCTCCACGCAAAAATCTCTGGAGCCAGCCGAAGGGAGTGACTGCGTTTTTGATGAAGAGTCAGACGCAAAAATATCCCCTCCTCATCTGCGGTAGTCCCAGTCATAGGGAGGTCGTCAGATACAGAGGGGTGGACAGGGGGCTCACTGATACATTGCAAATGTATCTGTAATTTTTGATGTTCCATGCTTGGTTTTATCTACTTCCTTGTGTTTTGTCCACACTTTGGAGTACTTTTCATATGATTTCTTGGACTAACCTATTAACAAGAGCAACAGTGCCAGTTGCCTGTTTTCTGCTATTTTTGGTTCCAGGAAAGTCAGAAAAGGAATATTCTCGGAATTGGACGGGACAAAAGCCAAAGTTCATATTTTACCGAAAGACTCATGGAGCCAGAATACGAGACGGAGGAGGGCCAGGGCCTGGCCACACCATATGGTGGCGCGGGTGAGCCCTGGACGTGCCACCAGGTGGTGTGGGCCCCCTGGCCGCCCACTGCCCTTGCCTCTTCGATTATAAGAAGCCTCCCGATGCATAAACCCTAAATCGTCGAGCCTCCAGCCACGAAATGTTCCGCAGCGCCGCCGCCACCAAAGGGGAGATTCGGGGGACAGAAAGTCTCTATTCCGGCACCCTGCCGGGACGGGGAAGTGCCCTCGGAGCCATCTCCATCGATCTCCACCACCATCTCCATTGCCATTGCTGATTCCCATGATGAGGAGGGAGTAGTTCTCTCTCGAGGCTAAGGGTTCTACTAGTAGCTATGTGTTCATCTCTCTCTCTATGCATGATCTTATTGAGATCATGAGCTTGTAATCTCTAGATCTACCTTGCTACTCAAGTGCTTTAATAGATCTCTGCTCTCCCCATGTGTGTGAAAGTGACAGCGTGCACACCATGGTGGCACTTAGGCTAGAGATTACAAATACTTGTTATGAGTTATATTTGGAGTTGGATGTCTTTATGAAATTGTGGTGTTTGTTGGAACCATATAGTGCTCAAGGTGACAGTGTGGGGTTATCTAGATGGGAAAGATGAACTTTGAGGTGTGATGTTATAGCCCTACCATCGATTAGAGTGTCCAACCGGAGAGTAGTTCAGAGTAGTATCATGAAGAGAAGATATTTATATGAGAGTGTTCACTAGTGAAAGTATGATCCCTAGGCCTTGTTTCTAAGCATTGAAACACCGTTTGCAACTAGATCTGTTACATGTTTGCTTGCTTTCATCTTTATTTCAGTTTGCTTTTAGTCTTTTCCCACGTTAACCACACGCCAGCAAGCTATTTTCTGGCACCGTTACCACTTATAATTATCCATACCACTTGTATTTCACTATCTCTTCGCCGAACTAGTGCACCTATACACCTGACAAGTATATTGGGTGTGTTGGGAACACAAGAGACTTCTTGTATCTTGATTGCAGGATCGCTTGAGAGGGGATACCTTGGACCACTTCCTCCCTGAGTTCGATAAACCTTGGGTGATCCACTTAAGGGAAAACTTGCTGCTGTTCTACAAACCTCTGCACTTGGAGGCCCAACAACTGTCTACAAGAATATAAGTGCGTAGACATCAAGCTATTTTTTGTGCCGTTACCGGGGAGGGAAGGTAAAAGGTATTCACACCGGAGGATTAAATAAGAATAACCTCCCACGGCAAACGCCTATTTTCTGGCGCCGTTGCCGGGGAGGTAAGGTAAAAGGTACTCACATCCTCCGGTGTGGGTGCTCGAAGTTATTTCCTTTAGATTCTGCAATTTTGTCTTTTGTTTCTTGTTTTCACTAGTTAGGCTTAATGGGAAACAAAAAAAAAATTAGAGAGATTTATAGTATTTATCTTGAGTTAGGACATGAAGTGTTTGAAGAGAAAATTAAAAAACCTATGGAACTTTATTTGCATGCTAATAGCAATGTTGTTAGTATGAATTCGTTGGACACCATTATTGCTAATGCTATGGAAAATTCTAAGCTTGGGGAAGCTAGTTTTTATGAAAATGATCTTTTTAGTTCCCCAAGCATGGAGGAGAAAATTTACTTTGATGATACTATACCTCCAATTTATTATGATTACAATGATGAATATGATATTTTTCAGTCCATCAACCATTGAGGAGAAAATCAATTATGATTACAATATGCCTCCTTTATTTGATGATTATGGTGATGAGAATAATAATGATAGCTATTTTGTTGATTTTGCTCCCACTACAGTTAATGAGAATGACTATTCTTATGTGGAGAGTAATAATTATTATATGCATGTGGCTCATGATAAGAATGTTTTATGTGATAGTTATATTGTTAATTTTATTCATGATGCTACTGAAAGTTATTATGAGAGAGGGAAACATGGTTTTATGCATCTTAATAATATTAAGTTTCCCCTCTTTATGTTGAAAGTCTTGAAGTTGCACTTGTTTTGCTTTCCTATGCTTGTTGCTTTGTGTTTTCATGACTTGTTTCTTTCCAAGATTCCTATGCATAGGAAGTGGGTTAGACTTAAATGCATTTTGAATTTTCTTCTTGATGCTCTCTTTTACTTCAATTCATATTTCCTATGTGAGCATCTTCTCAAACTAGCAAGCCTAACTTAAAGGCATTAAAGAAAAGTACTTATTGGGAGATAACCCAAAAGTTTTATATGAGTCTTGGAAGTTATTACTTCAGTAATAACCGCTCCTTATCCTTTTTATTTGCTTTTTGTGCCAAGAGTAACCTCTAATGAGAGAGAAGTAATGATTGGGAAAGTTGCTGTCCCAAAACAGATTTCTGTGCTTCACCGTAAAAATTCGTGTAAAATCTCTGAACGTCTTTTTGAGGCATGAATTTTTGTGCTTCTGCCCCAGGTTGTTATATAACTTTCGTTAGTTCAACACTTTTTGATTTGAGCAACAGAAGGTCTTCAAAAAAATTCGTCTTTACCTGTTGGTCTGTTTTGTCAGATTTCTGCAATTATTTGCATTTGCTTCTTGTTGGTTCCTTTTTGAGTTCTTTTGGAGAATTGAGATTTTTGAGGGAAGTTCTACAGTAGCTTGTGTTTTAATGGAAGTTTTATTGGTGTTGGAACTGAATCTAAAGACCTATTATCTTGAGTGCACTAATGTTGCTAATAAAGATTGTGTGAAGTTTTGTATGAAGGAAAAATTTCAGGTGTATAGAAGGAATGAGTAATAAGATGAAGGATGTACTAAAGCTCAAGCTTGGGGATGCCACGCGTGTCACCCCAAGAAATATCCAAGAAGTACAAGCATCAAAGCTTGGGGATGCCCAAGGCATCCCCTTCTTCATCAATAAAAATCCCAGGTTTCTTCCAAACGCTTTATTTTTATTATTTCATGCATACTTGTGTTGTTCTTGGAGCGTCTTCTTTTTTGTTTTCGTTTGCTTAGTTTGCTGAATAAATTGGTTGGACCCCCTCTTTCATGCATTGGTTTTCAAATAGTTTGGTTTGGATTGGAAAAGAGTAGGAAAGTTCATGCTTAAGTGGTAAAAAGAGCATGTTTTTGACTATGGCCTATGATTTGTCATGCCATGCTTGATATTGTTTTGGCTTTATGCTTAGTATTCTTTGTTGTAGCATGAATTGTTATAAACAATTGAGAATGCTTAATGTGCCTTGGATGAGTCATGCGTTGTTTTAGCATATTAAAGCATAGTATAGTGGTATTCTCCTTTGATGTTTTATTTGGGTTGACTTGGCGCATGCTCACACCATGTTATGACTATCTCAAGTCACCATAGCCTTTCTGATCCTTTAGTTTTCAACTTGCAGTATCACTTTATGCTTTGATCAATGATGTTTTGTTGCTCTACATGATTATGGCCATTATTGCTCTCTTAGTTTGTCGCTCCCAGTCTTTTGCTAGCCTCCACAACAAAGTATGAGTTCCACTCATGCATCCAACTCCTTAAACCAAGTTATTCGAAAGAGTCCACCATACCTACCTATTATCTTATGCTATTCCAAGTATATTCATGCTTTTGTTTACCTTCCAAATTAAACTTGTTATGAGAAAACTAGTGATTAAAGCTCTCACAAACTTGATGTCACACTTTACTTTTCTTGCCCTTAATAAACTTCAACCATTGTGTCGTCTATGTTGTATATGCTTGCACTTATTTGTTGGGGATTAGCAGAACCATGCTGTCATGGGGAACGCTTTCAACATTGCACGGGTACTTTGTACCTAGTTGATATCATGCTCTTTTGTCTATGGATGTCGTCGGTGTGAAATGAAAGGGGAGCTTGTAAGTCCATGGAGTTATGTATATGTGTTAGAGAAACGCCTGGGCTGTTGGCGGTTCTCTATGATACACATGTACTTACGATGATAAGAACTTACCGGTGACTAAACTTGAGTAGCATGAGGAGCGGCCCTCGTATTCAAGGGACATGAGATTTCTAACTTATACTTCGTCAAGCATGTACACCAAAGTTTGTTCACTTTAACCTTAATCACTTCAAGATGCTTATGATAGGGGCAATGAGAGCTGAAAGCTATAAGTACCATAATTTTTGGAAGCTCTTTATGAAACTTGAATCTTTGCTTCCTTCTATGAAGGCCTTTCTTCCACCATTATATTGAGTCTCCACCTTCTACCTTTATGCACCTACTTTGAGAGCATAGTGGCCATTCTTAGTTCTTTGTGCATTGTCCCAAGACTTGTTGATTGATGCATAGCTTTGATATTGCTTGTTTTAAACTATTTGTATCTAGTCACTCTTATGAACTTTGAAGGTGTCCTATGCATCTATGTTTGCTACTCTATGAGGGACAAGCTGAATGCCACTATGCTATGTTTTCTTTATGTGAAACAAACAAACGTCTTGCAAAGCATTGTTATTCATGATTCTTTTGTTTGTGCCTTTTCATGTTGCAACATAGTTGCTTTGTCTTATTGCTAGAACTTTATCTTTCATGCTATGTTGAAGTACTATGATCCTAGCTTCGAATGTTTTACAAATACTTTGAGTTTATGATGGTGCATGTCACCTCAAAAATTATTCTTTCTTTTTATCACTTACCTACTCGAGTAGTTAAGCTTGGGGATGTTGATACATTGCAAATGTATCTATAATTTCTGTTCCATGCTTGGTTTTATCTATTTTCTTGTGTTTTGTCCACACTTTGGAGTACTTTTCATATGATTTCTTGGACTAACCTATTAACAAGAGCCACAGTGCCAGTTGCCTGTTTTCTACTATTTTTGGTTCTAGGAAAGTCAGAAAATGAATATTCTCGGAATTGGACGGGACAAGAGCCAAAGTTCATATTTTACCGGAAGACTCACGGAGCTAGAATACGAGACGGAGGAGGGCCAGGGCCTGGCCGCACCATATGGTGGCGTGGGTGAGCCCTGGCCACGCCACCAAGTGGTGTGGGCCCCCTGGCCGCCCACCGACCTTGCCTCTTCGCCTATAAGAAGCCTCCCGATGCATAAACCCTAAATCGTCTAGCCTCTAGCCACGAAAAGTTCCGCAGCGCCGCCGCCACCAAAGGGGAGATTCGGGGACAAGTCTGCTCGGCACCCTGCCAGACGGGAAGTGTTCTGAGCCATCTCCATCGATCTCCACCACCATCTCCATCGCCATTGCTGATTCCCATGAGGAGGGAGTAGTTCTCTCTCGAGGCTAAGGGTTCTACTGGTAGCGATGTGTTCATCTCTCTCTCTCTATGCATGATCTTATTGAGATCATGAGCTTGTAATCTATAGATCTACCTTGCTACTCAAGTGCTTTAATAGATCTCTGCTCTCCCCATGTGTGTGAAAGTGACAGCGTGCACACCATGGTGGCACTTAGGCTAGAGATTACAAATACTTGTTATGAGTTATATTTGGAGTTGGATGTCTTTATGAAATTGTGGTGTTTGTTGGAACCATCTAGTGCTCAAGGTGACAGTGTGGGGTTATCTAGATGGGAAAGATGAACTTTGAGGTGTGCTGTTATAGCCCTACCATCGATTAGAGTGTCCAACCGGAGAGTAGTTCAGAGTAGTATCATGAAGAGAAGATATTTATATGAGAGTGTTCACTAGTGAAAGTATGATACCTAGGCCTTGTTTCTAAGCATTGAAACACCGTTTGCAACTAGATCTGTTACATGTTTGCTTGCTTTAATCTTTATTTCAGTTTGCTTTTAGTCTTTTCCCACATCAACCACACGCCAGCAAGCTATTTTCTGGCACCGTTACCACTTATAATTATCCATACCACTTGTATTTCACTATCTCTTCGCCGAACTAGTGCACCATATACCTGACAAGTGTATTGGGTGTGTTGGGGACACAAGAGACTTCTTGTATATTGATTGCAGGATTGCTTGAGAGGGGATACCTTGGACCACTTCCTCCCTGAGTTCGATAAACCTTGGGTGATCCACTTAAGGGAAAACTTGCTGCTGTTCTACAAACCTCTACACTTGGAGGCACAACAATTGTCTACAAGAATAGAAGTGCGTAGACATCACTCACCACTTCTAGGAAGGGGAGGAAGTGAGCTCAGATGATCAAAATCCTACAGAAAGCGGAAGAATTGAAAAATGTATCTATAAACAGAAGACAAGAAAATACAAAGGCGAACGAAATGTACCTCGGGAAGCCATTTCTTCTTGCCATAGGGCTCCACAAGGCAAGTCGAAGGAACCAGGCTTTTTGCAGTCAAAGTTGTGAAGCTCCGGACTCTCTTCTCATACAACTTAAGGGTGAGGTCCTCCGAGGAAATCCTCATCGGGTCCTTCTTCCCGGTATACGCCCACATACCGGACAACCGGGCTTGAAGCGGCTGGACACGGATCCGCAAAAAATGTGCTAGGACCTGGAGACCCGACAATTCTTTGCCAACTGATATGTTGCAAACGTATCTATAATTTTTGATGTTCCATGCTTAGTTTATATCTACTTTCTTATGTTTTGTCCACACTTTGGAGTACTTTTTATACACTTTCTTGGACTAACCTATTAACAAGATGCCACAGTGCCAGCTGCCTGTTTTCTGTTATTTTTGGTTCCAGGAAAGTCAGAAAATGAATATTCTCGGAATTGGACGGGACAAAACCCAAAGTCAATATTTCACCGAGGGGAACATGGAGCCAGAAGACGAGACGGAGGAGGGCCAGGGCCTGGCCACACCATATGGTGGCGCGGGTCACCCCTGGCCATGCCACCAGGTGGTGTGGGCCCCTTAGGCCTCCACCGAACTTGCCCGTTCGCCTATAAGAAGCCCCCGATACGAAAACCCTAAATCGAACAGCCTCCAGCCACGAAAAGTTTCGTAGCGCCGCTGCCACCAAAGGGGAGATTTGGGGGGACAGAAAGTCTCTGCAAGACCGCCAGACGAGGAAGTGAAGTGCCCTCAGCCATCTCCATCGATCTCCACCACCATATCCATCGTCATTGCTGATTCCCATGATGAGGAGGGAGTAGATCTCTCTCGAGGCTAAGGGTTCTACCGGTAGCTATGTGTTCATCTCTCTCTATGCATGATCATATTGTGATCATGAGCTTTGTAATCAAGTAAATCTACTTTGCTACTCAAGTACTTTAATAGATCTCCGCTCTCCCAATGTGTGTGAAAGTGACAGCGTGCACACCATGGTGGCCTAGAGATTACAAATACTTGTTATGATTTATATTTGGAGTTGGATGTTTCTATGAAATTGTGGTGTTTGTTGGAACCATCTATATCTCAAGATGACAGTGTGGGGTTATCTAGATGGGGAAAGCGAACTTTGAGGTGTGCTGTTATAGCCCTACCATGGATTAGAGTGTTCAACCGGAGAGTAGTTCAGAGTAGCATCATAAAGAGAAGATATTTATATGAGAGTGTTCACTAGTGAAAGTATGATCCCTAGGCCTTGTTTCTAAGCATTGAAACTTCATTTGCAACTAGATTTGTTACATGTTTGCTTGCTGCCATCTTTATTTCAGTTTGCCTTTAGTCTCTTCCACGCCATCAAGCTATTTTCTAGCACCGTTACCACTTAAAATTATCTATACCACTTGTATTTCACTATCTTTTCGCCGAACTAGTGCACCTATACACCTGACAAGTGTATTGGGTGTGCTGGGGACACAAGAGACGTCTTGTATCTTGATTACAGGGTTGCTTGAGAGGGATACCTTTGACCACTTCCTCCCTGAGTTCGATAAACCTTGGGTAATCCACTTAAGGGAAAACTTGCTGCTATTCTACAAACCTCTGCGCTTGGAGGCCCAACAACTGTCTATAAGAATAGAAGTGCGTAGACATCAAGCTATTTTCTAGCGCCGTTGCCGGGGAGGTAAGGTAAAAGGTACTCACATCCTCTGGCTACTAAACTATCTTCTAGTACTATTGCTGGTGTGTGAGTGCTCGAAGTTATTTCCTTTAGATTCCACAATTATATCTTTTTGTTTCTTGTTTTTATTTTCACTAGTTAGGCTTAATGGAAAACAACAACAAAATTAGAGAGCTTTATAGTATTTATCTTGAGTAAGGACATGAAGTGTTTGAAGAGAAAATTAAAAAACCTATGGAACTTTATTTGCATGCTAATAGCAATGTTGTTAGTATGAATTCTTTGGACACCATTATTGCTAATGTTATGGAAAAGGCTAAGCTTGGGGAATCTAGTTTTTATGAAAATGATCTTTTTAGTCCCACCAGCACAGAGGAGAAAATTTACTTTGATGATACTATGCCTCTAATATATGATGATTACAACGATGAGTATGATATGATATTTTTAGTCCACCTACTATTGAGGAGAAAATTAATTATGATTACAATATGCCTCCTATATTTGATGATTATGGTGATGAGAATAATAATGATAGCTATTTTGTTCAATTTGGTCCCACTACAATTAATAAGAATGACTATGTTTATGTGGAGAGTATTAATTCTTTTATGCATGTGGCTCATGATAAGAATGTTTTATGTGATAATTATGTTTTTAATTTTATTCATGATGCTACTGAAAGTCATTATGAGAGAGGGAAACATGGTTTATGCATCTCAACAATATTAAGTTTCCCCTCTTTATGTTGAAAGTCTCGAAGTTGCACTTGTTTTGCTTTACTATGCTTGTTGCTTTGTGATTTCATGACTTGTTTCTTTACAAGATTCCTATGCATAGGAAGTGGGTTAGACTTAAATGTGTTTTGAATTTGCTTCTTGATGCTCTCTTTTACTTCAATTCATATTTCTTATATGAGCATCTTCTCAAACTATCAAGCCTAACTTAAAGGCTTTAAAGAAAAGTACTTATTGAGAGATAACCCAAAAGTTTTAGTTGAGTCTTGGAAGTTATTACCTCTGTAATAACCTCTCCTTATCCTTTTTGTTTGGTTTTTGTGCCAATAGTAACCTCTAATGAGAGAGAAGAAATATTTGGGAAAGTTGTTGTGCCGAAACAGATTTTTGTGCTTCGCTGTAAAAATTTGTGAAAAATCTCTGTACGTTGGTTTGAGCTGTAATGTTTTGTGCTTCTGCCCCAGGTTGTTATCCAACTTTATTTAGTTCAACACTTTTTGATTTTAGCAACAGAAGGTCTTCGAAAAAATCGGTTTTTACCTGTTGGTCTATTTTGACAGATTTCTGCCATTATTTGCATTTGTCTCTTAAGCTCTTTCTTTTTGAGTTCTCTTTGATCACTTGAGCTTTTAGAAGGAATTTCTATAGTATCTTGTGTTTTAACGTAAGATTTACTTGTGTTGAAACTGAACCAAAAGACTTATTATCTTGAGTACACTAATGTTGCTAATGAAGATTGTGTGAAGTTTTGTATGAAGGAAATTTTCAGGTGTAGGGAAAGAATGATGTAATGATATGAAGAATGGACTAAAGCTCAAGCTTGGGGATGCCACCCGTGTCACCCTAATAAATATCCAAGAAGTACAAGCGTCAAAGCTTGGGGATGCCCAAGGCATCCCCTCCTTAATCAATAAAAATCTCAGGTTCTTCCAAACACTTCATGTTTTATTGTTTCATGCACAGTTGTGTTGTTCTTGGAGCGTCTTCGTTTTTGTTTTTGGTTATCGTTTTCTTAGTTTGCTTAGTTTGCTTGAATAAATTGGTTGGACCCCCTCATTCATACATTAGTTTTCAAATAAGTTGGTTTGCATTGGAAAAGAGTAGGAAAAGTTCATACTTAAGTGGTAAAAAAGAGCTTGTTTTTGACTGTGGCCTATGCTTTGTCATGTCATGCTTGATATTGTTTTGGCTTTATGCTTAGTGATTTTTGCTGTAGCATGACATGTTATAAACAATTGAGATTGCTTAATGTGCCTTGAAAGAATCATGCATTGTTTTAGCATATAAAAGCACAATATTGTGGTATTCTCCTTCAATGCTTTATTTTGGTTGACTTGGAGCATGCTCACACCATGTTAAGACTATACCAAGTCACCATAGCCTCTATGATCATTTAGTTTTCGTCTTATAATATCACTTTATGCTTTAATTAATAATGTTTTGTCTCTTTGCATGATTATGACCATTATTGCTCTCTTAGTTGGTCGCTCCCAGTCTTTTGCTAGCCTCCATAACCAAGTATGAGTTCCACTCATGCATCCAACTCCAAATAAAACCAAGTTATTCCAAAGAGTCCACCATACCTACCTATTAGCATTTGCTATTCCAAGTATATTCATGTTTTTATCTACCTTCCGAATTAAACTTGTTATGAGAAAACTAGTGATTAAAGTTCTCACGAACTTGATGGCACACCTTTTCTTGCCCCTAATAAACTTGAACCATTGTGTCATCTATGTTGTATATGCTTGCACTTATATGTTGGGGATTAGCAGAACCATGCTGTCATGGGGAACGCTTTCAACATTGCACTTGTACATTGTACCTAGTTGATATCATGCTCTTTTGTCTATGGATGTCGCTTGTGAAATGAAAGGGGAGCTTGTAAGTCCATGGAGTTATGTATGTGTGTTAGAGAAACGCCTGGGCCGCCGGTCTAATCCATGCCTAATCATGGTGGAAACCTGCAGCGTAACCATAATGAGCAATCTATGAAGCATTCTTCTTATGAAAAAAGAGATAGAGATTGAGAAAAAGAGAAAAAGAAAAAAAAAAGATGAGAAAAGAGGAAAGAGAGAAAAAAGCACCATATTCCCATGGTAAATAAGAAGATTGATGAGATGCTCGTTGTATGCTTGCCTTGTCATTTTGATATGGGGATTCTTCCGTATCATCGGGCAAGGGGTACCTTGTTGGCGGTTCTCTATGATACACATGTACTTACTATGACAAGAACTTACCGGTGACTAAACTTGAGTAGCATGAGGAGCGACCCTCGTATTCAAGGGACATGAGATTTCCAACTTATACTTTGTCAAGCATATACTCCATAGTTTGTTCACTTTAACCTTAATCACTTCAAGATGCTTATGATAGGGGCAATGGGAGCTGAAAGCTAATAAGTACCATAATTTTTGGAAGCTCTTTATGTGACTTGAATCCCTGCTTCCTTCTATGAAGGCCTTTCTTCCACTTTTATATTGAGTCTCCACCTTCTATCTTTATGCACCTATTGAGAGAGCATAGTGGCCATTCTTAGTTTAATGTGCATTGTCCCAAGACTTGTTGATTGATGCATAATACATTGCAAATGTATCTATAATTTTTGATGTTCCATGCTTGGTTTTATCCACTTTCTTGTGTTTTGTTCCAACTTTGGAGTACTTTTCATATGATTTCTTGGACTAACCTATTAACAAGAGCCACAGTGCTAGCTGCATGTTTTCTGCTGTTTTTGGTTCCAGGAAAGTCAGAAAATGAATATTCTCGGAATTGGACGGGACAAAAGCCAAAGTGCCTATTTTTCCGGATGTCATCAAGTGCCAGAATACGAGATGAGAGGGAGGGGCCACCACACCACCCGGCACGGCCGGCCTCCTGGCGCGCCAGGTGGTGGCTGCCCGCACCCTCGGCCTCTCCTTCCGCCTATATATTTCCCTCGGGACGTAAACCCTAAGTACCCGATAAAAATCCACGAAAGAGTCTGTAGCCGCCGTCATCTCCATCCCTATACCGGGAGGGATCTGAATCTCTTCCTGGCACCCTACCGGAGAGGGGAATTCACCCTAGAGGCCTTCTTCATCACCATGCAAGCCTCCGGTGTGATGCGTGAGTAGTTCATCCTTGGACTACGGATCCATGTAGTAGCTAGATGGCTGGTTCTCCTCCTTTGTGCTTTGATGTTTAGATCTTGTGAGCTCCGTTCATGATCAAGATCATCTATTTGTAATTTTGCATGTTGTGTTTGCGGGGATCCGATGGATATTGAGATGCTATTTCAGATTGATTATTGATTCTATCATGTCTTTGTTATTTGTGATCTTGCATGCTTTCCGTTGTTAGTAGCTATCTTGGCCAAGTAGATGCTAGCAACTCCAAGAGTTAGTATTTATGCTCGATAGTGGGTTCATGCCTCTGGTAATCTGGGGAAGTGACAAAAATATCTAAGGTACTAGATGTGCTGTTACTACTAGGGAGAAAACAACAATCCTTTGTTCATAGAATAATCGTATTGTTTACTTTACACGCAGTTCATAAAGCAATAATCTGTTGCTTGCAACTTAATACTGGAGGGGGTTCGGATGATAACCTGAAGGTGGATTATTAGTCATAGATGCAGTTGGATGGCGGTCTATGTATAATGTTGTAATGCCCAATCAAGTTCCAAAGGAGTCAAGATGATTAGTATTTGCATGTATTGCTTTCTCGGTGTTTGTCAATTGCCCCGCTGTAATTTGTTCACCCAGCATGTTATCTATCTTAAGGAGAGCTACCTCTAGTGAACTATGGATCCCGGTCCTTTATTTTACATACAATTTATAAACTGTTTCTTCTTTGTGTTTACTTTCTACAAACTTTTACTTTTTTCCATTCGATACGTTTAATCCTTTGTTTTCCGCAAAACACGGTGAGATTGACAACCTCATCGCAAGTTGGGGACAAAGTTCTGTGGTTGTGTTGTGCAGGTCTCCACGTTGCTACTAGCACCGGTAGTGCGCCCTGCCAAAGCTCAGCTAGTAACACCTTTGGGGTGTTTCCTTGCTCCTACTGGTTCGATTAAACCTTGGTTTCATAACTGAGGGAAACTTGGTGTTGTGCTCATCATACCTTCCTCTTGGGGTTCCCAACGAGCTCTACATCAACACCGCCATCAAGCATTTTTCTGGGCGCCAAACACAAAGCCATCAAGCATTTTTCTGGCACCGTTGCCGGGGAGTCAAGGACATCTTCACAAGGGGAGTCCCTCATAACCAATCTCTTTACTTTGTTATTTTTGTTTTGCTTAGTTTCTTTTTGCTTTGTTTGCTTGTTTTGTTATCAAAAATACAAATAAATTAGTTTTACTAGTTTGCTTTCTTATTTGAAAACCCAAAAAAATGACTACTCTTGAAAACACTAAGTTGTGTGACTTCACTAGCACCAACAACAATGATTTTATGAGCACACCTATTGCTCCACCTGTGGCTGAAAATACTTTCTTTGAGATAAAACCTGCTTTGCTCAATCTTGTTATGAGAGAACAATTTTCTGGTATTGGTAATGAAGATGCTGCTTCCCATCTAAATAATTTTGTTGAACTTTGTGAGATGCAAAAGCATAGGGATATAGATGATGATATTATTAAGCTTAAATTGTTTCCTTTCTCTTTGAGAGGAAAAGCTAAAGAATGGTTGAATTCCTTAACTAGGAATAGTATTGATTCTTGGACTAAATGCAAAGATGCTTTTATTGGAAAGTACCATCCTCCTGCTAAGATTATATCCAGGAGAAGTGAAATAATGAAGTTTAAACAACTTGATAATGAACATGTTGCTCAAGCTTGGGAAAGAATGAAATCTTTGGTAAAGAATTGTCCCACTCTTGGACTGACTGCTTGGATGATCATCCAAACTTTTTATGCAGGATTGAACTATTCTTCAAGGAACCTATTGGATTCTGTTGCTGGAGGTACCTTTATGACCATCACTTTGGGTGCTGCAACAAAACTTCTGGACAATATGATGGTTAATTATTCTGAATGGCATACTGAGAGAGCTCCACAAGGTAAGAAGGTAAATTTTGTTGAGGAAACCTCCTCCTTGAGTGATAAGATTGATATTATTATGTCTATGCTTGTGAATGGGAAAGCCCATATTGATCCAAATAATGTTCCTTTAGCCTCTTTGGTTGCTCAAGAAGAGCTAGTTGATGTGAACTTCATAAGAAACAACAACTTTGGCAATAATGCTTATAGGAACAATTTTGGTAACAACAATTATAAGCCATATCCTCCCAACAATGGTAATGCTTATGGAAATTCTTACAACAATAAAAGGAGTGCTCCCTCTGAACTTGAAGTTATGCTTAAAGACTTTATTAGTAAACAAACTGCTTTCAATAAAACCATTGAGGAAAACTCTCTAATGCTGAAAGAAATATAGCATCTTTAGCTGAAGCTCAATCTACTTTGAATAAAATGGCTGCTAAACCTGAAATTAATGATAATCCCTTTGTAACCACTAATGCTATACAAGTAAGAATTGATGAAAATGTTAGACTATTAGCTGAATTACATGCTAAGTGGGAAAGAGAAGATGAAATTGCTAGAAACATTAGTGTTTCTACTATTACCACCACTAGTGTTGAGGCTAGTAATAGTTCTACTACTTTAGATGATAAATTTGATTTTGATCTTGATGGTTGCAATATCTCTGAAGTTATTAAGTTCCTACAAAATCTTGCTAAAAGTCCTAATGCTAGTGCTATGAACATGGCCTTTACAAAACACATTACTGATGCTCTCATAAAGATTAAAGAAGAAAAGATGAAGCATAAAGCTTCTATTCCTATAGAACAAGAAGATGGTTGGGAACCCATCATTAATATGAAAGTGAATGACTTTGATTTCAAAGCTTTATGTGATCTTGATAGTAGTGTTTCTATTATGCCTAGAAGGATTTATGATATGCTTGATTTGCCTCCACTTGAAGATTGTTATTTGAATGTCCCACTTGATGATAATGCTAAAATGAAACTCATGAGGAGTCTTAATGATATTCTTATTATGGTTAATAATTCCTATGTCCCCGTTGATTTCTATGTTTTGGATGTTGAATACAATGCTTCTTGTCCTATTACTTTGGGAAGACCTTTTCTTATAAATGTTGGTGCCATCATTGATATGAAAGAAGGCATCATTAAATATCAACTCCCACTCAAGAAAGGTATAGAACACTTACCTAAGAATAAAGAGAAGATTTATTTTGCTTCTCCTATGAAAAAAAAATTTGGTCTTAATGCTTCTTCATATGAGAACACTTGATTCTTTTTGCTTCTTATGCCTGACTTATAGGCGTTAAAGAAAAGTACTTATTGGGAGATAACCCAAAAGTTTTAGATGAGTCTTGGAAGTTATTACTTCAGTAATAACC
Organism: Avena insularis; assembly: GCA_023614405.1. NCBI lineage: Eukaryota > Viridiplantae > Streptophyta > Magnoliopsida > Poales > Poaceae > Avena > Avena insularis. Next base: position 97,398,748 of record CM042690.1, on the reverse strand, counting down.
GCTCCTTATCCTTTTTATTTGCCTTTTGTGCCAATAGTAACCTCTAATGAGAGAGAAGTAATGATTGGGAAAGTTGCTGTCCCGAAACAGATTTCTGTGCTTCACCGTAAAAATTCGTGTAAAATCTCCGAACGTCTTTTTGAGGCGTGAATTTTTGTGATTCTGACTCAGGTTGTTATCTAACTTTTGTTAGTTCAACACTTTTTGATTTGAGCAACAGAAGGTCTTCAAAACAATTCTTCTTTACCCGCTGGTCTGTTTTGACAGATTTCTGCCATTTTCTGCATTTGCTTCTTGTTGGTTTCTTTTTGAGTTCTTTTGGGGAATTGAGATTTTTGAGGGAAGTTATACAGTATCTAGTGTTCTAATGGAAGTTTATTTGGTGTTATAACTGAACCTTAAGACCTTTTATCTTGAGTGCACTAATGTTGCTAATAAAGATTGTGTGAAGTTTTGTATGAAGGAAAATTTGCAGGTGTATGGAAGGAATGAGTAATAAGATGAAGGATGGACTAAAGCTCAAGCTTGGGGATGCCATGCGTGTCACCCCAAGAAATATCCAAGAAGTACAAGCATCAAAGCTTGGGGATGCCCAAGGCATCCCCTTCTTCATCAATAAAAATCCCATGTTTCTTCCAAACACTTCATTTTTATTGTTTCATGCACAGTTGTGTTGTTCTTAGAGCGTCTTCTTTTTCGTTTTCGTTTTGGTTTTCATTTGCTTTTGTTTTCTTAGTTTTCTGAATAAATTGGTTGGACCCCCTCTTTCATACATTGGTTTGCAAATAGTTTGGTTTGGTTTGGAAAAGAGTAGGAAAGTTCATGCTTATGTGGTAAAAAGAGCTCGTTTTTGACTGTGGCCTATGCTTTGTAATGCCATGCTTGATATTGTTTTGGCTTTATGCTTAGTATTCTTTTCTGTAGCATGACTTGTTATAAACAATTGAGATTTCTTAATGTGCCTTGGATGAATCATGCGTTGTTTTAGCATATTAAAGCATAGTATAGTGGTATTCTCCTTTGATGCTTTATATGGGTTGACTTGGCGCATGCTCACACCATGTTATGACTATCTCAAGTCACCATAGCCTTTATGATCCTTTAGTTTTCAACTTGTAGTATCACTTTATGGTTTGATCAATGATGTTTTGTCGCCCTACATGATTATGGCCATTATTGCTCTCTTAGTTTGTCGCTCCCAGTCTTTTGCTAGCCTCCACAACAAAGTATGAGTTCCACGCATGCATCCAACTCCCTAAACCAAGTTATTCGAAAGAGTCCACCATACCTACCTATTAGCTTATGCTATTCCAAGTATATTCATGCTTTTGTTTACCTTCCAAATTAAACTTGTTATGAGAAAACTAGTGATTAAAGCTCTCACAAACTTGATGTCACACTTTAGTTTTCTTGCCCTTAATAAACTTGAACCATTGTGTCGTCTATGTTGTATATGCTTGCACTTATTTGTTGGGGATTAGCAGAACCATGCTGTCATGGGGAACGCTTTCAACATTGCACGGGTACTTTGTACCTAGTTGATATCATGCTCTTTTGTCTATGGATGTCGTCGGTGTGAAATGAAAGGGGAGCTTGTATGTCCATGGAGTTATGTATATGTGTTAGAGAAACGCCTGGGCCGCTGGTCTAATCCATGCTGACATGGTGGAAACCTATAGTGTAACCATAATGAGCTGTCTATGAAGCATTCTTCTTATAAAAAAAGAGAGTCCTATATTGAGAAAAAAAGAGAAAAGAAAAAAAAAGATACTATGAAAAGAGGAAAGAGAGAAAAAGCACCATATTCCCATGGTAAATAAGAAGAATGTTGAGATCCTCATTGTCTTCTTGTCGTGTCATTTTGATATGGGGATTCTTCCGTATCATCGGGCAAGGGGTACCCCGTTGGCGGTTCTCTATGATACACATGTACTTACGATGACAAGAACTTACCGGTGACTAAACTTGAGTAGCATGAGGAGCGGCCCTCGTATACAAGGGACATGAGATTTCTGACTTATACTTCGTCAAGCATGTACACCATAGTTTGTTCACTTTAACCTTAATCACTTCAAGATGCTTATGATAGGGGCAATGAGAGCTGAAAGGTATAAGTACCATAATTTTTGGAAGCTCTTTATGAGACTTGAATCCCTTCTTCCACCATTATATTGAGTCTCCACCTTCTACCTTTATGCACCTACTTTGAGAGCATAGTGGCCATTCTTAGTTCTATGTGCATTGTCCCAAGACTAGTTGATTGATGCATAACTTGATATTGCTTGTTTTAAACTATTGTATCTAGTCACTCTTATGAACTTTGAAGGCGTCCTATGCATTTATCTTTGCTACTCTATGAGGGACAAGCTGAATACTATTATGCTATGTTTTCTTTATGTGAAACAAACAAACGTCTTGCAGAGCATTGTTATTCATGAATCTTTTGTTTGTGCCTTTTCATGTTGCATCATAGTTTCTTTGCTTATTGCTAGAACTTTGTCTTTCATGTTATGATTGAAGTACTATGATCCCAACTTTGAATGTCTTGCAAATACTTTGATCAAGTCTTTGATGGTGCATGTCACCTCAAAAATTATTCTTTCTTTTTATCACTTACCTACTCGAGGACGAGAAGGAATTAAGCTTGGGGATGTTGATACATTGCAAATGTATCTATAATTTTTGATGTTCCATGCTTGGTTTTATCTACTTTCTTGTGTTTTGTTCCAACTTTGGAGTACTTTTCATCTGATTTCTTGGACTAACCTATTAACAAGAGCCACAGTGCCAGCTGCCTGTTTTCTGCTGTTTTTGGTTCTAGGAAAGTCAGAAAATGAATATTCTCGGAATTGGACGGGACAAAAGCCAAAGTGCCTATTTTTCCGGATGTCATCAAGTGCCAGAATACGAGACGGAGAGGGGCCAGCAGGCCACCACACCACCTGGCTGCGTGGCCAGGCCTAGCCCGCACCAGGGGATGGTGTGGCCGCTCCAGGCACCCCCTCGGCCTCTCCTTCCGCCTATATATTGCCCTCAGGACGTAAACCCTAAGTACCCGATCAAAAATCCATGAAAGAGTCTATAGCCACCGTCATCTCCATCCCAAGTTCGAGAGGGATCTGAAGCTCTTCCCGGCACCCTACCGGAGAGGGGAATTCACCCTGGAGGCCTTCTTCATCACCATGCAAGCCTCCAGTGTGATGCGTGAGTAGTTCATCCTTGGACTATGGATCCATGTAGTAGCTAGATGGCTGGTTCTCCTCCTTTGTCCTTTCATGTTTAGATCTTCTGAGCTCTGTTCATGATCGAGATCATCTATTTGTAATTCTGCATGTTGTGTTTGCGGGGATCCGATGGATATTGAGATGCTATTTCAGATTGATTATTGATTCTATCATGTCTTTGTTATTTGTGATCTTGCATGCTTTCCATTGTTAGTAGCTATCTTGGCCAAGTAGATGCTAGCAACTCCAAGAGTTAGTATTTATGCTCGATAGTGGGTTCATGTCTCTGGTAATTTGGGGAAGTGACAGGCACATCTATGGTACTAGATGTGCTGTTGCTACTAGGGAGAAAACAACAATCCTTTGTTCGTAGAACAATCATATTGTTGACTTTACACGTAGTTCGTAAAGCAATAATCTGTTGCTTGCAACTTAATCGGAGGGGTTGGATGATAACCTGAAGGTGGATTATTAGTCATAGATGTAGTTGGATGGCGGTCTATGTATAATGTTGTAATGCCCAATCAAGTTCCAAAGGAGTCAAGATGATTAGTATTTGCATGTATTTCTTTCTCATTGTTTGTCAATTGCCCCGCTTTAATTTGTTCACCAAGCATGTTATCTATCTTAAGGAGAGCTACCTCTAGTGAACTATGGATCCCGGTCCTTTATTTTACATACAATCTATAAACTGTTTCTTCTTTGTGTTTACTTTCTGCAAACTTTTACTTCTTTCCGTTCGATACGTTTAATCCTTTGTTTTCCGCAAAACACGGTGAGATTGACAACCTCATCGCAAGTTGGGGACAAAGTTTTGTGGTTGTGTTGTGCAGGTCTCCACGTTGCTACTAGCACCGGTAGTGCGCCCTGCCAAAGCTCAGCTAGTAACACCTTTGGGGTGTTTCCTTGCTCCTACTGGTTCGATTAAACCTTGGTTTCATAACTGAGGCAAACTTGCTGTTGTGCTCATCATACCTTCCTCTTGGGGTTCCCAACGAGCTCTACATCAACACCGCGATCAAGCATTTTTCTGGGCGCTAAACATAGAGCCATCAATGCATAACTTTGATATTGTTTGTTCTTAAACTATTTGTATCTAGTCACCCTTATGAACTTTGAAGGTGTCCTATGCATTTATGTTTGCTACTCTATGAGGGACAAGCTGAATGTCACTATGCTATGTTTTCTTTATGTGAAACAAACAAACGTATTGCAAAGCATTGTTATTCATGAATCTTTTGTTTGTGCCTTTTCATGTTACAACATAGTTGCTATGTCTTATTGTTAGAACTTTATCTTTCATGCTATGTTGAAGTACTATGATCCCAGCTATCAATGTTTTATAAATACTTTGATCAAGTTTATGATGGTGCATGTCACCTCAAAAATTATTCTTTCTTTTTATCACTTACCTACTTGAGGAAGAGCATGAGTTAAGCTTGGGGATGTTGATACGTTGCAAACGTATCTATAATTTTTGATGTTCCATGCTTAGTTTATATCTACTTTCTTATGTTTTGTACACTCTTTGGAGTACTTTTTATACACTTTCTTGGACTAACCTATTAACAAGATACCACAGTGCCAGCTGCCTGTTTTCTGTTGTTTTTGGTTCCAGGAAAGTTAGAAAATGAATATTCTCGGAATTGGACAGGACAAAAGCCAAAGTCAATATTTCACCGAGGGGAACACAGAGCCAGAAGATGAGACGGAGGAGGGCCAGGGCCTGGCCACACCATATGGTGGCGCGGGTCACCCCTGGCCATGCCACCAGGTGGTGTGGGCCCCTTAGGCCTCCACCGAACTTGCCCGTTCGCCTATAAGAAGCCCCCGATACGAAAACCCTAAATCGAACAGCCTCCAGCCACGAAAAGTTTCGTAGCGCCGCTGCCACCAAAGGGGAGATTTGGGGGGACAGAAAGTCTCTGTTTCGGCACCCTGCCAGGACGAGGAAGTGCCCCCAGAGCCATCTCCATCGATCTCCACCACCATATCCATCGTCATTGCTGATTCCCATGATGAGGAGGGAGTAGATCTCTCTCGAGGCTAAGGGTTCTACCGGTAGCTATGTGTTCATCTCTCTCTATGCATGATCATATTGTGATCATGAGCTTTGTAATCAAGTAAATCTACTTTGCTACTCAAGTACTTTAATAGATCTCCGCTCTCCTAATGTGTGTGAAAGTGACAGCGTGCACACGATGGTGGCACTTAGGCTAGAGATTACAAATATTTGTTATGAGTTATATTTGGAGTTGGATGTTTCTATGAAATTGTGGTGTTTGTTGGAACCATCTAGAGCTCAAGGTGAAAGCGTGGGGTTATCTAGATGGGGAAAGCGAACTTTGAGGTGTGTTGTTATAGCCCTACCATGGATTAGAGTGTCTAACCGAAGAGTAGTTCAGAGTAGTATCATAAAGAGAAGATATTTATATGAGAGTGTTCACTAGTGAAAGTATGATCCCTAGGCCTTGTTTCTAAGCATTGAAACTTTGTTTGCAACTAGATCTGTTACATGTTTGCTTCCTGCCATCTTTATTTCAGTTTGCCTTTAGTCTCTTCCACGCCATCAAGCTATTTTCTGGCACCGTTACCACTTATAATTATCTATACCACTTGTATTTCACTATCTCTTCGCTGAACTAGTGCACCTATACACCTGACAAGTGTATTGGGTGTGTTGGGGACACAAGATACTTCTTGTATCTTGATTGCAGGGTTGCTTGAGAGGGATACCTTTGGCCATTTCCTCCCTGAGTTCGATAAACCTTGGGTAATCCACTTAAGGGAAAACTTGTTGTTGTTCTACAAACCTCTGCACTTGGAGGCCCAACAACTATCAACAAGAATAGAAGTGCGTAGACATCACCAACCTCATGCCGTAGCTCGGAAATACGATCAACAAAGGGCTAGATTTCCGCCATTTCCTTGGCAGAGGGACGCTGATCCCATGAGTCGAGTTTACGACAGACTTTTTTAGGTTCAAAGGGGGCTAACCCGAAAGATTAGCCTTCGAGTGGCTGGTCCTTGACATAAAACCACTTAGACTTCCAACCTTGGACAGAATCCGTGAGTTTGAATTCCAAGTAATCAACGTCGGATCGGACAGAAAAAATGGCGCCACCAACATCATGGATAATGGTGTTAGTGGCGTTGCGACGAACATAGAAGAAGCATTTCCAAAGGCCCCAATGGGGATGAATCTCAAGGAAACACTCGCAAAGAGTGACAAAACAAGCAACATGGAGGATGGAATTGGGCGTGAGCTGATAAAGCTGCACACCATAAACAAACAAAAGGCCCTGAAGGAATTCATGGACGGGGAGAGAAAGACCGCGGAAGAGGAAGGAGAGGAACATTACCCTCCAGCCAGGCTCGGGGATGGGAGCAGCTTCGTCACCAGGGAGCTTGAAAGAGCCCTCCGTCAGAAGGCCGGAGTTCCACGCCTCGTGGATCTCCCGCGTCGTGCACTTGGTGGGAGCCCACCCGATGACCCTTTTCCTGGTGGCCTTTGCGGTGGCGGCAGAAGTTCCAGCAGCCTTGCTTTTGCCCATGGTAGCAAAGAGAAGCAAGAGCACAAGAACCAGGGATTTTGCAGGGGAGCAAGAATAGGAGTCTGCAAGGAGACAAGAGCGCGAGGAGGAATATGAAGCAAGGGAAGGTGAGGTAAAATAGTAAAACACACCCCTCCACCCTTATAAAGAGCAACAGCGAGAGGACTGAATCGTTCGATGCAAAATCGAACCGACGGAAGGGCGCACGATGGTGACACGTGTTGCAAAGATTCTGTAAAGGAAAAAACTAAAGAAAAGTTATGGCTAAAGACGAAGAGCAGCGCATGACGCCTCGATTTTCGTGTAGAGAGGGGACGTGCAGTCAAGTATCTCCGCTGAATACGCTATCACGCGTCATCATTACTGCTGCATGGGCCCACGTTCGACACGTCCCATCAGGGCGTGTTTTTCTAGAAACTAACAACATCAGATACGTCATCACGGACATCACAAAATACGCACTACAGCAAAATTGCGGCTTTTTTAGGGTATGACCCGAAGAAATTCAATTGGAGTCGAAGTAAATTCCTCTAGAAGAATATTACGACTGTAGCCTCGGGGGCTACTCCTATCAGGAGCACTGGTCGTGCACCCAACAAAATTTACAGAAACAATGATGCAGAAAAAAATTCGAGCCTATGTTTTGATACATATATCCAAACATAGTCTCGGGGGCTACTCCTATCAGGAGCACCGGCGGGCACCTGATAAAGAAAAACAAAGGAAGCATTCGACGATAGATACTCCTATCGGGAGCAGGTTACATAAAGTAAAATAAAACCTCGGATCACGCTCAGACGCGAGAAAAAAATCCGAATGCCGTGTTCAGAAACATGAAGGTAAGACCCCAGGATTCGTCCTGTGTGGCCTGGTAATCACACAAGAATGTGCTCTGCCAGTAAAAATTCCGTATCAACAATACGATGAAAAATCCCGACGGACGCATTGGGTACCAGATAAAAATAGAAAACTGGAATTCAGTATTCGGTAAGACCTCAGCGGCTCGAACGGAATTACGCCAGTTACAAATTCCGGATTCAAGCCTGGGGACTTTAGTTTGATGTAGGTCAACCTTGTTTTTGCCTAGGAGCAATTAACTGATTCCCGATCGGTCGGAAGCATCAGACTCGTTGTACCAGAATCCCTACAAAAATAAAAAAATAAAAGGAAGAAAGAAAACTTTGAGACTCAACCTGAAACTGCGGATTCGGATAGAGTCTCGGGGGCTACTGACATGGGTATGATTACTCGGATGCTCATTATTCGCTACCCTACATTGGGTAAAATGCCTACGGCCCATAAAGATTCCAGATAACAGCCCAAGGAAGCAACCGACAGAGACTTATTATTGTATTAGGAAAGAAACCACGAACCGACATTATGTTGGTATTGTAATCACGCGTGTATGAAACCTATCCGCATACAGCTTTGAGGCCCAGCCTATTATATATAGGGCAGGAGAAGCCCAAGCGAGGGTACCGAAATCTAGAGAACAACTAGTAATAGTGTGTTTTCCCCAATATTCAGGCGACTTTGATTCCATTGTTTTCCCTGACATCCGACGAAATCCCCAACGTTCTCTTTTCCATGAAACCCCAAGTCCATCACCATGGGCATTGCCGAGGTTACCCCTCGTCAACGGCTATCATGGGACTAATTCCCTTCAAGTCATCCATTGAGTACCCAAAGGCTTGGCGATGCTCCTTAAGTATCCTCATGAGTTCTTCTTCTTCTTCTCCTGAAAGTTTAGCACTAATAATAACAGGAAATTTATTGGTATCATCTAAAAACCTGTATTTGAGATTATCTGGTAGAGTCTTCAACTCCGGGGGTGGTAGTTTCTCATCCCCTCTCTTTGTTGGATCTTCAAAAGCCACATCAGTTGGAGGTCCCAAAATAGGAAGTGAATCAAATTCATCTTCTAGTTATTCTAAGGACTTGTCCTCCATAACTATTTCTTCATAATTTGGATCTTCATTTGTTTCTTCTTCTCCATTACCAAAGAAAGAGCTGCCATTTCCTCAATGGTTCTCTCTTCCTCTTCTTCTTGTGCTTGTGAAGGCTTGTCTTTAAATTTGGAAAAATGGAATTTATTTTCTGTCCCCCCCCCCCAAGCTTAAGAGTCACAATCTCCTTCTTGAAGTTAACGTAGGCACCTATATCACCCAAAAAGGTTCTTTCAAATATAATAGGGCAAAAAGTGTCAGCTGGCATATCAACAACTACAAAATCGATAGGAATTTTTTTGTTGCCAATTGTGACAGTTGCATTGTCAACTACTCCCATTGGAATTCTAAGATTTTTATTGGCTAACATAATTGTTATATCAGTATTCTCAATTTTAGCCGGTTCTATTTCTTCTTTTATTTCTAGGTTGAAATCATAAGATATAACATTAACTTCGGTGCCAAGATCACGTAAACCGTAATGAGAGGTTTCTTTAAATATGCAGGGAAGAATAGGCTTGCCCACATATTTTACCTTTGTTTTACCTTAAACTAATATGGAAGTTTCTACATCAAGTTCAACTATGTTATAGTGTGAGTACATAGCCATAATTGCTTCCTTGGTTACCTCTTCATCTTTGTTTTCCTTCAGATGTTCCTTGACTTCTGGCATGCTTTCCTACTCCCTCTTTTCCTGTACTTCTTTGACCTGTTCATATTCAAAAATATGCTTTTGTGCAGTGTTAGGGAAAGGCACTTCATATATTGGTTCTACAGAGGCAAGTGTTGCTTTATCTTCTCTTTTCTTCTCTGGTTCAGGTGGTGGATCATACTCGACTGGACCCTCCTTTGGAGCTTTAATATGTTCTGTAAAAGCTTTAAAAACTTGCAACACAAGATCTGAATCTAGATGAAGTTCTTTAGACAATTCTTTCACATGGCCTTTTTATTATAATCATGAATACAATCATGCTCTATTTCTACGCCTCCTTCACTTCCTAGACCAAAATTCCATGAAACTCTATGGTCATGAATTCTATTAAGTAAAGCCCAAGCTTTAGGTATAGGAAGATTCATAAAGGCTCCTTCCGCAAATGAGTCTACTTCAATTTTATTAGGTTCAATTAAACCGCCATAAAAGATATGTAGTAAATACCATTTCGGCAAATCCTGATGAGGACATAGTCGTAGCAAATCTTTAAATCTAATATAAGCTCTTACTAGTCCTTCATTAGAACGATTCTTCCAAGTCATTATAAGACACCTGATTCCAAAGGATTTTGATAATGGATAATATTTTGATAGAAATTCACAAGCTAAATTATCCCAAGTAGTAGTGGCTTGAGGGGGTAGAGATCTATACCATGAGAGAGTTGTACTTGTCAAAATTTGACTAAAAAGTTTAACCCTTACCTCATCGGCAGTATATCCCATCAATAGAAAAGTGCCACATATATCTTTAAAACATGCAATATGCTCATATGGATCAGGATCTTCTTCATCTCCAGTAAATTGCTTCTTATGTAGAATACTAAGTAGTAGAGGATTTATTTCAAACCCCCTTGTCTTCTCATTGGAGTTGTCTCTTTTATAAATATCATAGGGCTTCCCAAAGTGGTTGAGTGGGTTAGCACTAGTCATATGCTCAAACTCCATCGTGTTGGTGGAAACCTGTAACTCAAACCAAAATTTAGCAAGACAAAAATAAATAAGCAAAAACTAAAAGACCTACAGTGCTTAGCTCCCCGGCAACGACGCCAGAAAATAGCTTGATGACTGCAAGTGCACAGATCGTTCATAGCTAGTTTCGAAATAAAGATATCAATCCCACAGGCAGCAGGAGTCTGAAGTCTAATAATTCTTGAAATAAATATTGCGATAAAAATGCTAGGTAGAGTTCTAAGTAACAAGATAAAATGCGAGTAATGTGTAAAAATGTGTTTTTGGATTTTGGGTATAAAGAGCAATAATAAAGTAAAGCAAAGTAACTTAATACAAAAAGTAAGTATCGTGCACGTAAAGAAAGATTGGAACTACAATAGGGAAAAGGTGTTCTCAGGGAGTAGCAGATACACCATTAGTATTGTAAAGATCTAAGATAAAGATTATCATCATGAACATTCTCAATTGTGTATGTGTGGGAGGAACTCCATATGTGGACGAATAGGCAACAACCACTGCTCACATCATCCTCATAACCACATCAGTCAACAATCGACATCAATAGAAATATTGCGCTATTAAGGGATGTAATCCCGTAGGACATATCCCATGGCATGGATAGTGTTCCATGAGTTTCCTCGATTTCCCAAGTTGATACGTAAGGATTGCTAACATATTTATAGTCACTGTAAGTGCTAGCACGCCTCCGTCTACCAACAAGTAGTGCCCTCCATCAAGTCCCCACGAGAGGCAAATATTGAGAGGTCAACTTCTCTCAACATCAAGATGTAGAGAATCTAACACATGGTCATAGCGATGAATATCATAATAGACTTTATCTTATTTCAATCTCATACTAGGGTTTCTCCATCTTCCCCAAGAACTAATGATCTACTCAGACATGGAGGCAATCAACATCATGGCAACGATAATGGAAACAATCATAGATGAATAGTACTTGTATAAATCCACAACGAGTATAGGAATTACAACAAGATCTAGACAAGATGTAGATGGGATGGATGAAGATGGTTGTGATGCAGCGGTGGATGATGAAGATTGATGCCTTAGCCTCCTGGATCTGTGCAGGGTGAAGATGAATCCCTGGCGGACGAGTTCCCCCTCCAGATGCCTTCCGGAGGTGAGGTTTCTGTGATTTCTGGGTGTTCTGTATGTCGTCTCCTCGAACCAATTGCACGGGGTGAAACTATTTGACGAGGCGAAGGTGGCTCCAACTATACGGCCGGAGCTATACGGGCGGAGAAAATTCTCCCGCCGTATAGTTGGTCGTTACGATCTCTGCATCCTTTGTTCGCTTCTGGTTTTCTTTTGGTATTATTAATATTTCCCAAATAAGTGATGTACGTTGTTTTTGACTCCTTTTATCCACAGTACAACTGCTTCAATAATTGTATCCATTGGATCCATCATCTGTCCTGATCCTGGTGAAAACAGACATAAAATATGCGCGCGAACACCGTAAAATACCAAAATCCTACATCTACAATGTAAAATAATAATGTAAAACATGATACAAATATGCACTCATCACCCGCCCATACCGTCTGCCCGTACTAGGTGTCAGCGTGATCGCTTCGTCAAATACTTTCTCCTGGCAAAGACGAGAGGATGGTCCGACATTCACAACCACTAGAAACCACGAAAAACCACATCTGAAAGGGATCTGAAGGAGGAACTGTTGGGTCCGCAGCATAGAAAACAAAAAATTTCCTATGGTGTGAACTACACGCCAAGATCTATCTACTCGGTACAAAGCAACAGGTGGACATACATCCAACGAGAACTTACCCTCGTAGACAACGAGCTTTGTTAATGAGTAGGAACTCATGGTTGATGTAGTCGTACACTTGCCGATCTCATGATCGTGATGAAGTCCAGCAGGTCCGGCTCCAGCACGTCCTTCAGATCCAGCTCCAGCACCACCAAGTCCAGCACCGCAAAGCAGCGGTGCATCCGTGATCGCACACACATCCGGTACCCCGACAACCTCCGTACCTCGCTCCAGCAAAGCAGCAGAAGCAGCAACTCCTTTCCAGATAAAGCCACCGGGAACATGTATCTCGCTAATCCGAGACCATGGGGAATAACTAGAGGGGGAGAGAGATCCTTCACGAGGAGGTGTGTTGTGAGAGGAGGAGAGGGGCCTTTATAGGGAGAGGGGGCACCCAAGGGCCATGGCGTGGCAGCCATGGTGGTGCCCCCACCTCTTCCACATTCATGTGGGTGGAGCTCCCACTCCCATAAAAAGCCTCCACTCAAAATTCCACTCACACATGCATTAAATTTCCACCAAATTAATGCAAGCTCTCATTAAATAAAACTATTTTATTTATTTTATTCAGAATTTTGTTATTTACATTAATTAACAAACATTCACATAAAACCCCCTGAAACATTTCAATATCACATGCAGAACCAGTTTCAGCAATTTCACCCAAAACAATTTCGGTTTCCATCGAAATGATTCCAGCGCTTTCTTAAATCTTTATCTGAAACATAATTGCTCCAAATGGTGTCGGTATCCCTTAAGTGTGTCACCCTACGGTTCGTGAATAATGTATACATGATCGAGACCCCTCTCTGATCAATAATCAGCAATGGACCGGAGATCCGTGACCGACTCCACATATTCAACGATGACTCTTGTGATCGTATGAACCTTTAACGTCGTAACTAAATCCCTTTGTCTCGCGATATATTACATGTCCGAGATTCGATCATTGGCATCAAAATACCTAGTTTGATCTCGTTACCGACATGCACTCTTTTCTCGTTCCCGTGATATAACATTCTAGTGATCACATCACTTGCTTGCAAGCTATTTCAATGTGATATCACCGAGAGGGCCCAGAGTATATCTATCCGTCATCGGGATGGACAAATCCCACTCTTGATCCATGAGCCTCAACATAACACCTTCGTAGCACTGAACCCACCTTTATAGTCACCCTGTTACGGTGTGACGTTTGATGTTATCAAGATACTCTTCCGGTGTTAGTAATTAACATGATCTCATGGTCTAAGGACTAAGATTACTTCGTATGATCTTATAGCAATATAAACATAATGACTCTAATCGTAATGCTATACTTTGGATGAATGTTCATCACATCATTCCACCAATGGTGTGACCTTGTTATTAACAACATCCAATGTCCATGATCAGGAAACCTTGATCATCTTGTTAATCAACAAGCTAGTCTATAAGAGAGGCATGACTAGGAACCCTTTTTGTTTATTAAACACACATGTATTGATGTTTCCGAATCAATACAATTCTAGCATGTAAAATAAACATTTATCATAAACATGGAATAAGATAATAACCACTTTATTATTGCCTCTCGGGCATATTCCCTTCAGTCTCCCACTTGCACTAGAGTCAATAATCTAGTTTGAAAAACTTTGCGCATTGAACACCTATGGCTTTCTGGTGTTGCATATACGCTATTGCTAGTGGTTAACATAATCTCCGGATGTGACAGTTTCAGATCCATGTGTATTTGCATGTCTTTGCGTCTCTACACATCACTCATTCTCAAATGAGATGGCATTGTATAAATTTGGTCCTCTGGTGAGACCTTTAGTTCGTTCGGCTCAAAATATGTTGATATTATTGTCACACAATATATCTTCATAGTATTAGCCCACTTTGAACCACACCTAGTTTGATAACAAACTACTTAACACAAATGCCCTCCTTTGCTGCTACTATAGCAGTCATATACTTAGCCTTTTGTTGTAGTATCCGTCACAATGTCTCAACTTTGGAACTCATCCAAATCCATCATGGCACATCCTTTCCATTATATTGTGCCACCCATAGTCTAAATTGAGATAAATTGAATTTGTATCTTGTGACAAAACTAGTATCAATGTAACACTTTACAATGAACTACCTTTAACTATTTGTCACTTATACATGATATATTCTTAGTTCTTCCAAATCTCATAAGAATATCGTTACTATTGTCCAATGATCATCTTATGAATCATTCTGGTATATGCTCATAACATTTAGAGCATAGGAAATTCTGGATATATACATATCATGGTATAATCGATCAGAATCTTCATGTGATTTTACTCACCAAGTGTTGAAACACTTGAATCTGAATACAATTCTTTCCATGCAGCAAGAACCTTTCTTGTTGTTTCCATATTGAACCCTTTCAATATCTCATATTGAACCCTTTCAATATCTTATATATGTATGTCTGGCACAACCATATTAGCGCCTTAATCTATCCATATAGATATTGAAGCCTAATATTCTGGGTTTGCCCAAGTCTTTCATCGAAATCTTATTTTAATGAAATCCTTAACTTGTGTCAATTCAAGATACATCATTTCCAATCAACAATATGTCCTCTACATAATGTATTAGAAATATGTCTCAGCGCTCCCACTTAATTTCTTGCAAATGTGAGCATCTTCATCATCTCCGATGAATTTAAACTCTTTTAACAGTTTCATCATGGTGAAGATTCCAACTCCGCTATGCTTACTTAAACTATTGAAGTTTACATGCCCTTTTAGCACCCTTTGAATTAACAAAACCCTTTGGACCATGTCATGTACATGTCCTAGGTTACCGTTCTATTAGAAGAACCTTGTTTTGTTTATTCAACTACCATATACCAAATTATATGTAGTGGTTGCTACATTAATCCGTCAAGACTATATATCGCTATGAAAGATCATATCTTGTCATAGTCAACTCCTTGAACATTGCCGTAAACTTCTTTCCGACATGTCGACTATTTCATAGATGTCAAACATCCATGTCTATTTCTTTATAGATCCAAACACGACCGATAGGCTTCACGCCTTTCCGGAGGGTCTTCCAAGTTCAGAAACTTGATTTCTCCTGTATGGATATTATCACGGATTCTATGACTTCTAGTCATTTTATGGAGTCAGGGCCCATCATCGCTTCTTTGCATGCAGTCGGTTCATCATTGTCAAAACAATAACGACTTCTGTTTCAAATCTTACTATTTCATTCTTACCGACCCACATGGTTCAATAGGAACTCTAATCTCCAAGATCACACCCTTTGTAATCACGAGAGCCATGAGCATTGTGGCCACCACCAGGACACTTTCCGGCGCTGCGCTACTTAGCACATATAGCTAAGGTTCAACAACCTTATCAAAATTCTATTGTCCTCCCACTTAACTTTTCACGAAAAATTCCTTCTCAAGAAACTTGACGTTCTAAGCGACAAACTCTTTTGTCCTCGGTGTTATGGAGGAATTCCCAACAAATTCTTTGGGATAACCTACAAATACGTGCTTATCCGACTTTAGTTGTAAACATTTTACTTATGCATAGCATACCAAAATTTAAGAAAAGACAATTCGGGTTTTATCCCAAACCATAACTCATATGGTGTCATTTCAACGGATCACGATGGTGCTCTTTTCAGTGTAAAAGCGGTAGTATCTAAAGCTTCAATCCTTAAAACATAATGGCAGTTTTATAAATGACACCCTTGATCTTACCATGTCAAACATGGTTTGATTTTATCTCTCGAATATGCCATACTCCTATGGTTTATCGGGAAACACAAATCATGGAACAATTCCTCAAGTCTTAGGTGTTTTTGCTAAACATGTAACTCAAATATCTTCCTTGATGATCGAATCATAAACTCTTTATTTTCTTGTTACAATGATTTTCCACTTCATCTTGAAAGTCTTTGAACAATTTTGAAATGTTTCATACTTCTTCCATATTAAGTAAATATACAGATATATTCACTCAAATTTTCGGAGAAAGCATATGAAGCAAAAAGATCCATCGCATATGGCTACACATAATGAACTATGCACATCAGCATGCACAATTTCCAATAAGCTAGTCATCCGTTCCTCTCTGGCCTATGGACGGAGTTTCAATTATCTTGAGGAAAGTCTCACATGCGTCAATTCAAAGACTCCAAAAATCCATCAACATGGAGTTTCTTCATGTTTTCTTTCAAATATAATTTAAACAGCGATGTCACTTCATAAGTGATCTTTCAATCATTTGTCTTGCGACATTTTAGAAATAGTGTTTATGGATGTGATTTCTCCAACTAGACTTGTAAAAGTTCATCCATCCTTTATGGAATACGGTAATTATTTGAACAACCATTGTTCTCATGATACCGGAACAAAATAACAATTATTTAAAAAAATCTTGAAGGCTTGGTTTGATGACAACGAAAAACACAATAACACTTTATTTGTTTTCGATGAACATCACCACTCATTCTCTTGCTGGTTACTTAGGCCATTGTAGTTCATGAATTGCGTTGTCCTGTATGACACTTCATACCAACCAATTTGGTATCCAATACCGGTATCCAATACCTAAGAACCACATTGTTTAACAAGCAAGGAATATAGCCATAACATGTATATCTTCTATATACCTAAGTTGGACATCTCCAACCTTTTATTTTCTGCCAAATATTTTATAGATTCTCTTTCAGCAATTCCTTTTCTTTTAAAAGAATCTATCAACATCAATAGTGGTGTCATTCACATGACACATAGTACAAAGCGTATATAGTCAAATACTAATACCTTTGGACTTGCACTTTAAAGTGGATCACCATCATCAAATGTTTGGTGTTCTTTCAAAAATCCATTCTTTAGTAATCTATTAGTGTAGTAAACATTTTACTTACATCTTCTATTCATCCTTATCATGACAACTTTCATGATCAAGCTACTATAGCCTGTAAGGAAGAATTGCGAGTATAATGTTAGTTCCCAAAACCTTTTGGGAGATCCGGATGCTTAGCATCTCCATCCTTCACAAATTCTCATACAATATGAGAACATGTATTTTGCTAAATTATACTCTATCATAATGCAACCAAAAACATTGTTTCAGATATCACAATATCTTTCACACATGTTGGTTTCTGAAACGATTTCCAGCTCCAATATAATCTTGATATTAAAACAACTTTTTGAATATCAATAATCATGGAGGCAAACATGATACTTTAGATACTAACATTGGAATTCTTACTCTTGATTTAATACTACTTATTAAACTTCATGGAGTAAATAGAGTTTGCTGAAAGTTTGCAATAGGACTTATAAACTTTAAATTGACATTCAAAACAATACAATACCAGTTCGTAAAGTAAATATCTAGAATTCTATCGTTATATTATCTCAACTAAAACTAAGTATAAGGTAGTGAACAGATGCCAATGACTACAACAAATTATGCAAATTCACTTTGATTTAGTTTATGACAAATTGAGTTCGACTAATCCAAATTAGAAATGAACTCCCACTCAAAAACGACATCCCTCGTGCCTTTTTGGTGATTACATGAACCAAATCCACTACACCAAGTCCGATCATCACGTGAGTCGGTGTAGCTTCAAAGGCGAGCATCAATATGGTCATCACATCAACTATATGACTCATGCTTAACCTTTCGGTCCGTGTTCCGAGGCCATGTCTGTACATGCTAGGCTCGCCAAGTAAGAACCTTAGTATTCGCATGTGTAAAACTGTCTTACACCCGTTGTATGAAAGCATAGAGTTGAGTACACCCGATCATCACGTGATGTCTCGAAAACACGATCCATAGAACGGTGCATACTTAAGGAAGAACACATTTTATCTTGATATTTAAATGAGGGATCATCTTACAATGCTACAGAAAGCGCCAAACTAGTAGTATAAGATGCTAACATCTAATGTGTAAAGTGAGATGATATGGTCCATGCATTTGATCTCTATCATTTGCATCGTGGTATGATCTCTATCATTCCTTTGTGTGTAAGGCCAAGGTCTATGGAACTTACACGTTGAATGTTTGTAAGAGTATCTATCATACATCTACTTACAACAATACCATATCAAGACACTAGCCCAGCAACGATCTAAACTAGACGCCTCTAATTCATCAATTGCAAGTTTTACGTGGCTTAGGGCTTTCGGAGAAAGAACCGTTCTTACCTACGAACATGAACCACAACAAGGATAACCGAGTTATTAGCAACTTGTTGTAAATCAGATATTGACTATAGTAGGAGAGACAGACACCCGCCAGCCACTTATGCAAAACTAGTTACATGTCAGTCGTGGAACCGGTCTCATGTACGATGACATGTAAGGTTGGTCCGGGCCGCTTCATCCCACTATGCCACCAATATCCAAAATACATAGAAGATGCAATAACATGATCATCATCTCCCACATATCAACATATGTGTACTACCCGTGCTAAGCACCTACGCATAGATCAGGCTCTGATACCACTGTTGGGTCCACAGCATAGAAAACAAAAAAATTCCTACGGTGTGAACTACACGCCAAGATCTATCTACTAGGTACAAAGCAACGGGTGCACATACATCCAACAAGAACTTACCCTCATAGACAATGAGCTTTGTTAACGAGTAGGAACTCGTGGTTGATGTAGTCGTACACTTGCCGATCTCAAGATCGTGATGAAGTCCAGCAGGTCCGGCTCCAGCACGTAAAACCCCCTGCAACTATTTTATTTATTTTATTCAGAATTTTGTTAATTACATTAATTAACAAACATTCACATAAAACCCCCTGCAACATTTCAATATCACATGCAGAACCAGTTTCAGCAATTTCACCCGAAACAATTTCGGTTTCCATCGAAATGATTCCAGCGCTTTCTTAAATCTTTATCTGAAACATATTTGCTCCAAATGGTGTCGGTATCCCTTAAGTGTGTCACCCTACGGTTCACGAATAATGTAGACATGATCGAGACCCCTCTCTGATCAATAATCAGCAGCGGGACCTGGAGATCCGTACTGACTCCCACATATTCAACAATGACTCTTGTGATCGTGTGAACCTTTAACGTCGTAACTAAATCCCTTTGTCTCGCGATATATTACATGTCCGAGATTCGATCATTGGCATCCAAATACCTAGTTTCATCTCGTTACCGACATGCACTCTTTTCTTGTTCCCGTGATATAACATTCTAGTGATCACATCACTTGCTTGCAAGCTATTTCAATGTGATATCACCGAGAGGGCCCAGAGTATATCTATCCGTCATCGGGATGGACAAATCCCACTCTTGATCCATGAGCCTCAACATAACACCTTCGTAGCACTGAACCCACCTTTATAGTCACCCTGTTACGGTGTGACGTTTGATGTTATCAAGATACTCTTCCGGTGTTAGCAATTAACATGATCTCATGGTCTAAGGACTAAGATTACTTCGTATGATGTTATAGCAATATAAACATAATGACTCTGATCGTAATGCTATACTTCGGATGAATGTTCATCACATAATTCCACCAATGGTGTGACCTTGTTATTAACAACATCCAATGTCCATGATCAGGAAACCTTGATCATCTTGTTAATCAACAAGCTAGTCTATAAGAGAGGCATGACTAGGAACCCTTTTTGTTTATTAAACACACATGTATTTATGTTTCCGAATCAATACAATTCTAGCATGTAAAATAAACATTTATCATAAACATGGAATAAGATAATAACCACTTTATTATTGCCTCTCGGGCATATTCCCTTTAGGAACTTGGCTAGGGCAAAATCCCAGTTGCTTCACGGATCATTGGAGGACAACACATCATCCCCTTCGGTGGTTTGTATGGATGACTTCTCTCAGACATCAAAGTGGTTATTTAAAGGTGACATCACTCTTGACTCAAAAAAGTGGCTTCCTATGAGCCTTGTAGTGAACATCTTATTATGGAGCTCTCTCCACACATCTCATGACACAAGAAGTATGTTATCTTGATTACTAATAATTAACAATACCATGGTAGTGGTGTATCCTACATCCCCGAGAACATTTTAGCCCTATTGAATTCAACCATGCTTTCACACGACCTTGTTACTTGCTTTTTTTACTCGTTTTAATTACTTTTTTGTTAACAATCAAAAACCTTTCAAACACCCTTTACTTGAGATCAAAGGCAGCTTACAAGTATCCTTTGATAGATAGTAATGAGGGGCATAAAGACCTTTAACAATAGCTTTGTGTGGTTGATACCTTCGATCCGGATTACGGATGTAGTATAGCTTATTTTTCCCTAGTATACCTAGGTTATCGAATGCTCGGGAAGCGAGTGCGTAATGAAGTTACTTTAATGGACCTTTGGGAGTTTTAGAATTCCTTTTTTTATTAGACCAATAGCCTGCGTCTTTTTGTTGTTGTCGATGATGGAGAGAGAGGGCCTAGGGCGTTCGGTTTCACCTGTAGCTGTGCAAAACATCTGATGGGAATAAAAGATAGAAATAAAGTATGCATGTACTTGTTAGAGCAAGATAAATTATATGTGGGCAGTGCATCCATAATTGCTATTGCCTCCACAACTGCTTATAGCAATAACCTACTAGTCTCATCCATAGAAGAAAGAGAACTAATGATATGCATAGTGATGTCACCGTTAATCCCAAGTAAATCCCTCACATACAACCGTACTACCCCTTCTGTCACTAGGGTTCCCAACCTGCAGATCAGTCATTACTCATACTCCTTATACCTGGCTCAACCCTCGGGGTCTTGGGTACCTGACAAGTCCTTAGATTGAGGCAAGAGAGGATACAATAATCATCATGTCATACAAACTAATACATGATCCCATCTATGATAAATAACATGCACAAAAGCTACATCGCTAGGCCGAAGCCCTTAGCCCAAGGAGAATTACTCACACATAGAGATGAAATCAATAATCATAAACATTGTATTGAAAACCATAAGATTGTTTACAATAGTCTTACAATGTCGCCAATCAAAGAAGAGATCTACTATTACAAGTGGTGGAATATGGCTATGGAGATGGAGAACGATTTTGAAATCTAGAGGCGGCTGATGATCTGTGGGAGAGACTTTTGGCGAGGGTCTTGCTTTCCGGGGTTGTTTTCTCGTTGCCCGAGGCATCTTTATATAGGGGTCCCTTCACGAAATTTGTTCTGTTTGACCTAACGTTGGCGGCGCCAACTATACGACCGGAGCTATACGGTCGAAATTTTGCTCCGGACGTATAGTTGATCGTTATAGCGTCTGCCTCCACTTCACGGCTCCTAGTTTCTTCTGGTTGTTGGAAATCTCGTATCTTTGACTTTAATGTAGTGATTCCCATCTTCAAACGACATTATCTGCGTAGGAAAAATTTAAAAAGAAAGGATTGCACACCACTCTGAATATTAGGCATTAGTGGCAGGGTTTAGAGAGATATTTCATCAAAAATATGAATAATATCCAGTTTAAATGTGGACGTAGATGGCTATATTTCAGAGCCATCAACCTCCCCAAGCTTAAACTTGATCGTCCCCGAGCAAGAAAACCAAAATCAAAAAGGAACTCAACATTTAAACTGAAATAACGAGATGGTGATCGATCTTACTCATAATTGGTAATCTCATGTTTCCTCCACTTCATAAATCTGAAAAACTTCAGTATAGATAGAGTAATGGAAAGCATATCATACGGGTTTTATGCATCCTTATAGTGCAGCAAAATTATTGTTAACATGGATGATTCAAATTAGTAAACTGTATTCCATGTCATGTAATCAACTCATAGGCTTGCCTTTGAACAATAAAGTATAATCATGTAAATTGAGAGTGTGAGAGTTGTCATGAAAAGCATATACACTAGAGTATCTCAATCCTCCCACATTAATAAATCAACACTTTTCAAGCACTACTTTTCTATTCATTGTCCTTCAAGAATTTCAGTTCTTGAGTAATTGAGAGCATGCCAAAGATTTTTATTAGTTTATCGGGTTGTGATGGACACTCGTGGCATCACTAACGTTTTTGTTCCTTTTGCATAATGATTACTCATAACAGCCAGAGGAGTGATTCCATCATGATTATAGCTACCCGGGAGTGCCAAAAATCTTACCCACTATAGCATTGCTGCTACAAGTGTTTAATCAACTCATAGCCGAAATCTAGGAGTTTCCTCCATAAAGATTGTTCGTAGGCTAGCGGAGTTGTTGACATCCCATGAAGTTTGACACACATAAAGCTATATCATTCTTATGATTAACAAGTCAAACTTTGGCATTGTCACAAACACCGCTAAACATTAATTCAATCGAACAAATCCTTTTAAAGAGAGCTATCAAGTCAATCAACATTTTCAGTGGTGTTGAGGGTCTCTAGAAATAAAGCTTCAAGACTAAGCACTACAACATCCAAGCCTTCACTTTGTGAGACTTTTTCTTATTACAATTGTTTAGCAAAAAAATTAGGCAAGACTTGGTTAATTACGAGAGCTGAAACAAAATGTACCTAATTAAATACCCATGCAAACGAAAATCTTACTATAGTACAAAGACTCACTCCACCAATATAACATCTCAACATTTACTACTAACTAGCATGGGTTTCTCAAACTTCAAAAGTGGGGAGTCATAAGGCATACATCTCATGTTTGGTTCCACTTCTCTCTTCCTTTTTTATTTGTTTCTTGGAAACTCGAAGTCGATCACTCTCCTGCAAACATATGAACCTCGAGGCAGAAAGAAAGGAAAGAGGGAAAATAAGGAAAAATGGAGAAATATTTTTGTTGTTTTTAACAGAGGGAATTTAAAGAATAGAAAATTGGCGGCAAAGCTCGGCTAGAAAATCTTGAAAGGAAATAGAAAAAAAACTAATAAAGTGTTGGGGAAACCAACACGAGTGCTTATAAACTCAAATAAAAACACAACCTCGAAATAAGTAAAAGCAAATGAACGCCAGATAAAGATACATGAGGAAACTTCCCCAAGCTTAGGCTTTTGCAAGCCTTTCAAATCATTGTGGTGGCAGGAAAAAGTCGTTACTCCAGTTCACGAATTGAGTTGAGAGGTTACTAGTTGATTCTCAGAGGTTCAAAGAGAGGCTATGCATCCTCTCCATAGTCCCTCTAAGTCCTTGGAAGTCTTGTTATGTAGCGAACTGAGTTTGTAGCTGCTCCTCTTGATAAAGAACTTCTTGCTCCTCCTCTTGGTCTTCATCCTCCTCTAGAATCTCCTCCTCGGGTTGGTGTTGCTCAACCTACAGTTCATATAGCAAACGTCCTTCCTCGATAGAGAAAAGACCGTTGGGCATAGGAGCAGGGTAGAGACGCCCAGCTCCAGCAATATGCAGGTAATAAACACCACCTCTCCTAGTGAGCATCCCACAAGCTTTCAAAGTGGAGAAACCAACACGTCGCTCACCTAGCAAGGATTGTAGCTCACCTAGGTCGATGCCTAGGGCAGTGGCAAGCACGGTGATGACGCCTCCACCCGTGATTGGTCCTTGGCTTTGGGAGTCTTGGTGCTCCAAGTAGCGCACAAGGATGGCGCCCAAGTTGAGTGACAGGACGCAATTGATGTAAGCAGCCTTTGCGAGGACTAATATGTCCTCCTCGTTGAGTCTTGTGAACTCATTACGTACCTACAAGGTGTTAGCAATAACATAGAACAAATAGGGAATTGCAGGATGTTGAATATTCTTCCCCTTGCTCACTTTAGTAGTGAAACTCATTCCATTATAGTATTGTTTGGGGGTAGCTTCTAAGCTAGTAAAGGATGCACGTAGGGCATTAACATCATTGTTTGCAAATTAAAACATGCACACCATTCATCTAAAGTTAAAGTGTAGTTGTTCATAAGTCGGAAAGAAATAGTGTCCTCTCCTTGCCATTATTTAACAGTGCTTTGCAACGAACTTTGAAATTCAATGGTTAAGCGGCGATAAGTAGGAACATCATTGTACACAAAGTTTTGTAGGCCAGCTCTATTGCAAAGTAAATTGAAGTCATCAGAAATACCGAGTTGGTTCAATATAATGGGGCAAGCCCACTTGGTGGCCTTCACTTCGCGGTTCTTGATTTTGTTGAAGTGATCACGTTGGGGCTCATCCCTGAACCTATCCCCATGCATTCTTGAGCGACAACCCGACAAGTGCTAGCGGTGGCACGAGCACGAGTTTGGCTCCTTGTGTTCATCATCTAAAACACTGAAGAAATACAAAAATAAAACTTTTTGATCCAACAACAGTAAGTATAACATGTTCCTCATTATAGCACACTAAAGAATCTCCTCAAAATAATAATCTAGGCAAGAAAATCATGGCAATTGGTTCATAGTATGTCTCGCCCTAGATTGATAATGACAATAGATCAAAGATGAATTTGAAAAAAAGTAATTTGAGGATCGGAGGAGAAACATACCGTAGATCACTTGTGTGTGAGGAAATCGAACAAAATTGAGTAGAGATGAAGATCTCTTGAGGTTTTGAGAGAGTTTGGAGGTAGAAGAGAGAAAAAGGATTGAAGTTTTGGAGTTGGAGGAACCTTCCCGTGCGATTTTGTGGTCGGACGCAACTATACGGGCATAACTATATGGCCGGAACAATGCATTCTCGTTCTGTCAAAATTTTAGGGTTTACTCCTGGTAGCACAGCTATATGGCCGGAACAAAATTTTCCCGCCGTATAGTTGGTCGTCAAACTATCTATCCCTAGGAAAGAAAATATACAAAGGCATAGATATCTATACGATCAGAATTTTTATTCCCGTCGTATAGTTGGTCGTTAAACTCTCAGTATATTTAGAAAATAATTTGTACGGAGAGCACCGATATATATACGACCGGAGCTATACGGTCGGAATTTTTATTCCCGCCATATAGTTGGTCGTTAAACTCTCAGTACATATGAAAGAAAAAAATTCGATGGCAAAGATATTTATACGACCAGAACTATACGGCTGGAAGTTTTATTTCTGCCGTATAGTTGGTCGTTAAACTCTTTGTACATATGAAAGAAAAAAATTCGATGGCAAAGATATCTATACGACCGGAACTATACGGCCGGAAGTTTTTTCCCGCTGTATAGTTGGTCGTTAAACTCTCTGTATGCATCAAAAAAATTCAGTTTCTTCGAAAATTATTACTTTTCCTGTAACTTAGTGATATACCTTGTTTATGACAGAAAATTGAAAGTTAAAATTATCGACCAACAACAACATGTGTATAGCAGAATTTTAAGTACTACCAAACTTCTTCTCCCCAATTGGAGTTTTCTAGCACTCTTTATTAAACATAAACTTAAACTAACACTTAAAAACTTTACTCAAACCTTTATTTCACATGGGTTGCCTCCCATGAAGCGCTCTTTTATGGTCAATAGCTTGACCTTAATGTTGCTCACTTAGGCCAGATGAGTGGAACACCCACTCTAAAGTAATTGGCCTTCAAAGTGATGGCCTCCTTTTCATCATGCTTGGCTTTCTTCTTCCTGGGGAAATGAATAACAAAAGGATCCCACGAAGGCAATTGAAGCTTCACATTCCCTTCATGTAGATTAATCAAAGCCTTAATAGTTCTTAAGAAAGGACAGCCTAATATAATAGGAGCAATAGTATCTTCAGGCATGTCAACAATAACGAAGTCAATTAGAGTAGGATAGCCTTTAATGTAAACTAAAGTGTTCTCCTTAATTCCTATAACTTGTTTATAAGTGGAATTTGCTAGATGTAATTTTAACTCAGTGATTTCAATGGAGCCAAGATTTAACTTGTTAAAAATACTCTCTGGAATTGTTGAGACGCTTGCACCTAGATCACAAAGTGCAGCTATCTTATTGGTTCCAATTTTAATCTTAATAGTAGGCTCAAATATGTCATCAAGCTTCACAGGTAATTTTTCAGCAATTTGCTTATATTCTTTCTCAATCTCACGTACCTTTACTGCTACCTGATTAACAAACTGTTGGTACATGATATGTCCAAAACGTATCTACTTTCCCGAACACTTTTGCTATTTTTTTTCCTCTAAACTTGTGTGATTGGGATACAACTAATACGGACTTACGTTGTTTTCAGCAGAATTACCTTGGTGTCTAGTTTTTGAGCAGAAAATCAACTGTCGGTAAAAATCCAGGAAAATATGCCAAAAATCCTATTTTACCAGAGGACTCATGGAGGCAGAAGACGAGACGGAGGAGGGCCACGAGGGGCCTGATACATTCCAAGTGTATCCATAATTTTTGATGTTCCATGCTTGGTTTTATCTACTATCTTGTGTTTTGTCCACACTTTGGAGTACTTTTCATATGATTTCTTGGACTAACCTATTAGCAAGAGCCACAGTGCCAGCTGCCTGTTTTCTGTTGTTTTTGGTTTCAGGAAGTTAGAAAATGAATATTCTCGGAATTGGACGGGACAAAAGACAAAGTCACTATTTTACCGGGGGACACTTGGATCCAGAATACGAGACGGAGAGGGGTTGGGGCCTGGCCACACCACCTGGCCATGCAGCCAGGCCTGGCCCGCGCCAGGGGTGGTCTGGCCGCCCCAGGCACCCCCTCGGCCTCTCCTTCCGCCTATATATTGCCTCTGATACGGAAACCCTAAGTACCCAATCAAAAATCCACGAAAGAGTCTCAGAGTCTGGCCATCTCCATCCCTAGATCGAGAGGGATCTGAAGCTCTTCCCGGCACCCTACCGGAGAGGGGAATTCACCCTGGAGGCCTTCTTCATCATCATGCAAGCCTATGGTGTGATGCATGAGTAATTCATCTCTGGACTACGGGTCCATGTAGTAGCTAGATGGCTGGTTCTCCTCCTTTGTGCTTTCATGTCTAGATCTTGTGAGCTCCGTTCATGATCAAGGTCATCTATTTGTAATTCTGCATGTTGTGTTTGCAGGGATCCGATGGATATTGAGATGCTATTTCAGATTGATTATTGATTCTATCATGTCTTTGTTATTTGTGATCTTGCATGCTTTCCGTTGTTAGTAGCTATCTTGGCCAAGTAGATGCTAGCAACTCCAAGAGTTAGTATTTATGCTCGATAGTGGGTTCATGCCTCTGGTAATCTGGGGAAGTGACAAAAATCTCTAAGGTACTAAATGTGCTGCTACTAGGGATAAAACAATAATACTTTGTTCATAGAACAATCGTATTGTTTACTTTACACGCAATTCGTAATGTAATAATCTGTTGCCTGCAACTTAATACTGGAGGGGGTTCGGATGATAACCTGAAGGTGGATTATTAGTCATAGATACAGTTGGATGATGGTCTATGTATAATGTTGTAATGCCCAATCGAATCTCAAAGGAGTCAAGATGATTATTATATGCTTGTATGCTTTCTCGATGTTTGTCAATTGCCCCGCTGTAATTTGTTCACCCAGCATGTTATCTATCTTAAGGAGAGCCACCTCTAGTGAACTATGGACCCCGGTCCTTTCTTTTACATACAATCTACAATCAACTGTTTACTGCTTTGTGTTTACTTTATGCAAACTATTACTTCCTTCCATTCAATACGTTTAATCCTTTGTTTTCAGCAAAATCGGTGAGATTGACAACCTCATCGCAAGTTAGGGGCAAAGTTCCGTGGTTGTGTTGTGCAGCTCTCCACGTTGCTACTAGCACCGGTAGTGCGCCCTGCCAAGGCTCAGCTAGCAACACCTTTGGGGTGTTTCCTTGATCCTACTGGTTCGATTAAACCTTGGTTTGTACTGAGGGAAAACTTGCTGCTGTGATCATCATACCTTCCTCTTGGGGTTCCCCAACGAGCTCAATATATTTTGGGCCAACGGGGCCCACACCACCTGACCGTGCGGGCCAGGCAAGGCCGCGCCTGGGGGTGGTGTGGCCACCTCGGTCAGCCCCTCAGCCTCCCTCTTTGTCTATAAGTTGCCTCTTGACGTTTTTCTAGAAAGAATTCCGCTACGCCACCACCACTAGATTTCGCGAATTAGAACCAGAAACTCCGTTCTGGCACCCTGCCGGGACGGGGAATTAGAGGAGATCATCGCCATCATCGTCACCATCGCTTCTCCATCGACCATCCATGATTCCCCCATCTATGAGTGAGTAATCCCCTGCTGTAGGCTATGGGGATGGTAGGGATTGGATGAGATTGTTCATGTAATGGCATCAGATTGTTAGGGCATGGTGCCTAGTATCTATTATTAGTGATTTTTGACTTTGTTGCAACTTGTTATGATTAATGCTTGTCACTAGGGCCCGAGTGCCATGATTTCAGATGTGAACATGTTATTGATTCATGATGATAGTATTGTTTGTGATCCTACCTGCAAGTTGTATACACATATTGTTGTCCGAAACCAAAGGCCCCGAAGTGACAATAATCGGGATAACCGGAGGGGGTGGCTTTGATGTGAGGATCACATGTATTCACGGAGTGTTAATGCTTTGCTCCAGTGCTCTATTAAAAGGAGCACCTTAATTGCTAGTAGTTCCGTTGAGGCCCCGCTGCAAACGGGTTGGCAGGACAAAAGATGTTGTGCAAGTTCTCATTGCGAGCACGCATGACTATATATGGAACACAGGCCTATGATTATTTAGTACTTGGATGCTTTATCTTATTTATCTATAATAGCCCTATGTCTTGATTGCTATATGAATTGTCTTGTCCATGCAACGCCCGTCCATCCATCCCTATGCCTACCGCGCTTTAATCCTACTGTTTACTGCAATTGTTACTATTGTATTTACTTTTACTACTGCTATTACTTTGCTATTGCTACTACAAAACTGTTGCTACTGATAAACTGTTGTGAGCAACATTGTTTCCAGGTGCAGCTGAATTGACAACTCAGTTGTTAAAGCTTATAAATATTCTTTGGCTCCCCTTGTGTCAGATCAATAAATTGGTTTCACTTCCCTCGAAAATACTGCGATACACCCCCTATAATTGTGGATCATCAAGGCTATTTTGTGGCGCCGTTGCCAGGGAGCATAGCTCTATTTATCAAGTTCACTTGGAATCACTATTGTTCACTGCCCTCCATTTATCATGGGTAAATCTCGTGATGGAAATGTTCCTATATTACCATCCACTACAAGAAGAGGTACGGTTCTGAATACCTTTGTTGCTCTTGATTCACCATCTATTATGAGTAAGCTCCTTACACCACCACATACACATGCTACACACACTTCTACTACTGCTGAATCTGAAACTTCTGATACTTATGATGCTACTTCTACTATGCTTGATAAAAGTGGTTCATTAGGTCCTTTCCTAGATGCTACGATTGCTAGAACTATAGCTGGAAATATTGAAACTCCTAATGAAGATACTACTACACCTGTCAGTTCACCTGAGTCTAGAGAGAGCTATGATATTGAAGATGGATATATAGAAATGACTGATGAATTTATTAAAGAATGCCAAAACAGCCATGGTAGGAGTGCTATTAAGAGTCTTCTTGAGAAACATACTGTTAGACCTAAATTATCTCCTAATGCTAATTTTGGTACATCTCCCATAAACATTAAAGATAAGGATTATGGTTTCTCTCTTGATTTATCTTACATAACTATTATTGAGAAAGAACCTTTTTGTGGGACTAAGAATGAAAGTGCGGTAGCACATATGACTGAGCTTTCTACCATGAGTGGCTTATTTTCTGATGATATTAAGATGCGCACCTACTTTGTTGCTAAATTTTCCCCTTTTTTACTGAAAGGAGAAGCTAAAACTTGGTTTAATAATTTACCTCATGGATCTATTGATAGCTCTGATTGCTTGATTAGTACCTTCCTTCAGAAATATTTCCCTCCTAGTGCTAGACATGCTATTTTGCAGGAACTTTTTGTTTTTAAACAGGGAGAAAAAGAGATATTGCCTGAATCATGGGCAACATTTTATGCTTTGATTCATACACAGGCTGGATGTCCATTACCTAAAAATGAGCTTCTTGATATATATTATAATGGACTAACTGAAGAATCTAGGACATACCTGGATAGTTATGTTGATTGTGTTTTCAGGAATAGAACTCCCAAAGAAGCTGAGGAATTAATGGCTAAAATAAGCAAGAACTATGATGATTGGACTCCACCTGGACCAACTACACCTGAGACAGCTACACCTGAGTTAACTGTGCCTGCGTCGACACCAACATCAAAGAAGAGGGGAGTTATTGAACTAAATGATGAAGTGACGAAGGAAGCTAAGAAATGTCTAAAGGAGAAGGGTATTAAAGCTGAAGACGTGAAGAATTTACCTCCTATAGAAGAATTATGTAAGCCAATCTCACACTCATCCACTATTGAGGTACACTCTCTCCAACATTTTGACGAAGGTGATATTCCTTACTCTAAACCTCCTAATCAATGCTTGGAAGAATTTGATGTTTTTATTGTTAAGCAAGATAATTTTAATAAAAGGGTGCAAAACCATCTAATGGAAAACTCTAGAACTATTATTGAGTTGAAGGATATTGTGGAAAGAACCTCTAATGATGTTAAAATGCTTGTTAAACATTTCCAAATGGTTCAAACTCAAATTGACCAGCTTATTAAAGTGCAAAAAGATTTGCTAGTTAATGCTTCTAAGGAAAAGTCAGCTTATGAAATTATAACTAGAAGTGGTGCTGCCACCCAGGATCCTCTATATCCTGAGGGGCATCCTAAAAGAATTGAGCAAGATTCTCAACAAATTGAAAATAGTGGTACTTCTCCTAAGAAAGGGAAAAAGAAACATAAAACTATTGTAGAATCTTCTAAACCTCTTAAAGATCCTAATAGTATATCTATCTCTGATGCTGAAACTGAAAGTGGTAATGAGGAAAATAATGCTCCTAATAATTAAAAAGTTGAAGAAGAACCGGAAAGACACACTAAGAATACTAAATACACTAAAGAAGATTTTGTTGCTAAGAAACATGGTAGTGAAAGAGAGCCTTGGGTCCAAAAACCTATGCCTTTCCCTGATAAGAAACACAAGTCAAAGGAAGACGAACACTATAATAAGTTTTGTGAGTGGATGAAACCTTTATTTTTGCAAATACTTTGACTGGTGCTATTAAATTGCCTCCTTATTCAAAGTATATGAAGGATATTGTCTCTAATAAAAGGAAGATCCCTAATGAAGAAATTTCTACTTTGCTTGCCAATTATTCCTTTAATGGTAAGGTTCCAAAGAAACTTGGAGACCCAGGGATTCCAACTATTCCTTGCTCTATTAAAAATAGATATGTTAGAACTACTTTGTGTGATTTGGGAGGAGGAGTTAGTGTTATGCCTTTTTCTCTCTATAAGAGACTTCAATTGGAAAAATTAATACCAACTGATATATCTTTGCAAATGGCTGATAAATCTACTACTATTCCTGTTGGTATATGTGAGGATGTACCTGTTCAAGTGGCTCATAATTGCTTGATATTAACCGACTTTGTTGTGCTTGAAATGCCCGAAGATGACAATATGTCTATTATTCTTGGGAGACCTTTTCTTAATACTGCAGGAGCTGTTATTAATTGTAATCAAGGAAATGTGAATTTTAGTGTTAATGACAAGGAGCATACTGTCTATTTCCCCAAGAAGATTGATAGGACCTATGGTTTAAATTCAATTGAGCATGTTGAGGGCATCCAAGTTGGAGAAATATATTGTCCCATACCGGGAGAAAAATATGAAACTATTATGATTGGGACCATGCTATCAAGGTTGAGGTAACATAATCATTAGTGGATTACAAAGTTTTGTTTCATATAAAAAATTGGTAGTAAGACCTGATCAACCTTGTTAACAAAGGGATTTTTAATGAACAAAACAATGTTTTAACCATGATTATCTTCGTTTACTTTTATTTTACCCATGTTTTTTTTGCTTTCACTTAGTTCACGTTTTTGTTGCTAGTTGCTTGCTTATTAGAGTGTCTTAGAACTTCTGAAGTTTTAGTTTTGTTTTGTTTTTGCATCATTCCAAAATCATCTTTCTATGAGAAAATCATTCATCAATACGTGAAAATTTCTCAAAAATAAAGTGTCTCAATTTTTTTTCCAGAAAATTCATATTAAATTTTTACATGAAAAAAGGAGCAGAGAAGTGCCTGGAGTGACCCAGGGGGCCCACCAGACAGGCACACCACCTGGTGGCGCGGCCACCCCAGGGGCACGCCAGGCCATGGTGTAGGCCACCCTGGCCCTCCACTCACTCTCTCACTTGCCACTGCCTTCTCTCTCCCGAGAAAACATCAGTTCATTGCTCGAAATCGCGTTCTTGCTGTTCTTGTCCATGATTTTTCGATCTCCTTGCTCAGCCCATCTTTGCTGCTGAAATTTGGAGCATTTGTTCTCCGGTATGTGACTCCTCCGCTTGTCCAAGTAGATTTGTGATTAGTGGTTTATATCTTGAGTATTTTGCTGCTGTAGGTGACAGGTTATGAGAGCTTGTAAGCTTGTTCAATGCTTAGATGTTTTCATGCATGTTTAGGCCTCTTACAAGTCCCTATGAGTAGTTTCCTTCATTATGTATTCACTTTGCAATCACTTGTATAATGGATGTTTAAATTTCAGAATAGAAGATGAATGAACACCAACTCAACCAACATGAATTGAGGGTTCCTATAGTTATGAAGGTTCACCATGAGGAGGAAGTCTTTCCCTCTGCCTATCCATGCCCCGAATTCATGAGGGCTGCAGGGATTTCTCAAGATTTCCATACTTTGATTACTGATGCAGGATTGGAGCATTTTGTGGGAGACGAACCTACCCAATATGTGAAACTAACTATGTCTGTGGTGCAGGATTTCCAATTTAGTTGCTCCTTGCTTAACCCCATGGTTCACTACAAAATTTACAATGTAGCTGTCGATCTCCCTTTTGATGACTTTTGTGCAGCTATTAAAGTACCACCGTGGGGTTCATGTGGAAGTATTAGAGAGCGACCTACACCACTCATGGACTTGTACGCGGAAATTTTCCAAGGGAGCAGCTTCTCAAAGGAGAATGGTAAAATTCGTAATATTCATCTCCCATCTATTCGATACTTTGCCTACTTTATTGCCAAGTGTGTTCTCGTTAGGAAAACTGCTAATAAATTATCCTCATATGATCTAGCCTTCATCTCAGCTACTTTAAAACAAGATAGGACTTATAATTTGGGTGCCTTGGTAGCTTTTCGTCTTGCTGCTAACCGCAAGAAAGGTGGAATTTGTGGTGGGCTCATCGCTTCTCGTTTAATAGTTTTGCATGGTGTAGTGCCTCATCATCTAGACCTACAATTTCCCATAGAGAGGCTTGGCCTTAATTCCATGATACAACATAAATTCGTTTCTTCTTGGGCTAATTTGAGTGATTTATCTTATGAAATAACCTTCCTCAAGGCTGGTTGGAGAAGGGGTAAGTCCGAGCGTGTTGTTCTTTTGCCTGCGCCTGTTTTGTTTAACCTTGATACCAGGGAAGGATGGTCACTCACCAAGGAAGAGCTCGATACATATCTGGGGGAGCTCTCTATAACATCCCAAAACATTAATCCAAGCTTATTAAGATCCAAATCATCAAAATTAGGGTTAACAAAAACTTTTCCATTTAAAAATATAAAAGCATTCATGTGTAGGTGCATTTGAATTAGGAGTTGGTTTGAATTGCCATGGTTCTATGATTCTTTGCTTGTAAAATGTTTCTTAGGTGAAATAAACATCATCTAAATCATTCCCAAACTTTTCCCAAAGAAAAAAAACTCAAAATGAATAATTGAAGTGAATGGTCATTTTGGCCAAATTAACTATCATGCCTACTTTGGCTATTCCTAGTACTCAGAACTTAACAGAAACAAATGTGGATCTTTGCACCCCTTGCTAGTACACATAATGAGGTATCAAGGCCCACTTTGTGATCTGCTAAAAACAATCAAATACTAATTTTAAATGACAGTTTAAAATTGAATCTATTTCATATGGGAAGATCCCACTATTTCAAAAAACACTCAAACCAACTCAATTTTCAAAACCCAAGCAACCACAGAGTCTCAAGATTAGTACTAGCACACCCACCAAAAATCTTTTCAAAATTCAAAAAGAATTTTCTTGCGGCCATTTCATCAAACACCTGGCAGGCAAGAATCTACCTCTAATCCTAGCTCACTGTTTTGAACAGAGTTTTGCCCCCATTTGATCTCCATTTTATCTCTTTGTCCCCTCTTGATCTAACCAGACCCTTAATACCCATCCCCTACCCCCCTAGCAGCCATGCCCTGCCAACCCGAGGACATGCTCGCCAGCCAAACCTTGCCCCGCTGCAGCAGACCATCTCCCCCTCTCTCGCCATGTCTAGGAGGTAGCCAACACCTCACCTCCGCCCACTGTCCCCTCCCCGAGCCAGGCCAAGTCGTGGACTACCGAGCAAACCCTGCGCCTAGTGCCACCGCGTCATGCCGAGAACGCGCCAAAGCGCCGCACCAAGACATCGTGCACAAGCCGCCACGACCACAGCGCCCACCACTCGCCACGACCGGGAACACGCTGGACATGCCTGTCACGACCAACACACCACGCCCGCCCGTGGACACCGCCGTCTCTGCCGCTCAGAGCGCCAGCTGCCCCCGACCGCATACCACCGCCCCTAAGCCAACATTAAGTTCCTAGAGCACCGCCAGGAGACCGCCCATCGATCGCCACCCTCAGCCATGCCGCTAGCCGCCCGTAGCCATGTCACCACCATCGCCTGCCCATCCCTCTCGGTCTCGCTGTCGAGCCTATAAAAGGAGGGCACCCCTAGCCATTTGAAGCACACCACTCCACTCCCCTCACCTCACTGATCATCCCACACCACTAGCCGGAGCAAGGGGAGCAGCTACCGGAATTGCACCGGAAGTGAGAAGGGCGCCGCTGATTACGACCACCCCGAGCTGCCTCGACGCCCTCGAGCTCGGTCGACCAGTCGTTGCCCACCTCGCCATTGTTGGAGCCTGCACGCCTCCTATGCACCCCCATCGAGCCGCTTAGGGTTCGAGTCACGGCGACAGCTTTGTCGCCATTTACGATCCCCAGCCATTGATCCCTACTCTAATCTAATATCCCACATTGCTCTGCAGTCACCCATCAAGACTGCTGGAGTGAAATTGGGCCGGCCCGTTAGAATTTCCCGCGCGACCCAGTTAGTTTGAATTAGGATTTTCCTATTTAGTTTAAACTTAGTTCTGTCTCTGAGTTTGAAAATCAATTCAGAGAGATTTACAACTCCAAATTGCATGAAACCAATTTTGTCTGAAAGGTATTGAAATGGTCTATCCAAGCCTGTTGGATTTAATTCAATTAGACTTATAGATCTCTCCTAGTAAAAATAATAAAACAGAAGCATTTGTACCTTGCAACATTTTTATAAAATCAACCAAGTTAGCTTTTGAGTTGATTCCAACTCTCAAAAATCACATTTCATCATACCTATCTGAATATGTAATAATATCAAAGTTTACATGCAGTGACTTTGGACTAGTACCAAAATAATGCTATATAGGCATTTCTAGTCACTTTAAATCATTAAATAATGAAATTAACCAAAGTAATTTTTATCCAACCCTTAAATTACATTCCCACATGTTAGAATATGTGGTGATGACATGTGTCCGCATGATACCATATTTTAAGTGGTGAATATTAAATCTTAGTTAATTTTTCAATGAGTAGAAATTACTTTTCTAAAATAAAAAGGAGGAAAGTATGGAATAAAACTTGTGATGATAATAGATCATCTATTGTGTGCCTTAGAGTACTAATTAGACTAGTTAAGTATTGTTTGGTGATTGTGTACTCCGTATGTATTTATAGAAGATAGTACCGACCAAGCTTACGAGGAGGAGGAGTGCTACCAAGAAGAAGAAGAAAACTTCAACCACTACACCAACCAAGGCAAGCTAACACTTGCAAGTATAATGCTTAGCAAGCTAGGATTGAACTAGATGGTTTAGCAAAGATGCTTTAGGCATGTTTGAGTTATACTACCTTGACTAGTATTTCATCCAAGTCTTAGTTTCAAGCTTTACTTCCTTTACTTTACCCAAAGTTCTTTACTTGTTTTGAAGGTAGCATAAAGAGTATAAAACTTGACCTATTTAGAACCCTTTAGATGTCATTCTATGGCATGAGATTGATCCCACCATTTTCCACCTTAGTGAACACCCTTAACTTAGTAGTTTATAGTAGATCAAAAACTTGAGTCACTTAGATGGGAACACTTGGTGAAAATGAATTGTGAAAACCTTGGAATGATGAGTCATTCTATTGAGATGTTTGACATGTGTTGAGAGACACAAATGGTTTATGATGATGAAAATGTTGAGGCATGAGCCTTAGCCCTTTTATAAAACTGATGGTTGGATTCGGATGCGAAACCATTCCAAATTTACTGTACAACCACACAACCTGAATTGGGTAAGGCTTAGCCAGAAGTTTATATGCATTAGTATTAGTTCCCTCGCGCGAGAGGTTTGAGCTGAGGCTACCTCTCAATGTTGTCCACCTATGCAGTGCCCAAGATGACTGATGGTCATGGTTGGGAGGCCATGCTCATAGGAGAGGTGCTTATACTAGGGTGTGTAAAGGGAAGGTTATGTTTGATTATCTGCATACTAAGTATGATGATTCAGTTATCCCCGATGATGTATCGAATCTTGTGGTGAAAGTGTACCACCTCTGCAGAGTGTCAAACTATTGAATAGTCATTCATGGTTATGGACAGTTGGAAGGGCCATACTGTTTCGTTGTCAGATATTTTCCAAACAACTTATGAAATGAATGATGAATCTTGACTTGACCACAACAGGGTTGTGTTTATGACAATAGCTTCCCAACTTAAGTGATTCTAGAACTTTGTTTTATCTTTCTTTGCTTCAGAACTCAGCTTAGGTTTCAAACTTAACCTTATAGTTAACACTTTAACTTAGAATTATACTACTTGTTAGTGGTAGTTTGCGAGTACTTAAAGAGTACTCATGACTTTTGTCCCTGGCTATTCTCATGGCCACACTATGAAGGAGACTATCAAGATGATGGCCAGCAGGACGGCTATGATAACTAGGACTATCTCGCCACAAGATTGCTCGTGCCCTCAAGATGGACCCCACCGCTACGCCTTATATTTATTTCCGCTGCTTGTTGTATTAAGACTGGATCATGAGATCCTTATTTGTGTAAGACCTTATGTATGGTTTGTAATGGATGATGTACTATGATATCCAATCCATTATGTCTCGCAAAAATGGTAATTCTGGGATTGCGAGGTATGGCATAACAGGCATCTAGAATTAAAAATCCGAGTGTTGACAAGTTGGTATCAAAGCCATCCTGACCATAGGAGACCCTAGTTAGAATGGACGTCCGAACAAAAACTTAGTTTCAAAACCAAAGTGAGTATTTACGAAAAACTATCTCCTCTCTTATCCTTGGGAATTCTTTATTTCTCAAAAATTCATGTTCCTCAAAACTCTTACATTATTACTTAAAATTTGACACACTTGATCACTTCACTAATTTTCTCATCCTTAATTCTTGTAGATGGAGACTTAGTTCAGCAAGTTTTACCAATTGGGAAACGGAGGTCAGCTGATCTTCGAGAGGGATCTGGATTCACTGTTGGAGTTATTGGGACGCCCACATCCGGAGTTTCTTGGAGCTCAACTTCCAGGACCCCCAGGAGGAGACCTACAGTGGCTAGTCACCGCTGATCTAGAGGAAGCATCGAAGCACCAACTTCTGGAAGAATTCAGTTCTCCGTGAGAGAGAACAACTGGCTAGATGGATCAGCCAGGGCAATGCATGAAGCTCTCACACGTCTATGTGCCCTCAGCGTCAACAAAATCCAAGGAACCCGTTTTGCCCAATATGCAAGACGTGACTTCATGGGAATGCCGATGGAGATGCCAAGTCACCCAGAGTTGAGGTGTCAAGTGGATAATCTTGACTTCTTGCTGCATGACAGACAGCAGGAACTAGACAATGCCAGGGAGCTAGCCAACCAGAACCGTTCCATTGCCGACCAGAAGGCCCAGACTTTCGCACTGCTCGTCCAGGATCGCCAGTCTCTTTGCCGCCAGCGTGCAAAGAAGGATCGCACCATCGCCCGTCTTTGCAAGAAGGTGGCCGACCTCGAGAAGATCGTCAAGAAGCAGGAAGCTCAGCTTGCCACCAAGGAAGAAGAAGATGAGGGTGAAGACATCCAGGGAGACATGGATTCTTACCTCAGCAACGATGATGACTTTCTGGAGGAGGATGCTATGGACTTCTACACTGACCATGAGGACTCCGACTTCATCGACGATGATTAGATGCACTAGAGCACTGTTGTAGCATGAGATGTATCGGTCCCACTGTATCATAGCTTGCAGAATGGTTCTTCAAACCATCTGTTTCCTTTGTTTGTTGTGGTGTGTGTTGTATCGTGTGTTTGTTTGCATGAATGAAATGGAGTAGTTGAAAAACCTGAGTCTAACTCAAAGTTTTAGCTTTGAAACCAAAACCATGAACCTTAGAATTTCCCTCTTACCCCTTTGTCTATCTCAATCCTCAGATGACTCATGGAAACCAAGGAGGGAGCAGCTCGTCACAAGACCCAATGCTGCAGATCTTACCCCTTTGTCTACTTGTTTTCATTTTTTGTACATATACTCATCATTGTGGGCATGCTTAGTCTGTTCATGTAAGGTGTATGTTATTTATGGATGCTTAGTAGTTCTTGCTTTCCTATGATTAGCTCCAGCTTGCTAATGGTTTGTAGCATGTCATATGAATGTTTGCTTGCATTGTTCTATTCAT
Organism: Avena insularis; assembly: GCA_023614405.1. NCBI lineage: Eukaryota > Viridiplantae > Streptophyta > Magnoliopsida > Poales > Poaceae > Avena > Avena insularis. The sequence continues at coordinate 97,359,787 of CM042690.1, read as the reverse complement.
AACTTGGCATGACACTATGGTATCCTCCTTTGAATGTTTCACTTGAATTGACTTGGCACATGCTCACGCATGCATATGACTAAAACAATAATCAGTTAAGCCTTGATGAATTATTTTGCCTCAGGGGTCTTGAATCACTTTCATGCCATAATTAGTCCTGTTTTGTTGCAAGCATGATTATGACAGTTATTGCTCTCTCGTTTGTCGCTCCCTTACTATTGCTAGCCTTCACTTACACTGAGTATGAGCTCTACTCATGTTTCCAACTCCCCAAAACCAATATTACCAAAAGTGTCCACCATACCTACCTATTAGCATCACTTGCTATTCCATGCATATTCAGTATGCCTTGTTTTCTTCCGAATAAAATGTTTGATTGTTATGAGAAAATTAGTTAGTCAAGCTCTCACGAACTTGACAGCACACTTTACTTTCTTGCACTTAATAATAATCTTGAACCATTGCGTCCATCTTTGTTGCGTATATGCTTGCGCTTTATAAGTTGAAGTTAACAGAACCATGTATCATGGGGAACGCTTTCAACATTGCACTTATTATTCCATTGATATCATGATTCTTTTGCTTATGGATCCCGGCGGTGTGAAATAAAAGGGAAACTTATAGGATCATGGAGTTTGTATGTGTGTTAGGCCTGGGCCACTAGCCTAAGCCATGCCTAATCATGGTGGAAACTTGCAGTATAACGATAATGAGCACTCTATGAAGCATCCTCAATAAAAACCTATGCAAATAGCAAATAAAAAGATCACTGAGATGCTCATTATCTGCTTGCCTTGTCATTTTGATTATGGGATAGCTCCTGTATCATGTGCAAGGGGTACCCCGTTGTCGGTTCTCTATGATACATATGTACTTACAATGACAAGAGCTTACTTGTGACTGAAGTTGAGTAGCATGAGGTTCGGTACTCGTAAGCAAGGGGCATGAGATTTCAACTTATAACTTGTCAAGCATATCCTCTTAGTTGTGTCACTTTAACCTTAACCATTTAAAGATGCTTATGATAGGGGCAATGAGAGCTCAAAGCTAATGAGTACCATACTTTTAGCATTTGGAAGCCTTTCAAACTTTTCAAAACCTTTTCATTTCCTTATTGAGTCTCCACATATTCTATGAGCATTTTCTTGAGAGCATAGTTGTCATTCTTAGTGTAATGTGCTTGTCTCAAGACTTGGTTAATTGTGTTATGACCTATGGTTTTGATTGTATCTCTGATATCTTTACTTCTAGTCTTCACTTGAACTTCAGAGGTGCCTTGGAATTTATGTTTGCTCTACAATCAAAGGCAAGCGAGATACCATTCTATCATACCTTTTTATGAGCATTGCAATGTTGCTTATGTTTATGTTTCATGCTACTTACTATTTTGAGTTAGAATCTCTTCATAGCTTGTAATAACTATTGAGTAACCTTATTTGCATGCTCCTTGTTATGAATTGACCAAGTACTTGATCATATGCTGAGAATATATACATCTTATGAAGCAAATGTGTTCGTGAAAGTTTCTTTTATTGCACTTAGTGTTCAACTGAATTGCTTGAGGACAAGCAATAAGCTAAGCTTGGGGGGAGTTGATACGTCCAAAACGTATCTACTTTCCCGAACACTTTTGCTATTGTTTTTCCTCTAAACTTGTATGATTTGGATACAACTAACACGGACTGACGCTGTTTTCAGCAGAATTACCTTGGTGTCTAGTTTTTGTGCAGAAAATCAACTATCAGTAAAAATCCGGGAAAATATGGCAAAAATCCTATTTCACCAGAGGACTCGGGGAGCCAGAAGACGCGACGGTGGAGGGCCACAACGGGCCCACACCACCTGGCCGTGCGGGCCAGGCCAAGCCGCGCCTAGGGGTGGTGTGGCCGCCTCGGTCACCCCCCTGGCCTCCCTCTTCGCCTATAAGTTTCCTCTTGGCCTAAAAACCAAGGGGGGGTCGGCGTTTTTCCAGAAAGAGTTCCGCTATGCCACCACCACCAGATTTTGCGAATTAAAACTAGAAACTCCGTTCTGGCACCCTGCCGTGATAGGGAATTGGAGGAGATCATCGCCATCACCATCGCTTCTCCATCGACCATCCATGATTCCCCCGTCTATGAGTGAGTAATCCCCCGCTGTAGGCTATGGGAATGGTAGGGATTGGATGAGATCGTTCATGTAATGGCATCAAATTGTTAGGGCATGGTGCCTAGTATCTATTATTAGTGCTTTTTGACTTTGTTGCAACTTGTTATGCTTAATGCTTGTCACTAGGGCCTGAGTGCCATGATTTCAGATCTGAACATGTTATTGATTCATGATGATAGTATTGTTTGTGATCTTACCTACAAGTTGTATACACATATTGTTGTCCGGAACCAAAGTCCCCAAAGTGACAATAATCGGGATAACCGGAGGGGATGGCTTTGATGTGAGGATTGAAGGGTTCCGAAGTAGAAAACAATAATTTTCCTATGTTGGAACCGCCTAATACTGCCAAGATCTATCTATGTAGTAATGCGGTAAAAGCCGAGTGTATAGAATACATATCCTTGTAGACCGTACGCGGTTAACGTTCCGAGGGGAACGTGGTTGAAGTAGTCGAATCCGTAGCCGACCTCAAGGTCGCGAAGCTCCTCGCAGGTCACCCCTTGCTCCTTCTTCATCGTGCAGCAGCTCCGGCTCACGACATCCAAGGTGCCTCAAGTGAGGCCCCTCGTGGTTTCGTACACATACGGTGTACGATGACGACCTCCGACTCCTTGATCCCTGCCGGGAGTGCGGAAGTAGATCTCTGGCTTGAATCCTCAGAAAGCAACGGCGCACAGGTGCGGTGTCTCATGCTCGGACAGTCCTTACTTGGGACCGTACCAACGCATGGAGAGAGAGAGAGAGGGAAGGAGAAAGTCAACCAAAGGACTTCTCCAAATATTGGTGTGTCTATTCCCACCCATTGGCACCCCTTTATATAGGGGGAGGGGGTGTGCCCTCCCCTTTGGGTTTCCCATGTGGGACTAAACAAGGGAGAGAGGGGAGGCGCATGGGCCTCATGGGCCAGCCGGCCAGGGGTGGGCCCCACCCTGCGCACAGCCCTAGGCTGGCCGGGTGGGCCCCCTTAAGGCGCCTGGGCCTTGGCCCTTCCCTCCTTCGGTTTTCCCTAATGGGCCATTTTCCCTAAGAAGTTTGGCCCATTAGTGGAATACCCCTTCAAATTAGATTTTAATATTATATTTAATATTAATTACATTAATTAATATGTAAATACATATTACAAAATCCGATTTGACCCAAAACACCTTTCGGTTCCCTTTCGATTTCCTCCGAACGACTTCAGAACTTTCCTAGAACGATTCCGATTCTCTCATGGAACTTTTCCGGTTTCCTTTTCTCTTTCATATGGTGATTCTAACTTACAGAGGATCTCTAGCTCATCGTACCCTTAAGTGTGTTTCCCCACGGCTCGGGAATGGCACATACATGATCTCCATCAATGATCAATAGCGGGACCGGGATGCCCATATTGACCCATGTGCATTCCACGATGACAATGTCGTTTGAACCGTAAACAATCATTTCCCATTCCCTTTGCCACTTGATACCTAGTTCATTCGAGATTTGATCTACGGTATCTCCATACCTTCGTTCGATCTCGTTACTGATGAACTTGTTTTCTTGTTTCCGTGGCGTTGCATTCTGTGACCCAGTCACATGCTTGCAAGCTTCATTAATGCAACATCACCGAGATGGCCACATATGTATCTATCCGTTACATGGATTGGAAAATCCTGGTCTTGATATGTACTCCTCTACGCGCTCCTTTGGGAAACCTGAGTAGCACCTTTTCGATCACCCAGTCACGGAGTGATACTTGATAACCATCTAAGCTCCCTCCAGAACGGTGATTTGCATTATCTCACAGTCTAAGGACGGGTCGCGAGGTTTCCTTAGTTTATCATTAATGGTGAACTTTGTAACTAGATCTCATTAAGATACAACTGGTTGGGTTGTTTGTCTATCACATCATTCAACTAATGACATGACCTCATTGTCAATTGGCATAAATGCCCATGATCTCGAAACCCTAGATCATCCTCATGAAAAATGAACTAGTTCGCTAGAGGTAACTAGAGACTTGGTTTGTTTACATACCACACGTGTATTAACGTTTCGTATTAATACAATTATAGCATAGTATGAAACTATTATGAACTAATTGAGATATGACAATAAAAATCTATTTATTATTTGCCTCTAGGGCATATCTCCTTCAAGGATCACATGTGTTCACGGACTGTTAATGCTTTGCTCTGGTGCTCTATTAAAAGGAGCACCTTAATTGCTAGTAGTTCCCTTGAGGCCCCGCTGCAAATGGGTTGGCAGGACAAAAGATGTTGTGCAAGTTCTCATTGCGAGCACGTATGATTATATATGGAACACATGCCTATGATTATTTAGTACTTGGATGCTTTATCTTATTTATCTGCAATTGCCCTACGTCTTGATTGCTATATGAATTGTATTGTCCATGCAACACCCGTCCATCCATCCCTATGCCTACCATGCATTAATCCTACACTTTACTGCAATTGTTACTACTGTATTTACTTTTACTACTGCTATTACTTTGCTATTGCTACTACAAAACTATTACTACTGATAAACTACTGTGAGCAAGATTGTTTCCAGGTGCAGCTGAATTGACAACTCAGTTGTTAAGGCTTAAATATTCTTTGGCTCCCCTTGTGTCGAATCAATAAATTAGGTTTCACTTCCCTCGAAAATACTGTGATACACCCCCTATACTTGTGGGTCATTGATACATAGCTTCCTCACTACCTTCACTTATCGGAATCTTGACGTTGATCCTTTTTATGAGATCTTCAACAATGTAGCTTGGTGAAGGAGCATTACTATAGTCAAGTTCTTCAGGTTCCTCCCTTTGGATTCTCATCATCTTGACGTCTTCAACGGGATTTAGCTCAGCTTTACCTGCAAATTTAGCTAAAATGAGAGTTTGACTCTCAGTTATCTTACCTAGTTGTGCCTCAACGATCCTCGTTCTTTCTTGGAGGACCTACAAATCATGTCTCAAACTAATAGCTTGGTTAGATAATTTACCAAGCATAGCATCATGGTTCTCCATTATTTTAACAAGAATATTGTTTTGTTCATTTTGTGAGTCTATAAAAGACTTAAGTGTTTCTTGGAGACTACCATTACTAGTTCCCATATTATTATTAGAGTTACTTGCAGGACTAGAATAATGTTTGTGAAAATTAGGATTATAATTCTTCTTCCAAGCAGGGTTATAATCATTACGAGCTATGAAGTCTATTTCTTCAATATTTGTTTTAGGGATAGCTCTTATCCGGGTTTCCTTACCTTTCACGGCTAGTATGAGCTCATCCAACTTAGCATTGAGTTCTTCATTTTCTTGTGGTGAGATGGAGTTCACCTTCTTCGTGTTCGATCTATCCACATGCCATTGGGCATGGTTGTCTTGCATATTGTCTAGCAGCTACTTTGCTTTGATAATATGTTTACCCACAAATGTTCCTCCAGCTGCAGTATCAAGCAAAGACTTAGACACAGGATTAAGAGCATTATAAAATAGATGGATAATTAACCAATCTTCCATCCCATGACTAGGACAGTTTCTCATGCATTCTTTCATCCTCTCCCATGCAAGCGCTAGTGGCTCATGCTCTTCCTGTCTAAAGCCAGTAATATTAGATCTGAGTTGCATAGTCTTTGCAGGTGGAAACAATTTAGTCATAAATAAAGAAGTACATCCCACCCATGATATAATAGTATTTTTAGGCAAAGATAGCAACCATTCTTCTGCTCTTCCTCTAAAAGAGAAAGGAAATAGACGCAATTTAACCGCATCGGGGTCAACGTCTTTTATATGCATCATATCATATATTTCAGTGAAAGTATTCATGTGCATACCCACATCTTCAATAGCAGAGCCTCCAAATTGATTCTGTTGAACCAAGCTTAAATAATGGGGCTTAATTTCATAGTCATCAGCAGCAATTGCTGGATGAGTAATAGGATTATGCAAATAATCATTGTTAGGAGTAGCAAACTCCCCAAGCTTCTTTTCAGTCATATCTCCTATGTTTTTGGGTTTTCTTAAACAAAGAACTATAATAGTAAAAGCAAGAATTTAAAGACTAACTATTTTTTTTGGTTTATCAAATAAAGACTAAAAGCAAACTAACAAAAGTAAAAACAAGAATTAAGACTAGCAAGGTTCCTAATAACCTCACCAGTGTAGCTATTGCTTCCCTGGCAACGGCCCCTGAAAAATGGTTGATACCTTCAATCCAGATTACGGATGTAGTATAGCTTCTTTTTCCCTAGTAGACCTAGGTTATCGAATCCTCGGGAAGCGAATGCGTAGTGAAGTTACTTTAATGGACCTTCGGGAGTTTTAGAATTCCTTTTGTGTTTCCACCGGACCAATAGCTTGCATCTTTTTGTTGTTGTCAATGACAAAGAGAGAGGGCCTAGGGCGTTCGGTTTCACCTATAGCTATGCAAAACATCTGATGGGAATAAAAGATAGAAATAAAGTATGCATGTACTTGTTAGAGCAAGATAAATTATATGTGGGCAGTGCATCTATAATTGCTATTGCCTCCGCAATCGCTTATAGCAATAACCTACTAGTCTCATCCATAGAAGAAAGAGAACTAATGATATGCATAGTGATGTCACCGTTAATCCCAAGTAAATCCCTCACATACATCCGTTACCCTTCACATCGGGGTTCCCAACCTGCAGATCAGTCATTACTCATACTCCCTATACCTGGCTCAACCCTCGGGGTCTTGGGTACCTGACAAGTCCTTAGATTGAGGCAAGAGAGGATACAATAATCATCATGTCATACAAACTAATACATGATCCCATCTATGATAAATAACATGCACAAACGCTACATGGCTAGGCCGAAGCCCTTAGCCCAAGGAGAATTACTCACACGTAGAGATGAAATCAACAATCATAAACATTCTATTGAAAATCATAAGATTGATAGCAATAGTCTTACAATGTCGCCAATCAAAGACGAGATCTACTATTACAAGTGGTGGAATATGGCTATGAAGATGGAGAAGGGTTTTGAGATCTGGAGGCGGTCTGTGGCAGAGACTTTTGGCAAGGGTTTGGCTTTCCACGGTTGATTTCTTGTCGCCCGAGGCTTCTTTATATAGGGGTCCCTTTATGAAAGTTGTTCTGTTTGACCTAACGGCGGCGGCGCCAACTATACGACCGGAGCTATAAGGCCGGAATTTTGCTCCGGTCGTATAGTTGGTCGTTAAAGCGTCTGCCTCCGCTTCACAGCTCCTGGTTTCTTCTGGTTGTTGGAAATCTCGTTTCTTTGACTTTAATATAGTGATTCCCATCTTCAAACGACATTATCTGCGTAGGAAATATATAAAAAGAAAGTATTGCATACCCCTCTGAATATTAGGCATTAGTGGCAGGATTTAGAGAGATATTTCATCCAAAAATATGAATAATATCCAGTTTAAATATGGACGTAGATGGCTATATTTCAGAGTCATCAGTGGGTTCGATATCTTTACTTCGAAACTAGCTACAATTGATCTGTGCACTTGCATTCATCAATGCTTCCGCTCGTTCTTAATAATCATGTTGTGCAAGATCACACAACAGTTCATCACTTCCCAGCCCATTCATCGGCCACCTCCCTGCTACAATATTTGTACCCCCGGCGTCCCGATGAGCTCTGCCAACCCCACACTACCGCCGCACTTGTACCTTCTCGCCCCCATGAGCTCCTCCGCCAACCCATCGACACTGTCGTACCTGTACCCTCATGGTCGGGATAGTTCCTGCACCAATTTCTTGTTGAATCAATGGTAATTCTCATGCTTCTACATCTTTGGTCACACATTACAACTTTAATTCAATTTTACATCACTCGGTAATTTGTATCATGCGTTTTTGGCATATCTAATTCAATTACTATGATTAAAATGTCTAAACATTGCAATTTTTTTAACCATTGCTACATCAATGCGGTAGAATTGTTCTATATGGATTTGGGTGGCTGAAGTTTTGAGTTATTGTTTTTGAGAGATGGCACGAAAATTGTGCTCATAGTAGTATAATTAATTACTTGCTACTGTTCAAAACATGATATGATTTCACATATAAAGTGTGTACTCATGCATTCTAATATTTGTATCAGGAGGCCAATGTATACCCCTGCACCTGATGACATGCTAAATTATGGACAATTGCAGCTGATGCATTCTTACGATTTTCAGCCTCCACATATGCAACATCATGAATAAGAACACCAAATATGGAGAATTTGCACTTTGTTGGTGCTTCCCCACATGATTCCTTTTCAATACCACCACCACCACCGCACCCTAAAAAAGTTGCATCTCGGTCTGCTCCCGGCAAAGTGGACTCGACTTCTTCCAAAAGGAAAAGGAAGGTTGTCCATGTAGATGATGATCAATCGGGATAAAGGACTACATATCGTCTGCCATATACACTCGAGGAACATGTCAGATTGTTAATGAGATTCGCTGCTCAAATACTTGTTATATGCATGTAAATTCTTATTGCTTGTTGGGCTCAACTAAATTAAATGTTCACATTGTAGGCAGGTGCTTAGTTGGAGTGTTCACTTAGTCCCATCGTGGGAACATAAAGAAGGGTGAGAAGTTCTAGGATGATATTTCTACTTTATACAATAGTACCAGGCCAAGTAACCGGAAGAGAGATCAGGATCAGTTGAAGTTGGAGTGGCAAAGGACCAAGAATTGGCTAGTTGTTTTCCACGATGAGTGGATTGCTATAATTGGTGTGTATCATAATGGTCACAGCTCTCACGACCTAGAAAGAATGGCTTTGGAGAAGTATGAAGGCAACTATGGCCATCCTTTCCAACATTTAACAATGTGGGAAAAACTCAAGGATGATGGCAAATGGCTATCCTCTTACAATCACATGATAGCGAAAGCAGGAAAGGGTCTATCGATGGATACCAACCTCACATCAAATGGGATCAACTCGAAGGCCGAGCAGTGCACATCCGCCGACCGTGATAAGGCTAAGGCTAAACTTGCTAATAAAGGCAAGTTAGGAGGGATCTCATAGGAGCTTGGAGAAAGATTGGACAAATTCATCGAGTTAAACAATCAATCGATGGAGGATCGCCAAAAGGTGATAGATAGCCAGGTTCTTCTACCAAAGCAACAACTTGAAACCGCAAAGATCAACAGCAATACGAAGATGTTGGATGCGTACACCAAAATGCTTTTAGCCGACACATCTAGGATAGATGATGGTGAAAAAGCCTGACGTGCTAAGGCTTTGAGTTGTATGGAGGCCATGTTATTTCCTAAATGAGATTCATGTACTTTTACTATTTGTACACAATGTTGTTTGTTAATTACAGTGCACACCTGATGTGTTTATATGCTTGTTTGTTAATTATATGCTTGTGTAATTGGTTAATTATAGTGCATACCTGATGTGTTTGCTGACTCGTTGACTAGGTGATCAAGGGGAAGTGCAATGGTCGGTCCATGTGCTAGGAGTGAACCTGTTAGTGTCTTGGTAAATTTACTGTGTGAGCCTGATGGTTCCATTTCTACCATTTATGTATGAACCAAACGCTTCAGTTTCTAGTATTATTGGGTGTTTCAGTTTGACAATCGTGCGTATGAATTTGATGCTTCGGCTGCTGAACCTTTCAATCTATTGCACTATATATAGTTGTTGCTGAACCTTTCCAGTCTACTACACTGCTTTTCTCAATTTTCCATGAGATGTCCAATCAATTTTCCTGAGCGAACTCCCACCCGTCGCTGGCGAGGCCCTGCCGCCTCAACAGGCTAGCACCGCCGCCGGATTTGGCTCCAGAGCTCCGTCAGCCAGATTCATTGTCCACATGATTGCGGTCGGAGGCAACTCCAAGAGGACGAGGTTGGGGAACAACGACGCCCCGCTTGTCGTTGCTACGTCGCTAGTGACCCAGCCCAAGCCACATGCGGTCAAGAAGATGAATCAGTCTGTGCACCATGTAGGCCTCCCTCCCGTTGCTCATCCTCTGCCCATCGCTCAGCAGCCGACCATCTCCGCTGCGCCCCCTTCCATCGTGGTCCACCCGCATGCCCCTTTGGCTGGTGCCTCTGCAAGGTATGATGCACCCACACTCTCCCCTCTACCGTGATTGGATTTATGTTGTTTTTAAGCTGAATCCGATGTAGTTATAATGCACACGAGGCCACGACATCGTACGTTGATCTGCTTAACGAGAGTGCGATCGACCTCTCTGGCCATCGGCTTCAGTTCGACGATGACGATGGCGAAGAACAGGATCCCAAGGCTGAATTGGAAGAGATCGAGGAGGAGGTGTTTGATGCAACTCAAGCAACATCGACAAAAAAGAAGAGGGTGGTGAACTACACCGACATTGACTTGCGGGCATGGTCACAAGTGTCCATCGATGCGGTGACCGGCACGAACCAAACTGGCAAGTGATATTGGTAGCACATTGAAGGTAAATTCTTGAAACTTATGCCTCGTGTTGCCCATCCGGTCGCTCGCTCGTATCGGTCTCTACAAGGGCGATGGGATGTGATAAAATAGACTTGTAGTCGTTGGGCCAGAGCTTTGTAGCAAGTGCAGAATAATCCTCCAAGTGGTGTCGCTCTGGATGACTATGTGATATCATTATTCTTCTCTATTTCATTTACCTAGTTGAGCTACGGATAAGAGTTGATTGATCATTTCTTTGTGCAATTTAGAAAAACCTTACACAAGAGAGGTACAAGGTAATGAAGGGATCGAAGAAGAAACCGTTCAACCTTCACCATTGTTGAAAGTTGCTCGAGCATATGCCAAAATGAAATTTGAGGAACCAAAAAATAGCTCCGAAGAGGGAGGCCATGAAGGAAATGGACGATGCTAGTGATGGTGAACACGGAGAGGGAACAACGGGAAACTGCGTGGAACTAGTAGAGCCCATCGTGCTTCGAATCGACCCATGTGGTAGTAGGGCCGGTAGTTGGTTTATCAGGAAGGAGCTTCGCGCTTGGGTGATGGAAATCCTGAAAGCGCGTAGTTCCCACTGGGCCTGGGCCGAGAGAGCACGCGCTCGTGGCTTACGCGCCCCACGACGTCGAGGTCACTCGGCAGAAGGAAAATTCGCGGTGCCGCTCTGTCGTGGTCGAGGGACGGACGATGAAAGCGCCAAGGAAACTGAAGAATGGAGCCAAACAGAACAGAACATCCCGAAGCACCACCGCCACAGCTGTTTCCCATTTCGGTCTGATGATAGCGGCGAAGTCGCAGGAACGGTACAGAGAAAAAAGGAATCCCATACGTACTACGTGACTAAAAAAACAAGTCAGAACAAGATGGATTGAAACAGAGGGAGTAGTTTTTTTCCTTCTCTCACCGGGCCGCCTGTGTACGGCTCCCACAGCTCCCTTCCTCTCCACGAAACGCTCCGTGGACGGATGCAGAAGAAGAAGTACAGATAGCCACGCTCGCGCACAAGCCAAAGCAGCCTCCGTCTCGCTCTTCGCGTCCCAAGATCGATCGAACCCAAACGGGCCTGGCTAGGCTAGCTGTGCGTGCCAGAGTTATCGACGACCAGTTCGCGCTGTCGCGAGCGTGCGTAGCTCAGAGGACAGGGACGTATAGGTCCGGCGCGCACGTCGCCGTCGGCGAGGACGTATAGGTGCCGCTGACGTATCTATCTGCCCAGTCGAATCGTTCACATTTCCGCCGTGACGACGGTACTTTCGCTACTTTGCTTCCGCCAGAAGAAACATTCATCGTCATTTATAGTTTCTGTACTCAATTGTCCGGAGTACACAAGAAGCTCAGCGGCCAGGAAAAACAGACAGGCCGAGGTTTGTCTACTTTTCTAATGACCCAACAGATGCCAATTTTCTATCTTCCTCTTTGTGTTGTTCGTCGTCCTTCTCTCGTTTCTCGTTACCTTTGTCTTTGTTCTAGCTCTGAAGAGGACCTACGACGATGACATGTTGACAAGTGTATCTACGGAGAGTATGGTTTCTATGAAGTAAAAAGGTTAGGGCATTATGGCCAACCAAAAACACACAAACAAAATGTGTATGTTTAGGTCCACTTGGGTGACAAGTCGGAGACCCAGAGACCGTTGTCCGACCTGTCTCGGCCGTGGCACCCAACACGACGGCCCAACATGGAAGGTACACCGTGTCACCTCCTGACCAACCCGTCGGTTCTCGTGCGGACTCCCTCGCTCTTCCCGCTCAGGCCTCCGACTATAAAGGTTGTGCCATGCCACACCACCATCGCACACATAGCTGAGCGGTCATGCCTTGCCTCCATGGCTCACAAGAAGCAGGGATCAATGTACAAAGTGGTAATCAAAGGGGACGATCCACAGAAAACAGTGTTAGATCTTATCGTGTTGCAAGAAACGAGGAGCACCGACTGTTCGGCAAGATTGGACATCGCCTACCGGAACTAAGACCTGGAGATGACAAACTATGAGTTGTGGTCACGGAATGACGATGGGTGTGGAGAAATCTGGTGGAGTATCCACCGAGATGGGAGATAGAGTCAGATGAAAGAAGACAATACCAACGATATAACGACGTCACCCCGGTTGGATGAAGTGGTAGAAGAGAAGGCGAAACTAGCGGCAAAAGCTATGGGGGAAAGTAAGATAGAGTCAGATCTACAGTTGAATTGGACACGATCTTTCAAAACATGTCAGATCAAGTGGATCAAAATTATTGATAACTGATCGTTTCAAAAAAAATATTGATAATCGTTCAAGGTGTTTTGGAAATTGGCGTCGAGGGGAAAGGCACCACTGGTATGATGACGCTTCGCCTCTACTAGAGCATGGCTCACCATCTAACTTGTGGTGTTTCCACCCCCAAGGCTAAGCATGTTTTCATCCTAATTTTTGTGCTTCGTTCGAAGCGGGGGCCTTGGTGAACAACATCTGGACTAAACATTGTTTTTTCTTGTCTGCATATTGCTTGCATTGTAACTTGTAAGCTATTTTGTCGCCATTGTTCCTATTTTTTATATAACAGGCAACCTTGCCTGACTTTAAATTAATAAAGCCAAAGATTCATACAAACCAAAGTCTTTGCTAAGAAGGGAACCATCCTAGAGTTACTATTACAAACCAGCCCGGAGGCAATAGTCTACACAACACTTGCCAGCAGATAACCAAAGGACTAAACTAACTCGACGAAGGAGCCGCAGTTGAAGGAGGGGTGCATGTGCTGGAGAAGAGTGAGTATCCTAGTAAAGTTTGCGCAGCATATCTAGGAGAAGGTCCACCCCAGCAAGATCTTTATTCCAGAATAGAGGCCACCACTGCTGCAATGAGATCAAGGTTTTAAAGATGCAGTCAGATGGTCGTCTAGGAAAAAACTATTCAATACTGAATTTGTTCCTAACATTCTAAAGCGCCCAACTTTAGGAAGCACACAGAATCCAAAGCATTTGGCCTTGCTACAGAATCCAAAGCATTTGGCCTTGCTAGGCAGCAGAAGCAGGAATGCAAGGAAATCCTCAAAGGAACTAGGTTTCCAAGAGCCGGTTTAACAAAGACCGTAAATCGATCCAGCAAAATTAGGGAAGCACGCAAGAGAAAAAGATATGCGAGAAAGATTCAGTGAATCCACAAAAGCAACACTTGCCATCAGTGGTACCATGGCGAGCCAAAATAAGATCATTGACAAGCAACCACCCTATGGTCAGCTGCCAAGGAAAAATCTTGATTTTGAGGGGGAGCCTAGCCTTCCAGATGAGATTGGTGTGGCCCGAACTCGAGCCACGGATAATTTTCATGTACATCAATGAAACAAAATACTTGTCAGAGGCTTCCAAGGCCCATCCCACGTGGTCTCTCTCGTCAAACAATGTGATCCCAAAGATTTCTTGCGATAAGGCGCCCCAAAGATAAAGCTCCATAGGTCCAAAAGTCCTTCTTAACTCAATATTTCGATATGTGGTGCGAATCTTGTGGGCCACGGAGATCGATGGGTTTGAACAAATAGAAAAGAGTCTAGGAAATCTTGAGGCAAGTGGGGCATCACCTGGCCAACAATCAGTTTGGAAGCGGATCTGATGGCTCAATGCACGGCGCCCAGAAAAGTGCTTGGTGCGTGGTTGATGTAGAGCTCGTTGGGAACCCCAAGAGGAAGGTATGATGAGAACAGCAGCAAGTTTCCCTCAGTTATGAAACCAAGGTTTAATCGAACCAGTAGGAGCAAGGAAACACCTCAAAGGTGTTACTAGCTGAGCTTTGGTATGCACTACCGGTGCTAGTAGCAACATGGAGACCTCCACAACACAACCACAGAACTTTGTCCCCAACTTGCGATGAGGTTGTCAATCTCACCGTGTTTTGCGGAAAACAAAGGATTAAACGTATCGAATGGAAAGAAGTAAAAGTTTGCAGAAAGTAAACACAAAGCAGTAAAAGATTGTAGATTGTATGTAAAAGAAAAGGACCGGGATCCATAGTTCACTAGAGGTGGCTCTCCTTAGATAGATAACATGCTGGATGAACAAATTACAGTGGGGCAATTGACAAACACCGAGAAAGCAATACATGCATATACTAATCATCTTGACTCCTTTGAGACTTGATTGGGCATTACAACATAATACATAGACCGCCCTCCAACTGCATCTATGACTAATAATCCACCTTCAGGTTATCATCTGAACCCCCTCCAGTATTAAGTTGCAAGCAACAGATTATTGCTTTACTTAATCAAGTGTAAAGTAAACAATACGATTGTTCTATGAACAAAGGATTGTTGTTTTCTCCTAGTAGCGACGACATCTAGTACCTTAGAGATTTCTCACTTCCCAGATTACCAGAGGCATGAACCCACTATCGAGCATAAATACTAACTCTTGGAGTTGCTAGCATCTACTTGGCCAAGATAGCTACTAACAACGGAAAGCATGCAAGATCACAAATAACAAAGACATGATAGAATCAATAATCAATCTGAAATAGCATCTCAATATCCATCGGATCCCCGCAAACACAACATGTATGATTACAAATAGATAATCTTGATCATGAACGGAGCTCACAAGATCTAAACATGAAAGCACAAAGGAGGAGAACCAGCCATCTAGCTACTACATGGATCCGTAGTCCAAGTATGAACTACTCACACATCACATCGGAGGCTTGCATGGTGATGAAGAAGGCCTCCAGTGTGAATTCCCCTCTCTGGCAGGGTGCCGGGAAGAGCTTCAGATCCCTCCTGATCTAGAGATGGATATGACAGCGGCTACAGACTCTTTCGTGGATTTTTGATCGGGCACTTAGGGTTTTCGTCTCGAGGGCAATATATAGGCGGACGGAGAGGCCGAGGGGGTGCCTGGGCTGTCCACACCACCCCCTGGCACGGGCCAGGCCTGGCTGCGTGGCCAGGTGGTGTGGCCGCCCTCTGGTCCTTCTCCGTCTCGTATTCTGGCACTTGATCCCTTCCGGAAAATAGACACTTTGGCTTTTGTCCCATCCAATTCCGAGAATATTCATTTTCTGACTTTCCTGGAACCAAAAACAGCCGAAAACAGGCAGCTGACACTGTGGCTCTTGTTAATAGGTTAGTCCAAGAAATCATATGAAAAGTACTCCAAAGTTGGAACAAAACACAAGAAAGTGGATAAAACCAAGCATGGAAGATCCAAAATTATAGATACATTTGCAATGTATCAACATCCCCAAGCTTAACTCCTTCTCGTCCTCGAGTAGGTAAGTGATAAAAAGAAAGAATAATTTTTGAGGTGACATGCACCATCAAAGACTTGATCAAAGTATTTGCAAAACATTCAAAGCTGGGATCAAAGTACTTCAATCATAACATGAAAGACAAAGTTCTAGCAATAAGCAAAAAAACTATGATGCAACATGAAAAGGCACAAACAAAAGAATCATGAATAACAATGCTTTGCAAGACGTTTGTTTGTTTCACATAAAGAAAACATAGCATACTAGTATTCAGCTTGTCCCTCAATAGAGTAGCAAATATAAATACATAGGACACCTTCAAAGTTCATAAGAGTGACTAGATACAATAGTTTAAAACAAGCAATATCAAAGTATGCATCAATCAACTAGTCTTGGGACAATACACATAGAACTAAGAATGGCCACTATGCTCTCAAAGTAGGTGCATAAAGATAGAAGGTGGAGACTCGATATAATGGTGGAAGAAAGGCCTTTTGTAAAAGGAAGTAGAGATTCAAGTCTCATAAAGAGCTTTCAAAAATTATGGTACTTATAGATTTCAGCTCTCATTGCCCCTATCATAAGCATCTTGAAGTGATTAAGGTTAAAGTGAACAAACTATGGTGTACATGCTTGACAAAGTATAAGTCAGAAATCTCATGTCCCTTGTATACGAGGGCCGCTCATCGTGCTACTCAAGTTTAGTCACCGGTAAGTTCTTGTCATCGTAAGTACATGTGTATCATAGAGAACCGCCAACGGGGTACCCCTTGCCCGATGATACGGAAGAATCCCCATATCAAAATGACAAGGCAAGCAGACAACGAGCATCTCAGCATTCTTCTTATTTACCATGGGAATATGGTGCTTTTTTTCTCTCTTTCCTCTTTTCATAGTATCTCTTTTTTTCTCTTTTTTTTCTCAATATAGGACTCTTTTTTTATAAGAAGAATGCTTCATAGACAGCTTATTATGGTTACGCTGCAGGTTTCCACCATGTCAGCATGGATTAGACTAGCGGCGCAGGCGTTTCTCTAACACATATACATAACTCCATGGACTTACAAGCTCCCCTTTCATTTCACGCCGACGACTTCCATATACAAAAGATCATGATATCAACTAGGTACAAGTACCAAGTGCAATGTTGAAAGTGTTCCCCATGAAAGTGTTGGGTCCGCAGCATAGAAAACAAAAAATTTCCTACGGTGTGAACTACACGCCAAGATCTATCTATTAGGTACAAAGCAACGGGTGGACATACATCCAACAAGAACTTACCCTCGTAGACAACAAGCTTTGTTAATGAGTAGGAACTCGTGGTTGATGTAGTCGTACACTTGCCGATCTCAAGATCGTGAGGAAGTCCAGCAGTCCGCCCAAAGACGTCCCATCGATCTAGCTCCGGCACCACCAAGTCCAAAGACTGCAAAGCAGCGGTGCATCCGTGATCGCACACACGCTCGGTACCCGACAACCTCCATCCTCACTCCAGCAAAAGCAGCGGAAGCAGCAACTCCTTTCCAGATAAAGCCACCGGGAACATGTATCTCGCTAATCCGAGACCATGGGGAATAATACTAGAGGGGGAGAGAGATCCTTCACAAGGAGGTGTGTATGAGAAGTGAGGAGGGGGTGGCCTTTTATAGGAGGAGGGGGGTGCCCCTCCTTCATGGCCGGCGCATGGAGGAGGTGACTCTTCACCTCCTCCATTCATGTGGTGGTAACTCCCTCCACATAAATTTGCCCCTTCACATTCTCTTTTAAAGTCTCCACTTTAAATGCATTAAATTTCTCCAAATTTAATGCTCTCTCATTTAATAAAACTCTTTTATTATTTTTATTCAGAATTTTGTTAATTACTTTAATTAACAAACATTCACATAAAACCCCCTGCAACATTTCAATATTACATGCAGAACCAATTTTAGCAATTTCACCCGAAACAGTTTTGGTGTCTATTAAAATAATTCCAGCGCTTTCTTAAATCTTTATCTGAAACATATTTGCTCCAAATGGTGTCGGTATCCCTTAAGTGTGTCACCCTACGGTTCACGAATAATGCAGACATGATCGAGACCCCTCTCTGATCAATAATCAGCAGCGGGACACGAGATCCATCGACTCCTACACATTCAACGATGACTTCGTGATCGTGAGAACCTTTAACGCTAGTAACTAAATCCTTTGTCCCACGATATATTACATGTCCGAGATTCGATCATCGGTATCTCCATACCTAGTTTGATCTCGTTACCGACATGCACTCTTTCTCGCTCCGTGATATAACATTCTAGTGATCACATCACTTGCTTGCAAGCTATTTCAATGTGATATCACCGAGAGGCCCAGTAGTATATCTATCCGTCATCGGATGGACAAATCCCACTCTTGATCCATGAGCCTCAACATAACACCTTCGTAGCACTAAACCCACCTTTATAGTCACCTCATTACGGTGTGACGCTTGATGTTATCAAGATACTCTTCCGGTGTTAGCAATTAACATGATCTCATGGTCTAAGGACTAAGATTACTTCGTATGATGTTATAGCAATATAAACATAATGACTTGATCGTAATGCTATACTTCGGATGAATGTTCATCACATCATTCCACCAATGGTGCGACCTTGTTATTAACAACATCCAATGTCCATGATCAGGAAACCTTGATCATCTTGTTAATCAACAAGCTAGTCTATAAGAGAGGCATGACTAGGAACCCTTTTTGTTTATTAAACACACATGTATTGATGTTTCCGAATCAATACAATTCTAGCATGTAAAATAAACATTTATCATAAACATGGAATAAGATAATAACCACTTTATTATTGCCTCTCGGGCATATTCCCTTCAGTAAGCATGATTCTGCTAATTCCCAACAAATAAGTGCAAGCATATACAACATAGACGATACAATGGTGCAAGTTTATTAAGGGCAAGTAAAGTAAAGTGTGCCATCAAGTTCGTGAGAGCTTTAATCACTAGTTTTCTCATAACAAGTGAAAGGTAAACAAAAGCATGAATATACTTGGAATAGCATAAGCTAGTAGGTAGGTATGGTGGACTCTTTGGAATAACTTGGTTTAGGGAGTTGGATGCATGAGTGGAACTCATACTTTGTTGTGGAGGCTAGCAAAAGTCTGGGAGCGACAAACTATGAGAGCAATAATGGCCATAATCATGCAGAGCGACAAAAATCATTGATCAAAGCATAAAGTGATACTACAAGTTGAAAACTAAAGGATCATAAAGGCTATGGTGACTTTGGATAGTCATAACATGGTGTGAGCATGTGCCAAGTCAACCCAAATAAAACATGGAAGGAGAATACCACTATACTATGCTTTAATATGCTAAAACAACGGACGATTCATCCAAGGCACATTAATCAATCTCAATTGTTTATAACAAGTCATGCTACAGCAAAGAATACTAAGCATAAATCCAAAACAATATCAAGCATGGCATGACAAAGCATAGGCCACAATCAAAAACAAGCTCTTTTTACCACATAAGCAAGAACTTTCCTACTCTTTTCCAAACCAAACCAAACTATTTGCAAACCAATGTATGAAAGAGGGGGTCCAACCAATTTATTTAGAAAACTAAGAAAACCAAGCAAACGAAAAACCAAAACGAAAACTAAAAAGAAGACGCTCCAAGAAAAACACAACTGTGCATGAAACAATAAAAATAAAGCGTTTGGAAGAAACCTGGAATTTTTATTGATGAAGAAGGGGATGCCTTGGGCATCCCCAAGCTTTGACGCCTGTACTTCTTGGATATTTCTTGGGGTGACATGCTTGGCATCCCCAAACTTGAGCTTTAGTCCATCCTTCATCTCATTACTCATTCCTTCCATACACCTGAAATTTTTCCTTTATACAAAACTTCACACAATCTCATTAGCAACATTAGTGCACTTAAGATAAATAAGTCTTAAGGTTCAGTTCTAACACCAAATAAACTTTCATTAGAACACTAGATACTGTAGCACTTCCCTCAAAAATCTCAATCCCCAAAAGAACTCAAAAAGGAACCCACAAGAAGCAAATGCAGAAAATGGTAGAAATCTGTCAAAACAGACCAGCAGGAAAAAACGAATTTTTTCGAAGACCTTCTGTTGATCAAATCAAAAAGTGTTTAACTAACGAAAGTTAGATAACAACCTGGGGCAGAAGCACAAAAAATTACAGCTCAATCCGACATACATAGCTCTCTCACGATTTTTTACGGTGAAGCACAAGAATCTGTTTCGGGGCAGCAACTTTCCCAATCATTACTTCACTCTCATTAGAGGTTACTCTTGGCACAAAAAGCAAATAAAAAGGATAAGGAGAGGTTATTACTGAATTAATAACTTCCAAGACTCATATAAAACTCTTGGGTTATCTCCCAACAAGTACTTTTCTTTAACGCCTTTAAGTTAGGCATAAGAAGCAAAGAAAGAATCAAGTGTTCTCAAATGAAGAAGCATTAAAACCAACTTTCTTGCCCTTACCTCTCTTATTTTTATTCTTAACCTTTGGGAAAATGTGATTGTTTGGTGGAGAAGAAAGGTGCATGGTCCCCTTTCCCACATCTATTATTGCTCCAAGGAGTTCTAATAGGGATCTTCCAAGTGTAATTTGTCTTTTTCCTGCACATTCAATAACAAGATAATCAGTAGAAATCATTTTCCCAAGGATCTTTATAGACACTCCTTCAGCTATTCCAAGAGGTAATATGGTAGTATTATTAGCAAGAGATATTTTTTTCCTCCTTCAGTGAGCCCCCAAGTATTCAGAGATTTATAAATATCTTTGGGCATAAGACAAAATTCAGACATGATATCACAGCGAGCTTGAAAAGTTTCGGTGTTCATCTCAATCTTTACTGTAGGGAGCCACTTTGATGGTTCAGAATTTATTGGAACATAATTGTGATGCTCCCTAAGCGTATTATAGCAACTTTCTAAGCTAGTAGTGCTAGCCTCAAGAGTGTTCAACCTAGCAAATATTTTTTGCGAAAGAAATATCAGTTTGGCTAGGCATGTTGTAAGTGAGGATCAATATCTTTATAGCATTAATAGCATCATCCTCATTACATTGGAGAAAATCTCCTCCCACAACAGCATCTAAAACATATCTATAGCAAAGAGCAATCCCAAGGTAAAAACTGCTAAGGAATAAGTTTTGAGTCATTTTAGGCTCAGTTTTTTCATGTAGATCAGAGATTCTAGACCAAGCTTATTTAAAACTTTCCTCAATTCCTTGTTTAAAAGTGAAAATCATTTCCTCGGGTGACATAGTGATTGGAGCAAGGCTAGACATGAAGGCAACTTAAGATAGGAACTAATTTTTTTGTGTTTTTCAAATAAGAAAGCAAACTTGTAAAACTATTTTTTGTGTGTTTTTGAGAGAACAAAACAAGCAAACAAAGCAAAAAGAAACTAAGCAAAACAAAAACAACAAAGTAAAGAGATTGGTTATGAGGGACTCCCCTTGTGAAGATGTCCTTGATTCCCCGGCAACGGCGCCAGAAATCGCTTGATGGCTCAATGCACGACGCCCAGAAAAGTGCTTGGTGTGTGGTTGATGTAGAGCTCGTTGGGAACCCCAAGAGGAAGGTATGATGAATATAACAGCAAGTTTCCCTCAGTTATGAAACCAAGGTTTAATCGAACCAGTAGGAGCAAGGAAACACCTCAAAGGTGTTACTAGCTGAGCTTAAGCGTAGCACTACCGGTGCTAGTAGCAACGTGGAGACTTGCACAACACAATCACGTAACTTTGTCCCCAACTTATGGCGAGGTTGTCAATCTCACCGTGTTTTGCGGAAAACAAAGGATTAAACGTATCGAATGGAAAGAAGTAAAAGTTTGCAGAAAGTAAACACAAAGCAGTAAAAGATTGTAGATTGTATGTAAAAGAAAAGGACCGGGATCCTTAGTTCACTAGAGGTGGCTCTCCTTAGATAGATAACATGCTGGGTGAACAAATTACAGCGGGGCAATTGACAAACACCGAGAAAGCAATACATGCATATACTAATCATCTTGACTCCTTGGAGACTTGATTGGGCATTACAACATAATACATAGACCGCCATCCAACTGCATCTATGACTAATAATCCACCTTCAGGTTATCATCTGAACCCTCCAAGATTAAGTTGCAAGCAACAGATTATTGCTTCTGAATGCGTGTAAAGTAAACAATACGATTGTTCTATGAACAAAGGATTGTTGTTTTCCCTAGTAGCAACAAAGACATCTAGTACCTTAGAGATTTACATCACTTCCCAGATTACCAGAGGCATGAACCCACTATCGAGCATAAATACTAACTCTTGGAGTTGCTAGCATCTACTTGGCCAAGATAGCTACTAACAACGGAAAGCATGCAAGATCACAAATAACAAAGACATGATAGAATCAATAATCAATCTGAAATAGCATCTCAATATCCATCGGATCCCCGCAACACAACATGTATGATTACAAATAGATAATCTTGATCATGAACGGAGCTCACAAGATCTAAACATGAAAGCACAAAGGAGGAGAACCAGCCATCTAGCTACTACATGGATCCATAGTCCAAGGATGAACTACTCACACATCATACCGGAGGCTTGCATGGTGATGAAGAAGGCCTCCAGGGTGAATTCTCCTCCCCGGCAGGGTGCCGGGAAGAGCTTCAGATCCCTCCCGATCTAGGGATAGAGATGACGGCGGCTACGGACTCTTTCGTGGATTTTTGATCGGGCACTTAGGGTTTTCGTCCTGAGGGCAATATATAGGCGGAAGGAGAGGCCGAGGTGGTGTGGCCACACCCCTGGCGCGGGCTGCCTGGCCACGCGCCGTGGTGTGGCCACCCTCCGCCCTTCTCCGCCTCAGATTCTCGCACTTGATCCTTCCGGAAAAATAGGCACTTTGGCTTTTGTCCCGTCAATTTCGAGAATATTCATTTTCCGACTTTCTGGAACCAAAAACAGCAGAAAACAAAAGTGACATCGTGGCTCTTTTTAATAGGTTAGTCCAAGAAATCATATGAAAAGTACTCCAAAGTTGGGACAAAACACAAGAAAGTGGATAAAACCAAGCATGGAACATCAAAAATTATAGATACATTTGCAATGTATCAGGATCCTAGAGCCATCACCAACCCTAAATTTTGCTCCCATCTTAAAAAGGTGTTTGATCTTGTTTATACTTCTCTAGAATTGAGAGCCACCCCGCCTCTATTCATTCAGAATATTGTCAGCAGAGGAGTATTTGGCCAAGCTAGGCCATTGTTCCTATGCTAACTTGCGAGTTAGACCCACTTCTTTCGATAGCTTAAAGAATAAGCCGCCCCTACCCTAGCTTTTCGAATAAGATGTTCGGCTCATTATTAGATGCTTCCGAATTAGTTAGCACATAACTAATTCAGAAGCTCAAAGTAATAAGTTGGGTGGCTTATGAGAGGAGTTTGGTTTAAGCCGCCAAAAAGGGGCCTTATATAATGTAAAGCTTGGCATGCTGCTTATTTTTGTTCCGATTTGCTAGAGCCCGGTTGCTGAGATCCTCCTTATTCCTCGGTCACCTCCACATCTGGTAGATGTGCATTGTGATTCGTTTGCACATTTTATTTGCATATATGGGTTACAACTGACCCCAAAAAATGCACGTAGTCAAAATAATTATTTAGCATAGTACAAAATAAATTCATGTAGTTTAAAAATTGTTTGATTCAAAAAGGAGTTCATGTGGTACAACAAATTGTTTGCGTAGTCAAGAAAAAATTGTTCACCTAGTGCAGCGCATGGATGACGTCACCTGACTGAGAACTGAGACTAAGGGCGTGTTTGGTAGCCTGGGTCATCTCAGCAATTCCCATCTCAACAGAGAATTCTAAAATTTTAGATGTTTTGTAGACCGGTTTTCTCACATGGGCCAGCTACTTTGAAAAATGCCCCGACCGCCCTGCGAGAGAAGCTCGAATCGAGCTTCGCGGTGGTCACTCGTCAATCCCCGCCCTCGGGCCCACGCTTGCGCCCACAGGGGTCTCGCCATCCTCCTCATTCCCCCCGTCTCAGCTCTCTCTCCCTCCTGACAGCAGCGCCTCCGCCTTCTCCGCCGACGTTGGCCTCTGCCTGCTCCACCGACGCCGGCCTCCGCCTCCTCAACTCCCGGCTTGCACCGCTGCCTCCTAGACCAGCGCCGCCTCCTCATAGACCAGCGCCGCCTAGGGACGAGCCCTTCCCTAGGCGAGCACGGCCGCCACCGCCTCGACGAGCACAACCTCCACCTCCGCCTCTCCGCCTCCTCGATGCAGCCCCCCGACGCTGCCCTTTCTCCCTCCTCGACGCCATCCCTGCAGCTCGTCGTCCCTGCCCCGATCTGCACTGCAGCTCGCCGCCCCGCCCCGATCTACACCGTAGCAGCCCCTTCCGTTCTCGTTCTTCACCGGCGGCCAGCTCGCTGGCCTGGATTCCCACCGGCGGCGGCGCCCAGAGCCAATGTTGCCAGCCACAACTACCAAACAACATCTTGACACAGCATGGGCGAACACACACGAGCCACCAAACACGTGACAAATCTCGATGCAGCTTGTATGAGATGAGAATATCTGAGGTGAGAAAGTCATTCTCTGATGACCCGATCTACCAAACACACCCTAAGACGAGAGCTAAACGATGATCAATTTTAAGCTCTCGTTGGACTCGATTATGACGGCGCATGCAAAGATGATGAATTTTAATTATACAATATTATTTCTGACATTCTAAATGTTTAATCGCTGTTTAATTCGAAGGTGGCGTTTTCGTGGAGATCACTCCGTAGGTCTGCTCGTCTAGGTTGGCAAGAGTCGAGTGAAAAAAAGCACACAAGTACCTCTCGTGCCGTGACACGCACAGCTGTAAATTTCCATCGAAAGCGAAAAAAGGTAAAGGATAAAAAGGAGCTGCACATCGTAGACACGGAGACGATTAAATCGTGCAAATAAAAAAGCTATTGCGCGTGCACTGCGCAAGGCGATCCCACCGTACTAGATTAGGAAAGGAAAAGTGACGCAGAAATTACCTTACCGCTTACGCTGCCGCCGCGGCACAGATCTCCACGCGCAGGCGCGCTGACGTCCCAGGTGACCCGTAACCAGCAAGCAGCCTGCAAAGGGAGTGAAACTTACCGACGTGTCTGGCCTGCCTGCCCTCGACGCGCACGGTGCGGCAGGAGAAACCTGCTCCGTTCCCTCCGACGGGGATACGGATCGTTACCGCCTGACAAGCCCGGCCCCACCACCACAGCACGCGTCTTGCCTTTCTCCTCCCCGTCTCCCTCCTCCGCCTATTTATCCCCGCCCGCACCACACCGCCGTTTTATTTCCTCTTCACCTCGTCAAACACGCAGCGAGAGCCACAGGAAAACGCGCACGCTCGGGCCAACGCCTAGGAGAAGGAGCCAAGGAGGAGGAGGAGTCCAGAGACCACGCACGAGCAGCTCGGTCTAGTTTGTTTCCACATGGGAGCGGGGAAGGAGGCTCCGGCGGCCGGCGGCGGCGACGGGACGGGGAAGGACGCCGCCGCCTCCGCCGCGGCCGAGACGCCGCCGCCGGTGGTGCTCAGGATGGTGTTGCATTGCGACGGCTGCGCCAAGAAGGTCAAGAAGTCCATCCACCGCATGCCTGGTACGTACGCGCGCGCTCTCAATTCGGCCGGCAGTTTCCGTTCCCTTCTCTGCTGCTGCTGGGATTACGCATTTCTAAGCTATCTTTTTTGATTTGGTGGCTAATCGTTCGCTGGTTGTGCTGTGCAGGCGTGCAGTCGGTGGTGGCGGACGCGGCGGCGAACACGGTCGTGGTGGCGGGGACGGCCGACGCGGCCGCGCTCAAGGCGCGGATCGAGTCCAAGACCCACAAGCCCGTCGAGATCGTCTCCGCCCCAAGCAAGGCCCCTCCCGCCGAGCCCAAGAAGAATCCCGACAAGGGCGGCGAGCAGAAGAAGAGTAGTCCCGACATGGGCGGCGCTGCCGACAGCAAAGGGGATAAGGCCGGCTCCCCGTCCCAACCCAAAGAGGAGGAGAAGGGGAAGAAGCAACCGCCAGAGGAGAAGAAACCCGTCGAGGTCGGTACACAAGGGGCAATCCTATCCCCACGCAAACACTCTGTTCCTCCTCTGCTCCCAACCACTGCGCACCGACCTCCAACTAACAATGTCCCTGCTCTCTGATTTTGTTTTGCCAGGACGCAGCGGTGCTGCTCAGGATCCGCCTCCACTGCGACGGCTGCGCCGACCGCATCCGGCGACGAATCTACAAGATCAAAGGTGCGGTTTCGTTCGGATTCATATCTTTTCCCCCTTTCTTCTTCCTCCGGGTTATTAATCAGCTGTTAATTTCGTTTTTCCGGATTCAGAATTGACGTTTTTTCTTGTTGCGTTTGTGGTGGCTCCAGGAGTGAAGGATGTGATCCTGGAAGGCAATGCCAAGGACGAGGTGAAGGTGGTGGGCAGCATGGACGTGGCCGCCATGGTCGCCTACCTCAACGAGAAGCTCAACCGCACCGTGGAGCTCGCCGCGCCCGGCAAGAAAGACGGCGGCGGCGGGGAAGAGGCCAAGAAGGACAAGGGCGGCGAGAAGCAGCAGAAAGAGAAACCGGCGGGAGAGAGCGCGCACAAGGCGGACAAGGGGAAAGGGGTGGAGGTGGCGGGCCCGTCCATGGCCTCCGCCGCGGCGTCCATGGCGCCCGCGCCGGTCACGGCCAGCACGCACCACGTCTCGCCGTACGGGTACGGGCATGTCGCGTACCCGCCGCCGCCGCAGGGACCCCCGCCCGGCTACTACAGCAGCGGGTACTACGGCGGCAATGCCGACGGCGCGGGGTACGCCAACCCCTACTACCAGCAGCAACCGAGAGCCGACGCCGGCGGGTACTACCACCAGCAGGCCCCCAACAGTGCCGACAACGGCGGCTACTACCAGCACCAGCACCAACCAAGCGGCAGCAGCAGCTACTACCAGCAGCAGCAGCAGCAGTACCAGCCGTACCCGTTCGACACGGCGCCGCCTCCGCAGATGTTCAGCGACGAGAACCCCAACTCGTGCTCCGTCATGTGACCACCCTGTCCGTCTCTTGCAATCAGTGACAAGACAAGGCGCCTCACCACCGCCACGCCGGGAGAAGAGCAGTCATGTCCGACTGCTCCATGCGTCGTCAGAGTTCATCAGAGACGACGCCACGCCGCCTCACCGCGCCTGGAGATTTTCTTCTTCTAGTACTAATTAACGAGGAATAGCTTAATTTAGCCTTAGGCGGATCTGCAGCAATCACGAACCGATTCGTGCGTCCGATCAAATTTTGCTCGCCCACTTCCCGTTGTTATCATTCATCCCCTGGTGATGATCGATCCTTGTTTGGTCCACTACTTCCATTGGTTTATTTATTTATTTAATTAACTACTAGTATGTTAAATCATCAGAGTGGATGAATCGGTCGCGAAGTGTGAGCGCTTGCGTGGTTGCCCGTTCGTTCGTCGAATCAGGCGTTGAATCGTGGACTGGGGTTTTAAGCAGTCAATTTTAGTCTAGTCATCAGGGACGTGGTACTAATTTGATCGACGCCACGCAAAACGGAGATCACGCAAATTAAGATCTGATTAGGCGTCATAATGCTCGATCTCTGGTGTTCATGACGACGAGCAAGAAAACATGCGGACGCTGAGCACTTCAATTCTGGGACCGGCCGTGGCGGCAAATTTGATCTCGTTCTCCGGCTCCCCCTGCTGCGTCCAACGCGGCGCCCGCTCCCCTCCACATATTCTCTTCTCCCCGACGGCTGTTGTGCTGCGTGCTGATTAAGCTGCAGCCTGCTAAGGATGACGGGCCCATTGATTCTGGACAAGGTTTCACGAGTTAAGGCATTCACATTGATTTTTTGAATTCATCAAAGGACGAGCTCTTTTTCGCGCTATTAATTTCCTACTACTATATCTTCTGGGGAGAAATCTTGGGTTGGTTTGGAGACCAATTCCGAGCAATCGCCTGCTGGTTAGGTGAATGCTGCTGTTTTTTCTCCTAATCTGCCCGGGACTAGCTGGAGTGGACTGTCAAAAAAACCTTTGTATCGAGCCAGTGTTTCACCAATGGGACGCGACTCGATTCAGTGAAGACGTTATCCCCAAGGGAAAATGGTGTTAGTACGAATATTTTCCACGCGCGTCCTCTCGCACGCATTTCGCGCAGGTTTAGGCATGCCCCCTGCCAGATCTATGCCTACGGCCTACCACTACCACTGCGCGTGTGGTTCTCTTTGTCCTCCCATTTCATTCTCACAAAGCTTCTAAGAGCAAGTACAATAAAGTTCAGTCGGCTATATCACTTAAAATAGTATATTTGTACTTGGTTGGATGAGAGAGAAGAGAAGAGAGAAAAGGAGTGGGCTCAGTTAACAGCCAGCTGCAACACGTGCTCTTAGGCACTACTATATGAGTGTGTAAAGTGGGCCATGTATTAATAAAATAATATACTTTTATCTATCTCATCAGATATATTGACTATTAGATCGCTTCTGTATTTATACTTCGACATAACTTATAAAAGAATGGCTATTTACTATCGCTTCTCGCTCTAAAAGCACGTGCTAGACTTTCTCTTAACTTACAATTTTACATTCTCACTCATCTTATAGCGAGCGAGTTGACTGTACCTTATTACTTGCTTGGTACGAGTATCCCCGAAAACGGCGACATTTTATGTTGGAGGATGAAACCAAACCATCCCATGCCTATCCACTTCCGAGTGCCGTGCTTTTCTTTAATCGTCCTCGCTCGCTACCGACGGCGCTGGATTATTTAGACGAACCTGCTACGTCTTGTCCCCACGCATGAACGTGTTTGACCAGGGAAATTCTCCATCCACGCAAGCAGCGTGTCAGCAAAATGGACTTGGAAGTTGAAACAGAGGAAAAATATACTCCCTCCGTCCAGTGTCTCTTGATTTGCTATATTCGAACGTATCTAGACGTATTTTAGATTATAGATAAATTAGAATTTTGATTAACTCAGATCGGTTATTTTTTAGACGGAGAAAGTACTACTATCAGTACAAGCATTTGATCACGATCCATGTGTGGCAGGACAGTATCCTTCTCTTCTTATCTTTCTGGAAGCACCATGAGACCCTTACTTTACGAGCAACGGCTAATCCATGTGCTTTCTCGCCGGCGTCTTAAACAAGTTTCAACAAGAAAAAATGTCGGTGTTTGAAGCCAGGTAGTAGTAGTACTACGCACTACACCACGCCAGGCATTTAGAGCCAGGTAATAGTTAAATTAGTGCTAGAAATGATTTTTTGAGGCATTATAAAAAACGCCATGGACGGCCATGTAGGTGTAAGTTATTAGATGCAATTCTAAAAAATGCTTCCAAATCCTAATCATTTGAGGCACTTTGAAGAGTGTTTTTAAAACTAACCATTTGAGACACTCTCAATAGTGCCTCTAAAGCTAACAGTTTGAGCCACTATTGAGAGTGCCTCTAAAAGCTTCTGCCATTTGAGGAACTCTACCGCTGCCACGACGAACCTCCTGGAGGAGGAGGTCTCGGCGTCGTCTATGGTGTAAGTTGTGGACGCGGAGATTGTCGTAGGGACGAAGGTGGACGTTCGTCGAGTGACACAGAGGCCGCTGTGGTGCCAAGTGGTGAGCAACGTCCGGAGAGCGGGTGCACGTGATTATCGCGTGGATACGTTGTAGCTTCTCCTCTAGGCGACTCAGCCAGGTCTGGTGGTGCTGGCGTTGTATAAGCAGAGAACCGGACGAAAGGGAGCGTATATAATCAGGACTCTCCATCTCAAGATCGACTATCAACTGTGCCTACAATTGTCACCACTAGGTTGAAAAAATGGACGAGAAACTACGTAACAAATACGTTCATTAGATAAAGATAATGTATTATCGTGTGTTGTCTGCTGTCCACTGTAAACTGGCTCGGATAACTATCCCAAGTAGCCACGCCCGGCATCTCAACTATAGACTTCACTTCCATCGCTTTGCACTCTACTATCTCCGTGTAAAGCAACCGAGCCAGAAGCGTGGAGGAGAGGTTGCGATGATCTCTAAGGATGGATAATTTCACATGTGTGCATCACTAAGTCAACCAATTTATGTCGTACTTAGGGAGATATCCGTGCGCCCTAGCTGGACAATTTATATCCAGGCATTCCATTGTCAAGTATTTTTAAGAGGACACCGTTATACTGAAAACCCTCTGTGTGGACAATGCCCAAGCAATGATAGCATCTTACGAATATTTCTTGTCTGGATATCTAGCACCCTGGACAATTTTATTGTTGTGATATTCCCACGTAGAATCATGACCATCGTTAACGGTCATTTCATCCGAGATGTGTTGATTCCATGATGTAGGAATCAGCACGTCCTCTCCGCTGCCTTCTTCATCAGAACCATCACTTTCACCATCCATGTAATTCTTCTCTTCCATCAAGTTCTGCATGTGGCCACCTTCCTCATCCGCATCTACCTCTCCACTATCGTATCCTCCACGTCATGCTTGCCTGCTATACCCTAGTTCATAACCACCACCACCTCCTCCCATATGTCTACTCTCCTTTGATTCATAACCACCACCTACAATATTTGACATAGAATACATCCCGTAACTGGATTCAACACTATGGCCAGGACAATCTACCATCGCCTCTAGACGGATCGATCTCCTTCAGGACGGAAAGTACTACTGCGACATGATTTATGTGCCTGTCCTCGCAACCTTTTAACCACTTCAACCAGTCTTTGTGACGATCTACATGCCTCAAAATCCAGAAAAGGTTCTTCGTGGACTTTGTCCACAATGCCTGTACACTAACGGTGTATGTTTCAAGGTTATACCCTAAACAACTTGTCAACCATTCCTTCAACTCACTAACACTCCATGTTTGAGGAGCAGTCAAATCCAACACCGTATACTCAAACTCATTCAAATCATCTCCATACTCATTTGTTCGGATAGTACCAAGACCGTAGTAAAATACGAACTTCACAAAATTGGAAATCTCTGCAGACATAAAAATATTTTTGAACTAATCAATAAATTAACAACAGTGCATATAACCATGTAAAACAATCTGTCTATATAAATAAAATATACTGACTAACGGGCAGAAATACTCAATAAACCGCTAGACAAAATTTCCCGCTTATACGCAATACAAATGTTCTAATAAAATATACTAACCACCAGCCAAACTTCTCCATTTATGCGCAATACAAATGTTCTAATAAAATATACTGACCAACGGCCGGAAATACTCACTAAACCTCCAGACAAATTTTCTCACTAATTCACCTGCCAAATATTCTAATAGCCTCCTAACCACAGCATAACCATATACAATAAATATGATTATCGAGGGATTTGAGCTTACCCTTGAAGCGTGAGAAGTAACTCGGTACAGCGGCCTCGATTCACCGGACCAGCAGCACGACATAGCTCGTACTACCCCCATCACCAACCTTCACTGCAACACCACCATTGCCATTGCTTCAATGGCACACCACCACCATTCCTGCAAAGAAACACCACCAAATCGAGTTCCGAGCTAACCCATCAGTAGATCGGGCTACCCCTACCTCTCTAATGGGTTTAGAATGAAGATTTGCTGGAAAAATAGGGAAAATCGGGACAAAATAGGTGCAGGAAATAAGAGGTCTTGCGCTGGAAGAGAAGAAAGAAGTTGGGTATGGAGGAAGAAGAAGAGGAGCGGGCGGCCGAAGCACGAAGACTAACTCGGTTTCACTCGGCGAGGGCGAGACCGAATGGTTGATCCGGCGAGGCCATGACCGATTGGGGCATTGTGTCAGCGTGGTCCCGCGGCCCACGCAGCCACATGCAATCGACTAGGTCCACGCCGAATGAAGCTGAGTTGGTCAGGCTCAGGCCGTTTGGCTAGGCCGAGGCCGAGTACGTGTTATATTTATAAATTATTAAATTCGTGTAATACTTTCCAAAATGATTAAAAAATGTATTATTTAAAAAAAAACTATGCCAAGCGTGTGTGCTCGTTCGTCGCGAATTAGGTGCTGAATCGTGGACTGGTTTTTAATCAAGCCTCTTGGTCTCCATCGGTCATATCTAGTCTCACCTCATCGGAGGAGAGATGTGATGGGGACGTGGGATCAATTGAATAGATGGACGCAATAAGACTCTGACTAAGCGCGGTATAATTGGCCTCTGGTGCTGGTGACGGACGGGCAAAGAAGATCTCCCGACGCTCTTAAATTTTGGGATCCGGCCGTGGCGGCACCGCCGATTCCGTCGTGGCGGCAAGTTCGATCTTTGCTCCTGTCTCCTCCTGCTGCGTCCGACGCGGCACCTAGGAGGATCAGATAGCTACGCCGCTCCAGCCTTGCAGATATTTCTCCCCTGGATTTTGATTGTGTTGGTATCTTCTCTATGACGGCTGCTGTCTTGATAAATTGTGCGTGCTAGATAAGCTGCTGCCTGCAGGATCATTCGTTTGGGAAAAGAAAGATTTCACGAGTTATGGCATTCACATTGATTTTCTGAATTCGTCGAGGCTGGCTAGTGTTGGAATTTGGGTGTAGGCTTTGGCCCATAGCCTAATACAAATTCTGAAATTCTCTTGACCCATTCATGCCTAGCAAGGGGTGGCACCAAAGTTTAGTCCCACCTTGCTAGTTTAGAGGAAGTTGGACCAATATATATAGTGGAGTGTTTCACTACCTCCTAAAGAGAGTAAAGAGGAGTGGCATACACGCGCGCTCCTCCTCCTCCGCCGCCCGCCTCGCCACGCGCGCGCGCCGCGGTTTGCGGAATTGTGCCTCGATGCCGATCTTATCCCCACGTCTTACCCGACCGGCGCCTATATATAAACGGCCTTAGGCAAAAACCCTAATACGAGAAAATACACATCTCTGACTCCAGAACCTTGCGCTGCCGCTACACCTTCTCCATCCCCTCTTCCGGCGTGCACCGGACGACGGGAGGTGAGCCTCCGAACCACCGCCTCGTGAACTCAGTACGGGTGAGGCGATCAGGTTTTGGGGAAGCGCGCATGCGACCATCGACGGCATCACGTCGACCGACCACTACTTCCTCGACAAGGACTTCTTCCCGGACATCGCAGCTCTACATCGACGCCATGGTCGACGACTGGTGTCAACCTCAACCTAACCTAACGCGAACCCGATTCCTCCTCCAAAGACCGTCGTAATCTGTTCTTATCTAGTTCAGTTTCTATTGCAGTTTCTTGTACTAGCTCTTGGAATAGATGTGATCTGTTTATTCTGGTTGAATATGATCTGTTCGTTTATTCTGCTAGTATACATGATTAGATTAATTCCAGCACTTATAGTCATGATTTATTATTACTTATTTCGGATTAAATATTATGGTAATTTGCTTATATTTTCAACAATCCAAAAACCTGATTATAGGCAACTGAATTCAATCTGGTTTAGCGCTGCTACAAGGCCCTCCTTTTGAAGGTGTCAATTATAAGAGATGGCGACGAGAGCAGTTCTATGGTTGAAAAACCTAGGCTGCTATAGCGCCACTCTTGGCAAACTGAGGAGACCTTTCTCCTGCTCAGAGGAAGCGTTTGAGAAAGTCGACACCATGTTTATGAGGGCTTTGTTCAATATTCTTGGTGACAACATTGTTGACACCTATATGTCATTTGATAATGGCAAGGATGCGTGGGATGCCCGGACGCCAAGTTTGGTGTTTCGGATGTCGGCATTAAACGTATATCATGGAGCAATTCTATGACTACAAGATGGATGACCGTCCCATCGTGGATCAGGCTCATGAGATCTGATCCCTTGCCAAAGAACTCGAGCAGTTCAAGTGTAACTTACCGGACAAGTTCGTGGCGGAGGCATTATTGCCAAGCTTCATCCTTCTTGGAGGAACTTTGCTACCTCTCCAAACATAAGAGACAGGAGTTTTCTGTTTCGGATCTCATCGGATCTCTTCATGTTAAAGAAAAGGCGAGAGCAAAAGATACACGTCCTCGAGGCTTTGATGGAAGTTCTAGCACACATGTAGTGCAGAAAACAACTTCCATCCCACAAGTTCAAGAATAAGAACAGGTCGATGGCAAAGGAAAGTTTGATGGCAAAAACAAGGCCGCATGGACTACCAACTTCAAGAAGAAGATCGAGTATAAGAAGAAAGGATCTTGCCATGTCTGTGGTGATCCTAATCATTGGGCTCCTAGCTGCCCCAATCGCTTTGGACAAGCGCTCACATGGAAATAGTGGCAAGTCCGCTAATGTTGTCCTTGGTGATATTGAGATGAAGGATCCGGTACGGTATATTTCCCCGTTCTTTCAGTTTGTAACTCACCGATTGGTGGATAGACACCGTGCAAATATACATGTATGTGCTGATATTTCCATGTTCTCCTCTTATCGTTCGAACGGGCTGGCTCCGTCGATGGGAAACGGCTCACGTGTACATTCAAGGTATTGGTACGGTGGATCTGAAGTTTACTTGGGAAGATCGCATGGTGAAGAATGTGCGACGTTCCCTCAATCAATAAGAATCTCGTCAGCGGATCTCTTCTGTGTCGAGATGGTTTTAAGTTAGTCTTTGAGTCCAATAAAGTTGTAATTTCTAAGTGTGGACAATTTGTTGGAAAGGGTTATGAGTGCGGAGGCTTGTTCCGCTTATCTTTGTCAGACTTATGTACTCAAGTTATTAATCATGTTTGCAATGATAGTGAATCCAATATTTGGCATTCACGACTTTGTCATATTAATTTTGGGTGCATGACGCGGCTTGCCGATATGAATTTAATTCCAAAATTTACTACTGTCAAAAGTTCCAAGTGTCAAGTATGTGTGCAAGCTAAGCAACCTCGCAAGTCTCATAAGACTGCCGAGGTACGAGATTTGGCACCACTGGAACTAATACATTCAGATCTTTGTGAGATGAATGGTGAGTTGACAAAAGGTGGAAAGCGATATTTCATGACTTTAATTGATGATTCCACCGATCAAGTTATGTGTATCTTCTGAAATCTAAAGATGAAGCTTTTAATCACTTCAAAATCTATAAAGCTGAATCAGAAAACCAACTTGATCGAAAGATTAAGCGACTTCGGTCTGATCGTGGTGGAGAGTATTTTTCCAACGAATTTGATTCTTTTTGTGCGGAGCATGGTATTATCCATGAGAGGACGCCTCCCTACTCACCTCAGTCAAATGGGGTGGCCGAAAGAAAGAACCGCATTTCTAACCGATTTGGTTAACGCCATGTTAGATACATCGGTCTATCCAAGGAATGGTGGGGAGGCGATAAAGATCGCGTGTCATGTCCTAAACCGTGTTCCAAAAAGAACAAAACCATTACTCCATTTGAGGAATGGGAAAGGAAAAGGCTGAAACTCTCCTACTTACGAACTTGGGGTTGTTTGGCGAAAGTGAATGTGCCGATACCCAAGAAGCGCAAGCTTGGACCAAAACCGTGGATTGTGTCTTTCTGGGATATGCATTTCATAGCATTGGCTATAGATTTTTGATAGTGAAATCTCAGGTATCTGACTTGCATGTTGGTACAATCATGGAGTCGAATGATGCGACTTTCTTTGAAGACATCTTTCCCATGAAAGATTCGTCTAGTTCATCAAATCAGGAGATGCCTAGTTTATCTAGTCAAGAATTAATCACAATTCCTGAACCCACCATTTCGATAGAACACCCTAATAATCCTGTGGAGGATAACAGTGAAGCTCCTACCAGAAGTAAGAGACAAAGGACTGCGAAGTCCTTTGGTGATGATTTCATTGTATACCTCATGGATGATACTCCCACTTCTATTTCGTAGCTTATGCATCTCAAGATCGACCATCGAAAGAAGCCGTTCAGATGAGATGGATTCCATCATAGCAAACGGAACTGGGAAATTACTGATCGTCCTTATGGGTGCAAACCTGTAGGATGTAAGTGGGTGTTTAAGAAGAAGCTTAGACCTGATGGTACTATTGAGAAGTATAAGGCACGCCTTGTTGCCAAGGGTTATACCCAGAAAGAAGGCGAAGACTTCTTTGATACTTATTCACTTGTGGCTAGATTGACCACTATTCGAGTACTGCTATCCTTGGCTGCCTCGCATGATCTTCTCGTTCATCAAATGGACGTTAAGACGGCTTTCCTAAATGGAGAGTTAGATGAGGAAATTTATATGGATCAGCGATGGATTCATGATAGATGGTCAACAAGGCAAGGTGTGCAAGTTATCAAGTCTCTCAGATGGTCTTAAGCAAGCTCCTAAGCAAGGCATGATAAGTTTGAAAGGACTTTAATCGATGAAGGCTTTATTGTAAACGCGACAAGTGTGTGTAC
This sequence comes from Avena insularis, assembly GCA_023614405.1. Classification (NCBI taxonomy): domain Eukaryota; kingdom Viridiplantae; phylum Streptophyta; class Magnoliopsida; order Poales; family Poaceae; genus Avena; species Avena insularis. The sequence continues at coordinate 97,323,654 of CM042690.1, read as the reverse complement.
TATCGCCATGGTGGGCGAGGAGTCATCTTATGTCGTATGTTGATGATATCGATATTCGGGACCAATCTTAATGTTATCAATGAGGTCAAAGACTTTCTATCTTGTTGTTTTGAGATGAAAGATCTAGGAGTGGCGATGTGATATTGAACATCAAGCTGGAAAAGATGATGATGGTGGGATAACACTGCTTCAGTCTCACTATGTGGAAAAGATCTTGAGTCGTTTTGGGTATAGCGAATGTAGATCTTCTCCTACACCATATGATACTAGCGTGTTGGTTCGAAAGAATCAGGGAGATCCTAAGGATGCTAAAGATAAGCAGAGATATTATAAGATTATTTGCTCGCTTATGTATTTAGCCTACACGAGGCGACATCTCCTTTCTGTAAGCAAGTTAATTCGATTTGTCTCAAATCTGGAGATGTTCATTGGCGGCCCTTGAAAGGGTTTTGCGTTACTTGAAAGGCACCGCGAGCTATGGGATTCACTACTCCGGGTATCCAAGGGTACTTGAAGGGTATAGTGACTCAAACTGGATTTCTGATGCTGATGAGACTAAGGCCACGAGTGGTTATGTGTTTACACTTGGTGGTGGCGCTGTTTCTTGGAAGTCTTGCAAGCAGACCATCTTAACGAGGTCAACTATGGAAGCAGAACTCACAGCATTAGACATAGCCACTGTTGAAGCAGAGTGGCTTCGTGAACTCTTGATGAACTTACCTGTGGTTGAAAAACCAATACCCGCAATCCTTATGAACTGTGATAACCAAACTGTGATCATAAAAATAAACAGTTCTAAGGACAATATGAAGTCATCAAGACATGTGAAGAGGAGATTGAAATCTGTCAGAAAAATGAGAAACTCCGGAGTTATTGCATTGGATTATATCCAAACATCTAAAAATCTGGCAGATCCCTTCACAAAGGGTCTATCACGTAATGTGATAGATAATGCATCGAGGGAGATGGGTTTGAGACCCGCTTTTTGAGTTGCTCACAGTGGTAACCCGCTCTATGTGATCGGAGATCCCGTGAAGTAGAGTTGGGAGACAAGCTGTTGGTCAACTGGGAGGAGAGTATCCTTATAGCATACTACCACTCCGTATAGATGCAATACTCTCCTATTCTGCATGGCAGGTTGGTATTTACCTTAATGTGTTCTGAGTGGCTTGTTTAAGCAAAGATGTTGTCCTGCAGAACATCTTTTGAAGAACACACATATATGAGTCTGACTGTCAAACTGTTGGAATTATGCCCTAGAGGCAATAATAAAGATGTTATCATTATAATTCTTGTTCATGATAAAGTTTATATTCCATGCTAGAATTGTATTAAGCGGAAACATTAATACTTGTGTGGTTTGTGAACAACACCGTGTCCCTAGTACGCCTCTATGGACTAGCTCATTGATCAATGATGGTTAAGGTTTCCTAACCATAGACATGAGTTGTCAATTGATAATGAGACCATATCATTGGGAGAATGATATGGTGGATGACTCCAAACTAAGCAAAGCTATTAGATCATTTCATTGTGTTCTTCTTTGTAAGCTTTTCCTATGTCAAATATTGTATTCCTTAGACCATGAGATAATACAACTCCACGGTATCGGAAGAAAGCTTTGAGGTCATCAAACGCGTCATCCTATGAGAGGGTGATCATAAAGGTGTCTCTCGTAATCGGAAAGTATCATTGGGTTGTATGTATCGAGATGGGATTTGTCCCTCCCAAGTCGAGAGATATACTTGGGCCCACTCGTTAATCGATATCTACACCGCTTGCAATCATGTGGTTAAGGAGTTAATCACAAAGTGATATCGGATTACGGAACGAGTAAAGTACTTGCTGTGAACGAGATTGAACTAGGTATGACGGTACCGACGATCTAATCTCGGGCAAGTAAAATATCGCGAGACGAAGGGAATATATATATGGGATTGATTGAATCCTGGCATCGTGGTTCATCCGATATGATCATCGATGAATGTGTGAAGTCAATATGGGTGCCTGCACTTACCTGTTGATTATTGATAGAAGATCATGTCTGCATATTCTCGAACCCGCAGGGTCACACACTTAACGTGTCTCGACGCTAGGATAGATTGGATACTTGGTTTATGAATTTTTGTTCGGAGTCTCGGATGGGATCCGGGACATCACGAGAGGTTTCGGAGAATAAGATTCATATAAGGCGGTGCAGTTTTGGAGTTCGAATTGTTCCGGTTAATCGGTATTGTACCGAAGCTTCTAGAACCTTCCGGAAGGGGCCAACGTGGTCCCACCTTCCGGGGAGGGCATGGGCCTATGAGGGAGTGTCCTGGCGCATTGGGCCAGGGCACAAGGCCCCATAGGGCCCAGCCGATCCTAGATAAGTTTAAATCGTTTAAACTAGAGATAAGATAGGGTTTCTAGATAAGGAGAGTTTAAATCGCTTAAACTAGAGATAGGCTTGGAGGATGGGCAGGGCTGGCCGCACCCCCTCTATATAGAGGGCTGGTGCGCTCCCCTCAATCTACACCTTCCTCCAAACCGTAGTTGCCTGCGCCTTCCTCTCCCTCCCGACTGCTTATGTGAAGCCTGCTGAAATTCTCCACCAAATACACCACGCCGTCGTGTTGTAGATCCAATCCATCTCTCCACCATACTTGCTGGTCCAAGGAAGGAGGAGACGCCAGGTGCTGCGTGTGCATCTCACGGAGGCACCGCCACTTGTGGTGCTAGATCGGATCGGATCGCGAGGAGGAGAAGCGATGCGACTACATCACCCACGCTTTAACGCGTTCCGCTGCGAATCTTCAAGGGTATGAAGATCTAATCCAATCTCTCTCGTTGTTTGCATCTCCTAGATTAGATCTTGGCTTTCCCTCTCGTTCCGTAGAAAATTTTGATTTACTATGCTGCGAAACCCTTCAGTGGTATCAGAGCTAGATCTATGCGTAGATGTGTTTCACGAGTAGAACGCAACATGGTTGTTGCGGGCGTTGATGTTTTCTGTTGCAAGCCTCTTGTTTGTGTTCTTCTTATGGCGCGGGATAGTGAGATTGAAGCGGTCCAGGCCAACCTTACGCGACGTCGTTCGTGAGACCGGCTCCGCACTTGACGTGTGGCTTGTACCATACATGCGGCTGGTGGATGTCAGTTTCTCTCACTATAGTTGTCATGGGATTAACACCGGAGTTTGGCAACCATAATATCACCGTTGTGGCTTTCGTAGGTAAGAATCGTTCTTAGCATCTACTCCCATAAGCCACGTAAAACATGCAACAACAAAGTAGAGGCGTCTAACTTGTTTTTGCAGGGAGTGTTTTCTGTGATATGGTATGGCCCAAGATGTGATGTGTATATTGTATGCGATGATCATGTTTTGTAATGTTTCACGACTTGCATATCGATGAGTACACAACCGGCAGGAGCTATATGGTTGTCTTTATAATTGTGTATGACCTGCGAGTCAACTTCTTATACGCCATGTAATAGCTTTACTTTATCGCTAAGTAGTTAGCAATAGTTGTAGTTGCTATTCGTGGTGGAGGCAATCATGGTGGAGTGATGGAGATCATGCTGGAACGCACAAGATGGAGATCATTGCGCGAAGATTGGCTATACCATGTCACATAAAGTTATATGCATGTGATGTTTATCCTTTTATGTATCTTATTATGCTTAGATCGCGACGGTAGCATTATAAGATGATTCCTCACTTAAAGATCAAGATAAAACTGTGTTCTCCCCATGTATGCACCGTTGCGAAAGTTCGTGTCCAAGCATCACGTGATGATCGGGTGCTATAGACTCTCGTTCACATACAACGGGTGCAAGCCAGTTTTACTGCACGCGGAAATCTTGGGTCTAACTTGATGAGCCTAGCATGTACAGACATGGCCTCGGAACACATGAACCGAAAGGTTAAGCATGAGTCATATGAATGATATGATCGACACTTCGTTGTCCACCATTGAAGCCACATCTCTTCTCGTGAAGATCGGATTAGGTGTGGTGAATTTGGATCGTGTTCACTAAACAACTTGAGGGATGTTGAATTTAGTGAGAGTTCATCTAGTAATTTGATTAAGTTGAACTATTTATCATGAACATAGTCTAAATAGTAATTGCAAATCTTGAGATCACATGGCCAAGTCCAACTTCAACTTCAACGTTTTGCTGAAAGAAAAGCTTAGAAACAATGGGTCTAACTTCACCAACTGGTTCCGCAATCTAAGAATCATTCGTCTGGCGGACAAAGGACTATGTCCTTGGGAAAGCGTTAGGTGACCCCCCTGCTGCAACTGCGCCGGCTGATGAGAAAGCTGTCTATCAGTCGCGCAAAGATGATTATGGTGTGATTAAGAGCACCATGTTGTTTGCTATGGAACCGGAACTTCAAAATCGTTTTGAAAACTATCCCGGGCCCTTTGAGATTCTCGAAGAGTTGAAAACCATGTTTCAGACTCAGGCCCGCTCGAGAGATATGAGATCTCCTAGAAGTTCTTTAATCGCAAGATGGAGGAAGGGAGTTCCGTTAGTGAGCACGCCATTAAGATGTCGGGCTACACTCAACGCCTTGAGCAACCGGATCAAGATTCCAGAGGAGCTCAAGATTGACAGGTTCTGCAATCACTCCTCCCAGCTACAAATGTTTTGTAGTGACTCATAAACAGAATGGTTACACTGATACGATCACCGAGCTCTTCGCAGTCAAGGCTGCGAGGTGGACATCAAGAAGGATAATCATGTGTTGATGGTCAACAAGCCCTCCTTTAAGAAAGGTAAAGGTGCAAAGAAGCCCTTCAAGAAGGGCGGCAAGCGCAATGCCCTGCTGAAAAGAAGCTCAGTCTGGTCCCAAGCCGAAATCGAGTGCTTCTATTGCAAGGACAAGGGTCATTGAAGCTTAGCTGTCCAAGTACTTAGCGGACAAGAAGGCTGGCACCATCAAAGGTATATTTGATATACATGTTATTGATGTTTTCCTTACTAGCCCTCGTTGTAGTGCTCGGGTATTTGATCGGTTCGGTTGCTAATATTTGTAACTCAAAGGAGCTGCGGAATAGACGCGGCTTGCGAGGATGAGGTGACGATGCGGCGCTGGCAACGGATCAAGAGTTGATGTGATGGCCGTCGACACGCCTCCTTAGTTTTACCTTCGGGATTAGTTTTAAACCTTAATAAATGTTATTATGTGCTGCGTTGAGCATGAACATTATTTCTAGATCGTGTTTATTGCAAGACGGTTATTCATTTAAATCGGAGAATAATGGTTGTTCTATTTATATGAGTAACATCTTTTATGGTCATGCACCTCTTGTGAGTGGTTTATTTCTTCTAAATCTCGAAAGGGATGAAACACACATCCATAACATTGAGGCTAAGAGATGCAAAGTAGATAGTGATAATACTACTTATTTGTGGCAATCGTCGTCTAGGTCATATTGGTGTAAAGCGCATGAAGAAACTCCATTCGATGGACTTTTGGAGTCTCTTGATTTTGAATCATTTGACACATGCGAACCATGCCTCATGGGCAAGATGATCAAAACCCCGTTCTCCGGTATGATGGAGCGAGCAACGGACTTGTTGGAAATCATACATACCGATGTATGCAGACCGATGAGTGTTTCGACGCGCGGTGGATATCGCTATTTTCTCACTTTTACGGATGACTTAAGTAGATATGGGTATATCTATTTAATGAAACATAAATCTGAAATGTTTGAAAAGTTCAAAGAATTTCAGAATGAAGTGGAGAACCATCGTAATGAAAGATTAAGTTTCTACGATCCGATCGTGGGGCGAATATTTGAGTTATGATTTTCTCACGCATCTTAAAGCAAGCGGAATCGTTTCACAACTCACGCCACCTGAACACCACAAGAATGGTGTGTACGAACGCGGAATCGAACCCTGTTAGATATGGTCCGATCGATGATGTCTCTTACTGATTTGCCGTTATCATTTTTGGGTTATGCATTAGAAACCGCTGCATTCACTTTAAATAGGGCTCCATCTAAATCCGTTGAGACGACACCGTATGAACTATGGTTTGGTGCTAAACCTAAGTTGTCGTTTCTTAAAGTTTGGGGATGCGAAGCTTATATCAAGAAGTTGATGCCGGACAAGCTCGAACCCAAAGCGAGAAATGCGTCTTCATAGGATACCCTAAGGAAACTATTGGGTATACCTTCTATCACGTAACCGAAGGCAAAGTGTTTGTGAAGAACGGTTCCTTTCTTGAGAAGGAGTTTCTCTCGAAAGAAGTGAGTGGGAGGAAAGTAGAGCTAGACGAGGTTATTGAACCTTCTCTTGAATTGGAGAGTAGCGCAGCACCTGAAATTGTTCCAAAGTTTGCACCAACAATAGAGGAAGCTAATGACAAGGATCATGAAGCTTGGACGATGTTGCATCGAACGTCGAGGTCGACAAGGTCGCGTGCCCCTCTGAGTGGTACGGCAACCTGTCTTGTTGCCTTGTTAGTAGAAGACAGTGAACCTACGAACTATGAGGAAAGCGATGATGAGCGGACTGAGAAATGGCTAGAAGCCATGAACCAATTGGGATCCATGAGCGAAAACCAAGTATGGACTTTGGTGGACCCTCCTAGCGACGAAAGGCCGTTGAGTGCAAATGGATCTTCAAGAAGAAAACGGACGCGGATGGTAATGTTACTGTCTATAAAGCACGGCTTGTTGCGAAAGGTTTTCGACAAGTTCAAGGTGTTGACTACGATGAGACTTTCTCTCCCGTAGCAATGTTTAAGTCCATTCGGATTTTATTAGCAATTGCTGCGTTTCATGATTATGAAATATGGCAAATGGATGTCAAGACTGCTTTCCTCAATGGCAACATTGATGAAGAGTTGTATATGATGCATCCGAAGGTTTTGTCGATCCTAAGGATGCCGATAAAGTATGCAAACTTCAGCGTTCGATTTATGGAATTAAGCAAGCGTCTCGGAGTTGGAACCTTCGTTTTGATCAAGTGATCAAGAGCTTTGGATTTGTTCCAAATTGCTACGAAGCTTGCATCTACAAGAAAGTGAGTGGGAGCTCGGTGACGTTTCTGGTACTATATGTGGATGACATATTGATTATTGGAAATGACATCAACATGCTTAACGATGTGAAGAGTTATTTGAACAAGTGTTTTTCAATGAAAGACCTAGGTGAAGCTGCTTATATATTGGGCATCAAAATCTATAGAGATAGACAAAGACGCCTGATAGCTTTAAGCCAGAGTACATACCTAGACAAAGTTCGAAAAGGTTCGTAATGGATAAGGCATTAAAAGGTTCAAAGGCCTATGTTGTCGTGTAAGATATTGAGCAAGGCTCGGTGTCCACCACGGTAAATGATAGGGAAGCTATGAGCAAAGTGCCTTATGCCTCGGCCATAGGTTCCATCATGTATGCCATGTGTACTAGACGGATGTGTCCAATGCTCTTAGTTTGACGAAAGATATCAAAGTGATCCAGGAGTGGAACACTGGACAGCCGTAAAGAACATCCTAAGATACCTAAATAGGACTAAAGAAATGTTCTTAGTCTATGGGGGTGATGAACAACTCGTCGTAAAAGGTTACGTCGATGCTAGTTTCGACACCGACAAGGATGATTCTAAATCTCATACAGGATACGTGTATATTTTGAATGGAGGAGCTGTGAGCTGGAGAAGCTGCAAGCAAAGCGTGATCGCGGGATCTATGAGAAGCGGAATACATGGCTGCCGCGAAGCGTCAAGTGAAGGAGTTTGGATTAGAAACTTCATCATCGAGCTTGGCGTGGTTCCAAGTGCATTGGACCCATGGAGATATTGTGTGACAACACCGCGCCATAGCACTCGCTAAGGAACCAAGATATCATCCAAACACCAAGCATATCAACCAAGTTTCATATAATCCGAGATTATATAGCGAGATGGAGATCGAAGATCAGCAAAGTACATACAGATCTGAATGTCGCAGATCCATTGACTAAACCTCTTCCACGTGTAAAACATGATCAGCACCTCAGTGCCATGGGTGTGAGATTGTTGCCAAATGTAAACTAGATTATTGACTCTAGTGCAAGTGGGAGGCTGTTGGAATTATGCCCTAGAGGCAATAATAAAGATGTTATTATTATAATTCTTGTTCATGATAAAGTTTATATTCCATGATAGAATTGTATTGCGGAAACATTAATACTTGTGTGGTTTGTGAACAACACGTGTCCCTAGTACGCCTCTATGGACTAGCTCATTGATCAATGATGGTTAAGGTTTCCTAACCATAGACATGAGTTGTCAATTGATAATGAGACCATATCATTGGGAGAATGATATGGTGGCAGACCAAACTAAGCAAAGCTATTAGATCGTTTCATTGTGTTCTTCTTTGTAAGCTTTTCCTATGTCAAATATTGTATTCCTTCGACCATGAGATAATACAACTCCACGGTATCGGAAGAAAGCTTTGAGGTCATCAAACGTCATCCTATGAGAGGTGATCATAAAGGTGTCTCTCGGTGTAATCGGAAAGTATCTGTTGGGTTGTATGTATCGAGATAGGATTTGTCCCTCCCAAGTCGGAGAGATATACTTGGGCCCACTCGTAATCGATATCAACACCGCTTGCAAGCATGTGGTTAAGAGTTAATCACAAAGTGATATCGGATTACAGATCGAGTAAAGTATTTCCGTGAACGAGATTGAACTAGGTATGACGGTACCGACGATCGAATCTCGGGCAAGTAAAATATCGCGAGACGAAGGGAATATATATATGGGATTGATTGAATCCTGGCATCGTGGTTCATCCGATATGATCATCGATGAATGTGTGGAGTCAATATGGGTGCCAGACCCACTGTTGATTATTGATAGAAGATCATGTCTGCATATTCTCGAACCCGCAGGGTCACACACTTAACGTGTCTCGACGCTAGGATAGATTGGATACTTGGTTTATGAATTTTTGTTCGGAGTCTCGGATGGGATCTGGGACATCACGAGAGATTCCGGAGTGGTCCGGAGAATAAGATTCATATAAGGCAGTGCAGTTTTTGGAGTTCGGAATTGTTCCGGGTTAATCGGTATTGTACCGGAAGCTTCTAGAACCTTCCGGAAGGGGGCCAAAGTGGTCCCACCTTTCGGGAGGGGGCATGGGCCTATGAGGGAGTGTCTTGGCCGCATTGGGCCAGGGGCACAAGGCCCCATAGGGCCCAGCCGATCCTAGATAAGTTTAAATCGTTTAAACTAGAGATAAGATAGAGTTTCTAGATAAGGGAGAGTTTAAATCGTTTAAACTAGAGATAGGCTTGGAGGATGGGCAAGGGCTGGCCGCACCCCCCCCTCTATATATAGAGGGCTGGTGCGCCCCCTCCCCCTCAATCTATACCTTCCTCCAAACCCTAGTTGCCCTGCTGCCTTCCTCTCTCCCTCCCGACTGTTTGCAGGCGAAGCCCTGTTGCAGAAATTCTCCACCAAATACACCACGCCGTCGTGTTGTAGATCCAATCCATCTCTCCACCATACTTGCTGGTCCAAGGAAGGAGGAGACGTCGAGGTGCTGCACGTGTGCATCTCACGGAGGCACCGCCACTTGTGGTGCTAGATCGGATCGGATCGCGAGGAGGAGAAGCGAGTACGACTACATCACCCATGTTCCGACGAACGTTCCGCTGTGCGAATCTTCAAGGGTATGAAGATTTAATCCAATCTCTCTCGTTGTTTGCATCTCCTAGATTAGATCTTGGTTTTCCCTCTGTTCGCTTCCGTAGAAAATTTTGATTTACTATGCTGCGAAACCCTTCACAAACGTCGCAGTCCGTGAGAGTTGAGTGCTCTCTAATAAACTCATGAAAGGCCATGGAGTATGACGCATAAGCTCCAAATCGCGGAGAAGCTTCGCGGCAGCCCTGTATTGGTCTAGACCTTATGTGAAACTAGTGCGCACCAAACGTATAGTTCAAGGCATAGTCCACTATTCAAGTTGCAATCTAGTGTAGCATGAAGTTCTAAGTGAAAGTTCAACTTAACAGTCTCCACCTCGCACCGGTATATAAACAATGCTCTGGAACTGATTGATGTGATGTGATGATATGTGCCTATGAGAATTTATGGGGGATTGTTGGAATTTAGGTGTGGGCCTTGGCCCATAGCCTAATACAAATTCTGAAATTCTCTTGGCCCATTCATGCCTAGCAAGGGGTGGCACTAAAGTTTAGTCTCACCTTTCTAGTTTAGAGGGAGTTGGACCAATATATATAGTGGAGTGTTTCACTACCTCCTAAAGAGAGTGAAGAGGAGTGGCATACACGCGCGCTCCTCCTCCTCCGCCGCTCGCCTCGCCTCGCCACGCCACGCCACGCCACGACACGCGCGCGCGCCGCGGTTTGCGGAATTGTGCCTCGGTGCCGATCTTATCTTTTTGCTGCTCGGGAAAATTATTGTACGATTTATTTTTCTGTCAACCGTTTCCGGTCTTTCCGGAAACGTGGGCTGTTACTACTTGGACGTGGGTTACGCCCCACGTCTTACCCGACCGGCGCCTATATATAAACGGCCTTAGGCAAAAACCCTAATACGAGAAAATACACATCTCTCTGACTCCAGAACCTTGCGCCGCCGCTACACCTTCTCCATCCCCTCTTCCGGCGTGCACCGGACGACGGGACAGTAGGCCTCCGGAACCACCGCCTCTCGTGAACCTGTACGGGTGAGGGGCGATCAGGTTTTTGGGGAGCGCATCTGCGCGACTACTGACGGCATCACGTCGACCGACCACTACTTCCTCGACGAGGACTTCTTCCCGGACATCAGCAGCCTCTACATCGATGCCATGGCTGACGACACTGGTGTCAACCTCAACCCCAACCTGAACGCGAACCCGATTTCTCCTCCAGCACCGTACGTAATCTGTTCTTATCTAGTTCAGTTTCTGTTGCAGTTTCTTGTACTAGCTTTTGAAATAGATGTGATCTGTTTATTCTGGTTGAATATGATCTGTTCGTTTATTCTGCTAGTATACATGATTAGATTAATTCCAGCACTTATAGTCATGATTTATTATTACTTATTTCGGATTAAATATTATGGTAATTTGCTTATATTTTCAACGGCTAGGCTCTCAGCTGGGCCGTTGCTATCAAGATTTTAGCATTCACATTTATTTTGACGTTATCATACGGGGGCGACAGAATGCGCCGGTGAATCCAAAGTGCAGCTTCTTTTCGTGTAATAATTTATTTATTACGTTATCTTCTGGAGGAAAATCCAGGGGTGGCTTCGAGATCATTTCCGAGCAATCGCAGGTTAGGTACGCCATTAACGCTGTTTTCTCCTAATAATCTACGCTGGACTAGGTAGAGTGGACTCTCAAATCCTCCGTATCGGGCCAGTTTTTGACCAATGGGACGACACAATTCGGTGGACGACGTTATCCGGAAGGGAGAAAGAAAATGGTTCGAATAATTTTCACACGCGGCACACATTTTGCAGCAATCTGCGAGCGAGTCGCGGGTATTGCCGAAATTTTTCTAAAGTGAACAGTGAGCCGATGCCATTAACCAAAAACTTTGTGCACGTAAGCAACCAGCTCATCGTCTCATGTCCGCGAAAACGGCAACGTTTTTAAATTCGAGGAGGAAACCAAACCATCCTATGCCTATCCACTTCGGAGCGCCGTGCTTTTCTTTAATCGTCCTCGCTTCGCTAACGACGGCGCTGGATTATTGAGACGAACCCGCCATGTCTTGTCCCCACGCATGAACGTGTTTGACCAGGGATATTCTCCATCCACGCAAGCAGCGTGTCAGCAAAATGGACTTCGGAAGTTGAAACTGATGAAAAATATACTAGTATCACTGTATCAATAGCAGCATTTGATCACGATCCATGTGCTGCAGGACAGAATACTTCTCTTCTTATCCTTCTGGAAGCAGCACCATGAGACCCTGGCTGCACAAGCAACGGCTAATCCATGTGCTTTCTCGCCGGCGTCTTAAACAAGGTTCAACAAGAAACAATGTCGGTGTTTGAAGCCAGGTAGTTGCCGTGGTTGTCTCCATGGCAGCCGCAGTTTTTCAGATTTTCCGTGCTCCGGATAAGGATGACAGCTTCATTGGTTAGGACGAAAGAAAGGATTTGCCTAAGTCTTAATGGACTGTGATTTTCTTATGTCTCAATCATTTAAAAAAGTGTAACCGTAGTTAAAAAAAATGTGCAACTCGTTCCAGTTGTAATTGCAACTGGGTTTCAGTTCCACTTTTTTTTTTAACAGACGGTTGCACTTTTCTTAGGTGACCGAGACTTAAGAAAATCTCAGTCTACTGATAAATCGCAAAACCGTGAAAGAAATTATAGATTGAAAATTCACTTTAATTATTTTGAATGATGTCAGTGCTGGCTAAGCCGTTCTTATCTCATACTCGCTCTTAAGTGTCGCTGATATAGTGTAAAATTATCCTAAATCAGAGATACGTACTTAATATAGAACGGTGGGAGTACCACATTTACTGGTTCACATCTTCTATGACATTATAAGGGGTGATTTTTCTGGCCAAAACAACACAAAAGCTTTGCATATGCCTATAATTAAGAATTAGAGATTTTTTTTGAAAGAAGCATATATATTAATATCGTGAGCATCTCCACTCGCCCCCCCCCCATACAGCGTCCGACGCGGCCCGATTTTGGCCCGTATGGGGGGACGCCGGATGCACGCACGATTTGGGGGGGAGGGGGGTGGCTCCCAGCCGTGCCCCCTATACAATATATTCAAACTTTTAAAAATACAAAAACACATCGATTCAAACTACAGTTCAAACATGTTTATACAAAAACTTAAAAAAAAACTAAACCCTAGTGGCGGCCCCGGCCCCGGCCGCCCAGTCCAAGGCGGTGGTACATCCGCCGCGTAGTCGCAGTCCTCATCGTCGCTAGGCTCCTGCTTCGGCGGCGGCATGCTGCTGCAGCCCTGGCTCGGATCTCCGCCCCAGCTCGAACAGCTCGCCCCGTCGTCGTCGCCCTCGAGGTCGACGAACAGGCCGAGGCGGCGCGCCCGCTCTACCTGCTCGCGATGGTACTCCTCCGCGGACCATGCTTCCACAAAGTCATCCGTCATTGGCGGCACGGCCTCGTAGAAGGTGCGCTCGACGACGCGTTGGCCTAGAAACTCTTCCGGGTCATCGTCGATCTTGAGCTGGAGGGCGACCGCCTTGTACTCCGGCGGCGGCGTCCACTCCTTCTTCATGGGGCGCTGGGGCACGGCGAGGCGTAGGCGACCACGGGGAGGTGATCGCTCGCGCCGGCCCCTAACTGTGGTGCCGCGAGGCCTCCGTGAAGAAGGAGTTCCCGCGTACTCGTCCTTCACTGGCGCCAGGACGGTCGAGAAACGCGGCGACAACGCGGAGTACGGGGAGTAGCGGGTCGATGGTGACGACGACTGATGAGTGCATATTTGCATCATGTTTTACATTATTATTTTGCATTGTAGATGTAGGATCTTGATATTTTACGGCGTTCGAGCGCACATTTTATGTCTGTTTTCACCAGGATCAGGACAAATGATGTATCCAATGGACACAATTCTTAAAGCAGTTGTACTATGAAGAAAAGGAGTAAAAAACAATGCAAATCGCTTATTTGGGAAATATTAATAATACCAGAAAAAACCCAGAAGCGAACAAGGGAGACAGAGAGCACAACGACCAACTATATGGGCGGAGCAAATTTTTCCCACCGTATAGCTCCGGCCATATAGCTGGCGCCGCCTCCGTCTCATCAAATAGTTTTCTCCCGTGCAATTGTTCAGGGAGACGACATACAGAACACCCAAAAATCGCAGAAACCTCACCTCTAGAAGGCATCTGGAGGGAGAACTCATCCACAAGGGATCCATCTTCGCCCTGCGCAGGTCCGTGTGGCTAAGGCATTGATCTTCATCATCTACCGCGGCATCACCACCATCTCCATCCATCCCATCTACATCTTGTCTAGATCTTGTTGTAATTTCTATACTCGTTGTGGATTTATACAAGTACTATTCGTTTATGATTGTTTCCATTACCATTGCTATGATGTTGATTGCCTCCATGTCTAAGTAGATCTCTAGTTCTTGGGGAGATGGAGAAATCCTAGCATATAACTGAGATGAGATAGAGATTATTATATTATACATCATTATGTGCACGTGTTAATTGTCTTCATCTTGATATTGGGAGTTGTGCACCTTCATAATATTTGCCTCATATGGGGACTCGATTAATGGGATTACTTGTTGGTAGACGGAGGGATGATAACACTTACTATGACTATAAAGTCATTGCCATTCCTTACGTACTAACTTGGGGAATCAAGGAGAACTCACAAAGCCATATCCATGCCATGGGAGAAATCCCTTAATAGCGCAGTAACGCGATGGTTGTCGGTTATTGTCTGCTGTGGTTATGAGGATGATGTGTGCATCGGTTGCTGGCTTTTCGTACATATATGGAGCTCCTCCCACATACATACACATTATGAGAATATTCGTTATAATACTCTCTATTACTTAGTCTAAATTGCTAGCGATGGATCCACTAATCCTTGAGAACGCCTTTTCCCTATTATAGTTTCAAAAGTTCTATTACACACGCGATTCTTACTGTTTGCATTAAGTTTTGTTTTACTTTAAACCACCTTGTTCATCCAGAACCCCAAAACAACTCTACTTTTCTTGCATCTTAAAGTTATTCCTTAAAGTACTCCGTCTATTTATAGTTAAAAGCATTTTAGACTTTTGCCTATTGCTCCCTGTGGGATCGATATATTTATTTCAAAACTAGCTACAAACAATCTGTGCACTTGCAGTCATCAACGGCCTCGACGAAGAAGACGTCGAGTTAGACCAGGCGGCGTGGCGTGGCGTCCACTGCTGGTCAGGGTGTCGTGGCGGGGCTAGCCTAGGAGGCATCGTCAGTGGCGGGTGGTTCCCGATGACGATGTATTCCAGGACCCAGGCCAGTGTTCAGCCTGGAGCGCTCCACCACCGGGTGCATCCTTGGACGTTGCTATCCTCCGGTGGGGGCCCATTGCCTTCGTAGGCGGCGAGGCAGTCTTAGTGCTAGGCCTCGAAGAACGCGGTCCACGACTCCGCGTTGTCGGGGTCCTAGGCCGGGTAGTTCCTCTCCTCCGGCGAGAGGACCTCCTAGTAGTGATGGTAGATATCCACCTGCCGCGTGTGGCCCCAGGGGACCGGCGGGACGGGCCGCCCATCGGCGCTGAGCACCCAGCCGTGCGGGCACTTCACATCTGGCGGCGCTAGGTACCCCGCCTCCCACAGCGCGCGCGCCTCGTGCACTCGCAGGGAACGGCGCCCGAACCCGTTCGTGGCAGCTCCGTCACCGGGGTACCTCTCCATGTTTGGTGGCTTCATTGATCGAGGAAGGCTGGATCAGATGAGAGGGTGGAAATGGGCTGTGGAGGAGCCACAAGGAAGGGGAGGGGGTTTTATGCGCGGGGCGGTGGCGCGACAGGTCGTGTGGCGGACGGGACATATCACCTGCAAAAGGCCGATCTATGGGCAACATCGCCATTACTAGGGTGCGGAAGGTGAGGAGCAAGATAGACCGATCGCGGACTGAACGCGTCGGCCACCGACGCTAATAGGGCTGGCCCGCGACGACCAGTAGTTTCGCGTGCCAGCTTCTCCGCGCCTTCTCGCCAAAAATGCGGCATCCGGCACCCCCTAGCCCCCTTGGTTGGGTTCGTCCTGGGGGCGCCGGATAACAAACCGGGCCTCGCCGATGCCAAAACTAATTTGGGGGGGGGGATGAGCATGATTTTGGGTGCCGGCACCCCCATAGCCCTTTACGGGGGCTTTAGGTCCCCCGAGTGGAGATGCTCTTACGGCATATTGATGCGAGCTCGCCCCCACTCGAGCGGCACTGGAGCCCCCATCCCTAGGCGCCACCGGCAGCCCTCCCCTCCTCTCTCCTCTCTGCCTCCGTCGGAGGACGTGGCCGGACAAAGCCCGCGTCACCGACGATACAGGCGAGGGCTCCTCTTCTGGCGCGACGCCTCTTCGTGGGATCTGGTGGTCGGGGCGACAACGGCTAGCCATGGTGTTATGGTGGCGTGCGGCAGCGCAGGGAGGGCACGTGGCGATGTGTGAAAGGCACAAGGGGCCTGGTGTGGCACGTGTGTTCTGCCTGTTGGAGATATGCCCTAGAGGCAATAATAAATGTAGTTATTATTATATCTTTGTGTTTATGATAAATGTTTACGTTCATGCTATAATAGTATTAACAAGGAAACCATTAATACTTGTGTGATTTGTAAACTTAATTTGAAGTCCCTAGTATAGCCTCTATACTTCACTAGCTTGTTGGTTGATTGATGATTGTGGTTTCCCTATCATGAACATTGAGATGTTATCAAACAACAAGATCATATCGTTAGGAGAATGATATGGTGGACATACTCCTATAGATAAGCGTAGCATAAAGATCAAGTCATTTCAATAGTTCAATTGCTATATGCTTTCTGATACATAGTAACCTAATTCCTTCGACCATGAGATCATGCATATTGCCTTTCTTTGGATGGATGCTTTGATGTCATCAAACACCACACCGTAACAGGTGGCTATAAAGGTGGCATTGAGTGTTCGGAAAGTATTGGTTGAAACACATGGATCAAGAGTGGGATTTGTCCATCCACATGACGGATAGATATTCTCTGGGCCCTCTCGGTGAAATGTCATCCAATTAGCTTGCAAGCATGTGACTTGGTCACAAGGGATCACATATCACGGAACGAGAAAAGAGTACTTATCGATGCGAGGATGAACTAGGTATGCAGATACCGACGATCATAACCTCGGATAAGTAACATATCGTGAGACAAAGGGAAATTGGTATCGTATGTAAGTGGTTCATTCGATCGCAAAGTAATCGTAGAAATATGTGGGAGCCATATGAATTTCCAGATTCCTCTATTGGTTATTGTTCGGAGAAGTGTCTCGATCATGTCCGCATAATTCACGAACCGTAGGGAGACACACTTAAGGATTCGACGTTGTTTGAGTAGTTATGGTATTATGAGAAAGAGACCGAATGTTGTTCGGAGTCTCGGATGGGATCCGGGATATCACGAGGTGATCCGGAATGGTCCGGAGAATAAGATTCATATAAGGAAAGTCCTGTTTCGGAGTTGGGGAATGGTTCTGGTGTTTTCATCGGGAACATTCTAGAAGGTCCTGGAATGTCCGGCACTCCGGAGGGGGGAGGGTACATGAATGTGTCATTACATATTGGAATGATTGCATCATGTACTAAGTGTTCTTGTTGTCCCAAATAAAGGATTTATTTAAATCCTAAATTGAAAAGTCAAACGGCTAGTTTGAAAGTCAAACGGCTATTTTGGGAAGTGGGAAAAGAGGAGGAGGTGGAGACCGACTTGGGGGAGGAGTCCCCTTGGCCGGCGCGCCTCCCAAGGCCTACTTGGGGAGGGACTCCTCCCCTTGGCCGCCGGCCCTCCCACCTATAAAGGGAGGGGCAGGGCCTCCCCTCCTACACACACTAGTTCCTATCCTCTAAACTAAACCCTAGATCTAAACCCCGGTTTAGAGCTATTTCGGTTTAGAGCCTTCTAATTGGTTTAGAGCCTTCTAATTGGTGTGTCTAATTACTAGACCACTAATAGCCTCTCTCATAAGCTCCACCATACTCGCACCGGCTTAAGGCGAAGCCTGGGATTTCCCTCTACCTCGGTACCACGCCGTTGTCTTCGCGCGAGGAGAGTGCTACAACCTCTGCTTCTTGGAACAAGGAGAGGAAGGTCTTCGTACCGAATGTGTGACCGATCTTGAGCGCCATGGAAGGATTGTCTCTGCGATCTTGAGATCAGAAAGAGTACGACTACATCACCCACGAGAATCTGCTCTCGTTAAACACTTTGGAATCTTCGAGGGTGAGTTATTCCATCGACTCGTTGCTACAATCTAGTAGATAGATCTTGGCTTGTTTGTTTGTATGCGGTAGAAAATTTTTGTTTTCCATGCTACGAACCCCTGATGGTATCAAGAGCCGTG
Source organism: Avena insularis (assembly GCA_023614405.1). NCBI lineage: Eukaryota > Viridiplantae > Streptophyta > Magnoliopsida > Poales > Poaceae > Avena > Avena insularis. Next base: position 97,305,612 of record CM042690.1, on the reverse strand, counting down.
TCTATATGTAGATCATTGCCGAGTAGAACACAATGGTCATTGTGGGCGTTGATGCTTTATTGTAGATTGCTTTTTGTGTACTTTGCATCTTGCGGTATGTTGGGATGAAGCGGCCGGGCTAACCTTACATGACATCGTTCATGAGACTTGCTCCACGCTTAACATGCAACTTGTATTGCATAAGTGGCTTTATGGGTGCTGTTTCTCCTAGCATAGTAAAGATCCAATTTACAACGGGTGATCAACAATGCTAGTATCAATGTTGTGGTTCTTGTTAAATAAGTTAGAGCGACACTTATTGAAAGCCCCAAACCACGTAAAATATGCAAAGAAAGTAGGCGTCTAACTTTGTTTTGCAGGGGTGTCTTGATGATGTGATATGGCCATGATTGTGATTATATTTGATGTATGCAATGTTCCTTATTGTAAGTTGGCAACGGCAGAGCCATATGGTTGTCTTTAATTTCTGTTAAGACCTGCGTGTCTATTCAAAATAGTTGTAATAGTTGAAGCTGGTGGGCGACAACCATGAAGAAGCGTCATTGACCTTGATGCTATGCGGTGATGATGGAGATCATGTTCGTGCTTGAAGATGGAGATCGGAAGCACAAAGAAGAAAGGCCATATCATATCACATATTATGAATTGCATGTGATGTTAATCCTTTATGCATCTTGTATTGCTTAGTAGGCAGCGGTAGCATTATAAGATGATCCCTCATGCACATAAATTTCAAGTTCTAAAGTGTTCACCCTTAGTATGCACCGTTGCCAAAGCTTGCTGCTTGAAGCACCACGTGATGATCGGGTGTCTTTGATTCAGCGGTGAATACAACGTAAGCAAGCCAGATTTGCTTATGCGGTAGCTAAGGTTTGATCTTGACGAGCCTAGCATGTACAGACATGGCCTCAGGCACACGGATCGCCGACAGGTAAAGCATGAATCATCGAGTAGATATGATGAACATGATGATTGTTCGCCATTAAAACTATATCAGCTCTCGTGAGGATCGGTGTTGATGTAGTGGATTTGGTTCATGTGATCACTAAAACAATGTGAGGGATGTTGTTTTGAGTGGGAGTTCACCTAGTTTAATTTCATTAATTAATTTGAACTCAATTTGTCATAAACTTAGTCTAAACTATTGCAAATATGTTGTAGATCAATGGCAGCCTACCATCTATTTTAATGCGTTCCTAGAGAAAGAAAAGTTGAAAAACAATGGAAGCAACTTCGGATTGGTTCCGCAATTTGAGGATTGTCCTCACAGCTGGTAATTTGACCTATGTGCTGGATGCACCGCTGGGTGACCCACCTGCAGCTAATGCTACCGATGAAGTAAAGAATGTTTACCTTGCTCGGAAGAATCAGTACTCCATAGTTCGATGTGCTATCTTGTATGGTTTAGAATCGGACTTGAGAAAAGGTTTGAAGAGTCGATCCATATGATATTGTCGAGGATCTCAAATTAATCTTTGAGACTCATGCGGAAATTGAAAGTTATGAAGCTTCCGAAAAGTTCTTTAAGCGCAAGATGGAAGAGGGTAGCTCGTCGGTGAGCATGTGCTTAAGATGTGCAGGCAAAAGAAACTTCAAAGTTTGGGTATAGTGATTCCTAATACTTTGGGGTTTACCGCATCCTCCAATCACTACCACCAAGTTACAAGAACTTTGTGATGAACTACAACATGAGAACATGAACAAAGAGTTGCGAACTATTTGCTATGTTAAAATCTGCAGAAGTGGAGATCAAGAAAGAGCACCAAGTGTTGATGGTCAATAAGACCACCAAATTCAAGAAAGGCAAGTCTAAGCAGAAGGGACACTTCAAGAAGGGTGGTAAGAAAGTTACCATACCGACGAAGAAGACCAAGGCTGGACCTAAGCCTGAAACCAGTGCTTTACCGCAAGGGAGAAGGTCCTTTAGCGGAATTGCCCAAAGTACTTGGCCTATTTGAAGAACGGCAACATCAACAAGAAAGGAAAATCAGATATACATGTTATTGATGTGTATCTCACTAGTATTCGTAGTAGTGCCTGGGTATTTGATACTGGTTCGGTTGCTCATATTTGTAACTCGAAACAGGAGCTGCAGAATAAACGGAAGCTAGTGAAGAACGAGGTGACGATGCGTAGAAGCGGATCAAAGGTTGATGTGATCGCGGCACGCTACCTCTTCATCTACCATCGGGATTAGTTTTATACTTAAATAATTGTTATTTGGTGCCTGCGTTAAGCATGAACATTATATCAGGATCTTGTTTATTGCGAGACGGTTACTTGTTTAAATCCGAGAATAATGGTTGTTCGATTTATATGAGTAATACGTTTTATGCACATGCACCTTTGATAGATGGTCTATTCATATTGAATCTCGATAGTGGAAATACACATATCAACAACATTGAGGCTAAACGTTTGAAATCAGCGATAATTGACCTATATGTGGCAATGTCGTCTTGGTCACATTGGAGTGAAGCGTATGAAGAAACTCCATTCGATGGACTTCTTGAATCACTTGATTTTGAATCACTTGAAAGATGCGAAGCATGTCGATGGGTAAAATGACTAAGACTCCATTTTACGGTAAGATGGAGCGAGCTACGGACTTATTGGAAATCATACATACCGATGTGTGTGGTCCAATGAGTGTAGCATCATGTGATGGTTATCGTTATGTTCTTACCTTCACGGATGATTTGAGTAGATATGGGTATATCTATTTCATGAAACATAAGTCCGAAACTTTCGAGAAGTTTAAGGAGTTTCAAAGTGAGGTAGAGAATCAACGTAACAAGAAGATTAAATTTCTACGTTCGATCGTGGAGGTGAATATCTAAATTACGAGTTTGGCGAGCATTTGAAGAAATGTGGAATACTTTCAGATTGACACCACCGGGAACACCACAGCGTAATGGTGTGTCGAACGTCGTGTCGAACTCTCTTAGATATGGTTCGTTCTATGATGTCACTTACAGATTTACGCTATCATTTTGGGGTTATGCATTAGAAAACAGCGCATTCACTTTAAATAGGGCACCGTCTAAATCCGTTAAACGACACCGTATGAATTATGGTTTGGGAAGAAACCTAAATTGTCGTTCCTTAAAGTTTGGGGATCTGAAGCCTATGTAAAGAAGTTACATGGGACAAGCTTGAACCCAAAGCGGAAAAATGCGTCTTCATAGGATACCCGAAGGAAACTATTGGCTATACCTTCTATCATGGATCCGAAGGCAAAATCTTCGTTGCTAAGAATAGATCCTTTCTAGAGAAGGAATTTCTCTCGAAAGAAGTGACTGGAAGGAAAGTAGAACTCGACGAGGTTGTCGAACCTTCTCTCGAAATTGCGAGTAGCGTAGCACCGGAAGAAGTTCTGTGGTGCTGCACCAATAAGAGGAAGCTAATGATAGTGATCATGAAACTTGGTTGAAGTTACTACTGAACCTCGAGGTCAACGAAATCGTACCACTCAGTTGGTATGATTCCGTTATGAATGTCATGTTGGTGGACAACACCGATGACCCCGAGACATATGAGGAAGCGATGATGAGCCCATTCCAATAAATGGCAAGAAGCCATGAAATCGAGATTGGATCCATGTCGAAAACCAAGTATGGACTTTGGTGGACTTCTGGGATGGCGGAAGGCTGTCGAGAACAAATGGATTTTCAAGAAGAAAACAGATGCTGATGGTAATGTTACTGTCTATAAAGCTCGACTTGTCGCAAAAGGGTTTCGACAAATTCAAGGAGTTGACTACGATGAGACTTTCTCACCGGTAGCGAAGCTAAAGTCTGTGAGGATTATGTTAGCAATCGCTGCATATTATGATTATGAGATATGGCAGATGGATGTCAAAACAGCATTCCTCAATGGCGACATTGATGAAGAGTTGTATATGATACAACCCAAAGGTTTTGTCGATCCTAAAGATGCTAACAAGGTATGCAAGCTTCAACGGTCCATCTATGGATTGAAGCAAGCATCCCGAAGTTGGAATCAACGGTTTGATAAGGTAATCAAAAATTTTGGTTTTATACAAACTTATGGAGAAGCTTGTATTTACAAGAAAGTGAGTGGGAGCTCTGTAGCATTCTTAATACTGTATGTGGATGACATATTGTTGATTGGGAATGATGTAGACCTTCTTAATAGTGTCAAAGAGTATTTGAATAATAGTTTTTCAATGAAGGATCTTGGCGAACTTACATATTAGGCATAAAGATTTATAGAGATAGATCGAACCGCCAAATATCAGTGTCACAAAGCACATATTTGGACAAAGTTCTAAAGAGGTTTGGAATGGAAGATAGTAAGAAAGGGTTCTTGCCCATGTTGCCTAATCGACCTTGAGTAAAACTCAAAGTCCGACATCGGCGAAGATAGAGAAAGAATGAGTAAGACTCCTATGCCTCAGCCATAGGATCTCTAATGTATGCCATGCTATGTACTAGACCCGACATTGCATATGTCGTTAGTTTAACTAGCAGATATCAAAGTGATCCGAGTGGATCATTGGACGTGATCAAAAACATCCTTAAGTACTTGAGAAGAACTAAGGATATGGTTCTTTCTTATGGAGGTGATGAACAGCTCGTTGTTAATGGTTACACCGATGCTAGTTGGAACACCGATCCGGATGATTCTAAATCACAACTGGATCGTATTTATTTTGAATGGTGCAACATTAGCTGGAGGAGTGCAAAGCAAAGCGTTGTGGCGAGATCTTCAACCGAATCGGAATACATGGCTGCCGGAGGCTTCACAAGCGATATGGATGAAAGAGTTCATTACAGAGCTGGGTGTGGTTCCAAGTGCGCTGGACCCAATGTATATCTAGTGTGATAACATGGGCGCCATAGCCAATGCGCAAGAACCAAGGTCACACAAGAAGCTGAAGCATATCAAGCTGCGTTTTCACGCTATTCGAGAACATATCCAGGATGGGGATATAAAGATTTGCAAAGTACACACAGATCTGAATGTGGCGGATCCGTTGACTAAACCTCTCCCGAGGGCAAAACATGACCAACACCAAACTGCCATGGGTGTTCGGTATATTACCATGTAATCTAGATTAGATGACTCTAGTGCAAGTGGGAGACTGTTGGAGATATGCCCTAGAGGCAATAATAAATGTAGTTATTATTATATCTTTGTGTTTATGATAAATGTTTACGTTCATGCTATAATAGTATTAACAAGGAAACCATTAATACTTGTGTGATTTGTAAACTTAATTTGAAGTCCCTAGTATAGCCTCTATACTTCACTAGCTTGTTGGTTGATTGATGATTGTGGTTTCCCTATCATGAACATTGAGATGTTATCAAACAACAAGATCATATCGTTAGGAGAATGATATGGTGGACATACTCCTATAGATAAGCGTAGCATAAAGATCAAGTCATTTCAATAGTTCAATTGCTATATGCTTTCTGATACATAGTAACCTAATTCCTTCGACCATGAGATCATGCATATTGCCTTTACTGGATGGATGCTTTGATGTCATCAAACACCACACCGTGACAGGGTGGCTATAAAGGTGGCATTGAGTGTTCGGAAAGTATTGGTTGAAACACATGGATCAAGAGTGGGATTTGTCCATCCACATGACGGATAGATATTCTCTGGGCCCTCTCGGTGAAATGTCATCCAATTAGCTTGCAAGCATGTGACTTGGTCACAAGGGATCACATATCAGGAACGAGAAAGAGTACTTATCAAGAACGAGGATGAACTAGGTATGCGAGATACCGACGATCATAACCTCGGATAAGTAACATATCGTGAGACAAAGGAAATTGGTATCGTATGTAAGTGGTTCATTCGATCGCAAAGTAATCGTAGAAATATGTGGGAGCCATATGAATTTCCAGATTCCTCTATTGGTTATTGTTCGGAGAAGTGTCTCGATCATGTCCGCATAATTCACGAACCGTAGGGAGACACACTTAAGGATTCGACGTTGTTTGAGTAGTTATGGTATTATGAGAAAGAGACCGAATGTTGTTCGGAGTCTCGGATGGGATCCGGGATATCACGAGGTGATCCGGAATGGTCCGGAGAATAAGATTCATATAAGGAAAGTCCCGTTTCGGAGTTGGGGAATGGTTCTGGTGTTTTCATCGGGAACATTCTAGAAGGTCCCGGAATGTCCGGCACTCCGGAGGGGGGAGGGTACATGAATGTGTCATTACATATTGGAATGATTGCATCATGTACTAAGTGTTCTTGCTGTCCCAAATAAATGATTTATTTAAATCCTAAATTGAAAAGTCAAACGGCTAGTTTGAAAGTCAAACGGCTATTTTGGGAAGTGGGAAAAGAGGAGGAGGTGGAGACCGACTTGGGGGAGTCCCTTGGCGTGGCGCCTCCCAAGGCCGACTTGGGAGGACTCCTCCCTTGGCGCGCCCTCCCACCTATAAAGGGAGGGGCAGGGCCTCCCCTCCTACACACACTAGTTCCTATCCTCTAAACTAAACCCTAGATCTAAACCCCGGTTTAGAGCTATTTCGGTTTAGAGCCTTCTAATTGGTTTAGAGCCTTCTAATTGGTGTGTCTAATTACTAGACCACTAATATCCTCTCTCATAAGCTCCACCATACTCGCACCGGCTTAAGGCGAAGCCCTGCGGGATTTCCCTCACCTCCGGTACCACGCCGTTGTCTTTGGAATCGAGGAGAGTGCTACAACCTCCGGCCTCTTTGGAACAAGGAGAGGAAGGTCTTCGTCGAATCTGCAGGCGATGTGACCGGGCTGGAACGCTGGGAACGCTGGAAGGATCGTCTACGCGATCTTGAGATCGGAAAGAGTACGACTACATCACCCACGAGAATCTGCTCTCGTTAAACACTTTGGAATCTTCGAGGGTGAGTTATTCCATCGACTCGTTGCTACAATCTAGTAGATAGATCTTGGCTTGTTTGTTTGTATGCGGTAGAAAATTTTTGTTTTCCATGCTACGAACCCCTACACTGCCCTCGTCGTCTGTGGCCTCCCATGGCGGCTGGACCCAATCTGGGCCTATGCGGGCTAGGGTGGACCGCGTCTTTGAGGCGTGGTGGTGGAGCGGTCTTGCGGACTCGTCTATAGGGCGTCGCAGGCGCTGTAGTGGTGGTGGCTGGCTAGCTTGGGGGGCCTCCTCCTTCGATCCCATGCAGGCTAGCTTGGTGCCGGTGGTGGCCGGTGCGCCTCCATTATTCGACGGATGACGGCGGTGTTCCTCTCCTTCCTGTGGTGGCGTCTCGAGCCGGCGTCTTGCATCCCCATCCACCTTCTCCGTGTGACCCTTTCGGGGGGATTCGGTGACACGATCCACGACCGAGTGAAAACCCTGCTCAACTTGAGCTGTTGCTAGCCGTGGCGATGCCAGCGGGTGCCGCTACCTCCTTGGGGGCACGGTCATGGCCAGTTTCATGTCTTCCTCTTCTCGGGTGTGATACGTCCAAAACGTATCTACTTTCCCGAACACGTTTGCTATTGTTTTCTCCTCTAAACTTGTGTGATTTGAATGCAACAAACGCGGACTGACGCTGTTTTCAGCAGAATTGCCTTGGTGTCTACTTTTTATGAAGAAAACCAACTATCAGGAAAAATCCCGGAAAATATGCCAAAAATCATATTTCACCCGAAGACTCTAGGAGCCAGAATACGAGACGGAGAAGAGCCAGGGGTGGCCACCACTTTGGCGCTGGCCAGCCATGCCGGGGTGTGGGCCCCAGCACTCGGCCTCTCTCTTCGCTTATAAGGAGCCTTGACCTAAAAACTTGGGGTTTGACGTTTTTTAGAAGGAGTTCTGCTCGCCACCACCAGAATTCCACAAAACAGCACCGAAACTCCGTTCGCACTCACCGACGGGAATTGAGATCATCGCCATCATCATCATCATCGCTTCTCCATTGACCATCCATGTTTCCCCCATCTATGAGTGAGTAATCCCCCGCTGTAGGCTATGGGGATGGTAGGGATTGGAAGAGATCGTTCATGTAATGGCATTAGATTGTTAGGACATGGTGCCTAGTATCTTTTATTAGTGCTTTATGACTTTGTTGCGACTTGTTGTGCTTAATGCTTGTCACTAGGGCCCGAGTGCCATGATTTCAGATCTGAACATGTTATTGATTCATTATGATAGTATTGTTTTTGGTCTTATCTACAAGTTGTATACACACGTTGTTGTCCGAAACCAATGGCCCCGAAGTGACAGAAATCGGGATAACCGGAGGGAATGACTTTGATGTGAGGATCACATGTGTTCACGGAGTGTTAATGCTTTGCTCCGGTTCTCTATTAAAAGGAGCACCTTAATTGCCAGTAGTTCCCTAAAGGCCCAACTGCAAACGGGCTGACAGGACAAAAGATGTTGTGCAAGTTCTCATTGTGAGCACGTATGACTATTTATGGAACACATGCCTAGGATTGTCTAGTACTTGGATGCTTTATCTTATTTATCTGCAATTGCCCTATGTTGTGATTGCTATGTGAATTGTCTTGTCCATGCAACGCCCATCCATCCATCCCTATGCCTACCGCACTCGAATCCCACTGTTTACTGCTTTTGTTACTACTGTCTTTGCTGTACTACTATTGTTACTTTACTATTCCTACTACAAAACTGTTGCTACTGATAAACTGCTATGAGCAAGATTGTTTCCAGGTACAGCTGAATTGACAACTCAGTTGTTAAGGCTTATAAATATTCTTTGGCTCCCCTTGTGTCGAATTGATAAATTGGGTTTCACTTCCCTCAGAAATACTGCGATACACCCCCTATACTTGTGGGTCATCAAGACTATTTTCTAGCGCCGTTGCCGGGGAGCATAGCTTTATTTATCAAGTTCACTTGGATTCTCTATTGTTTGCTGCTATCCATCCATCATGGGTAAGTCTCGTGATGGCAAGGTTCCTATTTTACCATCCACTATAAGAAGAGGTATGGTTCTGAACACCTCTGTTGCTCTTGATTCATCATCTGTTTTGAGTAAGTTCCTTACACCACCACATACACATGCTACACACACTGCTACTACTGCTGAATCTGAAACTTTTGATGCTTATGATGCTGCTTCTACTGTGCTTGATAAGAGTGGTTCATTAGGTCCTTTCCTAGATGCTACGATTGCTAGAACTATAGCTGGAAATACCTAAACTCCTAATGAAGACACTACCACACCTGTTAGCTCACCTGAGTCTAGTGAGAGTTATGATATTGAAGATGGTTATGTTGAGATGACCGATGAGTTTATTAAAGAATGTAAGAACACCCATGATAGGAGCGCTGCTAAGAGTCTCCTTGGGAGGCGTACTATTAGACCCAAATTATCTCCTGTTGCTAAGTTTGCTGCTTCTCCCATAAACATTATAGATGAAGATTATGATTTCTCTCTCGATCTATCTTACATAGCTATTGTCGAGAAAGAACCTTTTTGTGGGACTAAAAATGAAAGTGTGGTAGCACGTATGAATGAACTTTCTACCATGAGTGGCTTGTTTTCTGATGATATTAAGATGCGTACTTACTTTGTTGCTAAGATTTTCCCTTTTCACTAAAAGGAGAAGCTAAAACTTGGTTTAGTAATTTACCTCCTGGATCTATTGATAGCCCTGAGTGCTTGATTGGTACTTTCCTGTAGAAATATTTTCCTCCTAGTGCTAGACATGCTGTTTTGTTTGAACTTTTTGATTTTAAACAGGGAGAAAAAGAGGTATTGCCCAAATCTTGGGCAAGGTTTTGTGCTTTGATTCATGCATAGGCTGGAAGTCCATTACCTAAGAATGAGCTTCTTGATATATTTTATAATGGACTAACCGAGGAATCTAGGACATACCTAGATAGTTGTGCTGATTGTGTTTTCAGGAATAGGACTCCTAAGGAAGCTGAGAAATTAATGGCTAAAATAAGCAAGAATTATGAAGATTGGACTCCTCCTAAACAAGCTATACCTGAAGTAATTGTACCTGAACCATCTATTCCGGTGCCTATTACAACATCAAAGAAGAGGGGAGTTATTGAATTAAATGATGAAGTGATGAAGGAAGCTAAGAAATGTCTTAAGGAGAAGGGAATTAAAGCTGCATATGTCAAGAATTTACCTCCTATAGAAGAATTATGTAAGCCTATTCCCTACTCATCCACTATTGAGGTACACTCTCTCCAACACTTTGATGGAGGTGATATCCCTTACTCTAAACTTCCTGATCAATGCTTAGAAGAATTTGATATCTTTATTGTTAAGCAAGATAACTTTAATAAAAGGGTGCAAAATCATCTAATGGAAAACACTAGAGTTTTGTTGAGTTGAAAGATATTGTGGAAAGAACCTCTAATGATATTAAAATGATTGTTAAACACTTTCAAATGGTTCGAACTCAAATAGATCAACTCGTTAAAGTGCAAAACGACTTGCTAGTTAATGCTGCTAAAGAAAAACATGCTTATGAAATTAGAACTAGAAGTGGTATTGCTACCCAGGATCCTCTATATCCTGAGGGGCATCCCAAAAGAATTGAGCAGGATTCTCAACAAGCTGAAAATAGTGGTTCTACTCGTAAGAAAAGGAAAAAGAAACATAAAACTGTTGTAGAACCCTCTGAACCTGCTATAGATCCTAATAGTATATCTATCTCTCATGCTGAAACTGAAAGTGGTAATGAAGAAAATGAAGTTCCTAATAAAGAAAAGTTGAAGAAGAACCTGAAAACCACACTAAGAAACTAAATACACCAAAGAAGATTTTATTGCTAAGAAACATGGTAGTGAAAGAGAACCTTGGGTCGAAAAACCTATGCCTTTCCCTGATAAGAAACACAAGTCAAAGGAAGATGAACACTATAATAAGTTTTATGAGTGGATGAAGCCTTTATTCTTGCAAATTCCTTTGACTGATGCTATTAAATTGCCTCCTTACTCAAAGTATATGAAGGACATTGTCTCGAATAAAAGGAAGATCCCTAATGAAGAAATTTCTACTTTGCTTGCTAATTATTCCTTCAATGGTAAGGTTCCTAAGAAACTTGGAGACCCAGGGATTCCAACTATCCCTTGCTCTATTAAGAACAGTTATGTTAGAACTGCTTTGTGTGATTTGGGAGCTGGAGTTAGTGTTATGCCTTTCTCTCTCTATAAGAGGCTTCAACTTGAGAAATTAATACCAACTGATATATCTTTGCAAATGGCTGATAAATCTACCACTATTCCTGTGGGTATATGTGAGGATGTACCTGTTCAGGTGGCTCACAATTGCTTGATATTAAGTGATTTTTTTGTGTTTGAAATGCCCGAAGATGATAATATGTCTATTATTCTTGGGAGACCTTTTCTTAATACTGCAGGAGCTGTTATTAATTGTAATCAAGGAAAGGTGATCTTCAATGTTAATGACATGGAACATACTGTCTATTTCCCCAAGAAGATTGAAAGGACTTATGGTTTGAATTCAATTGAAAATGTTGAAGGCATTCAAGTTGGAGAAATATATTGTCCCATACCAAGAGAAAAATTTGAAACTATTATGATTGGGACCATTGGTATCAAGGTTGAGGTAACATAATCATTAGGGGAGTACAAAGTTTTGTCCCATATGCAATTGTTTTGGTAGCAAGATTTGATCAACCTTATTAACAAAAGGATTCCATTGAACAAAACAATGTTTTCATTATGATTATCTCCGTTTATTTCTATCCTTTGCATTTTAGTTTTTGCTTTTGTTTAGTTTTCTTTTTGTTGTTAGTTGCTTGCATGTTAGAACTTCTGTAGTTCTAGCCTTGTTTAGTCCTTGCATCATGTTTCCAAAAAAAAAGTTCTGTCTGTCAGAAAAATCATTCTTCTATTTCTGAAAAATGCCCAAAAATAAAGTGTCTCGAAATTTCAGAAAATTCATATTAAATTTTTACGTGAAAAAAGGGGCAGAGGAGTACCTTGGAGGTACCAGGGGGGCCCACTAGGCAGGCACACCACATGGTGGCGCGGCCAGCCTTGGGTGGCGCCATGCCCTGGTGTGGGCCACCCTGGCCCCCCACTAACTCTCTCACCTGGCACTTTTCTCTCTCTCCCGAGTAAGCTCCAGTTCATATCTCAAAATCGCGTTCTTGCTATGCTTGCTCTCTATTTTTTCGATCTCCTTGCTCAGCCCATATTTCTTGCTGAAATTTGAAGCAATTGTTCCCTGGTATGTGACTCCTCCCCTTGTCCAAGTAGATTTGTGTTTAGTGGATTATATGTTGAGTATTTTGCTGCTGTAGGTGACTGGTTGTGAGAGCTTGTAAGCTTGTTTGATGCTTAGAGATATAGTTTTGATGCATGTTTAGGCCTCTTGCAAGTCCCTATGAGTAGAATCCTTCATTATATTTACTTTGCAATCACTTGTTTAATAGGTGTTTAAATTTCAGAATAGAAGATGAGTGAACACCACCTAAACCAACATGAGCTTTGGGTGCCTGAGGTCATGAAGGTCCACCAGGAGGAGGAAAGTTTTTCCTTCCATTTATCCATGCTCTGAGTTCATGAGAGCTACAGGAATTCTACAAGATTTCCACACTTTGGTTTCTAATGCATGAAGGAAATATGCCCTGAGAGGCAATAATAAAGTTGTTATTATGTATTCCTTGTATATGATAGATGTTTATTTTGCATGCTATAATTGTATTGATAGGAAACATCAATACATGTGTGTTTAATAAACAAAAAGGGTTCCTAGTTATGCCTCTCTTATAGACTAGCTTGTTGATTAACAAGATGATCAAGGTTTCCTGATCATGGACATTGGATGTTGTTAATAACAAGGTCACAGCATTTGTGAAATGATGTGATGCACATTCATCCGAAGTATAGCATTACGATCAAGTCATTATGTTTATATTTCTATAACATCATACGAAGTAATCTTTATCCTTAGACCATGAGATCATGTTAATTGCTAACACCGGAAGAGTATCTTGATAACATCAAACGTCACACCGTAACAAGGTGACTATAAAGATGGGTTCAGTACTACGAAGGTGTTATGTTGAGGCTCATGGATCAAGAGTGGAATTTGTCAATCCAGATGACGGATAGATATACTCTGGGCCCTCTCGGTGATATCACATTAGGATAGCTTGCAAGCAAGTGATGTGATAACTAGAATGTTATATCGGGAACGAGAAAAGAGTGCATGTCGGTAACAAGATCAAACTAGGTATGGAATCGATGATCGAATCTCGGACATGTAATATATCGAGAGACAAAGGGATTTAGTTACAAGCGTTAAAGGTTCTCACGATCACAGGAGTCATCGTTGAATGTGTAGGAGTCAGTACGGATCTCCAGGTCCCGCTGCTGATTATTGATCGTAGAAGGGTCTCGATCATGTATGCATTATTCGCGAAACGTAGGGTGGCACACTTAAGAGTTACCGGACACCATTTTGGAGCACATATGTTTCAGACATTTAAAGAATTGCAAAGCGCAGGAATTGTTTCAATAGAAACGGAAATTGTTTGGTGAAATTGCGAAGGTGTTTTGCATGTGATATTGAAATATTGCAGGGCTATATTTGAATGTTTGTTAATTAAAGTAATTAACAAAATTCTGAATAAATTTAATAAAAGAGTTTTATTAAATGAGAGAGCATTAAATTTGGAGAAACTTAATGCATTTAAAGTGGAGACTTTAAAAGGGAATGTGAAGAGGCATTTTAATGTGGAGGAGTTACCACCACATGAATGGGGGAGGTGAGGGGTCACCCCCATGCTGCCATGGAGAGAGGCACCCCCTCCTATAAAAGGCCACCCATTCCTCCTTCATCCACACACCTCCTTGTGAAGGATCTCTCTCCCCTCTAGAATTATTCCCCATGGTCTCGGATTAGCGAGATACATGTTCCCGGTGGCATTTAAATGCAGGAAGGAGTTCTCGCTCACTGGATCGCTGGAGCGAGGAGGTGGAGGTTGTCCGTGGCTTGAACGTGTGTGTGTGCGATGCGGATCTTGCTGAGTTGGCGCCGGACTTCCTCACGATCTTGAGATCGGCAAGTGTACGACTACATCAACCACGAGTTCCTACTCGTTAACAAAGCTCGTTGTCTTCGAGGGTAAGTTCTCCATGGATGTATGTCCACCCGTTGCTCTGTATCTCGTAGATAGATCTTGGCGTATAGTTCTCATCGTAGGAATTTTTTGTTTTCTATGCTGCGGACCCAACAGTGGTATCAGAGCCTGATCTATGCGTAGGTGCTTTGCACGGGTAGTACACATATGTTTATATGTGGGCGATGATGATCATGTTATTGCATCTTCTATGTACTTTGGATATTGGTGGCATAGTGGGATGAAGCGGCCCAAACCAACCTTACATGTCATCGTACATGAGACCGGTTCCACGACTGACATGCAACTAGTTTTGCATAAGTGGCTAGCGGGTGTCTGTCTCTCCTACTATAGTCAATATCTGATTTACAACGAGTTGCTAATAACTTGGTTATCCTTGTTGTGCTTCATGTTCGTAGGTTAGACCGGTTCTATCTCCGAAAGCCCTAAGCCACGTAAAACTTGCAATTGATAAATTAGAGGCGTCTAGTTTAGATCGTTGCTGGGCTAGTGTTTTGATATGGTATTGTTGTAACTAGATGTATGATAGATACTCTTACAACTCACTTAACGTGTAAGTTCCATAGACCTTGGCCTTACACACAAAGGAATGATAGAGATCATACCACGATGCAAATGATAGAGATCAAATGCATGGACCATATCATCTCACTTCACACATTAGCATTTTATATTGCTAGTTTGGCGCTTTTGGTAGCATTATAAGATGATCCCTCATTTAGATATCAAGATAAAATGTGTTCTTCCTTAAGTATGCACCGTTTTGTGGATCGTGTTTTCAGGCATCACGTGATGATTGGGTGTTCTCGACTCTACGCTTTCATACAACGGGTGTAAGACAGTTTTACACACGTAAATACTAAGGTTCTTACTTGACGAGCCTAGCATGTACAGACATGGCCTCGGAACACGGACCGAAAGGTTAAGCATGAGTCATATAGTTGATATGATGCCCATATAGATGCTCGCCTTTGAAGCTACACCGACTCATGTGATGATCGGACTTGGTGTAGTGGATTTGGTTCATGTAATCACCAAAAGGACACGAGGGATGTCGTTTTTGAGTGGGAGTTCATTAGTAATTTGGATTAGTTAAACTCAATATATCATAAACTTAGTCTAAATATACTTTACAAATTCTGTTGTAGATGGCACCACCTGCTTTTAATTTCAATATGTTCATGGAGAAAGAGAAACTTGCTGCGAATGGTAGCAACTTCACCAACTGGGCTATGAATTTGAGGATTCTCCTCACTGCTGCACAAAAGCAATATGTGCTAGATGCGCCGCTAGGCCCCCCACCAGCTCCTGATGCCCCTGACAAGGAAAAGGATGTCTATATAACTCGTCAGGAGGACCACAACTTAGTTCATTGCGGCATACTCTATGGGCTAGAGCCAAAACTTCGAAAACGTTTCGAAAATGGCAATGCCTTTGATACCATGGGAGAATTGAAAATGATTTTCGATACCCATGCTGCCCTAGAGAGTTATAATGCTACAGAAAAGTTCTTTAGCTGCATGATGGAGGAAAACAGCTCCGTTAGTGAGCACGTACTCAAAATGTCTGGGTACGCTGATAAGCTTGTGTCCTTGGGAATAACGATTCCCATTGACTTAGGCATACATCGTGTTCTCCAATCCCTGCCACCTAGCTACAAGAGCTTCGTGATGAACTATAATATGCATGGCATGAAAAAGTCTCTTCCCGAGCTTCTGTCAATGCTTAAGACTACAGAAGTGGAGATTAGGAAAGAACATCAAGTGTTGATGATCAATAAGACCATCGGTTTCAAGAAGGACAAGAAAGGCAAGCAGAAGGGAAAGAAGGGCGACAAATCTGTTGCCGCGCCTGAAAAGAAACCCCGAGCTGGCCCTAAGTCTGACACCGAGTGCTACTATTGCAAGGGGACTGACCATTGGAAGCGCAACTGCCCCAAGTATTTGGCGGACAAGAAGGCCAGCAAGGCAAACAAAGGTATATGTGATATACATGTTATTGATGTGTACTTGACTAGTACTCGCAGTAGCACCTGGGTATTTGATACGGGATCGGTTGCTAATATATGTAACTCGGTTTAGGGGCTGCGGAACAAGCAACAACTAGCAAGGGATGAGGTCACGATGCGGGTCGGCAATGGATGAAGAGTTGATGTGATCGCCGTCGGAACGCTGCCTCTCCATATGCCGTCGGGATTAGTTATAAACCTGAATAAATGTTATTTGGTGTCTGCACTGAGCATGAACATTGTATCTGGATCGTGTTTGATGCAAAGTGGTTATTCGTTTAAATCTAAAAACAATGGTTGTTCGATTTATATGAATAATATCTTTTATGGTCATGCACATGTGTTGAATGGTTTATTTCTGTTAGATCTCGATAGTAGTATTACGCATATTCATAATGTTGATGCTAAAAGGATTAAACTTGATAATGATATATCTACATATATGTGGCACTCCCGTCTAGGTCATATTGGCGTTAAACGCATGAAGAAACTCCATTCTGATGGACTTTTGGAATCACTTGATTTTGAATCATTTGATACATGTGAGCCATGCCTTATGGGCAAGATGACTAGAACGCCGTTTTCCGGTTCAATGGAACGGGCGATAGATTTATTGGAAATCATACATACTGATGTGTGTGGACCAATGAGTGTGTCAGCGCGAGGTGGATATCGTTATTTTGTTACTTTCACGGATGATTTGAGTAGATACGGGTATATCTATTTGATGAAACATAAGTCTGAAACCTTTGAAAGGTTCAAAGAATTTCAGAATGAAGTGGAAAATCATCATAACAGAAAGATCAAATTTCTGCGGTCCGACCGTGGAGGAAAGTATCTTAGTTACGAGTTTAGCACAGATATGAAAGACTGTGGAATAGTTTCACAACTCACGCCTGCCGGAACACCACAACGTAATGGTGTGTCAGAACGTCGTAATCGTACTTTATTGGATATGGTTCGATCTATGATATCTCTGACTGACTTGCCACTGTCATTTTGGGGTTATGCGCTGGAAACCGCTGCATTCACTTTAAATAGGGCACCATCTAAATCCGTTGAAAAGACACCGTATGAATTATGGTTTGGAAACAAACCTAAGCTGTCATTTCTTAAAGTTTGGGGATGCGATGTTTATGTGAAGAAACTTCAACCGGATAAACTCGAACCCAAAGCGGAAAAATGCGTCTTCATAGGATACCCGATTGGGTATACCTTCTATCACATATCCGAGGGCAAGGTCTTTGTTGCCAAGAATGGATCCTTTCTTGAGAAGGAGTTTCTCGTGAAAGGTGTGAGTAGTCGGAAGGTAGAACTCGAAGAGGTTATTGAACCTTCTTTTCATGAAATGGCGAGTAGCGCAGCTCCAGAAGTTGTTTCGGAGTTGACTTCACCTAATAAAGAGAGAGTTAATGATATTAATCATGAAACTCCGAAAGAGGACACTAACGAACCTCGCAGGTCAAGCAGGACACGTGCAGCTCCTAAACTGTATGGCAATCATGTTATGAATTTCATGATTGATGAAATAGATGACCCTGCGACGTATGAAGAAGCGATGATGAGCCCTGATTCCAATAAATGGCTAGAAGCCATGAAATCCGAGATGGAATCCATGTACGAAAACTAGGTTTGCACCTTGGTGGACTTACCTCACGATCGAAAGGCCGTTGAGAATAAATGGATTTTCAAAAGAAAAACTGATGCTGATGGTAATGTAACCATTTATAAGGCTCGACTTGTCGCAAAGGGGTTTCGACAAATTCAAGGAGTTGACTACGATGAGACATTCTCTCCCGTAGCGATGCTTAAGTCGGTTAGGATTATGTTAGCAATTGCTGCATATTTCGATTATGAAATATGGCAGATGGATGTCAAAACTGCGTTCCTCAATGGTAATATTGAAGAAGAGTTGTATATGATACAACCTAAGGGTTTTGTCGATCCTAAGGATGCTGATAAGGTGTGCAAACTTCAGCGATCCATCTATGGACTGAAGCAAGCATCCCGGAGTTGGAATCTCCGCTTTGATGAGGTGATCAAAGAGTTTGGATTTGTCCAAACTTATGGAGAGGCTTGTATTTACAAGAAAGTGAGTGGGAGCAATGTGGCATTTCTGATATTATATGTGGATGACATATTATTGATTGGAAATGATATAGATCTTTTAAACAGTGTTAAAAGTTATCTAAACAAAAAAAATTCGATGAAGGACCTTGGTGAAGCTTCATATATATTGGGCATTAAAATCTATAGAGATAGATCAAGACGCCTAATTAGGCTATCGCAGAGTACATACCTTGATAAGATATTAAAGAAGTTTAATATGAACGGAAGTAAGAAGGGGTACTTACCTATGTTGCAAGGCAAGACATTGAGTAAGACTCAAAGTCCCTTCTGACGGAAGAAAGAGATAATGGATAAGATCCCTATGCCTCAGCCATAGGCTCTATAATGTATGCCATGCTATGTACAAGACGGATGTGGCACATGCTATTAGTTTGACTAGTAGGTACCAATCGATCCAGGTTGAACACGGATAGCGGTCAAGAATATCCTTAAGTACTTGAGAAGAACTAAGGATATGTTTCTTGTATCTGAGAGGTGAAGAAGAGCTAGTCGCTAAGTGTTATGTCGATGCTAGCTTTGACACGATCCGGATGACTCTAAGTCTCAATCCGGATCGTATTTCTCTTGAACGAGCAACAATTAGTTGGAGGAGTTCCAAACAACTTTGTGGTGGCTGGATCAACGATGGAGGCGGAATATGTTCTTTGCTTGTTACAGAAGCGGTTTGGATGAAGGAGTTCATAACGGAACTAGGTGTGGTTCCTAGTGCGTTGGACCCAATGGTGATCTGTTGTGACAATAATGGAGCCATAGCCAACGCCAAGGAACCAAGGTCTCATAAGAATTCCGAGCATATTAAGCGTCGGTTTCACTCCATCCGCGAGCATGTCAAGGATGGAGATATAAAGATTTGTAAAGTACACACGGACCTGAATGTAGCAGATCCATTGACTAAAGTACTCCCTAGGGCAAAACATGATCAACACCAGAACTCCATGGGTGTTAGATTTATCACTATATAAACTAGATTATTGTCTCTAGTGCAAGTGGGAGACTGAAGGAAATATGCCCTGAGAGGCAATAATAAAGTTGTTATTATGTATTCCTTGTATATGATAGATGTTTATTTTGCATGCTATAATTGTATTGATAGGAGACATCAATACATGTGTGTTTAATAAACAAAAAGGGTTCCTAGTTATGCCTCTCTTATAGACTAGCTTGTTGATTAACAAGATGATCAAGGTTTCCTGATCATGGACATTGGATGTTGTTAATAACAAGGTCACAGCATTTGTGAAATGATGTGATGCACATTCATCCAAAGTATAGCATTACGATCAAGTCATTATGTTTATATTTCTATAACATCATACGAAGTAATCTTTATACTTAGACCATGAGATCATATTAATTGCTAACACCGGAAGAGTATCTTGATAACATCAAACGTCACACCGTAACAAGGTGACTATAAAGATGGGTTCAGTACTACGAAGGTGTTATGTTGAGGCTCATGGATCAAGAGTGGAATTTGTCAATCCAGATGACGGATAGATATACTCTGGGCCCTCTCGGTGATATCACATTAGGATAGCTTGCAAGCAAGTGATGTGATCACTAGAATGTTATATCACGGGAACAAGAAAAGAGTGCATGTCGGTAACGAGATCAAACTAGGTATGGAGATACGGATGATCGAATCTCGGACATGTAATATATCGAGAGACAAAGGGATTTAGTTACAAGCGTTAAAGGTTCTCACGATCACAGGAGTCATCGTTGAATGTGTAGGAGTCGACGGATCTCCAGTCCCGCCGCTGATTATTGATCGAGAAGGGTCTCGATCATGTCTGCATTATTCGAGAACCGTAGGGTAGCACTTAAGAGTTACGGACACCATTTTGGAGCACATATGTTTGAGACGAAAAGAATTGCAAAGCAGGAATTGTTTCAATAGAAACCGGAAATTGTTTGGTGAAATTGCGGAAGGTGTTTACGCATGTGATATTGAAATATTGCAAGGGGCTATATGTGAATGTTTGTTAATTAAAGTAATTAACAAAATTCTGAATAAATTTAATAAAAGAGTTTTATTAAATGAGAGAGCATTAAATTTGGAGAAATTTAATGCATTTAAAGTGGAGACTTTAAAAGGGAATGTGAAGAGGCATTTTAATGTGGAGTTACCACCACATGAATGGGGAGGTGAGGTCACCCTCCCCATGCATGACCATGGAGAGAGGGCACCCCTCCTCCTATAAAAGGCCACCCATTCCTCCTTCATCCACCTCCTTGTGAAGGATCTCTCTCCCCTCTAGAATTATTCCCCATGGTCTCGGATTAGCGAGATACATGTTCCAGTGGCATTTAAATGCGGAAGGAGTTCTTGCTCATTTGGATCGCTGGAGCGAGGAGGTGGAGGTTGTCAGTGGCTTGAACGTGTGTGCGAAAAGGATGCGCTGCTGAGTTGCGGCGCTCGGACTTCCTCACGATCTTGAGATCGGCAAGTGTACGACTACATCAACCACGAGTTCCTACTCGTTAACAAAGCTCGTTGTCTTCGAGGGTAAGTTCTCCATGGCTGTATGTCCACCCGTTGCTCTCTATCTAGTAGATAGATCTTGGCGTATAGTTATCATCGTAGGAAATTTTTTGTTTTCTATGTTGCGGACCCAACAATGTAGGGTTAGAGCACTTTTTGGAAGATGAACCTTGTTAATTTGTGAAGCTAACCATGTCTGTGGTGCAGGACTTCCAATTTAGTCACTCTTTGCCTATCCCCATGGTCCATTACAAAATTTACAATATAGCTGTCGACCTTTCTCTTGATGATTTTTGCGCAGCTATTAAGGTACCTCAATGGGGATCATGTAGAAAGATTAAGGAGAGATATGAACCACTCACGGATTTATACGCAGAAATTTGCCAAGGGTGTAGCTTCTCGAAGGAGAATGGAAAAATCCGTAACATTCATCTTCCCTCCATTCGCTACTTTGCCTACTTTATTGCCAAGTGTGTTCTTGCTAGGAAAACTGCCAATAAGTTATCTTCATTTGATCTAGCATTTATCTCTGCTGCTCTTTAACGAGATAGGTCTTACAACTTAGGTGCTTTGATTGCTTTCCGTCTTGCTGCTAACCGTGAGAAAGGTGGAATTTGTGGAGGCCTTATTGCTTCTCGTTTACTAGCATTGCATGGTTTAGTGCCTCATCATCTAGACCTACAGTTTCCCATAGAGAGGCTTGATCTTAATTCCATGATACATCATAAATTTGTTTCCTCGTGGGCTAGTATGAGTGAGTTATCTTATGAAATAACCTTTCTCAAAGCTGGTTGGAGAAAGAGCAAGTCCGAGCGTGTTGTTCTTTTGCCTGCACCTGTTTTGTTTAACCTTGATAACAGGGAAGGATGGTCCCTCACCGAGGAGGAGCTTGACACGTACTTGGGAGAGCTCTCCCAACAGGAGCAGGACACTAGAAGGGAGGTCACGGATGATTCGGTCCAGCCCTCAAATGAGGGAGAGTCTTCATATCAGCAGCCCGCTTATGATTGGGGAGCTTCTTCTTCCTCTCATGGGCCCAGCTACGACCATTCTTACCAAGATCCGCCCGCTTGGAACCCCTATTCGTACCTAGATTGATACCCACTTAGGCCAAAATCCTAAGCTTGGGGGGAGGTACGCCGACACCACACTCATCTCCATATCATGTTGCGTCGGTACTTTGTATATTCATGTTTTCGTTCTCTTTTTAGTTTTCGTTCTTCTTTGCTTTTGCTTTCTAAAAATACAAAAGACCAAAAATATTTTTGTTGTTTCTCTTTGGTTTGCTTCTTCTTTTTGCCTTGGTTTGCTTTTCCCTTTTGCTTTGTTTGAACTATTCGAAAAACCCAAAAAGATTTTGCTTTGCTTGTTTTTCCCTTTTGGCTCTTGCTTAAAAATCAAAAACACCAAAAATATTTGTCGTTTTTCTTTGGTTTTGTGAGTTTGCTACAGGGTTTAGCAGTCCTCAGTGGATATTGGTTTCATATTATTATTCAAGCCACACAAGTGAAGAGCAATAATGAGGATCAATGACAACTTGAGGCGTGGTAAGAGGCTGGTAACGAACTCTATTTTTTTTCATTGTGTACATATACTCATCATTGTGAGCTTGCTTAGTCCGTTCAAGTAGGGTGTATGTTATCTTTGGATGCTTAGTAGTTCTTGCTTTCTTATGATTAGCTCCAGCTCGCTAATAGTTTGTAGCATGTCTTATGAATGTTTGCTTGCAGTGCTCTATTCATAAATTGGTATGACACCATGGTATCCTCCTCTGAATGTTTCATTTGAATTGACTTGGCACATGCTCACGCATGCACATGACTATGATAATCAGTTAAGCCTTGATGAATTATTTTGCCTTGAGGATCTTGAATCACTTTCATGCCATGAGTAGTCCTGTTTTGTTGCAAGCATGATAATGACAGCTATGGCTCTCTCGTTTGTCGCTCCCTTACTATTGCTAGCCTTCACTTTCACTGAGTATGTTTTACTCAAGTTCCCAACTCCCTAAACCAAATATTTCCAAAGTGTCCACCATACCTACCCATTAGCATCATTTTCTACCTCCGTGCATATTCAACATGCCTTGTTTTCTTCCGAATAAAATGTTTACTTGTTATGAGAAAGTTAGTTAGTAAAACTCTCACGAACTTGATGGCACACTTTATTTTCTTGCACTTAATAAACCTGAACCATTGCGTCCTTCTTTGTTGAGCATATGCTTGCGCTTTATGAGTTGAAGTTAGCAGAACCATGTATCATGGGGACCGCTTTCAACACTTCATAGGTACTTTGTACCTAGTCGTTATCATGTTCTTTTGCTTATGGATCCCGGCGGTGTGAAATAAAAGTGGAACTTGTAAGATCATGGAGTTTGTATATATGTTAGAAAAACGCCTAGGCCGCTAGCCTAAGCCATGCCTAATCATGGTGGAAACTTGCAGCATAACCATAATAAGCATTCTATGAAGCATCCTCAATAAAAATCTATGCACATAGTAAATAAAAAGATCGCCGAGATGCTCATTGTCTGCTTGCCTTGTTATTTTGATTATGGGATAGCTCCCGTGTCATGTGCAAGGGGTACCCCGTTGGCGGTTCTCTATGATATGTATATACTTACAATGACAAGATCTTACTTGTGACTGAAGTTGAGTAGCATGAGGATCGGTCTTCATAAGTAAGGGGCATGAGACTTCGATTTATAACTTGTCAAGCATATCCTCTTAGTTGTGTCACTTTCACCTTAACCACATTAAAGATGCTTATGATAGGGGCAATGAGATCTCAAAGCTAACGAGTACCATACTTTCAGCATTTGGAAGCCTTTCAAATTATTCAAAACCTTTTTCTTTACTTGTTGAGTCCCCACTTATTCTTTGAGCACCTTCTTGAGAGCATAGTTGTCATTCTTTGTGTTTGTTCCATTACTTGATTATTTGTGTTATGACTTTGATGCTTGTATCCTTGATATATTTACTTCTAGTCATCACTTGAACTTCAGAGGTACCTTGGCATTCATAATCAAAGGCAAACGAGATACCACTCTATCATACATTTTTATGAGCATTGTAATGTTGCTTATGTTTGTGCTTCGTGCTACTTATTATTCTTGAGTTGGAATCTCTTCATAGCTTGCAATGACTATTAAGTAGACTCAGTTGCATACTCTTTATTATGAACTGTTTAAGTAGTTGATTGCATTGCTGAGAATATTTACATCTTATGAAGCAAATGTGTTCATGAAAGTTCTTTTATCGCACTCAGTTTTCAACTGAATTGCTTGAGGACAAGCAATAAGCTAAGCTTGGCGGGAGTTGATACGTCCAAAACGTATCTACTTTCCCGAACACTTTTGCTATTGTTTCTCCTCTAAACTTGTGTGATTTGAATGCAACTAACGCGGACTGACGTTGTTTTCAGCAGAATTGCCTTGGTGTCTACTTTTTGTGCAGAAAACCAACTATCAGGAAAAATCCCGAAAAATATGCCAAAAATCCTATTTCAAACGGACTGGCAGGACAAAAGATGTTGTGCAAGTTCTCATTACGAGCACGTATAACTATTTATGGAACACATGCCTAGGATTTTCTAGTATTTGGACACTTTATCTTATTTATCTGCAATTGCCCTATGTTCTGATTGCTATGTGAATTGTCTTGTCCATGCAACACCCGTCCATCTATCCCTATGTCTACCGCACTCGAATCCCACTGTTTATTGCTTTTGTTACTACTGTCTTTGATGTACTACTGTTGTTACTTTACTATTCCTACTACAAAACTGTTGCTACTGATAAACTGCTGTGAGCAAGATTGTTTCCAGGTACAGCTGAATTGACAACTCAGTTGTTAAGGCTTATAAATATTTTTTGGCTCCCCTTGTGTCGAATCAATAAATTGGGTTTCACTTCCCTCAAAAATACTGCGATACACCCCCTATACTTGTGGGTCATCAGGGTGCCAGAGGAAACCCTAGGTTCGGGTCACCAGACTAGGTGACGGCGACGCCATGGTGTCATGATCTTCTTGAAGACATCGTCGTGGCTGCCCGGGAAGGGCCCGGTGTTTTGGAGTTTGGGGTGGCGAGGTGTTGCCGGTGTTGTGTGTTGCTCTGGGCGTGAGCATCAGGGGCGCATTGTACATCATGGTGGACGCTTCCTAGTCGACGTTTTCCTCAAGTCCGGGTGGATCTTGCTGACTTCTCGCTGATCTCTTCTAGGCGTATGAGGGGGAGGTGCGTTGATCCGTGCGGTCTTGGAGTCTTGGTCGTGCTATGGCGGAGTCTTGCTTTGATCGTGACGCCGTCCAATTGCTTAGTGCATCGTCTCCTCACCTTGGTAGGGGACTTGGATGGGCGAGGTCTCATCGTCGGGTCGTGGTGGAGGGTATGTGGTGTGTCGCTTGGCGTTGTGTCGTGTGAGTTGCCGTGTTGTGTGTGTGGTGTTTTTGCCTTTTGGTGTTGTATTGGTCATCGACCTCTTCTTCTATGTGTTTGGTACGTCTCCTAGGACGTATCCTAAAAAAAATAGCCTTACGGATGTACACAGTCAACAAAAGATGAAAAATAATAAAAGAAGTCTCGCTATAGTGAACTATTTTTTAAAACAACAGTACTACCACCACCAAGACAGCATCAGAAGTCTAACTTATCCAAAAGCGACGTCTCCAAGAATGGAACAATGCACAAGCACAGTCACCGCCCGATCATAAATCTTAGATTTTCATCCTGAAAAAAGTGCCAGACAAAACGAATTAAAGCTAGACCCTGGATTTTTATCCTGAAAAATAGGACTATGAACTTCTCCTATACAGTCGTCCCATTTGCATGCGACTGCTCCAAGTCACGAGTCACCAAGGCAATTCCTCATCACCACCCAGACTCGAACCACCGTTGTCAGTTCTCGGATCTCGGTCTCCATGACATTCTTCGTCAGCACCATGGAATGAGCCCCATGATATTAACAGCCAACAGAGTTTTGAAGCGCTTCCTCTGAAACCAAACGGTCAGACAAAAACCTGGGTGCGCATGACCGAATCCCATCCCGATCCAGCAATCTCCCGGCATGAACGCGCTGTGTAGTTCATCGGTGGAGCGTTCCGGAACACGACACTGCAACCAGATCAATGAAGACAAACATCAAGTGGATCTTCGTCTCTAGACCATGTTAACAAAATTTTCAAGTGTTAGATAGCTAATAGATGCCAACTTTTACATAATACAAAGTATAAGAACCAAATATACACCCATATTTGATAGATGTCGATCAAATTTACTCTTTCTGGTTCATATTATTGTGCTCAACTTTGTCTAGATACGAATGCATTAAGACTAAATACTTAACTAGATACGTACTAATTTAGATAAAGTTGAGAACAATAATATAGACCGAAGAGAATATAATTTTTTAAACTTTACCTATTATAATTTTATATTTTATAGCGATAATATGTCATACGTCTATTATCTGAGTCTCACGTGACGTGCAACTTGCTAATGTAATCTAGTTAGCAAGTGGGGAGATTCAAGCCGGTAGAAGACTATATCCGGAAGGAAAATGCTTCGAATGTCCCATACGGTCCTTTTCACACACATTTTGCAGGTCTATCGTGCCACCTACCGGATATATACGTACCATTGCAGCAAACTTCAAGTGAGTCACCCAACAAGTATTATGCCGGTGTTTGAAGCATGCAGAAATTGTCTGAGAATAAAGAACAAGGCGCACACATACATATCTACACCTGTTGTAAAATAACACATGCATAAACTTTGACCATTAGCTACAATTTAAGCACGTGTCTAGTATGGATTTTTTTAGTTAACCCGTACTAATGTAATCCCCCGAATATGAATTCTGAAGATTTGATACGTTGGTTAATACAGTATCATTTCGCAAAATAGATATTCCATTTTATCAAAACCACCCGGCAATATGCCCATCTCTATGTTTTCTGTGGCACATTAATGTTACATTGCAGAAAGACCTTACATTTTATCGAATTCAAACAGCGGGGCTTTGGGAAAATGCTACTCCTACTACAATGGTTTTGGGTGCAACCAGCGGGGTTTTGCAAAAGGGAGCAGCTATATTTAGCAAAGTCTCAGTCACCTGACGTCGTGTAAGGTCACAACTAAATCAATCCAGCTCAACTACCGCTCCTGACTCGTCTTATATTGCTGTTGTTAGCCTGTAGGAAAAACATGCAGACATAGAGTGGGCGGCCACTCGAAGGGTCGCGCGTCAGCTGCTCTAGGCCACGGCCGGTTTCCTATTAACACGGAAAAATAAATACTCCTTAGTCTCAAAATAAATAACTTAGTTTTGTCTATATTTATATGTATCAAGACGCATTTTAGTATATAGTTATATTCGAATCTAAACAAATACAAGTCACTTATTTTAGGACACATAGTAGATAATTATCAGATAGATTTAGAGACGGTTTTCTATCTAGGAAAAAAAGTAAAAAATATTCAGACAGTTCCTACCAATCATGTTAGATTCAAAAACAAGAAAAAAATAGCATGCCCAGAGCTCACACCCGACCTCACGCATTTCAAATCAGGTTCCTTATCCGTTTTGTTGTCAACAACAAATTCAGGTCACCAACACTTTAATTCAGTATTAAAACACTACTAACTAAGCACCCCACCAAAGGAAGAGAACAATAATTTGTCCGTCGCGGTCGTCGCTGCCGCGCTCATCGCATCCTCTTCATCCTCCTCTGTGTTCCATGTCGATCCTTCTCTTTGTCTTTTCTCCATCATGTCATGTAGATCTCTTTGGCTATCTCAGAGATACGTGCTCACACGCAGTCTAAAAACATACACTGATATTATGAAGTTGTCGCTCCTCATAAAAAGTTATTTGTAGTTCAAAATGGAAATTTAAAATTAGCAACCTTATGATTTATAAATTCCATAAAAATAGGACGGTTTATTTGTTGAAACACTTTAAAAAAAACACCACATGTCTAGGAAAAAACAGAAAAATGATACAAATTTGGAGCTCGATTGCAATCAAGGTTACAAATTTGTAGCCTGATCAACACTCAGTTGCAGTAAAGTTGCAACCGGCAAGTTACAAGAAATTTGCAAAAAATAGCTAAAAAATGCTCAGTTGCAACTAGAATATTAATCTAACTTGATACAAGCAAACAAATGGAAATGACTTGATATAGGCTCTTTTATAAATATATATATCTTGGTTTTGTTTTGCTTAAATTTTAAAATCGATGGCTCAGTTAAAATAAAGTTGGAAATGTCTTTACCTGAGTTTTGACTAGTAATCAAGCTGGAAATGCTTCGGGAGGAGACTCACAATCAAATTATAAAATGGCTTTAGGAGGCGGCTCAGTTGCAATAAAGTTACACAAATAGCTTTAGACAAAGCTCAGTGGCAATGAAGTTGCAATTGTTTTCATGAGGAGGCTCAGTTGCAATCAAGTTGCAACTGCCTTTAAGTTGCAATCATCGGAGGAGGCTCAGTTAGAATCAAGTTACAACTAACTTCATGAGAAAGCTCAGTTGCAACTAACTTCATGAGAAAGCTCAATTGCAATCATCTCGGATGAGGCCCAGTTACAATTAAGTTATAACTAGCTTTAGGAGGAGGCTGAATTTTAATCAAGTTACAACTGGCTTCATAAGAAGGAGGATCAGTTACAATCAATTTCTAACTAGCTTCGTGAGGAGGCTCAGTTGCAATCATCAGAGGAGACTCAGTTACAATCATCGGAGGAGACTCAGTTAAATCAAGTTGCAATTGGCTTCATGAGGAGGCTCAGTTGCAACTGGTTCCATGAGGAGGCTCAGTTGCAATCATATTATGAGGCTTAGTTACAATAATCAAGTTACAAATAGCTTCATGAGGAGGCTCAGTTGCAATCATATTATGAGGCTTAGTTAGAATAATCAAATTACAAATAGCTTCATGAGGAGGCTCAATTGTAATCAAGTTGCAATGGCTTTAGGAGGAGGTTAAGTTGCAATCATCCGTGAAGGCTATGTTAAATTCAAGTTGCAACTGGCTCAGTTGCAAGAAAGTTGCAAAATTAACCTTTGACAGGGCTCAGTTGCAAGCAACTACTTTCGATGGGAAAAAAGCTCATTAAGTTTAGAAAAAGATCAGTTACAAGCAAGTTGCAAATAGGCCTTCAACGGGGTTCAGTTGCAGACAAGTTGCAACTGGCTTGGGATAATGCAACTGACTATTCACTGGCCCCTCGCGGAGGCCCAGTTACAAGCAAGTTGCAATTGGGCCCGGGAAGAGCTAAGTTATAAGCAAGTTGCAACTATCCCGCCTATGGGGTCCCCGGTTGCAATCAGGTTGCAACTGGCCCCTTGAAGGGGTCCTAGTTAGAAGCAAGTTGCAACTAGCTCGCCGATGGGGCCCCCCCGACAGGGCTCAATTACAAGCAAGTTGCAACTGCCCTCCTCCCTCCCGACGGGAGCTTAGTTACAAGCAAGGTGCAACTAACCCTCGACTAGGCTCAATTACAATCAAGTTGCAACTGTCCCTCGACAGGGGCTCAATTACAAGAAATTTGTAAATGCCCCCCCACTGACGGGTGCTCAGTTACAAGCAAGTTACAACTAGCTCGCCGACGGGGTCTCCCGGTTGCAATCAAGTTGCAACTGGCCCTTGGAAGGACGCAGTTACAAGCAAGTTGCAATTGGCCCCTTGATAGGGCCCCAGTTACAAGCAAGTTGCAACTAGGCCCTAGCAGAGCTCACTTAGAAGCAAGTTGCAACTGGGGCCCGGTTGCAATTAAGTTGCAAACTAGCCCCTTAGAGGGGACCTAGTTACAAGCAAGTTGCAACTCCCCCCACCCCACATACACACCGATGGGTGCTTAGTTACAAGCAAGTTTCAACTGCCCATGTCACACACATCAACGAGGTGCTTAGTTACAAGCAAGTTGCAACTAGGACCCAACAGAGCTCAGTTACAAGCAAGTTTAATCTGGGCTGCAACTAGGCCCTGGCGGGAGCTAATTTACAAGCAAGTTGCAACTATCCTTTGATAAGGGCTTGACGAGGCCCTAGTTGTAATCAAGTTGCAACAGGCGCTTGACTGGGGGTTCAGTTACAAGTAAGTTTACAACTAGCCCCCCTCGGCGGGGACCCAGTTACAAGCAAGTTAGAACTATCCCTCGACGACGGCTCGACGGGGGCTCAAGTGCAAACAAGTCGCATCAGGCACTCGACAGGGGTTCAGTTACAAGTAAGTTGCAACTGGGCCCCAGCGGGACCTCGGTTACAAGTTGCAACTGCCCCCCCCCCACACACACACACATCGACGGGTGCTTAGTTACAAGAAAGTTGCAACTACCCCCTACCACACACACCGACGGGTGCTTAGTTACAAGCAAGTTGCAACTAGGACCCAACAAAGCTCAGTTACATGCAAGTTGCATCTGGGCTGCAACTAGGCCCCGACAGTAGCTCAGTTACAAGCAAGTTGTAACTATCCTTCGACAGAGGGGTTCAGTTACAAGTAAGTTGCAACTAGCCCCCCTCGGCGGGCCCCCAGTTACAAGCAAGTTGCCACTCGGCCCCGACGGGAGCTCAGTTACAAGCAAGTTACAACTATCCCTCGACGATGGCTCAACGGGGGCTCAACTACATACAAGTTACAACAGGCACTCGACATGGGTTCAGTTACAAGTAAGTTGCAACTGGACCCCAATGGGAGCTCGGTTACTGCAACTAGGCCCATCAAGAGCTCAGTTATAAGCAAGTTACAACTGCCCCCCCCCCACACACACACACCGACGAGTGCTTAGTTACAAGCAAGTTGCAACTGCCCCCCACCACACACACCAACGGTGCTTAGTTACAAACAAGTTGGAACTAGGACCCAACAGAGCTCAGTTACAACCAAATTGGAACTGGGCCCTGGCAGGAGCTCAGTTACAAGCAAGTTGCAACTATCCCTCGATAGGGGGAGGGGTCAGTTATAAGTAAGTTGCAACTAGACCCTCTCGGCGGGGCCCTAGTTAGAAGCAACCTGCAACCAGGCCCCGACGGAAGCTCAGTTACAAGCAAGTTACAACTATCCCTTGATGGGGACTCAGCTACAAACAAGTCGCAACAGGCACTCAATAGGGTTTCAGTTACAAGCAAGTTGCAACTGGGCCCTAGAAGAACTCGGTTACAAGTTGCAATTGTGCCCTCCCTCCACACCGATGGGTTCTCAGTTACAAGAAAATTGAAAAAAGTTGCAAGTTGCAACTGGGACTAGGTAAAGCTCAGTTACAAGCAAGTTGCGACTGCGCACCCCCCTCACCAATGGTGTTCAGTTACAAGAAAGTTGCAACTGCCCTCTCTCCACACCGACGGGTGCTTAGTTACAAGGAAGTTGCAACTGCCCACCTCCACACCAACGGTAACTCAGTTACAAGCAAGTTGTAACTGCCCCCCCCACACACCCCGACGGGTGCTTAGTTACAAGAAAGTTGCAACTACCCCCACCACACACACCGACATGGTGCTTAGTTACAAGCAAGTTGCAACTAGGACCCAACAGAGCTCAGTTACAAGAAAGTTGCAACTGGGTTGCTACTAGGCCTCGGCAGGAGCTCAATTACAAGCAAGTTGCAACTATCCCTTGACAAGGGCTTGCTGGGGTCCCTAGTTGTAATCAAGTTGCAACAGGTGCTCGACGAGGGGTTCAATTACAAGTAAGTTGCAACTAGCCCTCCTCGGCGGGGCCCCAGTTACAAGCAAGTTGCAACTAGGCCCCGGCGGGAGCTTAGTTACAAGCAAGTTACAACTATCCCTCGACGGGGGCTCGGCTACAAACAAGATGCAACATGCAATGGACAAGGGTTCAGTTACAAGTAAGTTGCAAGTAGGCTCTGGCGGGAGCTCAGTTACAAGCAAGTTGCAGCTATCCCTCCTTCACACCAACGGGAGCTCAGTTAAAAGCAAATTGCAACTGCCCTCCCTCCACACACACGAACATGTGCTTAGTTACAAGCAAGTTGCAACTGCCCCTCCCCCTCCGCACCGACAGGGTGCTCTGCTACAAGCAAGTTGCAACTGGCCCACCGACAATGTCCCCCTCCTTCCGGTTACCAGTAAGTTTCAACTGAGACCCGGACAGATGCTCACAAAGCAACTTACAAAATTGGCCCCCCAATGAGCCCCCCTGGTTGCAGCAAGTTGCAACTAGCCAGTTGAAAAAACTCAATTGAACCTACAACTCAAAAACATTTAAAGATAATCTTAATTTCACAAAAGAAAAGAACCACACAAAAATAAAAAAAACCCATATGTTGCCGGTGAAAAAATTAATAAAACTAATAATAATTGCCGCCCATAATAAAACGACCACAAATAACAACTACAAAATACAACACAAGTTAAAAAAACAGAATAAAAAAGTACCCCCTCCGGTCCATATTATTGTTTTCAACTATGTATAGATTCGGATGCATCTAGTCAAGTATTTAGACTAGATACATTTGAATTTAGATAAAGTTAAGAATAATAATATGAACTAGAGAGAGAAAAAACGGACAAAAAACCAACATCAGCCCACAGAAAAACAACCCCAACCCACCCCCCATCGAAATTTCTCCTATTCCCATCGTGCGTTGTTAGGAATAGCCTAAAAAATACTAGAAAGAAAAAGAAATAAAAAATCTTTCACAAAAAAATAATATAAGAAATGATAAAAACGTAAAAGAAAAAAGAAAATAAAAAACATGAGGAGACCTGAACTAGAAAATCCCGCTGGTACTCCCGCTGCTGCTAACCCGCTGGTCCACAAAATAAAACGAGGTCCGGCCCAACAAAGCTCTTGCTTCAGCCGGCGCTAAAAACAGAAACGATAGGAAACAAAACAGCCCACACCCCCCCCACAGATCGCAAAGCACCCATATCCTACGGTCTAAGTGGTGACTGAGAGTTAAAAACAGACGACTGATTTTTAGCAATTCCGTTTGCAAAAATGCTACAAAACCACGGCACCTATTTAGGATCGGAGGGAGTATTGGTTTTGGGTGCAAATAAGTTACTACAAATAAACATGACAGTGATCAACACGCACAAACCTTGATGTAATAGGTGATTTATTCGTTTTTGGTACCACTATCACCAGTTTATAGGTACGTAGAGTATCCGTGGCACGTCGCCTCGTGTACCCTTTAACGGCAACGTTTTATAGTATTCGAGCAGAGAACCAACCCATCCTATCCACTTCAAAGTGCCGTGCTTTTCTTTAATCGTCCTCGCTCGCTAACGACGACGACGCTGGATCATTGAGAAACGGTGCCAAATGGTGGAACAGATCGAAACGAACCTGCTACGTACGTATCTTGTCCTCACGCATGAACGTGTTTGACTAGGGATATTCTCCACGCAAGCAGCGTGTCAGCAAAAATGGACTTCGGAAGTTTTGAAACTTAGAAAAAATATTGATCCGTACCAATTTAGCATCAGCACTTGATCACGAATCCATGTGCGGCAGGACAGAATCCTTTTCTTCAGGATCTGGAAGAACCATGAGGCCTTGGTTGTACGAGCAACGGCAGGCCAAGAATTAATAAACCGTCGGCGTGCTAATGCTTTCTTCCACGAGTATAGTTAATTAAGTCGGCGTCTTAAACAAGGTTCAACAAGAAAAAAATGTCGGTGTTCGAGGCCAGGTAGTAGTACGGCTCGGTGAGAATAGATATTTTTTTCGGATAAGTGCCGTGTTTGTCTCTGTGGGCGGCAGCTGTTTTTAATATTTGGCGGCAGCTGTTTTTGATATTTTCTGCGTGCTGTTAAACTCACATTTACTTTTTGAATGATGTCAGCGCTTGCGAGGCCGTCGTTATCTCATACTGCATTTACTAGGTCACATCTTTTTTGACATTATCCGGGCGACAGTGTGCACCGGCGAATCCAAAGTACTAGTATCAATTTACTACTCCGTTCCAAAATATAATACTATGTTTTAGCATGTTTCTAAAACATAGTATAGTATGCATCTAGATATTTTTTAGTGTGTAGGTTCAGATTAAAATAAGTGAACTACACCCTAAAATGTTTTTAGATACAAGTATATCAGAAAAAACTAAAACATCTTATAGTTTGGAACGGATGGAATACTATGTTATATTCCGCGAATATCTCAGTTTGGTTTTAGAGAATTTCTGACTTTTCAAGCAATCGCAGCTTACGTATAATGATGATGTTTTTGCTGGCCTAGCTCGGGTCTAGAGTCGACTATCTTAGCATAGAAAAGTAAGGAAAATTAAATTGGAATGGACCATCAAAGCCTTCATATCAGGTCAATAGTGACCACTGGGACGGCCGAACTTAGTTGAAGACTATCCAGAAGGAAAATGGTTCGAATACGAGAGCGTCGATTTGGCTCCAGGACTAGGGCTTTTATTCAAAAACATATTTTAATAGTCTTTTTTTTGTAAAAAATATATACATATAGTCAATAATATAGAATATGTTGTACTCATAAATAAAAAGATAAAAATTTAGATCTAGGTGTGTAACGGTACACATTAAATCTTGTCAGATTTTGTCTTTTTATGAAAGCCCATAATATGAAGAGATTAATACTTTGCACGCTCCAAGTATAGATCATTACTTATATGTATATTTTTTTTCATAATATTTTAATCCTTCAAAATATCATTTTAAAACTTTTTGAATTAACGGCTCCAAGGAGCTCGGAAGCTAGATGCATTTTTATTTCGAATAGCTCCCTTTTTGGC
This sequence comes from Avena insularis, assembly GCA_023614405.1. NCBI lineage: Eukaryota > Viridiplantae > Streptophyta > Magnoliopsida > Poales > Poaceae > Avena > Avena insularis. Next base: position 97,271,165 of record CM042690.1, on the reverse strand, counting down.
ACACACATTGTGCAGATCTAGTCACGCCACCTTACCGACTATACGTACCATTTCAGCAACTGCTTGTTAGTCACCACACAAGTATTATGACCGTCTTTGAAGCATGTATAGGATTTTACGGGAATAAAGAACTCTAGATGAATAGACCTGCTTCACCGTGCCACATGCATGACGTTTTGGTAATACATGGCATATGCGGTACACTTTTAGTGGGTTTATTCTATGATATACTATAGGCGGTACACTTACAGCTATTTGTTTCGTGAAACTGTAGGGTAACAATGTCTAAAAATCCAATTCGGCTTTAGAGTGCAAATGAACCCACTGTTCAAGAATATATTTTGAAAATTTAAAATATTTAGAAAAAACATTTACATGTACATTTGGATATTCTATGTTCACAGACACCTTTCTTAGGAAGAAAGAATATTTTTGTATCATGTATAACAACACAAATTTAGATGCTCCAACATGATTATTCTTGGACAATTTTTTTACACAAGTCACATAAAATGTTTTTTCCCGAAAAGTTGTGTAAGAACACAAAATGTCCAGATATACGCAGAATTTTCTTTATTATTTTTACATTTTTTCCGTAATAGGTTCATTTGCACCCGTGAACCAAAACACCAACTCCCAACATGTCTATTTTTTGTTATTATATCCTAATGGCATGTCTACATGTAAGAAGATAGCGGTTCGATCTATACAAAAGCGGTGTGGGTGCGCCAATCGATACAGTGATCACACATGTTTCGAACTACCGTTGTTTTTTAGGCTGAGTAGTTATCATATCCTTACTCAATTTAATCTTGGTACCACCATGATTGGAGGCGGCGGTGGACTCTTATGCCGCGATAGAGGAGAGTTTTGGATGGCGGCTCCTCGATGGGAGTAAGAGAGGAAGTGAAAACAGCTATGCATCCTCCACCACGCGCGAGTAGAAAAATAGACCCACATGGTAGTGTCAAGATAAAGGCAGATGGCCTCAGAATGATTGTGTGTGACCAGGCTTAGGCTATAGATATGGGTGCACATTGTAATCACTCCTTCCCAAAATATGACGTATATAGTTTTTGATCCAAGTCATACTTCTAAAATTTAACCAACTATATGGAAAAAATATGAGGACACAATACCAAATGCACAGAATATGAAAATATGTTTCACGACGGTTCTAACAGTATTGATTTGAAATTTGAAATATTTAATTTTGTCAATACAGTATTGACTTTTATAGGTATACGTGCTATGATTCTACAAAATAGTCATTTAGTGAGCTAGTACCAAAAACAAATAAATCTTGTACACAAATTTTCAGCAATAGAGTATGATATTATGATAATACTACAAGATACTATGCATTATAGAGTTTCTATCATACACTAGTATCGTGTGTAATGATACTTCCCACTAGGAGCAACGTTATGTTTGATATTCAGTCTTGTGTGACCCTTGATTTATTAAACATGCAATAATGAAGTTTGTGTGCATGGCTTAATATAGAGGTCGGGTCTATTTTCTTGAAAGGAATGCAGTATGTAAATACTCCTACATTGATTTTGTTTTATTAAGATAATAAGAATCCAAATCTTATAGAGGCCGAAGTCACGGGATATTCACTTCGGCTCGCAGGTGCACATGCACCCATTGTGAGAAAACATTTTTCGAAATATCAAAAAAATTGAAACAAAAATTTTGCATATACAGTCGAACATTTTATTTTGGTTTACAAGTTTTCGGGATGAAAGAACATTTTATGTGTCGTGTATAAAAAAGATAAAATATGTCACGGAAATACGACTATTCACGTGACATTTTTTGTCCTTTTTAGTTTTTATACACGACACATAAAATATTATTTCGTCTCGAAAACTTATGAACCAATATAAAATGTTCGAATGTATATGTAGAAATTTATTTTCAAATTTTTTGACATTTCAAAATATATTTTCACATAATAGCTGTATTTGCACCTATGAGCCGAATTGCCGCCTCCCAGAAGTCACTTCTTATAGAGACCAGGTCCCACTCTCCTTTCTGAAAACTAAAATACATAGCCAAAATTTGGAAGTCTCGGATTGTCACCGAAACTAAAAAGCAAATAGATCGCCAATAAATGCCATTAAACTGATCGTGTACAGTACGTGCGTAATAAGCAAACCAGCTCAATGTATTTCGTCCCCGAAGACGGCGACATTTTATATTCGAGCAGGAAACCGAACCATCCTAATCTGCTCCCAAGTGCCTTGCTTTTCTTAATCGCGTCCTCGCTAAAGACAATTACGAATCATTGAGAAGCTCGTCCTCGCTACTCCACACGCATCGGTGGAACAGATCGAGAAAAACCATGCCAGTATGTCTTGTCTCCACGCATTCGTTTGACCAGGAATATTCTCCGGCAAGCAGCGTGTCAGCAAAATGGACTTCCGAAGTTGAAGCAACAAAAATTATACTAGTACAGAGTAGTAGTATTACTGTACTTAGTAGCGTTTCGTTTGATCACGATCCACGTGCCAGCAGGACAATTTTGACCAGATTCAAAAAGTGTATTTTTGGCGTATGAACTACAACGGCACTGGATAATCGTGGCGGCGATGGCATCATCGGTTGATTATTGTAGTACTAAAGTATATACACAAGCGAAAATCGAATTGTTAGCGTTCTGTGCATAACGTATTGCCGAAGCCTCGTGGAGTATCTGTGGATAGGTTCGTTCGACCGTCGTGCATTCCCCACCCGAGTGGATGCGATGCGACCAACCATAGTATTGATCTGTGAACGTTAGGTCGATCGGATTTTGGATAATTTCAGAGGACGTGCGTTTTTTTTAAAGTAAACCATATATTTCATTAGACAATCCAGAGATTACATATATGGTCAATATCTAAGACAAAAATGCTTATCAAGCAACTTTGCATAAAGAACTCCGCAAGTAAAATTACAATTCCACCTTTGGAGAAGCTTGTGCCTCGCTGAACCGTCGTCCATCTACCTCCGCCGCCACCATGGTAGCGTCGGAAAAAGAGGCGAACAACCGTCATACGTAGATCTGGGAGAGCACCATCGCATACGAGGATGCTTTTCGAGTCGAAGAACCGAGTCATCGCAAGCGACGAGCCCGAGACTTTGTGGCACGTCGGCCGGGGATCTTCCCCATGATCACCAGATCGCGACATCGTCGTCTTCATCTGACGCAGTCGGAGAAGAGAGACGTTGTCGCCTGCCGTCATCCACGCGCATAGCTGCAAGACGTCAAAAACTACTGCAGCAGCCGACACGACCGTCACCCGCGAGAGTGATGAACGTCGACCACCAGACACAAATCTCACCGGATCCAGAGACCGGCGAGAAGACCGGGCCACCTGCCCCCCGACATCACCGGTTGGAGCGACGACGAGATGGAGAAAGAACAGGGGCAGATTATTCCGACGCGGCGTAGTCTCCTCCATGGAAGCCACGCCTCAAGGAAGAAGGACTACCCTAACTACAGGCCGGAGGCCAGGGTCCCCACCCCCTCACGTTGCCGAAGCGGCGGACAAAGGAGACAGGGACCGGCGACGGCTGTAGATCAGGGCCAGATGCGATCGCCTCTTTTTTTAGACCGGCGGCGGCGGCTCACTCCATATTTAGTTCTGATTCAGGTCGTCCATTCCAGATGACGTGCGTTGAGCTGGCACGCGTGCTTATTCTTCGAACGATATGAAATCACGGTAGTCGCTAGCAAGTAGCAACCGACCGGCCGATCCGATCTTCATTTCCATATTCATCATGGGCTTGTATATATTTAATATGTACTCCCTTCGTTTTAAAATATAAGATATTTTAGCTTTATGAAAATAGTGTATCTAGATTCTTTTTAGATTCAAAAAAGTCTTGAATGTTAGTTGGAGAGACGATAAATTTATTGATTATGAAAAACAGACTTTTAGATTTATTTGATAAAAAGGGGCGAAAACACTAACAAACGGCATGCCACACCACGAAACATACAAGACGCTAGAAGGTAGAACACACGGACACACAGCCGAGCACCCGAGCATCTCCGCTCCAGAGCGCCCATCGAAAACCACCGCATCGATCAGTCTGCCATCAACATTTGCGCCAACCTCGACGACGCTCGAGAGAAACAACATGCCATGATAGAAGGACATGCGCCTCCCTAAACCCGTGAGCAAAGAACAAAGGGCTCATCTAACGCTCCTTCATCTGGAGGAGGCTCCTGCAACTGCTGCCACACAACCTCGCAAGCCACGGGTCCCTCTGATCGGATCTAACTCCAAAACCATGCCCTCAAGAGGGAACATGACGCCAAGTAGCGCTGTCATCGTCCCATCTGGAGAACAGATGTGGGGTTTCCCCAGGAGCATGTCGGGGTAGGCAGGTGAGAGTTGCAACATCGTCACCTTCAACAAGGAAACGACACCTATAGGCGCTGCCATCGACTGCTTCAGAGTCCAGACATAGCGGGAGCACGGATTTCACTAGCAGCCTCACCCACACCAACCCAACCATGAACCAATCAGTAACCATGCATGAGTATGTGGCCCTCAACCGCACAACATGCGGCACTATGTGCTACACCTACCTTCACGGTCGACAACATCTCCCTGACCCACCAATGCCCTGCTGGCTCTTCTTCCTTCTCCCTACACTGGACCACTCTCACGCTACCCCACTTGCAATGTACTTCCTCTTCTCCATAGCTGGCGGGAGGATGTAGCACCTCACCCAGGTGCCATTCATCTCAAGGTTCTGCAGGCCCGAGTGAAAGTGTAATTGTCCCTATGTGTGGTTTGGTGATTAATGGCAATCCTTATGAACTAATGTCTTCATTGAGTTTTATATAAAGGAATATTCCATAGGTCATGCTTGTAGTCCATGTGTTGGATTCAAGTATGGATGTTATAAAGATAAAGATATACCTTGATTATTGGCATCAAGATCATCGAGTTTAAGAGAAGAATATGATATGATCAAGATCTTGAGAGTGTGATCTCAATAAAAGATTCAAGATATGGCTCTAAGTTGGTATCATGATAGCCTCATTAGTTGAGCTATGGTTGACTAAGATTTATAGCATGTAATCAAATGAAGAGTTTCTTATGTACCTCAAGGTATTGGGATGGAGCATGAGAAAATATTTGGTTGACCAATACAAAGAGTGAAGATTGATTTCAAGTTGGTCAACACATAAAGCATAAAGAATATACCACATGGATCTTGTGGTATGATAAGCCTTGTCAATTATGCATCATGAACTAACCCATTATATATGTGCCTTTGCATTTTCTATATGAGATAGGTACCTTTTTATGGACATGCTTCAAAAGTGAAGATCTCATATAGCCCTTGAGAGGATGACATCAAGTGGTGATCATCATCAAGGTTGAGAAGGGTAAGTTCAAGATAGGCATCTCGAGAAGATTATTTGCTTGAAGATTACCGTCCATATTGGTGATAATGGACATGTGAAGACGTTTCTTAATGAAGCTATCCCATAGTAGTGTATGTGGGAGTAAATTATATTCACGAAGCAACAATGATCAAGTGATGCATTCCGGCTTGATGGAGCTTGAAGCATTGTCATAAAGATCAAGAGGGATGCGCAAGGAAAAGGTATGACCTTGCTAGGTTTTTCTTTTATCGGTCTCAAGATGGTTGCTGGGAGACCGGGTTATAGGATAGATAGCCATACTATCAAGAGGGGCTTTCGGTTCGGTAACTTAATCACATCGTCTTATGGAGCTCAATCCCTTGCATACTTTGCATCTTCCTATTGTGTTGCTTCTTGGTGTTTCTCCATGTGAGGTTCTTGTTTATCACTTATGGTATATTTATCTTGTGCTATCTTTTCTAGTGTATTTAGGTTTTGTGCTTGTAAAATAAACGTTAGTTTAATTCCGTATTCTATCAAGGAAAAACCGTAATAGTTTTGAAATTACCTATTCACACCTCTCCTCTAGGCGACATCTCTATACTTTCACCAAGCAAGCAAGATGCGTGTGGCGCTGCTATCCTATGGACCTAGATTAGCCTAGATCGAGCCCTTGCTGCCGATATCTTGGGCATACCACTGCACCTAGCGCCATGACAGACGACCGCACCTCCTTCCCCCCCTTCACATCCAGCTCCTACATGGCCACAACTTGTCTCCAGTTCTTCCTCTAGCAATGCACCTACATGCCACACACACAGACGAGCGCACATATCCAAGGCGGCCCATCTAGGCTAAGATCAGGCTCGAACCTCCACCTCGCACCCGACGCAAGCCTCCTACACAACCTCACATCTTGCCACTATTTGCAGTAGCACCTCCACCGGAGAGGAGGCCATCGCCGCCATGGTGGCCAGGACCACCACGCCATGCATTCCGCGTAGCCCAGCCACCATGGCCGTCTACCTCCACTAGATTTGCAAGAATTAAAAGATACCTGTTGCCGTCGGCCGATAGCGGGCTGTGCCCAACGACATGAGCCGATGATGGTCATGGAGGAGGAGGGGTGGGGGTGGTGGCGGTGCTGGTTTAGGTTCTGCCCGAGCCGCTTCAGGACGAGCGAGGCGGGGCAAGGTTGGATATCTGTTTTTGTTTTCTTCTGCATTTGGCGAGAAAGCCAATCCTTTACACTGCCCTATCTTCTTTTACATTACCCTTCATTTTTTTCGTAATCAGGACTTGATCCGTGTAAGCTCATGTCTAAGTGTTCAAGGTTTGTTGTATCCTCTCGAAAACCCATAGACGAGCTTATTTGGGTGCTTCGCGCCGCCACCGCTCCTCTACCGGTAGGTTTCCGCTCACCCCCACTCCTCCTCCACAGGCTCTAACGGTGTGCGTGTGTGTGAGATCCTGCGATCACATTGATTTTTGAATTATGTCAAGGTTGGCTAGGACCTGCCTTTTGGCTTTGGTCAAAACATGTTTTGTAAAGTTTGATCAATTATTTAAGAACTATTGATATCTACACCACCTAATAGGTAAAATATGAAAGTACAATTAACGATTTGATGTCATGGATGTCAATACTTTTGCTTGATTTTTACAAAGTTATACTCCGGACGAAACGTAGCTAGACGTTTTTAATGCGTAGGTTCACTCCGAACATACACACTGAAAGACATCTATATACATTCGTTCTAAAAAAAGAAACATCTTATATATTGAAACAAGATGAAGTACTCTCTCCGACCCATATTAGTTGAGTTGGATTTGCTAGATTTAGATGTATCTAGACATATTTTAGTGCTAGATACATCCGAATCTAGATAAATTCAAGTCAACTAATATAGATCGAGAGAGTAGTTTCGTTTTTAACTATTATCAGGACGACAGGATGACAGCGAATCAAAAGAACAGACTCTTTGCATTTATTATTGATTTGCCAGTTGCGACGTTATCTTCTGAGAAAATCTCTCGTTAGTTTCGTGACCATTTCCAAGCAATCGCGGATTAGGTGTGCGTCATAAACTCCTATCCTTCGTCAAATTATCTCCTAATCTACTCGGGACTAGCTAGAGTGGACCGTCAAAACGTTTTGTATCGGGCCAGTGTTGACCAATGGGACGACTCGATTCAGTGGAAGACGTTATCCCCAAGAGGAAAATGGTTTGAATATAGTACTCGTAGTACTCCTTCAGTTCCAAAATAAGTGACGTGAATTTATCTACATTCGGATGTATCTAGAGACGTTTTAATATATAGATATATTCGAATCTAGATAAACTCAAGTCACTTATTTTGAAACAAAGGAAGTAGTATATTTCCCACAGGTCGTTTTCGCACACATTTTGCAGGTTTATTCATGCTACCTAGGCACCTACCAGATCTATAATATGCGTGCCACCGCAGCAAGTGCAAGTTGGTCAGCATAGTCCCCATGGTAGCACTATATACTGTCTCGGTCTCCGTGGTAGCACGGTAGCACATGAAAGGGGTGGTAGGGTTAGAAAAAAAAAGACAAATTCAACATAAATAGTGTCACGAAAAGATAAAAACAGAAAATGACACTATTTATATAGTAATTTTCTTTTTTCTTTTTTTATATTTCGATGGTTCTGTAAATTTTAGAAAATATAACCACACATATTGTGAACCCTCACAAATGTTTTTTTTTTTTTTTAAAACTTGTAAAAATTGAATTTTAAGGAGTGGTAGCTGCGGTAGCACATGAAGGGTGGTAACACTAGATATTATATGTTCTCCATGGGGATCCTGGCTGTACGAGCAACGGCAGGGGCAGGAGTATATAATGCTCCGTCGGCATTGCCTTTAGTTAATCAAATCGACGCCATAGGAGCATATCCAACATATGCATAGAACAAATTTTCTGCCTAATAAACTGCCCTCTAGAGCACAAAGGGGCAAAAACGCAGCTCCAACAAATGTCCCATCCCTATTTCAAGCACCAGTTTTTTAAATGCCACAAAATACTGCTCCTTATGGCAGGAAAGTGGCTTACTCAAAATCAACCCCCCTACCGCGCAACCCAACGTCACGCTGCCCCCCTCCCCCGCCCCCCCGCGCGCGATCACCTCCCTCCTGCGGCGACTGTCGTTAGCAAAATCCCCGCCATGGATAGCGGTCCCGATGCTCCCCCACCTACTCCGTCCTCTCCAGAGTACTTCCCCTGCAATTGATAACCGCCACTGCTGCGTCAAACCCTAGCGCCACCATCATCCACCAGAACATCTTCGCACTGCCACGAGACATCGCCGCGTCAGCGGCCACTACGAAGTCAGGGGCAACGGCCAGAAGCCATTGTCGTCCGCGGTGGCAAAATAAGAGCAAGATCAACGCCGACCTGCGTGGAACACCGCCACCATCAACTTTCGAAGACACAGACGGCCAATTCTTGGCACCGCCGCCATCCATGGACAAGATGCCGAGAATCTCGGTTGCGTCGTGCCCGCCTACGACATGCCCGACACAATATCCCAAGCTGTGACATTTTTTTCCTTTTTAGTTATAGACATGAGTAGAAATGATGCAGTGAAGTATAAATGTGATGTGTGCCAATGTTCGCAACACCACCAACATTGCTAATGAAGGTGAGACACAACATAGAGATGCCAATGATGGCGATGATGCATCTGTGTCCTTTGCCTTGTCTATGATTGTGATGTGGTTGCATAAACTTTGCTTTTGTTTGTGGTGAACTGTACTATGCCTTTAAACTATGCTATGCATTTTGATCTTGATGTGCATGTCATGATCTAGCTATGATTTAAATTTATTCGTTATTAATATGTGTGCGATGATTTTGTATAGACGAGCATTCATATGTTCTTCACATGTTTTTCTTTTGCGAAAATCCACCGGTCCATTAATAATCATCAACATGAGTACAAAGAATCCTAAAAGTAATTGAAATTATAAATAGGTAATTGGACCACCTAGCAACGACTATAGACACTAGCACGAGCCGAAGGTGCGCCGTCGTCCTCGCCCCTCCATCATCGGAGCCGGACAAAACTAGTCGTAGTAGAGCTTGTTGTAGATAGACGGGAAGTCGTCGTGCTAAGTCCCAAATAACCAACGCACTAGAGAAGCAACCGTCGCTAATGATGACACCCGTAGATCGGAAGAGACTGACCTGAATCCATACCAACGAACACGAAAACCGACCGGATCCCAGTAGATCCGTCGGACACATGACTCCACGCGCCCTTCGACGGAGCTAGATGCACCAACGGAGCGAGGATAGGGTGGGGAGGACCTTATTCTGACTTCTGGATGTAGCCGCCGCCTCATCATCCTGAAGAAGACAACGAAAAATCTAAACAAAGGACGAAAAACCTCCCGCCGGCGAGGGGCCGTGATCTGCCACGTCTCCAAGGCCCCAAGGCCGTCGGAGACGGAGCGGACCGGCGGTGTCGCCGGCGAGGGAAACGGAACCTTAGATGGGTTTTCTCCTGTCGCCTCTCTCCCGTACGTGAAGCCCTCACGTAGTGGCATGCTGCTACGTGTGGTGTCCTATTTTACGATATCTAAAATTTTAGTCATGCCCCATTATGCAACCTCCAAACTGGGTTTCCTAAATTTCTTGCCATATACAAAATGTAAAAAGTGGTGTCTTTAAAGCAACAAAAAAAATGATGCTCTATTTTCCGGAGATGCTCTAAGTAAGTTTCAACAAAGATAAACAATGTGAGTCTCCGGACTCCGTAGCAGCTTGGTGAGGCTAGTTATCAGTGTGATGGTTCATTTGGAAAATAGTTTTGGAACGGTTTGACCGGAATCAAACTGTATTTTGTTAACCCGCAAAAAAAAGTGTATTTTGTTCGTGAGAACTGTGATGGCATTGGATAATCGTGACGGCGATGATGGCACCATTGATCATTGTTATACCGCGTGAAAACCAAATTGTTATTCTCTTTTGTATAATTTATGCTGAGACTCGTGGCCGCGGCACGCTCGAAAAGAAAAGCGAGTATATGGTGATCGGATAGGAGCTGTGTCCGACCGCTGGATTCCCCTTGCCCCGGCCTCGTGGACGAGACGCGCGATATTCAAACGACGAGGAGGAGGAGGTGGGGTGGGATCTTTGTGGATAATCTCAGCAGACGTACTACGCTCGAGCTGGCGCGCGTGCTATTATTTGAATCGAATCAACTTGGTACTAGTAGTAGGTAGCGACCGACCGGCCGATGCAATTTTCATATTCTGGAATCATCATGATTGGATCGACATCGCTCGCATGGATGGAAACGCAGTTGAGTTTATCGGGTCGCGTCCTGAGGATCCGATCCATGTAAACTCCCGGACAGATGGAAAGCCAATCATCTTCCTTTAGACTGCCAATTTTAGCCCTGTTCTTCCTTTTCAAATCTGCCTCGGCTTCACTTTTCCCTATCACCTTTCCCTTTAATTTTGAAACTTTTTTCTTTTACCTGTAGAGGAACAGGGGATCTCTCTGTAGTCTCGAGGGAATCGATCAAGGACAAGAAGGAAGCAGCCAAGAGAGTTTCCGGCCACGCGGAGGGCTGCCTTGCCCATGGGCGCCCTTTAGTCACATCTTTGGGCCTCTTTAGCGCTACCTTTGCGCACCCCCAAAACTTGATTGTCATCTTTCTGCTGCCCATTTCCTCATGTCTGTGTTTCAAATGCTTCGCCCATGGTTACGCTATCTGCCACTGCCAGCGTACGTGCTATCTCTGCTCAGCAGTCAGGACCATTCCCTTTCTCGTTCTCGGTGTGCCAGCATGGGCTGGCGAGGAATGCCACGTCATTTGCTTCTGGTTCAAGTGTCCAACTAACCGTGGGTTGCCTGGTACTTGCAAGGCCAGAATTTAACTACTGACACATTACTACTCCCTCTGTTTTAAAATATAAGATGTTTTATGAATACAGTGTATCTAGACCTCTTTAGTGTGTAGGTTCACTTCAAACCTAGATGAACCTACACACTAAAAATAGTCTAGATACACTTCTTTTATAAAGCTAAAACATCTTATATTTTGAAACGGGGGGTAACACTTTTCTGTCAGATGTAGGGTTCACGCTGGGCTGGTATTTGATCAGTTAGTAGGCCTAGGTTTCTGCAGCTGCTAACTTTAACGAGTCTCCAGCAGTTCTTTTTTCCTTTATTTATCCTCCTTTTTCTACTGCCATGAATCATGAAAGTATTAAAGGCAAGTCCTTTGATGAAAGATAAAGTGTGTCGTAACGGACTGCATTGACATTTTGCAACTCTAAGGCAAAATTTTACGTCAACTTTGCGATCCCACTCCGACGCTTTAGCCACGTGCACCGCATGCATGGCTGCACACTTTGGGTCCATTCTAGGAGGATAACCACACGAGGACATGGCCACGAGTTCATGGACACAGTTTGTTCCATTCCAGGAGGATACCCATGAGTTCAGGACATGGAGACGAGTTCATGCATGGTGCAACCAACCTTTGACGTCACTCCTCGGTTTCCTATACGACTAGTACAAGTCAGCCAAGTTTCCTCGAGTTCGCAACAAGTTTGGCAGAGCAAGCAGACCAAGTTGATAAAAGAAACAGAGTGCTGTCACGTGTTCTGATATTGATCTTTATCATTCTGCGTGGTTTGAATGTTTTTTCATTGCACTAACATAAAAGTTCTAACCATGCAGATTTTTTGATGGGATAAAAGAAGACGACGCGAAAAAGAGAAAAAAAAGGAAATAGAGATAAATGTCCCATCTCACCATACCAATGCCCAGCCTATGTATGACATTCTTGGAGAATAGCAGTAACCCTTGTCTGATAAATGGGCCAAAATCTTCTGTAACCTGGCTTGTTCCTCTCCCACACGGGGAGATTACTTTAAGGTTCCATACTCTACGAGACCTCGTCTTTTTTTTTTGAGGAAATTGCGGCGTTCATTTATTCAAATATTAGGACCATCCAGGTCCAACAAGTTCACAATGCCACTAGGTGAAACCGAAAAACCAAGTCTTACATAATTTTGACACGCAGCCTTCCTTCGCTAACTTATGTGCAACACCATTCACCGAGCGTCGCACCCACATGACCTTATGGTCGTTGAAAGATCTAAGATTTCCTTTGATCTCCTCCACCAGCTGCCCGTGTATCGATTTGTCCCTCTCATTGTTCTGCAGCTTTGAAACCACATTTTGACAGTCTGTTTCCAGCACCACAACCCCCCAAGTTGAGCTCCTTCGCCAAACTAAATGCGGATGGGGCAACGGAAGCGGCTGAAGGTGTTGGGGGGGGGGGGGGGGAGTGTTACGAGACCTCGTCTTGGGAGGCATGAGTTGCTTGCAATCAGACTGGACTACCCAGTTTGTCCAGCTATTTTCCTAGACATTTTTTGCTTGGTTTGAATGTTTTTCCTTGTATACAAACTTGAAAGTTCAAAGCTTGCAGATTTTTTAGGCGGGATCAGAGAAGGCGTTGGGAAAAGGAAAAAAAAAGTAAATGGATGTAACTGACGTCCCATCTCACCATAGCAAGGCCCAGCCTATGTATGGCCGGTAAGCCTTGTCTGCTAAATGGGCCAAACCTCCGTAACCTAGCCTGTTCCTATCCTGCATGGTTTAGCGAGCACAACGTAAGGCCCAGCCCAGGAGAAAAAACAGTTCCTAAAAAACGTTTGTATAAATATTCCCTTTTTTCTCCGCGATTTTTTTATTCTGTTTTCTCAGAAAATTAAGAAACTTGAATTTGCACGGCGTGACACTGACAGATAGAGCCCATGCAGGCAACGACTTCGCGTTGCTTTTTCCCCGTGCGGCAAAGCATCCGCTCGCGCGGCGCGTGCGGCACGAACACGTCGTACAGAGAGCCCTGACCCTGAGTCCTGGAGGACCAACAAGCTGCGACCTGCGAGCGAACCGAGACAGCGCAACCGCTGCCGGATCTGTCCTCTCCCCGTCCCTATCCCCGCCGGCTTCCACCGATCGCCGCCTTCCGATCCCGGGCGACGTTCCACCGTGCCCGCAGGAAGCTCCCGCCATGGGCTGCTCCTCCTCCGTGCCAGGTTCGCGTCTCCCCCGCCCTGCCCCCTTTTCGATGGAAATCGTTTGCTGCGGATACTACGACCCCCAGTGTTAAGATAGATGAACGACGCTGTCTGGAGGTTTAATTTTTGACCTCGATCGGTGTTTGTTTATCACTGCTGGGATTGGTATCTCCAGTCGCGGGGTTGGTCAGGATACATATTTTCCCCAATTTATAGGGCTTATTATTACTAGTAGTAAGTGAATTTATACAATCCCTTGGAAAGGAGTGTTACATGGGCTGGGAAAACGGAGGGGGACCTGTGCGTGGTGTATGAATGTGGAGTGTGTGTGAGTTTGCAGCTGGAACAGAGGGATTGGTCACTTGATGCACTGTCATGTGTTAACACGCAGCTCTGTTTTGTCATGCAGCTAGAAGCACTGGAGGGCTGAACAATATTGACGGCACCTCTTCTGCTACCGACTCGAACGAACTGCGTGCTAAGGTGCTTTTTGTTACCATCTTTCCGGCTGCTTATATTGACATTGCTTGGGGTATTAGCACAAGCAACTCTAAGTATTTGTAACTAAAGTTTCTCTTTGCACAACACCGGAGCCAACAGTTAATTTAAGCCCCATTGTACGGTAATATAGGGAAGATGGTCCGTTGGCCAGATTCAGCTATATGATAGATAGAAACAGCATTCGGAACATACTATTTCTTTCCTACTCTCCAGATCTCTAGCGTATGAGTGTAATGGTATTATGCTGCATCAGCCTAACAGGCCAACTATAACTTTCAACCAACTATTTCCGTCTGTACTATACACCCCTCTTCAGTAAAATACAGTTAAAATACATTACAGACATGTTTATAATCATGTTTTTATTGTCTACTTGTGCCTGCCGTAATATTTGTCTTTTCTACCTTATATGTTTGAAACTATAATTCCTTTTATTGTAGACAGCCTCTGTTATACAACAGTACAAGGTGGGAATTATGCAATTGGTCAGCTCGAAATTTTAGATATTTGAGGTTGTACTGGATGAATTTGGATGTTTCTGTGGCCAATTGAATAAAAAGCTCTCAACTGCTTCATCCGACAGTTATTTAACGATTTCACCATTAATTCAATCTAATATACATGTTAGGGTAACGCCATGCTGGGTAGTATTTGTCCCCATTGGACAGTATATGCCTATATGTGCATTTTTTTTCCATACAAAGCTAATCGCTCTGGGTTCCACCATCTGTCGATAACGGAACAGAGTCATCCATATTTACAACACCCCCTGGGGTAACATCAAAAACGAAAAGAAATTCAAAAAACAAGCCGAGGAACAAAACAGAGAGAGTTCACCACCAGCTTAGCCAAACCCCAGCCCACGGCCAAAAGGTGGACAAACCCCACAAAATCTAAACATAAACCCCATACAGTTTCCTTTCAAACTGGACGACTCTACCACCCAAACTAAAAATCTTTTTTCTATTACAAGTTCAAACTTGGTAAACTCCAAAAGAACAACATACAGACAGATCGTCAGTGGACTGCATGGCTCAACCCCCTGCGTGCAAGCATCATTTCTGATCTTCATCAACGGGGGATCCAGCTTCCTCGATCTGCATGCTTTGTCCAGGAGCGTCTTTGTGCATAGATAGCGCCGTGGCTGGAAGGATCTGTGCACCTGCCAGAATATCATTTCGATCTTTTTCATTCCGTAACCCAGCCCAATATCTCAGAAATGGACAAGCATAACATATAATCTCTGCCGGAGATTTAATCAGTTTTTTCTCAAAGTACCCTCTGTTTCTGGAACGAGATCCTCTGACGTTCGGGAAATAACTGCAGAGGGACGTACATGATTTTGGTCCGTCCATTGAGCATCAAACGGCAGCGCGTCCAACCCCTGGAAACACAGCGACCAGTCCCGACCCAAAGCAGGTTGGAGTGGTGGCCGGCGACAAATTCGTGGCGATGGTCGTCGATAGCAGAAACTCCAGCTGCACTCCGGTAGTAGATGCTCCGGGCAGGCGGCCGACGGGTCTCCCTCGTGCCTCTCGCCGCCAATCCTGTGCTCGGGCGAGCTTCTCCCGCCGGCTATGCTCACATCCCTCACCGATGAACTTGGCCGTAGATCAGGACCCCGTGGTTGGCCGGAGGGGATACGGGATGGAAGAGGACTGGCCGGAGCTGGAAGAGCCACGCGGCGGCGCCGACAAGCCTGGGTCCTGCCTGTCTATGGTTCTTCGGGCGCAGCGAATCGAGGCTTCTACCCCATGGAATCGATGGAGGAGGATGTGGTGTTGGGCTGGTATTCAGCGGCGCGAGGCCTCGCTGGAGCCGGACGGAATCGGCCTGCGACGGTGGTGGCACA
Source organism: Avena insularis (assembly GCA_023614405.1). Classification (NCBI taxonomy): domain Eukaryota; kingdom Viridiplantae; phylum Streptophyta; class Magnoliopsida; order Poales; family Poaceae; genus Avena; species Avena insularis. The sequence continues at coordinate 97,255,362 of CM042690.1, read as the reverse complement.
AAGGGAATCGACCTGGAGTTAGGCAGGGGAGACGACGCGATGCTGCGTTTCCAGGAGTTGGCTGTGTTCCGTCGGATGCGCAAGGGACGGACCAAAAGCTTCTACGTCCCTCTGCAGTTATTTTCCAAACGTCAGAGGATCTCGTTCCCTGTTTCTAAGCTTCCACAGTAATGTGCCTATATGTGCATACACTTAGCTTTTTGTGTGGATATTTTTAATGAGGCATAATCCATGACCAAGGTGCCACTTTAAGCTTGGTTGCAGTTCTGTAGAATTTTCAATCAACATGATATGTTAGCCATACCATTTGAAATTTGTTGCCTGCACATGTTTGGACAACCTCTAAAGAATCACATTGTATGAAATATTTTCTCATTTTACACAAAATAAGTGTTGTTCACAGACTCCTATTTTGTTCATCATGTGAATGTGATTCTCTCTTAATAGTGTGAGAACCATCATGATAGAAGCAGAGAAATATTTATGCACATGAATGATTGGATACTCTGTTTTGCTTCTTTAACTAATTTATTGCATGGTTGGCCCTGCTGAAAGAGTATATCATGTCTAATGATAATTAGTAGCTCTGTTTGATGTTCTCATTAACTTCATGTTGCAGCTGGTATTGCTCGGAGACTCAGGTGTTGGAAAAAGCTGCATTGTCCTCCGGTTTGTTCGTGGTCAGTTCGATCCGACTTCCAAGGTAACTGAGCTACACATGAAAATGCTAATTCCAACTTGATGTATTTCTCTCGCTTCAGAAGCTCCATTATTTAAATTTATTTATTTTTCAAATAATTTTAGGTAACTGTGGGTGCATCATTTTTATCGCAAACATTGGCATTGGAGGATTCGACAATAGTGAAGTTTGAAATCTGGGATACTGCTGGACAAGAGAGGTACATATATTTTGCTCTTGTTGTCTTGTAATGTTAGGTAACTAACATGTTGTTCATGAAATTGAAAGTTTTATTAACTTTCTCCCCAATTTAATAATATAGCACATAAAGTTTTGACTTGGCTGCACCCTCAATGCAACTTTTTTCAACCAAGAAGCCGTGACTAATGAGGTAACTTGCCAATTTCAGGTATGCTGCCTTGGCACCTCTTTATTACAGAGGAGCTGCTGCTGCTATTGTTGCCTATGACATAACTAATCCAGAATCATTTAAGAAAGCACAATATTGGGTGAAGGTAAACTATGCTAACTCTCTTTTATTCTGATTTTTATTGGTCGATTTTATTGTCCTTTCCTTTAGTATTGGATTTTTTTATGCTCGAAACTCTATGGTAATAAAGGTCTGTAACTCTGTATTCTACTGTAAGACTGCTGATGATACATTAAAAATATTTTGGAGATTACCATCATCTATTTGAATAATTATTGCGTAGCAGCATTGGAAGTGAAAGTAATGGAAGCGAGCTCACAGATTTCATTTCATCGATCATCGAAGAGTTGTGAAGTCCATTATGTTTCCCAATGTTTCCTTTCGGATCGACTACTCAAAAATTCCCTTTTCTACTTCCTATACTCGCAGGAACTTCAAAAACATGGTACTTCTGGTATTATCATGGTTTTGGTTGGTAACAAAGCTGATCTACACGAAAGTCGAAGTGTGCCTTCTCAAGTAAGACTTCATACTTCACTGTGAAGTCGAGATAAATACTTAATGTGATGTAAAATTATTTTGATAATGTGGTGCACTTTCTGAAGGATGCACAGGAGTATGCAGAGAAGAATAGCATGCTTTTCTTTGAGACGTCAGCAAAAACAGCTGATAATATAAATCAAGTATTTGAGGTATGCCCTCTGAGTAGATCCGCCTACTTGTTTTGACATAATGAGAAGAGCAGCAGTAGTCAGTAGATAAGCAAAACTAGCGACTTGACAATTTTAGTGATACCTGCGGGCGTTTTGTTTCAGCGAAGTAATAAAGCTAACGCCTCAAAGCCATGAACTTCAGAAATTTTGATTTAAGTTGGTAGAATCATGTATGGATCAGGCATCTCATGGACTAGAACTACATCGAACAATCAATATGAAACCATAGCTATCTCATTTGGATATGCATATTCTTAGTTTATTCTCTCCACTGTGCACATTTTCGTAGGGGAGTATACCCATACAAAAAACAAATGCTTCTCTTATGTTGAATTTTTTTTCCGCTTACACCTGGTATATCTGTCTTACTACCCACTGAGAAAACTTGGGAACATGCATCCTCCTAACAAACTCATGTTTTCCTGGGACAGGAAATCGCAAAGAGGCTGCCCAGGCCAACACCGTCATGATGAATAGCTCGACCTGCTGTATACTGAGGAGTGACACACAACATACAAGAATGTACCCATGTAGCGCATGTAAAGTCTGAGGTCAATCCATATGTATGGGCATTGCTTGAAAACTGAGGATAATGTAAAGCTTGTTTCCACTGTATTATAAACCGTGTTAACCGCGGAAAGATCTTTTGCCTCGCTTTCTTGGAGATTGTCCATAGCCTAGCGGCGAAGTTGCTGGCCTGAACTGTTGCTCCAAAATGACTATCTCGGTCTAAACAATACTGAAAGAGTAGCGGGAACTTTGTGTAATCCACAGGTACCTGAGCTTAAGTAAGGCGTGAATTTACACACTAGGTTTCTCTGGGATTTGCACCATACGACAGGTTTGCTTGAACACACCCTGTTCCAACTTCCAACCAAACATTTTCTTTTCAAGAATACATACTGGGAGGTGTATTATTAGTATAGGACTAAGAGCATCTCCACTCCATGTCAAAAAAAAAAAAAACTCCACTCGTCACGCTGTCCGGCGTGGCCTGCCGTACGAGGGGGCGCCGAATTAGTTCACGAATGGGGTACGAGGGGGCGCCGAATTAGTTCACGAATGGGGGGAGGGGGGCGTTGGCCCCCTAACAAAAAATTCAATAAATACGAAAATACTCTCGATTTCACAGCAGTTCAAACATGTTTCTACAAAACTTGAAAAAAAAACCTAGTCTAGTGGCAGGCCCGGCCACACCCACCTAGTCCAAGGCAACGGTACATCGCCGCCACGTAGTTGTCGTCGTTGCTGGGCTCCTGCTTTAGCGGCGGCATGGTGCTACAGCCCTAGCTTGAGTCGCCACCACCGCCACTCCAGCCCGAGTAGCCGGCCCTGTCGTCGTCGCCCTCTAGGTCGATGAACAGGCCGAGACGCCGCACGCGCTCGGCCTGCTCGCGCCGGTACTCTGCCGCGGACCAAGTTTCGGTGAATGCGTCCGTCGCCGGCGGCACGGCCTCGAAGGAGGCGTGCTAGACGACACGCTGGCCCGGAAACTCCTCCGTGTCCTCCTCGGTCTTCAGTTGGAGGGCAGCCACCTGGTTCTCCGGCGGCGGCGTCCACTCCTTCTTCACCTGACGTTGGGGCCTGGCGAGGCGCAGGCCGCCACGAGGAGGCGAGGGCGCTCGGCGGCCCTGATGACGACGCCACCCAAGCGCTTGCGATGCTGCAACGACGGGCTCTCATCATACTCGTCCTTCACCAGGGCGAGGGCCACGGAGAAGCGTGGCAACAAAGACGGCATGGGGTAGGAGGAGTAGCGCGACAACGAAGACCTCGACGAGGAAGACGTCGAGGAGGAGTGAGCGTCCTGTCGGCATGGCTCCCACCGCTGCTCCGGATAGAGCGGTTGTCGCCGCGGCTGCGGCTATGGTGGAGGCATCGTCAACGGCGGGTTGGTGCCCCCGGCGATGTAGTCCATGACCCAGGCGAGCGTCCTGCCTGGGGCGTTCCACCACCGAATCCGTCCTTGGAGGTTGTTGTCCTCCGGGGGGTCGTCGCCTTCATAGGCTTCGAGGCGGGCCTGCCGCTGGTCTGTGAAGAACTCGTCCCATGCCTGGACGTTGTCTGGATCCCACGCGGTATTCTGCTCCTTCGATGTGAGGACATCCCAGTAGTATCGTTAGGGACCGACGGGACGGGTAGGCCGTCAGTGCTGAGGAACCAGTGGTGAGGGCACCGCTTGTCTAGCGGCGCTGGTCGCCCACCTCCCACCGCGCCCGGCCTCATGAACTCGCAACGATCACCACCCGAAACCATTCGCAACGACGCCATCTCCGGGGAACCTCTCCATGGTCGGCGGGTGGGTGTTTGGGAAGAACGGGAGAGGAGGTTGCGAGGATGGTATGCATAGAAGGAGCGGGGGAGAAGGGGTTTTAACGCCCAGGCGAGGGAGACGACCATTGAATGCGCAGGATATGGCACGACAGGCGAGGATGGAGGCGTGGCAGACGGGACGCATTGGTTGCTCGCCTACGAAAGGTTGATCGACGAGTAGCAGCACCATTAGTAGGGCGCGGAAGGTGAGGAGTAAGACGGACCAAACGCGGACCAAACATGTCATTTGCTGATACTGACATGGTTGTCCCACGATGACTAGCCATTTCACGCGCCTTCTTCCTCGCTCCTTCCCGCCAGAAACGCGGCATCCGGTGCGCCGCTAGCCCTCCCGTGGGTTGGGTTCGGCCTGTGGCACCGGATTACAAAACGGGTCGCGTCGTTGCCAAATAAAATTTGGGGGTAGGCTAGGTGCGGTGACCCAGCATACCACTGCATGATGTAGTACACTATAGTCGTTGAGATAACACTCATGGAACACCATTCCGTAAATATTACATCCCTCAGAGTGGTACAACAGAAACAAAGCGGGTCCACAAACATACATTAGTATTACAACTAGAAATTACACGACGACTTCGAGATCCTCTTAGGTCCATAGAGGTTATCCTGATGACTCACTGTTAAGATAAAATACCTTAAGAACAACTTGAAGAAGGAAACTAAACTCTAATATTATACGAAATATTATACGAGATTAACATCTAGAAGGTAGATATCTGTAATACTATACTCGACTAGCTAATTCTGACACATATACACTTCGGATGCTTTCGTAGTTTATTTCTTTGACACTTCCGGAAATCTCTGACTCCTCATAGTGGAATTATGTTAAGCCTTCAACTGAGTAGAGTTTTGTATCTTCTTGGTCTTCAAAGTCTTTAGAATCTATCAAGGGTTAAGAGAAGGTACAGTTGAGTACGAGCGTACTTAGCAAGTTTACTAAAAAGGAGTGTTTGATGCACTATCTACAACCACCGACCAAAGGTCGTAGGCTATGCAGGTTTTCGTAAACATTTCTTCAAAGATTGCTTTTATTCTGAAAAGCTATGTCTGTCAGCATTCACAGGTTTACTAGAACTTCATGGAGCTTCTTCTGCCGCGTTCATACCTCCTTCCTAGAACAGGGAGAAACATGTTACAATTCTTACACTCTGCAGAGGTGTGTTACTTTACCCATAAGAGACCTTAGCCTTGTTGCACATTCGAGTTGCATTCTCGTCCACACTTCCTTGGTGTGGGGCCCCGGTCTAAGATCCAAGCCGATCATTGCCCTTCTCCGTGACCTCGCATGCCCATCGGATTACACACCTGACCCAGGATAAAGCTTGTTTCTAATTACGGCTTGAAGCGCACAACCATCGTAGACACCAGATGTCATGGGACGTTGAGAGATCCCACCCTTATGCTACCAATCCTCTCCAATAATTATAGCAACGGTCCAGTCATCCGTTGGCATGCGAAAGGAAGGAGATCCACGTGACTTTCTCGTCCATTCCAAGTCTTATAGTTAACGCGTATTATACAGCGCTAGAATCAACTGGCGACATTTGTTATTAAATCCTAGGTATTATGTTCCTTTACTACTAGAACTTAATAATAGGTCATTAACACATGGTAAATAACCCATAATCATCTCATTTTGAAAATAGAGTTTTCTAACTTTTTTGAAATGCAAGTGATAACAATAGTAGATTGCAAATAGTTGATACAAAATAACCAAATGGCATGAGCAAGTGCGAACTTGCCTTGATATTGCGAAGTAATGCAGTCGAGTGTTGACTTGACCTGGACCTCGGGTCCTACAAGATACCATCATTGCCCGGTAAGGACAATTTTTAAAGAAGCAATATATTGATATGCATAAGTAATGATATACAATTTTTGTAAAGACTTAAAGTAAAAAAAACATGTTGGAGTATGTATTGGATTAAAGTGATTTCTTTGGTAATGGAATTTAATCCATGAACTTGTTATTGGTGATATCATAGATACACTCCTATCATACAATACACAAGTAAAGAAATATCTTAAAGTATACTTTGAGCTTAGTTGAGTAATGTGTTTGGTTTTCATAAGGTCATCTTATTGGTACTTGCAGAACAAGTAATTAAGTTATAAAATAAATGCATATTGAAGGTTAACTATATGAAATAGTTGATTTCAAGACATGATGTATTAGAGTGTTGTCATAGTTTAGTGTTTTACTTGGAATAGTAGTAAATATAAAATTCTTAACTTTCGAAGTAAATGAATGATGGAATTCTTCATATAGTTACTATGCTACCATTATAGTATTTTTACTTACTTTCTTTTTAGGAAATAATTGGTGTAAATGGTTTTAAGGATATAATGTTTTGATAGCACAAGCTAAGTATTCTTCTTTGTAACTTAACCTAGGTTATTAAGCTAAATATAGTTTTCTACTATTTATTCAAAAGAAGACTATTTTACAATTTGTAAATAGTTTCCTTAGTTGTATAAAATAATTCATTCCTGAATAGCAACAATCTCTAATTGATTCAAATTAAGTTACAAAGGATTTATTTTGATCGATAAGAAAATACATTTGTTTTCTCTTAACAAAAGAAATAGATTTTTAATGCTCATGTTATGACTGTTATATTTAAAAATGTTAAAGTGACTTGGCATTTCTTAATTAGTATTTTATAGGGTTAATAGATTATTATTAATGCATAAAAGTTATTTTTATTTAATTTTAGGATTTTTTACTTATTTTTCTATGTTTTACTTTGTTAAACTATTTAAAGAATTTAATTTAAGGTAGAGTATATAACTTATAATATCTTTTACACCTTAAATTTATCTCTAAACTTGATTTCTATAATTTTAGGTAAACTTGGATACTTACTTCAAATTAAAGTGAATATTAACTATTTTATGTATTTTTTTATTTAATAAAATTGTGTATAATACTAGTTATTTTGTTAGTACTATTTCTTATTTGAAAATTCCTTTTTAATTTATATTAATAAAAATAAAGCTTTAAACAGGCCAAGCGGCCCACCCTAACCCAACTAATCAGCCCATGTAATCGGCCCACTTACGCTTGGGGTCAATCCCGACGCCGGCCCAACCCCCTCTCGCTCACGCACAACCACACACTTCTCGACCCCGTGCTCTCTCCCTGGTGACCCTAGTCATCGTCGCTCTCCTACTTGCCTTCGCTTCGATTCCGGCGAGTTCCAGCCACCTTGGCCATCGCCACCAGCTCAAATGACATGGCTTGGCCTACTACCTCTCTGCCTCTCTGCCTCGCCGGTGCTCAGGAGATGACCTACTACATCTCTACATCGCCGGTGTTGTGGGGCGATAGGTGCGGCTCGGCGCGGGTCGAGTGCCGTGGTGCTCCTCATGCCGTCGTGCATTGCTCTTCGCCGCCGGTCTTTTTCCACTCCGGCAAGTTGTGTATCGCCTCCAGGTAGGTGTTCTCCTCCCCTCTATCTTTCTCTCTAATTTCTTCTGATTACTATTAAATATGTGTATACATTGTATTGCGCAACCTATTGTTGTCTCATTTACTGTTAATGGTTACTTGTTGTTGATTATGTATCAATCCTCCATATGCCTAGTTTTTGCTTATGTTGCAATGAGTAGTTGGTTTGCTTCTTATTACTTGTGGTCCTAAATCTTCAGCATATCCAGGACTATTTAATTTCTTGATCCTTACGGCCATATGAAGGTCAAGGTATAGTGAATCAGATTATGGTACTGGTTGTCTTTGCTCTAGATGATTTTATTAGGTTTGCTCCTAGGTTTGAATCTTAAGCTATCCTTTTAACCTCGTGTTAGAATATAAATAGTGGTTGGTGTTTTATGCCTTGCTTATACTAAATGGGCTATTATCTACTAGTTGACTCACTAGATTTCCCACTAATAATCCTAATTAGGTTTCCTAGAATAGTTGATGTTGCTTCCGTGATGCCATCCTATGATGCCATTGATTGGATGATTTACTCATCCAAGACATATATACTTTATTTTATTCTCAATTTATCAAACCCAATATATTTTTGACTATAGTTTACTTGATATTAACAATGTATATTACTGAGACTTTGCTTCAGTTCTTTGCTCGTATAATATCAGAGATATGTTGATTTTTTGGTTGATTTGTATCCTTGTCCCAGAGAATAAAATACTAGAACAACTACTGTCAAACTTTACAGTGAATAAGGAAATATGTGGTTCAGTTGTAATATTAATTTGATAACTTGAAAATATTTGAGTTCCTGTGATTATAGGCAGATAACTAATGTGCCTATTTGATTCCTAGATGATAGAAACTGTCTTGTTTGAATAATCTTGATGACTAGCTCATATGGAGAATTACACTAATGGCTTATATTGTCCCGGGCTGCTGTTGTGGTGCTTCCACCCTTGGAGTGTGCAAAGTGGTAGCCTAGGTAGCATGAATTGTTGCTGGGAACAATGCCTTATGGCTTCTGTGCTTGTGCTGGGAATTGACTATGGCTTTTCTCTACATGTGGGAAACAATTTAGACAACCTGGTTAACTATATAACCTCTATTTCGATGATTTGCTATTGTGATGCCTCACAAGAGTATGCACAACAGTGAATCCATCTCTATATGTCTGGTTGTGCAGTTTTCTCACATTGTCTTTTGTAACCATCATCAAATCTTGATGATCTACACCACAAAAATGATGTCGGGACCATTTCCCAATGATGGGCATAGGTTGATGCCCTTATATAAATAAGAACAGATGCAATACTGATCCTAATTGGCTTCGTGATGATTTGCATCACATCTATGCAATCTGAGAGTAAGTTAGCACCACTACCACACTATGACATGCATAAGACCTCTAGGAAAACATTTAGTTGAGTAATCAACCTATGGTTGCTCTCCTAATATGCATGGTAGTGTGGTAGACTCATTTGGTGGTGATTCACGTCTACTACAAAATTTAACGCTTGTCTTGCTCCACCCTGCTCCATTAATTATGCTTCTACCTTGTTCTTCTTGTGCTCCTGACCTGTTGTTCCTGTTGCTTGCTTGATCTTGTCCTACTCCTCCTTGCTGCTTGTTGAAGTCCTTCAGCTCACCATGATAGAGTAGTTGCTAGTTTGGTTTATTGTGGTGGATTGGATTTGGGATGAACTGGTAGAACCAGTGGTCGTGTGGTGGTGTTCTTGAGCTTAACAGGAATGGCTGTGAAAATAAAGTTTAGTGGAGATTGAGTTGGTTGTGTTGATATGGCTACTCTCTCCTTATACAGTCCCTAGGAAGTCTATCCTATGGTGACAACACACACACACATGTAGTGATGTGTGTGCTGCTTGCCTACTTGTTTGCTCTATTGTGGATCAGCTCAAGTGATTCCTGTGATCTAATTCTACTTATTTACCCCTCTCTGGTGAAACTTGCCCCTTACAATCAATGATGTTGTGTTGGGACATGGACTAATTTGAAAAAATATTACTCGATTTGACACTTTGTGAAATACCCAGTGATGCGTTTAGCATAGCAATTCTATGCCTAGCTAAGAGTATAACTAACCCCACTAACTCCTTTTCTACTTTATTTTGTTTGACTTATTCTTTTATAGGAACAAGTTCAAGAAGGTTCAGAAGATTAGAAGATAAAGAATAGCTAGGTTTAGTGTAGGGTTTTCTTTTTATTCTTATGTAATTTTTCTTCATTCTTTTATTGTAAAGAAAATATTATAATATTTGTTCTAAGTAATAATGTTAAACTTATTCTTGTATCACATTATAATACTTGTATTTGTGTTATTGTAAGCAGTCACTTACTCCAATTTGTATATGGATTAAAATAAACAATACAACTTTACCTTTTGTATTAAATTACTTATGTCTTCTACTTACTTGTAATATACAATATTTTTTATTCATTTGCAATTACTTTTTCATTTAATTAATTCCTTTAAGATTATTTATTATTTATTAATATTTATAATTAAAATCTCTCCCCGCATAAATCAATAAAACATTAGAGGTCATGTCAAAATTCATCACACTCACTTCAGATGGCCTAAACCTTAACCTATCAAAGTGAGAGAACTCTGATCCCTCTAGTATTTTAGTTTGACAAAAGAATGTACCCTAAATAGCATATTTAGGCATGCAAATGCACAAAATCTTAAATCTACCCTTCGTTTAGTCCTAAATGTTGGGATGTTATAGTGCCCCTCGTTAAAATAAACTTCATCCTGAAGTTTGTAATTTCTTGTTTCCGAAGAGTTTCAGATAGGCTCATCTTGAGTTTGTTCCTTCTTCCCGGTATCCTTTCTTCCCGAGTGATGTTTTTAATCAACCATGTACTCTTTGAGTTTACTCTTCCCTTGATTTCAACCGTGGGTATACATAAAGCTAAATCTAGAATTCATCCTAATTGTCAATGCGATTGCTTTTAACCTAAAACATCACTATTGCAGAAGGACTACTAATGCTAAACATACCTATCATGGCCTTGTTAGTATAGTTTATTTATTCTATAGCATTGTAATGTAACCTTTTGAGTGTCCTTCCTCGCTTCCCATTGTTGTCATCCCCGAAGTCTCCACCTCTTGATGATGATCCTACTCCTCCGGTAACTAGCTTATTGGGACAATCAGGTCTCTTATGTCCATCCAGACCACACTCGTAGAACACTACTCCGAGCTTCCTACATTTCCTCCTTATGTGACCTGGAAATCCACACTTATTGCATATGATTCGATTCCTCCATTTTGATGCTTCCTGATTTGATGAACCACTTGTAGGTATGAGTTTGGGTCTAAAACTTAGGTTTGGTGTTGACCTTGTAAATTGAAACTTCTTAGCCTCCAATTTAGCTTGTTTTTTCCTATCCTCATGTACACCCTTATAATCATTCCTCAAAAATAATTGTTGCATCAACCAAATCTTGAAAACTTTGTGTTGCCCCCCCATGTTTTCATCTTCATATAAGGATTTAACCCCCTCAAGAACCTTTTCTTACGCTTCTCCTCCATGTTTACCTCATCAACTGCATAACAAGATATCTGACTAAACTCACTAATATACTTCATCACGGGTGCATCCTTTTGATGTAAGTCCTCGAACTCTCTACTTTTTAACTCCATAATTCTCTCTAGAACATGATACCCACGAAATTTCTGTTTGAACTCCTCCCAGGTGTATACCTATTTTGTTGAATGCATGGCCATTTGGTTCTCCCACCAGTTTGCGACTGGTCTTGATAGAAGGAATGTTGCATAACGTAACTTCTCTTCATCACTTCATCCGACTGTTTTGAGCTTCCTCTCTATATCCTTCAGCCAGTCCTTTGCATCCATAGGTTCTAGTGCTGATGCAAAAGGAATTGATTTGGCATTCTGGAAATCAGAAAGACTTACCCTTGTACCTACGTTTTCCTTTCCGAGTCCAACTTGTTTAATTATCTCCTGCATGAACTTATTCTGGTACTCTTGCACCATTTACATATATTGTAGGAAATTTTCATCCATCAACGGACGAGATGATAGTGATCCAGTTGTGGTTTCACCTTCATCAGTTTCCTTCTGTTTAGCTTCTTGCTCCGAACACTGCTCCTCGGACCCATCTTCTACTCCCGTATCCATATCCCTCTAGTCATGGTACATAAAGCGAATACTCATACTTACATCATGCACATGTTTTCTGAGCTCAACTCTATGCACAGTGCTAGTCACACAAAGAAATCAATAACCAAATTGAAATAACAACCAAACATATACCATGTATTATACATAGCATTCACAAGTTATTACAAACAACCCAACCTCGCAACTATGGCTTGACTCTCAACTAGTACAATACCTAAATATTACAAGACCTTACTTGTCCCTGTGGGCATACTCTCACTTATTACGACATACCTCTCAGATATACGCATTACCTGATATGTACATTATTCAAACCCTCTCTATTTCTTACGGATTACTTCTTCTCCTTACTTTTTCTCCCACTTCTAGGTGCTTCCTAGAATCCCGTCGATAATGACGTGAAGTCCGATGACTTCCTTCTAGAGCATATGAACATCCATAGGGTGCGCACTCTAGTTCAGAAGTACCTATATTTAGGTTAGTCATTTAGAAATGAATAGAAGATGCGTGATCTACTACGAAATTCATCTGTCCACCTTCGAACGCACTTCCGAAGTAAGATGTACTCTGCACTCTAGTCTTAATCCAGTCATACATATCTGTGTAATAACTCCCGGTTTATTCTTCAAGGTTAATAGGATTGGTACTACCCCCATATGGACCATAAGATTCCATACTATTGTAACTAGTTTATACTTCCTTACCAGGATCACAGGGTATGGGATCCTCCCAGGTTCCAATGTAAGATTCTACTCCCCATCCATCATAATTGCCAACTAGAATGTTTGGATTAGACATTCCCCAAGTTTCCAATTCTACTTCATATTTGTCCCATGGGTCTTCAGGTTTCTCAAGTCCATTCTGATAGTAAGCATAGGTTTCAGATTGTAGATCATTAAACTTGGACTCCACAAATACATCTCCTGGAAAGTCTGGTTTAGGATGTCTGGCTTCTTCATCTAACTCATTTCTGTGTTCTATTGCCTTAGCAGGATAAGTGAAATCCCCAAGGACAATATCCAACTCCTGGACTAAAACTTTATGGGTGTTATGGTAAGTATTGAGTAATGACCTATAATGATCCATGTATTCGGTAGCTAGAGTAGGTTTAGTCTGCATAAGAGCAACATGATCCAACTCAAGCTCCGAACTTAAGGAATCATGAGGTATAGTAGTGTGAGTACTATCGTCCAACTCCTTGGCTTCTGCCTTCAGATCATGGTTGTAGCCTCTACTACTGCAATCTGATAAGTTGTCCCCATACATTCCGCCTCCCTGATGGCACATTCATGCTTATTCCCAACCTTTTGTCTACATAAACGTGACACTGTACCTTGCCAGTACCTGCCAATCATAGTGACTAAAAATCTTGACAATAAGTCGAGATTTGCAATCCAAACTCTAGAGAAGTTGCTGTAAAAGATTCGTCCATTCACCCCCATAATCATCTAAAGCCCTATTCATCACTTGGACATTCTGGCTTGGATACCGAGGTGCCATTCCTAGCTGTAGATAAGAGTTTATAATTAATAACGATTAGCTAATATATTTATAAAGCATCATAATAAAGAATTATCACACTAAAAATATGACGATGTAATTCTCAATTAAATACCCATCTGATGGCAACAAATCCATGTACCAATTTGTTGGGACTCCAAGTGCAGAGTGTTGTAGCAAGCGTCTTTTCCCCACAAGGATGAGTCGAGGTTTTATACCAAACTCTCGGGGAATTGGCTTAGAGATTTATTCTTCATCTCCTCTTCAAGAAACCTACAAAGAAAAAAATTGTCTTGTGTCCCCAACTCCACCATGTGGTTGTCAAGCACAAGGTTTCGTATTAGTAATAAGAAATAACAATAATATAAAAACAAAATAACAAAAGTAAAAAACTTGGAAAACAAAGTAAGAGCAAGAAAGGATAGTTGTTTTTGGGTTTTGGTTATGTGTGCAAGTGAAGAAAGTATTTTTGTATTTTCGAAATAATAAATAATAGAAAATATAAAGTGTGATAGTGGTAATAGAAAGGTGTTTCTAATGGTTTTAAATGGATCAAGGTTCATGGGTTCACTAGTCTACTCTCTTTTTGGGTTGCAATGGACACAAACAATTAATCAGAGACATAATATTGGTGGAACTACTACATGTGTTTGATAAGCATTCATATGGACATCTATCAATACATCTTACACATAATAGGTTCCAATCTCATATATCAAATCATAGAATAAAGATACACCACATAGGAATTACAAATATGACCATAATCATGTTGGGCACAAGAGAGAGAGAGAGATCAAGATACTGCCACAAACCCATAGTCCAGAGGTGGACTACTCCCTCTTCATCATGGTGATGATGGTGGAGACGTTGGAGAAGGTAGAGATCCCTCTGGCGGTAGCTCCGGCGAAGTTTCCCCTCCAATCTTTGCTAGTTTTGGCTCTGTTTTGGTGTTTCGGTGTTTCTGCGGTGCTTCCTCCCAAGAACTCCTGAGGTCCCCTTTATATAGTGGTTTTAGGTCAAAAGAAGGCGGTGGGCGAAAGATCAAAGCGAATCGGCTGTCAAGGAGGGAAAGAGCATGGGTGGCGCACCCACCCTTATTGGACGTGCCATATGGGCTCTTTTTGCCCTCCTGGCTCATCTGGTGAGGTCCAAGTGCTTCAGGTGCTTCTCTTGGTGAAATATTGATGCCCCCGAAAGCCCAGCTCCATTTGACTTTGTTTAGGTCCCTGAAACGCAAAAATACACAAAACAAGGTTTTCCTGTCCGACAGAGTTATAAACAAAATAAAGGGGATCATTGGTAAATCCCCATAAATCAATGTAAAACATGAATATAACATCATATATGTAGCAAATATGTGGGAATTCATAGCAACAAATGACAATGTTCATGTATTCATTTCACATGCATCAACATCCCCAAGGTTAACCTATGCTCATGAAGGTGATAAAACTAACATGGGCTTTGGAGCAGTGCTTCTTTTCACTAGAAAGTATCACAAAGCTAAACAATTCATTTCTTTAAGAGAATAACAGCAAGTAAGCATAGCATTAAGTGATACTCCTCATAATATCATACTTTACAACACAATGTTCATAATGTCTACCACAATGCATATAGTAATATGAAGCACTAATGCATTCTTCGCATAGAGAAAAGTATATATATAGTGGCGGTCCTATGGTCAGAATATTTGGCAAGGGAGGTTGGAAAGAGTATAAGTCTAGCAAGTAGGGAATATCATATGTGAGACACCAACTAATGTCCATACACCATCATTAAGTTTATGGTTGCAGCATAGTTCATCATTAATGTTTGGTTCCATTGCCCCTCATTACCTGATTCTTTTTGGCGTTCTTGTTTTTGGCATTTTTTGCTTCTTTCCTCTTTTTTTTCTATTTTCTATGTCACTTTTTGCTTCTTTTTTGGGAAGTCCTAGACTCTGCATACTCACTCTCTCACCTTTGATATCATATAAATACTTGGAGGGTTTTTGCCCTCATCTTTGTGGTGGTACCCCTTCTATGGAGGGTTTATGCCCTCATATTTTACATATGCATCCTCTTATTTCTTTTTGGGAAGGGGTACTATATGCCCAATGAGTTCGTGGTCACCCTACGACTAACTTCTCCATGTCACTCATACCCAATAGTATTTGGAACTAAGTAATGCCTCACACATGATAGTATACTTTGGGATATAGCTTGAGCTATTTGGTAAGGCGTTTCCTATATATAAATACTAAGTTTTTTTGCTAAAGGAGGTTGTTTCAATATGGTGGGGCTAGCAATGGTAACCATTTGACCTTCTACGAGAATGCAGAGTGCCCATGGTACTAAGTCATCTCTAGAAGACAATATATACATTGAGGATCATTTATGATGAATATAATAATTAACACAAGATGATACCCTTACAAACCATCACTCCTTAAAGCATATAAACATTCCAACTTAGAGCAATAACATGCATAGTTTGGTTTCCCCCCTTTTTCTACTACAAGCAAGACATTCAATCAAACATGGCATTCATTCAAGGGATAATTTATTTCAGTAGCTCTTTATCAAGCATGCAAAATATCTATCATGGTGGTCCTATTTATTTCCAAACATATCAAGCAAAACTAGACATAACACTAAACAAAGATGCTCCAAGTTTCTATGATCATTCTATATTGCTCAAAAAACAAAGTTTAGAAGTTTGCAAACCGAGAGTCTAATAGGTACAGTGTGGTTCCTTGGGCATCCCCAAGCTTATGTTTTTAACCATTCTTGGATAGCTCTTGATGTGGTGTTTCTCCATTCCCTGTCAAAAAACTTCAACACAAAACTTTCTCCCATTTCTTTTCTATGGGGTGACATTGGTGGTACAAGGATATGATAGTAGCTGCCATATATATCAAATACAAAATTTTCCTTAGTATTCCAGAAATCATATAGTTTCCTACACATTCCTAGTATATCAAAATACTCATGGCAAATCATTTTGGGACCCAAAGGGATGGTCAAACACTAGTGGCCAGAATTTGTCCAGATTTTCAGCATAAACATAAACATGTCAACAATTTTGGCAATTTTTGTGCATGTATAGTATGAAAATTGCAACTACAGTGTAAATATGAGCATAATCAAATTTACATAAGAAATCAGAGATTTTTTCTACTAAAATGAGTTTGTGCAGGAATTTTCTCCTCCATGTGTTCTAACAACTCTCTAGCATCCAAAATGGGTTCAACTTGGCACTTTATTGCTAACCTACAACAAATACACTAAAAATAACTCTTTTACTACAGCAAACTAATACATTGCAAATGTATCTATAATTTTGATGTTCCATGCTTGGTTTTATCCACTTTCTTGTGTTTTGTCCACACTTTGGAGTACTTTTCATATGATTTCTTGGACTAACCTATTAACAAGAGCCACAGTGCCAGCTGCCTGTTTTCTGCTGTTTTTGGTTCCAGGAAAGTCAAAAAATGAATATTCTCGGAATTGGACGGGACAAAAGCCAAAGTGCCTATTTTTCCTAAGTCATCGATGCCGTATCGAGACGGAGAGGGGCCAGAGGCCACCACCTGGCCGTGCGGCCAGGCTTGGCCCGCGCCAGGGGGTGGTGTGGTGCCCCCTGGCACCCCCTCGGCCTCCCCTTCTGCCTATATATTGCCCTCGGGACGAAAACCCTAAGGGCCCGATCAAAAATCCGCGAAAGAGTCTGTAGCCGCTGTCATCTCCATCCCTAGATCGAGAGGGATCTGAAGCTCTTCCCGGCACCCTGCCGGAGAGAGGAATTCACCCTGGAGGCCTTCTTCATCACCATGCAAGCCTCCGGTGTGATGCGTGAGTAGTTCATCCTTGGACTACGGATCCATGTAGTAGCTAGATGGTTGGTTCTCCTCCTTTGTGCTTTCATGTCTAGATCTTGTGAGCTTCGTCATGATCAAGATCATCTATTTGTAATTCTGCATGTTGTGTTTGCGGGGATCCGATGGATATTGAGATGCTATTTTAGATTGATTATTGATTCTATCATGTCTTTGTTATTTGTGATCTTGCATGCTTTCTGTTGTTAATAGCTGTCTTGGCCAAGTAGATGCTAGCAACTCCAAGAGTTAGTATTTATGCTCGATAGTGGGTTCATGCCTCTGGTAATCTGGGGAAGTGACAAAAATCTCTAAGGTACTAGATGTGTTGTTGCTACTAGGGAGAAAACAACAATCTTTTGTTCATAGAATAATCATATTGTTTACTTTACATGCAGTTTGTAAAGCAATAATCTGTTGCTTGCAACTTAATACTGGAGGGGGTTTGGATGATAACCTGAAGGTGGATTATTAGTCATAGATGCAGTTGGATGGTGGTCTATGTATAATGTTGTAATGCCCAATCAAGTCTCAAAGGAGTCAAGATGATTAGTATATGCATGTATTGTTTTCTCGGTGTTTGTCAATTGCCCCGCTGTAATTTGTTCACCCAACATATTATCTATCTAAGGAGAGCTACCTCTAGTGAACTATGGATCCCAGTCCTTTTCTTTACATACAATCTATAAACTTTTACTGCTTTGTGTTTACTTTCTGCAAACTATTACTTCTTTCCATTCGGTACGTTTAATCCTTTGTTTTCTGCAAAACACGGTGAGATTGACAACCTCATCGCAAGTGGGGGACAAAGTTCTGTGGTTGTGTTGTGCAGGTCTCCATGTTGCTACTAGCACCGGTAGTGTGCCCTGCCAAAGCTCAGCTAGTAACACCTTTGGGGTGTTTCCTTGCTCCTACTGGTTCGATATAACCTTGGTTTCATACTGAGGGAAACTTGCTGCTGTGCTCATCATACCTTCCTCTTGGGGTTCCCAACGAGCTCTACATCAACACCGCTCAAGCATTTTTCTGGCGCCATACATAGAGCCATCAAGCATTTTTCTGGCGCCGTTATCGGGGAGTCAAGGACATCTTCACAAGGGGAGTCCCTCATAACCAATCTCTTTACTTTGTTATTTTTGTTTTGCTTAGTTTCTTTTTGCTTTGTTTGCTTGTTTGTTTATCAAAAACACAAAAAAATTAGTTTTACTAGTTTGCTTTCTTATTTGAAAACCCAAAAAAATGACTACTCTTGAAAACACTAAGTTGTGTGACTTCACTAGCACCAACAACAATGATTTTATGAGCACACCTATTGCTCCACATGTGCCTGAAGATACTTTATTTGAGATAAAACCTGCTTTACTCAATCTTGTTATGAGAGAACAATTTTCTGGTATTGGTAATGAAGATGTTGCTGCCCATCTAAATAACTTTGTTGAACTTTGTGAGATGCAAAAGCATAGGGATGTAGATGGTGATATTATTAAGCTGAAATTGTTTCCTTTCTCTTTGAGAGGAAAAGCTAAAGAATGGTTGAATTCCTTAACTAGGAATAGTATTGATTCTTGGACTAAGTGCAAAGATGCTTTTATTGGAAAATACTATCCTCCTGCTAAGATTATATCTATGAGAAGTGAAATAATGAAGTTTAAACAATCTGATAATGAACATGTTGCTCAAGCTTGGGAAAGAATGAAATCTTTGGTAAAGAATTATCCCACTCATGGATTGACTGCTTGGATGATCATCCAAACTTTTTATGCAGGATTGAACTATTCTTCAAGGAACCTATTGGACTCTGCTGCTGGAGGTACCTTTATGACCATTACTTTGGGTGCTGCAACAAAACTTCTGGACAATATGATGGTTAATTATTTTGAATGGCATACTGAGAGAGCTCCACAAGGTAGGAAGGTAAATTTTGTTGAGGAAACTTCCTCCTTGAGTGATAAAATTGATATTATTATGTCTATGCTTGTGAATGGGAAAGCCCATATTGATCCAAATAATGTCCCTTTAGCTTCTTTGGTTGCTCAAGAAGAGCAAGTTGATGTGAACTTCATAAGAAATAACAATTTTGGCAACAATGCTTATGGTAATAACAATTATAGGCCCTACCCTCCTAATAATACTTATGGTTATAATGGTAAACCTGGATTACCTAGTGAAGGAAGAATTTTAGAAGTTGAAAGAGCCACTAAAAACTTCATGCAAATGCAATATGAGCAAAATAAACTATTTACTAAAACTATGGAGGAACAATCTACCATCTTGAAGAACATTAGCCATCAACTTGAAAGTCTAAATAGGGAAATTCCTAGTTTACAATTGAAACTCTCTAATGCTGAAAGGAATATATCATCTCTATCTGAAGCTCAATCTTCATTGATTAATAAAATGGCTGATAAACCTGAAACTAATGATAATCCCTTTGCAGCTACTAATGCTATACAAGTAAGACTTGATGAAAATATTAGACTATTAGCTGAATTACATGCTAAGTGTGAAAGAGAAGATGAAATTGCTAGAAACATTAGTGTTTCTACTATCACCACCACTAGTGTTGAGGCTAGTAATAGTTCTACTACTTTAGATGATAAATTTGATTTTGATCTTGATGGTTGTAATATCTCTGAAGTTATTAAGTTCCTACAAAAGCTTGCTAAAAGTCCTAATGCTAGTGCTATGAACATGGCCTTTACAAAACACATTACCGATGCTCTCATAAAGATTAAAGAAGAAAAGATGAAACATAAAGCCTCTATTCCTATAAAACAAGAAGATGGTTGGGAACCCATCATTAATATGAAAGTGAATGACTTTGATTTCAAAGCTTTATGTGATCTTGATAGTAGTGTTTCTATTATGCCTAGAAGGATTTATGATATGCTTGATTTGCCTCCACTTGAAGATTGTTATTTGAATATCCCACTTGATGATAATGCTAAAAAGAAACTCATGAGGAGTCTTAATGATGTTATTATTATGGTTAACAATGCCTATGTCCCCGTTGATTTCTATGTTTTGGATGTTGAATACAATGCTTCTTGTCCTATTACTTTGGGAAGACCTTTTCTTATAACTGTTGGTGCCATCATTGATATGAAAGAAGGCACCATTAAATATCAACTCCCACTCAAGAAAGGTATAGAACACTTCCCTAAGAAGATAGAGAAGATTTCTTTTGCTTCTCCTATGAAAACAAAATTTGGTCTTAATGCTTCTTCATTTGACAACACTTGATTCTTTCTTTGCTTCTTATGCCTAACTTAAAGGCGTTAAAGAAAAGTACTTATTGGGAGATAACCAAAAAGTTTTAGATGAGTCTTGGAGGTTATTACTTCAGTAATAACCTCTCCTTATCCTTTTTATTTGCTTTTTGCGCCAAGACTAACCTCTAATGAGAGAGAAGTAATGATTGGGAAAGTTGCTGTCCCGAAACAGATTTCTGTGCTTCACCGTAAAAATTTGTGTAAAATCTCTGAACGTCTTTTTGAGGCGTGGATTTTTGTGCTTCTGACCCAGGTTCTTATCTAACTTTCGTTAGTTCAACACTTTTTGATTTGAGCAACATAAGGTCTTCGAAAAAATTCGTCTTTACCTGCTGGTATGTTTTGACAGATTTCTGCCATTTTCTGCATTTGCTTCTTGTTGGTTCCTTTTTGAGTTCTTTTGGGTAATTGAGCTTTTTGAGGGAAGTGCTACAGTAGCTAGTGTTCTAATTGAAGTTTATTGGTATCGGAACTGAACCTTAAGACTTATTTATCTTGAGTGCACTAATGTTGCTAATAAAGATTGTGTGAAGTTTTGTATGAAGGAAAAATTTCAAGTGTATGGAAGGAATGAGTAATGAGATGAAGGATGGACTAAAGCTCAAGCTTGGGTATGCCACGCGTGTCATGCCAAGAAATATCCAATAAGTACAAGCTTCAAAGCTTGGGGATGCCCAAGGCATCCCCTTCTTCATCAATAAAAATCCCAGGTTTCTTCCAAACGCTTCATTTTTATTGTTTTATGCACAATTGTGTTGTTCTTGGAGCGTCTTCTTTTTCGTTTTTGTTTTGGTTTTTCGTTTTCCTTGGTTTGCTTAGTTTTCTGAATAAATTGGTTGGACCCCCTCTTTCATACATTGGTTTGCAAATAGTTTGGTTTGGTCTGGAAAAGAGTAGGAAAGTTCATGCTTATGTGGTAAAAAGAGCTCGTTTTTGACTGTGGCCTATGCTTTGTCATGCCATGGTTGATATTGTTTTGGCTTTATGCTTAGTATTCTTTGCTCTAGCATGACTTGTTATAAACAATTTAGATTGCTTAATGTGCCTTGGATGAATCATGCGTTGTTTTAGCATATTAAAGCATAGTATAGTGGTATTCTCCTTTGATGCTTTATTTGGGTTGACTTGGCACATGCTCACACCATGTTATGACTATCTCAAGTCACCATAGCCTTTATGATCCTTTAGTTTTCAACTTGTAGTATCACTTTATGCTTTAATCAATGATGTTTTGTCGCTCTGCATGATTATGGCCATTATTGCTCTCTTAGTTTGTCGCTCCTAGTCTTTTGCTAGCCTCCACAACCAAGTATGAGTTCCACTCATGCATCCAACTCCCTAAACCAAGTTATTCCAAAGAGTCCACCATACCTACCTACTAGCTTATGCTATTCCAAGTATATTCATGCTTTTGTTTACCTTCTGAATTAAACTTGTTATGAGAAAACTAGTGATTAAAGCTCTCACGAACTTGATGGCACACTTTACTTTTCTTGCCCTTAATAAACTTGAACCATTGTGTCGTCTATGTTGTATATGCTTGCACTTATTTGTTGGGAATTAGCAGAACCATGCTTTCATGGGGAACACTTTCAACATTGCACTTGGTACTTGTACCTAGTTGATATCATGCTCTTTCGTATATGGATGTCATCGGTGTGAAATGAAAGGGGAGCTTGTAAGTCCTTGGAGTTATGTATATATGTTAGAGAAACGCCTGGGCCGCTAGTCTAATCCATGCTGACATGGTGGAAACCTGCAGCGTAACCATAATGAGCTGTCTATGAAGCATTCTTCTTATAAAAAAAGAGTCCTATATTGAGAAAAAAAGAGAAAAAGAAAAAAAGAGATATTATGAAAAGAGGAAAGAGAGAAAAAAAGCACCATATTCCCATGGTAAATAAGAAGAATGCTGAGATGCTTGTTGTCTGCTTGCCTTATCATTTTGATATGGGGATTCTTCCGTATCATCGGGCAAGGGGTACCCCGTTGGCGGTTCTCTATGATACACATGTACTTACGATGACAAGAACTTACCGGTGACTAAACTTGAGTAGCATGAGGAGCGGCCCTCGTATACAAGGGACATGAGATTTCTAACTTATACTTCGTCAAGCATGTACACCATAGTTTGTTCACTTTAACCTTAATCACTTCAAGATGCTTATGATAGGGGCAATGAGAGCTGAAAGCTGTAAGTACCATTATTTTTGGAAGCTCTTTATGAGACTTGAATCCCTACTTCCTTTTATAAAAAGGCCTTTCTTTCACCATTATATTGAGTCTCCATCTTCTACCTTTATGCACCTACTTTGAGAGCATAGTGGCCATTCTTAGTTCTATGTGCATTGTCCCAAGACTAGTTGATTGATGCATAACTTGATATTGCTTGTTTTAAACTATTTGTATCTAGTCACTCTTATGAACTTTGAAGGTGTCCTATGCATTTATATTTGCTACTCTATGAGGGACAAGCTGAATACTATTATGCTATGTTTTATTTATGTGAAACAAACAAACGTCTTGCAAAACATTGTTATTCATGAATCTTTTGTTTGTGCCTTTTCATGTTGCATCATAGTTTCTTTGTCTTATTGCTAGAACTTTGTCTTTCATGTTATGATTGAAGTACTATGATCCTAGATTTGAATGTTTTACAAATACTTTGATCAAGTCTTTGATGGTGCGTGTCACCTCAAAAATTATTCTTTCTTTTTATCACTTACCTACTCGAGGACGAGCAGGAGTTAAGCTTGGGGATGTTGATACATTGCAAATGTATCTATATTTTTTGATATTCCATGCTTGGTTTTATCCACTTTCTTGTGTTTTGTCCACACTTTGGAGTAGTTTTCATATGATTTCTTGGACTAACCTATTAACAAGAGCCACAGTGCCAGCTGCCTGTTTTCTACTGTTTTTGGTTCCAGGAAAGTCAGAAAATGAATATTCTCGAAATTGGATGGGACAAAAGCCAAAGTGCCTATTTTTCCGGAAGTCATCAGATGCCAGAATACGAGACGGAGAGGGGCCAGAGGGCGGCCACACCACCTGGTCGCACAACCAGGCTTGGCACGTGCCAGGGGGTGGTGTGGTGGCCCCTGGCACCCCCTCGGCCTCCCCTTCCGCCTATATATTGCCCTCGGGACGAAAACCCTAAGGGCCCGATCAAAAATCCACGAAAGAGTCTATAGCCGCCGTCATCTCCATCCCTAGATCGAGAGGGATCTGAAGCTCTTCCCGACACCCTGCCGGAGAGGGGAATTCACCCTGGAGGCCTTCTTCATCACCATGCAAGCCTCCGGTGTGATGCGTGAGTAGTTCATCCTTGGACTACAGATCCATGTAGTAGCTAGATGGCTGGTTCTCCTCCTTTGTGCTTTCATGTCTAGATCTTGTGAGCTCCGTTCATGATCAAGATCATCTATTTGTAATTCTGCATGTTGTGTTTGCGGGGATCCGATGGATATTGAGATGCTATTTCAGATTGATTATTGATTCTATCATATCTTTGTTATTTGTGATCTTGCATGCTTTCCGTTGTTAGTAGCTATCTTGGCCAAGTAGATGCTAGCAACTCCAAGAGTTAGTATTTATGCTCGATAGTGGGTTCATGCCTCCGTAATGGGGAAGTGATAGAAATCTCTAAGGTACTAGATGTCTTGTTGCTACTAGGGAGAAAACAACAATCTTTTGTTCATAGAATAATCGTATTGTTTACTTTACACGCAGTTAAAAAGCAATAATCTGCTTGCAACTTAATCTTTGGAGGGGTTCGGATGATAACCTGAAGGTGGATTATTAGTCATAGATGCAGTTGGATGGCGGTCTATGTATAATGTTGTAATGCCCAATCAAGTCTCAAAGGAGTCAAGATGATTAGTATATGCATGTATTGCTTTCTCGGTGTTTGTCAATTGCCCCGCTGTAATTTGTTCACCCAGCATGTTATCTATCTAAGGAGAGCCACCTCTAGTGAACTATGGATCCCGGTCCTTTTCTTTACATACAATCTATAAGCTTTTACTGCTTTGTGTTTACTTTCTGCAAACTATTACTTCTTTCCTTTCGGTACGTTTAATCCTTTGTTTTCCTCAAAACACGGTGAGATTGACAACCTCATCGCAAGTTGGGGACAAAGTTCTGTGGTTGTGTTGTGCAGGTCTCCACGTTGCTACTAGCACCGGTAGTGCGCCCTGCCAAAGCTCAGCTAGTAACACCTTTGGGGTGTTTCCTTGCTCCTACTGGTTCGATTAAACCTTGGTTTCATACTGAGGGAAACTTGCTGCTGTGCTCATCATACCTTTCTCTTGGGGTTCCCAACGAGCTCTACATCAACACGGCTCAAGCATTTTTCTGTCGCCATACACAGAGCCATCACAAGCATGCATAAAAATGAATAACCAAGTTACCTCCTAGAAAGCGCTTTCTTTATAGCCATATAGCTAGGCTTACTTACTTGTTTCAAGAGATGTGGAGGTCATGTGGTAGCTTGTACCTTGGTGATTCCTCCTTCTTCCTTGGGAAGTGTTCCATACATAATACCGGGGTCCCATGGTGTGTTCATATAAATCAAAATAATAGTTAAGTTAAACCATGGTAAAAAGCAACACAAGATATGGAAACAATAACAACAAAGTCTCACCTACTTCTTCCTATGCATTGGAATTTTATATACGACTGAACCACAACAAGTAGAGCCATACCTTTGTATATCATCACTAGGTCAACACAACATATAATAACTAGAAGCATAAATAGGGCACTTATTGCCTGATCTTTCATAGTAGTTGTACTCACTAGAAGCAAATCTAATATTGTAACCATTCAAAGCATGCAAGTTCATAGAGTTTTTCATGTAAAGAGGATTATAACTATCATGACATTCATTAGCATGCTTTCCTCTTTCAAAATAGTTGCTACTACTATTTTCAATATCAATATCATGGTTGCAACAAGAATTTTGCAAACCACATATATATTTCCTAGCAAGTTCATATTTATCCTCTATGGTGAAACTAGGAGAACTCAAGAATAAAGTAGGACTGTTACTAATAAGAGCATCATCATGGATAACAAGTATATCATTTCTATCCTGATGTATTATACATGGAGGGTTATCAATAATCATAGGACCATCATCTAAAGCATTATCATATAGCATATCTAAGCAACACTCCTCATTATTGATAATTTTAGTAGTAGCATTACTAGCAAGCAAAGGAGCATTATTAGTTTCATCATGATAGCATGTGTTTTCATAAATGACCATATAATTTTTAGTTGGACAACTATCATAGCATGGGTTCTCATAAATGACAAATGGGGTTTGAGTTTGAGTGTTACTATCATCTTTGATAGGTTCCCATACACCCCCAATCTTAGGTTGGAGCATATCTTCTTCTTTCAAAATATTAGTTCTTTCCATGGCAAAAAGAATACCTTTAACATGGTAAATGACATAGGCATTATCATGAAAGTTCTCTTTGTAATGTGTAAGGAGAACATAACTCATTTCTTTAAGATCACAAGCTGCAACACAAGATTCATACTTTTTATTAATAAGGGAATCCACCTCATGACCTCCCTTGAAAGCAATGAATTGATCAACTAGTCTCATGTAAAAATCACCATAATCCTTCCCATTATATGAGGCAATCATAAGGTTATTGCTTAATTTGCATTGATAGTGTAGATGTTTATCATTTTGTTCTGTTATGTAACCAAAGAGGTTGTTGAGTTCTGTCTTGATTACATGGCACGTCTTGACCCGGTAGGGGTGCCTAGGTCTGTCCATGAGGGGAAGCTTACTAGTGTCTAAATGAGTGGAAAGATCAAGTTCAGGCCGACTCACACTGAATATAATTAGGCAGACTTTGCTGTGATGAAGCACATGGATGAAATCACTCCGTACATGGAAGAACACCGTGAAACACTACAAGAAAAGTTGGCTTTTACAACAGACGGTTTTCGTGGTTGAAGGACCGTTTTTTCATGGCCGAAGAGTCTTGCGCGACGGATGACCTTCGTGGTAAAAGCCCCATCACAAATGAATTAACCACGGTTTTTTTTGCCCGTGGCAGATCGCACCCTTCAACAACAAAAACATGTTCCGTCATAGATCTGTTCGCCACCTAGGCTGACGGCTGACGTCATGCAAACTGCCACGTGGAAGCCGCCGTTAGCGGCCGGTTACCGCTGTTAACGGTCATAGAAACTGTGGCAGAAGCCAGGACCAACCAAGGCCTGCTAAGTACTAACAGGGTCGGGCTATCAGGGGAGCCCAATAAGAAGATGGCCCATTACTGTTTTGTCCTGCACTGTTTGAAATAGGCCCAGAGATGCGGCCCGCAAACTTTCAGGTCTGATTCGGTTTCGGCCTACAGAAGGCCCATGTTTGTCCAACACTGTGCTGCCACTTGAGGCCTGCACAAGTCCGGCCCTGCACTGTTCAGGCCTGTTACTAATTTAGCCTTTTACTATTTAGTCCTGTTACTGTTTCAGCCTTTTAGGAATTTCGACCCGTTACTGTTTAGGCCCTTTAGTGTTAGGGCTTTTGCCTGTTAAGGCCGGCACTGTTTGGCCTGTTACTGTACTGGCCTGCCATCGTACTAGCCTTTTGCTGTTGATACCTTTTACGGTTCCAACCTTTTACTGTTCCGGCCTTTTCACTATTTTGGCCTTTAACTGTTCTGGCCTTTTAGGATTCTGTCCTTTTACTATTCTGGCCTTTTACCGTTATTGTCCTTTACTGTTCTGGCCTTTTACTCTTCTGGCCTTTCACTGTTCTGGCCTTTTACTCTTCTGGCCTTTCACTGTTCTGGCCCCTTTGGGCCATCCATGCGCACGTTGTTACTGTTTCGTACTATTTTTGCTAGCGCCTACTTTTCACAGAACAGGTGAATATCAAGACATCAATTAATAAACACACCGAAATTAACATTACTTATTACACAACAATAAAAGTTTGTTACAATAGGTTATACAACAAGATCGTAATTTTGACAGATTACAACGTGTCAGTACCATCAATAAGAGACCAGTACATGGCGATTCACTTCACTGTATCATCTGTCCTCTTCTTCAACATTTCAGCTACAGATCTAAGAGCAGCTACACCCTTTCGTTCTGCATGCAATACAACATTTATATATTTATCACATGCAGGAGTTGTTCTAGGTGGACTGTTAAGTAAGTTTGCTTCAGCAATGCAATGGGGGGATGAATGGGACGAGGGATCACAACTTTCAGTCCTGCCTTCCAAGGACTCCTGCTGGGTTTTAACTGCAGTCTGCTAAAATATGGTGAAATAGGTTAAAACAAACAACAAGGAAACACGTAGTATTATATAAAGTAGAGATCATTTAATGTAAGTATGAACTTACGAGTATGCGTTCAGGTGACATAGCTCCTTCTCGGTGGGTGCGACTCTAGTCAATCTGCCGGAAGAATCGAAAGCGAGCGTTGGAACTCTGGTCCTTGTACTCCATTGTCATTTCTCTGCATGACATTTGAAACCAAGTTGGTTGGTTTGGAAGGATGAAAACTCTTGAAAAACACCAAAAACATAGCATTAAAAATTACCAGACGTATGTTTCAAACTAGATAGCTGGTTTGGAAGGATGAAAGCAGGTGAAAACACCAACATATAGCATTAAAAATGACCAGATATATCATCCAAACTAGATGGACATTTTACGAATTAAGCATTCGCACATATATTCACAATTGAACATAAATGCAAATGTCATGGCAAGTTCTTAGGTAGAATGAGAACTAATTAACATGACAAGAAATTAGCCTAAGTAACACAAGCAAACCTCACGATTCAGCCTTGCTGGGCATCAGATTGTCAGTGTTGGATCCTCTATAAGTTGTTTGCATGACCCGTGCGACCGCTTGGAAAGAATAGAATCTATGAGTTCGTGTTGGAGGATTAAACCGATAGCGTGAGAATAAAGAAAGGGAATAAAAGCAAGAAGCTAATGAGGTGGATAGGACCTACAAGATGAAGGGTGCAAACAAAATGGCAATAACATCCAGGATATTGAGGAACATCCTGAAGATTTCATAGCTTACGAGTAACAAAAATATAGCAAACGGGCAAGAGAAATTACCGCTGCGCAGCAAGGACGGGTGGGACGGGCAAGTGGGTGGCGGGGGCGGCGGCTCGGCATTTTGGGGTCAGCAATGAATGATTCAGTGAACCGGCCTCGGTAGGGTAGACAACGACGTTGGCGAAGTAGATCCGGTGTCGCGAGGGAGTCGGTGAAATAGTTCCGGTAAAGGGTGCCTGCACTGGAACTCCGGTGTGGAAGAGAGGGCCGACGGTGAAGCAGCTACAGGAAGGTCGAGGTTGGAGGGGTGTGGGTGGGGAAGAGACGATGGGGGGATATAGGTGGGATGACGCACATTTACGACCTATACCCCTCTATTATTACAGTACTGCCACAGTCCTTGTTTCCGGAGCAGGGATAGAAGAGGAATTTTGCATTTGCAAAAAGCGGGGCGGCATATTTGAATAGATGCGCAGGATATTTGAATATATGTGCGCGGGATGTTTCGGCGCCATACGGAAATTTTGAGGTTGAAGCTTCTGACTTACGCTACTCCGACGCGACCGCTCTCACGTGTTGGCGCCGTCTAGACCCACACGCCAGTGACAGTATGCTTACCAATATATAAATGAGTTTCCACACATTTGCTAAAATTGATAAACAATATATTTTGAAGGCTTTCATACAAGATGACTAAGGTCACGGCCATATCTCTGTTATAGTTTATAATAGCGTGTCCATATCTGGTAGATAGCTGCATCTTGGCATTTCAAAAGAAGATTCTAGATTTGATGGACAATGCCCAACTTTCATGAATTTCCAAACTTTCTAGCTAAATCTATGCAATAAAATGACTTTTTGACAATCTGAAGTAAATATGTCTAATTTCGAACTAGAACATGTGTGATATACCTTGCTCTTGACTTTTAAAATAATTCAAAGATATCAAGTAATCAAAAATTGGAGAACCACCGAGAGTTTTGGAAAATTCAACTTTTTGATATGAATGGTAATGACACCTAATTTCAACCATTTTTAAAAGATACAAAGAAACAAAATATAAAAAGAAATGCATCCATTATTTTCTCTATTCGTGTCTCACTATGTGCACTAGCTAGTTTCCATGGAAAAATATAATCTTGAAATTTTATAATTTTTGAGAAAAAATTGTATCACAATATATATGGAGTACTACCATGTAAGAATATGCATGGCTTTCAAACCAGATGACCAAGGTCCTGGCCATATCTTTTCTATAGTTTGTAATAACCTGTCCATATTTGTTATGGTGTGTATTGGCATTTAAAATATTATTTACAAAGGAAGCTTCAGAATTGGAAGTTATTCCAATTTTCTAATGCACAACAATGGCTTTAGTCCTGAAGCTACTACAAAACATGGCTTTAAATCCCACTACCCCGGTTTTCACTCAAAGTATAGATAGCCTTGGGTTAATTAAGTTTAGGGTGCGGGGTTTTATTTTGGGTTGAGGGATTAAGGGTTCATGGTTTAGGATTTTAGGGTTTAGTGGTTTATGGTTTAGGGTTGTTCAAGGTTTTAGGATTGATGATAGTTTAAGTTTTAAGGTTTAGGGAATTTACAATAATAATGTTCAAGCTATATATATGGTTATATTCATGGAATAGAATGGCATTATCACAATTTAATAAAAGTATTTCAAAATTTGATCTATAAGTGCATTATACCTCCTTGGTAAGGGTTTAGGGTTCTAGGGTTAGGAAGTTAGAGTTCTAGGGCTAGGAGGTTATTAGGGTTTACGGTTAAGGGTTTATGATTTTCAATATTTTTCAAGCTTTATGCTTATATTCATGTAATAGAATGGCGTTGCCACAATTTAACGAAAGTATCTCAATTTTTGATCTATAAGTGCACGGTACCTACTGGTTTAGGGTTTATCGGTCGATGATTTAGGGTTTCACGGATTAGGTTTTATGGGTTGTTTAGGGTTTAGGGATTAGCGATTTTTCAATAATGGTCAAATATTTATAATTATATTTGTCGAATAGAATGGCGTTACCTGCTTTAATGAAAGTATCACAAATGTTGATCTATAAGCGCATGATACCTGCTTGGTTAGGGTTTTACAGTTTAGGTTTTATCATTGCATAGGGTTTAGAGTTTAGCGAATTTAGAATAATGCTCAAGCTTTATTGTTATATTTGTCAAATAGAATGACATTACCTAATTTAATGAAAGTATCTCAAATTTTGATCTATAAAGTGCATGATACCTGCTTGGTTAGTGTTTATGGGTTGAGGGTTTGGGGTTTTAGGGGTTCTTTAGGGTTTAGGGTGGGAATTTTCGATAATGCTCAAGATTTATGCTTATATTCGTCGAATAAAATGGCGTTAGCAAATTAAATGAAAGTATATCAAATTTTGATCTATAAGTGCATGCTACATGCTTGGTAAGGGTTTAGGGTTTTAGGGGTTTATGGTTTAGGGTTTTAGGAATTTTCAATAATGTTCAAGTTTCTTTATGCTTATATTTGTTGAATAGAATGGCATTACATCAATTTATTAAAAGTATCTCAAATTTTGATGTATAAGTGCACAATACCAGCTTTGGTTAGGGTTTGTGGGTCGAGGGTTTAGGGTTATAGGTTTTTACGGTTTATTTTATTGGTTGTTTAGGGTTTATGGTTTAGCGAATTTTCAATAATGCTCAAGATTTATGCTTATACTCGTAGAACAGAATGGGTGTTAGCTGATTTAATGAAAGTATCTCAAATTTTGATCAATGTGTGCATGACACATGCTTGGTTAGGGTTTATGGCTGAGGGTTTAGGGCTTAAGTTTTAGGGGTTGTTTAGGGTTTAGGGAAATTTTTATATTACTGAGGATTTATGCTTATATTCGTCAAATAGAATGGTATTACCCAATTTAATGAAATTATCTTAAATTCTGATCTATAAGTGCATGCTACGTGCTTGGTGAGGGTTTAGGGTTTAGGGTTATAGGGTTTAGGGGTTTAGGATTTGGGTTTTACAGGTTGCGGTTTTCAGGAATTTTCAATAATGTTCAAACTTTATTGTTATATTCGTGTAAAAAAATGGCGTTACCGCAATTAATGAAATATTGAATCTCAGATTTTGATCTATAAGTCCATGATACCTGCTTGGTTAGGGTTTTTATATGGGTCGAAGGTTTAGGGTTTTACGGTTTAGGTTTTATGGACTGGATAGGGTTTAGGGGTTTTATCGAATTTTCAATAATACTCAAGCTTTATGCTTATATTCGTCGAATGGAATATATATGGCGTTACCTAACTCATTGAAAGTATCTCCAAATTTGATCTATAAGTGCATAATACATGATCTATTAGGGTTTATGGGTTGAGGGTTGGGGTTTTAGGTTTAGGTTTTATTAGGGGTTGTTTAGGGTTTAGGGTATTTTTGATAATGCTCAAGATTTATGCTTATATTCATCGAATAGAATGGAGTTACCAGTTTAATGAAAATATATCAATTTTTATTGATAAGTGCATGCTACGTGTTTGGTAAGGATTTAGTGTTTAGTGTTTAGATTTCAGGGTTTCAGGAATTTTAAATAATGTTCAATATTTATGCTTATATTCGTGGAATAGAATGGCGTTACCGTAATTTAATGAAAGTATCTCAAATTTTGATATATAAGTGCATGATACTTGCTTGATTAGGGTTTATGGGTCGAGGGTTTAGGGTTTTCCAGTTTAGTTTTATGGGTTGTTTCCGGTTTAGGGTTCAGAGAATTTTTGGTAATGCTCAGGATTTATGCTTATATTCATCTAATAGAATGGCGTTACCTGATTTAACAAAAGTATCTCAATTTCATCTATAGTTGCACGATGCCTGCTTGGTCAGGGTTTAGGGGTTTAGATTTTATGGTTTAGCATTCCGTGAATTCTAAATAATATTTTCAAACTTTATGGTTATATATATTTGTGGAACAGAATGGTGTTACCACAATTTAATGAAAGTATCTCAAAAATTGATCTACAAGTCGATGATATCCTGCTTCGTCATATTTTTTGTTAAATAAAATTGGTTGGGCTCAAATTTTGGCTTTTGATTTTTGGCTTATAAAGCTACGAACGTTTTTTTGGGCTTTGTTTTTTTAGCTTTTACTCTAACATAGTGGAATGATAGTATAATCCAGGTTGGATGATTTTAATGATTTTATCTCGGTTTAGCGAAAAATGTTCGAATTTTGAACAACAAGCGATGGGAATCTCTAATTCCCGTAATTCTAGCTCACTGACATGTGGGTCACTTGCATAGTGGGTCCAAAAAGTCGGTATAGGACGGAGTGGGTGGGCAGGTAAATATTGAAGAAGGACTGGGAAACGTGGATGGGTGATGCACTTGGGATAACACAAATTTACCACCTATATCCCTCTGTTATTGCAGTGCTCCCTTGGATTCTTGTTTCTAGAGCAGGGATAGAAGAGGGATTTTGCATTCTAGAAAGAGGTGAAGCATGTTTGAATGGATATGCGGGATATTTTAATGGATGGGTGCGATATTTGGGCCCCGTACCAAATTTTGAGGTCGAAGCTTCTAGCATACGCTA
Source organism: Avena insularis (assembly GCA_023614405.1). Taxonomy (NCBI): domain Eukaryota; kingdom Viridiplantae; phylum Streptophyta; class Magnoliopsida; order Poales; family Poaceae; genus Avena; species Avena insularis. The sequence continues at coordinate 97,222,331 of CM042690.1, read as the reverse complement.
CTCCGGCGTGGGGATTCTCAGACGCGCCGTCACCGTCTAGGCCCACACGCCAGCGAGAGTTGCTTCCCAGCATTTAAACGAGTTTCTAGGCATTTGCTGAAATTTTCGAATAATTTAAGGCTTTCAAGAAGATGACCATTGTCCAAAAAAAAGGTGACCAAGGTCATGGAAATAGTTTATGATGATGTGTCTGTATTTGGTAGATCGGTGCATCTTTGCAAATCAACCAATATGTCTGCTTCCAAATTTGAAGTTTGTTTTTGAATTTCCAAGTAATAACACTGTGTTTTGTTGTGAAGCAACTACAAAGGTGATGGCTCAAAATGCCACCGCCCCCTTTTTTCACACAATGTATAACGCCCTTTCAAGCTTCGAGGCTAAATTTGTGTAATAAAATAATTTTTGGGGCTGGATGTTTTTTTGGGGCTGGATGTTTGAATGGATGAGCGGGATGTTTGAATGGGTGGGCGGGATATTTCGACGCTCTACCGAAATTTTTAAGTTGAAGCTTCTAAGGTACGCTACTCCCACTTGGGATGCTGTCCCCGTCAGATAGACCCACAGGCCTGTATGCTTTCCACCATTTAATGAGTTTATAGACATCTGCCAAAATTAATGAACATTAATTCAAGGCTTTCAAACAAGAGGATCAAGGTCACAGCCATAGTTTTTGTACCTTTTTCATCTTTTGTACTACTCCGTACATTGAAGTATCTTCGCCAACCAAGCTTACAAACCTGGTCATATTTGGTAGATCGGTGCATCTTGTCATTTCAAGCAATTGTTTACACAGGAGATTCCAGATTTGATGGATAATGCCCTACTTTCATGAGTTTCCAAACTTCCTAGCTGAAGATGCTGAAATTAAATAACTTTTTAACATAAAGCCATTCGTTCACAAAGTGCAATGCTATGTGCATTAGTTTCCATGGTAAAACATAAACTTGTATATTGACAAGTTTTGGATCAATTTTGATCTATGGTGACTGGCAGGTGGGCCATGTATATGGTGGTGCCCAAAGCAGGGTAGTTCCGAATTTCCAAAGTTATCCCTCCGTAGTCCGCACCCCTTCGCGTTGTGTATTAACTTCCACCCTCCGCCGCCTAGGCCTCACCCTTCCCCACAAAACAGACGCGCTTACAGCCACTCCTCATCGCCAACATGCACGAAGAAGCTTTCCCTACCCGTCGGTCTTTTTGAGACGCACCGGTGGGCACGTCGATCCCATGCTAGTCCTTCTATCTCTAGCTCGATCTGGTTGGCATTTTTATTGCCCTTTCAAATACTCCTACGTAGTTTAATTTGTCCTCAATCTGCATGGTCATAGTTTATTCTGCGCTGGATCTTTGTTTCTAAATACCTTCGGTGATTTTTGCTATCAATATGTTTGCTGAAACGCATAGGCATATATAGTTTTTGTACTCCATCTATATGTTTCGTGCTTTTCTTTTAATAATAACCAACCTTGTATGTCATAATTAAACAGATAGGCATATTTTGGTTAGAGATTGCTCCATTAGGCAGTGCTAACGTATACTTGATGTTCTACGATTTATGGGATTTGTTAGAGCTCATTGTGACAACTCAAAAATACATTGCCCCTGCCGGTTGTGTGCGAATCGTAGGGTGCTACCTCAAAGTATAGTGGAAGACCATATTTTTACATTTGGGATGCTTAACACATATGTTAGATGGGTATTTCATGGTGAACCATATGATCCTCCATTTGAACCGGGGGAAGCACATCTTTATCATCAAGATCAAGTAGGGGAAGCAGATGTTGATCAACTAGATCAACTGACAGAGGCAACTCCTGAGCATCTAGATCAATTTGGAGAAGGGGGAGGAGAGAAAAAGCACAAGCTGCATGAAACAAGATTCATTTCTAGTACTACCACTATGCCAGATGACAAGGTATATCTATAGAACGATAAATGTTCAGGTTGTGTGTCTTTGATGTTTGTCTATAAACGTATCTGTTAATCTACTAATCGCAGAAGCAGACGACCGAAGAGGACTTTGATGGTAATGACGATGACCTGTTCATTGATGAGCCTGTACCTGAGGCTGTGGATCGGGTACACTGCGTCTGGATGGATTTGATGCAGGGCTGCTGATCATCAGGGGTGTACTTTTGGTGCCGTTCATGACCACTAGCCCAGCTCCAAAACTCTTGGGGTGTAGAGCTATCCCATGATTGGTTCGCTACTTTCGTAGTTCTGTAAAATGGAGCTAGCTTATTATGATTTCTAGGCCTTTGTTAGCAGAACTGTAATTGGAAACTATTCCGTATATTAGTATATACAGAGTATATGTGTGTTTGTGTGTGTTTCTAGTCTGAAATCCGAGCTTATCATTTTATCGGTTCCTAAACTGTTTTTGAGGCCCCAGCGCTGGTGCCCTATGCTGCAATTATCGCCGTCTTGTCCATTGCTCCGTGAGACGAATCAGCAGAAGGATAATAAGCTGGGACCAATTTGATTCGAAGAGGGGCGATTTTCTCTGTCCTTGGAGAGGAACCCGGGAGAACTAGTACTGGTACCAAGGGAAGGAGGAGGTTGGCTTGGTCAATTATCTCACCCACTTGATGTGGGACCTGCTTTAACTCACCCCTGACGTGGGTCCCGCTTGAAACAATTGTAGGCCACCACGTGATAGCTAGGATCAAAAATTCGGGATTCTCTCCCGACAAAATGTTCCCGCCACTGCCACTTAAAAATACTTACTGTAGAAAAAAGTGTACTGCCCAGCCCTACTACTGCTAGTACTACTACTCCCCTGCCCATGCCTTTCTATTGACAACAAGACAAGAAACCATCACTAGCTAGCTCACATCCAGCAAGCAACTGTTGGAACTGGTGCAACCTCCGATTAGGGAGTTCTTGTTGAAATAGGTGGGTGTATTTTCTCACCTTGAAATCCGGCTTTGCTTAATTTGCTTCCGATTGGACCATTGGGGGTACTATTAGTACTAGGAGTAGTAGTATTCGGTATGCTTTGATTGTGGAGTTCTTGCTTATTGCTCACCTCGGAATCACCTAATTAGGATATTTTTCCTCTTCTCTAATCGATTGGGTCATTTGGGTGGGGTGGGGATGGGGGGTGGGGTGGGGGGAGGTGGTACTGATTTTATATGGATTCCGGATCAGGGCATGGTCACCGCTGTTCTGATTGGGGCATTTGGTCGGGTTCGATTTTGGTGTTCTTCACTTCTGTAACCTTTAGTTGCTACTCATAATGTGCAATGGATTTTGCGTCAGATTCTGTATGGAGAACTATGGGTCGATTGGCGCATGACCACTACAGACGAGGATGGTCCCGTCAGTACCCTTAAAAGTTGCCTAAAAAGGTAATGTAGCAGTATATTCGTTGTGTTCTTCCATTCTTTCCAATGCTGAAAGTGGTTGGCTACAACCTGGATGTATCCCTGTGCTAAAAGTTGTCTCTGTCTGCATCCTGTTTTTGTGGAAGCCTCTGTGACACCATCTCTTCTTCATTTTCTATAGCACGGTGGTACATACCTGCGAACGTGTGGTGCTCCAGGTGTGGCAAACAGGATGGTACCCCCAGATGCTGCAGGATCCGGTGAGTACCACTACTCACCAAAAAACAAGCGCAAGGCCACTGACCAGCTGGGAGGGCCCAACTTAAAGAGAAAGGTATTTGTTCTTAATACCCTTATTACCACGGTGCAGACAGATTTAAGTATTACCCGCTTGGTGTGATGCATGCTTATCAGATGTTCAGAAACATATGTGTGATTTTATTAATTCTGGCACTGTGTTTATGTGAATCTAGATCTAGATCTATCAGACTGTCTCATACAGTCAGTATATGACTACTATGTACTGTACTCCCTCGTCCCAAGGCTTAGGCATATACTGTTTTTTTTGAAAAGTCAAGCGACAGAAAGTTTGACCAAACTTTACATAGTATTGAATTGTTGAGCTCTGTTGCTATTTTTGCAGATTGAAGGTGCTATTGTGGAGGCTGAGGCTGCTGTAGAGGCTAGTAGATTTCTGATGCCCGCACCAAAAGAGGACATCCTCTACAAAACGAGAAAGCGCCAACACAGTACCTAGTTGGGCAGTGACCTCTCTAAGAAGTGGGTATAATTTGGAAATCCACAATTTCACATGTTATGATTTTCTATGTTATTTTTATCAGCTAGTATTATATGTTTACGCTCATTAGAAGTTCACAAAAATAAAATTTGTTTGCTTTACAGGCAATGGTTTTTTCTTATATTATTAGATTTACTTGCTCTTTACATAATCTAACCTTTCCACTTAATTTCAATCAGTACCACGCACCAGCTGCTCAGCCCTTTCTGCTACCCTCGTCTTGTCAAGCTTGTGGATTGAAAGGGGGCCCCTGTATGCCATTCCAAAGGCAGTGGGATGAAAAATGGTGCATGGCCACCCTTCGCAAAGGGTACCGATGGTATCAGGTATGGATTCCAAGTGGTCTACACCGACTTGATGTAAGATCTTGTATCTCACCTTTTTTGCTGTCGCCTTACTTCTCTATCAATTTTCTCATGAAGGCTGTGCCTTGTGTCGCTCGCCCCATTATAAACAAGATGTTCAGAAACGACAAGTTTCTAACTCTTTATAGCAAGGGCCCAAAAGGCATGCGGCAACTATATGATGTGGATGTCTCCCAGACGATGGCCACCACCTATTTGGGTGGCTGAGGTTGGTCCAAGTATGTCCGTGAGAATGGTCTAAAGTAGGGGGACGAGGTAACATTCGATTTTAGCAAGCCTGGGCAGATATTACACGCCATCGTACACCTGTTGACCGAAGGACCAAGAACAGATGTAGTACTAATTAATTTGATTATGTACTCATCATAACCTCTAATGATTTTCTTGCGACTAACTGTTCTGCACCATTGTATTTACTCATCATATGACCCTGACCACTTCTGCAATCCGCTTGCCCTCATGTACCACCAAGAAGGGTGCCATCATCAAGCTGCTGGCACCGGCACCAGCCCCAGTTCCTAAAACGGCACATGTTGACCTTAGTAGGAGAAAGAATAGAGATAGTAACTTAATTCGCTTGTATACTCTCATCTCTGTCTAGGAGTTACTGTTGTATAAGAAACCATTTTGCTTGTCCACATCTCATATGCCTCTCTGACCACTCCTGCAGTCCCCTTACCTACCCCTCAGAAGGTAACCAACACCAAGCTGCTGGCACCTCCAATGGCATTGGCCCTAGTTCCTGCTCCGGCACCCATTGACCTAAGTAGAAAGAATGGAGGTAGTAACTTAATTTGCTTGTATACTCATCATATCCTCTGATCACTGTCTTGTGAGTAACTGTTGTATAAGAGACCATTTTACTTGTACACTTCTCATCTGCCTCTACCATCCCTGCAGTTAGCTTAGCTACCCCTCAGAAGGAATCTAGCATCAAGCTACTGGCGCTGGTACCGCTTCTAGGCCTTCTGGCTCCTACACCAGCCCCTCTACAATTAGTGGCACCATCTCCTGCACCAGCACCCACCCCAGCACAGGCACCGGCACAAGCTCCTTCATCACCCCGGGCAGCACCTTGTCAGACCATATCCTACACAGGTGTCATCACAAGGTCACATCGGATTATGTTTGTGAGTATATGGAGGCAGATAAACTGTTTTGAATGTCTTCTCAAGTTTCACATGATTCAGTGCATTGCTTTTAATAATTATGCGTCTATCTCTTGCTTTGACTCAGAAATTGCCCAAGAGTGCCACAAAGCAACTCCAGGCCAGACGAAAGGGCACAATAGTCTTCATGATGTAGAGCGAAGGATTGCTTATCGAGGGACGCTACGCCATTATGATGGGCGCTTGACAGCTACTTCTAGGTGGATCAAGTTCCGAAAAATAGCCAAACTTACTATTGGAAGAACGGTCAAGGTCGATGTATCTCGCTGCCCTGAATGCGGCATGTTGTTCATGAATTTCCTAGCTGTCTAGCTCTTTGGCCGCATGCTATTGTAATTAATTATGTGGTTGTCTTATCTCCACTGATCATATATGGATGGTAAAATTGTGATAACCTTTTGCTGGATTGGAGCTATGACTAGTACGTACTGGTATGGTATATCTGTATCTATATGATGGTTCCCTATATGAGAAAATATTATGACAATGATTGTGTTATGATCGAGTGTGTTTGGAGAAAAGGGCAAACTGATCGCATGGCATGGTTTTTAGAGCTGAAACAAGAACTGCCTCTCTCTATAGTGATATTGAATTTTAGTGTTTGTATTGCTGAATTAGTCACTTTGAAATGCTTTTGAATTGGTCAAGTGCTGCTGAATATGAACTAGGAATCTGCCGATTTTTTATGTCTTATTATCCTGTACTCCTTAATCTTTCAAATGGTATTGAATTTGTCAAAAGTTACATACTCTTGCTACTGCTTGCTCTAGAGCTTTTGCCTTTGTGTCATCGGAACCGTTGGATGCATTTTGGAAAGAGATGAGAGGGTAAAGATATACAACGTGATTTCACCAAGTGAACTCATTGGATACCAGCCTTGTTTTGGCGCATGTGGTGTGTGTTCATTAGATATTTTTACATGAATATCTATCAAAGGAATTATTGCTTTTTTTTCTCCCTCGAAGAGGTGTGTGTTTGAATCTGGCGAGACACAGCCCAGTAAAATTTGAGATAGGAGCCCATTGACCATAACCCAAAATCTTTTTAATTTGGCATTTTTGGCAGTGCCCCCCACCTCTAAAAAAACTCCGCCTACCCATGTTTTTAAGAAACTAATCCATTATGTGGCTTTTTATAAATCGAGGTTCCAGTAGCACTGCTTATTTATTTTAAGAGAGATAACATGGAAACACAACAATATTTTTTAGAAGACTTATACATAAGTTGTAGTACTAATTCATGTTTAATAATTCAATTTCCATTAGTATCTTTGGTATTGTGGCAAAACACTCAGTTTATGTCTATTTGATTTGATTTGAAGGTCTTTAGTTCGAATCCACTGTGTATACATATTTATATATATCTTGGTTTTTTTAGAAAGGGTTTACTTTTTAATATCGCATTACGGAGAGGCTAACATTGCAAACCCACCAGCCTGCAGCATCCCTCGAGTTTAATGGTTGAGTTTGAAAAAAAAGTTAAATACTTATACAAAGAGGCTGGCATCAGGGACCCACCAGCCAGAACATACTAGAGAGGGTGACATGGGGGCCTCAGCAGCAAGACCATACACGGCTTCCACATCGAGAAATGTTGCCAAGGTCAAAACAGTGGACGCGGCCAAAAAAAAGTCCATCATACGCAGGTTTGATATATAGAGAGACCGGCATGTGGGACCCAGTAGCGCGGCCTTATATAGGTTCTGCCTCGAGCGATGTTGCCAAGTTCGAAATAGGGAGGCGCGAGCGAGAAAAAAGTCCAGCATGCACACCTTTCTTCTAATGAGTGGCTCACATGGGGGACTCAGCAGCCTGGAAAAAGGCTGATGCATCGAGCAACGCTATCAAGTTCGAAACACGGAGGCGTGACCGAGAGCAAAAAATCCATCATACACACGTTTCTTCTTATGAGTATATGACATGTGGGGGTGGGGCCCTACATCATGATTAAATGGTAGATGTAGCGAGCAACGCTATCAAGTTTGGAACACGGAGGCGCGACCGAGGGAAAAAATTCTATCATACAGATGTTTCTTCTAATGAGAGGATGACATGTGGGGTCCAGGAGTTTGATTAAACGGCTGATGCAGCAAGCAAAGCTATCAAGTTCGGAACACGAAGGCACGACAGAGGGTAAAAATCCATCATACACACGTTTCTTCTAATGAGAGGATGACATGTGGGGCTCAGGCGGTTGGTTAAACGGTATATGCGTCGAGCAGCGCTATCAACTCGGAACGGGGTAGCGTGAGCCAAGGAAAACAAATCCATCATACACACGTTTCTTCTAATGAGAGGATGACATGTGGGGCTCAGGAGGTTGGTTAAACGGTAGATGCGTCGAGCAGCGCTATCAACTCGTAACGGGGTAGCACCAGCGAAGGAAAAAAAATCCATCATACACACGTTTCTTATAATGAGAGGATGGCATTTGGGGCTCAGGAGGTTGGTTAAATGGTAGATGCGTCGAGCAGCGCTATCAACTCAGAACGGGATAGCGCCAGCAAAGGAAAAATTCCATCATACACACGTTTCTTCTAATGAGAGGATGACATGTGGGGCCCACCATCGTGATTAAACGGTAGATGCACCGAACATCGCTATCAACTTCGGAACAGGGTAGCGCGAGCGAAGGGAAAAAAATCCATCATGCACACGATCCTTCTAATGAGAGGCTGACATGTGGGACCTAGCATCCTGACTAAACGGTAGATGCATCGAGCAACGTTTTTGAGTTCAAATCAGGGAGACGCGGCCAAAAAGTATGGTCCGCTAGAGACACTGACGTCCAAGACCCACACGCCTCAAAAGACTTTGGCGAGTCAACATCGCGCGAGGAAACGAAAATCTTGCTTCTGCCACGCGCCAACCGAGCATCCTCCATGTTTTTAGCAGATCCGTCGTAGTAGAGGGCCGCGAAACCGGAAAAAAAGTTTTCCATCGGCCATGGCCGAGCCGAGAATTTCGTCGCAGAAGACGCGCCTTCTAGGACGATCGTCGGGCCAATTCATTGCGGAAGGAAACTTTTCTTGTAGTGAAAATATACGATCAATGCATCCCCATCGATGTTTGATCTAGACACTCCATGTCTAGGAGTTCAACACCTGGTCTAGTGATCGACTACGTGATGTTGAAGCAAAAGATCCCAGAATTGTTGCTCTTGCAGGAGGCCGTACATGGGAGGTCAGACAGTTTTAGGTGTACAAGATCAACGGGTACACATTTTCTACGAAGAAAAAAGATAGCACAACAACGATGTAACAAAGTGGTGTAGTTTTAGAGGCAATTGAAGAAAATGATGAAAAAATTGAGACAACTCTACTACAGATACATAGAAGAGATTTGGGAGCTAAACTATGTGTATTTCAAGTTTCCATTGTTCCATTATCGTTGGGCTCATAGGAATCAGGTGGATCCAAATGACGATGGCCAAACTACCATGAACCTCAATCGTGCTGCTTACAAGAATGAGACATTCATACCAGGTAACTTGGTTCATCAAGTCTTCTACATTGTCAACCTGATTGGAAGTTGGGGGACAAGCGTGCTTGTAAAAATCTAAGAAGGAGCTTTATGAAAAAGATATGCGAGAAAAAAATGAAAGTTGAAATACTTGCATAGGTAAGAATGGAATTGGAGTTGACAGGTCATCTGTTCCACCGTCGCTTGTCCCACAGCTCCTCCAGTTCCGAGCAATTGTGCTTCTGCCAACTCGTCATCAGTTCTGGTACGGACGCTGACATGATCAACTATCCTTGTGATCACATAGAGGTAATTAAACCCACTGATAATGCAAAGCATGTATTACATCAAATTAATTATGCATTGTCATATGGCATACTAGTTGACCTAATCCTTTTTTGTAGGTAGCCACCATCTGCCAGCTACTAATGAGGAAAGTCGGCTCGGATCGACCCGGGCCGGCTGCCTGGGTGCTAGTGCATCCACCAACCAAAGGGCAGATGGTACATAGTTGTCCTCTTCGTGACGGTTTTGCTAGGGTCAACATTGATGATGTCCAACATGGGTGCAATGAGATCACTTTGCCATTCCCTCCCAAAAAAGAAATCATGACTCTGATTGAGGCGAAGGGCACCTTCATCCAGTGGCCAAACAAAGATATCCTTCTTGAAAATCCAGCTATCCCGGCCTCTACACACCTCTCACCGACAACACTGACTCCCAACATCAAGGAAGCACCGGTTTTTCAAGCTGATGATGATCATTTAGAAACCGAAGCGATCGGCACCCCGCCCGCGAGTGTGCCTGCCAAGACCTCAATCAGTGTTGATGTGCTAGCTCCCACAAATACGACGCACTCCTCACAAGAAGCACCACCCCCAAAAAAGAAGTTGCCCCTAATACATTGCTGTTCGCCCCCCAGAATATGCCCCCTCCAAATATGTCACCCCACCGGAACATGCCACTCCCCAGGATATTATATCATAGACAGTAATGGCCACTACTGGTACCCCCACTAGTGTTCCCAAGGCTAAAGAAACTGAAGAGGCAGCCCCCACTAGTGTGGCCACCAAGACCAGGGTTGACATGCCAATTACTCCACTAATAAGGCGTTGCTGTCACAAGTGCCCCTGCAGCCCCGAAGATTGCAGAGAAACTAGTGCTTGTAGCTGTCGTAAAAGACCCAATATTGTGCCCAATGCTAAAGACACCACGCCTATTTTGACCGCCAAGGGGGTGCCACCAGCTCCAGATCACGCTCTCAAATTTGCTTTCCAAGCCCACATGGAATCCTCGAGCTCCTATGAAAACCAAAGCTACCACGGTCAAGGCCAAAAATAATGGCAAGACTGCAACAAAAAAATGCGAAGACCAAGTAGCAGTCGCCGACTAATCTTGCTGATACATACCTCAGTCAAATGGACACCAAGCAGATGCAATCATTCTTTGAGGGGTGTAACACTCCAGCATTAGAGCTTAGAAATAAGATGAGATGAGGTGTGTGCATTGCATTCATGCATTGCAAATCTGGATAATTTTCATGCTTTTCAATAAAACCTGTCAAAGTGATTGAAGCTTCTCTTAACTTGTTGGAACTGAAGTAGATCATCAATTTGACTGCGACAAGTTTCAATATGACCTTTGCTAAAACCTTATCTTTGGGTAATATAATTTGATCTAAGGGTAGATCAAATGTAATAAAACTAAGTCACAACACACTACTTAATAAGGAGTACTAGATCTTCTAGAGATCATTACATGGTATTCCATACAATAACTCAAGGATGAATACTTAATATTCCAAAGATGATATCAAGGTATTATCTTCCACAAACCCTAAATACCAAGTCAAGTATATAATCCAAGTAAAAGAAACTCAATAACTAAATCTTGAAACACTTGTTTGCCATAGTTATTCCTACCATGAGTATCATGGTAGTTCTTAAACATTAACTCTTATTACAAATAGAGTAGAAAAGGAAGTCAAGCCAAGACCATCCAACACATACCCTTAATATGATATTAAGAGGCGGCATATCTATTTAACCAAGGCCTAGTGGTAATTGATCTTCAATGTTGAGTGATCAATTCTTGACCTAGCACTTATTGATTCTTAGCTTTGACTTATTAAGTTGACCTTCCAAAGACCTTAAGTAAATTAATAAGAAGAAGGAACTAGATATGGTACTGACATGGGCATACCCTACAGGTACTCGAGTTTGGCATATACGGTCCAGGTATGGCAGAAGCCCATGGTGTTACCAGGGTCCAATACAGGATTCGGGTGACGCACAGAGACTCCGATTGCTTGCAGCACAAGACGAAGCTTAAGATAGAAAGTTTAAAGGGACAAACCCTAATCTATAACTGACTCGACTTGTTACTCGAGACCTAGCCTATCTATATAAAGGCTAGGACGGGGCGGCGAGGAGGACAATCACAACCCTAGTTTCCACAACCATCGCTAGATTGCATCTGAGCACCCCCTGTAACTTTCGACTCCCTCGATAATTCCAAGAGCAGACAAGCAGGAGTAGGGACCTCTACGAGGCCTGAACCTGGGTAAACCTTGCATCCCTATGTGCTTGTTTGCTATCCAATTGATGCCTCCAGCGCTCCCTCCTTCTGCAAAACCCAAGTCCATAACAATGGGCATTCATGAGTTTAACCCTCGTCAATTGGCGCCGTCTATGGGAAGCGGAAGTGCTGATGTCGCAACTTCTTCGGCCCCATCAACCATGATCTACAACTCTGCAACAGCGGAGATTCGCCTCCTCTTCGGTGCTTTCGACTTCACCGTCCACACGCCGGCCACTCGCCTGGCTTTCGAGTCCGCGGGTGATGGGATCGGCCTGGTGATCGGGAGCTTACGCTTCCAAGTTGGTCAGCTGGGCACGCTTCTCCTCCCTGATCAACCGATGGTTCTCATGATTTCTCCAACATCGTGGTTCCCACCTCGAATCGGCACCCTAAGCGAGCTCATCGCCCCGACAACAGTCGGGGGCACGGACAACGGCAACAATCACGGATCTGATCTGGGCGATCTAGCCACAGAAGATGGAGCCTACGGCTTTGGATCTGAAAGTTGTGGGAGCAACAGCTTCCCCAATCACTTCATATGCGCCATCACCAACGCGGGCGACACCGGATCAATCGCGACAACACCAGCACTAGACCAACCAATGACGAAAACGGTGGCCCCGCCAACGATGCGCCCACCAACAACGGGACAGAAGGAGACCCAAACCTCACGGCGAATGAGCGCACCGAAGAGCGCATGCTGATCAACCTCAACGACAATGAGTGGGCCCGCTGTCGGGAGGCTCTGTGGGGCAATTCCCTCCCTCTAAACTCATCACAACAGATGTTGATGGGTTACCATTGGCTGCTCAAAGAGGAGTATAAGCGCCAACATCAGGTAATCACGCAACTCGACGCGCGTAGAAAGGCGGTGGACGAGTCGAGTCTTCGACAGGCTCAACTCTCTTCCATGGGAGGATCCTCCTCCAAGGGCAACGACTACGTGGCCGCCAAACGGCGATCTCGACTGGCCCACCTCACCGACAAGGAGCGATAAGAAGCAGCGCGAGTCCTCGACTTCGGCTCCATGATTGTGGATACGCGGGTCAACATGCTCCCAAAGACACCACAAGTTGCGGTGACAACGGCCACCATGTACCTCCTCAACAACCAGCCACCGGCTGGGGATCCGCGAGCCGCCATCCACCGATCTACGATCGCAGGCTTTAGGCTAGTCGAAGCTGCCCTTGTTAAGGAGCCAACACCGGAGCCGAAGGAAAGTAAAGCTCTAGACAAGTATTACTACTCATACTCCTCCAGCGACGACAACCACGATCTGTCACGGTGGCGCCGCTCACGGTGACATGACCATGACTACGGCGCGCGTGATGACATCACTCAGCACAAGGTCGACAAAATGCGTGCAAGGCGTGCCCGTTCGACTGACTCAAAAGATGACGAAGTAGAGCTCCGTGGCGCTAGATGCTTCAAAAGAGCCATCAGGCATAAGCGAATGCCTAAAGGGTTCAATCTCCCGTTAGAGAACCTGAGATTCGACGGCCTACAGGACCCGAAGATCTGGCTAGAAGATCACATCTCCTTTGTTGGGCTGCACGGTGGAAGCTCAAGCACGAAAATGCAATGCCTACAGCTACAGCTGCAAGGCGCCGCCCGCGCATGGCTCAACAATCTCCCGCGCGGATCAATTCGCAGCTGGGAAGAGCTGGTTTACAGCTTTGTGTGCAACTTCAAGGGCACTTACAAAAGGCCCGCATCAATCGAGGAGCTAAGAGGCTGCCACCAGAGGTCTGGCGAGTCGCTATGCTCGTACATCCAGAGATGGTCCATCATCAAGAATTCTGCACAAGATATCTCTGAGGATCGTGCATTCGATGCATTCAAGAGCGGCGTTTGCCCCAGAGAGCTTAGGGAGGAGTTAGGCCGCTTGAAGCCCAAGACAATCGACCACCTGATGGAGATCGTGAATCGGTGGGCTGATGGAGAGGACTCAGTGAAAAACTATGCCTACTCTGATGATGATGACGACCTCGGGCGCAGACGTGATCGCCGAGGAAAACGTCGAATGCGCGTCTACGAGGACCATGAAGAGGTCGACATGGTTGTGGCTGGCTACGCTGACAAATGCGACAACAACTGCAACAGCGGATACCATAGCGGTGGATAACGCGATAGCAGAAAAACCATGCAGGTGTGGCAGCACCGCACTCGCGATGAGGCACCTAGAACATCCGTCCAGGAAAAAATGTCCGGACCGTGCCATACACTTCTACATCGACAAGCACGACAACAAGAAAAAGTCCAGACACCTTTTTAAGGAATGCCACGAGTTCCTCAAGCTCCACGAAGGCCTGGCCCAGATGAATCGCGATGCGATCAACCATGGCTATGGAGCTGCCCCGGACGTCATGGCTCATAGAGCACCACCGCCACCACCTGGACGACCACCACCTGCGGTTGCGCTAGTCCAGAACCATGGAGTCGAGCCATACCCGCGAGCACTGGGCAACATGGGGATGATCCAAAAAGGGCGCCCCTCAAATCGAGTGCAGAAGGCAATCACTCGCTAGTCAATTTGGCGATAAATCTCCGCCCTCCACCACTGAGTACCTCAGTGGAAGCGAGTCCTGCATCACCTTCAACAAGAGCGACCACCCGTGCCAAGTACCTCGCCCTGGCCACTGTCCCCTTGTACTCGAGGCACAGATTGGGGGCTTCAAGGTGAGTCGCGTATTCATGGACGGCGGAAGCGGCATCAATCTCATGTTCGCAAGTACCTTGCACGCAATGAGGATCCCTCTGACATGTATGGAAGTTTTAGACAGGATGTTTCACGACATCTTCCTAGGGAAGGCGTGTACCCCCGGGGCAAGATCAACCTCGATGTCATCTTCGGCACACCGAAAAATTTTCGGCGAGAGCGCATTGATGACCCACAAGTATAGGGAGTGTATCACAGTATTTTCGAGGGAAGTGAAACCCAACTTATTGATTCGACACAAGGGGAGCCAAAGAATATTTATAAGCCTTAACAACCAAGTTGTCAATTCAGCTGCACCTGGAAACAATCTTGATCATAGCAGTTTATCAGTAGCAACAGTTTTGTAGTAGCAATAGCAAAGTAATAGCAGTAGTAAAAGTAAAGACACTAGTAACAATTGCAGTAAAAAGTAGGATTAAAGCGCGGTAGGCATAGGGATGGATGGACGGCCGTTGCATGGACAAGACAATTCACGTAGCAATCAAGATATAGGGCATTTGCAGATAAATAAGGTAAAGCATCCAAGTACTAAAAAATCATAGGCATGTGTTCCATATATAGTCATACGTGCTCGTAATGAGAACTTGCACAACATCTTTTGTCCCACCAGCCCATTTGCAGCGGGGCCTCAAGGGAACTACTGGCAATTAAGGTGCTCCTTTTAATAGAGCACCGGAGCAAAGCATTAACACCCCATGAACACATGTGATCCTCACATCAAAGCCATCCCCTCCGGTTATCCCGATTATTGTCACTTCGGGGCCTTTGGTTCTAGAAAACAATAAGTGTATACAACTTGCAGGTAAGATCACAAACAATAATATCATCATGAATCAATAACATGTTCAGATCTGAAATCATGGCACTCGAACCCTAGTGACAAGCATTAAGCATCACAATTTGCAACAAAGTCAAAAATCACTAATAATAGATACTAGGCACCATGCCCTAACAATCTGATGCCATTACATGAACGATCTCATCCAATCCCTACCATACCCATAGCCTACAGCGGGGGATTACTCACTCATGGATGGGGGAATCATGGATGGTTGATGGAGAAGTGATGGTGATGATGAAGGTGATGATCTCCTCCAATTCCCCGTCCCGGCAGGGTGCCAGAATGGAGTTTCTCGTTCTGATTCGCAGAATCTGGTGGTGGCGGCATAGCAGAACTCTATCTAAAAAACATCGACCCCCCTGTGTTTTTAGGTCAAGAGGCATCTTATAGGCGAAGAGGGAGGCCGAGGGGGTGACCGAGGCAGCCACACCACCCCCAGGCGCGGCCTGGGCTGGCCCGCGTGGCCAGGTGGTGTGGGTCCCTCGTGGCCCTCCTCCGTCTCGTCTTCTGGCTCCGTGAGTCTTCTGGTGAAATAGGATTTTTGGCATATTTTCTGGGATTTTTCCTGATAGTTGATTTTCTGCACCAAAACTAGACACCAAGGTAATTCTTCTGAAAATAGCGGCAGTCCGTGTTAGTTGTATCCAAATCACACAAGTTTAGAGGAGAAACAATAGCAAAAGTGTTCGAGAAAGTACATACGTTTTGGATGTATCAACTCCCCCCGAGCTTAGCTTATTGCTTATCCTCAAGCAATTCAGTTGAAAACTGAGTGCGATAAAAGAGCTTTCACGAACACATTTGCTTCATAAAATGTATATATTCTCAGCATATGGTCAACTACTTAAGCAATTCATAATAAAGAGTATGCAAATAAGTTTACTTAATAGTCATTACAAGCTATGAAGAGATTCCAACTCAAAAATAGTAAGTAGCAGTAAACATAAACATAAGCAACATTACAATGCTCAGAAAAAGGTATGATAGAGTGGTATCTCGCTTGCCTTTGATTGTAGAGCCAACATAAATGACGAGGCACCTCTAAAGTTCAAGTGAAGACTAGAAGTAAAGATATCAAAGATACAAGCATCAAAGTCATGACACAATTAACCAAGTTTTGAGACAAGCACATTACACTAAGAATGACAACTATGCTCTCAAGAAAGTGCTCATAGAATAAATGGTGACTCAACAAGGAAGTGAAAAGGTTTTGAAAAGTTTGAAAGGCTTCCAAATGCTGAAAGTATGGTACTCATTAGATTTGAGCTTGCATTGCCCCTATCATAAGCATCTTTAAATGATTAAGGTGAAAGTGAGGTCCAATATGAGTTATATGCTTGACAGACCATAAACTAGAAATCTCATGTCCCTTGAGTACGAGGGCCACTCCTCATGCTACTAAACTTTAGTTATCTGTAAGTTCTTGTCATAGTAAATACATGCGTATCATAGAGAACCGCCAACGGGGTACCCCTTGCCCGATGATACGGAAGAATCCCCATATCAAAATGACAAGGCAAGCAGACAATGAGCATCTTAGCAATCTTCTTATTTACCATGGGAAAATGGTGCTTTTTTCTCTGTTTCCTCTTTTATCATCATCTTTTTTTCTTTTTCTCAATAACTATCTCTCTCTTTTTTTATAATAAGAATGCTTCATAGATTGCTCATTATGGTTACGCTGCAGGTTTCCACCATGATTAGGCATGGATTAGACCAGCTGCCTAGGCGTTTCTCTAACACACATACATAACTCCATGGACTTACAAGCTCCCCTTTTATTTCACACCGACGACATCTGTAAACAAAAGAGCATGATATCAACTGGGTATATATTTACAGGTGTTGAAAGCGTTCCCCATGACAGGACGGTTCTGCTAATCCCCAGCCTACAATTTGCAAGCATATAACTTTCATGGACAGTCACAATAGTTCAGGTTTATTAAGTGCAAGAAATAAAGTGTGCCTTCAAGTTCGTGAGAGCTTTACTAACTAACTTTCTCATAACAAGCAAACATTTTTATTCGGAAGAAAACAAGGCATACTGAATATGCACGAAATGGCAAATGATGCTAATAGGTAGGTATGGTGGACACTTTTGGCAATATTGGTTTTGGGAACTTAAAAACATGAGTAGAGAACATACTCAGTGCAAATGAAGGCCAGCAATAGAAAGGGAGCGACGAACGAGAGAGCAATAACTGTCATAATCATGCTTGCAACAAAACAGGACTGATTATGGCATGAAAGTGATTCAAGAACCCTGAGGCAAAATAATTCATCGCGGCTTAACTGATTATTGTTTCAGTCATATGCATGCGTGAGCATGTGCCAAGTCGATTCAAGTGAAACATTCAGAGGAGGATACCACAATGTCATGCCAAGTTATGAATAGAAAAATGCAAGCAAACATTCATATGACATGCTACAAACCATTAGCAAGCTGGAGCTAATCATAGGAAAGTAGAAGCAAGAACTACTAAGCATCCATAAACAACATACACCTTACATGAACAGACTAAGCATGCCCACAATGATGAGTATATGTACAAAAATGAAAACAAACAGAGTTCATTACCAGCCTCTTACCACACCTCAGGTTGTCATTGATCTTCATTATTGCCCTTCACTTGTGTGGCTTGAATAATAACATGAAACCAAACTCCACTAAGGATTGCTGAACCCTACAACGAACTTCACAAAACCAAAGAAGAACATAAAATATTTTTGGTGTTTTTGATTTTTAAAGGAAGAACAAAAAAGGGAAATCAAGCAAAGCGAAATCTTTTTGGGTTTTTTGAATAATTAAGACAAAGCTAAAAAGAAAGAGGCAAACCAAGGCAAAAAGATAAAGAAACAAGCAAAGAGAAATAACGAAAATATTTTTGGTCTTTTGAGTTTTGGAAAGCAGAAATAAAGCAAGAACGAAGACTAAAAAGAAAAACGAAACATGGATATACAAAGTACCGATTGAACATGATATGTAGATAAGTGTGATGTCGGTGTACCTCCCCCCAAGCTTAGGATTTTGGCCTAAGTGGGTATCAACCCCAGCGCGGGTAGGAATTCCGAGCCGACGGGTCATCATAAGAATGATCATAGTTAGGCCCTTGCAAAGAAGAAGAAACTCCCCAGTCATAGGCAAGCTGTTGGTACGAGGACTCCCCCTCATTCGAGGGCTGGACCGAATCATCTGTGGCCTCCCTTCTAGTATCCTGCTCTTGTTGGGAGAGCTCCCCCAGATATGTATCGAGCTCTTCCTTGGTGAGTGGCCATCCTTCCCTGGTATCAAGGTTAAACAAGACAGGCGTAGGCAAAAGAATAACACGCTCGGACTTACCCCTTCTCCAACTAGCCTTGAGGAAGGTTATTTCATAAGATAAATCACTCAAATTAGCCCAAGAAGAAACGAATTTATGTTGGATCATGGAATTGAGGTCAAGCCTCTCTATGGGAAACTGTAGGTCTAAATGATGAGGCGCTACCCCATGCAAAGCTATTAAACGAGAAGCGATGAGGCCTCCACAAATTCCACTTTTCTCGCGGTTAGCAGCAAGACGGAAAGATATCAAGGCACCCAAATTATAAGTCCTATCTCGTTTTAAGGCAGCTGAAATGAAGGCTAGATCATATGAGGATAATTTATTAGCAGTTTTCCTAGCGAGAACACACTTGGCAATAAAGTAGGCAAAGTATCGAATAGACGGGAGATCAATATTACGAATTTTACCACTCTCCTTTGAGAAGTTGCTCCATTGGAAAATCTCTGCACACAAGTCCATGAGTGGTGTGGGTCGCTCTCTAATCCTTCCACACGAACCCCACTGTGGTATTTTAATAGCTGCACAAAAGTCATCAAAAGGGAGATCGACAGCTACATTGTAAATTTTGTAGTGGACCATGGAGTTAGGCAAGGAGTAACTAAACCGGAAATCCTACACCACATACATAGTTATTTTCACATATTGGGTAGGTTCGTCTCCCACAAAATGCTCCAATCCTCCATTAGTAATTAAAGTATGGAAATCTTGAGAAATCCCTGCAACCCTCATGAATTCAGTGCATGGATAGGTAGAGGGAAATACTTCCTCCTCACAGTGAACCTTCATAACTACAGGCACCCTTAATTCATGTTGGTTGAGTTGGTGTTCATTCATCTTCTTTTCTGAAATTCTAGACAACCATCATACAAGTGATTGTAAAGTGAATACATAATGAAAGGAACTACTCATAGGGACTTGTAAGAGGCCTAAACATGCATCAAAACAATTTCGCTAAGCATTGAACAAGATTACTAGCTCTCATAACCTGTCACCTAAAGTAGCAAAATACTCAAGATATAATCCACTAAACACAAATCTACTTGGACAAGCGGAGGAGGCACATACCGGAGAACAAATGCTCCAAATTTCAGCAGCAAAGATGGGCTGAGCAAGGAGATCTAAAAATCACGAGCAAGAACAGCAATAACGCGAGTTTGAGCAATGAGCTGGTGTTTTCTCGGGAGAGAGAAAGAAGTGGCAAGTGAGAGAGTAAGTGGAGGCCCAGGGGTGGCCCACACCATGGCCAGGCGCGCCCTTGGGGTGGCCGCGCCACCAGGTGGTGTGCCTTCCTGGTGGCCCCGCCTGGGTCACTCCAGGTACTTCTCTGCCCCTTTTTTCACGTAAAAAACTAATATGAATTTTCTGGAATTTTTCGAGACACTTTATTTTTTTAGCAATTTCTAGGTATTGATGAATAATTTCTGGCAGAAAGAAGTTTTTAGAATGATGCAATAACAAAACAAAACTAAACTTCAGAAGTTCTAAGACACTCTAATATGCAAGCAACTAGCAAAAGAAAAGTAGACTAAGTGAAAACAAAAATTGAAATGGATAAACTAAAAGTAAGCAAAGATAATCATGGTGAAAACATTGTTTTGTTCATTGAAATCCCTTTGTTAACAAGGTTGATCAGGTCTTGTTACCAAAACAATTTTATATGAAACAAAACTTTGTATTCCACTAAATGATTATGTTACCTCAACCTTGATAGCAATAGTCCCAATCATAATAGTTTCATATTTTTCTCGTGGTATGGGATAATATATTTCTCCAACTTGGATGCCTGCAATATTTTCAATTGAGTTTAAGCCATAATTGCTATCAATCTTCTTGGGGAAATAGACAGTATGCTCCTTGTCATTAACATTAAAAGTTACCTTTCCTTGATTGCAATTAATAACAGCTCCTGTAGTATTAAGAAAAGGTCTCCCAAGAATAATAGACATATTGTCATCTTCAGGCATTTCAAGCACAACAAAGTCAGTTAATATCAAGCAATTATGAGCCACTTGGACAGGAACATCCTCACATATACCAACAGGAATGGTAGTAGATTTATTAGCCATCTGCAAAGATATATCAGTTGGTATTAGTTTTTCCAATTGAAGTCTCTTATAAAGATAAAAAGGCATAACACTAACTCCTGCTCCCAAATCACACAAAGCAGTTCTAACATAATTGTTTTTAATAGAGCATGGAATAGTTGGAATCCTTGGGTCTCCAAGTTTCTTTGGAACCTTACCATTAAAGGAATAATTAGCAAGGAAAGTAGAAATTTCCTCATTAGGGATCTTACTTTTATTAGATACAATATCCTTCATATACTTTGAATAAGGAGGTAATTTAATAGCATCGGTCAAAGGAATTTGCAAAAATAAAGGTTTCATCCACTCACAAAACTTATTATAGTGTTCGTCTTCTTTTGACTTGTGTTTCTTATCAGGGAAAGGCATAGGTTTTTGGACCCAAGGCTCTCTTTCACTACCATGTTTCTTAGCAACAAAATCTTCCTTAGTATATTTAGTATTCTTAGTGTGTCTTTCAGGTTCTTCTTCAACTTTTTCTTTATCAGGAGCATCATTTTCCTCATTACCACTTTCAGTTTCAGCATCAGAGACAGATATACTATTAGGATCTTTAGTAGGTTCAGAAGACTCTACAATAGTTTTATTTTCTTTTTCCTTTTCTTAGGAGAAGTACTACTATTTTTAATTTGTTGAGAGTCCTGCTCAATTATTTTAGGATGCCCCTCAAGATATAGAGGATCCTGCGTGGCAGCACCACTTCTAGTTCTAATTTCATAAGCTTGTTTTTCCTTAGAAGCATTAACTAGCAAATATTTTTGTACCTTAATGAGCTGATCAATTTGATTTTTAACCATTTGGAAATGTTTAACAAGCATTTTAACATCATTAGAGGTTCTTTCTACAATATCTTTAATTCAATAATAGCTCTAGAGTTTTCCATTAAATGATTTTGCACCCTTTTATTAAAATTATCTTGCTTAACAATAAAAATATCAAATTCTTCCAAGCATTGATCAGGAGGTTTAGAATAAGGAATATCACCTTCATCAAAATGTTGGAGAGAGGGTACCTCAATAGTGGATGAGTGGGAGATTGGCTTACATAATTCTTCCATAGGAGGTAAATTCTTCACGTCTTCAGCTTTAATACCCTTCTCCTTAAAACATTTCTTAGCTTCCTTCATCACTTCATCATTTAGTTCAATCACTCCTCTCTTATTAGGTGTTGGTGTTGGCCCAGGCACTGTTAACTCAGGTGTAGTTGACTCAGGTGGAGTTGACTCAGGTGAAGTCCAGTCATCATAATTCTTTCTTATTTTAGCCATTAATTCATCAGCTACTTT
Organism: Avena insularis; assembly: GCA_023614405.1. Lineage (NCBI taxonomy): Eukaryota > Viridiplantae > Streptophyta > Magnoliopsida > Poales > Poaceae > Avena > Avena insularis. The sequence continues at coordinate 97,200,379 of CM042690.1, read as the reverse complement.
GGGAGTTCTTTTCATGAAAACACAATCAGCACAACTATCCAGGTATGTCCGAGATTCTTCAGTTAGTCCATTATAATATATATCAAGAAGCTCATTTTTAGGTAATGGACACACATGCTATGCATGAATCAAAGCACAAAACCCTGCCCATGATTCAGGCAATATCTTCTTCTCTCCTTGTTTAAAATCAAAAGTTCCTGCAGAATGGCATGTCTAGCACTAGGAGGGAAATATTTCTGAAAGAGAGTATCAATCAAGCAATCAGGGCTATTAATAGATCCAGGAGGTAAATTATTAAACCAAGCCTTAGCTTCTCCTTTTAGTGAAAAGGGAAAATTTTAGCAACAAAGTAGGTGCGCATCTTAATATCATCAGAAAATAGGCCACTCATGGTAGAAAGCTCAGTCATATGTGCTACAACATTTTCATTCTTAGTCCCACAAAAAGGTTCTTTCTCAACAATGGTTTTGTAAGATAGATCAAGAGAGAAATCATAATCTTTATCTTTAATGTTTATGGGAGATGTAGCAAACTTACCATTAGGAGATAATTTAGGTCTAACAGTATGTTTCTCAAGAAGACTCTTAATAGCACTCCTACCATGAGTGTTTTGGCATTCTTTAATAAATTCATCAGTCATTTCTATATATCCGTCTTCAATATCATAACTCTCTCTAGACTCAGGTGAACTGACAGGTGTAGTAGTATCTTCATTAGGAGTTTTAGTATTTCTAGCTATAGATCTAGCAATCGTAGCATCTAGGAAAGGACCTAATGAACCACTCGTATCAAGCATAGTAGAAGCATCATAAGTATCAGAAGTTTCAGATTCAGTAGAAGTAGCAGTATGTGTAACATGTGTATGTGGTGGTGTAAGGAGCATACTCATCACAGATGGTGAATCAAGAGCAACAGAGGTGTTCAGAACCATACCTCTCCTTGTGGTGAATGGTAATATAGGAACTTTTCCATCACGAGACTTACCCATGATGAATGGATGGCAGCGAACAATAGTGATCCCAAGTGAACTTGATAAATAGAGCTATGCTCTTCGGCAACGGCGCCAGAAATAGTCTTGATGACCCACAAGTATAGGGGGTGTATCGCAGTATTTTTTAGGGAAGTGAAACCCAATTTATTGATTCGACACAAGGGGAGCCAAAGAATATTTATAAGCCTTGACAACTGAGTTGTCAATTCAGCTGCACCTGGAAACAATCTTGCTCACAACAGTTTATCAGTAGCAACCGTTTTGTAGTAGAAATAGCAAAGTAATAGCAGTAGTAAAAGTAAATACAATAGTAACAATTGCAGTAAATAGTAGGATTAAAGCGTGGTAGGCATAGGGATGGATGGACGGGCGTTGCATGGACAAGACAATTCACGTAGCAATCAAGATATAGGGAATTTGCAGATAAATAAGGTAAAGCATCCAAGTACTAAATAATCATAGGCATGTGTTCCATATATAGTCATACGTGCTCGTAATGAGAACTTGCACAACATCTTTTGTCCTGCCAGCCCGTTTGCAGCGGGGCCTCAAGGGAACTACTGGCATTAAGGTGCTCCTTTTAATAGAGCACCGGAGCAAAGCATTAACACTCCATGAACACATGTGATCCTCACATCAAAGCCATCCCCTCCGGTTATCCCGATTATTGTCACTTTGGGGCCTTTGGTTCCGGACAACAATATGTGTATACAACTTGCAGGTAAGATCATAAACAATACTATCATCGTGAATAAATAACTTGTTCAGATCTGAAATCATGGCACTCGGGCCCTAGTGATAAGCATTAAGCATAACAAGTTGCAACAAAGTCAAAAGCACTAATAATAGATACTAGGCACCATGCCCTAACAATCTGATGCCATTACATGAACGATCTCATCCAATCCCTACCATCCCCATAGCCTACAACGGGGTATTAATCACTCATGGATGGGGGGATCGTATGGTTGATGGAGAAGCGATGGTGATGATGACGGTGATGATCTCCTCCAATTCCCCGTCCTAGCAGGGTGCTAGAACAGACTTTCTGGTTCTGATTCGCGGAATCTGGTGATTGCGGTGTAGTGGAACTCTATCTAGAAAAACGTCGAACTCCCCCCTTGGTTTTTAGGTCAAGAGGCATCTTATAGGCGAAGAGGGAGGCCGAGGGGGTTACCGAGGCGGCCACACCACCCCCAGGCGCGGCCCTCGTGGTGTGGGCCCCTCGTGGCCCTCCTCCGTCTCGTCTTTTGGCTCCGTGAGTCTTCTGGTGAAATAGGATTTTTGGCATATTTTCCAGGATTTTTCCTGATAGTTGATTTTCTGCACAAAAACTAGACACCAAGGTAATTCTGCTAAAAACAACGTCAGTCCGTGTTAGTTGTATCGAAATCACACAAGTTTAGAGGAGAAACAATAGCAAAAGTGTTCAGGAAAGTAGATACGTTTTGGACGTATCACGCATCGACTTTGAAGTTGTCGACTGGACTTCACAGTACCACTGCATCCTCGGACATGTCATGTTCACGAGGTTCATGGCGGTACCACACTATGCCTACCTACAGATGAAGATGCCTTGCCCAAACGACGTCATCACAATCAATGGAAGCTTCGAGAGGTCTGGCAGCTGCGATAGGGAATTCAAGAGAATCTCCTAGTCCTTCGGCACGCAAGAGGAACTCACAAGGTTGAAGGAGTCAATAGACAACATTCTTCCTCCCCTGAGCAAGCCAAGCTCACCTGACCTATCCTTCGACTTGTCGGTGCACACCAAGAAAGTCTAGGTCCACCCAACGGACCCGACCAAGATGGCCCTCATCGCCAACCACTTGAGTCCCGCATAGGAACTCGCGCTCGTCGAATTCCTCCGTGAGCACTGGGAAATCTTCGCTTGGTGTCCAGCAGACATGCTAGGAGTTCCCAGGGAATTCGCCGAGCACTCACTCAACATGAATCCAAACGCAAGGCTAGTCAAGCAAACAATACGGTGACTGTCTGAACCAAGAGCAAAAGTGGTCGGTATGGAAGTCAACAGACTCTTCAACACAAAATTCATACGCGAGACCAAGGAAAGCACCTGGCTCGCAAATCCAGTGTTTGTGCCTAAAAAGGACACGGATATCGTGCGGATGTGTGTGGACTGCACCTCCTTGAACAAGCACAGCCCGAATGATCACTTCCCATTGCCACAGATCGATCAAATAATTGACTCCACTACAGGATGCGAGCGCCTCTGCTTCCTCGATGCCTACTCATGCTACAACCAGATTCGAATGAAGGAGGAAGACCAGGAGAAAACGGCGTTCACAACACCCTTTGGTGTGTTCTGCTACAACACGATGCCCTTCGGGCTAAAAAATGCAGGAGCCACCTATCAACGGTGTATGCAGGCCAGCCTCAAGAATGAACTTGGTCGCAATATCCAAGTCTACGTCGACGACATCATCGTCAAAACAAAAAGGAAGCCGTGTTACTCAACGATCACCGTGATACCTTCGATAACCTTGATTGCTACCGGATCAAGCTCAATCCAGACAAATGCGCCTTCGGCGTACCATCTAGGCAACTGCTCGGCTATCTCATCTCCGCGAGGGGAATCGAGGCAAACCCGAAGAAGATAAAAGCCATACTGTCGATGGAGAAGCCGAAGAACGTAAAGGCGTCCAACAGCTAGCTGGGCGAATTGCGATGCTCATTCAATTCATCAGCCGAATGGGTGAAAAGGCACTGCCCTTCTATCAACTTCTCGGTAAAGCTGACAAGCTTGAGTGGACAGACGAAGCACAAGAAGCATTCGACTACCTCAAGCGCCTATTGTCCACCTCGCCAGTATTAGTGATGCTTCATGAAAAGGAATCGCTGTTGCTATATATCTCCGCCACCAACCAAGTGGTCAGCACGGTGCTTGTGGTGGACCGAGCCAAAGAAAATAAAGTCCACAGGGTACAACGCCCAGTCTACTACCTCAGCGAGGTGCTCACACCAACAAAACAGCGGTACCCGCACTACCAGAAGCTGGCCTACAGCGTCTTCATGACTGCCAGGCGACTGCGCCACTACTTCCAGGAGCACCCAATCGTAGTGGTGAACGACACCCCACTTGGGCACATACTCAATAATCCCGACACCACCCAACGAGTCGCACTCTGGGGCATAGAACTGTCTCCACGAGACATCACATACGAAAAGCGCGGCGTGATCAAATCGCAAGTTCTCCCGGACTTCCTCATGCACTAGATGGAGAACCAGCTCCCTGACAAGCCAGACATGTCCTACCTATGGACAATGCACTTCGACGGGTCCAAACGCAAGGAAGGAACTGGCGTAGGTGTCATACTGACATCACCCCAAGGTGACAAGATGAGGTACGTTCTGCGAATGTAGTTCACAGCCTCCAACAACAAAGCTAAATACAAAGCCTTGCTCCATGGGATGCATATGGCGAAAGCCTGTGGTGCCAAGCGACTCGTCATCTACGGCGACTCCAAACTGGTGGTTAACCAAACAATGAACGAGTGGGATGCTCTGAGCGACAACATGATAACCTACCGCGACCTCTATGGCGCACTCGAGGGAGACTTTGATGGATGCGAGCTATGACACGTTGGCCGCGAAGGCAATGAGGAGGCAGTCACACTCGCGAACATCGGCTCCACCTGTGCCCCAGTACTACCTGGAGTATTTCTAGAGCGCATCTGCGAACGCTCCATCAAGCCCAAGGCTCTAGAGAAGAAGACAAGCACGACCACAGACTCGGGGGCTACACCACCCAACGAGCCAATGGCACTCGATGACATGGAGCCACACGCAGGACTCAAAGGCCCCATGGAGGTCATGATGATCGAGCCATCCTGTATGCAACCATATGTCACATACTTGCTCAGCAAAAGGTTGCCAGATGACCCGACTGATGCGTGTCATATAGCGTGACGATCCAAGGCATTCGCCCTCATCAATGACGAACTGTACAAGCACAACATCACAGGAGTTCTTTAGCGGTGCGTCTCCAACATGGATGGCAGAGCAATCCTCCTCGACATACATGAAGGCACTTGCAGCCACCATGCTGGCAGTGTCGCCCTTGTCGCCAAAGCTCTACGAGCGGGATCCTACTGGCCAACGCCCATGCGTGATGCTAAGGACATCGTCCAACGCTGCAACGCTTGCCAGCGATTCGTGGACAAACCGCACGCACCTGGCGCGGAGCTCAGGCCAATACTTGTGGCTTGGCCTTTCGTGCAATGGGGACTCGACATGGTCGGCAAGGTCCAAAGATCCTCACGAGGAGGATACGTCTACCTCCTAGTCGTAGTCGACAAATTCACCAAGTGGATCGAGGCCATGCCGGTGACAAACCAATCGGGAGCCAGCGCCGTCAAGTTCTTCTAGTCCATTGTCTTCCGCTTCGGGGTGCCACATAGCATCATCATGGACAACGGGTCAAACCTCACCTCCAAGGAGTTCCAGGAATTCTGTGAAAACCTGGGAATAAACATTAGCTACGCCTCGGTGGCCCACCCTCAGACCAACGGTCAAGTCAAAAAGGCCAACAGCCTCGTTTGCGGCGGAATCAAGAAAAGGCTCCTCTGGCCACTCGAACAAGCTGCTGGGTGCTGGCCAGATGAGCTACAATCAGTACTTTGGAGCCTGCACACAACTCCAAACAGCACCACCGCTACACTCCGTTCTTCATGGTACACGGTGCCGAGGCGGTACTACCTGCAGAGGTGCACTACAAGGCCCCACGGGTAGTAGCATACAACGAGGCAGAATCAACCCTCGCACTTGAAGACTCCATCGACCTCCTCGATGAGACACACAAGATTGCAGCAGAGAGATCCACGATCTACCAATAGAATCTCCGCAACTACAACAACAGAAGATTACGCCCGAGATCCTTTGTCGAAGGAGACCTGGTCATGCGATGAAGCAGCAAGGACACCTCAAGTTCGAGTCCCCTTGGGAAGGACCTTACGTGATTACCGAAGTAATCCCAGCTGGCGCCTATCGCCTTAAAGACTTCAAGAGCGGATTCGCATATTCCAACCCCTGGAACGTCACGCAACTGCCAGGCTACTTAGCGACACATTGTACCTCGTGATATTCTGCGAGTAAATAAAGCTAAGTTCCCTAAACCCTGTGTTTTCTACTTTCCTTGCAATTATTTTACTCGAGGGCTGCGCCACCCTTTACATCTTGTTCTAAGAACAACACAGTATCCTGAGTAGCTGACGCACTACCAATCGACCCTTGATAACACCAACCCAGCTGCAACGCACCCGACAGGTTGGCAAGGTGCTGATATAAATATACGCCAGGCTAACGAAAATGACTGTATCTTACAATACACTCGAAAAATATACAAGCTAGCAAGCTCTTTATACATTAATGGGTATCAAACGCACCTGACACAATCATATGAATTTTACAACACTTATACATCTATGTGCAGGATACAAACTACACTATTGCTGCAAAAGGAGAACATTTGTTTGATCTTCAAAGAAATCGACGATATCTTCGACTGGCCGATCAACCGCTTGGTAGTGTGGGACCATGTTCCAAGTCATCCCTTCTAGCGGCAGCGGCCCAGCGGCAACACCCGCGACATCCACATCTGGCCGATGCAATCGAACAAGCGCCAACACAGCCTTGGCACCTGCGACCAATTGCTGGCGCACGCACTCACGGACTACGCTGATATCTTGGAACTTCACTAGCAAAGATAGCAAGCTTGATGGCACCGCGTCTAGAGGGAACATCGCTTGGAAGATATGCCTAAGGCATGACTGCGCCCTCTTCAAACACTGAAGTACTCGCGAGGCACGATCCTGTAGCGTCGCCAACGCGATTGCATGGTCATGATCCACCGAGAAGTAACCGCTGGCTTGCAGCTACTCCTGGGTCAGATTATGCAGGCGAATGGCAACCGATCCCTCTCATCCTGCGGATGACGAGTGCTAACAACTACAAAAATCAAGGGAATAGCATAAGATAGAGCATCACCGCGAATGACTAAAGAAAAAGAAAAGAAGATAGACCGCAACCGGATTGAAGGGTGGGAGTCCGTAGTGCTCTCTATCGGCTTTCTGGTCACGAACATAGAACCACTTATCCCTCCACCCTTGGATAGACGTGGTGAGTTTGATGTCGAAATAAGTGACATTGGAGTCGACGTGGATCCCGCAGCCCCTACATCATAGTCTACAGAACCCGACCCCGACTGACGTTTGAGCTTGAAGGGTTTCTTGAAGAGACCAAAGTGTGGCTTGATTCCGAGCCAACACTCACAAAGAGTGATGAAGCAGGCGATGTGGAGAATATAGTTTGGGGATAGCTGGTGCAACTAGAGCCCATAGAAGCAAAGAAGACCCCTAACAAATGGATGCAGGGGGAGAGAGAGACCGCGAATGATGAACACAAGGAACATCACTCAAAAACCCGCGGGAGGACTGGGGATTACCTCTTTGCCAGGAGCACGAGAGTCATCCTCCACGGGAGGAAGTGCTCCATCTTGGCGCTGGGTGAACACCTCCGATGGCTTGATGATAGACTGGTGCCACGACCCGTTGGTGACGCGAGTTCCCACGCCCTTCTTCTTCCCAGCGCCAGCGGCGCTGGTGCCCGTGGTTGTGGAGCCTCCCTTCTTCTTGGCAGCGACAATGGTAGCTGCAGATCTAGCGGCGGCGCCTCCCTTCTTCTTGCCCATCTTGTGTTGGCGGTGTGAGCACATGAAGTAACTTGGGAAGGTGCAGAGTTGGTCCAGTGCCACAGAGGAGGGGTGTGCAATGGAACAACAAGAGCAGCAATGGTGAAGGTGCGCGAAAGGAGGAGAAGATGTGGGGAAAATTACCGCATAGTGAACCCCTACTTAACCTCCCAGCAGATGCCATCCAACGGACAGGGGAAATCAATCCAGCACGTGCCACACATCGACATCCACACGTGGCAAGGGTAGCCCACGAACCGTCGCCCCACTCTGCCCATTACGCGCGAGAATCAAGGAGACACAGTTAAAACAGAAGATTACGCATGCCCAGTCAAATCAAAGTCAGAAAGTGGGATCCACTACTCGTCACATCCCGTCAAGGCTGCTCACGTGGGTAACTGAGGTCATTTCATCATCAGCACTGACGTCATTAACTCCAGCAGGAGCAAATTTTTGACTGCTTTAGTCCTTACTCGAGTCTTCGACTCAACCAAGCACTCGGGGGCTACTCCTAACAGGAGTGCTGGCCGCTCACCCGAGGAATTTTTTAAGACATTCAAGAACCCTTCCCTCGAATCAACGATTCGACTATGGACTTCGGTTTACTCCCATAGGGAGCGCTGAAAGCACATTCGACTGAAACAAGCAATAGATGGCAGCAGTCGCAAAGTACTTATAGTCCCCACCGGAGTCTACGACTCGAATAGGCACTCGGGGGCTACTCCCATAGGGAGCGCTGGTCGCGCACCCTATGACTCTTTCTTATACATTATACTGTGTGTCGATAACATCCACACTCAAATGCTATGGCAACTCCGCCTCATAACTTCCCTGTAAAGAGACTGTGTGTCTCCTGGGTCACCTGAATCATCTCCGTGATGACAAATTTCGGATGCCGCATCTACGACGTGAAGATAAGACCCGAATAAGGCCTGGCAACACATCTGCTGCGCTCTACCAGAAAATATCTGTGCCTACAGGTACGATGAAATATGCCTTGACGGATGCGTCGAGTGCTCACACTTATATACTGGGATTTGACTCCTGTAAGACCTCCACAGCCTGAGTCGAATTACACTAGCACTTTTCCGAATTCGAGTCCAGGGACTCGAGTTTGAGTATATTGTGTTGTTTTGCCCTAAGGCAGTTAACTGATCCCGATGCATTAGATGAATCAGGCACGTATATCAACAATCTGTATGACATCAATCAAAGCACTCGAAAATATGCTTAGTTGTGCACTCGAAAGACTTCATAAAGTCTCCACTCGAATCTGTGATTCCACTAGACACTCGGGGGCTACTGACATGGGCATACCCTACATGTACTCGAGTTTGGCATATACGGTCTAGGTATGGCAGAAGCCCATGATGTTACCAGGGCCCAATACAGGATTCAGGTGACGCACGGAGACTCCGATTTCTTGCAGCACAAGACGAAGCTTAAGATAGAAAGTTTAAAGGGACAAACCCTAATCTGTAACCGACTTGACTTGTTACCTGATACCTAGCCTATCTATATAAAGGCTAGGAGGGGGCAGCGAGGAGGACAATCACAACCCTAGTTTCCACAACCATCGCCATATTGCATCTACGCACCCCCTGTAACTTTCGACTCCCTCGATAATTCCAAGAACAGACAAGCAGGAGTAGGGACCTCTACGAGGCCTGAACCTGGGTAAACCTTGCATCCCTGTGTGCTTGTTTGCTAGCCGATTGATGCCTCCAGCGCTCCCTCCTTCTCCAAAACCCAAGTCCATAACAATGGGCATTGATGAGTTTAACCCTCATCAGGTAGAGTGTGCCATCATCAATGGAATGAGATCCTTAGTGGTGATCAAACCATTTGATGTTTGAAGAGTTAACTCACTCCTGAGTTAACTAGAGAAAGTACCTAAACCCAAGAGTTAAGTTAGTAGTTTTGGAGCTATGAGAAAGTAGTAGTATTTGAGTATCAAATAATAATCTTGTTAAGCCAAGTGGGTATAAACCAAAGTAAGCTTTCCTAACAAGATAAGCATGTGGAGAGACTAGTACAAGTCTACTACTTAGTTGATTATAGATCTTGATCAGACAATTAGAAACCTAAGCTTTGTATGATCAAGGAATGGTGGTCATTGATACGTCCAAAACGTATCTACTTTCCTGAACACTTTTGCTATTATTTTTCCTCTAAACTTGTGTGAATTGGATGCAACTAACACGGACTGACGCTGTTTTCAGTAGAATTACTTTGGTGTCTAGTTTTTGTGTAGAAAATCAACTATCTGGAAAAATCCTGGAAAATATGCCAAAAATCCTATTTCAGCAGAAGACTCACGGAGCCAGAAGACGAGACGGAGTAGGGCCACGAGAGGTCCACACCACCTGTCCGCACGGGCCAGGCCAGACCGCGCCTGGGGGTGGTGTGGCCACCTCGGCTGCCCCCTCGGCCTCCCTCTTCACCTATAAGTTGCCTCTTGACATAAAAACCAAAGGGGGTTGGACGTTTTTCCAGAAAGAGTTCCGTTATGCCGCCACCACCAGATTCCGTGATTCGGAACTAGAAACTCCGTTTTGGCACCCTGCCGGAATGGGGAATTGGAGGATATCATCGCCATCATCATCATCATCATCGCTTCTCCATCGACCATCCATGTTTCCCCCATCTATGAGTGAGTAATCCCCCGCTGTAGGCTATTGGGATGGTAGGGATTGGATGAGATTGTTCATGTAATGGCGTCAGATTGTTAGGGCATGGTGCAGGGTATCTACTATTAGTGCCTTTTGACTTTGTTGCGACTTGTTATGCTTAATGCTTGTCACTAGGGCCCGAGTGACATGATTTTAGATCTAAACATGTTATTGATTCATTATGATAGTATTGTTTATGGTCTTACTGATACATTGCAAATCTATCCATAATTTTTGATGTTCCATGCTTGGTTTTATCCACTTTCTTGTGTTTTGTCCACACTTTGGAGTACTTTTCATATGATTTCTTGGACTAACCTATTAACAAGAGCCATAGTGCCAGCTACCTGTTTTCTGCTGTTTTTGGTTCCAGGAAAGTCAGAAAATGAATATTCTCATAATTAGACCGGACAAAAGCCAAAGTGCCTATTTTTCCGAAAGTCATCAGATGCCAGAATACGAGACGGAGAAGGGTTGGAGGGCGGCCACACCACCTGGCTGCGCGGCCGGGCCTGGCCCGCGCCAGGGGGTGGTCTGGCTGACCCTAGCACCGCCTCGGCCTCTCCTTCCGCCTATAAGATGCCCTCGGGATGAAAACCCTAAGTACCCGATCAAAAATCCACGAAAGAGTCTGTAGCCACCGTCATCTCCATCCCTAGATCGGGAGGGATCTGAAGCTCTTCCCGGCACCCTGCCGGAGAGGGGAATTCACCCTGGAGGCCTTCTTCCTCACCATGAAAGCCTCCGGTGTGATGCGTGAGTAGTTCATCCTTGGACTACGGATCCATGTATTAGCTAGATGGCTGGTTCTCCTCCTTTGTGCTTTCATGTTTAGATCTTGTGAGCTCTGTTCATGATCAAGATCATCTATTTGTAATTCTGCATGTTGTATTTGCGGGGATCCGATGGATATTGAGATGCTATTTCAGATTAAATATTGATTCTATCATGTCTTTGTTATTTGTGATCTTGCATGCTTTCTATTGTTAGTAGCTATCTTGGCCAAGTAGATGCTAGCAACTCCAAGAGTTAGTATTTATGCTCGATAGTGGGTTCATGCCTCACAGTAACTGGGAAGTGACAAAAATCTCTAAGGTACTAGATGTGTTGCTACTAGGAGAAAACAACAATCCTTTGTTCATAGAACAATCGTATTGTTTACATTACATAATTGTAAAAAGCAATAATCTGTTGCTTGCAACTTAATACTGGAGGGGGTTCGGATGATAACCTGAAGGTGGATTATTAGTCATAGATGCAGTTGGATGGCGGTCTATGTATAATTTTGTAATGCCCAATCAAGTTCCAAAGGAGTCAAGATGATTAGTATATGCATGTATTGCTTTTTCGATGTTTGTCAGTTGCCCCGCTGTAATTTTTTCACCCAGCATGTTATCTATCTTAAGGAGAGCCACCTCTAGTGAACTATGGATCCCGGTCCTTTCTTTACATACAATGTACAAACTGTTTACTGCTTTGTGTTTACTTTCTGCAAACTATTACTTCCTTCCATTCGATATGTTTAATCCTTTGTTTTCAGCAAAACCGGTGAGATTGACAACCTCATCGCAAGTTGGGGACAGAGTTCTGTGGTTGTGTTGTGCAGGTCTCCACGTTTCTACTAGCACCGCTAAGGCTCAGCTAGCAACACCTTTGGGGTGTTTCCTTGCTCCTACTGGTTCGATTAAACCTTGATTTCATAACTGAGGGAAACTTGCTGCTGTGCTCATCATACCTTCCTCTTGGGGTTCCCCAACGAGCTTGTTAATACACGAGCCATCACTTACCTGCAAGTTGTATACACACGTTGTTATTCGGAACCAAAGGCCCCGAAGTGACATCAATTGGGATAACCGGAGGGAATGGCTTTGATGTGAGGATCACATGTGTTCACGGAGTGTTAATGCTTTGCTTCAGTGCTCTATTAAAAGGAGAACCTTAATTGCTAGTAGTTCCCTTGAGGCCCCGCTGCAAATGGGCTGGCAGGACAAAAGATGTTGTGCAAGTTCTCATTGCGAATATGTATGACTATATATGGAACACATGCCTATGATTATCTAGTACTTGGATGCTTTATGTTATTTATCTGCAAATGCCCTATCTTCTGATTGCTATATGAATTGTCTTGTCCATGCAATGCCTGTCCATCCATCCCTATGCGTATCGCGCTCTAATCCTACTGTTTACTGCAATTGTTACTACTGTCTTTACTTTTACTAATGCTATTATTTTACTATTGCTACTACAAATCTATTGCTACTGATAAACTGATGTGAGAAAGATTGTTTCCGGGTGCAGCTGAATTGACAACTTAGTTGTTAAGGCTTATAAATATTCTTTGGCTCCCCTTGTGTCGAATCAATAAATTGGGTTTCACTTCCCTCGAAAATACTACGATACACCCTCTATACTTGTGGGTCATCAAGACTATTTTCTGGCACCGTTGTCGGGGAGCATAGCTTTATTTATCAAGTCCACTTGAAATCATTATTGTTCACTGCCATCCATCCATCATGGGTAAGTCTCGTGATGGCAAAGTCCCTATTTTACCATCCACTACAAGAAGAGGTACGGTTCTGAACACCTATGTTGCTCTTGATTCACCATCTGTTATGAGTAAGTTCCTTACACCACAACATACACATGCTACACACACTGCTACTACTGCTGAATCTGAAACTTTTGATACTTATGATGCTGCTTCTACTGTGCTTGATAAGAGTGGTTCATTAGGTCCTTTCCTAGATGCTACGATTGCTAGAACTATAGATGGAAATACTGAAACTCCTAATGAAGACACTACTACACCTGTCAGTTCACCTAAGCCTAGAGAGAGCTATGATATTGAAGACGGTTATATTGAGATGACCGATGAATTTATTAAAGAATGTCAAAACACCCATGATAGGAGTGCTGCTAAGTGTCTCCTTGAGAGGCGTACTATAAGACCCAAATTGTCTCCTAATGCTAAGTTTGCTCCATCTCCCATAAACATTAAAGATAAGGATTATGATTTCTCTCTTGAGCTATTGTTGAGAAAGAACCTTTTTGTGGGACTAAGAATGAAAGTGCGGTAGCACATATGACTGAGCTTTCTACCATGAGTTGCTTATTTTCTGATGAAATTAAGATGCGCACCTACTTTGTTGCTAAAATTTTCCCTTTTTCACTAAAAGGAGAAGCTAAAAGTTGGTTTAATAATTTACCTCCTGGATCTATTGATAGCCCTGGTTGCTTGATTAGTACCTTCCTGTAGAAATATTTTCCTCCTAGTGCTAGACATGCTATTTTGCAGGAACTTTTTGATTTTAAACATGGAGAAAAAGAGATATTGCCTGAATCATGGGCAAGGTTTTGTGCTTTGATTCATGCACAGGCTGGATGTCCATTACCTAAGAATGAGCTTCTTGATATAATTTATAATGGACTAACTTAAGAATCTAGGACATACCTGGATAGTTGTGCTGATTGTGTTTTCAGGAATAGGACTCCCAAGGAAGCTGAGAAATTAAGGGCTAAAATAAGCAAGAACTATGAAGACTAGACTCCTCCTAAACCAGCTATACCTGAAACAATTATACCTGAACCAGCTATACCTACGCCTATACCAACATCAAAGAAGAGGGGAGTTATTGAACTAAATGATGAAGTGATGAAGGAAGCTAAGAAATGTGTTAAGGAGAAGGGAATTAAAGCTGCAGATGTCAAGAATTTACCTCCTATAGAAGAATTATGTAAGCCAATTCCCCACTCATCCACTATTGAGGTAGACTCTCTCCAACATTTTGATGAAGGTGATATCCCTTACTCTAAACCTCCTGATCAATGCTTAGAAGAATTCGATAATTTTATTGTTAAGCAAGATAATTTTAATAAAAGGGTGCAAAATCATTTGATGGAAGACACTAGAGCTATTGTTGAGTTGAAGGATATTGTGGAAAGAACCTCTAATGATGTTAAAATGCTTGTTAAACATTTTCAAATGGTTGAAACTCAAATTGATCAGCTTATTAAAGTACAAAAAGACTTGCTAGTTAATGCTGCTAAAGAAAAACATTCTTATGAAATTAGAACTAGAAGTGGTGCTGCCACCCAGGATCCTCTATATCCTGAAGGGCATCCTAAAAGAATTGAGCAGGATTCTCAACAAATTGAAAATAGTGGTACTACTCCTAAGAAAAGAAAGAAGAAACATAAAGCTATTGTAGAACCTTCTAAACCTGTTAAAGATCCTAATAGTATATCTGTCTTTGATGGTGAAACTAAAAGTGGTAATGAAGAAAATGATGCTCCTGATATAGAGAAGGTTGAGGAAGAACCTGAAAGGCACACTAAGAATACTAAATACACTAAAGAAGATTTTGTTGCTAAGAAACATGGTAGTGAAAGAGAGCCTTGGGTCCAAAAACCTATGCCTTTCCCTGATAAGAAACACAAGTCAAAGGAAGATGAACACTATAATAAGTTTTGTGAGTGGATGAAACCTTTATTCTTGCAAATTCCTTTGACTGATGCTATTAAATTGCCTCCTTATTCAATGTATATGAAGGATATTATCTCGAATAAAAGGAAGATCCCTAATGAAGAAATTTCTACTTTGCTTGCTAATTATTCCTTTAATGGTAAGGTTCCAAAGAAACTTGGAGACCCAGGGATTCCAACTATTCCATGCTCTATTAAAAATAGTTATGTTAGAACTGTTTTATGTGATTTGGGAGCTGGAGTTAGTGTTATGCCTTTTTCTCTCTATAAGAGACTTCAACTGGAAAAACTAATACCAACTGATATATCTTTGCAAATGGCTAATAAATCTACTACTATTCCTATTGGTATATGTGAGGATGTACATGTTCAAGTGACTCATAATTGCTTGATATTAACTGATTTTGTTGTGCTTGAAATGCCCGAAGATGATAATATGTCTATTATTCTTGGGAGACCTTTTCTTAATACTGCAGGAGCTGTTATTAATTGTAATCAAGGAAAGGTGACTTTCAATGTTAATGACAAGGATCTTGATACGTACTTGGGAGAGCTCTCCCAACAGGAGCAGGATACTAGAAGGGAGTTTACAGATGATTCGGTCCAGCCCTCGAATGAGGGGGAGTCTTCATATCAGCAGCCTACCTATGATTTGGGAGCTTCTTCTTCTTCTTCTTCCCAACGGCCAAATCATGATCATTCTTACAATGACCCGCCTGCTTGGAACCCTTACTCATATTTGGATTGATACCCACTTAGGCCAAAAGCCTAAGCTTGGGGGGAGGTACACCGACATCACACTCATCTCCTTATCATTTTTCGACGGTACTTTGTATATGCATGTTTTGTTCTCTTTTTAGTTTTTGTTCTCTCTTTGTTTTTGCTTTCTAAAACACAAAAAGACAAAAAAATATTTTTGTTGTTTCTCTTTGTTTGCTTCTTCTTCTTTTTGCCTTGGTTTTCCTTTTGCTTTGTTTGAATTATTCGAAAAACTCAAAAAGATTTTGCTTTGCTTGTTCTTCATTTTTGGTTCTTGTTTTTTATAAAAAAATTAAAAACATCAAAAAAAATTATTGTTCTTCTTTGGTTTTGTGAAGTTTGTTGCAGGGTTCAGCAGTCCTCAGTGGAATTTGGTTTCATGTTATTATTCAATCCACACAAGTGAAGGGCAATAATGAGGATTAATGACAACTTGAGGTGTGGTGAGAGGCTGGTAACGAACTCTATTTGTTTTCATTTTTGTACATATACTCATCATTTTGGGCATGCTTAGTCTATTCATGTAGGGTGTATGTTATTATGGATGCTTAGTAGTTATTGCTTTCTTATGATTAGCTCCAGCTTGATAATAGTTTGTAGCATGTCGTATTAATGTTTGCTTGCATTGCTCTATTCATAATTTGGTATGACACTGTGGTATCTCCCTCTGAATGTTTCACTTGAATTGACTTGGCACATGCTCACGCATGCATATGACTGAAACAATAATCAGTTAAGCCTCGATGAATTATTTTGCCTCAGGGGTCTTGCATCACTTTCGTGGCTTGTTTAGTCCTATTTTGTTGCAAGCATGATTATGACAGTTATTGCTCTCTCGTTTGTCACTCCCTTACTATTGCTAGCCTTCACTTGCACTGAGTATAAGATTTACTCGTGTTTCCAACTCCCTAAAACCAATATTGCCAAAAGTGTCCACCATACCTACGTATTAGCATCATTTGCTATTTCCGTGCATATTCAATATGCCTTGTTTTCTTCCGAGTAAAATGTTTGCTTGTTATGAGAAAGTTAGTTAGTAAAGCTCTCACGAACTTGATGGCACACTTTATTTCTTGCACCTAATAAACCTGAACCATTGTGATTGTCCATGAAAGTTATATGCTTGCAAATTATAGGCTAGAGATTAGCATAACCGTGCTGTCACGGGGAACACTTTCAACACATGTAAATATATACCCAGTTGATATCATGCTCTTTTATTTGCGGATGTCATCGGTGTGAAATAAAAGGGGAGCTTGTAAATCCATGGAGTTATGTATGTGTGTTAGAGAAACGCCTGGGACGCCGGTCTAATCCATGCCTAATCATGGTGGAAACCTGCAACGTAACCATAATGAGTATCTATGAAGCATTCTTCTTATAAAAAAGAAGATAGCTATTGAGAAAAAGAAAAAAAGAGATTTGAGAAAAGAGGAAAGAGAGAAAAAAGCACCATTTTCCCATGGTAAATAAGAAGATTGCTGAGATACTCGTTGTCTGCTTGCCTTGTCATTTTGATATGGGGATTCTTCCGTATCATCGGGCAAGGGGTACCCCGTTGGCGGTTCTCTATGATACACACGTATTTACTATGACAAGAACTTACCGGTAACTAAAGTTGAGTAGCATGAGGAGCGGCCCTTGTACTCAAGGGACATGAGATTTCCAGTTTATGGTCTGTCAAGCATATAACTCAGATTGGACCTCACTTTCACCTTAACCATTTAAAAGATGCCTATGATAGGGGCAATGAGAGCTCAACGCTAATGAGTACCATACTTTTAGCATTTGGAAGCCTTTCAAACTTTTCAAAACCTTTTCATTTCCTTGTTGAGTCTCCACACATTCTATGAGCACTTTCTTGAGAGCATAGTTGTCATTCTTAGTGTAATGTGCTTGTCTCAAAACTTGATTAATTGTGTTATGACTTTGATGCTTGAGTCTTTGACATCTTTATTTCTAGTATTCACTTGAACTTCAGAGGTGCCTTGGCACTTATGCTCTACAATCAAAGGCAAGCGAGATACCACTCTATCATACCTTTTTATGAGCATCGCAATGTTGCTTATGTTTATGTTACATGCTACTTATTATTTTTGAGTTGGAATCTCTTCATAGCTTGCAATGACTATTAAGTGAACTTAGTTGCATACTCTTTACTATGAATTGTCTAAGTAGTTGATCACATGCTAAGAATATATACATCTTATGATAGCAAACATGTTCGTGAAAGTTTCTTTTATCGCACTTAGTTTTCAACTGAATTGCTTGAGGACAAGCAATAAGCTAAGCTTGGGGGAGTTGATACGTCCAAAACGTATATACTTTCCTGAACACTTTTGCTATTGTTTTTCTTCTAAACTTGTGTGAATTGGATGCAACTAACACGGACTGGCGCTGTTTTCAGCAGAATTACTTTGGTGTCTAGTTTTTGTGCAGAAAATCAACTATCAGGAAAAATCCTAGAAAATATGCCAAAAATCCTATTTCACCAGAAGACTCACGGAGCCAGAAGACGAGACGGAGTAGGGCCACGAGGGGACCACACCACCTGGCCGCGCAGGCTAGGCCAGGCCGCGCCTGGGGGTGGTGTGGCCTCCTCGGCTGCCCCCTCAGCCTCCCTCTTCGCCTATAAGTTGCCTCTTGACCTAAAAATCTAAGGGGGTTGGACGTTTTTCAGAAAGAGTTGCACTGTGCCGCCACCACTAGATTCCACGATTCGGAACCAGAAACTCCATTCTGGCACCCTGCTGGGACAGGGAATTGGAGGAGATCATCGCCATCATCATCTTCATCGCTTCTCCATCGACCATCCATGTTTCCCCCATCTATGAGTGAGTAATACCCCGTTGTAGGCTATGGGGATGGTAGGGATTGGATGAGATCGTTCATGTAATGGCGTCAGATTGTTAGGGCATGGTGTCTAGTATCTACTATTAGTGCTTTTTGACTTTGTTGCGACTTGTTATGCTTAATGCTTGTCACTAGGGCCCAAGTGCCATGATTTCAGATCTGAACATGTTATTGATTCATTATGATAGTATTGTTTATGGTCTTACCTGCAAGTTGTATACACACATTGTTGTCTAGAACCAAAGGCCCCGAAGTGACAGCAATCAGGATAACCGGAGGGAATGGCTTTGATGTGAGGATCACATGTGTTCACAGAGTGTTAATGCTTCGCTCCGGTGCTCTATTAAAAAGAGCACGTTAATTGCCAGTAGTTCTTGATGACCCACAAGTATAGGGGGTGTATCGTAGTATTTTTGATAAGTAAGAGTGTCGAACCCAACGAGGAGCAGAAGGTGCTGGCTAGTGGTATGGATCAGGAATTCTCTGCAAATACTTAGCAAACGGATTTTTAGAGGTTTTTGATAAAGCAAGTAAATAAAGTACGAGTAAACAAAAGACAATAAGAATAAATACAGCAAGTGTCCCAATCCTTTATGCAGCAAAGGACAAGCCGGTTGTATTACTTAAGATGACCAAACGTTCTCGAGGACACATGGGAAGACTGTCAAGTGCTTTCGCTTCATATAGTTGATTAATCTTCTTTAGCTTGCTAAGTGTTGTGTGGGTGAACCTGTGCTAATGTACCGACCTTCCTAGGACTAATACATACTTGTGATTATACCCCTTGCAAACATCCGTAAGTACAAGAAAGTAATTAAGGTAGAAACCTAACCACAGCTTTAAACTCTAAGACCCTAACGTCCCTTGTGCAATAGTTTCCTAACGGGGTTCCGGTTTCTGTCACTCCGACAACCCCTACGATTAGTAGCCAAATACACAATGCATTCCCCTAGGCCCATATAGGTGAAGTGTCATGTAGTCGACGTTCACATGACACCACTAGAAGAAGTACACCACAACTTAAATATCAAACTATTGAATCTTTCTCAACACAACTCCACTACTAACAACATGACTTCTCCCATGTCCTCAAGAACAAAACGAACTACTCACAAGACATCATATGGATCATGATCAGAGATGGAATAATGATGTATAACAATCTGAACATAAACAATAATTCAATGGTTCACTCAATAGCATCAACTACAAAGAGTAATCAACACCGGGAAAGTTTCCCCTACGAACTATGCAAGATTCAACCCAATTGTTACAACAATATGTAGATGGTGATGAGGGTGCTGATGGAGATGGTGATGAGGGTGCAGAGGCGGCGGAATCTTTTTGTGGTTGCTCCTCGAGTATTAGGGTTTTAGGAGGATTATATACGCCAGAGGGGAGAGCCAGAGGTGGGCCAGGGCAGCCACACCACCTGGTGGCGCAGCCTAGGCTGGCCCATGCTAGGGGTGGTGTGGGCCCCTGTGGCCCATCTCCACTCCTCCTTCTGGCTTCCTTCGTCTTCTGGAAAAATAGGATTTTTCGTATATTTTCCCAGATTTTCCGATCTTCGCGAATTTTGCCTCCAAACAGCACCTTTTCCATCAGAATCCTGACTGCAGTGGTCAATGCTCCAAAAGTCATTAACCATGCAAAAACAGATGAAATAACATAAGTATCATCTCTTAATATGAAATATATCAATGAATAACAGTAAATTATGATATATAATAGTGATGCAAAATGGACGTATCAACTCCCTTGAGGCCCCGCTGCAAACGGGCTGGAAGGACAAAAGATGTTGTGCAAGTTCTCATTGCGAGCACGTATGACTATATATGGAACACATGCCTATGATTTTCTAGTACTTGGATGCTTTATCTTATTTATCCGCAAATGCCCTATGTTCTGATTGCTATATGAATTGTCTTGTCCATGCAACGCCCGTCCATCCATCCCTATGCCTACCGCACTCGAATCCTACTGGTACTGCTATTGTTACTGTTGTCTTTACTTTACAATTGCTGCTACTTTGCTATTGCTACTACAAAACTGTTGCTACTGATAAACTGCTGTGAGCAAGATTGTTTTTAGGTGCAGCTGAATTGACAACTCAGTTGTTAAGGCTTATAAATATTCTTTGGCTCCCCTTGTGTCGAATCAATAAATTGGGTTTCACTTCCCTTGAAAATACTGCAATACAGCCCCTATAATTGTGGGTCATCAGTCATTATTCTCAAGTCACTTGAGGATAGATGACTAGGTGTTGAAGAAGAGTTGTGAGAATATCAAGTTAGACAAAACCTTAGTAAGCTGAATCATCTAGCTTGATTATGAGAAGTCAAGCTAGAGTTTGATGAAGTATACAATATGAGTTGTATGGATTAGTTGGAGGCATAGTAGTTTAACCAAGTGAATATAAGAACAACTTGTATTATGGAGAGTAGTACCATACCTATCCCAGAGGATTGATATCACATGTGATATAAAGAGTACTATAATCTTGCAAGGCTTGGAAGCAGTTGCAAGATGGGTTTAAAGGGATTAATGGATGGAGTTAGAAGTAGCTACCTTGATGGATTCATCAAGGATAGTTTAGCAATGGAAGTTATATAGATACTAGGAGAAGAATGGAGAATGAGTATTGTTGAAGTGGCATGACCATGTCATCATATGATGATGGATATGGTGGATTCATATGATTGAGTTATTCAGGAAGATATGATCTTTGTGAATAAGATAAGAGAGAGAAATAGAGTATATTTAGGAAAGGAATTCCTTATCTAAAGATAACCTTAGTGAGGTATTAAGGATAGGAATTCTTTAGAAGCCTTAACCAACATTATATCAAGCCATGACAAAACCCATGTCTACCTCTTTGTTTTAAACTCTAGAATAAAGAAGGTAGTTAAACCAATTCCTATCTTTAGGCATCCAATGGATAGTATCTCTTAGTCAAATGAAATGTCTAAGAGATAAGTAGAATACCAGTTGAGAGAGTATTGATGGAAGCTTGTCCACCTTATTCTCTTAAACCCTAATTAAAACCCTAGTCTCATAAGCTATCAGAATCACATAGAGTGGTAATTATTATAACTTATTCTAAGCTGAGTTATTATCCATGGCCACAAGACATGACAACAAATTATATTATCTCTTAATCTTCATCCATAGCCATAATAGAATGTGAGTATATTCAATATTCTCCAAACTCAAGATAACCACTTGTTAAATGAGTGTTTCCTTTTGTTGGGAATATGCCCTAGAGGCAATCATGGTTGATGATATTTCCCAAAGTATTCATAAAGTAATGTCTTACTTCATAGATTCGAGAGAATAGGAGAACAGTAGCCTGACAAATAGTCGGTTTAGTCGGATTCAGGTGCCAATTCAGGTGCCTAATCAAATGGAACCCTTATGGATTTTCTAGTTGATAAGGTAAATATCCAGCCCACTAAATGCTAGGCAGAATGAGGATAAGGGCCTCCAAAAAAATTCTTCTCGTTCTATGAACTTTAAGGTGTATGAAGTCTCATAGTTAACTCTTGCAGTGGAACGATAGAGACTCCATTTCACTTAGGTTGCGCCAAGCAGTTCCCCTTTCTCGGTCCGAAAAGTGCATTGTTGGAACTGGATTGGAACGCCAAACAGCTCTAGATTCGAGGGTTTCCGTTATAGCCGAACGCGAGGGAAAGATCGTTTCTACTGATAGTCATAAGAAGCCCCAAAAGGTGAATTAGGAATTTATCTAGTAGGAGATGATAGCCTTTTCCCCTGGAGATGGAAAATTCGTCCACCCGGTTTTATTAATTTGCAAATTCTTCCTCAACTAGTTAAAAAAATGAAATTGATTATTTTCTATGAAATGCTTGTAACTCAAATGTTGTCATCACCTGCATTTCAAAAAGGTTAGAAACACTATTTTCATAATAATATGATTATGGATTAGTTACCAGATGGTAATAATCTACTGATACAGTTCCAGTGGTAAAGGAACATAATATCTAGGACTTAATCAACCAATGTCGCTAGTGATTCTAGCGCCGTATATTACGCGTTAACCATGAGATTTGGAATGGGACGGAGAATTCAGTTGTATCTTCTTCCTCTCGCATGCATCCGGATGGCCAGGTCGTGGCTGTTATCCTCGTAGCATGAATTAATTGGTAATTCGTAGAGGATATGCAGCATATGGGTGGGAACCCTCAACGTCCCTCGATAGTTTTGGCATCTGACGGTCTGTACCAACCATTGCCGTAATTCAAGATGTGGGCATGGCGTACACCAAGGGGACATGCGGGGTCACAAAGGGGGTAGTGATTGGCTTGGATCTTACACTGGGCCCCATACCAAGGAAGTATGGACAAGCTCATGACTTGGTTGTGCAACAAAGCTAAGGTCTCTTGTGGGTAAAGTAACGCACCTCTGCAGAGTGTAAGAATTGTGACATGTTACTCCCTGTTCTGGGAAGGAGCTACGAACGTGGCAGGAAAGGAACTCCATGAAAGTTCTGGTCAACCTCTGAAGGCTGTCGGACATAGTTTTTAGAATAAAAGCCACCTTTGAAGAAATGTTTATGAAAACCTGCATTGCCTACGACTTTTGGTCTGTGGCTATAGAGATAGTGCATCATACACTCCTTTTTAGTGAACTTGCTAAGTACGCTCGTACTCAACCGTACCTTCTTAACCCTTGCTAGGTTCTAAGCCATTAAAGCCGACGACAACATTAATTTCTGCTCAAGAAACCATCATCGGTAGCTCAAGTTCTTCAATGAAGTCCAGGAAGTCAGCATATACAGTAACCAAACCAAAGGCGAAGATCTTGATTAGATAGGAGTAGATACTTTAGCCATAAAACCTACTTTTGTAGAGCATTGCAATAGCCGCAATGGCAAGCCTGATAGTTTAGATGCTACTCTTAGTTACTAGATAGTTCTGAGTTATTATTTCTAGTTCTTCTTTGTAAGAAGTTCTTTCTCTCTCTTTAACCTAGAGTGTTCTTTGGATCTTTTGTAAAGAGTCGAGTTGTAATCTATAGTGATGTCTTGGACCTGATGTGTTTCTGTTGTACCACTCTGAGGGATATAATACTAGTGAATGGTGTTTCATTGGTGTTATGTCAACGACTATAGTGTACTAAATAATGCAGTGGTATGATGGGTCATTGCAAGGGGCGGTAAGGTGGGGCCCAGATACACGAGATGTTTTATAACCCTGGGGGAAAACTAATAAAAGGTGATGTTAGTAATATTGAGGCTGAGCTTGGCAAAGACATTACATTGTTGTAGAAGCACTATGTGGATAATTTAAAAAAGACAGAGAGCATGCATCATTCTAGCTACTAGCTATCTATATAGTTTTAAATTTTTTCATATATATGTATGTTTGTATGTAGGTTATTATTTGTGAGAGCCAAGACCTATAAGCATACAATATTATTCGTCGACCCTGCCATTTGTTTGCAAGCGTGCATGGACTATAACGAAAGGAATGTCAAGGATTACATCATCAACGTGTTGGAGAAGAGCAAAGATTAGGAACTAGTTATATGGCCTTTTCATAAAGAGTAAGCTAGCTTAATTACTACCGCATCCTCATTTACGAATTTGAGTGGTTTCACCCAACTAATAATTGGTTCAACTTTTAGTTTTCACTGGATTCTTATCGCTATCTCACTTCTGGATGGCCATGTCCATTATCTCGATTCTTATTGTAATAAAAAGAATGCAGATTATCTCGATTCTTATCTCGATCACTTCTGGATGTACGGAGGCTTATTAATAGGTGATTTAATACTTTCATCTGCATAATAAAAGTGATATACATCCTGGTTTTGTAATGGTATACTACTTTTTTGTCTTCCTACTTTTGGATCGTTTAAAGTAGTTCGTTCAAAAGAAGGAAATGCAAGGATGAACTACAAAGAGCTAACCCATCACATGGGTCATCCGGTTAGTTTCTACCAGCACTTCTACACTATAGATGCATGCATGTTAAATATATTGTCTGGGCAATATGGTCATTTCCACATATGCTCTATTTCAGTGCCACCAGCAGCCTCCATCTATGCATCTTTGTGGCTACGATGTTTTCCAACATATGAGCATCATGATGGCCAACTTGGTTGATCCTAGACTAGAACAACTGGTATGAAAACATTATCTTTTTTGTTTAATTGAAATATTCTTCTTATCGGTACCGGTTTTGATCATGACTTAATTTACATAGTGTCCACAATATTGAAGAGACGGTATTATCGATGGCCAAGCTAAAAATGATCCGCACGGAGCTTGCTAAATTTTTTGCTTAACAAGTGATGAAAGGCGGCGAAGAGTTCCACACTAAATCCTTGTGAAATCAAGTATGCCAAACATTGTTATAATATAGTCGATTAATGCCAGGGTTCTTGAAACTATAATAATTTCCATGCCTTTCTAGCTATATCAATGCTAGTGTTTACATTAATTTGTGGTATGTACTGTGGTGTACTTTGATTTGTGTGACATATTACTTATGTTAGGGTTTTTGAGACTTCTCTTGATAATAAGTATAATATTTGTATTCTAGTTGCATTCTGAATTATTTCGTACCATCTGGATATTATGGACGATGGTAAACATTAGTCGAAAGATGCCTAATACAGGTATGAATCACTAGAGGAGGTTGCTTAAAAATGTCGTCTCGGTGCAAAGTGAACCTAGAGACTGTCGGGAAAAAAGGCCGACTCCCCCTGGGAAAGTCTTAGAGACGGCTATAGGTTAAATCCATCTCAGATTGTAGAGGCGGCTACTATAATAACGAGTCTCAAAGAGAAAATTTATTAGAGACGGACGAAACATGGAGCCATCTCAGCTTTGAATCTTATGGAGGTGGCTCATAATAACAGCCGACTCAGGTCGCCTGACTATTGGAGGCGGTGCCTAGTATAGTTCGTCTAAGGTTTAGGAGTTCTTACAAGCAGTCAGCACTACTAGCCGTCTCTAGCTCGTACATGTTAGATGCATTTTTGTTTTTGCACAAGGTTGCATATCTTAGAGACGCAAATAAAAAATGGCTCAGGTGGTGTGCTCTTAGAATCTATGCGCTTGAGCTAGAACGAGAAACCGGTTGAGGCCTATGCGGAATTGATGTCTCTAAGTCCACGACCCCGCATGCCCTGGGTCTAGTGTGCAATCCTATGGGTATGCAGGGTCACGGAGAAGGGAAGTTATCGACTTGGATCTTAGGTTGGGCCCCACACCAAGGAAGTGTGGACGAGAATGCATGTCAGATGTGAAAATAAGGCTAAGGTCTCTTATGGGTAAAGTAATGCACCTCTACAGAGTGTAAGGTTTGTAACATGTTACTCCTTGTTCCGAGAAGGATCTATGAACGCGACAGGAAAGGAGATCCATGAAGTTCTGGTAAACCTGTGAAGGCTAACCGACATAGCTTTTCAAAATAAAAGCAATTTTTTAAGAAATGTTTATGAAAACCTGCATAGCCTACGACCTTTGGTCTGTGGTTATAGATAGTGCACAAAACACTCCTTTTTAGTGAACTTGTTGAGTATGCTCGTACTCAACCATACCTTCTTAACCCTTGCTAGATTCTGAAGACTTTGAAGACCAATAAGATACAACACTCTACTCATTTGAAGGCTTAACATAATTTCACTATGAGGAGTCAGAGATTTCCAGAAGCGTCATGTCTACAAGTGCACATATCGTTTGTAGCTAGTTTTTAAGTATAGATATCGATCCCACAGGGAGCCCAAAGGTAAGTGTTTATGGGTGAAGTCTCTGTCACACCCGAAGTTGTCAGAATTCTTTGAGTGAATTGACTGCAAGTGTTGAAGTAGGAATGTGTTTTGATTAAATGAGATGTATTTAAATAGAACTAAAATGTAAACTTCAAAAATATAAAGCATAAAAGTAAAGAATGACTTGGTTGTTTGTTGTTTACTGCAGATGGCAAAAGAAGGCGCGAGGAGATTCAGTTCATGGTGATAGTGACTGTGCCAGGTGGATTTTGAATGATAAATGTAACAATTATAATCTTATAAATATATGTGTAGGCGAGCAACCCATAATTAGCCAGAACTCCTCTTGGTAGATTTCATCCCAACTTCAATAATCCTACTAGCCTGTTACCAAAACCATGGTCAGACACTAGATGATTAAGACCCTTCAGGTTGCTTAGCGATTAAGCTCCTTGGACCAGACTAATACAATAAGCATAGTGGTTCTTTGTTATCCTCGAGTCTACTAGTTTTCCATTGATATCCCCGTGTCACTCGGGGATCGTTGGTCCACTAGCGAACAAGATCTTATCTATGTAGAACAAAGCATCATGTTGTCTGGGCCCTTAATTGGACAACAAGCATTAGGCATCCCATAGATAGTCAAGCACACATAATATAGTAATTAGAATCAATCACAAAATAATGGAAAATATATGAAGGCACATCACATCTCACTAATCCCCTACATCTCCTACACCCAAGGGAATTACTGACACATGAGAGAAGAACGGATCATCAATATAATCAAATAAAGGGATTCATCTTGGTATTACCATGGAGATCCACAATAAGAATAGAAAAATATCCAACACAATTCAAGATGGGAAGAAACAATCTCAAACACTAGTCTTGCAAGGTGGAGATCCCTCTCTCTCAAGTACAAGTAGTGGCTATGGAGGTGTATTTGCTGGGAGGTTGAAGATTGTGGAGCGAGATGAAGAACGTCTTCTCCTTCTTCTCAGGATCTCTTCTTTCTCCCTTCTGGATGGTGTGGCGGCTGCTGCGTTGTGTTTTCGTCCCCGGTCCTTCAATAAAAGTAGTCCCTTTTGAGAAGATAGGGGCGGCGGGAACTATACGGCCATAAAAATATTCCTGTCGTATAGTTGCTCGTTAAAGCTTCTGTGAGGTCCCCTCGCATGCTTCCAAAGTGAGACTTGCTTGTTTTCTCCAGAATATTGTGTTTCTCTAGTTAAAACCTTATGTTGACGTTCAGAACCTGAAAAACGCATTAAAAACCATGTTTTCTTTGCTACCGAAGTATTAGCGTTAGGTAAATCCCGAAAATGATCAAATCCGGGAGAAAACCATAAAAAATGTGTCGAATCTCACAGCTATCAACTCCCCCAAGCTTAGATGTTGCTCTCCCTCGAGTGACAAGGAAATAAGGAAGAATAGTAGAGATTCGAGACTGAAAATAAAGGAACTCACAAGTTTGAATTGGTGTCAAATTCTTTTCTTCACAATTCCTGCAATCTTAAATATGATCATACAAGTATTCACAAGATTGCACTGAGTCCACTTCCTAACCACATATATCTTGTTAGCAAAGAAATCATATGCCCAAGCAAGTGTCAAAAGTTTTAGCTAGGAGACTGAGACAAATTCTTTTGGTGCCTCTCTTCGTTGAGAGATAAAAACTTTTGTTCTTGTTTGCTTAATCAATTAAGAGTACTCAAATTGGCATCAAAACATTTAATTTAAGAACAACTCATATACTCCCATGTCAAAATTTCAAGGCTCTCAAAGCACCTTTTTCTTTCTTTTGTCTTTCAAAAACTTCAGCTCTTTCATAGAGAAATCATGCCAGTATTTTTAACATGTTAATTGGGGCCATGTTGCGCACTCGTGACCATGCCAATAAATAATTGTTGAGCAATAATGGGCTAGAGGAGTACTAAAACTTCACTTGGAACGTTAAACAATGAGGATACTAAAAAATACACGTCATAGCATTGTTGCTATAGACGTTTTCATAACTCAATAGCCGAAATCAAGTGGTCTATAGCATTGTTGCTATAGACGTTTTCATAACTCAATAGCCGAAATCAAGTGGTTTCCCACATTTAGCCGAAATCAAGTTGTGGTCGGCCCAACGTTTGGGCAGCACCCGCCTCGATGAGACAATGTCCAACTTGGAGTTGCGCGGGGCTCGGGACCCTGATCTCGAGCCCTCACATCATTGGCGCTTGCTCGAATGAAAGAGGTTACCGATTTTGTTCATCGTGATGCACTGAAAAATTTCACCATAAAACCTTAGGCATATAGTTTCTACATGATATATGAACGATTCTACGTGGAAAAATTCAATCCTAATGTGAGAAATTAATAGGGAAAATGAAATAAGCTTGAGTTCATCTATTAGATCAATGTGAGAGTTTCAACCATGGAAATCTGAAAATAAAGCATGGATAGGGAGAGAAACATACAGATCTATTGATTCCCCCACTCAAACGAACAAAATCCGTGAAGAATCAAGAGTTCTAGGTGGATTTTGAGAGGTTTGGAGAGAGAATATGAGAGAAATAATGAGGAGAGGAGGAAGACCTAGCCACCCCGGTGCGATTTTGTGGTCGCACCAAACTATACGGCCGGAACTATACGGGCGGGTGATGTTGTTCCGCCCGTATAGTTGCGGCGGTGCCGCTAACTAGGGTTTCTTTATACAAAAAACAGCTATACAGCCGGATCACAATGATCCCGCCGTATAGTTGGTCGTTAAACTGTCTGTCTCTCGAGATAAAATTCTAAAACTAGCATCGATATCTATACGATCGAACTATACGGCCGGAATTTTTATTCTTGTCATATAGTTGGTCGTTAAACTCCCAGACCTTGGGATAAATTTTGTACATAGGCATTGATATCTATACGACCAGAGCTATATAGCCGGAATTTTTATTCCCTTCGTATAGTTGGTCGTTAAGCTCTCAGTACCTTTCAAAAAAAATTGTATGGAGGCATCGATATCTATAGGACCGGAGCTATATAGCCAGAATTTTTATTCCCGCCGCATAGTTGGTCGTTAAACTCTCTGTGCCTTCAAAGAAAATTTGTTGATGGCAAAGATATCTATACGACCGGAACTATATGGCCGAAATTTTTATCCCCACCGTATAGTTGGTCATTAAACCATCAGTAATCATCAAAAAAATTCTATTTCTTCGAGGATACCTTCTTAACCCCAAAACTTAACGAAATGCCTTATTTTGGACAGAAAATTAATGGTAGAAACTGTAGACCAACATTGGCTTATCAAAAGCAAAAATTTAGCTTCTTTAGATGAAAAACTTCAAACTAATTTTTTATTCTTATTCTAAACTCATTCAATCGATATTTCTACTACTTTTTGATAGCTGCATCTTCATGGGCGCGCTTCCGCAAGAATGTCTATGAAAAAGTGGTAGGAATGCGATGAACCTTTTATTCTCTAATCTATTTTATTGACAAGATGGGTTGACTCCCATTAAGCTTTTATTACGAAAGGTTGAGTAACTCAACCTTTCTTCTGTTCTCGAATTCTTACCTTGGGTTGCCCCTTATCAAAGGCACTTACCACATGAACTTGTTCTCGAATTATGATATTTTTAGTCATTCTTATTAATTGTAGTGGGAGCAAATTCAACAAAATAGCTATCATTATTATTCTCATCACCATAATCATCAAATATAGGAGGCATATTGTAATCATAATTAATTTTCTCCTCAATAGTAGGTGGACTGAAAATATCATATTCATCATTGTAATCATCATATATTGGAGGCATAGTATCATCAAAGTAAATTTTCTTCTCCGTGCTTGGGGGACTAAAAATATCATTTTCATAGAAACTAGCTTCCCCAAGCTTAGACTTTTCCATAGCATTAGCAAGAATGGTGTTCAAAGGATTCATACTAATAACATTGCTATTAGCATGCAAATAAGTTTCCATAGGTTTTTTAATTTTCTCTTCAAACACTTCATGTACTAACTCAAGATAAATACTATAAAGCTCTCTAATTTTGTTGTTGTTTTCCATTAAGCCTAACTAGTGAAAATAAAAATAAGAAACAAAAAGATATGATTGAAAAATCTAAAGGAAATAACTTCGAGCACTCACACACCAGCAACAGTACTAGAAGATAGCTTAGTAGCCAGAGGATGTGAGTACCTTTTACCTTACCTCCCCAGCAACGGCGCCAGAAAATAGCTTGATGTCTACGCATGCTTATATTCTTGTAGATAGTGTCGGGCCTCCAAGTGCAGAGGTTTGTAGAACAGCAGCAAGTTTCCCGTAAGTGGATCACCCAAGGTTTATCGAACTCAGGGAGGAAGTGGTCAAAGGTATCCCTCTCAAGCAACCCTGCAATCAAGATACAAGAAGTCTCTTGTGTCCCCAACACAACCAATACACTTTTTAGGTGTATAGGTGCCCTAGTTCGGCGAAGAGATAGTGAAATACAAGTAATATGGATGATTATAAGTGGTAATAGCAATCTGAAATGATAGTGGCAGCTTGCAAACATGTAACAGGACTGATTGTAAACGGTGTTTCAATGCTTAGAAACAAGGCCTATGGATCATACTTTCACTAGTGGACACTCTCATATAAATATCTTCTTCATGATTCTACCCTGAACTACTCTCCGGTTGGACGATGTAGGGCTATAACAACACACCTTAAAGTTCGCATTCCCCATCTATATAACCCCTCACTATCACCTTGAGTACTAGATGGTTCCAACAAACACCACAATCTCATAGAGACATCCAACTCAAATTATACTCATGATAAGTATTTATGTAACGTAAGCCAAAGTGCCACACGGTGTGCACACTATCAACTTCATACACGTGGGGATAAGCAGAGATTAATTAAAGCACTTGAGTAGCAGAATAGATCTAGATTACAAAGCTCATGATCTCAATAAGATCACGCATAGAGAGAGAGATGAACACATAGCTACTTGTAGAGTCCTTAGCCTCGAGAGAGAAGTACTCCCTCCTCATCATGGGAGTCAGCGACGGTGATGGAGATGGCGGTGGAGTCGATGGAGATGGATCTGGGGGCACTTCCCCGTCCCGGCAGGGTGCCGGAACAGAGACTTCTGTCCCTCGAATCTCTTCTTCAATGGCAGTGGATGACAAGGGGTAACCTCGGCAATGCCCATGGTGATGGACTCAGGGTTTCGCGAAAAAGAGAACGCTGAGGATTTCATCGGATGTCAGGAAAACAATGAATACAAAGTCGCATAAATATTTGGGAAAACACTCTATTACAAGTTGTCCTCTAGATTTTGGTGTCTATTGTATTGTGTTTGTCTCTCCTCCTCGTTGGCCCCTCCTAGCCTTTATATATGGGGAGGCTAGGTCTCGGGTACCAATACGAGTTGGGTTACAAGTTTGAGTTTTATCTAGTCTAGTCTTGGACTTTCCTTGCCTTGTATCACTAGGAGTCTGTGTCCTTGTATACTTTGTATCAACCAAACGGTCATGGGCTTCATGGATCTTGGCAAATCTTTGGGTGAGGCTTCCGTTGGGCCGCACCATATATACCAATAATAGACACCCAAAGTTTTATGTCCATGTCAGCGGTGTTGCGGAACTTTTCGTGGAATTCTGATCTGGTACTTAGGGTTTTCGTCCCGGGAGGCTTTTATAGGCGAAAGGGCGATGTCAGAGGGTGGACCAGGGGCCCACACCACCTGGTGGCGCGGTCAGGGGGACCCGCGCCACCCTATGGTGTGGCCAGCCCCTGGCCCTCCTCCGTATCTACTTTGGACTCCGTCTCGTGTAAGGAAAAATAGGAAATTCAGGCTTTGTTTCGTCCAATTCCGAGAATATGTCTTTTCTAGCTTTTCTGAAACCAAAAAAGCAGAAAACAGGCAAATGGCACTACGGCATCTTGTTAATAGGTTAGTTCCAGAAAATCTATAAAAATGCCTCAAAGTGTAGACAAAACATAAGATAGTTGGTACAAAACAAGCACAGAGCATCAAAAATTATAGATACGTTTACGACGTATCAGTAATACCGTGGAGATCCACAATAAGAATAAAAAAATATCCAACACAATTCAAGATGGGAAGAAACAATCTCAAACCCTAGTCTTCCAAGGTGGAGATCCCTCTCTCTCTCAAGTACAAGTAGTGGCTATGGAGGTGTTGTGGATAGGAGGTTGAAGATCGTGGAGCGAGATGAAGAACATCTTCTCCTTCTTCTCCGGATCTCTTCTTTCTCCCTTCTAGATGGTGTGACAGCTGATGCGTTGTGTTTTTGTCCTTCATCCCTTCATGGAAGTTGTCCCTTTTGACAAGACAGGGGCAGCGGCAACTATACAGCAGGAACTATATGGCCGGAAAAATATTCCCGCCGTATAGTTGCTCGTTAAAGCTTCTCTGAGGCCCCCTCACGTGCTTCTAATGTGAGAATTGCTTGTTTTCTTCAGAATATTGTGTTTCCCTAGTTAAAACCTTATGTTGACATTCAGAACCTGAAACACACATTAAAAACCATATGTTCTTCGCTACCAAAGTATTAGCGTTAGGTAAAGCCAGAAAATGATCAAATCCGGGAGAAAATCATCAATAAAAACCATAAAAATGTGTCGAATCTCACAGCTATCAAAGCATCGAAGAAATAAAGTACAAAATAATTTATGGAGTTGATGCCAAAGCATCCGAAGCATAGATGTGTCAGAATTAGGTAATCTAGTCTAGTATTATAGATATCTACCTTCTAGTTGTTAATCTCATATAATATTAGAGTTTAGTTTGCTTCTTCAAGTTGTTCTTAAGGTATTTTATCTTAAAATTGAGTCATCAGGATAACCTCTATGGACCTAAGAGGATCTCGAAACTGTCGGGTAACTTTTGGTTGTAATAATAATGTATGTTTGTGGACCCTCTTTGTTTCTGTTGTACCACTCTAAGGGATGTAATATTGTCGGAACTGTGTTCTGTGAGTGTTATGTCAACAACTATAGTGTACTACATCTTACAGAGGTA
This sequence comes from Avena insularis, assembly GCA_023614405.1. Classification (NCBI taxonomy): domain Eukaryota; kingdom Viridiplantae; phylum Streptophyta; class Magnoliopsida; order Poales; family Poaceae; genus Avena; species Avena insularis. The sequence continues at coordinate 97,167,147 of CM042690.1, read as the reverse complement.
TGCCGAGTCATCGCAGCTGGTATCAGAGCAAATGCTTTGACCTTAGGTTGGAAACTAATTAAATGGGTAGAACCTGTAGGAAGTATGTTAGCAACGATAAAGAGTTCTCTAGAAATATGATGGTGATGCATGTAAAATGCATACATGAACTTTGTAGTTTGTTGCTATGAATTCCCACATATTTTCTACATATATGATGTTATATTCATGTTTTACAGTGATTTATGGGGATTTACCAATGAACTCCTTTATTTTGTTTATAACTCTACATGACAGGAAAACCATGTTTTGTGTATTGCCTTTTAGGGACCTAAACAAATTCAAATGGAGTTGGGCTTTCGGGAGCATCGATATTTCACCAAGAGAAGCACCTGGAGCATTTGGACCTCAAGAAATGAGCAAGGGGGCCAAAGAGCCCAGGTGGCGCGCCTAGTAAGGGTGGGTGTACCACCCATGCTCTTTCCCTCCTTGACCATTGATTCGCTTCGATCTTTCACCCACCGCCTTCGTTAGACCTAAAAACCACTATATAAAGGGTCCCTTGAGAGTTCCTGGGAGGAGGCACAGTAGAAACACCGAAACACCAAAATAGAGCCAGAACCAGCGAAGATTGGAGGGGAAACTCCACCGGAGCCGCCGCCGGAGGGATCTCTACCTTCTCCAACGTCTCCACCATCATCACCATGATGAAGAGGGAGTAGTCCACCTCTGGACTATGGGTTTGCGGCAGTAGCTTGATCTCTCTCTCTTGTTCTTCATAGATCTAGTACCATATGAGCTTCCCAACATGATTATGGTCATATTTGTAATTCCTATGTGGTGGATCTTTATTCTATGATTTGATATATGAGATTGGAACCTATTATGTGTAAAATGTATTGATAGATGCATATCATGTACCCCGTTCTTAAGTACTTGTTCTGATCCAACTTGTATGCAAGAGCATGTGTGGGGAGAAGTGTGTATTATATGGAGTAGCATGGTGGTAGTGATTGAATAGTGACAACAAATTCGATATCTACTATAGTTTTTACCTTTCTTTTGTTGCCTCACTAGGGATAAAGTGGATCCATGTGCTATAATTATCTTGTGATAGTAAGATAATATTTTTTTGGTCAAGGTAGCATATTTGTGATTCAAATATCATGTGAAATTACTTAAGGCTATACTCTGTTGATTCTTAATTCAAGATTGCTTGGAGTTTTCCCTTTCTTGAGGAGTATTAGAGAGATGTGTTGCAACATCTCTATGATAGGACGTGACGCCCATATGAATGCTTATCAAACACATGTAGTATTTCCACCAATATTATGTCTCCGATGAATTGTTTGTGTCCATTGCAACCCAAAAAGAGAGTAGACAAGTGAACCCATGAACCCTGGTCCATTTTAAACCATTAGAAACACCTCTCTGATACCTTTGATCCGGATTACGGATGTAGTATAGCTCTTTTTCCCTAGTAGACCTAGGTTATCGAATCCTCAGGAAGCAGAAAGCATAGCGAAGTTACTTTAATGGACCTTTAGGAGTTTTAGAATTATTTTTGTGTTTTACCGGACGAAGAGTTTGTTGTCTTTTGTTGTTGTTGATGATGGAGAGAGAGGACCTAGGGCTTTCGGTTTCACCTATAGCTATGCAAAACATCTGATGGGAATAAAAGATAATAATAAAGTATGCATGTAATTGTTAGAGCAAGATAATTATATGTGAGTAGTGCATCCATAATTGCTATTGCCTCTGCAACCGCTTATAGCAATAATGTACTAGTATCATCCATAGAACAAAGAGAACGAATGATATGCATAGTGATGTCACCGTTAATCCCAAATTAATCCCTCACATACATCTGTACTACCCCTTCTATCACTAGGGTTCCCAACCTGCAGATTAGTCATTACTCATACTCCCTATACCTGGCTCAATCCTCGGGGTCTTGGGTACCTGACAAGTCCTTGGATTGAGGCAAGAGAGGATACAATAATCATCATCTTAGACAATGTCGTGGTGGTGTCACGGCAGATGCCATGGATAGGCTAAAGGTGGGGACTAATACATGCTAGGGGAATCTAGGGAGGGATAGTGAAGTGATTCTCCACACAGAAGTTTATATTTGCTTTGTCCCCAAGGTTACAAGTGCTCCTAGAGCTGTATTGGCGAGCGGAGGAAGAAGGAGCTCTCTTTCTCTCGCTCACAGATCACCCTTAAAACCCTAGCCAAACTAGCCAAATCGCCACCCTTTCTACAGAAGCCCTAGCCCTCCTTATATAGGGGGGGGGGCTAGGTCTCCATCTAGGGCATACGTGGAGGTATATTCCTAGAATATGCCATCTCCCAAAGTAGTAAGCCAACCGGGTTACTTTTCCCTCGCGTCACACATGCAGAGGCTATGTGAGCCTCTGCGGCGCCCGCGTCAGCCGACATGGGTATCGTCACCCTTGTCGGCCATGCCTCGGTGGTCCTGCCTTTGTCTGCTTCGCTCAGGCAGTGTGTACCGGGGCTTCTTTTGACCAGCGAGATTCCTTCCTTCTCCTAGAAGCTAGATGTGCCCCGGATCATAGTTGATCCGGCCACACCTGTTCCTGCATACAAGTTAAACATGCATTTCCGACATACTGCTTAAGTCGGTTGAGACTTAGTTAGGCGAACGCCCCCTGGTCCGGGTTACCCTGTGATTCGTCCTGCCTTGAGGTGACCCGGCCAGCATCCGCTTTGGCCTTGCCGAACCTCGGCTAACTCGGCCTTTATACCCTGGCATGACCCTACCCGGGGGTATCCCCCCAACATTAGTCCCTGAAGCTGGTGCGGTCTTAGCTGCCTCGGCCGCTAAGGCCACATCAGGTTCAATTATGTTTGACCTTTGGACGTTATTTCCGAATTACCTCCTTGTCTCGGGTTATCTGGTTCGTTCCCCTTGCACGTTCCAAGTTTTCACTTGCCGGCCGGGTTACCGCTTCAACTCGGACCTCATGGCTTTACTTTCCCTCTACACATTCCAAGTTTTCACTTGCTGGCCGGGTTACCACGGTCCTATCCGGGGCTTGCTTCCTTCTCGTCGCCATCCGTGGAGGCTAATCATTATGTTGTCTCATTTTAAGGGCCAACACGATAAGAACCGCCAAAGTAATTGTCATCATTTGTCTGCGCGGATCATGTCATGCCTGCCTCCTCGTTTACCGCATCATCGTGTCACGTCACAGGACCAACTCCACTCTGTGGCCTTCGGTGTGGCTCCTTGTTGATTGGTTGATGTGGGTGGTACACGGCCATTGCGTGTGGCTTGCCCACAGGATGCGATCCCACTTTCTCCTCGTGGGAGAGGTTAAATAGGGGAGGGGCGCATCACTTAGGCTTTTTCCCCTCACCGCGCCCCTCTACCCTTTGCTCTTCTTCTTCGTCTTCCTCGCAACCGCGCCTTGATGCTCCCCAAGCAGCAGCGCCCGCCGCATTTTCCCCAGATTTCTATGTCGTCGGCTGCTCTGCGCCTCCTCCACCAGGTCGCTGCCAATCTAGGCCTCGCCCCCGCGCCGCTAAGCGCCAATGAGCAGCGATTATCAAATGAGAGGAGGAGCTTCGTTGCTGAGCAAGAAATGGAGGAGGACTCCGCGCGGACCGTGGTGCGTGGGCGGGTCATGGGTGCCAAGATGACTTGGACTGGCTCTACGACGACGCATCCCGCTGGGCGTCATCGCGCCTTGCCTCCGCCAAACTCGCCCCCTCACCCAATCCGGGTGAGTACGTTGTGTTCTTGTCGCACTTCTAGCGGGGGTTCGGTTTGCCGGTCAGCGATTTCTTCCATGACTGGTTGAGCACATACGAACTCCAGCCGCACCACCTTCCTGCCAACGCAATCACCTCTCTTTCCGCTTTTGCCTCTACGATCGAGGGCTATGCCGGATTGTGGCCCACGAAGGAGCTATGGATCTAGTTTTTCGACCTTCGTCGTAATGTCATTCCAAATATTCAACTTGATCCGGAGGACAAGCAGCTCACTCAATTCGGAGCTGCATCCATCTCACCCCGGAGGTTTTCCGTTTTCCCTCGAGTCATCGGGCTGGAGTCCTGCAAAGGATGGGCCCGGACTTTCTTTTATGTCCGGAATGAGGGCACTGAAGACTTGATCCGGCTGCTTCCCTATGCTCCGCGTCCACCTAACCCGGAAACATGGGACGTTATCCCCAAGAAGCCCACAGCCTTGGCCAACCAGGTCAATAAGAGGTTTGCGGAGCTGAAGAAGCTCGGGTTGCGCAACGAGGATGCTATGATCACGTTTGTTCGCAACCAAATCTCCCCCCTCCAGAGGTGCACCCACAAGGTGTGCCATATGAGCTTCGGCCGCGACCCCAACCGGACCTCGTCCTTCGAGTTGAGCAACTCGGAGATCTATCGCCGGGTCAAGGCTCTCTTCACGACCCACAAGGACTTCTCCATTGAATGGATGTGGGGAATTGAGCATTTCTGCCGGGATAGGCTCCCTCCCTCGGTAAGCTTCGTGGCGCAAATTTTACTCCGGGTTAATTATATGTCGGTCATTGTTCCATTTTTGACTCCGTTGCTCACTCTTTTCCTCAGCTATTCCTTCAGCAGACCCTCGAGGATGGCACCGATCCGACCCTTAAATGGGCGCCTAACCGGGAGACCCCGGACAAGGAAGAGCCGGACCAGGAGATGTTCCTCCCGATGACCGGCCTTCTGGCGACCCACCGGTAAACCCTCTTCTATTAGAGATTGGCCCGATGATGAAGATGACTCGAATATCGAGGTGATTGAACTTGTTGATGCTGTCACCCTTTCTTATGCTTTTCCGGCATCAGCTAACCCCAGTGGGCAGATCCACGAGGACCCTCCCCTTGCCACGGGGGAACCTGTTCCGGCAGCGCCGAAGAAGAAGCATGGAGCTGCATCAAGTTCCTCCTCCGGACCTTCTTATCCCTCCAAAAGGCGAAAGAAGTCCGGAGACAAAACTGCTTCCAAGCCTGCAGGCAAGGCCCCGACACGAAGGGCTCGGAAACCCAAGGAGCCCCAAACCTCGGACGCGTAAGTCTCTTTTTCTCCTGCAACTTGTCCTTTCTTGCATTGTTGTAATTTCTCTTCTGACATTATTTGATTTGACAGGGCTGCGGTGGAGGTCCCTCAAAGTGGATCTAGCATCTCTTCGCCGCTCCATCCTAGCTCCTCTCCCCCTCGTGACGATGAGTCACGTCCGCTAAGCCCTATTCCAGAGGGTTCTACGGCTGCTCCGGGTTCTAGCCCACCTCGTCAAGAGGGGGGACCCTGGAGCGGGGGAGACGGATCCAGCCGAGGTAGCGGCATCCACCACTTTGGCTCCATCGCAACCAGCAACTACCAAGACTACCTCCATACCAGCACCAACACCAGCACCAGCACCAACTCCGGCAGCAAGAAAATCAGCAGCAGCACCAGCTCCAGCAACAAGAGCACCAGCGCCAAGCTCCTCCACCTCGTCCGAGTCTTCTCAGTCTCGGCGAGGAAGTACCCAGGCAGCTCCTAAGGGGAAATCTGCCACAACCACTTCCTCCTCTCAGCAAACCAAAGGCAAGAAAACCCCTCACGTCACCAGGGCAGCGTCCACCGGGTCTGGACAGCGCACCCTCGCGTCCATGCTTGCCCAGAAGGCTCCAGCACCTATGGACGCCCCTGCCGAGCCCACTAGTGCGCATCAACTTGTTCGGCACACTAGTCCAGCCCTTGCTCAGGTTGAGAGGAGAGAGGCACATGCGGAGGGCTTGGTGGCGCCCCACATGCTCAGCGGTGAGCGATATCCTCCGACCTTGATCGAGTTCATGAACACCTGGAACAAGGCGGAGTTCGTCTATAACGACGATCTCCCGGAGAAGTTCGGTCCCACCAAATTTGCTGCTCAGATGAACACAGCCTCTAAGGCGATTAACCTCGCGGGCTGGATGATGGAGGTACGTTACTTCACCTTTTCCTTATCATGCACTAGCAATATAACCATTAGTCCCCGAGCCTCCGGGGGAGTAACTTGTTACTCGGCCGGATGCTCCTTAGAGAACTAATGTAGCTCCTTCATAATTTCCAATATACACACACCTAGAGCCGGGTTAAGTTCCACTTGGCCTGGATCTTGTACACTTCGAATATGCACACACCTAGAGCCGGGTTAAGTTCCACTTGGCCCGGATCTTGTACACTTCGAATATGCACACACCTAGAGCCGGGTTAAGTTCCACTTGGCCCGGATCTTGTACACTTCGAATATGCACACACCTAGAGCCGGGTTAAGTTCCACTTGTCCCGGATCTTGTACACTTCGAATATGCACACACCTAGAGCCGGGTTAAGTTCCACTTGGCCCGGATCTTGTACACTTCGAATATGCACACACCTAGAGTCGGGTTAAGTTCCACTTGGCCCGGATCTTGTACACTTCGAATATGCACACACCTAGAGCCGGGTTAAGTTCCACTTGGCCCGGATCTTGTACACTTCGAATATGCACACACCTAGAGCCGGGTTAAGTTCCACTTGGCCCGGATCTTGTACACTTCGAATATGCGCAAGGCTTAAGCTAAATTTTCGTATTCTTTTCAGGTGACCACCAACCGCCGGAGTGCTGAGTTCCAGCGTCTTCTAGATACTCACAAGATGCTTCTCGTAAAGCACAATGCACATCTCGCTAAGCATGAGAAAAGGGGTAAGTTTCTCCCTTGGCGCTTCTCCATTTTCCTTCAACTCCCTCTGCCGAACTAATCTCATTATTTGGTTTCCGCAGCCAGGGTGGAGGCTAAGAACAAGATTATGCGAAAGAACCTGGAGCAGATCAAGGGTAAGTTCTTTTTGTCTGACCCTGCTTTGCTTTCCATCTTCTTTTCCTCTTGGCTCGACAAACATTCATACCTCGGCACTGCCGGGTCAACACGCTATTTCAGCATCTCTTGAAGATAGTGTGCCCGTGCCTGATATGATGCTGCATTTTCTCGAACAAGCAGAGCAACATCAGACCGAGCTCAAAAAGAAAGATGATGAGCTTGCCCTTCTCCAAACCAAGAACGACGAGATTGCCAAGCTGAAGGCAGAAATGAAGAAGATGAAGGCGCAGCACCAAACTGAGCTTGAAAAGGCTGGCCAGGACTTCACCGAAGAACGCGAGCGCCTCAACCTCCAAATTGCCAAGGACCGCGATCTTCTCCAGGAGGCCGACGTCAAACTTGAGTCGGCGAACGCTGAACTGGTGTAGCTCCATCAAAGGCGCGATAATTGCATGAATGAATTGACCCGGATCCACAGCCACATTTCACGTAAGTTCCTTTCCCTTATCCGACATACTTCTCCGGGTTACTTCATATGTCTTTTCTTCAGCTTCTTCCTTTGCCTTGTTTTCAGGCCACTTTCCAGAGGGTACTCCTATTGCGAGCGCTGCTGTTGCCAACTTCCATCGAGAGAGGGGTACTCCCGTCGCTTCTGACGGTGAGAGCATTCCCCTTGACATGGAGGACCTATTGGTCAGCCTGTCATCTCGTGTGGAAATCATCAAGAACTACGGCAGGGATCTCCTCGACGTTTCAGTCCGAGTCTTCAACATGTTTTGGCCCGGTGAGAGCGCTCCGAAGAGAGTTTCACTTCTTGCTGAAAAGCTGTCGGAGATCGACACTCAGCTCGACCTTTGGAGGGAGTCCGCTGGACGCACTGCAGCTGAGACCGTTCTTAACCACATACTCATGTGGTATGAGAAGATCGATCTCAACCTCCTAACGCATGTGCGCACCAGATCGAAGTGGACCGATGACCCGGAATGGGTAGCTCGGCGCTAGGCTTGCACGCATAGCCTTGTTGAATATTCTCCCATTCACGAATGGACTGAGGGCCCGAGCTTCCTGGAAACCGCTAGCGACGAAGGGGTCGAGAATGTCGAAGATAGTTCGGACGAGGATGGAGAGGACAATGCCTCGGATATCAAAGAAGACGAAGATGACGTCGAACTTCCTCCTCCTGCTGCTCCTTAATTAAAAACACTCAAAAACTTATCAGATCCCCGGTATGCCGGGTGGAAATGTATCCCGTACTTATATAATATTTTGCTACTAAGTTTGTATGCCGGATTAACTTGGGCCTAGTCCCTGAGTTTCGTTTTCTTGTTCGTCCAATCTTCTGGCTCGGTTCGTGTCTACCTTGATTCGGTTTTACGACTTACGAATCCGAGCTTCAAAAATTGTTTTAACAATACTTAGAAACTTTTAGGCTTAGCTCAAAATAATTTAGCATAATAGTTTGAAAGTAAATACAAGGTTAGTCCAAAAAACAAACATCGGCTCGATTAAGTTCTTTTTCCTTAGTCGTTTTTCATGTGCTACGCAATTCCACACTTGTTCTCTTGCTTGCCATGACGCTAATTCTTGTTGGACAGCAGCAAGTCGAAGAGTTGGGTTTTTGGTGCTCACACATTACTGATCCGAGTTAAGTAGAACAACTTACTCCAGCTGACGTAAAAATAATAAAAAACAACAAATATTATTAAGGCAGTCCCCGAGTTACTGCTCGAGGTCCCAACATTTCATTCATAAGCTCATTGTCGGCATACATACCGACATATGAGAAGACTCGGATACATACACTTCTCTGCTAAGTGTAGAAAGGACGAAGTAGAGCTACATTCCTTGGGCGCTTAGATTCTTCGCCGGACCTGCCCGCCTTGTTATTTTCATGTGGCTTTGCATCTATAAGACAATAAGAGTCATTGTGTAATGCTTTGCTCACGATGAACGGCCCTTCCCATGGGGGGGATAATTTATGCATGCCGGCAGTATGTTGTACTAAACGGAGCACCAGATCGCCTTCCCGAAAGACTCGGGGGCTTACTTTCCGGCTATGATAGCGTCGGAGATTTTGCTGATATATGGCGGATCTGGACAATGCCAGTTCTCTCGCTTCTTCCAGCAGATCAACATCATTTTGCCGGGCTTCTTGCACTTCGGCTTCTGTGTATTGGGTGACCCTAGGCGAATCATGCTCTATGTCGGCTGGTAATACAGCTTCTGCCCCATATACCAGAAAAAATGGCGTATAGCCTGTTTATCGATTCGGAGTTGTTCTTAAACTCCACAGTACCGCTGGTAGTTCTTCTATCCAGCACCCCGCTGATCTTTGCAGCGGCTCAATGAGCCGGGGTTTTATCCCGGATAGTACTAATCCGTTGGATCTTTCCACTTGTCCGTTTGATGCGGGGTGGGCTACCGAGGCTACGTCGAGTCGGATCTTCTTGTCCCGGCAGAAGCGCGCAAATGCTCCCTACGCAAAATTTGTTCCATTATCAGTTATGATACTGTGTGGGTAACCGTACCTCAAGATTATATCTTTGAGAAACGTTACGGCCGTAGCCCCATCACATTTCCTAATAGGCTTTACTTCGATCCACTTCATAAATTTATCCACCATGACCAAAATGTGAGTCATGTTTCCCCTTGCTGGTTTAAACGGACCAACCCTATCCAAGCACCATACAGCAAATGGCCATGTAATTGGTATGGTCTTGAGCTCCGACATTGGCATATGTGTCTTAGTAGCGTACCTCTGACAACCATTGCATTTTCTCACCAGATCTTCTGCTTGTTCTAAGGCACTGGGCCAGTAGAACCCATGCCGGAATGCTTTTGCCACCAAGGCTCTGGATGAAGCATGATGCCCACATTCTCCTTGGTGTATATCTCGGAGGATGTCAAGCCCTTCTTCCGGGTCAATGCATCACTGGAGGTTTGCTCTCCTCTGAGTTTGCCTGGCTAACACCTCCTCAGTGGGTAACGTTCCATTTTTCAAGAATTGAAATATAGGCAATGCCCAAGCTGGTATTGCTCATGCAGGGAACACATCCTCATCAATTTCCATCTGATCCACCGGCATAACTTCAACCGGATCACGCTGAGCAGTCCTCGGGTTTGCTGATGCAGTCCCCGGGTTTCGTGCACTACCTCCCATGTCAATGTCCATGGGCTCAGCTCCGGATTTTGTATCTTCCGGGACATAGATCGAGTCGGTTCACAGGACGGCACGATAGATGGTTTTCTGAGGTGTTCCAATGCTACACCCGGTGGAACTGCTTGTCGGGTTGATCCGAGCTTCGATAGCATGTCGGCAGCCTCATTTTCCACCCGGGGCACATGGTGAAATTCACACCCCTCGAAGTAACCAGATATCTTCTGTACATGAAATCTGTACAGCGCCATGTTTGGATCAAGGGCATCCCATAGTCCTGATACTTGCTGTACCACCAAATCCGAGTCGCCAAAGCATATGATCCGACGTATCCCAATCTCTTTTGCTACCTTGATCCCATGCACAAGTGCTTCATACTCTGTGACATTATTCGATGCCGTGAAATGGATTTGGAGCACATATTTCATCTGGTCCTTCTTTGGCGAGGTAAGCACAACTCCGGCGCCTAGCCCGGTTTTTGTTTTTGACCCATCAAAGTGTATCCTCCAGTAGTTCGGATCTGGTGGCGGTGGTTCGTATTGTACCTCGGCCCAATCTACAAAAAAGTCCGCCACAGCCTGAGACTTGATTGCTTCTCTTCTGTCATATTGTGGCGCATAAGGAGCTAGTTCAATCGCCCATTTTGCGATTCGACCACTTGCATCCTTGTTACCCATTATCTCGGATATGGGATCCTCACATATTACTTTGATGGGGTGCTCCTCAAAGTAATGCTTTAACTTCTTTGCCGCCATATAGACACCATATGCCACCTTTTGAAAGTGCGGGTAGTTCTGTTTTGAGGCAGATAATACCTCGCTCAAGTAATACACTGGCCTCTGCACCGACTTACCCTCTTCATCGCGCTCTACTACAATCACTTCACTTACAACTCGGTTGGTTGCGGCTATGTAGAGCAACATTGGCTCCTTTGATAGTGGAGAGGCTAACACTGGTGCAATGGCTAACATCTTTCTTAAGTGGGCAAAGGCTTCATCGGCCTGTGGCGTCCAAACGAACTTATCCGACTTTTTCATGAGTTGGTAGAGAGGCAATGCCTTTTCTCCCAACCGACATACAAACTGACTCAACGATGCTAGGCACCCAGTGAACTTCTGGACATCGTTAAGACACTTCGGCAGCTCCATTCGTTCAATGGCCCGGATCTTAGTTGGATTAACTTTGATACCTCGGCTAGAGACGAGAAATCCGAGTAATTTTCCAGCCGGGACACCGAAGGTACATTTTTCCGGGTTAAGCTTCATTCGGAACCTTCTCAAGTTCGCGAATGTCTGCCTGATGTCGTCAAGGAGCGTTTTGCTTTCCTTGGTCTTGATAACCACATCATCCACATATACTTGTACATTTTGACCTATTTGGTCGTGCAGACATTTTTGCATACATCTTTGGTACGCTGCACCTGCATTACGTAAACCAAACAGCATAGTGCGATAGCAATAAGCCCCGTACGGGGTGATAAATGCGGTCTTTATTTGATCATCTGGATTCAGAGGTATCTGGTGGAAACCAGAATATGCATCAATGAATGACAACAGTTCACATCCCGCGGTTGAGTCTATGACCTGATCTATCCTCGGCAGTGGAAATGGATCTTTTGGACACGCCTTGTTCAGGTTCATGTAATCGATACACATACGCCAAACTACTGCCACGTTCGGATCATCCTTCTTCTTTTCTACCAGCACCGGATTAGAGAGCCCATCCGGATACAGTACTTCCATGATAAATCCTGCTGCTAGCAACCGAGCTATCTCGTCTCCAATGACTTTTCTCCTATCCTCGGCGAAGCGGCGGAGAGTTTGCTTCACCGGCCTTGCTCCGGGTCTTACGATTAAAGAGTGCCCGGCCAACTCCCTCGGAACACCTTGCAAGTCCTGTGTAGACCAAGCAAAAATATCCCGATTCTCACGGAGGAAGTTGACGAGCTCGCTTTCCTATTTATCATTCAACCTGGCACCAATTGTTACAGTGCGCTCTGGGAACATATCATCAACAGGCACTTTCTTAGTATCCTTTGCGGCCTGGAATGAAACGCTACCATGCGGGTTGCTCAGCGCCGGCATATACTGATGTGCGGACTGAGCTAATGCCGCCACCTCTTGGATTTTTCTTTTCTCTTGCGCAATCACGAGTGACTCGGCTAGGTTAGACCCAGCTGAGGCACACTCAATGGAACGTCGGAAATCTCCTGCAATGGTAATCACTCCATTTGGCCCGGGCAACTTCATCTTCAGATAACTGATGTGGCAGCTTGCCATGAACTTGTTCAATGCTGGCCTTCCGAGTAACGCGTGATATGCACTTTCCAAGTTCACCACCTCAAATTCTAGATTCTCAGTTCCGCAATTATCTCTCGTTCCGAACAATACGTCGACCCGGACTTTGCCTATGGGCTCACAAGAAATGCATGGTACAATACCGTGGAAAGTTGTCCTTGTAGCATGGAGCATGTTCTCTGAGATACCCAACTTGCGCATTGTATCCGCATACATAATCTTAATGCTACTACCATTGTCAATCAGTACCTTGGAGAACCTCACATTGATGTTAGGCCCAATGAATGTTGGGTCCAGCACTAACGCATACGAACCAGGACTCGGCATAAGCTTGGGATGATCTTTGATGTTCCAGGTGATTTCCTGGTCCGACCAAGGCATGTACCTCGTCACCGTTGGCATTACCGCATTAACCTCCATATGCCGGTGCTGCAAGATTTTCCTATCTGTTTCCTCAGTTGTGAACACACAGTAGCTCTGGTTATGCTCTCTGTACTCATTTCTTCCCTCATTTCCGGGGTACCTCTGATCCGGCTGGTGTTGATTTTCCACCTGATGTACTGCATCCCTTCTCTCATTGTTGTCATACCTCGGCGGAGGGGGAGGCAACATTAGCTGTTGCGTGTTCGCTCCGGAGAGCAATTGCTGCCGGGGTAACTCCTGCCGAGGTTGATCATTCCGGGGTGCCTGAGCATTCCCCGAACCACCTTGTTCTATCTTACGCATCCACTCTCATTGCCTCATTGTATGACCCGCTGGGTTACTCGGATTTGGCGTGTGAAACTTACACGGCTGATCCAACATCGACTCATAGGTGTACCTCGGACGATCCTTCCTTTCTTGCCACTGTTTCTTTTGTTCCGGCGTCCAAGTTTTCTTGCCATCGTTTCTTGGAGTCCATTGCCCTCCAGTTTTCTAGCGTTGACTACCCCCTGCTCCGGGCTGATCTTGATTCACAGCTACAACTTGTTGCGAACCGTATCGATAATCTGGTCTATCATCCCTCCTTTTACCTCTGTAGTCATTCCTCCGGGATGATCCGGCTCCATCTCTCTGGTAGTACTCCTCACTCGACTTGTTGGACACAAGCCTAGGTTGAGTTGGATCTCCCAGAGCATACGAATCAGCAATCCGGATCATCTCTGCCAACGTGGTGGGCATCTTCCTTTGTAAATGTTGCCACAGTTCGCTTGCATATCTGCATCCCTGTGCAAACCACGCTATGGCCTGTCATTCTATCACGCCCTCACATGAGTTTCTCACGGTACACCACCGAGTTAAAAACTCCCGGTCCGTCTCATTCGGTCTTTGCTTGCACATAGCTAGTGTCTGTGGCCTATTCGGCCTCTGATACGTACTCGATAAATTGCTGATGAACATCTCTTCAAAATCTATCCAGCAGTTAATGCTTCTGGGTGGAAAATTGTTCAGCCATACCCTTGTCAGGCCTTCCAACATCGGGGGTACGTATCGTACAGCCCATCTCAAGTTGCCTGTAGCAATTTTCACAGCCGTTGCGTAATTTATCAACCAATCCTCCGGCTTAGTGCTGCCGTCATACGTCTTCGTGCCTCTGGGTAACTGGAAGTTAGGTACTGGTGGCTCTTTCATGATCTGGGGTCCAAAACACGCAGGACCCAGGGGACCTTGACTTTCAATCTGTTCCGACCTATACAGTCGATCCAGTTTCAACCTGGCATCATCCGGCATCAAATCCCTGCTTCCCAATCTTGACCCTATCACATGATAGTCCGGCCTTGGGTATCCTGCATTTACCATTTCCGAATCTTCGTCGTTGTACCGGTCTCGTTCTCGTGGTGCATCTTTATGTTGCATACCTCGGCCGACATTTTGCTCTTGCCTTGGCATATTCCGCTGCTGCGGTTGTCCTGTAGAGTTGCGCTGTCCGGCATTGCCGTTAACAGTGTTTCCTTGACCGGCATTGCCTTGGTCACGGTTACCTCGGCTAGCTTCACCTCGGCTTACACTCCAGCGATCGTCGTTTCTTTGTACTTCTTTTGCCTTTCCTGCCCTTGTCGGGTCATACGGAACAATCTGCTTGTTTCTCCTGGCCGAGGTTACTGCCTCCTCTCTCCTTTGACCACCATGAGGGGACGATGCGGCTCTAGCGGATTTCTCTGGGTTACCCACCGCCAAATGAATGATCTTGGAGGCCCCAGCTTTCTCCGAGTTTGCCCTAAGCAGTTCCTCATTTTGCCTGTTCGCAATCTGAACCAACTCATTGACCCGGTCTTGCTGTCTCTGACGGGCTTCACCCGTCAGACCCTCTAGCTCGGATGCGGTTGCATCTGCTGCTCTGAGGTTTTTCGCCGAGTCTTGTGCTTGGCATTACGGACAAACCGTTTTCAGACTCCTCAATCCGAGTATCCCCTTCTTTGTTCATTTCACTCATGAGATTTCTCCCCTTCACTTTTACAGCATCTACTTTGTTTGCCTTGGCGTACTCACGCAGTGTCATGTTCAACGACTGCTGAGCCACAGTAATCTTTTTCGCTCCCTCCAGAATTTTCTGCCTAGTTTCCTCTAGCTCAGCCTGTGCCTGAGCCGGATCTACTACCGCTGCTACCGGGTTTGCTAGGCTATCCATAGCTTCTCTCAGTACATTCTCAGGCCTCTCTAGTGCAGGACCTCTACCTTTCCTTGGTGCCTTAGGCGTTACCTCCGGATCTGGTGCCGGATCCTTGCTTGCTTTGCCCGTGATCATCATCACTTCAGCACGGTCCGAGGAGCGAGCGATGCGCGCCCCGTGAGCCATGCTAAGGGGTGGTTCCCCTGCTTCAACGACGCGCCGCGGATGAACGCATGATACGTCAACAGCAACGTAGACCTTGTGTGCACCCAACTTGACAAAGAGGCCGTTGCGCAAAAGTGAAGCGTCAGGTGCGAAGCCAGCGTTGTCTGGCGAAGTCCAGCGCTCCAAAGCGTGAACGAGCCTAGAGCGACGTTAGCCGGTGCCGATGAGGTTTCCCGTCCGGATCTTCACCCCTGCTAGCGCCGCTAGCCCCACGGTGGGCGCCAACTGTCGTGGTGGTGTCACGGCAGATGCCATGGATAGGCTAAAGGTGGGGACTAATACACGCTAGGGGAATCCAGGGGGGATAGTGAAGTGATTCTCCACACAGAAGTTTATATTTGCTTTGTCCCCAAGTTTACAAGTGCTCCTAGAGCTGTATTGGCAAGAGGAGGAAGAAGGAGCTCTCTTTCTCTCGCTCATAGATCACCCTTAAAACCCTAGCCAAACTAGCCAAATCGCCACCCTTTCTACAGAAGCCCTAGCCCTCCTTATATAGGGGGGGGGGCTCGGTCTCCATCTAGGGCATACGTGGAGGTATATTCCTAGAATATGCCATCTCCCAAAGTAGTAAGCCGACCGGGTTACTTTTCCCTCGCTTCACACATGTAGAGGCTACGTGAGCCTCTGCGGCGCCCGCGTCAGCCGACATGGGTATCGTCACCCTTGTCGGCCACGCCTCGGTGGTCCTGCCTTTATGCCTTCGCTCGAAGGTGCGTGCAGGGCTTCTTTTGACCAGCGAGATTCCTTCCTTCTCCTAGAAGCTAGATGTCCCCCGGATCATAGTTGATCCGGCCACACCAGTTCCTGCGTACAAGTTAAACATGCATTTTCGACTTACTGCTTAAGTCGGTTGAGACTTAGTTAGGCGAATGCCCCCTGGTCCGGGTTACCCCGTGATTCGTCCTGCCTTGAGGTGACCCGGCCAGCATCCGCTTTGGCCTTGCCGAACCTCGGCTAACTCGGCCTTTATACCCCGGCGTGACCCTACCCGGGGGTATCCCCCCAACAGACAAACTAATAGATGATCCAATCTATGATAAATAACATGCACAAAATCTACATGGCTAGGGCCCTTAGCCAAAGAGAATTACACACGCATAGAGATGAAATCGACAATCTTAAACATTGTAATGGAAATCATGAGATTGATAGCAAATAGTCTTACAATGTCGCCAATGAAAGATGAGATCTACTATTACAAGAGGTGGAATATGGCTATGGTGGTGGAGAAGGGTTTGGAGATTAGATCTAAGTCTATTCCCCCGGTGGCTCTTCGGTGTTGTGGATGCAGATTTCTGGGGTTCTGCGGCGGCTCTTCGTTCGCTGTTTCTCGTCGCCCGAAGCCTCATTATATAGGGGTCCCTTCACGAAAGTTGTTCTGTTTGACCTAGCGGTGTTGATGGCAACTATATTGCCGGAACTATACAACCGGAATTTTATTCCCGCTGTATAGTTGGTCGTTAAGGCTTCTGTCTCCACTTCACGACCCCTGGTTTCTTCGGGTTGTTGGAAATCGCGTATCTTTGACTTTAATGTTGTGATTCCCATCATCAAACGTCATTATCTGCACAAGGGAAAATAGAAAGAAAGGATTGCATACCCGTTTGATCTTTAGGCATTAGTGGTAGGGTTTAGAGAGATATTTCATCAAAAATATGAATAATATCTAGTTTAAATGTGGACGTAGATGGCTATATTTCACATCCATCAACCTCCCCAAGCTTAAACTTGATCGTCCTCAAGCAAGAAAACCAAAATCAAAAAGGAACTCAGCATTTAAACTGAAATAACGAGATGATGATCTTACTCATGATTGGTAGTCTCATGTTTCCCCCATTTTATTAATCTGAAAAACTTCAGCATAGATAGAGTAATGGCAAGCATATCATACGGGTTTTTATGCATCCTTATAGCACATCAAACTTATTGTTAACATGGATGATTCAAATGAGTAAACCTTATTCCATGTCATGTAATCAACTCATCGGCTTGCCTTTGAACAATAAAGTATAATCATGTAAAATTGAGAGTGTGAGAGTTTGTCATAAAAACATATACACTAGAGTATCTTAATTCTCCCACATCAATAAATCAAGACTTTTCAAGCATTACTTTTCTATTCATTGTCCTTCAAGAATTTTAGTTCTTAAGTAATTGAGAGCACGCCAATGATTTTAATTAGTTTATCAGGCTGTGATGGGCACTCGTGGAATCACCAAGGTTTTTGTTCCTTTTGCAAAATGATTACTCATATCAGCCAAAGGAGTGATTCCATCATGAACACAGCTACCTGAGAATACCAAGAATCTTACCCATTATAGCATTG
Source organism: Avena insularis (assembly GCA_023614405.1). Taxonomy (NCBI): domain Eukaryota; kingdom Viridiplantae; phylum Streptophyta; class Magnoliopsida; order Poales; family Poaceae; genus Avena; species Avena insularis. The sequence goes on along the minus strand of CM042690.1, from coordinate 97,149,761 downwards.
CTTCTACATATGTTTAATCAACTCATAGCCGAAATCTAGGAGTTTCCTCCATGAAGATCGTGCGTAGGCTAGCGAAGTTGTTGGCATCTCATGAAGTTTGACACGCATAAAGCTATATCATTCTTATGATTCACAAGTCAAACTTTGACATGCTCATAAAAACCGCTAAACATTAATTCAGTCGAATAAATCCTTTTAAAGAGAGCTATCGAGTCAATCATTATTTTCTATGGTGTTGAGTGTCTCTAGAAATAAGCCTTCAAAACTAAATACTACAACACCCAAGCCTTCAATTCTGAGACTTTTCTTATTACAATTGTTTAGCATATTTCTAGGCAAGACTTGGTTAACTACAAGAGCTGGAACAAAACGTACCCAACTAAATACCCATGCAAACAAAATTTTACTATAATATAAAGACTCACTCCACCAAAATAATATCTTAACATTTACTAATAACTAGCATGGGTTTCTCAAACTTCAAAAGTGGGGAGTCTTAAGGCATACCTCTCATCATTAGTTTCACTTCTATGTTCCCTTTTGATTTGCTTCTTGGAAACTCGAAGTCGATCACTCTCCTGCAAATATGTGGAAGCTGCAAGGAAAATATAAAAGAAGGAAGAGAGAAAATAAAGATAAATGGAAAAATCTTTTTATTGTTTTTAAGAGAGGGAAATAAAGAATAAAAAATTGGCGGCAAAGCTTGGCTAGAAAATCTCGAAAGCAAATAGAAATAACTAAAGATAAAGTGTTGGGGAAACCAACACGAGTGCTCATAAACTCGAATTAAAAACATAACCTCGAAATAAATAAAAACAAATGGACGCCAAATAAAGATAATGATGAAACTTCCCCAAGCTTAGGATTTTGCAAGCCCTTCAAATCATTGTGGTGGCGGGAAAAATTCGTAACTCCAGTTTGCAAATTGAGTTGATAAATTACTAGTTGTTTCTCGGAGGTTCAAGGAGAGGTTTTGCATTCTCTCCACAGTTCCTCCAAGTTCTTGGAAGTCTTGGTATGTAGCAAACCGGGTTGGTGGCTGCTCCTCTTCTTGGTCCTCATCCTCATCCGGAATCTCCTCCTTGGGTTGGTGTTTCTCAACCTGCAAGTCATATAGCAAACTTCCTTCCTCGATAAAGAAAAGACCATTAGGCAAAGGAGCGGGGTAGAGACGCTTAGCTCCACCAATATGTATGTAATAAACACCACCTCTCCTAGTGAGCATTCCACAAGCTTTTAAAGTAGAGAACCCAACACGTCGCTCACCTATCACTGGTTGCAACTCACCTAGGTCGATGCCTAGGACAATGGCAAGCACGGTCATGACGCCTCCACCTATGACTGGTCCTTGGCTTTGGGAGGATTGGTACTCCAGGTAGCGCACAAGAATTGTGCCCAGGTTGGGTGAAAAGTCAATGTTGTTGAAAGCAGCTTTTGCGAGGACTAAGATGTCCTCCTCATTGAGTCTCGTGAACTCATTTCGTGCCTGCAAGGTGTTAGCAATAACATAGAACAAATAGTGAATTACAGGATGTTGAATATTCTTCCCCTTGATTACTCTAGAAGTGAAACTCATTCCATTATACTATTGTTCCGGGGAAGGGTCTAAGCCAGTAAAGGATGCGTGTAAGTCATTAGCATTATTGCTTGGAAAATTAAAACATGCACACCATTCATCTAGTGATAAAGCATAATTATTGTTCATAAGTCAGAAAGAAATCATGTCCTCTCCTTGCCATGCTTTAACGGTGCTTTGGAAAGAACTTAAGAATTCAAGAGTTAACTGGCGATAGGTAGGCACATCATTGAATACAAAGTTTTGCAGGCCAACTCTATTGCAAAGTAAATTGAAGTCATTAGAAATACCGAGTTGATTCAATATAATGGGGCAAGCCCACTTGGTTGCCTTCACTTCTCGGTTCTTGATCCTGTTGAAGTGATCACGTTGGAGCTCATCCCTGAACCGTATCCCCATGTGTTCTTGAGCGACAGCCCGAGAAGCACTAGCGGCGGCACGAGCATGAGTTTGGCCCCTTATGTTCATCATCTAAAATAATAAGGAAAGACAAAAAAAACTTTTTGATCCAACAATAATAAGCATAACATATTCCTCATCTTAACACACTAAAGAGTCCCCTCAAAATAATAATCTAGGCAAGAGAATCATGGAAATTAGTTCATAGTAGGTCTCACCCTAGATTATAATGATAACAGGTCGAGAATGAATTTGAAAAAAGTAATTAGAGGATCGGAGGAGAAACATATCGTAGATCACTTGTGCCCGAGGAAATAGAACGAAATTAAGTAGAGATGAAGATCTCTTGAGGTTTTGAGAGAGTTTGGAGGTAGAAGAGAGAAAAAAGATTGAAGTTTTGGTGTTGGGGGTATCTTACCGTGGCGATTTTGTGGTCAGACGCAACTATACAGCCAAACTATACGGTCGGAACAATATGTTCTCGTCGTATAATTGGTCTGCTATCAAAAATTTAGGGCTTCCTCCTAGTGGCGCAGCTATACGGCCAGAACTATACGGCCAGGATTTTTATCCCCGCCATATAGTTGGTCATCAAAACAGAGAGAACGGCTGTGCACGGGAGAACAAGATCAATACCAGCGTGCTATCGGTGGCAAAAAATGCAGAGGCACCCACCCGCGGTGGGGAAGACATGAGGGGGAAATGGGGATCTCAGATTTGGGGACTAAGGTTTTAGAGGAGGAAGGGATTGATTAGGGCTTTCATATAGTCCAAAGTAGACTAGATGGGACTAGTTTTGGGCCAAAACTTTAGACGGGTCTATAGCCTAATTTTATCTTTAGTCAAATAAGATAAACCAATTATGGTCACATAATGGACCAAAAATATTATTTTGTTTTAGTTTGAAAATAAGAAAAGGAGAAATAGATTTAATAAAACCATAGGGATATTTTAGTAAAACAAAAATAGGTTTTTAGCAAAATAGTTTGCGGTCAAAATTGCAAACAGAATATGCATGTTGACGTCATGATGATGCACAAAATAAAAAAACAAACAATTTCTAAGTTTAAATATTTTCCGGGCGTTACACCAGATGAGTGGAACACCCACTCCAAAATAGTTGGCCTTCAAAGTGATGGCCTCCTCTTCATCATGCTTGGCTTTCTTCTTCCTAGGAAAATGAATAACAAAAGGATCCCGCGAAGGCAATTGAAGCTTCACGTTCCCTTCATGTAGATTAATCAAAGCCTTAATAGTTCTTAAGAATGGACGGCCTAATATAATAGGAGAAGTAGCATCTTCATGCATGTCAACAATAACAAAATCAATAAGAGCAAGACAGCCTTTAATGTACACTAAAGTATTTTCTTTAATCCCTATAACTTGTTTGTAGGTAGAATCTGCTAGATGTAATTTTAACTCGGTTATTTCAAAAGATCCAAGATTTAACTTATTAAAAAGACATTTTGGAATTATTGAAACGCTTGCACCTAGATCACAAAGTGCAACTATCTCATTGGTCCCAATTATAATCTTAATAGTAGGCTCAAATATATCATCAAGCTTTACAGGTAATTTTTTAGCAATTTTCTTATATTCTTCCTCAAGCTCACATACCTTTATTGCTACCTGATTAACAAAGTGTTGATACATAGCTTCCTCGTTGCTTTCACTTTCCAGAATCTTGATATTGATCCTTTTTACAAGATCTTCAACGGTGTAATTTGGTGAAGGAGCATTACCATAATCAAGTTCTTCAGGCTCCTACCTTTGGATTCTTATCATCTTGAGGTCTTCAATAGGAGTGGGCTCAGCTTTACCTGCAAATTTAGCTAGAATGAGAGTTTGAATCTCAGTTATCTTACCTAGCTATGCCTCAACAATCCTTGTTCTTTCTTGGAGAGCCTGCAAATCATTCCCCAAACTTACAGCTTGGTTAGATAATTTACCAAGCATAGCATCATGGTTCTCTGTTATTTTAACAAGGATATTGTTTTGCTCATTTTGTGAATCTATAAAGGACTTAAGTGTTTCTTGGAGACTACCATTACTTGTTCCCATATTATTATTAGAGTTACCTGTAGGACTAGAATAATGTTTCTAAAAATTAGGATTATAATTCTTCTTCCAAACAGGGTTATAATCATTACGAGCTATGAAGTTTATTTCTTCAATATTTGATTCTGGGATGGCTCTTACCTAGTTTTCCTTACCTTTTACGGCTAATATGAGCTCATCCAGCTTAGCATTGAGTTCTTCATTTTCTTGTGGTGAGACGGAGTTCACCTTCTTCGTGTCTGATCTATCCACATGCCATTGGGCATGGTTGTCTTGCATATTGTCTAGTAGCTGCTTTGCTTCGGTAATATGTTTGACCATAAATGTTCCTCCAGCTGCAGTATGAAGCATAGACTTAGACACAGGGTTAAGAGCATTATAAAATAAATGGAGAATTAACCAATCTTCCATTCCATGACTAGGACAGTTTCTCATGCATTCTTTCATCCTCTCTCATGCAAGCGCTAGTGGATCATGCTCTTCCTGTCAAAAACCAGTAATATTAGATCTTAGTTGCATAGTCTTTGCAGGTGGGAAAAATTTAGTCATAAATAATAAAGTACACTCCACCCATGATGCAATAGTATTTCTAGGCAAAGATAGAAATCATTCGTTTGCTCTTCCTCTAAGAGAGAAAGGAAATAAGCGCAATTTGACCGCATCGGGGTCAACATCTTTTATGCGCATCATATCACATATTTTAGTGAAAGTGTTTAAGTGCATACCTGCGTCCTCAACAGCAGAGACTCCAAATTGATTATGTTGAACCAAACTTAAATAGTGGGGCTTAATTTCATAATCATCAGAAGTAATTGCTGGTTGGGTAATAGGAGTACGCAAATAATCATTGTTGGGAGTTGCAAACTCCCCAAGCTTCTTTTCAGCCATATTTCCTATGTTTTTGGGTTTTCTTAAACAAAGACTTATGATACTAAAAACAAGAATTTAAAGACTAACTAATTTTTTTGGTTTTTCAAATAAAGACTAAAATCAAACTAACAAAATTAAAAACAAGAATTAAAACTAGCAAGGTTCGTACTAACCTCACCAGGGTAGCTATTGCTTCCCCGATAATGGTGCCAAAAAAGGGTTGATACCTTCAATCCGGATTACAGATGTAGTTTAGCTCTTTTTCCCTAGTAGACCTAGGTTATCAAATCCTCGGGAAGCATAAAGCATAGTGAAGTTACTTTAATGAACCTTCAGGAGTTTTAGAATTCTTTTTGTGTTTTACCGGACCAAGAGTTTGCTGTATTTTGTTGTTGTCGATGATGGAGAGAGAGGGCCTAGGGCTTTCAGTTTCACCTGTAGTTGTCCAAAACATCTGGTGGGAATAAAATATATTAATAAAGTATGCATGTAATTGTTAGAGCAAGATAATTATATGTGAGTAGTGCATCCATAATTGATATTGCCTCCGCAACCACTTATAGCAATAACCTACTAGTCTCATCCATAGAAGAAAGAGAATTAATGATATGCATAGTGATGTCACCGTTAATCCCAAGTAAATCCCTCACATACAGTTGTACTGCCCCTTCTATCACTGGGGTTCCCAACCTACAGATTAGTCATTACTCATACTCCCTATACCTGGCTCAATCCTCGGGGTCTTGGGTACCTGACAAGTCCTCGGATTGAGGCAAGAGAGGATACAATAATAATCATCTTAGACAAACTAATAGATGATCCCATCTATGATAAATAACATGCACAAAAGCTACATGGCTAGGCCGAAGCCCTTAGCCCAAAGAGAATTACACACACATAGAGATGAAATCGACAATCATAAACATTGTAATGGAAATCATGAGATTGATAGCAAATAGTCTTACAATGTCGCCAACCAAAAATGAGATCTACTATTACAAGAGATGGAATATGGCTATGGTGGTGGAGAAGGGTTTGGAGATTAGATCTAAGTCTATTCCCCCGGTGGCTCTTCGGTATTGTGGATGTAGATTTCTGGGGTTCTGCGGCGGCTCTCCGTTTGCTGTTTCTCGTCGCCCGAAGCCTCTTTATATAGGGGTCCCTTCACTAAAGTTGTTCTGTTTGACCTAACGGTGTCGATGGCAACTATATTGCCGTAACTATACAACCAAAATTTTATTCTTGTTGTATAGTTGGTCGTTAAAGCTTATGTCTCCACTTCACGGCCCCCGGTTTCTTCGGGTTGTTGGAAATCTCGTATCTTTGACTTTAATGTTGTGATTCACATCATCAAACATCATTATCTGTGTAGGGAAAAACAGAAAGAAAGGATTGCATACCACTTTGATCATTAGGCATTAGTGGTAGGGCTTAGAGAGATATTCCATCAAAAATATGAATAATAATATTATGTTTAAATGTGGACATAGATGGCTATATTTCACATCCATCACTCTCCAATACCACTATCACGCTTTATATTTTCTGCCATTTATTATTTCGAAAATACAAAAATACTTTCTTCACTTGCACACATAAGCAAAACCCCAAAACAATGATCCTTTATTATTCTTACTTTGTTTGCCTAGTTTTCACTTGCATTATTTTATTTTTTATATTATTGTTATTTCTTATTACTAATACGAAACTGTCGTGGTGGTGTCACGGCAGATGCCATGGATAGGCTAAAGGTGGGGACTAATACACACTAGGGGAATCCAGGGAGGGATAGTGGAGTGATTCTCCACACAGAAGATTGTATTGCTTTCCTTTCAAGATTACAAGTGCTCCTAGAGCTGTGTTAGCGAGAGGAGGAAGAAGGAGTTCTCTTACTCTCACCTACAGTTCACTCCTAGAACCCTAGCCAAATCGGTATAGAAGAAACCCCAATCCCTTCTACTGAAACCCTAGCCCCCTTATATAGAGGGGGCTTGCTCTCTGCCTAGGGCATACGTGGAGGCATATTCCTAAGAATATGCCTCCTCTCAAAGTGGTAACCCGACCGGGGGCCGACACGGGCGTCGTCACCCTTGCCGGCCATGACCCGGTGGTCACGCCTTGCTTTCGCTCATGCGATGCGATGCAGGGCCTTCTTTTGACGGAGATTCCTTCCTTCTCCCAGAAGCTAAACAGGACCCGGATCATAGTAGATCCGGCTATACCTGTTCCTGCATACAAGTTAGACAAGCACTTCCGACTTACTTCTTAAGTCGGCTGAGACAATGTTAGGCGACCCCCCTGGTCCGGGTTACTCCGTGATCCGGCCTGCCTTGAGGTGACCCGGTCAGCATCCGCTTTGAGCTTGCCAAACCTCGGCTAACTCGGCCTTTATACCCTGGAGTGACCCTACCCGGGGGTATCCCCCCAACATTAGTCCCCGAAGCTGATGCGGTCTTAGCTGCCTTGGCCGCTAAGGCCACATCAGGTTCATTTATGTTCGAGCCTCGGATGTTATTTCCGATTTATCTCTTTATCTCGGATTACGTGGATTTATGTTCCCTTCGCACGTTCCAAGTTTTCACTTGTCGGCCGGGTTACCACTTTGACTCGGATTTCATGGATTTACGTTCCCTCTGCACATTCTAAGTTTTTACCTGATGTCCGGGCTACCATGGCTCTATCCGGGCCTTGTTTCCTTCTTTCATACGCCAACCCATGTGGAGGCTAATCATTACGTTGTCTTATTTTAAGGGCCTGCACAGGGTCACGTCGCGCCTGCCTCCTCGTTTACCACATCAGTGCGTCACGTCACGGGATCGCCTCTGCTCTGTGGCCCTCCGTGTGGCTCCTCTCCGATTGGCTGAGGCAGGTGATACACGGCCACACCACGTGGCGCATTGGCAGGGCGCGATCCCACTCACCCTCTTTGGGGGTGGTTAAGTAGCGGAGGGGCGCACCCCTTAGAATTTTTTCCTCTTATGCGCCCCTCTGCCCGTCGCTCTTCTTCTTCGTCTTCCTTGCGACCGCGCCGCCGCCAGTGCTCCTAGCAGCAGCGCCGCCGCCGCACTTTTCCCCGTGCCTCTGTGTCACAGCCACCGCTGCGCAACTTCCTCGCCACGGGTCCTTGCCAATCCAGGCCTCAGATCCCCGCCACCGCTAGCACCAATGAGGGTAGCGAGTACGAGATGACGGAGGAGGAGCTCGTCGTCATCGAGCAAGAAATGGAGGAGGACGTCGCTGCGACGGACCCTGGTGCATGGGTCGGGTCATGGGTCTATCAAGATGACCTTGACTGGCTCTACCGGACCAGACACATCCCTGCTGGTGTCGTCGCTCGTCTCCCCTCCGCCGAACTGGCCCCCTCACCCAATCCGGGTGAGTTCGTCGTATTCTTGTCCCACTTCCAACGGGGGTTCGGCTTGCCGGTGAGCGACTTCTTCCAGGATTGGCTTAGCACCTACCACCTGCAGCCGCACCATCTTCCAGCCAACGCTATCACCTCTCTCTCTGCTTTTGCCTCTACGATCGAGGGCTACACCGGACTGTGGCCCATGAAAGAGTTGTGGATCCGGTTTTTCGGCCTTCGTCGTAACGTCATCCCCAACATCCAAGTTGAGTCGGAGGATAAGCAGCTCACCCAATTCGGAGCTGCGTCCATCTCGCCCCAGAGGACTTCCGTTTTCCCCCGGGTCACCGGGCTTGACTCCTGCAAAGGATGGGCTCGGTCCTTCTTCTATGTCCGGAACACGGGCACCGAAGATTTGATTCGGTTGCTCCCCTATACTCCGGGTCCACCTGATCCGGAATTCTAGGAGGAGGTCTCCAAGAAGCCCACGGCTCTGGCCAACCAGGTTAACAAGAGGTTCGCGGAACTAAAGAAACTCGGATTGCGCAACGAGGATGCTATGATCACGTTAAATGCGCGCGAATCTCTCCCCTCCAGAAGCGCACCCACAAGGTGTGCCACATGAGTTTTAGCCGCGACCCCAACCGAACCTCCTCCTTCGAGCTGAGCAACACGGAGATTTTCCACCGGGTTAAGGCGCTCTTCACCACCCACAAGGATTTCTCTGCTGAATGGACGTGGGGAATTGAGAACTTATGTCGTGACAGGCTCCCTCCCGCGGTAAGCTTCACGGGGCAAACTTACTTCGGATTAAATATATGTCGGTTTTTGTTGTATTTTTGACTCTGTTCTTCATGCTTTCTCTCAGCTATTCCTTCAGCAAACCCTTGAGGATGGTACGGATCCGACCCTTAAGTGGGCACTGGACCGAGAAATCCCGGATGAGGAGGAGCCGGACCAGGAGATGTTTCTCCCTATGACCGATGCTACAAAACGACCCAGCGGTAAATTCTCTTCTCTTAGAGACTGGCCCGATGATGAGGATGACTCGGATGTCGACGTGATTGAACCTGTTGAGGCTGTCCCTTTTTCTTTTGCCTTTCCGGCATCAGCTAACCCCGGTAGGCATATCCACGAGGATCCTCCGCTTGCTACGGGCGAACCGGTTTCGGTGGCGTCGAAGAAGAGGCGCGGAGCCGCACCAATTTCCTCCTCCGAACCTTCTCAGCCCACAAAAAGGTGAAAGAAGGCTGGAGACAAGACTGCCTCCAAGCCGGCAGGCAAAGCCCCGGCACGAAGGGCTCGGAAACCCAAGGAGGCCCAAACCTCGGATGCGTAAGTCATTTTTCGTTGCATAACTCACTTCTCCTTGCATCGTGGTAATTTCTCTTCTAACATTATTCTCTTCTTCAGGGCTCCGGTGGAGGTCCCTCAGAGCGGATCCAGCATCTCTTCACCACTCCGATCTGGCCCTTCTCCTCCTCGTGACGACGAGTCACGTCCGCTGAGCCCTATTCCAGAGGGTTCTGCGGCTGCTCCGGGTTCCGCACTACCTCGTCGAGAGGAATGCAACCTTGGAGCGGGAGAGGCCGGCCCATCCGAAGCAACGGCGTCCACAACTTCGGCATCGCCGCAACCAGTAGCCACCGAGACTACCTCGAAACCAGCACCAGCCCCAGCACCAGCAGCAGTTCCAGTACCAGTGACCGAACCAGTACCAGCACCTGCTCCGGCACCAAGAAAATCAACAAGCGCTCCAAGTCCAGCTATAAGAGCTCCAGCGCCAAGTTCTTCCGCCTCGTCCGAGTCATCTCAACCTCGGCGAGGAACTACTCCAGCAGCTCCTAAGGGGAAATCCGCTGCAGTTACTTCTTCCCAGCAAGCCAAGGGCAAAAAGGCTCCGGATGCTACCAAGTCTGCATTCGTTGAGGCTGGGCAGCGAAGCCTAGCGTCGATGCTTCCCAAGAAAGCTCCAGTAGCGAAGGATGCTCCTGCCGAGCCAACTGACGCGCAGCAAATGGTTCTGCATACCAGCCCAGCCCTTGCCTTGGTTGAGAGGAAAGAAGCGCACGCGAAGGGCTTGGTGGCACCCCATATGCCTACCGGTGAGCGGTACCCTCCGAGCCTGATTGAGTTCGTCATGAACTGGAACAAGGCGGAGTTCGTCCACAACGACGATCTCCCGGAAAAGTTCGGCCCCGCAGAATTTTCCGCCCAAATGAATACAGCCGCTAAGGCAATTAACCTCGCGGGGAGGATGATGGAGGTATGTCGCTTCTCCTTTACATGTTGTAGATAGTAACCATTAGTCCCCGAGCCTCCGGTGGAGTAACTTGTTACTCGGCCGGATGCTCATTAGAAAACTAACGTAGCTCCATGTGAACTTCGAATATGCACACACCTAGAGCCGGGTTAAGTTCCACTTGGCCCGGATCTTGCGCACTTCGAATATGCAGACACCTAGAGCCGGGTTAAGTTCCACTTGGCCCGGATCTTGTGCACTTCGAATATGCACACACCTAGAGCCGGGTTAAGTTCCACTTGGCCCGGATCTTGTACACTTCGAATATGCACACACCTAGAGCCGGGTTAAGTTCCACTTGGCCCGGATCTTGTACACTGAATATGCACACACCTAGAGCCGGGTTAAGTTCCACTTGGCCCGGATCTTGTACACTTCGAATATGCACACACCTAGAGCCGGGTTAAGTTCCACTTGGCCCGGATCTTGTACACTTCGAATATGCACACACCTAGAGCCGGGTTAAGTTCCACTTGGCCCGGATCTTGTACACTTCGAATATGCACCAAGCTAATTTTACGCTTCTGTACTTTTTCAGGTAACCACCAATCACCGGAGTGCTGAATTCCAACGCCTGTTGGATACCCACAAGATGCTACGCGCAAAGCACGTTGCACTTATTGCAGAACATGAAAAAAGGGGTAAGTTTCTCCCTTCGTGCTTTTCCGTTTCTCTTCATCTTCTTCTGCCGAACTAACTCCTCATTTGGTTTCTGCAGCTGGGGTGGAGGCTGAGAACAAGATCATGCGAAAGAACCTGGAGCAGATCAAGGGTAAATCCTTTTTGTCTGACCCTGCTTTGCTTTCCATCTTCTTTTCTTCTTGGCTCGGCAAACATTCATTCCTCGGCTCTGCCGGGTCAACACACTATTTCAGCATCGCTTGAGGATAGTGTGCCCGTGCCTGATATGATGTTGCATTTTCTCGAACAAGCAGGGCAGCATCAAGCCGAGCTGAAGAAAAAAGATGATGAGCTTGCTCTCCTCCGTACCAAGGACAATGAGATTGCCAGGCTCAAGGCTAAGGTGGATAAGATGAAGGCCCAGCACCAAACCGAGCTCCAAAAGGTTGGCCAGCACTTCACAGAAGAGCGCGAGCGCCTTACTCTCCAGATCTCCAAGGACCAGGACCTACTCAAAGAATCTGACATCTAGCTTGGATCGGCAAACGCTGAGCTTGAGCAACTCCGCAAGAGACGCGATAACTGCATCAAGGATTTGACCCGGATTCACAGCCACATTTCACGTAAGTTCCTTTCCCTTATCCGACATAATTCTCCGGGTTACTTCATATGTATTTTCTTCAGCTTCTTCCTTTGCCTTGTTTCTAGGCAGCTTTCCAGAGGGTACTCCTATTGCGAGCGCTGTTGTCACCAATTTCCGCCGAGAGAGGGGTACTCCCGTCGCTCCTGACGGTGAGAGCATTCCCTTAGACATGGAGGACCTATTGGTCAGCCTGTCATCTCGCGTGGAAATCATCAAGAACTACGGCAAGGATCTCCTCGACGTTTCAGTTCGAGTTTTCAACACGTTCTGGCCCGGTGAGAGCGCTCCGAAGAGAATCACACTTCTTGCTGAAAAGCTATCAGATATCAAGACCCAGCTCGACCTCTGGAGGGAGTCCGCTGGGCGTGCCGCAGCTGATACTATCCTTCACCACATACTCACATGGTATGAGAAGGTCAACCTCAGCCTCCTTACACGCCGGTGCACCGGATCCAGTTGGACTGATGACCCGGAGTGGGTAGCTCGGCGCCAGGCTTGTGCCTACAGCCTCATCGAATATTCTCCTATCCATGACTAGGTTGAAGGACCGAGCTTCCTGGAATCCGCTGGGGACGAGAATGTTGAGAATGTTGAAGATGGGTCGGATGAAGACGAAGAAGGCGATGCCTAAGATATTGAAGACAGTGAATACGACGCCGAACTTCCTCCTCATGCTGCTCCGTAGGTCAAAAAACTTGAAAATTTATCAGATCCCCAGTATGCCGGGTGCAACTGTATGCTGCGTACATGTGATATTTTGCTACTAAGTTCTTATGCCGGGTTAACTTGGGCGTAGTCCCCGAGTTTCTTTTTCTTGTTCGTCCAATCTTTTGGCTCGGATCGTGTCTACCTTGATTCGGTTTTATGACTTACAAATCCGAGCTTCAAAAATCGTCTTAACAATACTAAGAAACTTTCAGACTTAGCTCAAAAAATAAAGCTGCATAATAACTTGAAAATAAATGCAGGGTTAGTCTGAAAAACAAATGTTAGCTCGAATAAATTTGTTTCCTTAGTCGCTTTTCATGTGCTACGCAATTCCAAACTTGTTCTCTTGCTTGCCATGAAGCCAATTCTTGTTGGACAGCAGCAAGTCGAAGAGTTGGGTTTTTGGTGCTCACACATTACTAATCCGGGTTAAGTAGAAAACTTATTCCAGCTAACGCACAAGAGACAACAACAATAATTATTAAGGCAGTCCCCGAGTTACTGCTCGAGGCGCTACTATTTCATTGATAAGCTCATTGCCGACATACATACCGACATATGAGAAGACTCGGATACACACACTTAGCTAAGTGTAGAAAGGACGAAGTAGTGCTACATTCCACGGTCGCTTAGATTCCTCTCCGGACCTGTCTGCCTTGTTCTTTTCTTGTGGTTTTGCATCTATAAGATAGTAAGAATCATTATGTAATGCTTTGCTCACAATGAATGGCCCTTCCCATGGGGGGGATAATTTATGCATGCCAGTAGTACGTTGTACCAACTGGAGCACCAAATCGCCTTCCCGAAAGACTCGAGGGCACACTTTCCGGCTATGGTAACATCGGAGATTTTGCTGATATATGGCGGATCTGGACAGTGCCAGTTCTCTCGCTTCTTCCAGCAGATCAACATCATTTTGCCGGGCTTCTTGCACTTCGGCTTCTGTGTATTGGGTGACCCTAGGCGAATGATGCTCTATGTCGGCTGGTAATATATCTTCTGCCCCATATACCAAAAAACAGCGTATAGCCTGTTGATCGATTCAGAGTTGTTCTTAAACTCCACAATACCGCCGGTAGTTCTTCTATCTAGCACCCCGTTGATATTTGCAGCGGCTCAATGAGCCAGGGTTTTATCCCGGATAATACTAATCCATTGGATATTTCCACTTGTCTGTTCGATGCGGGGTGGGCTACCGAGGCTATGTCGAGTCAGATCTTCTTGTCCTGGCAGAAGCGCGCAAATGCTCCTTCCGCAAAATTGGTGCCATTGTCAGTTATGATACTGTGTGGATAACCGTATCTCAAGATTATATCCTTGAGAAACGTTACGGCCGTAGCTCCATCACATTTTCTTATAGGCTTCACTTCAATCCATTTTGTAAACTTATCCACCATGACCAAAATGTGTGTCATGTTTCCCCTTGCTGGTTTGAACGGGCCAACCATATCCAAGCACCATACGGCAAATGGCCACGTAATTGGTATGGTATTGAGTTCCGACATCGGCATATGTGTCTTGGTAGCGTACCTCTGATAACCATTGCATTTTCTCACCAGATCCTCTGCTTGTTCTAAGGCACTTGGCCAGTAGAATCCATGCCGGAACGCTTTTGCCACCAAGGCTCAGGATGAGGCATGATGCCCGCATTCTCCTTGGTGTATATCTCGGAGGATGTCAAGCCCTTCTTCCGGGTCAACGCATCGCTGGAGGACATTGGTTACACTCCGTTTGTACAACTCAGAATTAATGATTGTGTATGCTTTTGCTCTCCTCTGAGTTTGCCTGGCTAACACCTCCTCAGTGGGTAATGTTCCATCTTTCAGGAATTGGAATATAGGCAGTGCCCAAGATGGTATTGCTCGTGCAGGGAACACGTCCTCATCATTTTATATCTGATCTATCGGCATAACTTCAGCCAGATCATGCTGAGCAGTCCCCGGGTCGAGCAAGGTAGTCCTTGGATTTGTTGAGGCAGTCCCCGGGTTTGCTGATGCAGTCCCTGGGTCTCGCGTACCACTTCCCGTGTCAATGTCCATGGGCTCAGCTCCGGACTCTGTATCTTCCGGGACATAGATCGAGTCGGTTCCTGGGGATGGCCTGATAGATGGTTTTCTGAGGTGTTCCAATGCTACACCCGGTGGAATTGCCTGTCGGGTTGATCCGAGCTTCGATAGCATGTCGGCAACCACGTTTTCCACTCGGGGTACATGGTGAAATTCATACCCCTCAAAGTAACCAGATATCTTTTGCACATGAAACTTGTACAGTGCCATGTTTGGATCCAGGGCGTCCCACACTCCGGACACTTGCTGCACCACCAAATCCGAGTCGCCAAAGCATATTATCCGACGTATGCCGATCTCTTTTGCCACTTTGAGCCCATGCACAAGAGCCTCGTACTCAGCGACATTGTTTGATGCTGCAAAATGGATCTGTAATACGTATTTTAGCTGGGCCTTCTTTGGCGAGGTAAGCACAACCCCGGCGCCTAATCCGGTTTTGGTTTTCGACCCGTCAAAGTGCATCCTCCAATAGTTCGGATCAGGTGGCGGTGGTTCGTATTGTACCTCAGCCCAATCTACAAAAAAGTCCGCCACAGCCTGAGACTTGATTGCTTCTCTTCTGTCGTATTGGGGCGCATAAGGAGCTAGCTCAATTGCCCATTTTGCAATTCTGCCACTCGCATCCTTGTTACCCATTATCTCGGATATGGGAGCTTCACATATCACTTTGATGGGGTGCTCCTCAAAGTAATGCTTTAACTTCTTTGCCGCCATATAGACACCATATGCCACCTTTTGAAAGTGCGGGTAGTTCTGTTTTGAGGCAGATAATACCTCGCTCAAGTAATACCGGCCTCTTTCGACTTACCCTCTTCATTGCGCTCTACTACAATCACTGCACTTACAACTTGGTTGGTTGCGGCTATGTAGAGCAACATTGGCTCCTTTGATAGTGGAGAGGCTAACACTGGTGCAGTGGCCAACATATTTTTTAAGTGGGCAAAGGCTTC
Organism: Avena insularis; assembly: GCA_023614405.1. Taxonomy (NCBI): domain Eukaryota; kingdom Viridiplantae; phylum Streptophyta; class Magnoliopsida; order Poales; family Poaceae; genus Avena; species Avena insularis. Next base: position 97,134,222 of record CM042690.1, on the reverse strand, counting down.
ATCAGCCTACGGTGTCCAAACGAACTTATCCGACTTTTTCATGAGTTGGTAGAGAGGCAATGTCTTTTCTCCCAACCGACATACAAACCGACTCAATGATGCTAGGCACCCAGTGAACTTCTGGACATCGTTAAGACACTTCGGCAGCTCCATTCGTTCAATAGCCCGAATCTTAGTTGGGTTAACCTCGATACCTCGGCTGGAGACGAGAAATCCGAGTAATTTTCTAGCCGGGACACTGAAGGTACATTTTTCCGGGTTAAGCTTCATCCGGAACCTTCTCAAGTTTGTGAATGTCTGCCTGATGTCGTCAAGGAGCGTTTTGCTTTCCTTGGTCTTGATAACAACATCATCCACGTATACTTGTACGTTTTGACCTATTTGGTCGTGCAAACATTTCTGCATACATCTTTGGTACGTTGCACCTGCATTACGTAAACCAAACGGCATAGTGCGATAGCAATAAGCCCCGTACGGGTGATAAACGCGGTCTTTATTTGATCATCCGGATTCAGAGGTATCTGGTGGAAACCAGAATATGCGTCAATGAATGACAACAGTTCACATCCCGCGGTTGAGTCTATGACCTGATCTATCCTCGGCAGTGGAAATGGATCTTTTGGACACGCCTTATTCAGGTTCGTGTAATCGATACACATACACCAAACCACTGCCACGTTCGGATCATCCTTCTTCTTTTCTACCATCACCGGATTAGAGAGCCAATCCGGATATAGTACTTCCATGATGAATCTTGCTGCTAGCAACCGAGCTATGTCGTCTCCAATGACTTTTCTCCTATCCTCGGCGAAGCGGCGGAGAGATTGCTTCACCGACCTTGCTCCGGGTCTTACGTTCAAAGAGTGCTCGGCCAACTCCGTCGGAACACCTTGCAAATCCTGTGTGGACCAAGCAAAAATGTCCCGATTCTCATGGAGGAAGTTGACGAGCTCACTTTCCTATTTATCAGTTAACCCAGCACCAATTGTTACGGTGCGCTCCGGGAACATGTCATCAACTGGAACCTTCTTGGTATCCTTTGCGGCTTGGAATGAAACACTACCATGCGGGTTACTCAACGCCGGCATATACTGCTGCGCGGACTGAGCTAATGCCGCCACCTCTTGGATTTTTCTTTTCTCTTGCACAATCACGAGTGACTCGGCTAGGTTAGACCCAGCTGAGGCACACTCAATGGAACGTCGGAAATCTCCAGCAATGGTAATCACTCCATTTGGCCCGGGCAATTTAATCTTCAGATAACTGATGTGGCAGCTTGCCATGAACTTGTTCAATGCTGGTCTTCCGAGTAACGCGTGATACGCACTTTCCAAGTTCACTACCTCAAACTCCATATTCTCAGTTCGGCAATTATCTCTCATGCCGAATAGCAGTCAACCCGGACTTTGCCTATGGGCTCACAAGAAATGCCTGGTACAATACCATGGAAAGTTGTCCTTGTAGCCTAGAGCATGTTCTTCGAGATGCCCAACTTGCGCATTGTATCCGCATACATGATGTTAATGCTACTGCCATTGTCAATCAGTACCTTGGAGAACCTCACATTGATGTTCGGCCCAATGAACGTCGGGTCCAACACTAGCGCATACGAACCTGGATTCGGCATAAGCTTGGGATGATCTTTGATGTTCCAGGTGATTTCCTGGTCCGACCAAGGCATGTACCTCGTCACTGCTGGCATAACCGCATTGACCTCCATATGCCGGCGCTGCAAGCTCTTTCTATCTGTTTCCTCAAATGTGAACACAAAATAACTCTGGTGATGCTCCCTGTACTCATTCCTCCCCTCGTTTCCGGGGTACCTCTGATCCGGCTGGTGCTGATTTTCCACCTGATGCACTGCATCCCTTCTCTCATTGCTGTCATACCTCGGCGGAGGGGGAGGCAACATTAGCTGTTGCGTGTTTGCTCCGGAGAGCAATTGCTGCCGGGGTAACTCCTGCCGAGGTTGATCATTCCGGGGTGCCTGAGCATTCCCCGAACCACCTTGTTCTATCTTAAGCATCCACTCACATTGCCTCGTTGTGTGACCCACCGGGCTACTCGGATTTGGCGTGTGAAACTTACACGGCTGGTCCAACATCGACTCATAAGTATACCTCGGATGGTCTTTCTTTTATTGCCATTGTTTCTTTTGCTCTAGCATCCATGTTTTCTTGCCATCGTTTCTTGGAGTCCATTGCCCTCCAGTTTTCTGGCGCTGGTTGCTCCCTGCTCCGGGTTGATCTTGACTCACAGCTGCAACTTGTTGCGAACTGTAGCGATGATCCGGTCTATCATCTCTTCTTTTTCCTTTGTAGTCATTCCTTCGAGATGACCCGGCTCCATCCCTCTGATAGTACTCCTCGTTTGACTCGTTTGACGCGAGCCTAGGTTGAGTCGGATCACCCAAGGCATACGAATCAGCAATCCGGATCATCTCTGCCAACGTAATTGGCATTTTCCTTTGCAATTTCATCCACAGCTCGCTGCCATATCTGCACCCTTGCGCAAACCATGCTATGGCCTGTGACTCTATGACACCCTCACACGAGTTTCTCACGGTACACCACCGGGTCAAGAATTCACGGTCTGTCTCATTAGGTCTTTGCTTGCACATTGCTAGGGTTTGCGGCCTATTCGGCCTCTGATATGTACTTGAGAAGTTGCTGATAAACATTTCTTCGAAATCTATCCAGCAGTTGATGCTTCCGGGTGGCAAATTGTTCAACCATACTCTGGCCGGACCTTCTAACATCTGGGGTACGTATCGTACAGCCCATCTCAAGTTGCCAGTGGCAATTTTCACAGCCGTAGCATAATTTATCAACCAATCCTCCAGCTTGGTACTGCCGTCATACGTCTTCGTGCCCCTAGGCAGCTGGAAGTTAGGTACCGGTGGCTCCTTCATGATCCGGGGTCCAAAGCACGCTGGACCCGGTGGACCTTGACATTCGATCTATTCTGATCTATACAGGCGATCCAGTTTCAATCTTCCGTCATACGGCATCAAATCCCTGCTTCCCAATCTTGACCCTATCACATGATAGTCCGGTCTTGGGTACCCCGTGCTCACCATCTCCAAATCACCGTCGTTGTACCGGTTTTGCTCTTGCGGCGCACCTCTCTATTGCATACCTCGGCCGGCGCCTTGATCTTGCCTTGGTATATTCCGCAGCTGCGGTTGTCCTGCTCCTGCCGATTTTCGCTGTCTGGCATTGCCGTTGGCAGCATTCCCTTGACCGGCATTGCCTTGGTCATGGTTACCTCGGCCAGCTTCACCTCGGCTTGCACTTCGTCGATCATCATTTTTCTGTGCCTCTTTTCCTTTTCCTGCCCGCGTCGGGTCGTACAGGACGATCTGTTTGTTCCGTCTAGCCGAGATTACTACCTCTTCTCTCCTTGGACCACCATGAGGTGACAATGTGGCTCCAGCGGATTTCTCCGGGTTACCCATCGCCGAATGGACGATTTTGGAAGCTCCAGCTCTCTCCGGGTTAGCTCTGAGTAGCTCTTCGTTTTGTCTGTTCGCGATCCAAACTAACTCGCGATCCACACAGAAGATTGTATTGCTTTCCTTTCAAGATTACAAGTGCTCCTAGAGCTGTGTTGGCGAGAGGAGGAAGAAGGAGTTCTCTTACTCTCACCTACAGTTCACTCCTAGAACCCTAGCCAAATCGGTATAGAAGAAAACCCAACCCCTTCTACTGAAACCCTAGCCCCCCTTATATAGAGGGGGATTGGTCTCTACCTAGGGCATACGTGGTAACCCGACCGGGGTGCTTTTCCCCCGCGTCACACATGCTTTAGCTACGTGAGCCTCTGCGGTGCCCGCGTTAGCCGACACAGGCGTCGTCAACCTTGTCGGCCATGACCCGGTGGTCCTGCCCTTGCTTGCTTCGCTCATGCAGTGCGTACTAGGCCTTCTTTTTAACCAGAGAGATTCCTTCCTTCTCCCAGAAGCTAAACGGGACCCGGATCATAGTAGATCCGGCTATACCTGTTCCTGCATACAAGTTAGACAAGAACTTCCGACTTACTTCTTAAGTCGGCTGAGACAATGTTAGGCGACCCCCCCTGGTCCGGGTTACTCCATGATCCGGCCTGCCTTGAGGTGACCTGGTCAGCATCCGCTTTGAGCTTGCCGAACCTCGGCTAACTCGGCCTTTATACCCCGGAGTGACCCTACCCGGGGGTATCCCCCCAACAGAAACCTTGTGCTTGACAACCACACGGTCGAGTTCCGGACACAAGACAAAACTTTGCATTGTAGATTTATTGAAGAGGAGAGGAAGAATAAATCTCTAAGCCAATTACTCGAGAGTTCGATATAAACCTTCGACTCATCCTTGTGGGGAAAAGACGCTTGCTACAACACTCTGCACTTGGAGTCCCAAACTCCTAACAAATTGGTACACGGAGTTGTTTCCATCAAGAACGTTTTCTGGTGCCGTTGTTGGGGAATTGCAGGAGAGATTTCACAGTGGAGTGGTGCCTAGACAATCACCACTACAACTGCCAGAACAAATTTTCTGGCACCGTCAACACCAACTTTGTGCAAACACCTAAGCTTGGGGGGCTTGAACCAATGTGAGTTTTTCCTTCTCCTTTAGATTTTCAAAGTAATTTTCTTTGTTCTTGTTTTTGGTCTTTTTTTTCAGTTTTCCCTTAAAACATGAAAACACATAAAAATTAGTATAAATTTTGCTATGGATGAACTTTCAGCTGAGGAACTTAGGGCAATAAATGAAGCTGATTATATCTTACCTCAAGAAAGAATTCATTGACTATTTAAATAATATTGCTAAACAACTATGTGAATTACATAATGTAGCCCTTGACGATGCTTCCCTCCGGATGTGCTCGATTCTTAACATAGTGCTTAAGAATTCCCATGTAGTGTTTAAACGGGTACATGCTTCACAGATATATATACGGGACCACACATCTTTATCTCGTGCACAAGGTGGACAATGAGATGTACCATGACATCGAAGAATGACAGAGGGAATATCATCTCCAAATTGCACAGAGTCTCCACCACTTCAGTTTGTAGCTCATCATACTTACTAGGATCAATCACCTTACGAGAAATTGTGTTGAAAAAATCACATAAATGCGTTAGAGTGTCTCGAACATGTGATGTCAAGACATTCCTTATCACGATAGGGAGCATCTATATCATCAGAACATGGCAATCGTGAGACTTCAAAGCCGTTACTATATTTTCTTTGAAACAATCCTTTGCATGTTGGCAACATAGCCCGTTGGAAAATGCAGGCCATATAGAGAATCACACAAACTTTTTCCATCTACTTTGTCACAGACATAACACATAGGGGCGAGCTTTCCTTGAGCATCAACCTCAGGTGGGTTTTCCCCTCTGAGTTTGGCATCTTCAAGTCGTGCGTTTGCACTATCTTTTGTTTTGTCCTTAATGTTGATCAATGCCTCTATTATGCTTTGTAACACATTCTTCTCAACATGCATCACATCGATGGAATGTCGAACGTCGAGATGCTCCCAATAAGGTAAGTCCCATAGTATCGATCTCCTCTTCTAGACTGGTTTTATTTTGCGTGGCTGGTCATCTATATCTATTTATTTTTGTTTTTTGTTTGTCCTTGCCTTTGCCTTTGCCTCTGCTCGTGCATTTGAATCGTACTTTTCAATGCACAACTTTCAAGTGTTTAAGTTGATCATAGATCTGTCTGCCTTTTAAAATTGGAGGAGCCAAATCGTTCTCACAAGTGTTATCAAACTTTTTCTTCGAGGTCTGATATTTATGACCCTTCGGCAAAATCCTTCGAGTCTACATTTACACCATTTTCTTACACTCATGCAAATACCTACTTGCTATCTTGTCTAGGCACTGGACAAACGCATAGGTCCCTTTTATAGCCTGGCTGGAGGATTTACCATAGGATGGATAATCATTAATGGTTATGAATAACATGCATCTTAGGGTAAAGTTTTCCTTCACATGTGCATCATATATTTTTACTCCTTCAATCCAAAGAAGTTTCAAATATTCCACCAAAGGTTCAAGGTACACATCAATGTTGTCACTAGGTTGCTTGGGGCCCTGGATTAGTATTGCGAGCATGATATACTTTCGCTTCATGCATAACCATGTAGGAAGGTTGTAAATGCTTAGATTCACAGGCTAGGTGTTGTGGGTGGTACTATAGTTGCCGAACGGGTTCATTCCATCGGTGCTCAGTGCAAACCTCACATTTCTAGGATCATCTCCAAAACGATCACCATCTAGACCCAAAGGCTCCAACCTATTGACATTCCTCCACTGTGGAGAGTCGGAAGGGTGTCTGAGCATGTCGTCCTGAATGCGCTCCTTTGCGTGCCAATGCATAAGTTTTTCCGTATTCGGGTTTGCATATAAGAATGTCAAATGAGGAATAATAGGTAGGTACCAACACACTTTACCGGGAAGTCCTTCCTACCTAGGTTTTTATGCTTCTTCTTGCTCACCTGATCAGTGTCCAGGTCATCCTCTGCCATATTAGTTGCCTCAACCTTCGGAACCTTGAACCTCGGAAATTTGCACGCCGGACATTCACGCAAAATAAGACCAAGCAGGATATCATCGACTTGTAGATCAATTTTTGAGATACTTTCATTAAATTGTGGTAACACCATTCTGTTCCACAAATATATATAACCATAAAGTTTGAAAATATTATTGAGAATTCATGGAATCCTAAACCGTAAAATCTAAACCCCTAAACCCTGACCAAGCACGTACCGTGCAACTATAAATCAAATTGAGATACTTTTGTTAAATCAGGTAACGCCATTTGATGGCTCAATGCATGGCGCCCAGAAAAATGCTTGTTGGCGGTGTTGATGTAGAGCTCGTTGGGAACCCCAAGAGGAAGGTATGATGAGCACAGTAGCAAGTTTCCCTCAGTTATGAAACCAAGGTTTAATCGAACCAGTAGGATCAAGGAAACACCTCAAAGGTGTTACTAGCTGAGCTTTGGCAGGGCACACTACCGGTGCTACTAGCAACGTGGAGACCTGCACAACACAACCACAGAACTTTGTCCCCAACTTGCGATGAGGTTGTCAATCTCACCGTGTTTTGTGGAAAACAAAGGATTAAATGTATTGAATGGAAAGAAGTAAAAGTTTACAGAAAGTAAACACAAAGAAGTAAACAGTTGTAGATTGTATGTAAAGAAAAGGACCGGGATCCATAGTTCATTAGAGGTGGCTCTCCTTAAGATAGATAACATGTTGGGTGAACAAATTACAGCGGGGCAATTGACAAACACCGAGAAAGCAATACATGCATATACTAATCATCTTGACTCCTTTGAGACTTGATTGGGCATTACAACATAATACACAGACCGCCATCCAACTACATCTATGACTAATAATCCACTTCAGGTTATCATCCGAACCCCCTCTAGTATTAAGTTGCAAGCAACGGATTATTGCTTTACAAACTGTGTGTAAAGTAAACAATATGATTGTTCTATGAACAAAGTATTATTGTTTTCTCCCTAGTAGCAACAGCACATCTAGTACCTTAGAGATTTTTGTCACTTCCCCAGATTACCAGAGGCATGAACCCACTATCGAGCATAAATACTAACTCTTGGAGTTGCTAGCATCTACTTGGCCAAGATAGCTACTAACAACGGAAAGCATGCAAGATCACAAATAACAAAGACATGATAGAATCAATAATCAATCTGAAATAGCACCTCAATATCCATCGGATCCCCGCAAACATAACATGCAGAATTACAAATAGATGATCTTAATCATGAATGGAGCTCACAAGATCTAGACATGAAAGCACAAAGGAGGAGAACCAGTCATCTAACTACTACATGGATCCGTAGTCCAAGGATGAACTACTCACACATCACACCGGAGGCTTGCATGGTGATGAAGAAGGCCTCTAGGGTGAATTACCCTCTTCGGTAGGGTGCCGGGAAGAGCTTCAGATCCCTCCCGATCTAGGGATGGAGATGACGGCGGCTACAGACTCTTCCGTGGATTTTTGATCGGGTACTTAGGGTTTTCGTCCCGAGGGCATCTTATAGGCGGAAGGAGAGGCCGAGGGGGTGCCTGGGCTGGCCACACCATCCCCTGGCGCGGGCCAAGCCTGGCCACGCGGCCAGGTGGTGTGGCCGCCCTCTGGCCCTTCTCCGTCTCGTATTCTGGCATCTAATGACTTCCGGAAAAATAGGCATGGAACATCAAAAATTATAGATACATCAAAATAGGCCAGGTTAGTCCAAGAAATTATATGAAAAGTACTCCAAAGTGTGGACAAAACACAAGAAAGTGGATAAAACCAAGCATATAGATACATTTGCAATGTATCAACATCCCCAAGCTTAACTCCTGCTCGTCCTCGAGTAGGTAAGTGATAAAAAGAAAGAATAAATTTTTGAGGTGACATGCACCATCAAAGACTTGATCAAAGTATGTGTAAAACATTCAAAGCTAGGATCATAGTACTTCAATCATAACATGAAAGACAAAGTTCTAGCAATAAGACAAAGAAACTATGATGCAACATGAAAAGGCACACACAAAAGATTCATGAATAACAATGTTTTGCAAGACGTTTGTTTGTTTCACATAAAGAAAGCATAGCATAATAGTATTCAGCTTGTCCCTCATAGAGTAGCAAATATAAATGCATAGGACACCTTCAAAGTTCATAAGAGTGACTAGATACAATAGTTTAAAACAAGCAATATCAAGTTATGCATCAATCAACTAGTCTTGGGACAATGCACATAGAACTAAGAATGGCCACTATGCTCTCAAATTAGGTGCATAAAGATAGAAGGTGGAGACTCAATATAATGGTGGAAGAAATGCCTTTTTATAAAAGGAAGTAGGGATTCAAGTCTCATAAAGAGCTTCCAAAAATTATGGTACTTATAGCTTTCAGCTCTCATTACCCCTATCATAAGCATCTTGAAGTGATTAAGGTTAAAGTGAACAAACTATGGTGTACATGCTTGATGAAGTATAAGTTAGAAATATCATGTCCCTTGTATACGAGGGCCGCTCCTCATGCTACTCAAGTTTAGTCACCGGTAAGTTCTTGTCATCATAAGTACATGTGTATCATAGAGAACCGCCAACGGGGTACCCCTTGCCCAATGATCCGGAAGAATCCCCATATCAAAATGACAAGGCAAGCAGACAACAAGCATCTCAGCAATCTTCTTATTTACCATGGGAATATGGTGCTTTTTTCTCTCTTTCCTCTTTTCATAATCTCTTTTTTTCTCTTTTCTCTTTTCTCTTTTTTCTCAATATAGGACTCTTTTTTTTATAAGAAGAATGCTTCATAGACAGCTCATTATGGTTATGCTGCAGGTTTCCACCATGTGAGCATGGATTAGACCAGCGGCCTAGGCGTTTCTCTAACACATATACATAACTCCATGGACTTACAAGCACCCCTTTCATTTCACACCGACGACATGCATATACAAAAGAGCATGATATCAACTAGGTACAAGTACCAAGTGCAATGTTGAAAGCGTTCCCCATGAAAGCATGGTTCTGCTAATTCCCAACAAATAAGTGCAAGCATATACAACATAGACGACACAATGGTTCAAGTTTATTAAGGGCAAGAAAAGTAAAGTGTGCCATCAAGTTCGTGAGAGCTTTAATCACTAGTTTTCTCATAACAAGTTTAATTTGGAAGGTAAACAAAAGCATGAATATACTTGGAATAGCATAAGCTAGTAGGTAGGTATGGTGGACTCTTTGGAATAACTTGGTTTAAGGAGTTGGATGCATGAGTGGAACTCATACGTTGTTGTGGAGGCTAGCAAAAGACTGGGAGCGACAAACTAAGAGAGCAATAATGGCCATAATCATGCAGAGCGACAAAACATCATTGATCAAAGCATAAAGTGATACTACAAGTTTAAAACTAAAGGATCATCAAGGCTTAGGTGACTTGAGATAGTCATAACATGGTGCGAACATGCGCCAAGTCAACCTAAATAAAGCATCAAAGGAGAATACCACTAAACTATGCTTTAATATGCTAAAACAACGCATGATTCATCCAAGGCACATTAAGCAATCTCAATTGTTTATAAAAAGTCATGCTATAGCAAAGAATACTAAGCATAAAGCCAAAACAATATCAAGCATGGCATGACAAAGCATAGGCCACAGTCAAAAACGAGCTCTTTTTACCACATAAGCATGAACTTTCCTACTCTTTAACCAAACTATTTGCAAACCAATGTATGAAAGAGGGGGTCCAACCAATTTATTCAGAAAACTATGAAAACCAAGCAAACGAAAAACCAAAACAAAAATGAAAAAGAAGACGCTCCAAGAACAACACAACTGTGCATAAAACAATAAAAATGAAGCGTTTGGAAGAAACCTGGGATTTTTATTGATGAAGAAGGGGATGCCTTGGGCATCCCCAAGCTTTGACGCTTGTACTTCTTGGAGATTGCTTGGGGTGACACGTGTGGCATCCCCAAGCTTGAGATTTAGTCCATCCTTCATCTTGTTACTCATTCCTTCCATACACCTGAAAATTTTCCTTCATACAAAACTTCACACAATCTTTATTAGCAACATTAGTGTACTCAAGATAAATAAGTCTTAAGGTTCAGTTCTAACACCAAATAAACTTCCATTAGAACACTATCTACTGTAGTACTTCCCTCAAAAATCTCAATTCCCCAAAAGAACTCAAAAAGGAACCAACAAGAAGCAAATGCAGAAAATGCTAGAAATCTGTCAAAACAGACCAGCAGGTAAATATGAATTTTTTCGAAGACCTTCTGTTACTCAAATCAAAACGTGTTGAACTAACGAAAGTCAGATAACAACCTGGGGTAGAAGCAAAAAAATTCATGCCTCAAAAAGACGTTCAGAGATTTTACACGAATTTTTACGGTGAAGCACAGAAATCTGTTTCGGGATAGCAACTTTCCCAATCATTACTTCTCTCTCATTAGAGGTTACTCTTGGCACGAAAAGCAAATAAAAAGTATAAGGAGCGGTTATTACAGAGGTAATAACTTCCAAGACTCATCTAAAACTTTTGGGTTATCTCCCAATAAGTACTTTTCTTTAACGCCTTTAAGTTAGGCATAAGAAGCAAGAAAAAAGAATCAAGTGTTCTCAAATGAAGAAGCATTAAAACCAAATTTCTTGCCCTTACCTCTCTTACTTTTATTCTTAACCTTGGGGAAAATATGATTGTTTGGTGGAGAAGAAAGGTGCATGGTACCCTTTCCCACATCTATTATTGCTCCAAGGAGTTTTAATAGGGACCTTCCAAGTGTAATTCGTACTTTTCCTGCACATTCAATAACAAGATAATCAGTAGAAATCATTTTCCCAAGGATCTTTGTAAACACTCCTTCAGCTATTCCAAGAGGTAATATGGTAGCATTATTAGCAAGAGATATTTATTTTCCTCCTTCAGTAAGCCCCCAAGTATTCAGATATTCATAAATATCCTTAGACATAAGACAAAATTCAGACATGATATCACAACGGGCTTCAAAGTTTCAGTGTTTATCTCAATCTTTAATGTAGGGAGCCACTTTGATGGTTCAGAATTTATTGGAACATAATTGTAATGCTCCCTAAGCGTATTATAGCAATCTTTTAAGCTAGTAGTGCTAGTCTCAAGAATGTTCAATCTAGTAAATATTCTTGCGAAGGAAATATCAGTTTGGCTAGGCAAGTTGTAAGTGAGGATCAATTTCTTTATAGCATCATCCTCATTACATTGGAGGAAATCTCCTCCTACAACAGCATCTAAAGCATATCTATAGCAAAGAGCAATCCCAAGGTAAAAAATGCTAAGTAACAAGCTTTGAGTCATTTTAGGCTCAGTTTTTTCATGTAGATTAGAGATTCTAGACCAAGCTTCTTTAAAACTTTCCTCAATTCCTTGTTTAAAAGTGAAAATCATTTCCTCGGGTAACATAGTGATTGGAGAAAAGCTAAACATAGTGGCAACTTAAGAAAGGAACTAATTTTTTTGTGTTTTTGAAATAAGAAAGCAAACTAGTAAAAATAAAAAAATTGTGTTTTTGATAAAGAAACAAGCAAACAAAACAAAAATAAACTAAGCAAAACAAAAATAACTAAGAAAAGAGATTGGTTATGAGGGACTCCCCTTGTGAAGATGTCCTTGACTCCAAGAATCGGCCTTGAAAAATCGCTTGATGGCTCAATGCACGGCGCCCAGAAAAATGCTTGTTGGCGGTGTTGATGTAGAGCTTGTTGGGAACCCCAAGAGGAAGGTAAGATGAGCACATCAGCAAGTTTCCCTTAGTTATAAAACCAAGGTTTAATCGAACCAGTAGGAGCAAGGAAACACCTCAAAGGTGTTACTAGCTGAGCTTTGGCAGGGCGCACTACCGGTGCTAGTAGCAACGTGGATACCTGCACAACACAACCACAGAACCTTGTCCCTAACTTGCGATGAGGTTGTCAATCTCACCGTGTTTTGCAGAAAACAAAGAATTAAACGTATCGAATGGAAAGAAGTAAAAGTTTGCAAAAAGTAAACACAAAGAAGTAAACAGTTGTAGATTGTATGTAAAGAAAAGGACCGGGATCCATAGTTCACTAGAGGTGGCTCTCCTTAAGATAGATAACATGCTGGGTGAACAAATTACAGCGGGGCAATTGACAAACACCGAGAAAGCAATACATGCATATACTAATCATCTTGACTCCTTTGAGACTTGATTGGGCATTACAACATAAGACCGCCATCCAACTGCATCTATGACTAATAATCCACCTTCAGGTTATCATCCGAACCCCCTCCAGTATTAAGTTGCAAGCAACGGATTATTGCTTTACGAACTTCATGTAAAGTAAACAATACGATTGTTCTATGAACAAAGGATCGTTGTTTTCTCCCTAGTAGCAACAGCACATCTAGTACCTTAGAGATTTCTGTCACTTCCCCAGATTACCAGAGGCATGAACCCACTATCGAGCATAAATACTAACTCTTGGAGTTGCTAGCATCTACTTGGCCAAGATAGCTACTAACAACGGAAAGCAAGCAAGATCACAAATAACAAAGACATGATAGAATCAATAATCAATCTGAAATAGCATCTCAATATCCATCGGATCCCTGCAAACACAACATGCAGAATTACAAATAGATGATCTTGATCATGAATGGAGCTCACAAGATCTAGACATGAAAGCACAAAGGAGGAGAACCAGCCATCTAGCTACTACATGGATCCGTAGTCCAAGGATGAACTACTCACACATCACACCGGAGGCTTGCATGGTGATGAAGAAGGCCTCCAGGGTGAATTCCCCTCTCCGGCGGGGTGCCGGGAAGAGCTTTAGATCCCTCTCGATCTATGGATGGAGATGACGGCGGCTACAGACTCTTTCGTGGATTTTTGATCGGGTACCTAGGGTTTTCGTCCCGAGGGCAACTTATAGGCGGAAGGAGAGGCCGAGGGGGTGCTGGGGTCGGCCAGACCACCCCCTGGCGCGGGCCAAGCCTAGCCGCGTGGCCAGGTGGTGTGGCCGCCCTTTGGCCCCTCTCCGTCTCGTATTCTGGCATCTGATGACTTCCGGAAAAATAGGCACTTTGGCTTTTGTCCCGTCCAATTCCGAGAATATTCATTTTCTGACTTTCCTGGAACCCAAAAATAGCAGAAAACAGGCAGCTGGCACTGTGGCTCTTGTTAATAGGTTAGTCCAAGAAATCATATGAAAAGTACTCCAAAGTTGGAACAAAACACAAGAAAATGGATAAAACCAAGCATGGAACATCAAAAATTATAGATACATTTGCAATGTATCAACATCCCCAAGCTTAACTCCTGCTTGTCCTCGAGTAGGTAAGTGATAAAAAGAAATAATTTTTGAGGTGACATGCACCATCAAAGACTTGATCAAAGTATTTGCAAAACATTCAAGGCTGGGATCAAAGTACTTCAATCATTAACATGAAAGACAAAGTTCTAGCAATAAGCAAAGAAACTATGATGCAACATGAAAAGGCACAAACAAAAGATTCATGAATAACAATGCTTTGCAAGACGTTTGTTTGTTTCACATAAAGAAAACATAGCATAATAGTATTCAGCTTGTCCCTCAATAGAGTAGCAAATATAAATGCATAGGACACCTTCAAAGTTCATAAGAGTGACTAGATACAATAGTTTCAAAACAAGTAATATCAAGTTATGCATCAATCAACTAGTCTTGGGACAATGCACATAGAACTAAGAATGGCCACTATGCTCTCAAAGTAGGTGCATAAAGATAGAAGATGGAGACTCAATATAATGGTGGAAGAAAAGCCTTTTGTAAAAGGAAGTAGGGATTCAAGTCTCATAAAGAGCTTCCAAAAATTATGGTACTTATAGCTTTCAGCTCTCATTGCCCCTATCATAAGCATCTTGAAGGTGATTAAGGTTAAAGTGACACAACTAAGAGGATATGCTTGACAAGTTATAAACCAAAATCTTATGCCCCTTACTTACGAAGACCGATCCTCATGCTACTCAACTTCAGTCACGAGTAAGCTCTTGTCATTGTAAGTATATGTGTATCATTAAGAACCGCCAACGGGGTACCCCTTGCACATGATACGGCAGCTTTCCCATAATCAAAATGACAAGGCAAGCAGACAATGAGCATCTCAGCGATCTTTTTATTTGCTATTTGCATAGGTTTTTATTGAGGATGATTCATAGAGTGCTCATTATGGTGATGCTACAAGTTTCCACCATGATTAGGCATGGATTAGGCTAGCGGCCCAGGCGTTTCTCTAATACACATACAAACTCCATGATCTTACAAGTTCCACTTTTATTTCACACCGCCGGGATCCGTAAGCAAAAGAACATAATATCAACAGGGTACAAAGTACAAGTGCAATGTTGAAAGCATTCCCTATGGTACATGGTTCTGCTAATTTCAACTTATAAAGCGCAAGCATATACGCAACAAAGAAGGACCCAATGGTTCAAGTTTATTAGAGGCAATAAAGTAAAGTGTGCCATCAAGTTCGTGAGAGCTTTAATCAATAGTTTTCTCATAACAAGTGAGAGGTAAACAAAAGCATGAATATACTTGGAATAGCATAAGCTAGTAGGTAGGTATGGAGGACTCTTTGGAAAAACTTGGTTTAGGGAGTTGGATGCATGAGTGGAACTCATACTTGGTGGTGGAGGCTAGCAAAAGACTGGGAGCGACAAACTAAGAGAGCAATAATGGCCATAATCATGCAGAGCGACAAAACATCATTGATAAAAGCATAAAGTGATACTACAAGTTGAAAACTAAAGGATCATAAAGGCTATGGTGACTTGTGAAAGTCAAAACATGGTGTAAGCATGCGCTAAGTCAACCCAAATAAAGCATCAAAGGAGAATACCACTATACTATGCTTTAATATGCTAAAACAACGCATGATTCATCCAAGGCACATTAAGCAATCTCAATTGTTTATAACAAGTCATGCTACAGCAAAGAATACTAAGAATAAAGCTAAAATAATATCAAGCACGGCATGACAAAGCATAACCACAGTCAAAAACGAGCTCTTTTTACCACATAAGCATGAACTTTCCTACTCTTTTCCAAACCAAACCAAACCATTGCAAACCAATGTATGAAAGAGGGGGTCCAACCAACTTATTCAGAAAACTAAGCAAACCAAGCAAACTAAAAACCAAAACGAAAACAAAAACAAAAAAGAAGACGCTCCAAGAAAAACACAACTGTGCATGAAACAATAAAAATGAAGTGTTTGGAAGAAACCTGGGATTTTTATTGATGAAGAAGGGGATGCCTTGGGCATCCCCAAGCTTTGACGCTTGCACTTCTTGGATATTTCTTGGGGTGACACGCGTGGCATCCCCAATCTTGAACTTCATTCCATCCTTCATCTCATTACTCATTCCTTCCATACACTTGAAAATTTTCCTTCATACAAAACTTCACACAATCTCATTAGTATCATTAGTGCACTTAAGATAAATAAGTCTCAAGGTTCAGTTCTAACACCAAATAAACTTCCATTATAACACTAGCTACTGTAGCACTTCCCTCAAAAAGCTCAATTCCCCAAAAGAACTCAAGAAGGAACCAACAAGAAGCAAATGCAGAAAATGGCAGAAATCTGTCAAAATAGACCAGCAGGTAAAGACGAATTCTTTCGAAGACCTTCTGTTGCTCAAATCAAAAAGTGTTGAACTAACAAAAGTTAGATAACAACCTGGGGCAGAAGCACAAAACATTACAGATCATTCCGACATACATAACTCCCTCAGGAATTTTTATGGTGAAGCACAGAAATCTGTTTCGGGACAGCAACTTTCCCAATCATTACTTCACTCTCATTAGAGGTTACTCTTGGCACAAAAAGCAAATAAAAAGGATAAGGAGAGGTTATTACAGAGGTAATAACTTCCAAGAATCATCTAAAACTCTTGGGTTATCTCCCAACAAGTACTTTTCTTTAACGCCTTTAAGTTAGGCATAAGAAGCAAAGAAAGAATCAACTGTTCTCAAATGAAGAAGCATTAAAACCAACTTTCTTGCCCTTACCTCTCTTATTTTTATTCTTATCCTTTGGGAAAATGTGATTGTTTGGTGGAGAAGAAAGGTTCATGGTCCCCTTTCCCACATCTATTATTGCTCTAAGGAGTTCTAATAGGGACCTTCCAAGTGTAATTTGTCCTTTTCCTGCACATTCAATAACAAGGTAATCAATAGAAATCATTTTCCCAAGGATCTTTGTAAACACTCCTTCAGCTATTCCATTAGGTAATATGGTAGCATTATTAGCAAGAGATATTTCTCTTCCTCCTTCAGTAAGCCCCCAAAGATTCAAAGATTCATAAATATCTTTGGGCATAAGACAAAATTCAGACATGATATCGCAGCGGGCTTGAAAAGTTTCAGTGTTTATCTCAATCTTTACTGTAGGGATCCACTTTGATGGTTCAGAATTTACTGGAACATAATTGTGATGCTCCCTAAGCGTATTATAGCACCCTTCTAATCTAGTAGTGCTAGCCTCAATAGTATCAAACCTAGCAAATATTTTTGCGAAGGAAATATCAGTTTGGCTAGGCATGTTGTAAGTGAGGATGAATTTCTTTATAGCATTAATAGCATCATCCTCATTACATTGGAGAAAATCTCCTACCACAATAGCATCTAGGGCATATCTATAGCAAAGAGCAATCCCAAGGTAAAAACTGCTAAGGAACAAGCTTTGAGTCATTTTAGGCTCTGTTTTTTTATGTAGATCAGAGATTCTAGACCAAGCTTCCTTAAAACTTTCCTCAATTCCTTGTTTAAAAGTGAAAATCATTTCCTCGGGTGACATAGTGATTTGGAGCAAGGCTAGACATAGTGGCACTCAAGATAGGAACTAATTTTTTTGAGTTTTTCCAATAAGAAAGCAAACAAGTAAAACTAATTTTTTTTGTGTTTTTGAAGAACAATACAAGCAAACAAAGCAAAAAGAAACTAAGCAAAACAAAAACAACAAAGTAAAGAGATTGGTTATGAGGGACTCCCCTTGTAAAGATGTCCTTGACTCCCCGGCAACGGCGCCAGAAAATCGCTTGATGGCTCAATGCACGGCGCCTAGAAAATTGCTTGATGGCGGTGTTGATGTAGAGCTCGTTGGGAACCCCAAGAGGAAGGTATGATGATCACAGCAGCAAGTTTCCCTCAGTTATGAAACCAAGGTTTAATCGAACCAGTAGGAGCAAGGAAACACCTCAAAGGTGTTACTAGCTGAGCTTTGGTAGGCGCCATCGGTGCTAGTAGCAACGTGGAGACCTGCACAACACAACCACAGAACTTTGTCCCCAACTTGCGATGAGGTTGTCAATCTCACCGTGTTTTGCGGAAAACAAAGGATTAAACGTATCGAATGGAAAGAAGTAAAAGTTTGCAGAAAGTAAACACAAAGCAGAAACAGTTTGTAGATTGTATGTAAAAGACAAGGACCGGGATCCATAGTTCACTAGAGGTGGCTCTCCTTAGATAGATAACATGCTGGGTGAACAAATTACAGCGGGGCAATTGACAAACACCGAGAAAGTAATACATGCATATACTAATCATCTTGACTCCTTTGAGACTTGATTGGGCAATATAACATAATACATAGACCGCCATCCAACTGCATCTTTGACTAATAATCCACCTTCAGGTTATCATCCGAACCCTCCAAAGATTAAGTTGCAAGCAACAGATTATTTCTTCTTAATCGTGTAAGATAAAAAATACAATTGTTCTATGAACAAAGGATCGTTGTTTTCTCCCTAGTAGCAACAACACATCTAGTACCTTAGAGATTTCTGTCACTTCCCCAGATTACCAGAGGCATGAACCCACTATCGAGCATAAATACTAACTCTTGGAGTTGCTAGCATCTACTTGGCCAAGATAGCTACTAACAACGGAAAGCATGCAAGATCTCAAATAACAAAGACATGATAGAATCAATAATCAATCTGAAATAGCATCTCAATATCCATCGGATCCCCGCAAACACAACATGTATGGATTACAAATAGATGATCTTGATCATGAACGGAGGTCACAAGATCTACACATGAAAGCACAAAGGAGGAGAAACCAGCCATCTAGCTACTACATGGATCCGTAGTCCAAGGATGAACTACTCACGCATCACACCGGAGGCTGGCATGGTGATGAAGAAGGCCTCCAGGGTGAATTCCCCTCTCCGGCAGGGTGCCGGGAAGAGCTTCAGATCCCTCGCGATATAGGGATGGAGATGACGGCGGCTATAGACTCTTTCGTGGATTTTTGATCGGGTACCCAGGGTTTTCATCCCGAGGGCAACTTATAGGCGGAAGGAGAGGCCGAGGGTCTGGGTCGGCGGACCACCCCCGGCACGGCCAAGCCCGCCGCCAGGTGTGGTGTGGCCGCCTCGGCCCCTCTCCGCCTCAGATTCAGCACTTGATGACATCCGGAAAAATAGGCACTTTGGCTTTTGTCCCGTCCAATTCGAGAATATTCATTTTCGACTTTCCGAACCAAAAAGCGAGAAAAACAGTACCGGGCACTGTGGCTCTTGTTAATAGGTTAGTCCAAGAAATCATATGAAAAGTACTCCAAAGTTGGAACAAAACACAAGAAAGTGGATAAAACCAAGCATGGAACATCAAAAATTATAGATACATTTGCAATGTATCAGGTAACGCCATTCTTTTCCACGAATATAACAATAAAGTTTGAACATTATTGAAAATTCCTGAAAACCGCAACCTGTAAAACCCAAATCCTAAACCCCTAAACCCTAAACCCTCACCAAGCACGTAGCATGCACTTATAGATCAGAATTTAAGATAATTTCGTTAAATTGGGTAACGCCATTCTATTTGACGAATATAAGCATAAATCCTGAGTATAAAATTTTTTCCCTAAACCCTAAACAACCCCTAAAACTTAAGCAGTAAACCCTCAGCCATAAACCCTAACCAAGAATGTGTCACGCACACATTGATCAAAAATTGAGATACTTTCATTAAATCAGCTAACACCCATTCTGTTCTACGAGTATAAGCATAAATCTTGAGCATTATTGAAAATTCGCTAAACCATAAACCCTAAACAACCCATAAACTAAACCGTAAAAACCTATAACCCTAAACCCTCGACCCATAAACCCTAACCAGAGCAGGTATAGTGCACTTATACATCAAAATTTGAGATACTTTCAATAAATTGATGTAATGCCATTCTATTCAACAAATATAAGCATAAAGAAACTTGAACATTATTAAAAATTCCTAAAACCCAAAACCCTAACCCTAAACCCCTAAAACCCTAAACTCTTACCAAGCATGTAGCATGCACTTATAGATCAAAATTTGATATACTTTCGTTTAATTTGCTAATGCCATTTTATTCGACGAATATAAGCATAAATCTTGAGCATTATCAAAAATTCCCACCCTAAACCCTAAAGAACCCCTAAAACCCCAAACCCTCAACCCATAAACACTAACCAAGCAGGTATCATGCACTTTATAGATCAAAATTTGAGATACTTTCATTAAATTAGGTAATGTCATTCTATTCGACAAATATAACAATAAAGCTTAAGCATTATTCTAAATTCGCTAAACTCTAAACCCTATGCAATGATAAAACCGAAACTGTAAAACCCTAACGAAGCAGGTATCATGCGCTTATAGATCAACATTTGTGATACTTTCGTTAAAGCAGGTAACGCAATTCTATTTGACGAATATAAGTATAAATCTTTGACCATTATTGAAAAATCACTAATCCCTAAACCCTAAACAACCCATAAAACCTAATCTGTGAAACCCTAAATCATTGACCGATAAACCCTAAACCAGCAGGTACCGTGCACTTATAGATCAAAAATTGAGATACTTTTGTTAAATTGTGGTAACGCCATTCTATTACATGAATATAAGCATAAATCTTGAAAATTATTGAAAATCATAAACCCTTAACCGTAAACCCTAATAACCTCCTATCCCTAGAACTCTAACTTCCTAACCCTAGAACCCTAAACCCTTACCAAGGAGGTATAATGCACTTATAGATCAAATTTTGAAATACTTTTATTAAATTGTGATAACACCATTCTATTTCATGAATATAATCATATATATAGCTTGAACATTATTATTGAAAATTCCCTAAACCTTAAAACTTAAACTATCATAAACCCTAAAACCTTGAACAACCCTAAACCATAAACCACTAAACCCTAAAATCCTAAACCATAAACCATGAACCCTTAAACCCTCAACCTAAAATAAAGCCTCGAACCCTAAACTTAATTAACCCTAGGCTATATATACTTTGAGTGAAAACCGGGGCAGTGGGATTTAAAGCCATGTTTTGTAGTAGCTTCAAGACTAAAGCCATTGTTGTGCATTAGAAAATTGAAATAACTTCCAATTCAGAAGCTTCCTTTGTAAATAATATTTTAAATGCCAATACACACCATAACAAATATGGACAGGTTATTACAAACTATAGAAAAGATATGGCCATGACCTTGGTCATCTGGTTTGAAAGCCATGCATATTCTTACATGGTAGTACTCCATATATATTGTGATACAATTTTTTCTCAAAAATTATCAAATTTCAAGATTATATTTTTCCATGGAAACTAGCTAGTGCACATAGTGAGACACGAATAGAGAAAATAATGGATGCATTTCTTTTTATATTTTGTTTCTTTGTATCTTTTAAAAATGGTTGAAATTAGGTGTCATTACCATTCATATCAAAAAGTTGAATTTTCCAAAACTCTCGGTGGTTCTCCAATTTTTCATTACTTGATATCTTTGAATTATTTTAAAAGTCAAGAGCAAGGTATATCACACATGTTCTAGTTCGAAATTAGACATATTTACTTCAGATTGTCAAGGAGTCATTTTATTGCATAGATTTAGCTAGAAAGTTTGGAAATTCATGAAAGTTGGGCATTGTCCATCAAATCTAGAATCTTCTTTTGAAATGCCAAGATGCAGCTATCTACCAGATATGGACACGTTATTATAAACTATAATAGAGATATGGCCGTGACCTTAGTCATCTTGTCTGAAAGCCTTCAAAATATATTGTTTATCAATTTCAGCAAATGTGTGGAAACTCATTTATATATTGGTAAGCATACTATCGCTGGCGTGTGGGTCTAGACGGGGCTAACACGTGAGAGCGGTTGCGTCGGAGTAGCGTAAGTCGGAAGCTTCAACCTCAAAATTTCCGCATGGAGCCGAAACATCCCGCGCACATCTATTCAAATATCCCGCGCATCTATTCAAATATCCTGCCCCACTTTTTGCAAATGCAAAATTCGTCTTCTATCCCTGCTCTAGAAACAAGGACCATGGAAGTACTGCAATAATAGAGGGGTATAGGTTGTAAATGTGCGTCATCCCACCTATATCCCCCCCCATCGTCTCTTCCCTGCCCACACCCCTCCAACCTCGACCTTCCTCTAGCTGCTTCACCACCGGCCCTCTTTTCCACACCGGAGTTCCACTATAGACACTCTTTACTGGAACTATTTCACCGACTCCCTCGCGGCACCAGATCTGCTTCGCCAACGCTGTCGTCCACCCTACCGGGGCCGGTTCACTGAATCATTCGTTGCTGACCCCAAAATGCCGAGCCGCCGCCCCCGCCACCCACTTGCCCATCCCACCCGCCCTCGCCGTGCAGCGGTAATTTCTCTTGCCCGTTTGCTATATTTTTGTTACTCATAAGCTACGAAACCTTCAGGATGTTCCTCAATATCCTGGATGCTATTGCCATTTTGTTTGCACCCTTGATACATTGCAAATGTATCTATAATTTTTGATGTTCCATGCTTGGTTTTATCCACTTTCTTGTGTTTTGTTCCAACTTTGGAGTACTTTTCATATGATTTCTTGGACTAACCTATTCACAAGAGCCACAGTGCCAGCTGCCTGTTCTCTGCTGTTTTTGGTTCCAGGAAAGTCAGAAAATGAAAATTCTCGGAATTGGACAGGACAAAAGCCAAAGTGCCTATTTTTTTGGATGTCATCAAGTGCCAGAATACGAGACGGAGAGGGGCCAGAGGCCGGCCACACCACCTGGCCGCGCGGCCAGGCTTGGCCCGTGCCAGGGGGTGGTCTGGCTGACCCCAGCACCCCCTCGGCCTCTCCTTCCGCCTATAAGTTGCCCTCGGGATGAAAACCCTGGGTACCCGATCAAAAATCCACGAAAGAGTCTATAGCCGCCGTCATCTCCATCCCTATATCGCGAGGGATCTGAAGCTCTTCGGCACCCACGGAGAGAATTCACCACGAGGCCTTCTTCATCACCATGCCAGCCTCCGGTGTGATGCGTGAGTAGTTCATCCTTGGACTACGGATCCATGTAGTAGCTAGATGGCTGGTTTCTCCTCCTTTGTGCTTTCATGTGTAGATCTTGTGACCTCCGTTCATGATCAAGATCATCTATTTGTAATCCATACATGTTGTGTTTGCGGGGATCCGATGGATATTGAGATGCTATTTCAGATTGATTATTGATTCTATCATGTCTTTGTTATTTGAGATCTTGCATGCTTTCCGTTGTTAGTAGCTATCTTGGCCAAGTAGATGCTAGCAACTCCAAGAGTTAGTATTTATGCTCGATAGTGGGTTCATGCCTCTGGTAATCTGGGGAAGTGACAGAAATCTCTAAGGTACTAGATGTGTTGTTGCTACTAGGGAGAAAACAACGATCCTTTGTTCATAGAACAATTGTATTTTTTACCTTACACGTAGTTCGTAAAGAAATAATATGTTGCTTGCAACTTAATCTTTGGAGGGGTTCGGATGATAACCTGAAGGTGGATTATTAGTCATAGATGCAGTTGGATGGCGGTCTATGTATTATGTTGTATTGCCCAATCAAGTCTCAAAGGAGTCAAGATGATTAGTATATGCATGTATTCCTTTCTTGGTGTTTGTCAATTGCCCCGCTGTAATTTGTTCACCCAGCATGTTATCAATCTAAGGAGAGCCACCTCTAGTGAACTATGGATCCCGGTCCTTGTCTTTTACATACAATCTACAAACTATTTCTGCTTTGTGTTTACTTTCTGCAAACTTTTACTTCTTTCCATTCGATACATTTAATCCTTTGTTTTCCGCAAAACACGGTGAGATTGACAACCTCATCGCAAGTTGGGGACAAAGTTCTGTGGTTGTGTTGTGCAGGTCTCCACGTTGCTACTAGCACCAGTAGTGCGCCCTGCCAAAGCTCAGCTAGTAACACCTTTGAGGTGTTTCCTTGCTCCTACTGGTTCGATTAAACCTTGGTCTCATAACTGAGGGAAAACTTGCTGTTGTGCTCATCATACCTTCCTCTTGGGGTTCCCAATGAGCTCTACATCAACCACGAGCCAGCAAAGATTTTTCTGGCACCGTTGCCGAGGAGTCAAGGACATCATCACAAGGGGAGTCCCTCATAACCAATCTCTTTACTTTGTTGTTTTTGTTTTGCTTAGTTTCTTTTTGCTTTGTTTGCTTCTTTTGTTCTTCAAAAACACAAAAAAAAATAGTTTTACTAGTTTGCTTTCTTATTGGAAAAACACAAAAAAATTAGTTCCTTTATTAAGTTGCCTTTATGACTAGCTCTGCTCCAATCACTATTTCATTATGGATAGCTCACTCAGTTTCCTATTTGGGAACAGTTTCATGACTGCTAAGGTAATAGATGAACCACTGCCTGCTAGAACCTCCATGGAAGAAGAAATTGCTGAACCTGAAAGCTCATTAGATGAAAAAAAGGAGGAGAGTGATGGACAAAAGGAAGAATGGATCTACCCATGCCTACCTTCTAATGAGAGTAACTCTTAATCCCTTACATTATTTGATTGTCCCCCATGCTTATCAAAGGAGGGTGAATGTTATGTTCCCGAGGATTCTTTTGAAAATGTTTATAATAAAGCTCTAGTGCTTGTAGATCATGAAAAGCATGCCTTATGTGATAGTTATATTGTTGAGTTTATTCATGAGGCTACTGAAAATTATTATGAGAGAGGAAAATATGGTTGTAGAAGTTTTTATGGTAATGAAGCACCTCCCTATGTGCTGAAAGTTTTGAAGTTACTTTTGTTTTATCTTCCTATGCCTGTCACTTTGTTATTTGTGCATTTATTTGCATACAAGATTCCTATGCATAGGAAGTGGGTTAGACTTAAATGTGTTTTGAAATTGCTTCTTGATTCTCTCTTTTACTGCAATTCATATTTCCTATGAGAGCATCTTCTCAAATTTTCATGCCTAACTTAAAGGCGTTAAAGAAAAGTACTTGTTGGGAGATAACGCAAGAGTTTTAGATGAGTCTTGGAAGTTATTACCTCTGTAGTAACCTCTCCTTATACTTTTTATTTGCTTTTTGTGCCAATAGTAACCTCTAATGAGAGTGAAGTAATGATTAGGAAAGTTGCTGTCCCGAAACATATTTCTGTGCTTCACCGTAAAAATTCCTGAGAGAGCTCTGTAGGTCGGATTGAGCTGTAATTGTTTTTTCTTCTGCCCCAGGTTGTTATCTAACTTTCGTTAGTTCAACACTTTTTGATTTGAGCAACAGAAGGTCTTTGAAAAAATTTGTCTTTACCTGCTGGTCTGTTTTGACAAATTTCTGCCATTTTCTGCATTTGCTTCTTGTTGGTTCCTTCTTGAGTTCTTTTGGGGAATTGAGATTTTCGAGGGAAGTGCTACAGTAGCTAGTGTTCTAATGGAAGTTTATTTGGTGTTAGAACTGAACCTTAAGACTTATTTATCTTAAGTGCACTAATGTTGCTAATGAGATTGTGTGAAGTTTTGTATGAAGGAAAAATTTCAGGTGTATGGAAGGAATGAGTAATGAGATGAAGGATGGACTAAAGCTCAAGCTTGGGGATGCCATGCGTGTCACCCCAAGAAATATCCAAGAAGTACAAGCGTCAAAGCTTGGGGATGCCCAAGGCATTCCCCTTCTTCATCAATAAAAATCCCAGGTTTCTTCCAAACGCTTCATTTTTATTGTTTAATGCACAGTTGTGTTTTTCTTGGAGCGTCTTCTTTTTTGTTTTTGTTTTGGTTTTTAGTTTGCTTGGTTTGCTTTAGTTTTCTGAATAAGTTGGTTGGACCCCCTCTTTCACACTTTGGTTTGCATTTAGTTTGGTTTGGAAAAGAGTAGGAAAGTTCATGCTTATATGGTAAAAAGAGCTCGTGTTTGACTATGGCCTATGCTTTGTCATGCCATGCTTGATATTGTTTTGGCTTTATGCTTAGTATTCTTTGCTGTAGCATGACTTGTTATAAACAATTGAGATTGCTTAATGTGCCTTGGATGAATCATGTGTTGTTTTAGCATATTAAAGCATAGTATAGTGGTATTCTCCTTTGATGCTTTATTTGGGTTGACTTGGCACATGCTCACACCATGTTATGACTATCTCAAGTCACCATAGCCTTTATGATCCTTTAGTTTTCAACTTGTAGTATCACTTTATGCTTTGATCAATGATGTTTTGTTGCTCTGCATGATTATGGCCATTATTGCTCTCTTAGTTTGTCGCTCCCAGTCTTTTGCTAGCCTCCACCACCAAGTATGAGTTCCACTCATGCATCCAACTCCCTAAACCAAGTTATTCCAAAGAGTCCACCATACCTACCTACTAGCTTATGCTATTCCAAGTATATTCATGCTTTTGTTTACCTTCTACTTGTTATGAGAAAACTAGTGATTAAAGCTCTCACGAACTTGATGGCACACTTTACTTTACTTGCCCTTAATAAACTTGAACCATTGTGTCTTCTATGTTGTATATGCTTGCACTTATTTGTTGGGAATTAGCAGAACCATGCTTTCATGGGGAACGCTTTCAACATTACACTTGGTACTTGTACCTAGTTGATATCATGCTCTTTTGTATATGGATGTCGTCGATGTGAAATGAAAGGGGAGCTTGTAAGTCCATGGAGTTATGTATATGTGTCAGAGAAACGCTTGGGCCGCTGGTCTAATCCATGCTAACATGGTGGAAACCTGCAGCGTAACCATAATGA
Source organism: Avena insularis (assembly GCA_023614405.1). Lineage (NCBI taxonomy): Eukaryota > Viridiplantae > Streptophyta > Magnoliopsida > Poales > Poaceae > Avena > Avena insularis. The sequence goes on along the minus strand of CM042690.1, from coordinate 97,107,620 downwards.
GCTGTCTATGAAGCATTCTTCTTATAAAAAAAAGAGTCCTATGTTGAGAAAAGAGAAAAAGGAAAAAAGAGATACTATGAAAAGAGGAAAGAGAGAAAAAAAGCACCATATTCCCATGGTAAATAAGAAGAATGTTGAGATGCTCGTTGTCTGCTTGCCTTGTCATTTTGATATGGGGATTCTTCCGTATCATCGGGCAAGGGTACCACATGCGGTTCTCAATGATACACATGTACTTACAATGACAAGGACTTACCGGTGACTAAACTTGAGTAGCATGAGGAGTGGCCCTCGTATACAAGGGACATGAGATTTCTGACTTATACTTCGTCAAGCATGTACACCATAGTTTGCTCACTTTAACCTTAATCACTTCAAGACTAGTTGATTGATGCATAACTTGTTATTGCTTGTTTGAAACTATTGTATCTAGTCAGTCTTATGAACTTTGAAGGTGTCCTATGCATTTATATTTGCTACTCTATTGAGGGACAAGCTGAATACTTTTATGCTATGTTTTATTTGTGTGAAACAAACAAATGTCTTGCAAAGCATTGTTATTCATGAATCTTTTGTTTGTGCCTTTTCATGTTGCATCATAGTGTCTTTGCTTATTGCTAGAACTTTGTCTTTCATGTTATGATTGAAGTACTATGATCCTAGCTTCGAATGTTTTACAAATACTTTGATCAAGTCTTTGATGGTGCATGTCACCTCAAATATTATTTATTTTTATCACTTACCTACTCGAGGACGAGTAGGAGTTAAGCTTGGGGATGTTGATACATTGCAAATGTATCTATAATTTTTGATGTTCCATGCTTAGTTTTATCCACTTTCTTGTGTTTTGTTCCAACTTTGGAGTACTTTTCATATGATTTCTTGGACTAACCTATTAACAAGATCCACAGTGCCAGCTGCCTGTTTTCTACTGTTTTTGGTTCCAGGAAAGTCAGAAAATGAATATTCTCGGAATTGGACGGGACCAAAGCCAAAGTGCCTATTTTTCCAGAAGTCATCAAGTGCCAGAATACGAGACGGAGAGGGGCCAGAGGGCAGCCACACCACCTGGCCGCGCGGCCAGGCCTGGCCCGTGCCAGGGGGTGGTGTGGCCAGCCCAGGCACCCCCTCGGCCCCCCTTCCGACTATAAGATGCCCTCGGGACGAAAACCCTAAGTACCCGATCAAAAATCCACGAAAGAGTCTGTAGCCGCCATGATCTCCATCCCTAGATCGGGAGGGATCTGAAGCTCTTCCCGGCACCCTGCCGGAGAGGGGAATTCACCCTGGAGGCCTTCTTCATCACCATGCAAGCCTCCGGTGTGATGCGTGAGTAGTTCATCCTTGGACTACGGATCCATGTAGTAGCTAGATGGCTGGTTTCTCCTCCTTTGTGCTTTCATGTTTAGATATTGTCAGCTCCGTTCATGATCAAGATCATCTATTTGTAATCCGTACATGTTGTGTTTGCGGGGATTCGATGGATATTGAGATGCTATTTCAGATTGATTATTGATTCTATCATGTCTTTGTTATTTGAGATCTTGCATGCTTTCCGTTGTTAGTAGCTATCTTGGCCAAGTAGATGCTAGCAACTCCAAGAGTTAGTATTTATGCTCGATAGTGGGTTCATGCCTCTGGTAATCTGGGGAAGTGACAGAAATCTCTAAGGTACTAGATGTGTTGTTGCTACTAGGGAGAAAACAACGATCCTTTGTTCATAGAACAATTGTATTGTTTACTTTACACATAGTTCGTAAAGCAATAATCTGTTGCTTCCAACTTAATACTAGAGGGGATTCGGATGATAACCTGAAGGTGGAATATTAGTCATAGCTGCAGTTGGATGGCGGTCTATGTATTATGTTGTAATGCCCAATCAAGTCTCGGTGGAGTCAAGATGATTAGTATATGCATGTATTGCTTTCTCGGTGTTTGTAAATTGCCCCGCTGTAATTTGTTCACCCAGCATGTTATCTATCTAAGGAGAGCCACCTCTAGTGAACTATGGATCCCGGTCCTTTACTTTACATACAATCTACAATCTTTTACTGCTTTGTGTTTACTTTCTGCAAACTTTTACTTCTTTCTATTCGATACGTTTAATCCTTTGTTTTCCGCAAAACACAGTGAGATTGACAACCTCATCGCAAGTTGGGGACAAAGTTCTGTGGTTGTGTTGTGTAGGTCTCCACGTTGCTACTAGCACCAAAGCTCAGCTAGTAACACCTTTGGGGTGTTTCCTTGCTCCTACTGGTTCGATTAAACCTTGGTCTCATAACTGAGGGAAAACTTGCAGCTGTGCTCATCATACCTTCCTCTTGGGGTTCCCAACGAGCTCTACATCAACCACGAGCCAGCAACCCTTCATCTTGTAGGTCCTATCCACCTCATTAGCTTCTTGCTTTTATTCCCTTTCTTTATTCTCACGCTATCGGTTTAATCCTCCAACACGAAGTCATAGATTCTATTCTTTCCGAGCGTTCGCACGGGTCATGCAAACAGCTCATAGAGGATCCAACACTGATAATCTGACGCCCAGCATGGCTGAATCGTGAGGTTTGCTTGTGTTACTTAGGCTAGTTTCTCGTCATGTTAATTAATTGTCATTCTACCTAAGAACTTGCCATGACATTTGCATTTATGTTCAATTGTGAATATATGTGCGAATGCTTAATTCGTAAAATGTCCATCTAGTTTGGATGATATATCTGGTCATTTTTAATGCTATATGTTGGTGTTTTCACCTGCTTTCATCCTTCCAAACCAGCTATCTAGTTTGAAATAGACGTCTGGTAATTTTTTAATGCTATGTTTTTGGTGTTTTTCAAGAGTTTTCATCCTTCCAAACCAACCAACTTGGTTTCAAATGTCATGCAAAGAAATGACAATGGAGTACAAGGACCAGAGTTCAAGCTTCGCTTAGATTCTTACGCGATTGACCAGGAGTCGCACCCGCTCGAGAAGGAGCTACTGTCAGCCTGAACGTGCTACTGTAAGTTCATATTTACTTTAAATGATCTCTACTTTATATAATACTACTTGTTTCCCATGTTGTTTGTTTTAACCTGTTTCACCATATTTTAGCAGACTATAGTTAAAACCCAGCAGGAGTCCTTGGAAGGCAGGACTAAAAGTTGTGATCCCTCGTCCCATTTATCCTCCCATTGCATTGCCGAAGCAAACTTACTTAACAGTCCACCTAGAACAACTCCTGCATGTGATAAATATATAAATGATGTATTGCATGCAGAACGAAAGGGTGTAGCTGCTCTTAGATCTGTAGCTGAAATATTGAAGAAGAGGACAGATGATACAGTGAAGTGAATCGCCATGTACCGATCTCTTATTGATGGTACTGACACGTTGTAATCTGTCGAAATTATGATCTTGTTGTATAACCTGTTGTAACAAACTTTTATTGGTGTGTAATAAGTAATGTTAATTTCGGTGTGTTTATTAATTGATGTCTTGATATTCACCTGTTCTGTGAAAAGTAGGCGCTAGCAAAAAAAGTACGAAACAGTAACAACGTGCGCATGGATGGCCCAAAGCGGCCAGAACAGTAAAAGGCCAGAACAGTAAAAGGCCAGAATAGTGAAAGTCCAGAACAGTAAAAGGCCAAAATAGTAAAGGACCATAACGGTAAAAGGCCAGAATAGTAAAAGGCCAGAACAGTAAAAGGCCAGAACAGTAAAAGGATAGAATCCTAAAAGGCCAGAACAGTAAAAGGCCAGAATAGTGAAAAGGCCGGAACAGTAAAAGGTCGGAACCATAAAAGGTATCAACAGCAAAAGGCCAGTACGATGGCAGGCCAAGACAAGAATAAGCCAAACATATGTGCAAAAGCCCAAACACTAAAGGGCCTAAACAGTAACGGGTCGAAATTCCTAAAAGGCTGAAACAGTAACAGGACTGAACAGTAAAAGGCTAAATTGGTAATAGGCCTGAACAGTGCAGGGCCGGACTTGTGCAGGCCTCAAGTGGCAACACAGTGTTGGACAAACATGGGCCTTCTGTAGGCCGAAACCGAATCAGACCTGAAAGTTCGCGGGCCGCATCTCTTGGCCTATTTCAAACAGTGCAGGACAAAACAGTAACGGTCCATCGTCTTGTTGGGCTCCCCTGATAGGCCGACCCAGTTAGTACTTAGCAGGCCTTGGTTGGGCCTAGCTTCTGCCATAGTTTCTATGACCGTTAACAGCGGTAACCGGCCACTAACGGTAGCTTCCACGTGGCCATTTGCATGACGTCAGCTGTCAGCCTGGGTGGCGAACAGATCTACGACGGAACATGTTTTCGTTGTTGAAGGGTGCGATCCGCCACGGGCGAAAAAACTGTGGTTAATTCATTTGTGATGGGGCTTTTTCCGCGAAGCTCATCTGTCGCGCAAGACTCTTCGGCCACGAAAAACGGTCCTTCAACCATGAAAATCGTCCGTTGTAAAAGCCAACTTTTCTTGTAGTGTTTCACGGTGTTCTTCCATGTACGGAGTGATTTCATCCATGTGCTTCATCACAGCAAAGTCTGCTTGATTATATTCAATGTGAGTCGGCCTGAACTTGATCTTTCCACTCATTTGGACACCAGTAAGCTTCCGCTCATGGACATACCTAGGCACCCCTACCGGGTCAAGACGTGCCATGTAATCAAGACAGAACTCAACAACCTCTTTGGTTACATAGCCCTTGACGATGCTTCCCTCTGGATGTGCTCGATTCTTGACATAGTGCTTAAGAATTCCCATGTAGTGTTTAAACGGGTACATGCTTCACAGATATATATATATGGGACCACACATCTTTATCTCGTGCACAAGGTGGACAATGAGATGTACCATGATATCAAAGAATGACAGAGGGAATATCATCTCCAAATTGCACAAAGTCTCCACCACTTCAGTTTGTAGCTCATCCTACTTACTAGGATCAATCACCTTCCGAGAAATTGTGTTGAAAAAATCACATAAATGCGTTAGAGTTTCTCGAACATGTGATGTCAAGACATTCCTTATCACGATAGGGAGCGTCTATATCATCAGAACATGGCAACCCTGAGAGTTCAAACCCGTTACTATATTTTCTTTGAAACAATCCTTTGCATGTTGGCGGCATAGCCCGTTGGAAAATGCAGGCCATATAGAGAATCACACAAACTTTTTCCATCTACTTTCTCATAGACATAACACATAGGGGCTAGCTTTCCTTGAGCATCAACCTCAGGTGGGTTTTCCCCTCTGAGTTTGGCATCTTCAAGTCGTGCGTTTGCACTATCTTTTGTTTTGTCCTTTATGTTTAGCAATGTCCCTATTATGCTTTGTAACACATTCTTATCAACATGCATCACATCGATGGAATGTTGAATGTAGAGATGCTCCCAATAAGGTAAGTCCCATAGTACCGATCTCCTCTTCTAGACTGGTTTTATTTTGCGTGGTTGGTCATCTATATCTATTTATTTTTCTTTTTTGTTTGTCCTTGCCTTTGCCTTTGCCTCTGCTCGTGTATTTGAATCGTAGTTTTCGATGCACAAATTTCAAGTGTTTAAGTTGATCATAGATCTGTTTGCCTTTTAAAATTGGAGGAGCCAAATCGTTCTCACAAGTGTTATCAAACTTTTTCTTCGAGGTCTGATATTTATGACCCTTCGGCAAAATTCTTCGAGTCTACATTTACACCATTTTCTTACACTCATGCAAATACCTACTTGCTATCTTGTCTAGGCACTAGACAAACGCATAGGTCCCTTTTATAGCCTGGCTGGAGGATTTACCATAGGTTGGATAATCATTAATGGTTATGAATAACATGCATCTTAGGGTAAAGTTTTCTTTCACATGTGCATCATATATTTTTACTCCTTCAATCCAAAGAAGTTTCAAATATTCCACCAAAGGTTCAAGGTACACATCAATGTTGTCACTAGGTTGCTTGGGGCCCTGGATTAGTATTGCGAGCATGATATACTTTCGCTTCATGCATAACCATGTAGGAAGGTTGTAAATGCTTAGATTCACAGGCTAGGTGTGGTGGGTGGTACTATAGTTGCCGAACGGGTTCATTCCATCGGTGCTCAGTGCAAACCTCACATTTCTAGGATCATCTCCAAAACGATCACCATCTAGACCCAAAGGCTTCAACCTATTGATGTTCCTCCACTGTGGAGAGTCTGAAGGGTGTCTGAGCATGTCGTCCTGAATGAGCTCCTTTGCGTGCCAATGCATCAGTTTTTCCGTATTCGGGTTTGCATATAAGCATGTCAAATGAGGAATAATAGGCAGGTACCAACACACTTTACCGGGAAGTCCTTCCTACCTGGGTTTTAATGCTTCTTCTTGCTCACCTGATCAGTGTCCAGGTCATCATCTGCCATATTAGTTGCCTCAACCTTGGGAACCTTGAACCTTGGAAATTTGCACGCCGGACATTCACGCAAATTGATGTAGGCATCACTATGGTACAATATACAATCATTTTTACATGCATGTATTCTCTGAACCTCCATTCCCAACGGACACACAATTCGCTTAGCTTTGTAAAAACTATCTAGCATGTGGTTTCCTTTAGGAAGAAAGCCTTGTAAGGATGTCAACAACTTGGTTACACACTTATCTAACCATCCGAACATTTGCTTCATCTGACCATCCGAACTTGGTTACACAAAGTTCTAGCACAGTAGATAACTTTGTGTAGTGCGGCTTACACCCATGGTACATTGGTGTCTCCGAGTCTTTGATCATGCAAGCATATTTATCATGCATTTTCTGATCCTCACAGTTTTCTTTCAACTCCCGCAACATCTGACTCACATTGTCTTCTTCAACATCTTCCATGTTCTCTTATGATGATATATTGTCTATGTCGTTTGTTCGACCAACCTCGTTATCAGTTGATGGAAATATGGTGGTAATCTCAACATCATCCATGTTGGCATCCTCACAAGCATCACCCTCCTCATATGTACTTTGTCGTACTTCTCCGTGCTAGGTCCAACAATCATACCCCGCCATGAATCCCCTTTTGATCAAATGTGTCTGAATTTGTGAAATACTTGTAAAACTCTAGATGTTTTTACAGTCACAGCACGGGAAAAGTATACATGGGTCCTTTGTATGAACTGCTCATTCTAGCTGTGTTCAAAAACTCCTTGACACCATCAAGGTACACATCGATCGCACGATTCCCCAGGTACATCCACCCACAATCCATCTGCAAAATAAAACTAATTAATATGCACAAGTAATAAAATATGAATTCATATGCATTTAATACAGCATTTATCCTAAAACAAACAGATGAAAATTGAAGTAATCCAAAAAAAAGCATTTTACCGGGACGTCCGGTTATAAGCCGGAGGGTCCAAATTCTCCTCGTTATGACCCTGCCAGACCCTTCTCCTCGCTCTTCTGAAGCCCCCTTTTTGCCCCGCGCCCTCTCTCTTCTCCCTCCCAAACCACTGCCGTCGGCTTCCCCCACCCATTGCCATCCACCGGTCGTGGTTTAAATCGAGAACCCCAACATCTGGATTTCGCCGCCATGAGGTGCCGCAGATGTCAAATCGTTGTCGTGCCTCGGATCTATGCCGCCCGCGTACATGTCGCCATGGTTAGGACAATGTGCGACAGCGATATCCTCGTCGACCTCGGGAACTAGTCCTCCTTGTCGAATGAGGTACTAAGATTCTAGCTTTCGTCTCTCTAATTATATTTGTCCTAAAATTTTGGATGCATCTACTAAGATTTTTTGAATTCAATTTTTTTTAATTTTTTTCCAAGAAGCTGTCTGTGACTGCGGTATTCGTGATGGATGTGCCCAGTTGGAACATTTTCTAGACGCAAAAATCACTATCCTAAGAGAATTGGACTTTACAAGGGAGTAGAAGAGGAAGACATATGAAGAATTGAGGAAGACCAATGAAGAATTGAGGAAGACGGAAGAGAAGCTAAGGCTAGCTCATGACACTACTAGGAAAATAGCTATAGGTAGACAAGCTACCCTGTGGCGCATATGCAAAACCATGCGCCATTGATAAATATCAGTGGTGCATACGAAACAAATGCCACTGAAATTTGGCAGTTCAATGGCGCACGGAACCAATATGCGCCATAGAAGTCCACATTTTTGTGGCGCATATTTTCTTGTGCGCCATAGAAAGTGATGATTATGCGGCACATATAGATGTATACGCCACAGAAAGTTGATGGGACCTAGCACCAAAAAAGGGGGAGACAATTATGTGGCGCATGTGTCCATATGCGCCACAGAAAGTGATGTTTGTGTGGCGCATATAGGTGTATGCGCCACAGAATATGGAAAAACAGGTCCCCCCATGGATCGCCTTTTCAGTTTAGTAAAAAAATACACGAAAATGATAAAAACTTCAAAAAAAATCCTTTGAGATGTAGTTATATTTTAGGGTGTAGTTGTAGTGAAAATTGAAATACATGAATTTTGATGTATTTTGCAAAAATAGGTCATGGCACAGTAAAGCGGCCATAACTTTTGCATACGATGTCGGAAAAAAAAGTTTAATATATAAAAATGATCATCTCGAAATTTCCTACTTGATTTCAGCGACCCACGATCATTCTGGATTTTACAGAATCCCCAAATTCGAAAAGAGTAAAAAGTTATGGCTGAAAGAAGATTTTTTACTGGAAAAAAATAAAAAAGGGGGAGAAACTTCGGTGGCGCATTTCTCCCATATGCGCCACAGAAGTCTTGGGCGGGATTCAAAATTTGAATCCCGTCGGCACCCTTCTCCCTCCCTTTTTCCTTTTTCCCCCTCCCCCCACTTCTTCTCCCCTCCACACTTCTCCCCTTCTCCTCCCTCCTTCTCCACTCTCCGGCGACCTCCACTCCACACGTCTCCCCTTCTCCTCCCTCCTCCTTCTCCACTCTCCGGTGACCTCCACCTCCACCCCGGTGACCTCCTCTTTCTCCTCCTCCACCACCTCTGGCAACCTCCTCCTCCTCCTCTACCACCTCCTCCTCCTCTGGTGACCTCCGGCAACCTCCTCCTTCACCACCAACTCTGGCGACCTCCTCCTCCAACTCCGACGACACCTTCCTCCACCTCCGACGGACTCCTCCTCCTACTTCGACCACCTCCGGTGGTGGCCTCCTCCTACTTCTCCTCCGACCACCACCTCCGATGACCCACTCCTCCTAGCCCTCCTCCAGCCACTAGCCGCCGCCACCACCACCACCACATCCGGCCAGATCTAGATCTAGCCTTTTTTTTGAAATTTGAAAAAACTTCTCTGGCACATATTGGCCATATGCGCCACAGAATTTTGAGATCTGGCCCGCCCTTTTTTTCGAATTTTGGAAAAAAAACTTTTGTGACGCATATTGGCCATATGCGCCACAGAAGTTTGAGATTTCTGTGGCGCATTTCAGTATCGTAGGAAGATAGTTATCGATGATACGTGATCGACATGCGCCATCGGTAGTGAAAAGTTAGCAATCGATAAGGGGTTTCCTAGTAGTGTGAGACAATCCGAATGATGGATCAAGCAATGAAAACCATCAACCAAAAAATGGAAAGGGCTATGGAAGAGAATGGGCAAATAGAGTTGGTGTTGGATGATACTATCGATGCACACAACATCAAGAAGCAAGAAATTAGGCAAACAACTAGGTTTAACATGAATAGGATAAAAAAGTATGCTATTTGGAAGGAAAGGTGTCTACAATATGCCTTTGGTGCCATTGTTATCCTAGTCGCGGTTATAATAGCCATGTCCGGGTTTTTAAATATGCGAAGTAGTTAATTCTTACTCTGAGCATGATTGTATGTGTTACTAATCTGTATGTGAGAATTGATTGCATGATATATGTTCTTTGCAATAAAAATAGATTGTACAAAAATAAAAGTGGACAATATTAAAACGCACCTTCAAAATAACACTGGCAAACTCGATCACCCCAGCACAAGATTATACTGGTTTAGTGAAGGCATTGATGCCTTGTTGATCCATATATATAGTCAACACCAAAGGATCCATCCCACAGAAAAAACAACAAAGGAGATCTTAAACGGTTTATAATTTAAACCGCCTCTGGTCAGATATATATTTGAGGCAATTTCAATTAATGACCGCCCTAGCTACAAGTTTTCACGACAGTCATTATAATGGCTATCCTCAGGATATTCTTAGAGGCGGTGATTATTTATGGAGGGTTGCGGTTAAAATTTATAAAGGGAATGCCAATAATTTCCACCGTCTCAGGTTCCATTTAGAGGCGTTTCGTTTTAAAGAGCGGTTGAGGGTGAAGCCATACTAGAGACGTTGCAGATTCCCAATCGTCTGAGGTTAGAGTTAGAGGTAGTCAAATAATTACGACCGCCTAAGGGTGATGAACACAGTCGGTGGTTTGTATTTTAGAGGTAAACCGGCTCTAGGAACAGTCTCTAAGTAACGAGTTTGTACTAGTGTCTCCTCCATCGGTGGATCCTCCTCGAAGGGCAATGGTCCCAGAGCCACCAAAAGGCGCTCTCGACTGGACCACCTAAGCGACAAAGATCGAGAAGAAGCTACCGAAGCCCTTGATTTCTCGTTCATGTCGGTGGATTCTCGGGGTAACATGATCCCCAAGACACCTCAAGCCACGGGGTAACATGAGCCCAAAGAAGAGTCGGTGGATGGACACCTGATCACTGAAAGTGCGCATAAACTCATCGATGTTGCATTAACCACACCTATTCCTACAGCTGCAGGACTCACTGCTGAAGAGCTGGATGAAAGGGCCCAGGCCCTAGAAGTGCGTCACCAAGTACTCCTCGATGAAGCCAAAAATCTCGAGGAAGAAAAGAAACGCATGGCAACTGTGGAGAAGTACAACTCTAGGCAACATCAGAAGACCAGGAAACGTCATACTCATGACGACCAGTTCCCGCAGATTCACAAAGTCCTCTTTGGAGGAGAACATGGGATGCCTCGGTACGACAGCAACGGGGATTGGGTGTATCCGACACCAGTACAGAACACTGTTGCAGCTCGAGAAATCCTATCGGCTAATCCAGGCCCGAAACAGATCCGATTGGGCATCAAGCTACTCAACAAGGGCCTGGAGCAGCAAAAGGTCGCCCTGTCCGGAAGCCAAAAGCTGTTCTCTCATTCTGACCAATGTCACACAGATCCGGCATGGGCTGACGTAAGACCCCAACGTGTTCCGAAACAACACCATCGTTCTGACCGTCGGGAGGACAACTATTCAAGAACCGGATCTTCAGGACAGCACCACAAAGCTCCACTGACTGGCGTAACGTTAACCTAGTTGCGGAGCAAGAGGCAATCGCTGCACTGAATCCGAGGAATCCTCCCTGGCGAGAGTCAAAAGATCGCAGGGAAGAAGATAAAGAGAAACGTCAGGAGGAGGACCGACAAAGAATGCCACCTCCTAGACACGCAAGCCGTCCAGCTGACGGGCGAGCAAACGACGGACACCGTGCCGAGAAAAACCGGCAGGGGGCTCGTCACAATGAAGACCCTCCCCGGAACCGGAATAATGACGCTCCGGACAGAGGTCGGCGATCAGCCAGAAATAACCCAGCTGCTCCACCTTCTCCACCAAGTAGCCATCACAACGGCTCCCAAGGAGGCCAAGGAGGGCATCGTGGTGGAGGAGGTGGTGGCAGAAGCCAAAGTCCGGCTCCAAGGCACCACAGCCATAGCCGTCACTCAGGACGATCTCTATCCCCAAATGACGCAAGGCACAGGTTCAACTCCCACATAGAGGCGCGGCGCTACGAAAATGATGACATATACGTGGGCCCAAAGTGCTTCGGACCATGCATAAGACCTACAAAATTCCCGGAAGGATTTGCTATCTCAAGACATATTCAAGCCTATGACGGCATAGCTCGGCCAGATACCTAACTCCAGGATTTCTTCCAAGATTGTTGTCTCGCCAAAGGCGGAAACAGCCTGGTCGCAACCTGATATCTCCCACTCATGTTGCGGAAGACGGCACGATCATGGCTCAATGAACTTCCGAAGAACACCATCCACAACTGGTATGACATACAAAGCGCGTTCTTTCGGAATTTCGAAGGCACATACCGGAGGCCCTGTACGGTAGGAGACCTATAGCGTTGTACCCAGAAAGCCGGAGAAACTTGCCGGGATTATCTTGGATGATGGATAGACACCAAAAACTCTAGTGAAGGATTAAATGACCAAACTACGATTGAAGCTTTCATTGCAGGTCTCCCAATTGGTTTACTACGTCATCGCTTGAAGTGTGACAAAGTCACTGATTTGGGAGAGATGATAGAAATGGCGAGCAAGTATCTGGAGATCTTGTGATAGCCTTGGAGGATTACTCAATGCCCTAGTTGTGCCACAGTCGGCAAAACAACCAAAGCAACAAGCTCAGAAGCGCAAGAATACCTCGGAAGAAAAGCCCAACACGGAAACAGCAGTGGTCACTGCTACTTTCGGGTTTGGAGGACGAGGAGGAAAAGGCGGTGGCCATGGACATGGTCGTGGGACGTCAAGAGTCCAAGGTAGAGGAGACCAGCAACCCAGCAAAACCTACTCTTGGGCCGACATTGCCAATAACCCATGTGTGCATCACCTAGATGCCAATGGGGGCTCGTCCCCCATAAACACCGAGTGTCGTTTTAATGACGACATTAAGAGAGATGATACCGCTGGCTACAGGGCTAAGCAGAAGAAGGGAAAGAAGAATCCCGAAAAGGATAAAGAGACCAAGGAAGATTCCGACATGGAGGAAGCTAATGCTTCAAATCCCAAGCCGGAAGGGAAGAAAAACTTTCCGACCAAGAAAGACACGTACATCACCTTCCTCAGATCTCAACCAACAAAGGTCAAGAAAGCAGTTCTACATGAGCTCAACGCAATAGTTTCGGCTGTCCCTTAGTTCTTGGACTGGTCGGAAGTGGCAATCACCTTTGACCGTGCTGATCATCCGCCTAAGTTACATAGGCGAGGAAAATACGCCTTAATCGTTAATCCACTTATTGACGGTTATGGTTTCTCCAAGACTCTCATGGACGGCGGCAACAACATCAATATTATGTATGTCGAAACGCTACGCCGGATGAAGATCTCGGAGACCTAGCTGAACCACAGCTCTATGATCTTTCACGGGGTTGTCCCAGGAAGACAAGCAAATTCCCTGGGAGAAATCACTTTGGATGTTACCTTTGGAACTCCAAAGAACTATCGGACGGAAGCACTTTCCTTCGAAGTGGTCCCGTTCAAGAGCACGTACCACGCTATATTCGAACATCTGGCTTACAGGGCTTTTATGGCTCGTCCGTCTTATATTTACAATATGATGAAAATTCCAGGTCCCAACGGTGTGATCACCATCAGGAGAGACCCGAAGAAAGCGCGAGAGTGCGAGGATGGAATGCCACCTTTGCTGAAGCCGTGCTGCACGCCCAGGAGTACCAGGAGATCAAGTAGAGCATAGATCCGTCTGAGATGTCCGCAACAAAGAACGAGGTGACAAAGCCGAATCCGGAGTTCAAGGCATCATAAGAAACGAAGAAGACGCCATTGAAGGATGATGACCCCTCCAAGGTGACCCGGATAGGCGTAGGCCTAGATAGTGCATAGGAAAGCACGCTCGTCAAGTTCCTCCAAGCAAATCAAGATATCTTTGCATGGCAGCCATCTGACATGACTGGAGTACCTAGGGAACTTGCCAAGCACTCTTTAAATGTAAACCCGAATGCTAAACTCGTCAAACAGTCCTTACGATGTTTCGACAATGAAAAGCGTAAGGCAATAGCTAAGGAACTAGCATGGCTCGAGTTAGCCGGATTCATAGAAGAGGTCATCCACACTAAGTGGTCGGCCAATCCTGTAATGGTCCCTAAAAAGGACACCACTGATTTAAGGATGTGTGTCGATTTTACTGCCTTGAACAAGGCTTGCCCCAAAGATCCGTTCGCTCTGCCTAGGATTGATCAAGTTATTGATTCTACGGCAGGCTCGGAACTCCTCTGTTTTCTCGACGCATATTCCGGTTATCACCAAATCCGGATGAAGGAATCTGACAAAGTCAAAACTTCATTCATAACCCCTTCGGAACCTTCTGTTTTGTTACAATGCCCTTTGGGCTGAAGAACGTAGGAGCTACGTACCAACGCACAATGCAGCGTTGCCTCCATGGTCAAATTGGACGCAATGTGCATGCATATGTGGATGATATTGCGGTGATGTACAAAAAGAAGAAAACGTTGATTTCCGACTTGGAGGAAACATTTGCCAATCTACAAAAATACAACATTATGCTTAATCCAAAGAAATGTTTCTTTGGAATCCCAGCCGGAAAATTGTTAGGATTCATCGTGTCTCAAAGAGGCATAGAGGTGAACTGAGACAAAATCAAGGCTATACTCAATATTTCCAGGCCAACTCGCCAGAAGGACGGACAAAGACTAACTGGTTGCATCACTGCAGTCGGTCGGTTTGTAAGTCGGCTTGGTGAAAGAGCCGCACCATTATACAAACTCCTGAAAAAGACCAAGGATTTTGTGTGGACCGACGAAGCTGAAGCTGCACTGCAAGACCTGAAAGAAGTACTCTCATCTGCTCCTATCCTTACTGCACCGGAACCATAGGAACCGATGTTGCTCTATCTTGCTGCGACAAAGAAAGTCGTCAGTATCGTTATGGTAGTGGAGAGACCGGAGGAAAATCAGGAACACTTGGTGCAGCGCCCGACTTACTTTCTCAGCGAGGTCTTAACAGAATCGAAACAGTGGTATCCGCACTATCAAAAGCTAGCTTATGGTGTGTTCTTAGCATCTCGTAAGTTACGACATTATTTTCAGGAACATCCAATTACCATGGTGAGCACAGCTCACATGAGAGATATAATCAATAACAGTGACGCCATAGGACACATCGCCAAATGGGGCATAGAGCTTTCAGCCTTTGACATTGAGTATAAACCTCGGACAGCAATCAAATCCCAAATCCTTGCCGACTTTGTTGCTGATTGGATAGAGACGAAGGAGAATATGACCCTCCCTGAGTCAGAATATTGGACCCTATATTTTCATGGGTCTATGGCTCACGGGGGCTCGGGTGCTGGCATGGTGCTCAAATCACCCCAAGGAGATAAACTTCTATACGTGTTGCAGATCCACTTCATAGTGACAAATAATATTGCCAAGTATGAAGCACTGCTGCATGGAATCCGGATTGCTAAGGATATCGGCATCCCACGTTTGATGTGTTATGGAGATTCGGATCTTGTTGCTCAGCAAGTGTCGGATATTTGTAATGCAAATAAACACATGGCAGCATATAAAGCTGTCGTGGATGATCTATCTAAATCGTTCGAAGGGTTTGAGGTTCAACACATCCCTCGAGCAGAAAATGAGGAAGCAGATGCATTATCTCGGATAGGCTCTGCACGGAAAGAAGTCCCGGATGGCGCTTTTTTAGAGCACCTCAAAGTTCCCTCAACAAAGGGAGTGGACGAGGAATATCCGACCAAATCCGACTCACCTTTGATAGCAGTTCTAGCTGTAATTCCAAGCTGGACTCAACCCTACCTTGACTATTTGGTAGATGGCAAATTAGCCGAAGATGAAGTTCTGAGCCGGCAGATCATCGACGAGAAAAAGCCTATACTATAGTTAGTGGTGAGCTCTATAAGCGGAATGTATCTGGGGTTTTTCAGCGCTGCGTATCTCTGGAAGGAGTGGAATTCTTAAGAGAAATCCACGAAGGCGAGTGTGGTCACCATGCTGCAGCCAAATCTTTAGTGGCCAAAGCTTTCTGACACGGTTTTTTCTGGCTTGCAGCCAAGGCAGATGCCGAACGGCTGGTCAAGACGTGCAAAGGCTGCCAAAAGTACGCCAAACAAGCTCATGTTCCACCTGATCAGCTACGAACAATACCTATAACATGGCCTTTCGCGGTCTAGGGGCTTGACATGGTAGGACCGTTTAAACGGGCTCCAAGTGGATTTACTCACCTCTTAGTGATGGTGGATAAATTCACCAAATGGATTGAGGCTAAACCCGTCACTAGTTGTGATGGAGCAACAGCCAAAAGATTTGTCGAGGATGTTATAATCCGGTATGGTTATCCGCATAGTATTATCACAGATAACGGGAGTAATTTCTCTATGGGAGAACTTGCCGAATTCTGCAATGAACAAAATATCCGGCTTGACATTGAGTCAGTCGCACATCCGTAGGCTAATGGACAAGTCGAAAGAGCAAATGGTTTAATCCTACAAGGCCTAAAACCGAGACTCGAAGCACCACTATGACGTGATGCGGGGGCTTGGGCAGAGGAATTACCTTCTGTAATATGGAGTTTACGAACAACTCCGAACAGGTCAACTGGATACACACCTTTCTTCTTGGTCTATGGCGCAGAATCAGTTCTTCCTAGTGATTTGATTCACACTGCTCCTAGAGTGGCCGCGTATATTTAAGAGTATGCCGAGATTTCTTGACAAAATGATCTCGACTTAGTCGAAGAAGTTCGCGTCGTTGCTGAAATGAGATCAACAGCCTATCAGCAGAAGTTACGCAAGTATCATAGCCAGAGAGTCCGAAACAGATCTTTCAATAAGGGCGATTTGGTTCTCTGGCTTGTGCAACAAAGAAAGCAAAAACTTTCCCAGTATGGGAAGGGCCCTTCTTGGTTAGTCGAGTATTACAGAATGGTTCGTACTACTTAACTGATATGAGGCCAGTCAAAGAAAGACCTGCTACTAAGAAGAGAAAGAGAGCTGGAGGCAGTACAAATCCGGATGAATTAGACAAACCGTGGAATATTGCTCAGCTACGTCCCTTTTATTCTTAGTTTATCCTTCTTTGTAACTATATATGTGTACATGTTCTATGAGAAATAAAAGTTTTGGTTGCCTCAATTTTTCTGAGAAGTTTTTACCATCTTATTTCCAAATGATCATGTCACAGTCGAAAAATCCCAGAATACTTGAAAGTACTTTATGCTCATGTTTGTTCTGGTTTAGATTTCCCATTCTAAAAATGCTACCTTCGCGTATAACTCTAAATTTCCTAGTCTATACTTTGGTTATTTATCTGATTGCCGGATGCAGGCTGATGACCCACAAGTATAGGGGGTGTATCGCAGTATTTTCGATAAGTAAGAGTGTCGAACCCAACGAGGAGCAGAAGGTGCTGGCTAGTGGTATGGATCAGGAATTCTCTGCAAATACTTAGCAAACGGACTTTTAGGGGTTTTTGATAAAGCAAGTAAACAAAGTACGAGTAAACAAAAGACAATAAGAATAAATGCAGCAAGTGGCCCAATCCTTTATGCAGCAAAGGACAAGCCGGTTGTATTACTTAAGATGACCAAACGTTCTCGAGGACACATGGGAAGACTATCAAGTGCTTTCGCTTCATATAGTTGATTAATCTTCTTTAGCTTGCTAAGTGTTGTGTGGGTGAACATGTGCTAATGTACCGACCTTCCTAGGACTAATACATACTTGTGATTATACCCCTTGCAAACATCCGTAAGTACAAGAAAGTAATTAAGGTAGAAACCTAACCACAACTTTAAACTCTAAGACCCTTACGTCCCTTGTGCAATCGTTTCCTAACGGGGTTCAGTTTTCACTCCGGCAACCCCTACGATTAGTAGCCAAATACACAATGCATTCCCCTAGGCCCATATAGGTGAAGTGTCATGTAGTTGATGTTCACATGACACCACTAGAAGAAGTACACCACAACTTAAATATCAAACTATTAAATCTTTCTCAACACAACTCCACTACTAATAACATGACTTCTCCCATGTCCTCAAGAACAAAACGAACTACTCACAAGACATCATATGGATCATGATCAGAGATGGAATAATGATGTATAACAATCTGAACATAAACAATAATTCAATGGTTCACTCAATAGCATCAACTACAAAGAGTAATCAACACCGGGAAAGTTTCCCCTAAGAACTATTGCAAGATCCAACTCAATTTTTACAGCAATATGGAGATGGTGATGATGGTGTTGATGGTGATGATGGTGATGGTGATGATGATGATGATCTCGATGAAGTCCAGCTTGATGGTGGTGTTGATGGCGAGGATCTCCCCTCTCCGGGAAGGAATTCCCCCGGCAGAAATCTGACTGTCGGAAAGATCTTTCTCTCTCGGTGTTTTCTGCCCCGCAGAGGCGACAGAATCTTTCTATGGTCGCTCCCATAGTATTAGGGTTTCGGGAGGATTAGATACGCCAGAGGGGAGAGCCAGAGGTGGGCCAAGGCGGCCACACCACCTGGTGGCGCGGCCTATCTCCACTCCTCCTTCTAGCTTCCTTCGTCTTCTGGAAAAATAGGATTTTCCGTATATTTTCTCGGATTTTCTGATCTTCGCGAATTTTGCCTCCAAACAGCACATTTTCCACCAGAATCCTGACTGCAGCGGTCCATGCTCCAAAAGTCATCAACCATGCAAAAACAGATGAAATAACATAAGTATCATCTCTTAATATGAAATATATCAATGAATAACAGTAAATTATGATATAGAATAGTGATGCCAAATGGACGTATCACGGGTATTTTCCGAGTAGTGAATTGTTGGTACTAGAAGCCAGCTTTGTTTCCGAGTTTAAACTGGTTTAGCAATTGAGCTCCGTTGCTCGGCAAAGTTTCCGTGCTGAAAGTTTAGCCA
This sequence comes from Avena insularis, assembly GCA_023614405.1. Lineage (NCBI taxonomy): Eukaryota > Viridiplantae > Streptophyta > Magnoliopsida > Poales > Poaceae > Avena > Avena insularis. The sequence goes on along the minus strand of CM042690.1, from coordinate 97,088,958 downwards.
GCTCACGAAAGGCACGAGGCGGAAAGCTGGATAAACGATAAGTACAGACAAAAAAATACAAGTGCTTATGCAAACATTTCAGGCACACAAAAAGTTTAAGCCAAAAGTGCTGAATAGATTAAAATTTAGCACTAGCAAAAGTATCATACTACATATTTACTGACCCATAATGTTTCTAGAATAACACATTTGTTTCTGATGATCTATGATGCAGGAGAAGAGGTAGGAGCTGTCGGCTCGCTGGATGCATCGGCCTCGGCTTGATAACGTTCTGAGATGTTCAAATCGATACGGTTTGTTCATCATCGGAAACTTCGGTTGCTTCTTCCAGAGGCGGAGGCGGCGTGTCCACGCGGTTGAAGAAGGGAGTGTCGTAGCTGGTCAAGTCTGCTACGTGGCACCCATATCCAGCGCAGGAGTCTATGATGGCTTTGATATCCTGTTTTTGGCCGTCTTCGTCCATAGTAGAGTACCCTCTGGTCACTTGCCAGATTTCCATGCTCCCATGGTAGCTCATGACCATTCTGAGAGCGTTCTGCGCTGCGGATCGCGCGTAGGACATATTCCAGTTCTGGACAAGTTGTAGCATCTCCTTTGCCTTGTCTCGCACCTGAAAGTCAGACATGCTATGCATGTCCGTAACCTTGAGAGCTTCGCCAATATCCTCAATGGATTAGCAGAAGTCATGAAGCAAATCACCGACTTGGGTAAGCCGATGGGTGCGAGGCTCGGCAGAGGTGGAGCCCGTCAAGTTCAGAGGACCTATGCATATAACACAAAACAGTTAAATAAATCCGACATCAAAAGAGTGGAAGAATGTAGACAAGTCATAAAGATGGAAACATACCAAAGATGACGTCATCAACTTTGGTTTTCTCTTCACGAAGACTCCGGAGTTCAGCTCAGAGCTCCTCGGAAAGGTCCTTCTCTCTGAAAAGCTCGTCGTTGAGATTCGAGATTTTCTGCTCATGGATTGCAATCTTGCGATCACGCTCCATGGTGGCCATGGAGAAGGATTCGAGAACTTGAGCAATGCTCTTCTCATGATCCGCCTTAAGCTGGTCTAGCTCTCGGCGGAGATCTTTGTTTTCCACCACCAGGGTCTTCAGATTCTTGGCCTCTTCGATCATAGCACAGGACTACTTTATCAGTGTTGTAAGTCAAAAAGAACAACAGTTCGGCAAAAAATATTTGAGTATGAAAACGCAAGACAAGGTTTGAGTCTTGGAATGTTTACCTTCGGCCTCATCCTTGGAAACTTTAAGCTCGGCATTTTTAAGTCGGAGATCTTTGATCTCTCTCCACTTATTGCAGACATTCTTCAACAAATCCTGGTTATATGAATTAACTTTTTGTAAGTCAGCATACCTAGAGTCAGAGGTCTACTAAAGACTCGAGCTAATATTGTAGCTAATATCAGCACGAGCCTTGGGGGCTACACTAGTTCATTCTTTGGCATCCTAAAAGAAGCATAAACCCGGATTGTTTATCCAATTTCATGCTTGGGGGCTAGAGGATATGATATAAAGTACCATAAAGGAAAAACGTGAGTTGGAATTCCGAATTACATGATGCTCATGTGTGATCTTGCTCAGGCACATGTTCACCTTAGTAGTAACCTTCTCGGCGAGGGTGAGTGGAATAACCGGAGGTGGTGGAAGCACACCAGCTCTTAGTCCCTCGTCGCGAAGGCAGACTTGTTCGAGAAGATCGGAGTACTTGATGTCCTCCACTTCTTGTGCTTCTTCTTCGGCAGAGAGATTACGGCTTTCTAGGCATTGCCGGGCCAGCCGCTGGATTTCCTCCGTAGATTTCCGAGACAAGCCAAATTTGGCAAGTCCCGGATTGTTCGGGAGATTTTCGGTGAAGGTTTCTGCCAAGGTATCATTACCCGAAGAGGGTTCACCCTTATCAAAACCTGAGTCACCCATGGTGACGTCAGTCTGCGACTCAAGGGTCGCTAGCCCTGTTGAGGGAGTCGGACCTTCTGCAACGACCGGGGATGGAGTAATCACCGGCGCTGCAGAAGGTTGAGGGGCAGGAGTCGGAGGAGCTGCAGCAGGAGAAGCCATGGTTAACTTCGTCTGACGCAGGGGCTTCGAGATATTCCCTTTCCCCTTGCCCTTGATGAGCTGCTTAGCTTTGAGAAAGTAATAGAATGGAGAACATTATATCTCGGAAGAAATCATGAGTAAAGTACAAAGGCGGAAGTTGTGCAAAAAGCTACCTCTTCACAACTGGCACTTCCTTTGTGCCGATGGCCACTGTTGGAGCTTTGTGCTTCCTGGGCACAACGTCCGGCAGTGGGACCAATTCCTCCTCCTGAGAAAACTCGGGAGGATATCCCTCGATAGGAGCCAATTCCGACTCGGGGAGGTCGGCAAGCTGAAAAGAAGATAATGTCTCAGTGTTGTGAAAATAACTTAAAGGTGAAACACACGAAAAAGTTTTACAGCTAAAGCTTACAGGGACTATGGGGTCTTCCGCTATATGCATGTCCAGAGATAAATCTGGAATCTTTCTCTCGATCTGCTCCTTTATCAGCCATTTGATCTGGCTTATGTAATCTTGTGGTTTTAAAGCCTTGGGGCTGATGCGGAGGGAGTCGTTTTTGTACGCCGTGATGGAATGCATCAGTCGGTCACCGTGGTGCTGGAGAGGCTGGATCTGGCGTGCCACCCAAGATTGGACCAAGTCGGACCCTCTCAGGCCCTTGTGCTTCATCAGATACTTGATCCGCCTCTTGGCGAGAAGCAGATCGTCCCTGAGAGCCGGAGGAGCCTCGACCCAGGATGCTCGAGGCATGCCGGCTCCGTCGATGAAAGTAGGCAAAGCAGTAGCTTTGCCGGGAGCAGGAATATCCTTATGATAAAAAAAAGGTAGCCGGCCACTGTTTGACCGACTCACTAGCTAAAATCCTAGGATAGACACGCTCACGTCTAACCGAAAGACTAATTGTGCCAGTAATGTAAGGATTACCAGCGGTGATGGAGTTTCTCCGGATATGGAAGTAAAACCGGAAGAGAGTGAGACTCGGCCTAATCCCGATATACCCCTCACACAAAGCCGCATAAGCGCTCATCTCTAAAAGAGAGTTTGGGGGGAGATGGTGAAGCTAAACACCATAGTGATCTATCACCTCGGAAAAGAATTCCGAGGGAGGGAAAGACAAACCTCTATCGAGGTGGGTGCCGAAGTGCACCCACTCGTCGGCGTGTGGATTGGGGATGGTTTCGCCGAAACCGCTCCGCCAGTCGCCGGCACGGAGGAGTCCTTCGTTCTCCACGCCGCTGAGCATGGCGTCGTCGAGGACGCACGGGATCCAAACCCCGCGGTTGCTTTCTTTCTCTATTGCCGCCATCATTGTCGCTGCCGCTGTTGCTGCGGCCAAGCCGGACGATGATGATGAAGCCATTCTTCTGGTGCGCCGGCGACCTTGGGTGGGCGGCGCTGGGAATCTGGAGGCAAGGGAGCTCTGTGCGTGTGGGAGAAGTGGAGGAGAAGGAAACGGCACGGGGAATAGGTGAAGAAGATGAGGGAAAGGGAATCCTCACCCCTTATAACCACCGAACCGTGCCAAGATTCGTACAAATGGCACAGTACACATGCCACACTATTGGGTCTGCAGCATAGAAAAAAATCCTACGATGAGAACTATACGCCAAGATCTATCTACTAGGTACAGAGCAACGGGTGGACATACATCCATCGAGAACTTACCCTCGAAGAAAACGAGTTTTGTTAACGAGTAGGAACTCGTGGTTGATGTAGTCGTACACTTGCCGATCTCAAGATCGTGTGGAAGCCCGAGCAGGTCCGGCTCCAGCACGTCCTTCAGATCCAGCTCCAGCAAGTCCAGCACCACCAAGTCCAGCACCGCAAAGCAGCGGTGCATCCGTGATCGCACACACGTCCGATACCCCAACAACCTCCATCCCTCACTCCAGCAAAGCAGTGGAAGCAGCAACTCCTTTCCAGATAAATCCACCAGGAACATGTATCTCGCTAATCCGAGACCATGGGGGAATAATACTAGAGGGGGAGAGAGATCCTTCACGAGGAGGTGTGAGGAAAAGGGGAGTGAGGGGGCCTTTTATAGGAGGAGGGGGGTACCCCTCCCCATGGTCGGCGCCCCATGGGGGGTGACTCCTCACCTCCCCCATTCATGTGGTGGTAACCCCTCCACATTAAAATGCCCCTTCACATTCTCTTTTAAAGTCTCCACTTTAAATGCATTAAATTTCTCCAAATTTAATGCTCTCTCATTTAATAAAAATCTTTTATTATTTTTATTCAGAATTTTGTTAATTACTTTAATTAACAAACATTCACATAAAACCCCCTGCAACATTTCAATATTACATGCAGAACCAATTTCAACAATTTCACCTGAAACAGTTTTAGTGTCTATTGAAATAATTCCAGCGCTTTCTTAAATCTTTATCTGAAACATATTTGCTCCAAATGGTGTTGGTATCCCTTAAGTGTGTCACCCTATGGTACATCAATAATGCACACATGATCGAGACCCCTCTCAGATCAATAAACAGCAGCGGGACCTGGAGATCCGTATTGAATCCCACATATTCACGATGACTCTTGTGATCGTGTGAACCTTTAACGCTAGTAACTAATCCCTTTGTCTCGCGATATATTACATGTCCGAGATTCGATCATCGGTATCTCCATACCTAGTTTTATCTCGTTGCCGACATGCACTCGTTTCTCGTTCTCGTGATATAACATTCTAGTGACCACATCACTTGCTTGCAAGCTAACCAATGTGATATCACCGAGAGGGCCCAGAGTATATCTATCCGTCATCAGGATGGACAAATCCCACTCTTGATCCATGAGCCTCAACATAACACCTTCGTAGCACTAAACCCACCTTTATAGTCACCCTGTTACGGTGTGACGTTTGATGTTATCAAGATACTCTTCCGGTGTTAGCAATTAACATGATCTCATGGTCTAAGGACTAAGATTACTTCGTATGATGTTATAGCAATATAAACATAATGACTCTGATCGTAATTCTATACTTCGGATGAATGTTCATCACATCATTCCACCAATGTTGTGACCTCGTTATTAACAACATCCAATGTCCATGATCAGGAAACCTTGATCATCTTGTTAATCAACGAGCTAGTCTATAATAGAGGCATAACTAGGAACCTTTTATTTGTTTATTAAACACACATGTACTGACGTTTCCAATCAATACAATTATAGCATGCAAAATAAACATTTATCATAAACATGGAATAAGATAATAACCACTTTATTATTGCCTCTCGGGCATATTCCCTTCACACACGTCGTGGAAAGAACTAGGAAGTCCCCACGCGATGATTACGTCGCCTCGATCTCCACGCGTGCATTAAAACAGCGCCACGGTTCCGCGAACAGCGGACCCACCAACGTTCGTGCTGACAGGAGATGTCTGTCAGTGACGTGACTTGACCATGACCAGTGTCAGATGACGTCAGAGACAAAGATCCGGCTTAGTTTGAATATCAAGCTGGAAATCCAAATAACGTACTGATAAGTCCGACTTATTTTTGAGACCCGGATCGTATCTTTTGTTTTGAAGTTTCAGGAACCCTTCAAGATTCTGCAAGCCGAAGATCAAGCTAGACGATGATGAATCTGACTTTGGATCTTGGAGACTTCCGGGGGCTGCTGTTGGGGATATACTTTCCAGGTATCCTCATAGTCCTCACTGACCAGGGTGGCCCACTTCAGGTTAGAGCTTTGCTTCATGGGCGGCCCAGTCAGGGAGAAGAGATGGAGTCCAATCCGGCTATGGGAAGGCCCAGAAGACTTACCGACATAGGCCCATAGTGTTACTTGTAGTTCAAGATGTACTCTGTAACCGACTCTTAGTCTTAGCCGGATAGATCTCTCCTGTAAACCCTAGGCTGGATATCTATATAAGCCATCCTAGGGAGAGCCTTTAGGGCAACACAATAGTCTACAATCCCAACTCGCACAGGCGAACCCTTGTAACCCATATTCCGGCTCTGCCGTATTACTGGATTGCTAGCAGGAGTAGGACCCATCCAAAGTCGGCGAATTTGAACCTGGGTAAACTTGTGTGCTCACCGTCCCGAAACACCGTACATCTCACACCCCTCTCTTCTGCACGCCTCGGGGACCCCCTCATGGCGTACTTGTCATCAATCCTATGATAGGTCCCTCGCCCAGGCCATTCTCCCTGGTGCTCGAGGCGCAGATCGGCGGATTTGAGATGAGCAGAATTTTCATGGACGGGGGAAGTAGCATCAACCTCATGTTCGCAAGCACCCTACGCGCCATGTGGATCCCCCTCTCTAGCCTGGAAGCATCCGAAACAACCTTCCACGACATCATACCAGGGAAAGGAGTATATCCCCTGGGCAAAATCAGGTTGGACATCATCTTTGGCACGCCCACGAACTTCCAACGTGAGCGCCTCGAATTCGAGGTGGTCGACTGGCCATCCCAATATCACACTATCCTCGGGCGTGTATCATTCACAAGGTTCATGGCGGTCCCACACTATGCGTACCTCCAGATGAAGATGACGGGACCTAATGACATTATCACCATCAATGGAAGCTTCACCAAGTCTGACAGCTGTGACAGGGAATTCAACAGAATCTCCCAATCCTTCGGCATGCAAGAGGAGCTAGCAAGGCTCAAGGAGTCAATGGACAACATTCTTCCTCTTGTGAGCAAGCAGAACGCACCGGACCAGTCCTTCGACACCATGGTGAAGACCAAGGCGGTCCAGGTCCACCCGACGGACCCGACCAAGACGACCCTCATCACCAATAACCTAAGTTCTACATATGAACTCATGCTCTTCAAATTCCTCCATGAGCGCTGCGAAATATTTGCCTGGTGTCCTACGGATATGCCAGGAGTTCCTAGGGAATTTGTCGAGCATTCACTCAACGTGTCTCCGGACTCAAGACCAGTCAAGCTGTCGATGTGTCGACTGTCAGAGCCAAGGGCAAAAGCAGTTGGCATGGAATTCAAAATACTCCTCGACGCCACTTTTAACGTGAAATCAAAGCACCTAGGTGGCTAACCCTCTGCTCGTTCCTAAAAAGGACACTGACATCATGCGGATGTGCGTGGACTTCACCTGTCTCAACAAACATAGCCCGAAGGACCACTTCCCATTACCGAAGATTGACCAGATAATTGACTCCACCGTGGGATGTGAACGCCTCTGTTTCCTTGATGCCTACTTAGGCTATCATCAGATTCAGATGAAATAGATGGATCTAGAGAAGACGGCCTTCATCATGCCTTTCGGTGTCTATTGCTACACCACGATGCCCTTCGGGCTGAAGAACGTAGGAGCCACCTACCAACGGTGCATGGAGGCCTGCCTCAAGAACCAACTCGGCCACAATGTTCAGGTCTATGTCAACGACATAGTGTTCAAAACCAAAGAGGAAACTACACTCATCGATGATCTCCACGAGACCTTCGATAACCTCGATCACTATAGGATCAAGCTGAATCCGGAAAATTGCGCCTTCAACGTCCCATAAGGGCAACAACTCGGGTACCTCATCTCTGCTAGAGAATAGAGGCCAACCCAAAAAAATATAAAGGCCATACTTGCCATGGAGAAGCCAAAGAACATCAAGGCGTCCAATAGCTCGATAGTCGAATTGTGGCGCTCAGTCGATTCATCAGTCGGATGGGCGAAAAGGCACTGTTGTTCTACCAACTCCTCCTCAAGACAGACAAGTTCGAGTGGACGGACGAGGCGCAGCAGGAAGCATTCGAAGATCTCAAGCGCCTTCTCTCCACCTCGCATGTTCTGGTGACCCCTAGGGAGAAGGAACCGATGTTGCTATACATATCAGCCACCAACTAGGTGGTCAGTACTGTGTTGGTGGTCGAACAGGCCGAAGAAAACAAGATCTACGTAGTACAACGTCCGGTGTACTACCTCAGTGAGGTACTGACACCCACTAAGCAGCGGTAACCACATTACTAGAAGCTGGCCTACGGTGTCTTCATGAAAGCACGACGACTATGCCACTACTTCTAGGAGCACCCGATAGTAGTGGTGAACGACGCCCCACTGAACCACATCCTCAACAACCCTGATGCAATGGGGCGGTTCACCCTCTAGGGCATCGAACTATCCCCACGGGACATCACCTACGAGTGGTAGACAACAATCAAATCACAAGTATTGCTGGACTTCCTCGTCCACTGGATGGAGAATCAGCTCCCAGACACACCGAACATGTCCAACCTATGGACTATGAACTTCGACGGATCCAAGCGTAAAGAAGGAGCTAGCGCCGGCATCATCCTGACATCTCCTTAGGGTGACAAGATGCGGTATATCCTGTAGATGAAGTTCCACGCATCCAACAACAAGGCGGAGTACGAGGCATTGATCCATGGGATGTGGATGGACAAGGCTTGCAACACCACACGACTCACCATCTACGGCGACTCCAACCTCGTGGTCCAACAAACCATGAACAGGTGCGATTCCTTGAGCGATAACATGGTCGCTTACTACGACCTCTACAACACACTCGAAGGGGACTTTGATGGCTATGAAATGCGGCACGTCGGCCGCGAAAGTAACGAGGAGGCCGACACGCTCGCCAACATAGGCTCCACCTATGCCCTGGTGCCACCAGGCGTATTCTTGGAGAAAATCTGCAAACAATCAATCAAGCTAAAGGCTACCGCATGGCCATCAGAGGTAGCAGCGCACTCGGGGGATACACCACCCGATGAAGTCGAATGATCCATCACAGCAGAACAAGGATCTGCACTTGAAGGTCCCATGGAGGTCATGCTCCTTGAGCCATCCTAGACACAGCCGTACATCATGTACCTGCTCATCAAGAAGCTGCCGGACAACCCGACAGATGCGCGACACATCGCTCGGCGGTCCAAAGCCTTCACAAAACGTTGAACTGTATAATCGAAGCATCACGGGCGTCCTCTAGCGATGCGTCACCAATGGTGATGGTAGAGGAATCCTCCTCGAAATACATGAAGGCACCTGCGGACATCACGCAGGCAGTTGCGGCCTCATCACTAAAGCGTTATTGTGGATGCTCAATACCTTTTTATCCAACTCCTTCACACGGTCGTGTAACCGCGTCAGCTCAGAAGACTCGTCCGCCCTTGCGCAAGGAGGATCCAAGGACGTGATAGAAGACGACATGTCCTGCGCGCCACTCTTAGGCCCCTATCTAGGCAAAACAATCAAAGGATAAGAATCATTGATCATGGAATTCAAGTCTGAAGAAATAAGAAAAGCATCAAGCAGCCAAAATAAACATATCAAGCTTAAATAAGTTCATGATGGGGCGCCCCCACAAAAGTATTCTAGGACAACTCTAGTTGCTAGCATAACTATACAACAAACAGAAGAAAAGCTAGGCCTATGCATCAGCACCTGTGGGCTTCACAGACTCTGTGGGAACCACAGACGGCGTGGCCTTTCCAGCAGCACCCCCGATGTTGTGGCCTTCACCGTCTTCAGTCGCTTTTGCTTTACGGAATACTTCACGACCATCTCTATGAGTCGAGGCCCGTACTTCTAACGGCGAGAAGCAAAAGGAGAAAATGTTACCTCTTCGCCATCCGCAGTCACTGGCATCTTCGACGTGATCTTGCTCATGTTCAGCTCAGAGCTGCAGGCATGCGCCATCGCTAGCCCGAGGGATGCACCCTCTCCCTTATGCATCTACTTATAGTCTACCGGCATGCCCCCGGAGAAAGCTTCAGTGAGGCCGTCAACATCCTCATTAGCCTTGACCTTCGGCATCATCTCCTCTCGGAAGTGCTTCAGCCCTTGACTGCAGCCATGGCGCCAGCCAAGAGATCCTCACGGGCTAGCACTTGATGGTCAAAGTCAATACTGGGCGCATCTGTGAAACAACATCAGTTCACAATCAAGGACAAGAAGAAGTCAAAGATATCAACACATTTGAAAGTAAAGTCGAACCAGAAAACAAACCAGATAGACCTAGGGCAGCACCCAGGAGTTGTTCTGCAAACTCGTGCTCCCTTTCAGCCACAGCTATCGCTTGTTCTTCCTCGTGCCGCTATGACTCCTCCTTGTAGCGCTCGAGGGCATCAGCTACGTCTTTTCTCTTCGTCTCCGCTGTGGTGAGGCTCTTTTCAAGAGATCTCAGTCAACGAATACTCTCATTGTTTTTCTCTGACAACAGAAGGCACAATAGTCAGGAATTGCTTCCATTTTCATGTGGACCAATCGAAGAACAAAAGAACTTACCCTGCATCTGTTGATGGTCAGCATCTAGCTGCACATGGTCCTTTCCAAGGTGAATCATGTCTTGAAGAAAGGGCTGCAACATATTTTTTGTTAGAAGAGCACAAAAGTACTCGGGTGTCTCCCTCCTATGACTACACAGGCACTTATGCGATCACCCGAAGACTCCGAAGGTTCTTTTCTGGTCATCCAGGTAAGAACCATGTGTTCCCCTGGCTTGGAGGAACTCTAGGAGCTCGCGCCAGAGTTGAACGCTGTCTTTGGGGAAGGCTTAGGGTGCTCCGCAACCTTTTCCCTGGAGTCCACGAATCCCTCGTCTTCCAGCTCACGGACGGTGTCCGACGAACATGTTGCCGCGACACTTCAGTGCATGCAATAGAAATTAAGTGCAAGAAGAACAATATACAAACATCACGAAAGGAGCAGACACTCGCCCATCAAATCTATCAAGGTCAAAAACCTCGACCTCCTTCTGTTTCTTCAGAGGTGGGGGACACATGCTATGAATGGGCATCGCCAGAATCGGATCTGTGATGCCCTCCTCAGGAGCAAGGTCCTTCGACATCCCCGGCATGGAGGCATCCAACTCCTTGCTTCGCTCCTGCTTGCGAGACCTAGCCTCACTGTACTCGGGGCTCCCTGTGCCTCGGTGGCAGGCACAGTCGAGTCCGACTCGTACTCCTCTGTGGCCTCAAGAGGGATCACGCCTTCTGACTAGGGAGGCATTGAGCCTGCAACCTTCCACTCCTGCAACAAAGGGGATAATGCTATCAATTCATCACTAATATTGTCCTACGGACACAAGAAAACATTCAATGAAAGATTACCTCTGGAGGAGCAAAAGTAACACGGAAGGGAAGGACGCTCGACTCCACGGGAAGCTTCTCCTTCAAGGTGATCTTGGTCAACGACTTGATCTTCTTCTCGAGCTCCACCGAAGTCATGTCCTCCGCACAAACGCATGTTAGATCCATCACGCTAGTCCAGAGGTACATTGGATAAGCCCTGGCCTATAGTGGCTGCACCCAACATAGCAACCATGTTTGGATGAGGTCCACGCTAGTGACCTCCTTGCCTCGAATGAGTTGAAGGTCCAACGCCCGCTTGTAAAATACATCCACGTCGTCCACCTCGCTAGGCATCACGATGTTCTTCCAGGACCTTTTCTTCTTCAATTCCGCCTTCGAGTCAAAGGGAGCGAGGCCGAACCTCTGCCATGTTGCCTTCTGGTCCCAATTATAGAACCACTTGTCCCTCCACCCTTGGGAGGAGTCGATCATGACCCTAATTGTCTCTTCAAACTAAACAGCATCTTGAAGAGAACGAAGTCGATCGATACCGAGCTAGCACTCGCAAAGAGTGATGAAGCACATGATGTGTAGAATAGAATTGGGAGTCAGCTAGTGAAGCTAAATCGCATAGAAACAAAGTAATCCACGAACAAAGTCGTGGAGGAGAAGCGAGAGACCTCAAAGAAGGAAGGCAATGAACATCACGCGAAATCCGGTGGAAGGATCCGGAATTACCTCCGGCCTAGGAATCCGGCAATCATCTTCGTTGGTTGGAATAAGACTGGCTTGGTGGTAAGGGTGGAGCTCGCGCACCTTCAGAGTAGAACACTGCCAGGACCCATTAGTCACTCGAGTACTGGTGCCGTTCTTTTTGGGAGCGGCAGCAGTGACGCTGGTCCAGCAACGGCGGTGGACTTGGCAGCCTTTTTCTTCCCCATCTTCCTTCGACGCAGCAACCACAGGAAATAGCTAGGGAATGCCCTAAGAACGTCCAGTGCGGAAAGGGGTGAATAGCAGTGGAGAGAAGAAGAGCGACAATGGTAGCAACACGAGGAGGAATAAGAGGCAAAGTAAGAAAATTACTGCCTCAATTTGCTACTTAAGCACCGGTGAAAGATCATCCGACGGCCAGCAATGCTTTACTCTAGCGCGTAGCACACATCAGCGAAGACGCGTGGTGATACCTTCGATCCAGATTACGGATGTTGTATAGCTTCTTTTTCCCTAGTAGACCTAGGTTTCTCGAATCCTCAGGACACAAAGCATAGTGAAGTTACTTTAATGGACCTTCGGGAGTTTTAGAATTCCTTTTGTGTTTTTACCGGACCAAGAGTTTGCATCTTTTTGTTGTTGTAGATAATGGAGAGAGAGGGCCTAGGGCGTCCGGTTTCCTCTATAGTTGTGCAAAACATCTGATGGGAATAAAAGATAGAAATAAAGTATGCATGTAATTGTTAGAGCAGGATAAATTATATGTGGACAGGGCATCCATAATTGCTATTGCCTCCACAACAGCTTATAGCAATAACCTAAGTCTCATCCATAGAAGAAAGAGAACAAATGATATGCATAGTGATGTCACAGTTGATCCCAAGTAAATCCCTCACATACAGTCGTACTACCCTTTCTATCACTAGGGTTCCCATCATGTAGATTAGTCATTACTCGTACTCCCTATACCTGGCTCAATCCTCGGGGTCTTGCGTACCCGACAAGTCCTTAGATTGAGGCAAGAGAGGATACAATAATCATCATGTCATACAAACTAATACATGGTCCCATCTATGATAAATAACATGCACAAAAAGCTACATGGCTAGGCCGGAGCCCTTAGCCCAAGGAGAATTACTCACACATAGAGATGAGATCAAAGATCATAAACATTATAGTAGAAATCATGAGATTGATAGTAAATAGTCTTACAATGTTGCCAATCAAAGAAGAGATCTACTATTACAAGTGGTGGAATATGGCTATGGTGGTGGAGAGATTAGAACAAAGTCTATTCCTCCGGCGGCTCGTCGGTGTTCTGGATGGAGATCTGGGGGGTGGCTGATGGTTTCTGCGAGCGCCTGTTTCTCGTTGCCCGAGGCCTCTTTATATAGGGGTCCCTTCACGAAAGTTTTTCTGTTTGACCTAGTGATATCAATGTCAACTATACTTCTGGAACTATACGGCCGGAATTTTATTTCGGTCGTATAGTTGGTCATTAAAGCGTCTGCCTTCGACCCACGACTCCAGGTTTCTTCTGGTTTTGGAAATCTCATATCTTTGACTTTAATGTAGTGATTCCCATCATCAAACGTCATTATCTGCACAGGAAAAAATACAAAGAAAGGATTGCATACCCCTTTGAATATTAGGCATTAGTGGCAGAGTTTAGAGAGACATTTCATCAAAATTATGAATAATATCCAGTTTAAATGTGGACATAGATGACTATATTTCAGAGCCATCAAACTCCCCAAGCTTAAACTTGATCGTCCCCGAGCAAGAAAATCAAAATCAAAAAGGAACTCAGCATTTAAACTGAAATAATGAGATGATGATCTTACTCGTGATTGATAGTCTCATGTTTCCTCCACTTCATAAATCTAAAAAACTTCAGCATAGATAGAGTAATGGCAAGCATATCATACGGGTTTTATGCATCCTTATAGCACAGCAAAATTATTGTTAACATGGATGATTCAAATGAGTAAACTTCATTCCATGTCATGTAATCAACACATAGGCTTGCCTTTGAACATAAAGTATAATCATGTAAATTGAGAGTGTGAGAGTTGTCATGAAAAGCATATACACTAGAGTATCTCAATTCTCCCACATCAATAAATCAAGACTTTTCAAGCACCACTTTTATATTCATTGTCCTTCAAGAATTTTAGTTTTTGAGTAATTGAGAGCATGCTAAAAAAATTGTTTAGTTTATCAAGCTGTGATGGACACTCGTGGCATCACTAAGGTTTTTGTTCCTTGTGCATAATGATTACTCATAATAGCCATAGGAGTGATTCCATCATGAACACAGCTACCCGGGAGTGCCAAGAATCTTACCCACTACAGCATTGTTGCTACACGTGTTTAATCAACTCATAGCCAAGATCTAGGAGTTTCCTCCATGAAGATCGTTCGTAGGCCAGCGGAGTTGTTGGCATCCCATGAAGTTTGACATGCGTAAACAAATATCATTCTTATGATTAACAAGTCAAACTTTGGCATGCTTACAAAAACCGCTAAACATTAATTCCATTGAACAAATCCTTTTAAAGAGAGCTATCAAGTCAATCAACATTTTCACTGGTGTTGAGTGTCTCTAGAAATAAGCCTTCAAGACTAAAGACTACAACACCCAAGCCTTCAATTGTGAGACTTTTTATTACTCCCTCCGTCCCAAAATATAAGGCGCCTAAGGATTGGTGAAAAGTCAAACCTTACTAACTTTGACCAAATATTTAGAAAAAAAATATCTACATCTAGAATATTGAATGGACATATTAAGAAAATATACTTTATGGTGAATCTATTGATATTAATTTAGTATTATAATTGTTTATATTTTTTATGTATAATCATGGTCAAACTTAAAAAATATTGACTTTTGTCTAATCCTTAGGCGCCTTATATTTTGGGACGGAGGGAGTATTACAATTGTTTAGCAATTTTTAGGCAAGACTTGGTTAATTACGAGAGCTGGAACAAAAAGTACCCAACTAAATACCCATGCAAACGAAAATCTTACTACAATACAAAGAATCACTCCACCAATATAATATCTCAACATTTACTACTAACTAGCATGGGTTTCTCAACTTCAAAAGTGGGGAGTCATAAGACATACCTCTCATGTTTGGTTCCACTTCTCTGTTCCTTTTTTATTTGTTTCTTGAAAACTCGAAGTCGATCACTCTCCTGCAAATACATGAGAACCTCGAGGCGGAAAGAAAAAGAAAGAGGGAAATAAAGAAAAATGGAGAAATCTTTTTGTTATTTTTTAGAGAGGGAATTTAAAGAATAGAAAATTTGCAGCAAAGCTTGGCTAGAAAATCTCGAAAACAAATAGAAATAACTAAAGATAAAGTGTTGGGGAAGCCAACACGAGTGCTTATAAACTCAAATTAAAAACAAAACCTCAAAATAAATAAAAGAAAATGAATGCCAAATAAAGATACATGAGGAAACTTCCCCGAGCTTAGGCTTTTGCAAGCCTTTCAAATCATTGTAGTGGTGGGAAAAGTCAGAACTCTAGTTTGCAAATTGAGTTGAGAGGTTACTAGTTGATTCTCGGAGGTTCAAAGAGAGGCTATGCATCCTCTCAACAGTCCCTCCAAGTTCTTGGAAGCCCTGGTATGTAGCGAACCGGGTTGATGGCTGCTCCTCTTGATGAGAAATTTCTTGCACCTCTTCTTGGTCCTCATCCTCATCCAGAATCTCCTCCTCGGGTTGGTGTTGCTCAACCTGCAAGTCATATAGCAAATGTCCTTCCTCGATCGAGAAAAGACCATTAGGCGTAGGAGCGGGGTAGATATGCCCAACTCTAGCAGTATGCAGGTAATAAACACCATCTCTCCTAGTGAGCATTCCACAAGCCTTCAAAGTAGAGAAACCAATATGTCGCTCACCTAGCACAGGTTGCAACTCACCTAGGTTGATGCCTAGGGCAGTGGCAAGAACGGTGATGATGCCTCCACCTGTGATTGGTCCTTGGCTTTGGGAGGATTGGTGCTCCAGGTAGCGCACAAGGATTGCGCCCAAGTTGAGCGACAAGTTACAGTTGATGTAAGAAGCCTTTGCGATGACTAAGATATCCTCCTCGTTGAGTCTTGTGAACTCATTTCTTGCCTGCAAGGTGTTAGCAATAACATAGAACAAATAGCGAATTGCAGGATGTTGAATATTCTTCCCCTTGCTTACTCTAGTAGTGAAGCTCATTCCATTATAATATTGTTCAGGGGAAGGGTCTAAGCCAGTAAAGGATGCACGTAAGGCATTAACATCATTGTTTGGGTAATTAAAACATACGCACCATTCATCTAGTGTTAAAGTGTAATTGTTGTTCATAAGTCGAAAAGAAATCGTGTCATCTCCTTGCCATAGTTTAACAGTGCTTTGCAACGAACTTAGGAATTCAATGGTTAACCGGCGATAAGTAGGCACATCATTGTACACAAAGTTTTGCAGGACAGCTCTATTGCAAAGTAAATTGAATTCATCAGAAATACCGAGTTGGTTCAATATAATGGGACAAGCCCACTTGGTGGCCTTCACTTCGCGGTTCTTTATCATGTCAAAGCGATCACGTTGGAGCTTGTTCCGGAACTGTATCCCCATGCGTTCCTAAGCGACAGCCCGAGAAGCGCTAGTGGTGGCATGAGCACGAGTTCGGCTCCTTGTGTTCGTCATCAATTTCCGTCTGCCATTATTTGACTATTTTACCCCTCCGGTTGCAGTTATTTACAACGTATACCACCGCTGAGTGAAAATCCCTAAAACGACACCTCCCTCGAGCGCGAACGCAGCCTTCTCCGCCGATAGCGCCGCCTCCCGGCCCCCAACGTCGGAGAA
This sequence comes from Avena insularis, assembly GCA_023614405.1. Taxonomy (NCBI): domain Eukaryota; kingdom Viridiplantae; phylum Streptophyta; class Magnoliopsida; order Poales; family Poaceae; genus Avena; species Avena insularis. The sequence goes on along the minus strand of CM042690.1, from coordinate 97,072,320 downwards.
ACCTCGCCACCCAGTTCCGCCTCCCGGCTCCCCTCCCCCTTATTACTTCTCCACCGGCGGTCCGCCTACACCGTGAGACAAAAGAAATCGCTCCCTCCTACTGATCCCCTCGCCGCCGGCTACCTACTTTTCCCCACCTGGCCACCGGAGGTACACCTGTCCCACATCCTCGTGATACAGCCTGCATCCAGGAGCGCGTGGTCGAGGCCAGGTAGAACGAGTGCAGCCTGGCCTCTGCTCCGTTCTCACATCTCCGACAGTCGCGCGCATCTAGCTCGGCCTCCGCCACGTACGCTACCTCAGCCATTGTCAAACCTCTGAATCTCCAGCTGCTACTGTCGATTCTTCAGTCAATACCGTTTGACACCTTGTGTGCCTGTGAGGGTACAGTCATAAAGGAGAAACGGCCACGATGCAAAGTTGAAGATCAACGGTGGATAATTTACTTGCCCATTATTGCAGTTGTTTAGTTACTGTTTATCTTCTATTTTACCCTGTTACTGTAACGAGCTATGGTTCTGTAAACCTCTAGCTATAATTGACTATATAAGCCTGCGAGCTGGGAATGGAAGGTATCGAAGAACTAAAAGCTATTTGCTCTCTCTTATTTACTTTATTGTTCTAGGCTTAGCTTTGTAGAAAATCCCAATTGATCGAGGGTACTCCGTATCGGGAGGAATTTATCCTTCAGACTCCTCCTGGGATCTGACAAATTGGTATCAGAGCCGATGAACCCTCGGCCAAACTTTTTTCCAATTCGAGATCGCGAGTTCTTCAAGCTCTAGATCTGGGGGCGATTCGATTTGGGCAAAGAGGGTGGTTGAGATCTCTCGTAAAATCCCACCCTCCTCACCCTTATCGCGGCGGTGGTGTGTGGTCAACGGCGGCGTGGTGGCGGTGACGTCACTCTGGACGTAGTCGACGGCAGCGGCTGGTGGCGGTGGCAAATTGGGCATAAATTGAGTCTTCGTCACGATTACCGGAGATCATCTCCTCCGGTGGTAAAATCCCGTTATCAACCTTGATTCGTGTGCCTTTTTGGTTGGCGAGGAGCGCTGGTGGCGGAAGGGCTCGATTCCTGATGAGGGTTCCCGGGCTAGTCCTTGGGTAAAATTCCGGAATCAGCAATCGATCCAAATGCCAAAGTCCAAGAACACGGAAAGTGAAGAGGCAAAGGAACTAGCTGCACTTAAGTTAGACATGGACCATTTGCACACACGCACGGAAGAAATTGGTTCCAAGGTAGATGGCGTGCAACAACAATTCGCTTCCTTGAGCGAAACAATGGCTCGGATGAAGGCGTTGTTACTGGCAACAAAACAGCAACCAACTGCGTCTGACGAACTAAACAAAGCACCAAATGATATTGTGGAGGCTGAGAGAACAAGGGGTCATTCTCAACCTCCCCACTAGCGTCGGCGTAGTGAAGCAACAGCACCACCAAGGTATGAATACCAGTATGCAGAACCACCTGATGCAGAAAGGCAGCGACATGATTATACTAACTTAGAGCAATACCCAGAAGGATATCAGGAAGGGCTCTATGACAGGGATGTGCCATATCAGTACCCAACCCAGAACCCCCAACCAACCTACATGCCATACACATATCCTCAACAATCTAAGCAATATCCACGATGGAACCAATACCCACAGCATCACAATAATCCTACATCCTACTATCCCATCCACCTAGATCCATACAACCCACCAAACCCCCATTAATACCCATATTCTATACCCAACTGGCAACACTTCTACACTCCACCACCATATCAAGCAAACCCAGACCCACAACCTACCCCAAACATACCAAACCAACACTACAACTATAGGCCTGATACAAATTTTGATCAACATAATAGGGGACAATACCACCGAGCTGACAGACAACAAGGGTTTGATAGAGATGCACAATTTTACAAGTCTATTGCAAAAGCACCAAAAATGGATTTCCCTCGTTTTGATGGTAGCAACCCACACGAATGGCTCAGAATGACAGATAAATATTTTGCTATGGTATATGTTCCTGAAGAAGCAAAATTCGATTATGCGTAGATGTATATTACAAGCAGAGCTGACACATGGCTAAGGAATTCTGGTGTCTTGGATGAAAACCTCAGTTGGCAAAAATTTTGCAAAGTACTGCTACAGAGATTCAGTGGCAGCAATGCATATGAAGTGTTGGAAGAATTTAATTCAATCAAACAAGGTACTACTAGTGTCAATGAGTACACTGATAAATTTGAGGACAAAATGGCCAACTACAAGAAGGAAAACCCGGATGTGAAAGAAGCATATTACATCAAGTGTTACATCAATGGCTTAAGAGGTGAAATCAAGCATTATCTCAAACCACTCAAGCCAATCTCCTTGTATGAAGTTGTGGAATACGCTAGAGACATGGAACATGGAGCTAATGCAACAGCTCAAAACCATAGCAGGAAGCTGCAATATAGTACCAGCTATTCCAAGAACAACTACTCAAATTACCAGCAAAACAAATACAAAACATCGTCTGACCAACCTAGTGCCAAGAAAGACATGGAGAAACCTGCTGGAAATCCTGAAATCAAATTCAATGAACCAGGCCTCTACAAGTATTGTGGTCAGAAATGGTTTTTCGGACAACGTTGTCAACGGTACAAAAGGTTAAACTTAATGGCAACAGATGAAAATGACCAATCTGAAGGAGAGGCTGAACAAATGCAACAACAAGACTCTGAACCCAGTCAGCTCCCACCCACTACCCCCACCACTGCAGAGCAGTTGATGCGGATTTCGGTGCAAGTTGTCATAGGTACTAACAAGAAAAACACATTTACCTTGCTGGTGAAAATAGGAGGAAAATCTGGTTTGGCACTGGTTGATACTGGAAGTACTCATACTTTTATGGACATGAATTTTTCTACCAAGATAATTTGCACAACTATCCATAACAAATGGAAACTGTCATGATTGCTGGTGGCGGTGTGCTGCAAACTGGAGCAATAGTACAGAGTTTGCCTTACACAATTCAAGGTCACCAATTCCATAACTCCTTCAAGGTGCTACCACTCAAGGAATATGATATGGTGTTAGGTGGTGATTGGCTAGACTTACACAGTCCTGTCAAATTTGATTACAAAACAAGAGAATTAAAACTACGACTAGATGGTAAGGAAAAGGTTATCCTTAAAGACACTTCGCTGAAAAAGGGAGTGCAACTAATGTCCATAGAGGATATCCACAAGGAATTGCAAGAAGGAGCTACAGAATACTGCCTCTTTCCCCTATCAACACCAAACAAGTTGCAAACAGCTATAGACCAGGATGTGCAGGAGTTACTATCTGAATTTCCTGACATATTTGAGGAGCCAAAACATTTACCACTAGAACGCCAATGCGATCACTCAATACCTTTGAAAGGGGACAGCGAACCTCCAATGATTCGGCCCTATAGAGTGCCTCACAAACAAAAGGATGAAATGGAAAAACAAATCAAAGAATTGCTCGAATCCTCAGTGATCAGGCCAAGCAATAGCCCGTATGCCAGTCCAGCAATATTAATAAGGAAAAAGGATGGCTCGTGGCGGCTATGCATCGACTACAGGAAACTCAATGCCTAGACAATAAAGGACAAATTCCCGATACCAGTTATCGAAGACTTGTGGGATGAACTCTTTGGAGCACAATATTTCACCAAACTAGATCTTCGATCTGGCTATCACCAAATACGGATGAAACCTTCTGACATACACAAAACAGCATTTAGAACATACTTCGGGCATTTCGAGTTCCTGGTCATGCCCTTTGGGCTGACAAACGCTCCTGTTACCTTCCAATCATTGATGAACAACATTTTCTCCAACTATCTCAGGAAGTTCTTGCTAGTATTCTTCGATGACATCCTGGTGTACAGCAACACAAAGACTGAACACTTGCAACATCTGAGAATAGTGCTGGAAACCCTCAGAAAAAACCAGCTATTTGCCAAACAAAGTAAGTGTGTCTTTGCAGCCCAGCAAGTAGAATATCTCGGCCACATAATATCTGGGAATGGTGTTGACACAGATCCAAAGAAAGTGGAAGTTGTCAAGGTCTGGCCAATGCCTAAGAATATCACTCAACTGAGAGGGTTCTTAGGACTTACGGGTTATTACAGACGTTTTGTCAAAAACTATGGCCTCATCTGTAGGCCATTACATGATATGCTTAAAAAGGATTCCTTCCAGTGGACAGAACTACAGTCACAAGCTTTTGAGCAATTGAAGCAGAGTTTAATCACTGCCCCAGTACTGACCCTTCCCAACTTCTCTCTGCCATTCACTCTCGAAACTGATGCAAGTGGCCAAGGACTAGGTGATGTTCTTATGCAAGAAGGGAAACCCATATCTTATTTTAGCAAAGCCTTGGGCCCACGAGCTGCAGCATGGTCCACTTATGACAAAGCGGCCCTAGCCATTCTAGAAGCATTAAAGAAATGGCGACATTATCTGCTAGGCAATGACATGTTCATTAAAACAGACCAAAAAAGTCTGAAGTTCATCACTGAGCAAAAGATTGCAGAAGGGATACAATAGAAACTACTGTTAAAACTACTAGAATTCAACTACAAGATAGATTACAAAAAGGGCAAAAAAAACAGAGCAGCGGATGCTTTGAGCAGAAGAAACCACACCTTGATGCCAATCACAATTGTCACTCCAACATGGATAGAAGCTGTGGAAAATAGTTATCTCCAGGACACTCTCTGTCAAGAACTGATTCAGAAACTGGCAATCACTCCTAATACCACTTCTCCATACTCCCTGCAAGCGGGCATCCTCCGACACAAAGGAAGGATTTATATTGGAGCTGACAAGGTCCTCAAGCAACAACTTATGGATTCCTTGCATGCTTCTGCTATTGGTGGACATTCTGGTATGGTGGCTACTTACCAGCGCATGAAAAGGCTTTTCTATTGGCCTGCCATGAAAAGGGATATTGAGAAGTACATTTCTGAATGCCCTATCTGCCAAAGAGCCAAAGCTGAGCATTGCCCATATCCCGGTACATTGGATCCTCTCAAAACCCCTGATATGGCCTGGCAACATATCACTATGGATTTTATTGAAGGGCTCCCCAAATCCAATGGAAAGGAAGTAATTTTAGTAGTTGTGGACAGATTGACAAAGCTAGCTCATTTTGTGCCACTCTCTCATCCCTACACTGTGCAAACTGTCACTGATGCTTTCATGAACAACATATTCAAACTACATGGTCCTCCTATCAGCATCGTTACAGACCGAGATAGAATATTTACAAGTAACATGTGGAAGAAGGTATTCAAATCCTTGAACATTAAGCTCAAACTAAGTACGGCATATCATCCACAAATGGACGGTCAATCCGAAAGAGTTAACCAATGTCTTGAATCATACTTGCGCTGTATGGTTTTTCAAGAACCGAAAAGGTGGGTTGCTTGGCTACCACTAGCAGAATGGTGGTACAATACAACTTACCACACTGCTCTGAAAGTCTCTCCTTTTCAAGCTCTTTACGGCTACGCTCCTCCAATGATTAGTGAGGTAGCATTACCAGGTCCTGAAGATTTGGAAGCACAAGAGTACATGCTGGATAAACAGCAACAACTAGCTAAGTTGAAAGAAAATTTGACACAGGCACAGGCCAGGATGAAAAAGCATGCTGACAAGAAACATTGTGAACGAATTCTGGCAGTTGGCGACATGGTATACATTAAAATGCAGCCTTACAGAATGTCTGCGTTTGGTCTTCGCCAAGCTAACAAATTGACAAGCAAATTCTACAGGCCATTTCGTGTGCTAGAGCGGATTGGATCCTTGGCATACAAGCTCCAATTACCTGACAATGTCACAATACACCCAGTTTTCCACGTGAGTCAACTGAAGAAACACCTGGGAAGTCGAGCAGTACCAGAAGCAAACCTTCCTCTTATCACTGCTGATGGAAAAATAAAAATAGAACCAACCAAAGTCTTGGAGACTCGATCCCTACCACGAAATGGAATTTTGGTAACTCAGTAGCAGGTGGAATGGGCAAACCTGGCACCAGAGGATGCTTCTTGGGAGGATGCCAACCTAATCAAGAAAATATACCCAGACTTCTACTCCAATACATTAAAGTCATGGTTCCCAGAACAACACACTCGGGGACAAGTGTGATTCCAGAAGGGGGCATTGTCAAACCTCTGAATCTCGAGCTGCTACTGTCGATTCTTCAGTCAATACCGTTTGACACCTTGCGTGCCTGTGAGGGTACAGTCATAGAGGAGGAACGGCCACGATGCGAAGTTGAAGATCAACGGTGGATATTACTTGCCCATTATTGCAGTTGTTTAGTTACAGTTTATCTTCTATTTTACCCTGTTACTGTAACGAGCTATGGCTCTGTAAACCTCCAGCTGTAATTGACTATATAAGCCTGCGAGCTGGGAATGGAAGGTATCGAAGATCTAAAAGCTATTTGCTCTCCACTTATTTACTTTATTGTTCTAGGTTTAGCTTTGTAGAAAATCCCAATTGATCGAGGGTACTCCGTATCGGAAGGAATTTATCCTTCAGACTCCTCCTGGGATCTGACAGGCATGCGCCATGCCCAGCCTGGGCTCCCTCGGGTCGGGGATGAAGTCTGGGATGACGGCGACAATGCAAGCGCGACATGCTGGACCAGAGGTCTAGAGGCGCATGCAGCTTCCGGTGGCTGGGATGCAGGGACACCGAGCAGCAGGGCGTGCCGCAGCAGAGGGCGCGCGCGTGGGTGTGCTGTGCTGGCTGGCCGACGCCGTGGTAAAGAGAGGAGGAGAGAGGCCCGACCGCTAGCCTGGTTCGCGCCGTCGATACCCCCAGGAACTCGCGTCGGTCCTCGACAGCCTCCCCCACGATGTCAATGATTCTTCGAGGTACAGCAACGCCACCAAAAACTATTCTTTGCGGGAGAGGCAAAGAAACGGAGTTAATTTGGATGTGGTGTTAGCATCTAGATGAAGGATATGAGAGGATTGGAGAATGGAGAATGAGAAGCAGGAGCGACGGCCATCGCCATGGTTTTCTCGTGGCCAAGCACGAAGGGATTGGGATGGATCTGGGAAAGGATTAGTTTGCTCAGGTGGAGAATAGATGGGCTGCTTTCATTTTTACTTTTATAGTTTGGAATACGCAGAGGCAGTGCGTCTGCTCTGGGTCGGCAATTTCCTGTATAACTGTAGCCCCTGGCCTGTATAATTGTAGCCCCTGGCCGTGGCCGATGTGTTGCTCATGTAGTTAATCCACGGAAAAGGTGCACTCGATCCATCATTTGCTATATTACTATGATCACATAATGATATCCGTTTTGTATGATGGGACTAATAAAACTCAGTTGTCTACACGTAAAGGTAACTGGATTATCATAGTCTGGTTAGAAGTGACTGAATGAGATTAGTTGTAAACATCAGTACATATATAGAGTGCATTCCTTATGTATCAACTTCAATTTACTGGATTTATCGAATACATAGTTTGAATTATTTGATTCTACCTTAGACGCATGGCTTGCTCGAAGAATAAGTTCTTCAACTAACAATACTTTGTATAAAATTTAAAAGTATTACATGTTTGGAATAATGTTTTGTCATTTTCAAACACGGTACATAAGACATGTCAATTAAAGCATCCATGTCATTTGGTTCAATCCACATACCGGTTTAAACATATGAAAAGATGTCCATTGATTTAATGTGTCATCGTAGCAACGCACGGGTTTTGTGCTAGTCTAAAACAATAAAGGAAGACAAAATAAAACTTTTTGATCCAACAATAATAAGTATAACATATTCCTCATCATAGCACACTAAAGAATCCTCTCTAAATAATAATCTAGGCAAGAGAATCATGGCAATTAGTTCATAGTAGGTCTCACCCTAGATTGATAATGACAATCGATCGAAAATGAATTTGCAAAAAGTAATTAGAGGATCGGAGGAGAAACATACCGTAGATCACTTGTGTGCGAGGAAATCGAACTAAATTGAGTAGAGATGAAGATCTCTTAAGGTTTTGAGAGTTTGGAGGTAGAAGAGAGAAAAATAATTGAAGTTTTGGAGTTCGAGGTACCTTCCCATGCGATTTTGTAATCGGATGCAACTATACGGGCGCAACTATATGGCCGGAACAATGCGTTCCCGCCGTATAGTTGGTCTTCTGTCAATTTTTGGGGTTTCCTCCTGGCGACGCAGCTATATGGCCGGAACTATACGGCCGGAACAATATGTTCCCGCCGTATAGTTGGTCGTCAAACCGTCTGTACCTGGGAAAGAATTTGTACAAAAGCATCGATATCTATACGACCAGAGCTATACGGCCGGAATTTTTATTCCTGCCATATAGTTGGTCGTTAAATCGTCAGTACGTGAAAAAAGAATTCATATGAAAGTACCGCTATCTATATGAACGGAGTTATACGGCCGAAATTTTTATTCCCGCTGTATAGTTGGTCATTACACCGTCAGTACATATGAAAGAAAAATTGTCGATGGCAAAAATATATATACGACCGGAGCTATACGGCCAGAATTTTTATTCCCACCGTATAGTTGGTCGTTAAACTCTCTGTGTCCATAAAAAAATTTCCGTTTCTTCGAAAATTACTTCTTATAATGAAACTTAGCGAAATACCTTGTTTTTGACAGAAAGTTGACAGTTAAAATTATCGACCAACAACAGAATATATAAAGCAGAATTTTAAGTACTACCGAACTTCTTCTCCTCAAATGGAGTTTTCTAGCACTCTTTATTAAACATAAACATAAACTAAAACTTAAAACTTAACTCAAACCTTTATTTCACATGGATTGCCTCCCATGGAGCGCTTTTTTATGGTCAATAGCTTGACCTTGACGTTACTCACTTGGGCCAGATGAGTGGAACACCCACTCCAAAGTAGTTAGCCTTCAAAGTGGTGGCCTCCTTCTCATCATGTTTGGCTTTCTTTTTCCTGGGAAAATGGATAACAAAAGGATCCCGCGAAGGCAAATTGTAGCTTCACGTTCCCTTCATGAAGGTTAATTAAAGTCTTTATAGTTCTTAAGAAAGGACGGCCTAGTATGATAGGACCAATAGCATCTTCAGGCATGTCAACAATAACAAAGTCAATTAGAGAAGGATAGCCTTTAATGTAAACTAAAGTGTTCTCCTTAATTCTTATAGCTTTTTTATAGGTAGAATTTGCAAGATGTAATTTTAGTTCACTTATTTCGAAAGATCCAAGATTTAGCTTGTTAAAAAGGCTCTTTGGGATTGTTGAGACGTTTGCACCTAGATCACAAAGTGCAGCTATCTCATTGGTCTCAATCTTAATTTTAATTGTGGGCTCAAATATATCATCTAGTTTAACTGGTAATTTTCAGCGATTTTGTTGTATTTCTCTTCAAGCTCGCGTACCTTAATCGCTACTTGAATAACAAAGTATTGATAAATGGCTTCATTGTTACCTTCACTTACAGGAATTTTGACGTTGATCATTTTTATGAGATCTTCGATGGTGTAGCTTGGTGAAGGGGCGTTACTATAATCGAGCTCTTTAAGCTCCTCTCTTTGGATTCTCATCATTTTGAGTTCTTCAACAGGATTGGGCTCAGCTTTACCTGCAAATTTAGCTAGAATGAGAGTTTGACTCTCGGTTATCTTACCAAGTTGTGCCTCAACAATCCTCGTCCTTTCTTGGAGGACCTGCAAATCATTCCTCAAACTTATAGCTTGGTTAGATAATTTACCAAGCATAGCATCATGGTTCTTAGTTATTTTAATAAGAATATAGTTTTGTTCATTTTATGAGTATATAAAAGACTTAAGTATTTCTTGGAGACTACCATTACTAGTTCCCATGTTATTATTAGAATTACCTGAAGGATTAGAGTAATGTTTCTGAAAATTAGGATTGTAATTTTTCTTCCAAGGAGGGTTATAATCATTACAAGCTGTGAAGTCTATTTCTTCAATATTAGTTTCAGGAATAGCTCTTACCTGGATTTCCTTACCTTCCATGGCTAATATGAGCTCATTCAACTTAGCATTGAGTTCTTCATTTTCTTGTGGTGAGACGGAGTTCACCTTCTTCGTGTTTGATCTTTCTACATGCCATTGGGCATGGTTGTCTTGCATATTGTCTAGCAGCTGCTTTGTTTTGATAATATGTTTACCCATAAATGTTTCTCCAGCTGCAGTATCAAGCATAGACTTAGACACAGGATTAAGAGAATTATAAAATAAATGGAGGATTAACCAATCTTCCATCCCATGGCTGGGACAGTTTCTTAAGCATTCTTTCATCCTCTCCCATGCAAGCACTAGTGGCTCACGCTCTTTGACGGGGGGTAACCTCTACAATGTCCATGGTGAAGGACTTATGGTTTCGCGGAAAAAGAGAACGCTGGGGATTTTGTACTGAATATTTGGGAATCGTACTGTTACAAGTTGCCTAGGAGTTTTCGGTACCCTTGCTTGGGCTTCTCCCATCCTATATATAATAGGTTGGGTCTCAAAGTTGTATGCGAATAGGTTTTACATACGTGTGATTACAATACCAACACATTGTCGGTTCAGAGACTCTTTCCTAATACAATCAAAGTCTTTGTCGGTTGCTTTCTTGGGCTATCATCTGAAATCTGCATGGGTCGGAAGCCTTTTACCCAGTATAGGGTAGCGGATCATAAGCATCCGAGTAATCATACCTATGTCAGTAGCCCCCGAGACTCTACTTGATCCGCAGTTTCAGGTTGAGTCTCAAAGTTTCTTTTTCCTTCTTTTCCTTTATGTTTATTTCTTTATTTTTATTTTTCATAGGGATTTGGTACAACGAGTCTGATGCTTCCAACGGATCGGGAATCAGTTAATTGCTCCTGGGCAGAAACAAGGCTGTCATACATCAAATTCAAGTCCCCAGACCTAAACTCGTAATTTACTACTAGCGTAATTCAATTCGGGTCGCTGAGGTCTTATCAAATATTGAATCCCAGTTTCATTTTATCGGGTACCCAACGCGTCCGTCAGGATTTTTCATCGTATCGTTGATACGGATATTTTACTGGCAGAGTGCATTCTTGTGCGATTACTAGGCCACACAAGACGAATCCTGGGGTCTTACCTTCATGTTTCTGAACATGGCATTCGGATTTTTGTCGCGTTTGACCGCGATCCGAGATTTTTGGTTTTTTAGCGGTTGGCCTGCTGGGCTACCAATATTTCTGACTTTTATCAGATAGTTTTAATGCTTTATACCGGCTCCCGATGGGAGTAATCTCTTTGAGGATACCTTTTTGAGGATACATCGATGTAAAACTCATAGGTATCATGAATATTTTTGTTTTAATCATACACAATTGGATTTCTATCGGGTGCGCGCTAGCGCTCCCGATGGGAGTAGCCCTCGAGGCTATGTTCGGATGCATGTATCTGGACATAGGCTCATAGTTGTTGTTAGCTTGATGGAAAACATAGATCTTTTGAACGGATATAAATAACAAAGAACATAAGGTACAAAAAAACTTATCTCTTTATACTCAAGGCGAAAAACCGATGATACATTATTTTTTGGGCGGATGGCACCTAGCCATTAGCCTGGATATTCTGGGTTAAGAAGCCGAACCCTAGATCTTATCATATTGTAAGTAATCTTATGCGTAAAAGCGTCGTAGCTGCGCTACGTTCCATGGATTGGAGTAATTGACTCATGTCTTCTTGTCTTGTAATCGATATGCACCTCTAGGAATAACTTCTGTGACGACGTATGGTCCTTCCTATGGCGATTCTAATTTTCGGTAGCCATCTTGCTTGAGGCAAAGAACTAGGTCTCTACTGCGAAGGACCTAGGCCGCAATCGTCGGCTGTGGTAATTGTGCAAGTTTTGCTGGTACATAGTTGCTCTTTGTAGGGCTTCATCTCGAGCTTCACCAAGTGCATCCACATCATCTTCGAGTGCTTCTCTTGATTCCTCTTCATCATATGCAGCTACTCTTGGAGATTCATGTGACACCTCAACAAGAAGCACGGCTTCTGTGCCATGGACCAGAAAGAAAGGTGTCTCTTGTGTTGAATTATTTTGGGTTGTATGTAAACTCCATAAGACAGATGGTAATTCATCAACCCATGCTCCTTTTGCTTTGTCAAGTGGCGCTAGTAGTCTTTTCCTGAGTCTAGCAGTAACTAGTCCATTGGCTTTTTCTACTTGTCTATTTGTTTGCGGGTGAGCTACCGAGGCGTAGCTTACTTTGATACCCATCTCTTGGCAGTACTCCTTGAACTCATTGGAAGTGAAGTTAGTCCTATTGTCTTTGATGATGTTGTTCGGTACGCCGAACCGAAATACTATGGATTTAATTAAATTCATAGCCGAAGTTCCATCTTGGGTGGTGACAGGCATTGCTTCGATCCATTTAGTAAATTTGTCGAGTGCTACTAGCAGAAAAACGTGTCCTCCTGGTGATGATTTGTGAAGTTTTCCCACCATATCAAGTCCCCACTGAGCGAAGGGCCAAGCCAGAGGTATAGGATTTAACTCAGCTGCGGGTGCTCCAGGCTTTGTTGCAAACCGTTGACATGCTTCACATGTTCTGGCGATATCTTTTGCATCTTGAACTGCAGTGAGCCAGTAAAATCCTGCCCTGAATGCTTTGGCAGCAATTGCTCGGCTACTAGCATGATGACTACAAACTCCTTCATGTATATCTTTAAGTATTGTTTTTCCTTCTTCGGGTGTCACGCAGTGCTGCAACACACCCGAAATACTTCTCTTATATAGCTCCCCTTTGATTATTCTGAAGGCCTTCAATCTTTGGGTGATTCGCCTGGCTTCTATCACATCTTCGGGTAGCTCGCCCTTAGTCATATATGCTACATACGGCTGCATCCAGGTAGGTTCAATTAGCATGACCTCTCCAATTTCCTATTCTTCTTCTTCGATGGCTTCTTCTATACTCTTGGTCGCTGATGAAGCCCCCGAGTCTTTTCGCGGGTGACTCTTTTTCCTTTTTTTGGTGCTACGACCTCAGAGACTCTTTTTTTGCTTTGGTCGATCGTTCTGTTATTTCTTCCCAAAAATCCCCAGGTGGCACTGGTAAGCACAAGGATCCAATGTTTGCTAGATTGTCAGCTTCTTCATTGCTTGCTCTTCCTATGTGCGATACTTCACATCCATCAAATTGAGCTTCCATAATGCCATATAGATTGCGATAAGCAATCATGTTATCGCTGACAGCGTCGCACTTGTTCCTTGCTTGTTGTGCAACAAGATTGGAATCTCCAAAGATTTTGAGGTGAGTTGCACCGCAAGCTTTGGCCATTCGCATGCCGTGCAACAAGGCCTCATATTCAGCTTCATTATTGGATGCGTTTGCAAAGCTCATTCGAAGTATATAGCGCATTTTGTCGCCTTGTGGTGATACTAGTATGACTCCTGCCTCTGCTCCTTTCGTTCTTTTTGATCCATCGAAGTACATTGTCCAGTCACTAGAAAGGTTAGGTGGACCCCCACATTGCAACTCTGTCCATTCTGTGATGAAATCCGGCAAAACTTGTGACTTGATTGCCTTGCGTTTCTCATACATGATGTCTCGAGGGGATAATTCGATGCCCCATAGAGAGACATGCCCAGTTGCTTCTGGATTGTTGAGTATGTTTGACAAAGGTGCTTCATTGACCACTATGATCGGATGTTCCGAAAAATAATAGTGTAGTTTTCGTGTTATCATAAATACCCCATATGCTAGTTTTTGGTAATGTGGCTACCTTTGTTTAGATGGCGATAAGACCTTGCTTAGGAAGTAGACTGACCTCTATACACCATGAGTTTTTCCTTCTTTGGGTCGCTCCACGACCAAGACCGTGGTGACCACCTGATTTGTGGCAGCGATATAAAGTAGTAAAGGCTCCTCTTTTGGCGACACGACAACAGGAGATGTCGAAAGTGTCCTTTTAAGATCTTAAAAGGCGCGTTGAGTTTCTTCCGTCCATTCGAATTTCTCCGATTTCCTCATGAGGGTGTAGAATGGCAACACTTTTTCTCCTAATCTTGCAATGAAATGACTGAGTGCCGCTACTCGCCCCGCCAGCTATTGTACGCCATGTAGGTTTGTTGGCTTTTTCATTATTAAGATTGCTTGTATTTTCTTAGGATTATCCTCGATTCCTCTTGCCGATACCAAATATCTGAGGAGTTGCCCTGCCAGGACTCCAAAGGAACATTTCTTCGGGTTCAGTTTGATGCTAAACTTGTCGAGATTTTTGAATGTTTCTTCGAGATCCTTGATGAGTGTAGATCCGTGTATTGTTGTAACTATAACGTCATCGATATATACTTGTACGTATGTGCCTATTTGGCTTCCCAAACATTTCTGCATCATCCATTGATATGTTGCTCTGGCATTCTTGAGGCCAAAGGGCATTGTTGTGTAGCAGAATACACCATAGGGCGTGATAAACGCCATTTTCTCCTGATCTTGTTCCTTCATCCTAATCTGGTGGTATCCTGAATAAGCATCCAAGAAAGAAAGACGTTTGCATCCCGGGGTTGCATCGATTATTTGGTCGATTCGCGGCAATGGGAAGTGATCTTTTGGACAATGTTTGTCCAGTGCAGTAAAGTTGATGCACATCCAAAGTTCTGTAGTATTTTTCTTTGGAACGCATACTGGGTTTGCGACCCACTCTGCTTTTGTTAGTTCTTTGATAAAGTTGGCATCAGTAAGGCGATGTAGCTCCTTTCCAATGGCTTTATGCTTTGGCTCTGCAAGCGACGAAGCGGTTGTTTTACTAGCTTCGCCATTGGGTCCAAATTTAATGCGTGCTCAGCGAGTTCCCTGGGAATTCCCTGCATGTTAGAAGGTAGCCATGTGAAGATTTCCCTGTCCTCACGGAGGAACTCGATGAGCACGCTTTCCTATGCGGGACCAAGATTGGAAGCCATAAATGTTGTTTTCGTTGGGTCGACTAGGTGGATCTGTACTTCTTTTGTGTCCTTTGTAGTGTCAAAAGCCTGATCGGGATTGACATGCGCTACTTCCAGTGGTTCTGCAATTGCTGAAGTTTTGAGTTGTTCGAACTCTGTTGCCATCCCGAAAGATTCAGAAATTTTGTTGAACTCCCAATCACAATTGTCGACACGTGTGAAGCTTCCTTTTACCGTGATGATTCCTTTTGGTGCTGGCATTTTCATGACTAGGTACGCATAATGCGGAATTACCATGAACCGTGCGAAAGCTGGTCATCCCAGGATCGCATGATATTGTGATGGCCAGTCCATGACTTCAAATTTGAGTTTTTCTCGCTTAAAATTTACTTTGGAACCAAAAACAACGTTAAGAAATACTTTTCCTAAAGAAATTTCGACTTTACCTAGTACTATTCCGTGGAAAGATATTTCTATTAGCGCGAGATTATCTAAGGGGTAGCCCATTGTTCTTAGCGTTTTTGCGTAGATTAGATTTATGTTGCTTCCTGCATCCATGAAGACCTTGCTCATATTAAACCCGCCAATTTGTGCTTCGACCATCAAGGCTGAGTGACCCGGTCATGGGACCCGAAGCGGGTGATCAGCTCTGCTGAATGTGATTTCCTGCTCTAACTAGTGGAGATATTCGGGTGCGGTTGATGTTGTTGTTTCTGCCATATTGATTTGTCATGTGATGAGATTCTGGGTTCTATTGGATGGGCGCCCTTTCTGAATCATGGACATTGCCCCTTTTGACCCAGGGTATTCATTGTTTTGATCAGTTGTGTTTTGTGGTAACAGTGTTGGTGATGGTGGTGGTGGTGCGCTGATGGCTAATGTGCCAGGCGCGGATGTGTATCCTCGGTTTGCCGCTTCGGTTGCCTTTGCATTACATAGCTCCTACATCTTCAAGAATGTTCGGCACTCTTTCATGAGATGATTAGATTGTCGTCTGCCTGCTGAGTCGACGTAAAAAATGCATATTATAGGGTCCTTCCAGCATTTGCATTGCGGACATGGGTGGGTCTCGAGCTCTTGGCTGGTACCGATGTGCTGACTGGCTTCCTCCGACGTCGTCCCTGTTATGGCGGTATCCGCCGTTGTAGTCATTGCTTCTATTGTTACCTTCACTTGAGAAACCGGCTGCGACATAACTTGGTCCCGTGTTTCCATCGTTGTTCCTTCTTCGTCTTCTATCGTTGCCGCGCTTATCCCTGTCTTCTTCGGGTGATCGCGTATGCTTATTATGCAACGCGTCTTCTCCATCAGCCCAACGATTTGCTATTTCCATTAACTGTGAAATTGTATTGGGTTTAACCCGTCCTAGTTCTTCTATGAATTCTCGGCGACGGAGGCCGTCGTTGAAGGCATCGATGGCCCTTTCATCGGATATGGACTCAGTTGAGTTTTTTATGATATTCCATCGTTGGATGAATGCTCTTATTGATTCCCCAGATTTTTGTTTGCATGCCCGCAAATGCTCCAAGGATGCAGGTCGTTTGAACGTAGATTAGAAGTGCCGGATGAACTTATCTTCTAGGTTGTTCCAGCTACCGATGGAATCTTCGGGTAACTGTCTGAGCCATGATCTTGCGGTGCCGGTGAGATGTAGTTGTAAGATTTGCATTACGGTAGTTGTGGAGCCTCCTTGTAATTTGACAGTGGCCAAATAATCTGCTAACCATGCTTTGGGTTCCTGGAGTCCATCGTACTTGTGGCGGTCATGCGGAAGTTTGAAGTCCTTGGGTACTAAGGTTTTGTGAATCCGCTGAGTGAAATAGCTGGCCCCGCCTAGCTGGTAATCATCTTTGTTGTATCCATCATGGTATCATCGGCTGTGGTTTTCATCCCTTGATCCATCGCTCCTATGTTGTGTGTTGTCGTTCCTTGTGTTGCTTCGTGGCTCGGGTCCTACGAGATGTGCCTGGTGTGGCGATCGAGATCCTCGGGTGTGTCCCACTTGCCAATGTTGTGACGGCGTGGGGATCTATCGGGCTTCCTTGTGGTTCCTTGCTCTTCTTCCGAGAGAGAGGTTCCCACCATGCCAAGGTTCATCAGGGCGGAGCGGTGGAGGGTCACACGGGGATCGTCGGGTGCGGGCTGAGTTGTGAGAAGATATGTTTGTGCAGCCACAATGGCCGCCTGGGTGGTGCTCCTCCTGTTATGCTCCCTGATCCTCAGGTAGATTTTAACTGTGCCCGTCGTAAGCTGGATTCATCGGCTAATCTCTTTCTTTCGTCGAGTTGCCTTTGCATCCTGAGTAGATCTCTCTTCTCATGGTGAAGCAGATACTGGTATGCTAATAAATCCTCGTGTGAAGCATCCGCTGTCATCGGAACTGCTCCCAAAATTGCTTCCCTTTCTTTTTGCCATGCCGATGTTGGTAGCCGAAGAGTTTGCCTCTCTCCTCCATGCGGTTCTCCGCCTCTTCCTTGGACTATGCGGTTATCCGCCATTTCTCCTTCGTTTCTGTGGTCCCCTTCATTGCTGTGATTTCCTGCAATGTCATCCGATAAAATATCATTGGGGTCGAGGATAGGGTTACCGTTAGAGTCGCATGGTGTTGAGGTATTCCCGTTGACCATGCACACTTGGTGGCATGTTATGCATGGGATGATGACGTTGTCTTCTGCCCCAAGGGGTGTACTGGTAATATTCTAAGATTGTAGTTCTAGGTAGATCTTTGCCATCCTTTTTTTCAAAGTCGGTGTTTTCGCTTCTTTCTTCGGGTCCGGTATTCGTCAAGTTTGCTTCGTGTGGTGGGGTTAGCTATGGATCAGATCCGAAGGAGAGCTTGTCCTAAAGACCATCAAGGTCCCCCAGATCCGTCTTGATTTGCTCGTTTTCTTCGCCTTCTTCGATCTGTGTTGTGACGTCCATGGAGGATCCGACGGATGATGCAGGTACCGCGGTAGGCGTAGGTTTTTCCACTGACGGTTCTAATGTGATCAAGGCCGAAGGGTGCGATTCTTGCAGGTCTTCTACTTGGAAGTGGAAGCTTCCGATGATTAGATCAGATCCGCCGTTGAAATTGGCGGGTACCAATACAGGGGTGGGCGGGTGTGGATCTGCTTTTGTCGGGTTGATGCTTGGTGGAGAGCGGTCCGCCGAATCCATGGTTCCAGTGTTCAGGTTTCCCATAGACGGTGCCAATTGACGAGGGGTAACCTCGGCAATGTCCATGGTGAAGGACTTAGGGTTTCACGGAAAAGAGAACGTTGGGGATTTCGTCGGATGTCAGGAAAACAATGGAGTCAAAGTCGCCTGAATATTTGGGAATCGCACTATTACAAGTTGCCTGGGAGTTTTCGGTACCCTTGATTGGGCTTCTCCCATCCTATATATAATAGGCCGGGTCTCAAAGCTGTATGTGGATAGGTTTTACATACGTGTGATTACAATACCAACACATTGTCGGTTCAGAGACTCTTTCCTAATATAATCAAAGTCTTTGCCGGTTGCTTCCTTGGGCTATCATCTGAAATCACCATGGGCCGGAAGCCTTTTAACCAGTAAGGGTAACGAATCATAAGCATCCAAGTAATCATACCTATGTCACTCTTCATGTCTGAAACCAGTAATATTAGATCTTAGTTGCATAGTCTTTGCAGGTGGGAAAAATTTAGTCATAAATAAAGAAGTACATCCCACCCATGATGTAATAGTATTTTTAGGCAAAGCTAGCAACCATTCTTTTGCTATTCCTCTAACAGAGAAAGGAAATAAACGCAATTTGACCGCATCGGGGTCAACATCTTTTATGCGCATCATGTCACATATTTTAGTGGAAGTATTCAAGTACATACCTGCGTCCTCAACGGCATAGCCTCCAAATTGATTCTGTTGAACCAAACTTAAGTAATGGGGCTTAATTTCATAGTCATCAGCAGCAATTGTTGGCTGAGTAATAGGAGTATGCAAATAAACATTATTGGGAGTGGCAAATTCCCCAAGCTTCTTTTCAGCCATACTTCCTATGTTTTTGGGTTTTCTTAAACAGAAACTTATGATAATAATAAAAACAAGAATTTAAAGACTAACTATTTTTTTGGTTTTTCAAATAAAGACTAAAAGCAAACTAACAAAATTAAAAACAAGAATTAAAACTAGCAAGGTTCCTACTAACCTCACTAGGGTAGCTATCGCTACACCAGCAACGGCGCCAGAAAAACGGTTGATACCTTCGATCCAGATTACGGATGTAGTATAGCTTCTTTTTCCCTAGTAGACCTAGGTTTATTGAATCCTCGGGAATCAAAGCATAGTGAAGTTACTTTAACGGACCTTCCGGAGTTTTAGAATTCCTTTTGTGTTTTTACCGGACCAAGAGTTTGCGTATTTTTGTTGTTGTCGATGATGGAGAGAGAGGGCATAGGGCATTTGGTTTCACCTGTAGCTGTGCAAAACATCTGGTGGAAATAAAAGATAGAAATAAAGTATGCATGTAATTGTTAGAGCAAGATAAATTATATGTGGGAAGTGCATTCATAATTGCTATTGCCTCCGCAACCGCTTATAGAAATAACCTACTAGTCTCATCCATAGAAGAAAGAGAACTAATGATATGCATAGTGATGTCACCGTTGATCCCAAGTAAATCCCTCACATATAGCCGTACTACCCTTTCTGTCACTAGGGTTCCCATCCTGCAGATTAGTCATTACTCATACTCCCTATACCTGGCTCAATCCTCGGGGTCTTGGGTACCTGACAAGTCCTTAGATTGAGGCAAGAGAGGATACAATAATCATCATGTCATACAAACTAATACATGATCCCATCTATGGTAAATAACATGCACAAAAAGCTACATGGCTAGGCCGAAGCCCTTAGCCCAAGGAGAATTACTCACACATAGAGATGAGATCAAAGATCATAAACATTGTAGTAGAAATCATGAGATTGATAGAAAATAGTCTTACAATGTCGCTAATCAAAGAAGAGATTTACTATTACAAGTGGTGGAATATGGCTATGGTGGTGGAGAGATTAGATCTAAGTCTATTCCTCTAGCGGCTCGTTGGTGTTGTGGATGGAGATCTGGGGGGTGGCTGATGGTTTCTGCGAGCACCTGTTTCTCGTCGCTTGATGCCTCTATATATAGGGGTCCCTTCACGAAAGTTGTTCTGTTTGAGCTAGCGGCGTCGATGGCAAATTTTATTTCGGTCGTATAGTTGGTCGTTAAAGCGTCTGCCTTCGACCCACGACTCTAGGTTTCTTCTAGTTGTTGAAATCTCGTATCTTTGACTTTAATGTAGTGATTCCCATCATCAAACGTCATTATCTGTGCAGGAAAAAATAGAAAGAAAGGATTGCATACCCCTTTGAATATTAGGCATTACTGGCAGGGTTTAGAGAGATATTTCATCAAAATTATGAATAATATCTAGTTTAAATGTGGACGTAGATGGCTATATTTCAGAGCCATCACGTGGCGGCACGAGCACTAAACTATCGTTGCACGATCTCCACTGAGCGTGGAAATCGAGGAGACGTAGTTAAAACCCAAAAATTACGAGTGGCTGGTCAAATCCCAGTCAGTCATTGGGGCCCACATCTTTCACATCCCATGAGCAGCGCTCACGCCTGCGTTTGAACTCATCAAATCGTTAGCAATGATGTCATCATCACTTGCACCATCAGCAGCTCGAGGAAAAAGTGCGCAACGGTAATTTTTCTTCGACTAGATTAGTTTTTACTCGAGTCTACGACACAACCAAATACCCGGGGTGTAACGCCCCAAAATCGGGTCTATGCAGATCTTAGCATTTTCGCCAAAACCCGCATAGAAGCGATTCAAGGACGTCCACCAGACACTTCCGTGTGGGTGGATTTTGATACAAGTAGTTACATCACAATAGTTTACAACAGAATCTGAAAAGACTTATATATATAACAGTGACTCAATGAGTCAAGAATACGAAGATACAATACAAGGATACAAATCAAGAAGAAAGCCAAGTAATGTCCGAGTACGGACAAGATCCAAATTGGACTAAGAGTCTTGAAGAATAACCAATGGCATCCATAACCCTGCCCAGGCCAAGCCAAAAGGGTAACCTTGCTAACGTCGTCAATCACATACCTGTCAAAGCCAAAGGGGTGCCGACAAAGGGCAAAGGAAAAAGAGGGCGGTCAGTATTGAGTTCAGTACACGGCGAGGCTAGAATTCAGCGGTCCTCGCCTACATAGGTATGGTGGGCGCAGCGGCAGCAAAGCTTGCATTATTTAACTTATAGAGATACGCTACAACTTCGGCTATTAGAGCGAGATAAGGGGACACTATACGATAAGTATAGTATAACACCAATCATAACCCATCCGAAGAGTTCCCCCTTGAAGACCAGTCGAGAAGTCCTCTTGCGGAACACACAGGGTGGCAATTTTAGTTAAGCAGGTGTTTAGTTGATAAGGCTAATTACTAGTCATGTTATTAGAGGCAAAACATTAGTGGCGTTGTCTATGATCATGACACCGTACTCCTGAGGCGTCCATAACCGTGGACACACGGTTTCTCGAAAAGATTTACCTTGTAGGGGTGCATTACTGTACCCAAACGCATGCTCAACCCTTCAGGCAACATAATACGCGTGCCTTCCGAATCTCACAACAAGAACCGTCCCATAACTACGCTATCCAGAGGTATCACCTACTATGTTTTACCCAGCCAAGAGGCACGGTCGAGCCTCAAGGTGGCATAGCGTTTGAGTCTACGGCCAGTCGATGATCGGAAGATAACTTGTAGAGCTCCATCCCACCCCGGCACGGTATCCCGATTTTATGCAATGCAAGCCATGGCAGTCCACCAAAATCATATCACAACTCAACCCATGTCCGAGGACATATTATGCGTATGCACCAGATGGAAAACCAATTTTGTGACCCTCTGGATAAACGAATAGCGCCGGTAGTTGAGGGGGGGATCCCAGGGGCCCCCACGTTTGGTTAGCGCGATCAACTTAGAACTAGTGTCATAGAACAAACGGGTCCTAGGTCGGCTCAAGCAGTTCCCAAAGGTGGTCCCTGTCGGGGCCTTATCATTAGGTGAAACCATAACCATAACCATAACCAACATCACCAATTTAATTTATCATGTTATCAACCATAACCAGATATCACGGTTCACCTGTATGAGAGCGGGCAGCAGACCTAAGCGTGTGCTACGACTCGCAAGGGCAAAGCTAGCTAATCAAACAAGGCAATAGGATAACCAAGGCAATATATTGGAGCAGGTAAATAAGTGAAACGGTACTAAAGCATCGACAATAAGGATAGCAATAGATCAAAGGAAGGAAGTAAAGACTATAAATGCAAAATAGGTAGAAAGAGGGGGAGAATGCTCGCATGTGAGAAAAAGTCGGTGACCGAAGGCTTGTCGCAACTCACAACCACTCATCGTCCTGTCCGGTGAATAAGCAAACACTAGAAGAGGTAACGATGCAATATTTAATAATACGGCGGAAGATCCGGCATGCTTATGATATGATGCATGACATGGTAATATGCGGTCTATCTTAACAATATTAAGCGAAATCGGGATCCCGACATTTAAATAGAAGGTTCAAGTTGTTTATCTACCCCACAAATTAAATGTTGAATTAACAAGGCAAAGCATGGCATTGATTCGCTACACAAATTTAAATAGAGGCAATATAAGACTAGAAAAGCCCGCATATGGTCTCCATATTTAATTTAGGTGAATCGTCTGAATACCCCCAAACCACAATGATATGAATGCGAGATGAGCGATTTAATGCAACAAATATATATCATTTATAAAATAGGGTTTCGAGAAAGGGATCACACATCGGGTATCGGTGATCTTGGAGTTCGCCAAGGTTTCAGGTTCGGGCTCCTCGGGATCGGTCTTGGGTCTCCGTGAAGGAGACTTGGCGTCCCATGGTGGCGGTCTTGAGGTCTTGTGGCTTCGGTTGAAGGGAGGATTTCGGGAAGCATGCTCTTCGGTTGTACTCAGGCGACCTCAACACCACACCATCTCTCATCTACACCAACTCACATCCATCACCAAAACGCCACCACTTCATCACTGCTTAACCAGTAGCCAATCAACAACAGAACTTCTTGTACAACACCTCATTAGTTACACACCAGCACCACACCACATCCATCACCTCGCTTCCACCTCACGACACCAAAACGTCATAGAGCAGCGGGGCCTCTCACAAACTTGGCAGGAACACGGGGAGGGGTCGTCGTAGGCAGGGGCAGCTGCAGGACTGGAAGTACTGCACGCAAAGAGAAGGAAGAGCGAGCCTCACGAGGTCAGAGGAGAGGCCACGATCGGCGTGGCCATGCCCTGCAGGAGCCCGAGGAGGTGCGTGCCAGCGACAAGAGCGCAACGCTGGTGGCGACCTGCCCGTGCTCGACGCAGAGGCGGGGCATGACCTGATCAGGGGAAGGAGAACGCTGCGGGGCTCGTGGCAGCATCCTGGAGAAGGTTGAGGCCGGAGGTTGATGTGTAGTGGGGACGGGACCGCACGGGCGTTAGAGAAGAGGGCGGACGGTGGCGGAATGAGCTTGCTGCGAGCGGGGATGGCGCGGCCATGGTGCGAGGCAGGGGCGGAGGAGCTTAGAGGAGAGGCAACAGGACCTGAGGTGGGCGATGGCGGATGGAGAGGAGGGTGAGGGAGGCATTCGGGGTAAGGAAGAGGCCGACGAAGAGGGCGGCCAACGGCCGGCGGCACATCGAGGTAGAGAGGAGGGCGCAGGCGCTCGGGAGGAGGAATACGTGTGGTGGATGGAGATTTGTGGCAGGGACTTGATTGCGTTTTGGAGAAGATTAGAAGGGGTGGCTGCAAACTGACCAAGAGGAGGTTGTTGGGATGGTTCTGTGTGTGCGTGTGTCCGTTGCATGGGTGGAGGCGTGCGTGTACAGCGGTGGCCGGGTGTGGTACTAGGATTAGGGTTTGGGGTGGCCTAGTTAGCTGGGCCTTCGGCCTGGCCGGCTGGGTTGCCCCCTAAAAACAAATTTTGTTTTATTATTCCCTATTTTATTTTAAAAGTCGTTTACAAATAGTTTTTAGGCAAATAAAAGATCCAAAAAGACTGGGGTTTTAAGTTGAAATAAAGGAGAAAACAAAATTAGGCTTTTGGAAAAATATTTTAGGGCAAAAATATGCATGATGTCATGATGATGCACAAAATCAAATAACAGGCAAATCTAATTGGGGAATATTTTCCCGGGCATTACACGGGGGCTACTCCTACCAGGAGCGCTAGTCGCGCACCCGAAGATCTACCGGGTCCAGTGAACACGCCATCCTAGTACAAATCTAGGGTCATTACGCCTCGATCCCTTCTTCGAATCAACAATTCGACTACGGACTCAGGGGCTACTCCCATAGGGAGCGTTGGAAGCTCAATCGACAATCTACGGTCAACGACAGTAGTCGCAAAAGTTCAAACTCCCCACTTGAGTCTACGACTCTAATAGGCACTCGGGGGTTACTCCTATAGAGAGCGCTAGTCGCGCACCCTATGAAAAGGCAAAATAAACTATTTATGTCAAAAAAATCATTGACCACATCCGTACCATAAGCATTCAAAGCATTTGGCGACCTCCTCTCCAACCAAACACGAAATTGCCTTGCAACGAGACAATGTATCCTGGTCCACCCGAAAGACCTCCATGGTGATAAAACTTCAGATGTCGCATTTACAACGTGAAGATAAGACCTGTGGATACAATCCAATGGCCTGGCAACACACCCACTACGCTCTACCGGAAGTATATCGTGCCTACAGGCACGATGAAATAGCCTCGATGAACGCGTCGACTGCACACTTTAAGCACTGGAATTCGACTCTATAAGGCCTCCGCATCATGACTAGAATTACGCCATCAATTTTTCGAATTCGAGTCTGGGACTCGAGTTTGAGTTGATAACACTGTTTTTCCCTAAGGCAGCTAACTGATCCCGATCAGTCGAATGAATCACCACGCGTATCAACTATCCCTATGACATAAGTAGGTACCCGATAAAACATTTGGATGAGTGATCGAAATACTTCATAGTCTCCATCCGAATCTATGATTTGAACGGACATTCGGGGGCTACTGACATTGGTATGCCTGATAGCTGTGAGATTCGACACATTTTTGATGGTTTTCTCCTAGATTTGATATATTTCTAGCT
The DNA here is from genome assembly GCA_023614405.1 of Avena insularis. Taxonomy (NCBI): domain Eukaryota; kingdom Viridiplantae; phylum Streptophyta; class Magnoliopsida; order Poales; family Poaceae; genus Avena; species Avena insularis. The sequence goes on along the minus strand of CM042690.1, from coordinate 97,047,202 downwards.
TTACCTATCGCTAATACTTCGGTAGCAAAGAAAACTTAGTTTTTAATGTGTGTTTCAGGTTCTGAACGGAAGGTTTTAATAAGAGAAACACAAAATTCAGGCGAAAACAAGCAAGTCTCTTTTTGGAAGCAATCAAGGGAGGTATATAGAGGCTTTAACGAGCAACTATATGGTGGGAATATTTTCCGGCCGTATAGTTCCCACCGTATAGCTAATGCTGCCTCCGTCTTGTCAAAAGGAACAACTTCTGTGAAGAGGCCAGGCGCGAAATCATAACACATCAGGCATCGTTCCATCCAGAAAGGAGAAACAAGAGATCCGGAGAAGAAGGGGGAGACGTTATTCATCTCGCTCCACGATCTTCTACCTCCTAGCCATCACACCCTCATAGCCATTACTTGTACTTGAGAGAGAGAAATCTTCACCTTGCAGGATTAGGGTTTGAGATTGTTTCTTCCTATCTTGAATTGTATTGGATCACTTTTCCATTCTTATTGTGAATCTCCATGGTAATATCGAGAAGAACTCCCTTTATTTAATTATATCGATGATGATTTCTTCTCTCATGTGTCAGTAAGTTCCTTGGGCGTGGGAGATGTAAGGGATTGGTGAGATGTGATGTGCCTTCATCTATTTTCCATTAGTTTGTGATTGATTTTAATTAGTACTATATTATGTGTGCTTGACTATCTGTGGGATGCTTAATACTTGTTGTCCAATTAAGGGCCCAGACAACATGATGTCATGTTCTACATAGATAGGATCTTGTTCGCTAGCAGACCGGCGACCCCCGAGTGACACGGGGATATCAATGGATAACTAGTTGACTCGAGGATAACGAGGAACCACTGTGCTTATTACATTAGTCCGATCCAAGGAGCTTAATTGCTAATCAACCCGATGGGTCTTAATCATCTAGTGTCTGACCATGGTTTTGGAAACAGGCTAGTAGGATTATTGAAGTTGGGATGAAATCTACCAAGTGGAGTTCCGGCTAATTATGGGTTGCTCGTCTATACATATACTTATAAGATTACAATTGTTACACTTATCATTCGTCCACCTGGCATAGTCACTATCGCCATGAACTGTATCTCCTCGCGCCTTTTTTGTCATATGCAGAAAACAACAAATAGCCGAATCGTTCTTTACTTTTATGCTTTTTATTCCTGAAGTTTACATTTTAGTTTTATTTAAATACATTAATCCAAATTTCATTCTTATTTCCACACTTGTAGTCAATTCACTCGAAGACCTGTGACAACTTTGAGTGTGACAGAGACTTCACTCATAAACACTTACCTTTGGGCTTCCTGTGGGATCGATATCTATACTTCGAAACTAGCTACAAACGATATGTGCACTTGCAGACATCAAGATATTTTCTGGCACCATTGTCAGGGAGCTAAGCGCTAAGTGTTTGTCTCTTGACATTTCAGGTGTTACTACTACAAAATGGTCACCCTAGGAGACAAAGGGTCTACACGCTCTGGTAGGACCTATTTACCAGATTATTTTGAGCGCGTGCCTATTCAAAGACGTGAAGAAATTATTGAAATCCTTTTAAGATCAGACAAGGTTGAAGTTGAAAACCTGAGTGATTTTATGGAAATAATGTCCATTTATAGGACAACTCCCAAGAAACCTGAGAAAACTCTCAGAGAATACAGTGCTCCAAACTCTGCTTTCCTTAAACAACCAATAGAATTTCCTAACCCTGGAGTTAGAGAATATTGATTTGATGGTGGAATTATTAAAATTTTGCAGTAAAAAGTTTTCAGTGGAAGGGAAGATGAAGATCCAGGAAGACATATTAGAGAGTTTGATGATTTGATGACAACACTTCGACCAAAAGGTTTGTCGACAGACTTCTCTCGTCTAAATTTTTTTTGTTGGTCTCTTAAAGGTAAAGTGAAGGGATTCCACAGCAGAAAACAAAAAAATTCCTATGTTGGAACCTCCTGAACTGCATAGGATCTACCTATGTAGTAATGCGGTAACGGCCGAGCGTAGAGAATACATACCCTTGTAGACCGTACGCGGTTAACATTCCGAGGGGAACGTGGTTGATGTAGTCATACTCGTAACCAACCTCAAGGTCGCGAAGCTCCTAGCAGGTCACCCTTTGCTCCTTCTTCATCGTGCAGTAGCTCCGGCTCATGACATTTAAGCGCCCCAAGTGTTGCACCTCGTGTCTTCGTACACATCCGGTGTACGATGAGACCTCCGGCTCCCCGATCCCGCTAGGAGTGCAGAAGTTGATATCTGGCTAGGAATCCCTGTAGCGCAAAGGAGTGTTGTAGGTGTGTCTCCTCTTGCATGGATAGTCCTTAATTGGGACCGTGCCAACGCATGGAGACTGGAGAGAGAGAGAGAAGGAGAAAGTCAACTAAAGGACTTCTCCAAATATTGGTGTGTTTTAATCCCACCCATGGGCACCCCTTTATATAGGCGGAGGGGGTGTGCCCTCCCCATTAGGTTAGCCATATGGGACTATTAGTAAAGAAAAAATCCCAGGTATTTTCGTCCTGGCCGGTTGGGCCAAAAACCAGGCTAATAGCCAAAACAGAAAATAGCAAACAGCAGAAAAAAGGGGCAGTCGGCCGGGTGGGCCTCGAGCGGCCCATCCCGTGCCATGTTTGGCTCCCGTCGGTCATGCCCCGCCTGGGCCAGCCTTGCGCGCGGCCTGCCAGAGGCAGCGGTGGTGGCCAGGAGGCGCAGTGGCCAGGCGGGCGGACCCAGGTGGGCCGGATCCTGTCGGTGGCCCAGCCACGAGGAGAAGCGGATCCGGGTGGGCCGGACTGGCGACCGTGGCCTGCCCACGTGTGGCGCGTCACCCAGCTGCGCGTAGCCTTGTGCGGCGGCCTTTATCTGCCGCCCACGTGGGCTTTTGGCTGTTTCCTTTTTCCCTTTCTTTTTTTGCAGCTTTTCTTCTAGGCTATTTTCCTCTGGGGACTTGGCCTAATATAAAAGTTGCTTTTATAAATCTTAATTTAAATATTATTTAGAATATATTAATTCATAATTAACATACAATAAATGTATATTTAAATTCCCATTTATCCGAAAACACTTTTCTGGTCTTTTCCTTTATTCCTTCTCTGAATAACTTCGGATCTCTCTGCGGAACAATTCTGGCTTTATCTTTCTCTATTGTGATTCCGTCTTACGAATGATCACTCTCATCGTACCCTTAAGTGTATCCCCTCACGGCTCGGGAATGCTCTAGACATGATCTATATCAATGATCAACAGAGGGACCAGGGATGCCCATGTGACCCCTATGCATTTCTGATGACAATGTCGTTTGAACCGGTAAATGTAGCATCCAATTTTCTTTTGTTTCTTGATACGACTTATCCGAGATCCTATCATTGGTATCACATACCTTGTTCAATCTCGTTACCAACAAGTTATGTTTTGCTTGTTACCGTGATATTATATCCTCGTGATCGAGTCACATGTTACAACATTTATAGATGTAATCTCACCAAGCCAACTGTATGTATCTTTACCCATCATGTGGGTGAACAAATCCTGGTCTTGTGGTCACATGTCATCTGCTATTCCTTTATAATACCCAACGTACACCTTTATGATCACCGAGTCACCGAGTGATGTTTGATGCAGTCAAAGTAGCCTCGGGAAACAATGACTAATATGAACTCACGGTCTAAGGAAAAGGAGTCTAGATTTTAGCTATTACAACAATGAACTATATGACTTGATCATGTCGCAATCCTTCGAGTAATGTCCATCACATCATTCTCCAATGATATGACCTCGTTGTCAATTGGCATAAATGCCCATGATCTTGAAACCCTCAGATCATCCTCATGACCAACGAACTAGTATGAATAGAGGCTACTAGGGACTTGGGTGTTTCATACCACACCTGTACCAATGTTTATATTTGATACAATTATAGCACAGTATGAAACTATTATAAACTAATTGAGATATGACAATAAAACCTATTTACTATTTGCCTCTAGGGCATATCTCCTTCATAAAGCTCTAGACTGGTTATATTCTCTCCCTCGCCATTATATTAAATGTTGGGAAAACTGTATTGTCAAATTCATAAATAGGTTTAATCCTTTTAAAAAGGTAACTGAAACTAGAAAGAACATAGGCAACTTTAGTCAGAACGTGGGAGAAAACTACCCACAATCCTGGGATAGATTCTTTGGAATGATCAATAGAATTCCTAATCATGGCTATTCTGAATCAACTATTTGCCATTTATTTTACCATGGTCTTAATACTCAAAGCAGAGAGTTGCTTGACTTATTATCAGGAGGATCGATAAATACTTTAACTGTTAAAGCATGTTTGGAATTGATGTCTACTAGGGATAAGAATGATTCTTTATACAATCCTAATTTTGACACTAAGCTAGAAAAAGGGATGCTTCGTATAAATCCTGATCTTATGCCTGAAGTACACAAAACAATGAAAGAAAAAGGTATACCTTCTAAACTTGTTAAGGAAAACAAAGTGGACTTGTTACAAGTTTTTACTAAAGAAGATGAAACTAGAAAAGTTTTCAAGAATTAAAACATCGATAAGCAAAATCTCATAATAACCTGCATAAGCATTTTCAAAAACATAAAAAGATTTTGGCGGAACTCACGGAAAATTATGATGAGATTGGCCAAGAAATAAAATTATTTCACAAGTATCTTAGTATGATTGAAACCCAATGCAAACAAATAGCATCTGGTTATCAAATTTTTCTTCAAGATGATATAGATATTCCTGTTTCTACTAATGTTGTTATACGAAGAGGTGTAGTTGTTACAGGACCATTAGGACCACCAGAATATGAAGCTGATAAAGAGCAAAAATAAAAATCCTTGCTCAAAGCAAGCCAAGAAGATGATACACTGGTGGATCCTCAAGATGAAACTTCTCAAGAAACACAATATCAAACCAAGGAGGACCAAAATGATGCACAAGATGACCATTATGACTCTGATGTAGAGACGGTTGATCCAAGAGACGAAAAAGAGGCAAGCAATAAAGATGAAGTTGTTGTAGTAGAGAATAAGAAAAGCGACTAGCAACAACAAAAGAAAGCAATAAAAGAGCCCAATCCCCCACAAAAGGTAAAAGACAAAAATAAGAAAGGTGAGCAAAAGCTTCCTTATCCAGATCGAAAAAAGAAAACACCGGATTAGGTAATCTATGATTCTTTCAAAAAGGCACTTGGTGATCTTCGTCTAGAAATTCCATTTGCGGATGCAATAAAAGTTCCCACCTATTCAAACTTCCTTCGTGATATTCTTAGTAAAAAGAAACAAATAACTGAAACGGTTGCCATGGTGACTAGTTATCCTGCTAATGGGAAGCTATTATCTAAATCGGGAGATCCCGGAATACCAACTATTTCATGCTCAATTGGCAAAACTGATATTCACAATGCCTTGTGTGATTTAGGTGCAGGAGTTAGTGTAATGTCATATTCCCTCTATAAAAGGTTAGGATTAGGAGAGTATTCCCCTACTACTATCACTTTACAGATGGCTGATAAGTCCATTAAACAACCCATTGGTATGATTGAGGATGTCCTACTTAGAATAGATGAGCATGTTATTCCTACTGATTTTATTATTCTTGAAATGCCAGAGGATGAAAATTTATCCATAATACTTGGAAGACATTTCCTTAGTACTGCAAGAGCATTGATGACCCACAAATATAGGGGGTGTATCGCAGTATTTTCGATAAGTAAGAGTGTCGAACCCAATGAGGAGCAGAAGGTGCTGGCTAGTGGTATGGATCAGGAATTCTCTGCAAATACTTAGCAAACGGATTTTTAGAGGTTTTTGATAAAGCAAGTAAATAAAGTACGAGTAAACAAAAGACAATAAGAATAAATACAGCAAGTGGCCCAATCCTTTATGCAGCAAAGGACAAGCCGGTTGTATTACTTAAGATGACCAAACGTTCTCGAGGACACATGGGAAGACTATCAAGTGCTTTCGCTTCATATAGTTGATTAATCTTCTTTAGCTTACTAAGTGTTGTGTGGGTGAACCTGTGCTAATGTACCAACCTTCCTAGGACTAATACATACTTGTGATTATACCCCTTGCAAACATTCGTAAGTATAAGAAAGTAATTAAGGTAGAAACCTAACCACAACTTTAAACTCTAAGACCCTTACGTCCCTTGTGCAATGGTTTCCTGATGGGGGTTCAGGTTTCTGTCACTCCGGCAACCCCTACGATTAGTAGCCAAATACACAATGCATTCCCCTAGGCCCATATAGGTGAAGTGTCATGTAGCCGACGTTCACATGACACCACTAGAAGAAGTACACCACAACTTAAATATCAACACCAGGAAAGTTTCCCCTAAGAACTAATGCAAGATTCAACCCAATTGTTACAGCAATATGGAGATGGTGATGAGGGTGCTGATGGTGATGATGGTGGTGATGATGATGATGATGATCCCGATGAAGTCCAGCTTGATGGTGGTGTTGAGGGCGACGATCTCCCCTCTCCGGGAAGGAATTCCCCTAGCAGAATTCTGTCTGCCGGAGAGATCTTTCTCTCTCGGTGTTTTCTGCCCCGCAGAGGCGGCGGAATCCTTCTATGGTCCCTCCCCGAGTCTTGGGGTTTTGGGAGGATAATATACACCAGAGGGGAGTGTCAGGGGTGGACCAGGGCGGCCACACCACCTGGTGGCGCAGCCCAGGGTGGCCCGCGCCGGGGGGTGGTGTGGGCCCCCTGTGGCCCATCTCCAGCCCCCCTTCTGGCTTCCTTCGTCTTCTAGAAAAATAGGATTTTCTGTATATTTTCCCGAATTTTTTTATCTCGCGAATTTTGCCTCCAAACAGCACCTTTTCCATCAGAATCTTGACTGCAGCGGTCCATGCTCCAAAAGTCATCAACCATGCAAAACCAGATGAAATAACATAAGTATCACCTCTCAATACGAAATATATCAATGAATAACAGTGAATTATGACATAGAATAGTGATGCAAAATGGACATATCAACTCCCCCCAAGCTTAGACTTCGCTTGTCCCCAAGCGAAACTGAGCTCAGAAAACATGGCCTCAGGTTTATGGAGTGAAGAGTCAATAAAGGAATACGGACAAGAAGCATCACATTCATCAATACATAGATCATAGTAGAAGACAACTTCACTATTATATAACTTACTTGTAATAAGTAAAGGAAACACAATAAAGATACGTAAAGTAAATCATAATTTGTAATGGCAAACTTAGCTCTTGGTCGAAGAATAGTTGATAATTTGTTGGAGTTCACAAATAACCGGTTTTCAATGATAGCTTTCAAAGTAGTAAACATCAAGATAAGAGCAATGTGCAAAACGAGGAACATAAGAAACATGATTGAATAAATCATCATATGAATGAATGAAACACAACAACTCAAAATACTTGCTGAGATAGGAGGGAATAGGTTTACTAACTCAACTAAAAAGTAAAAGAAAGGCCCTTCGCAGAGGGAAGCAGGGATTTCAAGTTTCATCAAGAGCTCCCAAAAATTATGATACTTATTAGCTTTTAGCTCTCATTGCCCCTATCATAGGCATCTTTAGGTGATTAAGGTTAAAGTGATCACATACGAGGATATGCTTGGCAAGTTGTAAATTGAGAATCTCATGTCCCTTGAATACGAGGGCCGCTCCTCATGCTACTCAAGTTTAGTCACCGGTAAATTCTTGTCATCATAAGCACATGTGTATCATAGAGAACCGCCAACGAGGTACCCTTGCCCGATGATACAGAAGAATCCCCATATCAAAATGATAAGGCAAGCAGACAACAAACATCTCAGCAATCTTCTTATTTAGCATGGGAATGTGGTGCTTTTTTCTCTCTTTCCTCTTTTCATAATCTCTTTTTTTCTTTTTCTCCTTTTTCTCAATATCGGACACTTTTTTTATAAGAAGAATGCTTCATAGATTCTCGTTATGGTTATGCTACAGGTTTCCACCATGTCAGCATGGACTAGACCAGCGGCCCAGGCGTTTCTCTAACACACATGCATAACTCCATGGACTTACAAGCTCCCCTTTCATTTCACACCGACGACATCCATAGACAAAAGAACATGATATCAACTAGGTACAAAGTACCAGTGCAATGTTGAAAGTGTTCCCCATGACATCATGGTTCTGCTAATTCACAACTCACAAAGCGCAAGCATATACGCAACATAGATGGGCACAATGGTTCAAGTTTATTAGATGCAAGAAAGTAAAGTGTGCCATCAAGTTCGTGAGAGCTTTAATCACTAATTTTCACATAACAAGTTTAATTTGGGAGGTAGATAAAACAAGAATTTACTTGAAATAGCAATAATGCTAATAGGTAGGTATGGTGGACACAAATGGCGTGGGTTTTGGTTTAAAGGAGTGGATGCACGAGAAGAATTCCCTCTCAGTACAGGTTTTTGGCTAGCAAGGCTGGGTAGCAAGTACAAGAGTTGAAGGAAACAAACAAACATATAAGTGATAAAAACAAACATGCAATCTTCCTTGTAGCACAAAAGATCTTAACTAGAGAATACTAGACTCATGAGCAAATCAAGAAAGAAAGATGATGAAATTATATTTCTTTAGAGTACTTTTATCTCTTCATTCAACTCTCAAAAATAGTGTTGCTACTGACCGAGCCAGGTTTGCTAAAACCAACTAAATTAACTCAATGATCCCAAAGTGATACCAATACTAACAACATGATCAATCATATAACCATGAATTGAAAACTAATATAAGCTATGCAAAAGAGTGAATGATAGAACTTCTCATTAATATTCCATAATGGCAACTCACACCAAGGGATACATATCTAACGAGAGAGGGGACACCTCCATAATGCAAACCATCCTACATGATAACTTCTCTATTCATGATATGACTCTACTAATAAGGTAAAAAGATAGAAGATAGTGATGTGATACCGCGACACTCCTCCGAGCTTGGAACAAACCAAGGGGATGCCAAACCTGATGGTGAATTACTCCTTCGGTGGTGGTGGTAATATTTTCTTAGTTGACGCGAGGAAATCTTCCAGCATCTTGCGAAGCCTATTATTCTCCCGTTGAAGCATGTCCACCTTCCTTCTCAAGTCTTGATACTTATCACAGAACTCCTTAGTGACTCGTAGGGCTTCTGTTGATGCAGGGCAGGTGACTAAAGGTACCAGCCCCTGCTTGGGGTCTTGGAGATCCTCCTCCATAGGCTCCTTTCCCTTATCCTTGGCGAACACCATTGTGCTTCTAAGCTTCAAAGAATAGTTCCTAGCGGAAACAGATCGAAACAAAACCACGATATACGAACCTCGGGAGATCCGGGGGGTTATATATTACGAAGTTTCACAACAAAAGGAAGGTACATGAAGAAAACGAGTCGGAGGCAGAGTCCGGAGTGGCCACACCACCTGGTGGCGCGGCCAGGGGTGGGCCCGCGCCACAGGGTGGTGTGAGACACCCTGGCTCCGTTTCCGTCCCTCTTTCACTTTGTAACTTTCCTTATTGGCTAAAAACTGCAAAAATATAGTTGGATTGTATTTTCGCAGAACTTTTCTTACCAGAACTGTTACCTATTTGAAAACGGACTCTGCAGGTCTCTGAATTTGGTCTTTGATAGATCTTCCGGAGGCACCACTTGAATAACATCAATATATTCATCTTTATACACTTATTACTTGAGTCATAAAACCTTTCACTTCCTTATTACACCATTATCTCCACTACCTGGAAATTTCTTTCACACAAAACTTCACATGGTTCTCATTAGCAACATTAGTATATATGAAGTGATAAAACCTTTTGAGTCCAACTTCAACTGAAAACCATCAAAACATAAGCTACTTTAGCAACTCCTTCCGAAAATCCAAAAAGAATTCAAAAAGTAAATCGATTAAGGAAGCAAATGCAAGAGTGGCAAAATCCGTCAAAACAGACCAGCAGGTAAAGATCAATTTTTTCGAAAATCTTCTGTTGCTCAAATAAAAAAGTGCAAAACTAACAAAAGTTAAATAACAAATTGTGGCAGAAGCACAAACAATTACAGCTCAATCCGACATACAGAGATCTCTCACGAATTTTTACGGTGAAGCACAAAAATCTGTTTCGGGACAGCAACTTCCCCAAATATTACTTCTCTCTCATTAGAGGTTGATCTTGACACAAAAACCAAACAAAAAGGATAAGGAGAGGTTATTACCGAAGTAATAACTTCCAAGACTCAAACAAACAAAAACAAACTGAAAGCAAAAACAAATTGGGTTGTCTCCCAAAAAGCTCTTTCTTTATAGCCATTAAGATGGGCATGATAATTTTGAAGATGCTCTCTTAGGAATGTGAATTGAAGTGAAAAAAGAGCATTAAGAAGCAAGAACACAAACATTTAAGTCTAACCCACTTCCTATGCAAGGGAATTTTGTAAACAAACAAGTTGTTGAAACCAGAGGCTACTTGCATAAGAAGGCAAAACAAGTGCAACATAAAAACTTTCAGCATAAAACGAGGAAACTTGATATTATTGAGATGCATAAGAATTCTTTTACCTCTCTCATAGTAACTTTCAGTATCATTATCATGCATAAACTTAACAATATAACTATCACAAGGACCATCGTAGCAATGATCACATATTCTAACAGAAAACACAGGAATACTAGCTCTCATAACACTACTATGTGAAACAATATTAGAGGTATCCTTACAAAGGATAGTGTGTCCCTCTTCTTCATATTCAGTAACAAAGCCTTTCACATTTGATATTATAGGTTCATCAACCATTTGTTTATCAGGTTCAACAACCTTATGTGTACTTTCATTAACCATACTAGCTATCATAGAATGTTCCTTTATCTTAACTAGGAAAGGCATTTTCTCAATGTAAGGTTCAGGTAAGACATGATTAGCAATATAAACTTCAGTATTTCTTGCTGGAACACTCTTAGCAACATCTTTATAAGGTTCATGATACTTATTCCACTTCTTTTTATGCACTTCAATATAGGAAGAAAAAGCCTTAAAATAAGAAGCAATAGCTTGAGAGTCTAGACCATAAGCATTTTTCATATTTTGAAAGTCATCAGTTCCCATAAAAGATTCAATGCATTCATAATCATAATTTATACCTAACTTTCTACCTTTGTCATCCTCCCATGCTTCAGCATTGTCTTGAATACTATCCAGAAGATCCCATTTAGCTTCTTCTTCCATGCGAGTGAATGATCCAGCACAAGAAGCATCCAATAAATCCTTGTCATGTAGAGGGAGCCTTGCATAAAAGTTATTGATAATAATATTGTTGGGCAGCTCATCAATGGGACATTTGAGCATTAGTAACTTCAATCTCCCCCAAGCTTGAGCTGTACTCTATCCATCAAGAGGCCAAAAGTTGTATATTTGATTCCGATCTTTATGAATCTCACTAGGAGGATAAAACTTTGAATAAAAGACAGGCACTATTTCCTCCCATTCCAGAGCTTGGCCATTCTTCAGTAGCTTATACCAGTCCTCAGCTCTTCCTTTCAGTGATAATGAGAATAACTTCTCCTTAACTTGATCTATAGTAATACTTGCACACTTGAACAGCCCGCATAATTCGTCTATAAAGAGCAAATGATCACCGGGATGGACAGTTCCATCCCCAACATAGTAGTTATCCATAACATGATCAATAATTCTTGTAGGTATTTCGAAAGCATCAATTTCAGCAGGTGGTGGTTTATCTACTACCTTAGCAGTGGTAGTAGCATTACCAAATAAGAAACTTAGCGAATTATCCATAACGAAAATAAAGCAACTAGCAGAAGTAAACAATACTCACAGTAGAAGTTTCCTTTACCAGTTCCACTCTCCAATAGCGCTTCACTCCCTGGCAACGGCACCAGAAAATAGTCTTGATGACCCACAAGTATAGGGGGTGTATCGCAGTATTTTTGATAAGTAAGAGTGTCGAACCCAACGAGGAGCAGAAGGTGCTGGCTAGTGGTATGGATCAGGAATTCTCTGCAAATACTTAGCAAACGGATTTTTAGGGTTTTTTGATAAAGCAAGTAAATAAAGTATGAGTAAACAAAAGACAATAAGAATAAATGCAGTAAGTGGACCAATCCTTTATGCAGCAAAGGACAAGCCGGTTGTATTACTTAAGATGACCAAATGTTCTCGAGGACACATGGGAAGACTGTCAAGTGCTTTCGCTTCATATAGTTGATTAATCTTCTTTAGCTTGCTAAGTGTTGTGTGGGTGAACCTATGCTAATGTACCGACCTTCCTAGGACTAATACATACTTGTGATTATACCCCTTGCAAACATCCGTAAGTACAAGAAAGTAATTAAGGTAGAAACCTAACCACAGCTTTAAACTCTAAGACCCTTACGTCCCTTGTGCAATGGTTTCCTAACGGGGGTTCAGGTTTCACACTCGCAACCCCTACGATTAGTAGCCAAATACACAATGCATTCCCCTAGGCCCATATAGGTGAAGTGTCATGTAGTCGACGTTCACATGACACCACTAGAAGAAGTACACCACAACTTAAATATCAAACCATTGAATCTTTATCAACACAACTCCACTACTAACAACATGACTTCTCCCATGTCCTCAAGAACAAAACGAACTACTCACAAGACATCATATGGATCATGATCAGAGATGGAATAATGATGTATAACAATCTGAACATAAACAATAATTCAATGGTTCACTCAATAGCATCAACTACAAAGAGTAATCAACACCAGGAAAGTTTCCCATAAGAACTAATGCAAGATTCAACCCAAGTGTTACAGCAATATGGAGATGGTGATGTGGGTGCTGATGGTGATGATGGTGGTGATGATGATGATGATCCCGATGAAGTCCAGCTTGATGGTGGTGTTGATGGCGACGATCTCCCCTCTCCGGGAAGGAATTCCCGTGAGATTCTGCCGGAGAGATCTTTCTCTCGGTGTTTTCCAAGACAGCGGAATCTTCTGAGTCCCTCCCGAGTCTTAGGGTTTGGAGGATAATATACGCCAGGGGAGTGCGAGGGTGGACAGGCGGCCACACCACCGGTGGCGTGGCTTAGGTGGCAGCTGGGGTGGTGTGGGCCCTGGGCCCATCTCAGCCCCCTTCTGGCTTCCTTCGTCTTCTAGAAAAATAGGATTTTCTGTATATTTTCCCGGATTTTCTGATCTTCGTGAATTTTGCCTCCAAACAGCACCTTTTCCATCAGAATCTTGACTACAGCGGTCCATGCTCCAAAAGTCATCAACCATGCAAAACCAGATGAAATAACATAAGTATCACCTCTCAATATGAAATATATCAATGAATAACAGTGAATTATGACATAGAATAGTGATGCAAAATGGACATATCAACTCCCCCAAGCTTAGACTTCACTTGTCCCCAAGCAAAACTGAGCTCAATAAACATGGCCTCAGGTTTATGGAGTGAAGAGTCAATAAAGGAATACGGACAAGAAGCATCACATTCATCAATACATAGATCATAGTAGAAGACAACTTCACTATTATATAACTTACTTGCAATAAGTAAAGGAAACACAATAAAGATACGTAAAGTAAATCATAATTGGTAATGGCAAACTTAGCTCTTGGTCGAATAATAGTTGATAATTTGTTGGAGTTCACAAATAACCGGTTTTCAATGATAGCTTTCAAAGTAGTAAACATCAAGATAAGAGCAATGTGCAAAACAAGGAACATAAGAAACATGATTGAATAAATCATCATATGAATGAATGGAACCAAACAACTCAAAATACTTGCTGAGATAGGAGGGAATAGGTTTACTGACTCAACTAAAAAGTAAAAGAAAGGCCCTTCGCAGAGGGAAGCAGGGATTTCAACTTTCATAAAGAGCTCCCAAAAATTATGATACTTATTAGCTTTCAGCTCTCATTGCCCCTATCATAGGCATCTTTAGGTGATTAAGGTTAAAGTGATCAAATACGGGGATATGCTTGGCAAGTTGTAAATTGAGAATCTCATGTCCCTTGAATACGAGGGTCGCTCCTCATGGTACTCAAGTTTAGTCACCGGTAAGTTCTTGTCACCGTAAGCACATGTGTATCATAGAGAACCGCCAATGGGGTACCCCTTGTCCGATGATACAGAAGAATCCCCATATCAAAATGACAAGGCAAGCAGACAACAAACATCTCAGCAATCTTCTTATTTACCATGGGAATATGGTGCTTTTTTCTCTCTTTCCTCTTTTAATAATCTCTTTTTTTTCTTTTTCTCTTTTTTCTCAATAGCGAACTCTTTTTTTATAAGAAGAATGCTTCATAGATGCTCGTTATGGTTACGCTGCAGGTTTCCACCATGTCAACATGGATTAGACCAGCGTCCCAGGCTTTTCTTTAACACACATGCATAACTCCATGGACTTACAAGCTCCCCTTTCATTTCACACCGACGACATCCATAGACAAAAGAACATGATATCAACTAGGTACAAAGTACCAGTGCAATGTTGAAAGCGTTCCCCATGACATCATGGTTCTGCTAATTCACAACTCACAAAGCGCAAGCATATACGCAACATAGATGGGCACAATGGTTCAAGTTTATTAGATGCAAGAAAGTAAAGTGTGCCATCAAGTTCGTGAGAGCTTTAATCACTAATTTTCACATAACAAGTTTAATTTGGGAGGTAGATAAAACAAGAATTTACTTGAAATAGCAATAATGCTAATTGGTAGGTATGGTGGACACAAATGGCGTGGGTTTTGGTTTAAAGGAGTGGATGCACGAGAAGAATTCCCTCTCAGTACAGGTTTTTGGCTAGCAAGGCTGGGTAGCAAGTACAAGAGTTGAAGGAAACAAACAAACATATAAGTTATAAAAACAAACATGCAATCTTCCTTGTAGCACAAAAGATCTTAACTAGAGAATACTAGACTCATGAGCAAATCAAGAAAGAAAGATGATGAAATTATATTTCTTTAGAGTACTTTTATCTCTTCATTCAACTCTCAAAAATAGTGTTGCTACTGACCGAGCCAGGTTTGCCAAAACCAACTAAATTAACTCAATGATCCCAAAGTGATACCAATACTAACAACAAGATCAATCATATAACCATGAATTGAAAACTAATATAAACTATGCAAAAGAGTGAATGATAGAACTTCTCATTAATATTCCATAATGGCAACTCACACCAAGGGATACATATCTAACGAGAGAGGGGACACCTCCATAATGCAAACCATCCTACATGATAACTTCTCTATTCATGATATGACTCTACTAATAAGGTAAAAAGATAGAAGATAGTGATGTGATACCGCGGCACTCCCCCACGCTTGGAAGAAACCAAGGGGATGCCAAACCTGATGACGAATTACTCCTTCGGTGGTGGTGGTAATATTTTCTTAGTTGACGCGAGGAAATCTTCCAGCATCTTGCAAAGCCTATTATTCTCCCATTGAAGCATGTACACCTTCCTCCTCAAGTCTTGATACTTATCGCAGAACTCCTTAGTGACTCGTAGGGCTTCTGTTGATGTAGGGCAGGTGACTAAAGGTACTAGCCCCTGCTTGGGGTCTTGGAGATCCTCCTCCATAGGCTCCTTTCCCTTATCCTTGGCGAACACCATTGTGCTTCTAAGCTTCAAAGAATAGTTCCTAGCGGAAACAGATCGAAACAAAACCATGACGAAAATACGATATATGAACCTCGGGATATCCAGGGGGTTATATATTACGAAGTTTCACAACAAAAGGAAGGTACATGAAGAAAACGAGTCGGAGGCGGAGTCCGGAGTGGCCACACCACCTGGTGGCGCGGCCAGGGGTGGGCCCGTGCCACAGGGTGGTGTGAGCCACCCTGGATCCTTTTCCATCCCTCTTTCGCTTCGTAACTTTCCTTATTGGCTAAAAACTGCAAAAATATAGTTGGATTGTATTTTCGCAGAACTTTTCTTACCAGAACTATTACCTATTTGAAAACGGACTCTGCAGGTCTCTGAATTTGGTCTTTGATAGATTCTTCCGGAGGCACCACTTGAATAACATCAATATCTTCATCTTTATACACTTATTACTTGAGTCATAAAACCTTTGACTTCCTTATTACACCATTATCTCCACTACCTGGAAATTTCTTTCACACAAAACTTCACACAGTTCTCATTAGCAACATTAGTATATATGAAGTGATAAAACCTTTTGAGTCCAACTTCAACTGAAAACCATCAAAACATAAGCTATTGTAGCAACTCCTTCCAAAAACTCAAATAGAATTCAAAAAGTAAATCGATTAAAGAAGCAAATGCAAGAGTGGCAAAATCCGTCAAAACATACTAGCAGGTAAAGATCAATTTTTTAGAAAATCTTCTGTTGCTCAAATCAAAAAGTGCAAAGCTAACGAAAGTTAAATAACAACCTCGGACAGAAGCACAAAAAATTACAGCTCAATCCGACATACAGAGATCTCTCACGAATTTTTATGGTGAAGCACAAAAATCTGTTTTGGGACAGCAACTTACCCAAATATTACTTCTCTCTCATTAGAGGTTGATCTTGACACAAAAACCAAACAAAAAGGATAAGGAGAGGTTACTACCGAAGTAATAACTTCCAAGACTCAAAGAAACAAAAACAAACTGAAAGCAAAAATAAATTGGGTTGTCTCCCAAAAAGCTCTTTCTTTATAGCCATTAAGATGTGCATGATAATTTTGAAGATGCTCTCTTAGGAATGTGAATTGAAGTGAAAAAGAGCATTAAGAAGCAAGGACACACACATTTAAGTCTAAACCACTTCCTATTCTAGGGAATTTTGTAAACAAACAAGTTGTTGAAACCAGAGGCTACTTGCATAAGAAGGCAAAACAAGTGCAACATAAAAACTTTCAGCATAAAACGAGGAAACTTGATATTATTGAGATGCATAAGAACTCTTTTCCCTCTCTCATAGTAACTTCCAGTATCATGCATAAACTTAACAATATAACTATCATAAGGACCATCGTAGCAATGATCACTTATTCTAACAGAAAACACAGGAATACTAGCTCTCATAACACTACTATGTGAAACAATATTAGAGGTATCCATACAAAGGATAGTGTGTACCTCTTCTTCATATTTAGTAACAAAGTCTTTCACATTTGATATTATAGGTTCATCAACCATTTGTTTATCAGGTTCAACAACTTTATGTGTACTTTCATTAACCATATTAGCTATCATAGAATATTCCTTTATCTTAACTGGGAAAGGCATTTTCTCAATGTAAGGTTCAGGTAAGACATGATTAGCAGTATAAACTTCAGTATTTCTTGCTGGAACACTCTTAACAACATCTTTATAAGGTTCATGATACTTATTCCACTTCTTTTTATGCACTTCAATATAGGAAGAAAAAGCCTTAAAATAAGAAGCAATAGCTTGAGAGTCTAGACCATAAGCATTTTTAATATTTTGAAAGTCATCAGTTCCCATAAAAGATTCAATGAATTCGTAATCATAATTTATACCTCACTTTCTACCTTTGTCATCCTCCCATGCTTCAGCATTGTCTTGAATACGGTCTAGAAGATCCCATTTAGCTTCTTCTTCCATGCGAGTGAATGATCCAACACAAGAAGCATCCAATAAATCCTTGTCATGTAGAGGGAGCCTTGCATAAAAGTTACTGATAATAATATTGTTGGGAGCTCATGAATGGGACATTTGAGCATTAGTAACTTCAATCTCCCCCAAGCTTGAGCTGTACTCTCTCCATCAAGAGGCCAAAAGTTGTATATTTGATTCCGATCTTTATGAATCTCACTAGGAGGATAAAACTTTGAATAAAAGAGAGGCACTATTTCCTCCCATTCCAGAGCTTGACCATTCTTCAGCAGCTTATACGAGTCCTCAGCTCTTCCTTTCAGTGATAATGAGAATAAATTCTTCTTAACTTGATCTGTAGTAATACCTACACACTTGAACAACCCGCATAATTCGTGTATAAAGTGCAAATGATCACCGGGATGGACAGTTCCATCCCCAACATAGTAGTTATCCATAACATGATCAATAATTCTTGTAGGTATTTTGAAAGCATCAATTTCAGCAGGTGGTGGTTTATCTACTACCTTAGCAGTGGTAGTAGCATTACCAAATAAGAAACTTAGCGAATTATCCATAACGAAAATAAAGCAACTAGCAGAAGTAAACAATACTCGTAGTAGAAGTTTCCTTTACCAGTTCCACTCTCCTATAGCGCTTCACTCCCCGGCAACGGCGCCAGAAAATAGTCTGGATGCCCCACAAGTATAGGGGGGTGTATCGCAGTATTTTTGATAAGTAAGAGTGTCGAACCCAACAAGGAGCAGAAGGTGTTGGCTAGTGGTATGGATCAGGAATTCTCTGCAAATACTTAGCAAACGGATTTTTAGGAGTTTTTGATAAAGCAAGTAAATAAAGTACGAGTAAACAAAAGACAATAAGAATAAATGCAGCAAAGTGGCCCAATCCTTTATGCAGCAAAGGACAAGCCGGATGTATTACTTAAGATGACCAAACGTTCTCGAGGACACATGGGAAGACTATCAAGTGCTTTCGCTTCATATAGTTTATTAATCTTATTTAGCTTGCTAAGTGTTGTGTGGGTGAACCTGTGCTAATGTACCGACCTTCCTAGGACTAATACATACTTGTGATTATACCCCTTGCAAACATCCGTAAGTACAAGAAAGTAATTAAGGTAGAAACCTAACCATAGCTTTAAACTCTAAGACCCTTACGTCCCTTGTGCAATGGTTTCCTAATGGGGGTTCAGGTTTCTGTCACTCCGGCAACCCCTACGATTAGTAGCCAAATACACAATGCATTATCCTAAGCCCATATAGGTGAAGTGTCATGTAGTCGACGTTCACATGACACCACTAGAAGAAGTACACCACAACTTAAATATCAAACCAATGAATCTTTCTCAACACAACTCCACTACTAACAACATGACTTCTCCCATGTCCTCAAGAACAAAACGAACTACTCACAAGACATCATATGGATCATGACCAGAGATGGAATAATGATGTATTACAATCTGAACATAACAAATAATTCAATGGTTCACTCAATAGCATCAACTACAAAGAGTAATCAACACCGGGAAAGTTTCCCCTAAGAACTAATGCAAGATTCAACCCAATTGTTACAGCAATATGGAGATGGTGATGAGGGTGCTGATGGTGATGATGGTGGTGATGATGATGATGATCCCGATGAAGTCCAGCTTGATGGTGGTGTTGGTGGCGATGATCTCCCCTCTTCGGGAAGGAATTCCCCTGGTAGAATTACATGCCAGGAGAGATCTTTCTCTCGGTTTTCAC
This sequence comes from Avena insularis, assembly GCA_023614405.1. Taxonomy (NCBI): domain Eukaryota; kingdom Viridiplantae; phylum Streptophyta; class Magnoliopsida; order Poales; family Poaceae; genus Avena; species Avena insularis. Next base: position 97,027,847 of record CM042690.1, on the reverse strand, counting down.
CCATAGAGGCGGAATCTTTCTATGGTCCCTCCCCGAGTCTTAGGGTTTCGGGAGGATAATATACGCCAGAGGGGAGTGCCAGGGGTGGACCAGGGCGGCCACACCACATGGTGGCGCGGCCCAGGGTGGCCCGTGCCAGGGGGTGGTGTGGGCCCCCTGTGGCCCATCTCTAGCCCTCCTTCTGGCTTCCTTCGTCTTCTAGAAAAATAGGAGTTTCCGTATGTTTTCCCGGATTTTCTGATCTTCGTGAATTTTGCCTCCAAACAGCACCTTTTCCATCAGAATCTTGACTGAGCGGTCCATGCTCCAAAAGTCATCAACCATGCAAAAACAGATGAAATAACATAAGTATCACCTCTGAATACGAAATATATCAATGAATAACAGTGAATTATGACATAAAATAGTGGTGCAAAATGGACGTATCAAGCATCAGTTGATTGTGCTGAGGGAAAAATAATCTTCAATGTTTATGACGCTGAAATTATTTGGTATTTTCCAAAGAAGCTAGAAGCAGGAGAAAGATATATTCCACCGGCAAAACGAGTTCATGTGGTAAGTTCCTTTGATAAGGGGCAACCCAAGGTAAGAATTCGAGAACAGATAAGGGGTTGAGTTATTCAACCATCCTGAATAAAATGCTTAATGGGAGTCAACCCATCACATTAATAAAATAAACTAAAGAATAAAATGTTCATCGCATTCCTACAAATTTTTCATAGACATTCTTGTGGAAGCGCGCCCGTGAAGATGCAGCTGTCAAAAAGTAGTAGAAATATCGATTGGACAAGTGTAGAATAAGTATAAAAATAAAATTTTGAGTTTTATCTACAAAAACTAGCTGAATCATTTTTGTCCAGATCAAAAAGTGAACCTCCAGTTGAGGAGAAGAAGTTAGGTAGTACTAAAAATCCTGCTCTATACATGTTTTTGTTCGACAATTTTTACTGTCATTTTTCTGTCAAAAACAAGGTGTTTAGCTAAGTTTTAGGATAAGAAGGTATTCTCAAAAAAATAGATTTTTTTGATGAGTACTGAAGGTTTAACGACCAACTATACGGCAGGAATAAAAATTTCGGCTGTATAGTTTGGCCGTATAGATATCTTTGCCATCAACAAACTTTCTTGCGTAGGCACAGAGGATTTAATGACCAACTATACAGCGGGAATAAAAATTCCGGCCGTATAGCTACGGTTGTATAGATATCGATGCCTTCGTACAATTTTCTTTCAAAGGTACTGATGGTTTAACGACCAACTATACAGCGGGAATAAAAATTACGGCCGTATAGTTCTGGTCGTATAGATATCGATGCCTGTTTTAGAAAATTTATCTCGAGGATACAGATGGTTTGATGACCAACTATACGGCGGGATCATTATGATCCGGCCGTATAGTTGCGTCTGTATAGCTATGTTCTGCATAAAGAAACCCTAATTGGCGGCACTGCTGCAACTATACGGCGGAAACAACATATCCCGCCCGTATAGTTGCGGCTGTATAGTTCGGCGCGACCTCATAATCACGCCAAGGCAGCTAGGTTTCTTCTCCCTCCTTACCTTTTCTCTCATATTCTCTCTCCAAACCTCTCAAAACCCACCTAGAACTCTTGATTCTTCGCGAATTTTGTTTGTTTGAGTGGGGGAATTAACAGATCGGTATGTTTATCTCCCTATCCATGCTTTATTTTTCGATTTCCATGGTTGAAACTCTCACATTGATCTAGTGGGTGAACTCAAGCTTATTTTGTTTTTCTTTATGATTTCTCACGTTAGGATTAAATTTTTCCACGTAGAATCGTTTGTATATCATGTAGAAACTATATGCCTAAGTTTTCATGGTGAAATTTTTCAGTGCATCAAGATGAACAAAATTGGTAGCATTTTTCGCAAGGGCAAGCACCAACATGGCGAGAGTTCGGGGCACCGGGCCGAGCTCAACCCCAAGCTGGCCATAGTTTCATCGAGGATGATGCCAACATGTTGTGCCGATGATAGCTTTCTCGCTGCGGCAGGGTTGAGGGCGGACTTAGACCTCGTGTGTGCAAATTCAAGACTTGTAGTACTCACTTATGCAAGCCACAATACCTACGCGAGCTCACCTATGAGTTCCTTGCCTCCTTCTACGATGACCACAAGGAGAAAGGTAGCGCGTGCATGGTAAGCTTCACCATGAACCATCGGCATTATGAAATAACTTTTGAACAATTTTGTGATGCTTTTGGCTTCCCTCATGATGGGGAGTCAACTGTTACTAACCTATAAAGCATCACAAGTGGAGAAACTTGGGAGGTTGTATCTGTTAACGATGGCAAGGACTTCTACCAGAAGAAGATGTCCACCATTCAGAACCCAACAATTTGCTACTACGCCTTGTTCCTCGCCAACACACTGCTGGGAAGAGGAGATACCAGTTCCATGGCCAATGCGGACATGGCAATGATCACTAAGGCACTCTTCCCCAATGCACCACAAAGTCCTAATCCCAAGGCTCTACTCATCCAGCACTTTCGTCACCAGAGCAACAAGACGAAAGGCAACAAGACGAATGAAGATGTGAGTGCCTGATACGTCCATTTTGCATCACTATTCTATATCATAATTCACTGTTATTCATTGATATATTTCATATTAAGAGATGATACTTATGTTATTTCATCTATTTTTGCATGGTTGATGACTTTTGGAGCATGGACCGCTATAGTCAGGATTCTGATGGAAAAGGTGCTGTTCGGAGGCAAAATTCGTGAAGATCAGAAAATCCGGGAAAATATACGGAAAATCCTATTTTTCCAGAAGACGAAGGAAGCCAGAAGAGGGAGTGGAGATGGGCCACAGAGGGCCCACACCACCCCCTGGCGTGGGCCACCTAGGCCACGCCACCAGGTGGTGTGGCCGCCCTGGCCCACCTCTGACTCTCTCCTCTGGCGTATATATTCCTCCCGAAACCCTAAGACTCGGGGAGCGACCACAGAAAGATTCCACTGCCTCTACGGGGCGGAAAACACCGAGAGAGAAAGATCTCTCGGGCAGATAGATTTCTGCCGGGGGAATTCCTTCCCGGAGAGGGGAGATCGCCGCCATCAACACCACCATCAAGCTAGACTTCATCGGGATCATCATCATCATCACCACCACCATCATCACCAACAACACCCTCATCACCATCTCCATATTGCTGTAACAATTGGGTTGAATCTTGCATAGTTCTTAGGAGAAACTTTCCCGGTGTTGATTACTCTTTGTAGTTGATGCTATTGAGTGAACCATTGAATTATTGTTTATGTTCAGATTGTTATACATCATTATTCCATCTCTGATCATGATCCATATGATGTCTTGTGAGTAGTTTGTTTTGTTCTTGAGGACATGGGAGAAGTCATGTTGTTAGTAGTGGAGTTGTGTTGAGAAAGATTCAATAGTTTGATATTTAAGTTGTGGTGTACTTCTTCTAATGGTGCCATGTGAGCGTCGACTACATGACACTTCACCTATATGGTCCTAGGGGAATGCATTGTGTATTTGGCTACTAATCGTAGGGGTTGCCAGAGTGATAGAAACCTGAACCCCCGTTAGGAAACCATTGCACAAGGGACGTAAGGGTCTTAGAGTTTAAAGTTGTGGTTAGGTTTCTACCTTAATTACTTTCTTGTACTTACGGATGTTTGCAAGGGGTATAATCACAAGTATGTATTAGTCCTAGGAAGGTCGGTACATTAGCACAGGTTCACCCACACAACACTTAGCAAGATAAAGAAGATTAATCAACTATATGAAGCGAAAGCACTTGACAGTCTTTCCATGTGTCCTCGAGAACGTTTGGTCATCTTAAATAATACAACTGGCTTGTCCTTTGCTGCATAAAGGATTGGGCCACTTGCTGCATTTATTCTTATTGTCTTTTGTTTACTCGTACTTCGTTTACTTGCTTTATCAAAAACCCCTAAAAATCCGTTTGCTAAGTATTTGCAGAGAATTCCTTATCCATACCACTAGCCAGCACCTTCTGCTCCTTGTTGGGTTCGACACTCTTACTTATCGAAAATACTGTGATACACCCCCTAGACTTGTGGGTCATCAGTGCCTTAACTCAAAACTTCAGTCACTTCATGACCAACTTCCCCAACTACTACTAGCAGTACCCGCACCAGCCGCCGAATTGATCCTACAATTATTTACTCGCTTTTCTGCAACCTTAAATTGATCCTACAATTATTTACTCGCTTGCACTGGAGTCACTCTCCACGTAGCTTGCTATCCTATAAATTCTATTCCTTTGCTAGTGTCTCCTTTTTAGCTTTGAAACAATGAGCAATGAACCTGGTTAAAAATATTTCCTACATTTTTACAACAAGAAAAAGCATCCAAAAGATGACTTGAGTCCATGTTTAGCCCAAAGGATTTGATTTTAGAACTACTCCATCCCATTTGGGCTTAATGTAAATAGACTCGATAGCACCCTTGAATGAAATTGTCTGATAAAATGGATGCTTCGAAATAGTAGAGATTATGCCACTACCTTTTCTAATAATTACCGTAAGATATTGCTTTACACGTGTCATTACAATATTGTCATGCTCCATGGGGAACTATTAACTCTGTTGGCCAATGAACGATCTAAATGTGGGAAACCACTTGATTTCGGCTATTGAGTTATGTAAACGTCTGTAGCAGCAATGCTATGATGGGTAAAATTTTAGTCTCCTCGTGGTTTCATGTTCCAAGTGAAGTTGTAGTACTCCTCTGACCCACTATTGCTCAACAATTATTTATTGGCATGGTCACGAGTGCACAACACATTCCCAATTAACATGTTAAAAACAGTGGCATGATTTCTCTATGAAAGAGCTAAAGTTTTTGAAAAGCAAGGAAAGGAAAAAGGTGCTTTGAGAGTCTAGAAATTTTGACATGGGAATAGATGAGTTGTTCTTAAATTGAATGTTGTGGTGCCAACTTGATTACTCTTAATTGATTAAAGAAACAAGAGCAAAAAGTTTTCATCTCTCAACAAAGAGAGACACCAAAAGAATTTCTTTCACTTTCCTAGCTAAACTTTCGACACTTGCTCGAGCATATGATTTATTTTCTAGCAAGATATACGTGGTCAGGAAGTGGACTCAACGCAATCTTGTGAAGGACTCCCTTTATTTAATTATATCGATGATGCTTTCTTCTCTCATTTGTGAGTAAGTTCCTTGGACGTGGGAGATGTAAGGGATTGGTGAGATGTGATGTGCCTTCATCTATTTTCCATTAGTTTGTGATTGATTTTAATTACTATATTATGTGTGCTTGACTATCTGTGGGATGCCTAATACTTGTTGTCCAATTAAGGGCCCAAACAGTATGATGCTTTGTTCTACATAGATAGGATATTGTCCGCTAGCATACCAGAGACCCCCCGAGTGACACGGGGATATCAATGGAAAACTAGTTGACTCGAGGATAACGAGGAACCACTGTGCTTATTGCATTAGTCTGATCCAAGGAGCTTCATTGCTAAGCAACCTAAAGGGTCTTAATCGTCTAGTGTCTGACCATGGTTTTGGTAATAGGCTAGTAGGATTATTGAAGTTGGGATGAAATCTACCAAGAGGAGTTCTGACTAATTATGGGTTGCTCGCCTATACATATACTTATAAGATTACAATTGTTACACTTATTATTCGTCCACCTAGCACAATCACTATCACCATGAACTATATCTCCCCGCGCCTTTTTCGTCATCTGCAGAAAACAACAAACAACCGAATCATTCTTTACTTTTATGCTTTACATTTTAGTTTTATTTAAAAACATCCAGTTTAATCCAAATTTCATTCTTATTTCCACACTTGCAGTCAATTCACTCGAAGACCTGTGACAACTTTGAGTGTGACAGAGACTTCACTCATAAACACTTACCTTTGGTCTCCCAGTGGGATCGATATCTATACTTCAAAACTAGCTACAAACGATATGTGCACTTGTAGACATCAATGCCCCCACATGCACCCAGTTTTGGCCTATATGGTGCATCCAAAGAGAAGCTTATGGCAAGGGCCAAGACGATTTGGGTGGCCTAAGTCCTAGAAGGCGCGGATCTTTGGGAAGCACGACAATGTGTAGATAGGAAACTTAAAGGGAAAAACCCTAATCTATAACCGACTCGGCCTGCTATCCCGAGAACTAGCCTCCCTAAAGGCTAGGAGGGAGCGTCAAGAAGGACACCTCGCAACCTAGCTTACACACCGCCATATTGCATCTACCACCCCTGTAATCTTCGATTCCTCCATTAAAAAAGCAAACAAGCAGGAGTAGGGTCCCTTTCGAGGGCCCGAACCTGTGTAAATCACGTGTCCCTGATGGCCCAAATATATCGAGCTCGTTGGGGAACCCCAAGAGGAAGGTATGATGAGCACAACAGCAAGTTTTCCCTTAGTAAGAAACCAAGGTTATCAATCCATTAGGAGCAAGGAAACACCCCAAAGGTGTAGCTAGCTGAACGTTGGCAGGCACTCTTGGTGCCAAAGCAAGAACGTGGAGACCTGCACAACACAACCACAAAACTTTGCCCCTAACTTGCGATGAGGTTGTCAATCTCACCGGTTTTGCTGAAAACAAAGGATTAAACGTATCGAATGGAAGGAAGTAATACTTTGCAGAAAGTAAACACAAAGCAATAAACAGTTTATAGATTGTATGTAAAAGAAAGGACCGGGGTCCATAGTTCACTAGAGGTGGCTCTCCTTAAGATAGATAACATGCTAGGTAAACAAATTACAGCGGGGCAATTGACAAACATCGAGAAAGCAATACATGCATATACTAATCATCTTGACTCCTTTGGAACTTGATTGGGCATTACAACATTATACATAGACCGCCATCCAACTGCATCTATGACTAATAATCCACCTTTAGGTTATCATCTGAACCCCCTCCAGTATTAAGTTGCAAGCAACATATTATTGCTTTACGAATTGCGTGTAAAGTAAACAATACGATTGTTCTATGAACAAAGGATTGTTGTTTTCTCCCTAGTAGCAACAGCACATCTAGTACCTTAGAGATTTCATCACTTCCCAGTTACGGAGGCATGAACCCACTATCGAGCATAAATACTAACTCTTGGAGTTGCTAGCATCTACTTGGCCAATATAGCTACTAACAACGGAAAGCATGCAAGATCACAAATAACAGGGACATGAGAGAATCAATAATCAATCTGAAATAGCATCTCAATATCCATCGGATCCTTGCAAAAACAACATGCAGAATTATAAATAGATGATCTTGATCATGAACGGAGCTCACAAGATCTAGACATGAAAGCACAAAGGAGGATAACTAACCATCTAGCTACTACTTGGACCCGTAGTCCAGAGATGAACTACTCACGCATCACACTGGAGGCTTGCATGATGATGAAGAAGGCCTTCAGGGTGAATTCCCCTCTCCGGCATGGTGCCGGGAAGAGCATCAGATCCCTCCCGATCTAGGGATGGAGATGCCGACGGCTATAGACTCTTTCGTGGATTTTTGATCGGGTACTTAGGGTTTTGGTCCCGAGGGCAATATATAGGCGGAAGGAGAGGCCGAGGGGGTGCTGGGGTTGACCAGACCACCCCCTGGCGCGGGCCAGGCCTGGCCGCGCGGCCATGTGGTGTGGCCGGCCCCCAACTCTTCTTCGTCTCGTATTCTGGCATCAGATGTCTTCCGGAAAAATAGGCCCTTTGGCTTTTGTCCCGTCCAATTCCGAGAATATTCATTTTCTGACTTTCCTGGAACCAAAAACAGCAGAAAAGCAGTACCGCAATCGTGACTCTTGTTAATAGGTTAGTCCAAGAAATCATATGAAAAGTACTCCAAAGTGTGGACAAAACACAAGAAAGTGGATAAAACCAAGCATGGAACATCAAAAATTATAGATACATTTGCAATGTATCAACATCCCCAAGCTTAACTCCTGCTCGTCCTCGAGTAGGTAAGTGATAAAAAGAAAGAATAATTTTTGAGGTGACATGCACCATCAAAGACTTGATCAAAGTATTTGTAAAACATTCAAAGCTCAGATCATAGTACTTCAATCATAACATGAAAGACAAAGTTCTAGCAATAAGACAAAGAAACTATGATGCAACATGAAATGGCACAGACAAAAGATTCATGAATAACAGTGCTTTGCAAGACGTTTGTTTGTTTCACATAAAGAAAACATGGCATAATAGCATTCAACTTGTCCCTCATAGAGTAGCAAATATAACTACATAGGACACCTTCAAAGTTCATAAGAGTGACTAGATACAAATAGTTTAAAACAAGCAATATCAAGGTATGCATCAATCAACTAGTCTTGGGACAATGCACATAGAACTAAGAATGGCCACTATGCTCTCAAAGTAGGAGCATAAAGGTAGAAGGTGGAGACTCAATATAATGGTGGAAGAAAGGCCTTCAAAGAAGGTGGCAGAGATTCAAGTTTCATAAAGAGCTTCCAAAAATTATGGTACTTATAGCTTTCAGCTCTCATTGCCCCTATCATAAGCATCTTGAAGTGATTAAGGTTAAAGTGAACAAACTATGGTGTACATGCTTGGTAAAGTATAAGTTAGAAATCTCATGTCCCTTGAATACGAGGGTCGCTCCACATGCTACTCAAGTTTAGTCACCGGTAAGTTCTTGTCATCGTAAGTACATGTGTATCATAGAGAACCGCCAACGGGGTACCCCTTGCCCGATGATACGGAAGAATCCCCATATCAAAATGACAAGGCAAGCAGACAACAAGCATCTCAGCAATCTTCTTATTTACCATGGGAATATGGTGCTTTTTTTCTCTCTTTCCTATTTTCATAACCTCTTTTTTTCTCTTTTTTCTCAATATAGGACTCTTTTTTTATAAGAAGAATGCTTCATAGACAGCTCATTATGGTTACGCTACAGGTTTCCACCATGTCAGCATGGATTAGACCAGCCTACTAGGCATTTCTCTAACACATATACATAACTCTATGGACTTACAAGCTCCCCTTTCATTTCACACCGACGACATCCATAGACAAAAGAGCATGATATCAACTAGGTACAAGTACCAAGTGCAATGTTGAAAGCGTTCCCCATGACAGCATGGTTCTGCTAATTCCCAACAAATAAGTGCAAGCATATACAACATAGACGACACAATGGTTCAAGTTTATTAAGGGCAAGAAAAGTAAAGTGTTCCATCAAGTTCGTGAGAGCTTTAATCACTAGTTTTCTCATAACAAGTTTAATTCAGAAGGTAAACAAAAGCATGAATATACTTGGAATAGCATAAGCTAGTAGGTAGGTATGGTGGACTCTTTGGAATAACTTGGTTTAGGGAGTTGGATGCATGAGTGGAACTCATACTTGGTTGTGGAGGCTAGCAAAAGACTGGGAGCGACAAACTAAGAGAGCAATAATGGCCATAATCATGCAGAGCGACAAAACATCATTGATAAAAGCATAAAGTGATACTACAAGTTGAAAACTAAAGGATCATAAAGGCTATGGTGACTTGAGATAGTCATAACATGGTGTGAGCATGCGCCAAGTCAACCCAAATAAAGCATCAAAGGAGAATACCACTATACTATGCTTTAATATGCTAAAACAACGCATGATTCATCCAAGGCACATTAAGCAATCTCAATTGTTTATAACAAGTCATGCTACAGCAAAGAATACTAAGCATAAAGCCAAAACAATATCAAGCATGGCATGACAAAGCATAGGCCACAGTAAAAAACAAGCTCTTTTTACCACTTAAGCATGAGCTTTCCTACTCTTTTCCAAACCAAACCAAACTATTTGAAAACCAAAGTATGAAAGAGGGGGTCCAACCAATTTATTTAGCAAACTAAGAAAACCAAGCAAACAAAAAACCAAAACAAAAACGAAAAAGAAGATGCTCCAAAAACAACACAACTGTGCATGAAACAATAAAAATGAAGCGTTTGGAAGAAACCTGGGATTTTTATTGATGAATTGGGGGGGTGCCTTGGGCATCCCCAAGCTTTGACGCTTGTAATTCTTGGATATTTCTTGGGGGACATGCGTGGCATCCCCAAGCTTGAGCTTTATTCCATCTTTCATCTCATTACTCATTCCTTCCATACACCTGAAATTTTTCCTTCATACAAAACTTCACACAATCTTTATTAGCAACATTAATGCACTCAAGATAATAAGTCTTAAGGTTCAGTTCTAACACCAAATAAACTTCCATTAGAACACTAGCTACTGAAGCACTTCCCTCAAAAATCTCAATTCCCCAAAAGAACTAAAAAAGGAATCAACAAGAAGCAAATGCAGAAAATGGCAGAAATCTGTCAAAACAGACCAGCAGGTAAAGACGAATTTTTTCGAAGACCTTCTATTGCTCAAATAAAAAAGTGTTGAACTAACTAAAGTTAGATAACAACCTGGGGCAGAAGCACAAACATTCACGCCTCAAAAGGACGTTCAGAGATTTTACACGAATTTTTATGGTGAAGCACAGAAATCTGTTTCGGGACATCAACTTTCCCAATCATTACTTCTCTCTCATTAGAGGTTACTCTTGGCACAAAAAGCAAATAAAAAGGATAAGGAGCGGTTATTAATGAAGTAATAACTTCCAAGACTCATCTAAAACTTTTGGGTTATCTCCTAATAAGTACTTTTCTTTAACGCCTTTAAGTTAGGCATAAGAAGCAAGAAAGAATCAAGTGTTCTCAAATGAAGAAGCATTAAGATTAATACCAGATATATCTTCACCAAGGCAAGGTATCTCATCCAAATAAGTTCTAGATGATCCTCTCTCAATGCTCTTAGGTTCACTATTTTCATCAAACGGGTTTTCGGAACGATCCAATCAAGATTCTTTTCTATGGCTTCATGCATTGCTACTAGTTTGAAAGGTGTTGGTATCTTAATTTCCTCCCCATTAAGTTCAGTTTTTCTCATCTTTTCTCATGTACTAACAACATTTACCCATGATCCTAACATATTGAAACGTTCAAAGACTTTTCTAGCTTCCTTGGCAACATCATAGAATTCCTTAAACAAAGTTTCTAGAATAAAATCCCTTTTTTCAGGGTCCTCAGCTTCTCTAAGTTTAAGAAATATTACTTGCATTAAGGGGTTGAGGTTAACAAACCTAGCTTCTAACATGTGAACTAAAGAAGCTGCAGCAGTCTCATAGTTTGGAGCAAGTTCTGCAAGGGATCTATCCTCAGTAACTTCATGCTTACTGTAACACCCTCGAATCGGCCCTATGCAAGTTTTAGCCCTCTCCGCCAAACCTGCATAGAAACGATTCAGGATCGCCACCAGTGCACTTTCAAGGGTGGAAAACGAAGTAATACCATTACACAACAGTCCTTGATGGGACCTACAGAACAAATATATATATACAACAGCGACTCAACGAGTCAAGAATACAGATATCCAATACAAAGATCCAAATCACCTTGAAATTGATACAACGACCGAGTACGGATAAGAAGCAAATTGGGCTAAGAGACCTTAAGAATAACCAATGGAGTCCATAACCATGCTCAGGCCAAGCCGGAAGGGTAACCCTGCTAACGACGTCGAACTCATACCTGCTAAAACAAAAGGGGTGCCGACAAAGGTCAAAGGAAAAAAGAGGCGTCAAGATCGAGGCCAAGACAGCGAGGCTAGAATTCGGCGGCTCGCCTACATAGGTATTGTGGAATGAAGCGTCAGAGCAACAGCACTAAAAAACATATAGAGACTCGGTACAACTGTCGGCTATTAGAGAGAGATAAGAAAGACCTATTCGGAACCACCTGATACTAACACCATTCATACCCATCCTGGTATTCCCCCTCGAGACCAAACGAGGAAGTCAAACCGAGGAACTCACACAGTTGGCAGTTTTATTTATTCCATTATAGTTGCCGCACTTACTAGTTAGATATAGATAACAGGAGTCATCCTGATAGCATAAGTAGTGGGCAGTTTTAATCACCATTCCATTGTAGTTGGAACATTTACTAGTCAGATATAATTGTCCTGAGGAATCCCAAAACCCAGCAGTTGTTGGCACTTTTATTTCATTCCATTGGAGTTGCAATACTTACTAGATAGGTATAGTATGACACAGATCACCACAGATCCACCAGTTGTTGGCATTTTTATTATCCATTCCATTGTAGTGAAGCTAATTACTAGTCACATATTAAGTCAAATTTATAACACTACTTTAGTTATGCTTGTCTATGATCGAGATACTGTGCTCCAAGTCGTCCATAACCGCGGACACGTCTTTCAGAAAGATTTACCCTGTAGGGGTGCACAAATAGCAACACACACTCGATCAACCTCGGAAAAACCAACTCAAAACCCAACGAGGCTTTCACGACAAAGCAATCACAGGATTCATAAAATATTTCAGGGGGCCACCCCACTAAGCTACCCGCAAGGAAGTTGGCCGGCTCCGGAACGGACCCAGGGTTTGCGACGACGGCTGTAAATGACTGGGAACCCAAAAGTGTGACTAGGCTTGTCGATACCGCAAAAACGTGGCGTGATCCAAAATAGTACAGGTGCTCCAGGCACAATCTTAAATAAAGCAGTAAAACATGGCATAAGTACAGGATAGTAATAAAGCCCCAAACTACTTTGTGGCCCCAAGAAATAGAAATGAATCAAGCTCTGGCTCAGGGAGGTCCATAAGGCCTCCCGGATGTAGATAGTGCGAATAGTCAAGGAACGGGTATCAAGTACTCGGGGTCCTACGGGACACAAGTGAGCGTGGAAGAACCAAATAACATCTATTGCCCACCGATGCCTCTGCATTAGTTATATCTAGCATTTTAATAGTTGTAATTAAATACATGATCATCTCCACCATAAACATCTGCCAGCATTCCAACAACTATGGTACTTGACAACACGAGATCGCACCTAAGCAAGCAACTACGACTCACAAGGCCAGCTCTCTATCAAACACAGGTAATAGGAGGTGTCCAAGGCAATATAGAGGCTGCACGTGATATAACTGGTACGGAACACTAAAGCATCGCATCATGGATAGCAATAGATCAACAAGAGGAAATAAAGACTATAAATGCAAAATAGGTAGAAGGGGAAGAGATGCTCGCCTGAGAAACACTGCCGAAGGATCATTATCCGGAGAACTTGTCGATACTCGCATCAACTCATCGGCCTAATCCGCGAAGAAGCAAACACTAGCAGAAACACCGGATATAACATTTAATGCTAAGGCAGAAGAATCGGCATGTTTATGATATGATGCAGATGCGGTGCAATTAGGTAGTATTAAGCGGAACCGGGGTCCCGACAATTAATTAAACGGTTCAAGTTATTTAAAACCCCGCAAATTAAATGTTGTATTAACAAGGCAAAACATGGCATCGGTTCGCTACACCAATTTAAATGGAGTCCGGAATAAGACAAATATATCCTGCATAAACGCTCCATATTTAATCATGCGGTGAATCAGCATAATGCCCCCAAACCACAGACAGGTATGCATGCATGAACAATTAATATGCGACGGATGGTAATGTCATATTATAAAAATAGGGGCTTAGGGTCACACATGTTAGGGGTCGAAGGTCTTGGGGTGCCGGGGTCCGGGGTTCGACAGGGTCGGCGGGATCGGTCTTCAGACAAACGAGAGGTAGATCTTGTCGCATCCACGGTCTTCGGGTCCATGTCGACGGTCTTGTCGTACCGGGGGTTCGATGTTCGGATCCGTGCAGAAGGTCTTGGAGTTTGGCGTCGGTCTTGTCGGCGGTCGATCTTGACTTGCCGGTGGAGGTCGTGGCAGCTCTTGGTGTCGGCGGGATCGGTCTTCGGGTACCGTGAAGGGGGACTTGGCGTTCCAAGGAGATCTCCGGGTCCTTGTCGTTTCCAGTTCCAAGACGGGTCTTGGCCTTATGCGGCGGGGATTGAACGCGGACCACCAAGCGCGCTCCGATGGCTTCTAACAGAACCAACTAACGGGCATGCACCACTGCACGCACAGAAGATCAGAGCCCTCAAAGCAGCACACCAACAAACTCCAACACATAGCCACACGGTGTCTGTCTTCAACTCCAAGCGGCAGGAAGAAGGACGCGGTCGCCTGCTAGAGGAAAACGGAAGACGGCTTTGACCGCCTAGCACTACAGCGGAGGAGGCGCGTGACACTGCAGGGGAAGCAGAGGCAGAATGCGCAGGCGTGAGGAAGGCCGACGGGTTACAGGCGCTGGTTCCTGGAGGTCGAGGCCGAGGTGGAGGAAGATGGCGAGGTCGAGCTTGCAGGTGGGGTGCTCCGGAAGCGAGCGAGGCAGGGGCAGCGCGAGGAAGCGCGACGGGGACGAGGCGGTGGAGGACCGGCCACGGTGGCGTAGGTCATGGAGGCGAAGGGAGGCGACGCTAGGAGCGGCTAGGGCTGCCCACGGGAGGAGAGGTGGCCGAGAGCAGGGCCGGCCGAGGAGGGAGGCGAGGACGATGGTGGCGGGCAATGAAGGCTGACGAGCTCGGCGAGGATGAGCGGGGCCCGGGTTTCGGCGTGCAGTGGAGGGAATGGTGAGGCGGCGACGAGGTGGCCGGGATCGACCGGAGTGGAGGAGGCCCGAGGCGGAGGCGCGCGGCGGCGGCGGTTGCTGGCAGCGAGGACGACGGCGAGGTGGCCGAGGTGGAGAGGAGGATCGAGAGGAGGGGGACGGGGATGAGGGCGTCCCATGGCGGCGGAATCACGAGCGGAGGCGGGGAGCGCGGGGGAAGCAGGGCGGACGGCGACGGCCATGAGGCATGGGCCGAGGCAAAGTGTGGGCTGGAGGAGGAGGCGGGGCTGGGGAGAGAGAGGAGCGGGAGTCGAGGGGAGAGAGGGGCCTGGGTGTGGGACTGGTCGGGCGGGTACCGAGTTGGGTGGTGGGGCCAGCTGGAGCGTGTCCAGGGGCGGGGTGGAACGCGTGCATGGGGTGCGTGTGCATGTGTGCCTGCGTGTGTTGTGGGGGTGGGTGGGGTGTGTGTGTCCACCGATGAGGTGGCGGGTGTGAGGGAAGAGAAGGGCGAGGTGGCGTGCACTGATTGGGTGGGGTGAGGTGGAGGGGCTGGGTAAGTTATTTGGTAGAAAGGGTTTGGGATTTAGAGAGATTAGGGTTTTAATTTGGAGGCGGCTGGCTAGGCTTTCGGGCCTGGCTGACTGCCTCCTATAAAAATAATATAAATTTTGTTTATTTAAAAAGGGGCTTTTGAAATCCATTGGTATGCGAAACAAAATATTTCGGAGACCCGGGTTTTAATTTGAATAAAGACGGGAATATTTAGAAAACAAAACTAGGCGTTTCGAAAATAGTTTAGACAAAAACCATGCATGATGATGACGATGGTCAAATGCAATGTGGCATGATGACATGAGCATGCGGTCATGACGATGCAATGCACAAAAACAACGCGATTTTCTAGTAGTGGTTTTAGCGGAGTGCCACAATTCGACACCACTAACAATGGATCTCGCCCTCGAGATCCGCCTCATGGTACCAGGGAGAAGGCTGATGATCGGATTCTTCTCGCTTCATGTAGATCCTTGCGACACCACTAACAAGAGGTCGTTGTCCGTGATCGTCGAGAGGACACTCCGGTAACAAAGGATGAAGGTAAAGGTATCCACAATTAAATCCACCTCTAACTTCCGTGGACGGAGCGAAATTGCTTGATCCACCGATTCGATGTACAAAAGTGCATAGTGAGAGGCGGGTAGGGTGATCAGTCCATCCCGTACTCAAAGCATCCTTCTGTAAATGAATCGCAGAATCGTGCAACCAACTCTCGGGATTTAGACTGAAGATCTTCACAAGCGGTGTTCGGAACAAGAGGGGTGATGCAGGATCTTCATCGGATCTGGCGTAGATGATGTCGCCGTATTGGGGACCACCAGAAGATACAAAGAAACATCGTACAAAAAGACACAATGATCAGGTTTTGCAATGGTTCCATTGGCATGAACAACACATGCTCAAGGTATACTCCAACTTCACCAATGCTCATCCTTCTCATATGCTTTCCAACGATACCGATATCTGTCAAGGGGCACATACGGATAAAGAGTTCAAGGACAAATGATTGGATGAAGGTACAACAAACGAGATGCAGATTGATGATTGTAGCTCCATCGTTATCACAGGGAGGAAGCAAAACCCTGAAGGTACGACGAAAACCCAACCACGAGAATTCCTGGACTCGAAGAAAAGATAAGAGAGAAGATTCAAAACACGAAGAGGTAAGAGGAGAACGGCAGAGGGGTAAGGAGTAAAATCAGACCTAATCAGATCTATCCAACCGATTTTGCAAAATAGTTTTGACACTACTTCGGCCGTTAGCTAGGTTATCCTATAGGCTGGACTTGTGGGGTATCGCAACTGCTGAGCTCTGATACCACTCTGTAACACCCTCGAATCGGCCCTATGCAAGTTTTAGCCCTTTCCGCCAAACCCGCATAGAAACGATTCAAGGACGCCCACCAGGCACTTTCGCGGGTGGAAACGGCAATACCATTACACAACAGTCCTCGATGGGACCTACAGAACAGATATATATACAACAGCGACTCAACGAGTCAAGAATACAGATATCCAATACAAAGATCCAAATCACCTTGAAATCGATACAACGTCCGAGTACGGATAAGAAGCAAATTGGGCTAAGAGCCCTAAAGAATAACCAATGGCGTCCATGACCCTGCCCAGGCCAAGCCGGAAGGGTAACCCTGCTAACGACGTCGAACTCATACCTGCTAAAACAAAAGGGGTGCCGACAAAGGGCAAAGGAAAAAGAGGAGCGTCAGTACTGAGGCCAGTACATGGCAAGGCTAGAATTCGGCGGCTCTCGCCTACATAAGTATGGTGGACTGAAGCGGTAGCGCAGCAGCACTAAACAACCTATAGAGACTCGGTACAACTGTCGGCTATTAGAGAGAGATAAGAAAGACCTATTCGGAACCACCTGATACTCCTGGTATTCATACCCATCCTGGTATTCCCCCTCCTGGTATTCCCATTCATACCCATCCTGGTATTCCCCTCGAGACCAAACGAGGAAGTCAAACCGAGGAACTCACACAGTTGGCAGTTTTATTCATTCCATTATAGTTGCCGCACTTACTAGTCAGATATAGATAACATGAGTCATCCTGATAGCATAAGTAGTGGGAAGTTTTAATCACCATTCCGTTGTAGTTGGAACATTTACTAGTCAGATATAATTGTCCTGAGGAATCCCAAAACCCAGCAGTTGTTGGCACTTTTATTTCATTCCATTGAAGTTGCAATACTTACTAGACAGGTATAGTATGACACAGATCACCACAGATCCACCAGTTGTTGGCATTTTTATTATCCATTCCATTGTAGTGAAGCTAATTACTAGTCACATATTAAGTCAAATTTATAACACTACTTTAGTTATGCTTGTCTATGATCGAGATATCAGGCTCCAAGTCGCCCATAACCATGACACTTTTCAGAAGATTTACCATAGGGTGCACAAATAGCAACACACACTCGATCAACCTCGGAAAAACCAACTCAAAACCCAACGAGGCTTTCACGACAAAGCAATCACAAGATTCATAAAATATTTCAGGGGGCCACCCCACTAAGCTACCCGCAACAAAGTTGGCCGGCTCCGGAACGGACCCAGGGTTTGCGAAGACGGCTGTAAATGACTGGGAACCCGAAAGTGTGACTGGGCTTGTCGATACCACGAAAATGTGGCACGATCCAAAACAGTACAGGTGCTCCACGCACAATCTTAAATAAAGCAGTAAAACATGGCATAAGTACAGGATAGTAATAAAGCCCCAAACTACTTTGTGGCCCCAAGAAATAGAAATGAATCAAGCTCTGGCTCAGGGGGTCTATAAGGCCTCCCGGATGTGGATAGTGCGAATATTCAAGGAACAGGTATCAAGTACTCGGGGTCCTACGGGACACAAGTGAGCGTGGAAGAACCAAATAACATCTATTGCCCACCGATGCCTCTGCATTAGTTATATCTAGCATTTTAATATTTGTAATTAAAGACATGATCATCTCCACCATAAACATCTGCCAGCATTCCAACAACTGTGGTACTTGACAACACGAGATCGCACCTGAGCAAGCAACTACGACTCGCAAGGCCAGCTCTCTATCAAACATAGGTAATAGGAGGTGTCCAAGGCAATATAGAGGCTGCACGGGATATAACTGGTACGGAACACTAAAGCATCGCGACACGGATAGCAATAGATCAACAGGAGGAAATAAAGACTATAAATGCAAAATAGGTAGAAGGGGAAGAGATGCTCGCCTGAGAAACACTGCCGAAGGATCATTATCCGGAGAACTTGTCGATACTCGCATCAACTCATCGGCCTAATCCGCGAAGAAGCAAACACTAGCAGAAACACCGGATACAACATTTAATGCTAAGGCAGAAGAATCGGCATGTTTATGATATGATGCAGATGCAGTGCAATTAGGTAGTATTAAGCAAAACCGGGGTCCCAGCAATTAATTAAAGGGTTCAAGTTATTTAAAACCCCGCAAATTAAATGTTGTATTAACAAGGCAAAACATGGCATCGGTTCGCTACACCAATTTAAATGGAGTCCGGAATAAGACAAAGATATCCTGCATAAACGCTCCATATTTAATCATGCGATGAATCGGCATAATGCCCCCAAACCACAGACAGGTATGCATGCATGAACAATTAATATGCGACGGATGGTAATGTCATGTTATAAAAATAGGGGCTTAGGGTCACGCATGTTAGGGGTCGAAGGTCTTGGGGTGCGTGGTCCGGTTCGGCTGTGGTCGGCGGGATCGGTCTTCAGACAAACGAGAGGTAGATCTTGTCGCATCCGCGGTCTTTGGGTCCATGTCGACGGTCTTGTCGTACCGGGGGTTCGATGTTCGGATCCGTGCAGAAGGTCTTGGAGTTTGGTGTCGATCTTGTCGGCGGTCGATCTTGACTTGCCGGTGGAGGTCGTGGCAGCTCTTGGTGTCGGCGGGATCGGTCTTAGGGTACCGTGAAGGGGGACTTGGCGTTCCAAGGAGATCTCCGGGTCCTTGTCGTTTCCGGTTCCGAGACGGGTCTTGGCCTTATGCGGCGGGGATTGAACGCGGACCACCAAGCGCGCTCCGATGGCTTCTAACAGAACCAACTCACGGGCATGCACCACTGCACGCACAGAAGATCAGAGCCCTCAAAGCAGCACACCAACAAACTCCAACACATAGCCACACGGTGTCTGTCTTCAACTCCAAGCGGCAGGAAGAAGGACACGGTCGCCTGCCAGAGGAAAACGGAAGCCGGGTTTGACTGCCTAGCACTGCAGCGGAGGAGGCACGTGACACTGCAGGGGAAGCAGAGGCGGCATGCGCAGGCATGAGGAAGGCCGACGGGTTGCAGGCGCTGGTTCCTAGAGGTCGAGGCCGACGTGGAGGAAGATGGCGAGGTCGAGCTTGCCGGTGGGGTGCTCCGCAAGAGAGCGAGGCATGGGCAGCGCGAGGAAGCGCGGCGGGGACAAGGCGGTGGAGGACCGGCGACGGTGGCGTAGGTCATGGAGGCGGAGGGAGGCGGCGCTAAAGGCGGAGGTGGCGGGAAGCGGCGGAAGGCTGACGAGCTCAGCGAGGATGAGCAGGGACCGGGCTTCGGTGTGTAGCGGAGGGGATGGTGAGGCGGCGACGAGGTGGCCGGGATCGACCGGAGTGGAGGAGGCCCGAGGCGGAGGCGTGCGGCGGCGGCGGTTGCTGGCGACGGGGACGACGGCGAGGTGGCCAAGGTGGAGAGGAGGACCGAGAGGAGGGGGGGGCGGAGATGAGGGCATCCCATGGCGGTGAATCATGAGAGCGCGAGGGAAGGACAATGACGGCCGGGCGAGACGGCCGCCGAGGCAAAGTGAGGGGCTGTGGAGGAGGCGGGGCTGGGGAGAGAGAGGAGCGGGGGTCGAGGGGAGAGAGGGGCCTGGGTGTGGGACTGGGTCGGGGCGGGTACCGAGGTTGTCGGGGTGGGGCCCGCGCGGGAGCGTGTCCAGGGGCGGGGTGGAACGCATGCGTGGGGTGCGTGTGCATGTGTGCCTGCATGTGTTGTGGGGGTGGGTGGGGTGTGTGTGTCCACCGATGAGGTGGCGGGTGTGAGGAAAGAGAAGGGTGAGGTGGCGTGCACTGATTGGGTGGGGTGAGCTGGAGGGGCTGGGTAGGATAGGGTTGGGTAAGTTATTTGGTAGAAAGGGTTTGGGATTTAGACAGATTAGGGTTTTAATTTGGAGGCGGCTGGTTAGGCTTTCGGGCCTGGCTGGCTGCCTCCTATAAAAATAATATAAATTTTGTTTATTTAAAATGGGGCTTTTGAAATCCGTTGGTAGGCGAAACAAAATATTCCGGAGACCCGGGTTTTAATTTGAATAAAGACGGGAATATTTAGAAAACAAAACTAGGCGTTTCGAAAATAGTTTAGACAAAAACCATGCATGATGATGACGATGCTCAAATACAATGTGGCATGACGACATGATCATGCGGTCATGACGATGCAATGCATAAAAACAACGCGATTTTCTAGTAGTGGTTTTAGCGGGGTGCCACACTTACTAACATGATTAAAGAATTCTTCAATATTATGTTTCCCAATTATAGAACCACTACCAATTGAAAGATCTTTCAGGGTGAATTTAGGGATCAACATGGTGAGCTAAGGAAGAGGCAACAACTAAAGGAGACTTAATTTTTTTGTGTTTTTAAATAACAAAGCAAACTTGTAAAACTAATTTTTTTGTGTTTTTGATAAAGAAACAAGCAAACAAAGCAAAAAGAGACAAAGCAAAACAAAAATAACAAAGTAAAGAGATTGGTTATGAGGGACTCCCCTTGCGAAGATGTCCTTGACTCCAAAGAACAAGGCCGTAAAAAGTTGTTGATGGCCCAAATATATCGAGCTCTGGGGAACCCCAAGAGGAAGGTATGATGAGCACAAAGCAAGTTTTCCTCAAGAAGAAACCAAGGTTATCAATCCAGCAGAGCAAGGAAACACCCCAAAGGTGTAGCTAGCTGAACGTTGGCGGTGCCACTACGGTGCACAACGTGGAGACCTGCACAACACAACCACAGAACTTTGCCCCCAACTTGCAATGAGGTTGTCAATCTCACCGGTTTTGCTGAAAACAAAGGATTAAACGTATCGAATGGAAGGAAGTAATAGTTTGCAGAAAGTAAACACAAAGCAGTAAACAGTTTATAGATTGTATGTAAAAGAAAGGACCAGGGTCCATAGTTCACTAGAGGTGGCTCTCCTTAAGATAGATAACATGCTGGGTAAAAAAATTACAGCGGGGCAATTGACAAACATCGAGAAAGCAATACATGCATATACTAATCATCTTGACTCCTTTGGAACTTGATTGGGCATTACAACATTATACATAGACCGCCATCCAACTACATCTATGACTAATAATACACCTTCAGGTTATCATCCGAACCCCCTCTAGTATTAAGTTGCAAGCAACATATTATTGCTTTATGAATTGCGTGTAAAGTAAACAATACGATTGTTTTATGAACAAAGGATTGTTGTTTTCTCCCTAGTAGCAACAGCACATCTAGTACCTTAGAGATTTCTGTCACTTCCCCAGATTACCAGAGGCATGAACCCACTATCGAGCATAAATACTAACTCTTGGAGTTGCTAGCATCTACTTGGCCAAGATAGCTACTAACAACGGAAAGCATGCAAGATCACAAATAACAAAGATATGATAGAATTAATAATCAATCTGAAATAGCATCTCAATATCCATTGGATCCCCGCAAACACAACATGCATAATTACAAATAGATGATCTTGATCATGAACGGAGCTCACAAGATCTAGACATGAAAGCACAAAGGAGGAGAACCAGCCATCTAGCTACTACATGGACCCGTAGTCCAGAGATGAACTACTCACGCATCACACCGGAGGCTTGCATTATGATGAAGAAGGCCTCCAGGGTGAATTCCCCTCTCCGGTAGGGTGCCGGGAAGAGCTTCAGATCCCTCCCGATCTAGGGATGGAGATGCCGGTGTCTACAGACTCTTTCGTGGATTTTTTTGATCGGTCACTTAGGGTTTTGGTCCCGAGGGCAATATATAGGTGGAAGGAGAGGCCGAGGGGGTGCTAGGGTCGGCCAGACCACCCCCTGGCGCGGGCTAGGCCTGGCCACGCGGCCAGGTGGTGTGGTCGGCCCCCAGCTCTTCTCCGTCTCGTATTCTGGCATCAGATGTCTTCCGGAAAAATAGGCACTTTGGCTTTTGTCTCGTCTAATTCTGAGAATATTAATTTTTTAACTTTCTTGGAACCAAAAACAACAGAAAACAGGCAGCTGGCATTGTGGCTCTTGTTAATAGGTTAGTCCAAGAAATCATATGAAAAGTACTCCAAAGTGTGGACAAAACACAAGAAAGTGGATAAAACCAAGCATGGAACATCAAAAATTATAGATACATTTGCAATGTATCAGTCCCCGATGTGCTTGTTTGCTAGCCGATCGTTGCCTCTAGCGCTCCCCACTTCCTCTAACCCAAGTCCATCAACGACGGGCATTGACGAGTTAACCCCTCATCACATGCTCTTTCCCTCCTCGACCATCGATTTGCTTTGATCTTTCGCTCACCGCCAACTTTTCACCTAAAAACCACTATATAAAGGGCCCCTTAGGAGTTCCTGGGAGGAGGCACTGCAGAAACACCGAAACACCAAAACAGAGCCAGAACCAACGAAGATTGGAGGGGGAACTCCCTCGGAGCCACCGGCGAAGGGATCTCTACCTTCTCCAACATCTCCACCATCATCACCATGATGAAGAGGGAGTAGTACACCTCTGGACTATGTGTTTGCGGTAGTAGCTTGACCTCTCTCTCTCTCTATCTCTCTCTCTTGTTCTTCATAGATCTAGTACCACATGAGTTTCCCAGCATGATTATGGTCATATTTGTAATTCCTATGTGGTGGATCTTTACTCTATGATTTGATATATGAGATTGAAACCTATTATGTGTAAGATGCATTGATAGATGCATATCATGTAACTCGTTCTTAAGTACTTGTTCTGATCCAAATTGTATGCAAGAGCATGTGTGGGGAGAAGTGTGTATTATATGAAGTAGCATGGTGGTAGTGGTGGAATAGTGACAACAAATTCGAGATCTGCTATGATTTTTTACCTTTCTTTTGTCGCCGCACTAGGGATAAAGTGAATCCATATGCTATAATTATCTTGTGATAGTTAGATAACCTTGTTTGGTCAAGGTAGCATATCTGTGATTCAAACATCATGTCAAAATAGCTAAGGCTATACTCTGTTGATTCTTAATTCAAGATTTCTTGGATTTTTTCCTTTATTGAGAAGTATAAGAGGGATGTGTTGCATCATCTCTATGTTAGGACGTGATGCACATATGAATGCTTATCAAACACATGTAATAGTTCCACCAATATTATGTCTTTGATGAATTGTTTGTGTCTATTGCATCCCAAAATGAGATTAGACAAATGAACCCATGAATCCTGGTCCATTTTAAACCATAAGAAACATCTTTCCAACACCACTACCACACTATGCAATCTGAGAGTAAGTTAGCACCACTACCACACTATGACATGTATAAACCGCTAGGAAAACATTTAGTTGAGCAATCAACCTGTGGTTGCTCTCCTAATATGCCTAGTGGTCTAGTAGACTGATATGGTGGTGATTCACTTCTGCTGCCGGATTTAAGGCTTGTCTTGCTCCACCTTGCTGCACTGATTATGCTTTTGTCTTGTTCTTCTTGTGCTCCTAACGAGTTGTTCCTGTTGCTAGATTGATCTTGTCCTGCTCCTCCTTGCCGCTTGTTGAAGTCCTTCTGCTCTCCATGATGGAGTAGTTGCTAGTTTGGTTTATTGTGGTGGATTGGATTTGGGATGAACTGGTAGAACCAATTGTCGTGTGATGATTTTCTTGAGCTTAACAGAAATGGCCGTGAAAGAAAGTGTAGTGGGGAATGAGTTGGTTGTGTTGATACATCTACTCTCTCCTTATACACTCCGTGGGAAGTCTATCCTGTGGTAATAGCACACACGCATGCAGTAATGTGTGTGCTGGTTGCCTACTTGTTTACTCTGTTGTGGATCAGCTCAAGTGATTCATGTGATCTACTTCTACTTGTTTACCCCTCTCTAGTGAAACTTGCCTCCTTACTGTAAGTAATGTTGTGCTAAGATGCAAACTGTTTTGAACAAATATTACTCTATTTGAAACTTTTGAAATACTCAGTGATGCGTTTAGCATAGCAATTCTATGCCTAGCCGAGAGTATAACTAACCCCACTAACTCCTTTTCTATTTTATTTTGTTTGACTTATTCTTTTATAGGAACAAGTTCAAGAAGGTTCAGAAGACTAGAAGACAAAGAATAGCTAGGTTTAGTGTAGGATTTTATTTTTATTTATGTAATTTTTCTTCATTCTTTTATTGTAAAGAAATTTTGTAATATTTGTTTTAAGTAATAAAGTTAAACTTATTCTTGTATTACATTATAATACTTGTAATAAAGTACAAGAACCAAATATACACCCATATTTTATAGATATTGATCAAATTTATATTTTTTCTGCTTTATCTATTATACTTTTATATAGTGATAATATGTCAGACGTCTACTATCTGAGTCTCACGTGCAGCGTACGTGCAATTTACTAGTATCCTAAATTTCATATGCATGCATGCAGATGCACATAATTTTAAGTCTCGTTTAGTACTAAGTGCTAGGATGTTACGCTGGACGTGAATTCGGCGGCGGCACCCCAATAGCCCTTTAGAGGGGTGTAGGGGCCCCGGGTGGAGATGCCCTAACTTGACATTTTTTTTGATGGTATATACTATGAATCAGAACAGAGTGTATCAAGTGAGCCCAACACAATGCGTTTCATAGGTATCTGAGTATTTCGCTCACCATTTTCATAGGTTTTTATTCCAAATCTTGCCCCTTTCTTGTATCATCTCTAAGAACATTTCGTTTTTCACATGAATGTTGAAATTCTGCGCTCCTTCCGACCAAATTAGTTGATTAGATTTGTCTAGATTCGATTGTATCTAACATTATTCAGTATTAGATACATCCGTATCTTGATAAATTTGCGTGAACTAATTTGGGTCGGAGAGAGTACCTATCTACACACTAAAACAAGTTCAGATATATGCGAATACTTATCTACACACTAAAACACGTTCCAGATACGTGCGAATCTAAACAAATATACAAGTCATTTTTTTCTAGACAAAGAAAATATACTCCTCAGATCTATGGTCGTCATCTTCGGCGATGGTTGCTGCTCCAGTGCGCTCGTCCTACGGGCCTTAGCACGACGACTTCCCGTCTGTCTACTACAACAAGCTCTACTACGTCAATTTTTGCCCTGTTCTGGTGATGGAGGGGCGAGGACGGCGGCGCGCCTTCGGCTCGTGCTAGTGTCTGTAGTCGTCGCTAGATGGTCCAATGACCTATTTGTAATTTCTATTACTTTTATGGCTCTTTGTACTACTGTTGATGATTATTAATAGATCGGTGAAATTTCGCAAAAAAATAAATATATTCCATCCATCCGACCCAAATTAATATTTTTAGATTTATCTAAATTCAGATGCATTTAATGATAAAGTCGAGACCATTAATCTAGACCGAATATAATTGAACCAGGAAGAACTCCAAAATAAAAGAATTCGATTCCATGAACATAACAACGGGAGATCTCCTCCGGTTACAAGCTACTATCGTCGTAATTCGTCAGGATACCAAACTTGTCAGCGGAGATCTTCCATCCGATCCAACAACCAGTGTTTCCTACACACGAGACGGGCGTGCCTTCTAGAGCCTTCCACGTGTGCCCCACCCGACGCTCCTCTGACCCAACAAGGAGAGCCCGTGTGGAATCCCAACTCTCTGCTCCCTGGGCCACGGGCGGCCCGGACCCATACGTCATGGAGTCCGTGTACAACTCCCGAACCGGGCCGGAGTAAATCCCAAACCCCTCTTCCAAGAAAGAAGCTATATAGGTAAACTAATCCCCCGGCCTGCCTCCTCACTTCGCACGGCGGAATATCTCTGCTACTCGCTATCTCACCGCTCTCCGCAACAACCCGGGGAGAGAGAGTCGCCGAAACCTAGAGCCGCCGCCGTCGCCGGCGACCCCCGAACCCGCCCGCCATGGCGACCCCGACCCCGCAGGGCGAGGCCTCCTCCTCCGATCCGTAAGTCCCCGTCCCCGATCTGGCCCTCCCCGCCTCCCCTGCGCTCCCGATCTGGCCGGTGTTGGACTTTTTGTTTGCTGATTTTTTCTTCTGCGGCGGGGATTTCGGCTGCAGGAAATCGAAGAAGGACTTCTCCACGGCGATCCTCGAGAGGAAGAAGTCGCCCAACCGCCTCGTCGTCGACGAGGCCACCAATGACGACAACTCCGTCGTCGCCCTCCACCCCGACACCATGGAGAAGCTCCAGCTCTTCCGCGGCGACACAGTCCTCCTCAAGGTACGCGCATCTGCTCGCTCCCTCCTTCTCTAGCTCCAAACCCCGACCGCTCTAGCTGCTACTAGTTTGCACGCCGATCTAGGGATCCTGGTTTCGATGCGAGTAGCTGGCGGTGCTGCAGATGAGTTTTGGCCGCAAATCTGTGGGGAAAAAACTTGTCTTTTGTTGTTTTAGTCACCCCTGTTAGCTTTGATTGGTGGCAATTTAGTCTTCGGTCGGCGGTTGTAAGGGATCTAGTGGCTAGGTGCTCAGATTGGTCTCGAGATTGAAGTTTGTTCCGGTTTTACCTATTTTGTTGTGGGGATTAGGCTGGCTCGCACTTCAATTGTTAGTAGTACATACTGTAGTTCCATTACATGCTTGGTCGAGCCTGCACTCTGCAACTATGTCATGCCTAGCTCCTCTGTTTAGGTAGGAATTTTACCCACCATCCAGGGTATCATTAACTATGCAGGCTGACTGGTGACATTAGATAACTATGCAGGCTGACTGGTGACATTAGATAACTACGGTTTTAGAAACCACACCTTTTTTGTTTGTCAGTGGTAGTGAGAACTTCCTCCTGTTTGGAAATACAATGCTACTTGATTTCTGTTAACTCTGCTGCAGAGAGATGGATTTTTGTACGCAGTTTAGGTATTTTAGTTCACATTTGTCAACTGCAATGTTTACTGCACTGGGTAGTGTCATAATGAGCCATATGCAATGGTTTCGGTTGGACCAGGCTGGGGAGTGGGGCATATATTTATTGATTTATGGATGCTCCTCTGTATTGGCCCCTATATCATAATTCCTCTGTCCATTCTAGATAGTACTCAATTAATGCCTGCTAACTTTCGGCACCACTGTATTGCAGGGTAAGAAGAGAAAGGACACAATCTGCATTGTGCTTGCTGATGACACATGTGAGGAGGCGAAGGTCAGGATGAACAAGACCGTCAGGAAGAACCTGAGAGTGAGGCTTAGTGATGTGGTGTCTGTTCATCAGTGCCCAGATGTCAAATACGGGAAGCGTGTGCACATACTTCCTGTTGATGACACGGTCGAAGGCATTACTGGAAACTTGTTTGATGCCTTCTTGAAACGTGAGTTTTCTATATCACTGATATATACTATTTGTAAAGCTGTTCGACATGAATTTGTTCTTTTCGTTTGTCATGGCCTTAGTTAGTTAATCTCCAATACTTTTGTGTAACTTTATCATACTATCTTAGTTATTTAAGTGAAGCTGTTTAGGAAGTTATCTTTGTGAGCACACAGATATTTATTTGTCAGTTTTCATCAGTAATATGTAAATTTCTCTGTTATGTGCTATTGTAGTCTACTATCATCTGAATTATAACCAAAATAAACAAATTTATAGTGAGACCCCTGTTGGAACTATGTAAACACACCTTGATATACCTGAGGCTGCACTTTTTGTAATCTTGTAGTCTATGCTTGATTACATCCTGTCCCTTCCACTAATATGTTAATTTAACCTATTTGCTATTGTAGTCTATCTACTATCATCTGAATTATCATCAAAATGAATAAATTTACATGAGACCCCTGTTGAAACTATATAAACAAACCTTGATATACCTTTGGCTGCACTTTTTGTAATCTTCCAGTCTCTGCTTGATTACATCCTGTCCCTTCCACTAAATGCTGTATTTGTTTGGTGCTTTTCAGCATACTTCCTTGAAGCCTACCGGCCTTTGAGAAAGGGGGACCTTTTCCTTGTCAGGGGTGGAATGAGAAGTGTGGAATTCAAGGTTATAGAGACTGACCCTGCAGAGTATTGTATCGTTGCACCTGACACTGAGATATTCTGTGATGGTGAGCCTATTAAGAGAGAGGATGAGGAAAGGCTCGATGAGGTTGGCTATGATGATGTTGGTGGAGTTAGGAAGCAGATGGCCCAGATCAGAGAACTGGTTGAACTCCCGCTGCGTCATCCTCAACTTTTCAAGTCTATTGGTGTGAAGCCTCCAAAGGGTATATTGCTGTTTGGACCACCTGGCTCTGGCAAGACCCTTATCGCTAGGGCTGTTGCTAATGAAACCGGGGCATTCTTCTTTCTGATTAATGGCCCGGAAATTATGTCCAAGCTAGCAGGAGAAAGTGAGAGCAACCTCAGGAAGGCATTTGAAGAAGCTGAGAAGAATGCACCATCAATCATTTTCATTGATGAGATTGATTCAATTGCCCCCAAGAGAGAAAAGACCAATGGAGAAGTTGAAAGGCGTATTGTTTCACAGCTGTTGACACTGATGGATGGGCTCAAGTCTCGTGCACATGTTATTGTTATGGGCGCTACAAACCGCCCTAACAGTATTGATCCTGCTCTCAGAAGATTTGGTAGATTTGACCGGGAGATTGACATTGGTGTCCCTGATGAGGTTGGACGCCTGGAAGTTCTCCGGATTCACACCAAGAACATGAAGTTGGCAGAAGATGTGAGTAACTTGATGAGTTTCTGGATAATTGATTATCTGATTGAATCCGTTCCCTGATCGAACTCTCTAATTGTTTTGCAGGTTGAATTGGAACACATTTCAAGAGACACCCATGGGTATGTTGGTGCTGATCTCGCTGCTCTTTGCACTGAGGCTGCTCTTCAATGTATCCGTGAGAAAATGGATATCATAGATCTTGAGGATGAGACCATTGATGCTGAGATTCTGAACTCTATGGCTGTGACAAACGACCATTTCAAGACTGCCTTGACGACAAGCAACCCATCTGCTCTCCGTGAAACTGTGAGTATCTCTTGCGCCATCTCCTGTCTTGATTTTGTACATTTCTCTGGTTTTGTTGCACAGGTTTTGTAGGTCTTACCTTCTATCTTTCGAAATTCAGGTTGTTGAAGTTCCCAATGTCTCTTGGGAAGATATTGGTGGTCTGGAGAATGTCAAAAGGGAGTTGCAAGAGGTATTTTGTTGCTCTCTTTTGTTATTTCAACTATTTTGTTATAATGTGTAATAATATGAATGAAATTCTTGCAGACTGTCCAATACCCTGTGGAGCATCCAGAGAAATTCGAGAAGTTTGGCATGTCTCCTTCCAAGGGTGTTCTGTTCTATGGCCCTCCTGGCTGTGGTAAAACCTTGTTGGCGAAGGCAATTGCTAATGAGTGCCAGGCTAACTTCATCAGTATCAAGGGACCTGAGCTGCTTACAATGTGGTTTGGTGAGAGTGAGGCTAATGTGCGTGAGATCTTTGACAAGGCTAGGGGGTCAGCACCATGTGTCCTCTTCTTTGATGAGCTGGACTCAATTGCTACCCAGGTCGGTCTTTATTTCTTTCCCCCTCTGTCTGTTACTTCTGTGTGCAGCTGTGGCCACTGAGTATTGTATTTCTTATTGGCTCTTGAACCTTGTTACAGAGAGGAAGCAGTGTTGGGGATGCTGGAGGTGCTGCTGATAGAGTGCTGAACCAGCTCCTGACAGAGATGGACGGCATGAACGCCAAGAAGACTGTATTTATCATCGGTGCCACCAACAGGCCAGACATCATTGACCCTGCCTTGCTTAGGCCAGGGCGTCTTGATCAGCTCATCTACATCCCTCTTCCTGATGTTGAGTCGAGGCTCCAGATCTTCAAAGCTTGCCTCAGGAAGTCCCCTGTGGCCAAGGATGTTGACCTGGATGCTCTTGCCAAGTACACCCAAGGGTTCAGTGGTGCTGATATCACTGAGATTTGCCAGCGTGCCTGCAAATATGCCATCAGGGAGAACATTGAGAAGGTACCAGCAACTTACTGTGAATCGATCTGCAGTATTTAGTTTTCTCTGTGGACAAATTCATCCTTGCTCGTTTTGTATGTGATCTAATGATACTCAACCCTTGCAGGACATCGAGAGGGAGAGGCGGAAGAAGGACAACCCCGAAGCCATGGAGGAAGACGAGACTGATGAGGTTGCCGAGATCAGGGCTGCTCACTTCGAGGAGTCGATGAAGTATGCCCGCCGGAGTGTGAGCGACGCCGACATCCGCAAGTACCAGGCCTTCGCCCAGACCCTGCAGCAGTCTCGTGGGTTCGGCAGCGAGTTCCGGTTCCCTGATGCTCCGGCTTCAGGCACTGCAGCAGCGGCCGATCCTTTTGCGTCCTCGGCCGCAGCTGCCGAAGATGACGATTTATATAGTTAAATTATGAAATCCTCTTGTTGTGCCATTAACTTGCCGTGACTTCCCTCGTATACTTCATGCTCTGTTTTGCAAGACACGGGCAGACTATGTACCTATTTTAAGTTGATATTGGATGAACTTATAATCGTATCGTCTGCCAGTTATTTGCAGCTGTGGGTTTCGTTTGCTGTTATGTTTATTTATCTTGCGATTGTCATGCGGGTCCGTATCACTCTACGCAGGGTTGGGATCTATGGGCCTGTTTTTACATTCCATTCCAAGTCTCCGCTTGGCAAGTCTGGAATAGTTTTCTGCCTTGATTGTTTCCAAAAAATGTGTGTTTTCCGAATTGCCAGATTGGGCCCTTTTCCTTTGATAGACAAACGATTCCAATTTGAGTCCAGGAAGGCTGGACTAGCAATCAGCTCGGTGATTGTATTGATCTCGTGACCAGGGTCGCGGTTGCCCTCCGGTCCATATTCTTTGCATCAGCTATGGTGAACGTGAACCCAGGTAGTGGCAACATGATGTGCCTGGACTATCTAGCTAGCATAGTCGACCCGACTAAAACAGATGAGTTCACACGGGACAAACACATCCTACAATTAGCTATGCAAGAGTTGCACAAAATTCAGAAAAAGAAGGCTCAACCATTTGGTTCTTTCAGTAATACATATGGAACACAAAATATATATATTTTTTGAATATTTTGGTAAAGTTTAATTTCAGTGATTTCGGTAGGGGCCGAAATATTTCCAAAACCGAAATTTGAAACCATGCTCCAGGCTGGCGTCTTCCCGTGGGGAATTCGCCTAATCACTTCCCAAATCTCCTCTTCAGTGAACGGGCCTCGAGCTCCGATAAGTCCTCTGAGTGTGTACCTAAAAAGTCAAATTCGAGCGAGAACTCCTTTTTCACCGAGGTGCCTAAGAGATCTTGGAAGTGGTTGAAGGACACCTCAGCCATGGCTGCGCCTTCAACTTGCATGCTATGAATCACATTCTTCTACCACCTATACGAGACATGCTGCTGGAAGAAAGTCGTGTTCGCGTCATCCTCGCTAAGCCAAGCAATCTTAGCCTGTGGGTTGTCCATCGTGTGCTTGAGGAGTGCCCGAAGTCGGCGCTCATCCGAGGAGAGCTTCCTATACTCCATGGCCATATCGAGCGGAAGGTGCATGACCTTAAAGCCGAATAATGTTGCATAAACCGTGGTTTACTGCGGAACCACGGTTTTAATTTCAATAGCGCAGATTCCTAATAAACGCACTTACAGAAGCATATGCATTCTCATATTTGCATCCGCGAAAGTAAATAGTTATTTCGGCGTTAAAGAGTTTGTTATTTATATCATTTCTAATATGTTAAGGTTATGAAAGTTTCACAGATTTGGTGTAAACTACAATATGTCAAAGTGCAGTTTTTCAAGCAAAAAACATGATGATTTGTTCTTGTACAAGTGATGAATGATCTCCTCTCCATATATAAAAACCAACTGCCTAAAAAAATGCCTCAATCGTGGTTCATTTCTTGGATGGCGTCGACGCCGGCGCCCATCACTGGACCACCACCGACAACACTAGCATGTTGTTCTCCATCACTTGGAAGCTCCATGCCCGTAAGCTGCATCTTCTCCGCCAGGGTTTCCATCCCCATATGCGACCACAGGAGCCACACAAAGGTGAGTAGCTCCCCACCAGTAACCAAGCTCTGGGCGTGCAGGTACCCTCGGCACCTACTGGCAGAGAAGCACATCATCTCCACCTGCTCTATCGAGAACATTGCAAATAGGGTCCAACTGCTCGTTGGTCCAAGTGAACCTATCCCCAACTCTCGTGATCTCCCTGAGTGTGAGTTTAGTGATGCAGTCATTGAACATAGAGGAGCATAAATGCTTGGGGGCTGCCCCGAGCACTAAAAAGCCTTGTGTGCCGGCTGGATATGAGACTACCCCTGTTGATGAATAAAAATGAAGTGTTTTTTTGCGCACACATTTTCGTGATCATTCACCCAGGGGCTTCTCGCCAATGGAGAAGTTGCGTCTTTTACGCAGATGGCTTAGGGATAAATAGTCATCATCACCAGAAAGCAAGCGAAAAGAAAGAAGGGAAAAGAGGAGTCAACGCGAGCCCATGGGCACCATATAAGTACTTTTCTTTTATTCAGAAACAAAAGTACAAAGTTGTGGCTAAGAGAAGTTAAGATCACTTTTCTAAACCTTATATGACACTCGCTTGATATGCTACGCAGGTCCGGCCCTATCGCTCTACAGGGGTCTTAGGCGAGCCACGGGGGCAAGGTCCTTAGCGGGATCAGAGCCCTCCTTCGTGGAAGAACTTGGCTTGGCACTGGTTGATGCCGAACACTTTGATAGAAAGAGCCTCTATCCCGTCAAAGGTGAAGACGAGGATGTCTCCCCTTTGGAGGCAGTGAGTCTCGGAGAAGCGGGTCCAGCCCCTCCCAAGGCACATGCTCCCTCCACCGTCGATTATCTATTCAATGGTTTGGGGACTCTAGTTTAGCTATTCAATACTAGGATTTATATGTGATTGCCAATGAACAAACTATAACTATTGTTGAAGCATGGGACTCTACCCAACTGAAAATTACATTTAGAAGATGCTTTAGTGAGGAAATGCTACATAAATGGTATGAGATTTTGGAAATTGCTAAAACCCTTCACCTTAGTGAGGAGGAAGATACTATGTTGTGGAAGCTTGAACCTAATGGCATATACACGGTTAGATCCCTTTATGTTGTTATTAATTTTAGGGGTGTGATGTCTGTTCATGTCCATGTTGTTTGGAAAATTAATGTACCACCCAAGATACACTTTTTCCTTTGGTTACTAGCACACAATAATCTCCTTACAAGGGATGATCTTGCCAAAAGGCAAGTAGTAGATGATTTGTGTTGTGTCTTCTGCTCTCAATATGAAACCTTCTGCCATGTTTTTTTGAATGTGCAGTAGCCAGACTAATCTGGTCCAACATGTGTGCTTTAACTGGAAGGGCTGGGTGGATTATGACTTTTGATGTGCTTTCTTATCTTTGGATTAGTGAGAATAAAAAGAATATTGAAAATGTTGCGTATGCAGCTGTCCTATGGAATCTCTGTCTTACCAGCAATAACACCCTCTTTAATAGAACTCCCTGGTCCGATGTGCAGGTAATCTGTAGGAAGGTGGTCTTTTTGCTATCCCAATGGATGATTTTGTCCTCGGAGATGCAAAAGGAAAGCTGGCTATTGTACTGAGAAAAGTGGAGCATCTAGCGAATGCCGCCACCCCTGCTCTGGCCGGATCCTGGCTGAACCTGAAGAATTTAACAGGCTTTGAGCTAGAGCTTGCGCAAGATCACCTAAGCTTCGATGATGAGGAAGCTGTGAAGGTGGAAGATCACCACTGATGCCCTCACGAAGAGGATGAAGAAGAACCACCTGGAATTGGTGGAGGATGGCCCATGACTAAAAATCGTCATGAAGAACTAAGTTGAAATGCTTGGTGATCTGCTGCTATTTTTTGCCCGGAAGTTTGTGGTGTTTACTGCAGTATGTGTTTGTTGTTAGCTTTTGCTAGTAAGTCGATGAGAACTTTTAGTTTTTGTGTCAAAAATTCTGTGCCGCTACCTCTGGCGTTTCCTCGTGAGCTGTTGTTTTGTAAAAACTTGTGTCTAAAATGGCAGCACGAATACTATAGCACCTTTTTTTTTAGTTACAGGACTGTAGCACTTTTAGCATGCACACAGCAACGCGCTGTAGCGTTTCTACATTATTTGCACCTCAGTCCATGACTCTGAGTATCGTATGTGTCTAAAATGACCCACCGTACATGCGCGATCTGTGGATGTCACACTTTTCAAAACGAGTCTACGTTTTTTTTTTTTTGAGCATTTCAAAACGAGTCTACGTGTACGTGTCACACCTAAACTTTCCTAGCCGGCCCTCGCACCGGACACGACAATGCGCGGCCCATCTAGATAGAATTCTCCATTATTATTTAATTCATGCATCAATCACAAACTAAGTGAGGGCTGGCGGGCGCCCAAGCGCCGAATAAGGCCTGTCCTATATATTAGGCTGCCCGCCATATAGATAGCAGCGAGCTTCGTCTTTGAAGACAGTGCAGTGCGGTCGTGACTATCGTCAATGGCGGACTTTGAAAAGATCGCCATCGAATGCCTCCATGATCCACTAATCTGGATGTTCCTCGTCTCGCTGGCCTTCGTCATCATTCATACGCGCGGGCTGGGCCGCGCGCCGTTTCCTCCAGGCCCGAAGCCGATGCCGATCATCGGCAACATGGCGCTGGTGGACCAGCTCACCCACCACGGCCTAGGGGCACTCGCGAAGAAGTACGGCGGCCTGCTGCACCTCCGCCTAGGCTGTCTCCACGTTATGGCCGTCTCCACGCCGGAGTACGCGCGGGAGGTGCTGCACGCGCACGACGGAGCCTTCTCGAACCGCCCGGCCACTATGGCCATCCACTACCTCACCTACGGCCGCTCCGACATGGCGTTCGCGCACAACGGGGCCTACTGGCGCCAGATGCGCAAGCTTTGCTTCACCAAGATCTTCAGCCGCCGCCGCGCCGAGACGTGGCTCTCCGTGCGCGACGGGTACGGTGCGCTGGCCCGCGCCGTCGGCAAGCACAGCGGCCAGGCCGTGAACCTCGGCGAGCTCATCTTCAACCTCACCGTCAGCATCATCTTCCGCGCCGCCTTCAGCGCCCCCGATGACCAAGGGCTGGACGAGTTCGTCGTAGCCCTCCAGGAATTCTCGAGCCTCATGGGGTTGTTCCACATCGGCGACTTCTTCCCCTGCCTCAGCTGGGTGGGACGGCGGGGCTTCGACCGCCGCCTCCGCACAGCGCGCGGCGCTCTCGATAGGTTTATAGACAAGATCATCGACGAGCACGTGAATAGGGGCAAGGACGCCGCCGACGACGACGCCGACTTGGTAGACGGCCTGCTCGCGTTCCTCGCCGAGGCGGACCCGGCCAGCGGGAAGCACAGACAGGACGCCATCCCCTTCACCCGCCACAACGTCAAGGCCATGATTATGGTAAGTCATGACTGTATTTACAATTTAGCACCCTTCGTCCTTGTTCAGAGACACATGCCACGTTTTTGTTTTTTTAGTGTCCAGTGCAAGTTTCTTTTTCCGCGGAAAAGACACTGGCATTAAAAGAAACGCATGCCACGTTTTTTTTAGTGTCCAGTGCAAGTTTCTTTTTCCGCCGAAAGGACCTTGGCATTAATAGAAACATACGATAGTACAAAGCATCATAAGAAAAATAAAAATTACAACAAAATCCTCGAGATGCCTTTCGTCTTCAACTTCAAGACTATGTCGACGGCGCGCCACCGCTCCTCCCTGAGCCGGTCTGATGTTGTTGGTTACGGACGGGAAGACGCCAAACGGGTCTAGAAGACCACATCCATCCCGGAGACGAAGAAAAAGAAGTAGCCATCGATGAAACTCCTTGACGATTCGTAGATCCCCACAGTCAGAAGAAGTCCTCTTGATAGACACATCAATTGCCAAGATCCGAAGAGAAACAACAGATCCGGCGACGCTAACCCTCACAGGCCCTTCGTTAACTCCGAATCGTCTTTGTTTTCGTTTTCCCGCGAGTTTTGCAACAGAAATTCTCTGATAGATGGACACTTCAAAATACTTTGATGTAGGAGTAGTAAAAAATGTGGCATCTTGTGTCTGCATGCTTGCTAAAATATTGTTGTTTTCAAACATTTAGATACTATACTACTTTGCAAAAAAAAACATCTATAAAGATGGATTAAAGCCTTTCCTCCAAAAAAAAGTACAAAACTATAAAAGCCAGCGGGCGATATTTGTACAAGGTTGCTATTATATTAGAAACGGTACATGTAACCTTATATTCTCTCAAATATACGAGAGTCTTTTAATTATGAAATCTATATATACTCATTAAACGTAAATATTTGAAATCGACCAAAAATTTCTAAGTAAAATCATCACATTCTAAATGACCAATCTATTGGTATTATACTAGTATATTTTTTGCCGTATAATATGTGGTGATATGGCTGAGTGTTTACATGTGCATGGATGCGGTGAACACGTACAGGACATGTTGTTCGGGGGTCCGGAGACGGTGGGTTCCACAACCGAGTGGGCGATGTCGGAGATGATGCGTAGCCCATCTGACCTCCAACGGCTACAGCGAGAGCTCGCCGACGTGGTAGGGCTCGACCGGACGGTGGACGAATCCGACCTCGACAATCTCCCCTTCCTCAAGTGCGTCGTCAAGGAGGTGCTCCGCATGCACCCGCCCATCCCATTGCTCCTCCACGAGACCACCAAGGACTGCATCGTCGGCGGATACTCAGTGCCCAGAGGCGCCCGCGTCATGGTCAATGCCTGGGCGATCAACCGCGACAGCGGTGCCTGGAAGGACGCTGACACCTTCCGTCCGTCGCGGTTTATGCCTGGGGAGGGGGAAGCCGCAGAGCTGGACCTCAGGGGCGGCTGCTATGAGTTCATACCGTTCGGGTCAGGCCGGCGCTCGTGCCCGGCGCAGCGGCTTGGCCAGCTCGCCGTGGAGTTCGCCGTCGCGCAGCTCGCGCACGGGTTCAACTGGGAGCTGCCCGATGGCATGAAGCCGACAGAGCTCGACATGAGCAACATCCTCAGCCTCACCACGCCCCGCGCCACACGGCTCTACGCCGTGCCAAGGACCCGGCTTACCTGCTCCTTTTGATATTGCACCATGGCGTGCTCACCAGGACCTAGCGTACACCTTTGAATATGACATGTCCAGCCATTGTGTACCCCTTTTTTAGTTTGTTTCCGACATGATTTCCAACAGGGTGTTTATATTCAAATAAAGAATAAATGTCCACTGCATATCTTAGTTATGGGGTTTTGTCTTGGTGTTGGTGTATGTCATCTTGATGGGTGGTGGTGATTTCTGGTTAGTTGATTTTGTTGGTATCCAAGGTATGTGCTTTTGTTTTGTAGTTGCATAGGGACATGATTGTCCTGTTATTGCCATGGTTCCATTAAGTTGCTTTTAGCATAAAACTAAGTTTATTAGCCAGATTAGCCTCCGTTGCTGTTTTATTGCGAAACAAGCTTATGCCTACCAATTTAATTAAGTTGCCTACTATAATTAAGTTGGCTTCTCAACGTGGTTAAGTTGGCTATTGAATTTAAACAAGTTGATTTTTGCAACATGCTTAAGTTGTGTTTCACAATCTATCTAGCTTGCTTTTTTATCAATATTCTTAAGTTGGCTACTAAATCTAACTAAGTTGATTTTTTTCAATATGTTTAAGTTGTGTTTTTACAATCTAGCTAAGTTTTTTCTTAGTTCGTTACTAATTAAATGAATTTGCTTTTCCACTAATGTTAAGTTGTTTTAATAATCTAGGCAAGTTTGATTTTAGCAAGATGACTTTTTTAGTTGGCTACTGACATGATCATCGCACACCTTTAGTTTAATACGACAATGATGAACGGTTCTCACGAGTGTTACAGAGATGTTTAGATCCACCAAGCATTTAGTCCTTCTAGGCGCAATAGGCAATTTAGTTTAAATTGTTTATGTCATGGCAAGTTGCCACATTTGTTCCATATGTCCTTTTTCTTCCAAAATGTTACCGAGTACTACCTTGGCAGTACTGGGTGTTTGCTTTCCATTGTAGTCAATCTGGCAGATTACGGTTGTTTCCCTATATACACAGTGTAGTTTGTCTACTGATTTAACTTAGTTGCTTTTGTCAGCATGCCTAAGTTTATTAATATATATATTCTAACTAAGTTGCTTTTTGTTAACTGGCTAAGTTGTTTTACCATCATCTAACGTAAGTTTTAACTTACAACCAAGTGTCCCTCAATAGTACTCTGTTTTAATGAAGTTGCTTTTTCTCGGCCGGCTAAGTTCGCCTTTGCTTATACTTAAGTTGTTCTTTAGTATGCAACTAAAATTTTGGTTTACCAGCAATGTGCCTCATGAGATGCATAATGATTTTAATAAGAATGTTGCTTCTAGATGACAAGTTTTTTAAGTTTGGTAACAAGAAATATTCCTAGTTGTGTTTTTCATTGTTTAGTTTTCACCGTGAAATAATAGCTAGGTAATAGATGACTAAGCGTTCCCACCTGCGTTTACCAGCAGATGGTGTAGAAACAGGGATTCGTCCAACGCCTCATTCGCAGACTACCTTTCTCTGGAACTAATTAAGTATGTTGTAGTCTTAGATCACCCAATTGTTTTCCGGTATCATCTAAGTTCTCATTTCCCAAACATTGAGTTGCCACATGTTGATATTTTTTTCATACGGCAATAGTGTCGTGGATCTAATTAGGTTGTATTGTTAGAACACTTGGTTGGTTTCTGGATTCAAATGAGTTGTAGTAAATTGTTGTACGGGCAGTGCTAGTTTTGATTTTGCATGCCTTGGGGTTTCAGATCTTACTAGGTTGCAGTTATTTAGATTTATTATGAACTGGGGTATGCTTTTTTACCTTGATTTTCCTGCAGAAATCAGTCATTGATTATCTAGATGCAATCTGTGAATTCTAGAGGAGGAAGAAGAAGAGATGTGGTGTAGATGCTTTATTTTCTACACGACAAACACGAAAGGAAAGGGGCACCAGGCGCGTCGGGTAGGGGACGGTGGGGCACTCCGAACATATGATTTGGTTTTGTTTCGCAGCTATGTGTTGGACAGTTTGGCATGGTGACTAAACGCAAATTTGTTTAGACACCCAGCTACCTGTCTCTTTAAGATGATCCACTTCATGCAGACATGTCGGCCACTCCTCAAGGCAGCAATAAGGCTATACATTAGTGTCCAAGCATGATCCAATAGCTTTTGCCTTCACTTTTTTTTTGTGTTCTATATGGTCTCGGTGGTGACTGGTGAGACATGTGCTTCATCGGGTCTGTAGTCCTTTGGAATCTTGTTGTACTTTGTATGACCATTGCTCCATTGGGTTTATCTATAATACAGCTGGGCTAGGTCCTCCTTTAAAAAAATAGTTCCTTTCAGAAAGCGCTCGCGATTTGCGTGGAGCGGGCCAAAAAAAACTTGTCAGAAGTGTGCTTTCCAAAAGGGGACCGCTATGCGTTAAGGGCACCCACAACGTTGGTTTGGCCAAATCTGACAGAACGGACAATTTGGCAACGAGACAAAATTTGGCAAGTACTCCACAGCGTTGGCAATAGCTAAATCTCTGTACTATGGGTCCCAACGTCACATAAAAAAATCTAAAAGAAAGTCATTCTATCTTCTCACCCCACGTCTTCGCGTGAGTTCACCGCAATGGAAAATTCCCCATTCCCCTTCCACTTTTCCTCCATGGATCTTGCTCTACTTTTCTCTCTTGTTCTCTGGCGCTCAGATCCAGCGAGTAGTAACCCAGTGGTAACAACCCCCACACAAAACAGTTTCGAATCCCGTTTTTGCTATAGACCGGCCGCTTTTGCTACAAATTGGTTCGCTTTTGCTACATTTAGCAGAAAACAGTTTGTCCCTAAAAAATAGAATAAAAAGACTGCCTTGCCGAAGACATTGTCGGAAACTTTGTAGCAATTTTTTTCGCTAAGTAGTAAAACCGACCTCGCCAGAAAATTGCCGAAAAACTTTCGCCAGACGATCTCGCCAAAGACCTCGTAGTAAAAACTATGCACTATGGTAGCAAAAGCATAAAACAGTTGTAGCAAATAAATCTTGTTAAAAAAAGCAAATAAATTCAACAGTGGTAGCAAAAAGATCTGACTTCGCCGGAAATATTGTCGGAGACATCAACGAATTCTCTCGTCGAAGATGACGTAGCAAACAATTTATACTACTGTAGCAAATCTATAAAACGGTTGTAGCACCGTCACCGGCCGCACGTAGCAAAATCCGATGTTGTATGTAGCAAAACCTCGAGGCCGGTTGTAGCACCGCGTCGGCCGCATGTAGCAAAAACCAGTGCCACTTGTATCATCGCCATCGACTACCTGTAGCATCGCCTGACCACTAGGAGCAGCTCACAGCACCAGCTCCGGCACGTGCGCGCCATCGTCATCCTTGTGGTATCGAGGCCCCTGCCCGAGGCAAGCCCGTCGTCCTCGACGCCGGCTTGCAAGCAAGATGGGGAAGAACGGGCACGACGGCTTGATGGGGCAGAGGAGAAGACGGTACGGAGCGCCGACAGGGAGCAGCATGGGTGTGGGCCTCGCCGGAGTTGACGACCTGTGGTTCGACGAGGACTGGCTCCAGCGAGCAAGGCGGCGATGGGCCAACATCGAGAGCGAGCGGGAGATAGCGGCGGCGCTAGGCCGCAAGTATACCTGGGCATTTTTCGGGCCGGGCCGGGCCTGACCAAGCCTGCCCGTGAAAATCCTAGGCCCGAGCCCGGCACAGCCCGGTTGCGGGGCCTGAAAATCAAGCCCAGGCCTGGCCCGTGCTGCACATTTTTCCTCGGGCCGCGGGCTGGGCCTTTCCCTATTTTACGCATTCCTCAAGCCCGAGCCTAACCCGCGACACCTTCGGGCCGTAGAATTGGAGCCCGCGGGCCTCAAAAGCCCGGGCCGGCCGGGCCGTGCTGCCCACGCCCAGGTATAGCCGCAAGGCAGCGATGGAGTCATCTAGGAGGTGTTGGAGGTGCGGCGAAAGTAGGTATTGATGGCGCAGGGGAGGGGGAGTGGGCGGAGGAGGGCGCGGGGGCTCCGGCCGGCGGCGCTACCTAGTGCGGCCATGGCGCTTGGCAACAGGAACACAGACACGCCAAGAAAGAGGATTGGGGGAAGCCGCCAGATCACTCTGCATAAGAAAATCTGTAGACATGTTCAAAAAACTGCTAGGGTATTTGTATTTTTTACTGCCTTGCTGAAGTCAATCTTAACCTCTTTTTTTTTTGCGGAAAAAGATCCGGATCTATTTCATGAGTTCATAAGAAGTACAAAGTATTCTAAACATAATAAAAATTACATCGAGGTCTTTGGACCACCTAACGAATACTACTGCCGCCAGAGCGAGCCGCCGACGCATTGTCGCCGCTTCCATTATCGAACCGCATGCCATTGTTGATGACAGTCGGGAAGTCTTCGTGCACGTGCCCATAAGGACCAGCGCCCTAGAGATGAAGTTGTCGCATTGAACCCTTGAATTGATCCAAAACTTGTAACACCAAACCTAAAACACACGTAGACTGGACGAGATCCAGAACACACGTAGACTGGACGAGATCCACCACTCCATGGAAGCGGCGACCAGACGAATCTCCACCCTCCTCAACGCCAGCAGCAGGATCGTCGCCGACGAGGTGGAAGAGGAGGCGGGTATACCTTATTCTTGTCCCGCACAACGCCGCCATACCATAACAACGATGCCGGGTGACCAAACTCTAACTTTAGGGACCCTCCTACACCGCCGAGCGCAGGTCCGAGGTCCCCACCTCCTCCCGCCGCCGGAGCGGCAAGCAGAGGAGGCGGGGACCCGTCGATGCTCGGTCACAGACGGCGAGGACGAAGTAGATCGTGGCGGCTGCTAGGGTTTTTACCCTAGCCGCCGCCTCTTTTTCTCGGTATTAGTCAATCTTAACCTCATCAAACGAATTTTGTTCAATCGGCCTGATGCTGCATGCTGCCGTGCCGGATTGCTGGGAATAGCAATATATGATTTATACACGATAGTTCCACTCTCCCAAATATTTAACGATTTATGTCTAGGATCTATACGTCTTACAAATTTGCCTTTACAATAAAAATCAAATAGTTAACATAATGTCATATAGTGTCCAATTAAATAAATCATTGGTAATTGTCGAGACCGAGATATAACCTGGCACCGATGTCATCAGAAAAATTAAAGATTCGTTCTACACAAAATAGATGGAAACTAAATCTTAAAAATACGGGTCATAGATTACAATATCTGGAGGAATACCCTTAATCATGGTTCACAAAAGCACATGGCAAAAAGATTACCACGACTTTATATATATATATATATATATATATATATATATATATATATATATATATATATATATATATATAT
Source organism: Avena insularis (assembly GCA_023614405.1). Lineage (NCBI taxonomy): Eukaryota > Viridiplantae > Streptophyta > Magnoliopsida > Poales > Poaceae > Avena > Avena insularis. Next base: position 96,985,144 of record CM042690.1, on the reverse strand, counting down.
TCATATATTATTCAAGCATATTCGATTAAAAATGATGATAATACTCGATGATCTCTATCTAAATTTATAAATGCGATAATAAGAAATCTAGCCGCGCAAATGCATGGGTCACCCTGATAAGGTTGTGCGGGCCACCGTGACGTCTATCCGAGGGATAAAAGTTACAGGGTCCTCAGGGTGTAGTACCGTTTTCCTTTCCAAGATAAGGTTGGTGGAGTTGATTTGCACTTTTCTTTTCTCACGTGGGGGCTGTGGAAAATAGTGAATCTCTAATATTTCGTTGTATTGATTTGATCCTCGTAGAGGTTATATATAGAATTACAAGGGATATGTAGACTTGGAGTACAAGGTGATTTTAGAGTCCTAGTCTATCTCATATACGTATATGTATCCGTATTCTAACATTCCCTCTCAGTCGGAGCGGGAGTGAAGCGGACGTTTGCGACTGGATTTGAAGTTTTGCGCTTCCGTCGTCTTCACCTTCTTGTCATCATCACCTGCGTGGACATGACCATAGCTGGCACCTAGGGGCGGTGACTGCGTTCCCTTTAGGTGCCTCTCTTCCCTCCCGCAGTCACAGCGGGAGTGGCGTGGACGCAAGTGACGACGCGGACGCTGCTGACTGGAGTTCTTGAGTTGCTGTAGACGTTGTTCTTGATGTCGATGTTGAGGTAGCCGGTCATGATGTAGCCATGGTCGAGGTTGTCGTGGTCATTGTAGCCGCACCGGAGGCGCAAAAAATTGCGCGGTTTGTGTCGTAGGGTTTTAGGGTTTTGTGCGACGGCGGCAGGAATCTGCGGCGGCGGCGGGTTTCTTGGTCATAGTGCGGCGGCCGCAGAGATCTGCGGCGGCGGCAGGTTTTTGGTTGTAGGGTTTTTGAGGCGGCGGCCGGGGCACATGGCAAGCGGCGGCGGCAAGGTTTTTATGGCGGCGACGGCGGATCGCTTAGGATCAGCGGCGGCGGGTTTTTAACCATGCGGGCGAGGCGATTTTCTGATCGCCCTAGCAGAGCGCCGGGATGTGGCGGCGACGACGGTTTTAGACTACGTGATGTAGACCTTGGCGATAATTTTTGTTGGCGATGTAGAACTCAACGAAGATCTTGGTGTAGTCGTACAGCTTTACGTAGATGTTCGGCTCGATGTAGTCTGACTCAGTGTAGTGTAGATCTTGGTGTCGGTATAGTCGCACGTCTCGACAGTGGTGTAGTCGACGAAGGCATGTCGGCACGTGTAGCAAGCGGAGTCGACGGCAACCTTAATGCAAATTGGGATCTCGCATATAGTGTTTCTTGTCTCGTAGTGCATGTAGCACTGTAGATCTGCAAGGTGCTTGGACACCCGAAGTTACTTGGATCGATTTTGTTGCAGGCGCGTGGTGATGATCACGCTGAGTGACGCCCGTACGTGGACTCCTACACGGTGCTGGAGAGCAACTCCTGGCCGCGTCGACGCATGCGAGGCAATCGGCCAGCCACAGCTCCTCTGACCGCACCGCACGGTACGTGCAATGCGTCGCTGGAAGAGCCGCGATTGATCTTTGCACTGTTTTTTCTCAGACGAAGAACGATCTAGGAATTAGGGATTTATTCGGTGGCTAAATTTCGTAGCTAATTGAATCTACACTAGGAGATTGGAATTTCGAAAATTGGATCTAATCTAACCTAAAAAACCGATCCAATCTTTGATCGAGACCGGGTGCCGCGCCCTCGAGGAGATGATCTTCCCGGGGGCGACGCGTGTTGCGGAAAGGTGGAAGAAACCTAGTATCGGCGCCGTGAGGCTAACCGCTCTGATACCATGTGGAAAATAGTGAATCTCTAATATTTCATTGTATTGATTTGACCCTCGTAGGGGTTATATATAGAATTACAAGGGGTAGGTAGACTTGGAGTACAAGATGATCTTAGAGTCCTAGTCTATCTCATATACGTATATGTATTCGTATTCTAATAAGGACTTCGGTAGTCTTGGCCTCTAGGACTACCGAGCGCGTGGGTGCTCGCTAGCCGCTCCCCTTTTTCGAATATTAGATCTATGATTTGGCATGATACAATAGCTCAACGTCACGCCTACAGGTGGAATAGAATCAACGAGTTAAGAGCATCTCCACTCGTGGCCAAGACCTTTAAGGGCCGCTGACGCCAATTTTCGGCCCCAGCCGTGTCTCCCAATTTGGTTTTGGCGCTGGCGCGCGCTCGATTTATCCGGCGCGCCCGGTCGAAACCCAATTCCAAGGGAGGCTAGCGGGGCACCGGAGGGCGGGGAAAAGTTTAGCGGGCCAGCCTTGTCGGCGACCTAGTTGAAATTATTTCCTTTTCCCACCAAAATTAGCGTCGGTTCCCTCCAAAATTAGCCCTATCTCCCCCTCCCCTCCCGCCTCGCCTCCCACTCCCGCCATTTCCCAGCAAACACCAGATCGCGCCACCATGCCACCAAAGAAGTACGCCGCTCCCCGCGCGACGGTAGCAGCGTAGCCGGCGAAGAAGAGGGGCAAGCCGGAGAAGGAGCGGCCGGAGGGGATGACGAACGCGGAGTGGGCGTTCGACCTGCAGCGCCGGCAGGTCGAGAACGCCAGCCGCCGGCAGAGAGAGCTCAGGGCGAGGAAGAAGCGGGCCTCGGAGGCTCTGGCCGCGGAGGTACTCATGGCGCAGAGAGCCGCCCACATGGCGGGCATGCCGAGCTTCCCCCGCACGCGTGGGGGAGCCAAGGGAGCATCTCGTCACCGTCGCCGTCTTCGGCAACAACCCAGGCTGGGCCGATGTCCCAGGACAGCCAAGGTACACCCAAGCTATCTCGCTTCTCGTCGTGCGGGTCACTCGACGCGGGTGGCAGGTTCAACCCCAATGCCTTCGATAACTCGCCGCTTTCAACCGGCCCGCTTCTCCGCCGCCCCCTCTTCCACGGCGGTATGCCCACCACCGCTGTTAGTAGCGGCGACAGCCATGGGGTGCTCGACGGAACGACGCTGGGCATCGACGCCATCATGACACACATGATCAACGGTGGGGAGCTGCCACCGTTCTACACGTAGGAGGAGGCAGAGGCCTACGACGGCTGCGACGACAGCCAAGAACCTTGGGAGAACGAGGCCTACACGTTCGCCGATGACGACGACGAGGAGGTGCAGGCGCCCGCGCCGGTGCCCGAGGAGGTGCCCGTGGTCAAGAAGAAGAAGAACGGCGGCCGCGGCCCGAAGTGGAGCTCATGGGAGGACGAGTGCCTCGCCGAGGCTTGGAAGTCGGTCAGCATCGACCCCTTCACCGGCGCGAACCAGAGCTCCGAGGCCTACTGGTTGCGCGTCAAGGCGGCGTACGACGAGCGGCGGCTCTTGGACCCCTACTTCAAGGACTTGTACCACGACCGGAATGACTCCAGCATGTCGCACCGCTGGCACATGATCCAGCATGCTTGCAACAAGTGGCATGGCGTCGTGGAGGAGGTGCGTCGTGTCCATGTCAGCGGCACCAACTTCGAGGACCAAGTAAGTGAACTCACCGTGTCCACTGTCCATCGTAGCCTAGTGTTGGGTCGCCGGTCATTGATCACGGTCATTTGTTCGCTGCATTGCATTGCTTTCGTAGATGCGCGCCATGATCACTGCCTACCGCGAGGACAACGACGACGTCGAGTTCAAGTTAATCCGTGTGTTCGCCAGGATCGAGATGTGCGACAAGTGGACCGAAACGCGCACGGCGCTCGCTAAGGGCAAGTACGACCCCGACGCGCTGCCAACTCTCTCCTTGGGAGGCCATCCGATCGGGCAGAAGAAGGCCAAGGCGGCGAGGGATGCCGAGAGGGTGAAGCAGGCCGCCAAGATGGAGCAGGTTGCCGTGGTCAGGTGGGTGTCGGTCATCGAGAGGCAGGATGCCAAGCTCGAGCTGATCAAGGCCAATGTGGCCGCGAAGAAGAGGAGGGAGGACCTGTCGATCCTCATGGTCGACACCAGGGACATGGACGCGGACGTGCGGACGTGGTGGGAGGCCCAACGCACCGCGATCCTGTACGAGGTCCGAGGTCCACCGGCATCCACTGCCCTAGCACCTGCGAGTGCACCGGCAACAGGCACTCCCCCGCCGGTCGTCTATGTCGACGTCGCCATCTGATGCGCCGCTATGCTTTGTGATGCCGGCGCGGCTTCTTTTAATCGCTTGACTATGATGATTTGCATCGATTTGCGACTTTGTTTTGTAACCGTTAAACGTCCAAACTATTTATGTTCGGCTATACGATCGGCGATCGGTGATCGGCCGTTCTACCCGTCATATTTTTTTTCTTGTTCGAATTTCTAATTTGGAGGTCGATTTGATGCTCAAGTATAGTTCGTTACATATTTGTAGTCCTTCCTCCCCCACCATCTCCAGCACAACACCCGCCAACACATCTCCTCAGCATCTCATGTCTGCCTCTACCTTCTTCACTACGTGAATTTGTTTTCTGATTAAACTTACTACTCCCTCGTATATCCAAATTAACTGTTTCGAATTTAGCAAAATGTTGCCTAAATCTATCTGATTCAGTGAACCAGCGACAACTAATTTGGATCAAACGTACTACATGGTCCACGAGTAGACAAAAGATACCATCAGAGGTAGTATATGATTCACGAGTACAGAAAAGATACGACCATGAAGAAGAGAGTTCTTCCATACACAAAAGATACGACCATGAAGAAGTGTTCTTCCATCCTAAAGAACCAGAGCCCTCGCTCACAATTGCCACAAAAGCAAGTCAAATGCATCACCAGTAAGTTACACAATATAAGTTGCGAAGATTTCTGCATCATAGCATTCATTCATGGACACCTCTACTTCTGGAGCCAACGGACCTTCTAATTTTACACTCATCATCTGTCAAAATTCCACTGTGCTCATCCTCCACAGAAGGAAATGAACACGTCAATACATAGTGTGTGTCTATGCTACAACAGCTGAGCTGAGAAGTACAGTAAGAAACAAACAAAATACTGCTTTGCACTAGCGCAAGGATTAGCTCTGTGTAGACGACACCTTCGGCTTCTTCTTCTTCCTTTTATCTCCGCCAAACGACCTATCCGTCCGCTTCGACTGTTCCTGCCTGATCTCCATCAGCTTCGCCTTGGCATCTCGGAACGGCGCATCTGATCTCATCGCCAACAGTTCCTGAAAGATGTAATGGCCAAGAAGTTCAAAGACACGAAAATGCCAAACAAACCTGAAATTAAGGCTAAGATTTCACTAAAACGTCAAAAAGACAGGTGGCATATTACTTTTATATGATCCATCGCGGCAAGATTGAAACCTATTGTATCCTTGCAGTCCTGGAGGGCGAAAATACAAGGACATGGTCAGATTGCTGCAAAGCTGTCTGTTTCTTCAAAGAGATGGTTGCAAGTTATTTACCTTTACTCTACCGTAAAGAATATCCTTCAGTTCGGTTAGTATGGATCTTGCCGCCGGTGTAGTAGTTAATTGGTTATGATGTGTTTGAAGCAGCACAAGGCAAACCCTACAGATAAGCTCAACCTGCAAGGTTATGGAAGAGATCAGGAAATTCTGCAGCAGGTTTCACACCATGCTTATGAAATACTATCATGTATAAAGTTGCAAACAACATAAATTCGCGGCGGAAATGTGAGGATCAAATTACAAACACAAACAGGACAAATATCACACTAGGATTAAATATGAAAGTAACAATATTGGTGTACCTTCAAAGGAATCAGAGACCACTCCTTCAAGTAAGCCATGAGCTTTAGTGCATCTGAGAACGGCAATGACTGCTCAAGGGGAAAAAGGAAAAGACAAATATGTTATCAGTTGACAGATGATTATATGGAAGAAAAAACATATTTGCTTGGACAATAAATTGACGACTAATCATATTTCGTAGGCACCTCAACTGACATTAAGCTAAAATTTGAACTGAAGGAAGCACATCATGGAAAATCGGAGCTAGAACTGAAAGACATTCAGATGGACTCTGAAACGGCCAAAAAACTTGTGCATCTGACATGTTCAAGTTCAATTTTGACAAGACAAGAAACACACAGGCAAGGGTAAGGAGATGCTTTCTTACATACAGATTACACAAAAGATTGTTATACTATCTATACATAGGTTATACTATCTATACATAGGTCTACTTGACAACGAACTACTGATGAGGATTTAAAAAACTGCAAGTCACCATAAATTTGGGCAAGATAAATATAAAAATGGTAATCCATGACAAAATAACAAGAATCTTACCAGGAGGGCTTGTTCCAAGTCATTTGGGCGGACATTTGATACTGCCTTCAGAACATATTCTGATGGTGACTGCCCTTGCATTATTACGTTAGGCGCAGATTTAGTTCCCTCTCCATTGTTTTGCAATTCCTGACAATCCAAAATATACAGCTGACATTAATGTTCAACTTGATGGACTCAATGTTTGTTAATGCACTCAAGTACTACCTTCTGTTCATTAAGACGTTTTTCTTCTTCCTCAGCAGTGTCAAGTGCGTCAATAATTGCATCAGTAGCAGTTACTGTCTCTTTTGTTTTCTTACCAGGAACACCCACAGAACCCTCCTCAGGAGCATCATCTTTTTGCCCATATCTATCTTCAACCGCATTGTCTAAATCAGCCTCAAAAGTTTCCTCCAATCTTTTCTCCCTCTCTTCCTGCAGTTTTTGGTGGACAGGGGAGGGGGATTCGAGAATTAGAAAAAAAAATCTCTAGCAGGCCACAAGCAAATATTCAACATCGAAAGTTCGTTCAAGCCGACTGAATTATAGAATACCTCAATGAAAAGGTGTTCATCAGTACGATCCCAGCGCCGAATAGAGCGATCATGAGAGCCTGTTACGATAAAATCACCACGACTGCTAATCGCAAGGCACCAAACTTCTGCATGGTGTCCTTCAAGTGTTAACAGTAGCTCAAATTTATCAGCATCCCAGTACTTCACAGTACGATCTTTCCCCACACTGAACATATAATGAGTTCTCGGAACAAACTTAACATCCATCACACTGCAAGCGAAAACATCCCAAAAAAAACTTGTAAGGGTTCTGCCACTATGCAGAGCATAAAATAATACCAGAAGGCGGGAAAGGACCTGTCTGTGTGGGCAAAGATAGACTTATGGCAGTCACCAAAATCCATACCCCAAATCTTCAGATTTTTGTCTGCAGAACCAGTAACAATGAACTCTCCATCGGATGATATGTCCATGCAGAGAACTGGAAGCTTGTGCCCGTAAAGGCGAAGGCAAAACTTTAGCGTGTCCAGAAAGAAGACCTGCAGAAAATATGAAATGTCAGGGACAAACAATTATTGAAGCCATAGACTTGTTTCTAGATTGATTTTCTATTGCTACACTTTTGCAGGATGCCAATTGGCATCTAAGGGAAATAATAACAAGTTGAGTACATCACACTTTGCAGATTAGACCAATGCTAACGCCAGAAAACTGGCACAAGCATTTGACTAGGCAATAACTTAGTAATTAGCCATGATAAATCACTTAACAATTCTCTAAATCCGAAGTAACTTTAGCTGTCCAGGTAAAACAATTGACATGGACGCCTAGCTAGTACCATGTGTTCGTTATCTTGCTTCTAGCTGACATAAGGTTGCGCTCCAAATAGTACAGCAAAGTGAACACAACTATATTTCATCAATGTATCTTGTCAATCAAACTCCCTCCGTCCAGAAACAAGTGACTTGTATTTGTCCAGATTCGTATGTATCTATATACTAAAACATGTCTAGATACATTTGAATCTAGATAAATCCAAGTCACTTATTGCTGGACAGAGGGAGTATTTCTTTTCTTTACATTGTCAGAAGAAATAATTGTCAGCGAGACAAATATAAAAAATAGCTATACATGCTTTGTTTCTAACAACTAGTGTTACAAAGTAGTACGGGAAAAGAACCAATGGATTTTGCTCAAATTTATTGCCACACTGAAAAGCAAAAGTCGACAAATATTCATTCATGTGTACCTCAACTTGATACTGTTCTCTCCAACTACGAGACATGTTGCCGAAATACATTGATTCTAACAAGTTAAATGATGAACTTTGTATGTGTGGAAGGGTCTGTGCAAGAGCAGGGAGAAGCTCAAGACCATGATCATAACAAGTAACAATACCTTCACTGTGCAGTCCAAAAGAGCAACAGCAATATGCTTCCCAGTTGGACCGATGGACACTGCAAGGACATCGTCCTCCATTTTCAAGGTTCTGACATTGGTTACACTTAGGTGCTTTGTATCCTGGAACAAAAGAACAACATTATAAGTACTTGCAGGTAAAATTCATGCACAAATGCAAACACAAGAATTTCACCTGACACATTTCAACTCACAAGATGTTTAGCAGGGCTGTGGGATATTGTTCAGAATTCACAAATATTTTGAGAATGCTACACCCCAATGGATACACACATTACCATTGAAATTAATACAGATAAGAACAAATCAGCAATAAAAGAATTTATCTTGGCATGGAACTTATTTTCTATACTTTTATGAAGTTACCCCATTACTTAAGACACAAACACGTCCAACTTATTTAGTTCTATAGAAGCCTATAACATACGAACAAAAAAAAGAGGAAAGAGAAACCCGAATAATGGACATAATACTTACCGAATCAGATTTCTGCACCAACTGGTATTCCCAGAACTTGACATCGTGATCAGCACTCCCAGTGACAAAACCCCGTGCATTAACAGTTCCATCCTCATCTGGAATGAGTGCAATTGATCGTATAGAACCAGCATGAGCTTCTATTACATCAACTGAGTTCCCACTATTAATATCAATAATCTCCAAGGTACCAGTCTTTGTACCAACAAGGCCATACCGATTCCCAGGAACAAATGCACTGCACAGCCCATATCCAGAGTCAATGGTCCGAAGACAGTCCCCTGTACTAGGATTCCAGATTTTAACAGCATTATGACTTGTTGACATCAGGAGGTTGTCCTCTGAGTTAAGAATGAGACTCCTAATGTCAGCACGATGCCCATGTATCTCAACCGAGTACATCTTAGAGACGTTCTCGTTATCCACCGAGTATGTCTCGAGCACGTTATTGTTCAGAGATAATGACAAGGTTGCAAGGCAGCCTTTTGGTGGATTGCTTGGAGAAAATGCAACAGAGCAAATTTTCTTGCTGGTCCGCAAAACTTGGAGAAGCTTAAATACATCAGTGACCACAACAGTGGGATTCTGAGAGTCCTGAGCCGTCAAAGGATCTATAACGGTACCATTCCCTTCTGCCGCCCCAGCTTTAGCCGAAGCCTTCTCCTTCTTCCTGTGCAGCCGCCTCTTGGCCTTCCGTGTTGCCTCTGCTTCGTCAAGAATCCTGTAGATATCCGCGGTCTTCCCTGCCACCTGGCACGCCACGAGACTGCCGTCCTTATTGAACCTGACGGTCTGAACTCTCTCTTTGGTCTGCCTCGGAATCTCGCCAAACAGCTTCAGTGCATCCCATTTGTTCCAATCCTCCCCCTCTTCAGCTGATTGCCTTATTCTAAACACGCGCAGCTCTGGATCGGCTGACCCGGACACCAAAAACTTCTCGCTAGGATCGACATCCATGGACCATATCTCGCTGTGGTGGCCACCTACAATTTGAAGGCAGTGCTGTGTGTCGAGGTCCCAGACCCGCATAAACTTGTCCTTGGAGCAGGTCACCAGCTTCTTACCCGAATCCAGGAACACTAAATCGGTTACCTACAGAGGGTAAACCCCGAATTAGCTATTATCGGGCTATATGCCAGGGAGTGGAGACAGAGAGGCTTGAAACCACAGCATACCTGATCACGGTGGCCACGGAGTCGGAATAGACCGGCCTGTGCAACAACGTCCCACAGGATGACATCGCAGTCCTTGCTACCGGAGGCAAGGACCGCACCAGAGGGACTGAAGCGTAGAGCGGAAGCAGCAGAGCGGTGGCCGTGCAGCGTCGCCTCGCAGGCACCGGTCTCGGCATCCCACAGCCTGATGCTCCCATCGGCATGGCCACTCGCAATCTGCATAGACCAACACAGCACAGAAATCAAGCCGGGTCAGAACGTGACAAGCAGCGAAAGAGGGGGGAATTAAGGCGAGGCGAGAGGGGGGTCGGCAGCAGCAGTACCGAGGAAGCGGAGGCGGAAGCGGCGGAAGGGGAGGAGGCGATGCAGGAGATGGCTAAGGAGGCGGAGGAGGAAGAGGGGGTGAAGGTGGCGGAGGGGAGGCCGCGCTTGAGGTCCCAGGCCGCGAAGCGGTCGAGGGCGGCGGCGAGGAGGCGGCGGCCGGAGGGGTCGTAGACGACGTTGGAATCCGGGGAGGCGACCACGCCGAAAGAGAGTCCCGGCTCGTATCGGAGGTAGGCCTTCACCATGACGCCCGGCCGGCGGCGGCGTAGGAGGGCAGAGTGGGTAGTCTGGTTGTGGGGGTTAGGGTTTATTGGGGGCGGGCAGAAGGAGGATGCCGGGGGTTTTGAAGGACAACCCTCTTTAAAGTTTGCTTATATAAACTCGCCGTGTGGCTTCGGGGTACTCCCTCCGTTTCGAAATATAAGATGTTTTAGCTTTGTGAATGGAGTGTACCTAGATTTTTTTAGTGTGTAGGTTCACTCCAAACATAGATGAATCTACACTCTAAAAGTGGTCTAGATACGTTTCATTTACAAAGTTAAAACATCTTATATTTTGAAACGGAGGGAGTATGTTGTACTCCGTATCTGTTTTTGACCGGGTTTTCTTCTAAACTTGTCAATTCTTTTCTACTTCGAAGTTTTCTTCTAAACTTTGGAGTATAACCTAAAGTTATTTTTCAAACACACCTCTCCAAAGTTTTCCATTACGATTAATGATAAAATGAAAACATGTGATCAATGATATTTGCGAGGATAGAAAGAACTTACAAACCAAAGATTTGAGGTGTGTCGAACACCATCCAAACTTGTGAGGATAAAAAGAACTTACAATTTTTGAGTTTCGGCAAAACAATATGAATGACACTGAGAGTATTAAATTTCCTAAGTCAGTCAACTTTATATCACACATCCAATAATCATAATAATTTATTAACATTTCGATGGTCATGAGAGCATGCAATCATGTAACACACATTCACATACCTCTTACTAAATTGATCAACCATATTTGTAGATCAACGAAGTAGTGGGAATATTTAAATTTCTGCATTGAATGGCTAAAGTCAATGCTTTCTCTAATTATAATTTCCAGGTGTAAAAATACTTAGGTTACTGACAAAATAAGTGAATGTTCTTGTAACCAGGGCGGTTCTAGCATCCCTTCCTGTAAGGGTTGGCCTGTCACGCGATGCTTACCTTACCGTCCGTAGTTTTCTACGTCAGTTTGTCCGAGAAAACGGCATCTAGTTGTGCTTTGCCTAATCTTCAAATTTCTTTTAGATTCGCCACTGCGATACCTAGAGTTCGAATCTTTCTAGAATTCTTTTAGACCTAACCGTGCTAAATAGACCGCCTACTATGCACTTAACAATTTGTGTTTTTTCTCGGTCATGCAGATTGGTAAGCTAGGTTAACCATAGTGGCATAGTGTGTGACCAATCCTGTACGGCATTAGGTCTAAAGAAAATCAATGTTGTTGCGGTTCTGATATTTTTAGAACCGAATCTCTGTTCTTAGATAAAAGAAAAAAGTTGTTTTGATGGTTTGAATAAAGTCGGCGATTTCCCTCAAAAAAAAAGAAAAAAAAATCCTCGTTTCCCAATGGATTGTGAAATGATTTATCCTTCGATGGGATTGGGATTTAGACGTTTCGAATAAGAATATTTGAAAATGAAAAAAATAGGAATCGATTGAAATACAGCACAGATAACCCCTCATTCTGTCACAAGGCAGAGCAGCGTCAACAACCCCAGTCGACTCCCCGCGGCCCTATCCCTCCGAACCCCGCACCAAGATGGCGGCGCCGACAACCTTCTCCGGCGAGGTGTGGGCGGAGCTCCGCCTGGCAGACGCGCGCGACGTGCCCCACATCTACAGCCTCATCCACCAGATGGCGGAGTTCGAGCTCCTCACCGACCTCTTCGCCGCCACCCACGAGCTCCTCACGTCCACGCTCTTCCCCACGCCGCAGCCCGCCCCCTTCACCTCCTTCACCGCCCTCATCCTCGACCTCTCCCCGTCCCCGGTCCCCGCATCCGCCGACACCGTAGGCTCCCTCCGCCTCGACCTCGCCGCGTCCCCGCTCGCCGACCCGGAGGCCGCCGCGTTCCCCTCCCCGCGCGGCGGCGGGCGCGTCACAGCCGGGTTCGTGATCTGCTTCCCCAACTACTCCACCTTCCTCGCCAAGCCAGGGCTCTACGTGGAGGACATCTTCGTGCGCGCGCCGTGGCGCCGCCACGGGCTCGGCCGCATGATGCTCTCTGCCGTCGCCGGCAGGGCCGCCGAGATCGGGATGGGCCGCGTCGAGTGGTGCGTGCTCGACTGGAACCAGAACGCCATCGACTTCTACGAGCAGATGGGCGCCGAGGTGTTCACCAAGTGGCGCATCTGCCGCCTCACCGGCCCCGCCCTCGACAAATACAAGGGCACTGGCAGTGGCAGCCAGGAGGTGAAGGACGCCGGGAAGGCCGAGTAGGTCAGTAGGGGAGGCCATGCTCCTGAGATTGTTGGTAATAAAGGTAGTGGTAGATTTCGCATCCACTTCTCTGTCCTGCTACATTTGGTGATGTATTCCTTGCTACCGATTTAGCGCATTGATCTGTTCTTCATGGAGATGCATTGGGGTGAATGATGATGTATCTGATGTAGGGACCTGTTCTTGCCCTTTGCTTATGTTGTGTTCATCCTTGGGATATATCTTGAATTGAATCTGAAACTGGAATCGTGCCCCTTTACTGTCATCCTACTCTGCATATGAATACATACACATGAACTTGGTGCTGCATTGTTAGTACCACTGCAGGGCCGATAAGCAACACACCCTTGATGCCCAAACACTGAAGGGATTGAACTTCGTGGTGTATTCCTTGCTACTGATTTAGTGCATTGGGGTGAGGTCTGTTGAACTTTTGATGTAGGAACTTGTTCTTGCCTATGTCCTTCATCCTTGCTACTAGTATATATCTTCAATCAAATCTGAAACTGGAATTGTCCCCCTCTACTGTCATCCTATTCTGCATTGGAACAGATGGAGCTGCTTTGTTAGTGCCAATGCAGCTATACCATAAGCAACACCAATATTGATGTCCAAACTCTGAAGTGGTTCATCATCAGAGTTACGTGGGCTTTCAAGTAATGAGTCATCTAAGTGACTTCTGTTTTGTCTCACTTGTTCGACTATGCATTGCTTGCAAATCTTGCACCACTGAAACATCTTAAAACTGAAAGTCTAGAGACTTCCAGAAAGGATGTTTATTGACCCATATATTGGCCTTTTTGATCCTATACTTTCTTTTGAGACAAACCATTATGTGTGTGAAGCACGCTATAAGCTCAACTTGTGGCCGCATAATATGGTGTGTTCATGTTATATGATCATAAAGACCACATACATCACGCCTCCTCCCGTGAGAAAAAGAGGCGGCGGCTAGGGTAAAAACCCTAGCAGCCGCTGCCGCTGCCGCCACGATCTACTTCGCTCGCCGCATCGAACGGGTCCCGCCTCCTCGCTTGCCGCCCGTGGCGGAGTAGAAGTGGGGACCTCGGACGCGCTTGGCGGTGTAGAAGGGTCTAAAGTTAGAGTTTGGTCATCCGCATCGCGTTATGGCTATGGCGGCGTTATGCGGGACAAGAATAAGGTATACCCCTCCTCTTCCACCTCGTCGGCGATCCATCTGCCTGGCGTTGAGGGAAGGGATTCGTCTGTCGCCGCTTCCATGGAGTGGTGGATCTCGTCCGCCCACGTGTTCGGATCTCGCCCGCCACGGTGTGTTTTAGGTTTGATGCTACAAGTTTGGATCAATTCAAGGGTTCAATGGCGACAACTTCATCTTCTGGCTGGTCCTTAGGGACACGTGCACGAAGACTTCCGATCATCAACAATGGCATGCCGGCTCCGTAATGGAGCGGCGATGACAAGGCGTCGGCGGCTTGCTCCGGCGCAGTAGTATTCGTTAGGTGGTCCAAAGACCTCGATGTAATTTTTATTATGTTTAGGATACTTTGTACTTCTTATGAACTCATGAAATAGATCCGGATTTTTTTCCGCAAAAAAAAATAAAAATAAAGACCACATACATCTCTCCTAGTGATATCATTAGGTCTTTAAAAAAAATAGTTAGTACTCCATAAGTTACGAAAATAACAGCAAATAAGGAGTAGAAAACTCTTGAAACAAGGTCCATGCATCACACGATTTACTTCTCTATCACTTTATATGAAAACTGAAACCGACCCGTTTCTGTCAATTGCCTTCATGCAATTTCCTTCCCAGTTCAAGATGTAAGAGTTCTCTTACTGATTCAAGTACCACTACCGTCAACAGAACAACCTGTTTGACCGAAGTGTACTATACAGATTATTAGTCATTGTTGCATAAGACCATGTTTTTTTCCCTGTAGGAACCTGTAACGCTGATGATACATGGACATGGACACATGGTGTATGTGAAGTAGTTTTACAAATACTGATGGTAAAGGCTGCCATACAGTCTAATATAAGAGGTTAAGACAGAAATTAAAATAACAGCACAGCAACAAAATGTCTATGGTGAAACTGCTTCGATCTGTCCATGAATTTGTCTGCTTAGGGACAACAGTGTCTACTGCTTTGACAGAAAGAATCCGTATCCAGAGCTTGATCTGGAGAGTTTGATACCGCCATTCAATTAAGGAAAAACAAATTGACAAGGAATACAGGAACTCTGTTATATCATCTTTATGACATGAATGAACTAATCGCCAACCATAGGATCAACGTCTAATATATTCTTCAACAATGAAAACCTGAAGCAACTATAACTATATATTGTACGAATAAAGCTTTTAAACTCTGATGAAATCCTCATAAACTAGTACTACGAAAAAACATTCAGCAACGATCAACGATGGTCTTGATGGGGCCGATGTTGGGCTCGCCGAAGAGGGAGACGCCCTGGCGCGTCCTGAGCGTGGCGTAGTCGCCGGCCGCGCGGGCCTTGCTCTTGAGGCTGGCCCAGTACTGCCCCACCGCCGGCGAGAGCCGCTCCTTGGCGCTCCCCATGAACGTCTTCGTCGGCGCCTGCTCCTTCTCCTCCGGGAGCGTCATCGTGAGCCCCGTGACCGGGGCCTCGCTCTCCGCGATCGCCTTCAGCGTGGCCTGCTCCGCCGCCTTCAGCGTGGCCGCCTCTGCTCCCTTGTTCTCCATCGCCGGACGCCGGACGGGATTGAGACTGGAAGTTTTTGTGGAGATCGATCGAGGAGGTCAAAGAAAGAAGATGATGTGGGGAAGAGGTGTCGCTGCGGTTGATGCTATGGGAGGGAGGGAGGCGAGCTGGTGCGCGTGCGCTTATGAGAGGGTGTTTTCTTGAGAAGGAAGCTCGCGGCTTGAAGCAGGGGGCAAGGAACAACAGCGGGAAGAGGGGAACAAAGAGGATGACGAATTACAGTTCGTGTATTTTCAGAAGAAAAAAATAGTTCCAATCCAGTTGAATGCAAATTCAGTCGTAATAATCCAGTTCAGATTAATATTTTTTATTTTAATTTTTTACTTCTTCCGTAATTCCAGAGTTCCTTCCGTATTGGTTTTTTTTTAGATGTCCTTCCGTATTGTTATCCGGAGAGAGAAAAAGGTTCTTTCTTTTCCCCTACTCCAAGCGACGCCCGTCCGGCTTTCTCCCCAAGACAAACAGCGCGCCTCCCTCGGACCTCCGTCCTACCACTACATAAGCAGGCACGGGGCCGCACCTCCTGGCCACCATAGATCTTCTTCTCGACAACAAGTTCTCGATCAACCTCAGGCGAGAGTTTTCGTGCGTGATGGAGAACAAGGAAACAGCTCCGTCGGCGGCGACGGCGGCACAGGAGAACAAGGAGGCGGCGTCGTGCTTCAAGAGGACGGTGCCCGAGGACGCGACGTTCGTGGAGGCTGCCAAGGAGCAGCTGAAGCAGTTCACGGAGGCGCCCATGGAGGAGCACTGGTCCTGCATCAAGAACCAGGTCCGCTCCGTCTTCAGCGACTTGGTGGACTTCGGCGGACCCGGCAAGGACGACAAGACGACGCCCTCCGTCGAGTCGCAGTAGATCCAAATAAGTAGCACTATATTAACGGAGTGCAGTAATTTTAGCTCTCGTTAATTTTTATCGTTGCCAAAGTCTTTTAAGTTTGAGAAACTACAGAAACAACGGTGCAGTTTCTATTATTGTGGATTTTGATTAAATAGTTATAATTGATTATCTAGGCCTTCGATGTGATTCTTGTTCTCTTTTTTTTAAAGCGGTTGCATAAGTGTATTCCAGCTTGATCGTAGAGTTTCAACTAGGATATTGTTTGAGTCGCAATTTCCTGTGTGCATTTTTCTTGCCTAAACTTATCTAAAGCCGCAATGGCACTAGAAAAGTGTTGAATCCCCTAATTAACACACGCGAGGAACCCTAATACTGTTTTTACGAAAATTCCACTCATCAACAGCAGTATAAAAAGTCCCAAAAGTAATAAATTTTACAAATATAGATCTTAGACCACCTAGCAACGACAAATTCACAACTGTATTTCGAGGGGATTATCAAAAACGTTTTGCCGTGTACAAATCAAGATCAGGAGGGTGCAATGTGTCTAACAAGAAATTACTAAAGACCCAACAAGAGTTTTTCACTGACCGAAAAAGACTCAGCCATGCCACGCACCTGATACCATCGATCCCACCAAGACATCTTTGCAAGGTGGACAATTTGTGATACACTTCAGCCGTGTTTTTTCTTGTTGAACACTTCAGCCATTGATTTGATTTTGTTACCTACTGCTGCTTTTTTTTTTAAAGGTTCCTACTATTTTATGTTCATCGGTCTCTTCGTTAATTTTTTTCCTCATCTATGCTCGGAGCTGCAAATTACCTTGTAGATCAGTTCTTATCTCAAGAAAAAATAACAGAAAAAACACATGCTCTCAGGTATGCAGAAAAAACACAAAAAAAACTTCTCTTTTTTGTCAATGTACATTATATGTCTTTTCCATGTCTGCAACGTTCATGAAGACAACGCATATTTTGTGTCCTAGGAAAAAAATGCTATACAAAAAGCAATGCTATAAATTTTCAGATGGTATATGCTCGATAATGAGAGGACAAACAATATTCACTTGGAGATGCTACATTCTGCGTACCGAAACATTGAGTTGAGGCTTGGCATCATTATTCGACATATACATATACAGATCCAAAATAGTATTCTCAGGAAATGAATGAACCGAGAAGATTTCAACCTCATTGCATTGGTAAACTTTACCAGGGATTAGATACATCACTGAATCAACGAAAGAAACAATGGAGGGGCCATGTGTCAGTTGGGATATCAGCTTATACAAATCTACATCTCGATGCAGAAGGGGTAACCCTCTTTTTTACCCCCAAGCTACTTTCTAGACTAAACAAGGCACATTGTTAATAAAGGGAATTAACACTAGGCCTACCAGCTGTCAGTAGTTAAATGAGTGAGCTGCTAGCCTGCTACAACAAACAAGGCCCTAAACACAAGCAGCTGGAACATTTTACCCCCAGCTGTGGCCAATCAATGATGATTATACTTCCTCCTATGGCGACTGTAGTCCAAGACATACCTAAAACTCTGCCCGCAGTCAGGAGCCAAGTACCCCCAGCTGTAGCCAATCAATGATGATTATACTTCCTCCTATGGCGACTGTAGTCCAAGACATACCTAAAACTCTGCCCGCAGTCAGGAGCCAAGTACCCCCAGCTGTAGCCAATCAATGATGATTATACTTCCTCCTATGGCGACTGTAGTCCGAGACATACCTAAAACTCTGCCCACACTCAGGAGCAGAGCACTTATAAGGGCGCTCTCCTGTGTGGACTCTCACATGCTCGGTCTGAGCCCACAGCCACTTGAAGGTCACCCCACAGCCATCCCAGGGGCACTTGAATGGCCTCTCGTCGCTGTGGACGCACTGATGACGCTTCAAGTATTTGTGCGAGCCGAAACGCTTGCCACACGACTCCTCAGTGCAAATATTGCGCTCGTGAGCACGAAGATCAGCTTTACTCTCAAACGTCATGTCGCAAGATTCAATATTGCACTGAAATAATTCCACCACCTTAGTCCTCTTGCCCTTAGTTGGAGCCGAAGGTTTTACAGTTTCAGTTTGCTCCACCGTCTCTTCAATTACTGCAGGTTTAGACCTGGGTCTCAAGCTCTCACATGGGGAGCGGGCAAAACTCCCAAGACTTTGGGAACTATCAGCAAGTAACTCAGACTCCCTCTTTCTTTTGCGCTTGCGCTTGCATCTGACATAGCATATGATATTTGTTCTTTTTGAGCTTCCAATGCTTCTAGACACAAAGTCCGGTTGATCAGCATACTGATGCTTTTTTGGTGCACCCCTATCAGGGTTCTGGATACCAAGCAATCTATCAGTTGCCAAATTGGACAAAGTCTGCACCTGGCATGAAAGAGATGTGCCAACACAAGGGCTAGACGTCTCTACAACTTCATCCTGTGCAACATCATCCACAGAGTGGTCATTGCTAGCCAGCGTCATTAATGCCAATGAAGCATTATCAACCTCATCTTTTCCAGGAACATCTGCTAGCATGGAGTCTTCTGCTAAAGCTCCAAGTAAAATATCAAGAGAATCTGATTCTGTGTGGACTGAATTTCTATTTTCTCCAGAGATTACCTTCGTCAAAGCAGCTCCCACGCCTTCCGAAATGATGACATCTCTCTTCGGATACCCATGCTGTAACTCAGTGGGAATATCGCTATTGAGCTTCATGGCCTTCAAACCAAAATGGCTGGTATCAACTCGTTCTTGTTCCAAGAGACCGATTGGCATTTCTATATTATGTATTGGCTGCAAATCATCACTCACCAAATCATAAGCAACTGGTGCCGGCTCACAATTCCCCGCATTTTCAGGGGTTGCTGATACTGTGGCCAAGTTTCTGTCAGGATTATTACAGAACTCAATGTTATCCTGCTTTTGTTGAGCTTGCAGCTGTTTATCTTTGCGCTCTGCAGTAATATTATAAGAACCTAAGCTTTCATGATTGCTGCAGCCTTCCGCAGTCATACTTCCATTGACAAGGAACTGTTGTACAGAGATAGTCGCTGAACTAGTCAACTCATCCGACTGGAAGACATATTGCTGCTCGTCATCTGACACCGCAGGTGAATCCTGAGAATTCACTGAACAAATTGAATCACCAGAAGTACTAGCACTTATAAGACCGTTAAGTTCACTGGTGCTGACACTTACTGGACCTTCACAAACTTGGTGCATCATTGGATATTCAGCAAGAGCAATGGGGATATCTGTCAGAGAATGCATGTCTTGATCATTGTTCTCCGAACACATACACATATCAACTACATCATCAGCTTCTTGCGACCTACTTGGCTGCAGGGAGACATCATGTTCAGCAATTCGGTGTTTTTGGCCATTGTCGCAATGCATGTCTTGATCATTGTCCTCAGAACATACGGCATCAGCTTCTCGCGACCTACTTGGATGCAGGGGGGCATCTTGTTCAGCAGTTCGCTGTTTTTTGCCATTGTCACAAACATTTCCAGAAGTGCCCATCATTGTGTTTGTAACTGCAGGGTTAACTTCCTCAGGAATTACTGTGGCATTGGGCCTGGAAACATAACCAACAACCCTGTATGGGGTTCGTGTTCTCCTGCAGAGCCATTTGAGATTTGGAACAACAGAAATAGGTGACGGCTTATCTGCGATATCCAATCTCTTCCAAAAGGATAAAGGAGGTTGCTCTTGACACCCTGGTGTTTCTTTCCTAAGCTTGGCAAAATATTTCATATTTAGACCCATCTGTGACGTCCAATCTTTTCCATCTTCCTTGTACCCCTCATCATCAATTGAAATGTTGATCAGATGTAAATCAGATTTGGATGCATTTGCAAGTGGAACATCTTGACAATCAAACTGAAACTCGATTTCCTCAGCAATGGATATTGCAAGTGCTTTTAGCTTGGTGTAATCTGCAAATAAATTAAGGAAAAGATTACACTTCAAGGAATACACAAGTCAAATAATGGCAGTTAACATGTCTAGAATTGGTTCTGAATCATGATTCAGAACAAGAGTTCATGTGAGATATTTGGAAGGAGGCAAAAGATCCCAGCTAAGGTTTTCTGTATACATCTGCAATTAGCACACTTTGGTCAGTTTGTCAGCAAATATGGAAATTTGGGTCAAGTGCTCCCTGGATTGTTCATGTTGTGTGTGAAGTGTGCAATCTTTGAAATGGTACTTTCGACCAAAAATCTGGATGCAATACAAGCAATAAATTCTTCAACTGTATAACACCACCAAGACACGGGACACACCAAGCAAATACCAGAGTTAAACTGCACAGGTTTAGTAGTATATCCTTTAGATAACATGTTGGCTTTTTCACATCGCAGTGAACCCTGTGCTTGTCTTACTACAGGGCTGCCTGTGCCTGGTCATCCTCGAATTATAATCTAATGGAACAAATTTACACCAGTAAACATGTTTCATGTTATTATATTATTTTCTCTGATCTGCTAGTTGAAATTACAAAAGACTGGAGTCATTGTATTCAAAAGGTACCAAATATATAGACTGATTTTCGTAGTATATTCAAGAAAATCAAAATCATTTATAGCGGAAGAAGCCATAACTTATTAATAGCAAAGAAAATAAGCTCCACAGATGAAGACAATGTAAATCATTGTAGCAGTAGCAGACATAGTATAAAAACAAACATTTAATGGAAAAAACATGTGACACGAAGTGGCAGTCAAAGAGAACATGCAAACATAAGAAAAGTTAGCATTATATCCTACCTGAGTGGCAAATGATGAGAGCATGCACCCCACCTTTGCCTTCAAGCAACTCCTCAATCTCAAGGGCATGCTTCAAGCAAAAGATACGGGGTCGTACAAATGCAGAAGTTATATTCCAGTTCACAGTGTCGGAGCAACTTTCTAGGGCTTGTGCATCAATGTCACCTCTGCCAGTTTGTTTACTCGATTCTGAACCACAACCAGCGCTCAATATTTTTGTCTTGGTTGTCTCAGTGTTGATGCACGTATTGAGGGTATTTTCACTGCTGCAAGAATGTGAACTACTACAATGCGGCACCAGGGGTCCACCAAGTTCCTTCTTTGTGAAAGAAAAGCCATCATTATGTGATTCCGCACTCTGATGACTGAAGTTAGCATGTGTCACCGGACTGGAAGGTCTATTGGCAATAAGTGGACGTCCTGTCAAAGAGTGAGAAATCATTGTAAAATTTTCACACATGCAAGGAAAAAACATATCATTGTGGATGAACCTGAAATACAACAGATGGAAAAGTAAAGGAAAATATCTATGATAATTTTTAGCATAAGAGGAAAAAATTGGCAAGATACAGCTCACATTAGAACAAGAACAAAGAGAAGTAGTAACAATGAGAGCTCAGGTCTACACGAAACAAATCTGCATCGATCGGTAAATTATTCACTTATTTCTTGCACCAGTATGAGAATAAAGCTTGGAAAGTAAGAAAAGCATATACCTGAATTGCCATCGTTAATAGAACATGAAAGTACATTTGAATCGTTCTCCTTTTCACAATTCAGCTTGAATCTTTCCATATCAGCAAGGGACATCTCTTCCAATGCTTTTTTTGAGGGTTGCAAAATTGCCATGAATGGGAAGCCAAGAATTCCACAAGCAACGCAGGTCAATGAGCCAGAATCAATGCTCAAATCAAAAGGAAGGTCACCCTCATCATCAGTATCAATATCAAGTTTTTGCCCCTCAAAAGCAGACACGGAATCAGACGATTTGCTATCCGTAGACACACATTTAGGTCGTATCCCAGCTATACATGCAATGCCATCAGATGAACTGTTATCTTTGGGCAAAGATTCAACGCCGTGACCATCATCAGCCTTCAAAGAAGCTTTTGGGGCAGAGGAGCAAGAATGTAGAGCAGTAGAAGACGGCAGCAGGTCAGGTTCCCATAGAACAGCACTAGCAATTAATTTCTTTTTGAGAAAAGAACACACAAGTTCATTTTCGCTAATCATATCTTGTAAGAATTCCTGTTTAACCAGTAGTTCCCTTTCTTCTTTTCTCCGGTCTCTCAAACGAGAGGTTCGAATTCCATATAATAATTCTCTGGGCGATCTGAAATTACAATAATCCACTAGATTCAAAGTTCCAAATGATAAACATAATAAGCATTTGCCAGCCTCATGATTATATGGGCACCAAAAGCACTAGAGATAAGCATAAGTAAATCCATGCTTGTAGCATGGAGACCAACTGACCACGACCAGAGGTAGCGAGTATAGTGTACTGCAATGACAAGTGTGCTTTCTTATGTTACATTTTCTTTCAGGAACCTCGGTTGGTGGGACCAACCAACCATGACCAGAGGTAGCGAGTATAGTGTACTGCAATGACAAGTGTGCTTTCTTATGTTCCATTTTCTTTCAGGAACCTCAGTTGGTGGGGGTGTGCCAGCACCAAACCGCCCACCGGGATTTGAATCCCGTGGAGCACAATTCATCCCGCGGAAAGACTTGTGTCTCTGACATTCTTCTTTAAACCATGCCAAAAAACTAATGCTTGGTTGGTTGAGTTTTTTTATGTTAGATTTTTTATCAATCATAACGTCCCAACACAGGAAATCATGACTCTGTCCAACATAATTAGAACCATTTTTTTTTACAAATATGAAGACCCAGATATCATTAAATATAAAATAAAGGTGCTGACATTGTTAAATTCTTTTGGGAAAAATGCATCGCTACTTTCCCAAGAGAACCTAGCGTGTTAAGAGATCCAAGGAACACTTCCATTGAAAGCTTTCCTGCCATCTCTTTTAATTATATGCCAAGCACATGATTTTCCAGGCATCTTTAGTACTCTTAAAAGGTTCTACTATTCTATCTCACTTCAACTTACTTATCCATGTTTAGTTTGAGAAGATACTAGCAAAATACATGATCGTTGAATGGTATCAACATGTGTTGTATTTGTCCACTTACATATGAATCTTCCTGTTACGTTTATAACTAGCTAATCGTTACCTTCAACCATGTTATCTCATCTACTACAATCGAAACAGTGAAATGCTAATGATAACCTAAACCAATATGAAACATGCAAATTTGGCTATACCATACCAAGAACATCTTATATTTATAGAACTGAAAGCCAAAAACTTATTAACTTAATAAACGGGAATCATTATTTGTTAATATATAACATCTTCCCTAGTATAGATTGCCAAGCTCAATATGAAATGTGTAAATTTGGCAATAAGGTGCCAACTTTTTTTACAAAATTAATGTTTTTTACATGTGTAAAATTTGGCAATAACGCTAAACCATACCAAGCTCAACATATAACACCAGGCCAAAAACTTGCTAAATTTATCACGAAAAATAATTAATTAATATTTACTAATAAGAATAACATATGAAAGCCATAATGCAAGATTTGCTAGGAACTCCAGAAAGGTCAGCCTCCCACAGGAAGTTGACACTTAGCAAAAAGCTTCCTAGGATCCCAAAGGAAGCTAGCAAAGTTGGTGACTTGCCTACTTCAGATCTATTCAGGCAAAGTTCTGTAGATTCTAATGGTGCTTACGCATGTTCCTATCAATAAGATGTTCCATAACTAATGTATCTTGTGAAGGTGCGGCATTGATGTGTGTTAAGCAAATCAAGAATCAGAATGGATTACCCACCATTGGTAACTGGATATGGGACAACATGAAGTTACATCAGCAACTAGAGATTCCTGCTCCTACAAACTAGATGGATGATAGTTCGCAAACCACATGTTAAAGCACACACAACCTTCAACAAAGTATAAGCTTTGGGTGGTGAAGTATTAATGCATGATTGACGGTGCAGAACTCTCTTTCCATGTTTTAATAGTGACACTTCTTAGCTGTCGATGTGATAAGGCCCCCTGGTCACTGAGCAAATATGTATTAAGTTTGTTGCTTTGGTGTACCAGGAAATGTTGGCACCTACCCCCCTGTACAAATACTTTTGAACTTGTACATAATCATTTCATCATCCAGGCCTAGCAAGTGCATACCGCAGTGAGTGTGTTTTTTAAGTTAAGAGGTATGTCCCTCCTGGCTCACAGTAACTTCTTAGGTAGGAGAAATGCATTATCAATTTGTTAACCAGGGCTAACAAGTACATTTAATTAAAAAGGTTACTCTTATTCTGGTGCATTTGATCTCTATGTAGGGTAACTAGAAAGCATGGTTTACCTGGATATGAAGGAAACTGCTAGCAAATACAGTAGCTGTTGATGAGAGAGCATTGGAAGATAATTCATCACAGCTCTTCGAACTGCTGCCTCTTTGGCAAACTTCAACCACTGGGGAGTTGCAAAGTTGGCAGCCTCTCCACAATTAAATCCTGTAATATATATTGGCCAGACCATTTAGAACTGCAAATTAAATGCACCGAAGCAAGGAAAATGGGAACATGCAGATCCTCAGCTTGTACGTTGTACAGTATCTGCATGTCGCCCAAAATAAATGATTCTCATATATTGTTCTGTGATCTCAAATATAAGCGAGAACCTCAGGGGGATCTAAAGTCATAGTAGAATCCATGAACATAATCTACTAATCTTAGAGGAATGCATAGATATGACCATCCTGGTCATTAACGAATGTGTCTTTGATTGTTTATCATAAAGCTGGGGGGGAATCCAACATAGAAAAACCACTTAAACTAATCAAACATTATCATATTCCAGGCCAGATACAGAAATCAGGAGCTAATCCCCAGCACTATCATGGCACTATATCTATGAGATATGAAGTTGTTATGATGTAGCAGTACAACAACAGCACACACCAGTTCACTCAATCATAAGCTATTCAATTTCAATGCCAGTGCCATAAGCATAAAATTACATCATAGCTGCGGTAGATAGATAGTCTAATAATTACCAAACCATAATAACTGAATGTTGTAACAACAGGTGTAACGAAATCTAAAGGCTGGATGATGTACACTGACCGTGGCTAAATCCAACATGGTAGGCCCTTGGGAACGTCACCACAAACTCACCAGGATATTGTACCAATCTGAAGCAGAAACACAAATGCATATCAATACATAGATTAATTTTCAAAGATGGTTTGTTGATACAATTCTTTTTTAAACAGGGTTTATTGATACCATAGGCACTTGATAAGAAAAACAAACATTGACGAGCGACCATTTCAGAGATTGTACCTACAGCAGGGCAGGCCAGCGGATACAATGACCTCAGGGGACATCAATGTTGTTTTCTCCCCGAGCACTGCCAGCGACGCTGCATGAACAAACAATCAGACATCCTTGGACTCACAATACTACTACAATATATGGATCACACAAAAATAAGAAAAGGGAATACCAAGGCGATCAGGATTGCCTCCATATCCATGCACACGGATAACCTCCTCGAGCTCAGCAGCCCGATCCCCAGGAACCGCATACCACGTCTTTGGCGCGCCGGTGTGGAGGAAGTTGAGACTGTGGAGCTCATGGTCCTCAATGTGCCAGGCGAACCAACTGAAGAGCATCCCGATGTACACCATGGGAGAAGTGACCCCGGGAACGTCGTCTGGCATGAATCGGGTGAGCGACCCGGGAGCCCGTGCAATGGCCTGGAGGTTCCACGGGCTACTGGACAGCCTCCAGCCTACAGACTTCTCCCCTTCGTCCATTGAATTCGAGACACAATCCCGTTTCCGCTTCCTGTGCGGATGCGTCTGCGCGGAGGCGGCGAAGCCGGATCCCGGGACGTCATTGGCGTACTCGATGTAGATGGGGCGGTCGGCGGATGCCTTCCAGAAGAGGGATTCCACCTCGAGCGGGGTCGGGTCGCGGAGGCCCGAGAGGTGGGTCTTTGAGAAGGCGCGGGACTTGGCCTCGAACTGCTCGAGCGTGTAGCGCTCGCCGCTCTGCCAGACCTGCTTGAGCACCTGCGGCGGCGGGCAGCCGCGGCGCGGGGTGCCGAGCTCCTGGTGCCGGGTGGTGAATACTGCGGCGGGGGTGGTCGGCGGCGGGGGGGAGGAGGAGGAGGTAGGGTTTGAGGGGTCGGAGGCGGCGGGATTGGGGTTGTGATTGGGGGCGTCGGAGGAGAGGAGGGAGCGGTTGAGGCGTGCGAAGACGTGGCGTCGGGAGGGGCGCTGGTAGGGGGGGATGACCTTGCAGATGCCGTATTCGGCGGCCTGGCGCTCGACGCGGGAGAGGAAGGCGATGGGGTCGGCGAACTCGGACTCGGTGGGGCGGTACTCCGGGGCGCGCGGCAGGCCGCGGAGCCACGCCGGGACGGCCGACTCCGGGCGGCTGGCCGGCGGCGTTGGCATCGGCGGCGACGGGCTAGGGTTTTAGGGGGCGGCGACGGGGGGCGGAGGGGAGCATCTGGGAGGAGTGGGGTCTGAGGTGGGGAATGGCCCGAGTACTGGGGGTGGACACTGGGAAGACGGTGTTGAAGGAAGGAAATGTGGTGGACTCACTCAGGTTTTTGTGCGGTTGCCGGAAGGGAGGCACCGTCTCGTCTCCAAGAGGTAAAAAATACGGAGAAGGTTTTGCGTTTTCAGCGAGGATGGGACGGTTGGGGCGTGTTTACTGTTTGCTAGTGTGCATCTCCGTTTCTCACACTTGCCGGAAGAAAAACGGACGTTTGATTGCTCACCTAAAAAAAATCCCTGCATAGCACGAGTTTTAAAGCAGAAAATGTTGGCTCTGAAGGAACCCGTTTCCACGAAGGCAAGCTTGTGTCCGTAAAGGGGAACGCCGCTTCTTGTTGGGTACAAGTTTGTGGCCCTCCGCATGCAGGCATATTCCTTAATCGCTACTATTAATCGTGTCCATTTTCTCGGTTATCCGTGTTATCCCCGCCTCTGTTGATTAGGATAGGATGGCGGTGACTAAGGGCAGGAGAACCGTTGCCGGCGGCAGCCCAGCGTGCGGCGAGCTTGGCGGTGGCGCCGCGTGACCAGTTGCGGCCGCTGGTGGACTTCGCGCACGGGAACGGCTCCATCGTCATCTTCGACCCCGCCTACTCCGACTCCGGCGACAAGCCCAAGTCCATGTACGAGGTCCCAGGGTGTGGGAGGTGGCCATCGAGATCTCCTCCTTCTCCAAATTCGTCGGGTTCACTGGCGTCCGACTCGGGTGGGCCGTCGTGCCCAACGAGCTACTCTACACCGACGGCACCCGCGTGACCCGGGACTTCGACCACGTCATGTGCAACTCCTTCAACGGGGCCTCCAGCGTGGCGCAGGTGGGTGGGGTGGCGTGCCTGGCGACGGAGGGAGGGTGGGAGGCGTGCGGTGCGCATAGGGGTGTTGGTGGACACCTTCGCGATGTTGGGCAAGGAGGTGTATGGCGGCGACGACTCGCCCTACGTCTGGGTCAGGTTCCCCGGGCAGATACTCGAGAAGACGCACGTCATCACCGTGTCGGGGAGCGGGTTTGGCCCCGGCGGCGAGGGGTTCATCAGGGTCAGCGCCTTCAACGGTAGGGAGATGGTCGTCGAGGCCTACGCCAGGCTCACCAGCTTCCTCGCCTAGATCCATCCTACGTCTCGTGATTTACTCATCTGAGGCACAGACCCTGACCAGCAGCCTCCAGAGCCGCAATACCCTCGGCAACGCGGAGGACGGATGCGGCTAGGTGGGCGCAGGCGCAGGCCACGGCTTCCTGTCCATGGCGTCGTGGTGGTGTCCAGTCTTGAGTTGGAACGACATCGATCGCGTGAATCCTCCTGACCACCACTAAACACCCACACCATCATGTCTCGCTCGCGTGATTCCCGTCCATGGCGTCGTGGTGGTGTCCAATTAGGTTAGTACTAATACAGATTAGAGGTGAGAAATCATACATACATATGTGAAGCAAACAGTCGAACTTTGCCTTCGAAGACAAAAAGCAGGCAAGCAAACACTGAGGTTGCGTTTCTCCCGGCTTTCTTAATAGTGTCAATGCGGCATACCAGATAAGGAGGAGATTTTGGCTCAGGTCCAGTCTGCGCAAGCAACTTGCACCCGTGGGAAAAAACCTACACCAGAACCAAACATGCCCTTGGTATTTTCGGTTTTCTCAATGACGATGGTACGGTTGGTATTTTAGGTTTTTCTTGGACTACCGGTTTCCATGGTCGCTAGGCATGCGTTTGGTGGACTGCAGCCGATTCTCGGCCCAGCCTGGTGGTGGCACAGCCCGCAGGGTCAGCCGAGAACATGATTTGGGTCATGTATTGCAACACGTTTGGTAGCCTACAGTTTCTTAATGTGACATTCTATGCAACCCCTTTGGTAACCTGCATACAAGTCCAAAGCACAAATGGAAAGAAGCATGTGTGTTTGGTTGCCTACAGGCTATGCATGTGTTCACATCTTCTCTCCACGGGTTACCTTACCATTCTATCACAAAAAAGGTAGAATCGGTAGTACCATAACCTAAAGTAGTTCATCATCACGGAACCCTAACTATTATGAATGGAAGTTTCATCAGTTCATCTTCACAACCCTAACTACTACAAATGGCAGTTCATAAATACACTCGATCATGAATATTTCTAGGAAAGGGGGTGCAAACTTATTTCTTCTTCTTCTATGTCTATTCTTTCTCAGATCATGGAGGGACCTATGTCATTCCACATTGTCGTTTCCCACTCCATCCTCTTATTCTTCCAAACTTCATTGTCAGATGCCTCGACACTGGCCATTCTCATCCTCCGCATCAGGATCTCATCCAACACATACTCATCAAGGCCAAACCCCAAGATCCAGTTGTGGAGTATGCAACTGAAGGAGATAAGCACTAGAGGCAAATAATAAAAGGTGTTTATCATAATATCTCATTAGTCTATAATAGTTTGGTGCCATGCTACAACTGTATCAATCGAAAACATTGGTATATGTGTGGTATGTAAATAAACCAAGTCCATAGTATCACATATTCAACTAGTTCATTGGTAAAATGATGATTAAGGTCCCCGGCGGCGAGGGGTTCATCAGGGTCAGCGCCTTCAACGGTAGGGAGATGGTCGTCGAGGCCTACGCCAGGCTCACCAGCTTCCTCGCCTAGATCCATCCTACGTCTCGTGATTTACTCATCTGAGGCACAGACCCTGACCAGCAGCCTCCAGAGCCGCAATACCCTCGGCAACGCGGAGGACGGATGCGGCTAGGTGGGCGCAGGCGCAGGCCACGGCTTCCTGTCCATGGCGTCGTGGTGGTGTCCAGTCTTGAGTTGGAACGACATCGATCGCGTGAATCCTCCTGACCACCACTAAACACCCACACCATCATGTCTCGCTCGCGTGATTCCCGTCCATGGCGTCGTGGTGGTGTCCAATTAGGTTAGTACTAATACAGATTAGAGGTGAGAAATCATACATACATATGTGAAGCAAACAGTCGAACTTTGCCTTCGAAGACAAAAAGCAGGCAAGCAAACACTGAGGTTGCGTTTCTCCCGGCTTTCTTAATAGTGTCAATGCGGCATACCAGATAAGGAGGAGATTTTGGCTCAGGTCCAGTCTGCGCAAGCAACTTGCACCCGTGGGAAAAAACCTACACCAGAACCAAACATGCCCTTGGTATTTTCGGTTTTCTCAATGACGATGGTACGGTTGGTATTTTAGGTTTTTCTTGGACTACCGGTTTCCATGGTCGCTAGGCATGCGTTTGGTGGACTGCAGCCGATTCTCGGCCCAGCCTGGTGGTGGCACAGCCCGCAGGGTCAGCCGAGAACATGATTTGGGTCATGTATTGCAACACGTTTGGTAGCCTACAGTTTCTTAATGTGACATTCTATGCAACCCCTTTGGTAACCTGCATACAAGTCCAAAGCACAAATGGAAAGAAGCATGTGTGTTTGGTTGCCTACAGGCTATGCATGTGTTCACATCTTCTCTCCACGGGTTACCTTACCATTCTATCACAAAAAAGGTAGAATCGGTAGTACCATAACCTAAAGTAGTTCATCATCACGGAACCCTAACTATTATGAATGGAAGTTTCATCAGTTCATCTTCACAACCCTAACTACTACAAATGGCAGTTCATAAATACACTCGATCATGAATATTTCTAGGAAAGGGGGTGCAAACTTATTTCTTCTTCTTCTATGTCTATTCTTTCTCAGATCATGGAGGGACCTATGTCATTCCACATTGTCGTTTCCCACTCCATCCTCTTATTCTTCCAAACTTCATTGTCAGATGCCTCGACACTGGCCATTCTCATCCTCCGCATCAGGATCTCATCCAACACATACTCATCAAGGCCAAACCCCAAGATCCAGTTGTGGAGTATGCAACTGAAGGAGATAAGCACTAGAGGCAAATAATAAAAGGTGTTTATCATAATATCTCATTAGTCTATAATAGTTTGGTGCCATGCTACAACTGTATCAATCGAAAACATTGGTATATGTGTGGTATGTAAATAAACCAAGTCCATAGTATCACATATTCAACTAGTTCATTGGTAAAATGATGATTAAGGTTTCTTGATCATGAACATTTATGTCAATTGACAATAAGGTCATATCATTAGAGAACGATGTGATGGACATGCTTACCCAATATAAGTATTGCAACACGATCAAGTCATAAAGTTCAACATTGCGGTAATTAGGAAACAAAGTATCCTACTCCTTAGACTATGAGATCATATCTAATCACTATCACCCGAGGCTGCCTTGACTGCATCAACCGTCACACCGTAACATGATGATAAAAAAAGTGTCTCTCAAGTATTCCGAATGGATAGGTTGAGGCATATGCATCAAGATCGGGATTTGTTCTCCCACATGATGGTAAGACACACCGGACCCACTCGGTGAGATTACATCCAAGAAGCTATGCAACTGTATGATTGAGTCATGAGGATGGAATATCACGGGATGAGTTAAGCAGCACTTGTCGGTAACAAAATTAAACTAGGTATGATGATACCAACGATCAGATCTTGGACAAGTCAAGTATTGAAGTAACAAAATGAATTGGACTTGACATTTATGGTTCAAACGACATATAATTCTAGAATGCATAGGATCATTATGGGCATCCAGGTCCCGCTGATGATCATTGGTCAAAGAAGCGTCTTGGTCATGTTTGAGATGTTCCCGAACTGTAGGGTAACACACTTAAGGGTTTGATGACACTTAGAGATAGTTTTGGATTCATCATGATCACTTGAGTAAAGAGAAGAGAAAGCTGGAAGTGTTTCGTGATAGTCCAAAGGATGTTCGGAGTGATCCGACGTGTTTTAGGTCATAGGAAAATAAATAATATGTATTTAATATTAATTAATGGAATTAACATTTAAATAATTTTTATTTTATTTTTTTTGGAGCAGCCTACCCTTAATGGGCCAAACCCCAAAGGGAGAGGCCCATCTAGTCTAGCCGCCCCAAGGAAGAAAGGAGGGGGGTGGCCTACAGCAAGGGCGCGCGTGGTGTGGGGCCCACCCTAGCCACCGACGGCTCCTCCCACCTGGTCGTCACCTTTAATCCCACCTTGAACGGTGCCCTTTGGAGGTCTCTCCCTTTCCCTTATATAAGGGGCACGTGGGGAGGGGACAACATACCAATCCCTCAAGCCTAGAGGCATTCTCCCCTGGAGCTGTATGTATCTTGTTGGCTTCTATGCTTGTGGTTCCAAGAAGAACTTTGTAGGTGGAGGACGATAGGCATGCCGTCGTGTTGCTAGATCCCTGGTCCAAAATATCTACTTACGCAATCTCGTCTAGATCGGAGAGATCAGGTGACGAGGGGTTATCAATGCCCATCGTTGATGGACTTAGGTTTGAGAAAGTGGGGAGCGTTGGAGGCATCGATCGGCTAGCAAACAAGCACACAGGTGACACGAGGTTTTATCCAGGTTCAGGCCTCGTAGATGATCCTACTCCTGCTTGTCTGCTCTTGATTACGAGGGAGTCAAAAAGTACAAGGGTGTGCAGATGTAATCTGGCGAGGTGTATGCGAGGGTGTGCGTATTGATCCTCCTTGTCGCCCCCTCCTGACCTTTATATAGAGAGGATAATTCTCGGGGTAGTGGGTCGAGTTGGTTACAAATTAGAGTTTTCCCTTTAATTTTCTATCTATACTTTGTCGAGTCCTTCAAGAAGTCGAACTCCAATGGGCCACCCGAATCCTTGCTGGGCTTCGATTGCACCATGGACTCCTTCTTGGGCTGAACCGTATAGGCTAATCTCAAGTACATGTAAGGTATACCCATGTCAGTAGCCCCTGAGGGTCCAGACGAATCGTAGATTCGGGTGGAGACTATAATTCTTTCGAGTGCATGGGACATAGGCTCATCCGAAGTTCTTTCGGGTGCCATAGTTTGTGTCATAGGGTTTGTTGATATGCGTGCCTGACTCATCTGACGGATCGAGATTAGTTAACTGCCTTAGGTCAAAACAACGCTATCTACTCAAATTCGAGTCCCTAGACTCAAATTCAGAATAATGCTAGCGTAATTCGACTCCTGCCGTGGAGGCCTTACAGAGTTCGAATTCCAGTGTATTAGGTGTGGGCACTCGACGCGTCCGTCAAGACTTATTTCATCGTACATGTAGGCATGGCTTACATTTGGTAGAGCGCAACTGGTGCATTGCCAGGCCTTTTTCAGGTCTTACCTTCACGTTGTAAACGTGGCATCCGAATTTTTAGTCACCACGGAGGTGATTCGGGTAGCCCAGGAGACGTAGTTTATTTGCAGGGAATATATGAGGCGGAGTCGCCGTTTCGAATGTGGATGTAGTCGACACACTTTTAATGACTAAGGTTTTCTATAGGGCGCATGGCCAGCGCTCCCTATGAGAGTAGCCCCCGAGTGCCTATTCGAGTCATAGACTCGAATAGGGACTTTGAATTTTTTCGACTGCTGTCATGTTTTAGTTTTTAGCTAAATATGCTTCCAGCGCTTCCTATGGGAATAACCCCCGAGTCCATAATCGAATCGTTGATTCGAAGAGGGGCTTCAACTGGTGTAGGCAGTTCTATGCCTATGAAATCTTTGGATTCACGGCCAGCACTCCTGTTAGGAGTAGTCCCTGAGTGCTTGGTTTACTCGTAGAGTCAAGCAAGGACTAAAGTAGTCGAAGAGATCTCCTGCTGGAGTAGATGACGTCAGTGCTGACTATTAGATGATCGCATTTGCCTGCCTAAGCGATATTGACGGGATGTGACGAAGGTGGGGCCCCATTTCTGACTAGGATTTGACCAGGCATACGTAATCTTTGTTTTAACTATGCCTCCTCGATTCTCGCACGTAGTGGGGAATGTGTGGCGATGGTTCATTGTTTCCATCGTCACGCGTCTGCATTGATTTGTGCCACGCGTCTGGTTGAATCACTATGAGCCGTTGGATTGCATTTGTCTTGTGGTTAAGTAGGGATTCCGTGCGGTAAATTTTCCACAAACCCATCTTCTTCCTCCTCTCGCGTTGCTGCCATTGCTCTTTGTTGTTGCTCCATCACCTTGCCCCCGTTGCTGCGCTGGACGGGCTTAGGACTTTTCTGAGGTACTTCCTATGATCCCATCACCACCTAAAGATAGGGAAGAAGAAGGGCACCACCACTGCTGGATCTGCTGCCGCCGCTGCTGCTACGGCCAAAAAGAAGGGTGTCGCCGTCACAGGGTCCGGTACTACTACTGCAGCCAGGAAGAAGAAGGGCGCTGGAATGTCCGTCACCAATGGCTCGTGGCGGCGCACCGCCATTAAGGAGCATGAGCTCCAACAGCACCGCCAGGATGGTTTGCGTCCTGCCAATGAAGCAGACTGCAAGATGCCTGGCCTAGAGGTAATCCCCGATCCCCCTATTGGATTTCAGGTGATGTTCCTTGCTTTTGTTCTTCCGGGCCTTTCTATTCCCCTCCACAAGTTTGTGCGAGGGTTGTGATATGTTGCAAACGTATCTATAATTTTTGATGTTCCATGCTTGTTTTATATCTACTTTCTTATGTTTTGTCTACACTTTGGAGTATTTTTATACACTTTCTTGGACTAACCTATTAACAAGATGTCACTGTGCCAGCTGCCCGTTTTCTGCTGTTTCTGGTTCCAGGAAAGTCGGAAAATGAATATTCTCGGAATTGGACGGGACAAAAGCCAAAATCAATATTTCACCGAGGGGGACACGGAGCCAGAAGACGAGACGGAGAGGGGCTAGAGGCCGGCCACAC
Organism: Avena insularis; assembly: GCA_023614405.1. Lineage (NCBI taxonomy): Eukaryota > Viridiplantae > Streptophyta > Magnoliopsida > Poales > Poaceae > Avena > Avena insularis. The sequence continues at coordinate 96,950,818 of CM042690.1, read as the reverse complement.
CACCTGGCCGCACGGCCAGGCATGGCCCGCGCCAGGGGGTGGTGCGGCCGCCTAGGGCACCCCCTCGGCCTCCCCTTTCGCCTATATATTGCCTCCTATACAGAAACCCTAAGTACACGATCAAAATTCCACGAAAGAGTTTGTAGCCGCCGTCATCTCCGTCCCTAGATCGAGAGGGATCTAAAGCTCTTCCCGGCACCCTGCCGGGGAGAGAATTCACCCTGGAGGCCTTCTTCATCACCATGCCTGTCTCCGGTGTGATGCGTGAGTAGTTCATCCCAAGACTACGGGTCCATGTAGTAGCTAGATGGTTGGTTCTTCTCCTTTGTGCTACCATGTCTAGATCTTGTGAGCTCCGTTCATGATCAGGATCATCTATTTGTAATCATACATGTTGTTTTTGCGGGGATCCGATGGATATTGAGATGTTATTTTAGATTGATTATTGATTCTATCATGTCTTTGTTACTTGTGATCTTGCATGCTCTCCGTTGTTAGTAGCTATCTTGGCTGAGTAGATGCTAGCAACTCCAAGAGGGAGTATATATGCTCGATAGTGGGTTCATGCCTCTAGGAATCTAGGGAAGTGATAGAAATCTCTAAGGTACTAGATGTGCTGTTGCTACAAGGGAGAAAACAGCAATCCTTTGTTCATAGAACAATCGTATTGTTTACTTTACACACAATGCTTAATGCAATTATCTGTTGCTTGCAAATTAATACTGGAGGGGGTTGATACGTTGCAAATGTATCTATAATTTTTGATGTTCCATGCTTGGTTTTATCCACTTTCTTGTGTTTTGTCCACACTTTGGAGTACTTTTCATATGATTTCTTGGACTAACCTATTAACAGGAGCCACAGTGTCAGCTGCCTGTTTTCTGCTGTTTTTGGTTCCAGGAAAGTCAGAAAATGAATATTCTCGGAATTGGACGGGACAAAAGCCAAAGTGCCTATTTTTCCGGAAGACATCTGATGCCAGAATACGAGACGGATGAGAGCTGGGGCCGGCCACACCACCTGGACATGCGGCCAGGCTGACCACGCCTTGAGGTGGTCTGCCGACCCAGCACCCCCTCGGCCTCTCCGCCTATATATTTCCTCGAGACCAAAACCAAGTACCGATCAAAAATCCACGAAGAGTTCAGAGTCATTGTCATCTCCATCCCTAGATCGGGAGGGATCTGAAGCTCTTCCGGCACCTGCCGAGAGGGAATTCACCGGAGGCCTTCTTCATCATCATGCAAGCCTCCGGTGTGATGCGTGAGTAGTTCATCTCTGGACTACGGGTCCATGTAGTAGCTAGATGGCTGGTTCTCCTCCTTTGTGCTTTCATGTCTAGATCTTGTGAGCTCCGTTCATGATCAAGATCATCTATTTGTAATTCTGCATGTTGTGTTTGCGGGGATCCGATGGATATTGAGATGCTATTTCAGATTGATTATTGATTCTATCATGTCTTTGTTATTTGTGATCTTGCATGCTTTCCGTTGTTAGTAACTATCTTGGCCAAGTAGATGCTAGCAACTCCAAGAGTTAGTATTTATGCTCGATAGTGGGTTCATGCCTCCGTAACTGGGAAGTGACAATCTCTAAGGTACTAGATGTGTTGTTGCTACTAGGAGAAAACAACAATCCTTTGTTCATAGAACAAACGTATTATTTACTTTACATTAATTGTAAAGCAATAATCTATTGCTTGCAACTTAATACTGGAGGGGGTTCGGATGATAACCTGAAGGTGGATTATTAGTCATAGATGCAGTTGGATGGCGGTCTATGTATAATGTTATAATGCCCAATCAAGTTCCAAAGGAGTCAAGATGATTAATATATGCGTGAATGCTTACTCGATGTTTGTCAATTGCCCCGTTGTAATTTGTTTACCCAGCATGTTATCTATCTTAAGGAGAGCCACCTCTAGTGAACTATGGACCCCGGTCCTTTCTTTTACATACAATCTACAAATTGTTTACTGCTTTGTGTTACTTTCTGAAGGGAATATGCCCGAGAGGCAATAATAAAGTGGTTATTATCTTATTCCATGTTTATGATAAATGTTTATTTTGCATGTTATAATGGTATTGATTGGAAACATCAATACATGTGTGTTTAATAAACAAAAAGGGTTCCTAGTTATGCCTCTCTTATAGACTAGCTCGTTGATTAACAAGATGATCAAGGTTTCCTGATCATGGACATTGGATGTTGTTAATAACGAGGTCACAACATTGGTGGAATGATGTGATGAACATTTATCCGAAGTATAGCATTACGATCAAGTCATTATGTTTATATTGCTATAACATCATACGAAGTAATCTTTATCCTAAGACCATGAGATCATGTTAATTGCTAACACCGGAAGAGTATCTTGATAACATCAAATGTCACACCGTAACAGGGTGACTATAAAGATGGTTTCAATGCTACGAAGGTGTTATGTTGAGGCTCATAGATCAAGAGTGGAATTTTTCAATCCCGATGACGGATAGATATACTCTGGGCCCTCTCGGTGATATCACATTAAGATAGCTTGCAAGCAAGTGAAGTGATCACTAGAATGTTATATCACGGGAACAAGAAAAGAGTGCATGTCGGCAACGAGATCAAACTAGGTATGGAGATACCGATGATCGAATCTCAGACATGTAATATATCACGAGACAAAGGGATTTAGTTACAAGTGTTAAAGTTTCTCACGATCACAGAAGTCATCGTTGAATATGCAGGAGTCAGTATGGATCTCTAGGTCCCGCTTCTGATTATTGATCTGAGAGGAGTCTCAATCATGTCTGCATTATTCGCGAACCGTAGGGTGACACACTTAAGAGTTACAGGACACCATTTTGGAGCACATATGTTTCAGACGAAAGAATTGCAAAGCGCAGGAATTGTTTCGATAGAAACCAGAAATTGTTTCGGGTGAAATTGCAGAAAGTGGTTCTGCATGTGATGTTGAAATATTGCAAGGGGTTATATGTGAATGTTTGTTAATTAAAGTAATTAACAAAATTCTGAATAAAATTAATAAAAGAGTTTTATTAAATGAGAGAGCATTAAATTTGGAGAAATTTAATGCATTTAAAGTAGGGACTTTAAAGGGGAATGTGAAGAGGCATTTTAATGTGGAGGGGTTACCACCACATGAATGGGGGAGGTGAGGAGTCATCACCCCATGCGCCGACCATGAAGGAGGGGCACCCCCCCTCCTCCTATAAAAGGCCACCCTCTTCCTCCTTCTTCCTCACACCTCCTTGTGAAGGATCTCTCTCCCTCTCTAGAATTATTCCCCCATGGTCTCGGATTAGCGAGATACATGTTCCCGGTGGCATTTCGTCTGGAAGGAGTTGCTGCTTCCACTGGATCGCTGGAGCGAGGAGGTGGAGGTTGTCCGGTGGCTTGAACGCAGTGTACGGATGCGCTTGGCTGAGTGGCGCTCGGACTTCCTCACGATCTTGAGATCGGCAAGTGTACGACTACATCAACCACGAGTTCCTACTCGTTAACAAAACTCGTTGTCTTCGAGGGTAAGTTCTCGATGGATGTATGTCCACCCGTTTCTTTGTACCTAGTAGATAGATCTTGGCGTGTAGTTCTCATCGTAGGAATTTTTTTGTTTTCTATGCTGCGGACCCAACACGTTCTGCAAACTATTACTTCCTTCCATTCGATACGTTTAATCCTTTGTTTTCAGCAAAACCGGTGAGATTGACAACCTCATCGCAAGTTGGGGGCAAAGTTCTATGGTTGTGTTGTGTAGGTCTCCACGTTGCTGCTGGCACCGGTAGTGCGCCTTGCTAACGTTTAGCTAGCTACACATTTGGGGTGTTTCCTTGCTCCTACTGGATTGATAACCTTGGTTTCTTACTGAGGGAAAACTTGCTGCTGTGCTCATCATACCTTCCTCTTGGGGTTCCCTAACGAGCTCGATATATTTGGGTCATCAACAACTTTTTCTGGCGCCGTTGCCGGGGAGTCAAGGACATCTTCACAAGGGGAGTCCCTCATAACCAATCTCTTTACAAGTTATGCATCAATCAACTAGTCTTGGGACAATGCACATAGAACTAAGAATGGCCACTATGCTCTCAAAGTAGGTGCATAAAGATAGAAGGTGGAGACTCAATATAATGGTGGAAGAAAGACCTTTTGTAAAAGGAAGTAGGGATTCAAGTCTCAAAAAGAGCTTCCAAAAATTATGGTACTTATAGCTTTCAGCTCTCATTGCCCCTATCATAAGCATCTTGAAGGTGATTAAGGTTAAAGTGACACAACTAAGAGGATATGCTTGACAAGTTATAAACCGAAATCTCATGCTCCTTACTTATGAAGACCGATCATCATGCTACTCAACTTCAGTCACGAGTAAGCTCTTGTCATTGTAAGTATATGTGTATCATTAAGAACCGCCAACGGGGTACCCTTTGCACATGATACGGGAGCTTTCCCATAATCAAAATGACAACGCAGCATAATGAGCATCTCATGATCTTTTATTTGCTATTTGCATAGGTTTTTATTAAGGATGCTTCATAGAGTGCTCATTATGGTGATGCTGCAAGTTTCCACCATGATTAGGCATGGCTTAGGCTAGCGGCCCCATGCTTCTCTAACACACATACAAACTCCATGATCTTACAAGTTCCACTTTTATTTCACACCGCCGGGATCCGTAAGCAAAAGAACATAATATCAACGGGGTACAAAGTACAAGTGCAATGTTGAAAGCGTTCCCCATGAAACATGGTTCTGCTAACTTCAACTTATAAAGCGCAAGCATATACGCAACAAAGAAGGACCCAATGGTTCAAGTTTATTAGAGGCAATAAAGTAAAGTGTGCCATCAAGTTCGTGAGAGCTTTAATCACTAGTTTTCTCATAACAAGTGAAAGGTAGACAAAAGCATGAATATACTTGGAATAGCATAAGCTAGTAGGTAGGTATGGTGGACTCTTTGGAAAAACTTGGTTTAGGGAGTTGGATGCATGAGTGGAACTCATACTTTGTTGTGGAGGCTAGCAAAAGACTGGGAGCGATAAACTAAGAGAGCAATAATGGCCATAATCATGCAGAGCAACAAAACATCATTGATCAAAGCATAAAGTGATAATACAAGTTGAAAACTAAAGGATCATAAAGGCTATGATGACTTGTGAAAGTCATAACATGGTGTGAGCATGCGCCAAGTCAACCCAAATAAAGCATCAAAGGAGAATACCACTATACTATGCTTTAATATGCTAAAACAACGCACGATTCATCCAAGGCACATTAAGTAATCTCAATTGTTTATAACAAGTCATGCTACAGCAAAGAATACTAAGCATAAAGCTAAAACAATATCAAGCATGGCATGACAAAGCACATGCCACAGTCAAAAACAAGCTCTTTTTACCACATAAGTATGAACTTTCCTACTCTTTTCCAAACCAAACCAAACTATTTGCAAACCAATGTATGAAAGAGGGGGTCCAACCAACTTATTCAGACAACTAAACAAACCAAGCAAACTAAAAACCAAAACCAAAACGAAAAGGAAGACGCTCCAAGAAAAACACAACTGTGCATGAAACAATAAAAATGAAGCGTTTGGAAGAAACCTGGAATTTTTATTGATGAAGAAGGGGATGCCTTGGGCATCCCCAAGCTTTGACGCTTGCACTTTTTGGGTATTTCTTGGGGTGACACGCGTGGCATCCCCAATCTTGAGCTTTAGTCCATCCTTCATCTCATTACTCATTCCTTCCATACACCTGAAAATTTTCCTTTATACAAAACTTCACACAATCTCATTAGCAACATTAGTGCACTTAAGATAAATAAGTCTCAAGGTTCAGTTCTAACACCAAATAAACTTACATTAGAACACTAGCTACTGTAGCACTTCCCTCAAAAAGCTCAATTCCCCAAAAGAACTCAAAAAGGAACCCACAAGAAGCAAATGCAAAATGGCGTAAATCAAAACAGACCAGCAGGTAAAGACGATTTTTTTCGAAGACCTTCTGTTGCTCAAATCAAAAAGTGTTGAACTAAAGAAAGTTATATAACAACCTGGGGCAGAAGAAAAAAAATTATAGCTCAATCAGAGATACATAACTCTCTCAGTAATTTTTATGGTGAAGCACAAAAATCTGTTTCGGGACAACAACTTTCCCAATCATTACTTCACTCTCATTAGAGGTTACTCTTGGCACAAATAGCAAATAAAAAGGATAAAGAGAGGTTATTACAGAGGTAATAACTTCCAAGACTCATCTAAAACTCTTGGGTTATATCCCAACAAGTACTTTTCTTTAACGCCTTTAAGTTAGGCATAAGAAGCAAAGAAAGAATCAAGTGTTCTCAAATGAAGAAGCATTAAGACCAAATTTTGTTTTCATAGGAGAAGCAAAAGAAATATTTTCTCTCTTTTTAGGGAAGTGTTATGTACCTTTCTTGAGTGGGAGTAATAGGACACCAACAGTTCTAAGAAAAGGTCTTCCCAAAGTAATAGGACAAGAAGCATTGTATTCAACATCCAAAACATAGAAATCAACGGGGACATAGGAATCATTAACCATAATAAGAACATCATTAAGACTCCCCATGAGTTTCTTTTTAGCATTATCATCAAGTGGAACATTCAAATAACAATCTTCAAGAGGAGGCAAATCAAGCATATCATAAATCCTTCTAGGCATAATGGAAACACTACTATCAAGATCACACAAAGCTTTGAAATCAAAGTCATTCACTTTCATATTAATGATGGGTTCCCAACCATCTTCTTGTTTTGTAGGAATAGAAGCTTTATGTTTCATCTTTTCTTCCTTAATCTTTATGAGAGCATCGGTAATGTGTTTTGTAAAGGCCATATTCATAGCACTAGCATTAGGACTTTTAGCAAGATTTTGTAGGAACTTAATAACTTCAGAGATGTTGCAACCATCAAGATCAAAATCAACTTTATCATCTAAAGTAGTAGAACTATTGCTAGCCTCAACACTAGTGGTGGTAATAGTAGAAACACTAATGTTTCTAGCAATTTCATCTTCTCTTTCCCACTTAGCATGTAATTCAACTAATAGTCTAACATTTTCATCAATTCTTACTTGTATGGCATTAGTAGCTGCAAAGGGATTCTCATTAGTTTCAGGTTTAGCAGCCATTTTATTCAAAGTAGATTGAGCTTCAGCCAAAGATGCTATATTTCTTTTAGCATTAGAGAGTTTTTCCTCAGTAGTTTTATTGAAAGCAGTTTGTTTACTAATAAACTCTTTAAGCATAACTTCAAGTTCAGAGGGAGCACTCTTATTATTGTTGTAAGAATTTCCATAAGCATTACCATTGTTGGGAGGATATGGCTTATAATTGTTGCTACCAAAATTGTTCCTATAAGCATTATTACCATAAGCATTATTGCCAAAATTATTATTTCTTATGAAGTTCACATCAACTTGCTCTTCTTGAGCAACCAAAGAAGCTAGAGGAACATTATTTGGATCAATATGGGCTTTCCCATTAATAAGCATAGACATAATTATATCAATCTTATCACTCAAGGAGGAGGTTTCTTCAATAGAATTTACCTTCTTACCTTGTGGAGCTCTCTCAGTATGTCATTCAGAATAATTAACCATCATATTATCCAATAGTTTTGTTGCAGCACCCAAAGTGATGGTCATAAAGGTACCTCCAGCAGCAGAATCCAATAGGTTCCTTGAAGAATAGTTCAATCCTACATAAAAAGTTTGGATGATCATCCAAGCAGTCAGTCCATGAGTGGGACAATTCTTTACCAAAGATTTCATTCTTTCCCAAGCTTGAGAAACATGCTCATTATCAAGTTGTTTAAACTTCATTATTTCACTTCTCATGGATATAATCTTAGCAGGAGGATAGTATTTTCCAATAAAAGCATCTTTGCACTTAGTCCAAGAATCAATACTATTCCTAGTTAAGGAATTCAACCACTCTTTAGCTTTTCCTCTCAAAGAGAAAGGAAACAATTTCAGCTTAATAATATCACCATCTATATCCCTATGCTTTTGCATCTCACAAAGTTCAACAAAGTTATTTAGATGGGAAGCAGCATCTTCATTACCAATACCAGAAAATTGCTCTCTCATAACAAGATTGAGCAAAGCAGGTTTTATCTTAAAGAAAGTATTTTCAGCCATAGGTGGAGCAATAGGTGTGCTCATAAAATCATTGTTGTTGGTGCTAGTGAAGTCACACAACTTAGTGTTTTCGAGAGTAGTCATTTTTTTGGGTTTTCAAATAAGAAAGCAAACAAGTAAAACTATTTTTTTGTGTTTTTAAAGAACAAAACAAGCAAACAAAGCAAAAATAAAACTAAGCAAAACAAAAACAACAAAGTAAAGAGATTGGTTATGAGGGACTCCCCTTGTGAAGATGTCCTTGACTCCCCGGCAACGGTGCCAGAAAAATCTTTGCTGGCGTGTAGTTGACGTGGGAGTTTCTTCTTCTTCGTTCCCGGCAACGGCGCCAGAAAAATGCTTGATGGCTCAATGCACGGCGCCCAGAAAAGTGTTGATGGCTCGTGGTTGATGTAGAGCTCGTTGGGAACCCCAAGAGGAAGGTATGATGAGCACAAGACAAGTTTCCTCAGTTATGAAACCAAGGTTTAATCGAACCAGTAGGAGCAAGGAAACACCCCAAAGGTGTTACTAGCTGAGCTTTGGCAGGGCGCACTACCGGTGCTAGTAGCAACATGGAGACCTACACAACACAACCACAGAACTTTGTCCCCAACTTGCGATGAGGTTGTCAATCTCATCGTGTTTTGTGGAAAACAAAGGATTAAACGTATTGAATGGAAAGAAGTAAAAGTTTGCAGAAAAAAACACAAAGCAGTAAATAATTTGTAGATTGTATGTAAAAGAAAGGACCGGGGTCCATAGTTCACTAGAGGTGGCTCTCCTTAAGATAGATAACATGCTGGGTAAACAAATTACAACGGGGCAATTGACAAACATCGAGTAAGCATTCACGCATATATTAATCATCTTGACTCCTTTGGAACTTGATTGGGCATTATAACATTATACATAGACCGCCATCCAACTGCATCTATGACTAATAATCCACCTTCAGGTTATCATCCGAACCCCCTCCAGTATTAAGTTGCAAGCAACAGATTATTGCTTTACGAACTGCGTGTAAGGTAAATAATACGTTTGTTCTATGAACAAAGGATTGTTGTTTTCTCCCTAGTAGCAACAACACATCTAGTACCTTAGAGATTTCTGTCACTTCCCCAGATTACCAGAGGCATGAACCCACTATCGAGCATAAATACTAACTCTTGGAGTTGCTAGCATCTACTTGGCCAAGATAGTTACTAACAACGGAAAGCATGCAAGATCACAAATAACAAAGACATGATAGAATCAATAATCAATCTGAAATAGCATCTCAATATCCATCGGATCCCCGCAAACACAACATGTATGAATTACAAAAAGATGATCTTGATCATGAACGGAGCTCACAAGATCTAAACATGAAAGCACAAAGGAGGAGAAACCAGCCATCTAGCTACTACATGGATCCGTAGTCCAAGGATGAACTACTCACGCATCACACCGGAGGCTTGCATGGTGATGAAGAAGGCCTCCAGGGTGAATTCCCTCTCCGGCAGGTGCCGGAAGAGCTCAGATCCCTCGATCTAGGGATGGAGATGACAATGACTCATGAACTCTTCGTGGATTTTTGATCGGGTACTTAGGGTTTTCTGTTGGAGATATGCCCAAGAGGCAATAATAAAGTGGTTATTATCATATCTTCATATTTATGATAAATGTTTACATACCATGCTATAATTGTATTAACCGGAAACATTAATACTTGTGTGATTTGTAAACTTAATTTGAAGTCCCTAGTATAGCCTCTATACTTCACTAGCTTGTTGGTTGATTGATGATTGTGGTTTCCCTATCATGAACATTGAGATGTTATCAACAACAAGATCATATCGTTAGGAGAATGATATGGTGGACATACTCCTATAGATAAGCGTAGCATAAAGATCAAGTCATTTCAATAGTTCAATTGCTATATGCTTTCTGATACATAGTAACCTAATTCCTTCGACCATGAGATCATGCATATCACCTTTACTGGATGGATGCTTTGATGTCATCAAACACCACACCGTAACAGGGTGGCTATAAAGGTGGCATTGAGTGTTCGGAAAGTATTGGTTGAAACACATGGATCAAGAGTGGGATTTGTCCATCCACATGACGGATAGATATTCTCTGGGCCCTCTCGGTGAAATGTCATCCAATTAGCTTGCAAGCATGTGACTGGGTCACAAGGGATCACATATCATGGGAACGAAAGAGTACTTATCGATGTGAGGTTGAACTAGGTATGCAGAGATCTGACGATCATAACCTCGGATAAGTAACATATTGTGAGACAAAGGAAATTGGTATCGTATGTAAGTGGTTCATTCGATCGCAGTAATAGTAGAAATATGTTTGATCCATATGAATTTACAAATTCCTCTATTGGTTATTGTTGAGAAGTGTCTCGATCATGTCCGCATAATTCACGAACCGTAGGAGACACACTTAAGGATTGACGTTGTTTGAGTAGTTATGGTATTATGAGAAAGAGACCGAATGTTGTTCGGAGTCTCGGATGGGATCCGGGATATCACGAGGTGATCCGGAATGGTCCGGAGAATAAGATTCATATAAGGAAAGTCCCATTTCGGAGTTGGGGAATGGTTCCGGTGTTTTCATCGGGAATGTTCTAGAATGTCCCGGAATGTCCGGCACTCCGGAGGGGGGAAGGGTACATGAATGTGTCATTGTAAGTTGGAATGATTGCATCATGTACTAGGTGTCTTCGCTGTCCAAAATAAAGGATTTATTTAAATCCTAAATTGAAAAGTCAAACGGCTAGTTTGAAAGTCAAACGGCAATTTTGGGAAGTGGGAAGAGAGGAGGATTGGTGGAGGCCGAATTGGAGGAGGGTTCCTCCCTTGGCCGGTGCCCCACCAAGCCGACTTGGGGAGGGACTCTCCTCCCCTTGGCCGGCCAGCCCTCCCACCTATATAAGGAGGGGCAGGGCTCCCTCCTAGCACACACAAGTTTCCACCTCTAATCTCCGGTTTAGAGCCGTTTTGGTTTAGAGCTTCTAATTGCTTTAGCCAGCGGTTTAGAGCCTTCTAATTGGTGTGTCTAATTACTAGACCACTAATAGCCTCTCATAAACTCCACCATACTGCACGGCTTAAGCGAAGCCTCAGGGATCTCCCTCTACTTAGGTACCACGCCGTTGTCTTCTTAGGAATCGCGAGAGAGTGCTACAACCTCCTTTCTTTGGAACAAGGAGAGGAAGGTCTTCGTCAGTCCGAACGTGTGACCGATTGGGAGCGCTGCCGGAACGTGGCGCTGGAAGGATCGCTTCGCGATCTTGAGATCGGAAGAGTACGACTACATCACCCACGAATCTGCTCGTTAACGCTGGAATCTTCGGTGAGTTCCTCTATCGACTCGTTGCTACAATCTAGTAGATAGATCTTGGCTTGTTTGTTTGTATGCGATAGAAATTTTTTGTTTTCCATGCTACGAACCCCTACAAAGGGTATCGAGCCGTGTCTATATGTAGATCTGTTGCGCAGTAGAACACAATGGTCATTGTGGGCGTTGATGCTTTATTGTAGATTGCTTTTGTGTACTTTGCATCTTGCGGTATGTTGGGATGAAGCGGCCGGCTAACCTTACATGACATCGTTCATGAGACTTGCTCCACGCTTGACATGCAACTTGTATTGCATAAGTGGCTTTATGGTGCTGTTTCTCCTAGCATAGTAAAGATCCAATTTACAACGGGTAATCAACAATGCTAGTATCAATGTTGTGGTTCTTGTTCGTAGGTTAGACGACACTTATTGAAAGCCCCAAACCACGTAAAATATGCAAAGAAAGTAGAAGCGTCTAACTTTGTTTTGCGGGTGTCTTGATGATGTGATATGGCCATGATTGTGATTATATTTGATGTATGCAATGTTCCTTATTGTAAGTTGGCAACCGGAGAGCCATATGGTTGTCTTTAATTTTGTTAAGACCTGCGTGTCTATTCAAAGTAGTTGTAATAGTTGAAGCTGGTGGGCGACAACCATGAAGAAGCGTCATTGACCTTGATGCTATGCGGTGATGATGGAGATCATGTTCGTGCTTGAAGATGGAGATCGAAAGCACAAAGAAGAAAACCATATCATATCACATATTATGAATTGCCTGATGTTAATCCTTTATGCATCTTGTATTGCTTAGTAGGCGACGGTAGCATTATAAGATGATCCCTCATGCACATAAATTTCAAGTTCTAAAGTGTTCACCCTTAGTATGCACTGTTACCAAAGCTTCGCTCAAGCACCACGTGATGATCGGTGTCTTTGATTCCACGGGTGAATACAACGTAAGCAAGCCAGATTTGCTTATGCGGTAGCTAAGGTTTGATCTTGACGAGCCTAGCATGTATGACATGGCCTCGGGAACACGGATTACCGAAAGGTAGAGCATGAGTCATATAGTAGATATGATGAACATGTTGATTGTTCGCCATTGAAACTATATCAACTCTCGTGATGATCGGTTTTGATGTGGTGGATTTGGTTCATGTGATCACTAAAACAATGTGAGGGATGTTGTTTTAAGTGGGAGTTCACCTAGATTAATTTAATTATTAATTAGAACTCAATTTATCATAAACTAAAATCAAAGTGAATTTGCATAGTTGTTGTAGTCATTGGCATCCGTTTACCACCTTGCGCTTAGTTTTAATTGAGATGATAGAACTATAGAATTCTGGTTAGTTACTTTACGAACTGGTATCGTATTGTTTTGAAGAGTTAATCTAAAGTTTAAAAGTCCTATTGCAAACTTTCAGTAAGTTCCGGTTACTCCATGAAGTTTAATAATTAGTATTAAATCAAGAGTAACAATTCCAAGTGTTAGTATCATGTTTGTCTCCATGATTCTTGATATTCAATAGATTCTCTTAATATCAAGGTTATCTAGGATCTGAAAGAGTTGTTTCAGAAACCATGATGTGTGGAAGATATTGTGATATCTGAAACGAAGTTTTGGTTACAACATGATAGAGTATAATATGGCAAAGTTCATGTTCTCATATCTTGATGAGAATTTGCAAAAGGTTGGAGACACTAGTTGTCCTAATCTTCCAAAAGGTTTTGGAGAGCAACATTATACTCGCGATTCACCGTTACAAGCTAAAAGTAGCTAGATCATGGATAAGTCCATGATGAGGGTGAATATTTGATGTAGGTAAAATGTTTACTACACCAAGAGATTACTAAAGAAAGGAATTTGAAAGAACACCAAATATTTGATAATGGTGATCTACTTCAAAGTGCAAGTTCAAAGACATTGGTATTTAACTATACACGCTTTGGACTATGTGTCATAAGTATGACTCCACTATTGATGTTGATAGATTCTTTCAAATGAAAGGAAATCTTGAAGAGAATCTCATAAGTATATGGCAGAAAAGAAAAGACTAGAATTGTTCAGTTTAAGTATATAGATGATATATGTGTTATGGCTATATTCTTTGCTTATTAAACAATGTGGTTCTTAAGTATTTGATACTGAATTTGTTGGTGTGAATCGTCATACGAAACAACACAATTCATGAACTACAATGGCCTAAGTAACTAGCAAAAGAATAGGTGATGATGTTCATCGAGAACAAATAAAGGGTTATTTTGTTGCTCGTTAAACATCAACGCTTGCCTTCAAGATTTGTTTTATCAGGTATTATGAGAACAAAAGGGTTGTTCAAATAATTTCCGTAATCCATAAAAGATGGATGATTCGCAAATCTCGTTGGAGACATCACATCCATAAAACTAGTGCTAAAAATGTCGAAAGACAAATTGATTGAAAGATCACTTAGGAAGTGACATCGCCGTTTAAATTATGTTGGAAAGAAAACATGAAGACGAACTCCATGTGGATGGAATTTTGGAGTCTTTTGATTTTTGATCAAATGACGTTTGTGAAACTTTCCTAGAGATAATTAAAACTTCGTTCATAGGCCAAAAGGGAACGAAAGACTAGCTTATTGGAACTTGTGCATATTGTTGTACGAACTCCATTATGTGTAGTCAAGAGCGATGGATTTCAACTTCATATGCCTTCTCCGAAAATTTGAGTGAATATATGAATATTTACTTAATAAGGATGAAGTATGAAATATTTGAAAAGTTCAAAAGACTTTCAAGATGAAGTGCAAAATCATTGTAACAAGAATATGAATAGTTTATGATAAAGATCATAAAGGAAGATATTTGAATTACAAGTTTAGCATAATACCTAAGATTTAAGGAATCGATTACGTGGATTTGCATTTCCCGAAACACCATAAGAGTATGGAGCGTTCGAGATATGTAATTAAAACCTTGTTTGACATGGTAAGATCAAAGGTGTAATTCATAGAACTGCCATTATATTTTAAAGATTAAAAGCTTTGGAGATTATCGCTTTTCCACTGAAAAGAGCTCCATCATAATCCGCTGAAATGACACCATATAAAGTTATGGTTTGGGATAAAACCCAAGTAGTCCTTTCTTAAAACATTGGTATGCTATGCATAAGAAAGATGTGTGCAACCAAAGTCGGATAAACCTGTCTTTGTATAAATGTTAAGTATTCCTCCATAAACACCGGAGACAAAAGTGTTTGTCGCTTAGAACGTCAAGTTTCTTTGAGAAGGAATTTTTCGTGAAAAGTTAAGTGGGAGGACAATAGAACTTTGATAAAGTTAAAGGAACCTTAGCTATATGTGCAGAGTTGCGCAGCACCGAAAAGTGTTCCGGAGGCAGCAACAATGCTCATGGCTCACGTGCCTCAAAGGTTGTGGTCACAGAGGTCTAAGTTTCTATTGAAACAAGTAGGTCGGATGAACAATCAAATACCAAGATTTGAGGGTTGAATCATTATTTGAGAATAATGAACCTACTACATGCAAAGAAGCGATGATGGGCCCTGACTCCGTCAAATGGCTTGAAGCCATAAAATCCGTGATAATTCCATACACGAGAAATCAAGTTTTGAACTTGAAGGACCCTCGACAAAGGTGTAAGACCTTACAGTCGTGTTTGGATCTATAAATAAATAGACATGGATGTTGCACATCTATGAAATAGTCGACATGTTGGGAAAGAGTTCACAACAATGTTCAAAGGTTGACTATGACAAGATTTGATCTTTCATAGTGATATTTAGTCTAGACGGATTAATGTAGCAACCACTACATATAATTTTGTTGTATGATAGTTGAATAAACAAAACAAGTTCTTCTAATAGAATCGTTACCTAGGACATGTGCATAACACGGTCCATAGGGTTTTGTTAATTCAAAGGATGCTAAAAGCATATGCAAACTTCAATGGTTAAAGTGAGCATCGCGGAGTTGGAATCTTCACTATGATGAAACTGTTAAAAGAGTTTAAAAGTTCATTAGAGACGATGAAGATGCTTGCATTTGCAAGAAATTAAGTGGGAGCGCTAAGACATATTTCTAATACATTATGTGGAGGACATATTGTTAATTGGAAATAATGTATCTTTTATTAACACATATTAAGAATTTCATCCCGATGAAAGACTTAGGCAAAAACCCAAATATTTGGCATCAATAGATGCTAATATGGTTGTGCCAGAAGTACATAGACGAGATATTGAATGAGTTCAATATAGAAACTACAAGAAAGATTCTTGTCGCACAGAAAGGATTGAATGAGTTCAATATTGATGATATATTCAAGTGTATTGACATTTGGTAAGTGAAACAAAGATTCAAGTATAGATTGATACTTGATATATGAAATCACAAAAAGTGTTTATATCAATCATACTGTGATATGTACAAATCCAGATATGTCCTATGCTCTAAATGTTGTGAGCATATACCAGAATGATTTGTAAGATGATCATTGGACAATAGTAAGGATACTCTTATGATCCTTTGGAAGAACTAAGAGTATATTATTTGTAGAAGTGACAAATAGATGGTTAGTTCATTGTAAAAGTACTACATTGATACTAGCTTTGTCACAAAGTACAAATTAAGTTTATCTCAATCTAAACGAAGGGTGGCACAATATAATGGAAAGTGAGTTCCATAATGGATTTGGATGAGTTCCAAAGTTAAGACATTGTGACAGATACTACAACAAAAGGCTAAAGTGTATGACTGCTATTATAGCAGCAAAAGAGGGCATTTGTGTCAAGTAGTTTGTTATCAAACTAGGTGTAGTTCACAGCGGGATAATACTATGAAGATATATTGTGCGACAATATTATCAACATGTTTTAACCCCAAAGAACTAAAGGTCACACCGAAAGACCAAATTATACAAAGCCATCTCATTGGGGAATGAGTGATGCGTAGGGACGCAAAGACATGCAATTACACACAGGACCTGGAAGTGTCAGATCCGGAGATCAGTTGACCACTAGCAATCGTGTACATGCAACACCGGAAAGCCATAGGTGTTGAATACACAAAGGTTTGAAACTAGATTATTGACTCTAGTGCAAGTGGGAGACTGTTGGAGATATGCCCAAGAGGCAATAATAAAGTGGTTATTATCATATCTTCATATTTATGATAAATGTTTACATACCATGCTATAATTGTATTAACCGGAAACATTAATACTTGTGTGATTTGTAAACTTAATTTGAAGTCCCTAGTATAGCCTCTATACTTCACTAGCTTGTTGGTTGATTGATGATTGTGGTTTCCCTATCATGAACATTGAGATGTTATCAACAACAAGATCATATCGTTAGGAGAATGATATGGTGGACATACTCCTATAGATAAGCGTAGCATAAAGATCAAGTCATTTCAATAGTTCAATTGCTATATGCTTTCTGATACATAGTAACCTAATTCCTTCGACCATGAGATCATGCATATCACCTTTACTGGATGGATGCTTTGATGTCATCAAACACCACACCGTAACAGGGTGGCTATAAAGGTGGCATTGAGTGTTCGGAAAGTATTGGTTGAAACACATGGATCAAGAGTGGGATTTGTCCATCCACATGACGGATAGATATTCTCTGGGCCCTCTCGGTGAAATGTCATCCAATTAGCTTGCAAGCATGTGTGGTCACAAGGGATCACATATCACGGAACGAGAAAAGAGTACTTATCGATGTGAGGTTGAACTAGGTATGCAGAGATACCGACGATCATAACCTCGGATAAGTAACATATTGTGAGACAAAGGGAAATTGGTATCGTATGTAAGTGGTTCATTCGATCGCAAAGTAATCGTAGAAATATGTGGGAGCCATATGAATTTCCAGATTCCTCTATTGGTTATTGTTCGGAGAAGTGTCTCGATCATGTCCGCATAATTCACGAACCGTAGGGAGACACACTTAAGGATTCGACGTTGTTTGAGTAGTTATGGTATTATGAAAGAGACCGAATGTTGTTCGGAGTCTCGGATGGGATCCGGGATATCACGAGGTGATCCGGAATGGTCCGGAGAATAAGATTCATATAAGGAAAGTCCCATTTCGGAGTTGGGGAATGGTTCCGGTGTTTTCATCGGGAATGTTCTAGAATGTTCCGGAATGTCCGGCACTCCGGGGGGGGGAAGGGTACATGAATGTGTCATTGTAAGTTGGAATGATTGCATCATGTACTAGGTGTCTTCGCTGTCCAAAATAAAGGATTTATTTAAATCCTAAATTGAAAAGTCAAACGGCTAGTTTGAAAGTCAAACGGCAATTTTGGGAAGTGGGAAGAGAGGAGGATTGGTGGAGGCCGAATTGGAGGAGGGTTCCTCCCTTGGCCGTGCCCACCAAGCCGACTTGGGAGGACTCTCCTCCCTTGGCCGGCCAGCCCTCCCACCTATATAAGGAGGGGCAGGGCTCCCTCCTAGCACACACAAGTTTCCACCTCTAATCTCCGGTTTAGAGCCGTTTTGGTTTAGAGCTTCTAATTGCTTTAGCCAGCGGTTTAGAGCCTTCTAATTGGTTTAGAGCCTTCTAATTGGTGTGTCTAATTACTAGACCACTAATAGCCTCTCTCATAAGCTCCACCATACTCGCACCGGCTTACATGAAGCCTCATGATCTCCCTCTACTTCCGGTACCACGGTTGTCTTTGGAATCGCGAGAGTGCTACAACCTCCGCCTCTGCTGGAACAAGGAGAGGAAGGTCTTCGTCGAGTACCGAACGTGTGACCGATCATGGGAGCGCTTAACGTGATGGCGCTGGAAGGATCGCTCACGCGATCTTGAGATCGGAAAGAGTATGACTACATCACCCACGAGAATCTGCCTCGTTAACCGCTGGAATCTTCGAGGGTGAGTTCCTCTATCGACTCGTTGCTACAATCTAGTAGATAGATCTTGGCTTGTTTGTTTGTATGCGATAGAAAATTTTTGTTTTCCATGCTACGAACCCCTACATTTTCATCCCGAGGGCAACTTATAGGCGGAAGGAGAGGCCGAGGGGGTGTTGGGGGCACCACCCACCTCGGCGCTGGGCCCGGCCTGGGCTGTGTGGTGTGGCCCGGCCCCTCTCCGCCTCAGATTCGGCACTTGATCCTTCTCGGAAAAATAGGCACTTTGGCTTTTGTCCCATCCAATTCCGAGAATATTCATTTTCGACTTTCCTAGAACCAAAACAGGAGAAAACAGCATGGGCACTGTGGATCTTGTTAATAGGTTAGTCCAAGAAATCATATGAAAAGTACTCCAAAGTTGGAACAAAACACAAGAAAGTGGATAAAACCAAGCATGGAACATCAAAAATTATAGATACATTTGCAATGTATCAACATGCAACTTGTTTTGCATAAGTGGCTGGCGGGTGTCTGTCTCTCCTACTATAGTCAATATCTGATTTACAACGAGTTGCTAATAACTTGGTTATCCTTGTTGTGGTTCATGTTCGTAGGTAAGAATGGTTCTATCTCCGAAAGCCCTAAGCCACGTAAAACCTGCAATTGATAAATTAGAGGCGTCTAGTTTAGATCGTTCCTGGGCTAGTGTCTTGATATGGTATTGTTGTAAGTAGATGTATGATAGATACTCTTACAACACACTCAACGTGTAAGTTTCATAGACCTTGGCCTTACACACAAAGGAATGATAGAGATCATACCACGATGCAAATGATAGAGATCAAATGCATGGACCATATCATCCCACTTTACACATTAGATGATTGCATCTTACATTGCTAGTTTGGCGTTTTAGTAGCATTATAAGATGATCCCTCATTTAAATATCAAGATAAAATGTGTTCTTTCTTAAGTATGCACCGTTTTATGGATCGTGTTTGGAGACATCACGTGATGATCGGGTGTACTCGACTCTACGCTTTCATACAAACGGGTGTAAGACAGTTTTACACATGCGAGTACTAAGGTTCTTACTTGGCAAGCCTAGCATGTAGAGACATGGCCTCGGAACACGGACCAAAAGGTTAAGCATGAGTCATATAGTTGATATGATGCCCATATAGATGCTCGCCTTTGAAGCTACATCAAATCACGTGATGATCGGACTTGGTGTAGTGGATTTGGTTCATGTAATCACCAAAAAGGCACAGGGGATGTCGTTTTTGAGTGGGAGTTCATTTGTAATTTGGATTAGTCGAACTCAATTTGTTGTAAACTAAATCAAAGTGAATTTGCATAATTTGTTATAGTCATTAGCGTCTGTTCACTACCTTATGCTTAGTTTTAATTGAGATAATAGAACTATGGAATTCTGGATATTTACTTTACGAACTAGTATCGTATTGTTTTTGAATGTCAATTTAAAGTTTATAAGTCCTATTGCAAACTTTCAGCAAACTCTTTTTACTCCATGAAGTTTAATAAGTAGTATTAAATCAAGAGTAAGAATTCCAATGTTAGTATCTAAAGTATCATGTTGCCTCCATGATTATTGATATTCAAAAGTTGTTTTAATATCAAGATTATATAGGAGCTGGAAATTGTTTCAGAAACCATCATGTGTGAAAGATATTGTGATATCTGAAACAATGTTTTTGGTTGCATTATGATAGAGTATAATTTAGCAAAATACATGTTCTCATATTGTATGAGAATTTGTGAAGGATGGAGATGCTAGGCATCCGAATCTCCCAAAAGGTTTTGGGAACTAAAATTATACTCGTCATTCTTCCTTATAGGCTATAGTAGCTTGATCATGAAAGTTGTCATGATAAGGATGAATAGAAGATGTAAGTAAAATGTTTACTACACTGATAGATTACTAAAGAATGGATTTTTGAAAGAACACCAAACATTTGATGATGGTGATCCACTTCAAAGTGCAAGTCCAAAGGTATTAGTATTTAACTATACACACTTTGTACTATGTGTCATGTGAATGACACCACAATTGATGTTGATAGATTCTTTTAAAAGGAAAAGGAATTGCTGAAAGAGAATCTATACAATATTTGGCAGAAAATAAAAGGTTGGAGATGTCCAACTTAGGTATATAGAAGATATACATGTTATGGCTATATTCCTTGCTTGTTAAACAATATGATTCTTAGGTATTGGATACTGGTATTGGATACCGAATTGGTTGGTGTGAAGTATCATACAGAACAACACAATTCATGAACTGCAACGGCCTAAATAACTGGCAAGAGAATAAGTGATGATATTCATCGAAAACAAATAAATTGTTATTGTGTTTTTCGTTGTCGTCAAACCTAGCCTTCAAGATTTGTTTTAATAATTGTTATTTTGTTCCGGTATTACGAGAACAATGGTTTTTCAAATAAATTACCGTATTCCATAAAGGATGGATGAACTTTTTACAAGTCTAGTGGGAGAAATCACATCCATAAACACTATTGCTAAAATGTCGCAAGACAAATGATTGAAAGATCACTTATGAAGTGACATCGCTATTTAAATTATATTGGAAAGAAAACATGAAGAAACTCCATGTTGATGGATTTTTGGAGTCGTTTGATTTTGATCAATTGACGCTTGTGAAACTTTCCTCGAGATAATTGAAACTCCGTTCATAGGCCAAAGAGGAACATATGACTAACTTATTGGATATTATACATATTGATGTATATAGTCCATTATATTTAGCCATATGTGATGGATCTTTTTGCTTCATATGCTTTCTCCAGAAATTTGAGTGAATATATCTATATATTTACTTAATAAGGAAGAAGTATGAAACATTTGAAAATTGTTCAAAGACTTTCAAGATGAAGCGAAAAATCATTGTAACAAGAAAATAAAAGAGTTTATGATTTGATCATAAAGGAAGATGTTTGAGTTACAGGTTTAGCAAACACCAAAGATTTCAGGAATTGTTCCATGAATTTGCATTTCTCGATAAACCACAGGAGTATGGTATGTTCGAGAGATCAAATCAAACCTTGTTTGACATGGTAAGATCAAAGGTGTCATTTATAAAACTGTCATTATGTTTTAAGGATTAAAGCTTTAGTGACTACCGCTTTTACACTGAAAAGAGCACCACCGTGATCTGTTGAAATGACACCATATGAGTTATGGTTTGGGAAAAAACCTGAATTGTCTTTTCTTAAATTTTGGTATGCTATGCATAAGTAAAATGTTTACAATCAAAGTCGGATAAGCACGTCTTTGTAGGTTATCCCGAAGAATTTGTTGGGAATTTCTCCATAACACCGAGGACAAAAGAGTTTGTTACTTGGAACGTCAAGTTTCTTGAGAAGGATTTTTTCGTGAAAAGTTAAGTGGGAGGACAATAGAACTTTGATAAGGTTGTTGAACTTTAGCTATATGTGCTAAGTAGCGCAGCGCCAGAAAGTGTCCCGGTGGCGGCCACAATGCTCATGGCTCATGTGATTACAAAGGGTGTCATCTCGGAGATTAGAGTTCCTATTGAACCGTGTGGGTCGGTAAGAATCAAATAGTGTGATTTGATAAGCAAGTCGTTATTGTTTTGACAATAATGAACCGACTACATGCAAAGAAGCGATGATGGGCCCTGACTCCATAAAATGACTAGAAGTCATAGAATCTATGATAGTATCCATACACGAGAAATAAAGTTTCTGAACTTGGAAGACCCTCCGGAAAGGCGTGAAGCCTATCGGTCGTGTTTGGATCTATAAAGAAATAGACATGGATGTTTAACATCTATGAAATAGTCAACATGTCGGAAAGAAGTTTACGATAATGTTCAAGGAGTTGACTATGACAAGATTTGATCTTTCATAGTGATATTTAGTCTTGACGGATTAATGTAGCAACCACTACATATAATTTGATGTATGGTAGTTGAATAAACAAAACACGGTTCTTCTAATAGAACGGTTACCTAGGACGTGTACAAGACATGGTCCGAAGGGTTTTGTTAATTCAATGGGTGCTAAAAGGGCATGCAAACTTCAATAGTTGAAGTAAGCATAGCGGAGTTGGAATCTTCACCATGATGAAACTATTAAAAGAGTTTAAATTCATCGGAGATGATGAAGATGCTTGCATTTGCAAGAAATTAAGTGGGAGCGCTGAGACATATTTCTAATACATTATGAGGACATATTGTTGATTGGAAATGATGTATCTTGTATTGACGCAAGTTAAGAATTTCATTAAAATAAGATTTCGATGAAAGACTTGGGCAAAACCGGAATATTTGGCATCAATATCTATATGGATAGATTGAGGCGCTAGTACGGTTGTGCCAACATATATATATGAGATATTGAAAGGGTTCAATATGGAAACAACAAGAAAGGTTCTTGCTGCATGGAAAGGATTGTATCAAGATTCAAGTGTTTCAACACTTGGTGAGTAAAATCACATAAAGATTTTGATCGATTATACCGTGATATGCATATATCCAGAATGTCCTATGCTCTAAGTGTTATGAGCACATACCAATATGATTCATAAGATGATCATTGGACAATAGTAAAGATATTCTTATGAGCTTTGGAATAACTAAGAATATATCATGTATAAGTGACAAATAGTTAAAGGTTGTTCATTGTAAAGTGTTACATTGATACTAGTTTTGTCACAATATACAAATTAAATTTATCTCAATTTAGACTATGGGTGGCACAATGTAATGGAAAGGTTGTTCCATGATGGATTTGGATAAGTTCCAAAGTTGAGACATTGTGACGGATACTACAACAAAAGGCTAAGTATATAACTGCTATAGTAGCAGCAAAGGAGGGCATTTGTGTTAAGTAGTTTGTTATCAAACTAGGTGTGGTTCAAAGTGGGTTAATACTATGAAGATATATTGTGTGACAATAATATCAACATATTTTAAGCCGAATGAACTAAAGGTCTCACCAAAGGACCAAATTTATAATGCCATCTCATTTGAGAATGAGTGATGCGTAGAGACGCAAAGACATGCAAATACACACGGACCTAAAACTGTCAGATCCGAAGATTATGTTAACCACTAGCAATCGCGTATATGCAACACCAGAAAGCCATAGGTGTTCAATACGCAAAGTTTTTCAAACTAGATTATTGACTCTAGTGCAAGTGGGAGACTGAAGGGAATATCCCCGAGAGGCAATAATAAAGTGGTTATTATCTTATTCCATGTTTATGATAAATGTTTATTTTGCATGTTATAATGGTATTGATCGGAAACATCAATACATGTGTGTTTAATAAACAAAAAGGTTTCCTAGTTATGCCTCTCTTATAGACTAGCTCGTTGATTAACAAGATGATCAAGGTTTCCTGATCATGGACATTGGATGTTGTTAATAACAAGGTCACAACATTGGTGGAATGATGTGATGAACATTCATTCGAAGTATAGCATTACGATCAAGTCATTATGTTTATATTGCTATAACATCATACGAAGTAATCTTTATCCTTAGACCATGAGATCATGTTAATTGCTAACACCGGAAGAGTATCTTGATAACATCAAACGTCACACCGTAACAGGGTGACTATAAAGATGGGTTCAGTGCTACGAAGGTGTTATGTTGAGGCTCATGGATCAAGAGTGGAATTTTTCAATCCCGATGACGGATAGATATACTCTGGGACCTCTCGGTGATATCACATTAAGATAGCTTGCAAGCAAGTGATGTGATCACTAGAATGTTATATCACGGGAACGAGAAAAGAGTGCATGTTGGCAATGAGATCAAACTAGGTATGGAGATACCGATGATCGAATCTCAGACATGTAATATATCGCGAGACAAAGGGATTTAGTTACAAGCGTTAAAGGTTCTCACGATCACAGAAGTCATCGTTGAATATGCAGGAGTCAGTATGGATCTCCAGGTCCCGCTTCTGATTATTGATCTGAGAGGAGTCTCAATCATGTTTGCATTATTCGCGAACCGTAGGGTGACACACTTAAGAGTTACCGGACACCATTTTGGAGCACATATGTTTCAGACGAAAGAATTGCAAAGCACAGGAATTGTTTCGATAGAAACCGGAAATTGTTTCGGGTGAAATTGCAGAAAGTGGTTCTGCATGTGATATTGAAATATTCTAAGGGGTTATATGTGAATGTTTGTTAATTAAAGTAATTAACAAAATTCTGAATAAAATTAATAAAAGAGTTTTATTAAATGAGAGAGCATTAAATTTGGAGAAATTTAATGCATTTAAAGTAGGGACTTTAAAGGGGAATGTGAAGAGGCATTTTAATGTGGAGGGGTTACCACCACATGAATGGGGGAGGTGAGGAGTCACCCCCCCATGCGCCGGCCATGAAGGAGGGGCACCCCCTCCTCCTATAAAAGGCCACCCTCTTCCTCCTTCTTCCTCACACCTCCTTGTGAAGGATCTCTCTCCCCCTCTAGAATTATTCCCCCATGGTCTCGGATTAGCGAGATACATGTTCCCGATGGCATTTCGTCTAGAAGG
This sequence comes from Avena insularis, assembly GCA_023614405.1. NCBI lineage: Eukaryota > Viridiplantae > Streptophyta > Magnoliopsida > Poales > Poaceae > Avena > Avena insularis. Next base: position 96,925,890 of record CM042690.1, on the reverse strand, counting down.
AGTTGCTGCTTCCGCTGGATCGCTGGAGCGAGGAGGTGGAGGTTATCTGGTGGCTTGAACGTGTGTGCGAGTACGGATGCGCTGCTGAGTTGTGGCGCTCGGACTTCCTCACGATCTTGAGATCGGCAAGTGTACGAATACATCAACCACGAGTTCCTACTCGTTAACAAAACTCGTTGTCTTCGAGGATAAGTTCTCGATGGATGTATGTCCACCAGTTGCTTTGTACCTAGTAGATAGATCTTGGCGTGTAGTTCTCATCGTAGGATTTTTTTCTATGCTGCGGACCCACCACTTTCTGCAAACTATTACTTCCTTCCATTAGATACGTTTAATCCTTTGTTTTCAGCAAAACCGGTGAGATTGACAACCTCATCGCAAGTTGGGGGCAAAGTTCTGTGGTTGTGTTGTGCAGGTCTCCACGCTGTCGCTTGGCACCAAGAGGCGCTTGCCAACGCTCACTAGCTACACCTTTGGGTGTTTCCTTGTTCCTACCGGATTGATAACCTTGGTTTCATCGAGGAAAACTTGTCCGTGCTCATCATACCTTCCTCTTGGGGTTCCCTAACGAGCTCGATATATTTGGGCCATCAACAACTTTTTCTGGCGCCGTTGTCGGGGAGTCAAGGACATCTTCACAAGGGGAGTCCCTCATAACCAATCTCTTTACTTTGTTATTTTTGTTTTGCTTAGTTTCTTTTTGCTTTGTTTGCTTGTTTCTTTATCAAAAACACACAAAAAATAGTTTTACAAGTTTGCTTTCCTATTTGAAAACACACACAAAATTAGTTCCTATCTTAAGTTGCCTTTATGTCTAGCCTTGCTCCAATAACTATGTCACCCGAGGAAATGATTTTCACTTTTAAACAAGGAATTGAGGAAAGCTTCAAGGAAGCTTGATCTAGAATCTCTGATCTACATGAAAAAACTGAGCCTAAAATGACTCAAAGCTTGTTCCTTAGCAGTTTTTACCTTGGAATTGCTCTTTGCTTAGATATGCTTTAGATGCTGTTGTGGGAGGAGATTTCCTCCAATGTAATGAGGATGATGCTATTAATGCTATAAATAAATTGATCCTTACTTACAACTTGCCTAGCAAAACTGATATTTCTTTCGCAAGCATATTTACTAGATTAAACACTCTTGAGACCTGCACTACTAGCTTAAAAGATTTCTATAAGACGCTTAGGGAGCATCATATATATGTTCCAATAAATTCTGAACCATCAAAGTGGCTCCTGATACGTCCAAAACGTATCTACTTTCCCGAACACTTTTGCTATTGTTTCTCCTCTATACTTGTGTGATTTGGATACAACTAATGTGGACTAACGCTGTTTTCAGCAGAATTGCCTTGCTGTCTACTTTTTGTGCAGAAAACCAACTATCAGGAAAAATCCCGGAAAATATGCCAAAAATCCTATTTCACCCGAAGACTCCAGGAGCCAGAATACGAGACGGAGAAGATCCAGGGGTGGCCACACCACCTGGTGGCGCGGGCCAAGCCAGGCCGCGCCAGGGGGTGGTATGGGCCCCCCAGGCACCCCCACGGCCTCTCTCTTTGCCTATAAGGAGCCTTCTGACCTAAAAACTTTCGGGGGGTCGACGTTTTTTCAGAAGGAGTTCCGCTCCACCGCCACCACCAGATTCCACGAAACAGCACCAGAAACTCCGTTCTGGCACCCTGCCGGGACGGGGAATTGTAGATCGTCGCTATCATCATCACCATCGCTTCTCCATCGACCATCCATGTTTCCCCATCTATGAGTGAGTAATCCCCCGCTGTAGGCTATGGGGATGGTAGGGATTGGATGAGATCGTTCATGTAATGGCATCAGATTGTTAGGGCTTGGTGCCTAGTATCTTTTATTAGTGCTTTATGACTTTGTTGTGCTTAATGCTTGTCACTAGGGCCCGAGTGCCATGATCTCAGATCTGAACATGTTATTGATTCATTATGATAGTATTGTTTTGGGTCTTATCTGCAAGTTGTATACACACGTTGTTGTCCAGAACCTATGGCCCCGGCGATGTAAATCGGATAACCGGAAGGGAAAGGCTTTGATGTGAGGATCACATGTGTTCACGGAGTGTTAATGCTTTGCTCGGTGCTCTATTAAAAGGAGCACCTTAATTGCCAGAGTTCCTAGAGGCCCCGCCGCAAACGGGGTCAAGGAGAAAAGATGTTGTGCAAGTTCTCATTGCGAGCACGTATGACTATATATGGAACACATGCCTAGGATTGTCTAGTACTTGGATGCTTTATCTTATTTATCTGCAATTGCCCTATGTTCTGATTGCTATGTGAATTGTCTTGTCCATGCAACGCCATTCATCCATCCCTATGCCTACCGCACTTTCGAATCCCACTGCCATCGTTTTTGTTACTCATCTTTGCTTTACTATCACATTTTTACTATTCCTACTACAAAACTGCTACTTCGATAAACTGCGTGAGCAAGATTGTTTCAGTGTTGAATTGACAACTCAGTTGTTAAGGCTTATAAATATTCTTTGGCTCCCCTTGTGTTGAATCAATAAATTGGGTTTCACTTCCCTCGAAAATACTGCGATACACCCCCTATACTTGTGGGTCATCAAGACTATTTTCTGCTCCCGGCGGTAAAGATTGATATAAATAATGAAACTTTTCAAGCTCGCTATGATATCATGTCTGAATTTTGTCTTATGCCCAAAGATATTTATGAATCTTTGAATCTTTGAATCTTTCAGGAATAGGACTCCTAAGGAAGCTGAGGAATTAATGGCTAATAAGCAAGAATTATGAAGATTGGACTCCTCCTAAACAAGCTATACCTGAAGTAATTGTGTGCCTGAACCATCTATTCATGTGCCTATTCCAACATCAAAGAAGAGGGGAGTTATTGAATTAAATGATGAAGTGATGAAGGAAGCTAAGAAATGTCTTAAGGAGAAGGGAATTAAAGCTGCAGATGTCAAGAATTTACCTCCTATAGAAGAATTATGTAAGCCTATTTCCTACTCATCCACTATTGAGGTACACTCTCTCCAACACTTTGATGAAGGTGATATCCCTTACTCTAAACCTCCTGATCAATGCTTAGAAGAATTTGATATCTTTATTGTTAAGCAAGATAAGTTTAATAAAAGGGTGCAAAATCATCTAATGGAAAATACTAGAGCTATTGTTGAGTTGAAAGATAGTGTGGAAAGAACCTCTAATGATGTTAAAATGATTGTTAAACACTTTCAAATGGTTCAAACTCAAATAGATCAACTCGTCAAAGTGCAAAAAGACTTGCTAGTTAATGCTGCTAAAGAAAAACATGCTTATGAAATTAGAACTAGAAGTGGAGCTGCTACCCAGGATCCTCTATATCCCGAGGGGCATCCCAAAAGAATTGAGCAGGATTCTCAACAAGCTGAAAATAGTGGTTCTACTCGCAAGAAAAGGAAAAAGAAACATAAAAATGTTGTAGAACCCTCTGAACCTGCTATAGATCCTAATAGTATACCTATCTCTGATGCTGAAACTAAAAGTGGTAATGAAGAAAATGTTGTTCCTAATGAAGAAAAAGTTGAAGAAGAACCTGAAAACCACACTAAGAATACTAAATACACCAAAGAAGATTTTATTGCTAAGAAACATGGTAGTGAAAGAGAACCTTGGGTCCAAAAACCTATGCCTTTCCCTGATAAGAAACACAAGTCAAAGGAAGATGAACACTATAATAAATTTTATGAGTGGATGATGTTGGAGATATGCCCAAGAGGCAATAATAAAAGAGGTTATTATTATATCTTTGTGTTTATGATGAATGTTTACATCCCATGCTATAATTGTATTATTAGGAAACACTAATACTTGTGTGTTTTGTAAACATAAAAGAGTCCCTAGTAAGCCTCTTGTTAAACTAGCTTGTTGATTGATTGATGATCATGGTTTCCTGATCATAGACATTGGATGTGATTAATAACAAGGTTATATCATTAGGAGAATGATATGATGGACACACACCCATAGTAAGCGTAGCATAAGATCAAGTCATTAAGTTCGTATTGCTGTAAGCTTTGAAATACATAGTAACCTAATCCTTCGACCATGAGGTTATGTTAATCACCATCACCGGATGGGTACTTTGATGACATCAAACGCCGCTCAGAATCGGGCGGTTATAAAGGTGTCATTGGGTATTCTAAAAGTATGAGTTGAAGCGCATAGACCAAGATTGGGATTTGTCCATCCATATGACGGATAGATATACTCTGGGCCCTCTCGGTGAATGTCATCTAGATAGCTTGCAAGCATGTGACTAGGTCACAAGGGATGACATAACATGGAACGAGTAAAGAGTACTTATCAGTAACGAGGAAGAACTAGGTATGGAGATACTGACGATCAAACCTCGGATAAGTAGAATATCACGAGACAAAGGGAATTGGTTTCGTATGTTAAATGGTTCTATCGATCACGAAGTAATCGTTGAGTATGTGGGAGCCGTTATGGATCTCCAGATCCCGCTGATGGTTATTGATGGGAGAGGTGTCTTCATCATGTCTGCATATTCACGAACCGTAGGGTGACACATAAGGTTCAAGTTGTTTGAAGTAGATATGGAATTTGCGTTGGAGACCGAATGTTGTTCGGAGTCTCGGAATGGATCCGGGACATCACGAGGAGATCCGGAATGGTCCGGAGAATAAGATTCATATATTGGGGATCATTTTCTAAGTTAGGAAATGTTTCGGAGTGTTTGTATGGAGATTCTAGAAGGTTTCGGAATGTTCTGGAAGGTTCTAGAGGATGTCTTGGAGTTTGCTTGAAAACCAAGAAAGGGATCAAAGAAACCAAGTGGGGCAAGAAACGGATTCGTGGGGGAGGATTCCTCCCCAACCCGCCAAGGAGGAGGGAGTCCTACTAGGACTCCTTCCCCAGCCTCCCTCCTTTAAATAGAAGGAGGCGCCTCTCTGCACCTTGTCTCATAACTCCCAATCCGCCTCTCCTCCACCTTTCTTCGCACAGGCATAGGCAAGCCAGAGAATTCTCACCTCCACCACCACCACCACGCCTGCTGGGATTCCGTGTAGAAGATCTGCTACCTCACGTCACCTGGAACAGGGAGAGGAAGGTCTGCCGACTCAGACGCGTGTGACCGCTCATGAAGCGCCGAACGCGGCGCCGGAAGGATCGTCCACACGATCTTGAGATCGGCAAGTGATCGACTACATCATACATGAGATCTAATCTCGTTAACGCTTTCGGTTCTACGAGGGTTAGTACCGATCTATCTCGTTGCTCGTGTCTAGTAGATTAGATCTTGGCTTTTATCTAGATTAGATCTGGGTTTTGTTCGTTCTTGCGGTAGAAATTTTTTGTTTTCCATGCTATGAACCCATCAGATGAAGCCTTTATTCTTGCAAATTCCTTTGACTGATGCTATTAAATTGCCTCCTTACTCAAAGTATATGAAGGACATTGTCTCGAATAAAAGGAAGATCCCTAATGAAGAAATTTCTACTTTGCTTGATAATTATTCCTTCAATGGTAAGGTTCCTAAGAAACTTGGAGACCCAGGGATTCCAACTATCCCTTGCTCTATTAAGAACAGTTATGTTAGAACTGCTTTGTGTGATTTGGGAGCTGGAGTTACTGTTATGCCTTTCTCTCTCTATAAGAGGCTTCAACTTGAAAAATTAATACCAACTGATATATCTTTGCAAATGGCTGATAAATCTACCACTATTCCTGTGGGTATATGTGAGGATGTACTTGTTCAGGTGGCTCACAATTGCTTGATACTAAGTGATTTTGTTGTGCTTGAAATGCGTGAAGATGATAATATGTCTATTATTCTTGGGAGACCTTTTCTTAATACTGCAGGAGCTGTTATTAATTGTAATCAAGGAAAGGTTACCTTCAATGTTAATGACAAGGAACATACTATCTATTTCCCCAAGAAGATTGAAAGGACTTATGGTTTGAATTCAATTGAACATGTTGAAGGCATTCAAGTTGGAGAAATATATTGTCCCATACCAAGAGAAAATTTTGAAACTATTATGATTGGGACCATTGCTATCAAGGTTGAGGTAACATAATCATTAGTGGAATACAAAGTTTTGTCTCATATGCAATTGTTTTGGTAGCAAGACTTGATCAACCTTGCTAACAAAAGGATTCCATTGAACAAAACAATGTTTTCATTATGATTATCTCCGTTTATTTCTATCCTTTGCATTTTAGTTTTTGCTTTCGTTTAGTTTTCTTTTTGTTGTTAGTTGCTTGCATGCTAGAACTTCTGTAGTTCTAGCCTTGTTTTGTCCTTGCATTATGTTTCCAAAAGAAAAAAAATCTGTCTGTCAGAAATATCATTCTTCTATTTCTGAAAAATTACCCAAAAATAAAGTGTCTCGAAAAATTCCAGAAAATTCATATTAATTTTTTACGTGAAAAAAGGGGCAGAGGAGTACCTGGTAGGTACAGGGGGGACCACCAGGTAGGCACACCACATGGTGGCGCGGCCAGCCTTGGGTGGCGCCATGCCCTGGTGTGGGCCACCCCTGGCCCCCCACCAACTCTCTCACCTGCCACTTTCTTCTCTCTCCCGAGTAAGCTCCAGTTCATAGCTCAAAATCGCGTTCTTGCTGTGCCTGCTCTTGATTTTTTCGATCTCCTTTCTCAGCCCATCTTTCTTGCTGAATTTTTGAGCATTTGTTCCCTGGTATGTGACTCCTCCCCTTGTCCAAGTAGATTTGTGTTTAGTGGATTATATGTTGAGTATTTTGCTGCTGTAGGTGACTGGTTATGAGAGCTAGTAAGCTTGTTTGATGCTTAGAGATATAGTTTTGATGCATGTTTAGGCCTCTTGCAAGTCCCTATGAGTAGAATCCTTCATTATATTTACTTTGCAATCACTTGTTTAATAGGTGTTTAAATTTCAGAATACCAAGCATGAACAACCATACTTTTGGAGAGATATTTGAGAGTGATGCACCTAGGAGGTCGAGACCCTCAAGAACAACCTCTCAGGCTAGGCCATCATACAATGAAGATCTCATTGCAACTCAGACAGTAGTGAAAGGGATGATGGGGATGCTCACCCATCCTCTTTTCCTTGTTTTACCTTCTTACAAGCTGCAGGTATTCTTGATGATTTCTTGCTACTGATTGAGAGGGTTGGTTTAACCTCATATATGCAAGACGAGAGTGTGCAATACGCTATGCTCACCAAAACTTTTGTAGAGAGCTTCATGTTTACTAACACACCCTATCAGTCTACTGTCTCTTTTAAAATCTATGATCTGCCGTTCACCATGCCTTTGGAGAGATTTTGCAGTATTGTAGGTGTGCGCATGACAGGGACCGTGAAGAAAATTCAAGGGCGACCCGCTGATTTGTTGGAGCTTTACCGAGGGGTGACCAATGATGATGACCGCGTGGCGCAGCGTGGAAAGATAAGAAATATCCAACTCCCTTCTCTTAGATACTTTGCATATTATCTTGCTACTAGTGTACTGGGTAGGGAGAACACAAGTAATATCTCCAACTATAATTTAGCATTCCTTGCTGCTGCGCTTAACAATGATACTCGGTACAATCTTGGCTCGCTTATTGCTCGCTGCTTAGCTGCTAGGGGGCCTATCTATGGGGGCATCATTGCCTCGCGTATAGTCAATGCATTAGGTCTTTCCGTGGATCCCTATGATGCTATGCTGGTACCGCAGAGGCTTGACCTTGTTGCCTTGAAAACTCATCACTTTGTCACTCCTACCTCTGATTTGAACAATCTAGTATATAGGATGCTTTTCACTGACGGGGATGAAAGGGAGATCCTTTTGCCACAGTCTGCTTTGTTTAGTGTTCACAGGAGACCGTGGTCGCTCTCTAAGGAGGAGGTGGACGAGCAGCTTTGCTTGCTGGGTTTCCACGAGCAGCACCATGAGGATGTGCCCTCCTATGATTACTCCGTGCATTACGGAGGGACGTACTCGAGTTCGCACCAGGATGAGGGTACCTCCTCGTCGTACCACGGTGACACTTCATCCTGGCCGACTTGGGATTGATACCCACTTAGGCCAAAAGCCTAAGCTTGGGGGGAGGTACGCCGACACCGCACTCATCTCCATATCATGTTGCGTCGGTACTTTGTATATTTATGTTTTCGTTCTCTTTTTAGTTTTCGTTCTTCTTTGCTTTTGCTTTCTAAAAACGCAAAAAGACCAAAAATATTTCTGTTGTTTCTCTTTGGTTTGCTTCTTCTTTCTGCCTTGGTTTGCTTTTCCCTTTTTGCTTTGTTTGAACTATTCGAAAAACCCAAAAAGATTTTGCTTTGCTTGTTTTCCCTTTTGGTTCTTGTTTAAAAATCGAAAACACCAAAAATATTTGTCGTTCTTCTTTGGTTTTTGCGAGTTTGCTACAGGGTTTGGAAGTCCTCAGTGGATATTGGTTTCATATTATTATTCAAGCCACACAAGTGAAGAGCAATAATGAGGATCAATGACAACTTGAGGCGTGGTAAGAGGTTGGCAACGAACTCTATTTGTTTTCATTTTTGTACATATACTCATCACTGTGGGCTTGCTTAGTCCGTTCAAGTAGGGTGTATGTTATCTTTGGATGCTTAGTAGTTCTTGCTTTCTTATGATTAGCTCTAGCTCACTAATAGTTTGTAGCATGTCTTATGAATGTTTGCTTGCATTGCTCTATTCATAAATTGGTATGACACCGTGGTATCCTCCTCTGAATGTTTCATTTGAATTGACTTGGCACATGCTCACGCATGCACAAGACTGTGATAATCAGTTAAGCCTTGATGAATTATTTTGCCTTAAGGATCTTGAATCATTTTCATGCCATGAGTAGTCTTGTTTTGTTGCAAGCATGATAATGACAGCTATTGCTCTCTCGTTTGTCGCTCCCTTACTTTTGCTAGCCTTCACTTCCACTGAGTGTTTTACTCATGTTTCCAACTCCCTAAACCAAATATTTCCAAAGTGTCCAACATACCTACCTATTAGCATCATTTGCTACTCCTGTGCATATTCATTATGCCTTGTTTTCTTCCGAATAAAATGTTTGCTTGTTATGAGAAAGTTAGTTAGTAAAGCTCTCACGAACTTGATGGCACACTTTATTTCCTGCACTTAATAAACTTGAACTATTGTGAACTCTCCATGAAAGTTATATGCTTGCAAATATAGGCTGGGGATTAGCAGAACCGTGCTGTCAGGGGGAACGCTTTCAACACTTGTAAATATATACCCAGTTGATACCTTGCTCTTTTGTTTGCGAATGTCGTCGGTGTGAAATAAAAGGGGAGCTTGTAAGTCCATGGAGTTATGAATGTGTGTTAGAGAAACGCCTGGGCCACTGGTCTAATCCATGCTGACATGGTGGAAACCTACAGCGTAACCATAATGATATCTATGAAGCATTCTTCTTATAAAAAAAGAGAGAGAGCTATTGAGAAAAAGAAAAAAAAAGATTTATGAAAAGAGGAAAGAGAGAGAAAAACACCATTTTCCCATGGTAAATAAGAAGATTGCTGAGATACTCATTGTCTGCTTGCCTTGTCATTTTGATATGGGGATTCTTCCGTATCATCGGGCAAGGGGTACCCTGTTGGCGGTTCTCAATGATATGCACATACTTACGATGACAAGAACTTACCGGTAACTAAAGTTGAGTAGCATGAGGAGCGGCCCTCGTACTCAAGGGACTTGGGATTTTCAGTTTATAGTCTGTCAAGCATATAACTCAGATTGGACCTCACTTTCACCTTAACCACATTAAAGATGCTTATGATAGGGGCAATGAGAGCTCAAAGCTAACGAGTACCATACTTTCAGCATTTGGAAGCCTTTCAAAATTATTCAAAACCTTTTCTTCTACTTGTTGAGTCTCCACATATTCTTTGAGCACCTTCTTGAGAGCATAGTTGTCATTCTTTGTGTTTGTTCCATTACTTGATTATTTGTGTTATGACTTTGATGCTTGTATCTTTGATATCTTTACTTCTAGTCATCACTTGAACTTCAGAGGTGCCTTGGCATTCATAATCAAAGGCAAGCGAGATACCACTCTATCATACCTTTTTATGAGCATTGTAATGTTGCTTACATTTGTGCTTCGTGCTACTTATTATTCTTGAGTTGGAATCTCTTCATAGCTTGCAATGACTATTAAGTAGACTCAGTTGCATACTCTTTATTATGAATTGTCCAAGTAGTTGATCACATTGCTGAGAATATTTACATCATATGAAGCAAATGTGTTCGTGAAAGTTCTTTTATCGCACTTTTCAACTGAATTGCTTGAGGACAAGCAATAAGCTAAGCTTGGGGGAGTTGATACGTCCAAAACGTATCTACTTTCCAACACTTTGCTATTGTTTCTCCTCTATACTTGTGTGATTTGGATACAACTAATGCGACTAATGCTGTTTTCAGCAGAATTGCCTTGGTGTCTACTTTTGTGCAGAAAACCAACTATCGTGAAAAATCGAAAATATGCCAAAATCCTATTTCACCCGAAGACTCAGAGGCGAATCTGAGGAGAAGAGCGGGGTGGCCACACCACCGGCGGCTTGAGCCAGTGCGCCGAAGGTGGTGTGGCCCCTGTGCACCTCCCTCTCTTCGCCTATAAGGAGCCTTCTGACCTAAAAACTTTGGGGGGGTCGACATTTTTCCAGAAGGAGTTCCGCTCCGCCGCCACCACCAGATTCCACGAAACAGCACCAGAAACTCCGTTCTGGTACCCTGCCGGGACGGGGAATTGGAGGAGATCATCGCCATCATCATCACCATCGCTTCTCCATCAACCATCCATGTTTCCCCCATCTATGAGTGAGTAATCCCCCGCTGTAGGCTATGGGGATGGTAGGGATTGGATGAGATCGTTCATGTAATGGCATCAGATTGTTAGTGCTTGGTGCCTAGTATCTTTTATTAGTGCTTTATGACTTTGTTGCGACTTGTTGTGCTTAATGCTTGTCACTAGGGCCCGAGTGCCATGATCTTAGATCTGAACATGTTATTGATTCATTATGATAGTATTGTTTTGGGTCTTATCTGCAAGTTGTATACACACGTTGTCGTCCGGAACCTATGGCCCCGAAGTGACAGAAATCGGGATAACCGAAAGGGAAAGGCTTTGATGTGAGGATCACATGTGTTCATGGAGTGTTAATGCTTTGCTCTAGTGCTCTATTAAAAGGAGCACCTTAATTTCCAGTAGTTCCCTAGAGGCCCCACTGCAAACGGGCTGGCAGGACAAAAGATGTTGTGCAAGTTCTTATTGCGAGCACGTATGACTATATATGGAACACATGCCTAGGATTGTCTAGTACTTGGATGCTTTATCTTATTTATCTGCAATTGCCCTATGTTCTGATTGCTATGTGAATTGTCTTGTCCATGCAACGCCCGTCCATCCATCCCTATGCCTACCTTTCTCGAATCCCACTTTCTCGCTTTTGTTACTACTGTCTTTGCTTTACTACTGCTGTTACTTTACTATTCCTACTACAAAACTGTTGCTACTGATAAACTGCCATGAGCAAGATTGTTTCCAGGTGCAGCTGAATTGACAACTCAGTTGTTAAGGCTTATAAATATTCTTTGGCTCCCCTTGTGTCGAATCAATAAATTGGGTTTCACTTCCCTCGAAAATACTGCGATACACCCCCTATACTTGTGGGTCATCAAGACTATTTTGTGCTCCCGGCGGTAAAGATTGATATAAATAATGAAACTTTTCAAGCTCGCTATGATATCATGTCTGAATTTTGTCTTATGCCCAAAGATATTTATGAATCTTTGAATCTTTGGGGGCTTACTGAAGGAGGAAAAGAAATATCTCTTTCTCATAATGCTACCATATTACCTATTGGAATAGCTGAAGGAGTGTTTACAAAGATCCTTGGGAAAATGATTTCTACTGATTATCTTGTTATTGAATGTGCAGGAAAAGGACAAATTACACTTGGAAGGTCCCTATTAGAACTCCTTGGAGCAATAATAGATGTGGGAAAGAGGACCATGCACCTTTCTTCTCCACCAAACAACCATATTTTCCCCAAGGTTAAGAATAAAAGTAAGAGAGGTAATGGCAAGAAATTTGGTCTTAATGCTTCTTCATTTGAGAACACTTGATTTTTTCTTGCTTCTTATGTCTAACGTAAAGGCGTTAAAGAAAAGTACTTATTGGGAGATAACCCAAAAGTTTTAGATGAGTCTTAGAAGTTATTACTTCAGTAATAACTGCTCCTTATCCTTTTTATTTGCTTTTTGTGCCAAGAGTAACCTCTAATGAGAGATAGGTAATGATTGGGAAAGTTGTTGTTCCAAAATAGATTTATGTGCTTCACCATAAAAATTCGTGTAAAATCTCTGAACGTCCTTTTGAGGCGTGAATTTTTGTGCTTCTGCCCCAGCTTGTTATCTAACTTTTCGTTAGTTCAACACTTTTTGATTTGAGCAACAGAAGGCCTTCGAAAAAAATTGTCTTTACCTGCTGGTCTGTTTTGACAGATTTCTGCCATTTTATGCATTTGCTTCTTGTTGATTCCTTTTTGAGTTCTTTTGGGGAATTGAGCTTTTTGAGGGAAGTGCTTCAGTAGCTAGTGTTCTAATGGAAGTTTATTTGGTGTTAGAACCGAACCTTAAGACTTATTATCTTGAGTGCACTAATGTTGCTAATAAAGATTGTGTCAAGTTTTGTATGAAGGAAAAATTTCAAGTGTATGGAAGGAATGAGTAATGAGATGAAAGATGGACTAAAGCTCAAGCTTGGGGATTGATACATTGCAAATGTATCTATAATTTTTGATGTTCCATGCTTGGTTTTATCCACTTTCTTGTGTTTTGTTCCAACTTTGGAGTACTTTTCATATGATTTCTTGGACTAACCTATTAACAAGAGCCACAGTGCCAGCTGCTTGTTTTCTGCTATTTTTGGTTCCAGGAAAGTCAGAAAATGAATATTCTCGGAATTGGACGGGACAAAAGCCGAAGTGCCTATTTTTCGGAAGGGATCAAGTGCCAGAATACGAGACGGAGAGGGACCAGGGGGCCACCATGCCACCTGGTCGCGCGGCCTAGCCTGGCCCGCGCCAGGGGGTGGTGAGGCCAGCCCTGGCACCCCCTTGGCCTCTCCTTCTGCCTATATACTACCCTCGGGACGAAAACCCTAAGTACCCGATCAAAAATCGACGAAAGAGTCTATAGCCGCCGTCATCTCCATCCCTAGATCGGGAGGGATCTGAAGTTCTTCCCGACACCCTGCCGGAGAGGGGAATTCACCCTGGAGGCCTTCTTCATCACCATGCAAGCCTCCGGTGTGATGCGTGAGTAGTTCATCCTTGGACTACGGATCCATGTAGTAGCTAGATGGTTGGTTCTCCTCCTTTGTGCTTTCATGTTTTGATCTTGTGAGCTCCGTTCATGATCAAGATCATCTATTTGTATTCATACATGTTGTGTTTGCGGGGATCCGATGGATATTGAGATGCTATTTCAGATTCATTATTGATTCTATCATGTCTTTGTTATTTGAGATCTTGCATGCTTTCCGTTGTTAGTAGCTATCTTGGCCAAGTAGATGCTAGCAACTCCAAGAGTTAGTATTTATGCTCGATAGTGGGTTCATGCCTCTGGTAATCTAGGGAAGTGATAGAAATCTCTAAGGTACTAGATGTGTTGTTGCTACTAGGGATAAAACAACAATCTTTTGTTCATAGAACAATCGTATTCTTTACTTTACACACAGTTCGTAAAGCAATAATCTGTTGCTTGCAACTTAATACTGGAGGGGTTCGGATGATAACCTCAAGGTGGATTATTAGTCATAGATGCAGTTGGATGGCTTCATGTATTATGTTGTAATGCCCAATCAAGTCTCAAAGGAGTCAAGATGATTAGTATATGCATGTATTGCTTTCTCGGTGTTTGTCAATTGCCTCGCTATAATTTGTTCACCCAGCATGTTATCTATCTAAGGAGAGCCACCTCTAGTGAACTATGGATCCCGGTCCTTTTCTTTACATACAATCTACAATCTGTTTACTGCTTTGTGTTTACTTTCTGCAAACTTTTACTTCTTTCCATTCGATACGTTTAATCCTTTGTTTTCCGCAAAACACGGTGAGATTGACAACCTCATCACAAGTTGGGGACAAAGTTCTGTGGTTGTGTTGTGCAGGTCTCCACGTTGCTACTAGCACCGGTAGTGCGCCCTACCAAAGCTCAGCTAGTAACACATTTGAGGTGTTTCCTTGCTCCTACTGGTTCGATTAAACCTTGGTTTCATAACTGAGGGAAACTTGCTATTGTGCTCATCATACCTTCCTCTCGGGGTTCCCAACGAGCTCTACATCAACCACGCACCAAGCACTTTTCTGGGCGCCGTGCATTGAGCCATCAAGCGATTTTCTGGCGCCGTTGCCGGGGAGTCAAGGACATCTTCACATGGGGAGCCCCTCATAACCAATCTCTTTACTTTGTTGTTTTTGTTTTTCTTAGTTTCTTTTTACTTTGTTTGCTTGTTTTGTTCTTCATAAAACACAAAAAAATAGTTTTACTAGTTTGCTTTCTTATTTGAAAACCCAAAAAATGACTACTCTTGAAAACACTAAGTTGTGTGACTTCACTAGCACCAACAACAATGATTTTATGAGCACACCTATTGCTCCACCTGTGGCTGAAAATACTTTCTTTGAGATAAAACCTGCTTTACTCAATCTTGTTATGAGAGAGCAATTTTCTGGTATTGGTAATGAAGATGCTGCTTCCCATCTAAACAACTTTGTTGAACTTTGTGAGATGCAAAAGCATAGGGATATAGATGGTGATATTATTAAGCTGAAATTGTTTCCTTTCTCTTTGAGAGGAAAAGCTAAAGAGTGGTTGAATTCCTTAACTAGGAATAGTATTGATTCTTGGACTAAGTGCAAAGATGCTTTTATTGGAAAATACTATCCACCTGCTAAGATTATATCTATGAGAAGTGAAATAATGAAGTTTAAACAACTTGATAATGAGCATGTTGCTCAATCATGGGAAAGAATGAAATCTTTGGTAAAGAATTGTCCCACTCATGGACTGACTGCTTGGATGATCATCCAAACTTTTTATGCAGGATTGAACTATTCTTCAAGGAACCTATTGGATTCAGCTGCTGGATGTACCTTTATGACCATCACTTTGGGTGCTGCAACAAAACTTTTGGACAATATGATGGTTAATTATTCTGAATGGCATACTAAGAGAGCTCCACAAGGTAGGAAGGTAAATTCTGTTGAGGAAACTTCCTCCTTGAGTGATAACATTGATATTATTATGTCTATGCTTGTTAATGGGAAAGTCCATATTGATCCAAATAATGTTCCTTTAGCCTCTTTGGTTGCTCAAGAAGAGCAAGTTGATGTGAACTTCATAAGAAATAGCAATTTTGGCAACAATGCTTATGGTAATAAGGCTTATAGGAACAATTTTGGTAATAACAATTATAGGCCCTACCCTCCTAATAATACTTATGGCTATAATGGTAAACCTAGATTACCTAGTGAAGGAATAATTTTAGAAGTTGAAAGAGCCACTAAAAACTTCATGCAAATGCAATATGAGCAAAATAAGCTATTCACTAAAACTATGGAGGAACAATCTATTATTTTGAAGAACATTAGCCATCAACTT
The DNA here is from genome assembly GCA_023614405.1 of Avena insularis. Taxonomy (NCBI): domain Eukaryota; kingdom Viridiplantae; phylum Streptophyta; class Magnoliopsida; order Poales; family Poaceae; genus Avena; species Avena insularis. Next base: position 96,910,215 of record CM042690.1, on the reverse strand, counting down.
GAGAGTCTAAATAAGGAAATTCCTAGTTTACAATTGAAACTCTCTAATGCTGAAAGAAATATATCATCTTTGTCTGAAGCTCAATCTTCTTTGATCAATAAAATGGCTGCTAAACCTGAAACTAATGATAATCCCTTTGCATCTACTAATGCTATACAAGTAAGAATTGATGAAAATGTTAGACTATTAGCTGAATTACATGCTAAGTGGGAAAGAGAAGATGAAATTGCTAGAAACATTAGTGTTTCTACTATCACCACCACTAGTGTTGAGGCTAGTAATAGTTCTACTACTTTAGATGATAAAGAATTGTCCCACTCATGGACTGACTGCTTGGATGATCATCCAAACTTTTTATGTAGGATTGAACTATTCTTCAAGGAACCTATTGGATTCTGCTGCTGGAGGTACCTTTATGACCATCACTTTGAGTGCTGCAACAAAACTATTGGATAATATGATGGTTAATTATTCTGAATGACATACTGAGAGAGCTCCACAAGGTAAGAAGGTAAATTCTATTGAAGAAACCTCCTCCTTGAGTGATAAGATTGATATAATTATGTCTATGCTTATTAATGGGAAAGCCCATATTGATCCAAATAATGTTCCTCTAGCTTCTTTGGTTGCTCAAGAAGAGCAAGTTGATGTGAACTTCATAAGAAATAATAATTTTGGCAATAATGCTTATGGTAATAATGCTTATAGGAACAATTTTGGTAGCAACAATTATAAGCCATATCCTCCCAACAATGGTAATGCTTATGGAAATTCTTACAACAATAATAAGAGTGCTCCCTCTGAACTTGAAGTTATGCTTAAAGAGTTTATTAGTAAACAAACTGCTTTCAATAAAACTACTGAGGAAAAACTCTCTAATGCTAAAAGAAATATAGCATCTTTGGCTGAAGCTCAATCTACTTTGAATAAAATGGCTGCTAAACCTGAAACTAATGAGAATCCCTTTGCAGCTACTAATGCCATACAAGTAAGAATTGATGAAAATGTTAGACTATTAGTTGAATTACATGCTAAGTGGGAAAGAGAAGATGAAATTGCTAGAAACATTAGTGTTTCTACTATTACCACCACTAGTGTTGAGGCTAGCAATAGTTCTACTACTTTAGATGATAAAGTTGATTTTGATCTTGATGGTTGCAACATCTCTGAAATTATTAAGTTCCTACAAAATCTTGCTAAAAGTCCTAATGCTAGTGCTATGAATATGACCTTTACAAAACACATTACCGATGCTCTCATAAAGATTAAGGAAGAAAAGATGAAACATAAAGCTTCTATTCCTACAAAACAAGAAGATGGTTGGGAACCCATCATTAATATGAAAGTGAATGACTTTGATTTCAAAGCTTTGTGTGATCTTGATAGTAGTGTTTCCATTATGCCTAGAAGTATTTATGATATGCTTGATTTGCCTCCTCTAGAAGATTGTTATTTGAATGTTCCACTTGATGATAATGCTAAAAACAAACTCATGGGGAGTCTTAATGATGTTCTTATTATGGTTAATGATTCCTATGTCCCCGTTGATTTCTATGTTTTGGATGTTGAATACAATGCTTCTTGTTCTATTACTTTGGGAAGACCTTTTCTTAGAACTGTTGGTGCCATCATTGATATGAAAGAAGGCACCATTAAATATCAACTCCCACTCAAGAAAGGTATAGAACACTTCCCTAAAAAGAGAGAAAAGATTTCTTTTGCTTCTCCTATGAAAACAAAATTTGGTCTTAATGCTTCTTCATTTGAGAACACTTGATTATTTCTTTGCTTCTTATGCCTAACTTAAAGGCATTAAAGAAAAGTACTTATTGGGAGATAACCCAAAAGTTCTAGATGAGTCTTGGAAGTTATTACCTCTGTAATAACCTCTCCTTATCCTTTTTATTTGCTTTTTGTGCCAAGAGTAACCTCTAATGAGAGAGAAGTAATGATTGGGAAAGTTGCTGTCCCGAAACAGATTTTTGTGCTTCACTGTAAAAATTCGTGAGAGAGCTCTGTATGTCGGATTGAGCTGTAATTTTTTTGTGCTTCTGCCCCAGGTTGTTATCTAACTTTCGTTAGTTAAATACTTTTTGATTTGAGTAACAGAAGGTCTTCGAAAAAATTTGTCTTTACCTGCTGGTCTGTTTTGACAGATTTCTGCCATTTTCTGCATTTGCTTCTTGTGGATTCCTTTTTCAGTTCTTTTGGAGAATTGAGCTTTTTGAGGGAAGTGCTATAGTATATAGTGTTCTAATGGAAGTTTATTTGGTGTTAGAACTGAACCTTGAGACTTATTTATCTTAAGTGCACTAATGTTGCTAATAAAGATTGTGTGAAGTTTTGTATGAAGGAAAATTTTCAGGTGTATGGAAGGAATGAGTAATGAGATGAAGGATGGACTAAAGCTAAAGCTTGGGGATGCCATGCATGTCACCCCAAGAAATATCCAAGAAGTACAAGCGTCAAAGCTTGGGTATGCCCAAGGCATTCCCCCCCTTCATCAATAAATATCCCAGGTTTCTTCCAAACGCTTCATTTTTATTGTTTCATGCACAATTGTGTTTTTCTTGGAGCGTCTTATTTTTAGTTTTGGTTTTGGTTTTTAGTTTGCTTGGTTTTCTGAATAAATTGGTTGGATCCCCTCTTTCATACATTGGTTTGTAATTGGTTTGGTTTGGTTTGGAAAAGAGTAGGAAAGTTCATACTTATGTGGTAAAAAGAGCTCGTTTTTGACTGTTGCCTATGCTTTGTCATGCCATGCTTGATATTGTTTTGGCTTTATGCTTAGTATTCCTTGATGTAGCATGACTTGTTATAAACAATTGAGATTGATTAATGTGCCTTGGATGAATCATGCGTTGTTTTAGCATATTAAAGCATAGTATAGTGGTATTCTCCTTTGATGCTTTATTTGGGTTGACTTGGCAGATGCTCACACCATGTTATGACTATCTCAAGTCACCATAGCCTTTATGATCCTTTAGTTTTCAACTTGTAGTATCACTTTATGCTTTGATCAATGATGTTTTGTCGCTCTACATGATTATGGCCATTATTGCTCTCTTAGTTTGTCGCTCCCAGTCTTTTGCTAGCCTCCACAACCAAGTATGAGTTCCACTCATGCATCCAACTCCCTAAACCAAGTTATTCCAAAGAGTCCACCATACCTACCTACTAGCTTATGCTATTCCAAGTATATTCATGCTTTTGTTTACCTTCCACTTGTTATGAGAAAACTAGTGATTAAAGCTCTCACGAACTTGATGGCACACTTTACTTTACTTGCCCTTAATAAACTTGAACCATTCTGTCGTCTATGTTGTATATGCTTGCACTTATTTGTTGGGAATTAGCAGAACCATGCTTTCATGGGGAACGCTTTCAACATTGCACTTGGTACTTGTACCTAGTTGATATCATGCTCTTTTGTATATGGATGTCGTCGGTGTGAAATGAAAGGGGAGCTTGTAAGTCCATGGAGTTATGTATATGTGTTAGAGAAACGCCTGGGCCGCTGGTCTAATCCATGCCGACATGGTGGAAACCTGCAGCGTAACCATAATGAGCTGTCTATGAAGCATTCTTCTTATAAAAAAAAGAGTCCTATATTGAGAAAAAAGAGAAAAAAAGAGATACTATCAAAAGAGGAAAGAGAGAAAAAAGCACCATATTCCCATGGTAAATTAGAAGAATGTTGAGATGCTCGTTGTCTGCTTGCCTTGTCATTTTGATATGGGGATTCTTCCGTATCATCGGCCAAGGGGTACCCCGTTGGCGGTTCTTTATGATACACATGTACTTACGATGACAAGAACTTACCGGTGACTAAACTTAAGTAGCATGAGGAGCGGCCCTCGTATACAAGGGACATGAGATTTCTGACTTATACTTCGTCAAGCATGTACACCATAGTTTGTTCACTTTAACCTTAATCACTTCAAGATGCTTATGATAGGGGGAATGAGAGCTGAAAGCTATATGTACCATACTTTTTGGAAGCTATTTATGAGACTTGAATCCCTACTTCCTTTTACAAAAAGGCCTTTCTTCCACCATTATATTGAGTCTCCACCTTCTAACTTTATGCACCTACTTTGAGAGCATAGTGGCCATTCTTAGTTCTATGTGCATTGTCCCAAGACTAGTTGATTGATGCATAACTTGATATTGCTTGTTTTAAACTATTGTATCTAGTCACTCTTATGAACTTTGAAGGTGTCCTATGCATTTATATTTGCTACTCTATTGAGGAACAAGCTGAATACTATTATGCTATGTTTTCTTTATGTGAAACAAACAAACGTCTTGCAAAGCATTGTTATTCATGAATCTTTTGTTTGTGCATTTTCATGTTGCATCATAGTTTCTTTGCTTATTGCTAGAACTTTGTCTTTCATGTTATGATTGAAGTACTATGATCCCAGCTTTGAATGTTTTGCAAATACTTTGATCAAGTCTTTGATGGTGCATGTCACCTCAAAAATTATTCTTTCTTTTTATCACTTTCCTACTCGAGGACGAGCAGGACTTAAGCTTGGGGATGTTGATACATTGCAAATGTATCTATAATTTTTGATATTCCATGCTTGGTTTTGTCCACTTTCTTGTGTTTTGTTCCAACTTTGGAGTACTTTTCATATGATTCCTTAGACTAACCTATTAACAAGAGCCACAGTGCCAGCTGCCTGTTTTCTGTTGTTTTTAGTTCTAGGAAAGTCAGAAAATGAATATTCTCGGAATTGGACAGGACAAAAGCCAAAGTGCCTATTTTTTCGGAAGGGATCAAGTGCCAGAATACGAGACGGAGAGGGACCAGGGGGCCACCACACCACCTAGCCACACGGCCCAGCCTGGCCCGCGCCAGGGGGTGGTGAGGCCAGCCCTGGCACCCCCTTGGCCTCTCCTTCTGCCTATATACTACCCTCGGGACGAAAACCCTAAGTATCCGATCAAAAATCCACGAAAGAGTCTGTAGTCGTCGTCATCTCCATCCCTAGATCGGGAGGGATCTGAAGCTCTTCCCGGCACCCTGCCGGAGAGGGGAATTCACCCTGGAGGCCTTCTTCATCACCATGCAAGCCTCCGGTGTGATGCGTGAGTAGTTCATCCTTGGACTACGGATCCATGTAGTAGCTAGATGGTTGGTTCTCCTCCTTTGTGCTTTCATGTTTAGATCTTGTGAGCTCCGTTCATGATCAAGATCATCTATTTATATTCATACATGTTGTGTTTGCAGGGAACCGATGGATATTGAGATGCTATTTCAGATTGATTATTGATTCTATCATGTCTTTGTTATTTGAGATCTTGCATGCTTTCCGTTGTTAGTAGCTATCTTGGCCAAGTAGATGCTAGCAACTCCAAGAGTTAGTATTTATGCTCGATAGTGGGTTCATGCCTCTGGTAATCTAGGGAAGTGACAGAAATCTCTAAGGTACTAGATGTGCTATTGCTACTAGGGAGAAAGCAACAATCCTTTGTTCATAGAACAATCATATTGTTTGATTTACACGCAGTTCGTAAAGCAATAATCTGTTGCTTGCAACTTAATACTGGAGGGGGTTCGGATGATAACCTGAAGGTGGATTATTAGTCATAGATGCAGTTGGATGGCGGTCTATGTATTATGTTGTAATGCCCAATCAAGTCTCAAAGGAGTCAAGATGATTAGTATATGCATGTATTGCTTTCTCGGTGTTTGTCAATTGCCCCGCTGTAATTTGTTCACCCAGCATGTTATCTATCTAAGGAGAGCCACCTCTAGTGAACTATGGATCCCGATCCTTTTCTTTACATACAATCTACAATCTGTTTACTGCTTTGTGTTTACTTTCTGCAAACTTTTACTTCTTTCCATTCGATACGTTTAATCCTTTGTTTTCCGCAAAACACGGTGAGATTGACAACCTCATCGCAAGTTGGGGACAAAGTTCTGTGGTTGTGTTGTGCAGGTCTCCACGTTGCTACTAGCACCGGTAGTGCGCCCTGCCAAAGCTCAGCTAGTAACACCTTTGAGGTGTTTCCTTGCTCCTACTGGTTCGATTAAACCTTGGTTTCATAACTGAGGAAAACTTGCTGATGTCCTCATCATACCTTCCTCTTGGGGTTCCCAACGAGCTCTACATCAACCACGCACCAAGCACTTTTCTGGGCGCCGTGCATTGAGCCATCAGGGATGCCATGCGTGTCACCCCAAGAAATATCCAAGAAGTACAAGCGTGAAAGCTTGGGGATGCCCAAGGCATCCCCCTCTTCATCAATAAAAATCCCAGGTTTCTTCCAAACACTTTATTTTTATTATTTCATGCACAATTGTGTTGTTCTTGGAGCGTCTTCTTTTTTGTTTTCGTTTTGGTTTTTCGTCTGCTTGGTTTGCTTAGTTTGCTGAATAAATTGGTTGGACCCCCTCTTTCATATATTGGTTTTCAAATAGTTTGGTTTGGTTTGGAAAAGAGTAGGAAAGCTCATGCTTAAGTGGTAAAAAGAGCTTGTTTTTTACTGTGGCCTATGCTTTGTCATGCCATGCTTGATATTTTTTTTGGCTTTGTGCTTAGTATTCTTTGTTGTAGCATGACTTGTTATAAACAATTGAGATTGCTTAATGTGCCTTGGATGAATCATACGTTGTTTTAGCATATTAAAGCATAGTATTGTGGTATTCTCCTTTGATGCTTTATTTGGGTTGACTTGGCGCATGCTCACGCCATGTTATGACTATCTCAAGTCACCATAGCCTTTATGATCCTTTAGTTTTCAACTTGTAGTATCACTTTATGCTTTGATCAATGATGTTTTGTCGCTCTACATGATTATGGCCATTATTGCTCTCTTAGTTTGTCTCTCCCAGTCTTTTGCTAGCCTCCACAACCAAGTATGAGTTCCACTCATGCATCCAACTCCCTAAACCAAGTTATTCCAAAGAGTCCACCATACCTACCTACTAGCTTATGCTATTCCAAGTATATTCATGCTTTTGTTTACCTTCCGAATTAAACTTGTTATGAGAAAACTAGTGATTAAAGCGCTCATAAACTTGATGGCACACTTTACTTTTCTTGCCCTTAATAAACTTTAACCATTGTGTCGTCTATGTTGTATATGCTTGTACTTATTTGTTGGGAATTAGCAAAACCATGCTGTCATGGGGAACGCTTTGAACATTGCACTTGGTACTTGTACCTAGTTGATATCATGCTCTTTTGTCTATGGATGTCGTTGGTGTGAAATGAAAGGGGAGCTTGTAAGTCCATGGAGTTATGTATACGTGTTAGAGAAATGCCTGGACCATTGGTCTAATCCATGCTGACATGGTGGAAACCTGCAACGTAACCATAATGATCTATCTATGAAGCATTCTTCTTATAAAAAAAGAGTCCTATATTGAGAAAAAGGAGAAAAAGAAAAAAAAGATTATGAAAAGAGGAAAGAGAGAAAAAAGCACCATATTCCCATGGTAAATAAGAAGATTGCTGAGATGCTCGTTGTCTGGTTGCCTTGTCATTTTGATATGGGGATTCTTTCGTATCATCGGGCAAGGGGTACCCCGTTGGCGGTTCTCTATGCTAGACATGTACTTACGATGACAAGAACTTACCGGTGACTAAACTTGAGTAGCATGAGGAGCGGCCCTCGTATTCAAGGGACATGAGATTCCTAACTTATACTTCTTCAAGCATGTACACCATAATTTGTTCACTTTAACCTTAATCACTTCAAGATGTTTATGATAGGGGAAATGAGAGCTGAAAGCTACAAGTACCATAAATTTTGGAAGCTCTTTATGAGACTTGAATCCCTGCTTCCTTCTTTGAAGGCTTTTCTTCCACCATTATATTGAGTGTCCACCTTCTACCTTTATGCACCTACTTTGAGAGCATAGTGGCCATTCTTACTTCTAGGTGCATTGTCCCAAGACTAGTTGATTGATGCATAACTTGATATTGCTTGTTTTAAACTATTTGTATCTAGTCACTCTTATGAACTTTGAAGGTGTCCTATGCATTTATATTTGCTACTCTATGAGCGTTAAGCTGAATACTATTATGCTATGTTTTCTTTATGTGAAACAAACAAACGTCTTGCAAAGCATTGTTATTCATGAATCTTTTGTTTGTGTCTTTTCATGTTGCATCATAGTTTCTTTGTCTTATTGCTAGAACTTTGTCTTTCATGTTATGATTGAAGTACTATGATCCCAACTTTGAATGTTTTACAAATACTTTGATCAAGTCTTTGATGGTGCATGTCACCTCAAAAATTATTCTTTCTTTTTATCACTTACCTACTCGAGGACGAGCAGGAGTTAAGCTTGGGGATGTTGATACATTGCAAATGTATCTATAATTTTTGATGTTCCATGCTTGGTTTTATCCAATTTCTTGTGTTTTTTCCACACTTTGGAGTACTTTTTATATGATTTCTTGGACTAACCTATTAACAAGAGCCACAGTGCCAGCTGCTTGTTTTCTGCTGTTTTTGGTTCCAGGAAAGTCAGAAAATGAATATTCTCGGAATTGGACGGGACAAAAGCCAAAGTGCCTATTTTTTCGGAAGACATCTCATGCCTGAATACGAGACGGAGAAGAGCTGGGGGCCGACCACACCACCTAGCCGTGCGGCCAGGCCTGGCCCGCGCCAGGGGGTGGTCTGGCCGACCCCAGCACCCCCTCGGCCTCTCCTTCCGCCTATATATTGCCCTCGGGACCAAAACCCTAAGTACCCGATCAAAAATCCACGAAAGAGTCTCAGAGCCATCATCTCCATCCCTAGATCGGGAGGGATCAAGCTCTTCCGACACCGCCGGGAGGGGAATTCACCCTGGAGGCCTTCTTCATCATCATGCAAGCCTCTGGTGTGATGCGTGAGTAGTTCATCTCTAGACTACGGGTCCATGTAGTAGCTAGATGGCTGGTTCTCCTCCTTTGTGCTTTCATGTCTAGATCTTGTGAGCTCCGTTCATGATCAAGATCATCTATTTGTAATTCTGCATGTTGTGTTTGCGGGGATCCAATGGATATTGAGATGCTATTTCAAATTGATTATTGATTATATCATGTCTTTGTTATTTGTGATCTTGCATGCTTTCCGTTGTTAGTAGCTATCTTGGCCAAGTAGATGCTAGCAACTCCAAGAGTTAGTATTTATGCTCGATAGTGGGTTCATGCCTCCGTAACTGGGAAGTGACAAAAATCTCTAAGGTACTAGATGTGTTGTTGCTACTAGGGAGAAAACAATAATCATTTGTTCATAGAACAATCGTATTGTTTACTTTACACGCAATTCGTAAAGCAATAATCTGTTGCTTGCAACTTAATACTGGAGGGGGTTCGGATGATAACCTGAAGGTGGATTATTAGTCATAGATGCAGTTGGACGGCGGTCTATGTATAATGTTGTAATGCCCAATCAAGTTCCAAAGAGTCAAGATGATTAGTATATGCATGTATGCTTTCTCGATGTTTGTCAATTGCCCCGCTGTAATTTGTTTACCCAACATGTTATCTATCTTAAGGAGAGCCACCTCTAGTGAACTATGGACCTCGGTCCTTTCTTTTACATACAATCTATAAACTGTTTACTGCTTTGTGTTACTTTCTACAGACTATTACTTCCTTCCATTCGATACGTTTAATCCTTTGTTTTCAGCAAAACCGGTGAGATTGACAACCTTATCGCAAGTTGGGGGCAAAGTTCTGTGGTTGTGTTGTGCAGGTCTCCACGTTGCTACTGGCATCGCGTACTGCCAACGTTCAGCTAGCTACACCTTTGGGGTGTTTCCTTGCTCCTACTGGATTGATAACCTTGGTTTCTTACTGAGGGAAAATTTGTTGCTATGCTCATCATACCTTCCTCTTGGGGTTCCCCAACAAGCTCGATATATTTGGGCCATCAGGGGTTCAGATGATAACCTGAAGGTGGATTATTAGTCATAGATATAGTTGGATTATGGTCTATGTATAATGTTGTAATGCCCAATCAAATCTCATAGAAGTCAAGATGATTAGTATATGATGTATGCTTTCTCGATGTTTGTCAATTGCCCCACTGTAATTTGTTCACCCAACATGTCATCTATCTTAAGGAGAATCACCACTAGTGAACTATGGACCCCGATCCTTTCTTTTACTATCAATCCACAAAGCTATTTACTATTTTCTGTTTACTTTCTGCAAGCAATTACTATCTTCCACACAATACGTTTAATCCTTTGTTTTCAGTAAAACCGGTGAGATTGACAACCTCACTGTAAGTTGGGGGCAAAGTTCTATGGTTGTGTTGTGCAGGATTCCAAGTTGGAAACAACACCTTGGGGGTGTTTCCTTGCTCCTACTGGTTTGATAACCTTGGTTTCATAACTGAGGGAAAACTTGCTGCTGTGCTCATCATACCTTCCTCTTGGGGTTCCCCAACGAGCTCGATATATTTTGGGCCATCAAGCTATGTTTCTGGCGCCGTTGTCGGGGACTGAAGAAGAAGCTCCCACGTCAACCACGCGCCATCAAAACTATTTTTATGGCGCCGTTGCCGGGGAGTCGAGGACATCTTCACAAGGGGAGTTCCTCATAACCAATCTCTTTACTTTGTTTTATTTGTTTTTCTTAGTTTATTTCTGCTTTGTTTGCTTATTTCTTTATCAAAAACACACAAAAAATAGTTCCACTAGTTTGCTTTCTTTATAAAAAACACAAAAAACGATTACTCTTGAAAATACTAAGTTGTGTGACTTCACTAGCACCAACAACAATGATTTCATGTGCACACCTATTGCTCCACCTGTTCCTGAAGCTACTTTCTTTGAAATAAAACCTGCTTTACTCAATCTTGTTATGAGAGAACAATTTTCTAGAATTGGTATTGAAGATGCTGCTGCTCATCTATATAACTTTGTTGGACTTTGTGAGATGCAAAAACATAGGGATATAGATGGAGATATTATTAAGCTTAAATTGTTTCCTTTCTCTTTGAGAGGAAAAGCTAAAGAATGGTTGCAATCCCTAACTAGAAATAGTATTGATTCTTGGACTAAATGCAAAGATGCTTTCATTGGAAAATACTATCCTCCTACTAAGATTATATCTATGAGAAGTGAAATAATGAAATTTAAACAATCTGATAATGAACATGTTGCTCAAGTTTGGAAAATAATGAAATCTTTGGTAAAGAATTGTCAATCCGATTGGTGATATAGTATTTGTACACTCAATCGCTTCTTTTGGGGTCTAGAAGCCAAGACAAATATTCTTTCAGAAGCAATAGCCTGCATTCCCAGGCCTCTTCATCTTGTCATGTTCTTTTGCTGAAATCAAGCATATGATTTGTTAGTAGATAGTTAGTATATAATTACTTGTTGCATATGAAGAATAACAATAAAAGGCAGACGCAAATTACTCACCAAAAGAAGACCCTTGGCTGCTTGTGGAAAGCCTTCTCAGTCTGCACAATAGAGTGACATCAAAACAACTACATTATATGATATACTGGATAAAATAGATGAACAAGGTCTACATTCCAGCAACAGGTATACATAAATACTACCATGCTAGACAACTCATTTGATTATTATTAGAGAAAAAATAAAGGAATTAAGTTCATATTTTTATACACATAGATGGCATCCAATTTAGTAAAACATAATTAGTAATTCCAGAAGGGGAAAATAAAAGGCTAAAAACTAATGAGAAGAATCCGGGATTATTTATCTGACCAAATTTTAGACTATTTGATTTAGCTTTAGGAGGAGCACATGATTCACTAAGGGCTAACAAATAATTAAAGTGTAGCGGAAGTACCGAATGTATCAGTTCTCCTTGTGGATATCTGAACATAACTCCATATTGTTGGCTCATTCATCAGAAATACAACCAAATGGCTCACGGAGCAAACACATCAAGAGATTTCATAAGGAAATAGGAGAACATCAACACAATTCTCTTGCCTTCATGGCCATTCAGTAGCACTTCCCTTTTTAAACAAAATATGCTAGTATTGAACTTGAATCTAAATTTACTTGGTTTTTCTTCTGGTAGTAGGGTTATGACTATCTAGATCTGATTTGAAACCATGACTCAGTTAATACACCAGATCTACTATTGTTGGTCCAACACGCAAGTAGCAACAAAGGGATCTTCCGCGTGGTAATCTCCTACAATAATCCCAACTGATTATACACAGTAACCCCTATACCTGTATTGGACAACTATATCTTTTAATAACCTCAATGGATGTGGCAACTTAGTAGATCTACATGCAGCCCAGCAAGCACCAAAGCAAGCGATATGCATGAGTCTCAACCATTTGTTTTCATACATGCATCAACTGCAAAACTTCTAAGGCATGCATCCAGTGAAACAAATATCGTGACTTTAGCTTCCATACTACTACCTAGACTAGAATTGTATCAAGTTCCAGGTAAAACTACATGTGATATGGTGCATACAAACACACAATAGATACTCTTGTTAGAAACAGGGCATGTAGATGCTTGAATGAACGAAACATATATGGATGATGGATAAGAACACTATTGTATAAGGCGAGGATAGGAAACTACCTATCATACAAACAATCGCAGTAATGGGCAGTAGCAACACAACCTGAAACAAAGAAAAACAGAAGAGGTAAGCACTGTCAAAGAACCATAATTAAACGATTGTGATGATTGTGACATGGAAATTGGCCAAAAAGGGAACGTGGCATTGGAATATAATTGAAGAAGACACGAAGAGATATAGGAAATGTTCCTAATTTATAGTAACCACACTAATGCATGAAGCACCCCTGTATCAAGAGGAAACTGATACAATCATGTGAAATCAAAAGCTCAACCTTGATCTTCCTATTGCAGGTATTAGTAGAAGAAGCAAAGACTTCCAATTATTACTCTAGTTAGGTGACAATAAGGTAGTAGGATAAATAAAAAGATACTGAGGAAAATCCACCACAAAAAGTAGCAATGTAAAGAGGGAAATGACTAAATGAAAAAATAGGTTGGGACTTGGGAGAAGTGAAGAACACGAGAGAACGATACAAAAACCAGAAACCTCGATCACTTTGTCTTCACCGGAGTGCAATAAATACGAACCTTTCATGTACTAAGAAATAAAGACACACCTATGTTTTAGCAAAGCGATATTCTATTGCATCTAAGAACCAAACAATTAAAACCATAATGGGTCAATGGGAAAGATCCATCACAATGATGACCCACAAGTATAGGGGGTGTATCGTAGTATTTTCGATAAGTAAGAGTGTCGAACCCAACGAGGAGCAGAAGGTGCTGGCTAGTGGTATGGATCAGGAATTCTCTGCAATTACTTAGCAAACGGATTTTTAGGGTTTTTTGATAATGCAAGTAAAATAAAGTACGAGTAAATAAAAGACAATAGGAATAAATGCAACAAGTGGCTCAATCCTTTATGCGGCAAAGGACAAGCCGGTTGTATTACTTAGATGACCAAACGTTCTTGAGGACACACGGGAGTTCTGCCAAGTACTTTCGCTTCATATAGTTGATTAATCTTCTTTAGCTTGCTAAGTGTTGTGTGGGTGAACCTGTGCTAATGTACCGACCTTCGTAGGACTAATACATACTTGTGATTATACCCCTTGCAAACATCCGTAAGTACAAGAAAGTAATTAAGGTAGAAACCTAACCATAGCTTTAAACTCTAAGACCTTTACGTCCCTTGTGCAATGGTTTCCTAATGGGGGTTCAGGTTTCTATCACTCCGGCAATCCCTACGATTAGTAACCAAATACACAATGCATTCCCCTAGGCCCATATAGGTGAAGTGTCATGTAGTCGATGTTCACATGACACCACTAGAAGAAGTACACCACAACTTAAATATCAAACTATTGAATCTTTCTCAACATAATTTCACTACTAACAACATGACTTCTCCCATGTCCTCAAGAACAAAACGAACTACTCACAAGACATCATATGGATCATGATCAGAGATGTAATAATGATGTATAACAATCTGGACATAAACAATAATTCAATGGTTCCACTCGATAGCATCAACTACAAAGAGTAATCAACACCGGGAAAGTTTCCCCTAAGAACTATGCAAGATTCAACTCAATTGTTACAACAATATGGAGATGGCGATGAGGGTGCTGCTGCTGCTGATGGTGGTGGTGATGATGATGATCCCGATGAAGTCCAGCTTGATGGTGGTGTTGATGGCGACGATCTCCCCTCTCCGGGAAGGAATTCCCTCGGCATAAATCTGTCTACCAGAGAGATCTTTCTCTCTCGGTGTTTTCCGCCCCACAGAGGCGGCGGAATCTTTCTGTGGTTGATCCCCGAGTATTAGGGTTTCGGGAGGATTATATACGCCAGAGGAGAGAGCCAGAGGTGGGCCAAGGAGGCCACACCACCTGGTGGCGCGACCTAGGCTTGCCCGCGCCAAGGGGTGGTGTGGGCCCCCTGTGGCCCATCTCCACTCCTCCTTCTGGCTTCCTTCGTCTTTTGGAAAAATAGGATTTTCCGTATATTTTCCCGGATTTTCTGATCTTCGTGAATTTTGCCTCCAAACATCACCTTTTCCATCAGAATCCTGACTGCAGCGGTCCATGCTCCAAAAGTCAACCACCATGCAAAAATAGATGAAATAACATAAGTATCATCTCTTAATATGAAATATATCAATGAATAACAGTAAATTATGATATAGAATAGTGATGCAAAAAGGACGTATCAACTCCCCCCAAGCTTAGACTTCGCTTGTCCCCAAGCGAAACTGCGCTCAATAAACATGGCCTCAGGTTTATGGAGTGAAGAGTCGATGAAAAGAATACGGACAAGAAGCATCACATTCATCAAAGCATAGATCATAATAGAAGACAACTCACTATTATATAACTTAACTTGCAATAAGTAAAGGAAACACAATAAAGATACATAAAGTGAATCATAATTGGTAATGGCAAACTTAGCTCTTGGTCGAAGAATAGTTGACAATTTGCTGGAGTTCACAAATAACTGATTTTTCAATGATAGCTTTCAAAGTAGTAATCACCAAGATAAGAGCAATGTGCAAAACAAGGAACATAAGAAACATGATTGAATAAATCATCATATGAATGAATGAAACACAACAACTCAAAATACTTGTTGAGATAGAAGGGAATAGGTTTACTGACTCAACTAACAAGTAAAAGAAAGGCCCTTCGCAGAGGGAAGCAGGGATTTCAAGTTTCATAAAGAGCTCCCAAAAATTATGATACTTATTAGCTTTTAGCTCTCATTTCCCCTATCATAGGCATCTTTAGGCGATTAAGGTTAAAGTGACACATCTAAGAGGATATGCTTGACAAGTTATAAGTTGAAGCCCCATGCCCCTTACTTACGAAGACCGAACCTCATGCTACTCAACTTCAGTCACGAGTAAGCTCTTGTCATTGTAAATACATGTGTATCATCGAGAACCGCCAACGGTGTACCCCTTGCACATGATACAGGAGATATCCCATAATCAAAATGACAAGGCAAGCAGACAATGAGCATCTCAGCGATCTTTTTATTTGCTATTTGCATAGGTTTTTATTGAGGATGCTTCATAGAATGCTACCTATAGTTATGCTGCAAGTTTCCACCATGATTAGGCATGGGTTAGGCTAGCGGCCCAGGCGTTTCTCTAACACACATATAAACTCCATGATCTTACAAGCTCCCCTTTATTTCACACCGCCGGGATCCATAGGCAAAAGAATCATGATATCAACTAGGTACAAAGTACCAGTGCAGTGTTGAAAGCGTTCCCCATGATACATGGTTCTGCTAACTTCAACTCATAAAGCACAAGCATATACGCAACAAAGAAGGACCCAATGGTTCAAGTTTATTAAGTGCAAGAAAATAAAGTGTGCCATCAAGTTCGTGAGAGCTTTAATCACTAATTTTCTCATAACAAGTTTAATTTGGAAGGTAGATAAAAACAAGAATTTACTTGGAATAGCAATAGTGCTAATAGGTAGGTGTGGTGTACACAAATGGCATAGGTTTTGGTTTAAGGATTGGATGCATGAGAAGAATTCCCTCTCAGTACAGGTTTTTGGCTAGTAAGGCTGGGTAGCAAGTATAAGAGTTGAAGGAAACAAACAAACATACAGGTGATAAAAATCAAACATGCAATATTCCTTGGAAGCACAAAAGATCTTAACTAGAGAATACTAAACTTATGAGCAAATCAAGAAATAAAGATGATGAAATTATATTTCTTAAATAGTACTTTTATCCTTTTCATTCAACTCTCAAAAATAGTGTTGCTACTGAACGAGCCAGGTTTGCCAAAACCAACTAAATTAACTCAATGATCCCAAAGTGATACCAATACTAACAACAAGATCAATCATATAACCTCGAATTGAAAACTAATATAAGATATGCAAAAGAGTAAATGATAGAACTTCTCATTAATATTCCATAACGGCAACTCACACCAAGGGATACATATTTAACGAGAGAGGGGACACTTCCATAATGCAAACCATCCTACATGATAACTTTTCTATTCATGATGTGACTCTACTAAAAAGGTAAAAATATAGAAGATAGTGATGTGATACCGCTGCACTCCCCCAAGCTTGGAACAAACCAAGGGGATGCCAAACCTGATGACGAATTACTCCCTCGGTGGTGGTGGTATTCTCTTGATGAGCCCTTTGATCAATTTCCCCAAGTTCTCAACCTCGAAGGTGAGAGTACGAATCAACTCCGAGTTGTGCTCGATGCGGTGCATGATCATGTCAGATTGAGGATCCCAGCTCTTGTGGTTCTTTTTCCACTCTTCCTCCTTGGAGTCTTCTTTTGCTGCATGGCTAGAACGAGGCAAATCCCTATTGGAGGGTAATTTCTCCTTGGGCATATTCTGGTGTTGATGCTTATGGAAAAGATTCTTGGTGCATGGAGGAAGTGACCGTGGAGCTAAACAGTGACGTGGAGTTTTCCCTCCGGTTGATATCCGTGCAGTCCTCCTGACCCTGACAGATCTTGCCAACACTCCAATGCTTGCAATGGTAGTGCCAGTGTGCAAATGTTGGCCTTGCTTTATCTCCTCTTCACCTTCACTCTTGATCTCCTTATCCTGCCCGGAGATCTTCCTCCATAGGCTCCTTCCCCTTATCCTTGGCAGACACCATTGTGCTTCTAAACTTTCAAGAATAGTTCCTGGCAGAAACAGATCGAAACAAAAACATGACGAGAACACGATATACGAACCTCGGGGGATCCGGGGGATTATATATTAAAAAGTTTCACGGTAAAAGGAAGGTACTGGGAGAAAACGAGTCGGAGGCGGAGTCCGGATGGCCACACCACGTGGTGGCGCGGCCAGGGGTGGGCCCGCGCCACAGGGTGGTGTGAGCCACCCTGGCACCGTTTTCGTCCCTCTTTCGCTTCATAACTATCCTTATTGGCTAAAAACTGCAAAAATATAACTAGACAGATCTTTCACGGAACTTTTCTTACCAGAACTGTTACCTATTCGAAAACGGACTCTACAGGTCTCTGAATTTGGTCCTTGATAAAAAAAATCGGAGTTATAACTTGAAAAGAATCAATATCTTCATCTTCATACACTTATTGTGAGTCATGAAACCCTTCACTTTCTCATTACACCATTTTCTCCACCTACGTGGAATTTTTTTTTCACACAAAACTTCACACAGTTCTCATTAGCAACATTAGTATAAGTGAAGTGATAAAACCTTCTCAATTCAACTACAACTGAAAACCATCAAAACATAAGCTACTGTAGCAACTCTTTCTGGAAACCCAAAAAGAATTCAAAAAGGAAATCGAATAAAGAAGCAAATGCAAGAATGGCAAAAATCTGTCAAAACAGACCAGCAGGTAAAGATTAATTTTTTCAAAAATCTTATGTTGCTCAAATCAAAAAGTGCAAAACTAACGGAAGTTAAATAACAACCTGGGGCAGAAGCAAAAAAAATTACAGCTCAATCCGACATACAGAGATCTCTCACGAATTTTTATGGTGAAGCACAAAAATCTGTTCCGGGACAGCAACTTCCTCAAATCTTACTTCTCTCTCATTACAGGTTGATCTTGACACAAAAACCAAACAAAAAGGATAAGAAGAGGTCATTACCGAAGTAATAACTTCCAAGACTCAAAGAAACAAAAACAAACTGAAAGCAAAAATAAATTGGGTTGTCTCCCAAAAAGCTCTTTCTTTATAGCCATTGAGATGGGCATGATAATTTTGATGATGCTCACATAAGAATATGAATTGAAGTGAAAGAGAGCATTAAGAAGCAAAAATACACACATTTAAGTCTAACCCACTTCCTATGCAAGGGAATTTTGTAAACAAACAAGTTGTTGAAACCAGAGGCTACTAGCATAGGAAGGCAAAAGAAATGCAACATAAAAACTTTCAGCATAAAACGAGGAAACTTTATATTATTGAGATACATAAAAACACTTTTCCCTCTCTCATAGTAACTTTCAGTATCGTGCATAAACTTTAGAATATAACTATCACAAGGGTCATCGTACCAATGATCACTTATTCTAACAGAAAACACAGGAATACTAGCTCTCATAATACTACTTTGTGAAACAATATTAGAGGTATCCTTACAAAGGATAGTGTGTCCCTCTTCTACATATTTAGTGACAAAGTCTTTCACATTTGCTATTATAGGTTCATCATCCATTTGTTTATCAGGTTCATCAGCTTTACTTGTACTTTCACTAATCATACTAGCTATCATAGAATGTTCCTTTATCTTAACTAGGAAAGGCATTTTCTCAATATAAGGTTCAGGTAAAACATGATTAGCAGTATAAACTTCAGTATTTCTTGCAGGAACACTCTTAGCAATATCTTTATAAGGTTCATGATACTTATTCCACTTCTTTTTAGGCACTTAAATGTAGGAAGCAAAAGCCTTAAAATAAGTTGCAATAGCTTGAGAGTCAAGACCATAAGCATTACTAATATTTTGAAAGTCATCAGTTCCCATAAAAGATTCAATGCATTCATAATCATAATTTATACCTGACCTCCTACCTTTGTCATTCTCCCAAGCTTCAGGATTGTCTTGAATACGGTCTAGAAGATCCCATTTAGCTTCTTCTCCTATGCGAGTGAATGATCTAGCACAAGAAGCATCCAATAAATCCTTATCATGAAGAGAAAGCCTTGCATAAAAGTTATTGATAATAATATTGTTGGGGAGCTCATGAATGGGACATTTGAGCATTAGTAACTTCAATCTCCCCCAAGCTTGAGTTGTACTCTCTCCGTCAAGAGGTCAAAAGTTGTATATTTGATTCCGATCTTTATGAATCTCACTAGGAGGATAAAACTTTGAATAAAAGAGAGGTACTATTTCCTCCCATTCAAGAGCTTGACCATTCTTCAGCAGCTTATACCATTCCTCAGCTCTTCCTTTTAGCGATAATGAGAATAACTTCTTCTTAACTTGATCTGTAGTAATACCTGCACACTTAAACAACCCGCATAATTCGTGTATAAAGAGTAAATGATCACCGGGATGGACAGTTCCATCCCCAACATAGTAGTTATCCATAACACGATCAATAATTCTTATAGGTATTTTAAAAGCATCATTCTCAGCAGGTGGTGGTTCATCTACTACCTTAGCAGTGGTAGTAGCATTACCAAATAAGAAACTCAGCGAATTATCCATAACGAAAATAAAGCAACTAATGTATAAAACAATACTCACAATAGAAGTTTCCTTTACCGGTTCCACTCTCCAATAGCGCTTCACTCCCAAAGACAGGCGCCAAAAAATAGTCTTGATGACCCACAAGTATAGGGGGTGTATCGCAGTATTTTCAATAAGTAAGAGTGTCGAACCCAACGAGGATCAGAAGGTGCTGGCTAGTGGTATGGATCAGGAATTCTCTGCAAATACTTAGCAAACGAATTTTTAGGGGATTTTGATAATGCAAGTAAAATAAAGTACGAGTAAATAAAATACAATAGGAATAAATGCAGCAAGTGGTCCAATCCTTTATGCAGCAAAGGACAAGCCGGTTGTATTACTTAAGATGACCAAACATTCTCGAGGACACACGGGAGTTCTGCCAAGTGCTTTCGCTTCATATAGTTGATTAATCTTCTTTAGCTTGCTAAGTGTTGTGTGGGTGAACCTGTGCTAATGTACCGACCTTCGTAGGACTAATACATACTTGTGATTATACCCCTTGCAAACATCCGTAAGTACAAGAAAGTAATTAAGGTAGAAACCTAACCACAACTTTAAACTCTAAGACCCTTACGTCCCTTGTGCAATGGTTTCCTAACGGGGGCTCAGGTTTTTGTCACTCCGGCAACCCCTACGATTAGTAGCCAAATACACAATGCATTCCCCTAGGCCCATATAGGTGAAGTGTCATGCATTCGATGTTCGCATGACACCACTAGAAGAAGTACACCACAACTTAAATATCAAACTACTGAATCTTTCTCAACACAATTCCACTACTAACAACATGACTTCTCCCATGTCCTCAAGAACAAAACGAACTACTCACAAGACATCATATGGATCATGATCAGAGATGGAATAATGATGTATAACAATCTAAACATAAACAATAATTCAATGGTTCCACTCAATAGCATCAACTACAAAGAGTAATCAACATCGGGAAAGTTTCCCCTAAAAACTATGCAAGATTCAACCTAATTGTTACAGCAATATGGAGATGGTGATGAGGGTGCTGCTGCTGCTGATGATGATGATGATCCCCCCTCTCCGGGAAGGAATTCCCCCGGCAGAAATCTGTCTGCCGAAGAGATCTTTCTCTCTTGGTGTTTTCCACCCCGTAGAGGCGGCGGAATCTTTCTGTGGTCGCTCCCCGAGTATTAGGGTTTCGGGAGGATTATATACGCCAGAGAGGAGAGCCAGAGGTGGGCCAGGGCAGCCACACCACCTGGTGGCGCGGCCTAGGCTTGCCCGCGCCAGGGGGTGGTGTGGGCCCCCTGTGGCCATCTCCACTCCTCCTTCTGGCTTCCTTCGTCTTCTGGAAAAATAGGATTTTCCGTATATTTTTCCGGATTTTCTGATCTTCGCGAATTTTGCCTCCAAACAACACATTTTCTATCAGAATCCTGACTGCAGCGGTCCATGCTCCAAAAGTCATCCACCATGCAAAAATAGATGAAATAGCATAAGTATCATCTCTTAATATGAAATATATCAATGAATAACAGTAAATATGATATAGAATAGTGATGTAAAATGGACGTATCACACGCAACAGAACGATCCAATGTATTTCAACATATTAATGAATAAATTTAGAACAACTAATTAAAGACGACGAACTAACAAAGTATTCATCGGAGCACATGGAAAGATCAATGCAATAACTGGATGCTTAGGAGGGATTTTCTTAAACCATGCTTACCTTATATTGCATACAATGGATCTTTACTCCTCGGTTTTCCTACCCACGATGAGTCGCACAAGTATCCTTATGCTCCAAGAATGTCTTGTAAAATGATACCTAGCTAATTTCAGCCATGGGATACAAAAGTAATGACTTATCGCCTAATCGGCTTGCATCGTTTAACGACGGGGATAATAAACAAGCCTAGTACCCTAACAAATAAAATTACATGCCAGTTTAAATGTAATTGCATGTAATTACTTTTTTTATCTTTTGACCTCCTAGTTTCTTACCCATTGTCAAATGCGCGAACTGTACCACCTCGTAACATAACGATCTCTTTCACTGATACATAGAAAAATGGAGGGAAGCAAAGAGACAAGGAAGTTTTAAGCAATATACACTACAAAGTAACTACCTAGTGGGGTTCAAACTAAAATGTGATCAATTTATTTCTCTGCTCGTAATGAAGGGGATGACACATCTGAATTAAAAGAAGACTTCAAATTTATTAAGAGGGTTTTCAAAAGTATTTCTCTTCTCTAGCTCGTCAATGTGACATTACTTGTTTTTCACATCCTTTTATATTTTTCCTTAGTACAAATCAGGTGGAAAAACATGTACTATAATAGGCTATCTTGTGTATTAATATTTGCACACTTTACAAAAATATATGAAAGAAACACAGGCATGGACCATGATGCATATAAACAACAATATCTAAAACAACATGATGACCATTGAAATAGAATATAGGGGAAAATGGTCAAAGGTCCATGCCTCCATGGAATGGTTGGCTCTACCAACTTATGAACAAATCTGCAAAAATGGTAAATGAAGAACAAAGGAGAACACAAGGTAACACGTATAGTGTCCTTGCTCCAAATTTTAAATAATAAATAACTTGTGAGCATACCCACGGGAACAAAGAAATAAGTATTTAGACCGACAAACCATAAACAAAATGCAGCCAGGGAACTAATGGATAAGAAAATTGTGTTACTATTAGCATGTTCTAGAGAAAGAACCTCCAAATGCATAGCACAAGTATAAGTTTGTGGGTCATTTGTTATGTATATGACACGCTGATCATTCCAAGGATACCAAATTTAGGAGAAGGAGAAATGAAAGATACATAAAGTGTTGAAGAACATTTGATCGCATGTAATGGAAAAAGGTAAAAAACTTGTAGATAATCCATTAAGAACAAATTGGCAGCAGGTTGTATGCATGGTCAGGGGCAGAGTTTTAGCCGAGAAGAAGAGTGTAGCACTGTCTAAAAGCTTACGTAGGCACTAAACTGAGAGCATATGCAGTAATAATAAATTAGCCTAACCATGTAGGAGAAGAAATATACTGGAAAATATCTCTTTGAAAAAACATCTTTGAAAATACATTAGAATTGTAAACGTGTTAACTCAAAGAACAATGCAAATCAATAACCACAAGTCTAGAACCAAGAACTTGAAATAGACAAGGTAACAGAAAGCAAACAAAAATCTGAATTATCCTTGGCCTGGCGCATCTTTTGAAACCTCCATAATCCCTACTTCTGCTGCATCTCCTTTCTTACCTATTACATGAGAAAAAGTTGTGTAAGTTCATGTTACACATACAGATGTAAAACAGTCTAGCTATCACGAGAAAAAAACCTGGGACAACAATCACCAAAGAGTAACCGAACACCACAACATTGAGATAGATGAACAGACATTTCTTCTTCTTTCCACCACCTTTCTTCTTTAATTTTGCAACCAACACAAGCTACCCTTTGCTCTCAACATTTCCTCAATGGATACCGTGAGCAGCAATTCATGAAGTGCATGTGATGCTACCTTGTCTGATCCATTCGGCATCAGCAACACAGTGAACTGTATGCAACAAGGTCACCTGCATAGAGCACCAACCAGTGAGACATATTAAGAAAGAGACTATGTAATATCCAGTAAGAATGTACCTATCATGGTCAGAGCAGCCACTCCCGCGGTGCATCACCATTCCAGAAGCGGCCAAGGAGGAACGTGTCGCCGAACTTCATTCTACAATATATGGTATCTGAACCTTACAATTTAGAGGGCAAACCGACCAGCCGAGAAATCTAGCTCTAGGTAACAAAATTCATTATATAACACTCGTATATGTTCCTCACAAATTGACAGGAAATTCACACAAAGCCTCTGGTCCTCCGAAATTTGGTATGCTGCCTAAATCTGAGTAGCACCCTGATCTTATTATCTTCCACTACAATATCGATGATGTTATGTCTCAAGCGTCAATGTTCTCGATGCTGGCACCTTTGTTAATCCTTTAATGATTCCTGCTATCACCTGGTTTGTGCTAGACGAGCAAGAATAGTAATACATCAGCATGAACTCTATGAAGACTGCTTATGCCTTCTAAAGATTAGTGAGTCAGAAATTATCAACAAACCTTTACTTTTCAATGTCCGAGTTCATAGCTCTTCTCAAGGCCTTTACCCAAAAGAGTCGGTCACAGTAGTCTCCAATTGCAAGGGAGAGTTTAGCTGTTTCTCCACTATGTCAGTCACGCACAAGTCACTATAATAAGCTTGCGACTCGAATTCAAGTTTACTCTATACCTGTTGTACCAAAATCTTCTTGATCATCTCAGGATCTGAGTGGGGTTGTCCATCAACATTTGAGATTACTGGGAAGTAAACCTCGCCAAATTCGGAAGGATAAAAACATCTCATGAATGAACATGCATGAACATGCTAAAGCCATTGACGCAACTGGAGCTGCTAAATATTTAGGAACCGATCGAGATGCACCTTGACCATAAGCAATTTATCCGCTCCGAGAATCATAGAACTCCATCGTTTTGCTTGATCAAGACAAAGAATCATAATAAGTTCAACTTAAATCATTTCAATTCCATGTTACCTAATTAACGAGATGTAAAAACCGGCAATAAGCATCCCATTATGCATACATAAATTTCCAGATTTAGATGACATCCATACAACAACCCGCTACTTGCTAAATTAGTACATCTAGGACCAGACCTAATCATAACATAATACTTCCATCAGTATTTATTAATCCCAACATGAAAATCCATAGTTAAGTGTTCCCATTGAGGCAAACAACACTGAGATGAAACGATGAATTTTTTTCTAGGAGCAGCCCAATCAATCAAGGGACGAAACTACAAACCTGAAAGTAAGAGTGCGCATTGCGGCAATAAACTGGGTCTCTTCGGTCTCTTTTCCCTCTGCCTCTCTAACACATTAGCTAGAATCGTAACATAAGCACCTTGCGAGATTGCTATCATAAAACTGAATTTGACATGCAAAAATAACAAACTGGATTCACACAAAATGTATGGGTGTTCAAGTAATAGAAATTTTTGAATGAGATGATGAGAAGAATACCTTGCAGATCCACACACTCCTGCTGCAGTCCTCCGGATGCTCTCATGGACCACATCACCTCCTCATCTTAAGTCACCACCTGCTCCATTTGCTTCTCCATAAATAGCATATACAATAATATTAGTTGGGATTTTCAGCAAGCACGTTGTAAACGAATAAAACGGATCTGCACAAGATGAGATCTCCACCTCTCCCTCTCGAGCATGAACCACCAAGAGAGAGAAAGGGAGAGTGGGGGGAGAGAAAGAGGGAGGGTGAGGGAGGGAGAGACCTGTAGGTGTCCTTGCCACCGGATTTTAGGGAGGAGAGCAAGCGAGAGGTGGTGGTGACGGTGAGCGATTTAGCCGGGGGTGGCGCCAACAGAGGTCCTGCTCTGGGGCCAGTGCCATGGCGGGCTGCTACTGCTGCTTGCCTGCTGCTGCTCGATGTAGAGGTTCCTGGGGCCGGTGCCACGGCGGGCTACTGCTGTTGCTCGTGCATCTAGGCGGCTCACCGGCGGCAGCTGGGCTAGGGGATGGGCGTGGACTGAAGGGGATTGGCAACACATGAAAGATTTGAGGCGCCGACGGCTGGAGTGTCCGTCGGCGTAGCTCCCTCGGCGTAGCATCCCCTTGGCCGTTGACACAGGCACAGCCCCTCGACATAGCAATCGCAGCGGGCCATACATGGTCAGGCGACGGCCGTTACGAAACGACCTAGTATGGAGCTACGCTGACGGCCAGGCCGTCGCCATAGGAATGGAGCTAGGCCGTCGGCATAGGCTAATTTTTTAAAAAACTTTTGAATTATTTAACTCGTTAATCTCTCGCTTTGATCATTTTTAATACTATTTATACTTAATAATTGATTAAATTACAGTTTTATTCAAACTTCCTGGTCGTCACCCATCCTAACACTACTCCAGTTCTAACATGCTTAACTTTCTCGTTCTTTCAGACTCTCTTTCCGCAAAGCAATTTACATATTGTTGTCAATACTATGATATCAATCCTATTAGCTCTTATATCATCATGTCACATGGTTATATTTTTTGAAATTACAAGCAATTATTTAAGTAAACAACAA
Organism: Avena insularis; assembly: GCA_023614405.1. Taxonomy (NCBI): domain Eukaryota; kingdom Viridiplantae; phylum Streptophyta; class Magnoliopsida; order Poales; family Poaceae; genus Avena; species Avena insularis. The sequence continues at coordinate 96,884,350 of CM042690.1, read as the reverse complement.
TGAATAAATAAAAACATTATTGAATTCAAATAAAAATATAATATTTTTTTTTTTTTTATTTAATATGGAATATATAATATCTTTAAATCTATAAATCAGAATTCGGCAAACAATATGTCTAAATTGATTAGAAAAATGAGAGGAATCCAAATATGATATCAATATCAACTTATCACAAACTATGCCATGATTCTTATCATAATTTCATTTCCCCGTTTAAAACGGCACGTATAAAGATTCTTAGCTCGAGGCTGAGACTTGCTAAACTTGAAGTGGATCTCTGATGAAACAAGATATTGTGAACCTAAAAATGATTTTTTGTAAAACATCATGAGCATACGATCATGTATCTGTAGTTCATATCTGACCCACTTCCTACCGATTCAGTAGGAATTTGTCTTTTTCATCAGGGATAGACGAAAAAGTTTGAGATCACCCTGTATCCATGTAAGGTGGTTTAGTATTTTTGAAAAATGTGATGGTAGCATTTTGAATTAGCTATTTGGTGGTTGCTTCATAAAATCGTCTGTTTTTTGCACTCGAAAAATGGAAAAACGGTTTTTTGGTGCGACGAAAAGGAAAACTTTCTTCTGAAACATTGTTTGCCATCCCATGATGCACATGTATGCATAATATGTACACACTAGACCATGAAAGCGCACGTTGCCGCGCCCGTCCATCTCGAGAAAAGAATTCAGATGCGAAAAAATATGCACAATATATATGTGATGATGCGAATCATGTAGAAATAATCAACATTTTGGTCTAATGTGCAAATATTTTACAAGCGGCGGTTCAAAATAATCTCATAGATGCTACACACAGCTTCTGGTGGTGTTTACTTCTATTGTTAAGATCTGATGATGCCATTCAGTCAAAGAGCCCTGAGGACTGACGACTTGGGGTCCTTCCTGCTACTCTACGATCTTCTAAATTTGGTTGGTTGCCTTGTCAAGTTTTTTCTCTTTCTTTCTCCCATGTCACCATACTAAAAATTCTTTTAAAAAAGAATGAAATCACTTGTGGATCCTTTCAAAAAAAAATCACTTGTGGCTATTCCAGAATATTGCTCTCTTCGAAGAGGATGAATGGAAGGTAATTTGCACGTGGAAATCTGAAGAGTAGCAAAAACAGTGAAGTGCAGAGAAAATTTCCTTGTATATATAGTTCTTGGATGGTAAACACACGTTTGGTCTAGAGGGAGATGTTTTTACATGAATACGGTACCAAGTTACCAACACCACCGTTTCCAACAATGTGCATGCAGGTACGATTTAGAAGCCAAAAAATTTAAACATTAGTATGTAAAATGCGAAAATAACAATTGTAATTGTATACGAGGCACCCTATTGATTTTTTTCACGGAAAGGACCCTAACATTAAAAGAAACATACGGGAGTAAAAGCATCACAAGGAAAACAAAAATTACAACGAGGTCCTTGAGACACCCTTCGTCTTCAACCTCCAGACTATGTCGACGACGCGCCACCACTGCCGCTCCTCCCTGGTCCGGTATAACGTTGACGGTTGCGGATGGGAAGTCGCTGATCGGGTCTAGAAGACCACATCCGTCCTGGAGATGAAAAGGAAGAAGTAGCCGTCGATGAAACTCCTTGACGATCCATAGATCCTCACAACCAGAAGAAGTTCCCTTGATAGATAAACCAATTGCCAAGATCCAAAGAGAAACAATAGATCCGACGATGCTAACCCTCACAGGCCCTTCGTTGCTCCGAATCAGATGCCCACGAGGTAGGGAGAAGTCAGAGAGATCTTATTATCAACTACTAAACATGAATCGGGCTAATAAATCTTCACCAAATAACCAGCTTATGGTCTTATACAACGTAGCACATCCCATCAACCAACCGTAATGGAAGGGAGACGGTCCGAGCTTCATCATCAATACTCCACTGCTGTCTATCTCGTGTTTTTTTTTCGAGCTAGGTATCGTGATTTTTTGCTTTGCAACCATGCAACTAAGGAGAAGCTGCACCTGAGACATTGATGGATCGGTTCGTAAAGAAAACTAAACTGGACATTCAAGACGGCAGCAACGGGAGGCCATACAAAATCGTTTTCACTGCAGCGGCTCATCCGAAAATCAACAGCTTCACGTCCAAATTGGCCCGGTTAACAGGAAATTGTCTAGCTCGATCCCTGGAGCAGCAGCCCGGCAATGTGAGCCAGACGGGACACGCGAGACGGGGTGCCGGCGGTGCTTAGTGGGACTAAGTATCGATCTGAGACGTCAATAGCAGAATCAGACAGTTAGGAATGTCAAATGGCTGTGGTGGCCCTTAGGTAGCTGAGTTTTACTGTTTCTTAATTATCACAAACTATGCCTTCATTCTAGCCATAACATTGGTCATTTGACCCGAAAGCCAAGAAACCTTTAATGAGATAGGTCATTTTGTGAAGGATTTTTGAGACATAATCAATATACCAAGTTTGATATTTTTTCTTCTAACTATGTCACATAATATGACACCACGCAAAGGTTTCGTATTGTTTGGATCGTTTTAAATTTCTAATGCCCATTTTAAACTATCGTTAAACTTTGTCGAAGAGCGGGCATGAAGATTCTTAGCTCGGGGCCGAGACTCGCTAAACTTGAAGTGGATCTCTGATAAAACAACATATTGTGAACCTAAAAATAATTTTTGTAAAACATCATGAGCATCCGATCATGTACCTGTAGTTCATATCTGACTCACTTCCTACTGATTCAGTAGAGTTTGTCTTTTTCACCAAGGATAGATGAAAAGGTTTGAGATCACCCTGTTATGATATTATCCATGTAAGATGGTCTAATATTTTTGAAAAATATGATGGTAGCATTTTGAATTAGCCATTTGGTGGTTGCTTCACAAAACCGTCCATTTTTTGCACTCGAAAAATGGAAAACGGCTTTTTGGTACGACGAAAAAGAAAATTTCCTCCTAAAACATTGTTCACCATCCCATGATGCACATGTATACACAATATGGACACATTACCACAAACCATGCCTTTATTCTAACCATAACATTGGTCATTCGACCCAAAAGCCAAGAAACCTCGAACGTGATAGGTCATTTTGTGAATTTTTTTTGAGACATAATTAATATACCAAGTTTGATATTTTTCCTTCTAACTATGTCACATAATATGACACCACACGAAGGTTTCTCATTATTTGGATCATTTCTGAATTTCTAATGCCCGTTTTAAAATATATATAATGTTTTATGTTTCACTTAATTTTTTGTTTATAAATATGTAATATTTGAGTGTAGATAGATAGATCTTATTTTTCTGCAAATTTTGATATATTATTTATATTTTTCCAATTAGAATGATTTAGTTATGATTTTTCAAAAATTAATGAGGTAAAAGGAAAAATAGCTATGGCTAAAATTAAATGGAAAAAAAATTTGGAGGCCTAGCCGTCGACAGAGACCTAACAATTTTTTCCAAAGAGCTATGCCGACGGCCAGGCCATCGGCACAACCTGGCTACCTAATGTCGTTTTCGTCGCCGTGTCTGAACTGGGGCTACGCCGAGGGCCACCGTCGCCACAACCCTCTCTACTACGCCGATGGCCATGCTACGCCGAGGACTACCCTCGGCACCGTCATCTACGCCGATGACCGTCCCTACGCCGACGGCCGGGCTGGTCGGCTGGCCGGGGGAGGCAGCTACGCTGACGGCTCCAACATTTGGCCGTCGGCGCCTCAGTTCTTTCCTGTAGTGCAAAGAGAGATGATGCGGGAGGGAGAGACGCGAGTGAGGACCGGGGGGAGGGGGGGACGAGCGGGGATTGGGGGAGATACGGGTGAGATGTTCTCTTTATACGACCATGGTGAGATAAATCTATGATACCTAGCGGGCAAAGTAATCCAATCGGACGGCTGAATAATTCGGATTTTTTGCATGAATTTGTACTAACCCCTCCAATTATGTCTTTAGATGTGCTGGTCAAAAGTGCCCCCAGCAATTTCTAAGCGGTCTGCGACCGAGGTCAATGAAAGCTTCGACTCTTGGAGGCAAACAATGATCAATTCATACGCTCAATTACACCTCTAACCGAGATCCTTCTCGCCTTGTCATTCAGACCACATATGTTCCGGTTAAGCAGGGCTAAGATTTCATCCATTAATCAACAAGAGCTCTACGGAGGGGTGGTGTAGCAAAACAAACGGCAACACATAAGGTAGTTTCAGAGCAAACGATATACTCAGTGCAAATGACAGTTTCAGCAGATATACGTCAAAACAGGGACAACTACTGCAAGCTAACATACTAGCAGACAGGCATAACTGCATCAACAGCTAGGCAGGCAAATAGTAGAGTTGCAGATAAAAAAAACTTAACGGTGACAGGGAGCAGGACCGGCTCTATATTTTGCGGGACCCTTGAGCGAAGTCGACAAATGGGCCTTTATGGCCAATATATTTATACGCATAACTAGATATATAGGTATGTATATGCTTATTTTCAGTTGTAAAAAGTAAAAAGTCAATATCTAACCATATTCGTAGCCTGAGATATTTATAAATAATTATCAAAAACAAAAGCAATATCACACTAGTGGTTGTTGAAAAATATTTATTTAAAGCACCTCTCTTCGATGCAATCAGCTGATTCTCTCGCTTTCTTTTTTCGCAGCACCGGACAATTGTCTCGACGGCATTGTAACACCTATAATAGATTAATGGTAATGGAATTTATAAAATTTAAAAGATAAAAGTAAAACCTTAATTAAAGTATTACATCACGAACTTGATGAATAGAACTTAGAACTCCGACGAGGACGGGAGGATAAAATATCTTGTCAAAATATAAGAACGCTGCCCAAAAAAAAGAACTTACGAGTTAGGGCCTTAAGGGCAGGGTGACCGGACGAGCACGAGCGCATGGCCAAGCAGGGCTACAGTGAACGGAGGCTGGATCGCGTCGACTTCAAGTCGTGAAGAACAGGGGTGATGGATAGAGACGCGAAGAGGAAGAGTCAGTTGATCGGTAAAATCCCTAATTGGCGAAGAGGAATAGACGCGATCCTCAATTATCGCTACTATCATTAGTAGCTGCCCGTCCGTATCCATCTATCCCTCGCTCCCAATGTCTATCGATCTCCTGGTGGCCTGGTCGCTTTGTCAATGTGTGCCACTTTTTCGGCCTATTAGAAAAGAAAGCAGCCCAGCCGGATGACAAGAGTAATATATAGTCTATATTATATCTTGGGCTCCTATCTGTCATGGGCCCTTGGGCGCCGCCCAACCTGGCCTAGGGTCAGAGCTGGCCCTGACAGGGAGAGGGGAGCAGAGTGCTCCACTCCCACATACTGGTAGCAGTTGTTTCCTATCATGGTAAATTGAGTGTCTTCAAAGCATGGACGAGGGCCTAGGAGCTCGATGCCGATAGCTCCTCCAAGATTGCCTGGAGATCGGTGACAGGCGAGCACAAGCTGGCTGGTGAGGACATGCCCGCGAGCTGCCCGATCTTGGCCACGCTTTCCGACAACATGAGCTCCTTGAAGAAGTGGAGGTAGTCCAGCAGCATGGTCGCAGAAGTCCTCTTCGTTGTCGATGATGCCCATCATAGTAGAGATGGTGTCCTAGGATAGGCGCACCGCGGAGCTGCATGATGCGCAGAACTTCGTTAGTCGTGCACTCTAGAGAGTGCCTCGTGCAAGGCCAAAGGCCTTCTTCTTGATCGACATGCCAACCGATTGCCGTTTAGTAGGCGCCAACCCTAAGATGGAGTGGGGGAGTAGCGCAGCTATCTTTTAGACTACTCATCGATGCGGGGCTGGGGTACACGAGTAGTGATTTCTTCTACCAGCTGGACTCCCATAAGAGCATCGTCAGCCGGATCGGCTTGTGCGCTCCCATGATCCGTCGCCATGACTGTAGCGAGTAAGTTCGGGACGAAGACCGGTGGCGGCGATGCCTCCTCCGTTTGGACTCCTGGACCGAAGAAGATCTCTTCAGCAGTGGGCAGAGTTGGGCGGCATGAAGCAAATCTCAGCAACCGTGGGTTGGGCTCTAAGAGGCATGTCCCACAACTGGCTGGTAGTCTGTGTTGGCCCGAAACCATACCAATGGCCTAGCATGCCAAAGAGACTGGGCTGAATTGCAAGGTCCAGGTCACCCCGGCCCAAGTAGGCCTAGTTAGCATCCCACTCAAAAAGGCTAGCTCCTCTGCCAGCAAAGAACGAAGCCATGCCCGCCGTCGACAGTGCAACCCCGCTCGTGGGGGCATCGCTTGCATCGTGCATATACGAGCTAATGTCCAAGTTTCAAATCTCCTTCATCAAATCTAGGAGCGTACATAGATAACTTCTCCTACGTCAAAAATATGGCTAGAGATATGCAACACTAAAATTCTAACCTTGCTTTTCAAGATAGACATAAAAAAGCTCCCGTCTCGGTGCGATGGGAATTTTTACTCGATCTGCTACATAAATGTGGTTTCCCCACAAAGTTTAGGAATTGGTTTGTGGTCTTATTGTGCACTTCTTTATCCCGTAACTCCCTCGACAAGGTGTCGAGAGAGCCTATCATTCATGGCAAGGGCCTCATGCAAGGAGGCCTTTGTCCCCCGCTCTCCCCTTGCACCAGTGTGTGAATATTGCTATGTAAACGGTAACTTTATTCAGTTTGGTGGCTGGGAGATTTGTTTGCATACTCCTATTTATGTAGATGATGCCGTAATTTTCTTGGCTCCAACAAAGAGAGATGTCAATAACTTGATGGATAATCTTCAAGGTTTTAGGGAGGTCACAAGTCTAGTGACCATTGTGCCTAAGGACCTCATGGTGCCATTTGTATGCAATATAATATCGACCATAGTAAAATATTGAGTAACTTCGAGACCATTTTTTTGCGGGTAAACTTCGAGACCATTGTGGCTTAGTTCCATATGAAGTAGCTGGGTCTCCCCCTCTCGGTGCATCAACTTGTAAGGTTGAATTTCAACATCTCATGAACAAAATTATCACGAAACTTCCTAGAGCTAGGGAAGCTCATCACGATGTGGGTCAATGCACCCTCGTGACGTAGGTTCTCGCCTCCATTGCCATCTATTACCTCGCAGTGTTAGCACTTCCACATAACATCATTCTGGCAATTGATGATCTGTTTTAGACGTTTCTCGAGGATTGTACAAACAAAGTTATATACATTATAACAAAAATGGAGTTTCAAGTGGGAGGTTATTTGTAGCCCTAAAACTTGGGAGGTTTGGGGGATCTTGACCTCCAAATTTTTTTTTAGGGATCTTCTCATCAACATGGAGGACAACACATAGATTTTCTTAAAAAGGACACTTCATCGGAAACGGACTTGCAACAACTTGAAAATAAAAAGCAAATCATGCCACAAGAACGGCGGCGACTTGGCCCACGCTATCGATCAGCTTCAAGGGTTCCGTTTTTCGCAGAAAAAAAAAAACTTCAAGGGTTTCGTTGAGGTCGACACATTGGTCTCCTTCATGTGGAACCCACTCGTCCCGATCCAGCTAGCTTCGGCTGCATGCGTCTCCCAAACGTACCCAGGTATCCTACACCACATACCCTGACATGTCGGGCTCACCGTTTCTCTGGCCAACATGTCAGTGCAAAAACTGAACTCAATCGTTTTCTTCCTCGCGCCTGCAAATTTCCGCAGACAGCACAATTATTGTGGCTCCTAAAATAAAACCCAATTCCTTTCTCTCTCTCTCTCTCCTGCCATCCGCGTCGATCCCCAAACTCCTCTCGCACCAGAGGCCACCTCCACCTCCGCTCCAACTTCGCGCGCGAACCCGTCTCTCCCGTCTCCACGCCCTCTGCGGCGGCCCCGATCCGGCCGCCGTCCGTCCCCATGCAGAACCGCTCGCCGGCGGCCGCCTCGGCCTCCGCCTCCCCCGGGGCGGTGGCTGCGGCGTCGGCGGCCATGGCGCCCGGCGTCGGCGGGGTGGAGCCGGCCGTGACGCTCGACCAGGTCCCGCGCTGGAGCGACCCCGACCAGCGCCTCCCCTCCTCGCCCACCGCCGCCGGATCCGAGGCGCCCGCCTCGTCCTTCCTCTCCTTCGCCGATCCCCTCGACGCAGCCGCCGGGGCCGGGGGCCGCGGCGCGTCTCGCTTCCCCGTCGACGACGAGGTCAACTCGAAGATCTACCTCTGGAGGGGCCACCCGTGGAACCTCGAGGTCGACGCCGTCGTCAACTCCACAAACGAGGTCGGGCGAGATTTCCTTCCCCTCTACGGCGAATAGTACATGTCACGATCGATATGCTGACGATTCTTAAATGGTTGCTGTAGAGCTTGGACGAGGCGCACAGCAGCCCGGGATTGCACGCGGCGGCGGGGCCAGAGCTCGTCGAGGAGAGTGCCACCTTGGTACGTTTTTTCTCGGCTGCTGTTTGTTCTAGGGGGCACATTTCGATTTGGGATTGTTATCAACGCGAGCTTTCTAAATTTTTTTATGGATCTTCGCAGGGCGGGTGCCGGACTGGGATGGCGAAGATGACCAATGCCTATGATCTGCCTGCTAGGTTGGTGATTCAGTTTTGTTCTGATCAGCGCTGTAGTAGTTACACGACAGACTTGTTACTTGAGAGTCGAGACTATAGTAGAGGGTAGATAGCAGAGCCTTCCAAGTGTTGATTGAAATGTAGTTGGGCAGCCGGTGCTGAAGTCGTAACGTTTTGTGTATGAATTGTTAAACAAGCTCTGTCCATTTCCAATTGGGCATATACACAATGTTTGCTCACGAGAGAAGTGCATATGATCAATATTCCCTGCGTAATTCCCGATTTCGCATCCTCTATCCTTTTATTTTTTTAGAGAGAGGACTGCCAAGTTGACCATTGCTGAAAGGAAACCTTGGATATATTGCTGTTTTATCTGCTCTTGCCAACTTATTGTCATCAATCTTGAGCTGCAAATAAATAGTGAGCAAAAGAGTAGTTGCAGGGATGACGCAAATTCACGTTGGTTTTTAGTCTGACATGCATTTGCAGAAAATGAACTTGGTTACCAAAAGTAGTGCCCGTTGTGAAGTTTATTTGGACAACTTCGTGAACTCTTAGATCTCTACAGAAGGAATTAACAATGTAGTACATTATCATCTGGACTAATGGACAGAGCAACATTTATGACACATGCTTCTGTGGGAATGAACAACCGTAATTTCGTGTTTAAAGTTCTTCAGGAAGTAGTATATACCAAATGCTTCTATGGGAATGATCAACCTTAACATTACCAAATCAGTATCATAAAATATTTTTTCATATTATATTATTTGGTATTTTTTTAAAACATTGGTCAAACTTTAGAAGGTTTAACCTCGGGGAAAATTTATATGCCTTATATTTTGGTATGGAGGGAGTAATTGATTTTGTTATATTTACTCTTCATACATTATCATGCTTATCGATTTGTTTTGCAGGAAAGTCATTCATACGGTGGGCCCTAAATATGCTGTCAAGTATCACACAGCTGCAGAGAGTGCACTTAGCCACTGCTACAGGTCTTGTTTGGAACTACTCGTTGAGAATGGTCTTGAAAGGTATATTAAAAGATTTAACGCTTGAATACTTACATATTTATTCATGTTACACTTTGGTGTCTTCCATTACTGCATTCTACATAGTAATGTCCTGCATTTTAACGAGGTTAAGTTATTTAACTTTCCTTTCATGTGATTAGCATTGCAATGGGTTGCATATACACAGAAGCCAAAAATTATCCTCGCGAACCAGCTGCTCATGTAGCTATAAGTGAGTTATCTTGTCAATATTTTCTTTCACTTCTCTTGATGTTCCACAATTGTTTGATTTGTTCTATGGCTGCAACTTTATGGGTGCAAACTCCAAAGAATGGAATTTATCTGTGTTATTATGTTTCTCTTCAAGAGTTATCTTTTCCTAGTTTCTAAGTCCCATCTTCTTTGTATGAGGTTGAGCAGGAACTGTTAGACGCTTTCTGGAGAAGCAAAAGGACAAAATAACTGCTGTTGTCTTCTGTACTATATCATCATCTGATACAGAGATATATAAGCGGTATTTAAACTGAAACCAATACTGCTAGTTAAATGTGTTGATTTTCCTGCATAGATTGACAATGTTGCATCCTGCAGATTGCTTCCTCTCTATTTTCCACGGGACAAACAGGAGGAAGAGATTGCTTCGCTAAAACTTCCAGCTGATGTTGGGGATGAGAATGGCGAGCCAATAATAGATGAAAGGAAAATAAGAATAAAAACATTACCTGCCGAGGCAGCAAATAGCAAATATCCAGTTCCTGTGCCCGCGGATAATCCTCTTTCTGGTTCTGGATTGACACGTAGAAGGTGAGACTTATTACTTGACGATGATTACCAGAAATGATTGTGTCTGCTACCTTAAGATACTTAGTCTTAGCTTGAGTTTGTCTGATTACATTTTGTTTTCTACAGAAATTCTAAGATGGATTCATATTTGGATCCTACCTTTATGTCCATAGTTAAAGATCCAGATCTCCGACGCAAGGAGCAATGGGAAAAGTCTGCTCAGGCAAAGAAAGGATTTAATTGTGCTAAGCTGCTCGGTTTTGGCGATCTTGGTGGTCCTACATTATCGGCTGCCGAAGAATATTCACTTCATTCACGATACCTTGCGAAAGCAAATTCCCTTAATCTTTCAGAAATCGCTGAAATGAAAATAATGTATGTAAATTCTTCATATTCTATGTATTTGGATTTTCTTAAGGTTGCTTTGTCACTGTATCATTTGCCTGTGTTTTGCTATTTTTCTTCAATTTCAGTTACCGTGGTGGGGTTGATAGTGAAGGGCGACCAGTCATGGTGGTTGTCGGCGCTCACTTTCTTCTTCGCTGTTTGGATCTTGAACGATTTGTTCTGTATGTAGTAAAGGTAACCAATTGAAACACTTGAACTGCACATGATACGTAGTACCGTTGCCTGATATATTATGATTCGTGAGCTTGCAAAGATCAATATACAGTACTGTGGCCGCTATTTGACTCCTAGGGTGAAGAATAGTTATTCCACACCCATCCTGCTTCTTCGCAACCACGTTTGGTTTTTACGTCACATAATTTTTTTATTACCCCATAAGTCAAGAAGAACTTGAGAAAATGGACATGAACATGACATACAACGACGTAGGATACACAATTTTGTGGGTTTTACGTCGTTATAACTCATATATTGCTTTTCTTATGTCAATTCATTAACATAATTATTGGTATTCCAGACGTAAATTGTGAATGTAACAAGGTAAAAAAAACTGGGTGCAACATACTATGCACCCTGGGTACTGAATGTCTACATATATAGAGAGAGACATGCTATATGCAATTTAACAACATTAATGAGTGGGCCTACAAGAATAAAAGTGAAGGCAATACATCTAGCAGTTACCTTGTACTATAGAAGTAGATCTGCAAATTCCTCCCTCCTTATATATGATTCTTGCTGCGGCCTCTTTTGTTACTTGATTGTGCCCATTCCACTTTTTTTGGGAACATCTGGACAGTAAACTCTGACAGGATCATGATATGCCTTGCTTACAGGAGTTTGAGCCTTTGATTCAAAAGCCTTATTCCATTGTCTATTTCCACTCGGCAGCGTCCTTACAAGTGTAAGTGTTGAATATGTAGGCTGGAAGGAAACTGCATCCCTATCTGAACCTTGGTGTATTTAACATTTAAGAAGCAGTGTGTATAACATGAGTTCTTGTAATTGAATTTGCAGACAACCTGACTTAGGATTCATGAAGCGGTTACAACAAATGCTGGGGCGGAAGCATCAGCGAAATCTTCAGGTTGGCAACCTCATTTGATCTCATTGTGCATTGCTTATTTTATGTTTGAAGAATATTAACATCTGATGTCATCGATTTCCACAGGCTATATATGTACTCCACCCAACACTGGGATTGAGAACAGCTATTTTGGCGCTGCAGCTTTTAGTTGACGGAGATGTAAGTGTGTGGTTGCAATTACATTTCTATTTGTTATCGGGAATGATTTTGTTTCTTGAAATTAAAACTTTCCTTTGTCAATTAGGTCTGGAAGAAAGTTGTCTATGTTGACAGGCTTATGCATCTGTTCAGATATGTACCCCGGGAACAACTAACCATCCCAGATTTTGTCTTTCAGTAAGCAAACCTTGCAATTTTTCTAGCTTTGTCACAGGTCTTGTAGCTAAGCTATGTTAAGTACTGACATATTTAATCACATAGGCATGATCTCGAAGTGAATGGTGGAAAGGGCATGATCGTTGATCCTAGAACAAAGCATGTCTACCAAAGACCATCAGGTTGATACTTAGTAACTTGTTCCTCTTCAGTTGCTCTGACCGAGCAACTCTGTAAAAACAATGTCCTCTACAGAAGAGTTTTTCTAGATCCGCACCGTATGTACCTAGTTGAGTTGGCATTATGTTCTATTACATTCTTTCTTATCTTAGGAAGGTGATTATGTATATGTATCTTGTTATGTATATCCAAATAAAGGCTGTATCTAAATGTCTCAAGTTCTCCCGCTGGGATTAGCTGCCTAGTCCTTACCTACTATGAAGTCTTGACTGGTTCTTGCAGTGGAATAATAGGTTGTCCGGTTACAAATGTTTTCTAGACATGCTGGTGTAATTATCTTGTGAAGTTGTGCACGTGCATGTTCCCTGACAGGATATTTTGGCCACCGGGTAAGTTAAATTTTGTCGTTCGCCATTTCGTCCACATTGGCAAAATTTGCTAGCTGCAAGTTTGATCTTTTTTTTTTTTTGAGTTTGTGCTAGAATTAGTTATCAAGACATTTTGCTTAGAGAATGTCAACCCATTTAAAGTTAGCATGTATCACATTAATTTGCACACTTCAACTTATTTCTTATAGGCATTGTCAAACGCGATGACCATAGATTGTATAGGTGAGCTATCACACCGTAATGAACGATTGCTTTTGAGAAGTGCATTACCTTGTGTCTGAAGTTAATAAGTAACAATGGTGCCTTAGATTAATGGACCTTAACATAATGCCCCTGTATATCGGTGGATACGTTTTGGAGTAACTTCCTTAAACTTTTATCTGAACACAAACAAGAGAACTGTGTGGTGTATGGGCGAGCTGTGGTTTTCACATTCTGAAGCAAATGTTAGCGAGGCTTGCTGAAACTTAAGCTCTTATGAAAATGAACTCTTGGATAGGTCTTACCATTGTACAGTATTTGATAAATCATGCTGAAGTTGCATAAACTCTTACAAAGTTGTCATCTTCAAAGATTTCTTCTCGTATATTTCCAAACAAAACAGGATGCTTGCTCAGGACATGGTAAAGAAAAAAGGGGTTGGCCAAGAATTATATCAACGAGCTTCTGATGACTGCCAGAGGGCCAAAAGTCTACTATTTTTATATGTATTGACAAATGCATCCGAATATACTAAGACGGTGATATGTCATGTATTACTGACGCACACCATTACTGTACTATACTAAACAACACACAATAACCCGGCATTACACAAAAACATTCCCATACAATAGGCCTTTTTCTCCAATCTATGTCAGGCTAGCTACGCAACAGATGAAATATTCTGGAATCTGGATCCATTAGTGAGTATCAGCAGCAAATATCAATCTGAACGATCATTAGCACATATCACTGGCCTAATAAAACATAATTTCGCATGCTGTCGACACATCTGGGTGTGTGTTCGAGGGTTTTGTGGTTGTTTCACTGCCATGCGTTACTTATTTTATAGATGTTGTTGATGAAAGGAGAGCTGTTGTAGATATAGGAGCTAGATCACTTCGCTTAGGATATGAAGGTGGTAGGAGTGGTAACCTTATAGAGTTGCAAGCTGCTCCAATTATTTTCGGAGTATATGACATTGAATATGAAACTTGTACAGTTCTTGAGGGCTCAAGCCTCTCAAAGCCGAATCTTTCCGCGGTGGGAACTAGCAGTGGCGGACGCAGCTCCCCTCCAGCCCGGTCTTCCGTCTGGCCGGCAAAGCCTATTTTCATCAAAAATTGACTAAAAAATGTACTTTAGGCTTTCATTTTTACTGTTTGCCCGGGTTTTAAAATATTCTTGGGTCCTCTGCTGGGAACTAGTATGTTATCACTTCACCTTGCAAGCTGTGCTACAGATGGAAAATATCATCTAGTATAAGCTGAGTGACCTTTTATAATTCTAAGAGTATTATCGTGGAGGCCAATACCATGTCATGATCGCATACACTGCAAACTGGTGACAAGTTGGCAAGATGCCCGCGCATATTCGGATCTTTGCATTTTCTTCTTCCGTTCAGAAGGTTAATTTGAAAGTCTACTTATCTCACGATTGATCTAAATGCCACCGCCATGCAATTTGCTATACAAAACAAAGAGGGAGAGCGAGGATGTCACATCCCAAAATTCTCCTAATGTTTGGAATGAGAAATAAATAAATAAGTTTGATTGATTGTTTGACTTTGTTGAAAATTTTCAAAGAGAAGAAACTTTTGAATAGAAAATCCTCTCAACCATGAATTCAAAATCTTATATTCTTTTGTTAAGACCTAAGTAGCCATATAGGCAAAAGGGCATGGATTGTTTATGGATTTCAGAGTTGGTGTGCAAGATTTCAAAATTCAAAATCATTAAGCATGCATGACCATCATTGCATTTAAACCCTAAGAAAAATTTAGTATTGCCTAAAAGAAAAATCAAAACCCTAAATGGGATTTTCCCATTCTAAGTACAACCCTTGAGCTATGGATTTGTCCATAGTAACAATTAAGCAATAAAGTGTCCCATGATGATCTACAGAATTTTAGAAAATTTTGGAGACAAGAATCAACTCATTTGGAGATCATATGAAAAAGATATAAAGTAAATAAGGAATTAGAAAAAGAAAAGAAATAAAAAAAAAACCTAACTAAACCCTACCTGCGAGAGACCGCCCAGACCACTGAGCTCGCTTCCCTGCCAAGCAATGCGACAAAGCAACAACCCGCTAAGGCCCATCGCTTAAGCCCGCCATGAGCCACAAGTGGAGCACCCCAGCCTTCCTCTCTGTCACCGACATGCGGGACCCACCCTCGCCTCCTTCAACCTCTCGCCAGGAGACCGTGTTCTTCACGATGCCGCCCCTTTTTCAAATCCGATCGATTCCGGTTGAAATCCTTGCCCCTTCTGCACGAATCCGCCCCCATATAAATCCTCTAACCCCCCCGCGTCCTTTTATCCCTTTCGAAACACCCCGAAAACCCTAGCCCTTAGCCGTTTCGGATCTCGCGACGCCTCGCCATTCTGAGCTTGGAGGTCAAGCTCTTTGTTGATTTGAGCACCCAGCCCTATTCTTTACCCCATCATCTTCCCTTGTTTCGCGTGACTCACCTGCTTTTCCCTCGCAGCGCAGCAAAGCAGCACGCCGAGCTCACGAGCTCCACCGACCCGCTGCCACTCCATCCGCACGTCACGGCTATTCCAGGAAGCAAACAGCGAAGATGAGCGTGCCATAGGTTAAGGGCAGTACGCACCCGTCGCCTACTCCGTAATCACCGAGGCCACGAACCGCCTCCACCGACATCCGAGGCGCCGCCACCACCAGGTCAGCGCCCAGTCACTGTCCACGTAGCAAAGCATATTCCCTGGAATATTCCCTGCATAATTGAAATTGATTTAAATAGACAGAATTTTGGGCAATCTTGTAAAATTCATATAAAATCGAATACATGTCCAAAAATTATAAATAAAATATGGTTGGATTCATAAAATTGTGTAGAACAATAATACGAGATTAGATATAACTTTTACAGTACATATTTACTGTAATAAATTAAATGGTTTAATGAGCTTTTTAGACATAATAAATCATAGTAAATTATCTGTAGATCCTAAAAATACAAATAAAGTGTCTATGGATTCATAATTTCATATAAAACATTAATATGCTGTTAGATCCAAATTTTGCAGTGTAAAATTGCTGTAGTGATTTAAATAGTTTTAATGGACTTTTAGAGTATTAAATTCATAGTAAATAATTTATAACTCAGAAAAATATGATTAATATGTCTCTGGAATCACATTATCATGTAGATTACAGATCTGTATTTAGTTTGAATTTTAGACAACAGAAATTGTTTAAATAATTTAAACTCCATTAAACACTATTTAAATCATAAGAAAAGATTTATAACTCCGATTAAGTTGAATCCAATTTCTATTGGTTCGTATTAATGCCCTCTATCCAATACACTTTAGATACAAATTTAATACGGCAATTAGTACAGAAGTTCAACAGAACTATTAAAACCCCTAGATTGGCAATCAAGTATTAATAATAGATATCCTATTGCATTAATTGATCTCCCGCATGCATCATGTGTTGTAGTTTTGTCCAGAGTACTAATTACAACCATTATGACTTATTAAACCATCATGCATGTTTTTGATCGTCCTTGTTGTGTTTTGCTATGTTTGCAATTGTTTTAATTGGAACTACCTTGTCCTCGTATTAGATTGTTCGGAGAGTGCGATTGTTGCGGAGAAATACATTCTAACACCCATATTATCAACATAAGGCAAGTTACACCACTTGTTTATAATTTTTGTCCCAGTTTTGATTCTATGCATGTGATCTTCAAAATTCTGTAGTATGCATGTGTAGGATATTCTAGTAGAATTTTTTCTTAGTATTATTTGCAAGTGCGATGATTTTGTAGTATGCCATGAGTAGCTCTATACTTAGGATTTCCCATCCTAATAGGTTACCCCTGTTTTTGCTAAGTATTGCTTGCTATGCTATATAAACAAAGTACCGTTGGGGGGTTCGAAAGACAAAGAATTTTTTCTAAGTATAAAGGCTCTCTAGAGCAAATTTTCTTCTCAAATCCACTTCAAAATAAAACTAAGTTTTCTTCTGGGCGGAATGGTTGTCGGGTCAACGAGTGTGAATTTTGGTGGAGGACGGCCGCCCAGGAATCAAAGAAGTCTGTCATGTTTCAGAATTCAGAAGCTTCCAGTGCAATCACAATACATTATGGGCTCTGTCTTGGCCTAGTACTTAGTGGGAAACCTCACCTGGGTACCAACATTTGGCGGATTATTGGCACGGTTGGATCCGGAAGGTAGAGGGGCTACTAAGAGAAAGCCTCGCCATGGTCTTGTCTGTAAAAGGACTTGATCGTGGATTATGGGTAAAGTGCACAAACTCTCGAGAGTATTACTATCTGATCGATCAGCCGTGTTCACGGTAACAGAACAACAATGAGCGTCTGAAGGATGGAGCCTATGAAGGATCTTCCTCTCTCTTTTCTAAAACAAAGTTTTGAAACCCCATGGCGTGCGTAATATCGCCAATGGGTGGGAATTTGGGAACTTGGTGTGTAATATCCAAGTGACGCTTGGTGCGTAATATCCAAGTGTTTGGTTGTTTGGACACTTGGTGCGTAATATCCTCGTGTGCCACTCGACCTTATTTTATCAAAGCAAATGTTTACAAAGTAGGACAATCCTCTCTTCTTCTCTCTACTTAAGAAAACTAGCTTTGAGTAAATGAGCTCTACAGCCTATACCAGCCTTGCATGTAGAGATAGTCTTTTTTTTCCTTGGTGTAATTTGCCAATACATTCAAAGTATTGACCCAACTTGTTGGCTGCACGTTTCATGTGCAGAATTTCAGAGATCGTTGAAAGGTGCGCTAGGATCGCGGGTCTTCACTCAACCTGCCTGTGGCATTGATGGGACTCCAAGTTGTATTTATATCGTTTCTGTTGTAATAATGTAAACTCTGGATTATTCGATTCATGTAATAAAGACTTGTGTTTTACATGATATTTCATCGACTGTGAGTGCTAGCTATTGATCCAGGGACTAGCATGTTAATCACAGGGACTTAGGATCCTTACCGATCCGAGGTCACTACAGATGGTATCAGAGCATAAGTTGACTGTAGATCGTGACCCTAGACATGGAAAAACCTTAGGACAAATATTTTCTGAGTTATTTCAGAAAACTCTCATACTTCTCATCATCTACCTTTGGGGTTTTAAAATTTCTTAAGCCTCTTCCTTTCAACATTAGAGATGTCCATTATGCACTTCAAGAAGAAACTTCTCTCTCAAGACTACCTTTTCAAAGAAGATCATCTCAATATTTCGATTAAGTCAGGACTTGAAGACCTCCATGAAAGATGTTCCAAGACTGAAGCTACGAGATTAAAGACTTCAAAGGCCTTAGGTCAATGTTATTAACTGAAGAACTCGAAAGATTGAAGATTATGAAGAACATGAAGACTATCAAGAGCACGAAGACTTTTGGAGACTCGAAGCCTCGAAGATTCCAAGTGACCTATTAGGAACCAAACCCGGATAAGATTCGCTAAATATAGATGCGACAAATTGTTTGCTATCTTGTATGGTTATTACCATAGCTAATGAAAACCTATTTTCTAAATAATTTTTTTTTCTTGTATGGGTTATTCTTCTTCTTCCATACTCCATTCGTTCCTACTCTAAATATTGGTCAACTCGACGGATGGACCATACCAATAAGAAGGACAAGGAACTCAACTCCACCAAGCGTAAGAGCCACGCCAATGCAAAGAAGTGAATGCTCCAGGTTGAAGAAATAATGAAGGATGCCAACATAGAAGTCAACAGAATGGTTCATTATGCCACCCAATTCCTAAAAGACGAGGCTGCAACCTAGTGGGAGATGCAACATGCCATTAATGATCATCAAGGGATGATATCCTCAGGAGAATTTAAATAGGTTCTACCACAATCTCGTCTCGTCACTTGTATACCAAAAACCCAAGAAGTTGAAGTCCCGAAAACATTTAGCTTGCACGATCTATGGAGAAATAGGGCATATCACCAAGGAGCATCATGATCAGCGCCCCTACTGTGAAGGAAGGCACCCATCAGAAGAATGTCCCACCTCTCAAGTTACATTCTTCCTATGCGAAGGGACCAATCACAACCCCGCTCAATGCACCTCTACCCGGTGGTACATCAACTGAATCAACAAGTTAGAGACGGAATGCGCCAAGACCTCATGAAGCTCCGTGAGGAAACGACAAATACAAGGAATGGATTCAAGACTCTAGACACCGCACCCAAAGCCATCACTTCGCAATACTCGACATATGAAAGGAATGCCCACTTTCCCCAAACTGGCTCAAGGAAACGATCAAGGCTTCCAAATGTTGAGGTAGAGCATGAAGAACCACAAGACGGGATGTCCTTGCCAAAAAGGAGGAAGGACCTAAGCAAAAGTCCTATGCTTCCAGTGTCACAATCCTGGGCATTATGCTGATAATTGTCCAAAACATGTGAATGTAGCTGGAAAGGATAAAAACGACGATGGTAATAGCAATAGAAGACCTCTCTTAGGAGAACCAATCTGAGCTAAGTGAATCTTTGAGAAGTGACCTAGTCAATTTCTTTTAAGGGTGGTAGCATCCTAATGGATCCCGAACCTTTCTTTCCTTCTAGCCTTCCCAAATCTCGGGACGAGATTTCTTTTAAGGGTGGTAGTCTGTCACATCCCAAAATTCTCCTAATTTTTGGAATGAGAAATAAATAAATAAGTTTGATTGATTGTTTGACTTTGTTGAAAATTCTCAAAGAGAAGAAACTTTTGAATAGAAAATCCTCTCAACCATGAATTCAAAATCTTATATTCTTTTGTTAAGACCTAAGTAGCCATATAGGCAAAAGGGCATGGATTGTTTATGGATTTCAGAGTTGGTGTGCAAGATTTCAAAATTCAAAATCATTAAGCATGCATGACCATCATTGCATTTAAACCCTAAGAAAAATTTAGTATTGCCTAAAAGAAAAATCAAAACCCTAAATGGGATTTTCCCATTCTAAGTACAACCCTTGAGCTATGGATTTGTCCATAGTAACAATTAAGCAATAAAGTGTCCCATGATGATCTACAGAATTTTAGAAAATTTTGGAGACAAGAATCAACTCATTTGGAGATCATATGAAAAAGATATAAAGTAAATAAGGAATTAGAAAAAGAAAAGAAATAAAAAAAAACCTAACTAAACCCTACCTGCGAGAGAGACCGGCCCAGCCTACCGGTAGCTCAAGCTTCCGCTGCCTTGACAGCAATGAAGCAACAACCCGCTAAGGCCCATCGCAAGCCCGCCAGCAGCCCAGCAAGTGGAGCACCCCAGCCTGCTCCTCTCTCTCTGTCACCGACATGCGGGACCCACCCTCGCCTCCTTCAACCTCTCGCCAGGAGACCGTGTTCTTCACGATGCCGCCCCTTTTTCAAATCCGATCGATTCCGGTTGAAATCCTTGCCCCTTCTGCACGAATCCGCCCCCATATAAATCCTCTAACCCCCCCGCGTCCTTTTACCCCTTTCGAAACACCTCGAAAACCCTAGCCCTTAGCCGTTTCGGATCTCGCCGACGCCGTCGCCATTACAGGAGCTTCGGGAGGTCAAGCCTGCTGTTGATTTCGAGCACCCCGAGCCCTATTCTTTACCCCATCATCTTCCCCTTGTTTCGCCGCGACTCCTCACCCTGTTTTCCCCCTCGCAGGCGTAGCACAGCAAGCACGCGAGCCGAGCTTTGGGAGCTCCACCCTTGCCACTCCATCCGCGTCACGGCTATTCCAGAAGCAAATAAGATGAGGCGTAGGTTCGCGTGCCGAGGCGCACGCCGCTTACCCCGTCGCCTACTCCGTCACGGAGGCCACGAGAACCGCCTCCACCATCTGACATCCAGCGCCGCCGCCCGAAGCATTTACGTTGCCGCCGTTGACCGTGACCTAAGCCCAGTTCACCGGCAGTCAGAGGATCAACATCACGATCCAGATTAAAACAAAGGAGGGTACCGACCAACTGGTTACGCACGTGGCCATCCTCGTCACTACTGCCTTGTCAGCGCGGCCGTGTCATCGTTCCCGGCCACCACCATTGTCGCCCTTGACATGTCCACGTAGCAAAGCATATTCCCTGGAATATTCCCTGCATAATTGAAATTGATTTAAATAGACAGAATTTTGGGCAATCTTGTAAAATTCATATAAAATCGAATACATGTCCAAAAATTATAAATAAAATATGGTTGGATTCATAAAATTGTGTAGAACAATAATACGAGATTAGATATAACTTTTACAGTACATATTTACTGTAATAAATTAAATGGTTTAATGAGCTTTTTAGACATAATAAATCATAGTAAATTATCTGTAGATCCTAAAAATACAAATAAAGTGTCTATGGATTCATAATTTCATATAAAACATAATATGCTGTTAGATCCAAATTTTGCAGTGTAAAATTGCTGTAGTGATTTAAATAGTTTTAATGGACTTTTAGTGTATTAAATTCATAGTAAATAATTTATAACTCAGAAAAATATGATTAATATGTCTCTGGAATCACATTATCATGTAGATTACAGATCTGTATTTAGTTTGAATTTTAGACAACAGAAATTGTTTAAATAATTTAAACTCCATTATACACTATTTAAATCATAAGAAAAGATTTATAACTCCGATTAAGTTGAATCCAATTGCTATTGGTTCGTATTAATGCCCTCTATCCAATACACTTTAGATACAAATTTAATACGGCAATTAGTACAGAAGTTCAACAGAACTATTAAAACCCCTAGATTGGCAATCAAGTATTAATAATAGATATCCTATTGCATTAATTGATCTCCCGCATGCATCATGTGTTGTAGTTTTGTCCAGAGAACTAATTACAACCATTATGACTTATTAAACCATCATGCATGTTTTTGATCGTCCTTGTTGTGTTTTGCTATGTTTGCAATTGTTTTAATTGGAACTACCTTGTCCTCGTATTAGATTGTTCGGAGAGTGCGATTGCTGCGGAGAAATACATTCTAACACCCATATTATCAACATAAGGCAAGTTACACCACTTGTTCATAATTTTTGTCCCAGTTTTGATTCTATGCATGTGATCTTCAAAATTCTGTAGTATGCATGTGTAGGATATTCTAGTAGAATTTTTCCTTAGTATTATTTGCAAGTGCGATGATTTTATAGTATGCCATGAGTAGCTCTATACTTAGGATTTCCCATCCTAATAGGTTACCCCTGTTTTTGCTAAGTATTGCTTGCTATGCTATATAAACAAAGTACCGTTGGGGGTTCGAAAGACAAAGAATTTTTTCTAAGTATAAAGGCTCTCTAGAGCAAATTTTCTTCTCAAATCCACTTCAAAATAAAACTAAGTTTTCTTCTGGGCGGAATGGTTGTCGGGTCAACGAGTGTGAATTTTGGTGGAGGACGGCCGCCCAGGAATCAAAGAAGTCTGCCATGTTTGAAATTGAAGCTTCGGTGCAACCACAATACATTATGGGCTCTGTCTTGGCCTAGTACTTAGTGGGAAACCTCACCTGGGTACCAACACTTGGAGGATTATTGGCACGGTTGGATCCGGAAGGTAGAGGGGCTACTAAGGGAAAGCCTCGCCATGGTCTTGTGTGTAAAAGGACTTGATCGTGGATTGTGGGTAAAGCGCACAAACTCTCGAGAGTATTACTATCTGATCGATCAGCCGTGTTCACGGTAACAGAACAACAATGAGCGTCTGAAGGATGGAGCCTCTGAAGGATCTTCCTCTCTCTTTTCTAAAACAAAGTTTTGAAACCCCATGGCGTGCGTAATATCGCCAATGGGTGGGAATTTGGGAACTTGGTGTGTAATATCCAAGTGACGCTTGGTGCGTAATATCCAAGTGTTTGGTTGTTTGGACACTTGGTGCGTAATATCCTCGTGTGCCACTCGACCTTATTTTATCAAAGCAAATGTTTACAAAGTAGGACAATCCTCTCTTCTTTTCTCTACTTAAGAAAACTAGCTTTGAGCAAATGAGCTCTACAGCCTATACCAGCCTTGCATGTAGAGATAGTCTTTTCTTTCCTTGGTGTAATTTGCCAATACATTCAAAGTATTGACCCAACTTGTTGGCTGCACGTTTCATGTGCAGAATTTCAGAGATCGTTGAAAGGTGCGCTAGGATCGCGGGTCTTCACTCAACCTGCCTGTGGCATTGATGGGACTCCAAGTTGTATTTATATCGTTTCTGTTGTAATAATGTAAACTCTGGATTATTCGATTCATGTAATAAAGACTTGTGTTTTACATGATATTTCATCGACTGTGAGTGCTAGCTATTGATCCAGGGACTAGCATGTTAATCACAGGGACTTAGGATCCTTACCGATCCGAGGTCACTACAGATGGTATCAGAGCATAAGTTAACTGTAGATCGTGACCCTAGACATGGAAAAACCTTAGGACAAATATTTTCTGAGTTATTTCAGAAAACTCTCATACTTCTCATCATCTACCTTTGGGGTTTTAAAATTTCTTAAGCCTCTTCCTTTCAACATTAGAGATGTCCATTATGCACTTCAAGAAGAAACTTCTCTCTCAAGACTACCTTTTCAAAGAAGATCATCTCAATATTTCGATTAAGTCAGGACTTGAAGACCTCCATGAAAGATGTTCCAAGACTGAAGCTACGAGATTAAAGACTTCAAAGGCCTTAAGTCAATGTTATTAACTGAAGAACTCGAAAGATTGAAGATTATGAAGAACATGAAGACTATCAAGAGCACGAAGACTTTTGGAGACTCGAAGCCTCGAAGATTCCAAGTGACCTATTAGGAACCAAACCCGGATAAGATTCGCTAAATATAGATGCGACAAATTGTTTGCTATCTTGTATGGTTATTACCATAGCTAATGAAAACCTATTTTCTAAATAAATTTTTTTTTCTTGTATGGGTTATTCTTCTTCTTCCATACTCCATTCGTTCCTACTCTAAATATTGGTCAACTCGACGGATGGACCATACCAATAAGAAGGACAAGGAACTCAACTCCACCAAGCGTAAGAGCCACGCCAATGCAAAGAAGTGAATGCTCCAGGTTGAAGAAATAATGAAGGATGCCAACATAGAAGTCAACAGAATGGTTCATTATGCCACCCAATTCCTAAAAGACGAGGCTGCAACCTATACCATGTCAACAGAATGGTTCATTATTCTGAGAGTATTATCGTGGAGGCCAATACCATGTCATGATCGTATACATTACAAACTGGTGACAAGTTGGCAAGATTCCCGCGCATATTCGGATCTTCGCATTTTCTTCTTCCGTTCAGAAGGTTAATTCGAAAGTCTTCTTAATGCCACAGCTATGCAATTTGCTAAACAAAACAAAGAGGGAGAGGGAGGATGTAAGTAAATGCATTGATTAGTACGGAGTACGGCATCCAATGCTGCCCTGCCTACTTCGTGCTAAATCTGCATACGTATTATCGTATTAGTTTTTTTACCTCTTCGGTTTCACAATAAGTGTCGATGATTTAGTATTATTTCAAATGAACAATATGATACGGCTGATGCATACGATTCATTTCTGAAATTGGATTTAGCAAATGGGTACGAGAAATTTCAAATTTCTTATATTTGCATGACTTCGCATTCCATACCCATTACTCGGAGAAATCAACAATTTTTTTGTGCTTTTCTCTATCTTAATAAATTGTGTCAAAGCACTTGCTTTCTCTGCCCGTACAGGTATATTCCCAGCATAACCATGATGTGGTGGTTTCGATAATGGATTCTTCTCACAATTCTATATTGAAACATGCAAGTCAACCCCGATAAACTACAGTTTGACATTCATCAAAATCTTTCTAATAATAGATCAACATGCTGCCCAACCTAGCTGTGTCATCAATCCTTCTAATAATAGATCAACATGTACTAGTACACATATGTGGCATTTTTTATACTACTCCCTTGCAACTAATTAACCGATTGGCATATCTGTACGTCGACTCTGTATGCCTATATATACACCTTAGCAGCAGTAGGGAACAAACCACACAGCAAGAGAGCAAGAGGGAAGAAGTAGAAGGCGAGCTGAGAAGCTTAGTCAAGTGCTCCTCAACCAGCCGGCCATGGCGGGTGAACAGCTCAACGTGTTGAAAGCACTTGACCAGGCCAAGACGCAATGGTATCATTTCACGGCCATCGTGATCGCCGGCATGGGCTTCTTCACCGACGCCTATGACCTCTTCTGCATCTCACTCGTCACTAGGCTGCTTGGCCGCATCTACTACACCGATCCTGGCAGCAACGAGCCCGGTCACCTCCCAGCCAATGTGTCGGCCTCTGTGAATGGCGTGGCCCTCTGTGGTACGCTCGCAGGCCAGCTCTTCTTCGGCTGGCTCGGTGACAAGCTCGGTCGCAAGAGCGTCTATGGCTTCACGCTCATCCTCATGGTCCTCTGTTCCATCGCGTCGGGGCTCTCGTTCGGGCACTCGGCCAAGGGTGTCATAGGGACGCTTTGTTTCTTTCGCTTCTGGCTCGGTTTTGGGGTCGGTGGAGATTACCCATTGTCGGCGACCATTATGTCCGAGTACGCCAACAAGAAGACCCGTGGTACCTTCATCGCTGCAGTCTTCGCTATGCAGGGCTTCGGCATCCTGTTCGGTACTATTGTTACTATTGTCGTCTCGGCCGCGTTCCGACACGCGTTCCCCGCGCCGCCGTTCTACGTCGATGCCGCCGGGTCCATAGGGCCAGAGGCCGACTACGTGTGGCGCATCATCGTCATGTTTGGCACCATACCGGCGGCGCTAACCTACTACTGGCGCATGAAGATGCCGGAGACCGCGCGGTACACGGCACTCATCGCCCGTAACACGAAGCAAGCCACCGCAGACATGTCCAGGGTGCTCAACAAGGACATCACGGAGGAAGAGGAGCAGGTCCGGCTTCAAGTGGTCTCCGGTGACACATGGGGCCTCTTCTCACGGCAGTTCATGAGCCGCCACGGGCTGCACCTTCTAGCCACCACCAGCACCTGGTTCCTGCTGGACGTCGCATTCTACAGCCAGAACCTGTTCCAGAAGGACATCTTCACCAAGGTCGGCTGGATCCCACCAGCAAGGACCATGAGTGCCCTGGAGGAGCTGTACCGCATTGCCCGTGCCCAAGCTCTCATCGCGCTCTGCGGCACCGTACCGGGCTACTGGTTCACCGTCGCCTTCATCGACATCATTGGCAGGTTCTGGATCCAGCTCATGGGCTTCGCTATGATGACCATCTTTATGCTCGCCATCGCCGTGCCGTATGACTACCTAGTGAAGCCTGGGCACCACACCGGCTTCGTCGTGCTCTATGGTCTCACCTTCTTCTTCGCCAACTTTGGGCCCAATAGCACAACCTTCATCGTGCCTGCTGAGATCTTCCCGGCGAGGCTCCGTTCCACGTGCCACGGTGTCTCGGCCGCTACCGGTAAGGCCGGGGCTATCATCGGCGCGTTTGGGTTCCTGTACGCGTCACAAGACCAGAAGAAGCCCGACAAAGGGTACTCCCCGGGTATCGGCATGCGCAACGCGCTCTTCCTTCTCGCCGGCACCAACTTCCTGGGCTTGCTCTTCTCTCTCTTGGTGCCGGAGTCCAAGGGAAGATCACTCGAGGAGATATCTAAGGAGAACTTCGATGATGCCACAGTTTCCCCAACCGGTGTCTAGCTACATAGACGCAGTTCTCCATTGGTCTACATGCATGGTTGTGTGTTTGGTAGTGGTCTACATGCATATGTTTGTGTGTTTGGTTTCCATTGCAGTGCATTTTTCTCTTCTGTGTGACCACTTGCTGAATTTGTGTTGTCACATCTGCTATTTGTGTTGTCGCGTTTATGGTGTGATTTTTCTAAATCCTAGTATTGTATTTTTGTTGTAGTGCTATATATTTATTAATTTTGTTCAGGAGAAATGTTAATAGAACTGCTCGTGTGATTTCATGCAAATAGTAGAGACTTATTGCATAAAGGGCTAAATCTACCATGTAGGGTCTCGCTACTGGTCCCAGCTGTCAGCCCCTCTTCAGAAGAAACGTATGCATGATGGACCTTTTTTTTGGCTTGCGCCTCTAAGTGAACTTAGCAAAGTTGCTCGATGCGGTAACCATGTAGGATCTGGATGCTAGGTCCCCGATGCGAGCCTTTTTTTAAAGAAACGTGTCTATGTTGGACTTTTTATTTCGATTGGGATGGCCATTTTGGCCTTGGTAAAGTTGCTCGATGCGGTAGCCATGTATGGTCTCTGGCTGCTGGGTCCTGATCCCATCCTCTCTATACAAGAAACGTCTCCTCTCTTGGATCTTTTTTCGGTTGCGTCAGTTGTTTCAACATTGCCAATGTTTCTCGGTGCATCAATGCATGGTATTCCTGCCGGGTCTCCAGTGGCAAACTCTCTGTACAAGTATATTGCATAATTTGTTACGCGTGAATAATACCTTTTATTTTCGATTCTGCCCATTAAACTTGACCTTTTTAAGGTTGAGTGGCGCCACAGGCAGGAGGGTCAGTCAGCCTCTTAGTACAGAAATATTATTCCAACAAAAAATTCAATCTAGCATAGCATATATATATATAATCCTATGATTCGAACTCAAGACTTGAGCACATGCCAACAACATGCCTTGCCACTACGCAAGATAGAATATTTGTTGTACTAACATGGAACCATCTAAGATACCTATAACATACGTATTTGTCTTCTATGCATGCAAAATCTCCTCGCTGACTACCTTGAGAGGCTACATAAAATCACCATCCATCCTACCCTCTCTCATCTATTTTTGGCTTAAATATATGCTTATAATAAAGGAACATGTTCAGGTGAAAAGCATCGCGTAGCAGGAACCTCTTCCTTCCCATGTGCTTCCGCACACCGATGCCAATGGTACAACTGTGCATCGTTGCGTATAAAGCTGGGGCTCCATCATGTCACCATCAATTTTTAGCCGGATTTGCATTAGGCATGCACCTGTTCAGGTGGGAGCATAATGGTGAGTTACAAACACAATGTTGTCTTTGTCAAATCTGACATAAAGACGAATTTGGCCCTATCGAGCTAAAACATAGAGCTCAAAAAAAGAAACATCCAAGTTCACACATTTAGCACAAAGTTCCCTAAAATTAAGAAAAAAGTAGTCGGATCCAACTCCTTTTCTATCGAGCAGCTAAGTCATATTGTACGTGTATTATATTTGCTTCGCACAAAAAATCCCAATGCGCTGCTTACTTTTGGACAAGCTTGTTGCCGGTTGAAAGGACATTTATTGTCTTAATAAGTTTTGGTGTTCATTAACAACTTGAGGATCATTTTACAGTGTGCTAATGTTGCCAGGTCATTCCACTGAAAAGAGAAAAGTCTGTATTGCAATGGATATATTCCTGGCTGAAACATAAGTTTTCTAGAGAATCTAGACCGGAGGCTCCGGTGTGCAAAGATCGGAAACTCCGGTGTGGTCCAGAGTTTTGCCACAAATCTCTGGAGTGGATCGAAGTTGAAGCCCAAGGACACTCTGAATAGTGGTCCGGAGACAGTCCGGATATTTGCCAGAATCTCCGGTGTACTCTGACAGACCGGAGTTTCTGGTGTGCTTAGTCCGGAGTTCCTACCAAATCTCTAGAGGGAGCATCAAAAACCAGGCCCTAGACATTCTGATAGGTGGTCCGGAGATAGGCTGGAATCTCCGGTGTAGACCGGAGTCTCCGGTGTGCATACCAGAGTTTCCGGTGTGGAAACTCCCCAACGGACAGAAAATGGTCAGAAATCTGTGGGCTTATAAATAGGGGACTTCATCCCCTACCTCCAGCTGCTCGTTCCAGAAAAGAAGAACACCACAGTTAGATCCACCTATGTTAGTTGCACATTCTTTCTCTCAATCGCAAGTTTTGATGAAATTTCATGTGCGCAGCTCTTGCATTGACTTGTGGAACATTATTGAAGAAGGACTCAAAATTGAGGATCTAACCAACTTGACAAGAAGAGAAGTGGTCAATAGTCAACTCAATGCCACCGCCTTGCACATAATTCAACTTGGGGTGGGGCCAAAGGACTTTCCCCACATTGAGCACTTCAATACCGCCAAGGAATCTTGGGATGCTCTCATTGATTTATTTGTTGGAAATGAGAGCATGAGAAGAAACAGATATGATGCATTGAGAAATGAAGCTGAAGGCTTCTATATGAAGGATGGTGAGGATCATGAAGACATGTATCGAAGACTCAAATCTACTTCCACCACCTTCAGAAATGTTGGTGCCTCTCACATTGATGATTGTTAGATAAAGAGGAAGTATGTGAGTGCGCTCATGTCCTTTGAGCCCACTGACTTGAAGAGTATTCAAGGAAGACACAACTACCATCTCATGACCTCCAATCAAGTTATTCAAGAGATGTACGCCTTCAAGGTTGTTGCCAAGAATGCCAAAGATGCCCGGGCTTGTGCCATTGGAATGAGAAGTGGTGTTAATCTTGCATTGAAGGCCAAGGTTGTGGAGTATGAAGAAGAAGAAGGAAGTGATGATGTTCTGATACTAACGTATCCATAATTTTTGATGTTCCATGCTTGGTTTTATCTACTTCCTTATGTTTTTTTTCAACTTTGGAGTACTTTCTGTAAACTTTCTTGGACTAACCTATTAACAAGTGCCACAGTGCCAGTTGCCTGTTTTCTGCTGTTTTTGGTTCCAGGAAATTCAGAAAAACAATATTCTCGGAATTGGACCGGACAAAAGCCAAAGTCGATATTTTACCGGAAGACTCACAGAGCTAGAAGACGAGACGGAGAGGGGCCACAGGGCGGCCACACCATGTGGTGGCGTGGGCTGGCCCTGGCCGTGCCACCAGGTGGTGTGGCCCCCCTGGCCGCCCACCGACCTTGCCTCTTCGCCTATAAGAAGCCTCCCGATGCATAAACCCTAAATTGTCAAGCCTCCAGCCACGAAAAGTTCCGCAGCGCCGCCGCCACCAAAGGGGAGATTCGGGGGACAGAAAGTCTTTGTTCCGGCACCCTGTCGGGACGAGGAAGTGCCCCCAGAGCCATCTCCATCGATCTCCACCACCATCTCCATCGCCATTGCTGATTCCCATGATGATGAGGGAGTAGTTCTCTCTCGAGGCTAAGGGTTCTACCGGTAGCTATGTGTTCATCTCTCTCTCTCTCTGTGCATGATCCTATTGATATCATGAGCTTGTAATCTATAGATCTACCTTTCTACTCAAGTGCTTTAATAGATCTCTCCTCTCCCCATGTGTGTGAAGTTGACAGTGTGCACACCATGGTGGCACTTAGGCTAGAGATTACAAATACTTGTTATGAGTTATGTTTGGAGTTGGATGTATTTATGAAATTGTGGTGTTTGTTTGAACCATCTAGTGCTTAAGGTGACAGTGTGGGGTTTTCTAGATGGGAAAGATGAACTTTGAGGTGTGCTGTTATAGCCCTACCATCGATTAGAGTGTCTAACCGGAGAGTAGTTCAGCGTAGTATCATGAAGAAGAATATATTTATATGAGAGTGTGCACTAGTGAAAGTATGATCCTTAGGCCTTGTTTCTAAGCACTGAAACACCGTTTGCTATTAGATCTATTACATGTTTGCTTGCTTCTATCTTTATTTTAGTTTGCCTTTAGTCTTTGCCACGCCATCAAGCTATTTTCTATCACTGTTACCACTTATAATTATCTATACCACTTGTATTTCACTATCTCTTCGCCGAACTAGTGCACCTATACACCTGACAAGTGTATTGGGTGTGTTGGGGACACAAGAGACTTCTTGTATCTTGATTGCAGGGTTGCTTGAGAGGGAATACCTTTGACCACTTCCTCCCTGAGTTCGATAAACCTTGGGTAATCCACTTAAGGGAAAACTTGCTACTGTTCTACAAACCTCTGCACTTGGAGGCCCAATAACTGTCTACAAGAATAGAAGTGCGTAGACATCAAGCTATTTTCTGGCGCCGTTGCCGGGGACTGAAGAAGAAGAAGCTCCCACATCAACCACGTGCCAGCAAGCTATTTTCTGGCGCTGTTGCCGGGGAGGTAAGGTAAAAGGTACTCACATCCTCCGGTGTGAGTGCTCGAAGTTATTTTCTTTAGATTCTGCAATTTTGTCTTTTTGTTACTTGTTTTCAGTAGTTAGGCTTAATGGAAAACAACAACAAATTAGAGAGCTTTATAGTATTTATCTTGAGTTAGGACATGAAGTGTTTGAAGACAAAATTAAAGAACCTATGGAACTTTATTTGCATGCTAATAACAATGTTGTTAGTATGAATTCTTTGGACACCATTATCGCTAATGCTATGGAAAAGTCTAAGCTTGGGGAAGTTGGTTGTGATGAGCATGATATTTTTAGTCCCCCAAGCACGGAGGAGAAAATTTACTTTGATGATACTATACCTCCAATATATGATGATTGCAATGATGAATATGATATTTTCAGTCCACCTACTATTGAGGAAAAATTAATTATGATTACAATATACCTCCTATATTTTATGATTATGGTGATGAGAATAATAATGATAGCTATTTTGTTGAATTTGCTCCCACTACAATTAATAAGAATAACTATGCTTATGTGGAGAGTAATAATTATTATATGCATGTGGCTCATGATAAAAATGTTTTACGTGATAGTTATATTGTTAATTTTATTCATGATGCTACGGAAAGTTATTATGAGAGAGGGAAACATGGTTTTATGTGTCTCAACAATATTAAATTTCCCCTCTTTATGTTGAAAGTCTTAAAGTTGCACTTGTTTTGCTTTACTATGCTTGTTACTTTGTGTTTTCATGACTTGTTTCTTTACAAGATTCCTATGCATAGGAAGTGGGTTAGACTTAAATGTGTTTTGAATTTGCTTCTTGATGCTCTCTTTTACTTCAATTCATATTTCTAATGTGAGCATCCTCCCAAACTATCATGCCTAACTTAAAGGCGTTAAAGAAAAGTACTTATTGGGAGATAACCCAAAAGTTTTAGATGAGTCTTGGAAGTTATTACTTCAGTAATAACCGCTCCTTATCCTTTTTTATTTTCTTTTTGTGCTAAGAGTAACCTCTAATGAGAGAGAAGTAATGCTTGGGGAAGTTGCTGTCCTAAAACAGATTTCTGTGCTTTACCATAAAAATTCGTGTAAAATATCTGTACATCGTTTTGAGGCGTGAATTTTTGTGCTTCTGCCCCAGGTTGTTATATAACTTTCGTTAGTTCAACACTTTTTGATTTGAGGAACAGAAGGTCTTCGAAGAAATTAGTTTTTACCTGCTGGTCTGTTTTGACAGATTTCTACCATTATTTGCATTTGCTTCTTGTTGGTTCCTTTTTGGGTTCTCTTCGGGAATTGAGATTTTCAAGGGAAGTGCTATAGTAGCTTGTGTTTTAGTGGAAGTTTTATTGGTGTTGAAACTGAACCCAAAGACTTATTATCTTGAGTGCACTAATGTTGCTAATAAAGATTGTGTGAAGGAAAAATTTCAGGTGTATGGAGAGAATGATGTAATGAGATGAAGAATGGACTAAAGCTCAAGATTTGGGATGCCACGCATGTCACCCCAAGAAATATCCAAGAAGTACAAGCATCAAAGCAAGGCATCCCCTTCTTCATCAATAAAAATCCTAGGTTTCTTCCAAACACTTCATTTTTATTGTTTCATGCACAGTTGTGTTGCTCTTAGAGCGTCTTCTTTTTTGTTTTTATTTTAGTTTTTGTTTGCTTGGTTTGCTTAGTTTGCTGAATAAATTGGTTGGACCCCCTCTTTCATGCATTGGTTTTCAAATAGTTTGATTTGGATTGGAAAAGAGTAGGAAAAGTTCATGCTTAAGTGGTAAAGAGAGCTTGTTTTTGACTGTGGCCTATGCTTTGTCATGCCATGCTTGATATTGTTTTGGCTTTATGCTTAGTGATCTTTGCTGTAGCATGACATGTTATAAACAATTGAGATTGCTTAATGTGCCTTTGAAGAAGCATGCGTTGTTTTAGCATATTAAAGCATAGTATTGTGGTATTCTCCTTTGATGCTTTATTTGGGTTGACTTGGCACATGCTCACACCATGTTATGACTATCCCAAGTCACCATAGCCTTTATGATCCTTTAGTTTTCAACTTGTAGTATCACTTTATGCTTTTATCAATCATGTTTTGTCGCTCTGCATGATTATAGCCATTATTGCTCTCTTAGTTGGTCGCTCCTAGTCTTTTGCTAGCCTCCACAACCAAGTATGAGTTCCACTCATGCATCCAACTCCTAAAACCAAGTTATTCGAAAGAGTCCACCATACCTACCTACTAGCATATGCTATTCCAAGTTTTTATCTACCTTCCGAATTAAACTTGTTATGAGAAAACTAGTGATTAAAGCTCTCAAGAACTTGATGGCACACTTTAGTTTTCTTGCCCTTAATAAACTTTAACCATTGTGTCGTCTATGTTGTATATGCTTGCACTTATTTGTTGGGGATTAGCAGAACCATGCTGTCGGGGAACGCTTTCAACATTGCACTTGTACTTTGTACCTAGTTGATATCATGCTCTTTTTTCTATGGATGCCGTCGGTGTGAAATGAAAGGGGAGCTTGTAAGTCCATGGAGTTATGTATATGTGTTAGAGAAATGCCTAGGCCGCTGGTCTAATCCATGTTGTCATGGTGGAAACCTGCAGCGTAACCATAATGAGCTATCTATGAAGCATTCTTCTTATAAAAAAAGAGTCAGATATTGAAAAAAAGAGAAAAAAGAAAAAAAGAGATATGAGAAAAGAGGAAAGAGAGAAAAAAGCACCATATTCCCATGGTAAATAAGAAGATTGCTGAGATGCTCATTGTCTGCTTTCCTTGTCATTTTGATATGGGGTTCTTCCGTATCATCGGGTAAGGGGGTACCCCGTTGGTGGTTCTCTTTGATACACATGTACTTACGATGACAAGAACTTACCGGTGACTAAACTTGAGTAGCATGAGGAGCGACCCTCGTATTCAAGGGACATGAGATTTCCAACTTATACTTTGTCAAGCATATACTCCATAGTTTGTTCACTTTAACCTTAATCACTTCAAGATGCTTATGATAGGGGCAACGAGAGATGAAAGCTAAAAAGTAGCATAATTTTTGGAAGCTCTTTATGAGACTTGAATCCCTACTTCCTTCTATGAAGGCCCTTCTTCCACCATTATATATTGAGTCTCCACCTTCTATCTTTATGCACCTACTTTGAGAGCATAGTGTCCATTCTTAGTTCTATGTGCATTGTCCCAAGACTTGTTGATTGATGCATAACTTTAATATTGCTTGTTCGTAAACTATTTGTATCTAGTCACCCTTATGAACTTTGAAGGTGTCCTATGCATTTATGTTTGCTACTCTATGAGGGACAAGCCGAATGCCACTATGCTATGTTTTCTTTATGGTGAACAAACAAAAGTCTTGCAAAGCATTATTATTCATTAATCTTTTGTTTGTGCCTTTTCATGTTGCAACATCGTTGCTATGTCTTATTGTTAGAACTTTGTCTTCCATGCTATGTTGAAGTACTATGATCCCAGCTATCAATGTTTTACAAATACTTTGATCAAGTCTATGATGGTGCATGTCACCTTAAAAATTATTCTTTGTTTCTATCACTTACCTACTCGAGGACGAGCATGAGTTAAGCTTGGGGATGTTGATACGTTGCTAACGTATCCATAATTTTTGATGTTCCATGCTTGGTGTTATCTACTTTCTTGTGTTTTGTTCCAACTTTGGAGTACTTTCTATAAACTTTCTTGGACTAACCTATTAACAAGTGCCACAGTGCCAATTGCCTGTTTTCTGCTGTTTTTGGTTCCAGGAAAGTCAAAAAATCAATATTCTCGGAATTGGACCGGACAAAAGCCAAAGTCGATATTTTACCGGAAGACTCACGGAGCCAGAAGACGAGACGGAGAGGGGCCACAGGGCAACCACACCATGTGGTGGCACGGGCTAGCCCTGGCCACGCCACCAAGTGGTGTGGGCCCCCTGGCCGCCCACCGACCTTGCCTCTTCGCCTATAAGAAGCCTCCCGATGCATAAACCCTAAATCGTCAAGCCTCTAGCCACGAAAAGTTCTGAAGTGCCGCCGCCACCGAAGGGGAGATTTGAGGGACAAAAAGTCTCTGTTCCGGCACCCTGCCGGGACGGGGAAGTGCCCCCGGAGTCATCTCCATCGATCTCCCCCACCATCTCCATCACCATTGTTGATTCCCATGATGATGAGGGAGTAGTTCTCTCTCGAGGCTAAGGGTTCTACCGGTAGCTATGTGTTCATCTCTCTCTCTATGCATGATCTTATTGAGATCACGAGCTTGTAATCTATAGATCTACCTTGCTACTCAAGTGCTTTAATAGATCTCTGCTCTCCCCATGTGTGTGAAGTTGACAGTGTGCACACCATGGTGGCACTTAGGCTAGAGATTATAAATACTTGTTATGAGTTATGTTTGGAGTTAGATGTGTTTATGAAATTGTGGTGTTTGTTTGAACCATCTAGTGCTCAAGGTGACAGTGTGGGGTTTTCTAGATGGGAAAGATGAACTTTGAGGTGTGCTGTTATACCCCTACCATCGATTAGAGTGTCTAACCGGAGAGTAGTTCAGCGTAGTATCATGAAGAAGAATATATTTATATGAGAGTGTGCACTAGTGAAAGTATGATCCCTAGGCCTTGTTTCTAAGCACTGAAACACCGTTTGCTATTAGATCTATTACATGTTTGCTTGCTTCTATCTATATTTCAGTTTGCCTTTAGTATTTTCCACGCCATCAAGCTATTTTCTATCACCGTTACCACTTACAATTATCTATACCACTTGTATTTCACTATCTCTTCGCCGAACTAGTGCACCTATACACCTGACAAGTGTATTACGTGTGTTGGGGACACAAGAGACTTCTTGTATCCTGATTGCAGGGTTGCTTGAGAGGGAATACCTTTGACCACTTCCTCCCCGAGTTCGATAAACCTTGGGTAATCCACTTAAGGGAAAACTTGCTGCTGTTCTACAAACCTCTGCACTTGGAGGCCCAACAACTGTCTACAAGAATAGAAGTGCGTAGACATCATGTTCTTACTATGAGCCACCCCGAATATGTCAAGGTTTCTCATGGGCCTTCATGCGAGAAACTTTTGGAAAGATCCTGCCAAGGCCAAGATGGAGATGCAACGAAGAAGCAATCCAAGTGGTAGAAAAGAAAATGGTTCAAGATTGAGAACTTGCTTCAATTGTGGTGACTGCTATCATTTTGTTGCCGGATGCCCATATGAGAAGAGATAAGACCATGGTGGTGCACTCATATTGAAGAAAAATCCAAAGGCCCCCTTCAAGAAGCCTTTCAACAAGAAGAATTCCACCAACAAGAAGTCCGGTGACATTGCATTGATAGCACATGAAGAGTTCTCTTCCAATGATGAAGAGGAGGAGCAAGAAGAAGAGACGACAAATGGTGTGGCTGCCATTGTCACTACCTCTACATCCACCTTCTCCCTCTTCGATTCCTCAAATGAGAACGTCACCAACAAGAACGTCACTTGCCTTATGGCAAGAGCATCGGAGATATTATCATCTCCCCTCTCCACCTCTATTATAATTGATGAATTGAATGATGATATAACTCTTGAGGTGAAGGAGGAACTAGTTGCTTTCGATGCTTATATGACTAACTTGCAAGTGGAGCACAAGAAGCATTTTGTAAATCTCTTGAACTAACTTTATCACACACAAGAGCTTCTTGATGAGAGATGCAAACTTGGGAGAGAGCACCTACTTGAGATGGATGCTCTAACTAATGCTCTAGAAGAAGAACAAGAGACTAGGGAGTCTCTTGAAGAAAAACTTGAAGGCCTCGATCAGGCAAATGATCAAATTGTAGATAAACTCATTAAGGAACGTGATGATGCTATTGCTAAGTATAAAAAGGCTAAAAAGGAGAAGATTGAGTTTGGTGTTATTCATGAAAAACTTGCCGAGGATTTTGAGAAACTTAACAAGGCTCACAAGGCCTTGGAAGGTGAACTCGTGACTCTCACAAAGTCTAGTGAACAACTTCAAACTCAATTGACTAATGTTACTTCACCTAGTATTTTCATTCCCTATAGTAGTACAAACATTCTTGAAAAAAATGCTAGGTTGAAGGAGGAGCTTGCAAAGGCCACCTTCCTAGAAGGAAAAAAGTCTCTTGATGACCTGTTGAGTTAGCAAAGGTCAAATAATGAGAAAAGAGGTCTTGGCTATGTGACCAAGGACAAAAAGAAGAACAACAAAAAGAAGAAGGCCAATCCCACACAAGTAAAAGGCAAGACCATTATGGGTGGTAATACCACAAGTGGCAAAACTATGCCACAAGATGACTTTGCGGGAAGTGCTAACCCTCACTATATCTTAATGCGTAATTCTAATGGTGATGTTTATGCATAATATGTTGGTACATTTGATGGTTATATTGCTTGGTCTATTTGGGTTCCCAAGACCCTTGTCACTACCAAGAGATGACCCATCGAAAATGGGTACCTAAAAACTAGTTTGATCTCTTGTAGAACTATGCTTTTGGCAGGTCAAAGTGGGTGCATGATAGTGGTTGCACAAGTCATATGATCGGAATAAAGGCAATAATGATGGAGATAAGGGAAAATCAAGATCATATAACTGTCACATATGCCGATAAGTCAAATTCTCAGGTAATGGGTCTTGGCAAAGTTGTGGTTACACACAATGTTACTCTCGTGGATGTCATGCTTGTTGAGACTCTTGGCTATAATTTACTTTCAGTCCGTGCTCTTGGAAAGATGGGCTTTGCCGTCTTTATTGATAATGATATTGTGGTTTTCTTGTGGAGCAAGACTCTAAAGGTCGCTTTCGTTGGGTACATTGAAAATAACTTATATGTGGTGGATTTTTCCGGGAAAACCAGTACAAGTGCGATGTGCTTATTCGGAAAGGCCAATGTGGGTTGGTTGTGGCATCACTGACTAACCCATGTCAATATGAGAACTTTGCAAAGCCTCCACAAGGGTGGCCATATTGTGGGACTAAAAGAAAATGTTTGTTTTGCCAAAGATCGTGTTTGCAGGGCTTGTGTTGAAGGAAAGATGCATGATTCTCCCCACAAGCCAAATAACATTATAAAGTCGAAGAGGATCTTGGAGCTCCTTCATGTGGATCTCTTTGGTCCTCCACCTCATGCAAGTCTTTGTGGGAAGAAATATTGTTTGGTGATTGTCAATGACTACTCAAGATATTCATGGGTCTACTTCTTCATGTTGAAGAGTGAGACCCAACAATACTTCATAGACTTCGTCAATATGGTTCAACGTTAATACAATGTGCCCGTGCTCGTGATAAGAAGTGACAATGGGACTGAGTTCAAGAACTACACCTTGAATAGATTCCCTAGTGATGAGGGGATAAAACATCAATATTCCGCTGCATACACCCCTCAAAAAAATGGTGTAGCCGATAGGAAGAACCGGACATTAATGGATATGGCAAGGTCCATGTTGGCAGAGTTTAAGTCTCCATACAATTTTTGGGCTAGGGCAATCTCCACCGCATGCCATGCATCAAACTGGCTCTACCTCCGCAAAGAATTGATCAAGACTCCATATGAAATACTTACCGGTAACAAGCCCAACGTATCATACTTCCAGGTGTTTGGTTGTAAGTGTTTCTATCTCATAAAAGGTGTTTATTTGTCCAAATTTGATTCCAAAGCTTTAGAGGGTATTTTTGTTGGCTATGGTCTCGATTCCCACACTTATAGAATCTATGATAAACTCTTTGGAATTGTCATAGAATCTTGTAGTGTGGTTTTCGAAGAATATGATGGCCCCCAAGCGGGGCATGTTGATGTTTGTGATATAGATGATGCCATAAGAAGAATGGGTGCAGGATTCATCTGCCACGTTGAGGAACCCCTTGTGGTGGAAC
Organism: Avena insularis; assembly: GCA_023614405.1. NCBI lineage: Eukaryota > Viridiplantae > Streptophyta > Magnoliopsida > Poales > Poaceae > Avena > Avena insularis. Next base: position 96,845,551 of record CM042690.1, on the reverse strand, counting down.
GAGAAGAACTATGCTCTACTCAAGTGGAGCCTTCATCTTCACAACTTCAACAAGCTCCTATTATTGAGGGAATGATGACCAAAGCCAACGACAAACTGAGAACCCTCACCAAGTTGATCAGGCTGGAAGCTCCAGGCTAGATGATCCAGTATCACCGTCGACCAGATTGTCCAGCCCTACGCAGTCAGTTGCACAAGGCAGATTTATTCAGTCATCCACTAGATCATATCAAAGCCTTGCAAGTAGCATGCCTGATCAAGACCAAGGTCAACCTATACCTCATGTGGATGAAACTAAACCCATCGTTGATCATGGTCAAAATGAAGGTCAAGACAAGGACTAGAATGATGAAGAGTTCCTGACAAGGAACAACAAGGAGATCCAAACTTGTCGCAAAGTTCAAATGGATAAAATGTTGGAAAGAAGAGACCACTCCCTTGAAAATGTTATTGGTGATCTAAGGAGTGGAATGTCTACTCGGGCTCAATTGAAGCATTTTGGTGAGCATCAAGATCATATATCCATGGTGGAGCCCAAAAAGGTGTGGGAAGCTCTTGAAGATTCAGATTGGTTGGAAGCCATGCATAAGGATCTCAACAATTTTGAGAGAAACAAAGTTTGGAAGTTAGTAGAAAAGCGCAAAGATTGCCGCAATGTTATTTGCACCAAATGGATATTCAAGAACAAGCAAGATGCTCATGGAATTGTTGTGAGGAATAAGGAAAGGTTGATGGCTCAAGGGTTCTCTCAAATTGAAGGCATTTATTACGGAGAGACATATGCTCCCTTGGCTCACCTAGAGTCCATCCTTATCCTTCTTGCATATACTGCACATCATAATTTTAAATTACAACAAATGGATATGGAAAGTGCTTTTATAAATGGTCCATTGCATGAGTTGGTTTATGTTAAGCAACCCTCAGGTTTTGAGGATCCCAACTTCCCAAACCATCTCTACAAACTTGATAAGGCGTTCTATGGACTTAAACAAGCTCCACGCACATGGTATGAGCACCTTAGAGAGTTGTTGTTAGACCGTGGATTTGAGGTTGGAAAAATTGATCCCACTATTTTTACTAAGAAGGTTAATGGGGAGCTTTTCATTTGCCAAATATATGTTGATGACATTATCTTTGGCTCATCTAACAAAGTTTTTAATGATGAATTCTCAAAGCTTACGACTGACATGTTTAGGATGTCTATGATGGGAGAGTTGAGGGTATTCCTTGGCTTTGAGATCATGCAAATAAGGGGAGGAACCTTCTTCAATCAAGCCAAATATAATCAAGACATGCTCAAGAGGTTCAACATGAAAGAACTAAATGGAGCTCCTACTCCCATGGCAACAAAGACTCATCTTGAGCTTAACCCAAATGGTAAATATGTGGATCAAAAGGTATACCGATCCATGATTGGTTCTTTGCTTTACCTATGTGCATCTAGACCCGATATTGTGTTAAGTGTAGGAGTGTGTGCAAGATATCAAGCGGCTCCTAAAGAAAGCCACTTGATGGTTGTCAAAAGAATCTTTCGATATTTGGTTAATACCCCAAACTATGGTGTGTGGTATCCTAAAGGGTCAACATTCTCTCTTTTTTGGGTACACTGATTCGGATTGGGCTGGTGATAAGGATGATATGAAATCAACCTCCCGAGCTTGCCAATTCCTTGGTAGGTCCTTGGTCTGTTGGTCTTCTAAGAAGCAAAATTGTATATCTCTCTCCACTGCCGAGGCTGAGTATGTGGCTGCTGCTAGTGCATGCACTCATTTTTTTTGGATGAGGCAAACTTTAAAGGAATATTGTGTCCATTGTGACAAAGTGCCTCTTTTATGTGACAATGAAAGTGCTATCAAGATTGCCTACAATCCGGTGGATCATGGAAGGACAAAGCATATTGAGATTCGTCATCATTTCATTAGAGATCATGTTGCTCGGGGAGATATTGAGTTATCCTATGTATCAAGCAAAGACAAACTTGCTGAAATATTCACGAAGCCACTTGATGAAGCAAGGTTTTGCTATTTGAGGAATGAACTAAATATCATAGATTCAAGAAGTTTGACATGATCATCTTGCATACTCACATATTACTTGACCATTGTGTGGTTTAGGTGCAGGCATGGATATAGGGGGAGTGCGGTCCTAATCTATTGGGCTATCCCTCCCCATAATGCCAAAATTAAGAAAATCAATTATCTTAGTATCATTCTTTTGATATGAAAGTTTCATTGATGAGTAGTGGCTATGAACCCAAGGATAATTCTTCGCGATGTCATGCCTGACACTCTTACATGGTGGCCTCGACCACCGCCCTCTTTGTCATGAAGAGTTGGTTCTTATTTCGATTGAATTTGAGCTTTATTGGATATTTATGTCAATTTTCACTGATTCTTAGTTCTACATAGTTTGGCATCTTAACCCAAGCCTTATACCTGCCTACAAAACCTGCTCTCCATCATATATGTCCCATCACACTTGAACCTGGCAGTTTTGGTCGATGAGGACCGGAGTTTCTGGTGTGCTTACACCGGAGTTCCCAGTCCGTTGGGCTAGAGTCTCCGGTCTGGGACGGTTTCGGGCAGTGACTAAAGGGAGCCAGGGTGAACGAGTCACATAGAACTCTTTCTTCCACCCCGACTCCCACCATCACACCCGCCACCTCCTCCTCCAAAACCGCCACCCAGGGGCGTTGAATGTTGGGTCCGCAGCATAGAAAACAAAAAATTTCCTACGGTGTGAACTACACGCCAAGATCTATCTACTAGGTACAAAGCAACGGGTGGACATACATCCAACAAGAACTTACCCTCGTAGACAACGAGCTTTGTTAACGAGTAGGAACTCGTGGTTGATGTAGTCGTACACTTGCCAATCTCAAGATCGTGATGAAGTCCAGCAGGTCCGGCTCCAAAGACGCCCATCAGATCCAGCTCCAGCACCACCAAGTCCAGCACCGCAAAGCAGCGGTGCATCCGTGATCGCACACACGTCCGGTACCCCGACAACCTCCGTCCCTCGCTCCAGCAAAGCAACGGAAGCAGCAACTCCTTTCCAGATAAAGCCACCGGGAACATGTATCTCGCTAATCCGAGACCATGGGGGAATAATACTAGAGGGGGAGAGAGATCCTTCACAAGGAGGTGTGAGTGAGAAGTGAGGAGGGGGTGGCCTTTTATAGGAGGAGGAGGGGGGGTGCCCCTCCTTCATGGCCGACGCATGGAGGGGGTGACCCTTCACCTCCTCCATTCATGTGGTGGTAACCCCTCCACATTAAAATGCCCCTTCACATTCTCTTTTAAAGTCTCCACTTTAAATGCATGAAATTTCTCCAAATTTAATGCTCTCTCATTTAATAAAACTATTTTATTATTTTTATTCAGAATTTTGTTAATTACTTTAATTAACAAACATTCACATAAAACCCCCTGCAACATTTCAATATTACATGCAGAACCAATTTCAGCAATTTCACCCGAAACAGTTTCGGTGTCTATTGAAATAATTCCAGCGCTTTCTTAAATCTTTATCTGAAACATATTTGCTCCAAATGGTGTCGGTATCCCTTAAGTGTGTCACCCTACGGTTCGCGAATAATGCAAACATGATCGAGACCCCTCTCCGATCAATTATCAGCAGGGGGACCTAGAGATCCATACTGACTCCTACACATTCAACGATGACTTCTGTGATCGTGAGAACCTTTAACGCTAGTAATTAAATCCCTTTGTCCCGCAATATATTACATGTCCGAGATTCGATCATCGGTATCTATATACCTAGTTTGATCTCGTTACCGACATGCACTCTTTTCTCGTTCCCGTGATATAACATTCTAGTGATCACATCACTTGCTTGCAAGCTATTTCAATGTGATATCACCGAGAGGGCCCAGAGTATATCTATCCGTCATCAGGATGGACAAATCCCACTCTTGATCCATGAGCCTCAACATAACACCTTCGTAGCACTGAACCCACCTTTATAGTCACCCTGTTATGGTGTGACGTTTGATGTTATGAAGTACTCTTCCGGTGTTAGCAATTAACATGATCTCATGGTCTAAGGATAAAGATTACTTCGTATGATGTTATAGCAATATAAACATAATGACTTTGATTGTAATGCTATACTTCGGATGAATGTTCATCACATCATTCCACCAATGGTGTGACCTTGTTATTAACAACATCCAATGTCCATGATCAGGAAACCTTGATCATCTTGTTAATCAACAAGCTAGTCTATAAGAGACGCATAACTAGGAACCCTTTTGGTTTATTAAACACACATGTATTGATGTTTCCGATCAATACAATTCTAGCATGTAAAATAAACATTTATCATAAACATGGAATAAGATGATAACCACTTTATTATTGCCTCTCGGGCATATTCCCTTCAGTCTCCCACTTGCACTAGAGTCAATAATCTAGTTTGAAAAACTTTGCGTATTGAACACCTATGGCTTTCTGGTGTTGCATATACGCTATTGCTAGTGGTTAACATAATCTCTGGATCTGATAGTTTCAGGTCCGTGTGTATTTGCATGTCTCTGCGTCTCTACGCATCACTCATTCTCAAATGAGATGGCATTGTATAGATTTGGTCCTTTGGTGAGACCTTTAGTTAGCTTCGCTCAAAATATGTTGATATTATTGTCACACAATATATCTTCATAGTATTAGCTCACTTTGAACCACACCTAGTTTGATAACAAACTACTTAACACAAATTCCCTCCTTTGCTGCTACTATAGCAGTCATATACTTAGCCTTTTGTTGTAGTATCCGTCGCAATGTCTCAACTTTGGAACTCATCCAAATCCATCATGGAACATCCTTTCCATTACATTGTGCCACCCATAGTCTAAATTGAGATAAATTTAATTTGTATCTTGTGACAAAACTAGTATCAATGTAACACTTTACAATGAACTACCTTTAACTATTTGTCACTTATACATTATATATTTTTAGTTCTTCCAAAGCTCATAAGAATATCTTTACTATTGTCCAATGATCATCTTATGAATCATTCTGGTATATGCTCATAACATTTAGAGCATAGGACATTCTGGATATATACATATCATGGTATAATCGATCAAAATCTTCATGTGATTTTACTCACCAAGTGTTGAAACACTTGAATTTTGATACAATCCTTTCCATGCAGCAAGAACCTTTCTTGTTGTTTCCATATTGAACCCTTTCAATATCTCATATATGTATGTCTGGCACAACCATATTAGCGCCTTAATCTATCCATATAGATATTGATGCCTAATATTCCGGGTTTGCCCAAGTCTTTCATCGAAATCTTATTTTAATGAAATTCTTAACTTGTGTCAATACAAGATACATCATTTCCAATCAACAATATGTCCTCTACATAATGTATTAGAAATATGTCTCAGTGCTCCCACTTAATTTCTTGCAAATGCAAGCATCTTCATCATCTCTGATGAATTTAAACTCTTTTAACAATTTCATGATGGTGAAGATTCCAACTCCGCTATGCTTACTTCAACTATTGAAGTTTACATGCCCTTTTAGCACCCTTTGAATTAACAAAACCCTTCGGACCATGTCATGTACATGTCCTAGGTTACCGTTCTATTAGAAGAACCTTGTTTTGTTTATTCAACTACCATATACCAAATTATATGTAGTGGTTGCTACATTAATCCATCAAGACTATATATCGCTATGAAAGATCAAATCTTATCATAGTCAACTCCTTGAACATTGTCGTAAACTTCTTTCCGACATGTCGACTATTTCATAGATGTTAAACATCCATGTCTTATTTCTTTATAGATCCAAACACGACCGATAGGCTTCACGCCTTTTCGGAGGGTCTTCCAAGTTCAGAAACTTGTTTTCTCGTGTATGGATACTATCACGGATTCTATGACTTCTAGTCATTTTATGGAGTCAGGGCCCATCATCGCTTCTTTGCATGTAGTCGGTTCATCATTGTCAAAACAATAACGACTTGTTATCAAATCTTACTATTTGATTCTTACCGACCCACATGGTTCTATAGGAACTCTAATCTCCGAGATCACACCTTTTGTAATCACGAGAGCCATGAGCATTGTGGCCGCCACCAGGACACTTTCCGGCGCTGTGCTACTTAGCACATATAGCTAAGGTTCAACAACCTTATCAAAGTTCTATTGTCCTCCCACTTAACTTTTCACGAAAAATTCCTTCTCAAGAAACTTGACGTTCCAAGTAACAAACTCTTTTGTCCTCGGTGTTATGGAGAAATTCCCAACAAATTCTTTGGGATAACCTACAAAGACGTGCTTATCCGACTTTGGTTGTAAACATTTTACTTATGCATAGCATACCAAAATTTAAGAAAAGACAATTCGGTTTTATCACAAACCATAACTCATATGATGTCATTTCAATGGATCACGATGGTGCTCTTTTCAGTGTAAAAGCGGTAGTCTCTAAAGCTTCAATCCTTAAAACATAATGGTAGTTTTATAAATGACACCCTTGATCTTACCATGTCAAACATGGTTTGATTTTATCTCTCGAATATGCCATACTCCTATGGTTTATCAGGAAACACAAATCATGGAACAATTCCTCAAGTCTTAGGTGTTTTTGCTAAACATGTAACTCAAATATCTTCCTTGATGATCGAATCATAAACTCTTTATTTTCTTATTACAATGATTTTCCACTTCATCTTGAAAGTCTTTGAACAACTTTCAAATGTTTCATACTTCTTCCTTATTAAGTAAATATACAGATATATTCACGCAAATTTTCGAAGAAAGCATATGAAGCAAAAAAGATCCATCGCATATGGCTACACATAATGGACTATGCACATCAGCATGCATAATTTCCAATAAGCTAGTCATCCGTTCCTCTCTGGCCTATGGACGGAGTTTCAATTATCTTGAGGAAAGTCTCACATGCGTCAATTGATCAAAATCAAAGACTCCAAAAATCCATCAACATGGAGTTTCTTCATGTTTTCTTTCCAATATAATTTAAACAGCGATGTCACTTCATAAGTGATCTTTCAATCATTTGTCTTGCGACATTTTAGCAACAATGTTTATGGTTGTGATTTCTCCAACTAGACTTGTAAAAGTTCATCCATCCTTTATGGAATACGGTAATTATTTGAACAACCATTGTTCTCATAATACCGGAACAAAATAACAATTATTTAAACAAATCTTGAAGGCTTGGTTTGATGACAACGAAAAACACAATAACACTTTATTTGTTTTCGATGAACATCATCACTCATTATCTAGCTGGTTACTTAGGCCATTATAGTTCATGAATTGTGTTGTCCTGTATGACACTTCATACCAACCAATTCGGTATCCAATACCGGTATCCAATACCTAAGAACCACATTGTTTAACAAGCAAGGAATATAGCCATAACATGTATATCTTCTATATACCTAAGTTGGACATCTCCAACCTTTTATTTTCTGCCAAATATTTTATAGATTCTCTTTCAGCAATTCCTTTTCTTTTAAAAGAATCTATCAACATCAATAGTGGTGTCATCAACATGACACATGGTACAAAGCATATACAGTCAAATACTAATACCTTTGGACTTGCACTTTGAAGTGGATCACCATCATCAAATGTTTGGTGTTTTTTCAAAAATCCATTCTTTAGTAATCTATTAGTGTAGTAAACATTTTACTTACATCTTCTATTCATCCTTATCATGACAACTTTCATGATCAAGCTACTATAGCCTACAAGGAAGAATCGCGAGTATAATATCAGTTCCCAAAACCTTTTTGGTAGACTCGGATGCCTAGCATCTCCATCCTTCACAAATTCTCATACAATATGAGAACATGTATTTTGCTAAATTATACTCTATCATAATGCAACCAAAAACATTGTTTCAGATATCACAATATCTTTCACACATGATGGTTTCTGAAACAATTTTCAGCTCCAATATAATCTTGATATTAAAACAACTTTTGAATATCAATAATCATGGAGGCAAACATGATAATTTAGATACTAACATTGGAATTCTTACTCTTGATTTAATACTACTTATTAAACTTCATGGAGTAAATAGAGTTTGCTGAAAGTTTGCAATAGGACTTATAAACTTTAAATTGACATTCAAAACAATACGATACCAGTTCGTAAAGTAAATATCCAGAATTCTATAGTTCTATTATCTCAAATAAAAACTAAGCATAAGGTAGAAAACGAATGCCAATGACTACAACAAACTATGCAAATTCACTTTGATTTAATTTATGACAAATTTGGTTCGACTAATTCAAATTAGAAATGAACTCCCACTCAAAAACGACATCCCTCGTGTCTTTTTGGTGATTACATGAACCAAATCCACTACACCAAGTCCGATCATCACGTGAGTTGATGTAGCTTCAAAGGAGAGCATCTATATGGGCATCATATCAACTATATGACTCATGCTTAACCTTTCGGTCCGTGTTCCGAGGCCATGTCTGTACATGCTAGGCTCGCCAAGTAAGAACCTTAGTACTCGCGTGTGTAAAACTGTCTTACACCTGTTCCTATGAAAGCGTAGATTCGAGTACACCCGATCATCACGTGATGTCTCAGAACACGATCCATAAAACGGTGCATACTTAAGGAAGAACACATTTTATCTTGATATTTAAATGAGGGATCATCTTATAATGCTACCAAAAGCGCCAAACTAGCAGTATAAGATGCTAACATCTAATGTGTAAAGTGAGATGATATGGTCCATGCATTTGATCTCTATCACTTGCATCGTGGTATGATCTCTATCATTCCTTTGTGTGTAAGGCCAAGGTCTATGGAACTTACACGTTGAGTGTCTTGTAAGAGTATCTATCATACATATACTTACAACAATACCATATCAATACACTAGCCCAGCAACGATCTAAACTAGATGCCTCTAATTTATCAATTGCAAGTTTTACGTGGCTTAGGGCTTTCGGAGATAGAACCGTTCTTACCTATGAACATGAACCACAACGAGGATACCTATGTTATTAGCAACTCGTTGTAAATCAGATATTGACTATAGTAGGAGAGACAGACACCCGCCAGCCACTTATGCAAAACAAGTTGCATGTCAGTCGTGGAACCGGTCTCATGTACGATGACATGTAAGGTTGGTCCGGGCCGCTTCATCCCACTATGCCACCAATATCCAAAATACATAGAAGATGAAATAACATGATCATCATCGCCCACATATCAACATATGTGTATTACCCGTGCTAAGCACCTACGCATAGATCAGGCTCTGATACCACTGTTGGGTCCGCAGCATAGAAAACAAAAATTTTCCTACGGTGTGAACTACACGCCAAGATCTATCTACTAGGTACAAAGCAACGGGTGGACATACATCCAACGAGAACTTACCCTCGTAGACAACGAGCTTTGTGAACGAGTAGGAACTCGTGGTTGATGTAGTCGTACACTTGCCGATCTCAAGATCGTGATGAAGTCCAGCAGTCCGGCCCAAAGACGTCCATCAGCTCCAGCTCCAGCACCACCAAGTCCAGCACCACAAATCATCTGTGCATCCATGATCTCACACATGTCAAGTAACCCGACAACCTCCATAACTCGATCCAGCAAAGCAGCGGAAGTAGCAACTCCTTTCGAGATAAAGCCACTGGGAACATGTATCTCGCTAATCCGAGACCATGGGGGAATAACACGAGAGGGGGAGAGAGATCCTTCACAAGGAGGTGTGAGTGAGAAGTGAGGAGGGGGTGGCCTTTTATAGGAGGAGGGGGGTGCCCCTCCTTCATGTTCGGCGCATGGAGGGGGTGACCTTTCACCTCCTCCATTCATGTGGTGGTAACGCCTCCACATTAAAATGCCCCTTCACAGTCTCTTTTAAAGTCTCCACTTTAAATGCATTAAATTTCTCCAAATTTAATGCTCTCTCATTTAATAAAACTCTTTTATTATTTTTATTCAGAATTTTGTTAATTACTTTAATTAACAAACATTCACATAAAACCCCCTGCAACATTTCAATATTACATGCAGAACCAATTTCAGCAATTTCACCAAGCAGTTTCGTGTCTATTGAAATAATTCCAGCTTTCTTAAATCTTTATCGAAACATATTTGCTCCAAATGGTGTCGGTATCCCTTAAGTGTGTCACCCTACGGTTCGTGAATAATGCGAGACATGATCAAGACCCTCTCCGATCAATAATCGATGGCGGGACACGAGATCCATCGACTCCTACACATTCAACGATGACTTCGTGATCGTGAGAACCTTTAACGCTAGTAACTAAATCCCTTTGTCCCGCGATATATTACATGTCCGAGATTCGATCATCGGTATATCCATACCTAGTTTGATCTCGTTACCGACATGCACTCTTTTCTCGTTCCCGTGATATAACATTCTAGTGATCACATCACTTGCTTGCAAGCTATTTCAATGTGATATCACCGAGAGGGCCCAGAGTATATCTATCCATCATCAGGATGGAAAAATCCCACTCTTGATCCATGAGCCTCAACATAACACCTTCGTAGCACTGAACCCACCTTTATAGTCACCCTGTTACGGTGTGACGTTTGATGTTATCAAGATACTCTTCCGGTGTTAGCAATTAACATGATCTCATGGTCTAAGGATAAAGATTACTTCGTATGATGTTATAGCAATATAAACATAATGACTTTGATCGTAATCCTATACTTCGGATGAATGTTCATCACATCATTCCACCAATGGTGTGACCTTGTTATTAACAACATCCAATGTCCATGATCAGGAAACCTTGATCATCTTGTTAATCAACAAGCTAGTCTATAAGAGAGGCATAACTAGGAACCCTTTTTGTTTATTAAACACACATGTATTTATGTTTCTGATCAATACAATTCTAGCATGTAAAATAAACATTTATCATAAACATGGAATAAGATAATAACCACTTTATTATTGCCTCTCGGGCATATTCCCTTCATTGAAGCCACTGGGATCCGCCGTGCTGCCGGCCACGTCCACCCTCTCCGGCCTTGGGCCATTCCCCACTGGTGGAATCACTCCAATGGACAGATCTGGTACCCTCTCTCTCACCATGTACCTAGGGTTCATCCCCTTTATTTATTTTGAGCAAAGTACCGATTTTTCCACTGGAAACTCATGTATGCGTGCACTACTATCACATTAGCTTCAATTCCTTGCTCGATCTACTAGAAGTAATGCCTCCCGCAACCTCCATGTGCAACCCGACATCTCCAGACTGGAGATTCTGGTCTCTCTAACCGGAGATTCCGGACTGGTCCGGAGATTCCGGTGTTGCACACCGGAGACTCCAGTGTGGATTACCTCTAGCACATCCTGCAAGGTCTTGGGGGTCTTGTGTCTCTGGGACATATATGCTCACCTCTATGCTATCCCCCTCTCTCTATATTCATAGGTGGCTCTGGTTCTCATCATTTTCGCACCAAAGCCAAGTCCAAAAGAGCGGATCCAAAGTTTGATGAGGAAGCTGGACAGTACATTATTCCGCTATCTAACTGGAGGCAGCTGGCCAGAGATGCTGAATATATGAGGAGGAACCATGAGCGCATTGAGGAGGAAAATCACGCCAAAAGGGCCAAGAATGAAAATTTGCAATCCCTTGCCCATATGACAAAGAAAGAATATCACGAGCTGTGCAAGACAAGGTTCTATGACTTGCCAAGAACTTGTGATGACCCATGTTATTGGAGGAAGGAGCAGAAAGTGTTCATGACAAATATCTATTGCAATCTCACCAAGTCCCCTGTGTGTCCATAATGGTATATGGACTTCCCCCACATGCGTGGCAATGATTACTTCACATATCCCCTTTGGGTCACTGAAAATCTAGGGCTGCATAATCTTATGGAGCTCCATGAGGACTACAACGTTGCCCTAGTGCAACAATTCTATGCCACAGTTGTCTTCGACCATGATGAGGCTAGGACCATGACTTGGATGACAGGTCATTTCCAATACACTGCTACCTTCTATGACTTTGCCCGTGTCATTCGCCAGATCTTCAGCGGTGTGTCCATTCCAGTTGGCCACCATATGCATGATGCTACTCTTGGTGAGAGAAAAAAAACAAGCTTGCACCTCTCTATGGGAAAGGTGGCATTATTGGGGAGTCCAAGGGACTCAAGCCCCTATACAATCTGCTTTTGAGGATATTTCACCACACCATTTCCCCAAATGTGGAAATGATGATGCTATCAGGTGTGGCCTAGTCAACTTGCTCCACCATGCTCAAAAGGTGGTTTGTGCTGGGCCTATGGCTGATGGATTCACTATTGACATTGTGGACTTCATTTTTGCGCAGATGCACCATGCCATTCTCTTCAAGAAATCTCCTCCATATGCTGCACTTGTGATGAGGCTTATCAATACTCAAGCCCATGGTTCACCCCTCACCCTTCCACCCAACCTTGAAGCACATGTCGTTGTGGCTCTTCAAAAGAATGGGAAAATGGGGACAACCCCTAGGCAACCATATGCTAATGAAGATGAAGAGATTTCTGAGGATGAGCGTTCTCCCACTCCTCCAAGGGGCTCTAGGAGGAACAATGCCTACAATGCTCCTTTGGAACCTGTCACACGTGACTTTGTTCAGGAGAAGGTCAAGAAGGCGTCTTTCTGGGAGAAGACACTTTGCTGCATGAATGTGGAAATGTGCAAGGAACAACATGCCTCCTATAAGAGCTACCACAAAAATGAGAAACTCCTCAAGGAAATGGAGGCTCAAGGAGAAGAAGAAGAAGAGGAATGGGAGTCTGAATACAATGATGAGCATGGGGCTGATCCATCCACAGAGTCTAATCACACGCTCTCCTTTGGTGCTTGGAATGCCATCACTGACAACTTAGTTGATTGGCAAACATTCTCAGAGGTCACATCTGGTTTTGCTTATCAGCGTACTTCCTCCTCTTTCCCTCATGGCAAAGGGCCCCAGGTTCCAGGTGCTGATGATGACTATGCGGAGGACGAGGATGAGGACGATGACTCCGGGTGATTTTGTTGTGGCGATAGATTGGACTTTTCCCTTTTCGGCATTTCGATGCCAAAGGGGGAGAATATGTCCATTAGGAACATCCGGGATTTGCATGGGTTGGGTATTTTCCTATGCCGCCGTTATCTTAAATTCGAACATTTGCCATATTTTGTTCTTGTGAGACTATCTACTGTGTGTATGGACATGCTATGCCTAGACTATGTGAACTTTTATCTTATATTATCTAATATGCATTGCACTACATGTATATCTTGATGCACATTGTCAGGGGGAGCATAGCTATGTTTACTATCTTTAGGAATTCCATGCAAAACCTCTTGTTTTCATCGAACACCAAAAAGGGGGAGATTGAAAGGACATTTATTGTCTTAATCCTTTTTGGTGTTCGTTAACAACTTGAGGATCATTTTACAATGTGCTAATGTTGCCAGGTCATTCCACTGAAAAGAGAAAAGTCCGTATTGCAATGGATATATTCCTGGCTGAAACAGAAGTTTTCTGGAGAATCTAGACAGGAGTCTCCGGTGTGCAAAGACCGGAAACTCCGGTGTGGTCCAGAATTTTGCCACAAATCTCCGGACTAGATCGAAGTTGCATCCTAGGGACACTCTGACTAGTGGTCCGGAGACATGTCAAATATTTGCTGGAATCTCCGGTGTACTCTGACAGACCGGAGTTTCCGATGTGAATAAACTGGAGTCTCTGGTGTGCTCAGTTCGGAGTTCCTGCCAAATATCCGGAGGGAGCATCAAGACCAGGCCCTGGACATTCTGATAGGTCGTCCGGAGATGGGTCGGAATCTCCGGTGTAGACTGGAGTCTCCGGTGGTCAGTCCGGAGTTTTCGGTGTGGAAACTCCCCAACAGACAGAAAACGGCCAGAAATCTGTGGGCCTATAAATAGGGGACTTCATCCCCTACCTCTAGCTGCTCGTTCTAGAAAAGAAGAGCACCACCATTAGAGACACCAAATCAACTAGATCTCCCCATCCAACCATCCAAAGTCGCTGATCTTTGGAGGATCGAAGGAGGCCTTGATCTAAAGCTTCACCAAGAGAGCTCTTCATTTTCCCCTCATTCACTTGAGGTCCCCTTGCTCTAGGGTAGTAACCCTAGGTTTTGATTTGGTTCTTACAAGGCTGTCTTTGATTGTTGTGTCATCTTGCTTGGATTTAGGATCCTCCAATTCAGTTGTGGATGTGTGCCTTAAACTTGTTGTAAGGGTGCCGGCTACCACCTTGAAGGTTGCCGATATAGTGGAAGCGTGAATCGATCCCTTTGGGGTGAGGTTTACTAGAGAACAAGGGAGGCCTTTCATGGCGTTGGTGGTTTGATAATACCCCCTATCCAAACATAGACGTACTTCTCCTCAAAAGGGAGGAACTGCGGGAAATAATCCCTGTGTCTCCACATGCTTCATTTCAGTTACTTCTATCCTTTACTGTACCCTACTTATATCTTGCTCTTGCTTAGTTAGTTGTGCTAGTGTGACATATAGGTAAATTCATATTAGTTTCATATCTAGAGAATTTACCTTTTGTGTCAAACCCTAATTTGAAAAAGAGTAAAATTTGAAGTAGCACCTATTCACCCCCTCTAAGTTCCCATATGATCCTTTCACCGGTTTGCTTCCTCTTTCCTTTTAATGCGGGCGTGCTTGGTGCTTCCTATTCATAGGGTGTGAAATGGAGAACCTGGAGTGCAGAATAGTATAAAATATTGGAAGGATGGTCAGGTCTTGATGAAGTGCATCAAGTGTGATGGGATGTATCAACAACCCCTTGTGAATAGGTGGAGTACATCGAAAGGTGGTCTTTTAAATAAGCCTCCCTTTCGATGTTTGGGACATAAGTAAAATTTTCAAGATTAGGAAACTTTCAAAGTTTGAATTGCTAGTACTTTGCCGCCAAGGCCCAAAATGTGCACACGTGCGTAGTGCCATGTTGTAGAGGCGGGAGAGATCTGTCAGCCGGTGCGGGGTTGCAGAGGTGGGGGGATGGATGGTGAGAGGAATCAAAGGAGAGTGAAAACACATTGTTTTGCAGGCATATATAAGTCCTGAATTTTACTTGTACTAGTAGAGAGTACCCTACACCTCGTGTAAGGAACCCATCATAACTTTTCTCTAACATTGCGCCGCCTTCAACTCCTCTTCACCACTCTCATGTAGCCTCCCCTTTTCTCTCTGTCCTCATAGTAGTCTCTTTTCAATCACTGTTCATTTTGCCCTCCATTTTGACTCATTCTTCTTCATACTACTTGCTTTATAGAACAAACATTCCTATCACTTGGAAAATTCAAGTTGTTTATTTTCCAAATAGTTGGAAACTCCCACCGACAACATTGCTTATCATGGAATATGCACCCATCCAAAGTAACAAATATGGAACATAATCATAAACTATGATGTGGATATGGCCATGACCTTCTTCGTTTGGTTTGAAACCCAAGAATGTTCATACATGTAGGCCAATTTTGTGAAGAAATTCTTCCAAAAGAGGTCAACACTCGTATTTATTATTTTTCATGGTAGGTAATACATGCAACATGAACGCCATGCAAAAGTCATTTTTTTTGTTTTTTCTTTGATTGTTTCTAAGTCAGGTCAAATTTGTTTGTATGCAAATTCTCTACAAGAAGGTGAATCTTTTACAACTCTCGGTCATTCTCGATATATTGACTGCTTGGTGGGTAACTTCAAAAGCTTTTTTTTGTAAAATCTTAAGAGCATTCTAACACTAACTAGTAGTTCAAATATGACCCAATTTTGATAAATCGACATGAAGTCATTTTATTGTGCGAAATTAGGTAGGAACCTTGAAAATTTAAAAAACTTGGAATCGTAAGTAAAATATGGTCCCCTATGTCTGAAAACTAGGCTTGTGGCATTCTAAGCTATATTCTTTGTACTTCCTTTACACAAAAATTATTCCCGTCATCACTTGGAAAATTGAAAACTAGGCTTGTGGGAACTATATCATAAAAAACTATGTTATCGATATGGTCATGACCTTGGTCGTTCGGGGTTGAAAACGAAGAATGCTCAGTCAAGGTAGGCCATAATGTGAAGATATTTTTTCTCCAAAAGTTGAACATCTCATGTTTATAGTTTTTATGGATGATAGTGCACGTGATAGGACACCATGCATAAATCTTTTGTTTTTCTAAATTTTCTTTATTTCATATTTTTTTCTTTCAAAATGGGGTCAAGTTTGTCGGGATATAAGTTCTTAGAAAGAAGGTGAATCTTTCGGTGGTTTTTGATATATTGATTGCCTCGTGGGTACCACCAAAAAATTTCTATATTTTTTTAAAGCAAGCTACCACTTACACTACAAAAATACCCCCATTCTCGGCGGATTTTTGGGCCGACACAAGTGAAAAGAACCGACAATAGGTGTTTACGCGGTGGATGGGCATTGATGACACTATTTTGTCGTGACGACCAATTATGCGCCGTGGTGCAGAGGGTACCTGAGGATGTTGGTGTCGTGGTACGTGGCACATAAAAACGACGATTTTCTATGCCGTCCCTAGGCAACTGTGGCATTCTCTCGGTACACCGTCCAATGCAAGCACCATTAATTGGGTAGCTGTCAGGTGCGACACGCCTTCTATTTATGGGACTTTTGTGAAAGTTGGCCCACGTGGCTGTCCACAGCGGTTCTGCAGCCCAAGTAACAAATCCTAGATCTCATCAACCCCGTTTCTATATAATACATGGTCCTCTTGGTCGCCACAGTACACTAACCTCCCTTCATACGGCGCCATGCTCCCATTCTCTGTACTAATTAGCAAATCTCACAAATCCTAGATCTCAAAAACTACCCATGCCCGTTTCATATGTTGCGATGCCTTGTAAGATTAAAACCTACATGCTGCGTACTTGCGACCAATCTGACCTAGCCTCTGCGCCATACTCCTCTCAGCATAGGGTATCTTCATCTAATCAATCTTGTCTTGGTTTTCCCCCATCTTGCATCTTGTGATTTATCTAATGGATCTGTTTCTCTTTCAGATCCATGCCGCTACGACCATTGGAGTGAGGCACGCGGAGCCTACGGCTGCGCCACTGCGGCCGTCAGAGTGAGGCGCACAAAGGCGGTCATCGGAGTGAGGCGTGTGGTAGGCACGTTAGGATAGTGACGCGCACGGGTGGCATGTCGCCGCGACCGTCTCCCTAGTGTTAGCTCAAGATTAGGGAGTAGGATTAAGGATAAGTTAATGTAAAGGAAATGTAATTAGATCTTAATGTTATGTAATATTCAATTTGTGGAAATGCAATGGATTATTAGCAATCTAAATCAGTTAGTGACATGGGTATACCCTGCAGGTACTCGAGTTTAGTATATACGGTCCAGATACGGTGGAAGCCCATGGCGTTGGCACGGCCCGATGAAGACTTCGAGTGGCCCACGGACTCTCAATTACTTGTGAGACAAGAAGAAGCTTAAAGATAGAAAGTTTAAATGGAAAACCCTAATCTGTAACCGACTCGACCTGCTACCCGAGACCTAGCCTATCTATATAAAGGCTAGGAGGGGGTGGCGAGGAGGAGACACGCAACCCTAGTTTCCACAACTCTCGCCAAATTGCATCTGCGTGCCCCTATAATCTTCGATTCCTTCATTAATTCCAAGAGCAGACAAGCAGGAGTAGGGACCTCTACAAGGCCCGAACCTGGGTAAACCTTGCGTCCCTGTGTGCTTGTTTGCTAGCCGACTGATGCCTCCAACGCTCCCTCCTTCTCCAAAACCCAAGCCCATAACAATGAGCATTGATGAGTTAAACCCTCGTCAATTGGCGCCGTCTGTGGGAATTGGGAGTGCTGATGTTGCGGCTTCTTTGGCCCCATCAACCGTGATCTAAAACTCTGCAACAGCGGAGATTCGCCAGCTCTTCGGCGCGTTCGACTTCACCGTCCACACGCCGGCCACTCTCCCGGCTTTCGAGTCCGTGGGCGATGGAATCAGTCTGGCAATCGGGAGCTTCCGCTTACAAGTTGGTCAGATAGGCACGCTTCGCATGCCTGACCAGCCAACGGCATCCGCGATTGCTTCAGCATCATGGTTCCTGCCACCAATCGGCACCCTCAGCAAGCTCAACACCTCAGCAGCAGCTGAGAGCACGGACAACGACAGTAGTTGCGGATCCGATATGGGTGACCTAGCGACGGAAGACGGAGCCTACGGCTCCGGATCCGAAAGTTGCGGAAGCAAAAACTTCCCAACCACTTCATGTGCGTTGTTATCAACGCCGGCGAAATCAGCACCAATCGCGAAAACGGTGGCAACGGTCTTGATCCACCCAACGGTAGCATACCTAATGGCAATCCACCCAACGGCGGCCCCACCCATGGTGGCAATGGCGTGCCCGTCAACAATGGACGGGCAGTTGAACCACCAACCATGGTGAACGAACACACTGGTGAACGTGTCGTGATAAGGCTCAACGACAACGAATGGGCCCGTTCGGAAGCTTCACGAGGCAATCCTTCCCCGACGCGCGCAAGACCTGCTGATGGGCTATCATTGGCTACTAAAGGAGGAGTACAGATGCCAGTTACAAATGATCGCGCAGCTCGAAGCGCGTAAAAAGCTAGCGGATGAGTCGAGTCTTCGACGGGCCAGGCTCTCCTCCCACGGAGGATCTTCCTCTAAAGGCAACGAGTACGTCTCCAACAAAAGGCGATCTCGAATGGCCCACCTCACCGAGCAGGAACGCATAGAAGCTGCAAAAGTCCTCGACTTCAGCTCTATGACAGTCGACACACGGGGCAACATGGTCCCAAAGATGCCGCAAGCCGCGGTGACAGCAGCTACCATGTACCTCCTCAACAACCAGCCGCCGGCTGGAGATCCGCGAGCCGCTATGCAGCAATCTACGATCACGGGCATGGGATTAGTCGAGGCCGCTCTCGAGAAAGAGCCAACACCGGAGCCGAAGAAGGGCAAAGCTCTGGCAAAACACTATTCCTCGCCCTCGTCCAGCGATGATAGTCACGACCGATCTGTGTCGCGCGCGCCACGATCATGACTACGATGCGCGCGATGACCTCACACAACGCAAAATCGACAAATCAAGGGCAAGACGCGCTCGTTCAACTGACTCAGAGGATGAAGATGTGGAGCTCTGTGGCGCCAGATGCTTCAGTATAGCTATCAAGCAGAAGCGAATACCCAAGGGGTTCAAGCTCCCATCGGAGAACCCAAAATTTGACGGCCTGCAGGACCCAAAAATCTGGTTGGAGGACCACATCTCCTCTGTCAGGCTCCACGGCGGGAGTCGAAGCACGGCCATGCAATGCCTACAGCTACAGCTGCAGGGTGCCGCCTGAGCATGGCTCAACAATCTCCTGCGCGGATCCATTCGCAGCTGGGAAGAGCTGGTCTACAGCTTTGTGCGCAACTTCAAGGGCACTTACAAAAGGCCCGCATCAATCGAAGAACCGAGGAGCTGCCAGCAAAGGTCGGGCGAATCGCTATGCTCGTACATCCAGAGGTGGTCCATCATCAAGAACTCCGCAAAAAACATCTCGGAAGATCGCGCAATCGACGCATTCAACGGCGATGTTCGTCGCATAGAGCTCAGGGAGGAGCTAGGCCACTCGAAGCCCAAAACAATTGACCACCTGATGGAAATCGCGAATCGGTGGGCAGATGGAGAAGACTTGGTGAAAAACCGCGTTCACCTGGCCGACGAAGCGGAACTCGAGCACATACGCGATCGCCGAAGCAAGCGTCGAATGCACATCTACGATGATCGCGACGTCGTCAACATGGTCGCAGCCGGCTACACCGACAGGCGTGACGACAACCGCAACAGCGGCTATCGCAGCGGTGGATACCGCGACTCCGGGAAAACCATGCAGGTATGGCAGCGCCGCACTCGCGAAGAGGCACCCGCAACAACAATTGAGGACAAACTGTCCGGGCCATGTAACGTGCACTTCTACATCGACAAGCACGATGGCAAGAAAAAATCCAGCCACCTCCTCAAAGACTTCTGCGAGTTCCTCAAACTCCATGAGGGTCTGGCTAGGATGAATCGTGACACGATCAACATGGGCTACGGAACCGCCCCAGGCGCCATGGCACATGGAGCTCGTCCACCACCGCCCGGACCACCACCGCCCGCGGCTGCGCCAGACCAGCACCACGGAGGCGAACCGTACCCATGGGCCGTAGGCAATATGATGATCCAAAAGGGACGCCCCTCAAATCGGGTGTAGAAGGCCATCACTCCCCAAGTCAACTTGGTGACAAACTCACCGCCCTCCACCACTGAGTACCTCAACGGAAGCGACTCCTGCATCACTTTCGACAAACATGACCACCCACGGCAAGTCCCTCGTCTAGGCCACTGTCCCCTCATACTCGAGGCGCAGATCGGAGGCTTTGACATGAGCCGCGTCTTCATGGATGGCGGGAGCGGCATCAACCTCATGTTTGCAAGTACCTTGCACGTGATGAGGATCCCTCTGACATGTCTAGAGGTCTCGGATACGACATTCCATGGCATCGTCCTAGGCAAGGGCATATATCCCGTGGGCAAAATCAACCTCGACGTCATCTTCGGCACGCCAAAAAACTTTCGGCGCGAACGCATCGACTTTGAAGTCATCGACTGGCCCTCACAGTACCACTGCATCCTCGGACGCGTCGCGTTCGCTAGGTTCATGGCAGTGCCGCACTATGCCTACCTGCAGATGAAAATGCCAAGTCCAAACAGTGTCATCACAATCAATGGGAGCTTCGAGAGGTCCGACAGCTGTGACAGAGAATTCAACAGAATCTCCCAGTCCTTTGGTATGCAGGAGGAGCTCGCAAGATTGAAGGAGTCCACAGACAACAGTATGCCTCTATTGAGCAGGCCAAGTTCCCCCGACCTATCCTTCGACTCGTCGGTGCACACGAAGAAAGTACAGGTCCACCCATCGGACCCGACCAAGACGGCTCTCATCGCTAACAACTTGAGTTCCGCATAGGAACTCGCGCTCGTCGAATTCCTCCATGAGCACTGGGAAATCTTTGCCTGGTGTCCAGCAGACATGCCAGGGGTTCCCAAGGAATTCGCCGAGCATGCACTCAATGTCAACCCAGACGCAAGGCCGGTCAAGCAGACAATTCAGCGACTGTCTGAACCAAGAGCAAAAGCGGTCAGAATGGAGATCAACAGACTCCTCGACGCCAAATTCATACGCGGGATCAAGGAAAGTACTTGGCTCGCCAACACGGTGCTGGTACCTAAAATGGACATGGATATCCTGCGGATGTGCTGGATTTCACCTCCCTGAACAAGCACTTCCCAAAAGATCACTTCCCGCTGCCGCGAATCGACCAAATCATCGACTCCACCGCGGGATGTGAGCGCCTCTGCTTCCTCGATGCCTACTCAGGCTATAATCAGATTCGATGCCTACTCAGGCTATAATCAGATTCGAGCGCCTCTGCTTCCTCGATGCGTTTACAATGCCTTTTGGTGTGTTCTGCTACAACACAATGCCCTTTGGGCTCAAAAATGCAGGAGCCACCTATCAACGGTGCATGCAGGCTTGCCTCAAAGATCAACTTGGTCGCAACATCCAAGTCTACGTCGATGACATCATCATCAAAACAAAGTAGGAAGCCTTACTAATCGACGATTTACGCGAGACCTTCGCCAACCTCGACCGCTACCGGATCAAGCTCAATCCGGACAAGTGCGCCTTTGGCGTACCATCTAGGCAACTACTCGGATATCTCATCTCCGCGGGAGGGATTGAGGCGAACCCAAAGAAAATAAAAGCCATAATGGCCATGGAGAAGCCGAAAAACGTAAGAGGCGTCCAACAACTGGCTGGGCGAATCGCGGTGCTCAGTCGATTCATCAGCCGCATGGGCGAAAAGGCACTGCCCTTCTACCAACTTCTCCGCAAAACTGACAAATTCGAGTGGTCCGACGAGGTGCAAGAAGCATTTGAAGATCTCAAGCGTCTACTATCTACCTCACCAGTACTGGTGACTCCACGCGAAAAAGAACCACTACTGCTTTACATCGCCGCCACCAACTAGGTGGTCAGCACGGTGCTTGTGGTGGAACGTGCCAAGGAAAACAAGGTCCATGGAATGCAGCGCCTAGTCTACTATCTCAGCGAGGTGCTCACACCAACAAAGTAGCGGTACCCGCACTACCAGAAGCTGGCATACGGCGTCTTCATGACAGCCAGGCGACTGCGCCACTACTTCCAGGAGCACCCAATCGTGGTGGTCAATGACACCCCACTTGGGCATATTCTCAACAACCCCGACACCACTGAACGAGTCACGCTTTGGGGAATCGAGCTGTCTCCACGAGACATTAGATACGAGAAGCGCGACGCGATCAAGTCGCAAGTCCTCCCTGATTTCCTCATACACTGGATGGAGAACTAGCTCCCCGAAAAGCCAGATATGTCTTACCTCTCGACGATGCACTTCGATGGATCTAAGCGTAAGGATGGAGCTGGCGCAGGCGTCATACTGACATCGCCCTAGGGAGACAAGCTGAAATACATTCTGCGAATACAGTTCATTGCCTCCAATAACGAAGCTGAATACGAGGCCCTGTTGCACGGGATGCGGATGGCAAAAGCCTGTGGCGCCAAAAGGCTCATCATCTACGGCACGACTCCAAGCTGGTCGTCGATTAGACAATGCACGAGTGCAACGCGGTGAACAACAATATGATCGCCTACCGTGACCTCTACGACACACTCGAAGGGGACTTTGACGGCTGCGAACTGCGGTACGTAGGACGTGAAAGCAATGAAGAGGCGGATGCACTCGCCAACATTGGCTCCACCTGTGCCCCATACCACCTGGGGTATTTCTTGAACGTATCTGTGAACGCTCCATCAAGCCAAAGGCCACAGAGAAGAAAACAAATGCAACAATGGACTCGGGGGCTACACCACCCAATGAGCCAATGGCACTCAACTACCTGGAGCTTGACACAGGACTCGAGGGACCAATGGGGTTCATGATGATCGAGCCATCTTGGACTCAACCCTACATCACATATCTTCTCAGCAAGAGGCTACCGGATGACCCGACTGATGCACGACACATCGCACGGCGATCCAAGGCATTCGCCGTCATCAACAGCGAACTATACAAGTGCAGCATCACAGGAGTACTCCCACGATGCATCTCCAACACAGACGGAAGGGCCGTCCTCCTCGACATCCATGAAGGGACTTGTGGGCACCATGCCGGCAGTCGCGCCCTCGTCGCCAAAGCTCTACGAGCTGGATTCTACTGGCCCACGGCCATGCATGACGCCAAGGACATCGTCCAGAGATGCAACGCTTGTCAGCAATTCACGGACAAACCTCACGCACCTGGCGCGGAACTCCGGCCAATACCATTGGCTTGGCACTTTGCGCAATGGGGACTCGACATGGTCGGCAAGCTCCCAAAGTCCTCATGAGAAGGCTACGTCTACCTCTTGGTCGTAGTTGACAAATTCACCAAGTGGATAGAGGCCATGCCGGTGACAAACCAGTCAGGAGCTAGTGTCGTCAAGTTCTTTGAGTCCATTGTCTATCACTTCGGAGTGCCACACAGCATCATCACGGACAATGGAACGAACTTCACCTCTAAGGAGTTCCATGGTTTTTGCGAAAACCTGGGAATCAACGTAAGCTATGCCTCGGTAGCTCATCCATAGACCAACGATCAAGTCGAAAAGGCCAACGGCCTCGTCTGCGGTGGAATCAAGAAGTGACTCCTTAGGCCACTCGAGCAAGCCGCTGGATGTTGGCCAGACGAGCTGTAGTCCGTACTTTGGAGCCTGCACACAACCCCAAACAGCACCACGGGATACACCCCGTTCTTCATGGTGCACGGCGCTGAAGCAGTGTTACCCGCAGAAGTACGCTTTAAAGCCCCACGGGTAGTCGCGTACAACGAGCAGGAGTCAACACTTGCACTTCTAGACTCCGTCGATCTCCTTGATGAGGCACGGGACATCGTAGCAGAAAGATTGACGATCTACCAGCAGAACCTGCGCAACTACCAAAGTAGAAGGCTACGCCCTAGATCCTTCGTCGAAGGAGACCTGGTCCTGCGACTGAAGCAGGAAGCGCACCTCAAGCTCGAGTCCCCTTGGGAAGGACCATACATGATTACAGAAGTAATCCCAGGTGGCACCTATCGCCTCAAAGATTTCAAGACATGAGTCGCATACTCCAACCCCTAGAACGTCGCACAGATGTGGCGCTTCTACCCTCAGTCGTTCCCTTTTTTCTTACATTACAAATAAGGCTATTCAGCCAGACTACTTACCCACACATTGTACCTCGTACTGATTCTATGAATAAATAAAGCTAAGTGCCCCGAAACTCTGTGTTTTCCTCATTTTTCTAGCAATTCTATCACTCGGGGGCTACGCCACCCTTTACACCATCGTTCTACGAACAATACGCAGTATCCCGAGTAGCTGACACAACAACAATTAAACCCTTGATACACCAACCCAGTTGCAACGCACCTGACAGGTTGGCAAGACGCTGAGATAAAAAAATTCAGGCTAACAAAAAGGAACTGGAGAGTACAAATACACTCGCAAAAATATATGAGCTAGCAAGCTCTTTACATATCAATATCAATCAATTACATACAACATACACATACAAACTTTACAACACTGGTACACTTATGTGCAGGATACAGGTTAAACTACTGCTGCAGCAGAAGAACATTTGTCTGTTCCTCAAAGAAGTCGACAATTTCTTTTGCTGAACGATCCACCGCCTGATAATGGAGAATCATGTTCCAGGTCGAGCCTGCCGGCAGAGTCGGAGGTCCAGCAGCAACAGCTGCAATGTCTACATCAGGCCTGTGCAGTCGCACCAGCGACAAGGCAGCCTTGGCGCCAGCCACGAACTGCTGCCGCACGCAATCACGAACTACACTCAAATCCTGAAACTTAGCCAGGAGAGCCAACAGGCTCGAAGGGACGGACGACGTCCAGTGGAAACATCATCTGGTAGATATTCCTCAGGCATGATTGCGATTTCTTCAGAAAGTGGAGTACTCGAGAGGCACGATCCTGCAGGGTCACAAGAGCAATTGCGCAATAGTGGTCCACCCAAAAATACCCACTTGCCTGAAGTTGTTCCTGGGTCAGGTCGTTCATTCGGATGGCGATCCTGTCTTTCTCATCCTGCGGATGACGAGCACTGACAACTACACCAAGCAAAAAAGGCAACATATGAAGGAACTATCGCGACTGACTACAAGAAAAGATAAGAGGGCAGGAAGCTAACACTTGAACTGATCGCCCAACTGCATCACCTCCTCCAACAGATATTGCTCTCGGGCGGTAGCCTTCTCCACCCTTGACTTCCACACATCTTCTTTACCGTGAAGGACGGGCAGCTCACGTTCCAGGTGCTTAACGCGATCGCGCAGTCGCGAAAGCAGGGACAACTCATCCACCCTTGAACGCGACTGCGCCAAAGTCTCATCAGCGGATGGAGGGCCCCGAGGATCACCCGAAGGACCACTCGATGTACCCTATCACAAGCCAAGTAAGAGCGAATAAGGGACCAAGCGATACGTGGACAAAAGCTCAAGTGCATTCAAACATGACAAAAGTATCAACAGAGACATTCAACCAACGGCATGTTTTCAACAAAGGAGTCGAACTATTAACTATTACAATATAACTACTGAGGAGCAGCCTGCTTCTTCGACTTGGACTTGACGGGGCCTCATCGAGTGCAATGGCGATCGGATGCCACAGACTTCCCGCCAGCCCCTGATGCCGCAGCCTTTCCCGCCTTCTTGGCTCGCTGCAGCTCCTCGGAATAGTTGGCAACTATGTTGATGAGTTGTGGCCCGTACTTGCCGCAGACAGTTGCAAAGGGAGCAAAAACTACCTGTTGACCATCTGTGCTGATGGGCATCGCCTTGGAGACCGTAGCAGGATCCACCTCCACTCCATGGGCTTGCACCATGGCAAGTGCCATGGAAGCGCCAACCGCATGCTGCGATTTCCTGAAGTCCGCGGGGATACCTCTAGTAAGGGACTGCACCATGTCCTCCAAGTTCTCAATCAGCTTAGCCTTGGGCGTCAGCTCCTCGCGGATGCGACTGAGCACAACCTTGGCCTTAGTCAGCGTCCCCTGAATGGAAGCGCTGCGGTCCTCGACAGCCGCGACGGCGCGTGCCAAAGCATCATCACGACGAAGTGCCTAGGCGTCAAAGCTCAGACCGCCAGCATCTGCATAGAGCAAAGCGTCAGCACAATAACAAGATATCAAAGAAAGAAACAATCAAAATCCAGACGAAAGAATACCTGAAAGAGACTTGGCAATCGAGAAGAGCTGTTCTTCGAACAACTTTTCCCTCGCAGCAATGGAGGTGCGCAAATCCTCTTCGCGTTTCCGTGATTCATCCAGTGCAGTGACTGCCTCGTCGCGACTCTTCACCGCCGCGGCGAGCGTCTTTTCAAGAGAAGCAGTGTCACGAAGAAGTTCGTTATGCTCAGCTGCAAAAATACAAGATGGATCGTCAGTCGAATGTATAAAATATCACAAGAACAAAGAAGAAGAAGCAAAAATACTAACTTTCAACCACGCGATGGCGATTTTCTAGCATTGCGTGCTGTCGATCCATCACAAGTACCTGCCCCGCCAAACGAGCAGCTTCCTTCACAATGAGCTGTCTCAGAAGAAAAATAAAGGATCAGCAGATAGCATGGATTACAAATTCGACTGCAAAACAAAATCACACTTACATGCTCCTCCAGAGACTCTGAAGATGATTGCCACGCAGTCGTCTGGACAACCATCTGGTGATCCCCAGCGTGTGGAGAACTCGATGAGTTGTGCCCGGAGTGGGCTGCCAATGGAGGAGAGGAAGGTCGTTCAACCAATTTCTTGGCCTTGGAGTCCGCGACTCCAGATTCCTTCACAAATTGGACGTCGCCAGAAGACGACGATGCCGGTCGACTATGAAACAAAATCCAACATCAGGAAATGCAACTCCAAAAGGAACAAAAATGAGAGTTGTAGACTTACCAATCAAATTTATCAAAGTCAAAGGTTTGCTCCTCCGACTCTGATGACTCCTTCGGCAACCACATCTTCTTGCGAGCAGATGGCGCCATGGAGCTTACAGGAACAGCAGGAATCGGCTCCTCTGCACCAATGGATGTTGGGTCCGCAGCATAGAAAACAAAAAATTTCCTACGATGAGAACTAAACGCCAAGATCTATCTACTAGATACAGAGCAACGGGTGGACATACATCCATGGAGAACTTACCCTCAAAGACACGAGTTTTGTTAACGTGTAGGAACTCGTGGTTGATGTAGTCATACGCTTGCCGATCTCAAGATCGTGTGGAAGTCCGAGCGTCGCAAATCAGCAGCGCATCCGTCCTCACACACACGTTCAAGCCACCGGACAACCTCCACCTCCTCGCTCCAGCGAATCAGCGGAAGCAGCAACTCCTTCCAGACGCAAGGCCACCAGGAACATGTATCTCGCTAATCTGAGACCATGGGAATATCTAGAGGGGGAGAGAGATCCTTCACGAGGAGGTGTGGTTTGTGAGAGGGGAGAGGGGGGCTTTATATAGGAGGGAGGGAGACCCCTCCCCTCCCATAGCCGGCGCATGAGGGGGGGGACTCCTTCCCTCCTTCATTCATGTGGTGAACCTCCACTCACATAAACATGGCCTCCACCCAAAATCCCACTCACATGTATTTAATTTCCACCAAATTAAATGCAACTCTCAATTAATAAAACTCTTTTATTTATTTTATTCAGAATTTTGTTAATTACTTTAATTAAGAAACATTCACATAAAACCCCTTGCAACATTTCAATATCACATGCAGAACCACTTTCTGCAATTTCACCCGAAACAATTCTGGTTTCTATCGAAATAATTCCTGTTTCTATCGAAACATTTCCTACGCTTTGCAAACCTTTTGTCTGGAACATATGTGCTCCTAAATGGTGTCCGGCAACCCTTAAGTGTGTCACCCTACGGTTCGCGAATAATGCAGACATGATTGAGACTCCTCTCAGATCAATAATCAGAAGCGGGACCTGGAGATCCATACTGACTCTTGCATATTCAACGATGACTTCTGTGATCGTGAGAACCTTTAACGTCAGCAATTTAATCCCTTTGTCTCATGATATAATACATGTCCGAGATTCGATCATCGGTATCCAAATACCTAGTTTGATCTCGTTACCGACATGCACTCTTTTCTCGTTCCCGTGATATAACATTCTAGTGATCACATCACTTGCTTGCAAGCTATCTTAATGTGATATCACCGAGAGGGCCCAGAGTATATCTATCCGTCATCGGGATTGACAAATTCCACTCTTGATCCATGAGCCTCAACATAACACCTTCATAGCACTGAACCCACCTTTATGGTCACCCTGTTACGGTGTGACGTTTGATGTTATCAAGATACTCTTCCGGTGTTAGCAATTAACATGATCTCATGGTCTAAGGACTAAGACTACTTTGTATGATGTTATAGCAATATAAACATAATGACTTGATCGTAATGCTATGCTTCGGATGAATGTTCATCACATCATTTCACAAATGTTGTGACCTTGTTATTAACAACATCCAATGTCCATGATCAGGAAACTTTGATCATCTTGTTAATCAACAAGCTAGTCTATAAGAGAGGCATAACTAGGAACCCTTTTGTTTATTAAACACATGTATTGATGTTTCCTATCAATACAATTATAGCATGCAAAATAAACATCTATCATATACAAGGAATACATAATAACAACTTTATTATTGCCTCTCAGGGCATATTTCCTTCAGTATCCCACTTGCACTAGAGACAATAATCTAGTTTATATAGTGATAAATCTAACACCCATGGATTTATGGTGTTGATCATGTTTTGCCCTAGGGAGTACTTTAGTCAACGGATCTGCTACATTCAGGTCCGTGTGCACTTTACAAATCTTTATATCTCCATCCTTGACATGCTCGCGGATGGAGTGAAACCGACGCTTAATATGCTTCGAATTCTTGTGAGACCTTGGTTCCTTGGCGTTGGCTATGGCTCCATTATTGTCACAATAGATCACCATTGGGTCCAACGCACTAGGAACCACACCTAGTTCCTTTATGAACTCCTTCATCCAAACCGCTTCCTCAAAGGCAAAGAACATATTCCGCCTCCGTCGTTGATCCAGCCACCACAGTTGTTTGGAGCTCCTCCAACTAATCGCTGCTGCTCAAGAGAAATACGTATCCGGATTGAGACTTAGAGTCATCCGGATCAGTGTCAAAGCTAGCATCGACATAACACTTAGCGACTAGCTCTTCTTCACCTCCGTATACAAGAAACATATCCTTAGTTCTTCTCAAGTACTTAAGGATAATCTTGACCGCTATCCAGTGTTCAACTCGGATCGATTGGTACCTACTAGTCAAACTAATAGCATGTGCCACATCCGGTCTTGTACATAGCATGGCATACATTATAGAGCCTATGGCTGAGGCATATGGGATATTATCCATTATCTCTTTCTTCCGCCAGAGCGGACTTTGAGTCTTACTCAATGTCTTGCCTTGCAACATAGATAAGTACCCTTCTTACTTCCGTCCATATTAAACTTCTTTAATATCTTATCAAGGTATGTACTACAGGATAGCCCAATTAGGCGTCTTGATCTATCTCTATAGATTTTAATGCCTAATATATATGAAGCTTCACCAAGGTCCTTCATCAAAAATTTGCTGTTTAGATAAATTTTAACACTGTTTAAAAGATCTATATCATTTCCAATCAATAATATGTCATCCACATATAATATCAGAAATGCCACATTGCTCCCACTCACTTTCTTGTAAATACAAGCCTCTCCATAAGTTTGGACAAATCCAAACTCTTTGATCACCTCATCAAAGCGGAGATTCCAACTCCGGGATGCTTGCTTCAGTCCATAGATGGATCGCTGAAGTTTGCACACCTTATCAACATCCTTAGGATCGACAAAACCCTTAGGTTGTATCATATACAACTCTTCTTCAATATTACCATTGAGGAACGTAGTTTTGACATCCATCTGCCATATTTCATAATCGAAATATGCAGCAATTGCTAACATAATCCTAACCGACTTAAGCATCGCTACGGGAGAGAATGTCTCGTCGTAGTCAACTCCTTGAATTTGTCGAAACCCCTTTGCGACAAGTCGAGCCTTATAGATGGTTACATTACCATCAGCATCAGTTTTTCTTTTGAAAATCCATTTATTCTCAACGGCCTTTCGATCGTGAGGTAAGTCCACCAAGGTCCAAACCTGGTTTTCGTACATGGATTCCATCTCGGATTTCATGGCTTATAGCCATTTGTTGGAATCAGGGCTCATCATCGCTTCTTCATACGTCGCAGGGTCATCTATTTCATCAATCATGAAATTCATAACAGGATTGTCGTATAGTTCAGGAGCTACATGTGTCCTGCTTGACCTACGAGGTTCGGTAGTGTCCTCTTTCGGAGTTTCACGATCAATATCATTAGCTCTCTCTTCATTAGGTGAAGTCAACTCCAAAACAACTTCCGGAGCTGCGCTACTCGCCATTTCATGAAGAGAAGGTTTAATAACCTCTTCGAGTTCTACCTTCCGACTACTCACACCTTTCGCGAGAAAATCCTTCTCAAGAAAGGATCCATTCTTGGCAACAAAGACCTTGCCCTCGGATCTGTGATAGAAGGTATACCCAATCGTTTCCTTAGGGTATCCTATGAAGATGCATTTTTCCGCTTTGGGTTCGAGTTTATCCGGTTGAAGTTTCTTCACATAAACATCGCATCCCCAAATTTTAAGAAATGACAGCTTAGGTTTGTTTCCAAACCATAATTCATACGATGTCTTTTCAACGGATTTAGATGGTGCCCTATTTAAAGTGAATGCAACGGTTTCTAGTGCATAACCCCAAAATGACAGTGGCAAGTCAGTCAGAGACATCATAGATCGAACCATATCCAATAAAGTACGATTACGACGTTCTGACACACCATTACGTTGTGGTGTTCCGGCAGGCGTGAGTTGTGAAACTATTCCACAGTCTTTCATATGTGTGCTAAACTCGTAACTAAGATACTCTCCTCCACGGTCAAACCGCAGAAATTTGATCTTTCTGTTACGATGATTTTCACTTCATTCTGAAATTCTTTGAACCTTTCAAAGGTTTCAGACTTATGTTTCATCAAATAGATATACCCGTATCTACTCAAATCATCTATGAAAGTAACAAAATAACGATATCCACCTCGCGCCGACACACTCATTGGTCCACACACATCAGTATGTATGATTTCCAATAAATCTGTCGCCCGTTCCATTGAACCGGAAAATGGCGTTCTAGTCATCTCGCCCATAAGGCATGGCTCACATGTATCAAATGATTCAAAATCAAGTGATTCCAAAAGTCCATCAGAATGGAGTTTCTTCATGCGTTGAACGCCAATATGACCTAGACGGCAGTGCCACATATATGCAGATATATCATTATCAAGTTTAATCCTTTTAGCATCAACATTATGAATATGCGTAATACTACTATCGAGATCCAACAGAAATAAACCATTCAATACAGGTGCATGACCATAAAAGATATTATTCATATAAATCGAACAACCATTGTTTTCAGACTTAAACGATTAACCACTTTGCATCAAACACGATCCAGATACAATGTTCATGCTCAGTGCAGGCACAAAATAACAATTATTCAGGTTTATAACTAATCCCGATGGCATATGGAGAGGCAGCGTTCCGACGGCGATCACATCAACTCTTAATCCATTGCCGACCCGCATCGTGACCTCATCCCTTGCTAGTTGTCGCTTGTTCCGCAGCCCCTGAACCGAGATACATATATTAGCGACCGATCTCGTATCAAATACCCAGGTGCTACTGCGAGTACTAGTCAAGTACACATCAATAACATGTATATCACATATACCTTTGTTTGCCTTGCCGGCCTTCTTGTCCGCCAAATACTTGGGGCGCTATGCCCAATGGCCACCCTTACAATAGTAGCACTTCGGTCCGGACTTAGGGCCAGCTCGGGTTTCTTTTCGGTAGCGGCAACAGATTTGCCGCCCTTCTTTCCCTTCTGCTTGCCTTTCTTGTCCTTCTTGAAACCGGTGGTCTTATTGATCATCAACACTTGATGTTCTTTACTAATCTCCACTTCTGCAGTCTTAAGCATTGACAGAAGCTTGGGAAGAGACTTCTTCATGCCCGGCATATTATAGTTCATCACTAAGCTCTTGTAGCTAGGTGGCAGATATTGGAGAACACGATGTATGCCTAAGTCAATGGGAATCGTTATTCCCAAGGACACAAGCTTATCGGCGCATCCACATTTTGAGTGCGTGCTCACTAACGGACCTGTTCTCTTCCATCATGCAGCTAAAGAACTTTTCAAGCATTATAACTCTCACGACGGCATGGGTATCGAAAATCATTTTCAATTCTCCCATGGTATCAAAGGCATTGCCATTTTGAAACGTCGAAGTTCGCTCTAGCCCATATAGTATGCCGCAATGAACTAAGTTGTGGTCCTCTGACGAGTTATATAGACGTTCTTTTCTCGTCGGGGCATCAGAGCTGGTGGGGGCCTAGCGCGCCTCTAGCACATATTGCTTTTGTGCAGCATGAGGAGAATCCTCAAATTCATAGCCCGATTGGTGAAGTTGCTGTGACAAGCTTCTCTTTCTCCATGAACACATTGAAATTAAAAGTAGGTGGTGCCATCTACAACAGAATTTGTAAAATATATTTAGACTAAGTTTATGATAGATTGAGTTCAA
The DNA here is from genome assembly GCA_023614405.1 of Avena insularis. Classification (NCBI taxonomy): domain Eukaryota; kingdom Viridiplantae; phylum Streptophyta; class Magnoliopsida; order Poales; family Poaceae; genus Avena; species Avena insularis. Next base: position 96,812,644 of record CM042690.1, on the reverse strand, counting down.
CTAATCCAAATTACTAATGAACTCCCACTCAAAAACGACATCCCTCGTGTCCTTTTGGTGATTACATGAACCAAATCCACTACACCAAGTCCGATCATCACGTGAGTCGGTGTAGCTTCAAAGGCGAGCATCTATATGGGCATCATATCAACTATATGACTCATGCTTAACCTTTCGGTCCGTGTTCCGAGGCCATGTTTGTACATGCTAGGCTCGTCAAGTAAAGAACCTTAGTATTCGCGTGTGTAAAACTGTCTTACACCTGTTGTATGAAAGCGTAGAGTCGAGAACACCCGATCATCACGTGATGCCTCAAAACACGATCCACAAAACGGTGCATACTTAAGGAAGAACATATTTTATCTTGATATCTAAATGAGGGATCATCTTATAATGCTACCAAAAGCGCCAAACTAGCAATATAAGATGCTAACATCTAATGTGTGAAGTGAGGTGATATGGTCCATGCATTTGATCTCTATCATTTGCATCGTGGTATGATCTCTATCATTCCTTTGTGTGTAAGGCCAAGGTCTATGGAACTTACTCGTTAAGTGAGTTGTAAGAGTATCTATCATACATCTACTTACAACAATACCATATCAAGACACTAGCCCAACAACGATCTAAACTAGACACCTCTAATTTATCAATTGCAAGTTTTACGTGGCTTAGGGCTTTCAGAGATAGAACCGGTCTTACCTACGAACATGAACCACAACGAGGATAACCAAGTTATTAGCAACTCGTTGTAAATCAGATATTGACTATAGTAGGAGAGACAGACACCCGCTAGCCACTTATGCAAAACTAGTTGCATGTCAGTCGTGGAACCGGTCTCATGTACGATGACATGTAAGGTTGGTCCGGGCCGCTTCATCCCACTATGCCACCAATATCCAAAGTACATAGAAGATGCAATAACATGATCATCATCGCCCACATATAAACATATGTGTACTACCCGTGCAAAGCACCTACGCATAGATCAGGCTCTGATACCACTGTTGGGTCCGCAGCATAGAAAACAAAAAATTTCCTACGATGAGAACTAAACGCCAAGATCTATCTACTAGATACAGAACAACAGGTGGACATACATCCATGGAGAACTTACCCTCGAAGACAACGAGTTTTGTTAACGAGTAGGAACTCGTGGTTGATGTAGTCGTACGCTTGCCGATCTCAACATCGTGTGGAAGTCTGAGCGCCGCAAATCAGCAGCGCATCCATCCTCGCACACACGTTCAAGCCACCGGACAACCTCCACCTCCTCGCTCCAGCGAATCAGCAGAAGCAGCAACTCCTTCCAGACGCAAGGCCACCAGGAACATGTATCTCGCTAATCCGAGACCATGGGGGAATATCTAGAGGGGGAGAGAGATCCTTCACGAGGAGGTGTGGTTTGTGAGAGGGGAGAGGGGGGATTTATATAGGAGGGAGGGAGACCCCTCCCCTCCCATAGCCGGCGCATGAGGGGGGGGGGACTCCTCCCCTCCTTCATTCATGTGGTGAACCTCCACTCACATAAACATGGCCTCCACCCAAAATCCCACTCACATGTATTTAATTTCCACCAAATTAAATGCAACTCTCAATTAATAAAACTCTTTTATTTATTTTATTCAGAATTTTGTTAATTACTTTAATTAACAAACATTCACATAAAACCCCTTGCAACATTTCAATATCACATGCAGAACCACTTTCTGCAATTTCACCCGAAACAATTCCGGTTTCTATCGAAACATTTCCTGCACTTTGCAAACCTTTTGTCTGGAACATATGTGCTCCTAAATGGTGTCCGACAACCCTTAAGTGTGTCACCCTACGATTCGCGAATAATGCAGACATGATTGAGACTACTCTCAGATCAATAATCAGAAGCGGGACCTGGAGATCCATACTGACTCCTGAATATTCAATGATGACTTCTGTGATCGTGAGAACCTTTAACGTTAGCAATTTAATCCCTTTGTCTCATGATATAATACATGTCCGAGATTCGATCATCGGTATCCAAATACCTAGTTTGATCTCGCATCGACATGCACTCTTTTCTCGTTCCCGTGATATAACATTCTAGTGATCACATCACTTGCTTGCAAGCTATCTTAATGTGATATCACCGAGAGGGCCCAGAGTATATCTATCCGTCATCGGGATTGACAAATTCCACTCTTGATCCATGAGCCTCAACATAACACCTTCATAGCACTGAACCCACCTTTTATGGTCACCACATTACGGTGACGTTTGATGTTATCAAGATACTCTTCCGGTGTTAGCAATTAACATGATCTCATGGTCTAAGGACTAAGACTACTTTGTATGATGTTATAGAAATATAAACATAATGACTTGATCGTAATGCTATACTTTGGATGAATGTTCATCACATCATTTCACAAATGTTGTGACCTTGTTATTAACAACATCCAATGTCCATGATCAGGAAACTTTGATCATCTTGTTAATCAACAAGCTAGTCTATAAGAGAGGCATAACTAGGAACCCTTTTGTTTATTAAACACACATGTATTGATGTTTCCTATCAATACAATTATAGCATGCAAAATAAACATCTATCATATACAAGGAATACATAATAACAACTTTATTATTGCCTCTCAGGGCATATTTCCTTCAACGGATGGGCCTTCTGGATTCGACGGAGACGAAGCATCCGAATCCTTGCTACAAGAACGCTTGAGAGTGTCTGGACCGCTGGACTCGGGGGGCTTCCTCCTCCTCTTCAAGTGGGACGGTCGATTCCGACTCGTCCTCTTCATCTACTTCGCGAGGAATAACCCCCTCAGGAAGAGGGGGTAAACTGGGAGACACCTTCCAATCCTACATACAGAAAACAATTCAGTATACGTCAAGAAATCAGAAGCAATCGACAAATAAAGCTACATCGTAGCACAATCATACCTCAGGAGGAGGGTTAGAGGCATCGAAGGGAGGCACGACTGGTTCACCGGGGAGAACCTCCTTGGTGGTGTACTTAGTCACCAGTCACAACCTCTTATCTACTTCACCCGCGAAAATACTATCGGCAGATACGCGAGTGACATCGTCCGCACCAGCCCATTGGAACATAGGGTGGACTCTGGCCTGCAGAGGCTGGATGCGACGGCGCAACCATGTGCGAATGAGGGCGGCGCCTCCCTCCTCTTTACCCATGTGACTCTCGAGGTCGCAGACGCGCTCGTACAACACTTCCGTCTCCTGGGACTCACCAGGCATAACCACGTTATTCCAAGAATGCCTCCTCTTGCACGACGTCGTGGGGTCGAAGGGAGCGGGTCCGTAGTGCTCTCCGTCGGCCTTCTGGTCGCGGATGTAGAACCACTTGTCTCTCCACCCTTGGACGGACGCCGTGAGCTTCATGTCGAACTAGGTAGCGGAGGAGTCGACATGAATCCCGTAGCCGCCTACGTCGTAGACTAACGAGCTAGAAGCTGACTGACGCTTCAGCTTGAAAAGCCGCTTGAAGAGACCAAAGTGTGGCTCGACTCCGAGCCAGCACTCGCAAAGCGTGATATAGCACGCAATGTGAAGAAGAGAGTTTGAGGACAACTGGTGCAGCTGGAGCCCATAGAAACAAAGAAGGCCCTTAACAAAGAGATGCAGGGGAAGATACATACCACGAATGATGAATGCAAGGAACATCACCCGAAAACCTGATGGAGGATAGGGGGTTACCTCATCACCAGGCACTTGCGAATCGTCTTCGGCAAGCGGAAGAACTCCATCTTGGCGCAGAAGACGGAGTTCAGAGGACTTGATGGTGGATGCACGCCACGCGCCATTGGTGACGCGGGTGCCTGCACCTTTCTTATTGCCGGCGCCAGCGGCACTGGTGCCCATGGCGGAGGAGCCACCCTTCTTCTTGGCGATGGCGGTGGCAGCAGCAGACCCGGTGGCGGCGCGTCCCTTCTTTTTCCCCATCTTGCGATGGCGGTGCAAGCGGAGGAAATAGCTCGGGAACACGCAGAGTTAGTCCAGCGCCACGAAGAGGACAAGCTCCAGGAAGTAGAGAGCAGCGGCAATGGCGATGGAAGAACAAGAAGAGAAAGAGCAGATGGGAAATTATCGCAGCTGCGCTGCTACTTAACCCCCTTGCGGATGCAATCCAATGGCCAGCAAAAACCCTATTGGATGCGTGGCACACATCACAGTCGGCACGTGGAGAGGCCAAAACACGAACCGTCCCCCACTATCTCCATTACACGCGGAAATCGAGGAGACGCAGTTAAAATGAAAGATTACGCACGCCCGGTCAAATCAAAGTCAAAAAATGGGACCCACCGCTCGTCACGTCCCGTCAAAGCCGCTCACACGGGCAACTGAGGTCATCACATCGTCAGCACTTATGTCATCAAGTTGAGCACTAGAAGACTTCGACTACTTTAGTCCTTGCTCGAGTCTTCGACTCCACCAAGCACTCGGGGGCTACTCCCATAGGGAGCGCTGGTCGTGCACCCTCGATTTTCTTTTTATGCAGGAATATGGACATTCAAAGCATACCCAACCACTCGAATCTATGATTCGATTATGGATCATGGGTTACTCCCATAGGGAGCGCCGGAAGCAAATTCGACTGAAACAAGCAAACAAAAGACGATAGCAGTCGCAAAAGTTCTTTAGTCCCTACCCGAGTCTTCGACTCAACCAAGCACTCGGGGGCTACTCCCATAGGGAGCGCTGGTCGCGCACCCTATGATTATTCATACGTCGTATTGTGTGTTGATAACATCCACACTTGAAGTCTATGGCAACACCGTCTCATACTTTTCCCTACAAAGAGACTGCGTCTCCTGGGCCACCCGAATCATCTCCCCGATGACAAAAAATTCGGATGCCGCGCTTGCAGCGTGAAGATAAGACCTGAATAAGGCCTGGCAACGCATTTGCTGCGCACTACCAGAAATATATCCGTGCCTACAGGTACGATGAACATGCCTTGACGGACGCGTCGAGTGCTTACACCCATATACTGGAATTCGACTCATGTAAGACCTCCACGCAGGTGAATTACAATTACACTTTTCCGAATTCGAGTCCAGGGACTCGAGTTCGAGTAGATTGCGTTGTTTTGCCCTAAGGCAGTTAACTGATACCGATACATCCGTTAAATCAGGCACGCATATCAATAATCCCTATGACATAAATAGAACACTCGAAAAATACTCAGTCATGCACTCGAAAGGCTTCATAAAAGTCCCCAGTCAAATCTACGATTCCACTGGACACTCGGGGGCTATTGACATGGGTATACCCTGCAGGTACTCGAGTTTAGTATATACGGTCCAAATACGGTGGAAGCCCACGGCGTTGCCACGACCCGATGAAGACTTCGAGTGGCCCACGGACTCTCGATTACTTGCGAGACAAGAAGAAGCTTAAAGATAGAAAGTTTAAAGGGAAAACCCTAATCTGTAACCGACTCGACCTGCTACCCGAGACCTAGCCTATCTATATAAAGGCTAGGAGGGGGCGGCGAGGAGGAGACACGCAACCCTAGTTTCTACAACTCTCGCCAGATTGCATCTGCGTGCCCCTGTAATCTTCGATTCCTCCATTAATTCCAAGAGCAGACAAGCAGGAGTAGGAACCTCTACGAGGCCTGAACCTGGGTAAACCTTGCATCCCTGTGTCCTTGTTTGCTAGCCGACTGATGCCTCTAGCGCTCCCTCCTTCTCCAAAACCCAAGCCCATAACAATGGGCATTGATGAGTTAAACCCTCGTCAGTTAGTGTTAAGGTAATTAACTTTCAGTGATGCTGGATGGTGTAACACGGCAAAAAATTCGCGGTTACACGACACTAAAGTTTTGCCGTCTTTAGTAATGTAACGTGTCACATCCTCTGCCGCGCCGCGGAAGCGCTAGTTCAGCGGATCACGTTATGTCACGCCAAAAATCCTCCACCATTTGAGAATCCCCAACGTAGTTATCCCTAGCGGGTTTTTTTGCAACGCTAGAGCGAGCGCGGTGACTAAGGCTGTGCCTTGGTGTCTATAAGCGCTAGGGCCCGAGCTTCGTGCTGTAGTGTTACTTGTAGTTCAAATTCAACCAAATTTGGATAATCGATATAATGCCATGTAAGTGGTTGGAGTTAGTAACGAAGCTTGAAAAGTCGTAGAACTTTGGAAATGTAATTAAAACATGGTCCACTATGTTTGAAAACTAGGCTTGTAGTATTCCGAGCCATATACTTTGTACTTTCTTTATAGAGAAAATATTTATATCATATGGAATATTGAATTTTTTCTAAATAGTTGGAAACTCCCACGACAGCATTGTTTGCTATGTCAAGATGCACCCATCTACCAAATGTAGGAGCTGTATCATAAACAATGATGTTGACATGGTTATGACCTTGGTTGTTTGTCTTGAAATCCCAGAATGTTTATACATGTTAGGCCAACATTTTGAAGATGTTTTGTCTTCACAAGTTGACAAATCTCATGTTTATCATTTTCATAGCAAATAGTACGGGTGATAGGACACCATACATAATTTGTTTGTTTTTCTATTTTTTCTTTATTTCATTTAATTATTTTTAAAATGGAGTCAAATTTGTAGGCATGCAAATTCTTAGTAAGAAGTTAAATATTTCAAAACTCTCGGTTGTATTTCATACATTTAGTGTATGGTAGGTACGTGATAATCCACAAGGGTAGGGAATCACTATAACACAACTCGATAAGTATTTGAGTGTCAAACCAAGAGGAGTTGAAGGTAAACTATTTATTCTCTAAAGCCCTATAACCCACTTATATGGCCTTTCGAGCAATGCAATGAACTAGAAAGCGTAAGGTACTTTTTACATCTAACTAGAAAATTGTGAAGTGTGGAAAGTAAATACAAAAAGTAAAACTACTACAGGTAAAGTAAAAATAGGTAAAGGTAAAAGCAAGTAAAAGTGAAAGCGGGTAACTCAAGGGAGCAAGTGTTCTAGAAAGTTGTTAGTTTATTCGTTTTGGTTGTCATAACTAGTGAAGCACATCATGTTTTATACCAGCTAGATGCAAAAGTACAAAATACCGTGAAGTATAAAAAACTCGATAATTAAAACCTCCTAGCCCAGCCTAATGGGATTAATTAACGCAAAGTGTATAGCATCAACACACCTAATCATCACTACATCTAACCTTTATAAAGATAGTCTATTGTTTCTTTTAGAGAAGAGCCATAATTAGGTGTAGCCATGTAACCTTGCAATTACACCCTTAGTGATTAATCCCAATGTCGTTTCCGTGCAAGCAAGAGAGTTACTAAGAGATAAAGCCCAACCACCGCTGTAACTTTGAAGGTCCCCATAATTTATCCCCCGTTAGTTAAATATGAATTAATATAGCATGCACATTTGAGACTTGGGATATAGTTTCTGTCAAGTACCTCTGGCCACCCCTCCTCATAGTAACATGCAACAATAAAAACCTTATGCATTCCCCAACATATGTGTGCACTTATACATCAGTACATAATACTATCAATAGAAGATAACATACTTATATGCAACCAACAACGGACTATTTCACAATGGCCATAAATAGATCATTACTCAAACATACACATAGAGACACAATAGATAATGGGAAAACAATAGATTGCATCACATATCATGTTTTCCAATAGATTATAGTAGGGAGATGAAGAGGGTGTTGCTATAGATGTTGAGGAGGACCATGTCGGAGGGGGGTGGAGCCAATCAGAGGCGCTTCTAGTAGAGATTCCCCCTCTGATCTCCACTGGCGGCAGACTGTAGACTCACTGCTTATGTGTTTTTGTTCTCTACCTCTGTATGTTCTAAGATCATATCGGGGACCCTTTTTAGAAGGTTTTAGGTCAAAGGGTGAGTATGGCGATGGAATCGACGACATCCGAGCTTCGACGCGGAAAAGAGAGGGGGTGGCACAACCTACTATGGACACCATGCGATGTGCCCTCTTTTCCATCCCAGTAATATCCCGATGGCCCACTTTAGCTCATTCTTTTGTCTCGAAAATTCCGAAGCATGCTCTCTGACCTTTCCCTTTTTGGAGCCACGAAGCTTATGAAAACTCAAAAATACTAACAGAAGGTTTTTCTGCTAGACAGAGTTAGAACAAAAAGAGAGAGAGGATTGTTTAGATAATCCACAAAATTATTAAGAACATTGCTAAGAACTACTAATATGATGCAAATATGATAAAATATGTGATAATAAACTACAAAGTTCATGTATGCATTTTACACTCATACTATGCGACACTTGTAGTTCAAACCGATGCCATTTCTAGCGAAATTGGTAGGAACTTCTCTAAAATATTAAAATTATGTAGAAATATTTTTATATTTAAACCCAGGATGATGTGTAACTAGAAAGTGGTCTACTATTGTACCTTGGGTTGTTCTACTTCCATATGGATAATTTGGTAGCTGCTTCATAAAAAACACAGATTCGACACTCAAAAAAAATTAGAAAATGGGTTTTTCGTACAAATAAAATGAAAAACCCTTTCATCAATATTGTTCTCGATCTATGATACACTAGTGTTCCAGATATGGCCTCATTATGAAAAATATGTCATGGTTAAGGCCATAACCTATCTCATTCGAGTTAAAATCCATGTAACTTTGTACCACATAGCTTATTTTTAAGAAGAGTTCTTTCAAAAAGAATTGCGCATGCCATGTTTTTTCTCTAGGTGGTAGGTCACATTAAATGATGTAACACGAATGTTTACCATTTTTTGATTTTTAAATTAGTTTTGCCTACCCTTAACCCTAATCCCTAGATGCCATCTATGAGCTAAACTGAGTTGTACTAAACAGTTAGGGACAGAACTGAGTTGTACTATACAACAAGGGGCACAACTGAGTAAGACTAAAAAACTAGGGGCAAAACTGAGTATTTGAGCTGCACTGTGCGCGTGCACACACCGTACATGTACATGCACTATACGTGTATATGCACGAGGTATGTGCACGTTCATCAGTACCTATATAAGCCACTCTCACGCATCGCTGCCCACTCTCATCCATTTCCCCCTTCTCCCTAATCTAGAAAAAACCTCAGCCCCACTTCCCACCACTCCCCTTCCCACACCATCGATGAAGCTCGCGAAGGAGGCCGACAATAGCACGACAGATCAACGGAAGGAGGACCTCATCGAGGCCATTGGTGAAACGATATATCTATGAAAGGAGTCCATCATCGAGGCGGGTGGCGGCATACCGGAGGCCAGCGACGCTGCATTGGAAGCCGCCAACGTTGCATCGGAGGCCGTAGGCGCTGTATATGGCCATGCTGGCGCCTCGTAAGACAATGAGAATGCCCGTGGGTAGCGTCCGCACGGGGAAGACTCGAACTCTGATGACTGAGAGTTCATCATGCTTCCTCCATCGAGACGGTTCGATGAGAACATCATCAACTACTCCGATGAGGCATGTCCTTGATCATCTAAGGCTACGACCTCTGGTTGATTCTGCCTTCTGATGGGTCATTGATAGATACGTCTAGGGTTTTCTTGGTTAGTGGTTAATTAGGGTTTGGTTGGTTAGTGGTTAATTATGGAATTAGTGATGATCATGAGCTTCACAACTAGGGAAGTAAAATTAAGTATGTTTTGAATCACATTAATTTTGCTAGATTTGATTTATATCCATATTATGCCGAGGGGGAAATTAGTGATGAGCATATGACTTGAGAGGAAATTAGTGAAGAACATATGATTGAGATGAAATTAGTGAAGAACATATGAACATATGCTAGATTTGATTTATATTCACCCTATATTCAACTTTAATTACAGTAGCAGCAAACTAGATAAACATATCCTATAAGCTACTTTAATTACAACGACATATAATACCCTATCCTAACAGTAGTACCATATGATATAGGGTATATTGTTCTCTTTGTTTCAGTTCAGTCCCTCTATCTCTTTTTTTCTAATAGGAGAGGTCTGATGAAGTTAGCAGCGACGTCGAGTCGATGCATCAGAAGACCCGTTTCACCCTGAGAAAGACCCACCGAGGGTGACTTTGAAGGGTATTGGGTTGAGAACAAGTTGAGATTCCCCTACTGCAAAAGAACCATAGGTACCGACTTCCACAACAAGATGATGCATGCAGAGGTCCTTGGATCCTCGCATGTTTATATGAAAGAAGAATAGGGGAATGAGAACACCATCATGGCCAAGGATAAGGCTTATGGGATCTTTCTTTGAAAGTTGTATGACCTAGGTATCCAACAATAGGGTGTATTTAAGTCTCCGATGCCAAAGAAGCCGAAGGTGAAGGGCCAGTGAAGAAGGAACTTTAGGAGGAATGAGGAGAGTGGCAAGATTTCAAGAACCTGCCTATCATCTAGTCTGCTGCTGCTTAGTGAGCAGATTTATTTTGTGATGTTGTGTTTATGATCGGTGGAGAACAACTTTTATGTGTTGTTGTGGTATGCTACCCTAATAATTATGTGCTCTTGTGATCTTGGTTTAAGTCTATTATGCTTGTTGGACGTTGATATGCTATTTATGTTATGCTATGTTGATGTGCATGTTGGTATATACCCTATTTGGTGCTGTGTTTTTGTTACCAAATGGGGAGAATGTGGTGAGCGGGAGAGGGGCAAAAGCTGTCCCGACCTATTTTTTTCCAAATTTGGAGAATGGCGTGAGAGAAAGTGAATCTGAATTGTTTTCAAATTGGAGGAATCAATGGCTGCTACGGCGTAACCCTATGTTTCCCCTCCAAATTGGGTAAGGACAGGTGAGCGAGAAGATATAGAAGATGCTCCTACCTGTCTCATGGAGGTCCCACGTATCAGCAGGTAATGGCAAAAGGCCTAGCCGATCCAACATGGCCCCACTCAGCAGGTTAATAGTCAAGACTTTGACCTGACGACAACTAACCGTTTGAGCTTTGTTGAGGGTTTCACACAAGAGAGAGGAGAAAAGTGTGGAGAAGTCTTGATCTTGGAAAAAATTAAGTACAACTAAGAGGTGAGAGGCACCAAAATAGTTAACTTCTTTAGATTAAAGTTCGCGTGAATTTGTTACTAAAATTGTTGGAATGGTTGGTCATTTTCTTTGTATAGTGCCTCATCAACAAGCCCTTGATGGTGCCATGGAAAGTGCAACTTATTGTCCTCATCCTCCGTCCATTTAGCTTTTTTTAAAGGAGCTACGATTTTCAAATCCAATAAATCACATGTTCTTCTACTTCATTTAAAAGAAGAAAAAGGGGGAAATTTCACCTTTTTATGCCGAACCCGTTGGTTGCGGGCGGCTGTACCGGCGCTCCATTTCCAGCTAGAGATTCCCCGCAGACCGGCTCTGCCTCCTCCATCTCTGGCTGGAGATTCTGTGCAGAGAGAAGCTCTTCTCCTGACATATCCAAAGGCGGGATCTACGACGCTACAGACGGATGCATTTTGCAACAAATCGAGCCCCAGCCGACCAAGTTTTGGAAGAAACCCACACAACGGTGGAGGCGGCGGCGACGAAGATACGACTCGATTCCAGCGAGCGACGGCGGGATCGGTGTTAGAGGAGTAAAACCGACTTTCTTACTCCCCTAACGGTTTACTGGTAATCGGCTAGAGATGTCCTTAGAGTTGCAAGATTCTCTAATTATTTTCGGAGTACCGCGTTGAATATGAACCTTATACACTTCTTAAGGGCTCAAACATCAAAGGCGAATCTTTCCGCGTCGGTGGGAACTCGATAGCAGCTATGTTATTACTTCACCTTGAAAGGTGTGCTACACATGGAAAATATGGTCTATAAGCTGAGCAACCGTTATAATTCTGAGAGTATTATCGTGGAGGCCAATACCATGTCATGATCGTATACATTACAAACTGGTGACAAGTTGGCAAGATTCCCGCGCATATTCGGATCTTCGCATTTTCTTCTTCCGTTCAGAAGGTTAATTCGAAAGTCTTCTTAATGCCACAGCTATGCAATTTGCTAAACAAAATAAAGAGGGAGAGGGAGGATGTAAGTAAATGCATTGATTAGTACGGAGTACGGCATCCAATGCTGCCCTGCCTACTTCGTGCTAAATCTGCATACGTATTATCGTATTAGTTTTTTTACCTCTTCGGTTTCACAATAAGTGTCGATGATTTAGTATTATTTCAAATGAACAATATGATACGGCTGATGCATACGATTCATTTCTGAAATTGGATTTAGCAAATGGGTACGAGAAATTTCAAATTTCTTATATTTGCATGACTTCGCATTCCATACCCATTACTCGGAGAAATCAACAATTTTTTTGTGCTTTTCTCTATCTTAATAAATTGTGTCAAAGCACTTGCTTTCTCTGCCCGTACAGGTATATTCCCAGCATAACCATGATGTGGTGGTTTCGATAATGGATTCTTCTCACAATTCTATATTGAAACATGCAAGTCAACCCCGATAAACTACAGTTTGACATTCATCAAAATCTTTCTAATAATAGATCAACATGCTGCCCAACCTAGCTGTGTCATCAATCCTTCTAATAATAGATCAACATGTACTAGTACACATATGTGGCATTTTTTATACTACTCCCTTGCAACTAATTAACCGATTGGCATATCTGTAGGTCGACGCTGTATGCCTATATATACCTTAGCAGCAGTACGGAACAAACCACACAGCAAGTGAGCAAGAGGGAAGAAGTAGAAGGTGAGCTAAGAAGCTTAGTCAAGTGCTCCTCGACCGGCCGGCCGGCCATGGCGGGTGAACAGCTCAACGTGTTGAAAGCACTTGACCAGGCCAAGACGCAATGGTATCATTTCACGGCCATCGTGATCGCCTGCATGGGCTTCTTCACCGACGCCTACGACCTCTTCTGCATCTCACTCGTCACTAGGCTGCTTGGCCGCATCTACTACACCGATCCGGGCAGCAACGAGCCCGGTCACCTCCCAGCCAACGTGTCGGCCTCCGTGAATGGCGTGGCCCTCTGTGGCACGCTCGCAGGCCAGCTCTTCTTCGGCTGGCTCGGTGACAAGCTCGGTCGCAAGAGCGTCTACGGCTTCACACTCATCCTCATGGTCCTCTGTTCCATCGCGTCGGGGCTGGCGTTCGGGCACTCGGCCAAGGGTGTCATAGGGACACTTTGTTTCTTTCGCTTCTGGCTCGGTTTTGGCGTCGGTGGCGACTACCCCTTGTCGGCGACCATTATGTCCGAGTACGCCAACAAGAAGACCCGTGGTACCTTCATCGCTGCAGTCTTCGCTATGCAGGGCTTCGGCATCCTGTTCGGTACCATTGTTACTATTGTCGTCTCGGCCGGGTTCCGACACGCGTTCCCCGCGCCGCCGTTCTACGTCGATGCCGCCGGGTCCATAGGGCCAGAGGCCGACTACGTGTGGCGCATCATCGTCATGTTTGGCACCATACCGGCGACGCTAACCTACTACTGGCGCATGAAGATGCCGGAGACCGCGCGGTACACGGCACTCATCGCCTGTAACACGAAGCAAGCCACCGCAGACATGTCCAGGGTGCTCAACAAGGACATCACGGAGGAAGAGGAGCAGGTCCGGCTTCAAGTGGTCTCCGGTGACACATGGGGCCTCTTCTCACGGCAGTTCATGAGCCGCCACGGGCTGCACCTTCTAGCCACCACCAGCACCTGGTTCCTGCTGGACGTCGCATTCTACAGCCAGAACCTGTTCTAGAAGGACATCTTCACCAAGGTCGGCTGGATCCCACCAGCAAGGACCATGAGTGCCCTGGAGGAGCTGTACCGCATTGCCCGTGCCCAAGCTCTCATCGCGCTCTGCGGCACCGTACCGGGCTACTGGTTCACCGTCGCCTTCATTGACATCATTGGCAGGTTCTGGATCCAGCTCATGGGCTTCGCTATGATGACCATCTTTATGCTCGCCATCGCCGTGCCATATGACTACCTAGTGAAGCCAGGGCACCACACCGGCTTCGTCGTGCTCTATGGTCTCACTTTCTTCTTCGCGAACTTTGGGCCCAATAGCACAACCTTCATCGTGCCTGCTGAGATCTTCCCGGTGAGGCTCCGTTCCACATGCCACGGTGTCTCGGCCGCTACCGGTAAGGCTGGGTCTATCATCGGCGCGTTCGGGTTCCTATATGCGTCACAAGACCAGAAGAAGCCTGACAAAGGGTACTCCCTGGGTATCGGCATGCGCAACGCGCTCTTCCTTCTTGCCGGCACCAACTTCTTGGGCTTGCTCTTCTCGCTCTTGGTGCCGGAGTCCAAGGGAAGATCGCTCGAGGAGATATCTAAGGAGAACTTTGACGATGACAAAGTTGCTCCAATTGGTGTCTAGCTACATAGACGCAGTTCTCTATTGGTCTACATGCATGGATCTGTGTTTAGTTTCCATTGCGGTGCATTTTTCTCTTCTGTGTGACCACTTGTTGAATTTGTGTTGTCGCTTCTGCTATTTGCATGTGGTGTGTTTTTTTCTAAATCCTAGCATTATATTTTTGTTGTAGTGCTGTTTATTTATTTAGTTTGTTCAAGGAGAATTGTTAATAGGCCTCTGATTCAGTACAACCTCCTCCCCTAAACTCGTATAAACCCGTATCCAATACTAGTATAGGATACAGATCAGGACGTATGGGCATACGCCCTCCACCCGTCTTCCTCCCGGTGCCGGCCATCGTCATCACCACCGCCGATCACCGCCGCCTCTAGCATTCGTCGCATCCGCCGCCGCCAGCCATCATCGCCGCCACCGCCGCCTCCTTCGTTGTTTCTGGACATCCTTGTGGCTCGTCCACGCTGGTAGGGACAAGACACGCCGGACAAGAAGCCGGCCAAGCCGCCGGACTGTCTAGTAGTTCACCGGACACTAGTCCGGACTGTCCGACAGGCCCCCGCCCAGCTTACACGTCACGCCACTGCCAAGTATATCCGCCGCCGCCACCTTGCCGGCCCTGCCGAGGCGTGTGCCGGCCAGGTCGAGTCACCAGCTCGCCGGAGACGACTTCCACCACTGCCAGCTCAGGGAGCTCGCGGCCACGACGGTCGCCGACAATGATCCGGCCTGACCGCCACCACTACCAGCTCGCAGAGCTTGCGGCCATGGCCATCGCCGGCCATGATCCGGCGCATACAGGTGTACTTTTTTTTCCTTTTGCGAACATACGTACTAGTACAGATACTTTGTTAGAATGGTTAGGCTATACGTGTTTTTATACCGGGCTACATATACCTGATTATACTAATTACGAAAGGGTATCAAGCGATCTGAGCCGTCTATGTGTTTAAGAATACACGAGTTTATACGAGTTTAGGGGTAAGGGGTTCTACTCAATCAGAGGCCTTGTTAATAAAACCAAGGAAAAAAATAGCGCGCTAACTTAAATAGCGCGGACTTAAAAAAATGCTATGAACGCTATAGCGTGCTAATAGCGCGCTATTTTTCAAAATAGCGTTTCATATAAAGTATAAAAAATCGATATTTCAGCAGCTATAAAATTATAGATATAGCATTCCGCAGCTATAAAACCACAGGTATAACATTCTGTAGCCAAACATCAACTATAGATAGTTCACATAGTTCATAACTCCATATCACATAGCCGAAATCACAACCATAGTTCAGAATTCACACACTAACATAGAGTCAGACACATAGTTGACATTCGATGCAGGGATTATCGATGACGGATTGAAGGAGGGGAACGGAGGTAGGGTGAAGGCGTGAAGCACCGAAGCTAGACGTGAAGGCATCCAAGGCGGAAGCGATTCTAGGCAGAGGCATGTTGATTCCAGGCGGAGACGTCGTATCCGTCATCGCGACGTCGCCTCTCTAAGGAAGTGGAGGAGACGAACAGGGAACTGACGTTATGTGTGTTACCATGTTGCCCTATTACGATTAGTTGGATTAGGGTAGGCCACTAGACCAAAATGGTTCAAAATGGGGAATGGGCTACTAAAAAACCAACAAAAAAATAGCGCCGCTACAACGTAACGTCTAATAGCGCGAATAGCGCCGTATTTAGCGTGCGTAGCGCCATAGCGTCCATGGAATGCATAGCATAGCGT
The DNA here is from genome assembly GCA_023614405.1 of Avena insularis. Lineage (NCBI taxonomy): Eukaryota > Viridiplantae > Streptophyta > Magnoliopsida > Poales > Poaceae > Avena > Avena insularis. The sequence goes on along the minus strand of CM042690.1, from coordinate 96,796,611 downwards.
CCAGCTCCCGAAAACGCTATAGCGACGCTAATAGCGTTAAATAGCGCGCTATTTTTTTCATTGAATAAAACTGCTCATGTAGTTTTGTGCAAACAGTAGTGACTTATTCATAAAGGGCTAAATCTACTATCCTTCAACTAGAAAAATGGTACTCAGTTCCAATGAAATAAAGTGAAAATCGTGAAAAGAATACTTCATAAAGGGATTGCATGAGGTTTTCTAGGTTAAGGAAAATTTAAAGAACGATTAGGTTTCCAGGGTGAGGGTTGGTGTGTTTCTTGGCGATATTGCCCATGCATCACTCTTGGCGATATTGCCCATGCATCAGCTCGACAACATGATGGTTGCTGTGTTTGCTTTCCATTGTAGTGCGTTCTTTTTTTGAGAGAATCCTTTATTTGACACTACTTAAAAATATGGTTCCTTATTTAATTCTAAAGAAGTTTTTCTTTCCTATTTGGCACTTGGTCTAGATATTTTTGGGTTCGTCAAATGACCACAAAAGGCTGTCTTGTGTTGCTAAAATTAAAATAGACAAAAACCCCGTCTAAATTTTTAGTCCAAAACTAGCCCCAACTAGTACTTTGGAATATATAAATACCCGAATCTACCTTTTCCTCCTTCCCAAACAATAGCCCCCAAATTTAAGCCAAATCCCGAGATCTAAAATTGTTGACTTTCTCTATTTTTCTGTGTGTCTCCATCTTGCGCATGCTTCCGTTCTTGCGCATTGGCGCCACCATCTATAGAAAGTTGTTGCATATGGAACTATCATAATTATTGGTAGTTAGTAAAGATGAAAACATTGCCTCATATTGCGCCTTTTTGTACATTCAGATTCTTACTGCATGTGGCACTTGACACACTGCATTTTTAGAGATGAAGTGAGCGAACCTAGTCGAATGCTCAAGCAATGAACACACCACTTGATTCGCTAATTCCATCCCGAAAGTGCACTTGGTCAGTTTAATCATCGTCAAATGTGTGTACTGCAAGTTCGTGTAGGTGAAAATATTGCCTCATATAGTGTCTGGCTTGTAGTTATCAGGATTACTGCATGCAGCAACGGACCGTGTAATCATCAGCAAATGTTCATCCACGAACCGTTCTTAGATCTACCTTACTTGATACAAAAATCAATGATGCATACTACCGAAGAAAGGAAACACAAATAACACGAACTCGTCATGTTAATGGTGCAACAGTAAACCCCAAATAAAAAAAAACTAGACTAGGGGATATCCGTGCAGATCTACAACGCATTGCATCTAGAACCCTAATCAAGACCTTCTACATGCAGATCTACTGTCTAGATTGCTCGGGAAAAAACGGAAAGATCTTACCGCCATGGTTCAGATTCGTCGTTAGAGTCTCGTACTAAGAACGCGACCGTCGATTGTGAGCGACTGACTAGATGCCGGAGTCTCCCTCTAAGCGCTTCACCGCCGACGATGATGGTGTGCGACCGATTCGTCGCCGGGAACGGCACCGTTGAGTGGGGGGAGAGTGACCGCAGCGCACAACGGAGAGTGAGCGAGAAGAGTGGGCGGTGAGGGAATTTATGGCGATTGGCCCGGAAACGACGCGGCGTCTCCCCAGTCTCCCACCAGGGCACCGCGCTGGCTCATTTTCGCTGGCCCGAGCCAGGCCCAACGGCTCAGCGGGCCTTCCCGGGGGTGATGTAGACTACCAAACGCCTTTGTGTCTCCTGCTGTTTTTAAAATCCTGCGCATGCTTCAATTCTTGAGCATTGGCGCCACCAAATTCTTGGTCGATTGCTTCATCGAAAAGCTAGCAGATAACCCAACTCCATTCCAAATACACAACCACAAGCTCCACACGCCTCCACCATGTGTCCATGTCCAATCACTACCATCTCATCCTCTTGTTTTTCTTCTACCTGTAGCCGACAACAACTGATTGCCGCTGGTCACCTGCACGCCCAAATCGCCATCTCACTACCACCGTGCAACACAACAACACCACTCCACCAGACCCCATCCATCCGCCACCCCTATCGCTGCGTGCGGTCTCGATCTGCTCACACGCGCGCGCCACTCCGCTTGTTCCACGCGCCACTCCGCTTGTTCCACGTAGCCACCGCCACCAGCTCAAGCCGGCCGTCTGGCTCCACGCGCTCTACTCCAGTCTCCAGACCGGGTCAACTCACATGCGTGCACACAACCAGCGACTAGTGGAAAACATGGCTCTAGTTCGGTTCATAAGGAACTTTTGCCCCGGTTGTGTAATCGCGACTAAGCAATTTGAACTAAAGCCCCCATTAGTCCCGGTTCTGATATGAACAAGGACTAAAGCCGATCCACATGGCCACGGCGGTGGAGGACATTTAGTCCCGGTTTGTAGCATGAACCGAGACAAAAGAAACTCTGCCGCATCATAAAAATGCCCCAAAACTCTGCCGCGGTAGCAGCTGGCTGTGCGGCAGAGTTTTGGGACGTTTTTCTGCCGCGATATTATTTTGGAACGTTTTTCTGCCGTGGCAGAAAAAAGGTTTAGTGTAAGTGACGTGCCGAGAGATGATATATACAACTACAAAAATGAAGGAACCATTACAGAACATCGTCATGAATATAGTGATCGAAGTGACCTCTTTCTTCGTGCTTGGTCGAACATATTATATGCAGTACACTTTCATGCATATGTACAATATAATTTCTCTTCCGATTTCTAATGTCTAAATGTAAATTCCCGATGGTATTCTCCGGTTGGATCTATGACCTCCTTAAGAAAGAATCCCGTCAACTCCTCTTGAAGTGCTCGTGTGTGATCCTTTGGTAGGAGACCCTCCTGCATCCGTTCGATCTAATTTAAAGAAGGGGATCATCAATATATATGAATAAAACTCAACACAATTGATGGTAATAAAATAAGATCGTGAACATTGTTTACGTACTACAAGTTGTTGTGGAATTCTGCTCAGCTCATAGGTCATCTGGCGAATATACTTGTAAGTGTAGTATCCACATAAATTATTCCCGTCTTGCTACCTCAAACACTTCACGAGAATAGAGTTCAATCAAAATAATAATTAAGCATGGTAATGATATTGAAACAAGAATCAAAGAGATACGAATCAAAATCGCAGCTCCTCTTTCCATTCACCCCTAACTTTCTTGATAAACCGTTTTCAAACCCTGCTCGGCAAAGAAAATAAGTAAAGGAATTATTAATTACTTGATATCAGGAAATGAACGAAAGATGTCGATATAGTGCGATAATAATTGAAATTACCTCTGGAGCATTTCAACCAGGTCCGCCCATCTCTGAGGGTTTCTACGTTTCGAGTCCATCACAAGTACTTTTCCTTGGTAAACTTGAATGATTAGGAGAATAAAATAGAACCTGCGCACGCATAACTCATCAATTACACTTAACATCGAGTAAACGAAATCGAATGTCTACAAGACAGTAACATTCATTCGAAGTTGTAAGGAAATAGTATTTCTGTTTTGTTTTGTTATTTCGTTAGAAACTTTAGCAAGTAATCCTTTATTTCCTTGGCATTCTTTTTAACCATATCATGAATGTTATTTGGATCAATGAATCCAAGGTCATAGATTCGTCCTCTTTTGCATTCGAGAATCTTTATTCTACAATATCGTATAAAAGAATATAGTAAGAATAATTATACATGCAATGAACGAGCTGAGCTAGAGACTTAATTAAATAAATAAATCACTTACAGACAATAACAACTGATGATAGATTTTATCGAGGGCGTCTTGATTGAATAATTGAAATAATTCTGTGAAGTCAATGTGTATCTCGTCCTTTCCATGGAAGTAATGCTCCTCTCTAATTGCCACTATGAGCATGATCTCCCCTTTCTCTGAGACTCGCATATACCACTTATGCAAGTTTCACAATTGTGTTTTTGTATAAGCGGGACCTTCTCAGGTCTGACGAGAGGCTTCACGTACTCGTATTTGTATGCTATTTCAGCTCTGAGTGCGGCTTCCATGTCTAAGTATTGACCAACAATCATACCAAGATCGTTAACCGTTTGTGCGACTAGTTCTGCATCAGAAAACACGTTCAACGGGAGCACGATTGGTTTTTCTGTTCTCCGAGCTGGAAAATTGTTTTTCCGCTTCTAATAGTATTTCTCGACCGCTCCACATTCGCCTTGTGTGACCTCATAATAGAGTTATTATAGTCTGATACGAGTTCTAATGGAAATGGTCGCTCAAGAAATTCCACATAGTGTTTCCCTGTTTTGGGTGCCATATACTGCTTTGGCGGGGGTCGTTTTGGTGCAAGCTGGCGTTTCACATCTTCATCCACGACCCTTTTGGTTTCCTCATCACTGAGATCGTAGGTAACTTGGCAGGAGTCTGCTTGGCTTTCTTCCTTATACCTGTTGAGGGTTTCGCCACAGCTGTAGTACTAGCTGTCGAAGAGGCGGTGCTCTTCCGCTTTTGCAACCGGGGCTGAGAGTTTTCTCTATAAACTTCGTTGAACATTACAATCTGCATAATGTAAACTATGTAGTACCATAGTTGTTGAGAGTTTTCTCTATAAACTTCGTTAAACTTTACAAGAATAAACATATAATAATAAAGACATAATAATAAAAAATACATAATAAAAAAGACTACTAAAAAGACATAATAATAAAGACATACTAATAAAAAAGACATAATAAAAAAATCGCGAGCAGGGGCAGCGTGCAGTGGGCACATCGCCCCTGCTATGCACTGTCGCCGGGAAGCCGGGGCAGCCGCCCCTGCTCGCCCCCATAGTGGCGTCGCCCCTGCGCTAAACCCTAATTCGGGCGAGGGGAATCGATGGGAGGGAGGAAGAGGGGGCGCACCTGTGGACACGGCGACGATGGTGGTGGTTGGTGGTGGCGGCGGCGCGCCGGGGCTCGCGTAGATGAAGTGCATCGATCACCGTACATCCATTGCCGGCTCATCTGCATTATATAATTAAGTTTATCAAAAACCATTACATAACATTTAGAGAAATGACCATTGTACATCGACACATGCATTGTATCAATGACATATGAAAGGATTAAGTTGATAACCTCGATCGAGGAGGAAAGAAAGAGAAGAAAGCTTAAGTGTGGCTCATGCACTTCATATCATGTTTGTTTTGTGTGACCTCAAGTAGCATCGTGCTCTCACGCATTTCATCGAGCACCTCTTGTTCATAGAGGGAAAAAACAAAGGAACATACAATACTAGTGCATGAGAGGGGAAAAATAAACCAGCTCACACACAAGCATGCAAGGCTAGGGTGTATATATACAGGAACATGGACCTTTAGTCCCGGTTCGTACCATGAATCAGAAATAAAGGGCTGCCCTTTAGTCCCGGTTTGTGATTCAAACCGGGACTAAAAGTCCCAATCGAACCGGGACTAATCGTGGTCCTGCCTCGTGCGGCATGCTAGCCTTATGAACTAGGACTAGTCACTTCTAAGCAGTCCGACGGAAGCTCTGATTTCTACTAGTGGCAGCCTGGGCGGCCTTGGGCCGCACCCCTGTGTCCCGCGCGTGGAGGCCACATGAGCTGCCACATCGTTTGTGTCCCGCGACCAGCATCTTGTCGCCGCCTATTCCCCGTCGTGCGTGCGTGTAGGGGTGTCCACAAAGCTTGAGCCTCGACTCAGGCTCGATAAGGGCATCTCCATCGGGTCGACCTAAATGGCTGACCCAAACGGTCTATTTCTGTCTGTTTGGGTTGGACCGCGGTTGCTTTTGGGTCGTGGTCCGGCCTATCTGGCCAGCCGCGCCTAGCGGCACGACCTATTTGTCTGTGCATGGCCAACAGGGTCGCGCCAATTTTTTTTCGAAATTCAAACCGAGACAATTCGCGGTAAAATTGGTAAAGTTCATACATATTCGTACATAATTTACATTTAAAATATAAAAGACGAAAATTAAACTGACACTAGACCTAGCTACCAATCTCCCGCCGCCACGTCCATCTAGGGATCGAGGTCGATGTACTCCGATGGTGTATAGAGGTGCGCTAGTGGCAGGCTCGGAGCCGGTGCGGGCGTGGGCTGGTCGATAACCTGCCCAGGCCACGCTGGCCACACATCCGTCTCCTCCGGTGCGGTCAGAGTAGCCCACCCCGACAGTGGTGACGGTGGAGGCAGTCCCGCATTCACCTGCGCCACCCAGGCCGGTGAGCTGGACGGCCTCCTGGTAGCCATCCGACATGCCGTCCTTGTCCTTCACGCTGGCCGTGATGGCCTGCTTGGTGAAGGCGTCCTCGTTGTAGCCCCGCGCCAGGAGCTCCTAGTACTCCGGGGGCAGGTGCGCGGCGGTGGCTGTGGCAGCGCCCTCCTCGATCCTCCTCCTTGACAACGATGTTGAGGCCGTCGTCACCGAGCTCGGTATCAGAGTGGTTGAAGGCACCATCATCATCGGGACCGATGGCGGGGGAGGGCACGGGACCACCACGACTCGAACACGCCGCGGAAGGAGCTCGAGCTCCATGCCGTGTGCTCCCACTCCAGGAACTACTTCCAGAACGCCTTGTTCTGGTAGGCGCGATCTCACCGGAGGGCCTGTGGGAGTTTGCGGATGCATCATGCGATCTCCTCCAGCGCCTTCCCTCCTTGAGCGCGGGCGACACCGACACCCGCTCTGGGTTGAGGTTCCAGCCCGTGGGGATGTAGATATCGTGGTAGGTGGTCGCGACAGGGCTCCTCCTCCACCTCGCGCTCGGTGGGGCGGCTGACAAAGTCCTACGACCGCGGCACAACCCCCGGAAGGAAGTCCGGTAGGCTAGAAGAGGCAGGGCCCCCCCTGACGACGTTGGCTGCCCGATAAGGACCTGCTCGCCTTGTGGTCGTGCTTGGCCTTCTTGAACCACCCTGGCTTCTTCATCGTCGGCGGTGGCGGAGGTGCTGGGTGTGGGTGAAGCTGGCGACGGCAAGAGGTTGGGAGTGCGGCATCGACGGGTGCAGGCGCAGGCAGATTATCGTGCCTTCACCTTTAATGCCGGCGCGGGAACTTAGGCGCCGTCCCGTTAGTCAGGGTGTCCTGAGGCTGCCACCGGTCAGCCTGCCGCCCCGCGCCTCTGAATTGGTGTCGCTGCGCGTCTGAATCGGTGCCACACCAAGCGGCCGTTGACGGGTGGGCTAGTAGCATGTGCAGGAGGACACGCCCTTGGCCCGCCCGTGTACGCCCCGATGCATCGGCCACGCAAATTTGGTGCGCCGCTGGGTCAAGCCGGACGCGTCGGTCCAGATGGGTCGTGCCACTAGGAGGTCGCGCACATCCGATCGGACGCGTTCGGATGCGCTCGGGCCGTTTGGGTCGGCCCGTGGAGATGCCCTAAGACTTGACTCGAGTTCGACTCAGCTCGAAGGACGGACAAGAAAAGCCTAAACCTTTCGACAATGGCTCGAGGATCGACAAGCCGGTTTGAAGGCTCGGTGAAAAATAAAAATTCAACTTACCTTGGATAAAATGTGACAATTTTTAATCAACAATTGAACATGACTAGATCAGTAGCATAGTCTAACAAGTTTCACAATGTACCACTAACCTTAAAATGGCATACAGATAGTACTACCATCATCGAAATGTTCATTATCATCTTCTTCCTCCCTATGTTGATGAATTCATTTCAAAATTATTTTGTTTTCCATTTGATCTACAAATATATACAATTGCGTCTCAATTGTACCATTCGACTTCAACAGAGATTTTTTCCACTGCCGTATTTTTAATGACAACTTTCCAAGTTACTAATTTGTATGAAATCGAGCAATCATGAGTGAGAAATTTTCAATAGCAAACAAAGCAATGCAACTCAATATATAAATAAACCGTGTGTCAAAAATCAGTACAAGCAATTCTCTGTATCGCTAGCAAAATTCAGTACATCCCCAGCCCGGGTCCGCCCACAGAAAAATTCAGTAGCAACATTCAGTGACAGTAATCTCAATCTTTCTCTAAATATACCAAGCCAAGTACATAATCCGATATACAATCTTCTCTAGCTGGAATCGGTACCAAATCCCAGGCATGCAAACAGGAACCTAAGAGCAAGCTGCAAGCAGCAACCTGCAAACAACTGCTTTGCACGATTTCCTCCATCTCCCCAGCCCAACCGAGGTACACCTCCAGGTCCACGACAGCCTCCCTCATCGCGGCTGCCCAATCAGGCCATCGCCGCCCTCCCACACCCCACCCAGTATGCCGGGGAGACGGCGGCGAGGCGACCTAGATGAGGAATTGACCTCCAACGGCAAGGGACAAACAAAAATCATGCCGGCGAAGAGTGAGGCCTAGAGAGCGAGCAAGAGTTGGTGTGGGAGGGGAATCGCGGGGACAGGCAGTTTTGCGCTCGCATCCAGTAGGCATTGGAAGCTGGCTCGCGAGCCTACCGAGCCGAGATGCAAGCCCACCAAGCCGAGCCACGAGCCTGCTTTTCAGAGCTAAGCCGAGCCTGGCTCTGCTCGAGTTTTCGAGAGCCTACCCAAGCCGAGCCTCGACCTGGCTCGGCTCGTCTTGATTCCACCACTACCTTTTTTTTCTTCGTTAAAAGACGCTTTTATTACTTAAAGTAAGTATTACACCCGATATCTGCATAGCTAGGATGCACACAGCCAATAATAGTCCATAGAATCCAATATAAAGTTAAAACTATGAATGCGTATTACAAAACCACAGTGATTGAATGCAATAAACGCCTAGGGTGATGCAGGCGGGCCAATCCGGAGATTATGCTGTCATCCATGATAGGTAAACAGGTCCCGAGCCGTATCATCCAACCGCGTGCACACCTCCATAAAAAAGTCGCGATGCTCCACACGATGTAGTGCTGATCAAGCCCATAGGATATTTGTGCACCTGTAAATAACCTGCAGAAGAAAACAGTTCATATCATTAAAAATCTTATCATTTCTATATAGCCAGAGCGACCATATAAAGGCAATCGCTCCAACCCGAAGAAGTGTCTTATACTTGTTACTATATCATGTAACCAATTCCCAAAAATGTTGGCAATACTACGTGGTGAATACAAGTCAGATGCTGCTTGGGTGACTGCCCATATAGACCGAGCAAAATTACATTAGAAAAATAGGTGCTTGATTGTCTCTTGTGGTGACAAAACACACACCCCGGATTTCCATGCCAATTCCGCTTAATAAGATTGTCTTTTGTAAGGATAATGCCTCGACGAAGATACCAAGTAACTTTTTTTTATTTTGAGAGGTATCTTTATCTTCCAGATCATCCTATTATCTAACACTGGAATAACTGACTAGGTTAAAGCATTGTATAAAGACCTAACAGAGAAAGAACCATTCTCAGTTAGATTCCATCGAAATTCATCTGGTTCCTCCGACAAATATACATGCGCCAGCCGATGCAGTAGCATGATCCAAAAGTCAAGTCTAGTACCAATCAAATCTCTTCTAAACGTTATGTTTGGTGGAAAAGATCCCAACACAGTGGCAATTGTTTCCTCCTTATAATGGACAATGGAATACAAAGCAGGATATTATTCTCGGAGGGGAGCATTACCAAGCCATTTATCCTCCCAAAACCTAACCTGAGACCCATTTATCCTCCCTATAAAGAGTAGTTTACCTTTCTAGCTGCTCAAACGCAATTGTAATCTTTCTTCGACGATTTTCCATTCAGTATTTGTAAGCCTTCGGTAATGCACCGGAATGCCCAAATATTTGATTGGAAAAACACCGTGACTATAACCAAAAAGTTCATTGTACAGGTTGGCCGCATCCTGGGCGTCACCGAAACAAAACAGTTCTCTTTTATGGAAGTTAATTTTTAAGCCCGAAAGTTGCTCGAAAGCTGAAAGTATAAGTTTCAGGTTCTTGGCCTTTTCGAGGTCATGTTCCATAAAGAGAATTGTATCGTCCGTATATTGAAGTATAGATAAACCACTGTCCACAAGGTGGGGGATCACCCCTTCAATATGACCCTCTGACTTGGTGCGCTCAATCAGGATAGATAACATATCAGCCACTATATTAAATAGCATTGGCGATAGTGAATCTCCCTGTCTTAGCCCTTTCTTGGTCTGGAAGTAATTACCAACATCGTCATTGACTTTGATGGCAACACTACCTCCAACCACAAAGCTATTGATTAAAGCACGCCATTCAGTAGAAAAACCTTTCATTCTAAGAGATTGTTGTAGAAAGGGCCACTTAACTTTATCATAAGCTTTCTCGAAATCAATTTTAAGTATTACTCCGTTCAATTTCTTCCTACGTAGTTCACGAATCGTTTCATGTAAAGTTACTACTCCATCGAGAATGTTACGACCTTGCATGAAAGAAGTTTGCGAAGGTCTGACAACATGATCCGCAACTGAATTTAGTCTGATGGTGGTAACTTTGGTAAAAATCTTAAAACTAACATTAAGAAAACAGATCGGTCTATATTGTTGGATCTGTTCTGCTTCATTACCTTAGGCAATAATATAATCTCACCAAAGTTCAAACGAAACAGCTCTAACTGGCCCCCGTGCAAAGCACTGAACATCTCCATGAGATCAGTTTTGATGACATCCCAAAAAGTTTGATAAAACTCAGCTGAGAATCCATCAGGGCCAGGGGCCTTATTATGTTCCATTTGAAAAACAGCTAGCTTGACCTCTTCCTCAGAGTAAGGAGCAGTCAAATAAGCGTTTTCCTCATCAGAAACCTAGGGTACATCGGTTGTTTGAGATTCATCCTTAGAGAATGAACCATCTTCCGGTTCCCCAAACAAATCTTTGTAGTAATTCGTAATGTAAGATTTCAGCTGCTCATGTCCTTCGACCGGATCGTCATTATGCATTAGGGAATGAATACGCTTCTTCTTGTGTCTACCATTGGCGACACTATGGAAGTATCTAGTATTCGAATCCCCGTGCAAAATGAACCGCGCTTTAGAACGCTGATACCATTTGAGTTCCACTTCGCGCAGTAACCGGGCCATCTCCGCATTCGACTGGCTTTTGAGCTCAATTTCCCGCGGAGTTAGCAGTCGTGTTTCTGCTAAAGATTCGAGGTGATCAATGATAGCTGAAAGTCTAAGCTTTTCTTTTTTAAGAATACTAGTTGTGTGTCGCATCCAAACCCCAAGGTGTTTACGTGTCATACGCACTTTATTATTCCACCTCTGGGTTGGGGTAGTTCCAGCAACCGGTCTTTCCCAAACTGTTTTCACCATATCATGGAAACCATCACGAAGTAGCCATCCAAGTTCAAATTTGAACGGATGGACCGACCGAGGCGATGGTAGCCCAGTGGTAATCAAAATGGGAGCATGATCAGACAGAGCCTCAATACGTTCTAGAGCCCGTATCGAGACTAGAGGGAAATGATCTTCTTAGTCTGAGTCCATCAGTACACGATCAAGTTTTTCGTATGTAGGTTCCGGCAAAGAATTAGCCCAAATAAACTGTCTTCCAATCATTTTTACTTCCTTTAAATTCAAACTGTCAATGACAGTATTAAAAAGGAAAGGCCAATGATCATCGAAACGGCCTTTACTCTTCTCGTATGGAAATCTAAGCAAATTAAAACCCCCTATAAGAATAGGGTAGGGATTATCCTTCGCTAAGTTCACCAATTCCCGAAGAAAATCGGCCTTAAAACACTCCTAGGAAGCACCATAAACAGCGACCAGACTCTATTTAAAATTATCAGCTTTGTTACGGATGTGGAGTTTAATATGAAACTCCCCTTCCGAAAACGCTAATATTTCCGTGGTATCCGCCCGCACACCGAGTAAAATGCCTCCAGACCGTCCCCTAGGTGGATGAGAATGGCATACAAAGTCTAGAAGACCCGAAAGGCGATCTAGCATACTCTGTGAGAATTCTCGTCTACCAGTTTTAGAGATAGCCACAAAATCTAAATTATGTTCCCTAGAATAGAGTGCAATATGTAAATGCTTAGCCAAGTCGCGAAGACCTCTGCTATTCAGAAACATACCATTCATTAGGAAACCATAATAGATTTAGGAGCAAGATCTCGTTTACGAGATTTATTACATTTTTCCTAGAAGACGATTTACGGCCAGAAGCAGTTAGCTCATAGATTGAGCTTAACCTATCCTCATCCAAACCAACTTCCAGAACTTCACCTACTAGATGAGATAGGAGCTGACCATCTGTTGTGGTGTCTGCATCCTCATCATCCGAGTAGGTGGAAATATAAGAGGTCGAAGTTTTTGGAACAACCGTTAACTGGTCAAATTCCATCCGTCTCAAGACCTTGGTAGAAACATAAATATCACTAGCATTCTTACCTAGACTAATTCCAACTAAATTTTGCTAAGAAGAAATGCGAGTAGAAGTGAACGAAATAAATGACTTGGATGAAGAGGGATTACCGCAAGTATCGAGGTTCTTTTCAGCTTTCCTGCACATGGCCTTCTCCAAAGAGTCCACGTCAGTTGCAGAAGCGCCGTCCATGCCCATGATGACCCACAAGTATAGGGCGTGTATCGCAGTATTTTCGAGGGAAGTGAAACCCAATTTATTGATTCGACACAAGGGGAGCCAAAGAATACTTATAAGCCTTAACAACTGAGTTGTCAATTCAGCTACACCTAGAAACAATCTTGCTCACATCAGTTTATCAGTAGCAACAGTTTTGTAGTAGGAATAGCAAAGTAGCAGCAATAGTAAAGTAAACACAACAGTGACAATAGCAGTAAACAGTGGGATTCGAGTGCGGTAGGCATAGGGATGGATGGACGGGCGTTGCATGGACAAGACAATTCACATAGCAATTAGAACATAGGTCAATTGCAGATAAATAATATAAAACATCCAAGTACTAGATAATCCTAGGCATGTGTTCCATATATAGTCATACGTGCTCGCAATGAGAACTTGCACAACATCTTTTGTCCTGCCAGCCCGTTTGCAGCGGGGCCTCAAGAGAACTACTGCCAATTAAGGTGCTCCTTTTAATAGAGCACCGGAGCAAAGCATTAACACTCCGTGAACACATGTGATCCTCACATCAAAGCCATTCCCTCCGGTTATCCCGATTTCTGTCACTTTGGGGCCATCGGTTCTGGACAACAACGTGTGTATACAACTTGCAGATAAGAAAATAAACAATACTATCATAATGAATCAATAACATGTTCAGATCTGAAATCATGGTACTCGGGCCCTAGTGACAAGCATTAAGCACAACAAGTCGCAACAAAGTCATAAAGCACTAATAGAAGATACTAGGCACCATGCCCTAACAATCTGATGCCATTACATGAACGATCTCATCCAATCCCTACCATCCCCATAGCCTACAACAGGGGATTACTCACTCATAGATGGGGGAAACATGGATGGTCGATGGATAAGCGATGGTGATGATGATGGCGATGATCTCCTGCAATTCCCGTCCGAGGTGCCGAACGGAGTTTCACTTTGTTTAAATGAAATCTGGTGGTGGCGGCGGAGCGGAACTCCTTCTAGAAAAACGACGAACCCACCGGAGTTTTTAGGTCAGAAGGCTTCTTATAGGCGAAGAGGGAGATCGAGGGGGTGCCTGGGGGGCCCACACCATGCCCTGGCGCGGCCTGGGGGCACCCGCGCCTAGGGGGTGTGTGTGGCCAGCCCCTGGCCCTCCTCCGTCTCGTATTCTGGCTCTATGAGTCTTCCGGAAAAATAGGCACTTTGGCTTTTGTCCCGTCCAATTCCGAGAATATTCATTTTCTGACTTTCCTGGAACCAAAAACAGCAGAAAATAGGCACTGGCACTATGGCTCTTGTTAATAGGTTAGTCCAAGAAATCATATGAAAAGTACTCCAAAGTGTGGACAAAACACAAGAAAGTGGATAAAACCAAGCATGGAACATCAAAAATTAGAGATACATTTGCAATGTATCAACATCCCCAAGCTTAACTCCTGCTCATCCTCGAGTAGGTAAGTGATAAAAAGAAAGAATAATTTTTGAGGTGACATGCACCATCAAAGACTTGATCAAAGTATTTGTAAAACATTCAAATCTGGGATCATAGTACTTCAATCATAACATGAAATACAAAGTTCTAATAATAGGACAAAGAAACTATGATGCAACATGAAAAGGCACAAACAAAAGATTCATGAATAATAATGCTTTGCAAGACGTTTGTTTGTTTCACATAAAGAAAACATAGCATAATGGCATTCAGCTTGTCCCTCATAGAGTATCAAATATAAATGCATAGGACACCTTCAAAGTTCATAAGAGTGACTAGATACAAATAGTTTAAAACAAGCAATATCAAGTTATGCATCAATCAACTAGTCTTGGGATAATGCACATAGAACTAAGAATGGCCACTATGCTCTCAAAGTAGGTGCATAAAGGTAGAAGGTGGAGACTCAATATAGTGGTGGAAGAAAGGCCTTCATAGAAGGGAGTAGGGATTCAAGTCTCATAAATAGCTTCCAAAAATTATGGTACTTATAGCTTTCAGCTCTCATTGCCCCTATCATAAGCATCTTGAAGTGATTAAGGTTAAAGTGAACAAACTATGGTGTACATGCTTGACGAAGTATAAGTTAGAAATCTCATGTCCCTTGTATACGAGGGCCGCTCCTCATGCTACTCAAGTTTAGTCACTGGTAAGTTCTTGTCATCGTAAGTATATGTGTATCATAGAGAATTGCCAACGGGGTACCCCTTGCCCGATGATACGGAAGAATCCCCATATCAAAATGACAAGGCAAGCAGACAATGAGCATCTCAGCAATCTTCTTATTTACCATGGGAATATGGTGCTTTTTTCTATCTTTCCTCTTTTCATAGTATCTTTTTTTTTCTTTTTCTCTTTTTTTCTCAATATAGGACTCTTTTTTTATAAGAAGAATGCTTTATAGACAGCTCATTATGGTTACGCTGCAGGTTTCCACCATGTCAGCATGGATTAGACCAGCGGCCCAGGCGTTTCTCTAACACATATACATAACTCCATGGACTTACAAGCTCCCCTTTCATTTCACACCGACGACATCCATATACAAAAGAGCATGATATCAACTAGGTACAAGTACCAAGTGCAATGTTGAAAGCGTTCCCCATGAAAGCATGGTTCGGCTAATTCCCAACAAATAAGTGCAAGCATATACAACATAGACGACACAATGGTTCAAGTTTATTAAGGGCAAGAAAAGTAAAGTGTGCCATCAAGTTCGTGAGAGCTTTAATCACTAATTTTCTCATAACACGTTTAATTTGGAAGGTAAACAAAAACATGAATATACTTGGAATAGCATAAGGTAGTAGGTAGGTATGGTGGACTCTTTGGAATAACTTGGTTTAAGGAGTTGGATGCATGAGTGGAACTCATACTTGGTTGTGGAGGCTAGCAAAAGACTGGGAGCGACAAACTAAGAGAGCAATAATGTCCATAATCATGCAGAGCGACAAAACATCATTGATCAAAGCATAAAGTGATACTACAAGTTGAAAACTAAAGGATCATAAAGGCTATGGTGACTTGGGATAGTCATAACATGGTGTGAGCATGTGCCAAGTCAACCCAAATAAAGCATCAAAGGAGAATACCACTATACTATGCTTTAATATGGTAAAACAACGCATGATTCATCCAAGGCACATTAAGCAATCTCAATTATTTATAACAAGTCATGCTATAGCAAAGAATACTAAGCATAAAGCCAAAACAATATCAAGCATGGCATGACAAAGCATAGGCCACAGTCAAAAACAAGCTCTTTTTACCACATAAGTATGGACTTTCCTACTCTTTTCCAAACCAAACCAAACTATTTGCAAACCAATGTATGAAAGAGGGGGTCCAACCAATTTATTCAGAAAATTAAGCAAACAAAAGCAAATGAGAACCAAAACGAAAACAAAGAAGACGCTCCAAGAACAACACAACTGTGCATGAAACAATAAAAATGAAGCGTTTGGAAAAACCTGGAATTTTTATTGATGAAGAAGGGGATGCCTTGGGCATCCCCAAGCTTTTACGCTTGTACTTCTTGGATATTTCTTGGGGTGACATGCGTGGCATCCCCAAGCTTGAGCTTTAGTCCATCCTTCATCTCATTACTCATTCCTTCCATACACCTGAAATTTTTCCTTCATACAAAACTTCACACAATCTTTATTAGCAACATTAGTGCACTCAAGATAAAAGGTCTTAAGGTTCAGTTCTAACACCAAATAAACTTCCATTAGAGCACTAGATACTGTAGTACTTCCCTAAAAAATCTCAATTCCCTAAAAGAACTCAAAAAGGAACCAACAAGAAGCAAATGCAGAAAATGGCAGAAATCTGTCAAAACAGACCAGCAGGTAAAGACGATTTTTTTCGAAGATCTTATATTGCTCAAATCAAAAAGTGTTGAACTAACGAAAGTTAGATAACAACCTGTGTCAGAAGCACAAAAATTCACGCCTCAAAAAGACGTTCAGAGATGTTACACGAATGTTTACGGTGAAGCACAAAAATCTGTTTCGGGACAGCAACTTTCCCAATCATTACTTCTCTCTCATTAGAGGTTACTCTTGGCACAAAAAGCAAATAAAAAGGATAAGGAGCGGTTATTACAGAGGTAATAACTTCCAAGACTCATATAAAACTTTTGGGTTATCTACCAATAAGTACTTTTCTTTAACGCCTTTAAGTTAGGCATAAACAAAAACTAAAATGGATAGAATAGAAGTAAGTGGAGATAATCATGGTGAAAACATTGTTTTGTTCAATGAAATCCTTTTGTTAACAAGGTTGATCAGGTCTTGCTACCAAAACAATTCCATATGAGACAAAACTTTGTATTCTACTAATGATTATGTTACCTCAACCTTGATAGCAATGGTCCCAATCATAATAGTTTCAAATTTTTCTCTTGGTATGGGACGATATATTTCTCCAACTTGAATGCCCTCAACATATTCAATTGAATTCAAACCATAAGTTCTTTCAACCTTCTTGGGGAAATAGACAGTATTTTCCTTGTCATTAACATTGAAGGTCACCTTCCCTTGATTACAATTAATAACAGCTCCTGTAGTATTAAGAAAAGGTCTCCCAAGAATAATAGACATATTATCATCTTCAGGCATAATAGTTTGAGAGGATGCTCACATAAGGGATATGAGTTGAAGTAAAAGAGAGCATCAAGAAGCAAATTCAAAACACATTTAAGTCTAACCCACTTCCTATGCATAGGAATCATGTATGCAAACAAATTCACAAAGAACAGAGTGATAGGCATAGGAAGATAAAACAAGAGTAACTTTAAAACTTTCAGCACATAGAGAGGTGTTTCAATACCATGAAAACTTCTACAACCATATTTTCCTCTCTCATAATAATTTTCAGTAGCGTCATGAATAAACTCAACAATATAAGTATCACATAAAGCATGCTTTTCATGATGTACAAGCACTAGAGCTTTATCATAAACATTTTCAAAAGAATCCTCAGGAACATAACATTCATCCTCCTTTAGTAAGCATGGAGGACAATCAAATAATGTAAGGGATAAAGAGTTACTCTCATTAGAAGGTAGGCATGGGTAGCTAATCCATTCTTCCTCCTTTTGTTCATCACTCTCCTCCTCTTTTTCATCTAATGAGATTTCAGGTTCATCAATTTCTTCTTCCATAGGATCCTGCAAGGCATTAGTCTCTCCCATTTGTGGAAAGCATCTATTAATATATTCAAGAATATAGCCATTTGCATCCTTGTAATTGTAAAAGCAAAATTTAAGTAAACCATAAACCTCATATTTGTAAGGTGAATAATCAATATTTTTAAGAAAACTAGCAAGTTCAAAAGCACCCTTCCAAGCAATAAATTCTTCAATTTGTTCCGCATCATAAAAGTCATAAATTCCTTTAGCATAAGAAGATATTGTATCATTATCATTATACTCACATTGAAAAGGGAGGTGTTTATACCTCTTTCTGCAATGGGATTTATCACAGCAATAAGTAACATTATAAGTAGAGCACACGTTTCTAGCAATGGTATACAATTTATCAATTTGTTCCCATAAGTGTTTCCCTTTTTGTGAAAAGCGGTGTTCCTTATAATAATATTTTTGATCTTCCATGAACCCACCTTGCCAATAAGATTCAGTTTCAAAGAAACCAACCATTAACAACAAGCATGATAAAGCAAGACAATAACAGACCAGCGAAAATAACAACTAGAGTAGGAACTATTTTTTTGTATTTTTGATAAAGAAACAAGCAAACAAGGCGGAAATAAACTTAGCTTGAACAATAGTGATTCCAAGTGGACTTGATAAATAAAGCTATGCTCCCCGGCAACGGCGCCAGAAAATAGTCTTGATGACCCACAAGTATAGGGGGTGTATCGCAGTATTTTCGAGGGAAGTGAAACCCAATTTATTGATTCGACACAAGGGGAGCCAAAGAATACTTATAAGCCTTAACAACTGAGTTGTCAATTCAGCTGCACCTGGAAACAATCTTGCTCACAACAGTTTATCAGTAGCAACAGTTTTTTAGTAGGAATATCAAAGTAGCAGCAGTAGTAAAGTAAAGACAGTTGTGACAATAGCAGTAAACAGTGGGATTCGAGTGCAGTAGGCATAGGAATGGATGGACGGGCGTTGCATGGACAAGACAATTCACATATCAATCAGAACATAGGGCAATTGCAGATAAATAAGATAAAGCATCCAAGTACTAGATAATCCTAGGCATGTGTTCCATATATAGTCATACGTGCTCGCAATGAGAACTTGCACAACATCTTTTGTCCCGCCAGCCCGTTTGCAGCGGGTCCTCAAGGAAACTACTGGCAATTAAGGTGCTCCTTTTAATAGAGCACCGGAGCAAGGCATTAACACTCCGTGAACACATGTGATCCTCAAATCAAAGCCATTCCCTCCGGTTATCCCGATTTCTGTCACTTCGGAGCCATTGGTTTCAGAAAACAATGTGTGTATACGACTTGCAAATAAGACCATAAACAATACTATCATAATGAATCAATAACATGTTCAGATCTGAAATCATGGCACTCAGGCCCTAGTGACAAGCATTAAGCACAACAAGTCGCAACAAAGTCATAAAACACTAATAGAAGATACTAGGCACCATGCCCTAACAATCTGATGCCATTACATGAACGATCTCATCCAATCCCTACCATCCCCATAGCCTACAGCGGGGGATTACTCACTCATAGATGGGGGAAACATGGATGGTCAATGGAGAAGCGATGGTGATGATGATGGCGATGATCTCCTCCAATTCCCCGTCCCGGCAGGGTGCCAAAACGGAGTTTGTGGTGCTGTTTCGTGCAATCTGGTGGTGGCGGCGGAGCGGAACTCCTTTTGGAAAAACGACGAACCCCCCGGAGTTTTTAGGTCAGAAGGCTTCTTATAAGCGAAGATGGAGACCGAGGGGGTGCCTGGGGGGCACACACCATGCCCTGGCGCGTCCTGGGGGCACCCGTGCCTAGGGGGTGTGGCCAGCCCCTGGCCCTCCCCCGTCACGTATTCTGGCTCCATGAGTCTTCCAGAAAAATAGGCACTTTGGCTTTTGTCCCGTCCAATTCCGAGAATATTCATTTTCTGACTTTCCTGGAACCAAAAACAGCAGAAAACAGGCAGCTAGCACTATGGCTCTTGTTAATAGGTTAGTCCAACAAATCATATGAAAAGTACTCCAAAGTGTAGACAAAACACAAGAAAGTGGATAAAACCAAGCATGGAACATCAAAAATTATAGATACATTTGCAATGTATCAGCCCATCGCATGCCTTCCACTCCTGTGTAGCGTCGGAACCGCCGAGGCCTTCATCTTCAAAGAGCCCACCGCAGCGGCCTGCATAGAAGAAACAACACCCTCCACATCAGACTCGTCCGCCATGGTAGCCGAGGTCGATGAAGTAGTCACCGACGACGCATCCACCTGGCCTTGATCAACACCAGGCTGACAAGGCGAGCCAAGCGCCCGCTTGGTGGGCTGAAGCACCGCAGCAGCCACCCGCGGAGCATGAGAGGCGGCCTGAGATGGCGACAACGACGAAGCATCAGAACTCTCTGCCATTGATACGTACGCACTTCTATTCTTGTAGACAGTTGTTGGCCTCCAAGTGCAGAGGTTCGTAGAAGAGCAACAAGTTTCCCTTAAGTGGATCACCCAAGGTTTATTGAACTCAGGGAGGAAGTGGTCAAAGGTATCCCTCTCAAGCAACCCTGCAATCAAGATACAAGAAGTCTCTTGTGTCCCCAACACACCCAATACACTTGTCAGGTGTATAGGTGCACTAGTTCGGTGAAGAGATAGTGAAATACAAGTGGTATGGATATAAGACAACGGTGCCAGAAAATAGCTTGATGGCGTGGAAGAGACTAAAGGCAAACTGAAATAAAGATGGCAGCAAGCAAACATGTAACAGATCTAGTTGCAAACGGTGTTTCAATGCTTAGAAACAAGGCCTAGGGATCATACTTTCACTAGTGAACACTCTCATATAAATATCTTCTCTTTATGATACTACTCTTAACTACTCTCCGGTTGGACAATCTAATCCATGGTAGGGCTATAACAGCACTCCTCAAAGTTTGCTTTCCCCATCTAGATAACCCCGCACTGTCACCTTAAGCTGTTGATAACCGCGGATCGATCGGGTTCCCGGAGCTTCCTGATAGATCTAATATTATTGTTAGCCTCCATCCCTAACTATGATTTCCTTTCCAAAAGAGGCTTTGTAGCTGACGCCAAGCACAAATTCTTTTGACTGATTCCTTTTCTATTATCCAATATTGAGTTTGAACATTTGCTCAATCGGCAGTATGGTATGTATCATAGGTCATCAGAGGACAGCCTTCAGCCAAAAAGGCACAACTCCAACAAACACCACAATTTCATAGAAACATCCATCTCCAAATATAACTCATAACAAGTATTTGTAATCTCTAGCCTAAGTGCCACCATGGTGTACATGCTGTCACTTTCACACACATGGGGAGAGCAGAGATATATTAAAGCACTTGAGTAGCAAGGTAGATCTACTTGATTACAAAGCTCATGATCCCAATATGATCATGCATAGAGAGAGATGAACACATAGCTACCGGTAGAGCCCTTAGACTCGAGAGAGAACTACTCCCTCATCATCATGGGAATCAGCAACGGTGATGGAGATGGTGGTGGAGATCGATGGAGATGGCTTAGGGGGCACTTCCCCGTCCTGGCAGGGTGCCGGAATAGAGACTTTTTGTCCCCCGAATCTCCCCTTCGATGGCGGTGGCGTTGCGGAACTTTTCGTGGCTGGAGGCTTGAAGATCTATGGTTTTTGCATCGGGAGGCATCTTATAGGCGAAGAGGCAAGGTCGGTGGGCGGCCAAGGGGCCCACACCATGCCCTGGTGCGGCCAGGAGGGCCCGCGCCTAGGGGTGGTGTGGCCACCCTGTGGCCCCTCTCCGTCTCATCTTCTGGCTCCGTGAGTCTTTCGGTAAAATATCGACTTTGGCTTTTGTCCAGTCCAATTCTGAGAATATTGATTTTCTGACTTTCCTGGAACCAAAAATAGCAGAAAACAGGCAACTGACACTGTGGCATCTTGTTAATAGGTTAGTCCAAGAAAGTGTATAAAAATACTCCAAAGTGTGGAGAAAACATAAGAAAGTAGATAAAACCAAGGATGGAACATCAAAAATTATGGATATGTTTACAACGTATCAAAATCCCCAAGCTTAACTCCTGCTCGTCCTCGAGTAGGTAAGTGATAAAAAAAAGAATAATTTTTGAGGTGATGTGCACCATCATAAACTTGATCAAAGTATTTGTAAAACATTGATAGCTGGGATCATAGTACTTCAACATAGCATGAAAGATAAAGTTGTAGCAATAAGACAAAGCAACTATGTTGCAACATGAAAAGGCACAAACAAAAGATTCATGAATAACAATTCTTTGCAAGACGTTTGTTTGTTTCACATAAAGAAAACATAGCATAGTGGCATTCAGCTTGTCCCTCATAGAGTAGCAAACATAAATGCATAGGACACCTTCAAAGTTCATAAGAGTGACTAGATACAAATAGTTTAAAACAAGCAATATCAAAGCTATGCATCAATCAAAAAGTCTTGGGACAATGCACATAGAACTAAGAATGGCCACTATGCTCTCAAAGTAGGTGCATAAAGATAGAAGGTGGAGACTCAACATAAAAGAAAGTCCTTCATAGAAGGAAGTAGGGATTCAAGTTTCATAAAGAGCTTCCAAAAATTATGGTACTTATTAGCTTTCAGCTCTCATTGCCCCTATCATAAGCATCTTTAGGTGATTAAGGTTAAAGTGACGCAACTAAGAGGATATGCTTGACAAGTTATAAGCTGAAATCTCATGCCCCTTACTTACGAAGACCGAACCTCATGCTACTCAACTTTAGTCACAAGTAAGCTCTTGTCATTATAAGTACATATGTATCATAGAGAACTGCCAATGGGGTACCCCTTGCACATGATACATGAGCTATCCCATAATCAAAATGACAAGGCAAGCAGACAATGAGCATCTCAGCGATCTTTTTATTTCCTATTTGCATAGGTTTTTATTGAGGATGCTTCATAGAGTGCTCATTATGGTTATGCTGCAAATTTCCACCATGATTAGGCATGGCTTAGGCTAGCAACCCAGGCGTTTCTCTAACACAAATACAAACTCCATGATCTTACAAGTTCCCCTTTTATTTCACACAACTGGGATCCATAAGCAAAAGAACATGATATCAACGGGGTACAAAGTACAAGTGCAATGTTGAAAGCGTTCCCCATGATACATGGTTCTGATAACTTCAACTTATAAAGCGCAAGCATATACGCAACAAATATGGATGCAATGGTTCAAGTTTATTAGATGCAAGAAAGTAAAGTGTGCCATCAAGTTCGTGAGAGATTTAATCACTAATTTTCACATAACAAGTTTAATTCGAAAGGTAGATAAAAACATGAATATACTTGGAATAGCATATGCTAATAGGTAGGTATGGTGGACTCTTTGGAATAACTTGGTTTTAGGAGTTGGATGCATGAGTGGAACTCACACTTGGTTATGGAGGCTAGCAAAAGACTGGGAGCAACCAACTAAGAGAGCAATAATGGCCATAATCATGCAGAGCGACAAAACATCATTAATCAAAGCATAAAGTGATACTACAAGTTGAAAACTAAAGGATCATAAAGGCTTATGGTGACTTGGGATAGTCATAACATGGTGTGAGCATGTGCTAAGTCAACTCAAATAAAGCATCAAAGGAGAATACCACAATACTATGCTTTAATATGCTAAAACAACGCATGATTCTTCCAAGTCATATTAAGCAATCTCAACTGTTTATAACAAATCATGCTACAGCAAAGAATACTAAGCATAAATCCAAAACAATATCGAGCATGGCATGACAAAGCACAGGCCATAGTAAAAAACAAGCTCTTTTTACCACATAAGTATGGACTTTCCTACTCTTTTCCAAACCAAACCAAACTATTTGAAAACCAATGCATGAAAGAGGGGGTCCAACCAATTTATTCAGCAAACTAATAAAACCAATAAAACAAAAAACCAAAATTAAAATGAAAAAGAAGACGCTCCAAGAACAACACAACTGTGCATGAAACATTAAAAATGAAACGTTTGGAAGAAACCTGGGATTTTTTATTGATGAAGAAGGGGATGCCTTGGGCATCCCCAAGATTTGACGCTTGTACTTCTTGGATATTTCTTGGGGTGACATGTGTGGCATCCCCAAGCTTGAGCTTTAGTCCATCCTTCATCTCATTACTCATTCCTTCCATACACCTGAAATTTTTCCCTCATACAAAACTTCACACAATCTTTATTAGCAACATTAGTGCACTCAAGATAATAAGTCTTTAGGTTCAGTTCCAACACCAATAAAACTTCTATTAAAACACAAGCTACTGTAGCATTTCCCTCAAAAAGATCAATTCCCCAAAAGAACTCAAAAAGGAACAAACAAGAAGCAAATGCAAATAATGGCAGAAATCTGTCAAAACAGACCAGCAGGTAAAGACGATTTTTTTAGAAGACCTTCTGTTGCTCAAATTGAAAAGTGTTGAACTAACGAAAGTTAGATAACAACCTGGGGCAGAAGCACAAAAATTCACGCCTCAAAACAACGTAGAGGTATTTTACACGAATTTTTACAGCGAAGCACAAAAATCTGTTTCGGGACAGCAACTTTCCCAAGCATTACTTCTCTCTCATTAGAGGTTACTCTTGGCACAAAAAGAAAATAAAAAGGATAAGGAGAGGTTATTACTGAAGCAATAACTTCCAAGACTCAAGAAAACTATTGGGTTATCTCCCAATAAGTACTTTTCTTTAACGCCTTTAAGTTAGGCATGATAGTTTGAGAAGATGCTCACATAAAAAATATGAATTGAAGTAAAAGAGAGCATCAAGAAGCAAATTCAAAGCACATTTAAGTCTAACCCACTTCCTATGCATAGGAATCTTGTAAAGAAACAAGTCATGAAATCACAAAGCAACAAGCATAGTAAAGCAAAACAAGTGCAAGATCAAGACTTTCAACATAAAGAGGGGAAACTTAATATTATTGAGATGCATAAAACCATGTTTCCCTCTCTCATAATAACTTTCAGTAGCATCATGAGTAAAATTAACAATATAACTATCACACGAAACATTCTTATCATGATCCACATGCATAAAAAGATTATTACTCTCCACATAAGCATAGTCATTCTTATTAATCGGGGTGGGAGCAAATTCAACAAAATAGCTATCATTATTATTCTGATCACCATAATCATCAAATATAGGAGGCATATTGTAATCATAATTAATTTTCTCCTCAATAGTAGGTGGACTGAAAATATCATATTCATCATTGTAATCATCATATATTGGAGGTTTGGTATCATCATAAGAAATAGAATAGCTATCTTCCAAAGCTGGGGAACTAAAAAGATCATTTTCATAAAAACTAGCTTCCCCAAGCTTAGACTTTTCCATAGCATTAGCAATAATGGTGTCCAAAGAATTCATACTAACAATATTTCTATTAGCATGCAAATAAAGTTCCATAGGTTTTTTAATTTTCTCTTCAAACACTTCATGTCCTAACTCAAGATAAATACTATAAAGCTCTCTAATTTTGTTGTTGTTTTCCATTAAGCCTAACTAGTGAAAATAAAAATGAGAAACAAAAAGACTAAATTGCAGAATCTAAAGGAAATAACTTCGAGCACTCACACCGGAGGATGTGAGTACCTTTTTGACGAGGTTTAATCTCGTCAATGGCCATTGTTATGGACTTGGGTTTTGGAGAAGATGGGGATGGTGGAGATCGTGGCACGGTTAACAGACAAGCAACCAGGGGACACGAGATTTACCCAGGTTCAGGCCCCCGGAGGGAAAACCCTACTCACAGCTTATGCGCTCTTTGATTACTGGCGGAACCAAGAGGTTCTGAGTCTGGCGTGGATGCGTGTGCGAAAGTATGAGTCGAGGTGAGTTTCCCTAGGACGTGCCCTCCTGGCCTTTATATGGACTTAGGCAGGTCTCGGGCGTAGTCCTAGTTGGTTACAAGTTCTAGGGTTTTACCCCTTTGAATTTCCTATCTCCGCTAGTCTTGTTCTCCAAGGATCCGAAGGCGTCATGGGCCTTGGCCACCCGAAAATCTTTATGGGCCAGCGTATATCTGCTGTGGGCCTTCCTTGGGCTGGACCAGGTATGCTGAAGTTACGTACCCGTAGGGTATAACCATGTCAGTAGCCCCCGAGTGATCAGTCGAATCGTAGATTCGGCTGAGGACTCTTCCATCCTTCGGGAGCAGCCATGTGTTAATAGTATATGTGTGTAGGGATTGTTGATGTATGTGCCTGACTCACCCGACGGATCAGGGTCGATTAAGCATCTTAGGGCGAAACAACACGATCTTCTTGAGGTTGGGTCCCTCAACCCGGACTGGAACATATCTTGGCGTAATTCGACTCGGGCGCGGAGGACTTACAGTGGAATTCCAGTGATTTTAATTGGTGTACCCAGCGTCCGTCGGGATTTTTCATCGTACCTGCTAATGCAGTTCATACTAGCGAGCCTTGATCGGTGCGTTGCGGGCCATCGGATGATATCATAGGTCTTATCTTTGCGTCGCGACGCAGCATCGAATGTTTATCACCCGGAGGTGTTTGGGTGGCCAAGGAGGATGTTACTCACTTAGCATTAATTGGGGCGAGTTGCGAAAAGTTTTGCGTGCTGATCCGAAGATCGCGGTCGAAGATTTCATAGGGTGCGACCAGTATCCTATGGGAGTAACCCCAAGTGTACATTCGAGTCGTGACTCGGCGAACTTTAGTTCAAGCATTGTTTTAATCATTAAGTCGCGGGACTCGAAAATTTTCGGATGCTGAAATCCATCCTCCCTATGGGAGTAGCCCCCGAGTCCGCAGTGGAGTCGTAGACTCGGCGTAGGACTCGAAGATCTTGTGTCTGCGCGACCAGCGCTCCAGTTGGAGTAGCCCCGAGTGTGCGGCGAGTCGTGAACTCGGCGAGACTTCGAGTCTTGTATCGTGTAGTTGTAGTTGACAATCTTGCGGGCGTATCGCTGGCCGGAAATACATCGGTGCGCGACCAGTATCCCGATAGGAGTAGCCCCAAGTATTTATTGAATCGTAGATTCGGTGAGTACTGGCTGTGGAGCCGTAGTGGTGCTAGTATAGCTTTTGATGACGTCCGTGCTTACGATCGATGACCTCAAGCGCCTGCTACGCCAGAGATGACTTGACTGGACGAAGCGTGGGTCCCACTTGCTGACTTTGAATTGACCGGTCATGCGCGGCGTGGAGATGATTACGGCGTCTCCTCGATTTCCAGCGTAGTGGGCGGCGTGGTAACGACGGTTCGTTTTGGTGGCGACACGTGTACGGCCAGATCTCTGTTGGCGTTAGGTCTTCTCGATGGGCGGCCGGCGTGCATCGTCTTATTTATAATCCCTGGTGAAATCGTGGTTTGTTTTCACCGCGGCGGTTCATCTATTCACGCCCCCTTTGATCTTGAGCTATTCTTGCTTTGACTGAGAGTTTCCTCCACATTCCCTTTGTCTTTCTTTGTTGTAGCGCCACCACGCCCGTAAGCGCCATGGGGAAACCAAAGAAGTCCTCATCTGCGATTGGGACCAGCGCCGCGGAGAGCAAGAAGAATACCGCCCTTTGCTCGCGTCACCACGGTGGTGGCGGCGTCGAAGCGCGGGAAGCGATCTCCATAAGCTGCGTGGCGAGCTGATCCCGCAAGGAGCGGCGGCGTGATACTTCACGGCAATGAGGTAATCCCGTCCCCCATCTGGGTATCGGGTTATGTTTGTTGCCTTCGTGATTCGCGGGTTTTCTTTTCCGGTCCACGACTTCCTTCGTGGACTGCTCTTCTTCTATGGGGTTCAGCTCCATCATCTATCTCCCAACTCCCTTCTCCACATTGCGTGTTTTATCACTCTTTGGAGTGCTGGCTTGGCATTGAGCCGCACTTTGGCCTCTTCCGGAAGCTTTATTCCGTGAAGAGGCAGTCTGGTTCGGATGGTGTATATCCCATTGGGGGTTTCATCATCTCCCTCAGTCCCAATGTGCAATTCTTTTCCTTTTCCATGTCGAATCTGTCGATCTTGGCGGAGGAAATGGTTTTACATCCGTGACTCCGTCTTTGCTGGGCAAGATTTTGGTCTCGTTCCTTTGACCCCTCCAGTTGATTGTGAAGAAAAGATCTGGAAAAACCAAATCTTGGATGGTGAGGTGGCGGAGATAGAGGCCTGTCTTGTCGGTGGAGGATCTCCAATTGGTTCTGAGAAGGAGGTGAGCGGTGTCGACATCATCCGGACGTTTCTTTAGCGTCGGGTGCAGCCTCTCAAGCGGCGCATCGATGTTTCTTTACTCTGGCGCCGTGATCCGACGAGGGTTTGGTGAGAAAATTTCGGCGGAACTTGACAAGGATCTTCGTATTTGTTGAAGTTCAAGGTCGATGAAAAATCCGGAAGTCGGCTCCTCCCTTTTCCTCGGCGTTGGCGTCTGAAAGGTGTAGATTCTTGCCGTAGTGCTTCCCTTTGTTGGGTGTTTATTTGTGTCCTTTGTTTGCTAACAAAGTTTCTTCTCATCTTGCAGAGCTTCAAAGTGCCGGGCATGGTACCACCATTGCCCAAAAGGTATCCGAATGCCCCGGATAATGAAGTGGTGGATTCCGTGTCCGAGCTTCCGTCATGATCCCGGCGGAGGATGCCGAAGCGATTGAGTGAGGACCATTGGCATAGCGATCATGGAGCTCGGCGAGTCTTGGATGCCTCGACTCCTCCGACTCCCGAAATCCTCTGGGCCTTGGCGTCATGATGATGTTCATGGGGTTCTTCCTCTCCCTTCACCGCCATTCACATGCGGGCTATTGCTCCACACCCGCCAGCAAAGCGGAAGAAGGAAGAGAAGAAGGAGGAGAAGAAGGAAGAAAAGAAGGAGGAGAAGAGGGCCCAAAGGGCTTCTCCTATCTTCGACCTGAGCGCGTTGGGCTCATAAGTTTTCTTGTTGCCACTATTGTCCTTTGCTTTTATGATGTTTGCACCTGTGCTGATTGGCTTCGTATGCAGGCAATCCTCCGACGGCTCCAGTGATGGTGCGGGGGAGATGATGGGGGAGTCGAACATTGCGTCGCCTCCTCCTCGGGCGGTGGCAACCGGGTGGCGCCTTGAGTTCCTCTGTCTGAGGAGAGGCTGGTGGTTGCGCCTTAGAATTTTGAGCGGGCCTGCAGGTTATGCCAGACCGTAAGTTTTCCTGCTTGATCTTACGGGAGGAGCCCCCGAGAGTCTTCGTATGCTGATGTTGTTGATGCTTCTTTGTGTTGGGTGTAGCCCCCAAGTCCTGATCTTACTACTATTGCCTGTTGCTGCAGCCTTTTGTCCAAGAGGCCAAGCGGCTGGTGGAGGAAACGCTTTGAGGCGAAACTGCGGCAGCTTCAAGGTATTCGTCTGCCTTGTAGTACTTTGCTTGCTTATCCTGGTCCTGTTCTTTGACGCTTGCTTGTTGTAAATGCAGAGGAGCATAATGACTCTCTCCGTGAAGTCGATGCTCTGAAGAAGAGCCTTGTGTCAGACGAAGGCGAAGCTTCTGGCGAAAAGGCGCCTTGAGCTGGAGCTAACGAAGGGCGAAGCGAAAAGCGTCTGCAGAAGCTTGGGCAGATCGTGAGGAGCAGCTGGCCACCGTTGCGGCTGCGCGTGAAAAAGGGATGGCGGAGAAGCTCATGGCTGCTGCCAAGGCTATTTCGGGTGAGTACTAGCTTTTGTACTTGCTTCTTTTTCTTCGGATCTTCTTCTATGTTGCCTTTCTTCATGTTTTCTTCTTTTTTGTCTCAGATGCCGCAGGCATCGAGTTTGACCATGATGCTCTAGAGCAGGGAGTGCTCTAGATGATGCCTTGTGGCGGTCGAAGTACGCTACCGTCGTCAACTCCCTTGCCAAAGCGAAAGAGGTCCTTGGTCGCTTCTATCGGGAGCTCTTCCGAAGGCGCATCCCTTGAAGGCGTGGGTGCCTGGCGAGCTCTGTCGACCGAAGCGCGCTACTGCAGCGCAAAGAAGCGAAGGGCATCGGCGTCCGTCGGGCTGGCGATGGCCATGGCGGCGCGAGCTGGACCTGCCCAGATTACTTCTCGGATGCCTACAGCTGCGGATGGATCCGAGGTAGACCGCCTCCTACTCCGCTTCGCTGCGACGATATGGGCCCAAGCTCATTGACTTCTTTGTCGAGTATGCCTTCTGCGGCGAGGAGAATAAAGCTAAGCGATGCAGTTACGGCGACTCAGTGTCCTCCGTCTTAGGCATAGTAGACATAGGGTAGTTTGTAGTCTATTTTGGTTGTAGATATCTTTTGTAGTACCATCCTTGTGCCACATAGTGGTCTTATATACTTTAATGAATTTCTCCGAGTTGTGCTCTATCCTTGGCTGAATGTCTGTGTGCCTTCTTTTTTCTGCTGCTATAGGTTCCTTCGGGTCCTGACCCAGTTGACACTTCCTCCGAAAGGCCTTTGCGAGCATCATTGGATGATTCCTCGCAGCTCGCGTTTCTTCGAGATCGCGTGCGCAGCTTGGAGAGAGATTTGCTTGGGTTCTGTGATTGGCGGCGTTTAAATCCAGCAGACCGTGGTGCAGCCGAGAGGAGTATTTGATGGCGGAGCTGGGTGGCTGTCCGAGCAGCTGCAATGTAAGTTGATCCTTCTTCGGGTTGTAGCTCGGTTCTTGGGTGAGCCTCTGACCTTACTCTTGTTTTGTGCGGTTGTTGCAGGTGCTAATCTTGCTCGAGGAAGAAAAGGGCGTATTGCTGTTGAGTCAATTGCTTGACTCAACGGGACATGGAGGCGGCTTCTTACGGATGGATCGTGATCGCGCCATAGTTACGGCGGTGCGGATCGTGTCTACCAGGTTTTGCGGGTGCTCCGCCGGTGCGAATATCGCTTTCCTCGGTCTTTGCCGTCATGTTTCCGTTGGATGCTGTGCCAACGACCCTTGCAGGTCTTGGCGAAGTTTGAGTGCGGCAATGTCAAGGGAGCTGGTGCGGCAGCTTCGTCGCGAGGGTGAAGGCTGCCTTGTCTCTTGTGAGGTGCACCGCCAGCGTAGATTTAGCTGTTGTGGCGGTAGGCCACCTCCTCGACCAGATGGTGGCGAGTGGGATATGCGTCCTCATTACGCAGCTGTAAGGCAGTATGCCGAACAGATTGTAGATTTGTTTGAGCAGCGTGCTCAAGTTATTCTTCAGAATAGATAGGACCTGAAAAGAAAACAGATAGATGTAAAATTTGTATATTGCGGCTGGGCGTGTATGTGCCCTTTGTTGTAAAGGTTTGCTTGTTTGCGAGCACGTAGTGCTTTGATGTAATCGTGCCCTTTTTCGTTTGCGGCGTGGTCAGCTACTCAGTGTACCGTTTTGTCCTTAGTCGATGAAATCGTGAGGTGGGGAGCCCCAGTGCGTTTGTAGCATGTAATAAAGTTGCGAGAAATAGTCAACCCGAAGGTTGGTAGACACTTAGCTTTATTTGTATCGTAATGGAGGAGGTACATGGTTGGCTGAGTAGCCTTGGTACGTAAGCCTTGTCGAAAGTAAGCGGGTACATTGCTATGGGTAGAATAAATCGAGTGCGAGATGTTCCATGGGTTGGAGTATCGACTCCGGACTCCATGCTTGAGGCGATAGGTGCCACAGGATGACCTCGGTGATGGCATAGGGTCCTTCCATGGTGACTCGAGTTTATTGATCGCTTTTGCTTGAGTCGCATCTGAGGTCTCCTTCGATGAAGGACCTTGGGCGCAGGCCGGTGGTAGATTGCGGAGACTTTCTTGGTACACCGCTGATCTAGCTTTGCTATATCTCGTGCTTGCCGTCGAGTGTGTCGACGGCATCTTGAGTGCGGTGGATTGACTTCGCTAGCGACGACTCGTGGAGCACTGGTGGCGTGCCGGTGGTGCGGCCTCAGCTCCGTGCACCATGAAGAATGGTGTGTAGCCGGTGGAGCTGTTTGGCGTGTCATAAGCTTCCACGGAGACGACGGTAGCTCTTTCGTCCGATTTCCGGCTTTGTGCTCGAGTGAGCTCATGGCGCTTCTTGATGCCGGCGCCCGATTAGACCGTTGGCCTTTTCCACTTGCCCGTTTGTTTGCGGGTGCCCTTTGAGGCATACGTGATGTTGATCCGAGGCCTTCGCGAAGTCCTGGAATTCCGGAGATGAAGTTCGATCCGTTGTCGGTGATGATCTTTGTGATGCGCCGAACCTAGACAATGGATTGAAGAATTTGACGGCAGTTTGCCCTTACGGTTGGTGAGTGGCATTGCCTCGATCCACTTGGTGAATTTGTCATTGCGACTAGGAGGAAGGCGTGTCCTCCTTCGAGGATTTTGGCGGTTTGCCGATCATGTCGAGGCCCCATTGGGCAAAAGGCCAGCTATGGGTATGGGTGAAGTTCGGACCCAGTGCGTCGCGGTTTGTCGGCGAACCGTTGGCACCGTTGCATCTTCGGATGATGTCGCTGCGTCGCTCATGGCCTTTGGCGATAGAATCCTGCTCGCGAGCTTTGGCGACGAGGGCGTTGCACTGCATGGTGGCCACAGATGCCCTCGTGGATATCTTGGAGTATGGCCTTGCCGTCATTGATGTTGACGCATCGTTGTAGTACGCCTGTAATGCTGCGTTTGTACAGCTCGCCGTTGATGATGGTGAAGGCTTTTGACCAAGCGAGATCTGGCGTCGGGCATCTGTCGGTCTGGCAATTCTCCGTTTATCGAGGCGGAGGTATGGGCGTGTCCAAGTTTAAATCGACTGCCATGACCTGCATCAGGTTGACCATGGCAACCGGTATCAACTTTTCGGTCCTTCATGACCTTGGTGGCGTAGCCCCAGTGTTACGCTTCTTGGGTGATCCTTGGGAATTTCCGCTTGATGGATGTACGCAGATCTGTTCGAGGAACACACCTGGTGGTACCTTTGCACAAGTGGAGCCGATGTTGGCGAGTCTATCGGCCTCCTCGTTGCTCTCTCTTCCAACGTGCCGAAGTTCGCATCCGTCGAATTCTCCTTTGAGTGCATTGTATAGCGCGCGGTACGCGATCATGTTTTCGGCGTGTGCGTCGCACTCATTCATCGTCTGGCATGCGACAAGGTTGGAGTCACCGTAGATGACCAGTAGCGTTCGCCGCATATTTTGCCATCTTCATGCCGTGGATGAGGGCTTCGTATTGACCTCGTTGTTGGAGGCTCTGAATTTCATCCGAAGGGCGTACTTCATCTTGTCACCTTGCGGGGAGGTCGGTATGACTCCTGCCCTGCTCGACCGGCGTTTGGAGCCGTCAAAATGCATTGTCGGGCTGCGACATGTTTGGGGTGTCGCAGTATTGCAGCTCCATCGATGCACCAGGAAGTCGGAAGGACTTGAGATTTGATTGCGTGTCGCTTCGTAGATGATGTCCGGGGTGATAGTTCAATTCCCCACGAGGCCCAGCGTCCTGTGGCCTCTGGTTATTCGGGATGCTATTTAGGGGTGCCTCGTTGGCGACCATCACGATACTCACGGAAGTAGTGGCTCGGTCGTCGAGCCGTCATGAACACGCCGTAGGCCAACCAGTAGTCGCGGGTACCGCTGTTTTGTTGGAGTGAGAACCTCGCTGAGGTAGTAAATTGGGTGTTGTACCCGTGGGTCTTGCCTTCTTGGTCGTTCGACCACAAGTCTTATCTTGACCACGGTGTGTGGCTGCTATGTACGACAACGAGGGCTCGCGCTCTTTTAGGCGTGACCAAAAGCAGGCGAGTGGAGAGGAGCAGCTTGAGGCTTTCGAATCGTCGTTGGCTTCGGTGTCCACTCGAACTTATGCGCCTTGCGCAGCTGGTAAAATGGTAGGGCCTTCTAAGCCCATGCGGTGATGAACACCTTAGTGCCGCTACTCGCCTACTGCTGCTGAACGCATATGAGGTTTTCAGCTTCTCCATTGTCATGATAGCTTTGATTTTCTTGGGTTCACTTGATCCTCGTTGAGAGATGAAGTACGAGCGGTGACCGAGGGGCCTTGGCGCACTTTAGGGTTGAGCTTGATCTGTAGCGATCAAGGTTGTCGAGCGTCTCGCGGAGATCGTCGATAAGTGTTCTTGCCTCCTTGGTTTTTATGACTATGTCGCCGACATAGACTTGGGCGTTCGACCGATCTGGTCCTTGAGGCGAGCTGCATGCATCGCTGGTAGGTGGCATCCGCGTTCTTTAGCGAAGGGCATTATGTTATAGCGGTATACTCGAGCGGTGTGATGAGCGCCGTTTTCTCTTGATCTTCGACCTTGAGTCGAATCTGGTTGTAACTTTGAGTAGGCGTCGAGGAAGAGTTTCTCACAACCTGCGGTCGAATCGATGATCTGGTCGATCCGAGGAAGAGGGAAGTGGTCTTTAGGGCAGTGTTTATTTAGTGACGTGAAGTCAACGCACATCCGCAGGATGTCCGTGTCCTTCTTCGGGACCATCACCGTGTTTGCCAGCCACTCGCTTTCCTTCATTTCCCGGATGAAGTCTGCTGCGATGTCTGTTGATCTCCTTGCCGATAGCTTCGGCTCGTGGCTCAAACGGTCTTGGATGGATGCTTGGCGGCTTGGTATGCAGGAAGACATTGAGTGCGTGCTCGGCGAATTCCACAGGAACTCTGGCATGTCCGGACACCGGTAATTTCCTAAGCTCACGGAGGAATTCGATGGCGCGCCTTCCTATCTTGATCTTGAGGTCGTTGGCGATCAACGCCGTCTTGGAGGCATCCGTTGGATGGACCTGCACTTTCTTGGTGTTGATGGTGGATTCGAAAGACATGTCAGGTGCGTTTTGCTTTGTGACTGGGGGTAGCCCATTGTCCGTCACCTCGCGGAGCCTTACAAGCTCGTCTTGCATGCCGAAAGACTAGGAGATTTTGTTGAAATCCCTGTCGCATTGGTCCGATCGGGTGAAGCTCCCGTGGACTGTGATGACGCCCCTCGGTCCTGGCATCTTGAGTAGTAGGTATGCGTAGTGTGGGACGGACAGGAACCTTGCGAATGCTACTCGTCCTAGGATTGCATGGTATTGCGACGGCCAGTCCACCACTTCGAATTCTAGGTGCTCCTGCCGAAAGTTGTTCGGCTTCCCGAAGATGACGTCGAGCCCTATTTTGCCTAGGGGGGAGATGCCCTTCCCTGGGACAATGCCGTGGAACGTTGTGTCTGATTGTTCCAGGCTGTATTGCGGGATCCGCATAGCTGCTAGAGTGCTTGCGAACATTAGGTTGATGCCGCTGCCACCGTCCATGAAGATGCGACTCGTCTCGAAGCCTCCGATCTGCGCCTCCAGTACCAGGGCAGCATGACCTGGGCGAGGGATCTGGCAAGGGTGATCCGTGCGAGTGAATGTGATGCAGGACTCCGATCCCCTGAGGTACTCAGGGATAGCGGGCGGAGTTGCCACAGCTAAGTTGATTTGTCGGGTGATTTTCTTCTGCACCCTGTTGGTGGGGCGTCCCTTCTGGATCATATTTAGCGCTCCCTTTGGTGGGGGGTATGCGACTCCGACGTTGTTTTGCGCTGGTGCGACTGGTTGATTTGGGCCTCCAATAGGCGGCGGTGGAGGAGCTCCGTGTGCTATTTCACCTGGCGCAGGTGCGTTTCCGAACGTAGGAATTGGAGCTTGTTGCCTCATCTACATCATGCCTTCGCTGAGTTTCTGGAACTCGTGGCAGTCTTTGAGCATGTGGCTAGATTTCTTTTTGCCATCTTGTTTGTCGATGTAGAAGTGGATGGTGCATGGACCCGAAAGTTTGTCGAATGCTGAGGGTCCGTTGTCGCGGTCGCGGCGTTGCCCGCAGCTTCGCGTTGGTCGTCCGTTGTCGCGGAAGTTTCCACTGTGGTATCCTCCATTGTTGCGGCTGTTGTTATTCTGGCGGTCGGCGTGGCCGCTGCGACCATGTCGGTCCGTCGCGGTCCTCGTGACGCGATCTCCTCTTCTTCTGCGGCGTTCGAGTCTTGACGTGGTCGTCCTCTTCATCGATTCGCCGCTGGATGCAATCTTCGCCCGTCTATGGCTGTTGGCGATTTCCATGAGGTGGTCGAGTGTCTTGGGCTTTATCGCCCAAGTTCCTCCTTGAAGTCTGGGCGCTTAGCCGTCCAAGCGTCGATGGCCCTTTCTTCGAGATGTGTCTGCGGAGTTCTTGGTTGTAGACCAGCGTAGTATGTCTGGCGAATAGATTCACCCGTTCTCGAGTGCGCTCGCAACTCTTGATTGGCGGGCCTCTTGCTGGTTCCTTTGAAATTTGGATGAAGCTATAGCGAGCTCCTCCCAACGGATGGATCGATGATAGGCTGCTAAGCGGACCAGCGCCAGCGCTGTCGGTGCTGAAGGCATTGCATGGCGGTTTCTTTGTTGCCTCCGTGAAGCTTGCGGATGAGATGGTCATTGAGCCAGGACTTTGGATCTTGCGTGCGTTGAACTTGGAGTATCGAAGGAAGCTTGAAGTTGCGTGGCATCTGTGTTCGCGGACGGATCTGCTGAAGCATCGAGCCCCGCGAGTTCTCGCCGTCTTCATCCATCTCAGATTTAGACGAGCATGCGCGTTTGGCGCGTGCTTTGTCGATCTTGCGTTGTGTAAGCTTGTCTCTGGCGTCGTAGTCGCGTTTATGGCGGTGCGAGCTCTTCTTCCTTCGAGGTAGATCGTGTTCCTCTTCATCTTGGATGAAGGTAGGGCTCGATCGCGCTGGCGGAGCTTTCTTCTTTGGCTCCGTAGGGCGTCTTCATGGGCGCAGCTCGATTAGTCTAGTCCGGTGAGTGCGGACTTATGCATAGCTCTTTTGGGTCCCCTCCGGAGGTAGGTGAGCGCGAGATCTGTGATGGCTGCCATGATCGCAACTTGTGGCGTCTTGAGTGATGTTGCCGTCGGCGTCCATATCCATGAGCGATGTGTGGAGAGTTGGTCACGTCACGCCGCTCCTTTGGGTCCATGTTTTCCACCCGAGTGGTGCTTGTTTCCCTGGTTTCCGATTGTGCTGAGCGGGTCTCATGGCGGAGGCGCAACTTCGTCGCCTTTGGATTGAGGCTGCTTTCTTGCGTTTGTCGGCGTCTCTGCATCTTGACTTGCTTCTTGTGCTCCTCGATGAGGAGGTAGTGGTATGCCATCGATAGGTCACGTGAGGAGTCGGTAGGACTATTTACGCTGCTGACGGCGGCGTGCTTCGACCCATCCTTTTTGTTAAGTTGGATGAGGTGGCCCTGTTTTCCCGTTTTCGCCGTTTCCGTCCTGCGGGTTGGGGTTGGCGGCGTTAGGCGTTCCTCGTCGGTTTGGATGGCTGCGCGCCTGATGGCGCTGCAGATTGGTTAGCTCGCTGCCGCGGCTTCGGATCCGGAACCGTGGGTCCCTTCATCCGAAGGTAGATCGCCTGAGATCGGAGTTGCACTGCTTCTTTGTAGAACTCATCTGTTGATGGCGGCGTCGTAGCAGTGTGGAAACCCATGAAGCGGGCCTGATTGGGCACGGGCACCCGCTTCGAGGCGGAGAGTGCGGTTGTCCCACAGGCGAAGCTCGAACAGAATTTGAGTCCGTCGCCTACGGGCTCGAAATCCTTCATGGTATCCGCGAGTGGGCGGTGAAGTCAGCGCCGAAGAGGAGGTGATTCTCCGTCGCTTGGAGTTGTAGAACGATCGGTCGGAACCGTCACGACCGCAATCAGCAGCCCCAATTCCCAGACGGCGCCAATTGGCGAGGTTTAATCTCGTCAATGCCCATATTATGGACTTGGGTTTTGGAGAAGATGGGGATCTGGAGATCGTGCGCAGTTAACGGACAAGCAACCGAGGGACACGAGATTTACCCAGGTTTAGGCCCGGAGGAAAAAACCCTACTCTGCTTATGCGCTCTTTGATTCTGGCGGAACCGAAGGTTCTGAGGTCTGTGATTCGATCTGGCATGGATGCGTGTGCGAAAGTATGAGTCGAGGTGAGTTTCCCTAGGACGTGCCCTCCTAGCCTTTATATAGACTTAGGCAGGTCTCGGGCGTAGTCCTAGTCGGTTACAAGTTCTAGGGTTTTACCCCTTTGAATTTCCTATCTCCGCTAGTCTTGTTCTCCAAGGATCCGAAGGCGTCATGGGCCTTGGCCACCCGAAAATCTTCATGGGCCAGCGTATATCTGCTGTGGGCCTTCCTTGGGCTGGACCAGGTATGCTGAAGTTACGTACCCGTAGGGTATAACCATGTTACTTTTACCTTACCTCCCCGGCATCGGCGCCAGAAAATAGCTTGATGTTTACGCACTTCTATTCTTGTAGACAGTTGTTGGATCTCCAAGTGTAGAGGTTTATAGAACAACAGCAAGTTTCCCTTAAGTGGATCACCCAAGGTTTATCGAACTCAGGGAGGAAGTAGTCAAAGGTATCCCTCTCAAGCAACCCTACAATCAAGATACAAGAAGTCTCTTATGTCCCCAACACACCCAATACACTTGTCAGGTGTATAGGTGCACTAGTTCAGTGAAGAGATAGTGAAATACAAGTGGTATGGATATAAGACAACGGTGCCAGAAAATAGCTTGATGGCGTGGAAGAGACTAAAGGCAAACTAAAATAAAGATGACAACAAGAAAACATGTAACAAATCTAGTTGCAAACGGTATTTCAATGCTTAGAAACAAGGCCTAGGGATCATACTTTCACTAGTGAACACTCTCATATAAATATATTATCTTTATGATACTACTCTTAACTACTCTCCGGTTGGACACTCTAATCCATGGTAGGGCTATAACAGCACTCCTCAAAGTTCGCTTTCCCCATCTAGATAACCCCGCACTGTCACCTTAAGCTCTAGATGGTTCCAACAAACACCACAATTTCATAGAAATATCCAACTCCAAATATAACTCATAACAAGTATTTGTAATCTCTAGCCTAAGTGCCACCATGGTGTGCGCGCTGTCACTTTCACATACATGGGGAGAGCAGAGATATATTAAAGCACTTGAGTAGCAAGGTAGATCTACTTGATTACAAAGCTCATGATCACAATATGATCATGCATAGAGAGAGAGATGAACACATAGCTACCGGTAGAGCCCTTAGCCTCGAGAGAGAACTACTCCCTCATCATCATGGGAATCAGCAATGGCGATGGAGATCATGGTGGAGATCGATGGAGATGGCTCCGGGGGCACTTCCCATCCGTGAGTCTTGGAAGAGACTTTCTGTCCCCCGAATCTCCCCTTCGGTGGCGGCGGCACTATGGAACTTTTCGTGGCTGGAGGCTTGAGGATCTAGGGTTTTTGCATCGGGAGGCATATTATGGGCAAAGAGGCAAGGTCGGTGGGCGGCCAGGGGGCCCACACCATGCCCTGGCGCGGCCAGGGGGACCCGCGCCTAGGGGTGGTGTGGCCACCCTGTGGCCCCTCTCCGTCTTGTCTTCTGGCTCCGTGAGTCTTCCGGTAAAATATCGACTTTGGCTTTTGTCCGGTCCAATTCCGAGAATATTGATTTTCTGACTTTCCTAGAACCAAAAACAGCAGAAAACAGGCAACTAGCATTGTGGCATCTTGTTAATAGGTTAGTCCAAGAAAGTGTATAAAAATACTCCAAAGTGTGGACAAAACATAAGAAAATAGATAAAACCAAGCATGGAACATCAAAAATTATGGATACTTTTGCAACGTATCACCACCTGCACCGCAGGGGAGGGCGGAGTCATCGTTCCGCCGCTCGCTTCCACCTGTAGTGTAGCCAAAGCGACAACGGGTGATTCAGAGGGCGGTGTCGCTGTTGCCACCAGAGTAGTAGGGTGGGACAGCGAAGAAAGCACATGAGAAGGCTGGGGCGACAGCGACTGGGTCATGCCATCCAAATCGGTCAAGGAAGCCGCAGCAGAAAATAAAACTCCAGGACGCTGAAAACCCAAACGAGTACACCATGCAGCAGCCACAATAGCCTTACCCCGAGGAGTCTGCGGACTATGATTGAAAGGCGTGACTGCAAATGAAGGCAAGGAGGAGACATTGTTGACAGGAGGTCCTCCAGCCGTCTTCTGGGCACCCAAAGCATCAATCTCCATATGATTCCCCTGAGATCGAGAAATGCAATCATCAACAGACGGATCCTTCTCCTTCTGTCCCATGCCATCGTCATCATCAGAGTCATCCCCCTCACGTCTCCAAAAAAGAGGAGTGAATGAGGGGTCAGGGGCAAAGTCTGGTGCCTCCTGGCAAAAAGTGAAGTCATAGCCCTTCAGCTTCAAGGTAGCAGAAGTACAAATATAGGGCCCTTTAGCATCCACACACTTGAGAAACACATTAGTATTCATCATTTCCACACAAATGCGCACAATATTGCAACTATATAGAGTCGGCAAATCAACATCCATAGTCGTACCCAACAAAGAGCCAACCGTCCATAAGCCATGGAAGTGACGGATGGTGTGAGGAACCCCCTCCACGTGAACCCACACCTGAGGGAGCACAAACTTAGGCTGAATGTCTTGTACCTCCTAAACACTGATGACGATCCTAGTATTGTGAGCTTGGATCGGCATCAGAATACCATCAACACGCTGTAGATCCTCGAAGGATGGAAAGCACACAAGAAAGGCATCATCTCCATGGGGAAGAGCCTCCCACTTCCACTGAGTGCTGAGCGGGCAAATACGCATCATCTGAGCCTCAATGATAGCTGCATGCACCATCGTACCAACCACAGATACCTTAGCAGTCGAAATACACTTGGGAGCTAAATTGGCCTTGAAAATGCTGTCAGGCAACTGGTTGAATGGTGTATCCTCAGTACCGTTCCCAGCCACAATCATCATAGGCTTGGGAAACTTCAAAGTAGGGCACTTGATGGTGGGATGAGCAGAATTATTACAAACCAAACAGTAATGCTGAACATGGAAGTTCTTGGATGCATGAGAATCACCAGAGCATTTCTAGCATTTTATAGGCTTCTTCCCCTTACCCTGATCAGTCTAAGCGTCCACAGCAGTAACCACGGAGGTCGATGAACCAGGAACCAGTGGCGTACTCGAGGTCAACCCCGCCGAAGGTGCATAACTTATCTCCGCCAACTGCGAGAATGGCGGTGGCTGGAACTGAGGCTGAAACTGCGGCTGAGCCGGGGCCGCAGTTTGTTGCGGTGGAGGTACATACGCATTCTTCTTCTTCTTCTTCTTCTTCTTCTTCTTCTTCTTCTTCTTCTTCTGTTTCTTCGGAGGCACAGTCGGAATGCTAGCCTGTGCAGGAGCTTGCGCATACTGCGGGAACATCTGCGAAACTCCTGCGGTGGTATGATTAGCGGGAAGACCGGCCGAGGAAAATTCGGAGGCGGCTGAAAAAACTGCCCAGGTTGCTGAGGGATATAGCCCGCCGGCGCCGGCGGTCTGAACGGAGGCTGCAGAGGCCTGAATGGGATCGATGTCACCGACAAACCACCCCCTGCCTGGCCAGACGCAGGCAACGGATTCACCGAGGGAGTAGCGGTCACGGGGACCGAACCACCCCCTACAGCGGGCCAACAGGCGCCCACACCCAGGACTACCCGTCGAGGGTGGAGGCGGCCTTCCAGCCATGACGACATGAGCGAAGGAGGGCGCCCCCGGCGCCCAAGGATGGCGGGAGGTTGGAGACGAGGCGACCAGCTGGGAGGAAGGCGAGGTGGAGGTGGAGCGCTCGGGCGGCAGAGAAGGCGGCGTAGATGAGTAGCGCTCGATCGTAATAGGCCACCCCTACCTACGTGTGGGCGTACGTTGCCTCTCATTTGGCTCCTATTCCCATCGCCTAGAGGCCACTTAGCCAGCTCGTCATCCATTTTGCTGGAAAATGCAATCCCACATGTATGTTGGACCCCCGGCACCATCATTACCATTGGTTTGTTGGAGATTTGTGCAAGTTATTTTATAGAAAGACCCTTCCACATTAGCTAAATTCATATGAGATTTGTTAGAGAACTGAAACAACTTTGAATCTTGGCAGAGAAATTAGAAAAATAACGAAAATTAGGAAAAATAACCAAAACTAGAAAAAATACTAGTCTCCACAGTAGAAAAATTAGAAAATATAACCAAAAAATTAACAAAATTTTAAAGATACATACAAGTTTCTGCATATCCAGTCAAAAAAATACAAGTTTCACTGCCAGGTGGAGCTCGGGTTGTTTTCAACTTTTTAGGAGGGTTTAAGTGCAAATGTTTGACGGTCGTTGACTTTGTGAACTCTGCACGAATCTCCAAGAATCGTGCGGGCCGAAAGATGACGGTGATACAACCTACGTGTGGGAAATCTGCACTCCCATGCCATTGTACCCGACCACAAGGTGTTCGATCTAGGACGCATTTTATAAGGTGGCGGAGGGTGAAAGGCCTCGTGGAAAAGATTTGGGCCTGATTAGATGTCTGCCCGCACCCCGCGTCTTGGCCCGCGTGCCGATTAAATCACCCTGGACCTGGCACGCTATGAACTATTGATTCGCCCTTTTCTAGCGAGCCACCCTCATCGCGGCCAAGATGGGGAACGCGACGTTCCCAAGGTTGCATTCTTCGGAGATGGCAGGAGGGCGCCCGAGCTAGAGAAATTGCGGCAGGTGGTGATGGAATTTGTCCCGCTGGAATTTTGCTCACCGCCTGCCAAAAATTTGACCCCTATTTAGCTTAACATCTTCCACCGCCGAAATTAAATCCCCCATTTTCCCCTTTTGAGCTCCTCCTCTCTCCTCTAATTTCCATGGTCATGGCGGGAGCTTGGACATCGACCGTGGCGACGGAGGCCGGACTTGGCATGCTGGAATCCCCCTCCTCTCCGACCTGTGTGCTAGATGCAGTTCCGCTTGATGTATCTCCAACCCTCGATCCTGCATAGATCTGATGATGTTGCAAGATGCATGGTTCTGCATTCATATGTCATGTAATTCATGGTGGTTTATAGTTCATCTCGCCATCTCCTTTGAGCATGGTGATTGTGGTATTGTCGGATTCACCCTCGAGCACAACCATGGCTGTGATGCCGGGTTTCCCTACTTCCATGACCTCTATGTTGAAGGCTACTCCTATCACTGTGAGACATACTTTCACCCTTTTTTGTCATAGTTGTATGGTGTGTTTGTTGGTAATCTGCGATAGCCATTGTATCATGATTAGCAATCTTCATTGTGATAGATGCTTACCATTCTGTTTTCTGCATACCATGGTTAACTGACTGTAGAACCACACTACCACTACCTCCCCCGGCTTAAGTGCCCCCACTAGGACGCTAGTTAAATGTGCCCCTAAACCTACAATGGTTTGCAACCATCTATATCAGAGTCCGTTCTCGATGGTTGAGCTCATTTAGAATGGGCCAGACTGCGACAACGGGTCCATAGAGAGGAACTTGCATAAGATTGTCAATGATGTTCTTGACTTCACTGGGGTCAAAGTGAGCACTATGCATCTCTATAACCACTTGAGGAACTGGAGGATCAAATGGAACATGATACTCAATCTCAGATAGAAAGAGGGTGTGGTCCGGACAACACTGCCTTCATTGTTGACGAGGACGACATCGTCAAGAAGCTCCTCGTGGTAAGATGCCATGCCATTGTGTAACATTTCTGGTTTTTGGTGATTCATAAATTGATGCGAACTAACATATTGTCTTCTCGACTTTAGGACAGCCTAAAGCTTCTTGAGTTGCTACAAACGCCCACAACAAACTATGCTCAGATGAAGACTATCTTCACCCTCAAGTTTGTGTATCACATGCAGCTGTATGACCCTAAACTATTGTATGAGGCCATATAATTCCTTTCCGACAACAAAGAACAAGGTGTTGCCTATGGTAACATGCGTCCAACTAAGAGGAGGTCCTGGCTTAGGACTTGGCTTCGTATCCACTTTGATTAGGGCTATTACTATGTTGTTGTCGATCTTGATCATGATCTTTTGATGCGGTCATGTATATTTTGGGAGGTGGTCTCATATCCCTCGGTTAGCTTGGAGTTGATGAAAATTGATCCACGGTTTGTAATATTGAGGGAGCTGGTATATACTAACCCTTCCGACGATGAACTTTTGTTGCATCATGACCTATTATTTTTTGGGTGAAGCTCGTGATGCATTAGATATTATAGACCCTGATGTTAAGTTATTATCCACTATCAAAACTTCATTATGATGTGCTTATGTATTGTTGATGCATGTAAAATGCATACATGAACTTTGTAGTTTGTTAACATGTTTATCCACATATTTGCATCATATATAATGTTATATCCATGTTTTATATTGATTTTTGGGGATTTACCAATGATCCCCTTTATTTGGTTTAAACCGGGCAGGGTAGAAAAACCCTGTTTTCTA
This sequence comes from Avena insularis, assembly GCA_023614405.1. Classification (NCBI taxonomy): domain Eukaryota; kingdom Viridiplantae; phylum Streptophyta; class Magnoliopsida; order Poales; family Poaceae; genus Avena; species Avena insularis. The sequence goes on along the minus strand of CM042690.1, from coordinate 96,752,775 downwards.
TGTTTCAGGATCTATACGAAGTCAAATGGACCTCAACTTTTGGGAATGCCAATATTTATCCACGAGAAGCTTCTGGAGCATGAGAACCTCACCTGGAGGACTAGGAAGCCAAAAAGAGACTAGGTGGCGCGCCCAGCATAGGTGGGCATTCCACCTATGCTCTTTTCCTCCTTGTCCGTCCGATCGCCTTGATTCTTTCGCCCACGGAGTTATCTTGACCTAAAAACCCCCATATAAGGATCCCTCGGAGAGTCCTCTATAGAGAAGCCACCAGAGACAAAAACACCACCAAACAGAGTCAGATCCAACGAAGATTGGAGGAGGAAACTCCACCGGAGCCATCTCCGGGGGACCTCCACCCTCTCCAACATCTCCAACATCATCACCATGATAAAGAGGGAGTAGTCCACCTCCGGGCTATGGGTTTGTGGTAGTAGCTTGATCTATTTTTCTCTTATTCTTCATAGATCTAGTACCATATATGAGCTGCCCTACGTGATTATGGTCATATTTGTAATTCCTATTTGGTGGATATTTTGTTCTATGATTTGATATTTGAGATTGGAATCTATTTTTTGTAAGATGTGTTTATAGATGCATATCATGTACCTTGTTCTTAATTGCTTGTTTTGATCTAATTTGGATGCAAGAACTTGTATGGGGAGAAGTGTGTATTAGATGGATTAGCATGGTGGTAGTGATTGAATTATGACAAACAATATACAAGATCTACTTTGGTTTTTACCTTTCTTTTGCTGCCTCACTAGCGGTAAAGTGAAAACATGTGCTATAGTTAACGTGTGACAGTGAGATAATCTTGTTAGATCAAGGTAGCATATTTGTATTTCAAACATCATGTTATATTACTTAAAGCTATACTCTGATTTGTTCTTAATTCAAGATTGAATGGAGTTTCCATTTCTTGAGGAGTATAAGAGAGATGTATTTCATCTCTATGTTAGAACATGATGCCCATATTGATTTCTTATCAAACACATATAGAATTTCCATGAAAATTTATCATTATTGAATTTTTTGTGATCACTACAACTTAAAAAGAGAGTAGACAAGTGAACCCATGAACCCTGTTCCGATTTTAATCATAAGAAACACCTTTCCATTGCATCTACTATCATATATATTTTCTGCAATTTATTATTTCCAAAATACAAAAATACCTTCTCTACTTGCAATCACTCATAAAAACCCCCAAACAGCTCTACTATCTTCCATATCATCTAGTTTGCATTACTTTACTTTATTTACTGTTTTATTTTAGTTACTTTATATTATATTTCATATTAATAATACGAAACCTTGTGCTTGACAACCACTTGGTGGAGTTGGGGACACAAGACAAATTATTTTACTTTATAGGTTGCTCAAAGTGAAGAAGACAAAAACCCTTCCATAACCAATTCCCTGAGAGTTCGATAGAAACCCTCGAGTCACCCTTGTGGGGAAAACAAGCTTGCTACAATACTGTGCACTTGGAGTCCTAATGAAAAGTGGCCATGATTGTTGTCGTCAAGAGTATTTTCTGGCGCCGTTGTCGGGAATCAGCGAAGCACACCACAACTGCATCCTCATCAAGTTTGAAGAGAAAGTTTGAGGAACAAGGTATTTCCCACGGCACTTCCAAGTATATTCTAGCACCGTCATCTTCGTCAACTTGTCCAACAACCCAAGCTTGGGGAGGTTGCACCACTCTGAGCTTTTTATTCTCCTTTTATTTTTTAAACTATTATTTTGGCTTCTTTTTAGTCTTTTTAAGTTCTTCCTTAAAACACAAAAACACATAAAAATGGAAATGGGAGCTTATTGGCCTTTTAGTGTAAAGAACTTCCCAAAAGAAATAGAGATACCATTTGAACCATTTGAAATAGACCCCGTAGCTATTAAATCCATTTATGAAAACCATTTTTATGGGAAGCCTAATGAAAACCTAATGCAACATTTGATAATTTTTAATGAAATATGCGAAGATCTAAACATGAGTAATAAAAACAATAGTATGATTAAAGTTAAACGTTTTCCATATTCACTTGCCGGTAAGGCTTTAGATTGGATATTAAAATGTCCACCCGGAAATTTTAGCTCTTGGTTTAATGTTAAAGCTGCTTTTGTTGAAAGATTTGGAACCCCTAAAGTAATAGGCCATCTCAGGGAAATGCTTATCATGTTTAAACAAAATAAATATGAACCTCCCATAAGAGCTCGAGAAAGATTTAGAGAACTAGCTTTTGGAATAGAACATGGTTTTAGAGATTGGATGTTAATGCATATTTTCTATTGAGGGCTAACTAAAAGCTCAATGGCCTATTTAGATAAAGAAAGTGGGGGTTCCTTCATAAATATAACTGCCAACAACGCTTATATATTGCTAGATGTCTTACTCTTATAAGTAAAAGTAAAACAAATCCTTGAAGAAGCTAAAGTGCCAAAAGATGTATTTGATGATAGATATGAAATCTTCAGTTTATACAATAGAGATAAACAAGTATAAGAATTCAAAATTCTAAGTGAAACAAAAGAACCTCTACTTGATCTTGATAAATGTATCTTGCATGAACTCATTAACTTATTGCAAAAGTTTTCTAATGATCCATCTTTTAATGGTCATCAAGCAGGATTTGGTTCGTACCTAGCAAATTATGTTATAAAGGAAAATATTGAAAGATATAATAATGAAGCTATGACACCACTTAAGCTTGGGGATGTATGGCTCCCCAAGATATTAATCACTATCGGAAAAGAGATACATCATGCTATTCTAGATTTATGATCTAGTGTCTCAGTTTTATCTAAAGATCTATATGATTTACTTGATTTGAAAGCTATGGAAAAATGCTCTATAGATCTTTTACTTGCTGATGATTCAACTAAACATGCTTTAGGAAAAGTTAAAGATATCATGGTTGAATTGCATATTACTTTTGTACATGTTGATTTTATTATCATGGAAATGGGGAGCAATACCTCAAGTCCTATATATAATACTTGGTAGACCCTTTTTGAGAACCACATGTGCAGTCATTGATACAAAAGAAAGAAATATAAAGTTTCAGTTTCCTCACAAGAAATGTATGGAACACTTTCCAAGGAAGAAGAAGGTATCAAAGAAGCACAGGCTATCCCATGAGTTCCACATCACTTAAACCAAGTAAATAAAGCCTAGTTGTATGGTTATAAAGAAAACGCTTTGTGTGAGGCAACCCGGTTATTTTCTTTTGTAGTTTTTCTTTGAAATCTTGTTGTAACAAGATAGTTTTGTTTTGGTTTTATTTCTATAATTTTTAATAAAGTACCAAGTGGAACCCATTTTGGATGTTTAAAAGTTGCTAAACATATGGATTAACAAATTCCTACAGAACAGTTTTTAGTGCAAGAATTTTCTGATTTTTTATGTAACTCGAATTGCGCTCATATTTACACAACATTTACAACTTTTTATCCTCTATACGCACAAAAATAGGCTAAACTTCTCCATATAACTAAGTGGGTTAATTTATTTAGTTCCGTTGCTGCTGAATATGTGGATAGATTCTGCCATGTTTTGTTTTAACCATTCTCAAGTGTTCTAAAATGATTGTTATGAGTCATATTATATGCTAGGGATATGTGGAAAAATTATATGCTTGCTGGAACATTTAGAAAGAATTTTTTCTTTGATATATATGCAACCACTATTATGCTTTTGTGCCACTAATGTCACCACTTAGAAAAGAGATGGGAGAAAAGTTTTGTGTTGAAGTTTTTTGACAGGGAATATAGGAACACCACACCAAGAGCAACCAAGGATGGTGAAAACCATAAGCTTGGGGATGCCTAAGTCACTGATGGCTCAAAATATGTAGATCTCATTGGGAACCCCAAGAGGAAGGTATGATGAGCACAATAGGAAGTTTTCCCTTAGTTATGAAACCAAGGTTATCGAACCAGTAGGAGTAAGGAAACAACTCCAAGGTGTTGCTAACAACTTGGAATCCTGCACAACACAACCACATAACTTTGCCCCAACTTACAGTGAGGTTGTCAATTTCACTTGTTTTGCTGAAAACAAAGGATTAAACGTATAGTGTGGAAGATAGTAATTGCTTGCAAAAAGTAAACAGTAAACAATAGATGTTATATCAATGGTAAAGGAATGGATAGGGGTCCACAGTTCACTAGAGGTGTTTCTCCTTAAGATAAATAGCATGTTGGGTGAACAAATTACAGCAGGGCAATTGACAGATTGAGAAAGCATAACAATGCATATACTAATCATCTTGACTCCTAAGAGATTTGATTGGGCATTACAACATTATACATAGACCGTAATCTAACTGCATCTATGACTAATAATCCACCTTCAGGTTATCATCCGAACCCCCTCCAGTATTAAGTTGCAAGCAACAGATAATTGCATTAAGCATTGTGTGTAAAGTAAACAATATGATTGTTCTATGAACAAAGGATTGCTGTTTTCTCCCTAGTAGCAACATCACATCTAGTACCTTAGAGATTTATGTCACTTCCCCAGATTCCTAGAGGCATGAACCCACTATCGAGCATAAATACTCCCTCTTGGAGTTTCTAGCATCTACTCGGCCAAGATAGCTACTAACAACGGAGAGCATGCAAGATCACAAATAACAAAGACATGATATAATCAATAATCAATCTGAAATAGCATGTCAATATCCATCGGATCCCCATAAACACAACATGTATGATTACAAATAGATGATCTTGATCATGAACGAAGCTCACAAGATCTAAACATGGTAGCACAAAGGAGAAGAACCAACCATCTAGATACTACATGGACCCGTAGTCCAGGGTTGAACTCCTCACGCATCACACCGGAGGCAAGCATGGTGATGAAGAAGGCCTCGAGGGTGAATTCTCCCCTCCGGCAGGGTGCCGGGAAGAGCTTCATATCCCTCCGGATCTAGGGATGGAGATGATGGAGGCTACAGACTCTTTCATGGAATTTTGATCGGGTACTTAGGGTTTTTGTATCGGAGGCTTCTTATAGGCAAAAGGGGAGGCCGAGGGGGTGCCGTAGGCGACCGCACCACCCCCTGGCGTGGGCCAGGCCTGGCCGCGCAGCCAGGTGGTGTGGCCGGCCTCTGGCCCCTCTCTGTCTCGTCTTCTGGCTCCGTGTTCCCCTGGGTGAAATATTGACTTTGGCTTTTGTTCCTGTCCAATTTCGAGAATATTCATTTTCTGACTTTCCTGGAACCAAAAATAGTAGAAAACAGGCAACTGGCACTGTGGCATCTTGTTAATAGGTTAGTCCAAGAAAGTGTATAAAAATACTCCAAAGTGTGGACAAAACATAAGAAAGTAGATATAAAACAAGCATGGAACATCAAAAATTATAGATACGTTTGCAACGTATCAACATCCCCAAGCTTAACTCCTGCTCGTCCTCGAGTAGGTAAGTGATAAAAAGAAAGAATAATTTTTAAGGTGACATGCACCATCATAAACTTGATCAAAGTATTTGTAAAACATTGATAGCTGGGATCATAGTACTTTAACATAGCATGAAAGATATTGTTCTAACAATAAGACATAGCAACTATGTTGTAGCATGAAAAGGAACAAACAAAAGAATCATGAATAACAATGCTTTGCAAGACATTTGTTTGTTTCACACAAAGAAAGCATAATGAGAATGGTATTTAGCTTGTCCCTCATAGTGTAGCAAAACATAAATGCATAGGACACCTTCAAAGTTCATAAGGGTGACTAGATACAAATAGTTTAAGAACAAACAATATCAAAGTTATGCATCAATCAACAAGTCTTGGGACAATGCACATTAAACTAAGAATGGCCACTATGCTCTCTCAATAGGTGCATAAAGATAGAAGATGGAGACTCAACATAAAAGTAAAAGAAAGGCCTTGATAGAAGGAAGCAGGGATTCAAGTCTCATAAAGAGCTTCCAAAAATTATGGTACTTATTAGCTTTTGGCTCTCATTGCCCCTCTGATAAGCATCTTGAAGTGATTAAGGTTAAAGTGAACAAACTATGGAGTATATGCTTGACAAAGTATAAGTTGGCAATCTCATGTACCTTGAATATGAGGGCCACTCCTCATGCTACTCAAGTTTAGTTAGCGGTAAGTTCTTGTCATAGTAAGTACATGTGTATCATAGAGAACCGCCAACGGGGTACCCCTTGCCCGATGATACGGAAGAATCCTTATATCAAAATGACAAGGAAAGCATACAATGAGCATCTCAACAATCTTATTATTTACCATGGGAAAATGGTTCTTTTTTTATCCCTTTCCTCTTTTCTCATCTTTTTTTTGTTTTTTCTCAATCTCTATCTCTCTTTTTATAAGAAGAATGCTTCATAGATTGCTCATTATAGTTACGCTGCAGGTTTCCACCATGATTAGGCATGGATTAGACCAGCGACCCAGGCGTTTCTCTAACACACATACATAACTCCATGGACTTACAAGCTCCCCTTTCATTTCACACCAATGACATCCATAAACAAAAGAGCATGATATCAACTGGGTACAATGTATAAGTGCAATGTTGAAAGTGTTCCCCATGACATCATGGTTCTTCTAATTCCCAACATATAAGTGCAAGCATATACAACATAAATAACACAATGGTTCAAGTTTATTAGGGGCAAAAAAACTAAAGTGTGCCATCAAGTTCGTGAGAGCTTTAATCACTAATTTTCACATAACAAGATTAATTCAGATGGTAGATAAAAACATGAATATACTTGGAATAGCAAATGCTAATAGGTAGGTACGATGGACTCTATGGAATAACTTGGTTTTATTTGGATTTGGATGCATGAGTGGAACTCATACTTGGTTATGGAGGCTATCAAAAGACTGGGAGTGACCAACTAAGAGAGCAATAATGGCGATAATCATGCAAAGCGACAAAACATCATTAATTAAAGCATAAAGTGATATTACAAGTCGAAAACTAAAGGATAATAGAGGCTATGGTGACTTGGTATAGTCTTAACATGGTGTGAGCATGTGCTAAGTCAACCCAAATAAAGCATCAAAGGAGAATACCACAATACTATGCTTTAATATGCTAAAACAACGCATGATTATTTCAAGGCACATTAAGCAATCTCAATTGTTTATAACATGTCATGCTACAGCAAAAATCACTAAGCATAAAGCCAAAACAATATCAAGCATGACATGACAAATCATAGGCACAGTCAAAAACAAGCTCCTTTTTACCACTTAAGCATGAACTTTTCCTACTCTTTTCCAATCCAAACCAATCTTATTTGAAAACTAATGCATGAATGAGGGGGTCCAACCAATTTATTCAAGAAAACTAAGCAAACCAAGCAAACGAAAACCAAAAATGAAAATGAAGACGCTCCAAGAACAACACAACTATGCGTGAAACGATAAAAATGAAGTGTTTGGAAGAAACCTGCGATTTTTATTGATGAAGAAGGGGATGCATTGGGCATCCCCAAGCTTTGACGCTTGTACTTCTTGGATATTTCTTGGGGTGACATGGGGTGGCATCCCCAAGCTTGAGATTTTGTCCATTCTTCATCTCATTACATCACTCTTCCCTTACACTTGCAATTTTTCCTTCATATAAAACTTCACACAATCTTCATTAGCAACATTAGTGTACTCAAGATAATAAGTCTTTTGGGTCAGTTACAACACCAATAAAACTTCTATTAAAACACAAGATACTGTAGCACTTCCCTCAAAAAGCTCAATTTCCCCAAAAAGAACCCAAAATTGAATCAACAAGAAGCAAATGCAAATAATGGCAGAAATCTGTCAAAACAGACCAACAGGTAGAAACCAATTTTTTCGAAGACCTTTTGTTGCTCAAATCTAAAAGTGTTGAACTAACGAAAGTTGGATAACAACCTGGGGCATAAGCACAAACAATTACAGCTCAAACCAATGTACATAGATGTTTAACGAATTTTTACACCAAAGCACAATAATCTGTTTCGGGACAGCAACTTCCCCAAGCATTACTTCTCTCTCATTAGAGGTTACTCTTGGCACAAAAACCACACAAAAATGATAAGGAGAGGTTATTAATGAAGCAATAACTTCCAAGACTCAACTAAAAACTTTTGGGTTATCTCCCAATAAGTAATTTTATTTAACGCCTTTAAGTTTAGCATAAGAAGCAAGAAAAGAATCAAGTATTCTCGAATGAAGAAGCATGAAAAGCAAATTTTGTTTTAATAGGAGAGGCAAAAGGAATATTCTCTCTATTCTTAGGGAAGTGTTCTATACCTTTCTTGAGTGGGAGTTGATATTTAATGGTGCCTTCTTTCATATCAATAATGGCACCAACTATTCTAAGAAAAGGTCTTCCCAAAGTAATAGGACAGGAAGCATTGCATTCAACATCCAAAACATAGAAATCAACAGGACATAAGCATTGTTAACCATAATAAGAACATCGTTAATACTCCCCATGAGTTTCTTTTTAGCATTATCATCAAGTGGGACATTTAAATAACAATCTTCCAATGGTGGCAAATCAAGCATTTCATAAATCTTTCTAGGCATAATAGAAACAGTACTATCAAGGTCACATAAAGCTTTGAGATCAAAATCATTCACTTTCATATTAATGATGGGTTCCCAACCATATTCTAATTTCATAGGAATAGAAGCTTTATGTTTCATCTTTTCTTCTTTAATTTTTATGAGAGCATCAGTAATGTGTTTTGTAAAGGCCATATTCATAGCACTAGCATTAGGACTTTTAGCAAGCTTTTGTAGAAACATAATTACTTCAGAGATATTGCAACCATCAAGATCAAAATCATAATTATCATCTAAAGTAGTAGAGCTATTGTTTCCCATATTTCGATGAATTTCAGCAGTTTTATTAGAAAAGGTTCCATTGGGTTTACTAGCTTCAACATTAGTGGTAGTGATAGTAGAAATACTAATATTTCTAGCAATTTCATCTTCTCTTTCCTACTTAGCATGCAATTCAGCTAATATTCTAACATTTTCATCAATTCTAACTTGTATGGCATTAGTAGCAGCAAAGGGATTTTCAATAGTTTCAGATTTAGCAGCCATTTTATTCAAAGAAGATTGTGCTTCAGACAATGATGCTATATTTCTTTCAGCATTAGAGAGTTTTTCCTCAATAGTTTTATTGAAAGTAGTTTGTTTACTAATAAAATCTTTAAGCATGACTTCAAGTTTAGAGGGTGCACTCCTATTATTGTTGTAGGAATTTCCATAATCATTACCATTATTGGGAGGATATGGCCTATAATTATTATTACCAACATTGTTCCTATAGGCATTGTTGCTAAAATTATTATTTCTAATAAAGTTCACATCAACTTGCTCTTCTTGAGCAACCAAAGAAGCTAAGGGAACATGATTTGGATTAATATGAGCTTTCCCATTAACAAGCATAGACATAATAACATCAATTTTATCACTCAAGCAGGAGGTTTCTTCAACAGAATTTACCATCTTACCTTGTGGAGCTCTTTCAGTGTGCCATTCAAAATAGTTAAGCATCATATTATCCAGAAGTTTTGTTGTAGCACCCAAAGTAATGGTCATAAAAGTACCTCCATTAGCAAAGTCCAGTAGTTTTCTTGAAGAATAATTCGGTCCTGCATAAAAGGTTTGGATAATCATCCAAGAAGTCAGTCCATGAGTTGGACAATTCTTTACCAAAGATTTCATTCTTTCCCAAGCTTGAGCAACATGTTCATTATCAGATTGTTTAAATTTCATTATTTCACTTCTCATAGATATAATCTTAGCAGGACGATAATATTTTCCACTGAAAGCATCTTTGCATTTAGTCCAAGAATCAATACTATTTCTAGTTAGGGATTGCAACCATTCTTTAGCTTTTCCTCTCAATGGGAAAGGAAACAATTTAAGCTTAATAATATCTCCATCTATATCCCTATGTTTTTGCATCTCACAAATTCAACAAAGTTATTAAGATGAGAAGCAACATCTTCAGTACCAATACTAGAAAATTGTTCTCTCATAACAAGATTGAGTAAAGCAGGTTTAATTTCAAAGAAAGTAGCTTCAGGAACAGGTAGAGCAATAGGTGTGCACATGAAATCATTGTTGTTGGTGCTAGTGAAGTCACACATCTTAGTGTTTTCAAGAGTAGTCATTTTATGTGTTTTTAATAAAGAAAGCATACTAGTACAACTAATTTTTTTGTATTTTTAATAAAGAAACAAGCAAACAAAGCAAAAATAAACTAAGAAAAACAAAATAAAACATAGTAAAGATATTGGTTATGAGAGACTCCCCTTCTGAAGATGTCCTTGACTCCCCGGCAACAGCGCCAGAAAAATAGCTTGATGGCTCAAAATATATTCGAGCTCATTAGGGAACCCCAAGAGGAAGGTATGATGAGCACAGCAGCAAGTTTTCCCTCAGTTATGAAACCAAGGTTATCGAAGCAGTAGGAGCAAAGAAACACCTCCAATGTGTTGTTTCCAACTTGGAATCCTACACAACACAACCACAAAACTTTGCCCCAAACTTATAGTGAGTTTGTCAATCTCACCGGTTTTGCTGAAAACAAAGGATTAAACGTATTGCGTGGAAGATAGTAATAGCTTGCAGAAAGTAAACAGAAAACAGTAAATAGTAGATTGTAGATTGATGGTAAAATAAAGGACCGGGGTCCATAGTTCACTAGTGGTGATTCTTCCTAAGATAGATGACATGTTGGGTGAACAAATTACAGCAGGGCAATTGACAAACATCGAGAAAGTATACATGCATATACTAATCATCTTGACTCCTATGAGATTTGATTGGGCATTACAACATAATACATAGACCGTAATCCAACTTCATCTATGACTAATAATCCATCTTCAGGTTATCATCCGAACCCCCTCTAGTATTAGGTTGCAAGCAACAGATAATTGCATTAAGCATTGTGTGTAAAGTAAACAATACGATTGTTCTAGGAACAAAGGATTGTTGTTTTCTCCCTAGTAGCAATAGCACATCTAGTACCTTAGAGATTTCTGTCACTTCCCTAGATTCCTAGAGGCATGAACCCACTATTGAGCATAAATACTCCCTCTGAGAGTTGCTAGCATCTACTCGACCAAGATAGCTACAAACAACAGAGAGCATGCAAGATCACAAATAACAAAGACATGATAGAATCAATAATCAATCTGAAATAGCATCTCAATATCCATCGGATCCCCGCAAACACAACATGTATGATTACAAATAGATGATCTTGATCATGAACGGAGCTCACAAGATCTAAACATGGTAGCACAAAGGAGAAGAACCAACCATCTAGCTACTACATGGACCCGTAGTCCAGGGATGAACTACTCACGCATCACACCGGAGGCAGGCATGGTGATGAAGAAAGCCTCGAGGGTGAATTCTCCCCTCTGGCAGGGTGCCGGGAAGAGCTTCAGATCCCTCCCAATCTAGGGATGGAGATGACGACGGATACAGACTCTTTCATGGAATTTTGTTCGGGTATTTAGGGTTTCTGTATCGGAGGCTTCTTATAGGCAAAAGGGGAGGCCGAGGGGGTGCCCTAGGCGGCGACACTATCCCCTGGCGCGAGCATGGCCTGGCCGCGCGACCAGGTGGTGTGGTCGGCCTCTGGCCCCTCTCCGTCTCGTCTTCTGGCTTCATGTTCCCCTCTGTGAAATATTGACTTTGGATTTTGTCCCGTCCAATTTCGATAATATTCATTTTCTGACTTTCCTGGAACCAAAAACAACAGAAAACAGGAAGCTGGCACTATGGCATCTTGTTAATAGGTTAGTCTAAGAAAGTTTATAAAAATACTCGAAAGTGTAGACAAAACATAAGAAAGTAGATATAAACAAGCATGGAACATTAAAAATTATAGATACGTTTGCAACGTATCAGGGTCACATGGCCATCTAGGTCCCTCTATTGATCATTAATGTGATAGTAGTCTCGATCATGTGAGGAGTGTTTCTGAACCGAAGGATGTCACGCTTAAGGGTGGGGATGCTTAGGGTAGATGAGGTATCGTAGGAGAAATAGAGAAAGAGAAACCGGAATAGTTCCAGGTAACATCCGATGTAGATCGGAAGGGGTCCGGAAGGTGTTCCGGAGTGAAATGAATAAGATAATATGTGTATTTGAATGTTAATTGGAGAATTAATATTAAATTTATATTTTATTTTATTATTAAAGGCAACGCAATGCTAATGGGCCTCACCTGAAGGGGAGGCCCAAGGGGCAAGGCGCCAAGGAGGAAGGGGCCAGCCGGCCTAGGCTTAGTGGGCCGCCCGAGTGGGGCCCACCTAGGGACGGTGGCTACCTCTGGTGGCTGGCGGGTGTAGGCATTAGTCCCACACCGCCTGGCCCCTTGGTGGTGCGCCCTCCTTCCCATTATATATATAGGGGTCTCCCTCCCCCCTTTGGATTCAACCCATTCTCCCATTCTCTCTCTCTCTCTCATCCATTGAGGACATATCCGTAATATTAGGGAGGACCTCCTGGGTGGTGAGTTCTCCACCTTTACACTACCGTCGTATGATCATCGATCTGACATCTACTTCTTCCGCTGCTCGGCTGGATCAGATTCCAGGAGACATCACCTACACTGGAAGTGTGACAAACTTCGGAGGCACCACACAGATACGTCCATTTTGCATCACTATCCTATGTCTTAATTCAGTATTATTCATTGATATAATTCATATTGAGAGGTGATACTTATGTTATTTCATCTGTTTTTGCATGGTTGATGACTTTTGGAGCATGGACCGCTGTAGTCAGGATTCTGATGGAAAAGGTGCTGTTTGGAGGCAAAATTTGCAAAGATCAGAAAATCCGGGAAAATATACGGAAAATCCTATTTTTCCAGAAGACTAAGGATGCCAGAAGACGGAGTGGAGATGGACCATAGGGGGCCCAGACCACCCCTGGCGCGGGCAGCCCAAGGCCACGCCAGCAGGTGGTGTGGCCACCCTAGCCCACTCTAGCCTCTCCCCTGTGGCGTATATCATCCCCCAGAAACCCTAAGACTCGGGGCGGAAAACACCGAGAGAGAAAGATCTCTCCGGCAGACAGATTTCTACCAGGGGAATTCCTTCCCGGAGAGGGGAGATCGTCGCTATCAACACCAGCATCAAGCTGGACTTCATCGGGATCATCATCATCACCACCATCATCACCATCAGCACCCTCATCACCATCTCCATATTGCTGTAAGAATTGAGTTGAATCTTGCATTAGTTCATAGGGGAAACTTTCCCGGTGTTGATTACTCTTTGTAGTTGATGCTATTGAGTGAACCATTGAATTATTGTTTATGTTCAAATTGTTATACATCATTATTCCATCTCTGATCATGATCCATATGATGTCTTGTGAGTAGTTTGTTTTGTTCTTGAGGACATGGGAGAAGTCATGTTGTTAGTAGTGGAGTTGTGTTGAGAAAGATTCAATAGTTTGATATTTAAGTTGTGGTGTACTTCTTCTAGTGGTGTCATGTGAACATCGACTACATGACACTTCACCTATATGGGCCTAGGGGAATGCATTGTGTATTTGGCTACTAATCGTAGGGGTTGCAAGTAATGAAACCTGAACCCCCGTTAGGAAACCATTGCACAAGGGACGTAAGGGTCTTAGAGTTTAAAGCTGTGGTTAGGTTTCTACCTCAATTACTTTCTTGTACTTACGGATGTTTGCAACGGGTATAATCACAAGTATGTATTAGTCCTAGGAAGGTCGGTACATTAGCACATGTTCACCCACACAACACTTAGCAAGCTAGAGAAGATTAATCAAGTATATGAAGCGAAATCACTTGACAGTCTTCCCATGTGTCCTCGAGAACGTTTGGTCATCTTAAGTAATACAACCGGCTTATCCTTTGCTGCATAAAGGATTGGGCCACATGCTGCATTTATTCCTACTGTCTTTTGTTTACTCGTACTTTGTTTACTTGCTTTATCAAAAACCCCTAAAAATCTGTTTGCTAAGTATTTGCAGAGAATTCCTGATCCATACCACTAGCCACCTTACGCTCCTCGTTGGGTTCGACACTCTTACTTATCGAAAATACTGCGATACACCCCTATACTTGTGGGTCATCAAGACTATTTTCTGGTATTTGTTGGGAGTGAAGCGCTATAGGAGAGTGGAACGTAAAGGAAACTTCTCGTGAGTATTGTTTATACATTAGTTGCTTTATTTTCGTTATGGATAATTCGCTGAGTTTCTTATTTGGTAATGCTACTACCACTTCTAAGGTAGTAGATAAGCCACCACCTGCTGAGAGTGATGTTTTTAAAATACCTACAAGAATTATTGATCGTGCTATGGATAACTACTATGTTGGAGATGGAACCGTCCATCCCGGTGATCCTTTGCTCTTTATACACGAATTATGCGAGTTGTTCAAGTGTGCAAGTATCACTACAGATCAAGTTAAGAAGAAGTTATTCTCATTATCACTGAAAGGAAGAGCTGAGGAATGGTATAAGCTGCTGAAGAATGGTCAAGCTCTGGAATGGGAGGAAATAGTGCCTCTCTTTTATTCAAAGTTTTATCCTCCTAGTGAGATTCATAAAGATCGGAATCAAATATACAACTTTTGGCCTCTTGATGGAGAGAGTACAACTCAAGCTTGGGGGAGATTGAAGTTACTAATGCTCAAATGTCACATTCAGGAGCTCCCCAACAATATTATTATCAATAACTTTTATGCAAGGCTCCCTCTTCATGACAAGGATTTATTGTATGCTTCTTTTGCTGGATCATTCACTCGTATGGAAGAAGAAGCTAAATGGGATCTTCTGGACCGTATTCAAGACAATGCTGAAGCTTGGGAGAATGACAAAGGTAGAAAGTCAGGTATAAATTATGATTATGAATGCATTGAATCTTTTATGGGAACTGATGACTTTCAAAATATTAAAAATGCTTATGGTCTAGACTCTCAAGCTATTGCTTCTTATTTTAAGGCTTTTGCTTCCTACATTGAAGTGCCTAAAAAGAAGTGGAATAAGTATCATGAACCTTATAAATATGTTGCTAAGAGTGTTCCTGCAAGAAATACTGAAGTTTATACTGATAATCATGTCTTACCTAAACCTTATATTGAGAAAATGCCTTTCCCAGTTAAGATTAAGGAACATTCTATGATAGCTAGTATGGTTAATGAAAGTGAAAATAAAGCTGTTGAACCTGATAAACAAATGGTTGATGAACCTATAAAAGCAAATGTGAAAGACTTTGTCACTAGGTATGAAGAAGACGGACACACTATCCTTTGTAAGGATACCTCTAATTTTGTTTCACAAAGTAGTGTTATGAGAGCTAGTATTCCTGTGTTTTCTATTAGAATAAGTGATCATTGTTACGATGGTCCTTGTGATAGTTATATTGTTAAGTTTATGCATGATACTAAAATTTATTATGAGAGAGGGAAAAGTGTTCTTATGTATCTCTATAATATCAAGTTTTCTCGTTTTATGCTGAAAGTTTTTATGTTGCACTTCTTTTGCCTTCTTATGCAAGTTGCCTTCGGTTTCTACAACTTGTTTGTTTACAAAATTCCCTTGCATAGGAAGTGGGTTAGACTTAAATGTGTGAATTTTTGCTTCTTAATGCTCTCTTTCACTTCAATTCATATTTCTATGTGAGCATCTTCAAAATTATCATGCCCATCTTAATGGCTATAAAGAAAGAGCTTTTTGGGAGACAACCTAATTTGTTTTTGCATTCAGTTTGTTTTTGTTTATTTGAGTCTTGTAAGTTATTACTTTGGTAATAACCTCTCCCTATCCGTTTTGTTTGGCTTTTGTGTCAAGATCAACCTCTAATGAGAGAGAAGTAATATTTGGGGAAGTTGCTGTCCTGAAACAGATTTTTGTGCTTCACCGTAAAAATTCGTGAGAGATCTCTGTATGTCGGATTGAGCTGTATTTTTTTGTGCTTCTGCCCCAGGTTGTTATTTAACTTTCGTTAGTTTTGCACTTTTTGATTTGAGCAACATAAGATTTTCGAAAAAATTGATCTTTACCTGCTGGTCTGTTTTGACAGATTTAGCCACTCTTGCATTTGCTTCTTTATTCGATTTCCTTTTTGAATTCTTTTTGGGTTTTCGGAAGGAGTTGCTATAGTAGCTTATGTTTTGATGGTTTTAAGTTGAAGTTAGACTCAAAAGGTTCTATCACTTCACTTATACTAATGTTGCTAATGAGAACTGTGTGAAGTTTTGTGTGAAAGAAATTTCCAGGAAGTGGAGATAATGGTGTAATAAGGAAGAGAAAGGTTTTATGACTCAAGTAATAAGTGTACAAAGATGAAGATACTGATGATTATTCAAGTGGAGACTCCGGAAGAATCCACTAAATACCAAATTCAGAGACCTGCAGAGTCCGTGTTCAAATAGGTAACGGTTCTGGTAAGAAAAGTTCAGCAAAAATACAATCCAACTATGTTTTTGCAGTTTTTAGTCAATAAGGAAAGATACAAAGCGAAAAAGGGACGGAAACGGAGCCAGGGTGGCTCACACCAACCTGTGGCGCGGGCCCACCCCTGGCCGTGCCACCAGGTGGTGAGTCCACCCCAGACTCCGCCTCTGACTCGTTTTCTCCCAGTGCCTTCCTCTTGATATGAAACTTCATAATATATAACCCCCCGGATCCCCCGAGGTTCATATATCGTGTTTTCACCATGTTTTTGTTTCGATCTGTTTCTGTCAGGACATACTCTTTGAAAGTTTAGAAGCACAATGGTGTCTGCCAAGGATAAGGGAAATGAGCCTATGGAGGAAGACCTCCACGACCCCAGGAAGGAGATCAAGAGTGAAGGTGAAGAGGAGCAAGGCCAACATCCGCACACCAGCACTACCATTGCAAGCATTGGAGTGGTGGCAAACCCCGCCAGGACTATTGGAGGGAAGCCTCCTCATCACCGTTCAGATCCCTGGTCACTTCCTCCACGCACCAAGAATCCTTTCCATACCCTTATCCACGAGCATCAATACCAGAATATGCCCAAGGGGAAATTACCCTCCAATTGGGATTTGCCTCGTTCTAGCCATGCAGGAAAAGAATAATTCAAGGAGGAAGAGGGGAAAGAATAGCAAGAGCTGGAATTCTCAACCCGACATGATCATGAGCCGCATTGAGCAAAACTCACAGCTGAATCGTAATCTCACCTTCGAGATTGAGGACTTGGGGAAACTGGTCAAGAAACTCATTGAGAGGATACCACCACCACCAAAGGAGTAATTCATCATCAGGTTTGGCATCCCCTTGGTTTGTTCTAAGCTTGGGGGAGTGCCACGGTATCACATCACTATCTTCTATCTTTTTACCTTATTAGTAGAGTCATATCAGGAATAGAGGAGTTATTATGTAGTATGGTTTGCATTATGGAAGTGTCCCCTCTCTCGTTAGATATGTATCCCTTGGTGTGAATTGCCATTATGGAATATTAATGAGAAGTTCTATCATTTACTCTTTTGCATAGCTTATATTAGTTTTCAATTAGTGGTTGTATGATTGATCTTGTTATTAGTATTGGTATCACTTTGGGACCATTGAGTTAATTTAGTTGGTTTTGGCAAACCTGGCTCGGTCAGTATCAACACTATTTTTGAGAGTTGAATGAAAAGATAAAATTACTTTAAAGAAAAATAGTTTCATCATGTTTCTTTCTTGATTTGCTCATAAGTCTAGTATTCTCTAGTTAAGATCTTTTGTACTTCCAAGGAAGATTGCACGTTTGACTTTATCACTTGTATGTTTGTTTGTTTCCTTCAACTCCTATACTTGCTACCCAGCCTTGCTAGCCAAAAACCTGTACTGATAGGGAATTCTTCTCACGCATCCATTCCTTTAAACCAAAACCTACGCCATTTGTGTCCACCATACCTACCTAGTAGCATTATTGCTATTCCAAGTAAATTCTTGTTTTATCTACCTCCCAAATTAAACTTGTTATGTGAAAATTAGTGATTAAAGCTCTCACGAACTTGATGGCACACTTTACTTTCTTGCACTTAATAAACTTGAACCATTGTTCTCACCTTTGTTGCGTATATGCTTGCGCTTTGTAAGTTGTGAATTAGCAGAACCATGCTGTCATGGGGAACGCTTTCAACATTGCACTGGTACTTTGTACCTAGTTGATATCATGTTCTTTTGTCTATGGATGTCGTCGGTGTGAAATGAAAGGGGAGCTTGTAAGTCCATGGAGTTATGCATATGTGTTAGAGAAAGGCCTGGGCCACTGGTCTAATGCATGCTGACATGGTGGAAACCTGCAGCGTAACAATAACAAGTATCTATGAAGCATTCTTCTTATAAAAAAAGAGATAGAGATTGAGAAAAAAAGAGAAAAAGAAAAAAGAGATTATGAAAAGAGGAAAGAGAGAAAAAAAGCACCATATTCCCATGGTAAATAAGAAGATTGCTGAGATGTTTGTTGTCTGCTTGCCTTGTCATTTTGATATGGGGATTCTTCCGTATCATCAGGCAAGGGGTACCCCGTTGGCAGTTCTCAATGATACACATATGCTTACGATGACAAGAACTTACCGGTGAATAAACTTGAGTAACATGAGGAGCGGCCCTCGTATTCAAGGGACATGAGATTCTCAATTTACAAATTGTCAATGCATATCCTCATATTTGATCACTTTAACCTTAATCACCTCAAGATGCCTATGATAGGGGAAATGAGAGCTGAAAGCTAGTAAGTATCATAATTTTTGGGAGCTCTTTATGAGACTTGCAATCCCTGCTTCCCTCTTTGAAGGGCCTTTCTTTTGCTTTGTAGTTGAGCCAGTAAACCTATTCCCTTCTATCTCAGCAAGTATTTTGAGTTGTTGTGTTTCATTCATTCATATGATGATTTATTCAATCATGTCTTATGTTCCTTGCTTTGCACATTGCTCTTATCCTGATCTTTACTACTTTGAAAGCTATCATTGAAAAACCAGCTATTTGTGAACTCAAGCAAATTATCAACTATTCTTCGACCAAGAGCTAAGTTTGCCATTACCAATTATGATTTACTTTATGTATCTTTATTATGTTTCCTTTACTCATTACAAGTTGAGTTATATGATAGTGAGTTGTCTTCTATTATGATCTATGTATTGATGAATGTGATGCTTCTTGTCCGTATTCTTTTATCGACTCTTCACTCCATAAACCTAAGGCCATGTTTATTGAGCTCAGTTTCGCTTGGGGACAAGCGAAGTCTAAGCTTGGGGGGAGTTGATACGTCCATTTTGCATCACTATTCTATGTATTAATTCACTATTATTCATTGATATATTTCGTATTGAGAGGTGATACTTATGTTATTTCATCTGTTTTTGCATGGTTGATGACTTTTGGAGCATGGACCGCTATAGTCAGAATTCTGATGGAAAAGGTGCTGTTTGGAGGCAAAATTCGCAAAGATCAGAAAATCCAAGAAAATATACGGAAAATCCTATTTTTCCAGAAGACTAAGGATGCCAGAAGACGGAGTGGAGATGGGCCACAGGGGGCCCACACCACCCCCTGGCACGGGCAGCCCTAGGCCGTGCCAGCAGGTGGTGTGGCCACCCTGGCCCACTCCAGCCTCTCCCCTCTGGCGTATATCATCCCCCCGAAACCCTAAGACTCGGGGAGCGACCAGAGAAAGATTCCATCGCCTCTGCGGGGCGGAAAACACCGAGAGAGAAAGATCTCTCCGGCAGACAGATTTCTGCAGGGGGAATTCCTTCCCGGAGAAGGGAGATCATCGCCATCAACACCACCATCAACCTGGACTTCATCGGGATCATCATCATCATCACCACCATCATCACCATCAGCACCCTCATCACCATCTCCATATTGCTGTAACAATTGAGTTGAATCTTGCATTAGTTCATAGGGGAAACTTTCCCGGTGTTGATTACTCTTTGTAGTTGATGCTATTGAGTGAACCATTGAATTATTGTTTATGTTCAGATTGTTATACATCATTATTCCATCTCTGATCATGATCCATATGATGTCTTGTGAGTAGTTCGTTTTGTTCTTGAGGACATGGGAGAAGTCATGTTGTTAGTAGTGGAGTTGTGTTGACAAAGATTCAATAGTTTGATATTTAAGTTGTGATGTACTTCTTCTAGTGGTGTCATGTGAACGTCGACTACATGACACTTCACCTATATGGTCCTAGGGGAATGCATTATGTATTTGGCTACTAATCGTAGGGGTTGCCGGAGTGACAGAAACCTGAACCCTCGTTAGGAAACCATTGCACAAGGGACGTAAGGGTCTTAGAGTTTAAAGCTGTGGTTAGGTTTCTACCTTAATTACTTTCTTGTACTTACGGATGTTTGCAAGGGGTATAATCACTAGTATGTATTAGTCCTAGGATGGTCGGTACATTAGCACAGGTTCACCCACACAACACTTAGCAAGCTAGAGAATATTAATCAACTATATGAAGCGAAAGCACTTGACAGTCTTCACATGTGTCCTCGAGAACGTTTGATCATCTTAAGTAATACAACCGGCTTGTCCTTTGCTGCATAAAGGATTGGGACACTTGTTGCATTTATTCCTACTGTCTTTTGATTACTCGTACTTTGTTTACTTGCTTTATCAAAAAACCCTAAAAATCCGTTTGCTAAGTATTTGTAGAGAATTCTTGATCCATACCACTAGCCAGCACCTTCTGCTCCTCGTTGGGTTCGACACTCTTACTTATCGAAAATACTGCGATACACCCCCTATACTTGTGGGTCATCACACACCCTAGGTGCTGCTCGTCTTCATCAATATACGCCTTCCTGCGTAAGGCGTGCCTCGATCTTCAAAGGTATGAATACCGTCTCTCTCTTCCGTTACTTATGTCTACATAGTATAGATCCTGGTATTAGAGTTTGCTTAGTTAGAATTTTTTTGTTTTCTGCTACAGAACCCTTCATTGTTATCAGAGCGGGTCTATGGGTAGACATGTCGTACATATAGAACACATAACAATATGTGGGCATTGATTCTCTAGTTTCTACTCTCTTTTGTGTTCTTGTTCATATGGAGGCATTGTTTGATGAAGCGGCCCCCAACCGACCTCACGTGGTGATTCACGAGACTGGTCCATGAATCAAAGTGGCTTAGGGGGGTGTATGTCTCTCTATGATAGTTGATATGGCATCAACATTGGAGGGCCCTGAAAAGGGAAGTAAAACGATAATCATTGAATCCATGTTGTGGCTCCACGTTCGTAGGTGGGAAGGGGTTCTACTGCGAAAGCCCTAAATACGCGTAAAACTTGCAATACATAATATAGAGGCGTATATCTTTATTGTTGCATAGGGGCATGTGTTGAGACGTGTTCATGACTAGTTTGCGAAACTTTCATTGAAGCTATTGATGATGATCAAGACGCTGTAACCACGTCATAGCACTTTACTTTATGAAATATTACTTATTAAGCTAGTGTAATAATATATTCGATGGTAGCGTAGTAAGATAATCCCTCGCAGTATTCCAGCTATCGTATTACCCTTGTGTGTGCACCACAAAGAAAGTTCTACGATATGAGGCAGCACCGTGATGATCGGGTGTCAAACATATCTACGTTTGCATATAGTGGGTGTAAGCCATGTTGCACTCCGAATCCACACAAGTTAGAACTAGCGAGCCTAGCATGTGTAGACATGGCCTCGGAATAAAAGAGACCGAAAGGTCGAGCATAAGACAAATGGATGATGTGATTGACATTAGGGAATGTCTACCTTTTATTCTGCATTGATGGCCATGACGATCGGGGAAGGTGTAGAGGATTGGGATCATGTGATTACTAAGCGAGTGGAGGGATGTTCGTTTGAGTGGGAGTTCTTTTTGTTTTAAGTACGGTTGTATAATTAAAACTTGAACTCATTATTATGAACATGGTCTAAACACTTTGCAAATCCATTTTAGATGTCTCGCTAACCCACCTTCAACCTTAGCACTTTCCTCGAGAAGGACAAGCTGACAACTGATGGAACCAACTTCACCGCATGGTTCCGCAATCTTAGGATCCTCCTAGTCCACTACAAGTTGACTTATGTCATCGGGGCTGAGCTTCCGGCTAAGCCTGCAGATTCCGCCTCCTAGGACGAAAAGAATGTCTGGCAGTCCAAGGCGGATGATTTCTCGCTCATCCAAAGTGGAATGCTCTATGCCATGGAGCCGGAGCTTCAAAAGTGTTTTGAGAAGATGCATGCTTATGAGATCATTGAAGATCTCAAGGCTATCTTTGCTCCACATGCTCATGTAGAGAGGTATGATTCTTCTGAGCTCTTCTTCTCTGCCAAGATGGAAGAGCACAATAGTATTAGTGAGCATGTAGTCAAAATGTCTGGCTACGTTAAGCGTTTGAATGACCTGCATTACAAAATCCCAGAGGAGCTCATGATTGATAGGGTGATACACTCGCTACCCCCTAGATATAAGAGCTTTCTGATGAACTACAACATGCAAGGGATGACTAAGACCCTTGCTATGAAGGGAATATGCCCGAGAGGCAATAATAAAGTGGTTATTATCTTATTCCATGTTTATGATAAATGTTTATTTTACATGCTAGAATTGTATTGATCGGAAACATCAATACATGTGTGTTTAATAAACAAAAAGGGTTCCTAGTTATGCCTCTCTTATAGACTAGCTTGTTGATTAACAAGATGATCAAGGTTTCCTGATCATGGACATTGGATGTTGTTAATAACAAGGTCACACCATTGGTGGAATGATGTGATGAACATTCATCCGAAGTATAGCATTACGATCAAAGTCATTATGTTTATATTGCTATAACATCATACGAAGTAATCTTTATCCTTAGACCATGAGATCATGTTAATTGCTAACACCAGAAGAGTATCTTGATAACATCAAACGTCACACCATAACAGGGTGACTATAAAGGTGGGTTTAGTGCTACGAAGGTGTTATGTTGAGGCTCATGGATCAAGAGTGGGATTTGTCCATCCCGATGACGGATAGATATACTCTGGGCCCTCTCGGTGATATCACATTGAAATAGCTTGCAAGCAAGTGATGTGATTACTAAAATGTTATATCACGGGAACGAGAAAAGAGTGCATGTCGGTAACGAGATCAAACTAGGTATGGAGATACCGATGATCGAATCTTGGACATGTAATATATCGCGGGACAAAGGGATTTAGATACTAGCGTTAAAGGTTCTCACGATCACAAAAGTCATCGTTGAATGTGTAGGAGTCAGTATGGATCTCCAGGTCCCGCTTCTGATTATTGATCTGAGAGGGGTCTCGATCATGTCTGCATTATTCGCGAAACGTAGGGTGACACACTTAAGGATACCGACACCATTTGGAGCAAATATGTTTCAGATAAAGATTTAAGAAAGCACTGGAATTATTTCAATAGACACCAAAACTGTTTCGGGTGAAATTGCTGAAATTGGTTCTCCATGTAATATTGAAATGTTGCAGGGGGTTTTATGTGAATGTTTGTTAATTAAAGTAATTAACAAAATTCTGAATAAAAATAAGAGTTTTATTAAATGAGAGAGCATTAAATTTGGAGAAATTTAATGCATTTAAAGTGGAGACTTTAAAAGAGAATGTGAAGGGGCAAATTTATGTGGACGAGTTACCACCACATGAATGGAGGAGGTGAAAGGTCACCTCCTCCATGTGCTGGCCATGAAGGAGGGGCACCCCCCTCCTCCTATAAAAGGCCACCCCCTTCTCACTTCTCACACACACCTCCTTGTGAAGGATCTCTCTCCCCCTCTAGTATTATTCTCCCATGGTCTCGGATTAGCGAGATACATGTTCCCGGTGGCTTTATCTGGAAAGGAGTTGCTGCTTCCGCTGCTTTGCTAGAGCGAGGGACGGAGGTTGTCGGGGTACCGGACGTGTGTGCGATCATGGATGCACCGCTGCTTTGCGGTGCTGGACTTGGTGGTGCTGGAGCTGGATCTGATGGACGTGCTGGAGCCGGACCTGTTGGACTTCATCACGATCTTGAGATCGGCAAGTGTACGACTACATAAACCACGAGTTCCTACTCGTTAACAAAGCTCGTTGTCTACGAGGGTAAGTTCTTGTTGGATGTATGTCCACCCGTTGCTTTGTACCTAGTAGATAGATCTTGGCGTGTAGTTCACACCGTAGGAAATTTTTGTTTTTTATGCTGCGGACCCAACAGTGGTATCAGAGCCTGATCTATGCGTAGGTGCTTAGCACGGGTAGTACACATATGTTGATATGTGGGCGATGATGATCATGTTATTGCATCTTCTATGTATTTTGGATATTGGTGGCATAGTGGGATGAAGCAGCC
Source organism: Avena insularis (assembly GCA_023614405.1). NCBI lineage: Eukaryota > Viridiplantae > Streptophyta > Magnoliopsida > Poales > Poaceae > Avena > Avena insularis. Next base: position 96,728,426 of record CM042690.1, on the reverse strand, counting down.
CGGACCAACCTTACATGTCATTGTACATGAGACCGGTTCCACGACTAACATGCAACTTGTTTTGCATAAGTGGCTGGCGGGTGTCTGTCTCTCCTACTATAGTCAATATCTGATTTACAACGAGTTGCTAATAATTTGGTTATCCTCGTTGTGGTTCATGTTCGTAGGTAAGAACGGTTCTATCTCCGAAAGCCCTAAGCCACGTAAAACTTGCAATTGATAAATTAGAGGCGTCTAGTTTAGATCGTTGCTGGGCTAGTGTATTGATATGGTATTGTTGTAAGTAGATGTATGATAGATACTCTTACAACACACTCAACGTGTAAGTTCCATAGACCTTGGCCTTACACACAAAGGAATGATAGAGATCATACCACGATGCAAATGATAGAGATCAAATGCATGGACCATATCATCTCACTTTACACATTAGATGTTAGCATCGTATACTGCTAGTTTGGCGCTTTCTGTAGCATTGTAAGATGATCCCTCATTTAGATATCAAGATAAAAATGTGTTCTTCCTTAAGTATGCACCGTTCTATGGATCGTGTTTTCGAGACATCACGTGATGATCGGGTGTTCTCAACTCTACACTTTCATGCAACGGGTGTAAGACAGTTTTACACACGCGAATACTAAGGTTCTTACTTGGCGAGCCTAGCATGTACAGACATGGCCTCGGAACACGGACCGAAAGGTTAAGCATGAGTCATATACTTGATATGATGCCCATATAGATGCTCGCCTTTGAAGCTACATCAACTCACATGATGATCGGACTTGGTGTAGTGGATTTGGTTCATGTAATCACCAAAAAGGCACGAGGGATGTCGTTTTTGAGTGGGAGTTCATTTCTAATTTGGATTAGTCAAACCAAATTTGTCATAAATTAAATCAAAGTGAATTTGCATAGTTTGTTGTAGTCATTGGCATTCGTTTTGTACCTTATGCTTAGTTTTTATTTGAGATAATAGAACTATAGAATTCTGGATATTTACTTTACGAACTGGTATCGTATTGTTTTCAATGTCAATTTTAAGTTTATAAGTCCTATTGCAAACTTTCATCAAACTCTATTTACTCCATGAAGTTTAATAAGTAGTATTAAATCAAGAGTAAGAATTCCAATGTTAGTATCTAAAGTATCATGTTTGCCTCCATGATTATTGATATTCAAAAAGTTGTTTTAATATCAAGATTATATTGGAGCTGAAAATTGTTTCAGAAACCATCATGTGTGAAAGATATTTTGATATCTGAAACAATGTTTTTGGTTGCATTATGATAGAGTATAATTTAGCAAAATACATGTTCTCATATTGTATGAGAATTTGTGAAGGATGGAGATGCTAGGCATCTGAATCTACCAAAAAGGTTTTGGGAACTAATATTATACTCGCGATTCTTCCTTATAAGCTATAGTAGCTTAATCATGAAATTTGTCATGATAAGGATGAATAGAAGATGTAAGTAAAATGTTTACTACACTAATAGATTACTAAAGAATGAATTTTTGAAAGAACACCAAACATTTGTTGATGGTGATCCACTTCAAAGTGCAAGTCCAAAGGTATTAGTATTTGACTATATACGCTTTGTACCATGTGTCATGTTGATGACACCACTATTGATGTTGATAGATTCTTTAAAAGAAAAGGAATTGCTAAAAGAGAATCTATAAAATATTTGGCAGAAAATAAAAGGTTGGAGATGTCCAACTTAGGTATATAGAAGATATACATGTTATGGCTATATTCCTTGCTTGTTAAACAGTGTGGTTCTTAGGTATTGGATACCGGTATTGGATACCGAATTGGTTGGTATGAAGTGTCATACAGGACAACGCAATTCATGAACTACAATGGCCTAAGTAACCAGCAAGAGAATGAGTGATGATGTTCATCGAAAACAAATAAAGTGTTATTGTGTTTTTCGTTGTCTTCAAACCAAGCCTTCAAGATTTGTTTAAATAATTGTTATATTGTTCCGGTATTATGAGAACAATGGCTGTTCAAATAATTACCGTATTCCATAAAGGATGGATGAACTTTTACAAGTCTAGTTGGAGAAATCACATCCATAAATACTATTGCTAAAATGTCGCAAGAAAAATGATCGAAAGATCACTTATGAAGTGACATCGCTGTTTGAATTATATTTGAAAGAAAACATGAAGAAACTCCATGTTGATGGAATTTTGGAGTCCTTCATTTTGATCAATTGACGCATGTGAGACTTTCCTCGAGATAATTGAAACTCCGTTCATAGGCCAAAGAGGAACTGATGACTAGCTTATTGGAAATTGTGCATGCTGATGTTCATAAGTCCATTATGTGTAGCCATATGCGATGGATCTTTTTGCTTCATATGCTTTCTTCAAGAATTTGAGTGAATATATCTATATATTTACTTAATAAGGAAGAAGTATGAAACATTTGAAAATTGTTCAAAGACTTTCAAGATGAAGTGGAAAATCATTGTAACAAGAAAATAAAGAGTTTATGATTCGATGATCAAGGAAGATATTTGAGTTACATGTTTAGCAAAAACACCTAAGACTTGAGGAATTGTTCCATGATTTGTGTTCCCCGATAAACCATAGGAGTATGGCATATTCGAGAGATGAAATCAAACCATGTTTGACATGGTAAGTTCAAAGGTGTCATTTATAAAACTACCATTATGTTTTAAGGATTGAAGCCTTAGAGACTACTGCTTTTACACTGAAAAGAGCACCATCGTGATCCGTTGAAATGACACCATATGAGTTATGGTTTGGGATAAAACCCGAATTGTCTTTTCTTAAATTTTGGTATGCTATGCATAAGTAAAATGTTTACAACCAAAGTCGGATAATCATGTCTTTGTAGGTTATCCCAAAGAATTTGTTGGGAATTTCTCCATAACACCAAGGACAAAAGAGTTTGTTACTTGGAACGTCAAATATCTTGAGAAGGAATTTTTCGTGAAAAGTTAAGTGGGAGGACAATAGAACTTTGATAAGGTTGTTGAACCTTAGCTATATGTGCTAAGTAGCGCAGCTCCGGAAAGTGTCTCGGTGGCGGCCACAATGCTCATGGCTCTCGTGATTACAAAAGGTGTGATCTCGGAGATTAAAGTTCCTATAGAACCGTGTGGGTCGGTAAGAATCAAATAGTAAGATTTGATAAGCAAGTTGTTATTGTTTTGACAATGATGCACCGACTACATGTTGTAATTATGCCCTAGAGGCAATAATAAAGATGTTATTATTATAATTCTTGTTCATGATAAAGTTTATATTCCATGCTAGAATTGTATTAAGCGGAAACTTTAATACTTGTGTGGTTTGTGAACAACACCGTATCCCTAGTACGCCTCTATGGACTAGCTCATTGATCAATGATGGTTAAGGTTTCCTAACCATAGACATGAGTTGTCAATTGATAATGAGATCATATCACTAGAAAATGATGTGGTGGATAGACCCAAACTAAGCGAAGCAATTAGATCGTGTCATCGTGTTCGTCTTTGCGAAGTTTTTCTTATGTCAAATATTGTATTCCTTAGACCATGAGATAATACAACTCCCTGGTATCGGAAGAAAGCTTTGAGGTCATCAAACGTCATCCTATGAGAGGGTGATCATAAAGGTGTCTCTCAGGTGATCGGGAAGTATCTGTTGGGTTGTATGTATCGAGATGGGATTTGTCCCTCCCAAGTCGGAGAGATATACTTCGGGCCCACTCGGTAATCGATATCAATGTTGGAATTATGCCCTAGAGGCAATAATAAAGATGTTATTATTATAATTCTTGTTCATGATAAAGTTTATATTCCATGCTAGAATTGTATTAAGCGGAAACTTTAATACTTGTGTGGTTTGTGAACAACAGCGTATCCCTAGTACGCCTCTATGGACTAGCTCATTGATCAATGATGGTTAAGGTTTCCTAACCATAGACATGAGTTGTCAATTGATAATGAGATCATATCACTATAGAATGATGTGGTGGATAGACACAAACTAAGCGAAGCAATTAGATTGTGTCATCGTGTTCGTCTTTGCGAAGTTTTTCTTATGTCAAATATTGTATTCCTTAAACCATGAGATAATACAACTCCCTGGTATCGGAAGAAAGCTTTGAGGTCATCAAACGTCATCCTATGAGAGGGTGATCATAAAGGTGTCTCTCAGGTGATCGGAAAGTATCTGTTGGGTTGTATGTATCGAGATGGGATTTGTCCCTCCCAAGTCGGAGAGATATACTTCGGGCCCACTCGGTAATTGATATCAACACCGCTTTCAAGCATGTGGTTAAGGAGTTGATCACAAAGTGATATCGGATTACGAAACGAGTAAAGTACTTGCTGTGAACGAGATTGAACTAGGTATGACGATACCGACGATCGAATCTCGGGCAAGTAAAATATCGCGAGACGAAGGGAATATATATATGGGATTGACTGAATCCTGGCATCGTGGTTCATCCGATATGATCATCGATGAATGTTTGGGAGTCAATATGGGTGCCCAGACCCCGCTGTTGATTATTGATAGAAGATCATGTCTGCATATTCTCGAACCCGCAGGGTCACACACTTAACGTGTCTCGACGCTAGGATAGATTGTATAATTGGTTTATGAATTTTTGTTCGGAGTCTCGGATGGGATCCGGGATATCACGAGAGGTTCCGGAATGGTCCGGAGAATAAGATTCATATAAGGCAGTGCAGTTTTGGAGTTCGAATAGTTCCGGTTAATCGGTATTGTACCGGAAGCTTCTAGAACCTTCGGAAGGGGCCAACGTGGTCCCACCTTCCGGGAGGGGGCATGGGCCTATGAGGGAGTGTCCTGGCCGCATTGGGCCAGGGGCACAAGGCCCCATAGGGCCCAGCCGACCCTAGAGAGTTTAAATCGTTTAAACTAGAGATAAGATAAGATAGGATTTCTAGATAAGGGAGAGTTTAAATTGTTTAAACTAGAGATAGGCTTGGAGGAGAGGCTAGGGCTGGCCGCACCCCCCTCTATATATAGAGGGCTGGTGCACCCTCTCACACTCCTTACACCTTCCTCCAAACCCAGTTGCCTACGCCCCTTCCTCTCTCTCCCTCCTGTTTGTGGCGAAGCCTGGCAGAAATTCTCCACCATATACACCACGTCGTCTGTAGATCCAATCTATCTCTCCACCATACTTGCTGGTCCGAGGAAGGAGGAGACGCCGAGGTGCATGTGTGCATCTCACGGAGGCACCGCCACTTGTGGTGCTAGATCGGATCAGATCGCGAGGAGAAGCGAATGCGACTACATCACCCACGCCCGGATTTAACGCTCACTGCGAATCTTCAAGGGTATGAAGATCTAATCCAATCTCTCTCCCATGTACAGACATGGCCTCGGAACACAAGAACCGAAAGGTTAAGCATGAGTCATATGAATGATATGATCGACACTTCGTTGTCCACCATTGAAACCACATCTCTTCTCGTGATGATCGGATTAGGTGTGGTGAATTTGGATCGTGTTCACTAAACAACTTGAGGGATGTTGAATTTAGTGGGAGTTCATCTAGTAATTTGATTAAGTTGAACTATTTATCATGAACATAGTCTAAATTGTACTTGCAAATCGTAGATCCAATGGCCAAGTCCAACTTCAACTTCAACGCGTTTTGCTAAGAAAGAAAAGCTTAGAAACAATGGGTCTAACTTCACCAACTGGTTCCGCAATCTAAGAATCATTACATGCGGCGGACAAAAGGACTATGTCCTTGAGAAAGCGTTAGGTAACCCTAATCGCAATCGCGGTGATGAGAAAGCTGTATATCGATCACAAGAAAGATGAATATGGTGTGATTAAGAGCACCATGTTGTTTGCTATGGAACCGGAACTTCAAAATCGTTTTGAAAACTATCCCGGGCCCTTTGAGATTCTCGAAGAGTTGAAAACTATGTTCCAGACTCAGGCCCGTTCTGAGAGATATGAGATCTCTGAGAAGTTCTTTAACTGCAAGATGGAGGAAGGGAGTTCCGTTAGTGAGCACGCCATAAAGATGTCGGGCTACACTCAACGCCTTGAGCAACTGGACTGCAAGATTCCAGAGGAGCTCAAGATTGACAGGTTCGCAATCACTCCTCCCAGCTACAAAAGTTTTGTAGTGACTCATAATCAGATTGGTTCCTTGATACGATCACCGAAGCTCTTCGCAAGTGAAGGGCTGCGGAGGTGGACATCAAAAGGATAATCATGTGTTGATGGTCAACAAGCCCTCCTTTAAGAAAGGTAAAGGTGCAAAGAAGCCCTTCGAGAAAGGAGGCGTAAACGTTGCCCTCGCTGAGAAGAAGCTCAAGTCCGGACCTAAGCGGACATCGAGTGCTTCTATTGCAAGGACAAGGGTCATCGAAGCGCAATCGTCCAAGTACTTAGCGGACAAGAAGGCTGGCACCATCAAAGGTATATTTGATATACATGTTATTGATGTTTTCCTTACTAGCCCTCGTTGTAGTGCTGGGTATTTGATCTTGGTTCGATTGCTAATATTTGTAACTCAAACAGAGCTACGAATAGACGGCGGCTTGCGAGGGATGAGGTGACGATCTGCGTTGGCAACGGATCAAGAGTTGATGTGATGGCCGTCGACGCTCTCCTTAGTTTTACCTTCGGGATTAGTTTTAAACCTTAATAAATGTTATTATGTGCCTGCGTTGAGCATGAACATTGTTTCTGGATCGTGTTTATTGCAAGACGGTTATTCATTTAAATCGGAGAATAATGGTTGTTCTATTTATATGAGTAACATCTTTTATGGTCATGCACCTCTTGTGAATGGTTTATTTCTTCTAAATCTCGAAAGGGATGAAACACACATCCATAACATTGAGGCTAAGAGATGCAAAGTAGATAGTGATAATACTACTTATTTGTGGCAATCGCTGCTCAGGTCATATTGGTGTAAAGCGCATGAAGAAACTCCATTCTGATGGACTTTTGGAGTCTCTTGATTTTGAATCATTTGACACATGCGAACCATGCCTCATGGGCAAGATGATTAAAACCCCGTTCTCCGGTATGATGGAGCGAGCAACGGACTTGTTGGAAATCATACATACCGATGTATGCGGACCGATGAGTGTTTCGACGCGCGGTGGATATCACTATTTTCTCACTTTTACAGATGACTTAAGTAGATATGGGTATATCTATTTAATGAAACATAAATCTGAAACGTTTGAAAAGTTCAAAGAATTTCAGAATGAAGTGGAGAACCATCGTAATGTAAAGATTAAGTTTCTACGATCCGATCGTGGGGGCGAATATTTGAGTTATGATTTTCTCACGCATCTCAAGGCAAGTGGAATCGTTTCACAACTCACGCCGGAACACCACAAACAAGCAATGGTGTGTTCGAGCGGAATCGAACCCTATTAGATATGGTCCGATCGATGATGTCTCTTACTGATTTGCCGTTATCATTTTGGGGTTATGCATTAGAAACCACTGCATTCACTTTAAATAGGGCTCCATCTAAATCTGTTGAGACGACACCGTATGAACTGTGGTTTGGTGCTAAACCTAAGTTGCCGTTTCTTAAAGTTTGGGGATCAAGCTTACGCCAAGAAGTTGATGGACAAGCTCGAACCCAAAGCGAGAAATGCGTCTTCATAGGATACCCTAAGGAAACTATTGGGTATACCTTCTATCACGTAATCAAGGCAAAGTGTTTGTCAGAAAGAACGGTTCCTTTCTTGAGAAGGAGTTTCTCTCGAAAGAAGTGAGTGGGAGGAAAGTAGAGCTAGACGAGGTTATTGAACCTTCTCTTGAATTGGAGAGTAGCGAAGACCTGAAATTGTTCCAAAGGTCACCGCACCAACAATAGAGGAAGCTAATTACAAGGATCATGAAGCTTGGACGATGTCGCTCTTGAACGTCGTGGGTCGACAAGGTCGCGTGCCCCTCTGAGTGAATGCGGCAACCTGTCTTGATTTGTCTTGTTAGTAGAAGACAGCGAACCTACGAACTATGAGGAAGCGATGATGAGCCAGACTACGAGAAATGGCTAGAAGCCATGAAATCCAATTGGGATCCATGAGCGAAAACCAAGTATGGACTTTGGTGGACCCTCCTAGCGGCCGAAAGGCCGTTGAGTGCAAATGGATCTTCAAGAAGAAAAGCGGACGGATGGTAATGTTACCGTCTATAAAGCACGGCTTGTTGCGAAAGGTTTTCGACAAGTTCAAGGTGTTGACTACGATGAGACTTTCTCTCCGTGGCGATGTTTAAGTCCATTCGGATTTTATTAGCAATTGCTGCGTTTCATGATTATGAAATATGGCGGATGGATGTCAAGGCTGCGTTCCTCAATGGCAACATTGATGAAGAGTTGTATATGATGCAACCGAAGGTTTTGTCGATCCTAAGGATGCTGATAAATTATGCAAACTTCAGCGTTCCATTTATGGATGAAGCAAGCATCTCGGAGTTGGAACCTTCGTTTTGATCAAGTGATCAAGAGCTTTGGATTTGTTCCAAATTGCTCTGAGCTTGCATCTACAAGAAAGTGAATGGGAGCTCGGTGACGTTTACGGTACTATATGTGGATGACATATTGATTATTGGAAATGACATCAACATGCTTAACGATGTGAAGAGTTATTTGAACAAGTGTTTTCAATGAAAGACCTAGGTGAAGTTGCTTATATATTGGGCATCAAAATCTATAGAGATAGACAAAGGCCGATAGCTTTAAGCGAGTACATACCTAGACAAAGTTCGAAAAGGTTCAGAATGGATAAGGCATTGAAAGGTTCGGTGCCTATGTTGTCGAGTAAGATATTGAGCAAGGCTCGGTGTCCTGATGAAATGATAGGGAAGCTATGAGCAAAGTGCCTTATGCCTCGGCCATAGGTTCCATCATGTATGCCATCTTGTGTACTAGACGGATGTGTCCAATGCTCTTAGTTTGAAAGCAGATATCAAAGTGATCCAGAGTGGAACCTTTGGACAGCCATGAAGAACATCCTAAGGTACCTAAATAGGACTAAAGAAATGTTCTTAGTCTATGGGGTGATGAACAGCTCGTCGTAAAGGTTACGTCGATGCTAGTTTCGACGACAAGGATGATTGCAAATCTCGGGAGGATACGTGTATATTCTGAATGGAGGAGCTGTGAGTGGAGAAGCTGCAAGCAAAGCGTGATCGCGGGATCTATGAGAAGCGGAATACATGGCTGCTGCAGCGTCAAGTGAAGGAGTTTGGATCAGAAACTTCATCACTGAGCTTGGCGTGGTTCCAAGTGCATTGGACCCACTGGAGATATTGTGTGACAACACTGGCGCCATAGCACTCGCTAAGGAACCAAGATATCATCCAAAGACCAAGCATATCAACCGCAAGTTTCATATAATCCGAGATTATATAGCAGATGGAGATCTGAAGATCAGCAAAGTACATACAGATCTGAATGTCGCAGATCCATTGACTAAACCTCTTCCACGTGTAAAACATGATCAGCACCTCAGTGCCATGGGTGTAAGATTGTTGCCAAATGTAAACTAGATTATTGACTCTAGTGCAAGTGGGAGACTCTTGGAATTATGCCCTAGAGGCAATAATAAAGATGTTATTATTATAATTCTTGTTCATGATAAAGTTTATATTCCATGCTAGAATTGTATTAAGCGGAAACTTTAATACTTGTGTGGTTTGTGAACAACACTGTATCCCTAGTACGCCTCTATGGACTAGCTCATTGATCAATGATGGTTAAGGTTTCCTAACCATAGACATGAGTTGTCAATTGATAATGAGATCATATCACTAGAGAATGATGTGGTGGATAGACCCAAACTAAGCGAAGCAATTAGATCGTGTCATCGTGTTCGTCTTTGCGAAGTTTTTCTTATGTCAAATATTGTATTCCTTAGACCATGAGATAATACAACTCCCTGGTATCGGAAGAAAGCTTTGAGGTCATCAAACGTCATCCTATGAGAGGGTGATCATAAAGGTGTCTCTCAGGTGATCGGAAAGTATCTGTTGGGTTGTATGTATCGAGATGGGATTTGTCCCTCCCAAGTCGGAGAGATATACTTCAGGCCCACTCGTGTCGATATCAACACCGCTTGCAAGCATGTGGTTAAGGAGTTGATCACAAAGTGATATCGGATTACGGAACGAGTAAAGTACTTCGTGAGCGAGATTGAACTAGGTATGACGATACCGACGATCGAATCTCGGGCAAGTAAAATATCGCGAGACGAAGGGAATATATATATGGGATTGATTGAATCCTGGCATCGTGGTTCATCCGATATGATCATCGATGAATGTGTGGAGTCAATATGGGTGCCTGGACCCGCTGTTGATTATTGATAGAAGATCATATGCATATTCTCGAACCCGAGGTCACACACTTAACGTGTCTCGGCTAGGATAGATTGGATAATTGGTTTATGAATTTTTGTTGAGTCTCGGATGGGATCCGGGATATCACGAGAGGTTCGGAATGGTCGGAGAATAAGATTCATATAAGGCAAGGCAGTTTTTGGAGTTCGAATAGTTCCGGTTAATCGGTATTGTACGAAGCTTCTAGAACCTTCCGGAAGGGGCCAACGTGGTCCCACCTTCCGGGAGGGGCATGGGCCTATGAGGGAGTGTCCTGGCGCATTGGGCCAGGGCACAAGGCCCCATAGGGCCCAGCCAATCCTAGAGAGTTTAAATCGCTTAAACTAGAGATAAGATAAGATAGGATTTCTAGATAAGGGAGAGTTTAAATTGTTTAAACTAGAGATAGGCTTGGAGGAGAGGCTAGGGCTGGCGCACCCCCTCTATATAGAGGGCTGGTGCGCCTCTCACACTCCTTACACCTTCCTCCAAACCCAGGTTGCCTGCGCCCTTCCTCTCTCCCTCCCATCGTTTGTAGGCGAAGCCTGCGGCGAAATTCTCCACCATATACACCACGTGCTGTAGATCCAATCTATCTCTCCACCATACTTGCTGGTCCGAGGAAGGAGGAGACGTCGAGGTGCCGCACGTGTGCATCTCACGGAGGCACCGCCACTTGTGGTGCTAGATCGGATCGGATCACGAGGAGGAGAAGCGAGTACGACTACATCACCCACGTTCCGAACGTTCCAAAGCGAATCTTCAAGGGTATGAAGATCTAATCCAATCTCTCTTGTTGTTTGCATCTCCTAGATTAGATCTTGGCTTTCCCTCTGTTCGCTTCCGTAGAAAATTTTGATTTACTATGCTGCGAAACCCTTCACTACATGCAAAGAAGCGATGATGGGCCCTGACTCCATAAAATGACTAGAAGTCATAGAATCCGTGATAGTATCCATACACGAGAAATCAAGTTTCTGAACTTGGAAGACCCTCCGGAAAGGCGTGAAGCCTATCGGTCGTGTTTGGATCTATAAAGAAATAGACATGGATGTTTGACATCTACGAAATAGTCAACATGTCGGAAAGAAGTTTACGGCAATGTTCAAGGAGTTGACTATGACAAGATATGATCTTTCATAGCGATATATAGTCTTGACGGATTAATGTAGCAACCACTACATATAATTTGGTATATGGTAGTTGAATAAACAAAACAAGGTTCTTCTAATAGAACGGTAACCTAGGACATGTACATGACATGGTCCGAAGGGTTTTGTTAATTCAAAGGGTGCTAAAAGGGCATGTAAACTTCAGTAGTTGAAGTAAGCATAGCGGAGTTGGAATCTTCACCATGATGAAACTGTTAAAAGAGTTTAAATTCATCGGAGATGATGAAAATGCTTGCATTTGCAAGAAATTAAGTGGGAGCGCTGAGACATATTTCTAATACATTATGTAGAGGACATATTGTTGATTGGAAATGATGTATCTTGTATTGACACAAGTTAAGAATTTCATTAAAATAGGATTTCGATGAAAGACTTGGGCAAACCCGGAATATTTGGCATCAATATCTATATGGATAGATTGAGGCGCTAATATGGTTGTGCTAGACATACATATATAAGATATTGAAAGGGTTCAATATGAGATATTGAAAGGGTTCAATATGGAAACAACAAGAAAGGTTCTTGCTGCATGGAAAGGATTGTATCAAAATTCAAGTGTTTCAACACTTGGTGAGTAAAATCACATGAAGATTTTGATCGATTATACCATGATATGTATATATCCAGAATGTCCTATGCTCTAAATGTTATGAGCATATACCAGAATGATTCATAAGATGATCATTGGACAATAGTAAAGATATTCTTATGAGCTTTGGAAGAACTAAAAATATATCATGTATAAGTGACAAATAGTTAAAGGTAGTTCATTGTAAAGTGTTACATTGATACTAGTTTTGTCACAAGATACAAATTAAATTTATCTCAATTTAAACTATGGGTGGCACAATATAATGGAAAGGATGTTCCATGATGGATTTGGATGAGTTCCAAAGTTGAGATATTGTAACGGATACTACAACAAAAGGCTAAGTATATGACTGCTATAGTAGCAGCATAGGAGGGCATTTGTGTTAAGTAGTTTGTTATCAAACTAGGTGTGGTTCAAAGTGGGCTAATACTATGAAGATATATTGTGTGACAATAATATCAACATATTTTGAGCCGAACGAACTAAAGGTCTCACCAAAGGACCAAATCTATACAATGCCATCTCATTAGAGAATGAGTGATGCGTAGAGACGCAGAGACATGCAAATACACACGGACCTGAAACTGTCAGATCCAGAGATTATGTTAACCACTAGCAATAGCGTATATGCAACACCAGAAAGCCATAGGTGTTCAATACGCAAAGTTTTTAAACTAGATTATTGACTCTAGTGCAAGTGGGAGACTGAAGGGAATATGCCTGAGAGGCAATAATAAAGTGGTTATTATCTTATTCCATATTTATGATAAATGTTTATTTTACATGCTAGAATTGTATTGATCAGAAACATCAATACATGTGTGTTTAATAAACAAAATGGGTTCCTAGTTATGCCTCTCTTATAGACTAGCTTGTTGATTAACAAGATGATCAAGGTTTCCTGATCATGGACATTGGATGTTGTTAATAACAAGGTCACACCATTGGTGGAATGATGTGATGAACATTCATCCAAAGTATAGCATTACGATCAAAGTCATTATGTTTATATTGCTATAACATCATACGAAGTAATCTTTATCCTTAGACCATGAGATCATGTTAATTGCTAACACCGGAAGAGTATCTTGATAACATCAAACGTCACACCGTAACAGGGTGACTATAAAGGTGGGTTCAGTGCTACGAAGGTGTTATGTTGAGGCTCATGGATCAAGAGTGGGATTTGTCCATCCCGATGACGGATAGATATACTCTGGGCCCTCTCGGTGATATCACATTGAAATAGCTTGCAAGCAAGTGATGTGATCACTAAAATGTTATATCACGGGAACGAGAAAAGAGTGCATGTCGGTAACAAGATCAAACTAGGTATGGAGATACCAATGATCGAATCTCGGACATGTAATATATCATGGGACAAAGGGATTTAGTTAGTAGCGTTAAAGGTTCTCACGATCACAGAAGTCATCGTTGAATGTATAGCGATCGATTATGGATCTCCGTCCGCTTCGATTATTGATCGAGAGGGTCTCGATCATGTCGCATTATTCATGAACCGTAGGGTGACACATAAGGGATACCGACACCATTTGGAGCAAATATGTTTCAGATAAAGATTTAAGAAAGCGCTGGAATTATTTCAATAGACACCAAACTGTTTGTGAAATTGCTGAAATTGGTTCTGCATGTAATATTGAAATGTTGCAGGGGGTTTTATGTGAATGTTTGTTAATTAAAGTAATTAACAAAATTCTGAATAAAAATAATAAAAGAGTTTTATTAAATGAGAGAGCATTAAATTTGGAGAAATTTAATGCATTTAAAGTGGAGACTTTAAAAGAGAATGTGAAGGGGCAAATTTATGTGGAGGAGTTACCACCACATGAATGGAGGAGGTGAAAGGTCACCTCCTCCATGCGCCAGCCATGAAGGAGGGGCACCCCCTCCTCCTATAGAAGTCCACCCCCTCCTCACTTCTCACACACACCTCCTTGTGAAGGTCTCTCTCCCCCTCTAGTATTATTCCCCCATGGTCTCGGATTAGTGAGATACATGTTCCCGGTGGCTTTATCTGGAAAGGAGTTGCTGCTTCCGCTGCTTTCCTGGAGCGAGGGATGGAGGTTGTCGGGTACGGACGTGTGTGCGATCACGGATGCACCGCTGCTGCGGTCTGGACTTGGTGATGCTGGAGCTGGATCGATGGACGTCTTTGGGCCGGACCTGCTGGACTTCATCACGATCTTGAGATCGGCAAGCGTACGACTACATCAACCACGAGTTCCTACTCGTTAACAAAGCTCGTTGTCTACGAGGCTAAGTTCTCGTTGGATGTATGTCCACCCGTTGCTTTGTACCTAGTAGATAGATCTTGGCGTGTAGTTCACACCGTAGGAAATTTTTTGTTTTCTATGCTGCGGACCCAACATGCTGAGGTGTTCGCTATGCTCAAAACTGCTGAGGTTGAAATCAAGAAGGAGCACATGGTGCTGATGGTCAATAAGACCACCAAATTTAAGGAGCCGAGGCAAAAGGGAAAAGGCAAGGGCAAGAACCCAAAAAGGATGGCAAGTTTGTTGCTAGCACCTCTAAGACTACCAAGCTGGCCTAAGTCTGCACTACGTATACTCTTGCAAAGGGATGGACCGAAACGAATCGCCCCAAGTACCTTGAATACAAGATAGCCGCCAAGGACAAAGGTATATGTGATATACATGTTATTGATGTGTTCCTCACTAGCGCCAGGAGTAACACTTGGGTATTTGATACCGGATTTGTTGCTCACATTTGTAACTCTGAGCAGGAGCTGCAGAGTACGAGGCGCCTAAGGAAGGACGAGGTGATGATGTGCGTCGGCAATGGTTCGAGAGTCGAAGTGGACGTCGACACTCTGCATCTACGTCTACCGTCAGGATTATTTTTATTTTGTAATAAATGCTACTATGTACCCGCATTGAGTATGAATATTGTGAGTGGGTCTTGCTTGTTGCAAGATCATTATTCATTTAAATCCGTAACAAATGGTTGTTCTATTTTATATGAATGATATTTTCTATGTTCATGCGCCTGTGTGTAATGGTTTATTCTTACTTGATCCTGATTGTAATACTCACATCCATAGTGTTGATGCTAAACGTTGTAAGCATAATGATGTTAATTCCATGTTTATGTGGCATTGCCGTCTTGGTCACATTGGCGTAAAGCGCATGAAGAAACTTCATTCAGAAGGACTTCTTGGATCATTAGATTTCGAATCCCTTGATACATGTGATCCATGCCTTATGAACAAGATGACTAGGACACCATTCTACAGAACAATGGAGAGAGCTGCAGACCTACTGGGAATCATACATACAAATGTATGTGGACTAATGAGTGTCTCAACACGCAATGGTTATTGTTACTTTGTTACCTTTACTGACGACTTGAGTATATATGGATTTATCTACTTAATGAAGCACAAGTCTGAAACCTTTGAAAAGTTCAAGGAATTTCAAAAAGAAGTAGAGAATCAACTTAACAAGAGAATCAAGCATCTTCGATCGGATCGGGGAGGCGAGTATTAAAATTATGAGATTAACATGCACTTGAAGGACTGTGGGATCATCCCACAACTTATGCCAGCCGGAACACCACAGCATAATGGTGTGTCGGAACGATGTAACCGAACCATATTGGATAGTGTGCGGTCCATGATGTCTTTAACTGATTTGTCTCGTTTTGGGGATATGCGTTAGAAACCACCGCTTTTATTTTAAACCGAGCATTGTCCATATCCGTGGAGATAACCCATATGAGATATGGCATGGTAGGAAGCCAGTGTTGTCATTTTTGAAAGTTTGGGGTTGTGAGGCTTACGTCAAGAAACTACAACCTGACAATCTTAAACCTAAGTCAGAAAAATGCATCTTCGTAGGATAACCAAGGGAAACATGTAACATCCCAATTTCAGCATCCCTAATTAGTTGTCCAGAATGCAAAAATCAGGGGGAACAAAAACTTTTTCTTGTATTAATGCTGAAGTGTTTGCTTGTTGTTTGACTATGTTTATGCTTATGATGGTGTATTAGAAGATATACTCCTTACCTCAACACCAGTTGACAAAAGCTACTTCCCAAAACTGTCTTGGCTTAATTTCCATATTCTCAAATGTTCTGGCATTTCAAAACCTGAGACAAGATACCTTTACAACCTCCACCCTTTTTAGTAGCTTTTATTTCCCTAAACTATGGAGAGCAACCTATTATAATCTCCTTATGTTTTATAGACAGAACCTTCAACTATTCTTATCTCTAGGTTTCCCAAAACCTCTTTTTAAAGCTTTTGAATTCTACTCTTAGTAGAGATACCAAGGACTCTCATCTTATTCAAACTCCAACCTTTTCAAAATACCCAACCTTCCCTCAAGCCAGGCTTGATGGTAACCCCAGTAGTAGGTCTGCTTTGTTTGTAAGATGAGTTGCCTTGATCTGCTAAGATGAAGTGCATTGATTTGTTGTTTGATGAATTGCTTTGATCTGCTGTTTGACTTGTTTGCTTAAGGAGCTAAGTGAGCCACCATAGGAGCTCATCACTAGGATCAAGATACTTGAAACCCCCAAATCCTAAGCATGACTACAAAGCTGGATCTAATCCCTAGCTACTAGGTGATCATCTAAAACTCTTAACCAGATCAGCTCTGAAGTGATCTAATTCTAGAAGCTTCCAAGTCAATGAAGACCAGTATCAAGCAAGGATCCTTTCTACTCAATCTACACTTCAACATCATCCTCTTGATGATGCTTTGGTACCTTGCAACCCATCAAAATAATCACCACCCACATTCAAGTCTAGAATCTGTTCCAACATCACCTTTCAACCCTTCTGCATTTTTGAAAATGCATTTGAACCATATTGTTAACCATCCTAAGGACTACCAAGGCCCACTCTTTCCCTTGGTTAGATCATACTCCAACCCACTTGTTCTTGATGGTTTTGCAGGCAAGAAAATAACTTTTCCTGCAAATCTTATCAACATGCCTACTTTGACAGAAGCTCACACTATCTTCCAACCTTCTACTGACCAACTCTTTGCATGGTTGTGATCTACTAATATAGGTCTACCAATACCTACTTCACATGTTCCAATTGGATCTTGGTACTTCTTAAACCCACATGGTTTTGAAGGCTATCTGATAATCTGCTTTGGCAAGCTTATTTTATTCAACGTTTGAAATCAATTCTTGGAGAACCCAAGCATGATCAAGATAAAACCTCTACACCATTGTGATCTACATCACTCGGTCTATCCATCCATATATCCCATTCCCCAAGGGGAGCTTTGAGCTCCAAGATCCAACATGGTTTTGATGGTATGAACATAACATCACCCTAGATCCTTAATCTAGTGTATTCCACCAAAATCAACTTGGATTCTCCACTCCCAAGGTTGCAAGTTCTTGATAGACATGGTGTACATAAACTACCATGATTACAAGGATTTATCAAACTTTAGCCATAATTATTATGGCTCCAAATCTAATTAATCTCTTTAATAGACAAAATCTCCAGAACTCCTTTCCCAAGGGAAAGTTTGGTTTTTGCCAAAGAACCTCCCCAACTGTTAGCTCAATTGAGATCCATATATCATATCTTATCTCTCCATCTCAATAACAAATATTTTTAGATACTTTATTATTCCTTTTTGCCCTTTTTCTCAAATGGTAGAAATGGAATAATAATAGTTTTAAATACTTTTAAGCCACAATAAATCTTGGGAAAATTCCCCTAAGTATGTATTCAATTTTGGGACCATATCACATGAAAAACTCCACCTGTCCAATTCAAAAATACCAAACAAATTCCTAAAAACCATTTCTGCACTATTTGAATAATTGAAACCAAGTGCATCTAGAATTCTCTGAAAAATCCCAAATAAATCTCAGAGATGCTTCTTAACCTTACCCATCTACCAGCATCCTTATCTGAGTTGGTCAAGATCAAAAATCAAGACATACCACTTGATCATCCTTTATGGATGATTTGAATATTTAACCTTTTAGTACCCAAAAACCAAATCAAACCTCATCCAATCTTCTCCAACAAGCCTCCACAGCACCAACCCTCAGTCCTGGTCGTGTGCACTGTAGCTAAGCCATTGTAGCAACTTATACCTATTGTCTCTAGTGCTTGTCCATGAAGGACACATAAGCCAACCCCTTTTTCTTGCCCTTAAAACCTTGCAACAACTGTCCCTACTCCCTCTGCCCTGTAGCTCGACCAAAAAACCACTTCCCCTTAGCCCACAGCAATACCAACCCTGGTTTCACCCCTCACCCTTGCTCCATAGGCCATGTCCACCCCACCCCTCCTCCACTTGGTTTATAAGGCCACAAACTAGCACAACTCTTCCCCTTGTTGCCCATTTGCTCCTCTCCCTCTCCCTTACCCCCACCTAACACCACTCTTCCCCCTGCCTTCTCCTACCCGAGAGAGGAATAAAACAAGCTCTCGCCCTCCTCCCTCTCCTCGAGCTAAGCCTCTTCCTCCCTTCCCCTCCCTCTCTGCATGTCACCCTACGAGGATCCCCGCATCCTCACGAGTCTAACCCACCCCTTTCGTTGCGTAGGAACCCCTGCTCCGGTGGCGCAGTCGAGCTCCGATGAGGCTCCCCCTCGGTCCACCTCGCACGAGCCCTCTCTGTTGTAGAACCTCCCCGACGTCGCCCATCCATGCGATCCCCGTTGTCAACCACGTCTCCCTGGGCCGCGCATGCTCCTCTCCAACCCTCTGGAAGCAACTCCGGCGAGCACCGAAGCGAACTCCGCCGGCACTAATGCGCGCGATACCCTCCGACATCAAACCCCACCTTGCCGCCCACCGTTGAGGTTGCCGGCGAGTTCCGCGTCACCCTGTCCCCTCCCTATCGCCTCTCAACCCCGCTGGTGAGCCCCTGAACCCCCTCCCTGAATCACGCTCTAGGGTTTCCCTTGTTCGTCGCGTCGCTAGGAAGAAGACGCGCGGCGGCCGTCGATCTCCTCTTGATCGAACAGCTGGGGTTTCCTCGTGCTCGCCACCTCAAGGCCCGACGTGGGACCCTCCCATCTGGTTCGAACTGCTGGCCTCCTCACATGGCCAATCAGAGCCCAGTTTGCCCCAGATCCCAGCCCACTCCACCCTAGCCTTTAATCTTTTCTATCAGATCAAAATTTTTGCCCATCAGTTTAATTCATTTCAAAAAATGGAAAGGACCAGATTCTGCACAGATCTAAATTTACCCTTGTAGCCACTTGTTTTTGCAACCATGCTGTGTCAACAGTTTGGCAAAATATCACTGGTATCTTTTCTGTAGATTATTCTACCATGAACTACCATTTCCAGTAATTAAATTCCTGAGTGATATACACATCTCCAACAGGAATGAAACCAAGTTCCTCTGATAGCATAACTATAGGCCTACCATCTAGCATTTATCATATGCCAAGGTGAACTATGGTCAACCCTTAGCCAAAATAACAAAAACAGGACATATCTGACTTTAGAAATTTCTCTAGGTCAGAAAAAAATAGGTACTGACCCAATTCCAACTCTCAAGACTCCTAAAACATATTATCCTTCAAACCCCAGGAGCCCCAATTTAATTAAGTCCTGGTTGATTTTTTACGATTTAAACTATTCTATGTAGGGTTAATTCTCTAATAAAACCACCTCATTAGTTCTGTAACTCCAAAAAGGTTGATTCCAATTTCTACAGAAAGGTATTCTAAATACCTACACTATTTATTTGGAGCCAAACCAAAAGCTTCTGTAAAATAAATCTGGTCAAAAAGACAAAAACCCCACAAAACTGCCCTTGGGAGTTTCCTGAGGGCATTCTGGTAATTTTTGACTTTATTCCAACTCTCACTGAACCAGTACCCCAAACCCTACCTAACAATCCAAGGAAATAATTTTTGGAGCTCCATAAATTTTCTGGTGAATTATCTCCTAAAACTAGAGTTTATTTCACTACAAAATTAATAACTAAATAAAGAAAAGTGATAAAATAGTGAAACCACTTTTGTTGGTTTCACTTTATCAACACCTATCTATTAGTATCATTTTTACACAATGGTATCTTACAGAATAGGTCCTTGGTCCAAAACCCCTCTTAGGTAGTTCCTCGGCTATAAACCCTAAGGGATGTTCATTCCCTTCTCCAAGGCCATATAAATCTCCTAAATCCAATCCTCTCTAAAACTACTGAACCTTAATTGGAGAATGTTCAATTGCTTGCTGTATGTATGTCTGCTTGTATGCCTTGTGTTGATTGTGCTTTTGTTTGTTTGCATGTGCTATCTCGATGACGATAGTGGCGATTACATCGGAGACGAGAAGAGGTGGTTATTATTGTATATTATTGGGTATTCTAAGAAGAAGTCCAGGGACAATTATGTCATATTGCTGATCATAGGCAAGCCACCTTCTTGCTCATAATACTTGTCCTATTATCTTACTTATGCATGTTTTATCTACTGCTTTATGAAAACTGCATTGTTTTAGTATATGACGATCTCTACTTGGTAGTGGTTTGGCTTCTCCAAACCATTATGCTTTTGTACTATTGAGTACAACCCTCTTGATGACACCTATTTAACCCTAGTATGATAGATGGTGTATTACACCATACCCCTTTGGAGACCCCATTTTAGCCGAAGCAAAACTAGAGAATGGGAAGACCCCCGAAAATTTTTTACCAAAAGTTTTATGATAAAACCTTGGTGAGGTGGGACCTCCTAAGAGATGTTGAGAAAGAAAAAGGTTTTGTTTTACAAAATGCTGAAGGAAAGATGGAGTAAAAAGGTTTACAAAAATGCACCCAGTTCTTTGCAGTTTTGCTAGAACAATTAACCCGTGCAACCACATTACTCTGGAATGGGACAAGGTTGGATTTGATGTTTCTCTATTCTGGTATAAGCTGCCTCGCAACTACTACAGGGGGATATAACAATCCCTAGAGGGTGGGCCTTCTTTGGTAGGGTCCATGTAAAACATCGACCGGGAGAAGGAACGAAGGGTCTACGGGCCTCCACGCGTTACTATGAGCCCCTCATTGAAAGCGCACACTTGGGAAGTGGAAAAAGCGCTTCGGTTGGCTTGTGTACTATATAGGGCGTCCCGGTGTTGAGGGGAACAACACTCATAGGGTAGACACTTATACTGGAGTGGGCTTTCGGAGAGTCTTGATCGGTTACTCGACCCATGATCGGTGTAGATCAGGGCAGGGTAGCCGGATGGTGTGGCTAAAGTGTACAACCTCTGCAGAGTGTAAATCTATTCGAATAGCCGTGTCCGCGGTCATGGACAGTTGGGAAGGTTGCTGTAGAGCGGTGCTTGTTTTGTTTTCAAAAAGGATTTCAGAAAAGAAATGGCTTTGGAAATGTTTTGACCATGGGATGGTCATAAATGAGAAAGGTTTTGACCATGGGATGGTCGGAAGGGGGAGAAAGGAGTTTGGTCGTGGGACGACCTGAAGACGGGAACAAATGGGTACCCCAATCCTAGTGTTTACAAAACTTTTCAAAAGGTTTCCAAAAAGACTTTACAAAAATTTTCAACAAAGATATGCAGATGCTATATCTACAAGAGAAACTAATTGAGAAAAGAACCTCTCTTGGAGCCCTCCTACTACCACGGCCATAATGCATATCCTCTTGTTATTATTGTTAACTTAAGGTGGTTTGCGAGTATATTCAAAGTACTCACTGGCATTGTCCCTGACTATTAACTTGGTCAGATATCAAGAAGAGGATGAAGTTGATGGCTATGCGAGCTAGGACGTCCTCCCAGTCAGTTGCCTGTAGGTTAAGGCATGGCTCAGGCTCTACGCTTGATGAAGTTCCGCTGATGATTATTGATGTAGCCATAATGGCATGTAAGGTATGACATGTATCCGCTTAAGTATTGGATGTTTACTTTGATACTTGTCGGTTATGTGCCACGACTAATTGATCATGGGATCGTGGTGTATGCATAACAGGGATTCTCGGAGGATTAAATCCGGGGGGGGCCCACAAAACAATTGGGTATACCTTCTGACGAGGGTTTAACTCATCAATGCCCATTGTTATGGACTTAGGTTCGAGGAATTGGGATGTGCTGGAAGTCTCGATCGGCTAGCAAACAAGCACACATGGACGCAAGGTTTACCTAGGTTCAAGCCTCGTAGAGGACCCTACTCCTGCTTGACTGCTCTTGATTGATGATGATCCGAAGGATTACAATGTCGCCAATGGCAGTGTATGCGCAGATTAGATCTGGCATATGGGAGATCGTAGATCTGTCTATTGTCTATTGCGGTGTCTAGACCTATTATGGGAGTCGCGATTGAGAGATTGCCTTCTCGTTGGACCCTCCTAGCCTTTATATATGGGGAGGCTAGGTCTCAGGTACCAATACGAGTTGGTTACAAGTTGTATTCAAACTCTAGTCTTGAGGTTTCCTTGTCTTGTGCGTTTGGGAGTCTGTGTCCATATGGGCTTCATATCAGTCAAACCGTCATAGGCGTCATGGACCTTGGCAATTCATCGAGTGGGCCTTCCGTCGAGCCGCACCAGGTAGGTTGTAGTTGAATGCCTATTGGGCATACCCATGTCAGTAGCCCCCGAGTGTCCATGTGAATTATAGATTCGGATGGAGACTCAGAAGTCTTGAGTCTTGCATTAGGATGTCGGAGTCGACAATTGTGTCGAGTGCGAAGCACTTCACCCGGAAGTACATCGAGTCAGTCGAATTTGTAGTAGTTCATAGGGATGATGGTAAACGTGCCTGGTGCGCTCGACGGGGACCAGTTAATTGCTCTAGGGAAAAAACAACGCTACCTACTCAAACTCGAGTCCTCGAACTCGAATTCGGAAATTGCTGGCGTAATTCGACTCATGCCGCGAAGGTCTTATAGGAGTCGAATTCCACTGTATAAGTGTGAGCACTCGACACATCCATCAAGGCATATCCATCGTACATGCAGGCATGGATATATCTCTGGTAGTGCGCAGCGGATGCGTTGCCAGGCCTTATTCAGGTCTTATCTTCACGCTGTAAGCGCGACATCCGAATTTTTTGTCATTGCGGAGATGATTCGAGTGGCCTAGGAGACGTAATCTCTTTGCAGGGAAATATGAGGCGGAGTCTCCATAGCCTTTGAGTGTGGATGTTATCAACACATAGTACGATGTACAAATAATTATAGGGTACGTGACCAGCGCTCCCTATGGGAGTAGCCCCCGAGTGCCTGGTTGAGTCGAAGACTCAGGCAGGGACTAAAGAACTTTTGTGACTGCTGTCGTCTTTTGCTTGTTTCAGTCGAATATTTTTTCAGCGCTCCCTATGGGAGTAACCCGAAGTCCACAATCGAATCATAGATTCAAGTGAAGGGTTTTCATAATGCTTGGATATCTTCACAAATTTCTTCGAGTGTGCGACCAGCGCTCCCTATGGGAGTAGCCCCCGAGTCCTTAGTCGAATCGTGGATTCGAGTGAGGATTCAGAGCGTATCACTCGAGGATCTTGTATATGCACGTCCAACGCTCTAGTTTGGAGTAGCCCTCGAGTGTCTGGCGGAGTCGTAGACTCGGGCAGAGACTCGAGACTTGTATCTTGTAGGCGCAGTCGAAAATCATGCGAGGAGAAACCACTGACCGGAAGTGCATCAGGTCAGCATCTCACGCGTAAGGAGCTCGAATTGACGATGAAGTCGAGGTTGACGTAGCGGAGTTATGCGGCAATTAGCCAGGTGAGTCGATGATGCAGATGGAGTCGAAGTAGTCGCTTCTGTCGGGTGCGTGGCCAACGTCGCATCTGTGTAGCATCAAGCGATGCAACCATCCGAGGATAGACTCGACTCGTGTCTTGAGTGTATGTCGTAGCTAGTTGTTTTGTCGACTTCTGTTGGAGGACCCCGATAGAATAGCTCGACGCAGTTGACGTCCTTATAAGCTGCAGAAAACATATAGAGTTGTGAAGTACCTGTATCTTGTAAAGAATATTTGCCTGTCCATTTGTAAAGTAAGATTCTAGTGCCAATCGAGTCAATACTTTTACACTGTATGCTTGGCCTTTTCGTTAGCCTGATTACTCATAGTCTTAGTACCTTGCCGAGGCACTCGGAGTTTAAGGATTCGACGATCAGGAAGAATCAGCTACTCAGGCTGTCGCGTATGAGGTGCTCGAGTGCGTGGAATCGACGGCACATTATGTTACTCGAAGAGGGCATAGCCCCCGAGTTTTTCGAGTGTGAGTTTTAAAAAAAGTCAGTTCGAAGTAGAGAGAAACTTAGCTTTATTGGTAGTTGTCGTGGTTGAAGGAGTCGCAAGATCCGATGCGATCGACGGGTCACGTGACAGAGTCGAATACACCGCAGGTCGGCGAAGTCGAAGACCGTAGCGCGTCGCCGCAGCAGAATACCGCAACAGGTCGTGTGATGGAGTCAAAGACTCAGTAGGTCGATGGAGTCGAAGAGTGTAGCGCGTCGCCGCAGCAGAAGACCGCAACAGGTCGCGTGATGGAGTCAAAGACTTAGTAGGTCGACGGAGTCAAGACCGCAGTGAGTCACCGTATCCAAAGGCGGTAATGGGCCTCGCGCCGGAGTCGGCGGAGCCCCCGACTATAGATTCGATGTGGTCGATGTAGTCGAAGCGGTATCCAAAAGACGGTGCGACTGACCGGAATCAACGTGGCAGCAGGTCGCCAAAACCGATGGTGGCAGCAGTTTGCCACAACCGAAGATTGTAGCAGGTCGCTGAGTTCGATGGTGGCAGCGGGTCGTGCGGCGGAGTCGAAGACTGTGGCGGGTCATGAGAATCGGTGGCGGTAGCGATTTGACGCATCCGCGGGTTGGCGCAGCTCCCGGGCGCATAGTTGCGTGGAGGACGGAGTCGAAGTAGCGGCGAGTCTTCGGCGAACGGGAGTCGACGCAGTGGGTGGAGTCGACGAGGTCATTGGGTCACTATCGAAAGGATTCGGCGTGGCCATCGGGTCACCAGAGCCGATGGCGACAGTTGTTCGCCGCATCTGAAGACTGCAGTGGGTCGCGCAGCGGACGTAGTCGACACGGCGGACCGAAGTCGTGTGGCGGATGGAGTTAAAGCATCATACATGCAGTCGTGTGCTCAACGCCGGCGTACAAGGATCGACACGGCGGAGTCGCTCGGTGGACGGATTTAATCATCCGAAGTCGACAAGGTGCCCTCGTCGAAACCGTCAAATATATTTTCCTCAATTTTTTTCTCTCTTCTTCCACGGCTACTGCTGCTTATGTTTTTTTATTTGCTTCTTCTTTTGTCGTACACCATACGGACTGCTGGATGCCTTTTACCTTTTTCTTAGAATCAATTGGAAATCTCTTGATCGCTAGTGTATTCGAGTAGCAGCCGGCAGATCTTGGACTTTCCTTTTTATTTCTCCTACTACGTGCTATTAGTACTTCCAAACGTAGAATCCATGCAGTCCTACATTGTTTGGCTAACTCTTTTTTTCTTCTTCTCTTTTCTTGATCCTTGAGCTGAATTGATTGATGATGACCCAATGCTGGTCGGTTACGACAAAACAAGTTGTGGTCGCGTCGGTCTTGAATTGCTTGTATTGTATTTTTCCTTGATCTGTCTAAAGCCATGCCTTGGGATTTGATCTAGTAGACGCGATCCGTTGTTTTGATTTTTCCTGCATGCAATAGCGTGACTTTATTTGGCTTCGCATGATGGGTGCGTGGAGCGTCGCTGCTTCCGCTGATTTCAAGGAGATATATTGGATCTCACGGCGGCCAACGGAAACACCACTAAAAATTCTGATTTGATGTCGTAGCTTGGGCAGGCGAGTCGGTCTCGGCTCAGCTGCACGTCTCGCGGCAACTGACGACTAATCTCCGCATGCCTGGATGAATCAACCAGATGCAATCTGGCAGCCGTCGATAACGAGGGATCTAGCCCGGAACACGACTCCAAGTGAAGTAGATCAGCTTCTTAGAAGCAGATGAATCGTAGATTGTTAGCAATGGAACCGTCCAGATCGCAACATCAGCGCTCCCAGTTTCCACAGACGGCGCCAATTGACGAGGG
The DNA here is from genome assembly GCA_023614405.1 of Avena insularis. Lineage (NCBI taxonomy): Eukaryota > Viridiplantae > Streptophyta > Magnoliopsida > Poales > Poaceae > Avena > Avena insularis. The sequence continues at coordinate 96,702,267 of CM042690.1, read as the reverse complement.
TTTAACTCATCAATGTCCATTGTTATGGACTTAGGTTCGAGGAATTGGGATGCGCTGGAAGTCTCGATCGGCTAGCAAACAAGCACACAGGGACGCAAGGTTTACCCAGGTTCAGGCCTCGTAGAGGACCCTACTCCTGCTTGTCTGCTCTTGATTGATGATGATCCGAAGGATTACAATGTCGCCAATGGCAGTGTATGCGCAGATTAGATCTGGCATATGGGAGATCGTCGATCTGTCTATTGTCTATTGCGGTGTCTAGATCTATTGTGGGAGTCGCGATTGAGAGAATGCCTTCTCGTTGGACCCTCCTAGCCTTTATATATGGGGAGGCTAGGTCTCATGTACCAATACGAGTTGGTTACAAGTTGTATTCAAACTCTAGTCTTGAGGTTTCCTTGTCTTATGCGTTTGGGAGTCTGTGTCCATATGGGCTTCATATCAGTCGAACCGTCATAGGCGTCATGGACCTTGGAAATTCATAGAGTGGGCCTTCCATCGAGCCGCACCAGGTAGGTTGTAGTTGAGTGCCTATTGGGCATACCCATGTCACCTTCTATAATCAAGCCGAAGGCAAAAAAATTGCCACAAAAACTGGCACCTTTCTTGAGAAAGAGTTTCTTGCTAAAGGAGTTAGTGGAAGGAAAATTGAGTTGGATGAAGTTGTTGACCCTTCTCTCCAAATCCCGAGTAGCGCAATGGAAGCAGTTCCGAAACAGCTCCCCACCATGGAAGAAGAGCCTAATGACGATGATCAAAACAACAACATCAAAACTCCTGCAGTTCGCAAGTCTATGAGAGTTTGTACCATTCCTGATTGGTACAGTAACCTTGTGATGTCTGTCATACTAGATGAACAAGAAGAACCTACAAATTATGAAGAGGCAATGGATAGTGCTAATTCCGAGAAATGGCTAGAAGCCATGAAATCCGAAATAGGATCCATGTATGAAAACCAAGTTTGGACATTGGTAGATCTTCTGGAAGGTCGCAAGGCCATGGAAAATAAATGGATCTGTAAGAAAGACAGATGCGAAGGGTAATGTGACCATTCACAAAGCTCGACTTGTCGCAAAGGGGTTTCAAAAAATTCAAGGAGTTGACTACGATGAGACATACTATCCCGTAGTGATGCTTAAGGCTGTCCAGATTTTACTAGCAATTGCTCCTCATTTCAAATATGAAATTTGGCAGATGGATGTCAAGACCGCATTCCTCAATGGTCACATTGATGAAGAGTTGTGTATGATGCAATCAAAGGTTTTGTGGATCGTAAGGATGCTGGGAAGGTGTGCAAGCTTCAGCGGTCCAATTATGGATTGAAGCAAGCATCTCGGAGTTGGAACCAACATTTTGATCAAGTGCTCAAGAGTTTTGGATTCATCCAAAATCAACAAGAGTTCTGTGTTTAGAAGAAAGCGAGTGGGAGCTCAGTAGTTTTCCTAGTAGTATATGTGGATGACATATTACTCATGGGAAATGTTGTGGATATTATGAGAAGCGTGAAAGCATATTTGAGTAGTCAATTTTGCATGAAGGATCTAGGTGAAGCTGCATACATATTAGGAATAAAGATCTATAGAGATAGATCAAGACGCCTGATTGCGTTAAGTCAAAGTTCTTGCATGGAAAAGATTTTGAAGAGGTTCAAACTGGACAATGCCTAAAAGGGCTCTATGCCAATGACGAAGAATTTCAAAATGAGTGTGACTCAATGTCCGGTAACGGATGATGATAGAGAAAAGATGTCTTACATCCCCTATGCTTCAGCCATAGGATCTATCATGTATGCAATGCTAAGTACTCGACCTGATGTGGAATTGGCTCTTAGTTTGACGAGCCAATACCAAAGTAAGCTAGGACCGGATCACTGGACAGCTGTGAAGAATATCCTAAAGTATCTCAAAAGAACAAAGGATATGTTCCTAATCTATGGAGGAAGTGATGAAGCTCTAAATGTAATGGGTTATGTGGATGCGAGCTGGAACTCAAATCATGATGACTCGAAGTCTCAGACATGATTTGTGTTCCTAGTGAATGGTGGGGCGGTAAGCTAGAAGAGCAAGAAGCAGCCGGTGGTGGCACAGTCTTCAATGGAGTCTGAATACATTGTTGTGGCTGATGCAGCGAATGAAGCTGTTTGGCTAAGGAATTTCATCATCGAACTAGGAGTCATTCCAAGTGTGCAAGACCCCGTGACGATCTATTGTGACAACACAGGAGCTATTGCGAATGCAAAGGAACCGAGGACTCATTCCACAGCCAAACACATCAAGCTTAGGTTTCACATCATCCGGCAGAACATTAACGAAAGTGAAATCAAGATTTGTAAAGTACACATGGATCTGAATATGGAAGGTCCTTTGAATAAAGCTAACCTACAAGTCAAGCACAAACAACACCGAGATTCCATTGGTGTTAGGTTCCTGCCAATTGTAAACTAGTTTTATTTGTACTCTATTGCAAGTGGGAGACTGAAGGAGTTATGCCCTAGAGGAAAATAATAAAGTGTATTGTTTGATATATCTCCTATATGTTCATAATAAGTTTCAAACTATACTATAACTGTGTTAATACAAAACATTAATACACATGTGGTATGTAAACAAACCATGTCTCTAGTTATCTCTAGCGAACTAGTTCATTGGTTATGAGGATGATTTGGGTTTCAAGATCATGGGAATTTGTGCCAATTGATAATGAGTTCATGTAATTAGTTGAATGATGTGATAAACAAACTTCTGATAGTTGTATCTTAATGAAATATAGTTACAAAGTTCACAATTGATAATAAACACAGAAAACCTCGCAACCTGATCCTTTGACTGTGAGGTAATGCAAATAACCGTTCTAGAGGAAGATTTGATGGTTATCAAGTATCATATTGTAAAAGGGTGATCAAAAAGGTGCCACTCAGGTTTTCCAAAGGGACGCATAGAGGAGTACATATCAATACCAGGATTTGTCAAATCCATGTAACGGATAGATACATGTGGCCATCTCGGTGACGTTGTATTAACGAAGCTTGCAAGCATGTGACTTGGTCACGGAATGCAACGACATGGGAACGAGTAAACAAGTTCATCGGTAACGAGACCAAACTAAGGTATGGGGATATCGAAGATTAAGTCTCGGATGAATTAGGTATCAAATGACAAAGGGAATGGGAAATTACTATTTGATGGTTCGAGCGATTATATTCGTGAAACACACGGGGGTTACATAGCCATCCAGGTCCCTCTGTTGATCATTAATGTTAGAGTAGTCTCGATCATGTCCAGAGTGTTTCCTAACCGAAGGATGTCACATTTAAGGGTGGGGACGCTTAGGGTAGATGTGGTATCATAGGACAAATAGAGAAAGAGAAACCAGAATAGTTCCGGGTAACATCCGATGTAGATCGGAAGGGGTCCGGAAGGTGTTCCGGAGTGAAAGGAATAAGATAATATGTGTATTTGAATGTTAATTGGAGAATTAATATTAAATATATATTTTATTTTATTATTAAAGGCAGCCCAATGCTAATGGGCCTCACGCGAAGGGGAGGCCCAAGGGGTAAGGCGCCTAGGAGGAAGGGGCCAGCCAACCTAGGCTTAGTGGGCCGCCCAACTAGGGGCCACCTAGGGCCGGCGGCTGCCCCTAGGTGGCCGGCGGGTGTGGGCATTAGTCCCACATCGCCTAGCCCCTGGGTGTTGTGCCCCCTTCCCACTATATATAGGGGTCTCCCTCCCCCTTTGGATTCAACCCATTGTCTCATTCTCTCTCTCTCATCCATTGAGGACTTCTCCGCAATATTGGGGAGAACCTCTTGGGTTGTGAGTTCTCCACCTTCACACTACTGTCGTGTGATCATCGATCCAGCATCTACTTCTTCCGCTGCTCGGCTGGATCGGAGTACGAGAGACGTCAGCTACACCAGACGTGTGATGAACTTCGGAGGCACTAAACTTGAGGTGTTGATCGTCTTCATCAATATACGCCTTCCTACGTAAGGCGTGCCTCAGTCTTCAAATGTATTATACTGTCTCTCTCTTCCGTTACATATGTCTACATATTATAGATCCTGGTATTAGAGTTTGCTTAGTTAGATATTTTTTGTTTTCTTCTGTGGAACCCACTATGGAAATTTTTGTGCTTTACATCTTATTAGTTGTTGTTGGCCAAACCATGTTATCACGGCATAAACTTTCAATATTGAATATTGATAATTAATCATGTTAAAGTTCTGCCTATGGATTTCATTGATGTGAAATAAAGTGTGCATACTGGAGTAGGCATGTTGAGAGAAAACATTCCTAAACCGCTAGTTAAATCCATGCGTCGTGCGGCAACTCATGGTGGAAACTTACAGCATGATGATCCTTGCTGATATGATTCATATGTCTATTTATCTTGTTCTTATCGAGTAGAGATACTGCCCCCTCCCACCTTGAACATGACCAAGCAATTATATTAACTCCTATGCTAAATAAATAAATAAATAAATAAATAAATAAATGGATAAATAAATAAATATAAAAAGGGGGCATATAGCTACACATGGAGCAAGATGTACTTCAATAATGTGGTTTCAAGGACCAACATGTGCATACAATGACAGGCCTAAGTTGAGTATCATGCATATGTATGGTGCATAAAATAATAAACTTGTAAGATGTTTAGCACATAAACCATATGAAGCTTTGAAATAAAAGATACTTGGAACTCCATCCTTATTAGTATTGTTGACATGAACTACATAGATCAAAACTTTATTTTTACATTCTTTATGGAGGATTAACATATTTATTCAATGCTTACTTTCGATATGAGATGCAAAACATCTTAAGGGAAGACATGAAACTAAGAAGTGAGTCTTCCAATCAAAGGCATGAAACTAAGAAGTAGCCCAAAAATAAAGGCATAAGACACTAATGCCAATCATGAAAAGAGTCCCATTCTATAGGTTCATCGAAGTGTGCTTGAAGGTTTGATTTGTTCATCATTTGTTTTATCACACCATTACTTATTGGTTTGCATGTTTATAGATGTGTAAAAGATACAACTTGATAGTACACTTGCATACTATGCTTCATTGAAAGGAATTGAGCCGATGAACTTTACATGATAATGAAAGAAGCAAAGGTAACAAACTCCAAAGTCCATGTTTAGTTTTTATCACCTTCATGCTCGAGGAGGAAAATAGGTTAAGCTTGGGGCTGTTGATGCCTGTAAAATGCATACATGAAATTTGTAGTTTGTTAACATGTTTATCCACATATTAGCATCATATATAATGTTATATCCATGTTTTACATTGATTTTTGGGGATTTATCAATGATCCCCTTTATTTTGGTTGTAACCCGGCAGGGCAGAAAAACCATGTTTTCAATGTTTTTGATGTTTTAGGACCTATACGAAGTGAAATGGACCTAAACTTCTGGAGCATGAGAACCTCACCTGGACGGCCAGGAGGCCCAAAAGAGACTGGGTGGTGCACCCAGCCCAGGTGGGCATGCCACCTATGCTCTTTTCCTCCTCGACCATCCAATCGCCTTGATTCTTTTGCCCATGGAGTTCTTTTGACCTAAAACCACTATATAAGGATCCCCCGGGGAGTCCTCGATGGAGAAGCCACCAAAGACGAAAACACCACCAAACAGAGTTAGATCTAGCAAAGATTGAAGGGGGAAACTCCGCTGAATCCATCTCTAGGGGGATCTCCACCCTCTCCAACATCTCTAGCATCATCACCATGATGAAGAGGGAGTAGTCCACCTCTAGGCTATGGGTTTGTGGCAGTAGCTTGATCAATTTCTCTCTTGTTCTTCATAGATCTATTACCATATGAGCTGCCCTACATGATTATGGTCATATTTGTAAATCCTATGTGGTGGATCTTTTGTTCTGTGAATTGATATTTGAGTTTGGAATCTATTTTGTGTAAGATGTGTTGATAGATGCATATCATGTACCCTGTTCTTAATTTCTTGTTTTGATCCAACTTGTATGCAAGAACTTGTATGGGGAGAACTGTTTATTAGATGGAGTAGCATGGTGGTAGTGATTGAATTGTTACAAACAATATTCAAGATCTACTTTGGTTTTTACCTTTCTTTTGCTGCCTCACTAGGGATAAAGTGAAATCATGTGTTATAGTTATCATGTGACAGTGTGATAATCTTGTTAGATCAAGGTAGCATATTTGTATTTCAAACATCATGTTATATTACTTAAAGCTATACTCTGATTTGTTCTTAATTCAAGATTGCATGGAGTTTCCATTTCTTGTGGAGTATAAGAGAGATGTATTTCATTTGTTGGAAATATGCCCTAGAGACAAATAGTAGTAAGGACTATTATCATATTTCATATAGTTTATGATTAATTTTTATATCATGCTATAACTGTATTGAGTGGAAACATCAATACACGTGTGATATAAAAAAACCAGGGGTTCCTAGTGAAACTCTAGTCACTGGTTCATTGGTCAACAGATGATCATGTTTCCTGATCATGTGGCATTTATGCCAGTTGGAAATCAGGTCATCTCATTCTGAGAATGAGATGATCCACCAATACCCAACCTAAACATCGTGACCCGATCATGTCACGAAGTTCAAGTTACGACGATTAGAAATGGATCCTTGTAGACTATTCCTTAGACCGTGAGGCTATATCAAACACTGTCTCCCGAGAGTGCTTAGATAGCATCAAACGCCATCTGGTAATACGGTGGTTATAAAGGTGTGTTCAGGTACTCGGAGTAAACCGTAGAGGCAATATATGTCAAGAGCGGGATTTGTCCGTCCATGTGACGGGAAGATACTCCAGGGCCCACCCGGAGAAGTTATATCCAATAGCTGCGCGGCGTGTGATTTGATCACGGGGATATTACTTGTCAGAACGAGTCAAGTAGCATTGTTCAGTAACGAGATTGAACATGACATGTGATGTCATTGATCAGATCTCGAGCAATGCAAGTATCTGATGACCCACAAGTATAGGGTGTGTATCGCAGTATTTTCGAGGGAAGTGAAACCCAATTTATTTATTCAACACAAGGGGAGCCAAAGAATACTTATCAGTCTTAAAAACTGAGTTGTCAATTCAGCTGCACCTGGAAACAATCTTGCTCACAGCAGTTTATCAGTAGCAACAGTTTTGTAGTAGGAATAGTAAAGTAACGACAGTAGTAAGGCAAAGACAATAGTAACAAAAGAAGTAAATAGTGGGATTCGAGTGCGATAGGCATAGGGATGGATGGACGGGCGTTGCATGGACAAGACAATTCACATAGCAATCAGAACATAGGGCAATTGCAGATAAATAAGATAAAGCATCCAAGTACTAGACAATCCTAGGCATGCGTTCCATATATAGTCATACGTGCTTGCAATGAGAACTTGCACAACATCTTTTGTCCTGCCAGCCCGTTTGCAGCGGGGCCTCTAGGGAACTACTGGCAATTAAGGTGCTCCTTTTAATAGACCACCGGAGCAAAGCATTAACAGTCCGTGAACACATGTGATCCTCACATCAAAGCCTTTCCCTTCTGGCTATCCTGATTTCTGTCACTTCGGGACCATAGGTTCCGGACAATGACGTGTGTATACAACTTGTAGATAAGACCAGAAACAATACTATCATAATGAATCAATAATAAGTTCAGATCTGAAATCATGGCACTCGGGCCCTAGTGACAAGCATTAAGCACAACAAGTCGCAACAAAGTCATAAAGCACTAATAAGAGATACTAGGCACTATGCCCTAACAATCTGATGCCATTACATGAACGATCTCATCCAATCCCTACCATCCCCATAGCCTACAGCGGGGGATTACTCACTCATAGATGGGGGAAACATGGATGGTTGATGGAGAAGCGATGGTGATGATGATGGTGATGTTCTCCTCCCATTCCCCATCCCGGCCGGGTGCCAGAACAGAGTTTCTGGTGCTGTTTCGTGGAATCTGATGGTGGCGGCGGAGCGGAACTCCTTCTGGAAAAACATCGAACCCCCCGAAGTTTTTAGGTCAGAAGGCTCCTTATAGGTGAAGAGAGAAGCCGAGGGGGTGCCTGGGGGGCCCACACCACCCCTGGCATGGCCTGGCCTGGCCCGCGCCAGCAGGTGGTGTGGCCACCCCAGGGATCTTCTCCGTATCGTATTCTGGCTCCTGGAGTCTTCGGGTAAAATAGGATTTTTGGCATATTTTCCGGGATTTTTCCTAATAGTTGTTTTTCTGCACAAAAAGTAGACACCAAGGCAATTCTGCTGAAAACAACATCAGTTCGCATTAGTTGCATCCAAATCACACAAGTATAGAGGAGAAACAATAGCAAAAGTGTTCGGGAAAGTAGATACGCTTTGGACGTATCAACTCCCCCCAAGCTTAGCTTATTGTTTGTCCTCAAGAAATTCAGTTGAAAACTGAGTGCGATAAAAGAACTTTCACGAACACATTTGCTTCATATGATGTAAATATTCTCAGCAATGTGATCAACTACCTAGACAATTCATAATAAAGAGTATGCAACTGAGTCTATTTAATAGTTATTGCAAGCTATGAAGAGATTCCAACTCAAGAATAATAAGTATCATGAAGCAAAAACATAAGCAACATTACAATGCTCATAGAAAGGTATGATAGAGTGGTATCTCGCTTGCCTTTGATTATGAATGCCAAGGCACCTCTGAAGTTCAAGTGATGACTAGAAGTAAAGATATCAAAGATACAAGCATCAAAGTCATAACACAAATAATCAAGTATTGGAACAAACACAAAGAATGACAACTATGCTCTCAAGAAGGTGCTCAAAGAATATGTGGAGACTCAACAAGTGGAAGAAAAAGGTTTTGAATAATTTTGAAAGGATTCCAAATGCTGAAACTATGATACTCGTTAGCTTTGAGCTCTCATTGCCCCTATCATAAGCATCTTTAATGTGGTTAAGGTGAAAGTGACACAACTAAGAGGATATGCTTGACAAGTTATAAATTGAAGTCTCATGCCCCTTACTTACGAAGACCGATCCTCATGCTACTCAACTTCAGTCACAAGTAAGCTCTTGTCATTGTAAGTACATACGTATCATAGAGAACCGCCAACGGGGTACCCCTTGCATATGATACATGAGCTATCCCATAATCAAAATGACAAGGCAAGCAGACAATGAGCATCTCGGCGATCTTTTTATTTACTATGTGCATAGATTTTTATTGAGGATGCTTCATAGAATGCTCATTATGGTTATGCTGCAAGTTTCCACCATGATTAGGCATGGCTTAGGCTAGTGGCCCAGGCGTTTCTCTAACATACATACAAACTCCATGATCTTACAAGTTCCACTTTTATTTCACACCGCCGGGATCCATAAGCAAAAGAACATGATATCAACTAGGCACAAAGTACCTATGAAGCGTTGAAAGCGGTCCCCATGATACATGGTTCTGCTAACTTCAACTCATAAAGCGCAAGCATATGCACAACAAAGAAGGACGCAATGGTTCAGGTTTATTAAGTGCAAGAAAATAAAGTGTGCCATCAAGTTCGTGAGAGCTTTACTAACTAACTTTCTCAAAACAAGCAAACATTTTATTCGGAAGAAAACAAGGCATATTGAATATGCACGGATATAACAAACAATGCTAATAGGTAGGTATGGTGGACACTTTGGAAATATTTGGTTTAGGGAGTTGGAAACATGAGTAAAACACTCAGTGGAAGTGAAGGCTAGCAAAAGTAAGGGAGCGACAAACGAGAGAGCAATAGCTGTCATTATCATGCTTGCAATAAAACAGGACTACTCATGGCATAAAAATGATTCAAGATCCTCAAGGCAAAATAATTCATCGAGGCTCAACTGATTACAGTCTTGTGCATGCGTGAGCATGTGCCAGGTCAATTCAAATAAAACATTCAGAGGAGGATACCACGGTGTCATACCAATTTATGAATAGAGTAATGCAAGCAAACATTCATGAGACATGCTACAAACTATTAGCGGGCTGGAGCTAATCACAAGAAAGCAAGAACTATTAAGCATCCAAAGATAACATACACCCTACATGAACGGACTAAGCAAGCTCACAAAGATGAGTATATGTACAAAAATGAAGACAAATAGAGTTCGTTCCAGCCTCTTACCACGCCTCAAGTTGTCATTAATCCTCATTATTGGTCTTCACTTGTATGGCTTGAATAATAATATGAAACCCATAATCCACTGAGAACTGCCGAACCCTGAAGCAAACTCGCAAAAACCAAAGAAGAACGACAAATATTTTTGGTGTTTTTGATTTTTAAATAAGAACCAAAAGAGAAAAACAAGCAAAGCAAAATCTTTTTGGGTTTTTCGAATAGTTCAAACAAAACAAAAAGGGAAAAAGCAAACCAAGGCAAAAAGAAGAAGCAAGCCAAAGAGAAACAACAAAAATATTTTTGGTCTTTTTGTGTTTTTTAGAAAGCAAAAGCAAAGAAGAACGAAAACTAAAAGGAAAATGAAAACATGAATATACAAAGTACCGACGCAACATGATATGGAGATGAGTGCGGTGTCGGCGTACCTTCCCCCAAGCTTAGGCTTTTGGCCTAAGTGGGTATCAATCCCAAGCTGGCCAAGACGAAGTGTCATCGTGGTATGACGAGGAGGTACCCTCGTCCTGGTGCGAGCTCGAGTACATCCCCCTATAATGTGCGGAGTAATCATAGGAGGGCACATCCTCTGGGTGCTGCTCGTGGAAACCCAGCAAGCGAAGCTGCTCGTCCACCTCCTCCTTGGAGCGCGACCATGGTCTCCTGTCAACACTAAACAAAGCAGGCTGTGGCAAAAGGATCTCCCTTTCATCCCCGTCAGTGAAAAGCATCCTATATACTAGATTGTTCAAATCAGAGGTAGCAGTGACAAAGTGATGAGTTTTCATGGCAACAAGGTCAAGCCTCTGTGGTGCCAGCATAGTATCATAGGGATCCATTGAAAGACCCAATGCATTGACTATGCGCGATGCAATGATGCCTCCATAGATAGGCCCCCTAGCAGCTAGGCGGCGAGCAATAAGCGAGCCAAGATTGTACCGAGTATCATTATTGAGCGCAGCAGCAAGGAATGCTAAATGATAGTTGGAGATATTACTAGTGTTCTCCCTACCCAATACACTAGTGGCAAGATAATATGCAAAGTATCTAAGAGCAGGGAGTTGGATATTTCTTATCTTTCGCTTAGCTCTGTGTCATCATCATTGGTCACCCCTCGGTAAAGCTCCAACAAATCAGCGGGTCGCCCTTGAATTTTCTTCACAGTCCCTGTCATATGCACACCTACAATACTGCAAAATCTCTCCAAAGGCATGGTGAAGGGCATATCATAGATTTTAAAGGAGACAGTGGAATGATAGGATGTGTTAGTAAATGACAAACTCTCAACAAAAGTTTTGGTGAGCATAGCGTACTGTGCACTCTCATCTTGCATATAAGAGGTTAGGCCTACCCTCTCAATCAGTAGCAAGAAATCGTCAAGAATACCTGCAGCTTGTAAGAAAGTAAAACAAGGAAAAGAGGATGGGTGAGCATCCCCATCACCCCTTTCACTGCCAATACGAGTTGCAATGAGATCTTCATTGTATGATGGCCTAGCTTGAGAGGCTGTTCTTGAGGGCCTCGACCTCCTAGGTGCATCACTCTCAAATATTTCTCCAAAAGTATGGTTGTTCATGCTTGGTATTCTGAAATTTAAACACCTATTAAACAAGTGATTGCAAAGTAAATATAATAAAGGATTCAACTCATAGGGACTTGCAAGAGGCCTAAAACATGCATCAAATCTATATCTCTAAGCATCAAACAAGCTTACAAGCTCTCATAACCAGTCACCTACAGCAGAAAAATACTCAACATATAATCCACTAAACACAAATCTACTTGGACAAGGGGAGGAGTCACATACCAAGGAACAATTGCTCCAAATTTCAGCAAGAAAGATGGGATGAGCAAGGAGATCGAAGAAATCGAGAGCAAGCATAGAAAGAACGCGATTTTGAGCTATGAACTGGAGCTTACTCGGGAGAGAGAAGAAAGTGGCAGGTGAGAGAAGTAGTGGGGGGGCAGGGGTGGCCCACACCATGGCATGGCGCCACCTAGGGCTGGCCGCGCCACCACATGGTGTGCCTGCCTGGTGGGCCCCCCTGGTACCTACCAGGTACTCCTCTGTCCCTTTTTTCACATAAAAATTTAATATGAATTTTCTGGAATTTTTCGGGACACTTTATTTTTGGGCTTTTTTCAGAAATAGAAGAATGATTTTTCTGACAGACAGATTTTTTTTCTTTTTGGAAACATGATGCAAAGACAAAAACAAGGCTAGAACTACAGAAGTTCTAGCATGCAAGCAACTAACAACTCAAAGAAAACTAAACGAAAGCAAACACTAAAACGCAAAGGATAGAAATAAACGGGGATAATCATAATGAAAACATTGTTTTGTTCAATGGAATCCTTTTGTTGGCAAGGTTGATCAAGTCTTGCTACCAAAACAATTGCATATGAGACAGAACTTTGTATTCCACTAATGATTATGTTTCCTCAACCTTGATAGCAATGGTCCCAATCATAATAGTTTCAAATTTTTCTCTTGGTATGGGACAATATATTTCTCCAACTTGAATGCCTTCAACATGTTCAATTGAATTTAAACCATACGTCCTTTCAATTTTCTTGGGGAAATAGACAGTATGTTCCTTGTCATTAACATTGAAGGTCACCTTTCCTTGATTACAATTAATAACAGCTCCTGTAGTATTAAGAAAAGGTCTCCCAAGAATAATATACATATTATCATCTTCAGGCATTTCAAGCACAACAAAATCAGTTAATATCAAGCAATTATGAGCCACCTGAACAGGTACATCCTCACATATACCCATAGGAATAGTGGTAGACTTATTAGCCATTTGCAAAGATATATCAGTTGGTATCAACTTTTCAAGCTGAAGCCTCTTATAGAGAGAGAAAGGCATAACACTAACTCCGGCTCCCAAATCACACAAAGCAGTTCTAACATAACTGTTCTTAATAGAGCAAGGGATAGTTGGAATCCCTGGGTCTCCAAGTTTCTTAGGAACCTTACCATTGAAGGAATAATTAGCAAGCAAAGTAGAATTTTCTTCATTAGGGATCTTCCTTTTATTCGAGACAATGTCCTTCATATACTTTGAGTAAGGAGGCAACTTAATAGCATCAGTCAAAGGAATTTGCAAGAATAAAGGCTTCATCCACTCACAAAACTTATTATAGTGTTCATCTTCCTTTGACTTGTGTTTCTTATCAGGGGAAGGCATAGGTTTTTGGACCCCAAGGTTCTCTTTCACTACCATGTTTCTTAGCAATAAAATCTTCTTTAGTGTATTTAGTAGTCTTAGTTTGATTTTCAGGTTCTTCTGCAACTTTTTATTCATTAGGCACTTCATTTTCTTCATTACAACTTTCAGTTTCAGCATCAGAGATAGATATACTATTAGGATCTATAGCAGGTTCAGAGGGTTCTACAATAGTTTTTTGTTTCTTTTTCCTTTTCTTATGAGTAGAACCACTATTTTCAGCTTGTTGAGAATCCTTATCAATTCTTTTGGGATGCCCCTCAGGATATAGAGGATTCTGGGTAGCAGCACCACTTTTAGTTCTAATTTCATAAGCATGTTTTTTCTTTAGCAGCATTAACTAGCGAGTCATTTTGCACTTTAACTAGTTGATCAATTTGAGTTTGAACCATTTGAAAGTGTTTAACAATCATTTTAACATCATTAGAGGTTCTTTCCACAATATCTTTCAACTCAACAATAGCTCTAGTGTTTTCCATTAGATGATTTTGCACCCTTTTATTAAAGTTATCTTGCTTAACAATAAAGATATCAAATTCTTCTAAGCATTGATCAGGAGGCTTCAAGTAAGGGATATCACCTTCATCAAAGTGTTGGAGAGAGTGTACCTCAATAGTGGATGAGTAGGAAATAGGCTTACATAATTCTTCTATAGGAGGTAAATTCTTGACATCTGCAGCTTTAATTCCCTTCTCCTTAAGACATTTCTTAGCTTCCTTCATCACTTCATCATTTAATTTAATAACTCCCCTCTTCTTTGATGTTGGAATAGGCACCAGATTAGATGGTTCAGGTACAATTACTTCAGGTATAGCTTGTTTAGGAGGAGTCCAATCTTCATAATTCTTTCTTATTTTAGCCATTAATTCCTCAGCTTCCTTTGGAGTCCTATTCCTGAAAACACAATCAGCACAACTATCTAGGTATGTCCTAGATTCCTCGGTTAGTCCATTATAAAATATATCAAGAAGCTCATTGTTAGGTAATGGACTTCCAGCCTGTGCATGAATCAAAGCACAAAACCTTGCCCAAGATTCGGGAAATACCTCTTTTTCACCCTGTTTAAAATCAAAAAGTTCCTACAAAACAGCATGTCTAGCACTAGGAGGAAAATATTTCTGCAGGAAAGTACTAATCAAACACCCAGGGCTATCAATAGATCCAGGAGGTAAATTACCAAACCAAGTTTTAGCTTCTCCTTTCAGTGAAAAAGGGAAAATCTTAGCAACAAAGTAAGTACGCATCTTAATATCATCAGAAAACAAGCCACTCATGGTAGAAAGTTCCTTCATATGTGCTACCGCACTTTCATTCTTAGTCCCACAAAAAGGTTCATTCTCGATAATAGCTATGTAAGATAGATCGAGAGAGAAATCATAATCTTCATCTATAATGTTTATGGGAGAAGCAGCAAATCTAGCATCAAGAGATAATTTGGGTCTAATAGTACGCCTCTCAAGGAGATTCTTAGCAGCGCTCCTATCATGGGTGTTCCTACATTCTTCAATAAATTCATCAGTCATCTCAACATAATCTTGTTCAGCATCATAACTCTTACTAGACTCAGGTGAGCTAACAGGTGTGGCAGTGTCTTCATTAGGAGTTTCGGTATTTCCAGCTATAGTTCTAGCAATCGTAGCATCTAGGAAAGGACCTACTGAACCACTCTTATCAAGCACAGTAGAAGCAGCATCATAAGTATCAGACGTTTCATATTCAGCAGTAGTAGCAGTGTGTGTAGCATGTGTATGTGGTGGTGTAAGGAACTTACTCAAAACAGACGGTGAATCAAGAGCGGTAGAGGTGTTCAGAACCGTACCTATTCTTGTAGTGGATGGTAAAATAGGAACCTTGCCATCACGAGACTTACCCATGACGGATGGATAGCAGCGAACAATAGAGAACCCAAGTGAACTTGATAAATAAAGCTATGCTCCCCGGCAACGGTGCTAGAAAATAGTCTTGATGACCCACAAGTATAGGGGGTGTATCACAGTATTTTCGAGGGAAGTGAAACCCAATTTATTGATTCGACACAAGGGAGCCAAAGAATACTTATCAGTCTTAACAACTGAGTTGTCAATTCAGCTGCACCTGGAAACAATCTTGCTCACAGCAGTTTATTAGTAGCAATAGTTTTGTAGTAGGAATAGTAAAGTAACAGCAGTAGTAAGGCAAAGACAATAGTAACAAAAGAAGTAAACAGTGGGATTCGAGTGCGGTAGGCATAGGGATGGATGGACGGGCATTGCATGGACAAGACAATTCACATAGCAATCAGAACATAGGGCAATTGCAGATAAATAAGATAAAGCATCCAAGTACTAGACAATCCTAGGCATGCGTTCCATATATAGTCATACGTGCTCGCAATGAGAACTTGCACAACATCTTTTGTCCCGACCCGCTTGCAGGGACCTCTAGGAACTATCGGCAATTAAGGTGCTCCTTTTAATAGAGCACGAGCAAAGCATTAACACTCCGTGAACACATGTGATCCTCACATCAAAGCCTTTCCATTCCGCTATCCCGATTTACATCGCCGGGACCATAGGTTCCGGACAACGACGTGTGTATACAACTTGTAGATAAGACCAGAAACAATACTATCATAATGAATCAATAATAAATTCAGATCTGAAATCATGGCACTCAGGCCCTAGTGACAAGCATTAAGCACAACAAGTCGCAACAAAGTCATAAAGCACTAATAAGAGATACTAGGCACTATGCCCTAATAATCTGATACCATTACATGAACGATCTCATCCAATCCCTACCATCCCCATAGCCTACAGCGGGGGATTACTCACTCATAGATGGGGGAAACATGGATGGTTGATGGAGAAGCGATGGTGATGATGATGGTGATGATCTCGTCCAATTCCCGTCCGCAGGTGCCGAACGGAGTTTCGGTGCTGTGTCGTGGAATCGATGGTGGCGGTGAGCGGAACTCCTACGGAAAAACGCCGAACCCCAAGTTTTTAGGTCAAGGCTCCTTATAGGTGAAGAGAGGCCGAGGGGTGCACTGGGGGCCCACACCACCCCTGGCGCGGCTGGCAGCTCGCCCGCCAGCGGTGGTGTGGCCACCCCAGGGCTCTTCTCCGTCTCGTATTCTGGCTCCTGGAGTCTTCGGGTAAAATAGGATTTTAGGCATATTTTCCGGGATTTTTCCTGATAGTTGATTTTCTGCACAAAAAGTAGACACCAAGGTAATTCTGCTGAAAACAGCGTCAGTTCGCATTAGTTGCATCCAAATCACACAAGTATAGAGGATAAACAATAGCAAAAGTGTTCGGTAAAGTAGATACGTTTTGGACGTATCAGTATCGAGTGACAAAGGGAATAAGACACGACTGTCCCGGTTCAAACAACAAAAGATCTTCGTGGAACGCATAGGGGTCACATGGCCATCCAGGTCCCTCTATCGATCATTGGTGCGGGAGTGTCCCGACCATGTCTGGAGTGTTCCCGAAATGTGGGGTATCACGCTTAAGGGCTTGATGATGCTTAGAGAGTGTTTATAGGATTGGTGGAATCACCAAAGAAGAGTAGGGATAAAACCGCAAGGGTTTCGGTAAGTCCGGAGGATGTCCGGAGTGGAGGTGGAAGGTGTTCCATGGCCACGGAGATTCAATAATATGTGAATGAATGTTAAATGTTGATTTAATCATTTATTCATAATTATTTAATAAAGAGAAAATCAATTTTAATGGTTAAAGGCCTAATGGGCCAATTCTAGAGGGAGAGGGCCCATTAGGGGAAAGGAGAGAGGGAGAGGGGCCAAGGGGGAGGCCGTCTGTGCCTAGCCCCCCCCCCCCCGCGCGGGGCCCACTAGGGGCTGGCCGGCGGCCTCCCCACCCCCTCCTCTCCTTTAGTCCCACCCCGGGACTTTGAGGGAGGGTGTACCCCCTCCTCCCCTATATATAGTGGGGTATTTATCCAAGATAAATACACCAATAATCAATAAAGGTCTCCCCACTTTTGGGAGGACCTCTAATTGATATTTTCTCTCTCCCCCTCTCTCTCTCGTGACCGTGGTCCCAAGTCTGGACTGCGCGAGCGAGAGACATCTTCACCGTGGAGCGCCGTCGCGCTACGGGATTCGGATCTGGGAGCTCTACTTTCGCAACTGCTGCTGGATCAAGGAAGCGGGAGTCATCGTCAGGAACCGGACGTGTGTAACTCCCCGCGAGGTGTCGGACTTGAGGCACTCATGTCGTTGGAGCCAAGGAGCGCGAGGACTTCATCATGACCTTGAGGTTGGCTTCGGCTCGTCTACATCAACCACGCTCTCCTGAGCGTTGACAACGTTTTTCGGTCTTCAAGGGTAAGTTCGCGAAAAGCCCCTCTCGTTACTTTCCTACTAATAGATAGGTCCTAGCAGCTTCAGGGGTTCAGGGGCGTAGAGTAAAATTTTATTGTTTTCATACGCGGAACCCCTATAGTGGTATCAGAGCTAGATCTATGCGTAGTAATGCTAGTATGGGTAGAACACACGAGGTGTAGCGTGTGGGCGTTGATCTTTTAGTTGCTACCCTCCCACGTGTACTTGTGTATACCGCAGTAATGCTTGATGAAGCGGCCCCCAACCGACTTTACGCGTTCATTCGCGAGACTGGTCCACGCTTGACATACGGCTTGTATCGTATAAAGTGGCTTAGGTGGGTGTCTGTCTCTCTTGCATTAGTTGGTGCCATTTGCAATGGAGGGCCCCGAAAGGGGTGTAGTATAGACAACTACTTGATCAGCGTTGTGCTGAAAGTTCATAGGTAAGAACGGTTCTTGTGCGAAAGCCCATTCAGCCACGTAAAACATGCAAAGATAAAGTAGAGGCGTCTAACTTTGTTTTGCAGGGGGCGTTGCTTTGTGATATGGTTGTGGCAAAGGTAAACTTATTACCTTCTGTTACGTAGTAGTAGATAGTCACGGAGGTGACAAACTACCACCCCGGAATGACACCGGTACCCTGGTGTCTACGGCGCCAGAACCCAGTGACGGCGGATGGAGATCATGACGTGAAGGACCATATCACATAGCATTTACATTCAATGTTATTGTTTGTATGTCTTATTGTGTGCTAGTATTAGATACTCGACGGTAGCCTAATAAGATGATACTTGTTAAAATTACCAACGATTGTGTCCCCCCTTAGTGTGCACCACCAAGAAAGTTCTTCGGTATGAGGTGATCCAGGGTTACAGGCATGGGTGTCAGACATATCTACGTTCACATACAATGGTTGTAAGCCATGTTGCATAGCGAATACACTAAGGTTGAGTTGGCGAGCCTAGCATGTGCAGACATGGCCTCAGAACGCGGATGGTCGAAAGATCGAGCACGAGTCGCATGAATGATGTGACCGACGTTTAGCGTCCACCCTTGAACCCACATTGATGGCCGTGATGATCGGGGGAGATGTGGCTGATAGGGGTCATTTTATCACTAGGAACCGTCACTAGGGATAGGTGTTTCTGAGTGGAGTTATTATTAACTCATTTAATTATAAACTTAGTCTAAATTCCTTTTGCAATTATAAATGTAGAAAATGGTTCTTCCTGAGATTACCTTCCCTATCGACAATTGGTTAAAAGGAGAAAACCTCAAGTTAGATGGATCCAACTTTTCTACATGGGTCATATGCCTGTTTGATCTCCTTGGTGAGAACAATGTAGCTGACTACATGACCTGCGAGTTGTATTTGGAGCCACCCTATTCTCATGAGACCTAGGAGCAGCGGGATCTGCGCTATCATCGTCGTGTGATGGCCACATTTATATCAGTGACCATGCACCTCGGAATGGAGGATGGGCTATTGCCAATGGTGGGAAGTCTTAAGCTCCGAGTGGTCATGGCACATCTGAGATCGCATTTCGTGGAACAAGTGAGCATGTGGGAGTATGAGCTGATGGGGGATTTCTGAAGGAAATATGCCCTGAGAGGCAATAATAAAGTTGTTATTATGTATTCCTTGTATATGATAGATGTTTATTTTGCATGCTATAATTGTATTGATAGGAAACATCAATACATGTGTGTTTAATAAACAAAAGGGTTCCTAGTTATGCCTCTCTTATAGACTAGCTTGTTGATTAACAAGATGATCAAAGTTTCCTGATCATGGACATTGGATGTTGTTAATAACAAGGACACAACATTTGTGAAATGATGTGATGAACATTCATCCAAAGTATAGCATTACGATCAAGTCATTATGTTTATATTGCTATAACATCATACAAAGTAGTCTTAGTCCTTAGACCATGAGATCATGTTAATTGCTAACACCGGAAGAGTATCTTGATAACATCAAACGTCACACTGTAACAGGGTGACCATAAAGGTGGGTTCAGTGCTATGAAGGTGTTATGTTGAGGCTCATGGATCAAGAGTGGAATTTGTCAATCCCGATGACAGATACATATACTCTGGGCCCTCTCGGTGATATCACGTTAAGATAGCTTGCAAGCAAGTGATGTGATCACTAGAATGTTATATCACGGAAACGAGAAAAGAGTGCATGTCGGTAACGAGATCAAACTAGGTATTTGGATACCGATGATTGAATCTCGGACATGTATTATATCATGAGACAAAGGGATTAAATTGCTGACGTTAAAGGTTCTCACGATCACAGAAGTCATCGTTGAATATGCAGGAGTCAGTATGGATCTCCAGGTCCCGCTTCTGATTATTGATCTGAGAGGAGTCTCAATCATGTCTGCATTATTCGCGAACCGTAGGGTGACACACTTAAGGGTTGCCTGGCACCATTTAGGACCACATATGTTCCAGACAAAAGGTTTGCAAAGCGCAAGAAATGTTTTGATAGAAACAGGAATTGTTTCGATAGAAACCAGAATTGTTTCGGGTGAAATTGCAGAAAGTGGTTCTGCATATGATATTGAAATGTTGCAAGGGGTTTTATGTGAATGTTTGTTAATTAAAGTAATTAAAAAAATTCTGAATAAAATAAATAAAAGAGTTTTATTAATTGAGAGTTGCATTTAATTTGGTGGACATTAAATACATGTGAGTGGGATTTTGGGTGGAGGCCATGTTTATGTGAGTGGAGGTTCACCACATGAATGAAGGAGGGGAGGAGTCCCCCCCCTCATGCGCCGGCTATGGGAGGGGAGGGGTCTCCCTCCCTCCTATATAAAGCCCCCCTCTCCCCTCTCACAAACCACACCTCCTCGTGAAGGATCTCTCTCCCCCTCTAGATATTTCCCGATGGTCTCGGATTAGCGAGATACATGTTCCTAGTGGCCTTGCGTCTGGAAGGAGTTGCTGCTTCCGCTGATTCGCTGGAGTGAGGAGGTGGAGGTTGTCTGGTGGCTTGAACGTGCGTGCGAGGACGGATACGCTGCTGATTTGCGGCGCTCGGACTTCCACACGATCTTGAGATCGGCAAGCGTACGACTACATCAACCACGAGTTCCTACTCATTAACAAAACTCGTTGTCTTCGAGGGTAAGTTCTCCATGGATGTATGTCAACCCGTTGCTCTGTATCTAGTAGATAGATCTTGGCGTATAGTTCTCATCGTAGGAAATTTTTTGTTTTTTATGCTGCGGACCCAACAGTGGTATCAGAGCCTGATCTATGCGTAGGTGCTTTGCACGGGTAGTACACATATGTTTATATGTGGGCGATGATGATCATGTTATTGCATCTTCTATGTACTTTGGATATTGGTGGCATAGTGGGATGAAGCGGCCCGGACCAACCTTACATGTCATCGTACATGAGACCGGTTCCACGACTGACATGCAACTAGTTTTTCATAAGTGGCTAGCGGGTGTCTGTCTCTCCTACTATATTCAATATCTGATTTACAACGAGTTGCTAATAACTTGGTTATCCTCATTGTGGTTCATGTTCGTAGGTAAGACCGGTTCTATCTCCGAAAGCCCTAAGCCACGTAAAACTTGCAATTGATAAATTAGAGGCGTCTAGTTTAGATCGTTGTTGGGCTAGTGTCTTGATATGGTATTGTTGTAAGTAGATGTATGATAGATACTCTTACAGCTCACTTAACGTGTAAGTTCCATAGACCTTGGCCTTACACACAAAGGAATGATAGAGATCATACCACGATGCAAATGATAGAGATCAAATGCATGGACCATATCACCTCACTTCACACATTAGATGTTAGCATCTTATATTGCTAGTTTGGCGCTTTTGGTAGCATTATAAGATGATCCCTCATTTAGATATCAAGATAAAATGTGTTCTTCCTTCAGTATGCACTGTTTTGTGGATCGTGTTTTGAGGCATCACGTGATGATCGGGTGTTCTCGACTCTACGCTTTCATACAACGGGTGTAAGATAGTTTTACACACGCGAATACTTAGGTTCTTACTTGACGAGCCTAGCATGTATGCATGGCCTCGTAACACGGACCGAAAGGTTAAGCATGAGTCATATAGTTGATATGATGCCCATATAGATGCTCGCCTTTGAAGCTACACCGACTCACGTGATGATCGGACTTGGTGTAGTGGATTTGGTTCATGTAATCACCAAAAGGACACGAGGGATGTCGTTTTTGAGTGGGAGTTCATTAGTAATTTGGATTATTTGAACTCAATCTATCATAAACTTAGTCTAAATATATTTTACAAATTCTGTTGTAGATGGCACCACCTGCTTTTAATTTCAATGTGTTCATGGAGAAAGAGAAGCTTGCTGCGAATGGTAGCAACTTCACCAACTAGGCTATGAATTTGAGGATTCTCCTCACTTCTGCACAAAAGCAATATGTGCTAGAGGCGCCGCTAGGCCCCCCACCAGCTCGATGCCCCGACAAGGAAAAGAACGCCTATATAACTCGTCAGAGGACCACAACTTAGTTCATTGATGCATACCGTATGGGCTAGAGCCAGAACTTCGAAAACGTTTCGAAAATGGCAATGCCTTTGATACCATGGGAGAATTGAAAATGATTTTCGATACCCATGCTACCGTAGAGAGTTATAATGCTTCTGAAAAGTTCTTTAGCTGCATGATGGAAGAGAACAGCTCCGTTAGTGAGCACGTACTCAAAATGTCTGGGTACGCCGATAAGCTTGTGTCCTTGGGAATAATGATTCCCATTGACTTAGGCATACATCATGTTCTCCAATCTCTGCCACCTAGCTACAAGAGCTTCGTGATGAACTATAATATGCAGGGCATGAAGAAGTCTTTCGAGCTTCACAATGCTTAAGACTGCAGAAGTGGAGATTAGGAAAGAACATCAAGTGTTGATGATCAATAAGACCACCGGTTTCAAGAAGGACAAGAAAGGCAAGCGGAAGGGAAAGAAGGGCGGCAAATATGTTGCCGCTCGAAAAAGAAACCTCGAGCTGGCCCTAAGTCCGAATCGAGTGCTACTATTGTAAGGATCGCCATTGAAGAATCACCCCCAAGTATTTGGCGGACAAGAAGGCCGGCAAGGCAAACAAAGGTATATGTGATATACATGTTATTGATGTGTACTTGACTAGTACTCGCAGTAGCACCGGGTATTTGATACGGATCGGTTGCTAATATATGTAACTCGGTTCAGGGCTGCGGAACAAGTTTACAACTAGCAAGGGATGAGGTCACGATGCGGGTCGACAATGGATCAAGAGTTGATGTGATCGCCATTTAACGCAGCCTCTCCATATGCCGTCGGGATTAGTTATAAACCTTAATAATTGTTATTTGGTGCCTACACTGAGCATGAACATTGTATCCGGATCGTGTTTGATGCAAAGTGGTTATTCGTTTAAGTCTGAAAACAATGGTTGTTCGATTTATATGAATAATATCTTTTATGGTCATGCACCTGTGTTGAATGGTTTATTTTTATTGGATCTCGATAGTAGTATTACGCATATTCATAATGTTGATGCTAAAAGGATTAAACTTGATAATGATATATCTGCATATATGTGGCACTGCCGTCTAGGTCATATTGGCATTAAACGCATGAAGAAACTCCATTCTGATGGACTTTTGGAATCACTTGATTTTGAATCATTTGATACATGTGAGCCATGCCTTATGGGCAATATGACTAGAACGCCGTTTTCCGGTTCAATGGAACGGGCGA
Source organism: Avena insularis (assembly GCA_023614405.1). NCBI lineage: Eukaryota > Viridiplantae > Streptophyta > Magnoliopsida > Poales > Poaceae > Avena > Avena insularis. The sequence continues at coordinate 96,678,825 of CM042690.1, read as the reverse complement.
CAGATTTATTGGAAATCATACATACTGATGTGTGTGGACCAATGAGTGTGTCGGCGCGAGGTGGATATCGTTATTTTGTTACTTTCACGGATGATTTGAGTAGATACGGGTATATCTATTTGATGAAACATAAGTCTAAAACCTTTGAAAGGTTCAAAGAATTTCAGAATGAAGTGGAAAATCATAAAAACCAAAACATCAAATTTCTGCGGTCCGACCGTGGAGGAGAGTATCTTAGTTACGAGTTTAGCACACATATGAAAGACTGTGGAATAGTTTCACAACTCACGCCTACCGGAACACCACAACGTAATGGTGTGTCAAAACGTCGTAATCGTACTTTATTGGATATGGTTCGATCGATGATGTCTCTGACTGACTTGCCACTGTCATTTTGGGGTTATGCACTGGAAACCGCTGCATTCACTTTAAATAGGGCACCATCTAAATCCATTGAAAAGACACCGTATGAATTATGGTTTGGAAACAAACCGAAGCTGTCATTTCTTAAAATTTGGGGATGCGATGTTTATGTGAAGAAACTTCAACCGGATAAACTCGAACCCAAAGCGGAAAAATGCATCTTCATAGGATACCCTAAGGAAACGATTGGGTATACCTTCTATCACAGATCCGAGGGCAAGGTCTTTGTTGCCAAGAATGGATCCTTTCTTGAGAAGGAGTTTCTCGCAAAAGGTGTGAGTAGTCGGAAGGTAGAACTCGAAGAGGTTATTGAACCTTCTCTTCATGAAATGGCGAGTAGCGCAGCTCCGGAAGTTGTTTCGGAGTTGATTTCACCTAATGAAGAGAGAGATAATGATATTGATCATGAAACTCCGAAAGAGGACACTACCGAACCTCGTAGGTCAAGGTGACACGCAGCCCCGAACTGTACGGCAATCCTGTTATGAATTTTATGATTGATGAAATAGATGACCCTGCAACGTATGAAGAAGCGATGATGAGCCCTGATTCCAACAAATGGCTAGAAGCCATGAAATCCGAGATGGAATCCATGTACGAAAACCAGGTTTGGACCTTGGTGGACTTACCTCACGATCAAAAGGCCGTTGAGAATAAATGGATTTTCAAAAGAAAAACTGATGCTGATGGTAATGTAACCATCTATAAGGCCCGACTTGTCGCAAAGGGGTTTTGACAAATTCAAGGAGTTGACTACGATGAGACATTCTCTCCCGTAGCAATGCTTAAGTCGGTTAGGATTATGTTAGCAATTGCTGCATATTTCGATTATGAAATATGGAAGATGGATGTCAAAACTGCGTTCCTCAATGGTAATATTGAAGAAGAGTTATATATGATACAACCTAAGGGTTTTGTCGATCCTAAGGATGCTGATAAGGTGTGCAAACTTTAGCGATCCATCTATGGACTGAAGCAAGCATCCCGGAGTTGGAATCTTCGCTTTGATGAGGTGATCAAAGAGTTTGGATTTGTCCAAACTTATGGAGAGGCTTGTATTTACAAGAAAGTGAGTGGGAGCAATGTGGCATTTCTGATATTATATGTGGATGACATATTATTGATTGGAAATGATATAGATCTTTTAAACAGTGTTAAAAGTTATCTAAACAGCAAATTTTCGATGAAGGACCTTGGTGAAGCTTCATATATATTAGGCATTAAAATCTATAGAGTTAGATCAAGACGCCTAATTGGGCTATCACAGAGTACATACCTTGATAAGATATTAAAAAAGTTTAATATGGACAGAAGTAAGAAGGGGTACTTACCTATGTTGCAATGCAAGACATTGAGTAAGACTCAAAGTCCGGCTACGGCGGAAGAAAGAGAGATAATGGATAAGATCCCCTATGCCTCATCCATAGGCTCTATAATGTATGCCATGCTGTGTATAAGACCAGATGTGGCACATGCTATTAGTTTGACTAGTAGGTACCAATCTGATCCAGGTTCGGAACACTGGATAGCGGTTAAGAATATCCTTAAGTACTTGAGAAGAACTAAGGATATGTTTCTTGTATACGGAGGTGAAGAAGAGCTAGTCACTAAGTGTTATGTCAATGCTAGCTTTGACACTGATCCGGATGAATCTAAGTCTCAATCCGGATACGTATTTCCCTTGAATGGAGCAGCAGTTAGTTGGAGGAGCTCCAAACAACCTGTGGTGGCTGGATCAACGACGGAGGCGGAATATGTTGTTGCTTCAGAAGCAGCGCAGGAAGCGGTTTGGATGAAGGAGTTCATAACGGAACTAGGTGTGGTTCCTAGTGTGTTGGACCCAATGGTGATCTATTGTTACAATAATGAGCCATAGCCAACGCCAAGGAACCAAGGTCTCACAAGAATTCCAAGCATATTAAGCGCTGGTTTCACTCCATCCGCGAGCATGTCAAGGATGGAGATATAAAGATCTGTAAAGTGCACACGGACCTGAATGTAGCAGATCCGTTGACTAAAGTACTCCCTAGGGCAAAACATGATCAACACCAGAACTCCATGGGTGTTAGATTTATCACTATATAAACTAGATTATTGTCTCTAGTGCAAGTGGGAGACTGAAGGAAATATGCCCTGAGAGGCAATAATAAAGTTGTTATTATGTATTCCTTGTATATGATAGATGTTTATTTTGCATGCTATAATTGTATTGATAGGAAACATCAATACATGTGTGTTTAATAAACAAAAGGGTTCCTAGTTATGCCTCTCTTATAGACTAGCTTGTTGATTAACAAGATGATCAAAGTTTCCTGATCATGGACATTGGATGTTGTTAATAACAAGGACACAACATTTGTGAAATGATATGATGAACATTCATCCAAAGTATAGCATTACGATCAAGTCATTATGTTTATATTGCTATAACATCATACAAAGTAGTCTTAGTCCTTAGACCATGAGATCATGTTAATTGCTAACACCGGAAGAGTATCTTGATAACATCAAACATCACACCGTAACAGGGTGACCATAAAGGTGGGTTCAGTGCTATGAAGGTGTTATGTTGAGGCTCATGGATCAAGAGTGGAATTTGTCAATCCCGATGACAGATAGATATACTCTGGGCCCTCTCGGTGATATCACGTTAAGATAGCTTGCAAGCAAGTGATGTGATCACTAGAATGTTATATCACGGGAACGAGAAAAGAGTGCATGTCGGTAACGAGATCAAACTAGGTATTTGGATACCGATGATCGAATCTCGGACATGTATTATATCATGAGACAAAGGGATTAAATTGCTGACGTTAAACGTTCTCACGATCACATAAGTCATCGTTGAATATGCAGGAGTCAGTATGGATCTCCAGGTCCCGCTTCTGATTATTGATCTGAGAGGAGTCTCAATCATGTCTGCATTATTCGCGAACCTTAGGGTGACACACTTAAGGGTTGCCGGGCACCATTTAGGACCACATATGTTCCAGACAAAAGGTTTGCAAAGCGCAAGAAATGTTTTGATAGAAACAGGAATTGTTTCGATAGAAACCGGAATTGTTTTGGGTGAAATTGCAGAAAGTGGTTCTGCATGTGATATTGAAATGTTGCAAGGGGTTTTATGTGAATGTTTGTTAATTAAAGTAATTAACCAAATTCTGAATAAAATAAATAAAAGAGTTTTATTAATTGAGAGTTGCATTTAATTTGGTGGAAATTAAATACATGTGAGTGGGATTTTGGGTGGAGGCCATGTTTATGTGAGTGGAGGTTCACCACATGAATGAAGGAGGGGAGGAGTCCCCCCCCCCCTCATGCGCCGGCTATGGGAGGAGGGTCTCCTCCTCCTATATAAAGCCCCTCTCCTCTCACAAACCACACCTCCTCGTGAAGGATCTCTCTCCCTCTAGATATTTCCCCATGGTCTCGGATTAGCGAGATACATGTTCCTGTGGCCTTAAGGCCTGAAGGAGTTGTTGCTCGCTGATCCGCTGGAGTGAGGAGGTGGAGGTTGTCCGTGGCTTGAACGTGTGTGCGAGGACGGATGCGCTGCTGATTTGGCGCCGACTTCCACACACGATCTTGAGATCGGCAAGCGTACGACTACATCAACCACGAGTTCCTACTCGTTAACAAAACTCGTTGTCTTCGAGGGTAAGTTCTCCATGGATGTATGTCCACCCGTTGCTCTATATCTAGTAGATAGATCTTGGCGTATAGTTCTCATCGTAGGAAATTTTTTGTTTTCTATGCTGCGGACCCAACAATTTCCTCTCCATAAAGATGGAGGAGGGTTCCTCACTAGATGAGCACTTATTGAGCAAATACGATGCATACCTGAGTCTGGCATACTACCTGGACAACTGGTTCTCAAGCTCATTTGCCATGGGAGTTGTGCTACGGTCGCTTCCACCAAGCTTCCAAGCACAGGTCAGGATCTGCATTATGAGAGGCGACACAGAAACACTGGATTTCCTCGAGTTCATATCACATTTCAGAAATGTGGTGGATGAACCCAACGTCGCTGGAGTCATCAATGACAAAGGTATATATTTGATATACAGTTTTATAAATGTTATAATCTTGCAAACACATTGCAGTGTTAAAGTATATCTGATACTTGTTCTGTTTTGCTGAAAACAGGTCCTTTTGTATGAGAGCTGCTTGCTGGAGAGGAGGTGACATTGCGTGTTGATGGCGAGCATGATGATGATGGCTGACGACACTCTCCCTCGACATTTATCATTTAGTTTATGTTTTAGGATGATTAATGTAATCAAGAGATTGTGAACTTCTTTAGTGTGTCTCACACTTCGTGAGACGGTTATTCATATGAGTTTGTAACAAACAGTTGTTCTGCTTTTATGAATGATTTCTATTCGTGTTCATATCTTGTTTGATTATGTGTGAATTATCCTTGTTGTTTTAAACTAATTGATAATGCATGAACATTTGTAAAACATTAAAAATGCCTTAAAATACCCAATTTAATGATATATTCATTAATGAATGAAAACCATTGTTTAAATTCAAAGTTATGTGATAATATGTGAAAGTCATTCGATTTCTTGTCACATATAAATCATGCCTAAGTTCGGCAAAATAACTTGAACACCGTGTATTACTTGAATACAAAGTGTTTTAATGAATTGTTAAAAGTAAATACATATTCGATGTATTGCGTTTTAACAAAAAATGGTAATTATCATTATATGATTGTTTAAAAGCGTAAAGAAGTTTACCAAAGGAAACATAAGCATGAAACTATTTGATTTGATCAACGTGTTTCATGAACAATGGGTATAAATATAAAAGGGAATCCAATTACTGTGATTTGATCAATAGTAATGAAATTCGACTTTATAAGAATGGCATCAAAGTAATTGTGAAATGCAAAGCGTTTTGAAACGTCAAAATGCAAAGCATCACAACGTGATATTAGATATCAAAGTGGGTTGATAGATGGCACCAAATAAATCGTTGTAGTATAGATGTAGATACCATTAGTTAAGAAATAGTTATCACTCAATTAGAATGTAGTGAACCATTTGAATTCGTGAAAGTTTTGGGGTTATTCGATATAACCAAAACAATAGCGAATAAGTCCTTGTAGAGTATTCATTGGAAACTTTGAATACGAAATCCATAGCTGAAACCAAAAGGAAAGCAAGATTCGTATTGCTTGGATTTTGGTACATTTTTGAGAAAGCTCACTTTTAGTGATGTTTCTTAATTATGTAGCAAATGGAAAATAGTGAAGAAACGATGAGGATTCATATCCCAGTATCAGAGTGTTGAGAAGCGCAACGGACAACGTTCCTGAACGATTCTCTTCACAAAAGGAAAGAATCAATGATAATGATCATTGTGTTTTCCCCACTGGTGTTTTCACTACATGAAGTAGGATTCAAAATGTAATCCATATCTAGTATGGAGACATTTGAGAATCATTTGTCATGATTATTGGAATATGACATACCTACGAACTACTAAGGAAATAATGGTAAACTAGAATTATGAGAAATCCTAAAAAAATCCCTTGAGATTAGAAAGCAATTCGTTGCTGAATCTCACAAGTAAAAGGGGTTACTTGAATTTTCCCAAATGACTGCAAAGCCATAGTGGAAAAGGAGGTGAATGACAAAAGCACAATTTGTCAAGTATTGGACAAATTCAAATGAATTTGATTCAAATGTGCTAAATGTCTGGTGGATTTAGAACTTGTAAACTACTAGTATCTCATAGTAAATCTCCAAGTTTGATATTTGATCAAATATTTTTGAAGTTATTCAAAATAGTGAGTGGATATGCAATTTTCATAAAATTGAGTGGGAGCTATGAAAGTTTTCCTAAAACAATATGTGATTGACATATTTTTGAGTGGGTGCTTTTAGGAGTAATTCTTAAGCATGTTAAGAATGAAAGCGCAAATACTTATGAATAATGATTTATAAGGTATAGAAGTTGATAATAGGTGTATTATGATATTATGTAGTATTCCTTAAGGGATTCTGAAAGGGGTTTCGGAATAGAAGTTAATTAAGGAACTGGTCCTTAATAACTCAAATTAGGAATAGTATTAAGTTTGACATCAATGGTTGAAAGAAAGAAAAGGATGATCATCATCCACTATGTTGAGACATAGGTTCTATCTTAGTAAACTATGATGATAACTTAGCGTAATATGTGATCCAAATAAGGAACATTTGAAGGTGATTAAGTTCGAACCACAGAACGTTGAGCTGAGTTTTGTCCGCAGTATCTAGTAGAGAACTGAAGACATGTTTTCCAAATCCATAAAGGATAACATATCTTAAAGCATAAAGAGTTATGTTATAGGGGAATATGTTGGAAACTCCTGTAGATACCGATCAAAGTCAAGAAGGAAGCGAGGTGAACAAAACATTGAAAGTTGCATAGAGTGCACTAGTGTTTCATTGAATACATTTATAATAATAGATAAGGGTACCATCAAAAGTGTTGTATAATGTTACGGTGGGGATAGTTCGCTTTTTACGTAGAATGATGTGTCCCAGGGCACAGTGCCCATGAGAAAGCCCTCGAGGTTGATCTAACGTCACTTTAGGCTCCTAGAATCAGGCCTCGTTCTGCTGCCATAGCGACGATGCATTCACACAGATGCTATCATGTGATGATAAAGTATTAATGTCAATCAAGGTGACATTAGTAAGTTGCAAAGGATTTGGGACTGTAAAGTACAGACCCAAGACTCAACCTCTTCCATGAGCAAGCATGTTCAGGGTACCGGATATATGGTGCCAATGATTGAGAACAAATGCAGCTAGTGTATTTGTACTCTAGTGCAAGTGGGAGACTGTTGGAAATATGCCTAGAGACAAATAGTAGTAAGGACTATTATCATATTTCAAATAGTTTATGATTAAGTTTTATATCATGTTATAACTGAATCGAGTGGAAACATTAATACACGTGTGATATACAAACAACCAGGGGTTCCTAGTGAAACTCTAGTCACTGGTTCATTGGTCAATATATGATCATGTTTCCTGATCATGTGGCATTTATGCCAGTTGGAAATGAGGTCATCTCATTCTGAGAATGAGATGATGAACCAATACCCAACCTAAACATCGTGACCCGATCATGTCACGAAGTTCAAGTTACGATGATTAGAAATGGATCCTCGTAGACTATTCCTTAGACTGTGAGGCTATACCAATCATTGTCTCCCGAGAGTGCTTAGATAGCATCAAACGCCATCTGGTAATACGATGGTTATAAAGGTGTGTTCAGGTACTCAGAGGAAACCGTAGAGGCAATATATGTCAAGAGCGGGATTTGTCCGTCCATGTGACGGGAAGATACTCAAGGGCCCACTCGAAGAAGCTATATCCAATAGCTGCGCAGCGTGTGATTTGATCACAGGGATATCACTTGTCGGAACGAGTCAAGTAGCATTGTTCAGTAATGAGATTGAACACGACATGGTGATGTCATTGATTAGATCTCAGGCAATGCAAGTATCGAGTGACAAAGGGAATAAGACACGACTGTCCCGGTTCAAACAACAAAATATCTTCGTGGAACACACAGGGGTCACATGGCCATCCAGGTCCCTCTGTCGATCATTGGTGTGGGAGTGTCCCGACCATGTCTGGAGTGTTCCCGAACCGTGGGGTATCACGCTTAAGGGCGTGATGATGCTTAGAGAGTGTTTATAGGATTGGTGGAATCACCGAAGAAGAGTAGGGAGAAAACCGGAAGGGTTTCGGTAAGTCTGGAGGATGTCCGGAGTGGAGGTGGAAGGTGTTCCAAGGCCACGGAGATTGAATAATATGTGAATGAATGTTAAATGTTGATTTAATAATTTATTCATAATTATTTAATAAAGAGAAAATCAATTTTAATGGTCAAAGGCCTAATGGGCCAATTCCAGAGGGAGAGGGCCCATTAGGGGAAAGGAGAGAGGGAGAGGGGCCAAGGGGGAGGCCGGCTGGGCCTAGCCCCCCTTCGCGGGGCCCACTAGGGGCTGGCCAGTGGCCTCCCCACCCCCTCCTCTCCTTTAGTCCCACCCCGGGACTTTGAGGGAGGGTGTACCCCCTCCTCCCCCTATATAGTGGGGTATTTGGCCAAGATAAATACACCAATAATCAATAAAGGTCTCCCCACTTTTGGGAGGAACTCTAAATGATATTTTCTCTCTCCCCCTCTCTCTCTTGTGACCGTGGTCCCAAGTCTAGAATGCGCGAGCGAGAGACATCTTCATCGCGGAGCGCCGTCGCGCTGCGGGATTCGGATCCGGGAGCTCTACTTCCGCAACTGCTGCTGGATCGGGGAAGCGGGAGTCATCGTCAGGCACCGTACGTGTGTAACTCCCCGCGAGGTGTCGCACTTGAGGCACTCAAGTCGTTGGAGCCAACGAGCGCGAGGACTTCATCACGACCATGAGGTCGGCTTTGGCTCGTCTACATCAACCACGCTCTCCTGACCGTTGACAACGCTTTTCGGTCTTCAAGGGTAAGTTCGCGAAAAGCCCTCTCACATCAGACATTAATAGATAGGTCCTGACAGCTTCAGGGGTTCAGGGGCATAGAGTAAAATTTTATTGTTTTCATACACGGAACCCCTACATAATCTCTATGTTAGAACGTGAAGCCCATATTTATTTCTTATCAAACAAATATACAATTTCCATGAAAATTTATCATTGATGAATTGTTTTGTGATCACTACAACTTAAAAAGATAGTAGACAAGTGAACCCATGAACCCTGGTCCGATTTTAATCATAAGAAATACCTTTCCATTGCATCTACTATCTTATATATTTTCTGCAATTTATTATTTCGAAAATACAAAAATACTTTCTGTACTTGCAATCACTCATAAAAACCCAAACGCAGCTCTTTTATCTTCCATATCATCTAGTCTGCATTAATTTACTTTATTTACTATTTCTATTCCAGTTTACTTTATTTTATATTTCATATTACTAATATGAAACTTTATGCTTAAAAACCACTTGGTGGAGTTGGGAACACAAGAAAATTATTTTACTTTAAAGGTTTCTTGAAGAGCAGAAGACAAAAAACCCTTCCATAACCAATTCCCCGAGAGTTCGATATAAACCCTCGAGTCACCCTTGTGGAGAAAAGAAGTTTGCAACAACACTCCGCACTTGGAGTCCCAACGAAAAGTGGCCACGATTGTTACCATCAATTGTCATGTTCATGGTAACCTCGCCACTCGTGAGAAGAGGTTACCTAATCCGTTGTTCTCAAGATAACAAAATGGTTGTTTCCTGTTCTAGGCTTTCTCTCTGGGCTGAAAAGCATGCAACCGAACAGCCGACACATATCTCTCCAGGGCCAAAAATCGGCTTGACAAGTAACCAAACGAACTGCCAAACATGAACCAAAGGCCTTTTTTTGTTGTAAACCAACCGCGCCCCTAATTTTCGAATAGGACATGATGTCCTCGAAGCATTCCCGTGTCATGTTATATTTTGTCTCCTGATGCCTGTTCCGGTGCTCCACTCGACAACAACAACAACAAACAACCATGATTTTCTTGTCCGACACATGTTCGATGAAAGGCCCATGAGTATTTGCTACATACTTTTCCGTTCGATGGTCGGTCAAGTGTTACATCGGCTATTTCCGCTAGTTCAACAACAACACGAACACCATTTATCCATATTTCCAATCTGAGTTGTGAGCCTCCGTCCTAACCCTATTTTGTATAAATGTCACTTGTATCTTGGTGCATGTTAAATCACTCATTCCTGTATACATATCATGTGGTTTGGGGAAATTAGCCAATTGACCTAATAATTAAGTATCGTGATATCTAAGACACGTGCCCCAGATTAACATTGCGTGGGCACGGATTTAATATGGAAACTCATCCATGCATTCATGCATATGCTCTACCTATCACGTGGGAATCCTTTTTGTTTCCAAACTTCAAAATATTTTATCTATTAACCGTAAGTCATAATTAGGATCTGTTTTCACGGTTAGTTTTGTTACGACGAGATCTTCGAGACCAGATCCCATGTTAACATATTTTGATAACTTTTTTTCCAACCATAGTTACCAGATTATGATCACATGGTCACTAGATAAAATGACGTTGGCTACCATATTTGAACCCAATAGTTATCAGGGTCTCTGAACTTTGTTTTTCACTAATATATGCCTTATATGATGATAACACCATACTTTGCGTGTTTAAATGAATAAAATACTCAATTTCTATACATATAGATCGTTATTATAAGAAACATGTAAAAAATTATTTGGTAACTGTGCTTTATTTGGATGGTAATAGTTAATTATTAATTTATTAGCTATAGTACTATAATCTGGCAACTGAAGATGAAAAAATATACTCAAAAAATATTAAGATGGGATCTTGTTTTGAAGTACTCGTCAAAACGAATCCAGTAGTGAAAACGGATCATCAATCGGATCACCGGTTTAAAAGATTCTCTGCATGGAGGTAGATGTCAGCTCCTCCACCCCTATGGGGCAGAATCTAACTCCCTGGGCCACCGGAAAAATCAATTCCTGGAGCACGTGTATTTAGTAGATTAACCGAATAATAAAACATGCCATGTTTTGCCTTGTTAATTCAACATTTAAATTATGGGGAACCTAAACAACTTGAACCTTCTATTTAACTATCTTGATTCCGATTCCACTTAATATTGCAAATTTGGATCGCATATTGCCTAATCATGCTGAATCTTTTGCTAAAGTATTAAATATTGCATCTTGTTTTACTTTTAGTGATTTTCTTCTTCATTAGATAGGACGTTGATAGCTCCAAATATTGACACTTCTCTTCGATAATTTTCCATTGGTTTTCACCAGGTTTTGTTAGATTTGATGTTTCTACTAATGTCAACATCACAAATTAGCGAAACCTTGGTTTCTTATGTTGGTTTTCACGTATTGAACACTTTTGAAAGATCTGAGATCATTTATGGACTAACTACATCTGATTGAGCAAATCCACAATTGAAGCCCCTTTCATTAGAAGCGTCCAGGGGACGTAACGGCCACTAGTACGGTCGGAGGCCGCCCATACGGCCCGCCCGTACCGCCTTCCTTTTCCTTCGTTATATCAATACAAGAAACTTTAGTGAAGAAGGGGGACGAGAAGACCAACATAGCTGCCGCAAATAGTCCCTGAAGAGAGTAGATCAGATCTAAAGAAGGAGAAGAACACCATCTCATACTTCGACGATCCCTAACCTCTCAATCATCCACTCCACCATCATCACCACTTATACTGAGAGAGAGAGATATTTACACTTGTAAGATTAGGGTTTGAGACTTTGATCTACCTTTGTTTTATTTGATTTGATCCTCAACCGATATTGTGGCTTGCTATGATAAAGTTGAGATGATTTCTATTTGCAATATTATCATGTCTTTGATCTATCTTTCTCTCATGTGTGAGTAAATCACCATAGACGTGGAAGATGTACGGGATTGGTAAGATGTGTTGTGCTTCCTTTACTTCCATCCATTTGTGATTGTTGTCCTGATTATTATATTGTGAGAATGAATATCTATGTTTGCCTAATGCTTGTTGTCTAATTTAAGGGCCCGGATAACATGATCCTGAGATCTAATAGGTATGAACTTGTTTACTAGCGAATCGGCGACCCGCGAGTGAAATGGTCGATATCAAAGAGGAGCTAATACTACTCGAGGATAATAAGGAACCACCAAGCCTAAAGCCTTGATCTGGTCGAAAGACTTTAACTAATATGCTAACCATTGTTGTGGTAACAGATAGATGGATCATTGGGATTGGGAAGAATCTACCAAGATGACTCCTAGTTAGTATATGGGTTGCTTGCCTACTCATGTATGTATAAGAAGTATCACAATAACTTATCTCACTTCATTTATTTGGCACATTCACTATTACCATGAACCGTTTCTCTATGTGCCTAACTTCTCATATTCAGGAATCCCAAACACTTTTATCGCTCTTTACTTTTTATATTATTTAATTCTAGCATCTTTCTTTACTTAAAATTCCCACATTATTCACTCATCCACATACACTCTCTACACTTGCAGTCAATTCACTCAAGACAACATGACACCTTGGGTGCGATAGAAATGCCTCATAAAGACTTCCCTAAGCTCCTTATTGGGCTCGATATAAAAACTAGAATTAATACTTTCACAAAAACATGTTGTGACGAACTTGTGCTCTTGCAGGCCATCAAGATATTTTCTAGCACCGTTGTTGAGGAGCTAAGCCCTAAGTGTTTGTTTCTTGACATCTGTAAGTGTAGACACCATCCATGATCTCTGTTAAAGATAGAGGTACTATGTGTTCAAGTAAAACTTATTTAGCTCCATATATTGATCGTATTCCAACTAAAAGATGCCTAGAATTTATTGAAAGATTTTCTAACTCACATTCTTTAGACATGAACAATTTGATTCCTATGATGGAAGATTTGCCCATCACCTAGAAGGATGAAGATCCTGAGAAATCATTGGGAGAATATGGGAATCCATCTAGGTACCTAATAAAAATGCCAATTCTCTATCCTGATCTTGAAGGTCGGGAATTTGAAATATATCCGGAGCTAATCTATATGATGAAAGAAATTTATTTTGCAGGAAGATAAGATGACGATCCAAGTGATCATTTAACAAAGGTTCACGACCTGTGCGCTACTCTTAAACCAGCTGGGCTACCAAAGGAGTTTGTCCTTCTTAAACTTTTATGCTGGTCTTAAAAGATAAACCGTTTACTTGGTTACAATCCTTGCCCAATCACACTATAAAAAGCTGGAAGATCGCATCCGAGAATTTATGCATAAATATTGCTCTTTTTCTAAAATCATGCAGATCAAACGCAACATTACAAATTTCTTTCAAAGAGTTGAAGAAAACTTTTATCAAGCATGGAATAGATTTTATGGGATGATAATGAAAGTCCCAAATCATGGCTATAAGGATCATTTAATTATTCAATACTTTTATAATGGACATAATGATGATTCAAAACGTAAGATTGATTTAACTACAGGAGGAGCTATTAGTAGCCTGACAGTGCCTGAGTGCATAAAGCTTTTCGAGGTAAGATCCCTCAATGATGAGCAATACAATCCTATTGAGGATGTTAAACCACAAAAGGTATGTTTCATATACCCCAAGAACTTATGCCTGAAGTAAAAAATTCCATGGAAGAAAAAGGAATAGCAGCGGAGCTTGTTAAGTAAAATAATGCGGATGTTCTCCAAACTTTTGTTGTAGAAGATGAAATGAATCTTGTAATGCAAAAGTTTAAATACAAATAGAGACATCTACGGGAGAAATATTATAAATGCTTAATGATCCAAGAGAAAAATACAAAAGAGTTAACCAAAGTTTTTCATGATCTAGGACATGCCACCAGGCACCTGGACAAATATTTAAGTATGGTTAAAACTTAGTGCGATCAAATAGCTGAAACTCAAACTTTGATCTTGAGTTAAAATAATTATAATCGTAAAACTATTTCTTCTAACATTGTCACTAGACGTGGTACACCGACACATGAACCTCAAGGGCTACCTTGGTATCAAGAATAACATGCCTGGAAAGCAAGAGAAACTCAATAAATGAGTCAAGAAGAAGAGGACCTTCTCGATCCACAAGATGATATTGATTATGAAGCTCAAAAGAAAGAACACGAAGCTTCTAATAAAGATGAAGAAGAGGAAGGGGAAGGAGATAAAGATAAAAAATATGACTCAGATGCTGAGACGATTGATCCAAGAGAACAAAACTGAGCTCAGAAAGGAACAAGAAGAGCAAGTTATCACCCCAAGCGAAAAACAAGCCGACAAGCAAAAGCCCACAACAAAAAACAAGACTAAAAAAGATGCTGAACTAGTAGTCAAGGTAAAAGAGAAGGTAACAACAACAAGGAAGAAATTTCCTTACCCTAACCGTGTTTAGTATGAACCAGATAATGCCACTTATGACTCTTTTGCTGAAGCTGTAGGTAATCTTTGTTTAGAACTTCCTTTGGCCGATGCAATTCAAGTTCCTACTTATAATAAATTCATGCAAGATATTCTTAATAGAAATAAAAAGGTAACTAAGGCTGTAGCAGTAATGATAAGCTTTGGTGACAAGCTGTCTGTGAAGCTTGGGGACCAAGGTATACCAACTATCTCTTGCACAATTGGAAAAACTAATATGCTAAATGCTCTTTGTGATTTAGGTGTAGGTGTAAGTGTCATGCCTTATTCCCTATTTAAGAAATTAAATTTAGGAGATTACTCTCCTACTTCAATTACTTTGCAAATGGCTCATAAGACTACCAAACAACCTGTCAGTATGATCGAAGATGTTTTACTTAGAATTGATCAATATGTTATACCCACTGATTTTATTATACTTGATGTTCCTGAAGATGACAAACTTTCAATCATCCTTGGAAGACCTTTTCTTAGCATTGTAGGAGCTAACATGAACTTCTCTAGCGGGAAAATTCCTTTCAATATTTATGATGATTAGATTGTTCGTTATATTCCTAAGAAACAAGAGCAATGTTGGAAATATATACCACCGCCTAAGCGTGTTCAGGTGGTAAGTACCCTCGATGAAGGGAAGCCCGAGGTATGTGCTAAAAACTCGGAGGATGGTTAGCTAAGACTAACCCTCCTAAATAAAGTGCTTAATGGGATTCAACCCATTTTTAATAATATAGTTTAATAATTTTCTAAGTTGTTCTAATAAATCTCTTATAGTCATAAAAATGCAGAGAAATTAAGGTATGATGAAGCCAAAGGTTGAATTGGGAAGAGAGTTTTGAAAATCAAAGAAGAAAGAGGGGCACATGGCCCATAACAAGCACCGGTACGACTGGAGCTCCCCATGCCATCCACCCGTACCGATGGAGCAAAGAAACCAGCAATTTTCTCTTCGAGGCAGGGCTCATAACGAGCACCAGTACGATCGCACGTCCCCATACCGTCCAACCGTACTGAATGTCGAAGAAAATGGCCAGGTTTTCTCCAAAGGTACTAAGGAGTTAACGACCACTGGAACAGACAGGTCCGCCTGTATCATCCGCCCGTACCGAATCACCAAGTTTCACTACTACAATCGCATTACTTAGAGACGTCTATTGCCCATAGGCCTCAGCCGATTTATCATTCCGGCTCAAGCGCATAGCCTCTAAGAGCACACCACCTAAGCGGGTTTCTGTTGCGGCTCTAAGATTCACGATCTCAGACGGTGGAAAAAGGGAAATGCATCTAAAATGTGCAAGTTGGAGACAACTAGTAGTCATGACCGCTTGCAAGAAGTCCTCACCCTGAGATGGTCCCTAGTATGGATTGTCTCCAATAGTCAGGCGACCAAAGTCGACTATTATTATGAGCTGCCTCCAATAGATTGCAACCTAAGATGACTTCATGTTTCATCCGTCTCTAATAAATTTCCTCTTTGAGACTGATTATTATAGCATCCACCTCTACAATCTGAGACGGATTAAACCTATAGTCATCTCTTAGAGTTTCCCAGCATGAGTCATCATTTTTTCCCGACAGTCTCTAGGTTCACTTTGCATGAAGACGACGTTTTTAAGCAACCACCTCTAGTTATGCATACTTGTATTATGCAGCTTTTGGCTTCTGTTTACTAGCGGCCATAATATCCGGATGGTCTGGAATAATTCGGAATGCAAGTTGAATACAAATATTGTATTTATTATCAAGAGAAGTCTTAGAACCCTGACATGGCTACCACAAATTTCAGAATGTGTCACACAAATCAATGTACACTACAGTAGTATTGACATAGCTAGCAAGCATGGTAAGTAATACAATTTCAAGAACCCTAACATTAATCTACTAGTATAACAATGTTTGGGATACTTTCTCTCACAGGGATTTAGCATGGAACTCTCCGTCGCCTGTCACCACTTGTTGAGCCAGAAATTCGTCAAGCCACGCGCACATCATTTTTTACCTTGACCATCGTCAGTATCGTCTCTTCAATTTGCAGATACTATGTAAAGTAAATCATGATCAAAACATGTATCGATCAGAAGAATATTTCAATAAAAGAATAAGATAATGTTTGCATACCAATTGTCCTGGTCTAGGAACAACTAGGTTGACCATCAGGATGCTAAAGATGCGTCAATGGAGGGTGCTGGTGGCACTGAAACAGAGCATATGTGGAAATGAACATATTACCCAGGAAATATATTTAACATGTATGCATATATATGTGTACAAGTGCTAGTAGAAACTAACTGATTGACTCATGTGACAGGTTAGCTCTTTGTAGTTCTTTATGGAATTTCCTTCTTTCAAACGAAATAATTTAAACAATCTCAAAGTAGAAAGAAAAAAGTATATCATTACAAAACCAGGATGTATATCACTTTTATTATATAGATAAAAGTATTAAATCAACTATCAATAAGCTTCCGTACATCTTCATAATCTGCATTCTATTTATGATGATAAGAAACGATATAATGGGCATGGCTATCCAGAAGTGAGATAGCGATAAGAATCCATTAAAAACTAAAAGTTGAACGAATTATTAGTTGGGTTTGACCACTCAAATTCATAAACGAGGAGTGGTACTAATTAAGCTATCTTACTCTTTACTAAAAGTCCATAGATTAGTTACTGATCTTTGCTCTTCTCCAACACGTGATGATGTAATCCTCGACATTCATTTTTTTACTATCCAGGGACGCATGCGAAGAAATGGCAGGGTCGACAAAAATTATTATATGCTTAAAGGTCCTGACTCTCACAAAGAATAACCTACATACGAACACACATATTTATATGAACAAATTTAAACTATATAGATAGCTGGTAGCTAGAATGGTGAATGCATAGATATATACTAAATGCATTGATTATTAAATACTCACAATTGCACGTATCTCATTATGTTGGCGTCGAAGGTGTCCATGTTCAATACCAGGTACAATCCCTTCCAATTTACGACAAAAGTGGCAGCATCAGTGTTGTCACGATGGTGAAAGGTTCTAGCAGGGAAGCAAGCGTATATTCCAATGTCTTTCTCGCTCACTGGCTTCTTGAAATTATCCACAAAGTACTTGTGCAATAATGCAATGTTAATGTCAAGCTCACCTCAATATTACTAACATCACCTTTTATTAGTTTTCCCCCAAGATTTTGAAACCTCTCATGTATGTGGGGTTCCCCCACCTTACCGCCCATGTCAAAGAATGCTTGCATCTACTGGGTGTCCATTTTACTAAGGTCCGCATCAGCGAGATTAGCTAGCGGATGTTGCTTGGTCTTCGCCTTTTTTGTAGTCCTGCCATTATTTTTGGTCTTGCTCGTGGTAGCTTTGGTGTTCACGGGAGCTCGAGGATTCCCTGTGGGCTTGGAAAGCGCATTTGAGCACGTGAGCCTAGCTGCAGTTGGTGGCACCCCCTTGGCGGACAAAATAGGCGTGGTGTCTTTAGCATTGTGCATAATACTTGGGTCTTTTACAGAAGCTGTATGCACTAGTTTCTCTGCTATATTCGGGGTTGTAGGGGGCACTTGTGAGAGCAACGCCTTATTTGTTGGAGTAGTTGGCATGTCAACACTTATCTTGGTGGCCACACTAGTAGGGGATTCCTCTTTAGTTTCTTTAGCCTTGGGCACAGTAGCGCGGGTATCAGGGGTGTCCCGTACTGTCTGTGATATAATATCCTAGGAGAGTGGCATATTCCAGCGGGGCGGCATATTTGGGGGGCATATTCTAGGGGCCGGGCAGCAGCATCCTAGGGGCAACATCTTTTGTGGGGTAGATCTTGTTGTGTGGAATGTGCCGTATATCTTGGAGCTGGCACAACAACATTGATTGAGGTCTTGGCGGGCACACTCGCGGGCGGGGTACCAGTCACTTCGGTTTCTAAATGATCATCCTCGGCTTGAAAAACCGGTGCTTCCTTGATGTTGGGAGTGAGTGTTGTCGGTGAGAGGTTTGTCGATGCCAAGAGAGGAGGCTTTTCAAGAAGGATATCTTTCTTTGGCCACTGGACGAAGGTGCCCTTCACATCAATCAGAGTCGTGATTTCTTCATTGGGAGGGATTGGCAAAGCGATATCATTGCACCCCTCTTGGACATCATCAATACTGACCCTAGCAAAACTGTCGCCAATAGGAGAGTTGTGTACCATCTGCCCTTTGCTTGGTGGATGCACTAGCGCCCAGGTAGATGACTCAGGTTGATCCGAGCTAACTTTCCTCGCTAATAGCTGGCAGACAGTGGGTTCCTAAAAAAAGGTTTAGGTCAAACTAGAATGTCATATGACAATGCATAAATCATTTGATGTAAAACATGATTTGCATAATCAATGGGTTTAATTACCTCTATGTGATAACAAGGATAGCTGATCATGTCAGCATCCGTACCAGAAGCGATGACGAGTTGGGAAGAAGCACAATTGCTCGAAACTGGAGGAGGCTACAGGACAAGCGACGGTGGAACAGGATGACCCGTCAACTCCAATTCCACTCTTACCTCTACAAGTATTTTAGCTTTCATTTTTTCTCACATCTCTTTTTCATAAAGCTCCTTCTTAGCTTTTTTGCCAGCACGCTTATCCTCCAACTTCTAATCACGTCATGTTTTCAACGGGGAAATGGAACTTACCCCCTCGTGTGACCATGGTGCTGTGACCAACACCTCTACGACGACATCTCCCTTGAAGATGCATGCTTCCTTCTCAACATCCTTCGTCAAGTATAAAACAAATTAATGAAGAATTTAGACCAAAGGGTGAATTTGTTGATGAAATAATCATCAATTCTAGCTAACATGTGAAGCCTCACCAATTTTCCATATGCTTTGATCTCCTTAGTCCTAACTAAAGTTGGCACACCGCCCTTGCTCTAGTACAATTTCTTTCCCTCTCACCTCTAATATCTCCAACTGGTTTCGGAAGTCTGGATGCCTCTGCCTCTAAATCCTGTTTTCCCATATAGGTGTCATGCTCGCATACCCAGTAGTCCCCATTCTATGGTGGTTCTTGTACGACATGACACACTTTCTCGCTAAACTTCTCTTTTTTTTAAAACTCCGAAGTGATTTTCTGCGCCTCAAACTCATCCCAATCCTCTTGGATGATCTGTGGGTACATATCAAGGGGGTTATTATTTGTATCCATGAACTCTGTCATGATCCTGGACTTCCATTGCTTCTAGTCCTTGCATGCGAGCAGTAAAGCCGCTCTTTGAAGACGCGGAAAGTCATCCTTATGTCAGGGGTGAAATTCTAGCGAGATGGAGTAGCGAGCGTGGTTGTTGAGAAGCCCCGCCAGTGGCGGTTGTGAAGGGGGTGGAATGGCCGGTGTGGGAGCCGCTAGATCTGCGCATGAGAGAGTGTGGCCTGCGGTGGGGCGTACGTGTGGGAAGGATGGCGGTAGGAAGGAGCAACATCAGAAGGAAGGCAGTGGAGAGGAGCGACAAGGGAATGGCGGTGGCGATGAGGGTTTGAACAGTGCGGCTTGGGCCGGGGGCGGGCGAATGAGGAAAAGATGTCATGTCCCCCAATTTGCCCAAAATTTAGATTTTGCCGCCACGGCTTCAAAATATTTGGATCCAGGTCCTCGCAGACGGTCAAAATATCTAACTATCTCTAAAAGGCAGCTCAGCCTGCTGTAAAAGAGCCAAGTACGAACATCCCAGATTTATTCGGACATTTCGGGTTAGGAAAAAGTCTAAAATTTGAAAAATATTTGAAATTAAAAGGTAATAAAAGGTGAATATAGAATTATTAGTAGCGTGAAATAAATTCCTACGCCAAGAAATAAGTTGATACACCGAAGAAAATACGCGACGTAGTACAAACTTTGGAGTCTACCCTAATAGGTATAATACTTGTGTTGTTCATGTACTCGTTACAATTCCACATCGATGCAAGTGTTTTAGAATTGACTAATATTTTTACCACACAATCTAGGTACCATAAAATGAACAAATGGAAAATTTCATAATTATCTGAGTATTTTTTGACTTTATTAAAAATAAAATGAACAAATGGCAAGTTTCATGAGCAAATAGAAAATATTTTTTTAATATTCTGAAAAATCACATTTCCAACATTATGTGGTATGTTAAGTTATATGATTGCAATCCCCAAATCTAGACAAATATTTATTGGAAAGTACTAAATAAAATAAATTCGGGCCTCCGGATTTATCCGGACACTCCGAATTGGAACCAACTCCGGATTTATCTCGTGCATTGGATCTCACTTGGACGGTTATCACTCACTGCCTACTTGTTCTTCAGGAAACAAATATGTTCATATTTCCTATCCCTCCGTCCGCCACCACTCAAACCCTATCCCGCCGGCCACCACCACTCAAACCCTATCACACCGACTGCGATGCTGCTGTAGCACCTCTCCTTGCCAGCCCACGCCTCCACCACCCTCCTTGCCAGCCCTCGCCACACCGCCGCTACCTTTTCCGAAGCACGGTCGCAATCTCATCGAACGGAGATGTCGTCAGACGAATCATGTACAAACTTTGCTGATCGATTTCTTGAAATCCCTCACGTAGTACTAGTATATTTCGTGATGAAATCCCTCGTAGTGCTAGTGGATCCCATACTAATTCAGCGCATGATTCAGTGTAGGATTAAGTTTTAGCAGTTAGCTATTTACGATTCAGTTTTTTTAGAGTTAGGATAGTCAGTTATTTCTCTTTGTGGGAGACTCTTTACCTTCAAACAAAGTGGTCGTAGTATCTTACAATATTTATCCAACTCACACTTGAATAAATTATACATAATAGATATGTTCATATTTCCTTTAATTTTTAGCTTATACGATATGTTCAAGTGAGCATGAGATTGCGATGAAGAAAGAGAAAAGGCATGAGGTTGCAAGAAGAAAGGGAATAGGAATAGGGTTGCGATGACTGAGGTGAATAGGAGGACAAATCCTAAAAGAAATGCTCCGAAGAGAGAAACAACTTATATGGCAGGCAACTCATCAAACCCTGCCGCAAATAAGATCGTAACCGTAGCTCCCAAAGTAGCATTTCCTAAAAAAGTAGAAGCTTGATGAAATTGCCGAAGTGTAGTACAAAGCTCTTGTTTGGGATGAAAGTCAGTATGAGGCTAAGAGAGATAAAGGACTTGTCAACTGGTTCCGCACATTAACTCAACAAAATATCTTTGACATGATTCTCCTACTTCAAACTAAGATTGCTCCTCAAAGGGAAATTGACTTTGAGCACATCAAGGAAAACAAGGAAACATTTGTCAACATATTTGAAACATGTGATCGCCTAGGCTTAGTGAAGATCATGGAGTTCAGGCGTCACTAGAATGAATAAGTGGTGATGCAATTCTGTTCTAACCTCTTTCTTGAGAAGGATGATTTTAGGCATTTTCGATGGATGTCCGATGACAAAGAATATCATGCCCCACCTAGTGAATTTGATGCGGCCCTTGAAATCAATATGGTTGATACATATGATACCCTTTTCATCCGTCTCCATGATGATTTCACAAAGAAGCCCAAGGAATAGAATGGCTGCTACCATCCAGCTTCCCATCCGGAGGGTAATGTTCTTGAGCATGGGCATATGAGTGTCTTCTTTCCATTCTTTGACATGTTGCACAAGATTTTTTGATGTACCTTGTTCCCAAAGTCGGCAAACTCCTCTAGCATACATGGATATGCAAAATACATCATCTGGTTTATCCTACAAAGGAAGGAAGGGAAGATTGATGTTATGGATCTCTTGTATCAAGAGATAAGGAGGAACATGGTTGATCATCAGAGGTCACTAGTGTATGCTCCATACATTCAGGCATTCATTCAGCATGTCACCAAATAAAAGTGCAACACTGTCATTTCCTACAAGAAGCATTGTATTCATAGACTCCCCCTTGACAATCCTATCAAAGGTGTGACCTAGAAATCAGAGCGGGACATGTCCCAAGAGATCTGGAGTATCTGGATATTCCTGGATCATCTACCTATGAGAACAAGAGGATGCAAGAACGGATCATTAAAGGGCTAAGAACGTGGCATACCATCTACATGGAAGATCATGACAAGCGTCATAGGGATCGTGTGATACATTGCAAATGTATCTATAATTTTTGATGTTCCATGCTTGGTTTTTATCTACTTTCTTGTCTTTTGTCCACACTTTGGAGTAATTTTCATATGATTTCTTTGACTAACCTCTTAACAAGAACCATAGTGCCAGCTGCTTGTTTTTTGCTGTTTGTGGTTCTAGGAAAGTCAGAAAATGAATATTCTAGGAATTGGACGGGACAAAAGCCAAAGTGCCTATTTTTCTGGAAGACATTTGATGCCAGAATACGAGACGGGGAAGGGCCGGGGGGCGGCCACACCACCTGGCCACGCGGCCAGGCCTAGCCCGCGCCAGGGGGTGGTCTGGCCGACCCCAGCACCCCCTCAGCCTCTCCTTCCACCTATATATTGCCCTCGAGACGAAAACCCTAAGGACCCGATCAAAAATCCATGAAAGAGTCTGTAGACGCCGTCGTCTCTGTCCCTAGATCGGGAGGGATCTGAAGCTCTTCTCGGCACCCTGCCGGAGAGGGGAATTCACCCTGGAGGCCTTCTTCATCATCATGCAAGCCTTCGGTGTGATGTGTGAGTAGTTCATCTCTTGACTACGGGTCCATGTAGTAACTAGATGGCTGGTTCTCCTCCTTTGTGCTTTCATGTTTAGATCTTGTGAGCTCCGCTCATGGTCAAGATCATCTATTTGTAATTCTGCATGTTGTGTTTGCGGGGATCCAATGGATATTGAGATGCTATTTCAGATTGATTATTGATTCTATCATGTCTTTGTTATTTGTGATCTTGCATGCTTTCCGTTGTTAGTAGCTATCTTGGCCAAGTAGATGCTAGCAACTCCAAGAGTTAATATTTATGCTCGATAGTGGGTTCATGCCTCGTAACTGGGAAGTGATGTAAATCTCTAAGGTACTAGATGTGTTGTTGCTACTAGGGAGAAAACAACAATCCTTTGTTCATAGAACAATTGTATTGTTTACATTACACGCAATTCGTAAAGCAATAATCTGTTGCTTGCAACTTAATACTAGAGGGGGTTCGGATGATAACCTGAAGGTGGATTATTAGTCATAGATGCAGTTGGATGGCGGTCTATGAATAATGTTGTAATGCCCAATCAAGTTCCAAAGGAGTCAAGATGATTAGTATATGCATGTATTGCTTTCTTGATGTTTGTCAATTGCCCCGCTATAATTTGTTCACCCAACATGTTATCTATCTTAAAGAGAGCCACCTCTAGTTAACTATGGATCCCGATCCTTTTCTTTACATACAATCTATAAACTGTTTACTACTTTGTGTTTACTTTCTGCAAACTATTACTTCCTTCCATTCGATACGTTTAATCCTTTGTTTTCAGTAAAACCGGTGAGATTGACAACCTCATCGCAAGTTGGGGACAAAGTTCTGTGGTTGTGTTATGCAGGTCTCCATGTTGCTACTAGAACCGGTAGTGCGCCCTGCCAAGGCTCAGCTAGCAACACCTTTGGGGTGTTTCCTTGCTCCTACTTGTTCGATTAAACCTTCGTTTCATAACTGAGGGAAACTTGCTGCTGTGCTCATCATACCTTCCTCTTGGGGTTCCCCAACAAGCTCTACATCAACACTGAGCCATCAAGCACTTTTCTGGCGCCGTTGTGGAGGAGTCAAGGACATCTTCACAAGGGGAGTCCCTCATAACCAATCTCTTTAATTTGTTATTTTTGTTTTGCTTAGTTTATTTTTGCTTTGTTTGCTTGTTTCTTTTTCAAAAACACAAAAAAAATAGTCTTACAAATTTGCTTTCTTTATTGAAAACACACAAAAAATGACTACTCTTGAAAACACTAAGTTGTGTGACTTCACTAGCACCAACAACGATGATTTTATGAGCACACCTATTGCTCCACCTGTGCCTGAAGCTACTTTCTTTGAGATAAAACCTTCTTTACTCAATCTTGTTATGAGAGAACAATTTTCTGGTATTGGTAATGAAGATGCTGCTGCCCATCTAAATAACTTTGTTGAACTTTGTGAGATGCAAAAGCATAGGGATGTAGATGGTGATATTATTAAGCTGAAATTGTTTCCTTTCTCTTTGAGAGGAAAAGCTAAAGAATGGTTGAATTCCTTAACTAGGAATAGTATTGATTCTTGGACTAAGTGCAAAGATGCTTTCATTGGAAAATACTATCCTCCTACTAAGATTATATCTATGAGAAGTGAAATAATGAAGTTTAAACAATCTGATAATGAACATGTTGCTCAAGCTTGGGAAAGAATGAAATCTTTGGTAAAGAATTGTCCCACTCATGGACTAACTGCTTGGATGATCATCCAAACTTTTTATGCAGGATTGAACTATTCTTCAAGGAACCTATTGGACTCTGATGCTGGAGGGACCTTTATGACCATTACTTTGGGTGCTGCAACAAAGCTTCTGGATCATATGATGGTTAACTATTCTGAATGGCATACTGAAAGAGCTCCACAAGGTAAGAAGGTAAATTTTGTTGAGGAAACCTCCTCCTTGAGTGATAAGATTGATATTATTATGTCTATGCTTGTGAATGGGAAAGCCCATATTGATCCAAATAATGTTCCTTTAGCCTCTTTGGTTGCTCAAGAAGAGCAAGTTCATGTGAACTTTATAAGAAATAATAATTTTGGCAACAATACTTATGGTAATAACAATTATAGGCCTTACCCTCCTAGTAATACTTATGGTTATAATGGTAAACCTGGATTACCTAGTGAAGGAAGAATTTTAGGAGTTGAAAGAGCCACTAAAAACTTCATGCAAATGCAATATGAGCAAAATAAACTATTCACTAAAACTATGGAGGAACAATCTACCATTTTGAAGAACATTAGCCATCAACTTGAGAGTCTAAATAGGGAAATTCCTAGTTTACAATTGAAACTCTCTAATGCTGAAAGAAATATATCATATTTGTCTGAAGCTCAATCCTCTTTGATCAATAAAATGGCTGCAAAACCTGAAACTAATGATTATCCCTTTGTAGCTACTAATGCTATACAAGTTAGAATTGATGAAAATGTTAGACTATTAGCTGAATTACATGCTAAGTGGGAAAGAGAAGATGAAATTGCTAGAAACATTAGTGTTTCTACTATCACTACCACTAGTGTTGAGGCTAGTAATAGTTCTACTACTTTAGATGATAAATTTGATTTTGATCTTGATGGTTGCAATATCTCTGAAGTTATTAAGTTCCTACAAAAGCTTGCTAAAAGTCCTAATGATAGTGTTATGAACATGGCCTTTACAAAACACATTACTGATGCTCTCATAAAGATTAAACAAGAAAAGATGAAACATAAAGCTTCTATTCCTATAAAACAATAAGATGGTTGGGAACCCATCATTAATATGAAAGTGAATGATTTTGATTACAAAGCTTTATTTGATCTTGATAGTAGTGTTTCTATTATGCCTAGAAGGATTTATGATATGCTTGATTTGCCTCCTCTTGAAGATTGTTATTTGAATGTCCCACTTGATGATAACGCTAAAAAGAAACTCATGGAGAGTCTTAATGATGTTCTTATTATGGTTAACAATGCCTATGTCCCTGTTGATTTCTATGTTTTGGATGTTGAATGCAATGCTTCTTGTCCTATTACTTTGGGAAGACCTTTTCTTAGAACTGCTGGTGCCATTATTGATATGAAAGAAGGCACCATTAAATATCAACTCCCACTCAAGAAAGGTATAGAAAACTTCCCTAAGAAGAGAGAGAAGATTTATTTTGCTTCTCCTATGAAATCAAAATTTGGTCTTAATGCTTCTTCATTTGAGAACACTTGATTCTTTTTCTTGCTTCTTATGCCTAACTTAAAGGCGTTAAAGAAAAGTACTTATTGGGAGATAACCCAAAAGTTTTAGATGGGTCTTAGAAGTTATTACTTCAGTAATAACCGTTCCGTATCCTTTTTATTTGCTTTTTGTGCCAAGAGTAACCTCTAATGAGAGAGAAGTAATGATTGGGAAAGTTGCTGTCCTGAAACAGATTTCTGTGCTTCACCGTAAAAATTCGTGTAAAATCTCTGAACGTCCTTTTGAGGCGTGAATTTTTGTGTTTCTGCCCCAGGTTGTTATATAACTTTAGTTAGTTCAACACTTTTTTATTTGAGCAACATAAGGTCTTCGAAAAAATTCGTCTTTACCTACTGGTCTGTTTTGACAGATTTCTGCCATTTTCTGCATTTGCTTCTTGTTGGTTCCTTTTTGAGTTCTTTTGGGGAATTGAGCTTTTTGAGGGAAGTGCTACAGTATATAGTGTTCTAATGGAAGTTTATTGGTGTTGGAACTGAACCTTAAGACCTATTATCTTGAATGCACTAATGTTGCTAATAAAGATTGTGTAAAGTTTTGTATGAAGGAAAAATTTCAGGTGTATGAAAGGAATGAGTAATGAGATGAAGGATGGACTAAAGCTCAAGCTTGGGGATGCCACACATGTCACCCTAAGAAATATCCAAGAAGTACAAGCGTCAAAGCTTGGGGATGCCCAAGGCATCCCCTTCTTCATCAATAAAAATCCCAGGTTTCTTCCAAACGCTTCATTTTTATTGTTTCAAGCACAGTTGTGTTGTTCTTGAAGCGTCTTCTTTTTCATTTTCGTTTTGGTTTTTTGTTTTATTTGTTTGCTTAGTTTTCTGAATAAATTGGTTGGACCCCCTCTTTCATACATTGGTTTTCAAATAGTTTGGTTTGGTTTGGAAAAGAGTAGGAAAGCTCATGCTTAAGTGGTAAAAAGAGCTTGTTTTTGACTGTGGCCTATGCTTTGTCATGTCATGCTTGATATTTTTTTGGCTTGATGCTTAGTATTCTTTATTGTAGCATGACTTGTCATAAACAATTGAGATTGCTTAATGTGCCTTGGATGAATCATGCGTTGTTTTAGCATATTAAAGCATAGTATAGTGGTATTCTCCTTTGATGCTTTATTTGAGTTGACTTGGCGCATGCTCACACCATGTTATGACTATACAAAAGTCACCATAGCCTTTATGATCCTTTTGTTTTCAACTTGTAGTATCACTTTATGCTTTGATCAATGATGTTTTGTCGCTCTGCATGATTATG
Source organism: Avena insularis (assembly GCA_023614405.1). Lineage (NCBI taxonomy): Eukaryota > Viridiplantae > Streptophyta > Magnoliopsida > Poales > Poaceae > Avena > Avena insularis. The sequence continues at coordinate 96,651,235 of CM042690.1, read as the reverse complement.
GCCATTATTTCTCTCTTAGTTTGTCGCTCCCAGTCTTTTGCTAGCCTCCACAACCAAGTATGAGTTCCACTCATGCATCCAACTCCCTAAACCAAGTTATTCCAAAGAGTCCACCATACCTACCTACTAGCTTATGCTATTCCAAGTATATTCATGTTTTTTTTTACCTTCCAAATTAAACTTGTTATGAGAAAACTAGTGATTAAAGCTCTCATGAACTTGATGGCACACTTTACTTTCTGCATTTAATAAACCTGAACCATTGGGTCCTTCTTTGTTGTGTATATGCTTGCGCTTTATAAGTTGAAATTAGCAGAATCATGTATCATGGGGAACGCTTTCAACATTGCACTTGTACTTTGTACCCCGTTGATAGCATGTTCTTTTGCTTATGGATCCCGGTGGTGTGAAATAAAATTGGAACTTGTAAGATCATGGAGTTTGTATGTGTGTTAGAGAAACGTCTGGGCCGCTAGCCTAAGCCATGCCTAATCATGGTGGAAACTTGCAGCATCACCATAATGAGCACTCTATGAAGCATCCTCAATAAAAACCTATGCAAATAGCAAATAAAAATATCGCTGAGATGCTCATTGTCTGCTTGCCTTGTCATTTTGATTATGGGATAGCTCCTGTGTCATGTGCAAGGGGTAACCGTTGGCGGTTCTTTATGATACATATGTACTTACAATGACAAGAGCTTACTCGTGACTAAAGTTGAGTAGCATGAGGTTCGGTCTTCGTAAGTAAGGGGCATGAAATTTCGGTTTATAACTTGTCAAGCATATCCTCTTAGTTATGTCACTTTAACCTTAATCACCTTCAAGATGCTTATGATAGGGGCAATGAGAGCTAAAAGCTATAAGTACCATAATTTTGGCAAGCTCTTTATGAGACTTGAATCCCTACTTCCTTCTATGAAGGCCTTTCTTCCACCATTATATTGAGTCTCCACCTTCTATCTTTATGCACCTACTTTGAGAGCATAGTGGCCATTCTTAGTTCTATGTGCATTGTCCCAAGACTAGTTGATTGATACATAACTTGATATTGCTTGTTTTAAACTATTTGTATCTAGTCACTCTTATGAACTTTGAAGGTGTCCTATGCAACTATATTTGCTACTCTATGAGGGACAAGCTGAATGCTATTATACTATGTTTTCTTTATGTGAAACAAACAAACGTCTTGCAAAGCATTGTTATTCATGAATCTTTTATTTGTGCCTTTTCATGTTGCATCATAGTTTCTTTGTCTTATTGCTAGTTGTCTTTCATGTTATGATTGAAGTACTATGATCCCAGCTTTGAATGTTTTACAAGTACTTTGATCAAGTTTATGATGGTGCATGTCACCTCAAAAATTATTCTTTCTTTTTATCACTTACCTACTCGAGGATGAGTAGGATTTAAGATTGGGGATGTTGATACGTTGCTAACGTATCCATAATTTTTGATGTTCCATGCTTGGTTTTATCTACTTTCTTGTGTTTTGTCCACACTTTGGAGTACTTTTCATATGATTTCTTGGACTAACCTATTAATAAGAGCCACAGTTACCTGCTGTTTCTGCTTTGTTTCCGGGAAAGTCGGAAAATGAATATTCTCGAATTGGATGGGACAAAAGCCAAAGTGCCTATTTTTGGAAGACATCGATGCGAGAATACGAGGCGGAGAAGGGCTGGGGCAGCCACACCACTGGTCATGAGGCCGAGCTTGCTTGCTAGGGGTGTGGTCCGCCGACCCCGACCTCTGCCTCCTTCCGCCTATATATTTCCCTCGGGACGAAAACCCTAAGGACCCAATCAAAAATCCATGAAAGAGTCTGTAGCCATCGTCGTCTCTGTCCCTAGATCGGGAGGGATCTGAAGCTCTTCCCGGCACCCTCCCAGAGAGGGGAATTCACCCTGGAGGCCTTCTTCATCATCATGCAAGCCTCCGGTGTGATGCGTGAGTAGTTCATCTCTGGACTACGGGTCTATGTAGTAGCTAGATGGCTGGTTCTCCTCCTTTGTGCTTTCATGTTTAGATCTTGTGAGCTCCGTTCATGATCAAGATCATCTATTTATAATTCTACATGTTGTGTTTGCGGGGATCCGATGGATATTGAGATGCTATTTCGGATTGATTATTGATTCTATCATGTCTTTGTTATTTGTGATCTTGCATGCTTTCCGTTGTTAGTAGCTATCTTGGCCAAGTAGATGCTAGCAACTCCAAGAGTTAGTAATTATGCTCGATAGTGGGTTCATGCCTCTGGTAATCTGGGGAAGTGACAGAAATCTCTAAGGTACTAGATGTGTTGTTGCTACTAGGGAGAAAACAATAATCCTTTGTTCATAGAACAATCGTATTGTTTACATTACACGCAATTCGTAAAGCAATAATCTGTTGTTTGCAACTTAATACTGGAGGGGGTTCAGATGATAACCTAAAGGTGGATTATTAGTCATAGATGCAGTTGGATGGCGGTCTATGTATAATGTTGTAATGCCCAATCAAGTTCCAAAGGAGTCAAGATGATTAGTATATGCATGTATTGCTTTCTCGATGTTTGTCAATTGCCCCGCTATAATTTGTTCACCCAAAATGTTATCTATCCGAAGGAGAGCCACCTCTAGTGAACTATGGATCCCGGTCCTTTTCTTTACATACAATCTATAAACTGTTTACTGCTTTGTGTTTACTTTCTGCAAACTATTACTTCCTTCCATTCGATACGTGTAATCCTTTATTTTCAGCAAAACCGGTGAGATTGACAACCTCATCGCAAGTTGGGGAAAAAGTTCTGTGGTTGTGTTGTGCAGGTCTCCACGTTGCTACTAGCACCGGTAGTGCGCCCTGCCAAGGCTCAGCTAGCAACACCTTTGGGGTGTTTCCTTGCTCCTACTGGTTCGATTAAACCTTGGTTTCATAACTGAGGGAAACTTGCTGCTGTGGTCATCATACCTTCCTCTTGGGGTTCCCCAACGAGCTCTACATCAACACTGAGCCATCATCGTGCTAGACTAAAAGAGAACAACAGGATGCTAAAAGCATTAATAAGGCACAACAAAATCGATATGGCTCCAGCCGGGTCCGAGGAGAAGGGGAGTGATCTTTCTAATGAATATGTTGTATTTGCGCCTAGTGATGATGTAGAAGATGCAATATCGGCACGACCTCCCATTGACAAGTTGGATGGTGAAGTCAATGTGACGATAAAGTAGATGAAGTCAGTGACGATGAAGTCGACGAAGTCAGCGACGATGATCCGTAGTTCTAGATATTGCATCTTCATTCATCAAACTTTGTTGTATATTTGTTGGGGTGATTTTGTACTCGTTCTAGAGTACTTTTGAACTGCTTATAATTATCGTAGATATCAGTTTAATTAGCTTTTATTAACTTTTGAACTTCTACTATTATGGGGTATGAGTTATACTTCTGAATTGGCAAGATCGTAGCGTCCCCGGCGACGGAGAAGCGGACAACGCCGTCCCAATTTGTCGTTGCCGGTGATACACCCTCAGACGTGCATTATTCCTAAGTGCTTCTAAAAGGCATCCTCTGACGGTTGTTACTCTAAGCACTTGTAAAAACAGTCCCTCAGACGACCATGTATAAGAACCATCTCTAAAAAACACTGGGGACACGCGGCAACTTCCTAGGAGATGGTCAGTAATTACGAGTGCCTATGTGAGTCAAACTGATGGGGTGCACAACGTCCCGTGCCCCTATTTTATCGGGAACAGTCGCTCTGCTATAGTCCTATGTTCGTCGCCTCGATCCCCCAGCCAATTCAAGAAAACACACTGCTGCATTACTCCGGGCCAGTTCCTCTTCCTCTTCCCCACTGCTTCCTCTTCCTATTCCATCGCCGAAATCACCCGCGATAGTTTCATAAAGCACCCGCTTCGAAACCACCTGCGCTAGTTCTAGAAATCATCTACGGCATTCTCCGACAACTTCCTCTTCCTCTCTCTGGATCCCCCATTCCTCTTTCTCATTTTCACAACACCCGCGCCCCCATTACTCTTCCTCACTCTGGCGGATTCACCCCTCTTCCATTTCGTCATCGCCAACCGCGTACCGTTTGATGACGGATGGAGATTCACGGAGATGGTCTCCATCACTACGCATCGCACCACCACGCTGATGGTGGTGTACACTAACAAGGAATCGAAGGTCGAAGAAACTCTTGCCATGTACGAGGCTTGGCTTGAATCAGAAAAGGATCGATTTGTTGGGTTGGACCTCGAGTACACCCCTTATGGATGTAGTGAGCCACCGCAGACAGTCGTGATGGTGCTGCTAGCCTTGCGACATTATGTGCTAGTCTATCATTTCTGCAGGAGCTCGAGATATGGTGAAGGGCATCGAGCAATTCGCCAATTCTTGGAGAACAAGCAGATTACTTTTTCTAGTGTTGATATAAGGCGAGAGAGGGATATGGTGTTTGTCAAAAAGATAAGTATACCCGTTGAGTACTACATCGACCTCCAAGATGTGTACAAGATCTAGGATAGGGGTGATAGGGCTGGCATGGGTTATCTTGTGGCGGACATCATCGATGACTTCTACCTAGATATGAAGGGTAAGTGTATAGAGGAGATGCATATGACATGGCATCGGCCGCTTAGCCTGGATCAGCTGAAGTATGCTGCAATTGAGGAAAGCTAGTTTTGAATGATAATCTCTGTCCGAGATGCAATACCAGCGAGGATTATAGGAGCTCCAAACGTGTGAATAAAGTCTAGCAGGGAGGCGATGGCTGGGGGTGGAAGCAGGGACGTGATAGCTGGGGGTGGAAGCAGGGAGGAAATGGATGGGGACAAAACATGTGGGAGGAGGGAGACGATGGCTGGGAGCGCAGCAACAACTAGTGACCAATTGGTTCCACTAGTATGTTTGCCTTTGACTGATCTAGCTGGTGGATGCATGTGTTGGCTATGTAATATAATATCTCTACTAGCTAGCTAACCTTTCGATCTAGTTATATATAATGTTGCTTGTTCGTAATGTTTGCAGAACAATATTATTAACATATCATCTCTAGTTATATATTTTTGTCTAATGTTATTATTTGTTATGCATGTTCGTAATGCTTGTTTTTTGCATTGCAATAAATCATCCTTTAAATGGTTTATAATTGAATCCGCCTCTAGCCAGATATATATTTGAGGCGGTCGGAATTAATAACCGCCCTAAGTACAAGTTTTCTAGGCGGTCGTTACAATTGTTAGCCTCGGTAGGTTCCTAGAGGTGGTAGCTTTTAATGGACGACTGCGGTTAAAGGTTCTAAACAGATGGCCAATAAATTCCTGCGTCCCGGGTTCCATTTAGAGGCGTTTTGTTTTAACCAGACAGACGACTACCGAGGAGGAAGTACTACTAGAGACGATGCTAATTTATAATTGTCTGAGGGTATAGTTAAAGATGGTCTGGAAATAACAACCGCCTGAGGTTGTTGTATGCAACCGGTTCTTCTAGTTTATGGGTGATTATTGGCTCAACACGTCGAGCTCGTTGGGGAACCCCAAGAGGAAGGTATGATGAGCACATTAGCAAGTTTTCCCTCAGTTATGAAACCAAGGTTATCGAACCAGTAGGAGCAAGGAAACACCTCCCAGGTCTTGTTGCCAACTCAGAGTCCTGCACAACACAACCACAGAACTTTTCCCCCAACTTACAGTTAGGTTGTCAATCTCACCGGTTTTGCTGAAAACACAGGATTAAACATACTGTGTGGAAGAAAGTAATATCTTGCAGAAAGTAAACAAAAAACAGTAAACAATTTTAGATTGATGGTAAAAGAAAGGACCGGGGTCCATAGTTCACTAGTGGTGGTTCTCCTTAAGATAGATGACATGTTGGGTGAACAAATTACAGCGGGGCAATTGACAAACATCGATAAAGCATATATGCATATACTAATCATCTTGACTCCTATGAGATTTGATTGGGCATTACAACATTATACATAGACCTTAATCCAACTGCATCTATGACTAATAATCCACCTTCAGGTTATCATCCGAACCCCCTCCAGTATTAAGTTGCAAGCAACAGATAATTGCATTACGCATTGTGTGTAAAGTAAACAATATGATTGTTCTATGAACAAAGGATTGTTGTTTTCTCCCTAGTAGCAACAACACTTCTAGTACCTTAGAGATTTATGTCACTTCCCCAGATTACCAGAGGCATGAACCCACTATCGAGCATAAATACTAACTCTTGGAGTTGCTAGCATCTACTCGGCCAAGATATCTACTAAAAACGGAGAGCATGCAAGATGACAAATAACAAAGACATGATAGAATCAATAATCAATCTGAAATAGCATCTCAATATCCATCGGATCCCCACAAACACAACATGTAGGATTACAAATAGATGATCTTGATCATGAATGGAGCTCATAAGATCTAAACATGGTAGCACAAAGGAGAAGAACTAACCATCTAGCTACTACTACATGGACCCGTAGTCCAAGGATGAACTACTCACGCATCACACTGGTGGCTTGCATGGTGATGAAGAACGCCTCCAGGGTGAATTCTCCCCTCTCGCAGGGTGCTGGGAAGAGCTTCAGATCCCTCCCGATCTAGGGATGGAGATGATAGAGGCTATAGATTCTTTCGTGGAATTTTTGATTGTGTACTTAGGGTTTATGTATCGGAGGCATCTTATAGGCGAAAGGGGAGGCCGAGGGGGTGCCCTAGGCGGTCACACCACCCCCTGGCACGGGCCAGGCCTGGCCGTGTGGCCAGGTGGTGTGGCGGCCCTCTGGCCCCTCTCCGTCTCGTATTCTGGCTTCGTGTCCCCCTCGGTGAAATACTGACTTTGGCTTTTGTCCCGTCCAATTCTGAGAATATTCATTTTTTGACTTTCCTGGAACCAAAAAAGCAGAAAATAGGCAGTTGGCACTGTGGCATCTTGTTAATAGGTTAGTCTAAGAAAATGTATAAAAAGTACTCCAAAGTGTGGACAAAACATAACAAAGTAGATAAAGACCAAGCATGGAATATAAAAAATTATAGATACGTTAGCAACGTATCAACATCCCCAAGCTTAACTCTTTCTCGTCCTCGAGTAGGTAAGTGATAAAAAGAAAGAATAATTTTCGAGGTGACATGCACCATCATAAACTTGATCAAAGTATTTGTAAAACATTGATAGCTAGGATCATATTACTTCAACATAGCATGAAAGATAAAGTTCTAACAATAAGACATAGCAACTATGTTGTAACATGAAAAGGCACAAACAAAAGATTCATGAATAATAATGCTTTGCAAGACGTTTGTTTGTTTCACATAAAGAAAACATAGCACAGTGGCATTCAGCTTGTCCCTCATAGAGTAACAAACAAATGCATAGGACACCTTCAAAGTTCATAAGGGTGACTAGATACAAATAGTTTAAGAACAAGCAATATCAAAGTTATGCATCAATCAACAAGTCTTGGGACAATGCACATAGAACTAAGAATGGCCACTATGCTCTCAAAATAGGTGCATAAAGATAGAAGGTGGAGACTCAACATAAAAGTAAAAGAAAGGCCTTCATAGAAGGAAGTAGGGATTCAAGTTTCATAAAGAGCTTCCAAAAATTATGGTACTTATTAGATTTCAGCTCTCATTGCCCCTATCATAAGCATCTTGAAGTGATTAAGGTTAAAATGAACAAACTATGGAGTATATGCTTGACAAAGTATAAGTTGGATATATCATGTCCCTTGAATACGAGGGACGCTCCTCATGCTACTCAATTTTAGTTACCGGTAAGTTCTTGTCATAGTAAGTACATGTGTATCATAGAGAACCGCCAACGGGGTACCCCTTGCCCGATGATACGGAAGAATCCCCATATCAAAATGACAAGGCAAGCAGAAATGGAGCATCTCAGCAATCTTCTTATTTACCATGGGAAAATGGTGCTTTTTCTCACTTTCCTCTTTTCTCATATCTCTTTTTTTTCTTTTTCTCTTTTTCTCAATATCTGACTCTTTTTTTATAAGAAGAATGCTTCATAGACAGCTCATCATGGTTACGCTGCAGGTTTCCACCATGATTAGGCATGGATTAGACCGGCGGCCTAGGCGTTTCTCTAACACATATACATACCTCCATGGACTTACAAGCTCCCCTTTCATTTCACACCGATGACATCCATAAACAAAAGAGCATGATATCATCTAGGTACAAAGTACAAGTGCAATGTGGAAGGCGTTCCCCATGATAGCATGGTTCTGCTAATCCCCAACATATAAGTGTAAACATATACAACATAGACGACACAATGGTTCAAGTTTATTAAGGGCAAGAAAAGTAAAGTGTGCCATCAAGTTGCTGAGATCTTTAATCACTAGTTTTCTCATAACAAGTTTAATTCGGAAGGTAGATAAAAACATCAATATACTTGGAATAGCAAATGCTAATAGGTAGGTCTGGTGGACTCTTTGGAATAACTTGGTTTTAGGATTTGGATGCATGAGTGGAACTCATACTTGGTTATGGAGGCTAGCAAAAGACTAGGAGCGACCAACTAAGAGAGAAATAATTGCCATAATCATGCAGAGCGACAAAACATCATTAATTAAAGCATCAATTGATATTACAAGTCGAAAACTAAAGGATCATAAAGGCTATGGTGACTTGGGATAGTCATAACATGGTGTGAGCATGTGCCAAGTCAACCCAAATAAAGCATCAAAGGAGAAAACCACAATACTATGCTTTAATATGCTAAAACAACGCATGATTCTTTCAAGGCACATTAAGCAATCTCAATTGTTTATAACATGTCATGCTACAGCAAAGATCACTAAGCATAAATCCAAAACAAAATCAAGCATGGCATGACAAAGCATAGGCCACAGTCAAAAACAAGCTCTCTTTACCACTTAAGCATGAACTTTCCTACTCTTTTCCAAACCAAACCAAATTATTTGAAAACTAATGTATGAAAGAGGGGGTCCAACCAATTTATTTAAGAAAACTAAGAAAACCAAGCAAAAGAAAAACCAAAAATGAAAACAAAGACGCTCCAAGAACAACACAACTGTGCATGAAACAATAAAAATGAAGTGTTTGGAAGAAACCTGGGATTTTTATTGATGAAGAAGGGGATGCCTTGGGCATCCCCAGGCTTTGACACTTGTACTTCTTGGATATTTCTTGGGGTAACACGCGTGGCATCCGCAAGCTTGAGCTTTATTCCATTCTTCATCTCATTACATCATTCTGTCCATACACCTGAAATTTTTTCCTTCATACAAAACTTCACACAATCTTTATTAGCAACATTAGTGCACTCAAGATAATAAGTCTTTGGGTTCAGTTTCAACACCAATAAAACTTCCACTAAAACACAAGCTACTGAAACACTTCCCTCAAAAAGCTCAATTCCCCAAAGAGAGCCCAAAAAGGAACCAACAAGAAGCAAATGCAAATAATGGCGGAAATCTGTAAAATAGACCAGCAGGTAAAAACCAATTTTTTCGAAGACCTTCTGTTGCTCAAATCAAAAAGTGCTGAACTAATTAAAGTTAGATAACAACCTGGGTCAGAAGCACAAAAGTTCACACCTCAAAACGACATACAGAGATTTTACACGAATTTTTATGGTGAAGCACAAAAATCTGTTTCGGGACAGCAATTTTCCCAAGCATTACTTCTCTCTCATTAGAGGTTACTCTTGGCACAAAAAGCAAATAAAAAGGATAAAGAGCGGTTATTACAGAGGTAATAACTTCCAAGACTCATCTAAAACTTTTGGGTTATCTCCCAATAAGTACTTTTCTTTAACGCATTTAAGTTAGGCATAAGAAGCAAGAAAAAGAATCAAGTGTTCTCAAATGAAGAAGCATTAAGATTAATACCAGAAATATCTTCAACAAGGCAAGGTATCTCATCCAAATAAGTTCTATAGGATCCTCTCTCAATGCTTTTGGGTTCACTACTTTCATCAAATGGGTTTTCAGGAGCAATCCAATTAAGATTATTTTCTATGGCTTCATGCATTGTTACAAGTTTGAAAGGTATTGGTATCTTAATTTCCTCCCCATTAGGTTCAGTTTAGTTTATCTTTTCTCATGTACCAATAACATCTACACATGAGCCTAGCATATTAAAACGTTCAAATACTTTTCTAGCTTCCTTGGCAACATCATAGAATTCTTTAAGCAAAGTTTCCAGAATAAAATCTCTCTTTTCAGGGTCCTCAATTACTTTAAGTTTAAGAAACATTATTTGCATTAAGGGGTTAAGGTTAACAAACCTAGCTTCCAACATGTCAACTCAAGAAGCTGTAGAAATTTCATAATTTGGAGCAAGTTCTGCAAGGGATCTATCCTCAATATCCTCATGCTTACTAACATGATTAAAGAATTCTTCAATATTATCTTTTCCAATTATAGAGCCACTACCTATTGAAAGGTCTTTCAGAGTGAATTTAGGGATCAACATGGTGATCTAAGAAAGAGGTAGCAACTATAAAAACACTTAATTTTTTTGTGTTTTTAATAAAGAAAGCAAACTTTTAAAACTATTTTTTTGTGTTTTGATAAAGAAACAAACAAACAAAGCAAAAATAAACTAAGCAAAACAAATAAAACAAAGTAAAGAGATTGGTTATGAGGGACTTACCTTGTGAAGATGTCCTTGACTCCCCGGCAACGGGGCCATAAAAATCTTGATTATTGGCTCATAATGTCGAGCTCGTTGGGGAACCCCAAGAGGAGGGTATGATGAGCACAGCAGCAACTTTTTCCTCAGTAATGAAACCAAGGTTATCGAACCAGTAGGAGCAAGGAAACACCTCCCAGGTGTTGTTGCCAACTCGGAGTCCTGCACAACACAACCACAGAACTTTGCCCCCAACTTACAGTGAGGTTGTCAATCTCACCGGTTTTGCTGAAAACAAAGGATTAAACGTACTGTGTGGAAGAAAGTAATATCTTGCAGAAAGTAACCAAAAAATAGTAAACAGTTGTAGATTGATGGTAAAATAAAGGACTGGGGTCCATAGTTCACTAGTGGTGGTTCTCCTTAAGATAGATGACATTTTGGGTGAACAAATTACAGCGGGGCAATTGACAAACATCGAGAAATCATACATGCATGTTGTCCACCTCCGCCTCCACTGTCTTGTCCTCCACCCTTTGTGGGCCAACCTCTGGGTGGTTTGTTTGGGGAATCAGGCTTAATGTGACCCTTTTATCCACAACCAAAACAAATAATCATAGGCTGCTTGCAATCCTTGCTAATATGTTCCGGAAGTTTGCAATTGTGACATATGACATTCCTTCCAGGATTGACCTGACCTCCATTGTTGTTGCTACTCTTGTTATTGTTGTTGTAAGGTCTATTTCTAGGTTTGAATTCCAAATTGGTTTTGGGTTTACTTGCTTGAATACTCTTTGTTTCCTTCTTTGCTCTCTTCCTGCGGTCCTCTTGGAAATTTTTGTAATCATCTTCAAAGGTTATAGCTCCATCAAGCAACTGTTGAAAAGTTTGGGTGTTGGCAAGCCTCAACTACATCTTCACAAATGGATTTAGTCCACGCATGATCCTATTCTTCCTTTTCGCCTCCATGCTAACTTCTTCAGTAGCATAACGAGATAAATCACTGAACTCCCGGATGTACTTCATGAAACTGGAGTAACCCTATTGCAGTTCTTCAAACTCCCTATGCTTCAACTCAATGATACTTTCTGGAACATGGTATTCATGGAATTTCTGCTTGAACTTCTCCCAGTTGTACTCTCTTCCTGGAAGTTGCATAGCTAACTGACCTCCCACCATGCTGCTGCAAGTCCGATCAACAGATGTGTTGCATACCTCAACTTTTCTTCCTCATTGCATCCTACAGTTTTCAACTTTCTTTTGGTATCTACTAACCAATCCTCTGCATCCATTGGTTCTGGAGCGGATGCAAAAGGTAAAGGCCTGGTATCCTAGAAATCCGAAAGACTAACACCACGTCCTTGAGGTGCCCTCTGCTGTCCCACTCGATCTACCAATCCCTACGTGAATTTGTTCTGGGACTCTTGCATCATTTGCATGTATTGCATAAAGTTCTGCTCCATCAATGGCCTCATTGGTGGTGGTGGTTGTAAATTTGCTTGCATTCTGGCGTCTTCATCCGCCTTTCCTTTGGCTTCGTGCTCCATGCGCTGCTACTCAGTCTCATTCTCTACACCCGTTTCCATACCCCCTAGTCCTGTAACATAAAGCGAACACTCATAATTACATCATGAATATGTGTTCTAAGCTCAAATTCATGCACAGAACTAGTCACACAATGGAAAACAAGATCCAAATAAGAACCAAATATGCATTACACACATATTATACATTAAAAACAACATAGTTGATACAATGTGACTACAAGCCCTTACTATGTAAGCCTTACGAGCTCATGTGGATACTATCCCACTTATTTATTTACATCAAGTTCTCAGACTCTAACTTACGTATCACCACTGGGATACTCCTCCTCAAAGTCACACTCCCCAGAAGTTGCGACATTCATCATACATACCCGGAGTACAACCGTGCTGACGTGAAGTACGATGCACCATCTGTGGAATGACTTGCCTCTTCAACGGATGATATTCAGTATCAGAAGTCTCCAAACTTGACACATCATTCAGCTGAAGTGCATCCATACCTTCCAACTCATCTGAAATATCTTCAGAATCATCCTCATCACTGTCTTCTTCATCCATCTCCTACATCCCGACTCTGGAGGAATCAACAGAATATTCCCCTTCTGGTGCTCCCCAAGTACTCTACTGGGTATGATAGTCCTCAGCTATGATTGGATAGTGCATGTTATCTGGAATAGGATAATGTTCGAGTGACTCAAACACCCTTTCTTTAGGATCTTCCTCATCGGACTCTACATCCTCCACATGGAAATTTCTTCCATCATCGGAATAAGATCTCATGCCCATGCGACTAGTTTGCCCGGTATCTCCAACTGAATCTTCCACAAGAATAGGATTCCCAGTAGATCCATCCATCGATCCGTACCTCCATCCCTCGGAATTTCCAATAGGTAGTTCTGAGTCCTCAGTTCCCCAAGAACTCTGTGGTACAGGATGACTAGTGCCCTCATCAGGATATCTAGTGGGTTCTGGTATAGGTGAGTAAGGATATGGTGTGAAAGATGCTGGATCTATAGGTATATCTTTAAAAACTGGGTTAGCCCTATCCATTGCTTCATTCTCCAGTTTAGATGCTAACTTCTCCCTTCTTTCAGGATTCATTAAATCCTCTAACATATCAACATGATCTTCTATGATAACCTGATCTGTCTTATACAAAGACCCAACCATCAGTCGATAGAGATCCATAAACTTAGAAGCTAGTTTTGGATGCTTCCTTACTAAAGTAAGATGATCCGGTTCAGGTTCCTCGTCTATAGAGTCATGAGGAATCACCGAATATGTGCTTCTAGCTAACTCTTCTGCTTTATGCTCCCGAACATTGGCTATCACCTCCACAATAGCAACATGGTATGCTGCTAGGTGACTTCTACCTTCACCCATAGGTAAATCATGATATAAACCAAGCTTCTTTGGTAATTGGATGCTAACACGATATTTGGCTAACATTCTCCCATCATGGTAAGTCATGGTATTGACTAGAATATTCGTTGTGCAACCGAAAACCCTAGGAAGTTCTCGAAGCTGTTCAGTTAAAGCCCCTTGATAGTCATCGAGAGTCTCTTCTTTCCTTGCCCAAGTCTGTTTTGAAAATTTTGGTGTCATTTCCACTGTATACAAATAACAGGAATAAATATAATTAGTATGCATTAATTATAATGATGCATCATAATAAAGAATTATCACACTAAAAAATATAATGAAATATTCCCAATTGAATATTCATCATATAATCTAGAGAACTCTTTACCATTTCTCCTAGACTCCTACAAGTATTTCCCTTTACTAAGTTTCCAACCTAAGGTCAAAGCAATTACTCTGATACCAGTTGCGGTGACCCAGCATACAACTACATGTGTAGTACACTATAGTCGTTGACATGACATCCACAGAACACCGTTTTGTAGATATCACATCCCTCATAGTGGTATAACAGAAATTTTGTGGGTCCACATTACAAACATACACACTTCATTATTATTACAAACCAGAAGTTCCAAACTTCAAGTGTTACAAAATTACAAACCAAACTTAAGTAGTTTCAGCGGAAGATATAAAGTTCAAACTCATATTCCGAATTGAGCTCAATAACTTATTTTATAAAGTTCCTGCTGCTTGGCTCAATTGGTTTACTACTAACTAAGGAAACTACTCGGACTTGTTGCCCTCCACTCCATAGCGTATTTCGTAGTCCACCCCTTTAACTCCTCTGGAAAAGTCTGGCTCCTCGTAGTAGACATCTTCTTGCCCTTCAGCTGTGTACATCGAAGGGTCTTCTAGATTCTTAGAGTCTAAGCAGGGGTTCAAAGGAAAGATTGAGTAACAGCAGCAAGTTCATTATATGCAAGGTGGGAAGTTTGATGCTCTATCTACCACCTCGGACTATAAGTCATTGGCACTATGCAGTTTTCATATACATTTCTTCAAAGATTGATTTTATTATCAAAAACTATGCCCATCAGCCTTCACAGGTTGACCAGAACTTCATGGAGTTCCTTTCCTGCCGTGTTCGTAGCTCCTTCCTGGAACATGAAGTAATAAGTTACAGTTATTACACTCTGCAGAGGTGCGTTCCTTTACCCATGAGAGATCAGTTGCACAACCGGGCATACTTTCCCATCGACAGTTCCGTGATGTGGGGCCCAGTAGGTGATCCAAGCCAATCACTGCACTCTTCGTGACCCCACATATCTGCACGATCCTCCGGGGCTGACTATACCTCTGTTAAGGCCCCTTTAGGGCAAGCTACAACCCTGGTGAGTTCCTGAAGACTCTACGAACTGGTTATGCCCCTGGCAAGCTCCATAAAGGTCCGACTGTACCTCCAGCAGTCTCTCATAGATAATCTAGATACCAAAAACGTGGAGCCTAAGGGTTCCCACCCATATGCTGGATCCGCACAAGGAATTCACAGCGTCACGTTAAGGTCATCTTGCCTCCATATGAAAGGAAGAAGATACAGCTGACTTCTCCATCCCATTCCAAATCTCATGGTTAACGTGTAATATACGACGCTAGAATCACTGATGTCATGGGTTGTTAAGCCTATGGTGACTTGTGCAATTGGAACCCTAAGTTCCATTGCCAATCTTTATCATCACTTAGGATGATAACTACATCTTATTTATTAGAGAAGATAATATTTTCTTTCTCCAGATCATAGATGATAACACACAATTTGCAACATCTTTGATAAAGACACTTCAAAGGATATGAGCAAGTGATGAACTTGCCTTGTGACTACAAGGTAGTGAAGTTGGATGCTTCCACTTGACCTTGAGCTCCGGTTTCTACAAAGAACCATTATTACCCCGTAAGGACAATATTTAAAGAAGCAATATGAAATGCATAGTAATGTCATGCAATGGTTTATTATTTGTTTATTTGCATGTTTTACCCTCATAGCAAAAGTTTACTGTTTCTTTAATTAAAAGAAAAGTATTACTTAAAGTCTTTGATTTTTTTTATAAACATTATATTTGGTATTTTTATAAAGACTAGAATTATTTCAAGAGTTTAAAATTGAATTTATTTAATTTTTAACTCCTTTAAATATTTAACTAAAATTCCTTTAAGGAAATAAGACTTTATTTTTATTACATTTAATTTACCTTTCAAAATACAAACTAGTATTTTTCCATAATAGCACTTCCTTTTAGAATTGTAAAAATGAATTTTATTCAATCTTCATGTGTTTGAATAATTTTATAGAATTCCAAAAGGCATATATACCTTAGTAATAATAATTTTAATTTTAATTACCTAAAATTTCATTTGTTATTTTTCTTAAGTAGAGGACATTGTCTTGGGTCCATTAATATTTTATTTATATTTTTAGGATTTTTATTTTATTTCTTAGAGCCATTTGAGTCCTAGGGGTATTTTGGTCATTTGATAATTTAATTAGATTTTCCTTTTTTAAACTAGACCTAGCCCATTGGGCTGGCCCAGCCCTGACCTGGCCCATGTGGGCTAGTCAAACCCTCTCCAGTGAGGGGTACTAGACCACACCGGCCTAGTACGCACCCCACACTTCTCTCGCCCCCCTTGTGTTCTTCCTCGACCTGTTGCGGCGCGGTGTCGCCGAAGCCGTTGCCGCTCGATTGTCGCTGCCCTGGGCCTCCCCGGATGCCGCCGTGGTGTATGGCGAGGATGCTAACCCCGCTCCTTCGTCTGGTCCATTTTGATTTGGCTCCAGGGTTCTCCTTCGGCTAGGATGGCTCCGTTCCGAACCCTAGGGTTTGGGGTGTTGCCAGTGATGCCTTCGCTGTCGCTCCAGTGGTGTTGTGAGATGCTCCTATGTTATTGTGGTGGTGATGTTTGTCCTCAAGCGATGTTGTGGCCGCCTCCTCAGTTCGGTGCAGGTTACAGCGCCCTTCGGGTGCTCCCCGTGCCGATGTGCCCTCGTCGGCCCCTCTGCTTCCTCTTCTAACCTTGAGTAAGTTCTTCTGCTTCCTCTTCATGCTCTGTCTATACTTCCCGTGCTGGCCACTGAGTGCTCCAAGAGAGAAATTCCTCATTAGGTTTACCTGTTCTATTAGGGTTTCACTCCTCTATGTTGATAACTGAGGATACTGAGCTATTTAGGAATGTCTCTGGTGTTGATTCTATGCTGATCCATAGCCTACTGCTCGGCCTAGGAATTACTAATAATTCTATAAGATAAACTGTGATCTTAGCCTTGTTACTGTCAGCACACAAATGGGAATGTTTTGACTTTAATATAGCCTATTATCTGATGAGTGATGATGGTTAACTAGTTTCAGTACTGGAACTTGTATTTGGCTATCTAAAATTATCATTGATGTCTTTGGTGATAGTTCTTCTATGTAAGAGAATGATTCCCAATTAATATATTGGGAAGATGATTAACTATTCTTTTTTAAATGACCTGGATTATGTAATCTCTGGGTAGGATTTGCTTGATTAGAACCAATCCTTGTGACACCTTCCTTGGACTGGTACACAGGGTTTGCTCTAGTACTCGCTTTGGTCTACATATGCTCTAGAATGGCTTGATGCTAAATTGAATTGAAAACTCCTGTTGTATATGTTGGCTTATGATATTCAATAATTGTACTATGCCTGTGATGCTGGTCTGAGGCATAGAAAATAGTTTCCTACCTTGTTGTCCCTCATAGATATGTTCTGGTATTGATACCAGTCACTTATCTTGGAACCCTTTTGATAAAATGATGGGTGAGTTTATATGGATCCATAAGATCTATGGATTCTGGGGTTGATGAGGGTTTAACTCGTCAATGTCCATTGTTATGGACTTGGGTTTTGGAGAAGGAGGGAGCGCTGGAGACATCTATCGGCTAGCAAACAAGCACACAGGGGACAAAGGATTTACCCAGGTTCAGGCCTCGTAGAGGTCCCTACTCCTGCTTGTCTGCTCGTGGAATTAGCGAAGGAGTCGAAAGTTACAATGGTGCGCAGATGCAATCTGGCAAGGGTTATGGAAACAAGGGTTGCGTGTGTTCTCCTCGCCGCCCCCTCCTAGCCCTTATATAGATAGGCTAGGTCTCGGGTAGCAGGTCGAGTCGGTTACAAGTTAGGGTTTTCCCCTTCAAACTTTCTATCTTTAGCTTCTTCTTGTCCTTCAAGCAATCGAGAGTCCACAGGTTACTCGAGTCCTTTCATCTGGGCCTTCGCGACACCGTGGGCCTGTACGTATTTGGACCGTATATACCAAGCTCGAGTACCTGTAGGATATACCCATGTCAGTAGCCCCCGAGTGTCCAGTGGAATCGCAGATTCGACTGGGGACTTTTGAAGCCTTCGAATGCCTAAATGAGTACATTTTGATTGCTTTTATTCGTGTCATAGGGATTGTTGATATACGTGCCTGATATAACCGAAGTATCGGTATCAGTTAACCACCTTAGGGTGAAACAACGCAATCTACTCAAATTCGAGTCCCCGGACTCGAATCCGGAAAAATCTTTGGTGTAATTCGACTCAGCCGGAGGTCTTACAGGAGTCGAATTCCAGTTATATGGGTGTGAGCACTTGACGCGTCCGTCAAGGCATGTTCATCGTGCCTGTAGGCACGGATATGTTTCTGGTAGTGCGCAGTTAAATGTGTTGCCAGGCCTTATTCAGGTCTTACCTTCACGCCGTAGGCGCGGCATCTGAATTTTATCATCGCGGAGACGATTCAGGCGTCCCAGGAGACGTAGTCTCTTTGTAGGGAAAATTTGTGAGGCGGTGTCGCCATGAGTTTCGAGTGTGGATGTTATCAACACACAGTTTTTTTGTACAAATAATCATAGGGTGCGCGACCAACGCTCCCTATGGGAGTAGCCCCCGAGTGCCTGGTTGAGTCGAAGACTCAGGCAGGGACTAAAGAACTTTTGCGACTGCCATCATCATTTGCTTGCTTGTTCAGTTGATGACCCAGGCAGGTACTAAAACACTTTCGCGACTGTTGTCGTCATTTGCGTGCTTGTTTCAGTCGATGACTCAGGTAGGTACTAAAATATTTTCGCGACCTTGGCGTCTTTTATGCCTTACGGTGCTCCCTATGGGAGTAACACATGTCCATAATCGAACCGTGTTTCGAGTGGTTGGGTTTGCTTTTGTGATTGTCCATGTTCCTGCAACAAGAAAAAGAAAAGTCGTAGGGTGCGCGGCCAGCGCTCCCTATGGGAGTAGCCCCCGAGTGCTTGGTGGAGTCGAAGACTCCGGCAAGGACTAAAAATAGTCGAAGTTTTCCACTTCATAGCCTTGATGACGTCAGTGCTGACGCTTGTATGACCTTAGTTGCCCGCGTGAGCGGTTTTGACGGGACATGACGAGCGGTGGGTCCCACTTTCTGACTTTGATTTGACTGAGCGTGCGTAATCTTATTTTTAACTGTGCCTCCTCGATTTCCGCGCGTAATGGTAGAAGTGGGGGGACGGTTCGCGCTTCCTCTTCTCCACGTGTCCAACACGATGCGTGCCACGCGTCCAATAGGGTTTTTGTCAGCCGTTGGATTGCATCTCCCAGGGGTTAAGTAGCGATGTTGCGGCGGTAATTTCCCATCTATGCTCTTTCTTCCTTGCTGCCATCGCCATTGCCGTTTGCTTTTCTGCTTTCCTTTGCGCCCATCTTCTCCATGACGCTGGACCAGCTCCGTTCGTTCCCAAGCTACTTCCTTCGCTCTCATCGCCACCGCACAATGGGGAAGAAGAAGGGAGGCGATGCCGCTGATTCTGCGCCCACCGTTGCTGCGGCGAAGAAGAAAGGTGGCTCCGCTGCTGCAGGCACCAGCACCGCCGCCGGCGGGAAGAAGAAGGTTGCGGGAACCCGCGTGACCAATGGCACATGGCGCCCCTCTATCATCAAGGCGTCGGATCTCCGTCTTCTTCGCCAAGATGGAGTTATCTCTGCGGTAGTCGCCGATGCGCGCGTCCCTAGCGGTGAGACCATTCCTGCTCCTCCCGCTGGTTTTCGAGTGATGTTTCTTGCATTCATCATTCGTGGTCTTTCCTTGCCTCTTCACCCCTTTATTCGGGGTCTTCTTTGTTTCTATGGGCTCCAGCTCCATCAGCTGTCCCCAAATTCGCTCCTCCACATCACTTATTTCATCACTCTCTGCGAGTGCTGGCTCGGAATCGAACCACACTTTGGTCTTTCCAAGCGCATCTTTAAATTGAAGCGTCAGTCCGCATCTGGCTCTTTAGTTTATGACGTAGGTGGTTGCGGAATCCACGTCGACCCATCCGCCACCTACTTCGATATCAAACTTACCAAGTCCGTCCAGGGATGGAGGGACAAATGGTTCTATGTTCGTGACCAGAAGGCCAAGGACGAGCACTTTGGACTCGCACCTTTCGATCCCGCGACTCCCTGCAAGAAGATGCGTTCTTGGAAGAACGTGATCATGCCTTCCGAACTCGCGGAGACAGACGTGCTATATCAGTGTGTCTGCGACCTCGAGAGTCACATAGGCGCAGAAGAGGGAGGTTGCGCCCTTGTCAGGACTTGGCTGCGTCGTCGCGTCCAGCCTCTCCAGGCCAGGGTCCATCCCATGTTCCAATGGGGTGGCGCTGATGATCCCACTCGCGTGTCTGCTGATGGCATGTCCGCGAGTGAGGTAGATAAGAGGGTGTGAATGGTCACGAAGTACACCCTCAAGGATGTGCTTCCGAACGAGCCAGTCGTTCCTCCCTTCGATGCTTCGAATCCTCCTCCCGAGGTACAGTTGTGCTACGTAGTAGCTTATTTTCTCGATTGCGTTTTCTGTTGCTTACCTGTTATGTTTGCTGATCTTTACTGTTTGTATGCAGGAGTGGGCGGTGTCGCCTAGTATGCCTCCCCTCCCTGAGGGATTATTCCTCATGAAGCTTTGGAAGAGGATGAGTCTGAGTCGACTGTCCCTTCTGATGTGGAAGAGGAAGCCCCCGAGTCCGAGAGCCCAGATACTCGCAAGCGTTCGCGTAGCGAGGATTCCGACGCGTCGACTCCTTCATCTCCAGGAGGCACGGTTGTTGACACGGAGTCGCCAATTCCAGCTGTTCCTGTGAGGGCTGTGGCACCATCTTCTCGCAAGAAGATGCGATTGCCCAAGGAGTCTTCGTCGGAGTCGGCGGAGGCCACGTTTGATCTTGACAAATTTGACTGGTAAGTTTGCTAGTGCATTCATTCTTCTATTGTTTTCTTCTTGTTGGCTTTGCCCTGGAGTTTGCCCTTTCTGAGTGCGGATTTTGTCTTGCAGTCAAGAGGCGTCGTCATCTTCTGGCGACGTCGAATTTTTGAAGGAATCAGGAGTCGTGACCTCAAGGTCCAAGATAGAGGTCGAGCGTGCTCCTTCTCCTCCGGCGGCGGCCCACTCCGGGCACAATTCTTCGAGCTCTCCTCATGTAGGGGAGCATCGAGTAGTTGCTCGGATGACGGTTCAGCAATCTTCTTCGGAGTCGCTGGAGGACCATGTAAGTATATCTTTCTTTCTTTTATAATTTGGCAGTCAACGCCTTTTGTTGCCCTCTGCTGACTCCTTGTTTTGTGCGACAGCTCCTTCTAAAGGAAGCTGCACAGGTGGCAGAGCAGGTGATGTCGATGGGTCGCCAGCATGCGATGCTAGAGACGCGCCACCGCGTGGTTGAGAGTGAGTGTTCTATACTTATTATTTTCGTCTTCTCTATATTTTGGTATAATCGGCTGACAGCCAATTATTGACTGCCATGTAGCTGAGCATAACGCTTTACTGCGCGATGTCGCCACGTTGGAGAAGACGCTAGCCGCAGTTGTGAAGGGGCGCGACGAGGCAATCGCGGCTCGTGGTGAAGCCCAGAAGCGCGAAGAGGATCTGCGTGCCTCCTTTGCGGCCAGGGAGAAGTTGTTCGAAGAGCAACTGTTCTTAGTCGCCAAGGCCCTCTCAGGTACCTTTACTGGTAGATATTTTATTGATGTTCTTCTCTTCCTCTTTAGTGCCGGTGGCATTAGAAGTTTGATCCATGTGTGTATTTTGGTGTAGATGCTGGCGGTTTGAGTTTTGATCCACAAGCCCTTGGTCGCGATGACGCTCTGGCGGGCGCGGTATCTGCGGTCGAAGATCGTAGCGCCGCTGTCCAAAATACGCTGTCCAAAGCCAAGGCCACCCTGAGTCGCCTCCGGGAGGAGCTGATGCCAAAGGCAGAGCTGGTCGACAATGTGGAAGAGCTGGTGGAGTCGCTTGCTGGGGGTGTGCCTGCCACGTACAAGAACTCCCTCTGCGCAGCTGGCGCGACCATGTCGCTTGCCATGGTGCAAGGCCACGGAGTCGAAGTAGATCCTTCTATGGTGTCGAAGACGATGCCTGTTGGCGGGGATGGTCAGCAGGTAGTATTTGCTCCCTTTGTGACTGCCTGTGCCAAATATGGCCATTCCTTGATAAACATTGTTGCCAAGTATTCGGAGGAGCTCAATCGTGCAAAGAAGGCGGCAAAACTTGACCTCGGGGCGGCGGAAAGTCGATGGCATCGATCGCCACGGACTTGATGAAGCCTCCGAGGTCATCGAAGTCGAAGAAGCCAACTGCTCTGTAGTTAGTTTCTTGTAATAGCTGATGAACTTGCTCTTTTGATTGGAGAACATGCCTGTTGGCGAATGTGTTTGTAGATACTTTTATTGATCCTGAATGCATCTGTTATTTTTGACTTTTGAGTTGGTCGCCTTATTTGCCTCTGGCTTGATTTTTGGTAGGGTACATCAAGTGGTCTGGGGGAACCCGTACTCGCCATCTCTTGAGGATGCAATGGCACCACCATGCTCGAGGTAGAGGAGTTGTCCTTGCTTTGCGACCATTGATCGCGTGAAGCAAGCTGGGCGTGGTGCCCGTGATCCGTGGTAGCGGACGTGTGGAAGTCAAGGCTGAAAAAGCCGTCGCCCGTGAGCAATATACGCTTGGCGGTGGCGAAGCCAGGCGACCAGTTTAAGTGTTAGTTTGCTCATCCTCGTATTTTCCTTTGTAGTTAATCGCAATGGTATGTTGTACTCATGCTATTGATGCTGCTTCGTGTAGTTGTTAGCGCATGCCGTCCGCAGGAGGAGAGGGATATGATTGCCGTCCGCCTTCATGATCTCACCCAGGAGCAACTTCAGGAGAGTGGATACTTCTGGGTAGATCATGATCGTGCGACTGCGTTAGCGACCCTGCAGGATCGCGCCTCGCGAGTGCTGCTCTTTCTGAAGAAGTCGCAGTCGTGTTTGAAGAACATCTACCGGGCGATGTTCCCGCTGGATGATACTCCATCAAGCCTGCTGGCCCTTCTGACCAAATTTCAAGATATGTCCACGGTTCGCGAGTGCGTGAGGCAGCAGTAAGTGGCTGGTGCAAAGGCTGCCCTTTTCATGGTGCGTTTGCACGGGCCTGGCATGGATGTCGTCGCCATTGCCTCTGGGCCGCCGGTGCCACCAGCAGGATCTTCCTGGAACATGGTGCCGCACTATCAGGTTGTGGATCGTCCAGCCGAGGAGATCGTCGACTTCTTCGAGGAACAGACTAATGTTCTTCTGTTGCAAGGGTAGCCAAATATGTATCCTGCATATAAGTGTAATGGTGTTGTAAAGCTCATATATATTTGTAGATAATTTATTGTTGAATGTATACAAATAGCTTTATAAGGGTGGGGTGCGTTGCACTTATGCGAGTCCTTTTCGTTAGCCTGGCCATCTTTGTATCGTTCCCTTGTCAACCTGTCAGGTGCGTTGCAGCTGGGTTGAGTTTGTGCTAAGGGGTTCGATTGATGTGCCAGCTACTCGGGATGTCGCGTTATTGTTCAAAGAACATGTGTGTATAGGGTGGCGTAGCCCCCGAGTATGAAAGTTGACAAAAGAAAAGAGAACACAGAGTTTTGGGGCACTTAGCTTTTATTTATTCGAAGATCAGTACGGAGTACAATGTGCGGCTAAGTAGCCTTGGCTGAATAGCCTTATTTGCGATGCAAAAGTAAAGAAGAAACGACTAAGGGTAGAAGCGTCGCAGTTGTGCGATGTTCCAAGGGTTGGAGTGTGCGACTCCTGTCTCTAAATCTTGAAGGCGATAGGCGCCACCTGGGATTACTTCTGTAATCACGTACGGTCCTTCCTAGGGGACTCGAGCTTGAGATGTCCCTGCTGCTTCAGTCGCGGGACTAGGTCACCTTCGACGAAGGATCTAGGGCGAAGCCTTCTGTTGTGATAGTTGCGCAGGTTCTGCTGGTAGTTCGTGGATCTTTCTGCGGCGATTTCTCTTGCTTCGTCAAGGAGGTCGACGGAGTCTTCGAGTGCGAGGGATGACTCCTGCTCGCTGTAGGCGACTACGCGTGGCGCTTTGTACCGTACTTCGGCGGGTAGTACTGCCTCTGCTCTGTGTACCATAAAGAATGGCGTGTAGCCGGTGGCGCTGTTTGGAGTTGTACGCAGGCTCCAGAGTACAGATTGCAGTTTATCTGGCCAGCAGCCCGCGGCTTGTTCGAGTGGTCGGAGGAGTCGCTTCTTGATGCCGCTGCAGACGAGCTCGTTTGCCTTTTCCACCTGACCGTTGGTCTGTGGGTGTGCTACTGAGGCGTAGCTGATGTTGATCCCTAGGTTCTCGCAGAAATCTTGGAACTCCTTGGATGTGAAGTTCGTTCCGTTGTCGGTGATGATCTTTGTGTGGCGTCAAGCGGTAGACGATGGACTCGAAGAACTTGACTGCGCTGTGCCCTGATTGCTTGGTCACTGGCATGGCCTCAATCCACTTGGTGAATTTGTCGACTGCGACCAAGAGGTAGACATAGCCTCCTTGCGAGGACCTTGGAAGTTTGCCAACCATGTCGAGTCCCCACTGGGCGAAGGGCCAGGCCAATGGGATAGGCCGGAGTTCTGCGCCTGGTGCGTGTGGCTTGTCTGTGAATCGCTGAAAAGTGTTGCACTTTTGGACTATATCCTTGGCGTCGCGCATGGCCGTGGGCCAGTAAAATCGAGCTCGTAGAGCTTTGGCAACGAGGGCGCGACTGCCGGCGTGGTGCCCGCAGGTCCCTTCATGGATGTCGAGGAGGACTGCTCTTCCATCGGCTAGGGATACGCATCGTTGTAATATGCCTGTGATGCTGCGTTTATACAGTTCACCGTTGATAACGGCGAATGCCTTGGAGCGTCACGCGATGTGTCGTGCGTCTGTCGGGTCGTCCGGTAGGCGCTTGCTGAGGAGGTACGTAATGTACGGCTGCGTCCAGGATTGTTTGATCATCATGACGCTCATTGGTCCCTCGAGTCCTGTGTCGAGCTCCAAGTCATCGAGTGTCGTTGGCTCATTGGGTGGTGTAGCCCCCGAGTCTGTTGCTGTGCTTGTTTTCTTCTCTGCGGCCTTTGGCTTGATGGAGCGTTCGCATATGCGCTCGAGAAATACCCCAGGTGGTATGGGTGCGCAGGTGGAGCCTATGTTGGCGAGTGCGTCCGCCTCCTCATTGCTTTCGCGACCTATGTGTCGCAACTCGCAACCATCGAAGTCTCCTTCAAGTGTGTCGTAGAGGTCGCGGTATGCGATCATGTTGTCGTTCAGTGCGTCGCACTCGTGCATTGCTTGGTTGACGACCAGCTTGGAGTCGCCATATATGATTAGCCTCTTTGCGCCGCAGGCTTTTTCCATCCTCATCCCGTGTAAAAGGGCCTCGTATTCAGCCTCGTTGTTTGAGGCTATGAACTGCATTCGCAGGACGTATTTCAGCTTGTCCCCTTGAGGCGATGTCAGTATGACACCTGCTCCTGCTCCATCTTTCCTCTTGGACCCATCGAAGTGCATTGTCTAGAGGTAGGACATGTCTGGCTTGTCCGGGAGTTGGTTTTCCATCCAATGTACAAGGAAGTCAGGGAGAACTTGCGACTTGATTGCGCCATGCTTTTCGTATGTGATGTCTCGTGGAGATAGTTCGATTCCCCAAAGCGCGACTCGCCCTGTGGCGTCAGGGTTATTGAGGATATGTCCTAATGGGGCGTCGTTGACTACTACGATTGGGTGTTCCTGGAAGTAATGGCGCAATCTCCGGGCAGTCATAAAGACGCCGTACGCCAGCTTCTGGTAGTGCGGGTACCGCTGTTTTGTTGGCGTGAGGACCTCGCTGCGGTAGTATACCGGGCGTTGTATGCCATGGACCTTGTTTTCCTCGGCCCGTTCGATGACGAGCACTGTGCTAACCACTTGGTTGGTGGCGGAGATGTACAGCAGCAGTGGTTCCCTTTCTCGTGGAGTTACCAATACTGGCGAGGTGGATAGCAGGCGCTTGAGGTCTTCGAATGCTTCTTGCGCTTCATTGTTCCACTCGAATTTGTCAGCTTTGCGGAGGAGCTGATAGAAGGGCAGCGCCTTTTCTCCCATTCGACTGATAAATCGACTGAGGGTCGCGATTCGCCCGGCTAGTTGTTGAACGCCTCTTATGTTTTTTGGCTTCTCCATGGCTAGTATGGCCTTTATCTTTTTCGGGTTTGCCTCAATCCCTCTCACGGAGATGAGATACCCGAGCAGCTGCCCAGAGGGTACGCCAAAGGCGCATTTGTCCGGATTGAGCTTTATCCGGTAGCGATCGAGATTGGCGAAGGTTTCACGCAAGTCATCGATTAGAGAGGCTTCTTCCTTGGTTTTGATTACTATGTCATCGACATAGACTTGGATGTTGCGACCAAGTTGCTCCTTGAGGCAGGCCTGCATGCACCGCTGGTATGTGGCTCCTGTGTTTTTTAGCCCGAAGGGCATTGTGTTGTAGCAGAACACATCGAAGGGCGTTGTAAACGCGGTCTTCTCCTGGTCTTCCTCCTTCATTCGAATTTGGTTATAGCCTGAGTAGGCGTCGAGGAAGCAGAGGCGTTTGCATCCAGCGGTGGAGTCGATGATTTGATCGATCCGTGGTAGAGGGAAGTGATCTTTTGGGCAGTGCTTGTTTAAAGAACTGAAGTCCACGCACATCCGCAGGATATCCGTGTCCTTTTTTGGCACCAGCACCGTATTGGCGAGCCAAGTGCTTTCCTTGATCTCGCGTATGAATTTGGCCTCGAGGAGTCTGTTGATCTCCATTCCATTGCTGTCCGTGGTTCGGACAATCGCTGATTGTTTGCTTGATCGGCCTTGCGTCGGGTTGACGTTGAGTGCGTGCTCGGCGAATTCCACGAACTCTGGCATGTCCGCAGGACACCAGGCGAAAATTTCCCAGTGCTCACGGAGGAATTCGACGAGCGCGAGTTCCTATGCGGGACTCAAGTTGTTGGCGATGAGGGCCGTTTTAGCGGGATCTGATGGATGGACCTGCACCTTCTTTGTGTGCACAGATGAGTCGAAGGAGAGGTCAGGTGAGCTTGGCCTACTCAGGGAGGCAGATTGTTGTCTGTCGTTTCCTTCAATCCACGAGCTCCTCCTGCATGCCGAAGGACTGGGAGATTCTGTTGAATTCCCTGTCGCAACTGTCAGATCGCTCGAAACTCCCATTGATCGTGATGACGCCGTTGGGACCTAGCATTTTCATCTACAGGTAGGCGTAGTGAGGTACTGCAATGAACCTAGCAAACGCGACATGCCCGAGGATGCAGTGGTATTGTGAGGGCCAGTCGACAACTTCAAAGTCGATGCGCTCGTGCCGGAAGTTCTTCGGCGTGCCGAATATGACGTCGAGGTTGATTTTGCCCAGGGGGTATACGCCTTTTCCTGGGACGATGCCGTGGAACGTTGTGTCCGATGCCTCCAAGCAGGTTAGAGGGATCCTCATTGCTCGCAAGGTACTCGCGAATATGAGGTTGACACCGCTTCCGCCATCCATGAAGACGCGACTCATGTCAAAGCCTCCAATTTGCGCCTCGAGTACGAGGGGGGCAATGACCTGGGCGAGGTACTTGAGGCGGGTGGTCGCGTTTGTCGAAAGTAATGCACGACTCACTGCCACTGAGGTACTCAGTGGTGGATGGTAGCGAGTGTGTGGCCAAGTTGACTTGGCGAGTGATGGCCTTCTGCACCCTATTGGAGGGGCGCCCCTTTTGGATCATCATGGTACCCATGGCCCGTGGGTACGGTTCGCCTCCGTGGTGTTGGTTCGGTGCAGCTCCGTTCGGGGGTGGCCCAGGTGGTGGTGGTGGTGCACCATGTGCCACGGCGCCTGGAGCGGCTCCGTAGCCTCTTTCGACTACACTGCGGTTCATCCGAATCAATCCCTCATGTAGCTTGAGGACCTCGCGGTAGTCCTTGAGGAGGTGGCTGGACTTTCTCTTGCCATCATGCTTGTCGATGTAAAAGTGTACCGTGCATGGCCCGGACAGTTTGTCCTCGATGGAGGTCGCGGGTGCTTCATCGCGAGTGCGGCGTTGCCACACTTGCATGGTTTTCCCGGAGTCGCGGTATCCGCCGCTGCGGTATCCGCTGTTGCGGTTATCGTCGCGTCTATCGGTGTAGCCGGCTGCGACCATGTTGACATCATCGCTATCGTCGTAGACGCGCATGCGACGCTTACTCTGGCGGTCGCGTCTTCGTTCGAGTTCTGCCTCTTCGTCAGAGTGAACGCGATTCTTCCCCGAATCTTCTCCATCAGCCCACCGATTCGCGATCTCCATCAGGTGGTCGATGGTCTGGGGCTTTGAGCGGCCTAGCTCCTCCCTGAGTTCCATGCGGCGGACACCACCGTTGAATGCATCAATCGCGCGGTCTTCCGAGATGTTCTCCGCGGAGTTCTTGATGATGGACCACCTTTGGATGTAAGAGCGCAGCGATTCGCCAGATCTTTGCTGGCAACATCTTAGTTCTTTGATTGAGGCCGGGCGTTTGTACGTGCCCTTAAAGTTGCGCACGAAGCTGTAGACCAGGTCATCCCAGCTGCGAATGGATCCGCGTGGGAGGTTATTGAGCCATGGCCGAGCGGCGCCTGCGGCCAGGCTGCAAGCATTGCATGGCGATTGATCGCCTCCATGTAGCCTGACGGAGGAGATGTGATCCTCCAGCCAGATCTTGGGGTCCTACAGACCGTCAAATTTCGGGTTCTCTGATGGGAGTTTGAACCCTTTAGGCATTCGCTTTTGCCTGATGGATCTGCTGAAGCATCTGGCGCCGCAGAGCTCCCCATCTTCTTCTTCCGAGTCAGTCAATCGAGCACGTCGTGCCCTTGACTTGTCGATCTTGCGTTGCGTGAGTTCATCGCGTGCACCGTAGTCGCGATCGTGTCGCCGTGAGCGGCGGCGCCGAGACAGGTCATGACTGTCATCGCTGGATGAGGGCGAGGAGTAGCGCTTTGCTAACGCTTTGCCCTTTTTTGGGTCTGGTACCGGTTCCTTGTCGAGGGCGGCCTCGATTAGCCCTAGGCCCGCGATCGTAGATCGGTGCATGGCCGTTCGGGGATCTCCAGCCGGTGGCTGGTTATTGAGAAGGTACATGGTGGCCGCTGTCACTGCGGCCTGTGGCGTCCTGGGAACCACGTTGCCTCTCGTGTCAACTGTCATAGAGCCGAAGTCGAGGAATTTCGCGGCGTCTATGCGTTCTTGTTCGGTGAGGTGAGCCATCCGTGATTGCCTCTTTCTGGCGAGATGCTCGTTGCCTCTTGAGGAGGATCCTCCGTAGGAGGAGAGCCCAGCGCGACGAAGGCTTGACTCGTCCGCCGCCTTTTTACGCGCCTCAAGTTGCGCGATTGCTTGTTTCTGGCGCTTGAATTCCTCTTTTAGGAGCCAGTGGTAACCCATCAGTAGTTCCTGAGGGGACCCGAAGGGTAGAGGTGCACCACGTAGGGCTTCGCGGCAGCGTTCCCACTCTTGCTCGTTGAGCCTGATCACGACGCGTTTGCCGGTTTGTTCGTTGATTATGCTGGGGGGTTTGACTGCTCCTCCATTGCCGCTGTTGGCGATGTTGGGCGGGTTGGTGCCGTTGCCGGTGTTACCACCGTTGCCGCGGTTGGCAGAGGTGTCGCCTGCGTTGAGGACGGTGCACATGAAGTGCTTTGGGAAGCTGTTGCTTCCACAACTTTCAGATCCGGAACCGTAGGTTCCATCTTGAGTGGCCAGATCGCTTAGATCGGAGTCGCGACTGCTGTCACTGACCATGTTCCCAACTACCGCCGGAGCATTGAGCTCGCTGAGGGTGCCGATCGATGGAGGGAACCATGATGCTGGGGCAATCGCCAGTGCGGTCGGCTGATCGGGCATGCGAAGCGTGCCCATCTGACCAACCTGGAAGCAGAGCTCCCAATCGCCAGGCTGATTCCATCGCCCACGGACTCGAAGGCCGGGCGAGTAGCCGGCGTGTGGACGGTGAAGTCAATGTCCATTGTTATGGACTTGGGTTTTGGAGAAGGAGGGAGCGCTGGAGACATCTATCAGCTAGCAAACAAGCACACAGGGGAAAAAGGATTTACCCAGGTTCAGGCCTCGTAGAGGTCCCTACTCCTGCTTGTCTGCTCGTGGAATTATCGAAGGAGTCGAAAGTTACAATGGTGCGCAGATGCAATCTGGCAAGAGTTGTGGAAACTAGGGTTGCGTGTGTTCTCCTCGCTGCCCCCTCCTAGCCCTTATATAGATAGGCTAGGTCTCGGGTAGCAGGTCGAGTCGGTTACAAGTTAGGGTTTTCCCCTTCAAACTTTCTATCTTTAGCTTCTTCTTGTCCTTCAAGCAATCGAGAGTCCACAGGTTACTCGAGTCCTTTCATCTGGGCCTTGGCGACACCGTGGGCCTGTACATATTTGGACCATATATACCAAGCTCGAGTACCTGTAGGGTATACCCATGTCAGGGGTGCTACTCTTTTAAGAGATGTGCCCAGAATTCATAACCTTGGCTATGTTAAAATCGAATATGGAATATAGCTTTATATCCAGGATCAGTGTTGTTGGTTTGAGATCCTAGTTTAGTTTGTATAGTTTACTGATGGCTTTGGTATTCAAAAATTTCTCCATGATGGATTCACCCCACTTGGGTTATTTCTGAGAGATTAAGTATAGAACAACATATGACTGCTTATCTAGATAAGATAGTTAGATCATGTGAGGGTTTTATATTACTCACCACAACAGTTGAGTGGTTGGTGTTGTTGCTGGTTGATCTTGTCCTTCACCTCCTGGCGCTGCTCCTGCTACTTCTAGATCCTAGAAGCTTGTCCTTGATATTTCTGTCCACCTGCTCCACCCCCTCCTTATGTCACCATCTGGTGAGCGATTGGATGATCAAGTGTATGGTTTGGCTAGTGGTTTTCTTGCCTTTGGCCGGATTGAGATGTTCCTGGTTTGGTGTTTGAGAAGGAGAGTTGTGTGGTCTATGGATGAGCTTCGATTGAGTGCTTTGTTTGAGTGCTAGTAGTGTTGCTGCTGTATTGACAACACACTACATGCATTCAGTGACTAAGCTGTGTGCCTGTGTGGCCTGGTCGTGTGGATCAGCTCAAGTGACAATATCTCCACCTGTTACCTTTTTACTGTTTACTTCTTGGTGAAACTTGCCCCTTTTAATGAATCGATGATGTAATTTGAACAATGCATTTCATTGTTCACCACTGAGAGTAACACTAACTAATTAACCCTTGTTTTCTTTTTAGTTATTTTATCTTATTTGCAGGAACAAGATCTGGAGATACAAGATTTAGTCTAGGAATAGCTAAGTAGCATAGGTCTTAATTGTAATCTTCTTTTCTTTATTCTTTTTGTAAAGAATCCTGTAAAGATTTATTATAAGATAATAAATTTGTATTTCCATTCTCTGTAATCTTCTACTTTTGATGTATTTATTACAATTTGTAATGTTGTGAAGTAATCAGGAAATAAGAATTCATTTCTTATCTCATTTTCATTTTCTCAGATCCTTATTGTTGTTTACTATATCTATGATTTAATCCAATAATGTTAATAAGGTATTTTGGAAAACAATTTAGTATTACTAACTTCCAAATTTTAAATACTTTCAAATTGATTTAAATTTCAAATTTGAATTCATAATAACTTCCCCAAAACTTAATAATTCCTAAAGGTCATGTCAAAATTCATATAAATCACTAACAAGAGCTATTCCTACCTCCAATTAGTGAAATAAACTCTAATCCCTTTAGGTTTTTGTTTGGCGAAAAATTTACCCTGATTTTACAGATGTATGCATGCACAAACTTAGATTCCTATTTCTACCCTTCGTTGGATCCTAATGCTGGGATGTTACATTTATATGGCCCTCCATCCCGAGATACAGCACAAGGTAAACTTGGGTGCTTTGCTCATCCAACACTTCTACTGCCAAAGGTTGGCTCACTCCGGTGACATACGTTGTGGAGGCTTGATCACTCAGATCGCTTACGCAAACGAGTTTGTCATGCCCCTTGAGAGACCTGTGGTTGTCAGTAAGATCTTGGATTATAATCATATGGCAAGCACCAAATTCATGGGATTCTATAAGCTCTAGCACTCCCTTTGTGCTTATCAATTTTATTTTGAGCCTAACAGTGGCATCCACCAAGTGTTTCTTCCATTTTTCCATGCTTTTCATTTGCCAGAAAAATAGACGTGGGTCCTCAATGAGGAGGAGTTCCATCAAGCAATGATTTCCTCGAGGAGGATCGTACCTCCGGGAGGGAACCCCAACTGGGAGAAATCGGGAGGCAGCCAATAGCAGCAAGAGGATGATGAGCAAAACTGGAACACCATGGGGCGGGATGACTACAGTCATCAACATCACCATCCACAACCTTTTCCCTAGTACCATTAGCAGCAGGATATGCCTCCACCTCAGCCGGGATTCAACCTCATGATGACCCAGAAGTATAGGGGGTGTATCGCAGTATTTTCGATAAGTAAGAGTGTCGAACCCAACGAGGAGCAGAAGGTGTTGACGAGTGGCTTGGAGCAGGAATTCTCTGTAGTACTTAGCAAATGTATTTTTAGGGGTTTTTGATAATGTAGATAAATAAAGTGCGACTAAACAAAAGACAATAATAATAATTGCAGCAATTGGCCCAATCCTTTCTTTAGCAAAGGACAAGCCGGTTGTATTACTTAAGATGATCAAACGTTCTCGAGGATACATGGGAATACTGTCAAGTGCTTTCGCTTAATATAGTTGATTAATCTTCTTTGGTTGGATAAGTGTTGTGTAGGTGAACCTGCGCTAATGTACTGACCTTCCTAGGACTAATACATACTTGTGATTATAACCCTTGCAAGCATCTGCAACTACAAGAAAGTAATTAAGATAAAAACGTAACCACAGCCTTAAACTTTGAGATCCTACACTCCCTTGTGCAAAGGTTTCCTAACGGGGGTTCAGGTTTCTATCACTTTGGCAACCCCGCGATTAGTAGACAAATACATAATGCATTCCGCTAGGCCCATAGAGGTGAAGTATCATGTAGTCGGCGTTCGCATGACACCACTAGAAGAATAACACCACAACTTAATTATCAAACCATTGAATCTTTCTCAACACAATTCCACTACTAACAACATTACTTCTCCCATGTCCTCAAGAACTAAATGAACTACTCACGAGACATAGTATGGATCAAGATCAGAGATGAACTAATGATAAGTAACAATCTGAACATAACAATAATTCGATGGTTCCACTCAATAGCATCAATTACAACAAGTAATCAACACCGGGAAAGTTTCCCCTAAGAACTATGCAAGATTCAACCCAATTGTTATAGCAGTATGGAGTGGTGATGATGATGCTGGTGGAGATGATGGTGAAGATGATGATGATGATCCCGATGAAGTCCAGCTTGATGATGGTGTTGATGGCGACGATCTCCCCTCTTCGGGAAGGAAATTCCCCGGCAGATTTCTGCCTTCCGGAGAGCTCTTTCTCTCTCTGTAGTATTCCACCCCGCAGAGGCGGCGGAATCTTTCTGTGGTCGCCCCCCGAGTCTTAGGGTTTTGAGGGGATTATATACGCCAAAGGGCAATGCCATAGGTGGGCCAGGGTAGGCACACCACCTGGTGGCGTGGCCAGGGCTGGCCCGCGCTAGGGGGTGGTGTGGGCCCCCTATGGCCCATCTCTGCTTCCCCTTCTGGCTTCCTTTGTCTTCTAGAAAAATAGGATTTCCATATATTTTCCGGGATTTTCTGATCTTCACGAATTTTGCCTCCAAACAGTGCCTTTTCCTTCAGAATCCTGACTTCAGTGGTCCATCCTCCAAAAGCCATCAACCATGCAAAAATAGATGAAATAACATAAGTATCATCTCTTAATGTGAAACGTATCAATGAATAATAGTAAATTATAATATAGAATAGTGATGCAAAATGGACGTATCAACTCCCCCCAAGCTTAGACTTCGCTTGTCCCTAAGCGAAAACTAAGCTCAATAAACATGACCACAAGTTTATGGAGGGAAGTGACAATAAAGAGAATACGGACAAGAAGCATCACATTCATCAATACACAAATATTAATAGAAAACAACTCACTATTATATAACTTAACTTGCAATAAGTAAAGGAAACACAATAAAGATACACAAAGTAAATCATAATGGGTAATGGCAAACTTTGTTCTTGGTCAAAGAATAGAGTTCAAATATTATGGGGTTTTCAATGATAGCTTTGAAGGTAATATTCACTAAGATAAGAGTAGTGTGCAAAACAAGGAACATAAGAAACATGATTGAATAAATCATCATATGGATGATTGAATCACATCAACTCAAATACTTGCTTAAGATAGAAAGGAATAGGTTTACTGACTGAACTAAAAAGTAAAAGATAGGCCCTTCATAGAGGGAAGCAGGGATTTCAAGTTTCATAAAGAGCTTCCAAAAATTATGGTACTTATTAGCTTTCAGCTCTCATTTCCCCTATCATAAGCATCTTGAGGTGATTAAGGTTAAAGTGACACAAAAATGAGGATATGCTTGACAAGTTATAAGTTGAAAATCTCATGCCCCGTGCTTACAAGTACCAGACCTCATGCTACTCAACTTTAGTCACGAGTAAGTTCTTATCATTGTAAATACATGTGTATCATGGAGAACTGCCAACGGGGTACCCCTTGCCCCATGATACAGGAGCTATCCCATATCAAAATGACAAGGCAACAGACAATGAGCATCTCAGCAATTTGTTTATTTGCTATTTGCATAGATTTTTATTGAGGATGCTTCACAGATTGCTCACTATGGTTATGCTGCAAGTTTCCACCATGATTAGGCATGGCTTAGGCTAGCCGCCTAGGCGTTTCTCTAACACATATACAAACTCCATGAGCTTACAAGCTCCCCTTTTATTTCACACCGTCGGGATCCATAAGCAAAAGAACATGATATCAACTAAATAAGTACAATTTTGAAAGCGTTCCCCATGGTAACATGGTTCTACTAATTCACAGCTTATCAAGCGCAAGCATATACGCAACATAGATGGACACAATGGTTCAAGTTTATTAAGTGCAAGAAAGTAAAGTGTGCCATCAAGTTTGTGAGAGCTTTAATCACTAATTTTCTCATAACAAGTTTTAATTCGGAAGGTAGATAAAAACATGAATTTACATGGAGATAGCACTAATGCTAATAGGTAGGTATGGTGGACAGAAATGGCATAGGTTTTTTTTTAAGGATTGGATGCACGAGAAGCATTCCCTCTCAGTATAGGTTTTTTTGGCTAGCAAGGCTGGGTAACAAGCAATAAGAGTTGAAGGAAACAAACAAACATACAAGTGATAGAAACAAGCATGCAGTCTTCCTTGGAAACACAAAAGATCTTAACTAACGAATACTAAGCTTATGAGCCAAACAAGAAATAAAGAAGATGGAATTATATTTCTAAAAGTACTTTTATCTTTTTCATTCAATTCTTGAATAGTGTTGCTACTGACCAGACCCAGGTTTGCCAAAACCAACTAAATTTACTTAATGATCCCGAAGTGATACCAATACTAACAACAAGATCAATCATATAATAGAAATTGCAAACTAAAATAAGATGTGCAAAAAGTAAATGATAGAACTTCTCATTAATATTCCATAACGGCAACTCACACCAAGGGATACATAGATCACTAGCTAGAGTGGAAATACTTCTATAATGCAAACCATCCTGTATGATAACTTCTCTATTCATGATATGACTCTACCAAAGAGGTAAAAATATAAAAGATAGTGATGTGATACCGCGGCACTACGCCAAGCTTGGAACAAACCAAGGGGGTGCCAAAACCTAATGACGAATTACTCCTTCGGTGGTGGTGGTGTTCTCTCGATGAGCTTTTCAATCAATTCCCTCAAATCCTCAATCTCAAAGTTGAGAGTACGTATCAACTCCGAATTGTGCTCAATGCGGTTCATGATCATGTCGGGTAGTGAATCCCAGCTCTTTTGATTCTTTCCCCACTCTTCCTCCTTGAAGTATTATTTTCCTGCATGGTTAGAACGAGGCATATCCCAATTGGAGGGTAGTTTTTCCTTGGGCATATTTTGGAATTGTTGCTCATGAATAAGGGTATGGAAGGGATTCTTGGTGCATGGAGGAGGTGACCGTGAAGCCAAGCAATGACACGGAACCTTCCCTCCAGTGGACATCCATGCAGTCCTTTTGAACTTGGCATGATTCGCCAACACTCTAATGCTTGCAATGGTGGTGCTGGTGTGTGGATGCTGGTCTTCCTTTGCCTCCTCTTCAACTTCACTCTCGATCTCCTCCTCGTGCTCAGAGTCTTGGAGATCATCTTCCGCAGCCTCCTTGCCCTTATCGTTGGCTGAGACCATCGTGCTTCTAAACTTGAGGACAGTTCCTGACAGAAACAGATCGAAATGAAAACATGATGAGAACACGATATACGAACCTCGGGGGATCCGTGGGATTATATATTATGAAGTTTAACAACAAAAGGAAAGTACTGGGAGAAAAGGGGTCGGAGAAGGGCTCCAGGGTGGCCACACCCCCTGGTGGCGCGACCAGGTGGGCCTGGGCCATGGGGTGGTGTGAGCCACCCGAGCTCTGTTTCCGTCCCTTTTTCAACTCATTATTTTCCATGTTAGATAAAAACTGCAAAAATATAACCTGAAAGGTTTTTCGCGGACCTTTTCTTACCAGAACCGTTACCTATTCGAACACGGACTCTTCAGGTCTTTGAACTTGGCTTTTAATAAATTCTTACGGAGTCACCACTTGAATTATATCAATATCTTCATTGTAAGAATCTTCAAAAATTTAGTGCTTGAGTCTTTTGACCACACTTCATCTCATTGCATTATTTTCTCCTACCACTTGAAAATTTCTTTCATACAAAACTTTACACATTCTTCATTAGCAACATTAGTGCATGCAAGATAATAAACCTTTAGGTTCAATTTTCACTGAAATCCATCAGAACATAAGCTACTGAAACAACTCCTTTCGAAAGCCCAAAAGGAATTCAAAAAGGGAAATCGATTTAAGAGGCAAATGCAAAAATGGCAGAAATCCATCAAAACAGACCAGCAGATAAAGATCATTTTTTTGAAAATCTTCTATTGCTCAAATCAAAAAGTGCAAAACTAACGAAAGTTAAATAATAACCTAGGTCATGCGCACAAAAAATTACAGATCAGTATGACGTTCTAGGATTTTTCACGATTTTTTACAGTGAAGCACAAAAATCTGTTTTAGGACAGCAACTTCCCCAAATCTTACTTTTCTCTCATTAGAGGCCGATCTTGATACAAAAACCGAACAAAAAGGATAAGGAGAGGTTATTATAGAAGCAATAACTTCCAGGCTCAAATAAAATAATAAACTGAAAGCAGAAATATATTGGGTTGTCTCCCAAAAAGCTCTTTCTTTATAGCCATTAAGATAGGCATGATATATTTCAATGATGCTCACATAAGAATATGAATTGAAGTAGAAGAGAGCATCAAAAAGCAAACACACTTGTATTTAAGTCTAACCCACTTCGTATGCAAGGGAATTTTGTAAGAAAATAAATTATTGAAACCAGAGGCTACTAGCATAGGAAGGCAAAACAAGTGCAACTTAAAACTTTCAACATAAAGCGAGGAAACTTAATATTATTGAGATGCATAAGAATAATTTTCCCTCTCTCATAATAACTTCCAGTATCATGCATAAATTTAACGATATAACTATCACATGAACCATTTTAGCAATGATCACTAATTCTAACAGAAAGCACAGGGACACTAGCGTCTCTAGTTCTATTAGGATGTGAGGCAATATTAGAAGCATCCTCGCAGAAGATAATGTGTCCAGCTTCCACACTTTTAGTGACAAGGTCTTTCACAATTGCTACTGCAGGTTCAATCTTTATTTGTTCGCCAGGCTTAACAACTCTCTTTGTACTTTTGCTAATTACACTAATTATCATAGAATGCTCTTTTACCTTATCCGGGAAAGGTATTTTCTCGATATAAGGTTCAGGTAAAATACGATCAGTAGTGCAAACTTCAGTACTTCTAGCAGGAACACAATCAACAATATCTTTATATGGTGCATGATACTTGTTCCATTCTTTTTTTGGAATTTCAATATAAGAGGCAAAAGCCTTAAAGCAATTTGCAATAACTTGAGAATCAAGACCATAAGAACTACTAATATTACAAAAGTCATCGGTTCCCATAAAAGATTTAATGCATTCATAATCATAATTTATACCTGACTTTCTTCCTTTATCATTCTTCCATGCTTCAGCATTGTCTTGAATATGGTCTAGAAGATCCCATTTAGCTTCTTCTTCCATACGTGTAAATGATCCAGCACAAGAAGCATCCAATAGATCCTTATCATGAAGAGAAAGCCTTGCATAAAAGTTATTAATAATAATATTGTCAGGGAGCTCATGAATAGGACATTTGAGCATTAGTAACTTCAATCTCCCCCAAGCTTGAGCTATACTCTCTCCATCACGAGACGAAAAGTTATATATTTATGAATCTCACTAGGAGGATAAAACTTTGAATAAAAGAGAGGTACAATTTCCTCCCATTCAAGAGGTGGCCATTATAGCAGCTTATACCATTCCTCAGCTCTTCCTTTCAGTGATACAGAGAATAACTTTTGCTTAACTTGATCTATTGTAATACCTGCACACTTGAACAACCCACATAATTCGTGTATAAAGAGCAAATGATCACCGGGATGGACAATTCCATCTCCAACATAATAGTTATCCGTAACATGATCAATAATTCTTGTAGGTATTTTAAAAGTATTATTTTCAGCTGGCCACTAATCAATAATTCTTGTAGGTATTTTATCCACTACGCGGGGATAACAAGGAACCACCAAGCCTAAAGCCTTGATCTCGCCGAAAGACCTTAATTAATGTGCTGGCCACTGTTGTGGTATGGATCATTGGGATTAGAAAGGATCTACCAAGATGAATCATAGTCAGTATATGGGTTGATTGCCTACTCATGTATGAATAAAAAGTATCACAATCACTTATCTCACTTCATTCATTTGGCACGTTTACTATTACCATGAACCATTTCTCTCCGCGCCTAACTTATCATCTACAGGAATCCCAAACACTTTTCTCGCTATTTACTTTTTATGTTATTTACTTCTAGCATATTTCTTTACTTATAATTCCCACATTGTTAACTCATCCACACCCACTCTCTACACTTGCAGTCAATTCACTCAAGACAGCGTGACACATTGGGTTAGACAGAAACGTCTCATAAAGACACTTCTGTAAGCTCCTTACTGGGATTGATATAAAAACTGGAATTAATACTTCCACGAAAACATTCTTTGACAAACTTGTGCTCTTGCAGGCCATCAGACGTTGAGCTAATGCGAGCTACGATAAGTTCTCCAATGTACCTCAGCAATGTTTTTCAGGCGAGAAATCATCTTATGCTACCTATTCTGCTTTATGACTTTACATATGTTTATTGCTAACCCTGTTGCGATATTTTAGTTTTTGTACCATTTATAATCCTTGCATGGTCACTTCCTATTGGCCATTGTTTTGGTATATAGTTGTCCTTGCGAGTCATAGTTGCTTGCTCAGGTGTTGGATCAAGTTGTCGACTTCCACGGTGGTTTTGACATTGTCACATGCTTAATGGTGGAGATAACATAATGCTACTTACAAGTTGTTAAATAAATGTTGGGAGCATATATAACTAAAAAAGACGCATCGGTGGGCAATAGTTGATATTTAGCTTTTATCTCGCCCACTTGTGTCCACCTAGGACCTAAGTTGTTGATACATGTTCCTAGATCGAGCGCGCTAACCACATGTGGGGCACCCCTATTGACTTATTACCTAATCTCAAAGTACTATACTGGAGGCCACAAACTAGTTCGGGTTTTATATGTTACCTTTTGTACATATGCCATGTTATGCCATGTTTATTATATGTCGCTCGATGAGCGTTTATTACTATTGCAAAGGAGTGGCACGCTATCACGGGAATATATTCTCCATGGCCTCTGCTCGCATGATATTACTTCGTTTTTCACCCGTACACAAGTGTTTGGTGGGCGTCATTGAATCGATTCTAGGGCCGATTCGAGTAGCGTCACATCGGGTATATATGCTCATCAGTAGGGTTCCTAGAGACGTAAACTTGGCTGACCCATGAACGCCCTCTAGTGGGATTACACAAAGAACAAGATAGGTGCAGATTGAACCCAACTCTTAGTCGGTTCATAGGATTCAAGGGATATCTGGAGACTAAAAACTTGAAGTACAAGACAAGTATATAGTAATCGGTACCTACTAGGATTCCTACTCTTGTACAAACTCGGGAGCCCCGTAAAACCTAAGTCGGTCGTGTATATAAGGACGGCTAGGGTAACACTTTGAGGGGGAGATTGATAGATTCGAGATTGCACAAAGCTTGCAATAGTAGATCTAGAACCTGCCGGCTAAGCACAGAGTTAGGTGATGGAACCTTGTAATAGATCAATATTCTTATAGTGATTTATAGTAGGAGTAGGGATCCTCCACCATTGGGGGCCTGTAACTGGCCAACTTGATCATACCAATCTTTTCGCCGATTCACCTTATGTCGCTACACTCTGTCCCTTTTCCAATGATAGCCACGTCGTGGTATTCCCATGACACAACCACACAAAGTATTCACATCATGAGTTCTGCAAACTCATGTATGCTCATGAGCTACGCCGATTAGAGTTTGGCGAATAGCATGAAAATTGAACTCATACAATCATAAGAGGATCGGATGTGGAGCGTCCCCGCCTCGCAGGACATTCCTTATCTATGCCTCTATGGTGAACATACCACCTTGCAAGTTGCAAACTATGCTACAAAGGGGAAACATACCGTTCTCTATACTATGTTCCTAAATATCCCTCCATCTCGAAATATAGGTAGGACATTGTCTATATTCTATCTAGGTACAGAGGAATCTAGACAAATCTTCTCTATCTATTTTGAGACAGAGGGGGGTATAAAATGACCAGAGGAATCTAGACAAATCTTCTCTATCTATTTTGAGACAGAGGGGGGTATAAAATGACTAGTAAGCTATCTGTGAAAAAAAATAGTAAGCCAAATTAATCTGCCAAAACATCTTATATTTTGAAATCAAATGAAGTATTAGATAAGCTGTGTGTCCTTTATTATTTGACCGTTCAAAAAAGGGAACTTTAAAAGTACGACGGTACTGCCGTGGAGGCCACTACCGTATGATGATCCCATGTGTACTACTGTACCACGAAGTTGTAGTTGTCATGACTCCGGCGCATATTCGGATCTTCACACGTATATTTCACCTTCCGTTGAGAAAGTTTTAAAATAAGCTGGCTAGTACTAATGCCTACTGATCTCATGGTGATCTGATGCCACGTCTGTTGTACTAGCTGTGATTGGGCGGCGGGTTGCAATTTGCAAAAGAAAAAAGCAGAGCAGAGGAAAATGAGGATTCAAGTCAATGATTTAGATAGTATAGTACGGACGGGGGTACGGCTCTCATTGTTTTTTTTATAACGATTACGGCTCTAATTGCTAGCTGCCTGCTTGGTGCTTATGCGTATGTTTAGGGGTTATATAAGTATATATATTTACGGTTTTGCTAGTTCTCAGACGTCTGAGAACTTCTTAGGTCTCAGTCGCCTCTTTCACCGTTCGATTTACCTCGTGATTCGTGTAAAGTGGAAGTTACACATGAGTTGCAACTAGGGTGTAACTGAGACTTTGATGAGTTACCACTAGGTTGCAACTGAGAATTAATACAAATCTTATGATTTGCAACTATTAGGATGACATCAACGACTTAGACCTAAGAAGTTCTCAGGCAGATCTAGGCACTCCCATATATTTAACCTCTTAGACTATTAGGTTCGGGACAACTTTCCCGCTAATGTAGTTTTTGGTGCGGTTGACATCTAACCTATTTGGGGGAACAATAATAATCGGGTTAGCGTTGTGACAATGTACGGATATGCCTATACATATGGTATTTTATATTAGTACTTGCAACTAGCCATGCCCGGGGTTGGCATATCCGTACCGTACGTCCACCACGCGGGTCTATAAAGTGGTACCATCCGTACGGAACAAAACACAGAGGTAGTACAAGAGAAGTACTCGACACAGGTACACAGGAGTAGAGGCGGAGAGATGTGAGAGTCGTAGTCGGCCATGGCGGGTGAACACAGCTCAACGTGTTGGAAGCACTCGACGGCGCGAAGACGCAATGGTACCATTTCATGGCCAGAA
Source organism: Avena insularis (assembly GCA_023614405.1). NCBI lineage: Eukaryota > Viridiplantae > Streptophyta > Magnoliopsida > Poales > Poaceae > Avena > Avena insularis. The sequence continues at coordinate 96,609,019 of CM042690.1, read as the reverse complement.
AGCTTGGTTACGAGGGAGACGATTGCCCTGAAGTGGTACTACTGTGTCTTGGCGCCGTCCAGCGCGGTTTAGGGCCGTCGTCGCAACGCGCGAGCCTGCAGCGCAAAGAGGAAAGTACCGACTGCATTTTGGCCTCTTCCGTCGGCGACGGCTTGGGTTTCACCCTGATGACCCACCAATCAAGAAAGGTATAATCCCACTGTACGGAGACACATAAGGTAATAACTCACCGTATAATAAATGTCGTCCTCTTTTAAACTTGATGTGTGCCGTACAATTTGCTACCTTCGGGTATATTCCATCACCATGACCCTGTTTTGATAATTTAATTTTGTTTGCACAGTTCTATAATGAAATATGAATGTCAAACACTTCAGTTTGGCATTTTTCTAAGATGACTAGATGGGAGTTGAACTAAACCATCATTCCCTAGCTTGTGTTATATCCTAGATTTTCTTTTCAGGTGTATAGTATGTAGCATGCTTGATTTGTGATTTAGTCGCGATTTTTTTTGGTATAACATAACATTGTTATTTTTTAGATGGAAGATTTTAAATGTAACATAATAAATGTACTTATTTTCCTATGACTTCTTATGGGAGTTCTTGGGTGTAACATAGCGATGATTATTGTCTGATCCACAGCTGCGTGGTGTAACCTGCTAGTTGAAAAGTAGATGTGACCTGCTATATGTAGCTTTTGCTTGATGCAAGCTAGCTTATTATGTTACTTTCCGCGCGAGTCATCAGATCCGATATTACTTTTGGTGTTCCTCCGAGTGCTATGGTACGAGCGGCAGTATTGTGTCTTTTTTAAGGAGGATAACCCCTTGACTCTGCATTAATTGATGCGTGGAGCCACTTTTAAAATGGGCGAGGATTTGAAATTGACTACCTGTAAAAGGGTGTTATGTGTCTAGCTTTCGTTCACATGTGTTCTTTTCATTTCACAGTGTTCAAAACGGTTACTGCCAGTGGCGTTAATTTAGGAATATCTCATTTTCTCACAAAGTTTTTTTTGTCTTATTTCAGCCTTGTCTCTCCATTTACTATCTTGTATGCTTTCAAATTTGCAATCTTGGCCCCTTTCTCCTTGCATCTAATACCGTGTGGAATCTAACCGAGATCTCCTGAGATATAATACGTTGTATGTATTGTTCATGTTCAACCAAATAATGTATAGTAGGTTTGTATCAAGTACATATGCCTGTGGAATCCATGCACTTGCAGTTTCATCAGTTTAATGTATTATTGCCAATTAAGTTTTGGCAAAAAGAAACATTAATAGTAATATGTAGATCTATCGTCTCTTGACTGTAATATGTTTTCTTTAGTTGTCATTTCTCCTGTGATACTTGCACTATTTTCTTGCTGCTATAGCATGGTATTGGTATATATAATTTATTAGTATTGTTGACCCTTACCATGAACTTGAATGGTGTAGTAGTATAAGAGCTTGTGTTAGTTATTCTTCCAGGCATTATTAGTAGTTTTGATTCTTTCAGAACCACATGCATATCGCTAATATTCTTCTCCCGCATAGCAATTTATGTTGTCGTTGGTTGACTGATCCATGTTGCTTGTTTGTGGTCGGTGTAGGATGAGCTACAGCGGACCAACCTAGAGCTGGAGAACTTCAATGATGAGATAAAGGAGAACCATGAGAGGAACAAGCTCAATAATAAGCAGCTTCCCTACCTAGTTGGCAACATCGTAAAGATTCGTGGCTCGCTGAACCCGTACTAGATTTGTAGCTTCGAGTTGTATCTGACTTTGAGCTTCATTTCAAGTCATTTTTTCCTGATACCTTTGTTACATTCATTGGTAAAATAAATATGCCATGCCTTTTATATATATTTGCCACGCCTTGCATACAAAATGGCAGAGCCATTCACATGCTTTGTTTCCACTTTTGATTTAATAAACTCATTCTTGTGAGATGATATCCATCTTTAATGAAAAAGATTTTGAATTTCTAACCAGTGGACTCCCAGATATTGATTGTGTAGAAGATCTAATTTTGTGCTGTGATGATATGTTTAGATCTTGCATGTAATTTACAGTACTAACTTTATGCCTGGTTTCAGTGCGACCTGGGCGTGGGCTATCACACTAGTTTGCCTGACACCTCATGCATGCTGGACACAGGAATGGCTCGCAACGAAGGAAAAGTGTGCTCGGTTTGGATTACTGCCACCGCACGGTGTCATGAAAATGCGGCTCCGCTGGGTAGTACCGTCCCTTATTTAATTGAGTGCCTAGGTATATTATTAATGTAGCTTGAATATAGCTCAGCCATTTTGTATATGTTTATCATTGTATATTGAGTTAGGTGCTCTCATATGGTAGGTTCACTGGATGGCTGTAGATTTTGAACTATGATGTGATTTTTCCCTATTTTGCATCCTTGTTTGTGTTCTATTACTTTTATGCATATCATTGTACACCAAGTATGCAACTATTATCTGAATTTTAAATTCTTTTGGCAGGCACCAATTGGAAGTGAGTGGCCAAAAGAAATACAAGGACAATATTCAATGCTCCTTCAAATATGGAATGCATCAAGGTGTGATGATATCTCTTACATGGATGAGATGGTAAGTAGTTACACACTGCCATTGTATAATCAGCACAAGTTGTTCACCATTTGGTGATTTCATTGCCCATCTGGACTCTATAATTGAAGAGGTGGTGTTTTGTAGCAATATTGCATAGAACGATTAGTTGTAAGAAATGTAATCTTTATAAATATAGTGCACTATCTCTGCTAGTCAGCTCAGAACGATTACTTGTATGAAATTTAATTGCCAAGACTTGAAATATACTATGATATCTTGTTGCATGTTGTGATTGAATACACAGGGCGCATTGAAAGTAGCTCTTCCCATATATGTTTATCGTCAAACAAAATGTTTCCCTATGCTTCCTTCTTGTGTTTAACCTTGCTGTTATGTTTCAATTTGTAGGAGAAGGCTCTATTTGTCGATTTCTCTATGAAGTCCAAGTCAGAGTTGAACATGTTGATGCTTCAATTTCTATTTTCTGATGGTTGTGTACATAGACAACCCCGTATTAGAAGATTGATGCTTCAGTTTCTGTTGTCTTTTTTCTGTAACAAATGCAATACGGGAGACATGCACTTGCATGCCTTTTTGACCCAATATGTGTTTGTATTTGCCTGTTCTGGGTTCTGACAGTACGTGTATTATTTTTACCTGTTAAATATGAAACTCCCTATGTTCTATCTCTGTTCTGAATCACAATGATGCCCGATGTGTGTGACCAATGGAAACAAAACCTCACATGTGGGAATGGCGTTAAATATAAACCTGACAAGTGGGACATCTGGTATCTGACTGGTGGGACTGCAAAAGGCAAATGCTTGTAGGAATTAAAAAGAAATGGACCGCAAAAAGGCTTCAGCCCAGAAAATAAAAGGCTAAAATCTTGGCCTTGTCCCATTTAGCTGACCTGAATGTATAAGAAAAGAAAAAATAAAGTGGTTGAATGGTGGGCTTGGCCCATATAGCAGGCAGAACTGGACCGGGCTGAATCTGATCCACAACCATTTGATTTGGTCACAGATTTTCCACATAGATCAGCCACATAGGATTTGATGTGGACAGGGTCGATAGTCCGTGACCAAAATGAATGGTCATAGATTCCATGACCATCTATTTTTGTCATAGATGTATATGACCAATTCAGGAAAAAGGTCACGGTGTTTAACTAGTGACGCTCAGCTTTTGACCAACTGTATTTGGTCACAGAAAGGTCATAGATCAAAAACTATGACCTTTTAGTGACCAATATGGAGGATCATATATCACCAAATTTCGTGTAGTGCTCGATGATGCAGCCAAGCTCGAATAATTCACGGAGATCTAGAAAAAACAACCATTGACCAGAATCCATGGGTTGTCTAGGACAAAAGCCACGGACCCAAGCAGAGAAACAAAAAGGCAGCCATTTCAAAACTTTATTAGCTCATGGAAATAGTTTTGCAGACACAAACAATGTCAATTACAGCCTAATAAAACCTACGAAAGACACGACTGAATATAAGGACGGACACAAGACACCCGCATGTGAAGGCAGACTTAGTAGGAACCCTCCCCACCCATCCTCGTATATCTACCGCCTCAACTTCGAGATCCCGCCAAGGCGAATCCACAAACCTACGCGTGTAGCCCAAGTATGGACATCCGTCTTCATCGAATCTTGCTAACCGTGTCCTCGGCGGATTCCCTATCAGGTAGACCGCACCGCCAACTCCCACCAACAACACAGCCCCGACCAAAGGACGGGACCAAATTAATCTGAGGAGAAAGAAACAAAAAAGGTCATTCGCAAAAAAAAGAAACAAAAGAATGTGTAATGGAAGCCGACAAGCAAATATGGAGACATATACTATATAAAATACATGAAGGAATAGAGAAAAACGCGCATCCACAAGACGCACCTAAAGTCTGCAAAAATCCTACAAAATGATAAAACATTAAAATGAACAGTACTCAGCAACCAGATACCTACAATGCCCCCCCCCCCCCCCCGGCCCGCCCGAAGCCTAGCCCTCCGTACAGCAAGCACCTACTAAACTGTGTATCATCTTCTCCAAAACCTCAAGAATATGTTTCACCTGCATGTCTCTGGGGGGTACGCCCGACACATATAACCTGAACAAGTTTTAGAACCAGCGAACGCTCCCTCCATCAAAGCAGGGGAACCGACAGTACAACCTGCAAGAACAAAAAAGACGAGTTAGAACATGTAGCTAAAAATAAGAAAACCTGACCTTTGTCACGACCGCAATGCCATCACACAACTGTCGCGCATACATGCCACATCACGGACAATCCATGATCCGACGCAAGGAATGGCACGGGAAACTCCCATGTAGGAAGAAACAATGCCTCCTAGCACCTTCACCCATGCCATGGTCGAAACATCATTGTCCTTTGGAATGGGCCAAGTCCCAGGACGACGGCGAGGGGCAGCAAGATTCGAACGAACAACCAGAACTAGAAAACTATGCACGGAGCGAGGGGCCGGGCCGGCCAGGAACACAACATATAGACACAAATGACCGAACACGCTATGAGAGAACCATCACATGGACGCACATGGTCAACACGAGTGCGCCTTCTAGAAGGAAGGCGACACGAGGGTGTATTCAGGGCTCACGCTGACGCGCCTGCATGAAGACACATTGAGGCAGCATATACGTCACCTGAGCTGGGAGGCGAAGCGATGCGTGCGGAGTGGATCCAAAATTGGATGCGTAGTTGGCTAGGAAAAATTGCTAGAACGCCCAGAGAAAAAGCAAACCCACGCAACTTAGAGTAGTATCTGTTATGATGGAATATGACATAATAAACTACAAATATCATCGATGCATTTTACATGCACCAGCATCTCCAAGTTTAACCTATACTCGTCCTCGAGCATAAAGGTGATAAATAAATTAGCTTTAGAGTTTATTATCAATAGATGCGTAATATAAAACTCATGATCATTGCTACATAAAGTATGGTAGTTTATTATAAGTAACTACTAGCAAGAAATCATCATATGAAGTAAAAGAAATCATAAATTTTTACTATGCATAAGAAGAAGAATGGATTTTGTGCTTGTACACATGGGTGCTTGGCCTATCATGTCCATCCATACAGCCTTTGAGATCCGTGTGCATAATGTACCCACCCATTTTCTGAATTCCTGTCCTGAATTTTCTGGTCGCGTCAAGTCTGACTTCCTCCTCCTTTTACGGTGCGCGACACACGTGACAGGTAGTATCCTTTCTCTCCTCCTGGCCATAGCGGTGTGCCCATCCCCGCTAGGAGATATAATAGTAGGCCTCTTTCTCTCACCGTCACTGTGTAGAATTCCTCCCCTCGCCATTACTTTCTCCTCTGGAGCCAAGATCATTCTAGCGAGATCTGCCGCATAAATGGTGCATCACCATTGCCGCGGCCACCTGCCTTCCTACGAGGACCTCGCGTCCATCCCTGCCGCAGCACACCAGATGCAGTACCAGGCAGCACGACACATCACCAAGTGGAGGCCATACTCGTCGCGGCGACTGCCGACAACCTACATCAGTGCCGAACTCGCCGAGTTCTAGCGCATGGTGCACTAGGCCATGGGCGCCAACGAGCTCCTCCATTCCATGCTGCCACCACAACATGCCGAGGATTTTCTCCTCCTCCACGCACCAGCAGGTCGCGCGTGGGGAACCGGTCGGGTGCTACTGCTACTTGATGACCCACAAGTATAGGGGGTGTATCGCAGTATTTTCGATAAGTAAGAGTGTCGAACCCAACGAGGAGCAGAAGGTGTTGGCTAGTGGTTAGGAGCAGGAATTCTCTGTAAATACTTAGCAAACAGATTTTTACAGGTTTTTGATAATGCAGGTAAATAAAGTAAGAGTAAATAAAAGACAATAAGAATAAATGCAGCAAGTGGCTCAATCCTTTCTTTAGCAAAGGACAAGCCGGTTGTATTACTTAAGATGACCAAACGTTTTCTAGGACACATGGAAATATTGTCAAGTGCTTTCGCTTCATATAGTTGATTAATCTTCTTTAGTTTGCTAAGTGTTGTGTGGGTGAACCTGTGCTAATGTACCGACCTTTCTAGGACTAATACATACTTGTGATTATACCCCTTGAAAGCATCCGCAAGTAAAAGAAAGTAATTAAGGTAGAAACCTAACCACAGCTTTAAACTCTAAGACCCTGACGTCCCTTGTGCAATGGTTTCCTAACAGGGGTTCAGGTTTCTGTCACTCCGGCAACCCCTACGATTAGTAGCCAAATACACAATGCATTCCCCTAGGCCCATATAGGTGAAGTGACATGTAGTCTACGTTCACATGACACCACTAGAAGAAGTACACCACAACTTAAATATCAAACTATTGAATCTTTCTCAACACAACTCCACTACTAACAACATTACTTCTCCCATGTCCTCAAGAACAAAACGAACTACTCACAAGACATCATATGGATCACGATCAGAGATGAAATAATGATGTGTAACAATCTGAACATAAAGGATAATTCAATGGTTCACTCAATAGCATCAACTACAAAGAGTAATCAACACCGGGAAAGTTTCCCCTATGAACTAATGCAAGATTCAACTCAATTGTTACAGCAATATGGAGATGGTGATGAGGGTGCTGATGGTGATGATGGTGGTGATGATGATGATGATCCCGATGAAGTCCATCTTGAGGGTGGTGTTGATGGCGACGATCTCCCTTCTCCAGGAAGGAATTCCCCCGGCAGAATTCTGTCTGCCGGAGAGATCTTTCTCTCTCGGTGTTTTCTGCCCCATAGGCGCGGAATCTTTTCGTGGTCGCCCCGAGTCTTAGGGTTTCGGAGGATAATATACGCCAAAGGGGAGAGCTAGGGTGGACCAGTATGCCACACCACCAGTGGCGCTTTAGGTGGCTCAAGGCCAGGTGTGGGCCCCCTGTGGCCCATCTCCACTTCCCCTTTTGGCAATCTTCGTCTTCGGGAAAAATAGAATTTTCCATGTATTTTCCCAGATGTTCTGATCTTCGCAAATTTTGCCTCCAAACAGCACCTTTTCCATCAGAATCCTGACTGCAATGTTCCATGCTCCAAAAGCCATCAACCATGAAAAAATAGATGAAATAACATAAGTATCATCTCTTAATATGAAATGTATCAATGAATAATAGTAAATTATGATATAAAATAGTGATGCAAAATGGACGTATCAACTCTCCCTAAGCTTAGACTTCGCTTGTCCCCAAGCGAAACTGAACTCAATAAACATGACCTCAGGTTTATGGAGTGAAGAGTCGATAAAAGAATACGGACAAGAAGCATCACACTCATCAATACATAAGTCATAATAGAAGACAACTCACTATTATATAACTTAACTTGCAATAAGTAAAGGAAACACAATAAAGATGCATAAAGTAAATCATAATTGGTAATGGCAAACTTAGCTCTTGGTCGAAGAATAGTTGACAATTTGCTGGAGTTCACAAATAACTGGTTTTCAATGATAGCTTTCAAAGTAGTAGACACTAAGATAAGAGCAATGTGCTAAACAAGGAACATAAGAAACATGATTGAATAAATCATCATATGAATGAATGAAACACAACAACTCAAAATACTTGCTGAGATATAAGGGGATAGGTTTACTGACTCAACTAAAAAGTAAAAGAAAGGCCCTTCGCAGAGGGAAGCAGGGACTTCAAGTTTCATAAAGAGCTTCCAAAAATTATGGTACTTATTAGCTTTCAGATCTCAATGCCCCTATCATAGGCATCTTTAGGTGATTAGGGTTAAAGTGATCAAATATGAGGATATGCTTGACAAGTTGCAAGTTGAAAATCTCATGTCCCTTGAATACGAGGGCCGCTCCTCATGCTACTCAAGTTTAGTCACCGGTAAGTTTTTGTCATAGTAAGTACATGTGTATCATAGAGAACCGCCAACGGGGTACCCCTTGCCTGATGATACGGAAGAATCCCCATATCAAAATGACAAGGCAAGCAGACAACAAGCATCTCAGCAATATTCTTATTTACCATGGGAATATGGTGCTTTTTTCTCTCTTTCCTCTTTTCTCATCTCTTTTTTTTCTTTTTCTATTTTTCTCAATCTCTATCTCTTTTTTATAAGAAGAATGCTTCATAGATGCTCATTATGGTTACGCTGCATGTTTCCACCATGACAGCATGGATTAGACCGGCGGCCCAGGCATTTCTCTAACACACATACATAACTCCATGGACTTACAAGCTCCCCTTTCATTTCACACCGACGACATCCATAGACAAAAGAACATGATATCAACTAGGTACAAAGTAACGGTGCAATGTTGAAAGCGTTCCCCATGACAGCATGGTTCTGCTAATTCACAACTTACAAAGCGCAAGCATATACGCAACATAGATGGGCACAAAGGTTCAAGTTTATTAAGTGCAAGAAAGTAAAGTGTGCCATCAAGTTCGTGAGAGCTTTTATCACTAATTTTCACATAACAAGTTTAATTCGGAAGGTAGATAAAAACATGAATTTACTTGGAATAGCAATAATGCTAATAGGTAGGTATGGTGGACACAAATGGCATAGGTTTTGGTTTAAGGATTGGATGCACGAGAAGAATCCCCTCTCAGTACAGGTTTTTGGCTAGCAAGGCTGTGTAACAAGCATAAGAGTTGAAGGAAACAAACAAACATACAAGTGATAAAAACAAACATGCAATCTTCCTCAGAAGCACAAAAGATCTTAACTAGAGAATACTAAACTTATGAGCAAATCAAGCAATAAAGATGATGAAATTATATTTCTTTAGAGTACTTTTATCTTTTTCATTCAATTCTCAAAATATTGTTGCTACTGACCGAGCCAGGTTTGCCAAAACCAACTAAATTAACTCAATGATCCCAAAGTGATACCAATACTAACGACAAGATCAATCATATAACCATGAATTGAAAACTAAAATAAGATATGCAAAAGAGTAAATGATAGAACTTCTCATTAATATTCCATAACGGCAACTCACACCAAGGGATACATAGATATCTAACGAGAGGGGGGACACTTCCATAATGCAAACCATCCTACATGATAACTTCTCTATTCATGATATGACTCTACTATAAAGGTAAAAAGATAGAAGATAGTGATGTGATATCGCGGCACTCCCCCAAGCTTGGAACAAACCAAGGGGGTGCCAAAACCTGATGACGAATTACTCCTTCGGTGGTGGTGGTATTCCTTTGTTGTCGTCTGACTTCCAAGGTAAGGGCTCCCCATCAACAAAAGACATTGTGGTCTCCAGCATCTTGAAACCTACAACATCACTTATGCGTTTAAACCTAACCTCGTACTCACAGTTTTGATTTTGAATGTCGTAGAGTTGTGCTTGCAGTTGGTTGGTTGTTTGGCGGAGTGAGAGAATTTCATCCTTGAGCTCAACAGTCTCCTTTTGGTGATCGGCGATGAGTTCGGAACAAATCTTGTGGATGATATCCACTTCGCGTTCTGCCATCTTCTTGTACCTAAAGACTTCTTGCTCCAGTGCTTCCATCCTGTCCTCCAGACTTCCTTCACCTTTAGGGCCTTGAACCTCTTTTATCCGTATCTCCCCGTCTTCAAGCAACAACTCCTTGGGATGAGTCTTCAACTCTCTCTCATGTATGGGTTGATGATATCCACTGAGGAATCTTCCTTGGCTGATCCAGAGGAAGATATTGTGGCTCCAGATCTGGGGCTCTACCTGTTAGAAGCAGATCAAAATGAAAACACGACAAGAACACGATATACGAACCTCGGAGGATCCGGGGGATTATATATTACGAAGTTTTATGACAAAAGGAAGGTACTGGGAGAAAACGGGTCAGAGACGGAGGCCGAGGTGGCCACACCACCTGCTGGCGCGGCCAGGGGGCCCGCGCCAGGGGGTGGTGTGAGCCACCCTGGCTCCGTTTCCGTCCCTCTTTCGCTTCGTAGCTTTCCTTGTTGGATAAAAACTCCAAAAATATAACTGGACAGAATTTTTGCGGAACTTTTCTTACCAGAACTGTTACCTATTTGAAAACGGACTCTGCAGGTCTCTGAATTTGGCATTTAGTAGATTCTTCCGGAGTCACCACTTGAATAACATCAATATCTTCATCTTCATACTCATATTGCTCGAATCATGATCCTTTCTCTTTCTTATTACACCATTTCCTCCGATAACCTGAAATTTCTTTCACACAAAACTTCACACGATTCTCATTAGCAACATTAGTGTAAGCAAGGTAATAAACCTTTTAAGTCCAATTTCAACTTAAATCCATCAAATCATAAGCTACTGTAGCAACTCCTTCCGAAAACCCAAAAAGAATTCAAAAATAAAATCGATTAAAGAAGCAAATGAAAGAGTGGCAAAATCTGTCAAAACAGACAAGCAGGTAAAGATCAATTTTTTCGAACATCTTCTGTTGCTCAAAAAAAAGTGCAAAACTAACGAAAGTTAAATAACAATCTCGGGCAGAAGCACAAACAAATATAGCTCAATCCAATATACATAGATCTCTCACGAATTTTTATGGTGAAGCACAAAAATCTGTTTTGGGACAGCAACTTCCCCAAATCTTATTTCTCTCTCATTAGAGGTTGATCTTGACACAAAAACCAAACAAAAATGATAAGAAGAGGTCATTACCGAAGTAATAACTTCCAAGACTCAAAGAAACAAAAACAAACTGAAAGCAAAAATAAACTGGGTTGTCTCCCCAAAAGCTCTTTCTTTATAGCCATTAAGATGGGCATGATAATTTCAATGATGCTCACATAGAAATATGAATTGAAGTGAAAGAGAGCATTAAGAAGCAAAAATATACATGTTTAAGTCTAACCCACTTCCTATGCAAGGGAATTTTGTACACAAACAAGTTGTTGAAACAAGAGGCCACAAGCATAGGAAGGCAAAGCAAGTGCAACATAAAGACTTTAAGCATAAAACGAGGAAACTTGATATTATTGAGATGCATAAGAACAGTCTTTCCTCTATCATAATAAATTTCAGTATAATGCATAATTTTAATGATATAGCTATCACAAGAACCAGGGTAGCAATAATCACTTATCCTAACATAAAACACAGGAACACTAACTCTCATAACACTACTTTGTGAAACAATATTAGGGATATCCTTACAGAGGATAGTGTGTCCATCTTCTTCATATTTAGTGACAAAATCTTTCACATTTTCTATTATAGATTCATCATCAATTTGTTTATCAGGTTCAACAGCTTTACTTGTACTTTCATTAACCATACTAGCTATCATAGAATGTTCCTTTATCATAACTGGGAAAGGGATTTTCTCAATGTAAGGTTCAGGTAAAGCATGATTAACAGTATAAACTTCAGTATTCCTTGCAGGAACACACTTAGCAACATCTTTATATGGTTCATGATACTTATTCCACTTCTTTTTAGGAACTTCAATATACGAAGCAAAAGCCTTAAAATAAGTTGCAATAGCTTGAGAATCAAGACCATAAGTGTTTTTAATATTTTGAAAGTCATCGGTTCCCATAAAAGATTCAATGCATTCATAATCATAATTTATACCTAACTTTCTTCCTTTGTCATTCTCTCATGCTTCAGCATTGTCTTGAATACGGTCTAGAAGATCCCATTTAGCTTCTTCTTCCATGCGTGTAAGTGATCCAGCACAAGAAGCATCCAATAAATCCTTATCATGAAGAGAAAGCCTTGCATAAAAGTTATTGATAATAATATTGTTGGGGAGCTCATGAACGGGACATTTGAGCATTAGTAACTTCAATTTCCCCCAAGCTTGAGTTGTACTCTCTCCATCAAGAGGCCAAAAGTTGTATATTTGATTCCGATCTTTATGAATCTCACTAGGAGGATAAAATTTAGAATAAAAGAGAGGTACTACTTCCTCCCATTCAAGAGCTTGACCATTCTTCAGCAGCTTATACCATTCCTCACCTCTTCCTTTCAGTGATAATGAGAATAACTTCTTCTTGACTTGATCTGTTGTAATACCTGCACACTTAAACAACCCGCATAATTCGTGTATAAAGAGCAAATGATCACAGGGATGGACAGTTCCATCTCCAACATAATAGTTATCCATAACACGGTCAATAATTCTTGTAGGTATTTTAAAAGTATCATTCTCAGCAGGTGGTGGTTCATCTACTATCTTAGCAGTGGTAGTAGCATTATGAAATAAGAAACTCAGCGAATTATCCATAATAAAAATAAAGCAACTAACAGAAATAAACAATACTCACAAAGAGAAGTTTCCTTTACCAGCCCACTCTCCAATAGCGCTTCACCGGCAACGGTGCCAAAAAATAGTCTTGATGACCCACAAGTATAGGGGGTGTATCGCAGTATTTTTGATAAGTAAGAGTGTCGAAACCAACGAGGAGCAGAAGGTGCTGGCTAGTGGCTAGGAGCAGGAATTCTTTGTAAATACTTAGCAAACGGATTTTTAGGAGTTTTTGATAATGCAGGTAAATAAAGTACTAGTAAATAAAAGACAATAAGAATAAATGCAGCAAGTGGCTCAATCCTTTCTTTAGCAAAGGACAAGCCGGTTGTATTACTTAAGATGACCAAACGTTCTCGAGGACACATGGGAATATTGTCAAGTGCTTTCGCTTCATATAGTTGATTAATCTTCTTTAGTTTGCTAAGTGTTGTGTGGGTGAACCTGTGCTAATGTACCGACCTTCCTAGGACTAATACATACTTGTGATTATACCCCTTGCAATCATCCACAAGTACAAGAAAGTAATTAAGGTAGAAACCTAACCACAGCTTTAAACTCTAAGACCCTGACGTTCCTTGTGCAATGGTTTCCTAATGGGGTTCAGGTTTCTGTCACTCCGGCAACCCCTACGATTAGTAGCCAAATACACAATGCATTCCCCTAGGCCCATATAGGTGAAGTGTCATGTAGTCGACATTCACATGACACCACTAGAAGAAGTACACCACAACTTAAATATCAAACTATTGAATCTTTCTCAACATAATTCCACTACTAACAACATTACTTCTCACATGTCCTCAAGAACAAAACGAACTACTCACAAGACATCATATGGATCACGATCAGAGATGAAATAATGATGTGTAACAATCTAAACATAAAGTATAATTCAATGGTTCATTCAATAGCATCAACTATAAAGAGTAATCAACATCGGGAAAGTTTCCCCTAAGAACTATGCAAGATTCAACCCAATTGTTACAGCGGTATGAAGTGGTGATGATGATGATGGTGGTGATGATGATGATGATCCCGATGAAGTCCATCTTGAGGGTGGTGTTGATAGCGACGATCTCCCCTCTCCGGGAAGGAATTCCCTCGGCAGGATTCTGTCTGCCGGAGAGATCTTTCTCTCTCGGTTTTTTCCGCCCCGTAGAGGTGGCAGAATCTTTCTGTGGTCGCTCCCCAAGTCTTAGGGTTTTGGGAGGATAATATACGCCGGAGGGGAGAGCTAGGGGTGGACCAGGGCGGCCACACCACCTAGTGGCGCGACCTAGGGTGGTCCGCGCCAGGGGGTGGTGTGGGCCCCCTGTGTCCCATCTCCACTTCCCCTTCTGGCTTTCTTCGTCTTCTGGATAAATAGGATTTTCCATGTATTTTCCTGGATTTTCTGATCTTCGCGAATTTTGCCTCCAAACAAAGACATTTTCCATCGAATCCCGATCGCAGTGTCCATGCTCCAAAAGTCATCAACCATGCAAAAACAGATGAAATAACATAAGTATCATCTCTTAATATGAAATATATCAATGAATAATAGTAAATTATGATATAGAATAGTGATGCAAAATGGACGTATCACTACTGACACACATCGGCGTTCCTACTCGGCGGCTGCAGGGTTACACCGGCCGCCGCGCAGATGGATGTGTTGCCGCCATCACCACCACCGTTCGAGGGGGGTCGCGCTGGACAACACTAACGGCAGCACATTGGTGGCTTCCCGATCTTGGAGTGACGATGAGATGGCTCGATGCTCGGCGCTCGGTGGAGGGATGGGGACATGGGGAGGGGGCGTGGATAGCGGGGCATCACCATGGAGGTGCAGGCAAGCGGCGGCAGGGCACCAGAGGCTCGCCTCTCTCATTTGGATTTGGGGCAAGACGATGGGAAAGGAAACGAAAGGACAAGAAAGACTATAGGAAGAAGATATGGATACGCCCAGTGGGTTCGATACAAAAGGCTAGTCACTACCCCAGGCTAGGTGCTGCCCAGATGCTCTCGCTTTTCCAGGTTTTGTGGGCACGGGCTTCAGGATGACATACATTTCCTGGATTCCCTCCTATTTCTCCTATTTAGAAAATCTACATAAAATAGCTCAGGGTAGCACCTTTCTCCGGATCTCAACGCATCGGACATCATCTGGACGGCTAGATAGGTCCCGTACCCGCTTGTACAAGTACAAATGCATTTCACTAAGAATAAAATAATCATGCACAATAGAAGGTAAACAAGTAATATGGACAATTAAGAAAACTTTAATGCAAGATATAAAAGTTCAGAATTGTTAATATCTTTTATCTTGGAATATAAATATTTTTCTTGTGAGGAACTTCATTTATGTTGACTCCGAAGGAAGTAGGAAGTAGAAACTAAGCAGATATTAAATAAGTGTAAGTTATCTAACTTCCAAACCATATTACTCAATATAATGCTTTGGCCATACTTCATCATTAATGTCTGGTTCCATTGACCCTATCATTGACATATTTTATTATATCAAAGGTTAAAGTAATAGTTAATATCCCCATTATACCATTGACATGATCAGGTTGAGTGTCTCATACTCTTTGGCCACAATTATCAGTTCCACATGCTTCAATAGTGGTTCGACATAATATATGTACAAATATGTCATCGAAGTAGCATTGGTACCTCCTACCCATCCATATGTTTAATCCTTTCCCGAGTTCGAGGTACATTATGCATACTTCAATGGCTAGACAAAAACACATATGAGCTCTCTCTATGCTTATTTATTTACCACTTAAATAGCTTTTTATTTAGGCATTTCACCAAATTCTTATGCTATAAATTTCCACAATGAAAACATGGCATAGGTTAGCGGACCAATGTTCATACTCATCAATATACATACTCAAAAGTACCATATCTTTGACTGGGTAGGTTTCAGCACCGCTATACATAGCCACAACCAAAGAATGTATGGTATCAATAGCATTTTGCTATAAAGTGGAAACTTTACCCACGTCAGTGTGGTTGGGATAAGAACTCAATCGAGCGTGTCAAGTGTACAATAAACATATTTACAATCACTATGGCAGGTTTATTAATTATTTTTGCTCAAGTTTGTGGTCACCCGCAATCAAATTCTCCATGTGAATCACAAACTAAATAAATAGCACATGAAAATATAATTGTAATAGCATGAATTCTATATAGGTAGATATAGTGGACACTGCTGTAAATAACTTGGTTCAAGGGTTTATAGATGCACAAGCTTTGCTTCAACTTTTATAGAAAGGCTAGCAATAGGGAAAATTTTGACCACTAGGAAAAAGCATGCAAAAGTGTCCATAGTACTACTCATTTCCTATCATGAAAGATAAACTTAAAATTAAACATACATTAGGTAAATGACTACTAGTACTACATATGACACTTCCACCATATCATAAACTCAATAATAAAGGATCACACAGAGTGTAAAACCATATTTCCTTTCATGCAACTTTTCATCCCTTCACATTTCTTTAATAACCTTTGGACTTGAACTTAGTTTTATTCCATTAGAAAAATTATATTTAATAAGCACATATTCATGTGGTGGTATTTTATTTGGATCCATGATGCGTAAACAAAACTTAAAAACTAAAACTAAATATGTGATTGTTTAATATTGCTCGAAAAACAAAGGGTGTATTCATGGGGTGGTCTTTTATTTAGTCACCTTAGCTTAATCATGAACATGAAATATATAATAATACAAATTATTATTGCCTCTAGGGCATATTTACAACAGAGGGCACACAACGCTTTGTGTCCCTCAGTCAACAACTCTAACCCTAGTCAAACTGGGCCCAACCCATTGAACAGTCCCTGTCCGACTAAGCTAAGGAGACATATGTTAGTTGGATATCATCCGCCTATAGCTTCACTATATTAAGTGTGAGATCCCTTGGGAATCAAGGTAAGACAAACATAGTTCAGTGAGTCATGGTAAGAACCGATAAGGCGATTATGGCTTCTAGTAAAGTGTGCCATCTTCCAGATACCCATGACTTCCCTCAATATGATTGTTAGTCCAGTTCCCTTTTTCTCACGATATTGGTGTGGTAAGACGCAAGGGAGTAAAGTCCATCCCAATGTCGGCTTAACTCTTTTTTTTGTTCCACTGAAATGTGAATCCTTCCGCCTAACTCTTTAGGAGGACTACCTTGGTTAACGCTCAACCAAGTAGGGCATGGCCATTCTTTCTGTCATATTGCACGAGGGCACCCAAACAATATCTTTGTGTGGTGGAGGGGAAACTTCCGTCTTGGTTGACCCACATCATGCGTCTTACTTATTAGTTGGCCAAGCCCGCCATTATGACTACCAGTTATGGACAGCATTAGGTGGACTCAAATCCGCTAGTTCAGAACCCAAATCGTGCAATTATCTTAGGTCTATCGAAGCCATCGCCTTAGACAGACATGTTACTCGTGCTAGCTAAGCCTTCTTGGGTCCGTCCGACTAACATAACTCTTATGTGTAGTACATGCAAGTCGGATAGCATCTCCTTGCACATGTCAGGTGGAACCTAGTGTCATCCGCCTAACACAATAGTCCCAACAGTGTGCGTGTAGAACAACCTCAAACAACCAAGAAAAAAACTTGCATACACTGGATTAAGTACAAGGTTCCATAACCGGATCATATCTAGTGACAAGTACAATAAAGTTTACACTAGACTAACTTATGAACAAAAGGCAGAAAGTGGAGCCTCTAAGGCACCATTCCAAACATAGCCCTACGAGACATTCGGGCATACTTGCATCATAAGGGAGTTCGAAGCATAGTTTGGGTTGGTGATTAGGATTTATGGTTATATTAGTGGTTTGTATACTTTGAGTTATTAAACATACCATTATTTTTACAAGTGGAGATCGTAGCCCTGTGTTAAATTAATAACGCCGAGAACGTCGGATACAGAGTGCATACACACAACTTACAGGCCTAAAGAACATGCGTACAAAATATAGAAAAAGTTCCACTTGAATTGTTGACGCCATCGTCTTCCTGAGCGGCCGATACTAGGGGAGAAGCAGAGGAAGTAGGAGCACCATCCACGGAACAACGCACTTTCTCGCCTCTAGTGAGACCATCACCGACTTGACTCCCCGATGTTGTCTCCGAAGAGGGACCCTTCCCTCTTGCCCTGGATCGAGAGCACCGCATGGTTGGCAAACAGAGAGGTTAACCCGATAACACGTTGGAGTATAGTCAACCAAATGGCCATGGGGGCGATCAATCACGGCAGCACCACCATACCACACTAGAACCATAGAACTCATCACCGGCACAAACATACCATGGCACCACCACCAAGAAAGATGCAAGTTATTGAACAAAGGCGTACGGGAGGAGATCGGCACACAAAACATTACCATAGAAGAACAGAGCTCGTCGATGCAGGGGGCTTGCTACCACTGGAAGACACTGCGGCCGTAGAAGGGAACCCAATCCCCTCTCGCTGGCGATGGGCCACAGGGTGGAGAAACACCATTAGAATGTCCAAATATGATACATGACGCCGTCAAGCAGAGCACCGCAAAAAGCCATTGCCGACCATCGAAACTCACCATCCACCCTAGCATCCCCCAGGCGGTACCTCCAGGAAGGAGAATGATGTAGCAACACTGCCACTGCCCAAGAAGGAGTGAGCGTTTCATCCAGGGTAGGAAGAGGATGGGTGGGAGGGTATGAACCTCAACGAAGCCTCCAAGAAGGGAATCGGCGCCTAGGGCGTCGAACACGTCATGGCCACCGCCGGAAAAGGGTTTCCCCCAGACCTGAGCGCCTCACCATCTTCCACCGGGCAAGCTTGCGTGAGCCAAGGCGTGGAACACGAGCTTCGTGTAACGACAACGGTGATTCCTCAGATGTGACACGGAGGGCCGACGGGTGCCCAGCACGCCCTCCCACCGGCACCCGCTGCATGTACGGCCAGGGACGCGGGCTAGCACCCATGGCCGCTGCTAGCCGCAGAGATGTCATCGTCGCCACCAACCAAAGTTGCGGCCCCGGCGTCCAGAGTCCACCGCAGGATGCGGCGCGACTAGGGCCCTGCCACCACCTTCGTCAGTGCTGCGAGGTCTTGCCCGATAGCCGCTTCAGGCAGCGGCAAGGGATAGGAGAGGGGAAAGGGGCTGTGGCGGCAGCTAGGGTTTGCCCCCAAGTCGCCACCGAATGGGCGATGCGGGGGAGGGGGTTTCCAACATAGCATTGTCAAACATGATGATGACATATTGTATAAAGTGAGCTATGGTTGCTTGCAAGAAGTATAGTTTATTACAATTGCGTGGAGGAACATTGTTGTTGGCCGGTGAGGTATGGTTGTCACATTCTAAAATAAATATTAACTTGGCTTTAGCAATAAAATATGTACCTAATTGTGATCTTCACGATTGAACAAATATAAATGAGGTTTTGATAAGTGAGGTTCCAAAGTCCATTGTTTTTAAAACTAGTTGACAACTGCATGAATCCGAATCTATATCAGATACAGTGCAATATCAAACATTACTGACTAATTAACCAGCACATTCTGCGCCCAGCATTACACAGAACGTCATGCATTACTATATCTAATACAGTGCAACGTCATACGTTACTGATTGTCCTGTTAAGTTAATAAGGTAGCTAAACAGTGCATGAAATGTTGTGGATTATTTTCTTCCACACTGGTTTGATTCGCTAGTCTCAAATTTAGTCTGTTGTTATTGGAGTTTTGGCTACAGTTTCCTTACAAAATGTCAACCCATTTATAATCGACATGGCTGATATTTAATTTTCATAAGTCAACTTATTACTAATAGCATTGTCAATCGTGATGATCACACTGTCATGAACGGTTGCTTTCAACAAGTACATTAACATTGGGTTGAGTTTGCATCTAATAAGTAACAATGATACGTTGCTTTCAAGAAGTACATTAACATTACCTTGATGATTGGATTGGAAGTTATCAAATTTGCACTGCAACTTATAAGGTGAAAACTTTGATTCAGTGTAAATGTCTGTCTGCTAGAATAAAAACAAATAGAGGCATTAAGAAATGTGAGGAAGATAAAGATATCTCAGGGGTTATCAGTAAATTTCAATTTCGATCTGAAGCGTTTATTAGGCATATAACGTTTTAGGAAGAGCATTTGAGTTTTTTTATTACCAAATGGGGATTTTAAAATGATGCTTTCCCACTAAGGCACTTCACCTGATTGAGATCTTCATAATTCAACAAGTATATATTGGTAACTGCCATAGGGCCAAAATCTACTGAATGTAGAAGTAGTTGACAAATTCATTCTAATCCCATCTAATATAGTAGTGCACAACCTTTAGACATTACTGGATCCACAACATGACTTAACTAACCAGCACACAAAACATTCCTATCTGGCTGGCTTTCTCATTTCTCCGATATGTATTAAGCTTCCTATACTTAAGGAAGTGTTTGGCACTCATTTAGCGAGAATTATCAGCACCTTTAATCTGGTCAATCATTTCCCCATCTCACTGATGAGGGGACTTAATAATCTTTTTACACTGTTTGTACTGATTGTTTCTGTAAGCTGTCATTGATAAGTTCAATTCTTTTCCTTAGATTGAGTATGTGATGGTTGTGTTCGCTACGCACGATTTATACTTCTTTTAAATCTGTTATATGATTGTGCTGGTATATGGTTGGGCACCCCTCTCACCTCTCTTTGATGTGAACTGTTGTTTTTTAGATAGCTTCTACTCCCTTTGTTTCAAACTATAAAATGTTTTAGCTTTTGTAAAGCGAATGTATCTAGACCATTTTTAGTATGTAGATTTACTCCGAACCTACACACTAAAGCGTCTAGATACATTAGTTTTACAAAAGCTAACATCTTATATTCCGAAACGGAAGGAGTATTTGGATTACCGATCGCGCTCTTCTATAATTTTGTAGAGGGCAAAGACGTGCACCCAGGATTTCGTTGCAATAAACAAACCTTTCCTCGTTGATGTTAATATAATATAATATTCCATCTTGCAAGCTTTGCTAGAGAGGGAAAATATCCCTATATATATGAGTAGTTAAGTTAAATTGCATGACCAACTTGGGAAGGTTCCGCGCATATTCGGATCTTTTCAAAAAAAATGTTGCGAAAGTTTGAAACAAGCTAATAACATACTGCCTCTGTCAAAAAAAAAGGATGTCACGAATTTGTCTAAATTTGCAAGAATCTAGACGTGTTTTAGTGTATAGATATATTTAAATTTTGACAAATCTAAGACATCCTTTTTAGAACAGACGGAGTACTAATCTAACGCGCCAACTATGTTGAACTATGACTGACCCGATAGATTTGGATTTGCAAAGGAAAAAAATCAAAGAGAGAGAGAGAGCGAGGATGCAAGTCCTTTATTTAGATAGCATAGAGCACAGCTTTCAATGCTGCCCTGCTTACTTTTGCTGGTAAATCTGATTATGATTATTAGTTTTGTTATTTGAAATTGCCAACATATGGCTGTTTGCATGTGATTGTGTTATAATTTGGAGATAATTTTAGCAAGTGAGCATGAGCAATTTCGATGGCTATATTTGCATGTCTAATTAGCACTAGATAAACATTTCTTGTAGAAACCCCGAACTAGTTTGCTTTTCTCTGTGTTAATGAAATTTGTCTTCTCGTCATAGCACATAGACATGGATGAGAGTGAGAACGATTTATTAACCCCATCTATCAAGAAAGGTCAGAAATACATTCTTGCATTGAGAACATAAGATACAATTAACATTAATCTGGACCTACCTTTTCTTGCAAGCTTGCTTGTATCTGTACAATTTGCTCCTTTCAGGTATATTCCCAGCATAACCATGACGTGGTTTCACTAATGTATTCTTCTCACAGTTACATATTGAAACATGGAAGTCAAACCGATAAACTAGAATTTGGTATCGATCAATCCTTCTAAGAATAGATCAACATGTTGCCAACCTGGCTGTGCCATCAATCCTTCTAATAATAGATCGATATACAGTATGGCATTTTATTTTATTTACTCCCTCCGATCCATATTAATGTTCTCAACTTTATCTAGATTCGGATGTATCTAGTTAAATATTTAGATCAGATGCATCTGAATCTAGACAAAATTGAAAACAATAATATGGATCGGAGGAAGTACTACTACTTGCAACTAACTAACCGATTGACATATCTGTACGTCGACCCCTTATGCCCTATATATACCTACCCCTAGTAGGGAGCAAAGCACAGCAATAGACCAAGAGGGAAGAAGTAGAAGGCGAGCTAAGAAGCTTAGTCAAGTGCTCCTCGACCGGCCGGCCGGCCATGGCGGGTGAACAGCTCAACGTGTTGAAAGCACTTGACCAGGCCAAGACGCAATGGTATCATTTCACGGCCATCGTGATCGCCGGCATGGGCTTCTTCACCGACGCCTACGACCTCTTATGCATCTCACTCGTCACTAGGCTGCTTGGCCGCATCTACTACACCGATCCTGGCAGCAACGAGCCCGGTCACCTCCCAGCCAATGTGTCGGCCTCTGTGAATGGCGTGGCCCTCTGTGGTACGCTCGCAGGCCAGCTCTTCTTCGGCTGGCTCGGTGACAAGCTCGGTCGCAAGAGCGTCTATGGCTTCACGCTCATCCTCATGGTCCTCTGTTCCATCGCGTCGGGGCTCTCGTTCGGGCACTCGGCCAAGGGTGTCATAGGGACGCTTTGTTTCTTTCGCTTCTGGCTCGGTTTTGGGGTCGGTGGAGATTACCCTTTGTCGGCGACCATTATGTCCGAGTACGCCAACAAGAAGACCCGTGGTACCTTCATCGCTGCAGTCTTCGCTATGCAGGGCTTCGGCATCCTGTTCGGTACTATTGTTACTATTGTCGCCTCGCCGCTGCGTTCCGACACGCGTTTCAAGGCCGCCGTTTCTACGCCGATGCCGGGTCCATAGGGCCGAGGCCGACTACGTGTGGCGATCATCGCCATGTTTGGCACCATACCGCGGCGCTAACCTACCATCGGCGCATGAAGATGCCGGAGACCGCGGTACACGGCACTCATCGCCCGTAACACGAAGCAAGCCACCGCAGACATGTCCAGGGTGCTCAACAAGGACATCACGGAGGAAGAGGAGCAGGTCCGGCTTCAAGTGGTCTCCGGTGACACATGGGGCCTCTTCTCACGGCAGTTCATGAGCCGCACGGGCTGCACCTTCTAGCCACCACCAGCACCTGGTTCCTGCTGGACGTCGCATTCTACAGCCAGAACCTGTTCCAGAAGGACATCTTCACCAAGGTCGGCTGGATCCCACCAGCAAGGACCATGAGTGCCCTGGAGGAGCTGTACCGCATTGCCCGTGCCCAAGCTCTCATCGCGCTCTGCGGCACCGTACCGGGCTACTGGTTCACCGTCGCCTTCATCGACATCATTGGCAGGTTCTGGATCCAGCTCATGGGCTTCGCTATGATGACCATCTTTATGCTCGCCATCGCCGTCAGATGACTACCTAGTGAAGCCTGGGCACCACACCGGCTTCGTCGTGCTCTATGGTCTCACCTTCTTCTTCGCCAACTTTGGGCCCAATAGCACAACCTTCATCGTGCCTGCTGAGATCTTCCCGGCGAGGCTCCGTTCCACGTACACGGTGTCTCGCCGCCACCGTAAGGCCGGGCTATCATCGGCGTTTGGGTTCCTGTACGCGTCACAAGACCAGAAGAAGCCCGACAAAGGGTACTCCCCGGGTATCGGCATGCGCAACGCGCTCTTCCTTCTCGCCGGCACCAACTTCCTGGGCTTGCTCTTCTCTCTCTTGGTGCCGGAGTCCAAGGGAAGATCACTCGAGGAGATATCTAAGGAGAACTTTGATGATGCCACAGTTTCCCCAACTGGTGTCTAGCTACATAGACGCAGTTCTCCATGGTCTACATGCATGGTTGTGTGTTTGGTAGTGGTCTACATGCATATGTTTGTGTGTTTGGTTTCCATTGCAGTGCATTTTTCTCTTCTGTGTGACCACTTGCTGAATTTGTGTTGTCACATCTGCTATTTGTGTTGTCGCGTTTATGGTGTGATTTTTCTAAATCCTAGTATTGTATTTTTGTTGTAGTGCTATATATTTATTAATTTTGTTCAGGAGAACTGTTAATAAAACTGCTCATGTGATTTCATGCAAATAGTAGAGACTTATTGCATAAAGGGCTAAATCTACCATGTAGGGTCTCGCTACTGGTCCCAGCTGTCAGCCCCTCTTCAGAAGAAACGTATGCATGATGGACCTTTTTTTTGGCTTGCGCCTCTAAGTGAACTTAGCAAAGTTGCTCGATGCGGTAACCATGTAGGATCTGGATGCTAGGTCCCCGATGCGAGCTTTTTTTTTAAGAAACGTGTCTATGTTGGACTTTTTATTTCGATTGGGATGGCCATTTTGGCCTTGGTAAAGTTGCTCGATGTGGTAGCCATGTATGGTCTCTGGTTGCTGGGTCCTGATCCCATCCTCTCTATACAAGAAACGTCTCCTCTCTTAGATCTTTTTTCGGTTGCGTCAGTTGTTTCGACCTTGCCAATGTTGCTCGGTGCATCAGTGCATGGTATTCCTGCCGGGTCTCCGGTGGCAAACTCTCTGTACAAGTATATTGCATAATTTGTTACGCATGAATACTACCTTTTATTTTCGATCCTGCCCATTAAACTTGACCTTTTTAAGGTTGAGTGGCGCCGCAGGCAGGAGGGTCAATCAACCTCTTAGTACAGAAATATTATTACAACAAAAAATCAACCTAGCATAACATATATATATATATATATATATATATATATATATTACAACAAAAAAATCAACCTAGCATTATATTATTACAACAAAAAAATCAACATATATATATGCGTCACAAGACCAGAAGAAGCCTATATGCGTCACAAGACCAGAAGAAGCCTGACTCCCCGGGTATCGGCATGCGCAACGCGCTCTTCCTTCTTGCCGGCACCAACTTCTTGGGCTTGCTCTTCTCGCTCTTGGTGCCGGAGTCCAAGGGAAGATCGCTTGAGGAGATATCTAAGGAGAACTTCGACGACAACGAAGCCATTACCCCGGCTGGTGTCTAGCGTTCTAACATGAATGGATCCTGTTTTTGCTTATGCTTTGTTTTCTCCGGTGTGGGCACTCCCTTGAATTCGTGGTGTCGGTTTGATTTTCCAGTGTAATTTTTTTCATTTGGGCTTTACCTGAAAATAAGCGATGCATTTTTGTTGTAGTGTTGTATGTATTGTTTATTTTGTTCATGAAGAATTGCTAATAAAGTCACTCAGTTGATTTCATGCAAATAAAGTCACTTTTTAAAAAAGT
Source organism: Avena insularis (assembly GCA_023614405.1). Taxonomy (NCBI): domain Eukaryota; kingdom Viridiplantae; phylum Streptophyta; class Magnoliopsida; order Poales; family Poaceae; genus Avena; species Avena insularis. The sequence continues at coordinate 96,583,868 of CM042690.1, read as the reverse complement.
TAAAGTCACTTATTGTTTGAATGGACAAAATCTAATATCCTTCGCTTGGAGAAAATGTATTGGGTTCTAGAAACTTACAAAATCTTCAAAAACATAGTATCCTTCATAAAAGTGGTGTATTGGGTGTTCAAGGATAATGAAACTTGGGGAAAAAACGATGGGACTAGTGTTCTAGGGCGGTTGCGCGTGCATCAGACTTTTTTTTTTTTTGAAAGGGGAGCCCGAAGGGCCTGGAAGCGATTATATTAAACACAAACAAAGGAGGAGTACATTATTACAGAAGGCCTCATAAGATACGAAGAAAACATAGGCCCCCAGTATATGTGGATAAGACCCCACTGAAAAATAGAGGATGAAAGCCAGGTCCCTCCCTATCTCCCTTGCCGAGCCGGAGGTCAACTGCACCACCATCGAGCACCGTCGCGGGGACGAAACCACTTGCTTCAGTGCCGACGTTGGGCGCGGCCGCTGACCCGAAGAGGGGCCTCCAATGGAGGTTGAAAGGATGCCGGAGCTCACCGGCTTTGACAGACGGCACACAGCCGTCAGGATAAAGCTCGTTGATGATGCTTCCAAACTCCGGAAATCCCCATCGCGGGAATCCTCGATGACACCGTCGAGGTCGAACGACCCGCACTTTAGGGGACCACTCCTGCCACGGGTGGGTGAAGGCGGGCAAAGATGGTCGGAGTAGCGAGGAATCCGACGAAAGAGGGAAGACCAAAACTCCCCTAGGTGCCCTGAGCCAGTCTTCCGCGCGCTTCCATCAACGTTCTCTCCCACGCCACCACGGCCGGCCAAGAGAACCAGAAGAAAACAGCAAACATCTAGACTGGTCAGAACACCAAAAGTGCGCTTATACCAAGGTTTCGCTTGGAGCGGAACCGCCGGCGTCTTCAACCGCTGAAGCCCGCCAGGAACCACCCACCACGGCCTCCCGCCGCCGCGCAGATGCGCCAGGAGACAGCAACCTCCGCTTCCTCCCCCCGCAGATGCAGACACACTCGATCCCCTCCACCCCTCACCGCCACGGTTGGCCGGAAGAGGGGGAGCGGGCGAGCCACCATCACCGGGAAGAGGAGGCCAAACAGGGCGGCGACTAGAGCTCCGGCGGCCAGGAACCCCCCACCCTCCCTCGCCACCATGGCCGGCCGAGGAGGGGGAAGACCCCACGGAGCCCGGAGCCACCCAAGGGGGGCCTTATTGAGGGCGAGGAGAGCACTCCTCATCCACCGCGCCGCCATCCAGACAGCCGGGGAGAAGAGCTCCCACCATCGACGGGGACGGCCCCAAAGCCCCGACGAACGATCCCAGGCACAAGGCCCAACTCCGACAGAATGCCAAGAACTAACCCTACTATCTACAGGGGGGCTTCGGCGCCTCTCCTCCGCCGCTCCCCACCGGCCACGCCGGCGAGAACGGCGCCGGATCGGCCCGGAGCAAACGGCAGCGGGGAAGGGGACTGTAGCAGGGAGGGGAGGGGAAAGAGATAAGGTCGGGGGAGTATACACGTGCATCAGACCGAGAGCTTGATGGCGGCAGCATGGACAGGCTACATCGTAGAGACTCCCGTGGGGTCCTGGTGCGTGGTTCTGTTATAGTGAGCTTGATTTTTATTGCTGTGTTTTTCTCTTCTGTGTGGCCACTTGCTGAATTCTGTGTTGCTTTGCTATTCGTGTGTAATTATTTTTTCACAAATAATTGCTAATAAAGTCACTAATTATATTATTATTTAATAAAACAGCCAACTTTGCCTCATCCTGTCTTTCGGACCACCGTGTCAGGCCCCTAGGCAAACGTGTAGTGTTTTTTCCGCACTCCAGACACGTGGGCCGGCCTGTCCTAGCAAGAAAGAGCAGGCCGCTTCGGGTCATGCTTTGCACTGATTGTGCATGGGCCGTGTTGGGATGGCCCGATGGCCAGATTTGACCTCACATGTCGCTGGCTCACGAGAAGCACCTTTATATGTCTCCCCTCGCTTTGTAGTGCCGCGGCATAGTTGTATCACGTTTCAATGTGGAAGTGCCAAGAATTTCCGAGACAAAGTGTGAAGAATGTCGATATCACTAGTGTGCATGTGAACTCTAAGTCGGTGTGGCACACCATGGTGAGTCATCATGCATAGAATGTCTGGATATACATGTGAAATTTTATTACATACTTTTTTATATGTTAAGATATACTCCATCCGTTCAGAAATAGAATACATTTTAGTTTTAGGAATGAATGTATCTAGGCGTTTTTTAGTGTATAGGCCGAACCTATACACTAAAAGACGTCTAGATACATTTGACTCACAAAGCTAAAACGTTTTATATTTCTGAACGGAAGGAGTATTTAAAAACAATGGATGCATTTACACCTATGAGGCAAAGAGGATTTTCTTATTCTTTCAGATTTCTTTTCCGTATACTCGCTGAAGATTGCCTATTTATAAATTGAAATTTTATGTATATTTGATATATTTTCCCTGCAACGTCTGCGTATATATATATATAGTTCCCTTAGCCATAGTCCACCTCAATCCCAGTTTAACACAAACTCTATATATTATATATATTAGACTCTTCTAGCTGCACACACGCATATCCAGAACAGACTCCATTTGAACAAATAAGATGGAACATACTTTACGTGGTGATCACTTATGTTTTGGGTTCTCTGATTAAATAGTACCCATATTCAGTCCTTGGCAGCGTGGACTTTTTTTTACGGAGATTGTGTGGTCATATACTCCCTTCTTTTTATAAATACCCCGCGCGTTGCTGCGGAATTGCATATGTAAGTTTATAGACAGTCTACCAAGATTGAATATATGCATTTGGTGAACATATAAAAGGGTAAGTAAAATATCATAGCTCCCGAACTACTCAAATACTTCTAGCTTGAATTGTTTGAATAATGGCTAATATGGTGGGCTCTCGACTAAATAGACAAAAAGTCAGGATACATATAATACACCTTCTCAATTTTAATATGGGTACCGAATTCATGACTTAAATCATTGGTTTAAATCGTGAGAAATTCCAACACAAAATGTGAAATGTGCGTTTTTTTCGTTTAGTATGGCCATATGTATACCACATGGTACGTGTGGGGAGCAATCTACAATAAAGTAAGACGATATGTATGAAGCTTAGAGGTAAACTTTTGTTTGCCACCTCATCATACTGCATGTTCCAACATAAAGACGCAAACTCCAAAATAATAGGCTAGTTAAAGCATGAAGTGACTGATCCACTATCAGGCGAAGCAAAAAAAAATCTATTTATTGATTTACAAATATACACTTGTGATTGCGAAGAATGTCTCACTGTAAGACAATTAGGGAGGATTCTTACATACTACTACAACTCTTTGGAGGGCAAAAATGTTCCGGTGGAACATCTCGAATTCTCGAGCTATTCATGCATGCAATGGATGAGTTCGCATGAGACGATTCACTTTTGCAGCCGTAGAGATTAATGAGACCAGCCCAGGTCGTAGACAGTAAGCACATCTGGAAAGTGAGAGATAATAAAAAAGGACAATCGCTAAAATTGAAGTAGACCTTACCTTCTCGAGTTTTTTTTTACAAAATTTGCTCCCAAATGCCTGGAATAAATAAGAGAAGAAGTGCATATATAGGTGCAAAGGAGAAAACTTATACTCCTATCAAATTCTAAAAACGGTGCAGCAATCTCTAAATTAAGTACAAATTACACTTAACAGTTCAATTAAAATAGAGAGTTCAATCAAAATAATAATCAATAAAGCATGATATAATGGAATTGGAAGCAGAATCAAAGAGATACGCAGACCTAGCTAACTAGTATTACTTACATTTTGGTCTACGAATTTTAGTTCTTCTGACCATTCACCTACGGCCCTGCCCGTGAACCTTTTCCAAACCCTGTCCGACAAAGAAAATGGATAAAGGAGTAATTAATTACTTATTGTCACGAAAGTTGCCGATCTAGTGCGATAATATGATTGAAATTACCTCTGGAGCATCTCTCTAAAGTCTGCCCATAGCTCTTTTTCTTTTCATAACGAGTCCATGACAAGGACTTTTCCTGAGTCAGGTTGAATGACTAGCAGAATAAAGTGGAACCTACGCACGCATAACTCATCATCAGTTACACTTAACATCGAGTAAGCCGAAACAGAATGTGTACAAGAGAGGGTAACAGTACTCACGAGAAGTTGTAAGGCAATAGTATTTCCCTTTTGGTTTGTTGTCTCAGTAAAGACCTTAGCAATAAATCTTCTGTTTGCCCGGGTTTGGTTCTTACCACTTCTTCATAAACTCTATTTGGGTCAACGAACCCAATGTCAAAAGGTCCTCCTTTCATGCATTCCATAATCTTTTTCCTGCATAATAGTATATACATATATGGTGAGCATATATATATACATGCAATTAATGAAGTGAATGAGATGAGATAGAAAATATAGAAATAGTACTTACACACAATAAAGGCTGATGGCAGCTTTGTCGAGTTCCTTCTGATTGAATAGAAAATGCAAGTCTTGAATGTTGAAGGCGATCTCGCTGCCTCCGCACAAGAAAATCTGATCTCTTATATGCGCCGTGATCCATTCTTCCTTTCTCATCTTGCAGAAATCAAGGTACCACTTGTGCAATCTTCGCATCTTTGTTGGTAGATTCTTGAGCTCCTCTTTCTTAACGAGATTCTTCCCATACTTTCATGGTTGTATGGGGTTGGCATCGCATTTGGGCAAGTTGTCTCCCATGATGTTCAAGTATGCAATGTAAGTCATCCCCATCTCATTGGCCTTTTTTTGTAGCTCTGCCTCGTAATCATTTACGGAGGAGCGCCCGTGTCAAACACTTGGAGCGGGCGCATGATTGGTTTTCCTGCTCTCCGAGCATGGGAACTGTTTTCCGGGTGCCGCACGATCGCTACTTTCAGTCTCCCTACGGCGCCTTGCATCCGCCTTCAAAATCTGGCGCCAGAGTCCGGCACAAGTAGGGTTTTAGGTTTCAAAAGATTTTGTAAAACTTCTCCACCACCGCCGGATCTATTTTCTCCTTTGGCTCGCCCGTCTAGGTGCAAAGAATTTCTTGACCTCTTCTTCCGAGATCCTATTGGTCTCCTCGTCGCTGCGATTCCACGGTAAAACCGGCAATGGCTTGGCGGAAGGCTGCGGACGAAGTTTTTGAACTCTTTCTGGCAGTGCTAGTGATGCTCTTCGTGGCAAGGTTTCTTCCGATTACGCCGAGGAGATGGCTGAAGTGCCGGAGATGGCTGACGCGCAGGAGATGGCTGGCGCTGGGCCGAGATGGTGGCCACGGAGATGGTCAAGCGCCGGAGATGGCTGCTGCAGACATGGCTGAAGCGGCTCAGATCGCTAACGCTGGAGACGGGGTGCAGTGGCCTCCAATTTGGAAGCACGATGTGTTCCTTCTTCCAAAGAATGGTTGTTTTCACTGCAAATTTGAGTTGAGTTTCCCTTCACCGTAGCATGGTCAAGCTTCCTCATATTCCTTCACAACCTCATCCACCCCGACAATAGCATAGCCATCCGAATCGGTCGGCGTGGTAAGTTCCACTAGCTACAGGGAGGTAAGGCATAGCGACAGCCACCTTAATGGATAAGCCCATTAATCTCACATGCAGCTCAGTGTTCGCCTCCGTGATCTCATCCACGGGTATCGAGGACCCGCCATTTCAAGCATGGGCTGACGTTCTCCGTGGAAGCCACGCTGCTTTTCCGCCACAGAGTCGCCCGGCAGCTTCCAATGCGTGCTCTTCGTGCCGCTGAGATGGGCGGTAGCTTGATGGTTTGTTGTGCATTCACTTGCGCCTTCAGTGCCACAAGTGCATGTTCTATCTGTGTTATCCGCTCAGACGCTTTTTTCTTTTCTGCCGCCATCTGTAAGAGTCGCCCACTCGGCAAAACCCATCCTTCCACGCCATACCCCCGTGCCTCGTGCATGTCCAGGTGTTCTTTTTACCGACGGGCGGTGAGCTGGTCATTCTCTTTGTCGGGATGGAAGGTCTGGCGGCTGTTTCCTCGTATGCCGTGATGAGATCGGATGTGGTTTGGCAAGGAGGGTTGGGAAGATACACAATCCTGCTTTCTAGGTCCAACCTTGCCCGATTCCAGAGAACCAAGTCTTTGCACGTAGGTCCCATCCATGTGTCTGTGGTGTGATCCCTCTGTCGCGCAGGGTCTTCTCAGCTTCCTCCCACTTAGGCCTCTGAGATATGTAGCCACCTGACCCTGTCCTCTGGTGATATTCCTTCTTCTGGGCATTTAGCGTATTGGTTTCTGACCTCTTTGTAGCTCTAGCACCTTCCTTGTATGCCACAAATTCGCGCCAGTGTGGTCTTATCTTCGCATAATATGCGTCTTTGAAATCTGAGTCTCAAGCTTTGACAAATTTGTTCAATTTGTCTTCCAATTATGGAAAGCGCCAGCCATCTTATTTAGAGTCCACTCTTTGACCTTTTCCTTTATAACCGGTTTGTTTTCATCCTCCTCCGCGTAAGGTGAAATTTACCAACAAATAATTCCAAAGCTTTCTTTGGATCTTTCATCGACAAAGGTACCGCCCTTCTTTGGCTTATTCAATATTCAATTATGATTGGGATTTGGTCCCTAACAATAACTCCACCGACGTACAAATTTGTCTATGGCCTTCTTGGGCTCCATCGGCCTGCCATCAACACGGACTGCTTCGATCGTGAACTTTGCACGATCTTTCAACCGATGGCTCGCGCCTCGCTTGCTCTTTTTCGTAGAAGAAGATGGTTGCTGGCTGGTCGATCCAGAGGGCTAAAAGAAGAAAGAAGCGTTAATTAATACATGTAGAAGAAGATTGTTGGTGGAAGTCAGCAGAGGCTTAATCAATGCATATACCTCGCCGGACTTTGTAATCACTAAATTGCGTTCACCGGAGTCTTCACCTTCTCCATGAATACTTGAGTTGTCATCATGTCCCTCCAAGTCTAGATATTGTGAGGTGTCCTCATCGATAATGTTCTCCATTATTTCTTCTTCTTCAAGGTTTCTACTAAGTGGATCCATAGTTTCTAAAACAATAATATTATCTAGAGTAAGAGAGTAAACATTCAAGTGGACTTGGATTCATACGCGACAACTCGGATACAGTACTTAGTGATTAAGATAAAGTACAATAATATAAGATAAAGTACATTATTAATACATCACCGGAGAATAGCTCGGGTGCATTATAGGATAAAGTATAAGATAAAGTACATTATTAATACATCACCGGAGAATAGCTCGGGTGCATTATAGGATAAAGTATAATATAAAGTACATTATTACCAGAACTGTTACCTATTTGAAAACGGACTTTGCAGGTCTCTGAATTTGGCATTTAGTAGATTTTTCCGGAGTCACCACTTGAATAACATCAATATCTTCATCTTCATACTCATATTGCTCGAATCATGATCCTTTCTCTTTCTTATTACACCATTTCCTCCGATAACCTGGAAATTTCTTTCACACAAAACTTCACACGATTCTCATTAGCAACATTAGTGTAAGTGAGGTAATAAACCTTTTAAGTCCAAGTTCAACTTAAATCCATCAAATCATAAGCTACTGTAGCAACTCCTTCCGAAAACCCAAAAAGAATTCAAAAATAAAATCGATTAAAGAAGCAAATGAAAGAGTGGCAAAATCTGTCAAAACATAAGCAGTAAAGATCAATTTTTTCGAACATCTTCTGTTGCTCAAAAAAAAGTGCAAAACTAACGAAAGTTAAATAACAATCTCGGGCAGAAGCACAAACAAATATAGCTCAATCCAATATACATAGATCTCTCACGAATTTTTATGGTGAAGCACAAAAATCTGTTTCGGGACAGCAACTTCCCCAAATCTTATTTCTCTCTCATTAGAGGTTGATCTTGACACAGAAACCAAACAAAAATGATAAGAAGAGGTCATTACCGAAGTAATAACTTCCAAGACTCAAAGAAACAAAAACAAACTGAAAGCAAAAATAAACTGGGTTGTCTCCCCAAAAGCTCTTTCTTTATAGCCATTAAGATGGGCATGATAATTTCAATGATGCTCACATAGAAATATGAATTGAAGTGAAAGAGAGCATTAAGAAGCAAAAATATACATGTTTAAGTCTAACCCACTTCCTATGCAAGGGAATTTTGTACACAAACAAGTTGTTGAAACAAGAGGCCACAAGCATAGGAAGGCAAAGCAAGTGCAACATAAAGACTTTAAGCATAAAACGAGGAAACTTGATATTATTGAGATGCATAAGAACAGTCTTTCCTCTATCATAATAACTTTCAGTATAATGCATAATTTTAATGATATAGCTATCACAAGAACCAAGGTAGCAATAATCACTTATCCTAACATAAAACACAGGAACACTAACTCTCATAACACTACTTTGTGAAACAATATTAGGGATATCCTTACAGAGGATAGTGTGTCCATCTTCTTCATATTTAGTGACAAAATCTTTCACATTTTCTATTATAGGTTCATCATCAATTTGTTTATCAGGTTCAACAGCTTTACTTGTACTTTCATTAACCATAATAGCTATCATAGAATGTTCCTTTATCATAACTGGGAAAGGGATTTTCTCAATGTAAGGTTCAGGTAAAGCATGATTAACAGTATAAACTTCAGTATTCCTTGCAGGAACACACTTAGCAACATCTTTATATGGTTCATGATACTTATTCCACTTCTTTTTAGGAACTTCAATATACGAAGCAAAAGCCTTAAAATAAGTTGCAATAGCTTGAGAATCAAGACCATAAGTGTTTTTAATATTTTGAAAGTCATCGGTTCCCATAAAAGATTCAATGCATTCATAATCATAATTTATACCTGACTTTCTTCCTTTGTCATTCTCTCATGCTTCAGCATTGTCTTGAATACGGTCTAGAAGATCCCATTTAGCTTCTTCTTCCATGCGTGTAAGTGATCCAGCACAAGAAGCATCCAATAAATCCTTATCATGAAGAGAAAGCCTTGCATAAAAGTTATTGATAATAATATTGTTGGGGAGCTCATGAACGGGACATTTGAGCATTAGTAACTTCAATTTCCCCCAAGCTTGAGTTGTACTCTCTCCATCAAGAGGCCAAAAGTTGTATATTTGATTCCGATCTTTATGAATCTCACTAGGAGGATAAAATTTAGAATAAAAGAGAGGTACTACTTCCTCCCATTCAAGAGCTTGACCATTCTTCAGCAGCTTATACCATTCCTCAGCTCTTCCTTTTAGTGATAATGAGAATAACTTCTTCTTGACTTGATCTGTTGTAATACCTGCACACTTAAACAACCCGCATAATTCGTGTATAAAGAGCAAATGATCACAGAGATGGACAGTTCCATCTCCAACATAATAGTTATCCATAACACGGTCAATAATTCTTGTAGGTATTTTAAAAGTATCATTCTCAGCAGGTGGTGGTTCATCTACTATCTTAGCAGTGGTAGTAGCATTATGAAATAAGAAACTCAGCGAATTATCCATAATGAAAATAAAGCAACTAACAGAAATAAACAATACTCACAGTAGAAGTTTCCTTTACCAGTTCCACTCTCCAATAGCGCTTCACTCCCTGGCAACGGTGCCAAAAAATAGTCTTGATGACCCACAAGTATAGGGGGTGTATCGCAGTATTTTTGATAAGTAAGAGTGTCGAACCCAACGAGGAGCAGAAGGTGCTGGCTAGTGGCTAGGAGCAGGAATTCTTTGTAAATACTTAGCAAACGGATTTTTAGGAGTTTTTGATAATGCAGGTAAATAAAGTACTAGTAAATAAAAGACAATAAGAATAAATGCAGCAAGTGGCCCAATCCTTTCTTTAGCAAAGGACAAGCCGGTTGTATTACTTAAGATGACCAAACGTTCTCGAGGACACATGGGAATATTGTCAAGTGCTTTCGCTTCATATAGTTGATTAATCTTCTTTAGTTTGCTAAGTGTTGTGTGGGTGAACCTGTGCTAATGTACCGACCTTCCTAGGACTAATACATACTTGTGATTATACCCCTTGCAAGCATCCGCAAGTACAAGAAAGTAATTAAGGTAGAAACCTAACCACAGCTTTAAACTCTAAGACCCTGACGTTCCTTGTGCAATGGTTTCCTAATGGGGTTCAGGTTTCTGTCACTCCGGCAACCCCTACGATTAGTAGCCAAATACACAATGCATTCCCCTAGGCCCATATAGGTGAAGTGTCATGTAGTCGACATTCACATGACACCACTAGAAGAAGTACACCACAACTTAAATATCAAACTATTGAATCTTTCTCAACATAATTCCACTACTAACAACATTACTTCTCACATGTCCTCAAGAACAAAACGAACTACTCACAAGACATCATATGGATCACGATCAGAGATGAAATAATGATGTGTAACAATCTGAACATAAAGTATAATTCAATGGTTCATTCAATAGCATCAACTATAAAGAGTAATCAACATCGGGAAAGTTTCCCCTAAGAACTATGCAAGATTCAACCCAATTGTTACAGCGGTATGAAGTGGTGATGATGATGATGGTGGTGATGATGATGATGATCCCGATGAAGTCCATCTTGAGGGTGGTGTTGATGGCGACGATCTCCCCTCTCCGGGAAGGAATTCCCTCGGCAGGATTCTGTCTGCCGGAGAGATCTTTCTCTCTCGGTTTTTTCCGCCCCGTAGAGGTGGCAGAATCTTTCTGTGGTCGCTCCCCGAGTCTTAGGGTTTTGGGAGGATAATATACGCCGGAGGGGAGAGCTAGGGGTGGACCAGGGCGGCCACACCACCTAGTGGCGCGACCTAGGGTGGTCCGCGCCAGGGGGTGGTGTGGGCCCCCTGTGTCCCATCTCCACTTCCCCTTCTGGCTTTCTTCGTCTTCTGGATAAATAGGATTTTCCATGTATTTTCCCGGATTTTCTGATCTTCGCGAATTTTGCCTCCAAACAGCACATTTTCCATCAGAATCCTTACTGCAGCGGTCCATGCTCCAAAAGTCATCAACCATGCAAAAACAGATGAAATAACATAAGTATCATCTCTTAATATGAAATATATCAATGAATAACAGTAAATTATGATATAGAATAGTGATGCAAAATGGACGTATCACTACTGACACACGTCGGCGTTCCTACTCGGCGGCTGCAGGGTTACACCGGCCGCCGCGCAGATGGATGTGTTGCCGCCATCACCACCACCGTTCGAGGGGGGTCGCGCTGGACAACACTAACGGCAGCACATCGGTGGCTTCCCGATCTTGGAGTGACGATGAGATGGCTCGATGCTCGGCGCTCGGTGGAGGGATGGGGACATGGGAAGGGGGCGTGGATAGCGGGGCATCACCATGGAGGTGCAGGCAAGCGGCGGCAGGGCACCAGAGGCTCGCCTCTCTCATTTGGATTTGGGGCAAGACGATGGGAAAGGAAACGAAAGGACAAGAAAGACTATAGGAAGAAGATAGGGATACGCCCGGTGGGTTCGATACAAAAGGCTAGTCACTACCCCAGGCTAGGTGCTGCCCAGATGCTCTCGCTTTTCCAGGTTTTGTGGGCACGGGCTGCTTCTGTGACATACATTTCCTGGATTCCCTCCTATTTCTCCTATTTAGAAAATCTACATAAAATAGCTCAAGGTAGCACCTTTCTCCGGATCTCAACGCATCGGACATCATCTGGACGGCTAGATAGGTCCCGTACCCGCTTGTACAAGTACAAATGCATTTCACTAAGAATAAAATAATCATGCACAATAGAAGGTAAACAAGTAATATGGACAATTAAGAAAACTTTAATGCAAGATATAAAAGTTCGGAATTGTTAATATCTTTTATCTAGGAATATAAATATTTTTCTTGTGAGGAACTTCATTTATGTTGACTCCGAAGGAAGTAGGAAGTAGAAACTAAGCAGATATTAAATAAGTGTAAGTTATCTAACTTCCAAACCATATTACTTAATATAATGCTTTGGCCATACTTCATCATTAATGTCTGGTTCCATTGACCCTATCATTGACATATTTTATTATATCAAAGGTTAAAGTAATAGTTAATATCCCCATTATACCATTGACATGATCAGGTTGAGTGTCTCATACTCTTTGGCCACAATTATCAGTTCCACATGCTTCAATAGTGGTTCGACATAATATATGTACAAATATGTCATCGAAGTAGCATTGGTACCTCCTACCCATCCATATGTTTAATCCTTTCCCTCGAGTTCCGAGGTACATTATGCATACTTCAATGGCTAGACAAAAACACATATGAGCTCTCTCTATGCTTATTTATTTACCACTTAAATAGCTTTTTATTTAGGCATTTCACCAAATTCTTATGCTATAAATTTCCACAATGAAAACATGGCATAGGTTAGCGGACCAATGTTCATACTCATCAATATACATACTCAAAAGTACCATATCTTTGACTGGGTAGGTTTCAGCACCGCTATACATAGCCACAACCAAAGAATGTATGGTATCAATAGCATTTTGCTATAAAGTGGAAACTTTACCCACGTCAGTATGGTTGGGATAAGAACTCAATCGAGCGTGTCAAGTGTACAATAAACATATTTACAATCACTATGGCAGGTTTATTAATTATTTTTGCTCAAGTTTGTGGTCACCCGCAATCAAATTCTCCATGTGAATCACAAACTAAATAAATAGCACATGAAAATATAATTGTAATAGCATGAATTCTATATAGGTAGATATAGTGGACACTGCTGGAAATAACTTGGTTCAAGGGTTTATAGATGCACAAGCTTTGCTTCAACTTTTATAGAAAGGCTAGCAATAGGGAAAATTTTGACCACTAGGAAAAAGCATGCAAAAGTGTCCATAGTACTACTCATTTCCTATCATGAAAGATAAACTTAAAATTAAACATACATTAGGTAAATGACTACTAGTACTACATATGACACTTCCACCATATCATAAACTCAATAATAAAGGATCACACAGAGTGTAAAACCATATTTCCTTTCATGCAACTTTTCATCCCTTCACATTTCTTTAATAACCTTTGGACTTGAACTTAGTTTTATTCCATTAGAAAAATTATATTTAATAAGCACATATTCATGTGGTGGTATTTTATTTGGATCCATGATGCGTAAACAAAACTTAAAAACTAAAACTAAATATGTGATTGTTTAATATTGCTCGAAAAACAAAGGGTGTATTCATGGGGTGGCCTTTTATTTAGTCACCTTAGCTTAATCATGAACATGAAATATATAATAATACAAATTATTATTGCCTCTAGGGCATATTTACAACAGAGGGCACACAACGCTTTGTGTCCCTCAGTCAACAACTCTAACCCTAGTCAAACTGGGCCCAACCCATTGAACAGTCCCTGTCCGACTAAGCTAAGGAGACATATGTTAGTTGGATATCATCCGCCTATAGCTTCACTATATTAAGTGTGAGATCCCTTGGGAATCAAGGTAAGACAAGCATAGTTCAGTGAGTCATGGTAAGAACCGATAAGGCGATTATGGCTTCTAGTAAAGTGTGCCATCTCCCAGATACCCATGACTTCCCTCAATATGATTGTTAGTCCAGTTCCCTTTTTCTCACGATATTGGTGTGGTAAGACGCAAGGGAGTAAAGTCCATCCCAATGTCGGCTTAACTCTTTTTTTTGTTCCACTGAAATGTGAATCCTTCCGCCTAACTCTTTAGGAGGACTACCTTGGTTAACGCTCAACCAAGTAGGGCATGGCCATTCTTTCTGTCATATTGCACGAGGGCACCCAAACAATATCTTTGTGTGGTGGAGGGGAAACTTCCGTCTTGGTTGACCCACATCATGCGTCTTACTTATTAGTTGGCCAAGCCCGCCATTATGACTACCAGTTATGGACAGCATTAGGTGGACTCAAATCCGGCTAGTCCGTAACCCAAATCGTGCAATTATCTTAGGTCTATCGAAGCCATCGCCTTAGACAGACATGTTACTCGTGCTAGCTAAGCCTTCTTGGGTCCGTCCGACTAACATAACTCTTATGTGTAGTACATGCAAGTCGGATAGCATCTCCTTGCACATGTCAGGTGGAACCTAGTGTCATCCGCCTAACACAATAGTCCCAACAGTGTGCGTGTAGAACAACCTCAAACAACCAAGAAAAAAACTTGCATACACTGGATTAAGTACAAGGTTCCATAACCGGATCATATCTAGTGACAAGTACAATAAAGTTTACACTAGACTAACTTATGAACAAAAGGCAGAAAGTGGAGCCTCTAAGGCACCATTCCAAACATAGCCCTACGAGACATTCGGGCATACTTGCATCATAAGGGAGTTCGAAGCATAGTTTGGGTTGGTGATTAGGATTTATGGTTATATTAGTGGTTTGTATACTTTGAGTTATTAAACATACCATTATTTTTACAAGTGGAGATCGTAGCCCTGTGTTAAATTAATAACGCCGAGAACGTCGGATACAGAGTGCATACACACAACTTACAGGCCTAAAGAACATGTGTACAAAATATAGAAAAGTTCCACTTGAATTGTTGATGCCATCGTCTTCCTGAGCAGCCGATACTAGGGGAGAAGCAGAGGAAGTAGGAGCACCATCCACGGAACAACGCACTTTCTCGCCTCTAGTGAGACCATCACCGACTTGACTCCCCGATGTTGTCTCCGAAGAGGGACCCTTCCCTCTTGCCCTGGATCGAGAGCACCGCATGGTTGGCAAACAGAGAGGTTAACCCGATAACACGTTGGAGTATAGTCAACCAAATGGCCATGGGGGCGATCAATCACGGCAGCACCACCATACCACACTAGAACCATAGAACTCATCACCGGCACAAACATACCATGGCACCACCACCAAGAAAGATGCAAGTTATTGAACAAAGGCGTACGGGAGGAGATCGGCACACAAAACATTACCATAGAAGAACAGAGCTCGTCGATGCAGGGGGCTTGCTACCACTGGAAGACACTGCGGCCGTAGAAGGGAACCCAATCCCCTCTCGCTGGCGATGGGCCACAGGGTGGAGAAACACCATTAGAATGTCCAAATATGATACATGACGCCGTCGTTGCAGAGCACCGCAAAAAGCCATTGCCGACCATCGAAACTCACCATCCACCCTAGCATCCCCCAGGCGGTACCTCCAGGAAGGAGAATGATGTAGCAACACTGCCACTGCCCAAGAAGGAGTGAGCGTTTCATCCAGGGTAGGAAGAGGATGGGTGGGAGGGTATGAACCTCAACGAAGCCTCCAAGAAGGGAATCGGCGCCTAGGGCGTCGAACACGTCATGGCCACCGCCGGAAAAGGGTTTCCCCCAGACCTGAGCGCCTCACCATCTTCCACCGGGCAAGCTTGCGTGAGCCAAGGCGTGGAACACGAGCTTCGTGTAACGACAACGGTGATTCCTCAGATGTGACACGGAGGGCCGACGGGTGCCCAGCACGCCCTCCCACCGGCACCCGCTGCATGTACGGCCAGGGACGCGGGCTAGCACCCATGGCCGCTGCTAGCCGCAGAGATGTCATCGTCGCCACCAACCAAAGTTGCGGCCCCGGCGTCCAGAGTCCACCGCAGGATGCGGCGCGACTAGGGCCCTGCCACCACCTTCGTCAGTGCTGCGAGGTCTTGCCCGATAGCCGCTTCAGGCAGCGGCAAGGGATAGGAGAGGGGAAAGGGGCTGTGGCGGCAGCTAGGGTTTGCCCCCAAGTCGCCACCGAATGGGCGATGCGGGGGAGGGGGTTTCCAACATAGCATTGTCAAACATGATGATGACATATTGTATAAAGTGAGCTATGGTTGCTTGCAAGAAGTATAGTTTATTACAATTGCGTGGAGGAACATTGTTGTTGGCCGGTGAGGTATGGTTGTCACATTCTAAAATAAATATTAACTTGGCTTTAGCAATAAAATATGTACCTAATTGTGATCTTCACGATTGAACAAATATAAATGAGGTTTTGATAAGTGAGGTTCCAAAGTCCATTGTTTTTAAAACTAGTTGACAACTGCATGAATCCGAATCTATATCAGATACAGTGCAATATCAAACATTACTGACTAATTAACCAGCACATTCTGCGCCCAGCATTACACAGAACGTCATGCATTACTATATCTAATACAGTGCAACGTCATACGTTACTGATTGTCCTGTTAAGTTAATAAGGTAGCTAAACAGTGCATGAAATGTTGTGGATTATTTTCTTCCACACTGGTTTGATTCGCTAGTCTCAAATTTAGTCTGTTGTTATTGGAGTTTTGGCTACAGTTTCCTTACAAAATGTCAACCCATTTATAATCGACATGGCTGATATTTAATTTTCATAAGTCAACTTATTACTAATAGCATTGTCAATCGTGATGATCACACTGTCATGAACGGTTGCTTTCAACAAGTACATTAACATTGGGTTGAGTTTGCATCTAATAAGTAACAATGATACGTTGCTTTCAAGAAGTACATTAACATTACCTTGATGATTGGATTGGAAGTTATCAAATTTGCACTGCAACTTATAAGGTGAAAACTTTGATTCAGTGTAAATGTCTGTCTGCTAGAATAAAAACAAATAGAGGCATTAAGAAATGTGAGGAAGATAAAGATATCTCAGGGGTTATCAGTAAATTTCAATTTCGATCTGAAGCGTTTATTAGGCATATAACGTTTTAGGAAGAGCATTTGAGTTTTTTTATTACCAAATGGGGATTTTAAAATGATGCTTTCCCACTAAGGCACTTCACCTGATTGAGATCTTCATAATTCAACAAGTATATATTGGTAACTGCCATAGGGCCAAAATCTACTGAATGTAGAAGTAGTTGACAAATTCATTCTAATCCCATCTAATATAGTAGTGCACAACCTTTAGACATTACTGGATCCACAACATGACTTAACTAACCAGCACACAAAACATTCCTATCTGGCTGGCTTTCTCATTTCTCCGATATGTATTAAGCTTCCTATACTTAAGGAAGTGTTTGGCACTCATTTAGCGAGAATTATCAGCACCTTTAATCTGGTCAATCATTTCCCCATCTCACTGATGAGGGGACTTAATAATCTTTTTACACTGTTTGTACTAATTGTTTCTGTAAGCTGTCATTGATAAGTTCAATTCTTTTCCTTAGATTGAGTATGTGATGGTTGTGTTCGCTACGCACGATTTATACTTCTTTTAAATCTGTTATATGATTGTGCTGGTATATGGTTGGGCACCCCTCTCACCTCTCTTTGATGTGAACTGTTGTTTTTTAGATAGCTTCTACTCCCTTTGTTTCAAACTATAAAATGTTTTAGCTTTTGTAAAGCGAATGTATCTAGACCATTTTTAGTATGTAGATTTACTCCGAACCTACACACTAAAGCGTCTAGATACATTAGTTTTACAAAAGCTAACATCTTATATTCCGAAACGGAAGGAGTATTTGGATTACCGATCGCGCTCTTCTATAATTTTGTAGAGGGCAAAGACGTGCACCCAGGATTTCGTTGCAATAAACAAACCTTTCCTCGTTGATGTTAATATAATATAATATTCCATCTTGCAAGCTTTGCTAGAGAGGGAAAATATCCCTATATATATGAGTAGTTAAGTTAAATTGCATGACCAACTTGGGAAGGTTCCGCGCATATTCGGATCTTTTCAAAAAAAATGTTGCGAAAGTTTGAAACAAGCTAATAACATACTGCCTCTGTCAAAAAAAAAGGATGTCACGAATTTGTCTAAATTTGCAAGAATCTAGACGTGTTTTAGTGTATAGATATATTTAAATTTTGACAAATCTAAGACATCCTTTTTAGAACAGACGGAGTACTAATCTAACGCGCCAACTATGTTGAACTATGACTGACCCGATAGATTTGGATTTGCAAAGGAAAAAAATCAAAGAGAGAGAGAGAGCGAGGATGCAAGTCCTTTATTTAGATAGCATAGAGCACAGCTTTCAATGCTGCCCTGCTTACTTTTGCTGGTAAATCTGATTATGATTATTAGTTTTGTTATTTGAAATTGCCAACATATGGCTGTTTGCATGTGATTGTGTTATAATTTGGAGATAATTTTAGCAAGTGAGCATGAGCAATTTCGATGGCTATATTTGCATGTCTAATTAGCACTAGATAAACATTTCTTGTAGAAACCCCGAACTAGTTTGCTTTTCTCTGTGTTAATGAAATTTGTCTTCTCGTCATAGCACATAGACATGGATGAGAGTGAGAACGATTTATTAACCCCATCTATCAAGAAAGGTCAGAAATACATTCTTGCATTGAGAACATAAGATACAATTAACATTAATCTGGACCTACCTTTTCTTGCAAGCTTGCTTGTATCTGTACAATTTGCTCCTTTCAGGTATATTCCCAGCATAACCATGACGTGGTTTCACTAATGTATTCTTCTCACATTTACATATTGAAACATGGAAGTCAAACCGATAAACTAGAATTTGGTATCGATCAATCCTTCTAAGAATAGATCAACATGTTGCCAACCTGGCTGTGCCATCAATCCTTCTAATAATAGATCGATATACAGTATGGCATTTTATTTTATTTACTCCCTCCGATCCATATTAATGTTCTCAACTTTATCTAGATTCGGATGTATCTAGTTAAATATTTAGATCAGATGCATCTGAATCTAGACAAAATTGAAAACAATAATATGGATCGGAGGAAGTACTACTACTTGCAACTAACTAACCGATTGACATATCTGTACGTCGACCCCTTATGCCCTATATATACCTACCCCTAGTAGGGAGCAAAGCACAGCAATAGACCAAGAGGGAAGAAGTAGAAGGCGAGCTAAGAAGCTTAGTCAAGTGCTCCTCGACCGGCCGGCCGGCCATGGCGGGTGAACAGCTCAACGTGTTGAAAGCACTTGACCAGGCCAAGACGCAATGGTATCATTTCACGGCCATCGTGATCGCCGGCATGGGCTTCTTCACCGACGCCTACGACCTCTTCTGCATCTCACTCGTCACTAGGCTGCTTGGCCGCATCTACTACACCGATCCTGGCAGCAACGAGCCCGGTCACCTCCCAGCCAATGTGTCGGCCTCTGTGAATGGCGTGGCCCTCTGTGGTACGCTCGCAGGCCAGCTCTTCTTCGGCTGGCTCGGTGACAAGCTCGGTCGCAAGAGCGTCTATGGCTTCACGCTCATCCTCATGGTCCTCTGTTCCATCGCGTCGGGGCTCTCGTTCGGGCACTCGGCCAAGGGTGTCATAGGGACGCTTTGTTTCTTTCGCTTCTGGCTCGGTTTTGGGGTCGGTGGAGATTACCCTTTGTCGGCGACCATTATGTCCGAGTACGCCAACAAGAAGACCCGTGGTACCTTCATCGCTGCAGTCTTCGCTATGCAGGGCTTCGGCATCCTGTTCGGTACTATTGTTACTATTGTCGTCTCGGCCGCGTTCCGACACGCGTTCCCCGCGCCGCCGTTCTACGTCGATGCCGCCGGGTCCATAGGGCCAGAGGCCGACTACGTGTGGCGCATCATCGTCATGTTTGGCACCATACCGGCGGCGCTAACCTACTACTGGCGCATGAAGATGCCGGAGACCGCGCGGTACACGGCACTCATCGCCCGTAACACGAAGCAAGCCACCGCAGACATGTCCAGGGTGCTCAACAAGGACATCACGGAGGAAGAGGAGCAGGTCCGGCTTCAAGTGGTCTCCGGTGACACATGGGGCCTCTTCTCACGGCAGTTCATGAGCCGCCACGGGCTGCACCTTCTAGCCACCACCAGCACCTGGTTCCTGCTGGACGTCGCATTCTACAGCCAGAACCTGTTCCAGAAGGACATCTTCACCAAGGTCGGCTGGATCCCACCAGCAAGGACCATGAGTGCCCTGGAGGAGCTGTACCGCATTGCCCGTGCCCAAGCTCTCATCGCGCTCTGCGGCACCGCGGCTCTTGGTTCACCGTCGCCTTTCATCGACATCATTGGCAGGTTCGGATCCAGCTCATGGGCTTCGCTATGATGACCATCTTTATGCTCGCCATCGCTGCGTCAGATGACTACCTAGTGAAGCCTGGGCACCACACCGGCTTCGTCGTGCTCTATGGTCTCACCTTCTTCTTCGCCAACTTTGGGCCCAATAGCACAACCTTCATCGTGCCTGCTGAGATCTTCCCGGCGAGGCTCCGTTCCACGTGCCACGGTGTCTCGGCCGCTACCGGTAAGGCCGGGGCTATCATCGGCGCGTTTGGGTTCCTGTACGCGTCACAAGACCAGAAGAAGCCCGACAAAGGGTACTCCCCGGGTATCGGCATGCGCAACGCGCTCTTCCTTCTCGCCGGCACCAACTTCCTGGGCTTGCTCTTCTCTCTCTTGGTGCCGGAGTCCAAGGGAAGATCACTCGAGGAGATATCTAAGGAGAACTTCGATGATGCCACAGTTTCCCCAACTGGTGTCTAGCTACATAGACGCAGTTCTCCATGGTCTACATGCATGGTTGTGTGTTTGGTAGTGGTCTACATGCATATGTTTGTGTGTTTGGTTTCCATTGCAGTGCATTTTTCTCTTCTGTGTGACCACTTGCTGAATTTGTGTTGTCACATCTGCTATTTGTGTTGTCGCGTTTATGGTGTGATTTTTCTAAATCCTAGTATTGTATTTTTGTTGTAGTGCTATATATTTATTAATTTTGTTCAGGAGAACTGTTAATAAAACTGCTCATGTGATTTCATGCAAATAGTAGAGACTTATTGCATAAAGGGCTAAATCTACCATGTAGGGTCTCGCTACTGGTCCCAGCTGTCAGCCCCTCTTGAAGAAACGTATGCATGATGGACCTTTTTTGGCTTGCGCCTCTAAGTGAACTTAGCAAAGTTGCTCGATCACGGTAACCATGTAGGATCTGGATGCTAGGTCCCGATCTGAGCTTTTTTTAAGAAACGTGTCTATGTTGGACTTTTTATTTCGATTGGGATGGCCATTTTGGCCTTGGTAAAGTTGCTCGATGTGGTAGCCATGTATGGTCTCTGGTTGCTGGGTCCTGATCCCATCCTCTCTATACAAGAAACGTCTCCTCTCTTAGATCTTTTTTCGGTTGCGTCAGTTGTTTCGACCTTGCCAATGTTGCTCGGTGCATCAGTGCATGGTATTCCTGCCGGGTCTCCGGTGGCAAACTCTCTGTACAAGTATATTGCATAATTTGTTACGCATGAATACTACCTTTTATTTTCGATCCTGCCCATTAAACTTGACCTTTTTAAGGTTGAGTGGCGCCGCAGGCAGGAGGGTCAATCAACCTCTTAGTACAGAAATATTATTACAACAAAAAAATCAACCTAGCATAACATATATATATATATATTACAACAAAAAAATCAACCTAGCATTATATTATTACAACAAAAAAATCAACATATATATATGCGTCACAAGACCAGAAGAAGCCTATATGCGTCACAAGACCAGAAGAAGCCTGACTCCCCGGGTATCGGCATGCGCAACGCGCTCTTCCTTCTTGCCGGCACCAACTTCTTGGGCTTGCTCTTCTCGCTCTTGGTGCCGGAGTCCAAGGGAAGATCGCTTGAGGAGATATCTAAGGAGAACTTTGACGACAACGAAGCCATTACCCCGGCTGGTGTCTAGCGTTCTAACATGAATGGATCCTGTTTTTGCTTATGCTTTGTTTTCTCCGGTGTGGGCACTCCCTTGAATTCGTGGTGTCGGTTTGATTTTCCAGTGTAATTTTTTTCATTTGGGCTTTACCTGAAAATAAGCGATGCATTTTTGTTGTAGTGTTGTATGTATTGTTTATTTTGTTCATGAAGAATTGCTAATAAAGTCACTCAGTTGATTTCATGCAAATAAAGTCACTTTTAAAAAAAGTTAAAGTCACTTATTGTTTGAATGGACAAAATCTAATATCCTTCGCTTGGAGAAAATGTATTGGGTTCTAGAAACTTACAAAATCTTCAAAAACATAGTATCCTTCTTAAAAGTGGTGTATTGGGTGTTCAAGGATAATGAAACTTGGGGAAAAAACGATGGGACTAGTGTTCTAGGGCGGTTGCGCGTGCATCAGACTTTTTTTTTTTGAAAGGGGAGCCCGAAGGGCCTGGAAGCGATTATATTAAACACAAACAGAGGAGGAGATTATATTAAACACAAACAGAGGAGGAGTACATTATTACAGAAGGCCTCATAAGATACGAAGAAAACATAGGCCCCCAGTATATGTGGATAAGACCCCACTGAAAAATAGAGGATGAAAGCCAGGTCCCTCCCTATCTCCCTTGCCGAGCCGGAGGTCAACTGCACCACCATCGAGCACCGTCGCAGGGACGAAACCACTTGCTTCAGTGCCGATGTTGGGCGCGGCCGCTGACCCGAAGAGGGGCCTCCAATGGAGGTTGAAAGGATGCCGGAGCTCACCGGCTTTGACAGACGGCACACAGCCGTCAGGATAAAGCTCGTTGATGATGCTTCCAAACTCCGGAAATCCCCATCGCGGGAATCCTCGATAACACCGTCGAGGTCGAACGACCCGCACTTTAGGGGACCACTCCTGCCACGGGTGGGTGAAGGCGGGCAAAGATGGTCGGAGTAGCGAGGAATCCGACGAAAGAGGGAAGACCAAAACTCCCCTAGGTGCCCTGAGCCAGTCTTCCGCGCGCTTCCATCAACGTTCTCTCCCACGCCACCACGGCCGGCCAAGAGAACCAGAAGAAAACAGCAAACATCTAGACTGGTCAGAACACCAAAAGTGCGCTTATACCAAGGTTTCGCTTGGAGCGGAACCGCCGGCGTCTTCAACCGCTGAAGCCCGCCAGGAACCACCCACCACGGCCTCCCGCCGCCGCGCAGATGCGCCAGGAGACAGCAACCTCCACTTCCTCCCCCCGCAGATGCAGACACACTCGATCCCCTCCACCCCTCACCGCCACGGTTGGCCGGAAGAGGGGGAGCGGGCGAGCCACCATCACCGGGAAGAGGAGGCCAAACAGGGCGGCGACTAGAGCTCCGGCGGCCAGGAACCCCCCACCCTCCCTCGCCACCATGGCCGGCCGAGGAGGGGGAAGACCCCACGGAGCCCGGAGCCACCCAAGGGGGGCCTTATTGAGGGCGAGGAGAGCACTCCTCATCCACCGCGCCGCCATCCAGACAGCCGGGGAGAAGAGCTCCCACCATCGACGGGGACGGCCCCAAAGCCCCGACGAACGATCCCAGGCACAAGGCCCAACTCCGACAGAATGCCAAGAACTAACCCTACTATCTATGTGGGGCCAGGCGCCTCCGCCGCCTCCCCGCCACGCCGGCGAGAACGGCGCCGGATCGGCCCGGAGCAAACGGCAGCGGGGAAGGGGACTGTAGCAGGGAGGGGAGGGGAAAGAGATAAGGTCGGGGGAGTATACACGTGCATCAGACCGAGAGCTTGATGGCGGCAGCATGGACAGGCTACATCGTAGAGACTCCCGTGGGGTCCTGGTGCGTGGTTCTGTTATAGTGAGCTTGATTTTTATTGCTGTGTTTTTCTCTTCTGTGTGGCCACTTGCTGAATTCTGTGTTGCTTTGCTATTCGTGTGTAATTATTTTTTCACAAATAATTGCTAATAAAGTCACTAATTATATTATTATTTAATAAAACAGCCAACTTTGCCTCATCCTGTCTTTCGGACCACCGTGTCAGGCCCCTAGGCAAACGTGTAGTGTTTTTTCCGCACTCCAGACACGTGGGCCGGCCTGTCCTAGCAAGAAAGAGCAGGCCGCTTCGGGTCATGCTTTGCACTGTTTGTGCATGGGCCGTGTTGGGATGGCCCGATGGCCAGATTTGACCTCATATGTCGCTGGCTCACGAGAAGCACCTTTATATGTCTCCCCTCGCTTTGTAGTGCCGCGGCATAGTGGTATCACGTTTCAATGTGGAAGTGCCAAGAATTTCCGAGACAAAGTGTAAAGAATGTCGATATCACTAGTGTGCATGTGAACTCTAAGTCGGTGTGGCACACCATGGTGAGTCATCATGCATAGAATGTCTGGATATACATGTGAAATTTTATTACATACTTTTTTATATGTTAAGATATACTCCATCCGTTCAGAAATAGAATACATTTTAGTTTTGTGAAATGAATGTATCTAGGCGTTTTTTAGTGTATAGGCCGAACCTATACACTAAAAGACGTCTAGATACATTTGACTCACAAAGCTAAAACGTTTTATATTTCTGAACGGAAGGAGTATTTAAAAACAATGGATGCATTTACACCTATGAGGCAAAGAGGATTTTCTTATTCTTTCAGATTTCTTTTCCGTATACTCGCTGAAGATTGCCTATTTATAAATTGAAATTTTATGTATATTTGATATATTTTCCCTGCAACGTCTGCGTATATATATATATATAGTTCCCTTAGCCATAGTCCACCTCAATCCCAGTTTAACACAAACTCTATATATTATATATATTAGACTCTTCTAGCTGCACACACGCATATCCAGAACAGACTCCATTTGAACAAATAAGATGGAACATACTTTACGTGGTGATCACTTATGTTTTGGGTTCTCTGATTAAATAGTACCCATATTCAGTCCTTGGCAGCGTGGACTTTTTTTTACGGAGATTGTGTGGTCATATACTCCCTTCTTTTTATAAATACCCCGCGCGTTGCTGCGGAATTGCATATGTAAGTTTATAGACAGTCTACCAAGATTGAATATATGCATTTGGTGAACATATAAAAGGGTAAGTAAAATATCATAGCTCCCGAACTACTCAAATACTTCTAGCTTGAATTGTTTGAATAATGGCTAATATGGTGGGCTCTCGACTAAATAGACAAAAAGTCAGGATACATATAATACACCTTCTCAATTTTAATATGGGTACCGAATTCATGACTTAAATCATTGGTTTAAATCGTGAGAAATTCCAACACAAAATGTGAAATGTGCGTTTTTTTCGTTTAGTATGGCCATATGTATACCACATGGTACGTGTGGGGAGCAATCTACAATAAAGTAAGACGATATGTATGAAGCTTAGAGGTAAACTTTTGTTTGCCACCTCATCATACTGCATGTTCCAACATAAAGACGCAAACTCCAAAATAATAGGCTAGTTAAAGCATGAAGTGACTGATCCACTATCAGGCGAAGCAAAAAAAAATCTATTTATTGATTTACAAATATACACTTGTGATTGCGAAGAATGTCTCACTGTAAGACAATTAGGGAGGATTCTTACATACTACTACAACTCTTTGGAGGGCAAAAATGTTCCGGTGGAACATCTCGAATTCTCGAGCTATTCATGCATGCAATGGATGAGTTCGCATGAGACGATTCACTTTTGCAGCCGTAGAGATTAATGAGACCAGCCCAGGTCGTAGACAGTAAGCACATCTGGAAAGTGAGAGATAATAAAAAAGGACAATCGCTAAAATTGAAGTAGACCTTACCTTCTCGAGTTTTTTTTTACAAAATTTGCTCCCAAATGCCTGGAATAAATAAGAGAAGAAGTGCATATATAGGTGCAAAGGAGAAAACTTATACTCCTATCAAATTCTAAAAACGGTGCAGCAATCTCTAAATTAAGTACAAATTACACTTAACTATTCCAGGACTTCAGAGCAGCAGTTTAACCGTGGTATATTTATCTATCTGTCCATATCAATCGAGGTGAAGAATACTCCACGAGACATGGAAAGAGTACAAAAGAAGTTCTGGTCAGCAACAACAGTGTGGCTTAACAGGCGCATACCATATTATTTTTAGGAGAATAAAATACCTAGAAAAGGGAGATGCACTCGAGTTGGAAGGTCTACTGCTCGAGTACCACTTGGCGGCAGTAGGTGCTCCAGCAACATTGCAAAATTGGGGGAGAGAGATTCCCATTAGTCTTCGCCGAGGAGATGCCACTTGGATAAAGGTGAGGTGTGCTTCTCCAGCTTTTTATCTTCTGGCTCCATGGAGAATCCTGATCGATGGAGTGTATTTAACTGAAACCTGGACGCCATGGGCTGGATCGGGGAGGCATCACACCGGTAGGCGGGAAACGGCAACGAAGCTGAGAAGATACATCCAGTGCGGCGACATGGAGTCGGAGGAGGCGAGGAGATAGGACGGAGGCAAGGAGCAGTGATGAATGGATTGATTGAACGCCACATATATACTGGAAGATCTATGTAGTGATGCGAATAAAATATACTGAGGTGCACGACCAAATTTATATGGGGGAAATTCTACGCGAAACTTCTGGTACACCTCCATTAGTTACCGGAGTTACTCACGAGAATCGCGGGGAGAGGAAGAGCGAGAATCGCGGGGAGAGGAAGAGCGAGCGTTACCCTGGACGGACTGTCGTGGACATTGATGAAGAGGAGGATGGCTGGCCGGCGGAGTAGAAGAATAGTCTGGGCCAGGTAGTTCCGTTAGATATGGGCTGAATGGGCTACACGCACTAACATAACTGGACATAACAGAAATTTCTCAATATAAAATGAGAAGAGAAAATGGGAAATTGCTGACGTGGCAGTTTGATGAGGTGGATAGGCTGCATATCAAGAGAAATAGTTAGTGGGGTTGATCTATTTATGAAAGAAGTGTATCTAGACCTCTTTTATTGTGTAGATTCACTCCGAACATACGCACTGAAAGAGATCTTGATACACTACTTTTATAACGGATTTGCTAAAACACAACTAGCTGTGACGTAACTTATGTCACAGCTAGATCTGCCACCGTTGGGTTGCTTGCTTTACGATCCGTGCAGGGTGTTGATGTTTGTTGTTTTTTTGTCACGCGTTGTGTTTTATTGACTGTGTTTGCTTGGCCCGTGTTGACTTGTCCGATCCACTTTTTGGCCCGCGTTCTGTGTGTTCGCATGGGCTGTTTTGATGCTTGGGCCTCAGTGTTGATGCCCGCGTTGTAAACATTTTTTTCAGTTTGTTTTTTCTGCTTAGCTGTTGTTTTCCATCGTGTGCTACAGGAAACAGCTGAGAGGGTTTCGATTTTCTTGCTGTTTTGAGAGCAAATAACAAGCTACTATTTATAGGTTGAGTAAAAATTATGTGGATGTGGTTATTTTGAAAAAAGCAGCGTTAGTTGAATTTTTCTTCGCCACTTTTTTTGGCATGTTGTTCCTACGGAGATGTTTATTTGTTTTTCATTTAGACTGAGATAGAGAATGGTTTCCAGAGGTTGCTTATATATGTGTTAGTTTCGACAGAGGATGTACTAGTACAGGAGGTTTTTTCAAATTGTTACTTTTTAGAAAGAGAAAGGGTCGAGAGTTTCGATATCAATAGATTTTTTTTCCTCCCTAGGCATTGATCTTTTTTTCTTTTTATCCATTGTTCTAGCCATTCCAATTCAAGGTGGATTCCGATAGTAATAATAACCTTTTTTTGGGTTTCCTATAGTTTTTAAACTAGAAAAATGAGCAACGCAAACCCACCATGCAATTTATGTCATCAGCTACCCCGAATTTTTCAAAAAGCTGCATGTAGTCTTTTCAAGTTTTCTGTGAAAATGGTTGACAAAATCATGAATATTCAATTGTAAGTTTCTTTATTTTTAATATAAATTTTTATCTATAGTGTTTTCTATATTAAATTGTGTTTGTTTTAACATATATTTTTTTCACGACTTTTTTCTGTTGTAGGTTGTGTCAATTATTGAAGCGAGCGTATAGGATTTTTATGTCCTAATATTTGGATGAGAGTATTAGCAATTCTCCCTAATCATGGATTGATAGCTAAGAGTGATCACCATATTTTTCTAGATAGGATTTGCACAAAAATTTACATGTGCCGTCCATACCGGAATTCCTTTATTGAATCTTTCGATATAGAACATGAGGATATTGTTTCATTTGAATATGATTAGTGGAAAGGTTGTTTAAAAGTTAAAGTTGTTTCAGGCAATGGTGATAGGAAGAATTGGGCTCGCTTCTCCACCAAGTTAGTTTTTATATTTTTTATGCCGGTGTTTGGAGTTTGATTTTTTTAGTGGGGTTTTTATCTTTTAGTGCCTTTAACAATGTTTCATATATTTGTTTTAATATTTAGAGATATTTGATATACCAGACAGGTGCGAACTAGACTTGTTCAATACCATGCATGCCACGATGCTAACCAATCGAAAATGAATGGGATAGTTAATACCATGTATGCCCAAAAGATGAGGCTCGAGGATGCGAACATTTTATATGTAGGATTTGTTTTTGATTTTTTTGACATTTCAAAATATGTTTTCTCACAATGGGTGCATTTGCACCCATGAGCCGAATTGCCACCTTCGCTTGAGGATGATGATTTTGTTCCTAAATTTTATGTGTACATACATGATGTTGGTGATATTTATCGCTTGGTTAATTCTTTTGCTTATTTTGCTATGTGTATTATTTCACGTTCTCATCTTATAAGAAAAGATCCCTAGGATTTCTTGAATTTTCAAATATGAGTTGCATGTGGACTTGAAACTGGCTTTGTCTTTTTTTGTTTTTGAGAAGAGGGGGGTGACTTGCAAGTCGACATGTAACTAGGATTTTTAAATTTTTAAATATGACTTACATGTGGACTTGAAACTGGCTTTTTTTTATTTGGATCAGAGGAGAGGGTGATTTGTATGTTGACATGAAATTAGGACCTTTTTTTTCAACTATGACTTGCATGTGGATTTGAAATTGGCTTTTTTTTGTAGAAGAGGGGGTGATTTGCATGTCGACATGCAACTAGGATTTCATAAATTTTAAAATATAAGTTGTATGTGGACTTGAAACTGGTTTTTTTCTTTTTGTTTTAGAGAAGAGGGGGTGACTCGCATGTCAACATGTAACTAGGATTTTTTAAATTTTCAATTATAAGTTGCATGTGGACTTGAAACTGTTTTTTTCTTTTTTTTATGTGGAGAAGGGGTGCATTGCATGTTGACGTGCAACTAGGATTTTTTGAATTTTTAAATATGAGTTGCATGTGGACTTGAAACTGGCTTTGTCTCTTTTTGGGGGGGGGGAGAGGGGTGACTTGCATGTCGACATGCAACTAGGATTTTTGAATTTTCAAATATGAGTTGCACGTGAACTTGAAACTGGTTTTTCTTTTTCGTTTGGAGAAGGGGGTAATTTGAAGGTTGACATGAAACTAGGACATTTATGATTTTTTTTTCAAATATGAGTTGCATGTGGACTTGAAAATGGTTTTTTTCTTTGTTGTTTTGAAGAAGAGGGGGTGAGACTTGCATGTCGACATGCAACTAGAATTTTTTGAATTTTTAAATATAAGTTGCATGTGGACTTGAAAATGGATTTTTGTTTTTTGTTTTTGTTTTTGGAGAAGGGGGTGACTTGCATGTCGGCATGCAACTAGGATTTTTTGAATTTTTCAAATATCAGTTGCATGTGGACTTGAAACTGGTTTTTGTTTTTGGAAAAGATGAAAGTGACTTGCATGTCGACATGTAACTAGGATTTTTTGAATTTTCAAATATACTTGAAACTGGCTTCTTCTTGTTTTGTGTGGAGAAGAGGGGGTGACTTGGATGTTGACATGCAACTAGGATTTTTTGAGTTTTCAAATATGAGTTGCATGTGGACTTAAAACTGGCTTTTCTTGTTTTATGTGGAGAAGAGGAGGGGGTGAGTTGAATTTTTTGAATTTGAAAATTAGAGTTGCATATGGACTTGAAACTGGCTTTGTATTTTTTGTTTTTGTTGAAGAGGGGGTGACTTGCATGTCGACATGCAACTAGGACTTTTGATTTTTCAAATATGAGTTGCATGTAGACTTAAAACTGGTTTTTCTTTTTTGTTTGGATGAGGGGAGGGTGATTTGCATGTTGACATGAAACTAGGACATTTTTGTTTTTTTCAAATATGAGTTGCATGTGGACTTGAAGCTGGTTTTTTGAAGAAGAGGGAGGTGACTTGCATGTGGACTTGAAACTAGGTTTTTGTTTTTTTATTTTCGAGTGACTTGTATGTCAACATGCAACTAGAAATTTTCTGAATTTTCAAATATGAGTTGCATGTGGAGTTGAAACTAGCTTTGTCTTTTTATGTTTTGGAGAAGAGGGGGTGACTTGCATGTCGATATGCAACTAGGATTTTTGAATTTTCAAATATGAGTTGCATGTGAATTTGAATCTAGTTTTTCTATTTTAGTTGGAGAAGAGGGAGGTGACTTGCATGTTGACATGAAACTATGACTTTTTTGAATTTTTTAAAATATGAGTTGCATGTGGAGTTAAAACTATTTTTTTATTTTTCATTTTGAAGAAGAGGGGTGAATTGCATGTCGACATGCAACTAGGATTTTTTGAATTCTTCAAATATCAGTTGCATGTGGACTTGAAACTGGGTTTTTCTTTTTGGAAAAGATGCGGGTGACTTGCATGTCGACATGCAACTAGGATTTTATGATTTTTTGAAATATCAATTGCATGTGGACTTGATACTGGATTTTTGTTTTTTTGTTTTTAGAAAAGATGCAGTTGACTTGCATGTCGACATGCAACTAGGATTTGTTTTCAATTTTCAAATATGCTTGAAACTATCTTCTTGTTTTGTGTGGAGAAGAGGGGGTGACTTGCATGTTGATCGAAGAGCGGACGGCTAATGTGTTCCACTTATTGAACAGGGTCTATAGTCAGTCCGTGACCCCTGGACGCTAGGGTCTATAGTCAGTCTGTGACCCCTGGACGCTGAAGGCGTCCTTGGGGTTCATGCATCTAGGATTTTTTGAATTTTTAAATATGAGTTGCATGTGGATTTGAAACTGACTTTTTTTCTTTTGGAGAGGGGGTTGACTTGCATGTCGACATGCAATAGGATTTTTTGGATTTTTAATTTTGCATGTGGACTTAAAACTGGCTTTTTTCTTTTTTGTTTGGAGAAGAGCAAGGTGACTTGCATGTTGACATGAAACTAGGACTTTTTCGATTTTTTTAAATATGACTTGTACGTGGACTTAAAATTGCCTTTATCTAGAAGGAGGAGGGAGGGGGGTGACTTGCATGTCGACATGGAACTAGGATTTTTTTAACTAGGATTTTCATTGTCTGTATTGTTTGTATATGTCCTTCACATTTGTAGTACTCCTTCTGTCTTGAAAAGGATATCGCAAATTGTCTAAATTTAGATATATCTAGACACTATTACATCTAAATTTAAATAAACATGCGACATCTTTTTTGACAGGGAGTAATAGTTTTTAGTTTGCACATCCAATTATCTAATAAAGTGACTTTTTTTAGAGACAACAAAATAACTGGAGTTGTGTCCGTAGCGGCCATAGTGTAGAAAAATTAATCTCAAGTAGGCCACCCGAGTCTTTTATATTACAATCCCTTCACTCCGTGGACTGAAAAATACTCACACACACTGACCGGTGTCATTTTCTGCGTCACTTTTCCCTACTCAATCTTCTCTCTTCTAAACACTTTTTCCGAATGATCGGTTGAACAAAGACAAAAAAAAAGTCCAGCCCAACAAGACAACAACAACCGAAGAACAAGAAAAGCCTAAGGGCATGTACACTAGTACACATCAGCTGTCTATAAACAGGAGCCACTTAGGATATTTGGTGAGTTGGAGGGAAGAGAATAGCACAAACCCTATGGGTCGTCGGTAATGAGTTGGAGGGAAGAGAATAACACAAACCGTATGGGTCGTCGGTAAATCTGCAGACGGGCTATTTCCGGGAAACTCGCTAGCTATTGTTGGCTCTTCTGCTATTGTACGTATACACGGTCGGTACCTATGACCCCAAGCGTAAACTCATAGAAGTGCGGGACGGGAGAAACTTGAAACCGTTTCATGCAACCGTGGGCTTATTTAGACAGGTGAAAAGACACCCCGTTGCATGAGTAGTCTAAAGTGTTGTTTGTACATAATGTGAATACGTATTATAATAATGTGAATACGTATTATAGATAGCTGCCGTCTAAACCATTGCTCATGCCCTAATAAGACAACGGAAAGGTCCAATAAGAATGGACCTAGGAGAGGAGTGCGACGGGCGAAATCAGAGGGCGCTGACGTCAGCCGACTGTGACGTATGCTATGTCACAGTCAACTGTGCGTCAGAGACTCCTTTTTTATAAGGATAATGCTAGGCGTCCCCCGGACGTCCTCTTCCCCTGCGTGCCACGTGTCCCTAAAAATCCCGGTTTTGCTGCAAGACAGTCCTTTTTTGCTATAAATGTCTCCGCTTTTGCTTTCGAAGCAAAAAACGGTTCGTTCTAAAAATAGAATGTCTCGCCGGAGATCTCGCCGGAGACCATGTACCAAAAATTTTATGCTAATGTAGCAAAACGGACTTTGCCGGAGACATCGTCGGAAAAACTCTCGCCGAAGACCTCGCCGGAGACATCGTAGCAAAAACTTTGCGCAAATGTAGCAAAACCACAAAACAATGGTAGCAAACAAAATATGCTAATGTAGCAAAAAACGACTTCGCCGGAGAACTTGAAGCAAAAGCCAGGCCGGCCGCGCTAGCAGCGTAGCAAAAAAATTGTGCTAATATAGAAAAACAGACTTCGCCGGAGACATCGCCGGAGACCTTGTAGCAAAAACTTTACGCAAATATAGCAAAACCACAAAATAATGGTAGCAAACAAAATGTGCTAATGTAGCAAAAAAAACAACTTCGCCAGAGAACTCAAAAGCTAGGCCGGCCGTGCTGGCAGCGACCAAGGCTGTCCATGGAAGCAAGCTCGGCCACCGCTCGTGGAAGCAAGTTCGGTCGCCGCTGGCAGCAATCACGGTCGCCCCGTGGCAGCAAGGTCGGCTGGCTGGCCATGGAAGCAAACGTGGTCGGCAGCGGGAGCTCCACGAGGAAGAGCAGACTCGTCGGAGAAGAACCCAAGGGGGCTGTGGTACGGGCACAGTTGCCTTCGTCCGCCGTTGCAGGAGACGTAGACCACCGGCGCCATGGCTGCGTCAAGTCCGAAGCCGGCCTAGATGCGCAGGAGGAGGAGCAAACTCGTCGGAGAAGAAACGGAGGGGTGGGATGGGGAACGGAGGAGGCGCTGGG
Source organism: Avena insularis (assembly GCA_023614405.1). NCBI lineage: Eukaryota > Viridiplantae > Streptophyta > Magnoliopsida > Poales > Poaceae > Avena > Avena insularis. Next base: position 96,550,848 of record CM042690.1, on the reverse strand, counting down.
CGCAGCGGACTGCTGGGAAGCATCAGCGCCAGCGCGGGGGGCAGGATGTGCCGTCGCCTCTGTGGATCGTGGGAGAGAGACGGAGTCAATAGAAGAAGAAGAAAAAAGGAGGAAGAGATAAGGTAAGGAGCGGTGGGAGTGGGCCTGCACGACGCGGTGCGTCCGACCCGGACGATGGAAGCTAGCGATCGTCCGGGTGATCAATAAAGCTAAAATAGTTTATATTATAAAACGGAGGAGTACTCAGTATACGTGTTAATTAATCAATCAGTTTGTACCCCGTAGGATAGCCTGTGCCGAGACGTGCGTACTTTTTTAGGACTTGTGGCTGGACCGAACCACGTAGAGTTTAATAACAAGGGTTTTTATCATTTCTGCCACTATGACCAACCCAAAACTCAGATTTGCCATTTGACTGATCGAAACTCTAATTTTACCACTACTCCGTTACAACACTCCTCAGTTTTGCCATTCCGTCATCTTTCTACCTTAATCTGTAATCAGTTTTGCCATTTTAGTTTTTCCACCCCTTTTTATTTAGAGTTAATTTCATTTCTAACCCGTATATGCTTCTAACAATATTTATCCTATATAGTAGAAATTACTTATATTTACCCATTTCGTAAAACTTATGACGTTTTTACCCATTCTAAAATTTTATATGTTCTATGAAGTGTGATCTCGGCGTATCCGCATCAACATCATTATAGTATTTGCGGTTCCGTCACCGCCATACGCTAAGGCTAATAAGTTCAATCGGCGGTAGAATGAGTAGCGCCTAGGACTTGTTTAACCAAGCACCAAGCATGGCCTCCGTCCTCGTCTTAAAACGTTTGGCACAAGGTCGCCGGTGATCTTGGGAAACTACGGCTCATGGAGGATCGCGTGGGCCGCATCAAGATGTTTGTCATCTGCCGCTCCTTATCAACCACTAACGGAGTAATCGGGTATACATCATGACTACGCGCTCTCAACTAGCCTGCCATGCGTCTACGTACACTCGAGCTAGATTTGGTGTACTGCTCGGCTGCTCCACATAGACTAGCAATGCTAATATATTCCAAATGGTGAAGTGAAGTGGTTCTACTGGGATGATCGCGCGGATGTTTATCGTCGATGTGGCAAGTCATGGTAATATAATGGCAAAAATGATTATAGACTAACGGTAGAAGGTAGAAAGATAGCGGAATGGCAAAATTGAGGAGTATTGCAACGGAGTAGTGGCAAAATTAGAGTTTCGATCGGTCAAATGGCAAAACTGAGTTTTGTGTTGGTCATAGTGGCAGAAATGATAAAAACCCTAATAACAACTCTAGTAACGATCAGGCTTGTAGATCGGAATTGATTTCCAGTGGCACACGGTCCTTCTAACGATCAGGCTTGTAGATGGAATGGATTTCCATCGTGACACGGACCTGTAGATGGAATCACGGCACGTACTTCTCAGTTACGCACTTGCGTAAATCGTAGCCATAGATTTTAAATCCAACAATCATAATAATTTTGATGATGTGGATTAATATGGTGTCTCGAAACAATCTCTTATATCGCTTTTAGTATCACTAGTGCACCCCCCCTTTAACACCGGTTTGGAGGGCCCTCTAACAGCGGTTGTAGAACCGCTGTTGAGGGTTCGGTGTTAGAGGGGGCCCCCCTTTAACACCGGTTCTTATACGAACCGGTGTTAAAGGGTGGCGACACGGGCTGCCGAGGCTCAGCCCCTTTAACATCGGTTCGTAACGGTGTTAAAGGTTCGTGTCGCGCAGAAAAGGAGATAAATCTCTGCGCGCAGAAAGCGGCATAAATCTACGCCATGGCAGAGTTCGCCGCCCCTGCTCTGCGTATTTCTGCGGGCGTGGCGGGAGGGGGAGGGGAATCGATCGGGAGCGGTATACACATACATCGTCATTGGTACATACGAGTACATGAATAATTAAGCAACTATTATTATACACAACATCGTCATTGTGTGGTATTCTCCGTAAACGTTGAAGCATCAAGTATAAGACAAACACGTTCAATCATATATACAACGTTCATTTTGGTGGATATCTAAAGAGTTCTCCTGAGCGTGACGACCTCATCAAGTATGAACCCCGACAATTCCTCTTGAATGGCTCGTATGCGGTCAAATGGTAGGAGTTGGTCCCGCATCCGTTCGATCTGAATATATATGAAGAATGGGGTCAATATATATATAAGAATAAAACTCAACACAATTGATGGTAATAAAATAATGTTGTGTACTTTGTTTACTTACTCTAAGTTGTTCTAGTGCGGCTTGGCCCGTCGCACATATCGTGTTGCGAATGAAGTCGCAAACATAGTACCCACATAAGTTATTGTCGTGTCCCTGATGCGCGCAATTTACGAGAATAGAGAGTTCAATCAAAATAATAATCAATAAAGCATGATATAATGGAATTGGAAGCAGAATCAAAGAGATACGCAGACCTAGCTAACTAGTATTACTTACATTTTGGTCTACGAATTTTAGTTCTTCTGACCATTCACCTATGGCCCTGCCCGTGAACCTTTTCCAAACCCTGTCCGACAAAGAAAATGGATAAAGGAGTAATTAATTACTTATTGTCACGAAAGTTGCCGATCTAGTGCGATAATATGATTGAAATTACCTCTGGAGCATCTCTCTAAAGTCTGCCCATAGCTCTTTTTCTTTTCATAACGAGTCCATGACAAGGACTTTTCCTGAGTCAGGTTGAATGACTAGCAGAATAAAGTGGAACCTACGCACGCATAACTCATCATCAGTTACACTTAACATCGAGTAAGCCAAATGAATGTGTACAAGAGAGGGTAACAGTACTCACGAGAAGTTGTAAGGCAATAGTATTTCCCTTTTGGTTTGTTGTCTCAGTAAAGACCTTAGCAATAAATCTTCTGTTTGCCCGGGTTTGGTTCTTACCACTTCTTCATAAACTCTATTTGGGTCAACGAACCCAATGTCAAAAGGTCCTCCTTTCATGCATTCCATAATCTTTTTCCTGCATAATAGTATATACATATATGATGAGCATATATATATACATGCAATTAATGAAGTGAATGAGATGAGATAGAAAATATAGAAATAGTACTTACACACAATAAAGGCTGATGGCAGCTTTGTCGAGTTCCTTCTGATTGAATAGAAAATGCAAGTCTTGAATGTTGAAGGCGATCTCGTCGTCTCCGCACAAGAAAATCTGATCTCTTATATGCGCCGTGATCCATTCTTCCTTTCTCATCTTGCAGAAATCAAGGTACCACTTGTGCAATCTTCGCATCTTTGTTGGTAGATTCTTGAGCTCCTCTTTCTTAACGAGATTCTTCCCATACTTTCATGGTTGTATGGGGTTGGCATCGCATTTGGGCAAGTTGTCTCCCATGATGTTCAAGTATGCAATGTAAGTCATCCCCATCTCATTGGCCTTTCTTTGTAGCTCTGCCTCGTAATCATTTACGGGAGGAGCGTCCCGTGTGTCAAACACTTGGAGCGGGGCGCATGATTGGTTTTCCTGCTCTCCGAGCATGGGAACTGTTTTCTGGGGTGCCGCACGACTGCTACTTTCAGTCTCCCTACGGCGCCTTGCATCCGCCTTCAAAATCTGGCGCTCGTAGTCCGGCACAAGTGGGGTTTTAGGTTTCAAAAGATTTTTGTAAAACTTCTCCACCACCACCGGATCTATTTTCTCCTTTGGCTCGGCCCGTCTAGGTGCAAAGAATTTCTTGACCTCTTCTTCCGAGATCCTATTGGTCTCCTCGTCGCTGCGATTCCACGGTAAAACCGGCAATGGCTTGGCGGAAGGCTGCGGGACGTAGTTTTTTGAACTCTTTCTGGCAGTGCTAGTGATGCTCTTCGTGGTGCTCTTCCGCTTCTGTTGAGGAGATGGCTGAAGCCGGAGATGGCCGACGGGCAGAGATGGCTGGCGCTTGGAGATGGTCAAGCGCCGAAGATGGCTGCCGTGGCAGACATGGCTGAAGCGGCTCGAGATCGCTAACGCCTGGAGGAGGCGGGTGCAGTGGCCTCAATTTGGAAGCACGATGTGTTCCTTCTTCCAAAGAATGGTTGTTTTCACGCAAATTTGAGTTGAGTTTCCCTTCACCTGTAGCATGGTCAAGCTGCTTCCTCATATTCCTTCACAACCTCATCCACCCGACAATAGCATAGCCATCTGAATCGGTCGGCGTGGTAAGTTCCACTAGCTACTGAGGTAAGGCATAGCGACAGCCACCTTAATGGATAAGCCCATTAATCTCACATGCAGCTCAGCGTGTTCGCTCTCCGTGATCTCATCCACGGGGTATGGAGGACCCGCCATTTCAAGCGTGGGCTGCACGTTCTCTGTGGAAGCCACGCAGAGTCTGGGCCGCCGGCAGCTTCCAATGCAGGCTCTTCGTGCCGCTGAGATGGGCCGGTAGCTTGATGGCTCTGTTGTGCATTCACTTGCGCCTTCAGCGCCACAAGTGCATGTTCTATCTGTGTTATCCGCTCAGACGCTTTTTTCTTTTACGCGCGCCATCGTAAGAGTCGCTCCACTCGCAAACCCATCCTTCCACGCCATACCCCCGTGCCTCGTGCATGTCCGGGTGTTCTTTTTTACCGACGGCGTGTGAACTGGTCATTCTCTTTGTCGGGATGGAAGGTCCCGGCTGTTTCCTCGTATGCCGTGATGAGATCGGACGGTTTGGCAAGGAGGGTTGGGAAGATACACAATCCTGTTTCTAGGTCCAACCTTGCCCCGATTCCGTAGAACCAAGTCTTTGCACGTAGGTCCCATCCATGTGTCTGGGGTGTGATCCCTCTGTCATGCAGGGCCTTCTCAGCTTCCTCCCACTTAGGCCTCTGAGATATGTAGCCACCGACGCCCTGTCCGGTGATATTCCTTCTTCGGGCATTTAGCGTATTGGTTTCGACCTCTTTGTAGCTATAGCACCTTCCTTGTATGCCACAAATTCGCGCCAGTGAGGTCTTATCTTCGCATAATATGCGTCTTCGAAATCTGGAGTCTCTCTAGCTTTGACAAATTTGTTCATTTTTGTCTTCCAGTTGCGGAAAGAGTCAACCATCTTATTTAGAGTCCACTCTTTGACCTTTTCCTTTATAACCGGTTTGTTTTCATCCTCCTCTGCGGAAGGGTGAAATTTACCAACAGCGAATTCCAAAGCGTTTCTTTGGATCTTTCATCGACAAAGGTACCGTCGCCCTTCTTTGGCTTATTCCAATATTCAATTATGATTGGGATTTGGTCCCTAACAATAACTCCAGCCTGACGTACAAATTTGTCTGCGGCCTTCTTGGGCTCCATCGGCCTGCCATCAACACAGACTGCTTCGATCGTGAACTTTGCACGATCTTTCAACCGATGGCTCGCGCCTCGCTTGCTCTTTTTCGTAGAAGAAGATGGTTGCTGGCTGGTCGATCCAGAGGGCTAAAAGAAGAAAGAAGCGTTAATTAATACAAGTAGAAGAAGATTGTTGGTGGAAGTCAGCAGAGGCTTAATCAATGCATATACCTCGCCGGACTTTGTAATCACTAAATTGCGTTCACCGGAGTCTTCATCTTCTCCATGAATACTTGAGTTGTCATCATGTCCCTCCAAGTCTAGATATTGTGAGGTGTCCTCATCGATAATGTTCTCCATTATTTCGTCTTCTTCAAGGTTTCTACTAAGTGGATCCATAGTTTCTAAAACAATAATATTATCTAGAGTAAGAGAGTAAACATTCAAGTGGACTTGGATTCATACGCGACAACTCGGATACAACACTTAGTGATTAAGATAAAGTACAATAATATAAGATAAAGTACATTATTAATACATCACCGGAGAATAGCTCGGGTGCATTATAGGATAAAGTATAAGATAAAGTACATTATTAATACATCACCGGAGAATAGCTCGGGTGCATTATAGGATAAAGTATAATATAAAGTACATTATTAATACATCACCAGAGAATAGCTAGGGTGCATTATAGGATAAAGTATAAGATAAAGTATATTATTAAGATAAACTAGCGAACGCGGCTGCGTTACAAGGAGCTCTGCAGCCACAGAAGAGGAACCATCACCGGAGAATAGCTCGGGTGAGATCCGTAAACCTGCCAGATATTGGAGAACCTAGTCTCCAAAAGATACATGTATCGCCGTACATGCTCGTCCTCCTCCCTGATACGACGACATACCACCTCCTCGGGGGCTGGTTCCCTCTGCACCGCTCCTGGACCTCGTGGACGCCACCAAAGAAGCTCCAGGTCAACGATGATACCCGGATTCCTCACCAAGGTACGAGTCCCGACAGGTAGCACCTCCCAGTGCCAACCCGGCGGAGTCCATACTCGGACATCCCCGACGGAGTCCAGTAGGCTCGGACGAGATGGACGCGGCATAACTAAATAATAGCAATAAACAATCATAAAACGTAAACAGTAACTAAATCACTAAGTATATATTGCCCTAATAACAATAATCCTAAACCTATCACTAACTAAACTAAACCTCATTAACTAAGTATTCTAACTAAACCTAATCCCTAATAAACCCCAATCCCTAATAAAACCCTAAGCCCTAATAATAAACTAACTAAAATCCCTAACTAAATCACTACTAAAATCCCTAACTAAATCACTACTAAAATCCCTAACTAAATCACTAACTAAATCACTACTAAAATCCCTAACTAAAATCCCTAACTAAATCACTACTAAAATCCCTAACTAAATCACTAACTAAATCACTACTAAAATCCCTAACTAAAATCCCTAACTAAATCACTACTAAAATCCCTAATTAACTAAATCCCTAATTAACTAAAATCCCTAACTAAAATGGCCGCCGACTTCGCCATCCCTAATTAACTAATTAAATCCCTAATTAACTAAATCCCTAATTAACTAAAAATGCCATCGCTTGCCATGCATGACCCATGACTGACTCTTCCCAGCCGTCGTCGCATCACTTCCCTTGTGTGACCTCCTGCGATGCCTCGCCGCGACCTCCACGCTGCCTAGCTGATGTCGCTTCGCGTCCGGCCTCCCTAGCTAGCGCCTCGACCTGCGTTCTTCGCGCTGCTGCCCCTGAATAAGCGCCTCGACCTGCGGACAGGGGAGCAAAGGGGAGGGGCGGTGGTGTGTACCTCTGGCCGGCCGGGGGCACACGCGAGGTGGCTAGAGTGGCGGCGGCGGTGAGGTGGCGCTCTGGATGGCGACAGCGACCGCTGGGGACATCGATCTGGCTGGGGGGAGAAGGAAGGGGTGGCGTTATACAGAATTCCCTTTAACACCGGTTCGTCTGGAACCGTGTTAAGAGATTGTTAAGCGCCTTCTTTAACACCGGTTCCAGCCACGACCCGGTGTGAAAGGAGGGTGGGGATTAAACGAAATAATGCGCTTCTTTAACACCGGTTCGTGGCTGGAACCGGTGTTAAAGGGGGGCATTTATTTCATGCATTAAAGGGGTGGGGGCATTTATAATTCAAAAAATAGGATATGAATTTAGAAAATTCATATCTTATTCATTTCAACTCAGAAAAATATGAATAATATATTATAATTTTCAAAAAAAAATATCTATCCATTCATGTAAAAACATTTTATATTTACTTTAGATGAAAATTTTCAAAATGATTAAAACACTTACATATAAATTTTGATTATTCAATTCAAACAAAAATAAATTATCAAATCCTAAAACTTTGAACATAAGAAATATTAAGCAACTAAAAAGGAATCTAACCCTATTTTATTAGAGAAAATCATATTTTATTTTGTATTAACATTTTTGAATTGATTGGATATTTAAATGCCGCATCTTTTGTATACACTTGAATCTGACAAAGCCTCGCTCAACTTGCATTGGATTTTTGATAAAATAGTGTTGGAGATATGCCCTAGAGGCAATAATAAATGTAGTTATTATTATATATCTTTGTGTTTATGATAAATGTTTACATTCATGCTATAATAGTATTAACAAGGAAACCATTAATACTTGTGTGATTTGTAAACTTAATTTGAAGTCCCTAGTATAGCCTCTATACTTCACTAGCTTGTTGGTTGATTGATGATTGTGGTTTCCCCATCATGAACATTGAGATGTTATCAACAACAAGATCATATCGTTAGGAGAATGATATGGTGGACATACTCCTATAGACAAGCGTAGCATAAAGATCAAGTCATTTCAATAGTTCAATTGCTATATGCTTTCTGATACATAGTAACCTAATTCCTTCGACCATGAGATCATGCATATCACCTTTACTGGATGGATGCTTCGATGTCATCAAACACCACACCGTAACAGGGTGGCTATAAAGGTGGCATTGAGTGTTTGGAAAGTATTGGTTGAAACACATGGATCAAGAGTGGGATTTGTCCATCCACATGACGGATAGATATTCTCTGGGCCCTCTCGGTGAAATGTCATCCAATTAGCTTGCAAGCATGTGACTGGGTCACAAGGGATCACATATCACGGGAACGAGAAAGAGTACTTATCGAGAACGAGGATGAACTAGGTATGCAGAGATACCGAAGATCATAACCGGATAAGTAACATATCGTGAGACAAAGGGAAATTGGTATCGTATGTAAGTGGTTCATTCGATCACAAAGTAATCGTAGAAATATGTGGGAGCCATATGAATTTCCAGATTCCTCTATTGGTTATTGTTCGGAGAAGTGTCTCGATCATGTCCGCATAATTCACGAACCGTAGGGAGACACACTTAAGGATTCGACGTTGTTTGAGTAGTTATGGTATTATGAGAAAGAGACCGAATGTTGTTCGTAGTCTCGGATGGGATCCGGGATATCACGAGGTGATCCGGAATGGTCCGGAGAATAAGATTCATATAAGGAAAGTCCTGCTTTGGAGTGGCGGAATGATTAGGTGTTTTCATCGGGAACATTCTAGAAGGTCCCGAATGTCCGGCACCGGAGGGAAGGGTACATGATTGTGTCATTAAATGTTGTATTGTTTGAATAATTTACTAAGTTTTCTTGCTGTCCCAAATAAAGGATTATTTTGAATCCTAAATTTAAAAAGTAAAACGGCTAGTTTGAAAGTCAAGCAGCTTTTGGGAAGTGGGAAAGAGGAGGAGGTGGAGGCCGAGTTGGAGGAGGGTTCCTCCCTTGGCGGCGCACCTCCCTAGGCCGAGTTGGGAGGAACTCCTCCCTTGGCCGGCCAGCCCTCCCACCTATAAGAGGAGGGCAGGGCCTCCTCCTCTAGACACACAAGTTTCCTATCTTCTAAACTAAACCCTAGATCTAGACCCCGGTTTAGAGCTATTTTGGTTTAGAGCCTTCTAATTGGTTTAGAGCCTTCTAATTGGTTTAGAGCCTTCTAATTGGTGTGTCTAATTACTAGACCACTAATAGCCTCTCTCATAAGCTCCACCATACTGCACCCGGCTTAAGGCGAAGCCCCGGGATTTCCCTCTACCTCCCACCACGCCGTTGTCTTAGGAATCGCGAGGAGAGTGCTACAACCTCCGCCTGCTGGAACAAGGAGAGGAAGGTCTTACGAAATCTTGAACGTGTGACCGATCAAGGAGCGCTATGGAACGCTGCGCGGAAGGATCGTCACGCGATCTTGAGATCGGAAAGAGTGCGACTACATCACCCACGAGAATCTGCTCTCGTTAAACACTTTGGAATCTTCGAGGGTGAGTTATTCCATCGACTCGTTGCTACAATCTAGTAGATAGATCTTGGCTTGTTTGTTTGTATGCGGTAGAAAATTTTGTTTTCCATGCTACGAACCCCTACAGTGGTATCAGAGCCGTGTCTATATGTAGATCTCAGACGAGTAGAACACAATGGTCATTGTGGGCGTTGATGCTTTTATTGTAGATTGCTTTTTGTGTACTTTGCATCTTGCGGTATGTTGGGATGAAGCGGCCCGGGCTAACCTTACATGACATCGTTCATGAGACTTGCTCCACGTTTGACATGCAACTCGTATTGCATAAGTGGCTTCTTGGTGCCTGCTTTCTCCTAGCATAGTAAAGATCCAATTTACAACGGGTAATCAACAATGCTAGTATCAATGTTGTGGTTCTTGTTCGTAGGTTAGAACGACACCTATGGAAAGCCCCAAACCACGTAAAATATGCAAAGAAAGTAGAGACGTCTAACTTTGTTTTGCAGGGGTGTGCAGTGATGTGATATGGCCATGATTGTGATTATATTTGATGTATGCAATGTTCCTTATTGTAAGTTGGCAACCGGCAGGAGCCATATGGTTGTCTTTAATTTCTGTTAAGACCTGCGTGTCTATTCAAAATAGTTGTAATAGTTGAAGCTGGTAGACGACAACCATGAAGAAGCGTCATTGACCTTGATGCTATGCGGTGATGATGGAGATCATGTTCGTGCTTGAAGATGGAGATCGGAAGCACAAAGAAGAAAGGCCATATCATATCACATATTATGAATTGCATGTGATGTTAATCCTTTATGCATCTTGTATTGCTTAGTAGACGGTAGCATTATAAGATGATCCCTCATGCACATAAATTTCAAGTTCTAAAGTGTTCACCCTTAGTCAGCACCGTTGCCAAAGCTTGCTGATCGAAGCACCACGTGATGATCGGGTGTCTTTGATTCCGCGGGTGAATACAACGTAAGCAAGCCAGATTTGCTTATGCGGTAGCTAAGGTTGATCTTGACGAGCCTAGCATGTACAGACATGGCCTCGTGAACACGGATCGCCGAAAGGTAAAGCATGAATCATATAGTAGATATGATGAACATGATGATTGTTCGCCATTGAAACTATATCAACTCTCGTGATGATCGGTGTTGATGTAGTGGATTTGGTTCGTGTGATCACTAAAACAATGTGAGGGATGTTGTTTTGAGTGGGAGTTCACCTAGTTTAATTTCATTAATTAATTTGAACTCAATTTGTCATAAACTTAGTCTAAACTATTGCAAATATGTTGTAGATCAATGGCAGCCCCTACCATCAATTTTAATGCGTTCCTAGAGAAAGAAAAGTTGAAAAACAATGGAAGCAACTTCGCGGATTGGTTCCGCAATTTGAGGATTGTCCTCACAGCTGGTAATTTGACCTATGTCTGGATGCACCGCTAGGTGACCCACCTACAGTGATGCTACCGATGAAGTAAAGAATGTTTACCTCGCTCGGAAGAATCAAGACTCCATAGTTCAGTGTGCTATCTTGTATGGTTTAGAATCGAGCTTGTAAAAGATTTGAAGAGTCGATCCATATGATATTGTCGAGGATCTCAAATTAATCTTTGAGACTCATGCGGCAATTGAAAGTTATGAAGCTTGAAAAGTTCTTTAAGCGCAAGATGGAAGAGGGTAGCTCACAAGGTGAGCATGTGCTTAAGATGTCCGGCACGCAAATAAACTTCAAAGTTTGGGTATAGTGATTCCTAATACTTTGGGGGTTTACCGCATCCTCCAATCACTACCACCAAGTTACAAGAACTTTGTGATGAACTACAACATGCGTAACATGAACAAAGAGTTGCGAACTATTTGCTATGTTAAAATCTGCGAAGTGGAGATCAAGAAAGAGCACCAAGTGTTGATGGTCAATAAGACCACCAAATTCAAGAAAGGCAAGTCTAAGCAAAAGGGACACTTCAAGAAGGGTGGTAAGAAAGTTACCACCGACGAAGAAGACCAAGGCTGGACCTAAGCCTGAAACGAGTGCTTTTACGCAAGGAGAAGGTCCTCGAAGCGGAATTGCCCAAAGTACTTGGCGGATTTGAAGAACGGCAACATCAAGAAGAAAGGTATATCGATATACATGTTATTGATGTGTATCTCACTAGTACTGTAGTAGTGCACGGTATTTGATCTGGTTCGGTTGCTCATATTTGTAACTCAAAGCAGAGCTGCATAATAAGCGGAAGCTAGTGAAGAACGAGGTGACGATGCGGCGTGGGAAACGGATCAAAGGTTGATGTGATCGCGGCACGCTACCTCTTCATCTACCATCGGGATTAGTTTTATACTTAAATAATTGTTATTTGGTGCTGCGTTAAGCATGAACATTATATCGGGATCTTGTTTATTGCGAGGCGGTTACTTGTTTAAATCCGAGAATAATGGTTGTTCGATTTATATGAGTAATGTGTTTTATGCACATGCACCTTTGATAGATGGTCTATTCATATTGAATCTCGATAGTAGAAATACACATATTAATAACATTGAAGCTAAACGTTTGAAATCAAGCGATGACTCGACCTATATGTGGCAATCGCTGTCTTGGTCACATTGGAGTGAAGCGTATGAAGAAACTCCATTCCGATGGACTTCTTGAATCACTTGATTTTGAATCACTTGAAAGATGCGAAGCATGTCTGATGGGTAAAATGACTAAGACTCCATTTTCTGGTATGATGGAGCGAGCTACAGACTTATTGGATATCATACATACCGATGTGTGTGGTCCAATGAGTGTAGCATCGCGCAGTGGTTATCGTTATGTTCTTACCTTCACGGATGATTTGAGTAGATATGGGTATATCTATTTTATGAAACATAAATCCGAAACTTTCGAGAAGTTTAAGGAGTTTCAAAGTGAGGTAGAGAATCAACGTAACAAGAAGATTAAATTTCTACGTTCTGATCGTGGAGGTGAATATCTAAGTTACGAGTTTGGCGAGCATTTGAAGAAATGTGGAATACTTTCGCAGTTGACACCGCCGGGAACACCACAGCGTAATGGTGTGTCTGAACGTCGTAATCGAACTCTCTTAGATATGGTTCGTTCTATGATGTCTCTTACAGATTTACCACTATCATTTGGGGTTATGCATTAGAAACAGCCGCATTCACTTTAAATAGGGCACCGTCTAAATCCGTTGAAACGACACCGTATGAATTATGGTTTGGGAAGAAACCTAAATTGTCGTTCCTTAAAGTTTGGGGATGCGAAGCCTATGTAAAGAAGTTACCGACAAGCTTGAACCCAAAGCGAAAAATGCGTCTTCATAGGATACCAAGGAAACTATTGGGTATACCTTCTATCATAGATCCGAAGGCAAAATCTTCGTTGCTAAGAATGGATCCTTTCTAGAGAAGGAATTTCTCTCGAAAGAAGTGACTGGAAGGAAAGTAGAACTCGACGAGGTTGTCGAACCTTCTCTCGAATTGTAGAGCAAAGCACGGAAGAAGTTCTGTGGTGCCTGCACCAATAAGAGAGGAAGCTAATGATAGCGATCATGAAACTTGGTTGAAGTTGCTAGAGCCTCGGAGGTCAACGAAATCGTACCACTCCAGATTGGTATGATTCCGTTATGAATGTCATGTTGGTAGACAACACCGATGACCCCGAGACATATGAGGAAGCGATGATGAGCCCAGATTCCAATAAATGGCAAGAAGCCATGAAATCCGAGATTGGATCCATGTACGAAAACCAAGTATGGACTTTGGTGGACTTACCAGATGGCGAAAGGCTGTCGAGAACAAATGGATTTTCAAGAAGAAAGCAGATCTTGATGGTAATATTATCGTCTATAAATCTCGACTTGTCTCAAAAGGGTTTCTACAAATTCTATGTGTTGACTTCGATGAGACTTTCTCAACGGTAGCGAAGCTAAAGTCTGTGAGGATTATGTTAGCAATCGCTGCATATTATGATTATGATATATGGCGATGGATGTCAAAACAGCATTCCTCAATGGAGACATTGATGAAGAGTTGTATATGATACAACCCAAAGGTTTTGTCGATCCTAAAGATGCTAACAAGGTATGCAAACTTCAACGGTCCATCTATGGATTGAAGCAAGCATCCCGAAGTTGGAATCAACGTTTTGATAAGGTAATCAAAAGTTTTGGTTTTATACAAACTTATGGAGAAGCTTGTATTTACAAGAAAGTGAGTGGGAGCTCAGAGCATTCTTAATACTGTATGTGGATGACATATTGTTGATTGGGAATGATGTAGACCTTCTTAATAGTGTCAAAGAGTATTTGAATAATAGTTTTTCAATGAAGGATCTTGGCGAAGCAGCTTACATATTAGGCATAAAGATTTATAGAGATAGATCGAAACGCCAAATATCATTGTCACAAAGTACATATTTGGACAAAGTTCTAAAGAGGTTTGGAATGGAAGATAGCAAGAAAGGGTTCTTGCCCATGTTGCTAATCGACCTTGAGTAAAACTCAAAGTCCGACATCGGCAGAAGATAGAGAAAGGATGAGTAAGACTCCTTATGCATCAGCCATAGGATCTCTAATGTATGCCATGCTATGTACTAGACCCGACATCGCATATGCTGTTAGTTTAACTAGCAGATATCAAAGTGATCCAGGAGTGGATCATTGGACAATGATCAAAACATCCTTAAGTACTTGAGAAGAACTAAGGATATGGTTCTTTCTTATGGAGGTGATGAACAGTTGTTAATGGTTACACCGATGCTAGTTGGAACACCGATCCGGATGATTCTAAATCACAACTGGATACGATTTATTTTGAATGGTGCAGCGTTAGCTGGAGGAGTGCAAAGCAAAGCGTTGGCGAGATCTTCAACTGAATCGGAATACATGGTTGCCGGAGGCTTCACAAGAAGCGATATGGATGAAAGAGTTCATTGCAGAGCTGGGTGTGGTTCCAAGTGCGCTGGACCCAATGTCTATCTACTGTGATAACATGGGCGCCATAGCCAATGCGCAAGAACCAAGGTCACACAAGAAGCTGAAGCATATCAAGTCGCTGCTTCCACGCTATTCGAGAACATATCCAGGATGGGGATATAAAGATTTGCAAAGTACACACAGATCTGAATGTGGCGGATCCGTTGACTAAACCTCTCCCGAGGGCAAAACATGACCAACACCAAACTGCCATGGGTGTTCGGTATATTACCATGTAATCTAGATTGGATGACTCTAGTGCAAGTGGGAGACTGGAGATATGCCCTAGAGGCAATAATAAATGTAGTTATTATTATATATCTTTGTGTTTATGATAAATGTTTACATTCATGCTATAATAGTATTAACAAGGAAACCATTAATACTTGTGTGATTTGTAAACTTAATTTGAAGTCCCTAGTATAGCCTCTATACTTCACTAGCTTGTTGGTTGATTGATGATTGTGGTTTCCCCATCATGAACATTGAGATGTTATCAACAACAAGATCATATCGTTAGGAGAATGATATGGTGGACATACTCCTATAGACAAGCGTAGCATAAAGATCAAGTCATTTCAATAGTTCAATTGCTATATGCTTTATTATACATAGTAACCTAATTCCTTCGAGCATGAGATCATGCATATCACCTTTCTGGATGGATGCTTTGATGTCATCAAACACCACACCGTAATGTGGTGGCTATAAAGGTGGCATTGAGTGTTTGGAAAGTATTGGTTGAAACACATGGATCAAGAGTGGATTTGTCCATCCACATGACGGATAGATATTCTCTGGCCCTCTCGGTGAAATGTCATCCAATTAGCTTGCAAGCATGTGACTGGTCACAAGGGATCACATATCACGGAACGAGAAAGAGTACTTATCAAGAACGGATGAACTAGGTATGCAGAGATACCGACGATCATAACCGGATAAGTAACATATCGTGAGACAAAGGGAAATTGGTATCGTATGTAAGTGGTTCATTCGATCGCAAAGTAATCGAGAAATATGTGGAGCCATATGAATTTCCAGATTCCTCTATTGGTTATTGTTCGGAGAAGTGTCTCGATCATGTCCGCATAATTCACGAACCGTAGGGAGACACACTTAAGGATTGACGTTGTTTGAGTAGTTATGGTATTATGAGAAAGAGACCAATGTTGTTCGAGTCTCGATGGGATCCGGATATCACGAGGTGATCCGGAATGGTCCGGAGAATAAGATTCATATAAGGAAAGTCCCGTTTGGAGTAGCGGAATGATTCCGTGTTTTCATCGGGAACATTCTAGAAGGTCCGAATGTCCGCACTGGAGGGGGAAGGGTACATGAGTGTGTCATTACACATTGGAATGATTGCATCATGTACTAAGTGTTCTTGCTGTCCCAAATAAAGGATTTATTTAAATCCTAAATTGAAAAGTCAAACGGCTAGTTTGAAAGTCAAACGCGCTTTGGGAAGTGGGAAAGAGGAGGAGAGGTGGAGGCCGAGTTGGAGGAGGGTTCTCCCCTTGGCGGCGCACTCCCTAGGCCGAGTTGGGGAGGAACTCCTCCCTGGCCGGCCAGCCTCCCACCTATAAGAGGAGGGCAGGGCCTCCTCCTAGACACACAAGTTTCCTATCTTCTAAACTAAACCCTAGATCTAGACCCCGGTTTAGAGCTATTTTGGTTTAGAGCCTTCTAATTGGTTTAGAGCCTTCTAATTGGTTTAGAGCCTTCTAATTGGTGTGTCTAATTACTAGACCACTAATAGCCTCTCTCATAAGCTCCACCATACTGCACCGCTTAAGGCGAAGCCTGCGGGATTTCCCTCTACCTCCGGTACCACGCCGTTGTCAGCCGGAATCACGAGGAGAGTGCTACAACCTCCGCCTGCTGGAACAAGGAGAGGAAGGTCTTCGTCGAAATCTTGAACGTGTGACCGATCTGGGAGCGCTATGAACGGGCGCGGAAGGATCGTCACGCGATCTTGAGATCGGAAAGAGTACGACTACATCACCCACGAGAATCTGCTCTCGTTAAACACTTTGGAATCTTCGAGGGTGAGTTATTCCATCGACTTGCTACAATCTAGTAGATAGATCTTGGCTTGTTTGTTTGTATGCGTAGAAAATTTTTGTTTTCCATGCTACGAACCCCTACAAAGGGTATCAGAGTCGTGTCGAAATGTAGATATGTTGCACGAGTAGAACCCAAAGGTCATTGTGGGCGGTGATGTTTTTATTGTAGATTGCTTTTCGTGTACTTTGCATCTTGCGGTATGTTGGGATGAAGCGGCCCGGGCTAACCTTACATGACATCGTTCATGAGACTTGCTCCACGTTTGACATGCAACTCGTATTGCATAAGTGGCTTTGCGGGTGCCTGTTTCTCCTAGCATAGTAAAGATCCAATTTACAACGGGTAATCAACAATGCTAGTATCAATGTTGTGGTTCTTGTTCGTAGGTTAGAACGACACCTATGGAAAGCCCCAAACCACGTAAAATATGCAAAGAAAGTAGAAGCGTCTAACTTTGTTTTGCAGGGGTGTGCAGTGATGTGATATGGCCATGATTGTGATTATATTTGATGTATGCAATGTTCCTTATTGTAAGTTGGCAACCCAGAGCCATATGGTTGTCTTTAATTTCTGTTAAGACCTGCGTGTCTATTCAAAATAGTTGTAATAGTTGAAGCTGGTAGAAGACAACCATGAAGAAGCGTCATTGACCTTGATGCTATGCCGGTGATGATGGAGATCATGTTCGTGCTTGAAGATGGAGATCGGAAGCACAAAAGAAGAAAGGCCATATCATATCACATATTATGAATTGCATGTGATGTTAATCCTTTATGCATCTTGTATTGCTTAGTAGACGACGGTAGCATTATAAGATGATCCCTCATGCACATAAATTTCAAGTTCTAAAGTGTTCACCCTTAGTAATCACTGCTACAAAGCTTGCTGCTTCAAGCACCACGTGATGATCGGGTGTCTTTGATTCCGCGGTGAATACAACGTAAGCAAGCCAGATTTGCTTATGCGGTAGCTAAGGTTTGATCTTGACGAGCCTAGCATGTATGCAGACATGGCCTCAGAACACGGATCGCGAAAGGTAAAGCATGAATCATATAGTAGATATGATGAACATGATGATTGTTCGCCATTGAAACTATATCAACTCTCGTGATGATCGGTGTTGATGTAGTGGATTTGGTTCGTGTGATCACTAAAACAATGTGAGGGATGTTGTTTTGAGTGGGAGTTCACCTAGTTTAATTTCATTAATTAATTTGAACTCAATTTGTCATAAACTTAGTCTAAACTATTGCAAATATGTTGTAGATCAATGGCAGCCCCTACCATCAATTTTAATGCTCCTAGAGAAAGAAAAGTTGAAAACAATGGAAGCAACTTGGATTGGTTCCGCAATTTGAGGATTGTCCTCACAATGGTAATTTGACCTATGTGCCGGATGCACCGCTAGGTGACCCACTGCACTGATGCTACCGATGAAGTAAAGAATGTTTACCTCGCTTCTAAGAATCGGTACTCCATAGTTCAGGTGCTATCTTGTATGGTTTAGAATCGAGCTTCGTAAAAGATTTGAAGAGTCGATCCATATGATATTGTCGAGGATCTCAAATTAATCTTTGAGACTCATGCGGCAATTGAAAGTTATGAAGCTTCGAAAAGTTCTTTAACCGCAAGATGGAAGAGGGTAGCTCGTCAAGTGAGCATGTGCTTAAGATGTCCAGGCACGCAAATAAACTTCAAAGTTTGGGTATAGTGATTCCTAATACTTTGGGGGTTTACCGCATCCTCCAATCACTACCACCAAGTTACAAGAACTTTGTGATGAACTACAACATGCGTAACATGAACAAAGAGTTGCCGAACTATTTGCTATGTTAAAATCTGCGAAGTGGAGATCAAGAAAGAGCACCAAGTGTTGATGGTCAATAAGACCACCAAATTCAAGAAAGGCAAGTCTAAGCAAAAGGGACACTTCAAGAAGGGTGGTAAGAAAGTTACCACTGACGAAGAAGACCAAGGCTGGACCTAAGCCTGATACTGAGTGCTTTTACTGCAAGGGAGAAGGTCACTGGAAGCGGAATTGCCCAAAGTACTTGGCGGATTTGAAGAACGGCAACATCAAGAAGAAAGGTATATCGATATACATGTTATTGATGTATCTCACTAGTACCGTAGTAGTGCACGGTATTTGATAATCGGGTTCGTTGCTCATATTTGTAACTCAAACAGAGCTGCAGAATAAACGGAAGCTAGTGAAGAGCGAGGTGACGATGCGGCGTGGGAAGCGGATCAAAGGTTGATGTGATCGCGGTCGACACGCTACCTCTTCATCTACCATCGGGATTAGTTTTATACTTAAATAATTGTTATTTGGTGCTGCGTTAAGCATGAACATTATATCGGGATCTTGTTTATTGAGACGATTACTTGTTTAAATCCGAGAATAATGGTTGTTCGATTTATATGAGTAATGTGTTTTATGCACATGCACCTTTGATAGATGGTCTATTCATATTGAATCTCGATAGTAGAAATACACATATTAATAACATTGAAGCTAAACGTTTGAAATCAAGCGATGACTCGACCTATATGTGGCAATCGCTGCCTTGGTCACATTGGAGTGAAGCGTATGAAGAAACTCCATTCGATGGACTTCTTGAATCACTTGATTTTGAATCACTTGAAAGATGCGAATCATGTCCGATGGGTAAAATGACTAAGACTCCATTTTACGGTATGATGGAGCGAGCTATGGACTTATTGGAAATCATACATACCGATGTGTGTGGTCCAATGAGTGTAGCATCGCTGATGGTTATCGTTATGTTCTTACCTTCACGGATGATTTGAGTAGATATGGGTATATCTATTTTATGAAACATAAATCCAAACTTTCGAGAAGTTTAAGGAGTTTCAAAGTGAGGTAGAGAATCAACGTAACAAGAAGATTAAATTTCTACGTTACGATCGTGGAGGTGAATATCTAAGTTACGAGTTTGGCGAGCATTTGAAGAAATGTGGAATACTTTCGCATTGACACCGCCGGAACACCACAGCGTAATGGTGTGTCTCGAACGTCAATCGAACTCTCTTAGATATGGTTCGTTCTATGATGTCTCTTACAGATTTACCACTATCATTTGGGGTTATGCATTAGAAACAGCCGCATTCACTTTAAATAGGGCACCGTCTAAATCCGTTGAAACGACACCGTATGAATTATGGTTTGGGAAGAAACCTAAATTGTCGTTCCTTAAAGTTTGGGGATGCGAAGCCTATGTAAAGAAGTTACAACGGACAAGCTTGAACCCAAAGCGGAAAAATGCGTCTTCATAGGATACCAAGGAAACTATTGGGTATACCTTCTATCATAGATCCGGCAAAATCTTCGTTGCTAAGAATGGATCCTTTCTAGAGAAGGAATTTCTCTCAAAGAAGTGACTGAAGGAAAGTAGAACTCGACGAGGTTGTCGAACCTTCTCGAATTGCAGTAGCACAAAGACCGGAAGAAGTTCCTGTGGTGCCTGCACCAATAAGAGAGGAAGCTAATGATAGCGATCATGAAACTTCGGTTGAAGTTGCTACAGAGCCTCGGAGGTCAACGAGAAATCGTACCACTCCAGATTGGTATGATTCCGTTATGAATGTCATGTTGGTAGACAACACCGATGACCCCGAGACATATGAGGAAGCGATGATGAGCCCAGATTCCAATAAATGGCAAGAAGCCATGAACCGAGATTGGATCCATGTACGAAAACCAAGTATGGACTTTGGTGGACTTACCGGATGGCGAAAGGCTGTCGAGAACAAATGGATTTTCAAGAAGAAAGCAGATCTTGATGGTAATATTATCGTCTATAAAGCTCGACTTGTCGCAAAAGGGTTTCGACAAATTCAAGGAGTTGACTACGATGAGACTTTCTCACCGGTAGCGAAGCTAAAGTCTGTGAGGATTATGTTAGCAATCGCTGCATATTATGATTATGAGATATGGCAGATGGATGTCAAAACAGCATTCCTCAATGGAGACATTGATGAAGAGTTGTATATGATACAACCCAAAGGTTTTGTCGATCCTAAAGATGCTAACAAGGTATGCAAACTTCAACGGTCCATCTATGGATTGAAGCAAGCATCCAGTTGGAATCAACGCTTTGATAAGGTAATCAAAAGTTTTGGTTTTATACAAACTTATGGAGAAGCTTGTATTTACAAGAAAGTGAGTGGGAGCTCAGAGCATTCTTAATCTTGTATGTGGATGACATATTGTTGATTGGGAATGATGTAGACCTTCTTAATAGTGTCAAAGAGTATTTGAATAATAGTTTTTCAATGAAGGATCTTGGCGAAGCAGCTTACATATTAGGCATAAAGATTTATAGAGATAGATCGAAACGCCAAATATCATTGTCACAAAGTACATATTTGGACAAAGTTCTAAAGAGGTTTGGAATGGAAGATAGCAAGAAAGGGTTCTTGCCCATGTTGCCCAATACGACCTTGAGTAAAACTCAAAGTCCGACATCGGCAGAAGATAGAGAAAGGATGAGTAAGACTCCTTATGCATCAGCCATAGGATCTCTAATGTATGCCATGCTATGTACTAGACCCGACATCGCATATGCTGTTAGTTTAACTAGCAGATATCAAAGTGATCCAGGAGTGGATCATTGGACAGCGGTCAAAAACATCCTTAAGTACTTGAGAAGAACTAAGGATATGGTTCTTTCTTATGGAGGTGATGAACAGCTCGTTGTTAATGGTTACACCGATGCTAGTTGGAACACCGATCGGATGATTCTAAATCACAATCTGGATACGTATTTATTTTGAATGGTGCAGCAGTTAGCTGGAGGAGTGCAAAGCAAAGCGTTGTGGCGAGATCTTCAACTGAATCGGAATACATGGCTGCTTCGGAGGCTTCACAAGAAGCGATATGGATGAAAGAGTTCATTGCAGAGCTGGGTGTGGTTCCAAGTGCGCTGGACCCAATGTCTATCTACTGTGATAACATGGGCGCCATAGCCAATGCGCAAGAACCAAGGTCACACAAGAAGTGAAGCATATCAAGCTGCGTTCCACGCTATTCGAGAACATATCCAGGATGGGGATATAAAGATTTGCAAAGTACACAGATCTGAATGTGGCGGATCCGTTGACTAAACCTCTCCCGAGGGCAAAACATGACCAACACCAAACTGCCATGGGTGTTCGGTATATTACCATGTAATCTAGATTGGATGACTCTAGTGCAAGTGGGAGACTGTTGGAGATATGCCCTAGAGGCAATAATAAATGTAGTTATTATTATATATCTTTGTGTTTATGATAAATGTTTACATTCATGCTATAATAGTATTAACAAGGAAACCATTAATACTTGTGTGATTTGTAAACTTAATTTGAAGTCCCTAGTATAGCCTCTATACTTCACTAGCTTGTTGGTTGATTGATGATTGTGGTTTCCCCATCATGAACATTGAGATGTTATCAACAACAAGATCATATCGTTAGGAGAATGATATGGTGGACATACTCCTATAGACAAGCGTAGCATAAAGATCAAGTCATTTCAATAGTTCAATTGCTATATGCTTTCTGATACATAGTAACCTAATTCCTTCGACCATGAGATCATGCATATCACCTTTCTTGGATGGATGCTTTGATGTCATCAAACACCACACCGTAACAGGTGGCTATAAAGGTGGCATTGAGTGTTTGGAAAGTATTGGTTGAAACACATGGATCAAGAGTGGATTTGTCCATCCACATGACGGATAGATATTCTCTGGCCCTCTCGGTGAAATGTCATCCAATTAGCTTGCAAGCATGTGACTGGGTCACAAGGGATCACATATCACGGGAACGAGAAAAGAGTACTTATCAGTAACGAGGATGAACTAGGTATGCAGAGATACCGACGATCATAACTTCGGATAAGTAACATATCGTGAGACAAAGGGAAATTGGTATCGTATGTAAGTGGTTCATTCGATCGCAAAGTAATCGTAGAAATATGTGGGAGCCATATGAATTTCCAGATTCCTCTATTGGTTATTGTTCAGAAGTGTCTCGATCATGTCCGCATAATTCACGAACCGTAGGGAGACACACTTAAGGATTGACGTTGTTTGAGTAGTTATGGTATTATGAGAAAGAGACCGAATGTTGTTCGAGTCTCGGATGGGATCCGGATATCACGAGGTGATCCGGAATGGTCCGGAGAATAAGATTCATATAAGGAAAGTCCTGCTTTGAGTAGCGGAATGATTCCGTGTTTTCATCGGAACATTCTAGAAGGTCCTGAATGTCCCAAGACCGGAGGGGAAGGGTACATGAGTGTGTCATTACATATTGGAATGATTGCATCATGTACTAAGTGTTCTTGTTGTCCCAAATAAAGGATTTATTTAAATCCTAAATTGAAAAGTCAAACGCTAGTTTGAAAGTCAAACGCAGCTTTTGGGAAGTGGGAAAAGAGGAGGAGAGGTGGAGGCCGAGTTGGAGGGTTCCTCCCTTGGCGGCGCACCTCCCTAGGCCGAGTTGGGGAGGAACTCCTCCCTTGGCCGCCAGCCCTCCACCTATAAAAGCAAGGGCAGGGCCTCCTCCTCTAGACACACAAGTTTCCTATCTTCTAAACTAAACCCTAGATCTAGACCCCGGTTTAGAGCTATTTTGGTTTAGAGCCTTCTAATTGGTTTAGAGCCTTCTAATTGGTTTAGAGCCTTCTAATTGGTGTGTCTAATTACTAGACCACTAATAGCCTCTCTCATAAGCTCCACCATACTCGCACCGGCTTAAGGCGGCCTGCTGGATTTCCTCTACCTCCCAGACACGCCTGCCATTGCCGGAATCGCGAGGAGTGCTACAACCTCCGTCACTGTGGAACAAGGAGAGGAAGGTCTTCGTCGAAAATCGAACGTGTGACCGATCAAGGGAGTGCTTGAGGAACGCTGGCGCGGAAGGAACGTCTACGCGATCTTGAGATCGGAAAGAGTACGACTACATCACCCACGAGAATCTGCTCTCGTTAAACACTTTGGAATCTTCGAGGGTGAGTTATTCCATCGACTCGTTGCTACAATCTAGTAGATAGATCTTGGCTTGTTTGTTTGTATGCGGTAGAAAATTTTTGTTTTCCATGCTACGAACCCCTACAAATAGCATATTGTGAATCTAAAAATGATTTTTGTAAAAAATCATGAGCATCGTATCATGTACCTGTAGTTCATCTCTGACCCACTTCCTACCGATTCGGCAGGAATTTGTCTTTTTCACCAGAGGTGGACGGAAAGGTTTCAGATCCCCCTGTTGGTACATTGTCCATATAAGGTGGTCTAGTATTTTTGTAAAATGTGGTGGTGGTTTTTTGAATTAGCCATTTGGTGGTTGCTTCACAAAACCGTCCGTTTTTTATGCTCGGAAAATGAAAAATGCCTTTTTGGTGCGATAAAAAGGAAAACTTCCTCTTGCAACATTGTTTGCCATGCCATGATGCACATGTATGCACAATATGGCCATATTATCACAAACTATGCCTTGATTCTAGCCATAACATTGGTCATTTGACCCGAAAGCCAAGAAACCTCGAATGAGATAGGTCATTTTGTGAAGGAGATAGAACTGGAATTAAATTTCAGAATGCAACTAATAGTAAGTTACATAAAGCACGACTGAAAATTAAGATACATAAAAAAACTGAAAATTAAGATACATGGCCAGATTAAGTAACAATCGGCCGAACTTGTTTCGAAATGTTGGAGTGATTCAGTCATGCTCCTGCCTACACCTGTAATACTCGCCACCGTAGTCGTCAGACTTCGCCGCCATCATCGCCATCATCGTCGGGTCGCCGTAATTGAACCTTGAAGGCTGAGTGGCGTGGGCTGGACTTGAGGGTAGCGCAGACGGGGGTTAGAGTCAGCGGCAGTGTCATAGGCCATGACGCTCTGGAGAGTCCGACCGCGCCACCATAGCCGACGGCCGGCCTCGTTGAAGTTCGGAGGAGGTGGGCCGTCCTCCTCGTGCCTGGCGAGCGTCCTCTCACGCCGATCCACGAAGAAGGCTTTCCAAGTAGGGAAATAGTCGGGATGCCATCTGGGATTCCTCCGCTGCTCCGGCGTGAGCTCGAAGTAGTAGTGGTTCGTGATGGCCATCCGGCACGCCACACCTAGAGAGACGGGAGGAACCGGCACGCCTCCGGCGCTCAGCATCCAGCCGACGGGGACACAGTAGCCAGTGGCGGGCAGGGGTGTTCGGCGCCAGCGCCTCCGCCTCCCTCGGGGTTAGTGCTACGGTGGAAGCCATGGGAAAGAGTGATGAGGTTGCAGATATGAGTCTAGAGATGTGCAATGACAATGGAGGCCAACCCTACATATATATATAGTGAAGAACTGGCGGGAAGAAAAATGGCGGGAAGAAAAATGGCGGGAAAATATTTCCTCCATCCATGGGGATGAAACTCTCCATCCATGTTGGCTTGGTCGTTGCCATAGCACATCTACACTCATATCTGCCGCCTCTCTCCACTCTATCCCATGGCTTCAACCATACCTCTAACCCCAGGGAGGCGGAGATGTAGTCTTTCACGGGCTAGCAGGAAAATATTTTCCAAGGCGGAACTTCCGAAGATGCCATAGGGCGTGTGCACCAAGGGCATCTTCGAGAAGTTCCGCCACGGGAGATTTCCCAACCCTTTCCTCCATCCATGGGGATGAAACTCTCCATCCATGTTGGCTTGTTGAGTTGCTTGCCATGGCGTATCGATGCTCCTTTTATAGGCACGGCGCTGCTTCTACTTTGTCTTCTTCCTCCGACAGGGCGTCGTGCGCTACATCGAGCAGTGTAGTCCACCCTTATCCTACCGACAGCTTTAGTCCCGGTTTGAGCCCCCACCCGGTACTAAAGGTTACCCACGTGTCCTTATCCCACCGATAGTTTTGTTAGATGACACAAAAACCACCTTTAGTCCCGGTTGCACCCACCAACCGGTACTAAAGGTTAGCCACCCCCCAGATAAGGCCCTCCCAGATAAGCCTCCTCCAGATAAGTCCCCCCATCTTTTGGCCCACAATGTCGTTGCCGGGTTGCTTCGGGCCTTGGATGAGCACTGGCATCATAATGAACTTCCGCTTCATGCACAACCAAGGAGGAAGGTTGTAGATACATAGAGTCACGGACCAGGTGTTGTGACTGCAGTTCTGCTCCCCAAAAGGATTCATGCCATCGGTACTTAGACCAAACCATAAGTTCCTTGCGTCACCAGCAAAGTTCGGGAAGTCTCTCTCGATTTTTCTCCACTGCCGACCATCAGTAGGGTGCCTCAACATCCCGTCTTTCTTACGGTCTTCCATGTGCCATCGCAACAACTTGGCATGCTCTTTATTTCTGAACAAATGTTTCAACCATGGTATTATAGGAGCATACCACATCACCTTGGCAGGAACCCTCTTCCTGAGTCTTAAAGAAAAATGGCGGGAAGAAAAATGGCGGGAAGAAATGGTGGGAAGAAAAATGGAGGGAAGAAATAGAAGGAAGAAAAATGGCTCATTTAATACATATACTGTTAACAGAAGAAATATGACATTGATTTCCATGTTGAGATACATATGTGTGCCAAAAATGGCTCAATTAATACATATAGTCAATCTTATGATTGCGTCGGCCGTAACCATGGAGTATCAACACCGTTTAACAGGATGGTTGGGTCAGTCTTCACTCTGAAGGGCGGAATTTCATCAAACTTATTATAATCTTCTGACATGTCTGTCTTGTCCTCCACTTCCATGATGTTTCTTTTCCCTGAAAGAACTATGTGACGCTTTGGCTCATCGTGTGATGTATCTGTTTGCTTATTTTTTCTTTTTTTCGGTTTGGTAGACATGTCCTTCACATAGAAAACCTGAGCCACATCATTGGCTAAGACGAATGGTTCGTCTAAGTTCTTGTCTACCTTCATAAGATTGTTGAGATCCACCGTTGTCATTCCGTACTTCTTGTCTACCTCAACCCCCCCTCCTGTTAGCTTGACCCATTTGCATCGAAACAAGGGGACCTTAAAATTAGGTCCATAGTCAAGTTCCCATATCTCCTCTATGAACTCATAATACGTGGTCTTTTGTCCATTGTCTTCTGCTGCATCGAAGCGGACACCACTATTTTGGTTGGTGCTCTTTTTATCTTGGCCTATCGTGTAAAATGTATTCCCATTTATCTCGTACCCTTGGAAAGTACATACAGTCGAAGATGGTGTCCTGGCCAACAAGTACAACTGATCCCCAACAATGGTGTTATTCGTGAGAAGTCTTTGCAGCCAGCCGCCAAAACTCGCCATGTGTTCACTTATAATCCATTCATCAGACTGCCCCGGGTGTTTGAGGCGTATTAAATTCTTGTGTTCATTGATATACGGGGCAACCAAGATAGATCTTTCTAAAACCGTGTAGTGTGCTTGATTGAGAGAATTCCCGTCCCTACATATCATTGCTTTACATCCTAGGGTGCCTTTTCCATGTAGTCTCCCCTCATGTCTTGATTCTGGAACACCAATCGCCTTAAGGTCAGGAATAAAATCAACACAGAACTCAATGACCTCCTCTGTTACATAGCCCTTGGAGATGCTTCCTTCTGGCCTAGCACGGTTATGAACATATTTCTTTAAGACTCCCATATACCTCTCAAAGGGGAACATATTGTGTAGAAATACAGGACCGAGAATGACAATCTCTTCTACTAGGTGAACCAGGAGATGCGTCATAATATTGAAGAAGGATGGTGGGAACACCAACTCAAAGCTGACAAGACATTGGGCCACATCTGTCTGTAACCCTGGTAGGCTTTCTGGATCGATTACCTTCTAAGATATTGCATTGAGAAATGCACATAGCTTCACAATGGGTACTCAAACATTTTCAGGTAGAAGCCCCCTCAATGCAATCGGAAGCAATTGTGTCATAATCACGTGGCAGTCATGAGACTTCAGGTTTTGGAATTTTTTCTCTGCCATATTTATTATTCCCTTTATATTCGATGAGAAGCCAGACGGGATCTTGATACTGCTCAGGCATTCAAAAAAGATTTCCTTCTCTGCTTTAGTAAGAGCATAGCTGGCAGGAGTTAAGTGGCATCGTTTACCTTTCTCGTTCTCAGGATGCATAGGCTCTTGAGGTCTTTCAGACGTTGTCGGTCTGCCGTGCTTCGGTGTATCTTTTGTCTTCCCATACACTCCTAGGAAGCCGAGCAGGTTCACGCAAACATTCTTAAATCACGTGCATCACGTCGATTGAAGAGCGGACCTCTAAGACTTTCCAATAGGGTAGGTCCCAAAATATAGATTGCTTCTTCCACATGGGCGCGTGTCCGCCGTCATTCGAACAGATAGACTGCCGGGACCTTTTCCAAAGATTACTTCTAGGTCCTTGACCATACCAAATACCTCCTCACCGCAGTGGAGGACGGGCTTCCTTGGGATTACGCGGACGTTTGAAATGCTTGCCTTTCTTTCTTACTGGATGCAGGTTCGGAAGAAATCGACGATACCCTAGGTACATAACGTTCTTATATTTATCCAAATATACACTTTCAGTCTTATCTAAACAGTGTGTGCATGCATTGTATCCCTTGTTTATGCTACGAAATGTTA
This sequence comes from Avena insularis, assembly GCA_023614405.1. Taxonomy (NCBI): domain Eukaryota; kingdom Viridiplantae; phylum Streptophyta; class Magnoliopsida; order Poales; family Poaceae; genus Avena; species Avena insularis. The sequence continues at coordinate 96,522,534 of CM042690.1, read as the reverse complement.
CTAAGAGCAGGCCAATCATTGATGGTTACGAAAAGCAATGCTCGTGGGTCAAATGGCCCCTTTGTGCTCATCCCACATACATTACCTGGTTTGGCCCACAGCTGTAAAGTTCTTCAACTAATGGCCTTAGGTACACATCAATGTCGTTGCTGGGTTGCCTCGGGCCTTGGATGAGTCTTGGCATCATAATGAACTTCCTCTTCATACACAACCAAGGAGGAAGGTTATAGATACATAGAGTCACAGGCCAGGTGCTGTGACTGCAGCTCTGCTCACCAAAAGGATTCATGCCATCTGTACTTAGACCAAACCTTAAGTCCGGGTACTCTCGCTCGACTTTTCTCCACTGTGACCCATCAGCGGGGTGTCTCAACATCGCGTCTTTCTTACGGTCTTCCATGTGTCATCGCAACAACTTGGCATGCTCTTTATTTCTGAAGAGACGTTTTAACCGTGGTATTATAGGAGCATACCACATAACCTTGGCAGGAACCTTCTTCCTAGGGGCCTCGCCCTCAATATTGCCAGGATCGTCTCGTCTGATCTTATATCAGCAGTCGGTGCATCTTGGGCATGCATCCAAATTCTCGTACTTCTCACCGCGGTAGAGGATGCGATCATTAATGCAGGCATGTATCTTACGCACGTCTAATCCTAGAGGATGACAACCTTCTTTGCTTGGTATGTACTGTCGGGCAACTCATTATTTCTTGGAAGAAGATTCTTCATTTTTACCAACAACTTTGAAAATGCGCTGTCAGTCACACCGTTCTCTGCCTTCCATTGCAGCAAATCCAGTACGCTACCTAGCTTTTTGTGGCCATCTTCGCAAGTTGGGTACAACAATGTTTTGTGATCCTTTAACATCTGCTCCAGCTTCTCGTTCTCCTTTTCAGTTTCACATTCTTCCTTTGCATCAGTAATGGCCCGACCAAGATCGTCATCAGCGGGCCCATCTGCTGCCTCTTGATCTTCATTATCTACCCCCGTTGCAGTATCATCATATTCAGGATACATATTATGATAGTTGTCATCATCCTCTTCTTCTTCGTTGTCTTCCATCACAACCCCTTTTTCTTCGTGCTTGGTCCAACAATTATAGCCGGGCATGAAACCGGATCGAAGCAGGTGGGCGTGAATGGTTCTGGTATTTGAGTAGTCTTTCTTGTTCTGACAGTGAACACACGGACAGCACATAAAACCATTATGACCACGGTTTGCATTAGCCACAACGATGAAATTTTGGAGGCCCGTAATATACTCGGAAGTGCGGCGGTCACCGTACATCCATTGCCGGTTCATCTGCATTAATATATAGTATATATCAAAAAATAATAGGGAGATGACCATTTATATATATAGTACATCAATGACACATGAAAGGATAGTTGCCGACCTTGACCGAGAAGGAAAGAGCAACGAGAAAACTTATTTTGAGCTCTTGGGCATTTCACCGAACACCTCTTGTGCATACGAAAAAAACACAAACTAGCACACTTCACACCCTCTTGCTAGGCTCCAAAAATGAGATAGTAAAAAAATGGAAGAGTGGGGTGTGGGTTGCGGTGTCTTATATAGCCCCCCCTTTAACACCAGTTCAAGCCACGAACCGGTGTTAAGGGGGGGCTGCGCGGGCCACTGGTGCAGGGGCCCCACGAACCGGTGTTAAAGGGAGGCTCCTTTTTGCTGCACGGGCCACGCTGGTACAGGTCCCCCCTTTAACACCGGTTCGTAGAAAAACCGGTGTTAAAACCCATTTCCAGGCTCAACCAAAGGCCTCATTTCCACTAGTGTATATATAATATAATAGATTCTTGTCCAAGGTTACTCGGCCATAGAACTTACATATAATACTAACAATAACTTAAACTAGTTTTATTTAAAAAAGTAGGATAGAATTGATCGGTTAATTAGTAGAAAACCAGCCTAAAACCGAACATATAATATTTTGTGCAACTAGAGACTTGCTGTAAGCAGCATAGCTACATATTGGCTCATGTGGCCATCCTCGAACGGCTTGAGCGCCTTCCAGTGAAGCGCTAGAGCCAAGCGAAGAAATGTCACTTCGGCTCGGCCACGGTCTTCTAAAATTTTTGTTGGTCGGAAAGGCGTGCAAGACGCTGTGTGAGGCAGTGCAACATCCTTCAACTTCTGTTCTGGATGCCAACGGCGAATTCTTAGTCAATGTAATTGTAAGCTTATGTACTGTAGCTTGCAATTCGTAGGCCTGGTCACACTAGATTTCTGCTTTCTGATGTGGAGTAACTTTGGGCCTTTGAACATTACTAGAAAAAATCTTATCCGTGGCGTACCTTTTTTGCTATATGTGGCGCATGGGTCGTACTCCACTGAACATACATATATGCACCCATGCACCCCACCACATACAACACCAACTATTGCTTCGGAGATATGAAAGTTTTTTTCCATGCTACCATCTCTATCTCATATCATCGTAGCCCACTGTGAGTCTGAATCTATCCCCACTAGATAGACTAAATTGTTGAATGCATGATTGATCCTTGGATCCGATTGTTCAAACAGTGCTGCGGAAATTATCCCTCAATTTTTCGTCAGAAGTGAACACTCATCAGTTATGTAATTCAGTTTTACCATGCCGCATATGAGCCATTCAAACTGACAACCACTGTCACAAGCAGCTCCTAGTGCACCAGTAAAGTGAACAAGAGCATGTGTCTGATATAAACATTCACTCGCAATCAGCGGCGAGCCTAGGATTCTGAGAGTGTGTATTCAAAATTTTAAAGGTACCTTTTTATTACAGCACTAAAGTCTGGTTTCTGCATGTATAATTGATGGTAGCATCGTGCATATGAACGGACACTGAGCATAATATTATAGATTCCTATAACACGTTACAAATTGAATCGTTCAACATATGTATATACTGATTGTTCCGAAAACATCTCAATATATATACGACAGAAGATAGAAAAATGAAAGATTAGCTTGCAAATTTCTACAGTACCTCATCGATTTAAATTGAAGAAGGGGGAGGGAGCCAGCATTTAGCACCACAGGTCTATTGCAGTAGCCAGAAGGAATGAAATTGGAGAAGGCGGTCTCGGCGGTCGGCGTCGGCCCCGACGGAAGTGCGGAATGTAAAACGGTGAAGGAAGAAGAGCGGAGAGCTGTGCAGTAGCGGTGCCGCGGCAGAACTGCAGGAGGATTGTACGCCGCAGTGATGCCATTATTTGTCATCGTTCGACTGAACCAGTTCTTGGGTTTTGATCGCGATGGGAATTTTGGACTGGGCAACTGGCTGACTCACGAATTCGACAGTACGGAGAGGATGAGCGAGTGAGTCGAACAGATGGACAGAGGGCGTTCAATGCGAGCGATGGAGATATGGGCCCAACTAGGCCACGTTGAGGAGAGTGAAGGAGCCGAGATAAATGGAGGTAGTCTTGTGGGCTGAGTTCGCTATATCCTCCTACCTCCTCACCTATTTTTGTATTCTTTTCATATATATATGTGTATCATATAGTGTATAAAGCCAGTTTTTTCCAATTTTTTAGGTATTCAACTGAATACCCTTGAATTGAAGTGGACCTGCCCCTGCTCGCAATAATGACTTAGGACAATAATCTTAGACCGAAGGAACAAGATGTAACTTTGTAATTGTTTGTTTGTCCCATCTGCAGAAGAACGACTTTGCCCCGAAAGTGACGCACATAACTCATCTTGGATAATCTAACTGCAACTTCGGTAATTTGTCCTACCAATCCTCATATGTTTTGTCATTTAGCTCTTGCTCTTCTTCAAGCATCCTTCTCCTTATGTCTTCATTGATCTGGTCATCTTGTTGATTATTTGGGTGCCCAGGCCTAACTGCCTTGCAAAGGAATCAACATGATCAACAACTATACCCTTACATCAATATAAATCTTAGGTGGCCCTGGCGCACGCTTTAGCATGGGCGGGCACATACTATTTGCAATGGATATTCAAAGTCAAAAAAAAATCCAATGCAAAACCTGAAGGCTAAAAGATCGTTCAATATGGAAGTACATACAGAGATCGACAAACTGTTCAATGTAAGTAGAAAGAGTCGTGAATTTTCCATAACAACATCATGATAAAATAGTAGAGAAATTACATGACAAATTGTTCAATACTAAGTAGATGGTTCAAGAATTTTCCATTATAACCCAACATTGTAATCAGGTCGATGAATAACCAATTCAATAACTATCTATTGGTTTGTGGGGCGATAACTAATCTAAATTGGGAGAGAAATTTCTGATTTACTAGTCTAGAACCAGGAAAATAATCAGTGGGGATTTAGATTTTTAGAACCCTAAAAGTGAGAACTTCCGGTGTCTCGCCTCCGCAGCACCAATCAGAACGAACCCCACTTCGGAAGCCCCTGCTTGCTCCGTACTCCCTGCTGCTTGCTCCGTACTCCCTGCTGTTAGAATATTAGACATATACGGTTGTTATGGTAGTTTAGATAGAGTTAGGATCTGTTTATGTACAGTCCTAGCTTGACTTCTACTCCAAGATAATCCCATTTACGCCTATATATACTCGCCCATGAGGCTCAATAATACATCTATCATATTCCGCCAAACTCATACTCTTTCATGGTATCATCCTAACCGGTCCAAATCCTAGCCGCACGCTTCCTCCGCGCCGCCCCCGGGGGACCGATCTCCATGATCTCCGCTAGGGACCATGCGATCCGTCCGCAGGGTTCGCCCGCCGATCTGTGATCGGCTGCCCTGGTGAGTCTTTTCGGATCTCTACATCGGTTTTCCTCTCCACCAGTCGCTTGGCCGGTCTTCTTTTTTGGTTTATCGATCATAGATCGGATTGAGTCGCCCATTGCTGTCATCGCCACCACGCCTCTACTCTGACCATCGGCATCGACGATCTACCTCAGTCGGCTACTACGCCTTCCTCGAAAGGCTACCGCGGTCGCCCTCCTCGGATCTTCTTCATTGTCATCGTCCGGGACTTGACCGACAACGCTGCCATCAACTTCGATCTATGTGTCTTCCACGCCATGGCGCATACGGCGCATCATCGGTCTATTCAACCGATCTTGCGCCGCCTACGCCATGCACGTCCCCGAGCATGCGCCAACCATCGATCAAGCTACGGGTTGTCTTTGCGTCACCCACTACTAGGGAAAACGCTACCCCAGGCGCACCAGAAACACTATCCGTGCATATGGTATGCGCCTCTAGCGCCGTGCCTCTAGTATTTTTTATGCGAGGAGCATATGATATGCGCCTCCTATATCCTGGATATGTGAGGCGCATATTGATATGCGCCTCCTATATTCTGCATATGCGAGACGCATATTGATTTGAATGCGCCTCGGATTTTTTTTTTGAATTTCAAAAAGAAGGCAGCCAGATCCAGATCTGGTCGGAATTTCGTCGGAGTTCGTCGGAGGCCATGCCCGTGCTCGTGGCCACAGCCTACCACCGCAGGCATGTGCGGGAGGCCATGGCCATGGGGTTGTCAGAGATGGTGGAGGAGGATGAGGCCGCCGGAGTTCATCGCCGTAGGTGGAGGAGGAGGAGGTGGTCGGTGTGGTTGTGGAGGCCATGGTCGGAGTGGTCGCCGGAGGAGAAGGAGGAGGAGGAGGAGGTTACCGAAGAAGTAAAAGGTTGCCGAAGGAAGAGGAGGTGGTCGGTGTGGTTGTGGAGGCCATGGCCGGAGTGGTCATCATCGTCGGAGGAGGAGGTCGTCGAAGGAGGAAAAGGTCGCCGGAGGAAGAGGAGGAGGAGAAGGGGAGAAGAAGGAGAGGTGGAGGAGAAGGAGGAGAGGTGGAGGAGAAGGAGGAGGAGAAGGAGAAGGAGAAGGAGAAGGAGTAGAGGTGGTAGGTGGCTATTTCGAATTTGAATCTGGTTTCACTTATGCGAGGCGCATATCATATGATATACGCCTCAAATAGTTTTTTATTTTTTGCAGAAAAAACTTCTGTCTGCCATAATTTTTTACTCTTTCGAATTTGAGGAATCTATAAAATCTTCAACGGCTTTCAGCGAATCGAGTAGAAAATTTCGATATATTAATCTTTTTTTTCCGACATCATATGCAAAAGTTAGGGCCGTTTTACCGTTCCATGACTTTTATTGCAAAATACATCGAAACTCATGTTTTTCAATTTTGTCTACAACTATACCCTAAAATCTAACTACAACTCAAAGGAATTTTTTTTGAAGTTTTTATCATTTTTGTTTATTTTTTACAAAACTTAAAAGGCGATCCGGGGGGTGGTGCCAGGTTATAGCAGGCACATATTGCTCCATATGCGCCTCCTATAGTCTAAACTATACAAGGCGCATATGGTCATATGCACCTCCTATAGTCTAAACTATACAAGGCGCATATGGTCATATGGACCTCACATATTATCAAATGATTTGGGACTGTAAAGTATTTGGGACTGTAAAGTACAGACCCAAGACTCAACCTCTTCCATGAGCAAGCATGTTCAGGGTACCGGATATATGGTGCCAATGATTGAGAACAAATGCAGCTAGTGTATTTATACTCTAGTGCAAGTGGGAGACTGTTGGAAATATACCCTAGAGACAAATAGTAGTAAGAACTATTATCATATTTCATATAGTTTATGATTAAGTTTTATATCATGTTATAACTGTAATGAGTGGAAACATCAATACACGTGTGATATACAAACAACCAGGGGTTTCCAGTGAAACTCTAGTCACTGGTTCATTGGTCAAAGGATGATCATGTTTCCTAATCATGTGGCATTTATGCCAGTTGGAAATGGAGTCATCTCATTACCGAGAATGAGATGATGAACCAATACCCAACCTAAACATCGTGACCCGATTATGTCACGAAGTTCAAGTTATGATGATTAGAAATGGATCCTCGTGGACTATTCCTTAGACCGTGAGGCTATATCAATCACTGTCTCCCGAGAGTGCTTTGATAGCATCAAGCGCCACTTGGTAATACAGTGGTTATAAAGGTGTGTTCAGGTACTTAGAGGAAACTGATACATTGCAAATGTATCTATAATTTTTGATGTTCCATGCATGGTTTTATCCACTTTCTTGTGTTTTGTCCATACTTTGGAGTACTTTTCATATGATTTCTTGGACTAACCTATTAACAAGAGCCATAGTGCCAGCTGCCTATTTTCTGCTATTTTTGGTTCCAGGAAAGTCAGAAAATGAATATTCTCAGAATTGGACGGGACAAAAGCCGAAGTGCCTATTTTTCCGGAAGACTCACGGAGCCAGAATACGAGACGGAGGAGGGCCAGGGCCTGGCCACACCACCCCCAGGCGCGGGCTGGGCCTGGCCGCCCCAGGCTGCCCCTCGGTCTCCCTCTTCGCCTATAAGTTGCCTTCTGACCTAAAAACTCCGGGGGGGGTTCGACGTTTTTCTAGAAGGAGTGCCGCTCCGCCGCCACCACCAGATTCCATGAAACAACACCAGAAACTCTGTTCTGGCACCCTGCCAGGACGGGGAATTGGAGGAGATCATCGCCATCATCATCACCATCGCTTCTCCATCGACCATCCATGTTTCCCCCATCTATGAGTGAGTAATCCCCCGCTGTAAGCTATGGGGATGGTAGGGATTGGATGAGATCGTTCATGTAATGGCATCAGATTATTAGGGCATGGTGCCTAGTATCTTCTATTAGTACTTTATGACTTTGTTGCGACTTGTTATGCTTAATGCTTGTCACTAGGGCCTGAGTGCCATGATCTCAGATCTGAACATGTTATTGATTCATTATGATAGTATTGTTTATGGTCTTATCTGCAAGTTGTATACACACGTTGTTGTCCAGAACCAATGGCCCCGAAGTGACAGAAATCAGGATAACCGAAGGGAATGGCTTTGATGTGAGGATCACATGTGTTCACGGAGTGTTAATGCTTTGCTCCGGTGCTCTATTAAAAGGATCACCTTAATTGCCAGTAGTTCCCTTGAGGCCCCGTTGCAAACGGGCTGGCAGGACAAAAGATGTTGTGCAAGTTCTCATTGTGAGCACGTATGACTATATTTGGAACACATGCCTAGGATTATCTAGTACTTGGATGCTTTATCTTATTTATCTGCAATTGCCCTATGTTCTAATTGCTATGTGAATTGTCTTGTCCATGCAACGCCCGTCCATCCATCCCTATGCCTACCACACTCGAATCCTACTATTTACTGCAATTGTTATTGCTGTCTTTACTTCTTATTCTTTGCTACTTTGTTATTCCTACAAAACTGTTACTCTTGATAAACTGCTGTGAGCAAGATTGTTTCAGTGCAGCTGAATTGACAACTCAGTTATTAAGGCTTATAAATATTCTTTGGCTCCCCTTGTGTCGAATCAATAAATTGGGTTTCACTTCCTCGAAAATCTGCGATACACCCCTATACTTGTGGGTCATCAAGACTATTTTCGGCGCCCGTTGCCGGGAGCATAGCTTTATTTATCAAGTTCACTTGGATTCTCTCTTGTTGCTTGCTATCCCTCCATCATGGGTAAGTCTCGTGATGGCAAGTTTCCTATTTTACCATCCACTACAAGAAGAGGTGCAGTTACGAACACCTCTTTGCTCTTGATTCACCATCTGTTATAAGTAAGCTCGTTACACCACCACATACACATGCTACACCTTGCTATTACCGCTGAATCTGAAACTTGATGCTTATGATGCTTCTACTGTGCTTGATAAGTGTGGTTCATTAGGTCCTTTCCTAGATGCTACGATTGCTAGAACTATAGCTGGAAATACTGAAACTCCTAATGAAGACACTACTACTACACCTGTTAGTTCACCTGAGTCTAGTGAGAGTTATGACATTGAAGATGGTTATGTTGAGATGACCGATGAATTTATTAAAGAATGTAAAAACACCCATGATAGGAGCGCTGCTAAGAGTCTCCTTGAGAGGCGTACTATTAGACCCAAATTGTCTCCTATTGCTAAGTTCTTGCTTCCCCATAGACATTCTGAGATAAAGATTATGATTTCTCTCTCGATCTATCTTACATAGATATTGTTGAGAAAGAACCTTTTTGTGGGACTAAGAATGAAAGTGCGGTAGCACATATGAATGAACTTTCTACCGTGAGTGGCTTGTTTTCTGATGATATTAAGATGCGTACTTACTTTGTTGCTAAGATTTTCCCTTTTTCACTGAAAGGAGAAGCTAAAACTTGGTTTAGTAATTTACTTTCTAGATCTATTGATAGCCTTGATTGCTTGATTAGTACTTTCCTGCAGAAATATTTTCCTCCTAGTGCTAGACATGCTATTTTGCAGGAACTTTTTGATTTTAAACAGGGAGAGAGGTATTGCCCGAATCATGGGCAAGGTTTTGTGCTTTGATTCATGCACAAGCTAGAAGTCCATTACCTAAGAATGAGCTTCTTGATATATTTTATAATGGACTAACTGAAGAATCTAGGACATACCTAGATAGTTGTGCTGATTGTGTTTTCAGGAATAGGACTCCTAAGGAAGCTGAGGAATTAATGGCTAAAATAAGTAAGAACTATGAAGATTGGACTCCTCCTAAACAAGCTATACCTGAAGTAATTGTACCTGAACCTACTATTCTGGTGCCTATTCCAACATCAAAGAAGAGGCGAGTTATTGAATTAAATGATGAAGTGATGAAGGAAGCTAAGAAATGTCTTAAGGAGAAGGGAATTAAAGCTGCAGATGTCAAGAATTTACCTCCTATAGAAGAATTATGTAAGTCTATCCCCTACTCATCCACTATTGAGGTACACTCTCTCCAACACTTTGATAAAGGTGATATCCCTTACTCTAAACCTCCTGATCAATGCTTAGAAGAATTCGATATCTTTATTATTAAGCAAGATAATTTTAATAAAAGGGTGCAAAATCATCTAATGGAAAACACTAGAGCTATTGTTGAGTTAAAAGATATTGTGGAAAGAACCTCTAATGATGTTAAAATGATTGTTAAACACTTTCAAATGGTTCAAACTCAAATAGATCAACTCGTTAAATTTCAAAAAGACTTGCTAGTTAATGCTGCTAAAGAAAAACATGCTTATGAAATTAGAACTAGAAGTGGTGCTGCTACTCAGGATCCTCTTTATCCTGAGAGGCATCCCAAAAGAATTGAGCAGGATTCTCAACGAGCTGAAAATAGTGGTTCTACTCGTAAGAAAAGGAAAAAGAAACATAAAACTGTTGTAGAACCCTCTGAACCTGCTATAGATCCTAATAGTATATCTATCTCTGATGCTGAAACTGAAAGTGATAATGAAGAAAATGAAGTTCCTAATGAAGAAAAATTTGAAGAAGAACCTGAAAACCATAGTAAGAATACTAAATACACTAAAGAAGATTTTATTGCTAAGAAACATGGTAGTGAAAGAGAACCTTGGGTCTAAAAACCTATGCCTTTCCCTGATAAGAAACACAAGTCAAAGGAAGATGAACACTATAATAAGTTTTGTGAGTGGATGAAACCTTTATTCCTGCAAATTCCTTTGACTGATGCTATTAAATTGCCTCCTTACTAAAAGTATATGAAGGATATTGTCTCGAATAAAAGGAAGATCCCTAATGAAGAAATTTCTACTTTGCTTGCTAATTATTCCTTTAATGGTAAGGTTCCTAAGAAACTTGGAGACCCAGGGATTCCAACTATCCCTTGCTCTATTAAGAATAGTTATGTTAGAACTGCTTTGTGTGATTTGGGAGCTGGAGCTAGTGTTATGCCTTTCTCTCTCTATAAGAGGCTTCAACTAGAAAAATTAATACCAACTGATATATCTTTGCAAATGGATGATAAATCTACCACTATTCCTGTTGGTATATGTGAGGATGTACCTGTTCAAGTGGCTCATAATTGCTTGATTTTAAATGATTTTGGTGTGCTTGAAATGCCTGAAGATGATAATATGTCTATTATTTTTGGGAGACCTTTTCTTAATACTGCAGGAGCTGTTATTAATTGTAATCAAGGAAAGGTGACTTTTAATGTTAATGACAAGGAACATACTGTCTATTTCCCCAATAAGATTGAAAGGACTTATGGTTTGAATTCAATTGAACATGTTGAGGGCATTCAAGTTGGAGAAATATATTGTCCCATACCAAAAGAAAAATTTGAAACCATTATGATTGGGACCATTACTATCAAGGTTGAGGTAACATAATCATTAGTGGAATACAAAGTTTTGTCTCATATGAAATTGTTTTGGTAACAAGACCTGATCAACCTTGTTAACAAAAGGATTTCATTGAACAAAACAATGTTTTCACCATGATTATCTCCGCTTACTTCTATTCTATCCATTTTAGTTTTTGCTTATGCCTAACTTAAAAGCGTTAAAGAAAAGTACTTATTGGGAGATAACCCAAAAGTTTTAGATGAGTCTTGGAAGTTATTACTTCCGTAATAACTGCTACTTATCCTTTTTATTTGCTTTGTGTGCCAAGAGTAACCTCTAATGAGAGAGAAGTAATGGTTGGAAAAGTTGCTATCCCGAAACAGATTTCTGTGCTTCACCGTAAAAATTCGTTTAAAATCTCTTAACGTACTTTTGAGGCGTGAATTTTTGTGCTTCTGCCCCAGGTTATTATCTAACTTTCGTTAGTTCAACACTTTTTGATTTGAGCAACAGAAGGTCTTCGAACAAATTCGTCCTTACCTGCTGGTCTGTTTTGACAAATTTCTGCCATTTTCTGCATTTGCTTCTTGTTGGTTCCTTTTTTAGTTCTTTTAGGGAATTGAGATTTTTGAGGGAAGTGCTACAGTAGCTAGTGTTTTAATGGAAGTTTATTTGGTGTTAGAACTGAACCTTAAGACTGATTTATCTTGAGTGCACTAATGTTGCTAATAAAGATTGTGTGAAGTTTTGTATGAAGGAAAAATTTCAGGTGTATGGAAGGAATGAGTAATGAGATGAAGGATGGACTAAAGCTCAAGCTTGGGGATACCACGCGTGTCACCCCAAGAAATATCTAAGAAGTACAAGCGTCAAAGCTTGGGGATGCCCAAGGCATCCCCCTCTTCATCAATAAAAATCCCAGGTTCCTTCCAAACGCTTCATTTTTATTGTTTCATGCATAGTTGTGTTGTTCTTAGAGCGTCTTCTTTTTTGTTTTTGTTTTGGTTTTGGTTTGATTTGTTTACTTAGTTTGCTGAATAAATTGGTTGGACCCCCTCTTTCATACATTGGTTTTCAGGAAAAGAGTAGTAAAGTTCATGCTTAAGTGGTAAGGAGAGCTTGTTTTTGACTGTGGCCTATGCTTTGTCATGCCATGCTTGATATTGTTTTGGCTTTATGCTTAGTATTCTTTGTTGTAGCATGACTTGTTATAAACAATTGAGATTGCTTAATGTGCCTTGGATGAATCATGCGTTGTTTTAGCATATTAAAGCATAGTATAGTGGTATTCTCCTTTGATGCTTTATTTGGGTTGACTTGGCGCATGCTCACACCATGTTATGACTATTTCAAGTCACCATAAGCCTTTATGATCCTTTAGTTTTCAACTTGTAGTATCACTTTATGCTTTGATCAATGATGTTTTGTCGCTCTGCATGATTATGGTCATTATTGCTCTCTTAGTTTGTCGCTCCTAGTCTTTTGCTAGCCTCCACAACAAAGTATGAGTTCCACTCATGCATCCAACTCCCTAAACCAAGTTATTCCAAAGAGTCCACCATACCTACCTACTAGCTTATGCTATTCCAAATATATTCATGCCTTTGTTTACGTTCCAAATTAAACTTGTTATGAGAAAACTAGTGATTAAAGCTCTCACGAACTTGATGGCACACTTTACTTTTTTGCATCTAATAAACTTGAACCATTGGGTCCTTCTTTGTTGCGTATATGCTTGCGCTTTATAAGTTGAAATTAGCAGAACCATGTATCATGGGGAACGCTTTCAACATTGCACTTGTACTTTGTACCTCGTTGATATCATGTTTTTTTACTTACGGATCCCGGCGGTGTGAAATAAAAGTGGAACTTGTAAGATCATGGAGTTTGTATGTGTGTTAGAGAAACGCCTGGGCCGCTAGCCTAAGCCATGCCTAATCATGGTGGAAACTTGCAGCATCACCATAATGAGCACTCTATGGAGCATCCTCAATAAAAACCTATGCAAATAGCAAATAAAAAGATCGCTGAGATGCTCATTGTCTACTTGCCTTGTCATTTTGATTATGGGATAGCTCCTGTATCATGTGCAAGGGGTACCCCGTTGGTGGTTCTTTATGATACACATGTACTTACAATGACAAGAGTTTACTCGTGACTAAAGTTGAGTAGCATGAGGATCGGTCTTCGTAAGTAAGGGGCATGAGATTTCGGTGTATAACTTGTCAAGCATATCCTCTTAGTTGTGTCACTTTAACCTTAATCACTTCAAGATGCTTATGATAGGGGAAATGAGAGCTGAAAGTTATAAGTACCATAATTTTTGGAAGCTCTTTATGAGACTTTAATCCCTACTTCCTTCTATGAAGGTCTTTCTTCCACCATTATATTGAGTCTCCACCTTCTATCTTTATGCACCTACTTTGAGAGCATAGTGGCCATTCTTAGTTCTATGTGCATTGTCCCAAGACTAGTTGATTGATGCATAACTTGATATTGCTTGTTTTAAACTATTTGTATCTAGTCACTCTTATGAACTTTGAAGGTGTCCTATGCATTTATATTTGCTACTCTATGAGGGACAAGATGAATACCATTTTTTTTATGTTTTCTTTATGTGAAACAAACAAAAGCATTGTTATTCATGAATCTTTTGTTTGTGCCTTTTCATGTTGCAACATAGTTTCTTTGTCTTATTGATAGAACTTTGTCTTTCATGTTATGATTGAAGTACTATGATCCCAGCTTTGAATGTTTTACAAATACTTTTATCAAGTCTTTGATGGTGCATGTCACCTCAAAAATTATTCTTTCTTTTTATCACTTACCTACTCGAGGACGAGCAGGAGTTAAGCTTGGGGATGTTGATACATTGCAAATGTATCTATAATTTTTGATGTTCCATGCTTGGTTTTATCCACTTTCTTGTGTTTTGTCCACACTTTGGAGTATTTTTCATATGATTTCTTGGACTAACCTATTAACAAGAGCCACAGTGCCAGCTGCCTGTTTTCTGCTGTTTTTGGTTCTAGGAAAGTCAGAAAATGAATATTCTCGAAATTGGACAGGACAAAAGCCGAAGTGCCTATTTTTCCAGAAGACTCACGGATCCAGAATACGAGACGGAGGAGGGGCAGGGCCTGGCCACACCACCCCCAGGCGCGGGCTGGGCCTGGCCACGCCAGGGCATGGTTTGGCCGCCCCAGGCTGCCCCTCGGTCTCCCTCTTTGCCTATAAGTTGCCTTCTGACCTAAAAACTTCGGGGGGTTCGATGTTTTTCCAGAAGGAGTTCCGCTCCGCCGCCACCACCGGATTCCATGAAACAGCACTAGAAACTCCGTTCTGGCACCCTGTCGGGACGGGGAATTGGAGGAGATCATCGCCATCATCATCACCATCGCTTCTCCATCGACCATCCATGTTTCCCCCATCTATGAGTGAGTAATCCCCCGCTGTAGGCTATGGGTATGGTAGGGATTGGATGAGATTGTTCATGTAATGGCATCAGATTGTTAGAGCATGGTGCCTAGTATCTTCTATTAGTACTTTATGACTTTGTTGCGACTTGTTATGATTAATGCTTGTCACTAGGGCCCGAGTGACATGATTTCAGATCTGAACATGTTATTGATTTATTATGATAGTATTGTTTATGGTCTTATCTGCAAGTTGTATACACACGTTGTTGTCCGGAACCAATGGCCTGGCGAGTAAACCGGATAACCGGTTGGAATGGCTTTGATGTGAGGATCACATGTGTTCACGGAGTGTTAATGCTTTGCTCCGGTTCTCTATTAAAAGGAGTACCTTAATTGCCAGTAGTTCCCTTGAGGCCCCGCGGCAAACAGGCTGGCAGGACAAAAGATGTTGTGCAAGTTCTCATTGCGAGCACGTATGACTATATTTGGAACACATGCCTAGGATTACCTAGTACTTGGATGCTTTATCTTATTTATCTGCAATTTTCCTATGTTCTGATTTCTATGTGAATTGTCTTGTCCATGCAACGCCGTCCATCCATCCCTATGCCTACCGCACTCGAATCCTCATCTGCATCGCAATTGTTCTCGCTGTCTTTACTTTATCGTTGCTACTTTTCTATTCCTACTACAAAACTACATCTTGATAAACTGCTGTGAGCAAGATTGTTTTCAGGTGCAGCTGAATTTACAACTCAGTTGTTAAGGCTTATAAATATTCTTTGGCTCCCCTTGTGTCGAATCAATAAATTGGGTTTCACTTCCCTCGAAAATACTGCGATACACCCCTATACTTGTGGGTCATCAGAAACCGTTGAGGCAATATATATCAAGAGCGGGATTTGTCCGTCCATGCGACGGGAAGATACTTGAAGGGCCCACTCAGAGAAGTTATATCCAATAGCTGTGCAGCGTGTGATTTGATTACGGGGATATCACTTGTCGGAACGAGTCAAGTAACATTGTTCAGTAACGAGATTGAACACGACATGGTGATGTCATTGATCAGATCTCGGGCAATACAAGTATCGAGAGACAAAGGGAATAAGACACGACTGTCCCGGTTCAAACGACGAAAGATCTGTGTGGAACGCACAGGAGTCACATGGCCATCCAGGTCCCTCTGTCGATCATTGGTACGGGAGTGTCCCGACCATGTCTGGAGTGTTCCCGAACCGTGGGGTATCATGCTTAAGGGCTTGATGATGCTTAGATAGTGTTTATAGGATCGGTGGAATCGCTGAAGAATAGTAGAGAGAAAACCGGAAGGGTTTCGGTAAGTCCAGAGGTTGTCCGGAGTGGAGGTGGAAGGTGTTCCATAGCCACGGAGATTGAATAATGTGTGAATGAATGTTAAATGTTGATTTAATCATTTATTCATAATTATTTAATAAAGAGAAAATCAATTAAAATGGTCAAAGGCTTAATGGGCCAATTTAGGAGGAGAGGGCCCATTAGGGAAAGGAGAGAGGGAGAAGGGACAAGGGGGTGATCTGCTGGGCCGAGCCCCCTGTGCGGGGCCCACTAGGGTGGCCGGCAACCCTCCCCCTCCTCTCCTTTAGTCCCACCCCGGGACTTTGAGGGAGGTAGTACCTCCCCTCCCCCTATATATAGTGGGGGTATTTGGCCAAATTAAATAAACCAATAATCAATAAAGGTCTTCTCACTTTTGGGAGGACCTCCAGTTGATATTTTCTCTCTCTCCCCTCTCTCTCTCTCGTGACCGTGTTCCCAAGTCTGGACTGCGCGAACGGGAGACATCTTCACCCCGGAGCGCCATCGTGCTGCGGGATTTGGATCCGGGAGCTCTACTTCCGCAACTGCTGCTGGATCGGGGAAGCGGGAGTCATCGTCAGGCATCGTACGTGTGTAACTCCTCGCGAGGTGTCGCACTTGAGGCACTCAAGTCATTGGAGCCAGAGGAGCGCAAGGACTTCATCACAACCTTGGGGTCGGCTTCGGCTCGTCTACATCAACCACGCTCTCCTGAGCATTGACAATGCTTTTCGGTCTTCAAGGGTAAGTTCGCGAAAAGCCCCTCCCGTTATTGTATTACTAATAGATAGGCCTGGCAGCTTTAGGGGTTCAGGGGCATAGAGTAAAATTTATTGTTTTCATACGCGGAACCCCAACATCGTCGTCCCCGCGCACCGACATACTTGGCTCCACCGTGCCACCTCCCTCGGCGCGGGTCGGCACCGTTCGCGCATAGTCTTCGTCACGCCGTCGGTTTCTTCCTCGCCAACTTTGAGTAGCGCCGCCGCTCCAATCTGGGCGTCCAACATGACCACTCTAGGCCGTCGTTGGTTTCGCCGTCTTCTATGTCTTCGTTCCTACCCTTGTGTGCCCGGTATTGGCAACACTGATGCGTACCTTCGTCCCCGACGCGTCTCCTAGCCTGACAATCTCGGATCGACGCCTCGTCTTCGTCGGCCTCGACAACGTCTTCTTCGATATCGACACATTCTTCTATGACTGTCTTGACTGCGTCACCAACAATTTCTTCTTTGCGTATTCAGTTCTGGCACAACCGAAGTATGCCTTCATCCCCGGCGTGTGCCTGGTTCTGGCAAAATTATGGCCGCACCTCGTCTCCGACGGCTCGAACTGCATCGACTTCGGCATCGAGATCCTCAACGACTGCCTCGACACGTCTCCGTCATTCTACTCGCGCACTATGCGCTCGCGGCTTCATATGCAGTTACCTCGGCATTGGCACCCGACCACGACATCGACCACGGTGACCCCTCGCACGGCTACCTCGACCAAGGTTGCAGCGCTCAACGCTCTCGGCTACCACGACATCGGCACAAAGGGCAACCACCTCGCTTGAGTACCTCATCAGCTTCCTCTATAGTACAAGCATTTGCGCCGTGACACGTCGTCTACGACGCTCCCGCTGCTACTGTGGGGGGATATCAGACTACTGGATTCTACTTCGGTTTCTCTTCAGTTTGACCGTCCGCGACGTACCAGTTGTTCACGACGCTACCGCTACAACTACGGGGGAGTGAGTATTAGGCATATACGTTGTTATGGTAGTTTAGATAGAGTTAGGATCTGATAAGTACAGTCCTAACTTGACTTATACTCCAAGATAATCCTATGTACGCCTATATATAATCGTCCATTAAGTTTAATAATACATCGATCATATTTCGCCAAACTCATACTCTTTCACGTGCGTTGGGCACCGGAACGAATTCACCGCCTCCGCCTACTATTTTAGTCACGATCTGTGTCGATGGACTAGCTGAGATATGACGGTAGAAAGTCCGGGCCTTGGCCCTTGGCATAGATGATTCCACGGGTCAGGCAGGTTGACACGTGAGTGGATTTTTCCTAAGTGAGCTGGTCATCTGGTATCTACCATACACATACTTACCCACATGTATATACTATGTATATAGTAATTGTTTTTGCAAGAAAAAATGGGTATTCATCTGAATACCCATGAATCTATTTGTGCCCACCATTCTAGTGTACATTTACGAAAGTTTACAGTAGCTCAAGATCGAATCGTGTCAATAACAGAAGTGAGGTGAACTCAAACGACCACGTCTCAGGATGGGAATGGGTCGGGTCGGCCCGCCAGGTCACTGACCCGACCCAAAAAATCAAGGCCGATGGGCCACGTGGGTCTTGAACAAGATTTGGATCAACAGAGCCGGCTTCCATTTACCCCGTTGGGTTAGTAGGGTCGACCCGAAACATAGCCAAGTCTGAGACGTCGAGTTCGGCACGCATGTGTATAGATGAGCCATGAGAACTTAGCTTATATCGAGTAATTAACGTTGTCTAATGATTGATTGGTCTAGTATCGACCGCGTTGCATCCTTGCATGTATTGCCCGACTCGCTTGCTATCCTAAACCTCAATAAAAAAAACTTGCTTGGAAGCCAACAAACCCGCGAAAACGTGCATAGATCACTATCCAGTCATCCAGCTAGCTCCTTTTCACGTACACATAAACACATCAGAAAAAATTGATTACTTCTAAGCAAATTTATTTTTCTATTTTTTTACGGATGTCCCATTTTAACCTTAGATTATCGTTACATGTTGAAGATTAAAGTTTGAATTTGGGTCGACCTGCAATACCTATTGGGCCGCCAAGGCCACTAGATTTTATTCAAATGGGTCGACCCGTGGCCTTTTAAATTGGTCTTGAGGCCATAGGGCCAGGTCCAAGGCCAGGCTGGGTCGGCCCATTCCCATCCTGAAACTTCAACTTGCTCGACACATCTCTTAAAAACTTCAACTTGTTCCACACAACAGCCCTTAAAAACTGGATACATTAAAACACATCCTTATTATTCTGAAATTTTGAAACTTACTTGGGATTATCTTTTGTCTAAATTTCATCAAATTTAGTTTAAAAAATGAATCTTATTTGAGTACGTCTGAATTTAGTCCGATTTTTTTAGATTTTTATATGTCGGAACCTGCTGAAATTACCAAAACTTGAGAAATTTTATATAATTGAACTCCAACACACAAAGTCCAGACATCCCCAATGTAGTACGGAATAACTAACTCTACAACCAAGTACGGAGAAAAAAAGTAAGTACTGCCTCCGTCTCAAATAGATGTCTTAGATTTGTTAAAATTTAAATGAATCTAGATACTATTTAGTATATAGGTTTATCCAAATTTTGACAATTGAGACATCAATTTTAAGACGGAGGGAGTACTAAATATATACTAACGGTTTTGCTAGAAATCAGGCGCCTGATTTTTTGTTATATCTCAGTCGCCCTCTCACCATTGGATATACCTCGTGATCCGTGTAGTGTGGGTGTTGCACATGAGTTGCAATTAGGTTCTAACTAGACATTTAATGAGTTACAATTATGTTGTACCTGAGAATTTGTATAAATTTTATAAGTTGCAACTAGGTTGCAACTGATAATTCATGCAAAATAGTAAGATGACATCAGCGACTGAGACATAACTAAAAATCAGGTGCCTGAGATCTAGACGCAGTGGCGGATCCAAGAATTACTCAAAGCCTAGGCAAACAGTGTATTTTAAGGCTAGAGACACCATTTTTTATTAAATTGCCGTCAAATTAGGCTTGTCACGCGACTTCTAGTGTCTGACCTTCACCTTTGGTGGTCCCTCCCGCCGGTGGCACACAAACCACTCCACTTGTCCCTCCAAAACCCCTCTCCCAAATTTCCATGGGCAGGAGTGACGGGGAATGCGATGGATCCCACCGCCATGGTCGATGTTGCGCCCTTCGGTGCTCCCGCTGCCAAGAAGTGTGGCTGGATGAAGAAGCTTGCCAAGGACCTGACGGCGGAGGAGTGGAAAACTGGGACGGAGAAGCGCGTTGGCCAGCAGGTTGTACCGCGAGCTCGACTCGCCGCAACCAAGATCGACAAAGAGCACCAGGAGGAGAACGAGCGCTTCCTCGCCGCGCAAAACAGGGTCAACCACAATGAGCTGGTAGTGGGTGCTGCCAAGCACGCCGTGAACATGATAAAGCAGGAGGCGTTGACCGCCACTTTTAGTGGCACCGTGCCCTTCGGTGGCGGCGCCATCGCTATTCCAGGCCTGTCCACGGCCGACGCGTCCTCTACCAGCTCCGTCACTTCTACGCCTTGCAGCCAGCCTAGGACGCCAGGCCTGCACACACCTTCGCTTGGAGGCCACACTAGGATCGTCGCCTCGCTCTCCTGGTTTGTCCATCCCCGCACAGCGTCATTGGAGGCAGGAGAGCCCGCCATCGACCTTAACCGGAATCCAACGACCGCGAACACAACCCCGGAGGCGTCAAAGAAGCAACGGTCCATCTCCGTCGCGGACATACCAGCGCCAGTCAACCTGTTTGGTGGAATGCCCGACGCACCGTCGACCGTCGATGGCATGGTATGGTTGCGACATTTCTTTGCATTTGCCAACATACTGCTCCTGCCTCTTTATCATGGCCAAATTGGGTGTAGGATTTCGTGGCAAACGATACCGAGGAGGCCATGCACGACATGATCAATGAGGGTGGCTATGGTTATGGCGACGACTATCGAGGAAGCAGAGACCCAGCAAGAGACCCATCAAGATGCCTACAACATTGCAGATGATTCATTATTTGGAAACGATGGTGATTCCATGGACGAGGGGGTCATGTTCGCGTCGTTGGTCGCTTCACTTGCGATGTCGCTTGTCGACAACAAGAAGTTGAGCCAACGAACCTCGAGCTACACCACCGACGAGGAAAAGATCCTATGCAAGGCATGGATGGAGATTTTGCAAGATCCACTATCCGTCGCCGAGCAAAAAGGCTTTGCCTACTGGAAAAGGTGGGCAAGTTCTTCCATGAGCTTAGGAAATTCAGGAAGGACGCCTTCTATAGGGATCGAAATGATCTCTCTCTCTCCAAGCAATGGGGCACCATCCATGCCGAGTGTAGCAAGTTCCAAGGATCCTACGAGATGGTGATGAAAAGGAAAATAAGCGGCATGATGCTGGTTGACATGGTAAAACCTCTTCCTCTCCTTATCGATGTCTTGTATATGCATTGAGCCATTATTGGCATCCATATGTGTAGGTCATGAAAGAAATAAAGCACTTTAAGAAGGTGAATGACAACAAGACCTTCACGTTGTCCCATTGTGGGACGTTGATCAAGGACTTCAAAAAATAGGAGACTAGATATGCGCTTTAGAAAGAACTTGACAACAAGAAGAAGATCAAGAGAAATGCTTCTGTGGGTGGTGTCATCGACCTAGATGACGACAATGACGAAGGCTTCGCTAACCCTATAGGCGCCCGTGCCCGCCCGCCTGGAGGACACAAGGGTACGAAGGCCGACATCGCCCGCTAGGATGGTTCCTTGGCATTCCAAGAGACGTTGAAGAAGATCCTGGAGAAGAAGGAAGAGGCCAGCACCGAGAGGAAAGAGAGGTGGCGCAAAGATAAAGAGGCCACCACCAAGACCTTTATCGAGCTCCATACGAGGTCTATCAAGGTGGAGGAGGCCAACTCCAAGGCCAGGCTAATGGAGATCGAAGCCAAGACAAAGGCGAAGGAGGCCGAAGCCAAGGCCAAGGAGGCCAAGGCCAGGTCTAGGTTGGTGGAGGCAGAGGCCAAGGCCAAGGTGGCCGAAGCCAAGATCATGGCCGAGGACAATGCCATCATGCTCACCGACCTGGACACCATCGCCGACCCCGATCTCAGGACTTGGGTCGCTCGTAGGCAGCAGACCATACGGGCTCGTGATGTTTGAACGGAAATGGCGACGGTGGTTGCAACTTTTTGGGTAGAGAAACTGTCATTCTTTTAGACATTGTGTATGATATAGCCCCATTTTGAACATTTTGAACATTTGATTCCGATCTTTATGAATCTCACTGGGAGGATAAAACTTTGAATAAAAGAGAGGTACTATTTCCTCCCATTCAAGAGCTTGACCATTCTTCAGCAGCTTATACCATTCCTCAGCTCTTCCTTTCAGTGATAATGAGAATAACTTCTTCTTAACTTGATCCGCAGTAATACCTGCACACTTGAACAACCCGCATAATTCGTGTATAAAGAGTAAATGATCATCGGGATGGACAGTTCCATCCCCAACATAGTAGTTATCCATAACACGATAATAATTCTTGTAGGTATTTTGAAAGCATCATTCTCAGCAGGTAGTGGTTCATCTACTACCTTAGCAATGGTAGTAGCATTACCAAATAAGAAACTCAGTGAATTATCCATAAAAAATAAAGCAACTAACAGAAGTAAACAATACTCACAGTAGAAGTTTCCTTTACCAGTTCCACTCTCCAATAGCGCTTCACTCCCTGACAACGGCGCCAGAAAATAGTCTTGATGACCCACAAGTATAGGGGGTGTATCGCAGTATTTTCGATAAGTAAGAGTGTCGAACCCAACGAGGAGCAGAAGGTGCTGGCTAGTGGTATAGATCAGGAATTCTCTGCAAATACTTAGCAAATGGATTTTTAGGGGTTTTTGATAAGGCAAGTAAACAAAGTACGAGTAAATAAAAGACAATAGGAATAAATGCAACTAGTGGCCCAATCCTTTATGCAGCAAAGGACAAGCCGGTTGTATTACTTAAGATGACCAAATGTTCTCGAGGACACATGGGAAGACTGTCAAGTGCTTTCGCTTCATATAGTTGATTAATCTTCTTTAGCTTGCTAAGTGTTGTGTGGGTGAACCTGTGCTAATGTACCGACCTTCCTAGGACTAATACATACTTGTGATTATACCCCTTGCAAACATCCGTAAGTACAAGAAAGTAATTAAGGTAGAAACCTAACCACAGCTTTAAACTCTAAGACCCTTACGTCCCTTGTGCAATGGTTTCCTAACGAGGGTTCAGGTTTCTGTCACTCTGGCAACCCCTACGATTAGTAGCCAAATACACAATGCATTCCCCTACGCCCATATAGGTGAAGTGTCATGTAGTCTACGTTCACATGACACCACTAGAAGAAGTACACCACAACTTAAATATCAAACTATTGAATCTTTCTCAACATAATTTCACTACTAACAACATGACTTCTCCCATGTCCTCAAGAACAAAACGAACTACTCACAAGACATCATATGGATCATGATCAGCGATGGAATAATGATGTATAACAATCTAAACATAAACAATAATTCAATGGTTTACTCAATAGCATCAACTACAAAGAGTAATCAACACCGGGAAAGTTTCCCCTATGAACTATGCAAGATTCAACGCAATTGTTACAGAAATATGGAGATGGTGATGAGGGTGCTGATGGTGATTATGGTGGTGATGATGATGATGATCCCGATGAAGTCCAGCTTGATGGTGGTGTTGATGGCGATGATCTCCCCTCTCCGGGAAGGAATTCCCCCAGCAAAACTCTGTCTGCCGGAGAGATCTTTCTCTCTCGGTGTTTTCTGCCCCGCAGAGGCGGCGAAATCTTTCTATGGTCGCTCCCCGAGTCTTAGGGTTTCGGGAGGAATATATATGCTAGAGGGGAGAGCCAGAGGTGGGCCAGGGCGGCCACACCACCTAGTGGCGCGGCCTAGGGTGGCGCCTGGCCCATCTCCACTCCCTCTTCTGGCTTCCTTCGTCTTCTGGAAAAATAGGATTTCCCGGATTTTCTGAACTTCGCGAATTTTGCCTCCAAACAGCACCTTTTCCATCAGAATCCTGACTGCAGCGGTCCATGCTCCAAAAGTCATCAACCATGCAAAAATAGGTGAAACAACATAAGTATCATTTCTCAATATGAAATATATCAATGAATATCAGTAAATTATGATATAGAATAGTGATGCAAAATGGACGTATCAACTCCCCCAAGCTTAGACTTCGCTTGTCCCCAAGCGAAACTGAGCTCAATAAACATGGCCTCAGGTTTATGGAGTGAAGAGTCGATAAAAGAATACGGATAAGAAGCATCACATTCATCAATACATAGATCATAATAGAAGACAACTCACTATTATATAACTTAACTTGCAATAAGTAAAGGAAACACAATAAAGATACATAAAGTGAACCATAATTGGCAATGGCAAACTTAGCTCTTGGTCGAAGAATAGTTGATAATTTGCTGCAGTTCATAAATAACTGGTTTTCAATGATTGCTTTCAAATTAGTAATCACCAAGAAAAGAGGCGGCAGAATCTTTCTATGGTCGCTCCCCGAGTCTTAGGGTTTCAGAATATATACGCCAGAGGGGAGAGCCAGAGGTGGGCTAGGGCGGCCACACCACCTGGTGGCGCGACCTAGGGTGGCCCGCGCCAGGGGGTGGTGTGGGCCCCTTGTGGCCCATCTCCACTCCCTCTTTTGGCTTCCTTCGTCTTCTAGAAAAATAGGATTTTCCGTATATTTTCCCGAATTTTCCGATCTTCGTGAATTTTGCCTCCAAATAGCACCTATTCCATCAGAATCCTGACTGCAGCGGTCCATGCTCCAAAAGTCATCAACCATGCAAAAACAGGTGAAATAACATAAGTATCATCTCTTAATATGAAATATATCAATAAATAATAGTAAATTATAATATAGAATAATGATGCAAAATGGACGTATCAGCGACCGCAGTCTGACCCAAACAGACAGAATCAAACCATTTTGGTCGGCCGTTTCGGTCGGCCCGGTGGAGATGGCCTTATATTATGGAACGGAGGCCTCCGACCCATATTATTTGACTCAGATTTGTCTAGATACGAATGTACTAGCCACATTTTAGTGTTAGATACATCTGTATCTAGACAAATCCAAGTCGGAGGGAGTAGTACTAAACATTCTTGTTAAACAACATGTGTAACAAACTTTGTAACATGTTAGGTGTGAGTCTGAGGTTGTTACGGTATGGAGGAAGTGCTCCACCCAGACTCCTCTATTAGCGATCGATGTACTTCTCTCATGAGGGTTTTTCCTTGTTAATTAACTGATTCTACGCACTTCTATTCTTGTAGAGAGTTGTTGGGCCTCCAAGTGCAGAGGTTTGTAGAACAGCAGCAAGTTTTCCCTTAAGTGGATCACCCAAGGTTTATCGAACTTAGGGAGGAAGTGGTCAAAGGTATCCCTCTCAAGCAACCCTGCAATCAAGATACAAGAAGTCTCTTGTGTCCCCAACACACCAATACACTTGTCAGGTGTATAGGTGCACTAGTTCGGTGAAGAGATAGTGAAATACAAGTGGTATGGATAATTATAAGTGGTAACGGTACCAAAAAATAGATTGATGGCGTGGAAGAGACTAAAGGCAAACTAAAATAAAGATGGAAGCAAGCAAACATATAACAGATCTAGTTGCAAACGGTGTTTCAATGCTTACAAACAAGGCCTAGGGATCATACTTTTGCTAGTGAACGCTCTCATATAAATATCTTCTCTTTATGATACTACTCTGAACTACTCTCTGGTTGGACAATCTAATCCATGGTAGGGCTATAACAGCACTCCTCAAAGTCTGGTTTCCCCATCTAGATAACCCCACACTGTCACCTTGAGCTCTAGATGGTTCCAACAAACACCACAATTTCATAGAAACATCCAACTCCAAATATAACTCATAACAAGTATTTGTAATCTCTAGCCTAAGTGCCACCATGGTGTGCATGCTGTCACACACATGGGGAGAGCAGAGATCTATTAAAGCACTTGAGTAGCAAGGTAGATCTACTTGATTACAAAGCTCATGATCACAATATGATCATGCATAGAGAGAGAGATGAACACATAGCTACCGGTAGAACCCTTAGCCTCGAGGAAGAACTACTCCCTCATCATCATGGGAATCAGCAACGGCGATGGAGATGGTGGTGGAGATCGATGGAGATGGCTCCGGGGGCACTTCCCTGTCGGCGGTCTTGAACAGACTTTCTGTCACTGAATCTCCCCTTGATTGGCGGCACCTTCATGAACTTTTCGTGGCTGGAGGCTGTTTGATTTAGGGTTTTCGTCCCAGGGGTTTCTTATAGGCAAAGGGGCGAGGTCGGTGGCCGGCCAGGGGGCCCACACCATGCCCTAGCGTGGCCTAGGGCTGCCCGCACCAAGGGGTGGTGTGGCCGCCCTATGGCCCCCCTTCTTCTCTCCTTCGGAGTCCATGTGTCTTCCGATAAAATATTGACTTTGGCTTTTGTCCCGTCCAATTCCGAGAATATTAATTTTCTGACTTTCCTGGAACAAAAACAGCAGAAAACAGGCAACTGGCACTATGGCATCTTGTTAATAGGTTAGTCCAAGAAAGTGTATAAAAATACTCGTGTGGACAAAACATAAGAAAGTAGATATAAAACAAGCATGGAACATCAAAAATTATAGATACGTTAGCAACATATCAACATCCCCAAGCTTAACTCCTGCTCGTCCTCGAGTAGGTAAGTGATAAAAAAGAATAATTTTTGAGGTGACATGCACCATTACAATCAAGATCAAACCATTTGCAAAGCATGAAAGTTGGGATCAAAGTACTCTAAACATGAGCATGAAAGATGAAGTTCTAACAATAAGACATAGCAACTATGTTGTAACATGAAAAGTTACAAACAAAAGATTCATGAATAACAATACATTGAAAGACATTTGTTTGTTTCACATATAGAAAACATAGCATAGTGACATTCAGCTTGTCCCTCATGGAGTAGCAAAACATAAATGCACATGACACCTTCAAAGTTCATAAGGGTGACTAGATACAAATAATTTAAGAACAAGCAATATCACAGTTATGAATCAATCAATCAATTTTGGGACAATGCACATAGAACTAAGAATAACAACTATGCTCTCTTAATTGGTGCCTAAGGATAGAAGGTGGAGACTCAATATAAAAGTGGAAGAAAGGCCTTCATAAAAGGAAGAAGTGATTCAAGTCTCATAAAGAGCTTCCAAAAATTATGGTACTTATTAACTTTCAGCTCTCATTGCCCCTATCATAAGCATCTTGAAGTGATTAAGGTTAATGTGAACAAACTATGGAGTATATGCTTGACAAAGTATAAGTTGGCAATCTCATGTCTTTTGAATATGAGGGCCGCTCCTCATGCTACTCAAGTTTAGTTACCGGTAAGTTCTTGTCATAGTAAGTACATGTGTATCATAGAGAACCGCCAACGGGGTACCCCTTGCCCGATGATACGGAAGAATCCCCATATCAAAATGACAAGGCAAGCAGACAACGAGCATCTCAGCAATTTTCTTATTTACCATGGGAAAATGGTGTTTTTTCTCTCTTTCCTCTTTTCTCATCTCTTTTTTTCATTTTTTTTCAATCTCTATCTCCTTTTTATAAGAAGAATGCTTCATAGATTTCTCATTATGGTTACGCTGCAGGTTTCCACCATGATTAGGCATGGATTAGACCAGCGGCTGAGGCATTTCTCTAACACACATACATAATTTCATGGACTTACAAGCTCCCCTTTCATTTCACACCAACGACATCCATAGACAAAAGAGCATGATATCAACTAGGTAGAATGTACAAGTGCAATGTTGAAAGCGTTCCCCATGACAGCATGGTTCTGCTAATCCCCAACATATAAGTGCAAGCATATACAACATACACGACACAATGGTTCAAGTTTATTAGGGGCAAGAAAAGTAAAGTGTGCCATCAAGTTTGTGAGAGCTTTAATCACTAGTTTTCTCATAACAAGTTTAATTCGGAAGGTAGATAAAAACATGAATATACTTGGAATAGCAAATGCTAATAGGTAGGTATGGTGGACTCTTTAGAATAACTTGGTTTTATTTGGAGTTGGATGCATGAGTGGAACTCATACTTGGTTATGGAGGCTAGCAAAAGACTGGGAGCGACCAACTAAGAGAGCAATAATGGCCATAATCATGCAAAGCGACAAAACATTATTAATTAAAGCATAAAGTTATATTACAAGTCGAAAATTAAATGATCATAGAGGCTATGGTGACTTGGTGTAGTCTTAACATGGTGTGAGCATGCACCAAGTCAACCAAATAAAGCATTTAAAGGAGAATACCACAATATTATGGTTTATTATGCTAAAACAACGCATGATTCTTTCAAGGAACATTAAGCAATCTCAATTGTTTGTAACAAGTCATGCTACATCAATAATCACTAAGCATAAAGTCAAAACAATATCAAGCATGACATGACAAAGCATAGGCCATAGTCAAAAACAAGCTCCTTTTTACCACTTAAGCATGAACTTTTCCTACTCTTTTCCAACCCAAACAAACTTATTTGAAAACTAATGTATGAATGAGGGGGTCCAACAAATTTATTCAAGCAAACTAAGCAAACAAAAACCAAAAACAAAAACGAAGACGCTCCAAGAATGACACAACTGTGCATGAAACAATAAAAATGAAGTGTTTGGAAGAAACCTGAGATTTTTATTGATGAAGAAGGGGATGCCTTGGGCATCCCCAAGCTTTGACGCTTGTACTTCTTGGATATTTCTTGGGGTGACACGGGTGGCATCCCCAAGCTTGAGCTTTAGTCCATTCTTCATCTCATTACATCATTCTCTCCTTACACCTAAATTTTTTCCTTCATACAAAACTTCACACAATCTTCATTAGCTACATTCCCTCAAAAAGCTCAATTCCCCAAAAAGAACTCAAAAAGGAATCAACAAGAAGCAAATGCAAAGAATGGCAGAAATCTGTCAAAACAGACCAGCAGGTAAAAACCAATTTTTTCGAAGACCTTATCAAATCGAAAAGTGTTGAACTAACGAAAGTTAGATAACAACCTGGGGCAGAAGCACAAAAAATCATAGATCAAAACGACGTACAGAGATTTTACATGAATTTTTACAACAAAGCACAAAAATCTATTTCGGGACAGCAACGTTCCCAAGCCTTACTTCTCTCTCATTAGA
The DNA here is from genome assembly GCA_023614405.1 of Avena insularis. Lineage (NCBI taxonomy): Eukaryota > Viridiplantae > Streptophyta > Magnoliopsida > Poales > Poaceae > Avena > Avena insularis. The sequence continues at coordinate 96,493,602 of CM042690.1, read as the reverse complement.
GGTTACTCTTGGCACAAAAATCAAATAAAAAAGGATAAGGAGAGGTTATTACTGAAGCAATAACTTCCAAGACTCAACTAAAACTTTTAGGTTATCTCCCAATAAGTACTTTTCTTTAACGCCTTTAAGTTAGGCATGATAGTTTGAGAAGATGCTCACATAAGAAATATGAACTAAAGTAAAAGAGAGCATCAAGAAGCAAATTCAAAGAACATTTAAGTCTAACCCACTTCCTATGCATAGGAATCTTGTAAAGAAACAAGTCATGAAAGCACAAAGCAACAAGCATAGTAAAGCAAAACAAGTGCAACTTCAACATTTTCAATTTAAAGAGAGGAAACTTAATATTGTTGAGATACATAAAACCATGTTTCCCCTCTCTCATAGTAACTTTCAGTAGCATCATGAATAAAATTAACAATAAAACTATCACATAAAACATTCTTATCATGAGCCACATGCATATAATAATTATTACTCTCCACATAAGCATAGTCATTCTTATTAATTGTAGTGGGAGAAAATTCAACATAATAGCTATTATTATTATTATTATCACCATAATCATCAAATATAGGAGGCATATTATAGTCATAATTAATTTCCTCCTCAATAGTAGGTCGACTGAAAATATCATATCATCATTGTAATCATCATATATTGGAGGTATAGTATCATCAAAGCAAATTTTCTCCTCCAAAGATGGGGGACTAAAAAGATCATTTTCATCAAAACTAGCTTCCCCAAGCTTAGACTTTTCCATAGCATTAGTAATAATGGTGTCCAAAGGATTCATACTAACAACATTGCTATTAGCATGCAAATAAAGTTCCATAGGTTTTTTAATTTTCTCTTCAAACACTTCATGTCCTAACTCAAGATAAATACTATAAAGCTCTCTAATTTTGTTGTTGTTTTCCATTAAGCCTAACTAGTGAAAACAAGAAACAAAAAGACAAAATTGCAGAATCTAAAGGAAATAACTTCGAGCACTCACACTAGAGGATGTGAGTACCTTTTACCTTACCTCCCCGGCAACGACGCCTGAAAATAGCTTGATGTCTATGCACTTCTATTCTTGTAGACAGTTGTTGAGCCTCCAAGTGCAGAGGTTTGTAGAACAACAGCAAGTTTTCCCTTAAGTGGATCACCCAAGGTTTATCGAACTCAGGGAGGAAGTGGTCAAAGGTATCCCTCTCAAGCAACCCTGCAATCAAGATACAAGAAGTCTCTTGTGTCCCCAACACACCCAATACACTTGTCAGGTGTATAGGTGCACTAGTTCAGTGAAGAGATAGTGAAATACAAGTGGTATGGACAATTATAAGTGGTAACAGTGCCAGAAAATAGCTTGATGGCATGGAAGAGACTAAAGGCAAACTAAAATAAAGATGGAAGCAAGCAAACATGTAACAGACCTAGTTACAAAGATGGTTCCAACAAACACCACAATTTCATAGAAACATACAACTCTAAATATAACTCATAACAAGTATTTGTAATCTCTAGCCTAAGTGCCACCATGGTGTGCACGTTGTCACTTTCACACACATGGGGAGAGCAGAGATCTATTAAAGCACTTGAGTAGCAAGGTAGATCTACTTGATTACAAAGCTCATGATCACAATATGATAATGCATAGAGAGAGAGAGATGAACACATAGCTACCGGTAGAACCCTTAGCCTAGAGCAAGAACTACTCCCTCATCATCATGGGAATCAGCAACGGCGATGGAGATGGTGGTGGAGATTGATGGAGGTGGATCCGGGGGCACTTCCCCGTCCCGGCAGGGTGCCGGAACAGGGACTTTATGTCCCTCGAATCTCCCCTTCGGTGGCAGTGGCGCTGCGGAACTTTTCATGGCTGGAGGCTGTTCGATTTAGGGTTTTTGTCTCAGGGGCTTCTTATAGGCAAAGGGGCGAGGTCGGTGGCCGGCCAGGGGGGCCACACCATGTCCTGGCGCGGCCTAGGCTGCTCACGCCAAGGGGTGTTGTGGCCCCCCTTCGTCTCTCCTTCGGACTCCATGTGTCTTCCGGTAAAATATTGACTTTGGCTTTTGTCCTGTCCAATTCCGAGAATATTGATTTTCTGTCTTTCCTGGAACAAAAACAGCAGAAAACAGGCAACTGGCATTGTGGCATCTTGTTAATAGGTTAATCCAAGAAAGTGTATAAAAATACTCCAAAGTGTGGACAAAACATAAGAAAGTAGATATAAAACCAGCATGGAACATCAAAAATTATAGATACGTTAGCAACGTATCATTAACACGCAATCGTATCGAGGTCCAGGGTACGTTTAGCCTAAAACTTGTCATGGTATCAGAGCTGCTCCCCTCCCTGACCTAGCTGTCTTCATAGTCGTCGCTGCCGCCGCAGTTCCCTCTACCGCCGCTGCCACAACCTCTCGCCGTCGTAGCTTGTCTACTGCCGCCGCTAAAACCCCACGACAAACCAACCGCCGCTGTCACAGATCCTCTGTGTTGTTGTGACGAAACTCTACAAACCACAACCAAAAAAAACAATAGCCAAAAGCCTAGATCCGCTGCGATTCCTTATTGATGCGTTTATAGAACCACAAAAATTCCAAGGAGAAGAAGCTTATGCCGTCACATCTGTCTCTGCGGCAATACATCCCCATGGCGACATCATCAACATCTGCTGCGGCCTTGACCGCTGCCCTTGGAGCACCACCATCTCAGCTTCTCACTCGCGAAAATGCGTTGGTCTGGAAGGCCCTGGTCATCCCAGCTCTTCATGGTGCACGAGTTCTGAATCTGGTAAAGGGACTAGAGAAAGCTCATGTGGAGAAAATTGAAGTGGACGATGCTAGTGGGAAGAAAATAACAATTGAAAACCCTGAGTATGTCACATGGATTACTCGCGATCAGCAAGTTCTGAGGTACAACTTGAATTCTGTATCACTAGATATTTTGTCACATGTTATTGGACTTGAAACTTCTGCGGAAGCATGGGCTGCTCTTGAGGCCCTCACAACAACAGCATCACGCGCTAGGACTCAACAACTTCATTCTTCTTTGAATGACATCAAGAAAGGTGACCTCTCTGCTGAAAAGTACTTTGCCAAAATTAAAACAATAGCTTCTGAGCTTGCTGCTGCTGGGAAACCTCTGGATCATGATGAGTTAATCTGGTCCATATTGCAAGGTCTTAATGATTCTTATAACACACTAAAAATTGTTGTCAATGCCAACCCCAATACCACTCTTGGTGATCTTTTCAATCAGTTGAAAGCGTTTGATCAGCTTTACAAGGTAGAAGATGGAAGAGATGCTTTCACCTCTTCTGCCAATATGGCACGGCGTGGTGGTCCCCCATATCCACGCGTGCACCAGGATGACCGCTACCAATATGATCGTGGTCGTCAGTTCTAGGAGGATCGTGGATGTCAGTACCAGGAGGATCGCGGTCGTCGCAATTATGATGATCGCCGTGGGTATGATGATCATCGCGATAGGTATGATGGCCGTCGTGATGGTGGTGGCGATCATTGTTATGATGATCGCCCTCGCCGCCATGATGATGATGGTGGAAAACGCCGAGATGATGGTGGTCGCCTTCATGGTCGTGCACCCACACCCTATGTCAATGTCACTTGTCAAATCTGTAAAATTCATGGGCACCCTGCTAATGACTGCTGGTGGAGGTTCCAAAGCAATCGTGACCGTCGTGATGATGGTGATCGCCGTGATGAGCATTATCATGGTGATAAGGGTGCAAACATGGTGTCTTATGATGTTGACACAAACTGGTACTCTGACACTGGTGCTACAAACCATGTTGCAAATGACATGAGCAAGCTTTCCTTCCAGCAGAGATACACATGACGTGATCAAGTTCACACGGCAAACGGTAATGGTATGCAAATTTTCCATATTGGTCATTCAATATTGCACACTCCCCATAGCTCTCTACATCTTAAAAGTATTCTCCATGTTCCTGATTCATCAAAGAATCTTATTTCTGTTCATAAACTTACTCTAGATAATGATGTTTTTCTTGAATTTGATCCATATTTTTTCTTGATTAAGGATCAAGCCACAAGGAGAACTCTGTTTAAGGGTCCATGTCATGATAGCCTCTATCCTCTAATGTCTATGTCTGCCGGGTCATCCTCCAAGCAAGCCTTCATCACAATAAAGCCGTCATCCTCTACATGGCATCGTCGTCTAGGACATCCGTCCTCCTTTGTGGTTCAGCAAATTATTAGAAAACATCATATTTCTCATTTGCCAGAAATAAATCCCTACATCTGTGATTCTTACCAACTTGCCAAGAGCCATCAATTACCATATCCTGTTTCTACTAGTGTTTCCACAGCCCCTTTAGAGCAAGTTTTCTCTGATGTATGGGGACCAGCACCTACCTCTGTTGGTAAACATTCATATTATGTAAGCTTTATTGATGACTTTAGTAAATTTACATGGATTTATTTGCTCAAGAAGTGTTCTGAGGTTTATCAAGTTTTTCTTAACTTTCAGCAACTTGTTGAAAGAAAGTTTGATAGAAAAATTATCACCATGCAAACCGACTGGGTGGTGAATATGAGAAACTCCATGGTTTCTTCCAAAAAGTTGGTATTACTCATCATGTCTCTTGTCCACATGCACACCAACAAAATGGTTCAGCAGAACGTAAACATCGTCATATTGTTGAAGTTGGTCTTGCCTTACTTGCTAATGCATCCATGCCTCTCAAATTCTGGGATGAAGCTTTTCATACAGCCACTTTTCTCATTAATTTGCTCCCTAGTAAAGTCATCAACTTTGACACTCCTGTTGAATGTCTCCTTCATGCTAAACCCAACTATGAGTCTCCTAGAGTTTTTGGTTGTGCTTGTTGGCCTAATCTCCGTCCATACAACACTAGGAAACTCGCTTTTCACTCCATCAAGTGTGTGTTCTTAGGCTATAGTCCTTGTCATAAAGGTGTAAAGTGTCTAGATACAAAAACAGGCCGTGTCTATATTTCACGGGATGTGGTGTTTGATGAAAATGTCTTTCCTTTTGCTGATCTTCATCCTAATGCTGGCTCACGTCCTAAGCAAGACATTCTTTTATTACCAAAAGATGATGGGGAGTCACACGTTGACGATCATATGAATTTGCATATTATTCCTAATGTTACTAATCTTGATCAAGTTACTGTAGAAAATACTGTGGTTGTAGATACTATTGAATCTCAGCAAAACACAGTAGAAAATTTCAGCTCAAGCAGTGAAACAACGGTGTCATTTGATGCAAATCTGCGTTCACAGCAAAACAGTGGTGCTAGTTCAGATGTTGATCTCATCCACACCGATCCCTAGGAAGATTGCCCTGTACCGCATGCACATGCAGAACCTGAAGCCAATTCTCGCTCCCGCTCGTCTGAACACATCCGCCGGTCGCTGTCGCCATGCAGGTCGCGCCGGTCGCTATCGCTTCGCCCCGCCTGCCTAAAGCATCGCCACGGTCGTCATTGTCATGCGTTAGACCGTTGTCGGCCCGAGATGGTTCTTTGCCTCCTTCTGGTCCCAGGTGTGGCAGCGACGTGGCGCCAAGAGAGACGGAAATGGCAGGATCTTCTGCGGAAAATAATGTTAGTGAAAATGAGATGGATTCAGGATCTTCTACAACTGATATTTGTGCACCACTACAACTAGATCCAGCTCCTCAGATGATCACACGTCTTCAAAGAGGTATAAGAAAACCAAAAGCATATACTAATGGTACTATTCGTTATGGCTTGTTTACATCCACAGGTGAACCATCGACATTGTCAGAAGCTCTTTCTGATGATCGTTGGCACAAGGCCATGACAGAAGAATATCATGCTCTCATGGAAAATAAAACTTGGCGTCTTGTTCCTCCCAATTCCACCATAAATCTTATTGATTGCAAATGGGTGTACCGGGTGAAGAAAAATGTAGATGGTACAATTGACATATACAAGGCTCGACTGGTTGCAAAAGATTACAAACAGAGATATGGCATAGATTATGAAGATACTTTCAGTCCTGTGGTCAAAGCAGCTACCATTAGGATTGTCCTGTCAGTGGCTGTTTCAAGAGGTTGGAGTTTGAGACAGCTAGATGTCAAGAACGCGTTTCTTCATGGTGTTTTGGAGGAGGAGGTTTATATGAAACAACCTCCAGGTTTTGAGGATCCTCAAATTCCACATTTTATATGCAAACTTGACAAAGCTCTCTATGGTCTCAAACAAGCCCCTCAAGCATGGTACTCCAGGTTAAGTGCAAAATTGCAACCCTTGGCTTTGTTCCATCTATAGCTGATACCTCACTTTTTCTTTACAAAAAGTCAGGTGTTATGATATTTGTTCTTATCTATGTTGATGATATTATTGTCACTAGCTCATCAGATCAGGCTATCATCACTTTGCTGCATGGTTTGAAAGATGATTTTGCTCTCAAGGATTTAGGGGATCTACACTATTTCTTGGGCATTGAGGTAAAGAAAGTTAATGATGGTTTGCTTCTCACCTCAGGAAAAATATGCCACTGATTTGCTTACAAAAGTTGGTGTGAAACTATGCACGCATTGTCCTACACCCCTGTCCTCAAATGAGAAGTTGTCTCTTGATGAGGGAACTCCTCTTGGTCCTCATGACATGACTGAATACAGAAGTATTGTGGGTGCTCTGCAATACTTGACATTGACAAGGCCTGATATATCCTTTGTTGTTAATAAGGTTTGTCAATTCTTACATGCTCCAACAACCTCTCATTGGACAACTGCTAAAAGAATATTGAGATATATTCAAGGTTCTCTGAAGACTGAGCTTGTTTTTTAGAAGTCTTCTTCCAGTCTTCTTAGTGCTTTTTCTGATGCAGACTGGGCAGGTTGTCTTGATGATAGGAGATCTACAAGAGGTTTTGCCATATTTTTTGGGCCTAACTTAATTTCTTGGAGTGCTAGAAAGCAAGCTAATGTCTCTAGATCAAGTACTGAAGCAGAATATAAAGCTCTAGCAAATGCCACAGCTGAATTAATATGGGTTGAAGCTCTTCTTGGTGAGCTTGGTGTAACCCTGAAAGAAAAACATTATCTATGGTGTGATAATCTAGAAGCTACATACTTGTCTGCAAATCCTGTTTTTCATGCAAGGACTAAGCACATTGAGATGGATTTTCATTTTGTTAGAGAGAGAGTTGCAAATAAGCTGCTAGAGATTAAGTTCATTGCAAGCAAAGATCAAGTCGCAGATGGATTTACAAAGGTATTGCCAGTCAAAGATCTTGATGAGTTTAAGCGTAATCTCAACCTTTCTCAAGGTTGTGATTAAGGGGGCTGTTAAACAACATGTGTAACAAACTTTATAACGTGTTAGGTGTGAGTCTGAGGTTGTTACGGTATGGAGGAAGTGCTCCACCCGGACTCCTCTATTAGAGGTCGATCTACTTCTCTCGTGAGGGTTTTTCCTCGTTAATTGAGGTCCAAAGTACGTTCAGCCTAAAACTTGTCAATTCTAACAAAATGAAGTACAGAAACGGAATGCAAGCATGCATGTGTGTGTAGCATCTTGATTCTTGAAAGATTAAACCATATGATCTGCTGAGGGATGCACGATATTGGCGCCATTGGCGTTGCCTTCCTCGCCGTCGGCCTCGCCAGACATCTCCTCGAGCGACTTCCCTTTCGACTCGGGCACGAGGAACGTGACCAAGAACCCTAAAAGGTTGGACGCCGCGAGCACATACAGCGCCTTCTGCACGCCAATCCCAGGCTTGTACCCGGCGTCGACGTGCGCCGGGTCCGGCGACTGTGCTGCGTAGAGGAATCCAAATGCCCCGATGATCGCGCCGGCCTTGCCTGCAGCCGCGGAGATGCCGTGGCACGTGGACCGGAGCCGCGCCGGGAAGATCTCGGCCGGCACGATGAACGTGGTCGCGTTCGGCCCGAAGTTGGCGAAGAAGAAGGTGAGCCCGTACATGACGACGAAGCCGACGTGGTTGCCCGGCGTGGTCCAGTGGTGATACGGGACGGCGAGGCCGAGCATGAACGCCGTCATCCCGGCGAAGCCGAGGAGCTGGATGGTGAAGCGGCCGATCCTGTCGATGAGGAACACGGTGAACCAGTAGCCCGGGACGGTGCCACAGAGCGCGATGAGCGTCTGCGCGCGGGAGATGCGGAAGACTTCCTCGAGTGCGTCCATGGCGCGCGCCTTGGGGATCCAGCCGATGCTGCTGAAGATGTCCTTCTGGAACAGGTTCTGGCTGTAGTACGCCACGTCGACCAGGAACCAGGCCGCCGCCGTGCCGGCGAGGTGGAGGCCGTGACGCTTGGCGAACCGCGAGGAGAAGAGGCCGTAATCCTTGCCCCTGGTGATGATCTCCTCGAGCTTTTCTGGTTCCGCCTCGATCTCCGATTGAAGCACCTTGGACATATCTAGCGAGGCCTGCTTCGCGTTTCCGGCCACGAGCGCCGTGTACCGCGCTGTCTCGGGCATCTTCGTCCGCCAATAGTAGGTGAGTATCGCCGGTGCTGCGCCGAGCATGAGGATAATGCGCCACACGTAGTCAGCCTGGGGTACGGTGGACGCGGCGGCGTTGACCTCGTACGCCGGCGCTGGGAAGGCATTACGGAACACCGTGGAGAGCACGAGCGTGACGACGCCACCGGCGAGGATGCCGAAGCCCTGCATGGCGAAGACGGCGGCGATGAAGGCGCCGCGCGTCTTCTTGTTGGCGTACTCCGACATGATGGTCGCCGAGAGCGGGTAGTCGCCGCCGATCCCGAAACCGAGCCAGAAGCGGAAGAAGCAGAGCGTGGCCATGACGCTGGTCGGGGTGTGTCCGAAGGAGAGCCCCGAGGCGAGGGAGCAGACGACCATGAGCACGAGCGTCATCCCGTAGACGCTCTTCCGGCCGAGCCTATCGCCGAGCCAGCCGAAGAAGAGCTGGCCGGCGAGGGTGCCGCAGAGCGCGACGCCGTTCACGGCCGCGGCCACGTTGGGCGGCAGCGAGCCTGGGTCGGACCTCGAGTGATCAGTGTAGTAGATGCGGCCGAGGAGCTTGGTTACGAGGGAGATGCAGAAAAGATCGTAGGCGTCCGTGAAGAAGCCCATGCCGGCGACGACGATCGCTGTGAAGTGGTACCACTGCGTCTTGGCCGTGTCCAGCGCGTTCAGAACCTGCAGCTGCTGCGGCTGCTGCCGGCTCGCCATCGCGGCGCGCGTGCGTGATGCTTCTTCGATCTGACGTTGCTTGCTAGTACGTAGTACTACGTCCCGGCAAGAGACGTGTTTATACTTGGATTGAACGGAAGAGGAAACTGAATCGGCTTGGAGTTTGGTAAACTAGCAACATACGATAGATACAAGCAGTTACCGGCGCAGAGTCTGAATCTTGAATTCCTGATACGGTAGATGGACTGATTTTGGGGTCAACTGGGATTTGCTACGGCCCATGAATCGGCTTGGAGTTTGGTAAACTGACAACAGTCACGGAACGGAATACGGGATTTTATACGGGAGCAGTTTTTTCTGGGCCGGATGCGGCTCAATAACAGATATAGGTTTGTTTTTCCCTTGTTTTCCAAACTTCTCCAAAATCTGTAACTCTTTCAAAACTGAATTTATTTTCAAAAATAAAATTCTTAAACGTTAATATTTTAGAACTTAAATATTTTTCAGTTATGAATATTTTTTAAATTTGTATATTTTTTAGAAAATCCTAATATTATCCAAATGTGAACACTTCTAAAACTTGAACAAATTTAGAATCTGAACATTTTCAAAAATCTGAAACATTTTTTAAATCTAAACACTTATCAAAATTAAATAATATCAAAATTTAAATATATTTTTAAATCTGACCATTTTATTAATATAAAGTAAAAATACTTAAAAGGTGAAATAAAAGAAGAACAGAAAAATACAGGAACATAAAAAGGAAAAATAAAAACACAAACAGAAAAAAGGAAACCATACCTGTAAATGGGCCGGCCAGGAAGCACGTCTTCAGGCGGAGCGCCAGATAAATTCCGCAATAAGCAGAGAATAGGAATTGCGACGGAATACATACAGTTTTTTTAGAATTACGAAATACATCCAGATACAAGCAGTTACCGGCGCTGAGTCTGAATCTGAATCCTTGATATTGTAGATGCGCTGATTATTGGCCTCAAATGGGACTTGTTATGTCTTTTCCTAGTAGGAAAAGTTGTTCCCTCCGATCCTAACAAGTGTTGCTGATTCTTTTATTTTTATTTTGCGAAATTTCACCAATCTTTTAATAATCTTCAACGGCAATACAAAGAGGCTTAAAAATAATAGAAAGTACAAACAGGTCATTGGACCATCTAGCGGCTACTACAGACACTTATTATAAAGTGAATGAAGTATGTTTTTTCTTAAAGATATTTCTTATTTTTTTCTATTTTGATGTTAAATTTTTTAGGGTATTTGTTACGCCCCATAAACCGTTCCCTCATTCGTGGAGGTTAGAAGGAGGAAAATGCTACTCTGTTCTATTTTTAATTTAATTGTACTTTTTACTTTGCTATTTATTTTCCTTTGACTTCTCTGTTAAAGTATTTTATCACTATGGCATACGATGTTTTTCCCTTTTCCCAATTTTAGAATAAGAAAAATAAATAAACAAGTAACTATTTTTAGGGTTTTAATAGATAACAATAAGTAAACTAATAACAAGAAATGAAGTACAAATAAAAATAATACTAAAAACAAGATCTCTACTGCCCTCCTCAGGATAGCGAATTTCTCCTCCAGCAACGGCATCAGAAAAGGGTTGATACATTTAATTCGGATTTGTAAATACAGTATAGTAGTTTTTCCCCTAGTTGACCTATGTTTAATCGAACCTTAGAAAATAATGCTAAATTGAAATTAAATGAGACACATCTACAAGACTTGTTTCTTCGTTTTACTTTCGTTTATCGGATCTTTCTAGTTTACTTTTAGAACATTGTTTGTTGCAATAGATAGAGATAGGTCATGGTTGAAGATTCACATGCAGCTGCATATTATATGGGATAAAGATAGTAATACGTATATTCATATGTAATGATTTAATAAAGATAAAATTTATGGGCATCACGTCCTAATATACTAGAGCCGCTACAAGTCACAGGCATAGCAATAGTCTTTTAATCCAACTGTTATACCACGAACAGGTTATAAAAATTATTAAGTGAAAACACGGATTAAAGTCTTAAGAAATGATGTTGCTGTTGTTTTCAAATAGATCGCTAAAGACCATACTCTCCTTTCTGTCATTGAGTTTCCTACAAGATCGCCGCTCACTAAACATCTCACCTCAAGCTTTATCAGTCTGTGAGATCTTGCGTACCTACAAATCTATAGATCGAGACAAGAGACAAAGAAACACAGATACATAGGTGCAGATGAACCTATTATGAAAAATAGATAAAAAAATAAAATTTAAATTGTCAAAAAAATCTGAACAATTGTTTTGCATATATATCCAGACATTCTAGGCCCGTACACAAGTTTTCCCAAAAAATGAATATTTTATGTGGCTTGTGTAAAAAAGATAAAAAATATGTCCATGAATAGACACGTTAGAGCACTGAAATTTGTCTTTTTTACATGAGACATCTAAAATATTCTTTTCACCCACAAACTTCTATACAAACATTGAGTGTCCGGGTGTACATGAAAATATTTTTTTCTAATTTTTTTTGACATTTTGATATATGTTTTTACACAATAGGTTCATTTGCACTCGTGAGCCGAATTGGATTTCCGAGATACATATCTCTATTCAATCAATTATATACACAATATCGCTGTGAGGTTTCACCCCAACCCGTAGCTTGTAAGAACTACTCACTCATAAAAATAAGATCTATGATAGATAACATTGTGCAAAATAATTAGAATGAGATCAAATATTCTTACAATGGTCGTCGAATCACAAGAAGATCTCAAGTACGAGCTATTGGCTATGGCTATTGAGAGGATGGAGGATGGAGATTATGAACTATGATGGTGGATCTCCTTTGATGGTGTTGTGATGTAATCTGAAAATGACGGTCCTTCGTACGGCGGTTGTAACCTCAAAATATATAGGAGTATTCACGAAAGTTGTAGGATTTGACTTGACGAATTCGCTGCCACCTGGTACGGGTGGGTGGTACGGACGGACCTTGCCCGTACTATTGGTCTTAAGCCTTCTGGGAGATGGATTTCGATCCTGATTTTCTTGGCTATGTAGGCAACCTCATAATATTCATTAATAGCTCCTGATTTCGTCTTAACAGTGTGATTTCCTACACAACACAGTTTAAAACAAAAGATTGCACATCTTTGCAATAATTAGTCATTAGTAGCAAGCCTAGAGAGATCCTTGGTCATTTATTTGACTAAAAATGCAAAAATACCGTAGGAGCAAACATAGATTGCAAGAGACAAACTATGTCTCTCATGTTTGGTGAAGAGAAAATGGACTTTTACTTCTCTAAATTTGACCATAAGCCGGCTTTCGAAGATCTAGACGATGATGAGTACGAACGAGAGGAAGAAGGTAATATCATTAATCAAGCCTCGATAGTCATTGAGACTCCTGATGGTGATTTAGCAAGAAGCTTAGTCATAATAATATCCTTCAGGATGTAGAAAAAATTGAAATGGATGAATATCTTGATTCCACACCTAAGGTGGATGCCGAGATTAACCAAAATTATGAAGAACCCATAAGAAGGGAGATGAGGCACCTCGATCTCTTACCCTCAAAACTTTGCCTAGGGAATTAAAATAGAGATTTCTTGATGAAACGAATAATTTAGATGTTATTATAAGTTCTAACCTTGTAGAAAAAGAGGAGGAAAATCTGATGATGGTTCTCCAGATGCATCAGAATGCTTTTGGGTATTCGATGAGGGACTTGAAAGGGATTAGTCCCTCGATAGCCACCCATATAATATTCATAAAGGAAGGAGCTTAGCCGGTCGCAGACTTTCAGAGGTGACTCAAACCTCACACGAAAGAAGAGGTAAGGCAAGAAATAATATGTTTGCTAGATGCAGGGGTGATCTTTAATGTAGAAGAAAGTGAATGGGTAATTCTTGTTCATTGTGTTCCTAAGAAAGGTGGATTTACTATTGTTGAAAGTAAACATAATGAGATGATATCTACTAGAACTGTTGTTGGCCATAAGATGTGCATTGACTATAGAAAACTTAATAAGGAAACTAGGAAGGATCATTACCCTTTACCATTTATATATCAAACTTTAGAAAGGCTTGCTATGCATTCTCATTTTTGTTACTTAGACAGTTATTCCGTTTTTTCTCAAATTGTTGTTCACCCTGATAATCAACTTAAAACAAGTTTTATTTGTCCTATGGTCTTTATGCCTATCGCCATATGCTTTGGGTCTCTAGAATGCTCCTGCCACCTTTCAATGGTGTATGACTGCTATATTTGTCGATTATGTTAAAAGTATTATGGAAGTATTCATCGACGACATCTCTATTTATGGAACTTCCTTAATAATTGTCTCCATAATCTTCATAAAGTTTTGCTGAGATGTGAAGACACTAACTTAGTATTGAACTGGGAAAAATGTCATTTTATGGTTCAAGAAGGTATAGTGCTTGGTCACAAAATCTCAGGTAAGGGTATAGAATTTGATAAAGCAAAGATTGAAGCAATAGAAAGACTTCCCTCCTCAAGATGTAAAAGGTATAACGAGTTTCTTAGGCCATGCTAGATTTTATAGAAGGTTTATTAAGAATTTTTCAAAAATTGCTAGACCTTTAACCAACCTTCTTCAAAAGGATGTTGATTTTAATTTTGATGAAAAGTGTCCCACTGATTTCAACATATTAAACCAAGCCCTCCTTGAAACCCCCATTATAAAACCACCTAATTGGAAGAAACCTTTTGAGTTATTCTGTGAGGCTAGCCACGAATCTATAGGAGCAATTCTTTGTCAGTATGATGGTGATGATCTTAATATCATTCATCATGCTAGTCGCACCATAAATGGGGCTTGATACGTCCAAAATGTATCTACTTTCCAGAACACTTTTGCTATTGTTTTTCCTCTAAACTTGTGTGATTTGGATACAAATAACACAGACTGGCGCTATTTTCAGCAGAATTACCTTGGTGTCTAGTTTTTGTGTAGAAAATCAACTATCAGGAAAAATCCCGGAAAATATGCCAAAAATCCTATTTCACCAGAAGACTCATGGAGCCAGAAGACGAGACGGAGGAGGGCCACGAGGGGCCCACACCACCTGGCCGCGCGGGCTAGGCCAGGCCGCGCCTGGGGGTGGTGTGGCCGCCTCGGTCACCCCCTCGGCCTCCCTCTTCGCCTATAAGTTGCCTCTTGACCTAAAAACCAAGGAGGATTCGACGTTTTTCCAGAAAGAGTTCTGTTGTGCCGCCACCACCAGATTCCGCGATTCGGACCTAGAAACTCCGTTCTGGTACCTTGCCGGGACGGGGAATTGGAGGAGATCATCACCATCGCTTCTCCATCGACCATCCATTTTTCCCGCATCTATGAGTGAGTAATCCCCCGCTGTAGGCTATGGGGATGGTAGGAATTGGATGAGATTGTTCATGTAATGGCATCATATTGTTAGGGCATGGTGCCTAGTATCTATTATTTGTGCTTTTTGACTTTGTTGCAACCTTTTATGCTTAATGCTTGTCACTAGGACCCGAGTGCCATGATTTCAGATCTGAACATGTTATTGATTCATTATGATAGTATTGTTTACGGTCTTACCTGCAAGTTGTATACACATATTGTTGTCCGGAACCAAAGGCCCCGAAGTGACAACAATCGGGATAACCAAAGGGAATGGCTTCGATGTGAGGATCACATGTGTTCATGGAGTGTTAATGCTTTGCTCCGGTGCTCTATTAAAAGGAGCACCTTAATTGCTAGTAGTTCCCTTGAGGCCCCGCTGCAAACGGGCTGGCAGGACAAAAGATGTTGTGCAAGTTCTCATTGCGAGCACGTATGACTATATATGGTACACATGCCTATGATTATTTAGTACTTGGATGCTTTATCTTATTTATCCGCAAATGCCTTATGTTTTGATTGCCATATGAATTGTCTTATCCATGCAACGCCCGTTCATCCATCCATATGCCTACCGCGCTTTAATCCTACTGTTTACTGCAATTGTTACTACTGTCTTTACTTTTACTACTGCTATTACTTTCTATTGCTGCTACAAAACTGTTGCTACTGATAAACTGCTGTGAGTAAGATTGTTTCCAGGTGCAGCTGAATTGACAACTCAGTTGTTAAGGATTATAAATATTCTTTGGCTCCCCTTGTTTCGAATCAATAAATTGGGTTTCACTTCCCTCGAAAATACTACGATACATCCCCTATACTTGTGGGTCATCAAGACTAATTTCTGGCGCCGTTGCCGGGGACCATAGCTCTATTTATCAAGTTCACTTGGAATCACTATTGTTCGCTGCCATCCATCCATCATGGGTAAGTCTCGTGATGGCAATTTTCCTATTTTACCATCCACTACAAGGAGAGGTACGGTTCTGAACACCTCTGTTGCTCTTGATTCACCATCTGTTATGAGTAAGTTCCTTACACCACCACATGCACATGCTACGCACACTACTACTACTGCTGAATCTGAAACTTCTGATACTTATGATGCCGCTTCTACTGTGCTTGATACAAGTGGTTCATTAGGTCCGTTCCTAGATGCTACGATTGCTAGAACTATAGCTGGAAATACTGAAACTCCTAAAGAAGACACTACTACACCTGTCAGTTCACCTGAGTCTAGAGAGAGCTATGATATTGAAGACGGTTATATAGAGATGACCGATGAATTTATTAAAGAATGTCAAAACACCCATGATAGGAGTGCTATTAAGAGTCTCCTTGAGAGGCGTACTATAAAACCCAAATTGTCTCCTAATGCTAAGTTTGCTGCATCTCCCATAAACATTAAAGATAAGGATTATGATTTCTCTCTTGATCTATCTTACATAACTAGTGTTGAGAAAGAACCTTTTTGTGGGACTAAGAATGAAAGTGTAGTGGCACATATGACTGAGCTTTCTACCATGAGTGACCTATTTTCTGATGATATTAAGATGCGCACATACTTTGTTGCTAAAATTTTCCCTTTCTCGCTGAAAGGAGAAGCTAAAACTTGGTTTAATAATTTAGCTCCTGGATCTATTGATAGCCCTAATTGCTTGATTAGTACCTTCCTTTAGAAATATTTTCCTCCTAGTGCTAGACATGCTATTTTGCAGGAAATTTTTGATTTTAAACAGGAAGAAAAAGAGATATTGCCTGAATCATGGGCAAGGTTTTGTGCTTTGATTCATGCACAGGCTGGATGTCCATTACCTAAGAATGAGCTTCTTGACATATTTTATAATGGACTAACTAAAGAATCTAGGACATACCTGGATAGTTGTGCTGATTGTGTTTTTAGGAATAGGACTCCCAAGGAAGCTGAGGAATTAATGGCTAAAATAAGCAAGAATTATGAAGATTGGACTCCTCCAGAACCAGCTATACCTGAGACAACTATACCTGAACCAACTATCCCTGCGCCTATACCAACATCAAAGAAGAGGGGAGTTATCGAACTAAATGATGAAGTGATGAAGGAAGCTAAGAAATGTCTTAAGGAGAAGGGAATTAAAGCTGCAGACGTCAAGAATTTACCTCCTATAGAAGAATTATGTAAGCCAATATCCCACTCATCCACTATTGAGGTACACTCTCTCCAACATTTTGATGAAGGTGATATTCCTTACTATAAACCTCCTGATCAAGGCTTAGAAGAATTTGATGTTTTTATTGTTAAGCAAGATAATTTTAATAAAAGGGTGCAAAATCATCTAATGGAAAACACTAGAGCTATTGTTAAGTTGAAGGATATTGTGGAAAGAACCTCTAATGATGTTAAAATGCTTGTTAAACATTTTCAAATGGTTCAAACTCAAATTGATCAGCTTATTAAGGTAGAGACTTGCTAGTTAATGCTCCTAAAGAAAAACATGCTTATGAAATTAGAACTAGAAGTGGTGCTGCCACCCAGGATCCTCTATATCCTGAGGGGCATCCTAAAAGAATTGAGCAGGATTCTCAACAAGCTGAAAATAGTGGTACTACTCCTAAGAAAAGGAAAAAGAAACATAAAACTATTGTAGAACCTTCTGAACCTGCTAAAGATCCTAATAGTATATCTGTCTCTGATGCTGAAACTGAAAGTGGTAATGAGGAAAATGATGTTCCTGATAACGAAAAAGTGGAAGAAGAACCTGAAAGGCACACTAAGAATACTAAATACACTAAAGAAGATTTTGTTGCTAAGAAACATGGTAGTGAAAGAGAGCCTTGGGTCTAAAAACCTATGCCTTTCCCAGATAAGAAACACAAGTCAAAGAAAGATGAACACTATAATAAGTTTTGTGAGTGGATGAAACCTTTATTCTTGTAAATTCCTTTGACTGATGCTATTAAATTACCACCTTATTCAAAGTATATGAAGGATATTGTCTCGAATAAAAGGAAGATCCCTAATGAAGAAATTTCTACTTTGCTTGCTAATTATTCCTTTAATGGTAAGATTCCAAAGAAACTTTGAGACCCAGGGATTCCAACTATTCCATGCTCTATTAAAAATAGTTATGTTAGAACTGTTTTGTGTGATTTGGGAGCAGGAGTTAGTGTTATGCCTTTTTCTCTCTATAAGAGACTTCAATTGGAAAAACTAATACCAACTGATCTATCTTTGCAAATGGCTGATAAATCTACTACTATTCCTGTTGGTATATGTGAGGATGTACCTGTTTAAGTGGCTTATAATTGCTTGATATTAACTGATTTTGTTGTGCTCGAAATGCCTGAAGATGACAATATGTCTATTATTCTTGGGAGATCCTTTCTTAATACTGCAGGAGTTGTTATTAATTGTAATCAAGGAAAGGTGACTTTTAATGTTAATGACAAGGAGCATACTGTCTATTTCCCCAAGAAGATTGATAGGACTTATGGATTAAATTCAATTGAACATGTTGAGGGCATCCAAGTTGGAGAAATATATTGTCCCATACCATGAGAAAAATATGAAACTATTATGATTGGGACCATTGCTATCAAGGTTGAGGTAACATAATCATTAGTGGAATACAAAGTTTTGTTTCATATAAAACTGCTTTGGTAACAAGACCTGATCAACCTTGTTAACAAAGGGATTTTAATGAACAAAACAATGTTTTCACCATGATTATCTTTGCTTACTTTTATTTTATCCATTTTAGTTTTTTTCTTTCGCTTAGTTTACTTTTCTGTTGCTAGTTGCTTGCAGATTAGAGTGTCTTAGAACTTCTGAAGTTTTAGTTTTGTTTTGCTTTTGCATCTTTCTGAAAAAAATCTTTCTGTCAGAAAATCATTCATCTATACCTGAAAATTGCTCAAAAATAAAGTGTCTCGAAAAATTCTAGAAAATTCATATTAAATTTTTACGTGAAAAAATGGGCAGAGAAGTGCCTGGAGAGTACCAGGGGGCCCCACCAGACAGGCACACCACCTGGTGGCGCGGCCAGCCCAGGGGCGTGCCTGGCCATGGTGTAGGCCACCCCTGGCCCTCCACTCACTCTCTCACTTGCCACTTCCTTCTCTCTCCCGAAAAAACACCAGTTCTTGTCCATGAGTTTTTGATCTCCTTGCTCAGCCCATCTTTGCTTCTGAAATTTGAAGCATTTGTTCTCCGGTATGTGACTCCTCCGCTTGTCCAAGTAGATTTGTGTTTAGTGGTTTATATCTTGAGTATTTTGCTACTGTAGGTGACAGGTTATGAGATCTTGTAAGCTTGTTCAATGCTTAGAGATATTGTTTTGATGCATGTTTAGGCTTCTTACAAGTCCCCATGAGTAGTTCCCTTCATTATGTGTCGTGGTGGTGTCACGGCAGATGCCATGGATAGGCTAAAGGTGGGGACTAATACACGCTAGGGGAATCCAGGGAGGGATAGTGAAGTGCTTCTCCACACAGAAGTTTATATTTGCTTTGTCTCCAAGGTTACAAGTGCTCCTAGAGCTGTATTGGCGAGAGGAGGAAGAAGGAGGTCTCTTACTCTCGCTCACAGATCACCCTTAAAACCCTAGCCAAACTAGCCAAATCGGAACCCCCTCTACAGAAGCCCCAACCCTTCTTATATAGGGGGGGTAGGTCTCCATCTAGGGCATACGTGGAGGTATATTCCTAAGAATATGCCATCTCCCAAAGTAGTAAGCCGACCGGGTCACTTTTCCCTCGCGTCACACATGCAGAGGCTATGTGAGCTCTGCGGTGCCCGCGTCAGCCGACATGGATATCGTCACCCTTGTCGGCCACGCCTCGGTGGTCCTGCCCTTGTCTGCTTCGCTCAGGCAGTGCGTACCGGGGCTTCTTTTGACCAGCGAGATTCCTTCCTTCTCCTAGAAGGTAGATGTGCCCCGGATCATAGTTGATCCGGCCACACCTGTTCCTGCATACAAGTTAAAACACGCATTTCCGACTTACTGTTTAAGTCAGTTGAGACTTAGTTAGGCGAACGCCCCTGGTCCGGGTTACCCCGTGATTCGGCCTGCCTTGAGGTGACCCTGCCAACATCCGCTTTGGCCTTGCCGAACCTTGGCTAACTCGGCCTTTATACCCCGGCGTGACCCTACCCAGGGGTATCCCCCCAACATTAGTCCCCGAAGCTGGTGCGATCTTAGCTGCCTCGGCCGCTAAGGCCACATCAGGTTCAATTATGTCTGACCTTTGGATCTTATTTCCGAGTTACCTCCTTGTCTCGGGTTATATGGATTTACGTTCCCCTTGCACGTTCCAAGTTTTCACTTGCCGGCCGGGTTACCACTTCAACTCGGACCTCATGGCTTTACTTTCCCTCTGCACATTCCAAGTTTTCACTTGTTGGCCGGGTTACCACGGTCCTATCCGGGTCTTGCTTCCTTCTCTCGTACGCCAACCCACGTGGAGGCTAATCATTATGTTGTCTCATTTTAAGGGCCAGCACAGTAACAACCGCAGTAATTGTCAGTCATCACTATGCGCGGGTCACGTCACGCCTGCCTCCTCGTTTACCGCATCAACGTGTCACGTCACGGGACCAACTCATCTCTGTGGCCTTCGGTGTGGCTCCTTGTTGATTGGTTGATGTGGGTGGTACACGGCCATTGCGTGTGGCTTGCCCGCAGGAAGCGATCCCACTTTCTCCTCGTGGGAGAGGTTAAATAGGGGAGGGGTGCATCACTTAGGCTTTTCCCCCTCACCGCACCCCTCTGCCCTTTGCTCTTCTTCTTCGTCTTCCTCGCGACCGCGCCGCCGCCAGTGCTCCCAAGTAGCAGCGCCACCGCCGCATTTCCCCCCCAGATTTCTACGTCGTCGCCGCCGCTACGCGCCTCCTCCACCACGGGTCGCTGCCAATCTAGGCCTTTGCCTCCGGCCACCGCTAGCGCCAGCGAGGGCAGTGATTACCAGATGATGGAGGAGGAGCTCGTCGTTGTTGAGCAAGAAATGGAGGAGGACTCCGCCGCCGCGGACCGTGGTGCGTGGGCCGGGTCATGGGTCTGCCAAGATGACTTGGACTGGCTCTACCGACTGACGCATCCCTTGGCGTCATCGCCGCCTTGCCTCTGCCGAACTTCGCCCCTCACCCAACTGGTGAGTACGTTGTGTTTTTGTCGCACTTCCAACGGGGGTTCGGTTTGCCGGTCAGCGATTTCTTCCATGACTGGTTAAGCACGTACGAACTCCAGCCGCACCACCTTCCTGCCAACGCAATCACCTCTCTTTCTGCTTTTGCCTCTACGATCGAGGGCTACGCCGGATTGTGGCCCACGAAGGAGCTATGTATCCGTTTTTTCGGCCTTCGTCGTAATGTCATTCCGAATATTCAACTTGATCCAGAGGACAAGCAGCTCACTCAATTCGGAGCTGCATCTATCTCACCCTGGAGGCTATCTGTTTTCCCTCGGGTCACCGGGCTGGAGTCCTACAAAGGATGGGCCTGGACTTTCTTTTATGTCCGGAATGAGCACACTGAAGACTTGATCCGGCTGCTTCCCTATGCTCCGTGTCCACCTAACCCGGAAACGTGGGACGTCATCCCCAAGAAGCCCACAGCCTTGGCCAACCAGGTCAACAAGAGGTTTGCGGAGTTGAAGAAGCTCGGGTTGCGCAACGAGGATGCTATGATCACGTTCGTGCGCAACCGAATCTCCCCCTCCAGAGGCGCACCCACAAGGTGTGCCATATGAGCTTCGGCCGCGACCCCAACCGGACCTCGTCCTTCGAGTTGAGCAACTCGGAGATCTATCGCCGGGTCAAGGCTCTCTTCACCACCCACAAGGACTTCTCCACTGAATGGACGTGGGGAATTGAGCATTTCTGCCGGGATAGGCTCCCTCCCTCGGTAAGCTTCGTGGCGCAAATTTACTCCGGGTTAATTATATGTCGGTCATTATTCCATTTTTGACTCTGTTGTTCATTCTTTTCCTCAGCTATTCCTTCAGCAGACCCTCGAGGACGGCACCGATCCGACCCTTAAATGGGCGCCTGACCGGGAGACCCCGGACAAGGAAGAGCCGGACCAGGAGATGTTCCTCCCGATGACCGATGCTACGAAGCGACCCACCGGTAAACCCTCTTCTATTAGAGATTGGCCTGATGATGAAGATGACTCGGATGTCGAGGTGATTGAACCTGTTGATGCTGTCCCCCTTTCTTATGCTTTTTCGGCATCAGCTAACCCCGGTGGGCAGATCTACGAGGACCCTCCCCTTGCCATGGGGGAACCTGTTCCAGCAGCGCCGAAGAAGAAGCGTGGAGTTGCATCAAGTTCCTCCTCCGGACCTTCTCAGCCCTCCAAAAGGCGAAAGAAGTCCGGAGACAAAACTGCTTCGAAGCCTACAGGCAAGGCCCCGGCACGAAGGGCTCGGAAACCCAAGGAGCCCCAAACCTCGGACGCGTAAGTTTCTTTTTCTCCTGCAACTTGTTCTTTCTTACATTGTTGTAATTTCTCCTCTGACATTATTTGATTTGACAGGGCTGCGGTGGAGGTCCCTCAGAGTGGATCTAACATCTCTTCGCTGCTCCATCCTAGCTCCTCTCCCCCTCGTGACGACGAGTCAGACCCACTGAGCCCTATTCCAGAGGGTTCTGCGGCTGCTCCAGGTTCCAGCCCGCCTCGTCAAGAGGGGGGGGACCCTGGAGCGGGGGAGACGGATCCAGCCGAGGCAGTGGCATCCACTGCTTCGGCTCCACCACAACCAGCAACTACCAAGACTACCTCCGTACCAGCACCAACACCAGCATCAGCATCAGCACCAGTTCCGACACCAGCACCAACTCCGGCAGCAAGAAAATCAGCAGCAGCACCAACTCCAGCAACAAGAGCACCAGCGCCAAGCTCCTCCGCCTCGTCCGAGTCTTCTCAGTCTCGGCGAGGAAGTACCCAGGCAGCTCCTAAGGGGAAATCTGCCGCAACCACTTCCTCCTCTCAGCAAGCCAAAGGCAAGAAAACCCCTGACGTCACCAGGGCAGCATCCACCAGGTCTGGACAGCGCACCCTCGCGTCCATGCTTGCCCAGAAGGCTCCAGCACCTAAGGACGCCCCTACCGAGCCAACTAGTGCGCAGCAACTTGTTCTGCACACCAGTCCGGCCCTTGCTCAGGTTGAGAGGAGAGAGGCACATGCGAAGGGCTTGGTGGCGCCCCACATGCTCAGCGGTGAGCGATATCCTCCGACCTTGATCGAGTTCATGAACAACTGGAACAAGGCGGAGTTCGTCTATAACGACGATCTCCCGGAGAAGTTCGGTCCGGCCGAATTCGCTGCTCAGATGAACACAACCTCTGAGGCGATTAACCTCGCGGGCCGGATGGTGGAGGTACGTTACTTCACCTTTTCCTTATCATGCACTAGCAATATAACCATTAGTCCCCGAGCCTCCGGGGGAGTAACTTGTTACTCGGCCGGATGCTGCTTAGAGAACTAACGTAGCTCCTTCATAATTTCAAATATGCACACACCTAGAGTCGGGTTAAGTTCCACTTGGCCCGGATCTTATACACTTCGAATATGCACACACCTAGAGCTGGGTTAAGTTCCACTTGGCCCGGATCTTATACACTTCGAATATTCACACACCTAGAGCCGGGTTAAGTTCCACTTGGCTCGAATCTTGTACACTTCGAATATGCACACACCTAGAGCCGGGTTAAGTTCCACTTGGCCCGGATCTTGTACACTTCGAATATGCACACACCTAGAGCCGGGTTAAGTTCCACTTGGCCCGGATCTTGTACACTTCGAATATGCACACACCTAGAGCTAGGTTAAGTTCCACTTGGTCCGGATCTTGTACACTTCGAATATGCACACACCTAGAGCCGGGTTAAGTTCCACTTGGCCCGGATCTTGTACACTTCGAATATGCACACACCTAGAGCCGGGTTAAGTTCCACTTGGCCCGGATCTTGTACACTTCGAATATGCACACACCTAGAGCCGGGTTAAGTTCCAGTTGTCCCGGATCTCGTACACTTTGAATATGCGCAAGGCTTAAGCTAAATTTTCGTATTCTTTTCAGGTGACCACCAACCACCGGAGTGCTGAGTTGTAGCATCTTCTGGATACTCACAAGATGCTTCTCGCAAAGCACAATGCACATCTCGCTGAGCATGAGAAAAGGGGTAAGTTTCTCCCTTGGCGCTTCTCCGTTTTCCTTCAACTCCCTCTGCCAAACTAATCTCATTATTTGGTTTCCGCAGCTGGGGTGGAGGCTGAGAACAAGATTATGCGAAAGAACCTGGAGCAGATCAAGGGTAAGTCCTTTTTGTTCGACCCTGCTTTGCTTTCCATCTTCTTTTCCTCTTGGCTCGGCAAACATTCATACCTCGGCTCTGCCGGGTCAACACGCTATTTCAGCCTCTCTTGAAGATAGTGTGCCCGTGCCTAACATGATGCTGCATTTTCTCGAACAAGCAGGGCAGCATCAGGCCGAGCTCAAAAAGAAAGACGATGAGCTTGCCCTTCTCCGAACCAAGAATGACGAGATTGCCAAGCTAAAGGCAGAAATGAAGAAGCTGAAGGCGCAACACCAAACCGAGCTTGAAAAGGCTGGCCAGGACTTCATCGAAGAACGTGAGCGCCTCAACCTCCAAATTGCCAAGGACCGCGATCTTCTCTAGGAGGCCGACGTTAAACTTGAGTCGGCGAACGCTAAACTGGTGCAGCTCCGTCAAAGACGTGATAATTGCATCAATGAATTGACCCGGATCCACAGCCACATTTCACGTAAGTTCCTTTCCCTTATCCGACATACTTCTCCGGGTTACTTCATATGTCTTTTCTTCAGCTTCTTCCTTTGCCTTGTTTTCAGGCCACTTTCAGAGGGTACTCCTATTGCGAGCGCTGCTGTTGCCAACTTCCGCCGAGAGAGGGGTACTCCCGTCGCTTCTAACGGTGAGAGCATTCCCCTTGACATGGAGGACCTATTGGTCAGTCTGTCATCTCGCGTGGAAATCATCAAGAACTACGGCAGGGATCTCCTCGACATTTCACTCTGAGTCTTCAACACCTTTTGGCCCGGTGAGAGCGCTCCGAAGAAAGTTTCACTTCTTGCTAAAAAGCTGTCGGAGATCGAGACTCAGCTCGACCTTTGGAGGGAGTCCGCTGGACGTGCTACAACTGATACCGTTCTTCACCACATACTCACGTGGTATGAGAAGATCGATCTCAACCTCCTGACGCGTGTGCGCACCGGATCCAAGTGGACCGATGACACGGAATGGGTAGCTCGGCGCCAGGCTTGCGCCCAGAGCCTTGTTGAATATTCTCCCATTCACGAATGGACTGAGGGTCCGAGCTTCCTGGAAGCCGCTGGCGACGAAGCGGTCGAGAATGTCGAAGATAGTTCGGACGAGGATGGAGAGGACGATGCCTCGGATATTGAAGAAGATGAAGATGACGCCGAACTTCCTCCTCCTACTGCTCCTTAATTAAAAACACTCGAAAACTTATCAGATCCCCGGTATGCCGGGTGGAAATGTATCCCGTACTTATGTAATATTTTGCTACTAAGTTTGTATGCCAGATTAACTTGGGCGTAGTCCCCGAGTTTCATTTTCTTGTTCGTCCAATCTTCTGGCTCGGTTCGTGTCTACCTTGATTCGGTTTTACGACTTGCGAATCCAAGCTTCAAAAATTGTTTTAACAATACTTAGAAACTTTTAGGCTTAGCTCAAAATAATTTAGCATAATAGTTTGAAATTAAATACAAGGTTAGTCCGAAAAACAAACGTCGGCTCGATTAAGTTC
This sequence comes from Avena insularis, assembly GCA_023614405.1. Lineage (NCBI taxonomy): Eukaryota > Viridiplantae > Streptophyta > Magnoliopsida > Poales > Poaceae > Avena > Avena insularis. The sequence goes on along the minus strand of CM042690.1, from coordinate 96,468,265 downwards.
TTTTTCCTTAGTCGTTTTTCATCTGCTACGCAATTCCAAACATGTTCTCTTGCTTGCCATGAAGCCAATTCTTGTTGGACAGCAACAAGTCGAAGAGTTGGGTTTTTGGTGCTCACACATTACTGATCCGAGTTAAGTAGAACAACTTACTCCAGCTGACGTAAAAATAATAAAAAACAACAAATATTGTTATTAAGGCAGTCCCCGAGTTACTGCTCGAGGTGCCAACATTTCATTCATAAACTCATTGCCGGCATACATACCGACATATGAGAAGACTCGGATACATACACTTCTCTGCTAAGTGTAGAAAGGACGAAGTAGAGCTACATTCCATGGGCGCTTAGATTCTTCGCCGGACCTGTCCGCCTTGTTCTTCTCCTGTGGCTTTGCATCTATAAGATAATAAGAGTCACTGTGCAATGCTTTGCTCACAATGAACGGCCCTTCCCATGGGGGGGATAATTTATGCATGCCGGCAGTACGTTGTACCAACCGAAGAACCAGATCGCCTTCCCGAAAGACTCGAGGGCTTACTTTCTGGCTATGATAGCGTCGGAGATTTTGCTGATATATGGCGGATCTGGACAATGCCAGTTCTCTCGCTTCTTCCAGCAGATCAACATCATTTTGCCGGGCTTCTTGCACTTCGGCTTCTGTGTATTGGGTGACCCTAGGCGAATCATGCTCTATGTCGGCTGGTAATACAGCTTCTGCCCCATATACCAGAAAAACGGCGTATAACCTGTTGATTGATTCAGAGTTGTTCTTAAACTCCACAGTACCGCTGGTAGTTCTTCTATCCAGTAGCCCGCTGATCTTTGCAGCGGCTCAATGAGCCAGGGTTTTATCCTGGATAGTACTAATCTGTTGGATCTTTCCACTTGTCCGTTTGATGCGGGGTGGGCTACCGAGGCTACGTCGAGTTGGATCTTCTTGTCCCGGCAGAAGCGCGCAAATGCTCCCTCCGCAAAATTTGTTCCATTATCAGTTATGATACTGTGTGGGTAACCGTACCTCAAGATTATATCTTTGAGAAACGTTACGGCCGTAGCCCCATCACATTCCCTAATAGGCTTTACTTTGATCCACTTCGTAAATTTATTCACCATGACCAAAATGTGAGTCATGTTTCCCCTTGCTGGTTTAAACGGACCAACCATATCCAAGCACCATACAGCAAATGGCCATGTAATTGGTATGGTCTTGAGTTCCGACATTGGCATATGTGTCTTAGTAGCGTACCTTTGACAACCATTGCATTTTCTCACCAGATCTTCTGCTTGTTCTAAGGCACTTGGCCAGTAGAACCCATGCCGGAATGCTTTTGCCACCAAGGCTCTGGATGAAGCATGATGCCCGCATTCTCCTTGGTGTATATCTCGGAGGATGTCAAGCCCTTCTTCCGGGTCAACGCATCGCTGGAGGACATTGGTTACACTCCTTTTGTACAGCTCGGAATTGATAATCGTGTATGCTTTTGCTCTCCTCTGAGTTTGCCTGGATAACACCTCCACAGTGGGTAACGTTCCATTTTTCAGGAATTGAAATATAGGCAATGCCCAAGCTGGTATGGCTCATGCAGGGAACACATCCTCATCAATTTCCATCTGATCCACCGGCATAACTTCAACCGGATCACGCTGAGCAGTCCCCGGGTCCTACGAGGTAGTCCCCGGGTTCGCTAAGGCAGTCCCTGGGTTTCGCGCACTACCTCCCATGTCAATGTCCATGGGCTCGGCTCCGGATTCTGTATCTTCCAGGACATAGATCGAGTCGGTTCCTGGGGACGGCCTGATAGATGGTTTTCTGAGGTGTTCCAATGCTACACCCGGTGGAACTGCTTGTCGGGTTGATCCGAGCTTCGATAGCATGTCGGCAGCCTCATTTTCCACCCGGGGCACATGGTGAAATTCACACCCTCAAAGTAACCAGATATCTTCTGTACATGAAATCTGTACAGCGCCATGTTTGGATCAAGGGCATCCCACAGTCCTGATACTTGCCGTACCACCAAATCCAAGTCGCCAAAGCATATGATCCGACATATCCCAATCTCTTTTGCTACCTTGAGCCCATGCACAAGTGCTTCATCCTCTGCGACATTATTCGATGCCGCGAAATGGATTTGGAGCACATATTTCAGCTGGTCCTTCTTTGGCGAGGTAAGCACAACTCCGGCGCCTAGCCCGGTTTTTGTTTTTGACCCGTCAAAGTGCATCCTCTAGTAGTTCGGATCTGGTGGCAGTGGTTCGTATTGTACCTCGGCCCAATCTACAAAAAAGTCCGCCACAACCTGAGACTTGATTGCTTCTCTTCTGTCATATTGTGGCGCATAAGGAGCTACTTCAATTGCCCATTTTGCGATTCGACCACTTGCATCCTTGTTACCCATTATCTCGGATATGGGAGCCTCACATATTACTTTGATGGGGTGCTCCTCAAAGTAATGCTTTAACTTCTTTGCCGCCATATAGACACCATATGCCACCTTTTTAAAGTGCGGGTAGTTCTATTTTGAGGCAGATAATACCTCGCTCAAGTAATAAACTGGCCTCTGCACCGACTTACCCTCTTCATCGCGCTCTACTACAGTCACTGCACTTACAACTCGGTTGGTTGCGGCTATGTAGAGCAACATTGGCTCCTTTGATAGTGGAGAGGCTAACACTGGTGTAGTGGCTAACATCTTTATTAAGTGGGCAAAGGCTTCATCGGCTTGTGGCGTCCAAACGAACTTATCCGACTTTTTCATGAGTTGGTAGAGAGGCAATGCCTTTTCTCCCAACCGACATACAAACCGACTCAACGATGCTAGGCACCCAGTGAACTTCTGGACATCGTTAAGACACTTCGGCAGCTCCATTCGTTCAATGGCCTGGATCTTAGTTGGATTAACTTCAATACCTCGGCTGGAGACAAGAAATCCGAGTAATTTTCCAGCCGGGACACCGAAGGTACATTTTTCCGGGTTAAGCTTCATTCGGAACCTTCTTAAGTTAGTGAATGTCTGCCTGATGTCGTCAAGGAGCGTTTTGCTTTCCTTGGTCTTGATAACCACATCATCCACATATACTTGTACATGTTGACCTATTTGGTCGTGCAAACATTTTTGCATACATCTTTGGTACGTTGCACCTGCATTACGTAAACCAAATGGCATGGTGCGATAGCAATAAGCCCCGTACGGGGTGATAAATGTGGTCTTTATTTGGTCATCCGGATTCAGAGGTATCTGGTGGAAACCAGAATATGCATCAATGAATGACAACAGCTCACATCCCGCGGTCGAGTCTATGACCTGATCTATCCTCGGCAGTGGAAATGGATCTTTTGGACACGCCTTGTTCAGGTTCGTGTAATCGATACACATACGCCAAACTACTGCCACGTTCGGATCATCCTTCTTCTTTTCCACCAGCATTGGATTAGAGAGCCAATCCGGATACAGTACTTCCATGATAAATCCTGCTGCTAGCAACTGAGCTATCTCGTCTCCAATGACTTTTCTCCTATCCTCGGCAAAGTGGCGGAGGGGTTGCTTCACCGGCCTTGCTCCGGGTCTTACGTTCAAAGACTGCTCGGCCAACTCCCTCGGAACACCCTGCAAGTCCTGTGTAGACCAAGAAAAAATATCCTGATTCTCACGGAGGAAGTTGACGAGCTCCCTTTCCTATTTATCATTCAACCCGGCACCAATTGTTACGGTGCGCTCTAGGAACATATCATCCACAGGCACTTTCTTAGTATCCTTTGCGGCTTGGAACGAAACGCTACCATGCGGGTTAGTCAGCGCCGGCATATACTGCTGCACGGACTGAGCTAATGCCGCCACCTCCTGGATTTTCTTTTCTCTTGCGCAATCACGAGTGACTCGGCTAGGTTAGACCCGGCTGAGGCACACTCAATGGAACGTCGGAAATCTCCTGCAATGGTAATCACTCCATTTGGCCCGGGCAACTTCATCTTCAGATAACTGATGTGGCAGCTTGCCATGAACTTGTTCAATGCTGGCCTTCCGAGTAACGCGTGATACGCACTTTACAAGTTCACCACCTCAAACTCCAGATTCTCAGTTCGGCAATTATCTCTCGTGCCGAACAATACGTCAACCTGGACTTTGCCTATCGGCTCACAAGAAATGCCTGGTACAATACCATGGAAAGTTGTCCTTGTAGCCTGGAGCATGTTCTCGGAGATACCCAATTTTCGCATTGTGTCCGCATACATGATGTTAATGCTACTGCCATTGTTAATCAGTACCTTGGAGAACCTCACATTGATGTTAGGCCCAATGAATGTCGGGTCCAGTACTAACGCATATGAACCAGGACTCGGCATAAGTTTGGGATGATCTTTGATGTTCCAGGTGATTTCCTGGTCCGACCAAGGCATGTACCTCGTCACCGCTGGCATTACCGCATTGACCTCCATATGTCGGCGCTGCAAGCTCTTTCTATCTGTTTCCTCAGTTGTGAACACACAATAGCTCTGGTGATGCTCTCTATACTCATTTCTTCCCTCATTTCCGGGGTACCTCTGATCCGGCTGGTGCTAATTTTCCACCTGATGCACTGCATCCATTCTCTCATTGTTGTCATACCTCGGCGGAGGGGGAGGCAACATTAGCTGTTGCGTGTTCGCTCCGGAGAGCAATTGTTGCCGGGGTAACTCCTCCCAAGGTTGATCATTCCGGGGTGCCTGAGCATTCCCCGAACCACCTTGTTCTATCTTACGCATCCACTCACATTGCCTCGTTGTGTGACCCACTGGGTTACTCGGATTTGGCGTGTGAAACTTACACGGCTGATCCAATATCGACTCATAGGTGTACCTCGGACGGTCCTTCCTTTCTTGCCACTATTTCTTTTGTTCTGGCGTCCAAGTTTTCTTGCCATCATTTCTCGGAGTCCATTGCCCTCCGGTTTTCTGGCGTTGATTGCTTCCTGTTCCGGGCTGGTCCTGATTCACAACTGCAACCTGTTGCGAACTGTACCGATGATCCGGTCTATCATCCCTCCTTTTACCTCTGTAGTCATTCCTCTGGGATGATCCGGCTCCATCTCTCTGGTAGTACTCATCGTTCGACTCGTTTGACACAAGCCTAGGTTGAGTCGGATCTCCTAGAGCATACGGATCAACAATCTGGATCATCTCTGCCAACGTGGTGGGCATCTTCCTTTGTAACTTTTCCCACAGTTCGCTTGCATATCTGCATCCCTGTGCAAACCACGCTATGGCCTGTGATTCTATCACGACCTCACATGAGTTTCTCATGGTACACCACCGAGTTAAAAACTCACGGTCCGTCTCATTCGGTCTTTGCTTGCACATAGCTAGTGTATGTGGCCTATTCGGCCTTTGATACGTACTCGAGAAATTGCCGATGAACATCTCTTCAAAATCTATCCAACAATTAATGCTTCCGGGTGGCAAATTGTTCAGCCATACCCTTGCCGGGCCCTCCAACATTTGGGGTACGTATCGTATAACCCACCTCATGTTGCCTATGGCAATTTTCACAGCCGTTGCATAATTTATCAACCAATCCTCCGGCTTAGTGCTGCTGTCATACGTCTTCGTGCCTCTGGGTAACTGGAAGTTAGGTACTGGTGGCTCTTTCATGATCCGGGGTCCAAAACACGCAGGACCCGGAGGACCTTGACTTTCAATCTGCTCTGACCTATACAGTCGATCCAGTTTCAACCTGGCATCAACCGGCATCAAATCCCTGCTTCCCAATCTTGACCCTATCACATGATAGTCCGGCCTTGGGTATCCTGCATTTACCATTTCCGAATCTCTGTCATTGTACCGGTCTCGTTCTCGTGGCACATCTTTCTGTTGCATACCTCGGCCGACACTTTGCTCTTGCCTTGGCATATTCCGCTGCTGTGGTTGTCCTGTAGAGTTGCGCTGTCCGGCATTGCTGTTAACAGCGTTTCCTTGACCAGCATTGCCTTGGTCACGGTTACCTCGGCCAGCTTCACCTCGGCTTAAACTCCGTCGATCGTCGTTTCTTTGTACTTCTTTTGCCTTTCCTTCCCTTGTCGGGTCATACAGAACAATCTTCTTGTTTCTCCTGGCCGAGGTTACTACCTCCTCTCTCCTTTGACCACCATGAGGGGACGATGCGGCTCCAGCGGATTTCTCCGGGTTACCCACCGCCGAATGAACGATCTTGGAGGCCCCAACTCTTTCCGGGTTTGCCCTAAGCAGTTCCTCATTTTGCCTGTTCGCAATCTGAACCAACTCATTGACCCGATCTTGCTGTCTCTGACGTGCTTCACCCGTCAGACCCTCTAGCTCGGATGCGGCTGCATCTGCTGCTCTGAGGTTTTTCGCATCAGATTTCGCAGCCCCACGGACAAACAGTTTTCAGACTCCTCAATCCGAGTATCCCCTTCTTTGTTCATTTCACTCATGAGATTTCTCCCCTTCACTTTTACAGCATCTACTTTGTTTGCCTTGGTGTACTCACGCAGCGTCATGTTCAACGACTGCTGAGCCGCAACAATCTTTTTTGCTCCCTCCAGAATTTTCTGCCTAGTTTCCTCTAGCTCGGCCTGTGCCTGCGTCAGATCTACTACCGTTGCTACCGGGTTTGCCAAGCTATCCATAGCTTCTCTCAGTACATTCTCAGGCCTCTCTAGTGGAGGACCTCTACCTTTCCTCGGTGCCTTAGGTGTTACCTCCGGATCTGGTGCCGGATCCTTGCTTGCGCCTGCCCCCGGCGCAGTCATCATCACTTCAGCATGGTCCGGGGAGAGAGCAATACGCGCCCCGTGAACCACGCTAAGGGGTGGTTCCCCTGCTTCAACGATGTGCCGCGGATGAACTCATGATACGTCCACAGCAACGTAGACCTTGTGCGCACCCAACTTGACGAAGAGGCTATTGCGCGGAAGTGGGCGCGTGCCGAAGCAGCCAGCGTTGTCGCTGACGAAGTCCAGCGCTCCAAAGCGCTGAACGAGCCCGGAGACGATGCGTTCGCCGTTGCCGATGAGGTTTCCCGTCCGGATCTTCACCCCTGCTAGCGCCGCTAGCCCCACAGTGGGCGCCAACTGTCATGGTGGTGTCACGGCAGATGCCATGGATAGGCTAAAGGTGGGGACTAATACACGCTAGGGGAATCCAGGGAGGGATAGTGAAGTGCTTCTCCACACAGAAGTTTATATTTGCTTTGTCTCCAAGGTTACAAGTGGTCCTAGAGCTGTATTGGCGAGAGGAGGAAGAAGGAGCTCTCTTACTCTCGCTCACAGATCACCCTTAAAACCCTAGCCAAACTAGCCAAATCGGAACCCCCTCTACAGAAGCCCCAGCCCTCCTTATATAGGGGGGCTTGGTCTCCATCTAGGGCATACGTGGAGGTATATTCCTAAGAATTTGCCATCTCCCAAAGTAGTAAGCCGACCGGGTCACTTTTCCCTCGCGTCACACATGCAGAGGCTACGTGAGCTCTGGGGCGCCCGCGTCAGCCGACATGGGTATCGTCACCCTTGTCGGCCACGCCTCGGTGGTCCTGCCCTTGTCTGCTTCGCTCAGGCAGTGCGTACCGGGGCTTCTTTTGACCAGCGAGATTCCTTCCTTCTCCTAGAAGCTAGATGTGCCCCGGATCATAGTTGATCCGGCCACACCTGTTCCTGCATACAAGTTAAACACGCATTTCCGACTTACTGTTTAAGTCGGTTGAGACTTAGTTAGGCGAACGCCCCCTGGTCCGGGTTACCCCGTGATTCGGCCTGCCTTGAGGTGATCCTGCCAGCATCCGCTTTGGCCTTGCCGAACCTCGGCTAACTCGGCCTTTATACCCCGGCGTGACCCTACCCGAGGGTATCCCCCCAACATTATGTATTCACTTTGCAATCACTTGTATAATGGATGTTTAAATTTCAGAATATCAAAGATGAACAACCACACCTTTGGGGAAATATTTGAGAGGGACACACCCAGGAGGGCAAGGCCTTCAAGATCAGCCTCTCAGTTTAGGCCATCATACAATGAAGATCTTATTGCACCACACTTTGGCAATAAAGGAGACGAGGGAGATGCTCACCCATCTACCTTCCCTTGTTTAACTTTTTGCAAGCTGCAGGGATCCTCAATGATTTCTTACTACCAGTTCAGAGGGTTGTCCTGACCACGTACATGGAATATGAGAGTGAGCAATATGCCGTGTTCACCAAAACTTTTATTGAGAGTTTCGTTTTCACTAACACCCCTTATTAGTCAACTATTTCGTTCAGAATTTATAATCAGCCTATTACCATGTCATTCGGAAGATTTTCCAGTATTATAGGTATAGGCATGACGGGGACAGTGAAGAAGATCCAAGGTCGACCCGTGGATTTGCTGGAGCTCTATCGAAGTGTGACAAATGACGATGACCGCGTAGCTCAGCATGGGAAGATAAGGAACATTCAACTCCCAGCTCTTAGATATTTTTCTTATTATCTTACCACTAGTATTCTTGGTAGGGAGAATACTAGTAATATTTCGAATTATCATTTAGCCTTCCTCGCTGCTGCACTTAATAATGATACCAAGTACAATCTTGGCTCTCTCATTGCTCGCCGCTAGCTGCTAGGGGACCTATTTATGGGGGCATTATTGCCTCACGTATGGTTGTTGCATTAGAACTTTTTGTGGTTCCTAATGACACTGTGTTAGCACCACAAAGGCTTGATCTTGCCGCTATGAAAACACATCACTTCGTCACTGCTGACTCTGATACGGATAGTTTAGTATACAGGATGTTGTTTACTGACGGAGACGAGAGGGAAACTCCTTTGCCACAATCCACTTTGTTTAGTATTTATAGGAGGCCATGGTCGCGTTCTAAGGAGGAGGTGGATGAGCAGCTCCGCTTTCTTGGTTTCCACAGGCAGCACCAGGAGGATGTGTCTTCTTACGACTACTCTGCGCACTATGGTGGGGTGTCCTCGAGCTCGTATCATGACGAGGGTACCTCCTCGCCGTACTACGGAGGCGCAATATTCTGGCCAGTTTGGGATTGATACCCACTTAGGCCAAAAGCCTAAGCTTGGGGGGGGGGGTACACCGACATCACACTCATCTACATATCATGTTCAGTCGGTACTTTGTATATCCATGTTTCGTTCTCTTTTCAGATTTCGTTCTTTCTTTACTTTTGCTTTCTAAAACACAAAAAGACCAAAAATATTTTCTTTGTTTCTCTTTGTTTGCTTTTTTTGCCTTGGTTTGCTTCTTCCTTTTTGCTTTGTATTAATTATTCGAAAAACCCAAAAAGATTTTGCTTTGCTTGTTCTTCCTTTTGGTTCTTCCCTTTAAAAATCGAAAACCCAAAAATATTTGTTGTTCTTCTTTGGTTTTGTGAAGTTTGTTGCAGGGTTCAGCAGTCCTCAGTGGAATTTTGTTTCATGTTATTATTCAAGTCACACAAGTGAAGGGCAATAATGAGGATTAATGACAACTTGAGGTGTGGTAAAAGGCTGGTAATGAACTCTATTTGTTTTCATTTTTTGTACATATACTCATCATTGTGGGCATGCTTAGTCTGTTCATGTAAGGTGTATGTTATTTATGGATGCTTAGTAGTTCTTGCTTTCCTACGATTAGCTCCATCTTGCTAATAGTTTGTAGCATGTCATATGAATGTTTGCTTGCATTGTTCTATTCATAACTTGGTATGACACTATGGTATCCTCCTCTGAATGTTTCACTTGAATTGACTTGGCACATGCTCATGCATGCATATGACTGAGACAGTAATCAGTTAAGCCTCGATGAATTATTTTGCCTTAGGGGTCTTGAATCACTTTCATGCCATGATTAGTCCTGTTTTGTTGCAAGCATGATTATGACAGTTATTGCTCTCTTGTTTGTTGCTCCCTTACTATTGCTAGCCTTCACTTGCACTAAGTATGAGCTCTACTTGTGTTTCCAACTCCCCAAAACCAATATTTCCAAAAGTGTCCACCATACCTACCTATTAACATCATTTGCTTTTCCGTGCATATTCAGTATGCCTTGTTTTCTTCTGAATAAAATGTTTGCTTGTTATGAGAAAGTTAGTTAGTAAAGCTCTCATGAACTTGATGGCACACTTTATTTCTTGCACTTAATAAACCTGAACCATTGTGACTGTCCATGAAAGTTATATGCTTGCAAATTATAGGTGGGATTAGCGTAACTGCGGTCACACGGGGAACACTTTCAACACCTGTAAATATATACCCCGTTGATATCATGCTCTTTTGTTTACGGATATCGTCGGTGTGAAATAAAAGGGGAGCTTGTAAGTCCATGGAGTTATGTATGTGTGTTAGAGAAACGACTAGGCGGCTGATCTAATCCATGCCTAATCATGGTGGAAACCTGCAGCGTAATCATAATAAGCTGTCTATGAAGCATTCTTCTTATAAAAAAAGAGAGATAGCTATTGAAGAAAAATGATGAGAAAAGAGGAAAGAGAGAAAAGGCACCATTTTCCCATGGTAAATAAGAAGATTGCTGAGATGCTTGTTATCTGCTTGCCTTATCATTTTGATATGGGGATTCTTCCGTATCATCGGGCAAGGGGTACCCTGTTGGCGGTTCTCTATGATACACATGTATTTACAATGACAAGAACTTACCAGTAACTAAAGTTGAGTAGCTTGAGGAGCGGCCCTCGTACTCAAGGGACATGAGATTTCCAGTTTATGGTCTGTCAAGCATATAACTCGTATTGGACCTCACTTTGTCAACACCCGGATTTTTAATCCCAGATGCCTGTTATGCCATTCATCGTAATCCCAGGATTACCATTTTTGCGAGACATAACATATTGGATATCACAGTACATCATCCATTACAAACCATACATAAGGTCTTACACAAATAAGGATCTCATGATCTAGTCTTAATACAACAAGAAGCGGAATAAAAGATAAGCATAGCGGTGGGGTCCATCTTCAAGGGCACAGGCAATGCTGACGAAGGCAGATAGTCCTAGTTATCATAATCGTCCTGTTGGCCATCATCTTGGTAGTCTCCTTCATAGTCTGGCCATGAGAATAGCCAGGGACAAAAGCCATGAGTACTCTTTAAGTGCTCGCAAACTACCACTAACAAGTAGTATACTTCTAAGTAAAAGTGCTAACTCTAAGTTTAACTATAAAATTAAGTTTGAAACCTAAGCTGAGTTCAGAAGCAAAGAAAGATAAAATAAACTGCTAGAATCACTTAAGTTGGGAAGCTAGTGTCATAAACACAACCCTGTTGTGGTCAAGTCAAGATTCATCATTCATTTCATAAGTTATTTTGAAAACATCTGACAACGAAACAGTATGGCCATTCCAACTGTCCATAACCGCGGACGCGGCTATTCGAATAGTTTGACACTCTGTAGAGGTGGTACACTTTCACCACAAGATTCGATACATCTGTCAGGGATAACCCTGAATCATCATACTTAGTATGCAGATAATCAAACATAACCTTTCCTTTACACACCCTAGTATAAGCACCTCTCCTATGAGCATGGCCTCCCAACCATGACCATCTGTCATCTTGGGCACTACATAGGTGGACAACATTGAGAGGTAGCCTTAGCTCAGACCTCTCCCGCGAGGGAACTAATACTAATGCATATAAACTTCTGGCTAAGCCTTACCCAATTCAGGTATTGTGGTTGTACGGTAAATTTGGAATGGTATCGCATCCGAATCCAACCATCAGTTTTGTAAAAGGGTTAAGGCTCATGCCTCAACAATTTCACCATCATAAACCATTTGTGTTTCTCAACACATGTCAAAACATCTCAATAGAATGACTCATCATTCCAAGGTTTTCACAATTCATTTTCACCAAGTGCTCCCATCTAAAGTGACTCAAGTTTTTATCTACTCTAAACTACTAAGTTAAGAGTGTACACTAAGGTGGAAATGATGGGATCAATCTCATGCCATAGAATGACATCGAAAGTTTAGCTAACTAGGTCAAGTTTTATACTTTTTATGCTACCTTCAAAACAAGTAAAGAACTTTGGGTAAAGTAAAAGAGGTAAAGCTTGGAAACTGATACTTGGGGTATTCAGAGTGGTACAATCAAAGCATGCCTAAAGCATCTTTCGTAAACCATCTAGTTCAATCCTAGCTTGCTAAGCATTATACTTGCAAGTGTTAGCTTGCCAATAGTAGCTTGCCTTGGTTGGTGCAGTGGTTGAAGTTTTCTTCTTCTTCTTCTTGGTAGAACTCCTCCTCCTCGTAAGCTTGGTCGGTACTATCGTCTATAAATACATACGGAGTACACAATCACCAAACAATACTTAACTAGTCCAATTAGCACTCTAAGTCATATAGTTGATGATCTATTATCATCACAACCATCACAAGTTTTATTAACTAGTTTCCTTCTTTTTATTTTAGGAAAGTAATTTCTACTCATTGAAAATTAACTAAGATTTAATATTCACCACTTAAAATATGGGATCATGTGGACCCATGTCATCACCACATATTCTAAAATGTGGGAATGTGATTTAAGGGCTGGATCATAATTATTTTGGTTTAAGTTCATTATTTAATGATTTAAAGTGACTAGAAATGCCTATATAGCATTGTTTTGGTACTAGTCCAAAGTTACTACATGTAAACCTTAATATTATTACATATTCAGATAGGTATGGTGAAATGTGATTTTTGAGAGTTGGAATCAACTCAAAATCTATCTTGGTTGATTTTATAAAAATGTTGCAAGGTGCAAATGCTTCAGTCTTATTATTTTTACTAGGAGAGATCTCTAACTCTAATTGAATTAAATCCAACGGGCTTGGATAGATCTTTTCAGTAGCTTTCTAACAAAATTGAAATCACTCCATTTGGATTTATAAATCTCTCTGAATTGAATTTCAAACTAGGGGACATAACTAGGTTTAAACTAAATAGAAAAATCCTAATTCAAACTAAATGGGTCGCGTGGGAACATTAACGGGCCGGCCTAGTGGCACTACATGGCGCGGGGCTCAGCTGACAGGGGGGTCCACCGGTCAGAGGCTCATAACACGCGAAGCGGTACGGGGCGATATGGGTCGTTGGATTAGAACTGGGATCAACGGTTGGGGATCGTCGTCGACGACGGACCTGTCGTCGGCGAACTCTAACCCTAGCGGCTCGATGGGGGTGCTCAGGGGGCGTACCAGGGCTCCAACAACGACGGCGTGACGGGCAAACGAACTGGTGGTCGACGGCGAGCTCAGGGACGGTCGAGGCAGCTCCAGGGGTGGTCGTAATCAGCGGCGCCCTTCTCCTCCAGAGGCGGCCTGCTCTGGTGCTATTCCGGTGAACGGCTGCTCGCCTTGCTCCGGGAAGAAGTGGGGAAGGCTCAGCGAGGTGAGGGGAGGTGAGTGGTGTGCCGAATGGGGCTGGGGGTGGCCTCTATTTATAGGACGACGACGTGACCGAGAGGCATGGGCGAGCGGCTCCAGCGAGGGCTGTATAGGGTGCTAGCGGCGTGGCTCGAGGTAGGGGACGGTCGCTGGTCCCCTGGCGGTGCTCTACGTGATCAATGCGGGACTAGAGGCGGTGGTATGCGGTCGGGCGGTGCTGGCGCTCTGAGCGGCAGAGACGGCGGTGTCCACGGCGAGCGGTGGCTGTGGTGCGTTGGGCGGCGAATGGGCATGTCTGGCGTGCTCCTGGGGTCGTGGCAGAGCGGTAGACGCGGGCTGCGGTCGAACGGCGGCTTGTGCACGCGTGGGCGTGGCGGCCTGGCGGCGTGCTGCATAAGCGCGATGATCGCATTGGGCGTGGCGGTTTGGCGGTGGTCCATGCTCTGGCCTGGCTCGGGGAGGGGACAGAGGGTGGCGGTGAGGTGAGGGCTAGCTCGTAGACATGGCGAGAGAGAGGGAGGTGGTCTGCTAGGGCGGTTGCAAGGTTTGGCCGGCGGCATGGGCTCGGGTTGGCATGGCAAGGCCACTAGGGTGTAGGGGATGAGGTGATAATGGCATGGTTGGATCATTTAGGGACAATGGGAGTGTTTTGAGGATAAATGGGGGACAAGTTTGGCCAGAACACTATTCAAATAGTGGATTTGGTTTTTGTTTGAAATCTATCCACAAGGTGTTTTTGAAAATGGCCGAAAGAACGTTATTTTTGAATTTTGAAAAGATTTTTGGTGGGTGTGATAGTATTAAGCTTGAGACTCTATGGGTGCTTGGGTTTTGAAACTTGAGCTTGTTTGAGTGATTTTTGAAATAGTGGGAACTTCCCATATGAAATAGATTCAATTTTCAAATGTCAATTAAATTTAGTGTTTGAATGTTTTTGGCAAATCCCAAAGTGGGCCTTAGTACATCATTATGTGTACTAGCAAGGGGTGCAAAGATCCACATTTGTTTCTGTTAGGTTGTGAGTACTTGGATTAGCCAAAGTAGGCATGTTGATTAAAATGGCACAAATGACCATTCACTTCTTTTACTCATTTTGATTTGTTTTTCTTTGGGATTTGTTTGGGAAATATCTAGGTGATGTCTATTTCACCTAATAATCATTTTACAAGCAATGGATCACTTAATCATGGCAATTCAAAACAACTCCTATTTAAATGCACACACATATGAATGCTTTAATAATTTTAATTGGAAAAGTTTTTGTTAACCCTAATTTTGATGATTTGGATCTTAATAACCTTGGATTAAAGTTTTGGGATGTTACACACTTTCACCCTAACCATTTAAATATTCTTATGATAGGGGCAATGAGAGCTCAAAGCTAATGAGTACCATACTTTTAGCATTTGGAAGCCTTTCAAACTTTTCAAAACCTTTTCATTTCCTTGTTGAGTCACCACCTTTTCTATGAGCACTTTCTTGAGAGCATAGTTGTCATTCTTAGTGTAATATGCTTGTCTCAAAACTTGATTAATTGTGTCATGACCTTGATGCTTGTATCTTTGATATCTTTACTTCTAGTCTTGACTTGAACTTTAGAGGTGCCTTGGCATTTATGTTTGCTCTACAATCAAAGGCGAGCAAGATACCACTCTACCATACTTTTTTATGAGCATTGCAATGTTGCTTATGTTTATGTTTCATGCCACTTACTATTTTTGAGTTGGAATCTTTTCATAGCTTGCAATGACTATTAAGTAAACTTAGTTGCATACTCTTTATTGTGAATTGCCTAAGTAGTTGATCATATGCTGAGCATATATACATCTTATGAAGCAAATGTGTTCGTGAAAGTTTCTTTTATCGCACTCAGTTTTCAACTGAATTGCTTGAGGATAAGCAATAAGCTAAGCTTGGGGGAGTTGATACGTCCAAAACGTATCTACTTTTCCGAACACTTTTGCTATTGTTTTTCCTCTAAACTTGTGTGATTTGGATACAACTAACACAGACTGACGCTGTTTTTAGCAGAATTACCTTGGTGTCTAGTTTTTATGTAGAAAATCAACTATCAGGAAAAATGCTGGAAAATATGCCAAAATTCCTATTTCACCAGAAGACTCACGGAGCCACAAGACGAGACGGAGGAGGGCCATGAGGGGCCCACACCACTTGGCCGCGTGGGCCAGGCCAGGCCACGCCTGGGGGTGGTGTGGCCGCCTCGGTCACCCCCTCGACCTCCCTCTTCGCCTATAAGTTGCCTCTTGACTTAAAAACCAAGGGGGGTTTGATGTTTTTCCAGAAAGAGTTCTACTGCGCCGCCACCACCAGATCCGTGATTTGGACCCAGAAACTCTGTTCTGGCACCCTTCCGGGACGGGGAATTGGAGGAGATCATCGCCATCATCATCACCATCGCTTCTCCATCGACCATCCATGTTTCCCCCATCTATGAGTGACTAATCCCCCGTTGTAGGATATGGGGATGGTAGGGATTGGATGAGATTGTTCATGTAATGGCATCAGATTGTTAGGGCATGGTGCCTAGTATCTATTATTAGTGCTTTTTGACTTTGTTGCAACTTGTTATGCTTAATTCTTGTCATTAGGGCCCGAGTACCATGATTTCAGATCTAAACATGTTATTCATTCATTATGATAGTATTGTTTATGGTCTTACCTACAAGTTGTATACACATATTGTTGTCCGGAACCAAAGGCCCCGAAGTGACAGAAATCGGGATAACCGGAGGGAATGGCTTTGATGTGAGGATCACATGTGTTCACGGAGTGTTAATACTTTTCTCTGGTGCTCTATTAAAAGGAGCACCTTAATTGCCAGTAGTTCCCTTGAGGCCCCGCTGCAAATGGGCTGGAAGGACAAAAGATGTTGTGCAAGTTCTCATTGCGAGCACGTATGACTATATATGGAACACATGCCTATGATTATTTAGTACTTGGATGTTTTATCTTATTTATCTGCAAATGCCCTATGTTTTGATTGCCATATGAATTATCTTGTCCATACAACGCCCGTTCATCCATCCCTATGCCTACCGCGCTTTAATCCTACTGATTACTTCAATTGTTACTACTGTCTTTACTTTTACTACTGCTATTACTTTACTATTGCTACTACAAAACTGTTGCTATTGATAAACTGCTGTGAGCAAGATTGTTTCCAGGTGCAGCTGAATTGACAACTCAGTTGTTAAGGCTTATAAATATTCTTTGGCTCCCCTTGTGTCAAATCAATAAATTGGGTTTCACTTCCCTCGAAAATACTGCGATACACCCCCTATACTTGTGGGTCATCGGGGCCCAAAAGAATTACCCTATGGCTGAAAAAGAACTTTTCAATGTGGTTTTCTCCCATGACAAGTTTAGATCTTATATCATTGACTCTAAAATAAAAGTACATACTGATCATATTGGTAAAGGACATTCTTGAAAGAACTGATGTTAAGCCAAGAATGATCCCTTGCAAGAATTTGATCTGCAGATTCTCCAAAGAAAAAAAGAGTCGCAGGAAGCACCCATGGACATTCAAAAAGTTGATCCACTTGAGGCGGTGTCATCCATTTATATACCTGTGGGGACTACCATTCCGAAAAGGAAGTTCTCAACTTCTCCTTACAATGGTCTTGGTGATTTTCTGCAACCGACCTTGTTCAAAGGGAAGAAGAAAAAGTTGATCCAAAAAGGAGAAGGTACGTGAATAAACTCATGTTTTCTTGATGATCGAAGCGCATGAAATCTTGAACACATCTTTGTTCTGGATAATTTTCTACTGTTTCTTTTTGTATATCCATATTCTCTTTGTTTTTTCTGAGTTCATTGTCGGTCTTACGAGGTCGGTACGGGCGAGTGGTACGGCCAGCTCCGCCCGTACCACTGGTCGTTAAGGCGGCAGTAACCTTCGCTTCATTTTGCATATTGGTATGACCGTGTAGTACGGGCGCATTCCCCCCGTACGGTTGGTCGTTATCATTTTTTTGCCTTTTATCTGTTCTTTGTTCATTTCATTTTATTCGTAAAAAAACCGAAGTCGGTAAAGTCACTGCGGACAGGCAGTACGGGCGGGACCCTCCCGTACTACTTAGTTGGTTGACTAGTTACCGACTTCTGCCCATTGAATTTTTGGAAATGACTTGGTACAGGCGCACCATACGGGCATCCGCCCGTTCCAGTTGATCGTTACGATCGGGATTTCTTCCTTTTGCACTTATTTCTTTCTATATTTGTTGGGATTCTTTTTTTGGCCAACTCTTTTCCTTCCAGTACAATTTCCCCCCTTTTTCTAGCCCTTTATAAGCCTTCCAAAAGGTCTTTGTTCTTCTTTTGACAAAACAGATCTTCTCCACATTGCTCTTCATTCTTGAGAACTTTGGAACCATGTCCTACCCATGGGATATTGTTCGAGAGCAGGAGGATCTCTGCGGATCATCCTCGATGGTACAGAAGAGGTCAAAGCTGTTACGCCAAAGGAAAAAGAGTTAGAAGGCGAGGATGGATTCCAACCGATGGAAGCAATGAAAGATGGGCATAACGTATTCAGCCTCGGTGTGGGTGAAGAAGGCGACTTTGAAGAAGTTCAACTTAATTTAGAAGATGGGGAATCTTACTTGAAAAGGGTGAATAAACAAGGGGTGGATATCCAAGCATCCCTTGACAAACTTGACCGCTGTATTAAGAAAATTGAGGTAAAATCTCCAGGGTCTTCCAAGCATATTGAACTTTTGCGTCGTTTTCTGGACCAGATCGATCTAAAGATAATGAAAGGGCTAGAAGCGAATCTCAACATCAGCCTTTGCTCCATCAATGCACAAAAGTAGATGATAGAGATGTACAAAGCTCTTGTGGATCAATTGGAGAGAATTGGCGAGCAGCGCTGAATCCACATCTTGATCTTGGAAGCATCGAACAAGACGCTACGTGAAAGCCTTTGTAACTCTCGGGTTTCTCCTCCTGCAAACTAAAGATGCACCCCGGTATCAAATAATCGCAAGGAATTATTTGATCCACCTAGTTTGATTCCAAGCTTGGGGGATCTGTGAGGACCTTGTAATCTATTCTTACAGTTTCAGCATGTTTGCTTTCCTACACGTATGTTAGGTTTTAATTTGCATTAGTTGCATCAACTTTGAGTTCCCTTTTGTTCGACATAAGATTTATATCCGTTGAGTTGCGAGATTTTATGATATTTAAAGTTGTCTTTTGATTCATGATTATTATATTAGATGATTGAACTAGGTTGAGTGTTATGATACTTGTATAGCTATGAGAAGAAAATTTTGGTAGCATATTATAGTCACGAGTTTTGAAATCCATAAAAGTAGTGAGCATGATCAAATAACTGTACTTAAAAAAGAGAGAAGAGGATAAAGAAAAAGAAAGTAAAAAATGTAGAGAAAGAAAAAGGGAAGAAAGAAAGAAATAAGAAAAGCAGCTATCAAAAGAATCAAAAAGTATAAAGAAAATATGAAAGAAAAAGAATGATCATGAATCGAATCAAGTGCTCCATTATTTTAAACTTTATGATTATATGATATGTTAAATTACTAGAAGCTTCTTATAACTATATTAATACTAAAAGGGTGTGGAAGTCTCTAAGTCATGTGATGTGTAAGGGTATGATAATACCCCCGAATTATCTCTACATTCGATGTTGTATTCCTATTTCAATTTCTACCTCATTTATTGTAATGACTCGTGCCACATGAATATGATGATCTTGTCCATAATCCACCATCTTGCTCAAAGACGAGCAAGAGTCTAGCTTGGGGAGTTGATGAGTCCAAAATTGAAGCATATTTACCTTTTTTTTGCATAAATAGAGTAGAGACTTTTGTATTTTACTGCGTTTGCACGCACCTTTTTGTCCTTGTTTCGACAAGATACCGAATCATTAAGTCTTATATGAACATATCAATTGGAACTGTCGTATTATGCTATAATATGATATTTTTAAGTGATAAAAGTCATTCTATGGATTTTCCTTCGCTCCTGGGAGAATACTAAACAAGGAGAAGTCACCAGAACCGATAACAACCAGTGGTACAGGTGGAGCCTGCCCGTACCATCCGCCCGTACTGAGTGGCAGTGCGTCCGCCTCATCAAATACTTTCTCCTAGCAAAGACGGTAGGGAGATCCAACATTCACAGCCACTAGAAACCACGAAAAACTACATCTGAAAGGGATCTAAAGGAGGAACTTGGCTGGGGGAAAATCCCTGCCGCTTCACGGATCATTGGAGGACATCACATCATCCCCTTCACCATCAACCGCTGCATCTCCATCACCATCTCTACCCCCATCTCTCATCCATTAGATATTGTTGTAATTCCAGATTCAATGTGGTTTGCATTAGATCTACCTTCGTACTTTTATCCATCCATTTGATTATGATGATGTTGTTGATTGCTTCCATGTGTGAGTAGTTCCTTAGTTATTGGGGAGATGGAGAAACCCTAACACTATTATGAACTTGCAATAAAGATGATATATTCTTGTGTCTGTATGACTGGCCAGTCTATGATATATTTATGATTTGTGTTTGATCTCTCTCTTTACATGGTATGTGTAGTCAGCCACATATCATTTGCCCTTGGGACTAAAGGGAGGGAGAAATCCTTTGGACGTGTTTGGGATCGTGCCCAGAATAACTTCGTGACAATTGGCGTCGGCTCGTAACCTACATGGTCAAATATGGAGAAAGAGAGACTCCCTAAGCTAATTACGATATCCATGGGGAGACCCTTAATTGCGGTGGTTTGTATGGGTGATTTATCTCAAACATCGCAGTGGTTATTTAGAGGTGACCTCGCTCTAGACTAAACAAAGTGGCTTCCTACGAGCCTTGTAGTGAACTTCTTATTATGCAGCTCTCTCCACACATATCATGACACAAGAAGTATATTATCTTAAATAATAATAATAATAATAACATGCTAGTGGTGTATCCTACATCCCCGAGAATGTTTTATCCCTATTGAATTCAACCACGCTTTCACACAACCTTGTTACTTGCTTTATTTTACTCGTTTTAATTACTTTTCTGCAAACAATCAAAAACCTTTTAAACACCCTTTACTTGAGATCAAAGGAAGCTTACAAGTATCCTTTGGTAGAGAGTAACGAGAGGCATAACGATCTTTACCAATAGCTCTCTGTGGGTTTGATACTTTTACTTCGAAACTATCTATAATTGATATGTGCACTTGCAGTCATCACTATTATCTTTAGAAGATATGTTGGGATCCAAAGTAGGAGATACCTTTGATCCCCTTGCCATAAGGCACATGTGAGCATGGGAGGATGAAGATGAGGATATTCTTGAATCTCCATTCATGATTTTTTCTTGTTCCATAGAATGTTCGATTTCCTTTACATTGTTAGATACACAACTATAGGAAATAGAAGCATTTTGCTCATGGTAACAAGACAAATCAAGCATATCATCTACATTAGAACTGAAATACTCCCTCCGTCTAAAAATATAAGACGTTTTAGCTCTGTGAAATGAATGTTGAAGGAAATATGCCCTGAGAGGCAATAATAAAGTTGTTATTATCTATTCCTTGTATATGATAGATGTTTATTTTGCATGCTATAATTGTATTGATAGGAAACATCAATACATGTGTGTTTAATAAACAAAAGGGTTCCTAGTTATGCCTCTCTTATAGACTAGCTTGTTGATTAACAAGATGATCAAGGTTTCCTGATCATGGACATTGGATGTTGTTAATAACAAGGTCACAACATTTGTGAAATGATGTGATGAACATTCATCCGAAGTATAGCATTACGATCAAGTCATTATGTTTATATTGCTATAACATCATACAAAGTAGTCTTAGTCCTTAGACCATGAGATCATGTTAATTGCTAACATCGGAAGAGTATCTTGATAACATCAAACGTCACACCATAATAGGGTGACCATAAAGGTGGGCTCAGTGCTATGAAGGTGTTATGTTGAGGCTCATGGATCAAGAGTGGAATTTGTCAATCCCGATGACGGATAGATATACTCTGGGCCCTCTCGGTGATATCACATTAAGATAGCTTGCAAGCAAGTGATGTGATCACTAGAATGTTATATCACGGGAACGAGAAAAGAGTGCATGTCGGTAACGAGATCAAACTAGGTATTTGGATACCGATGAGCGAATCTCAGACATGTATTATATCATGAGACAAAGGGATTAAATTGCTGACGTTAAAGGTTCTCACGATCACAGAAGTCATCGTTGAATATGCAGGAGTTAGTATGGATCTCCAGGTCCCGCTTCTGATTATTGATCTGAGAGGAGTCTCAATCATGTCTGCATTATTCGCGAACCGTAGGGTGACACACTTAAGGGTTGCCGGACACCGTTTAGGAGCACATATGTTCTAGACAAAAGGTTTGCAAAGCGCAGGAAATATTTTGATAGAAACAGGAATTGTTTCGATAGAAACCGGAATTGTTTCGGGTGAAATTATAGAAAGTGGTTCTGCATGTGATATTGAAATGTTGCAAGGGGTTTTATGTGAATGTTTGTTAATTAAAGTAATTAAAAAAATTCTGAATAAAATAAATAAAAGAGTTTTATTAATTGAGAGTTGCATTTAATTTGGTGGAAATTAAATACATGTGAGTGGGATTTTGGGTGGAGGCCATGTTTATGTGAGTGGAGGTTCACCACATGAATGAAGGAGGGGAGGAGTCCCCCTCCTCATGCGCTGGCTATCGGAGGGGAGGGGTCTCCCTCCCTCCTATATAAAGCCCCCCTCTCCCCTCTCACAAACCACACCTCCTCGTGAAGGATCTCTCTCCCTCTCTAGATATTCCCCATGGTCTCGGATTAGCGAGATACATGTTCCCGGTGGCCTTGCGTCTGGAAGGAGTTGCTGCTTCCACTGATTTGCTGGAGCGAGGAGGTGGAGGTTGTCCGGTGGCTTGAACGTGTGTGCGCGGACGGATGCGCTGCTGATTTGCGGCGCTCGGACTTCCACACGATCTTGAGATCGGCAAGCGTACGACTACATCAACCACGAGTTCCTACTCGTTAACAAAACTCGTTGTCTTCGAGGGTAAGTTCTCCATGGATGTATGTCCACCCGTTGCTCTGTATCTAGTAGATAGATCTTGGCGTATAGTTCTCATCGTAGGAAATTTTTTGTTTTCTATGTTGTGGACCCAATAGTGGTATCAGAGCCTGATCTATGCGTAGGTGCTTAGCACGGGTAGTACACATATGGTTGATATGTGGGCGATGATGATCATGTTATTGCATCTTCTATGTATTTTGGATATTGGTGGCATAGTGGGATGAAGCGGCCCGGACCAACCTTACATGTCATCGTACATGAGACCGGTTCCACGACTGACATGCAACTTGTTTTGCATAAGTGGCTGGCGGGTGTCTGTCTCTCCTACTATAATCAATATCTGATTTACAACGAGTTGCTAATAACTTGGTTATCCTCGTTGTGGTTCATGTTTGTAGGTAAGACCGATTCTATCTCCGAAAGCCCTAAGCCACGTAAAACTTGCAATTGATAATTTAGAGGCGTCTAGTTTAGATCGTTGTTGGGCTAGTGTCTTGATATGGTATTGTTGTAAGTAGATGTATGATAGATACTCTTACAACTCACTTAACGTGTAAGTTCCATAGACATTGGCCTTACACACAAAGGAATGATAGAGATCATACCACGATGCAAATGATAGAGATCAAATGCATGGACCATATCACCTCACTTCACACATTAGATGTTAGCATCTTATATTGCTAGTTTGGCGCTTTTGGTAGCATTATAAGATGATCCCTCATTTAGATATCAAGATAAAATGTGTTCTTCCTTAAGTATGCACCGTTTTGTGGATCGTGTTTTGAGGCATCACGTGATGATTGGGTGTTCTCGACTCTACGCTTTCATACAATGGGTGTAAGGCAGTTTTACACACGCGAATACTAAGGTTCTTACTTGACGAGCCTAGCATGTACAGACATGGCCTCGAAACACGGACCGAAAGGTTAAGCATGAGTCATATAGTTGATATGATGCCCATATAGATGCTCGCCTTTGAAGCTACACCGACTCACGTGATGATCGGACTTGGTGTAGTGGATTTGGTTCATGTAATCACCAAAAGGACACGAGGGATGGCGTTTTTGAGTGGGAGTTCATTAGTAATTTGGATTAGTTGAACTCAATCTATCATAAACTTAGTCTAAATATATTTTACAAATTCTGTTGTAGATGGCACCACCTGCTTTTAATTTCAATGTGTTCATGGAGAAAGAGAAGCTTGCTACGAATGGTAGCAACTTCACCAACTGGGCTATGAATTTGAGGATTCTCCTCACTGCTGCACAAAAGCAATATGTGCTAGAGGCGCCGCTAGGCCCCCCCACCAGCTCCTGATGCCCCTGACGAGGAAAAGAACATCTATATAACTCGTCAGGAGGACCACAACTTAGTTCATTGCGGCATACTATATGGGCTAGAGCCAGAACTTCGAAAACATTTCGAAAATGGCAATGCCTTTGATACCATGGGAGAATTGAAAATGATTTTCGATACCTATGCTGCCATAGAGAGTTATAATGCTTCTGAAAAGTTCTTTAGCTACATGATGGAAGAGAACAGCTCCGTTAGTGATCACGTACTCAAAATGTCTGGGTACGCCGATAAGCTTGTGTCCTTGGGAATAACGATTCCCATTGACTTAGGCATACATCGTGTTCTCCAATCTCTGCCACCTAGATACAAGAGATTCTTGATGAACTATAATATGCAGGGCATGAAGAAGTCTCTTCCCGAGCTTCTGTCAATGCTTAAGACTGCAAAAGTGGAGATTAGGAAAGAACATCAAGTGTTGATGATCAATAAGACCACCGGTTTCAAGAAGGACAAGAAAGGCAAGCAGAAGGGAAGGGAAAGAAGGCGGCAAATCTGTTGCAGCGCTGAAAAAAACCCGAGCTGGCCCTAAGTCTAACACCGAGTGCTACTATTGCAAGGGGTGGCCATTGGGCATAAGCGCCCCAAGTATTTGGCGGACAAGAAGGCGGCAAGGCAAACAAAGGTATATGTGATATACATGTTATTGATGTGTACTTGACTAGTACTCATGTTAGCACTGGGTATTTGATACGGGATCGGTTGCTAATATATGTAACTCGGTTCAGGGGCTGCGGAACAAGCGACAACTAGCAAGGGATGAGGTCACGATGCGGGTCGGCAATGGATCAAGAGTTGATGTGATCGCCGTTGGAACGCTGCCTCTCCATATGCCATCGGGATTAGTTATAAACCTGAATAATTGTTATTTGGTGCCTGCACTGAGCATGAACATTGTATCCGGATCGTGTTTGATGCAAAGTGGTTATTCGTTTAAGTCTAAAAACAATGGTTGTTCGATTTATATGAATAATATCTTTTATGGTCATGCACCTGTGTTGAATGGTTTATTTCTGTTGGATCTCGATAGTAGTATTATGCATATTCATAATGTGGATGCTAAAAGGATTAAACTTGATAATGATATATCTGCATATATGTGGCAGTACCGTCTAGGTCATATTGGCGTTAAACGCATGAAGAAACTCCATTCTGATGGACTTTTGGAATCACTTGATTTTGAATTATTTGATACATGTGAGCCATGCCTTATGGGCAAGATGACTAGAACGCCGTTTTCCGGTTCAATGGAACGGGCGACAGATTTATTGGAAATCATACATACTGATGTGTGTGGACCAATGAGTGTGTCAGCGCGAGGTGGATATCGTTATTTTGTTACTTTCACGGATGATTTGAGTAGATACGGGTATATCTATTTGATGAAACATAAGTCTGAAACCTTTGAAAAGTTCAAAGAATTTCAGAATGAAGTGGAAAATCATCGTAACAGAAAGATCAAATTTCTACGGTCCGACCGTGGAGGAGAGTATCTTAGTTACGAGTTTAGCACACATATGAAAGACTGTGGAATAGTTTCACAACTCACGCCTGCCGGAACACCACAACGTAATGGTGTGTCAGAACGTCGTAATCGTACTTTATTGGATATGGTTCGATCTATGATGTCTCTGACTGACTTGCCACTGTCATTTTGGGGTTATGCACTGGAAACCGCTGCATTCACTTTAAATAGGGCACCATCTAAATCCGTTGAAAAGACACCGTATGAATTATGGTTTGGAAACAAACCTAAGCTATCATTTCTTAAAGTTTGGGGATGCGATGTTTATGTGAAGAAACTTCAACCGGATAAACTCAAACCCAAATCGGAAAAATGCGTCTTCATAGGATACCCTAAGGAAACGATTGGGTATACCTTCTATCACAGATCCGAGGGCAAGGTCTTTGTTGCCAAGAATGGATCCTTTCTTGAGAAGGAGTTTCGCAAAGGTGTGAGTAGTCGGAAGGTAGAACTCGAAGAGGTTATTGAACCTTCTCTTCATGAAATGGCGAGTAGCGACCGGAAGTTGTTTGGAGTTGACTTCACCTAATGAAGAGAGCTAATGATATTGATCATGAAACTCCGAAGAGGACACTACCGAACCTCGCTTGGTCAAGCGGGACACGTGCGGCTCTGGCTGAATCGACAATCACATTATGAATTTCATGATTGATGAAATAGATGACCCTGCGACGTATGAAGAAGCGATGATGAGCCCTGATTCCAACAAATGGCTAGAAGCCATGAAATCCGAGATGGAATCCATGTACGAAAACCAGGTTTGGACCTTGGTGGACTTACCTCACGATCGAAAGGCCGTTGAGAATAAATGGATTTTCAAAAGAAAAACTGATGCTGATGGTAATGTAACCATCTGTAAGGCTCGACTTGTCGCAAAGGGGTTTCGAAAAATTCAAGGAGTTGACTACGATGAGACATTCTCTCCCGTAGCGATGCTTAAGTCGGTTAGGATTATGTTAGCAATTGCTGTATATTTCGATTATGTTCCTCAATGGTAATATTGAAGAAGAGTTGTATATGATACAACCTAAGGGTTTTGTCGATCCTAAGGATGCTGATAAGGTGTGCAAACTTCAGCGATCCATCTATAGACTGAAGCAAGCATCCCGGAGTTGGAATCTCCGCTTTGATGAGGTGATCAAAGAGTTTGGATTTGTCCAAACTTATGGAGAGGCTTGTATTTACAAGAAAGTGAGTGGGAGCAATGTGGCATTTCTGATATTATATGCGGATGACATATTATTGATTGGAAATGATATAGATCTTTTAAACAGTGTTAAAAGTTATCTAAATAGCAAATTTTCGATGAAGGACCTTGGTGAAGCTTCATATATATTAGGCATTAAAATCTATAGAGATAGATCAAGACGCCTAATTGGGCTATCACAGAGTACATACCTTGATAAGATATTAAAGAAGTTTACTATGGACAGAAGTAAGAAGGGGTACTTACCTATGTTGCAAGGCAACACATTGAGTAAGACTCAAAGTCCGGCTACGGCGGAAGAAAGAGAGATAATGGATAAGATCCCCTATGCCTCAACCATAGGCTCTATAATGTATGCCATGCTATGTACAAGACCGGATGTGGCACATGCTATTAGTTTGACTAGTAGGTACCAATCTGATCTAGGTTGAACCTTTGGATAGCGGTCAAGAATATCCTTAAGTACTTGAGAAGAACTAAGGATATGTTTCTTGTATACGGAGGTGAAGAAGAGCTACTCGCTAAGTGTTATGTCGATGCTAGCTTTGACACTGATCCGGATGACTCTAAGTCTCAATCCGGATACGTATTTCTCTTGAGCAGACAGCGAGTTAGTTGGAGGAGATCCAAACAACTTTGTGGTGGCTGGATCAACGACGGGCGAATATGTTCTTTGCTTGAAGCGGTAGGAAGCGGTTTGGATGAAGGAGTTCATAACGGAACTAGGTGTGGTTCCTAGTGCATTGGACCCAATGGTGATCTATTGTGACAATAATGGAGCCATAGCCAACGCCAAGGAACCAAGGTCTCACAAGAATTTCAAGCATATTAAGCGCCGGTTTCACTCCATCCGTGAGCTTGTCAAGGATGGAGATATAAAGATTTGTAAAGTGCACACGGACCTGAATGTAGCAAATCCGTTGACTAAAGTACTCCCTAGGGCAAAACATGATCAACACCATAACTCCATGGGTGTTAGATTTATCACTATATAAACTAGATTATTGTCTCTAGTGCAAGTGGGAGACTGAAGGAAATATGCCCTGAGAGGGAATAATAAAGTTGTTATTATGTATTCCTTGTATATGATAGATGTTTATTTTGCATGCTATAATTGTATTGATAGGAAACATCAATACATGTGTGTTTAATAAACAAAAGGGTTCCTAGTTATGCCTCTCTTATAGACTAGCTTGTTGATTAACAAGATGATCAAGGTTTCCTGATCATGGACATTGGATGTTGTTAATAACAAGGTCACAGCATTTGTGAAATGATGTGATGAACATTCATCCGAAGTATAGCATTACGATCAAGTCATTATGTTTATATTGCTATAACATCATACAAAGTAGTCTTAGTCCTTAGACCATGAGATCATGTTAATTGCTAACATCGGAAGAGTATCTTGATAACATCAAACGTCACACCGTAATAGGGTGACCATAAAGGTGGGTTCAGTGCTATGAAGGTGTTATGTTGAGGCTCATGGATCAAGAGTGGAATTTGTCAATCCCGATGGCGGATAGATATACTCTGGGCCCTCTCGGTGATATCACATTAAGATAGCTTGCAAGCAAGTGATGTGATCACTAGAATGTTATATCACGGGAACGAGAAAAGAGTGCATGTCAGTAACGAGATCAAACTAGGTATTTGGATACCGATGATCGAATCTCGGACATGTATTATATCATGAGACAAAGGGATTAAATTGCTGACGTTAAAGGTTCTCACGATCACAGAAGTCATCGTTGAATATGCAGGAGTCAGTATGGATCTCCAGGTCCCGCTTCTGATTATTGATCTGAGAAGAGTCTCAATCATGTCTGCATTATTCATGAACCATAGGGTGACACACTTAAGGGTTGCCGGACACCGTTTAGGAGCACATATGTTCTAGACAAAAGGTTTGCAAAGCGCAGGAAATGTTTCGATAGAAACAGGAATTGTTTCGATAGAAACCAGAATTGTTTCGGGTGAAATTGCAGAAAGTGGTTCTGCATGTGATATTGAAATGTTGCAAGGGGTTTTATGTGAATGTTTGTTAATTAAAGTAATTAAAAAAATTCTGAATAAAATAAATAAAAGAGTTTTATTAATTGAGAGTTGCATTTAATTTGGTGGAAATTAAATACATGTGAGTGGGATTTTGGGTGGAGGCCATGTTTATGTGAGTGGAGGTTCACCACATGAATGAAGGAGGGGAGAAGTCCCCCTCCTCATGCGCTGGCTATGGGAGGGGAGGGGTCTCCCTCCCTCCTATATAAAGCCCCCCTTTCCCCTCTCATAAACCACACCTCCTCGTGAAGGATCTCTCTCCCCCTCTAGATATTCCCCATGGTCTCGGATTAGCGAGATACATGTTCCCGGTGGCCTTAAATGCGGAAGGAGTTCTTGCTTCCGATTCGCTAGAGCAAGGAGGTGGAGGTTGTCCGGTGGCTTGAGCGTGTGTGCGAGGATGGATCTTGTTGATTTGCGCTCGGACTTCCACGATCTTGAGATCGGTAAGCGTACGACTACATCAACCACGAGTTCCTACTCGTTAACAAAACTCGTTGTCTTCGAGGGTAAGTTCTCCATGGATGTATGTCCACCCGTTGCTTTGTATCTAGTAGATAGATCTTGGCGTATAGTTCTCACCGTAGGAAATTTTTTGTTTTCTATGCTGCGGACCCAACAAATGTATCTAGACGAATTTTGTGTATAGATTTAGAGCGAACCTATACACTAAAAGACATCTAAATACATTCTATTCACGAAGCTAAAATGTCTTATATTTCTGAACAGAGGGAGTAGTTTTTAGACGATATGCAAGGACTAGCAACACACAAGTGGATATAGAATTATTGTTGCAAGAATTGTTTAAGTTCAAACTCTCTACACCATTATCATTTATAGAACAAGAATCATTAATGAAAAGAGAAACACTACCATCATCACATATAATTTTTCCACTCACCATGCCATTACCTTGTGAATTTTCACATGTAAGTGAAGTAGAAAGAACTGAAATCTCATCGTGGCCGAAGGTGGAAGAAACTTGGAGCTCTTCATGATGTGAGAAGAGAGCTCCTTGGAGCTATCACCGACCCTATGAGAAATGGACCCACCAAATATTTCTTTAAGCTTGGTACACATCTCATGAGATGATTTGCGCTTTACAATCGTCAAGAAGAAATTAACTGTGGGGCTCTAGGCGAAAATAAGATCATTAGATACTTGAGCTTCGAGATGTAATTTTTTCTCATTCTCTAAAGATAGATTTTGAGGATCCATCGGAGGAGAAAAACCTATATCTAGAAATCTCTCAATATTTGGAGAAAAACCTATATCTAGAAATCTCTCAATATTTTCGCAAAGTATAATTTGTGCCATCAAAGATAATTGTGTCATTATGCACTATAATACTAGCCAACATCTTTACACTCTAGGTGGTGAAGCCTGATACGTTGCGAACGTATCCATAAGTTTTGATGTTCCATGCTTGGTTTTATCTACTTTCTTATATTTTGTTCACACTTTGCAGTACTTTTCATATGATTTCTTGGACTAACCTATTAACAAGAGCCACGAAGGACTACACTGTTTTTCGCTTTTTGGTTCCAGGAAAGTCAGAAAATGAATATTCTCGGAATTGGACGGGACAAAAGCCAAAGTCAGTTTTTCACCGAGGGACACCTGGAGCCAGAATACGAGACGGAGAGGGGATGGGGCCCAGCCAAACCACCTGGCCACGCGGGCTGGGCCTAGCCGCGCTAGGGGGTGGTCTGGCCGCCCCAGACACCCCCTCGGTCTCCCTCTTCGCCTATAAGATGCCTTCTGACCTAAAAACTCAGGGGGGGTTCGACGTTTTTCCAGAAGGAGTTCTGCTCTGCCGCCACCACCAGATTCCACGAAACAGCACCAGAAATTCCGTTCTGGCACCCTGCCGGGACGGGGAATTGGAGGAGATCATCGCCATCATCATCATCGCTTCTCCATCGACCATCCATGTTTCCCCATCTATGAGTGAGTAATCCCCCGCTGTAGGCTATGGGGATGGTAGGGATTGGATGAGATCGTTCATGTAATGGCATCAGATTGTTAGGGCATGGTGCCTAGTATCTTCTATTAGTGCTTTATGACTTTGTTGCGACTTGTTATGCTTAATGCTTGTCACTAGGGCCCGAGTGCCATGATTTCAGATCTGAACATGTTATTGATTCATTATGATAGTATTGTTTATGGTCTTACCTGCAAGTTGTATACACACGTTGTTGTCCGGAACCAATGGCCCCGAAGTGACAGAAATCGGGATAACCGGAGGGAATGGCTTTGATGTGAGGATCACATGTGTTCATGGAGTGTTAATGCTTTGCTCCGGTGCTCTATTAAAAGGAGCACCTTAATTGCCAGTAGTTTCCTTGAGACCCCGCTGCAAACGGGCTGGCAGGACAAAAGATGTTGTGCAAGTTCTCATTGCGAGCACGTATGACTATATATGGAACACATGCCTAGGATTATCTAGTACTTGGATGCTTTATCTTATTTATCTGCAATTGCCCTATGTTCTGATTGCCATGTGAATTGTCTTGTCCATGCAACGCCCGTCCATCCATCCCTATGCCTACCGCACTCGAATCCTACTGTTTACTGCAATTGTTACTACTGTCTTTACTTTACTACTGCTATTACTTTACTATTCCTACTACAAAA
Organism: Avena insularis; assembly: GCA_023614405.1. Lineage (NCBI taxonomy): Eukaryota > Viridiplantae > Streptophyta > Magnoliopsida > Poales > Poaceae > Avena > Avena insularis. The sequence continues at coordinate 96,437,028 of CM042690.1, read as the reverse complement.
CTGTTGCTACTGATAAACTGCTGTGAGCAAGATTGTTTCTAGGTGCAGCTAAATTGACAACTCAGTTGTTAAGGCTTATAAATATTGTTTGACTCCCCTTGTGTCGAATCAATAAATTGGGTTTCACTTCCCTCGAAAATACTGTGATACACCCCCTATACTTGTGGGTCATCAAAGCCTAAACAAGAAGAGATCTTGCTTTGATACCAATATAAAGGATAGAGATGTCGCCTAGAGGGGGGTTAATAGAAGACATCTCTATCCTTTCAAGCCTTCCATGCAAATGTCCATGCACCTGGGAGGAAAGCCAAGGAGAAAAGAAACATAAAAAGTTATCCAACACCTTTAGTGACCTACGATACAGCTAGAGACACCGTACCCACCGCCGTACGGTGTCTCCACAACACCACCTCGCCAAGTACTTTCACCACGTGCGATCGAATTAGAGAATAGACATTCACACTAGAAATCACCGAAACCTCACCTCTGAAAGGGATCTAGAGGGGGAACCACAGAAGGGCCTTCGACATATCGACGCTCAGATCTTGTAGGATTGGGCATCGATCTTCATCATCTACAACACCATGTACATCATCACCATCATTCCACCACCCATCTCATTGTAGTTCCAAACCCTAGTGTGGATTTACATGTGTATTTATCATTACCTTCATAGTCCATTCGTATTATCATTATGATATTGATTGCCTCCATGTGTGAGTACTTTCATTTGTTCTTGTGGATATGGAGAAACCCTTGCACTATTATGAATTTAAATAAAGATGTGTTTTGTGTATTCAACTCTTCTCCTTGATTTCTACGCGACCGACGACTGCATAGTGATTTTGCCCCCATGGGGACAAGGAGGAGATTGCATTGGTACTTTGTGGAGGGTCCGTGGTGTTATCTATGACATATCACATCAATGACCCAAAGCAAAGTATCAGTGGGGATCATGGAGAATCCAATATACTGATCTCCATAGCCACGGAGAGACCCATAATCACATGTGCTAGCCTCTGATGACGCGTGGTGGCTATGAAGGGCGGGAAAATGAGGCCAACAGGCCAACCTATTATGGGTATCTCCACCTATACACAAGAATACATATTAGACAAATATATGTCAATTATATTTACTACTACATGCTAGTGGTATATCTAGAACCCTATGAGAACGCTTTAGCCCTATTGTAGCTTCATCTCTTTACATCGTTTACTCGCTTTCGTGCCACATACAATTCCCATTAAAATAGGTTTACTCTCATTCACAAAACACTCTCTTGTTTGGAATCAATGGCGGTTTGCAGGTATACTTTGGGGACATAGTAACAAGAGGCATAAAGACCATCACCAACAAATCTCCGTGGTTCGATACTCTTACTTCGAAACTAGCTACATACAATGTATGCACTTGCAGACATCACTCACCGACAGAAGTGATATGGGAGACCTGTTGGATCTAGATCCAACGGTCCAGAATAATTCTGCTCTATAAGAAATAGGAAAGGTGAGGGAAATGATTTCTAAAATAATTACTGAAAAATGTTTGTGTCTATATTCTATACTAAACGACTTGTAAAAATTCAAGGAAAATTCCAATAAATAAAAAATAATTATATACTAGGACTTAGGAAATAATTTCCAGCCTATTTGATGCTTGAAAATTATTTAATTTCCAAAACATGCTTATGTCCTTTTATTACATCCAAAGTTGATTTAATAGGCTATCCTACAACCCAAATATGCAATATATCGATATAATGTAGTAGATGTATTTCCCCTAGCTAGCTGTTGCCTATAGCTAGGCAGGTGCGCCCATATTATCCGTGTCTACGGACGTCCAAGGAATATAATTCTCTTGGACGGAGTTTGCAGATGAATACAGTACTCCAGCCGTGAGGTCCGAGCCCAACAAGAAGGGCGGTTCGCTCTTGGATGTCCGATGGATGTTCCGCGACTCGCCTTGTACGTACATTGCAGGGAGCGCGCACGTACACGTTACGCCGGCACAGCGCCGCCGGTCGACAAGTACCGATGCTGGCGAGAAGGGACAGGATCGAAACTGGTGGCATGCAGCCCATGATGTGCACGAGCGGCGGCAGTGAAGATAGCACGCGCGTCGCGCTCTCTCGGGCCACACGGCGCGCGGTGTGCAAGTTGACTAGCTAGCTAGCTCCCCGGCCAGTACGTACTGTACCGTCGGGCCGACGTCGAGCGAGCCTTGGACCTGGACACTGCATGCCTACGTCTCCACTCGATCGATTGCGTCCGTCCATCCATCGACATGGCTAATAATTCAGTCGAATCGAATGACCCATGGATGCCCATACATGGAGTATTAAGCTAATAATAGTGTGTGAACCTGAACGATCGACCGATGGAAATTCCAGGCGAGGCTGCAGGCACTTTGTTCAATTTCTCGACTTAGTCCGGCCGGCCGGCCGGCCCCCCACCACGTGACCCCAGATTCCGCTCCCCGGCGCGTCTTCCAATCTCCGTCGGCCGCGCCGTCGACGTACACGCATCCGTCGGCATCACCGATCGATCTTTAGTGTCGATCGAGAGGTCATGGGCAGGCTAGCTAGCTCCGGCCGGGTTAATTAATTGTGGAGAATCCCAACTGCAATATATATACCAGCAGCTAGCAGCTACTAATTGTTGTTTCCTTTTCCTGTGCCGCTAGCTAGCTGTATACGTCCATGTCGATGGGTGAAACTAACTTAGCTTTCACGTTCAGCGAATCGATCGGTGGAAGAATGGTCGTCAGGGAATCATCGATCGGTCGAAGAATGGTCGTCAGCGTGTGCAAATGATAAGGGCAGGGCAGGGCAGGTGATGATAATGGAATACGCCTGCAGCGTGACGCAACACACACACTCCTATAGGAGCTGCATGCGCCGCCCATCTTGTATAAATAGCTACCTAGCTCCTGCATATATCGGCACTCACATGCAGCACAGACCACTGTATCAGCTGGAGCTAGCTATAGCTACGCTAGAGATACTACGTACTAGTGTACTTGTACTATGTATAAGCCTAGCTAGCCGCCTCCTCCTCCATCGATCAGAATCTATAGCTGCATCTGCATATGCACATGCATGAGAGCTAGCTAGCCTCCACCTCGATCGATCGATCACTAGCTTGCAATAGCAAAGGAGCTAGCCACAAATAAAGCAGTACATATGGAGGACGACAAGAGGGAGGGCAAGTACCGCGGTGTGCGGAAGCGGCCGTGGGGCAAGTTCGCGGCGGAGATCCGTGACCCAGAGCGCGGCGGCTCCCGCGTCTGGCTCGGCACCTTCGACACCGCCGAGGAGGCCGCGCGGGCATACGACCGTGCCGCATTCGCGCAGAGGGGCGCCACCGCCATCCTCAACTTCCCCACCGGCGGCCAGCAGGCTGCCAACAGGATGCTGAGCAGCGCTGCGGGATCATCTTCTTCTTCGTCGGCTCCGGCGACAGCAGGCACCGGGAGGAGGAGCGCCGACAACGACAAGGTGGAGCTGGAGTACCTCGACGACAAGGTCTTGGAGGAGCTGCTCGCGGAGGACTACTACAGCGGCAGCAAGAAAAAGTACTAGCTAGCCTAGCGCCCATCTAATCGGCCGGAGAGAATAAGCTATGCTAAAGCTCCATGCTTCCAGGGAGCTAGTGAGAGAGGAAGAAGAATGGTATCCGGTCCGTTGTTTGTGCATGCATGGCTGTGGCTAGAGCATGGAGATGACTAGTCATGGCTGCTTGCATGGACACATATATACACGTGTAGACTAAACCAGTGACACGTCCTAGTCCCGGAGAGCGCATGCATGAGTGTTACCTCGAAGGACCAACAGAGGAGTTAATGGGAATAATATATCTACACTCTCCGTGCGCGGTACAAAAAATATCGTCATATATATTGTTGTAACTAGTATGTATATGTAAGGAAATGGGACTCAATTTCTCCTTGAATCTCTACGTACTTGCTGCTGCAGTAGTTTACCTTGAACGAGCGAGTAGTCTGTTCTGTTGTGTTGCTAGTACTCATTTTGTCCTGAACTACCTGTCTTAGATTTATCTAAATACGTATACATTTATATGCGATTTAGTATATATATACATGCGATTTTTTCCTGAACTACCTGTCTTAGACAAATCCGTTACATCTAATTCGGGACATATAGCAGAGTACTTATATATTTACGTATTCATTTGTCTTTATTTTTTTAGGTGGACATTGCCTCAATATTCATAGAGTAATATAGAAGCGTTGGAGAGCGCTGGCCGGTGATTGTATCGAATCAGCATCCAGAAATTCAGATAGCGTCTCTGTTTTAATTATCTCTGAAGGGAGAAGATCCCTTTTCCTTGTCTAAAAGAGGGGGTGCACGGCCAGTTTTTGCTACTACTAGGTACTAACTGAAAAGGGATAAATGTGTCCGTTTCACATTGACTTTGACTCATTAGCATCCATCAACCTATAGCCACCATTGCTGTGCTCTCGTTCATCCATCCTACTACTAGCGAGTAGCGATCGATCCGGTAAAAGCGGGGTAGAAGCTTAGCTAGCAACAAGTTGAGGTTGATTCCCCGACAGTGGCAAGCACTCAAGAGTGTGAGTCCTAAAAAAGAAGTGAATCCTCGGTTGCCAACCCCTCGGCCGAATCATCAGTTGTTGTCGGTCCCCTCCCTCCGGCCGTCGAGCGATCCACCGGTACACGCCGCCCTCAGCCAACCCTGTCCGCTTAGTACGAGGTTACCCTCCGGCCGGCCGTGAACGATGCAACAGCTAGAACCACGCCCTGGACGCGCCTTCATGCGGATGGTTTTTCTTTTCTTTTTCGAGAAAGAATTCGGCACTTTATTAATCACACATAATCATTATAATTGTGCATTCCAGAGGAACGACATGTACAGTAGCAAAGCCACGTACGTGCTAAGATATGTGCCGACGAGGGACATGAATGAAGGAACAAGATGACATAGTGCGGTGACCTAGCCCTCTACCTTAGTTTCCTGACCTAGCCCTCTACCTTAGTTTCCTAACCTAGCCCTCCTCCTCCTCCTCCTGGCGGCGGCGCCGCGCCGCCCGGGGGAGTCTACCGCCGCCCTTCTCTCGGCATCCCCGTTGAAAGGATCGTATGGGTGTAAAACAATAGAATTGGACAACTGCTCAACACCCTCAACGTGGGGTGTGGCTATCTTTATATATGGTGTACGTATGCGTACAATACAAGTTACAATACAGAGTACAGAAGTCTAAGTATATATACAGTCTAACACCCTTCCTCAATCTTAACTGTGTCTAGAGGTACAAAGCAAGTTAAGATTGCGCCTACAACTCTCAAACTGAGGCTGAGATAGTGGCTTGGTGAAGATGTCAGCAAATTGGTCTTTAGAAGAGACGAACTTGATTTGCAGTAGCTTCTGTGCAACTCGTTCCCTCATAAAATGATAGTCAACTTCAATATCTTTAGTTCGAGCATGAAATACTGGATTAGATGAAAGATATGTGGCACCAATATTGTCACACCAAAGAACTTGAGGCTGGTTCTGTGAGATCCCCAACTCTCTCAAAAGAGACTGTATCCAAATGAGTTCAGCCGTGGCATTAGCAGCTGCTTTGTATTCGGCTTCAGTACTACTGCGAGACACTATAGCTTGCTTGCGAGCACTCCAGACGATCAAATTCGGACCAAAGAACACATCATATCCCCCCGTGGATCGCATGTCATCAGGACTACCAGCCCAGTCGGCATCAGAAAAAGCTGAGAGGACACAGGATGGTGCCGTCCGAAGATGCAAACCATAGGAAGTCGTGGAGCGAACATACCGAAGAATGCGCTTGACAGCGGTCCAATGAGTGTCGCGAGGAGCGTGAAGAAACTGACACACACGGTTGACTGCATAGGATATATCAGGGCGTGTAATTGTCAAGTACTGAAGACCACCAACAACACTGCGGTACTCAGTAGCATCATCAGCGGAGAGAGGAGAACCATCAAGAGCTGATAATCGATCAGTAGCTGACATAGGAGTAGTGGTAGTCTTGCAGTGCAACATGCCAGCACGGCGCAACAAGTCCTGAGAATATTTCTGCTGAGTAAGAGTCAAACCACCAGCAGAATGAGCTACTTCCAATCCAAGGAAGTAATGCAGAGTACCCAGGTCCTTGACAGCAAAATCACCACTCATAGCAGAAACCAGGCGATCAGCGGCAGTGACTGAGGAACTGACAAGGATAATATCATCAACATAGACCAGCAGGTACATAGTCACCGCATGTTGCTGCAGCATAAACAGTGATGTATCAGCAGTAGAAGGCACAAACCCATGAGCTCAAAGAGCAGAGCCAAGTCGAGCATGCCAGGCCCGTGGAGCCTGCTTAAGCCCATAGAGAGCCTTCACCAGTCGACATAAGTGATGCGGACGTGCAGGATCAACGAATCCAGGGGGCTGACGCATATATACCTCTTCCTCCAGGACACCATGGAGGAAAGCATTTTGGACATCTAGTTGACGTAGTGACCATCCTCATGTAATAGCCAACGAGAGCAGGAGACGAATAGTAGTAGGTTTGACAACAGGACTGAAGGTGTCTTCATAGTCAAGACCATACCTCTGTTTGAATCCTTTGGCCACCAATCGTGCCTTGTACCATTCAATGGAGCCATCAGAATGTTTCTTGACCTTGAACACCCACTTGGAGTCAATAACATTAACACCAGAAGGAGGAGGAACGAGCCGCCAAGTGTCATTCTTCAAGAGCGCATGATACTCCTGCTCCATTGCAGTGCGCCAGTGTGGAACCCCTAGAGCAGCCTGATAGTGTCGAGGTTCAGCAGTGGGATCATCCTGAGAATGTGCCATACAGGCCGCAATCCACGCAACCGTGCCATCGGTGCGCTGACGTGGCTGAAAAATTCCACTTTGACTGCGAGTGCGCGCACGCGGCGCCGCAAGGGCTAGAACAATCGGCTCCATAGTAGTGGCAGGAGGCGACGAAGTGGCAGACTCGTCCTCATTGCAAACGGAAGAGGAGGAGTCTGGCGAGGATGGCCCACCGCGAGGCGATGCGGAAGTGGGCGGAGAAGGCCCACCGCAAGGCAGCGATGGGCGTGGCGGCGATACTACGCCGCACTAAGCGACGCATTTGGCGAAAAAGAGCCGCCGAAGCGGAAGAGAACTGGCGGCTGGGCGAGCGTTGTTGGGCCAGGAGATTGTGGCCCAGCCGGGTCCGGGACGGAGGACACCGGATCTCCAGCGCGCGCGACGGTGCATGGGACATGCACACGATCGACGTCCGGCGCTGGGGACGTGTCTGCGACGTCCAGTAACTCCAGTCGAGCTCCGCGACCAGTGCATGCACCATGGTTAGGGAGCAAAACAGGGGAATGTGCAACATCTACAAATTAATCAGGCAGCAATGGTGGAGAGGAATGCACATGTGGTGACAGTATAGAAACCAGAGCCGGCAATGCAGAAAAAGGGAACACACTCTCATCAAACACCACATCACGAGAAATATAGACGCGGTTAGACGGAATATGAAGACATTTGTACCCTTTATGAAGGGAACTGCACCCAAGAAAAACGCACTGCTTAGACCGGAACTCGAGTTTACGGTGGTTATATGGGCGCAAATGGGGCTAACATGCACAGCCAAACACCTTGAGAAACGTATAGTCTGGAGTCTCATTGAGCAATAGCTCAAGAGGTGTTTTCATATGAAGAAGTCGTGTAGGGAGCCTATTAATGAGATATGAGCGAGAAAAGCGTCACTCCAAAACCGAAAAGGAACGGAGGCATGAGCTAGTAGAGTTAGGCTAGTTTCTACAAGATGACGATGCTTACGTTCAGCGGCGCCATTCTGCTGATGTGTATGAGGACATGACACACGATGCGAGATCCCCAGCTTGTTAAAGAAAGTGTTGAGGTTGTGGTACTCACCCCCAATCGGACTGAACATGAATAATTTTATGCTTGAGGAGACACTCAACATGTGCTTGAAATTGTAAGAAAACATCAAACACATCAGATTTGTGCGTAAGAAGGTAAAGCCAAGTAAAGCGACTGTAACCATCAATAAAACTGACATAATAGTTATGACCACTAACAGAAGTTTGTGCAGGACCCCAAACATCAGAAAACACAAGCTCAAGTGGAGTTTTTATTACACGATTCGACTCTGAAAACGGAAGTTGATGACTCTTGCCTTGCTGACAGGCATCATAGTCTGTATCAATATGTTTATTAGGGACAACTGGAAGCTCATGGCGATGTAGCACATGGCGAACTATAGGAGTCGCCGGATGACCAAGATGTGAGTGCCAATGAGATGGTGAAACACGAACGCCACTGAAAGCTCGAGGGACTGGTGGCGGCACATCAAGCACATAAAGCCCATGACGAAGGCGACATCTAAGCAGAACGTCCCGGGTGTACAGGTCCTTAATAAAAAATGGAAACGGTGAAATTCAGCAAAAACATCATTATCACGAGTAAGCTGTGGAACAGACAACAGACTACGTGCAACGGAAGGAACCCGAAGAACATTAGAAAGATGCAATTTTTGAGAGGTATTTGTAAGAAGAGACGCCTGGCCAATCTGTGAGATGTGCATACCTTCTCCATTGGCGGTACAGACTTGATCATGCCCGCGATAAGGCTCCTGTGTCGAGAGCTTGCCCATCTCATTGGTTAGATGAGTGGTAGCTCCAGTGTCCATCGTCCATGACGGGTCGATGGAGTAGGACGGTGTGTAGTGTTGGATATATGCCCAAGAGGCAATAATAAAAGTGGTTATTATTATATCTTTGTGTTTATGATGAATGTTTACATCCCATGCTATAATTGTATTATAAGGAAACTCTGATACATGTGTGTTTTGTAAACATAAAAGAGTCCCTAGTAAGCCTCTTGTTGAACTAGCTTGTTGATTGATTGATGATCATGGTTTCCTGATCATGGATATTGGATGTGATTAATAACAAGGTTATATCATTAGGAGAATGATGTGATGGACACACACCCATAGTAAGCGTAGCATAAGATCAAGTCATTAAGTTCGTATTGCTGTAAGCTTTCAAATAAATAGTAACCTAATCCTTCGACGATGAGGTTATGTTAATCACCATCACCGGATGGGTACTTTGATGACATCAAACGCTTAGAATCGGGCGGTTATAAAGGTGTCATTGGGTATTCTGAAAGTATGTGTTGAAGCGCATAGACCAATATTGGGATTTGTCCATCCATATGACGGATAGATATACTCTGGGCCCTCTTGGTGGAATGTCATCTAGATAGCTTGCAAGCATGTGACTGGGTCACAAGGGATGACATAACATGGAACGAGTAAAGAGTACTTATCAGTAACGAGGAAGAACTAGGTATGAAGATACTGACGATCAAACCTCGGATAAGTAGAATATCGCGTGACAAAGGGAATTGGTTTCGTATGTCAAATGGTTCTATCAATCACAAAGTAATCATTGAGTATGTGGGAGCCATTATGGATCTCCAGATCCCGCTGATGGTTATTGATCGGAGAGGTGTCTTCATCATGTTTGCATATTCACGAACCGTAGGGTGACACACTTAAGGTTCGAAGTTGTTTTAAGTAGATATGGAATTTGCGTTGGAGACCGAATGTTGTTCGGAGTCTCGGAATGGATCCAGGACATCACGAGGAGATCCGGAATGGTCCGGAGAATAAGATTCATATATTGGGGATCATTTTCTAAGTTAGGAAATGTTCCGGAGTGTTTGTATGGAGATTCTAGAAGGTTTCGGAATGTTCTGGAAGGTTCTAGAGGATTTCTTGGAGTTTACTTGAAAACCAAGAAAGGGATCAAGGAGACCAAGTAGGGCAAGACACGGATTCGTGGGGGAGGAGGATTCCTCCCCCCTCCCCAGGCGTGCCTCCCTCCTTTAAATAGAAGGGAGGGGGCGCCCCCTCTTGTCCTCCTCTCATAACAACCAATCTCATCCGCCTCTCTCCTCCACCTTTCTTCTGCACAGGCATAGGCGAAGCCCTGCAGAATTCTTATCTGCACCACCACCACGCTGTCGTGCTGCTGGGATTCCGTGGAGAAGATCTACTACCTCCGCTACTCATTGGAACGGGGAGAGGAAGGTCTGCTTCGACTCCGCACGTGTGACCGTCTGCGAAAGCGCTGCCGGAACGCGGCGCCGGAAGGATCGTCCACACGATCTTGAGATCGGCAAGTGATCGACTACATCATCCACGAGATCTAATATCGTAACGTTTTTGGTTCTACGAGGGTTAGTACCGATCTATCTCATTGCTCATGTCTAATAGATTAGATCTTGGCTTTTATCTATATTAGATCTGGGTTTTGTTCGTTCTTGTGGTAGAAAATATTTGTTTTCCATGCTACGAACCCAATCAGTGGTATCAGAGCCTTGTCTATGCGTAGATCTGTTGCACGAGTAGAACACAATGAGGTTGTGGGCGTTGGTGCTCGTGCCGTCTTTTGCTATGTGTGTACTTTGCATCTTGCGGTATGGTGGGATGAAGCGGCTCGGGCTAACATTACATGTCATCGTACATGAGACTTGCTCCACGCAGCGTGCAACTTGCTTTGCACAAGTGGCTTTATGGTGTCTGTCTCCCATCATAGTATAGATCAAATCTACACTTTGCACTTGATAGCACTTGTATCAACGTTGTGGTTCAGTTTCGTAGGTAAGATGCGTTCTTAGTCGAAAGCCCCAAGCCACGTAAAACTTGCAAAGAAAATTAGAGGCGTATAACTTGTTTTTGCAGGGGTTTTGTGATGTGATATGGCCATCATGTGATTAAGATTGTATTTGATGTATGCAATGATCCTTGTTGTAATATGGCAATCAGCAGGAGCCTAATGGTTGTCTTTAATTCTGTTAAGACCTGCGTGTCTATTCATCTTGTAATAGCTTTGTTCCAAGTAGTTGTAATAGTTGCTAGCGATGATGGACAACCATGAAGCGGCGCCACGGATCTTGACGCAATGCTGGTGATGATGGAGATCATGTCCGTGCTTTGGAGATGGAGATCGAAGGCATAAGAAGAAAGGGCCATATCATATCACACTAATTATGAATTGCCTGTGATGTTAATCCTTTATGCATCTTGTATTGCTTAGATCGCGACAGTAGCATTATAAGATGATCCCTCTCACTAAATATCAAGTAATAAAGTGTTCGTCCTTAGTTGGCACCGTTGCTAAGACTAAATCGTTTGAAGCATCTCGTGATGATCGGGTGTGATAGACTCTACCTGTGCATACAACGGGTGCAAGCCAGATTTGCACATGCGGAAACTAAGGTTAATCTTGACGAGCCTAGCATGTACAGACATGGTCTCGGAACACGGAATACCGAAAGGTAGAGCATGAGTCATATGATTGATATGATGAACATGAAGATTGTTCGCCGATGAAGCTACATCATCTCACGTGATGATCGGACTTGGTGTAGTGGATTTGGTTTGTGTAATCACTAAAACAACTCGAGGGATGTTGTTTTGAGTGGGATTTCACCTAGTTGATTTAAGAATTAAATTTGAACACTATTTATCATAAACTTAGTCTAAATTACTTGCAAATTTGTTGTAGATTATGGCGAATGTTTCCATCAATTTCAATGCGTTCCTAGAGAAAGAAAAGCTTAAGAACAATGGAAGCAATTTCACGGACTGGTTCCATGGACTGAAGATCGTCCTCAGGGCTGGTCAGTTGACCTATGTGCTCGAAGCACCGCTAGGTGACCCACCTGCAGAAGATGCCACCGATGACGTAAAGAATGTTTATGCCACTCGGAAACATCACTACTCCACAGTTCACTGTGCCATCCTGTACGGTTTAGAATCCGAGCTTCAAAAGCGTTTTGAGCACCATGACCCGTTTGAGATCATTAAGGAGCTCAAACTCATTTTTGAGACTCGCGTGGCCATGGAAAGCTATGAAGCTTCCGAGAAGTTCTTTACTTGCAAGATGGAAGAGGGTAGCTCCGTTAGCGAGCACGTGCTCACCATGTCTGGGCACGCAAAAAAACTCCGAGAGTTGGGGATACCGATTCCTAATGAATTGGGGATTCACCGTGTCCTCCAATCACTGCCACCAAGTTACAAGAACTTTGTGATGAACTACAATATACCTTTGCATGAACAAGACGTTGCCTGAACTATCGTCCATGCTGAAAACTGCTGAAGTGGAGATCATGAAGGAGCACCAAGTGTTGATGGTCAATAAGACCACCAATTTCAAGAAACGGGGCAAGCCTAAGAACAAGGGCAACTTCAAGAAGGACGGCAAGAAAGCTGCACTTTTGCTAAGAAGCCCAAGGCTGGTCCTAAACCTGAAACTGAGTGCTTCTACTGCAAGGGTGCTGGTCACTGGAAGCATAACTGCCCCAAATACATGGCGGATCTGAAGAACGGCAACATCAAGAAGAAAGGTATATTCGATATACATGTTATAGATGTGTATCTTACTAGTAATCGTAGTAGTGCCTGGGTATTTGATACTGGTTCAGTTGCTCATATTTGTAACTCGAAACAGGAGTTGCAAAATAAACGAAGACTGGCGAGAGACGAGGTGACGATGCGCATTGGAAATGGCTCCAAGGTTGATGTGATCGCCGTCGGCACTCTCCCTCTGCATCTACCATCGGGATTAGTTTTAAATTTAAATAATTGTTATTTGGTGCCTGCGTTAAGCATGAACATTATATCTGGATCTTGTTTATTGCGAGATGGTTACTCTTTTAAGTCTGAGAATAAAGGTTGTTCGATTTATATGAGTAATATCTTTTATGGTTATGCACCTGAGATGAATGGTTTATTCTTATTGAATCTCGATAGTAGTGACACACATGTTCACAACATAGATGCTAAACGAATAAAATTGAATGATAATTCTACATACATGTGGCACTGTCGTCTTGGTCACATTAGAGTGAAGCGTATGAAGAAACTCCATTCTGATGGACTTCTTGAATCACTTGATTTTGAATCACTTGAAAGATGCGAAGCATGTCTAATGGGAAAAATGACTAAGACTCCATTCTCTGGTATAATGGAGCGAGCTACAGACTTATTGGAAATAATACATACCGATGTAATGCGGTCCAATGAGTGTAGCATCGTGGTGGATATCGTTATGTTCTCACTTTCACGGATGACTTGAGTAGATATGGGTATGTCTACTTTATGAAACATAAATCCGAAACTTTCGAGAAGTTTAAGGAATTTCAAAGTGAAGTGGAAAATCATCGTAACAAGAAGATTAAGTTTCGCTCGACCGCGGAGGTGAATATCTGAGTTATGAGTTTGGCATGCATTTAAAGAAATGTGGAATACTTTCAGTTGACACCGGAACACCACAACAGAATGGTGTGTCCGAGCGTCGTAATCGAACACTCTTAGATATGGTTGGTCTATGATGTCTCTTCTGATTTACCGTCATCATTTTGGGGCTATGCATTAGAGACCGCATTCACTTTAAATAGGGCACCATCTAAATCCGTTGAAAGCGACACATTTAATTGTGGTTTGGAAAGAAACCTAAGTTGTCGTTCCTTAAAGTTTGGGGTTCTTGAAGCATATGTAAAGAAGTTACAGCCGATAAGCTTGAACCCAAAGCAGAGAAATGCGTCTTCATAGGATACCCTAAAGAAAAAATTGGGTATACCTTCTATCATAGATCCGAAGGCAAAGTTTTTGTTGCTAAGAATGGATCCTTTCTGGAGAAGGAATTTCTCTCGAAAGAAGTGACTGGAAGGAAAGTAGAACTCGACGAGGTTATTGAACCATCTATCGGAGTTGAGAGTAGCATAGCACCGGAAGATGTTTACGTACTTTGCACCAACCGGAGAGGAAGCTAATGATAATGATCATGAAACTTGAACAAAGTTACTCTTGAACCTCGCAGTCAGCAGGGTGCATACCACTCTGGGTGGTATGACTACGCCTTGAGCGTCATGTTAGTGGACAACACGATGACCTGCGGACGTATGAAGAAGCTATGGTGAGCCCAGACACGACAAATGGCTAGAATCCATGAAATCCGAAATGGGATCCATGTACGAAAACCAAGTATGGACTTTGGTGGACTTACCGGATGGCCGTAAGGCTGTCGAGAACAAATGGATTTTCAAAAGAAAAACAGATGCTGATGGTAATGTTACCGTCTATAAAGCTCGACTTGTCACGAAAGGGTTCCGACAAATTCAAGGAGTTGACTACGATGAGACTTTCTCACCAGTAGCGAAGCTAAAGTCTGTGAGGATTATGTTAGCAATCGCTGCATATTTCGATTATGAAATTTGGCAGATGGATGTCAAAACGGCGTTCCTTAATGGTGACATTGAGGAAGAGTTGTACATGGTACAACCCAAGGGTTTTGTCAATCCTGGTGATGCTGATAAGGTATGCAAACTTCAGCGCTCCATTTATGGACTGAAGCAAGCATCCCGGAGTTGGAATCAACGTTTTGATAAAGTAATCAAAAACTTTGGATTTATACAAACTTATGGAGAAGCTTGTATTTACAAGAAAGTGAGTGGAAGCTCTGTAGCATTCCTAGTACTATATGTAGATGACATATTGTTGATTGGGAATGATGTAGAACTTCTTAATAGCGTCAAAACCTATTTGAATAATAGTTTTTCGATGAAGGATCTTGGCAAAGCGGCATATATTCTAGGCATCAAGATTTATAGAGATAGATCAAGACGCCTAATAGCGCTTTCACAAAGTACATACTTAGACAAAAGTTCTAAAGAAGTTTAGAATGGAAGAGAGCAAGAAAGGGTTCGTGCCCATGTTGTCAGGTAAGACCTTGAGTAAAACTCAAAGTCCGGCCACGGCAGAAGATAGAGAAAAGATGAATAAAATTCCCTATGCCTCGGCCATAGGTTCTATCATGTATGCCATCTTGTACAAGACCGGATATAGCACATCCGTTAGTTTGACTAGCAGATATCAAAGTGATCTGGAATGGAACAGGATGATCAAGAATATCCTAAAGTACGAATAGGACTAAGGATATGGTTCTTTCTTATGGAGGTGATGAACAACTTGTTGTAAATGGTTACACCTTGATGCTAGTTGGAACACCAATCCGGATGACTCAAAGTCACCGATACGTATTTATTTTGAATGGTGCTTGCAGATTTGGAGGAGTGCCAAGCAGAGCGTTGTGGCAAAATCTTCAACTGAATCGGAATACATAGCTGCTTCGGAGGCTGCACAAGAAGGCATATGGATGAAGGAGTTCATTACTGAACTTGGCGTGGTTCCCAGTGCGTTAGACCCGATGGCCATCTACTGTGACAAAACAGGTGCCCTAGCTAATGCACAGGAGCCAAGGTCACATAGCAAGCTGAAGCACATCAAGCTACGTTTTCATGCTATTCACGAGTATGTCCAAGATGGTGACATAAAGATTTGCAAAGTACACACTGATCTGAATGTAGCAGATCCATTGACTAAACCTCTCCCTAGAGCAAAGCATGACCAACACCAGAACGCCATGGGTGTTCGGTATATTACCATGTAATCTAGATTATTGACTCTAGTGCAAGTGGGAGACTGTTGGAGATATCCCCAAGAGGCAATATTAAAAGTGGTTATTATTATATCTTTGTTTTTATGATGAATGTTTACATCCCATGCTATAATTGTATTATAAGGAAACTCTGATACATGTGTGTTTTGTAAACATAAAAGAGTCCCTAGTAAGCCTCTTGTTGAACTAGCTTGTTGATTGATTGATGATCATGGTTTCCTGATCATGGACATTGGATGTGATTAATAACAAGGTTATATCATTAGGAGAATGATGTGATGGACACACACCCATAGTAAGCGTAGCATAAGATCAAGTCATTAAGTTCGTATTGCTGTAAGCTTTCAAATACATAGTAACCTAATCCTTCTACCATGAGGTTATGTTAATCACCATCACCGGATGGGTACTTTGATGACATCAAACGCCGCTTCGTAACTGGGCGGTTATAAAGGTGTCATTGGGTATTCTGAAAGTATGTGTTGAAGCGCATAGACCAATATTGGGATTTGTCCATCCATATAACGGATAGATATACTCTGGGCCCTCTCGGTGGAATGTCATCTAGATAGCTTGCAAGCATGTGACTGGGTCGTAAGGGATGACATAACATGGAAGGAGTAAAGAGTACTTATCAGTAACGAGGAAGAACTAGGTATGAAGATACTGACGATCAAACCTCGGATAAGTAGAATATCGCGTGACAAAGGGAATTGGTTTCGTATGTTAAATGGTTCTATCGATCACGAAGTAATCGTTGAGTATGTGGGAGTCGTTATGGATCTCCAGATCCCGCTGATGGTTATTGATCGGAGAGGTGTCTTCATCATGTCTGCATATTCACGAACCGTAGGGTGACACACTTAAGGTTCGAAGTTGTTTTAAGTAGATATGGAATTTGCGTTGGAGACCGAATGTTGTTCGGAGTCTCGGAATGGATCCGGGACATCACGAGAAGATCCGGAATGGTCCGGAGAATAAGATTCATATATTGGGGATCATTTTCTAAGTTAGGAAATGTTCCGGAGTGTTTGTATGGAGATTCTAGAAGGTTTCGGAATGTTTTGGAAGGTTCTAGAGGATTTCTTGGAGTTTACTTGAAAACCAAGAAAGGGATCAAGGAGACCAAGTGGGGCAAGACACGGATTCGTGGGGGAGGAGGATTCCTCCCCCCTTCCCACTGCCGGCCCAAGGAGGGGAGTCCTACTAGGACTCCCCCTCCCCAGGCGCGCCTCCCTCCTTTAAATAGAAGGGAGGCGCCCTCTGTCCTCCTCTCATAACAACCAATCTCAGCCGCCTCTCTCCTCCACCTTTCTTACCTTGCAGGCATAGGCGAAGCCTGCAGAATTCTTATCTCCACCACCACCACTGCCGTCGTCTGCTGGGATTCCGTGGAGAAGATCTACTACCTCCGCTGCTGGAGCAGGGAGAGGAAGGTGCTTCGACTCGCCGTGTGACCGTCTGTGGAAGCGCTGCCGAACGCTGGCGGAAGGATCGTCCACACGATCTTGAGATCGACAAGTGATCGACTACATCATCCACGAGATCTAATCTCGTGCGCTTTCAGTTCTCTGAGGTTAGTACCGATCTATCTCGTTGCTCATGTCTAATAGATTAGATCTTGGCTTTTGTCTAGATTAGATCTGGGTTTTGTTCGTTCTTGCGGTAGAATTTTTTGTTTTCCATGCTACGAACCCATCATGTAGCCCATGTAGGACTCCTGAGTAGCAATAGCAGCCTGCTTCTCGTTTCCCTTGCCATTGTTGCCGACGCCCATGAAGTCTTGCTTGAAGCGGCGATGGCATTTGGAGGTGATATGGCCATCGAGGCCACAGAACTGGCAAGGTTGCTGGATGCCACAACCACCACAGCAAGCGCGGGGTCGCCCTCCCGTGGTGATGATGGAGGGGCGTGGTGGCGAAGACGGGGTGGGCGCCGGCTTGGAGGATTTTCCTCCCCCACGAAAAGCAGCGTTAGCAGAGGTGAAGCTGGGGCTTGATCGATGCGCCTTATAGCGTTGTTCCGACGCGAGAAGGCGAGCGTAAAGCTCGCATGGCGGAATAGGGGTGTCGCGGCCATTGACGTTCTCCACCAGAGAGTCATACTCGCCGTCTAGACCATTGACGACGTAGGAGGTGAACTCCTCGGGGCGGAGAGGTTGCCCGATAGAGGCGAGTGTGTCCGCCAGACTAGTAATCTTGTTGAAGTACTCGGTGATGGTGAGATCATTAAGTTTTTCTTCGCCAAGCAAACGACGTATAGCATGTGCCCGCGCCGTAGACTGGGAGGAGAAGCTGGTCTCGAGGGCAGCCCAAGCGTCACGAGAGGTCACGGCGAAGATGACGAGGGAGGCGACCCACTAGGTAAGCGACGACTAAATGGCGGAGAGGATGGCTTGATCTTGCGCCACCCAGGCATGATGCGCCGGGTGATAGGGAGGAGGACACGGAAGCGTGCCATCGACGAAGCCATCAAGGTAGCGACTGCGAAGAAGAGGCAATACTTGGGCGCGCCACGACAGATAGTTGTCCGGCGTCAATTTCACCGGAATAAGGTGGGTGAAATAAAACGTCGGCAGAGCACCACCATGAGAGGAAGGAGCTGCAGGAGCCTCGGCATGGGCCATCGGCGACGGTGTAGGTGTGACGTGGGGCCTTGAGTGCGGGCGGGCATGCCGTAGTAGCCTGGATGGTGTGCAGGGCCCGACGACGGTGCAACCGTCGGGCGCTGATCTGAGGCGAGAACAGCGGTGTGGAGGCGCGTAGAGCTAGAGGCGGCGAGGGCAGGCGGCCATCGCAGTGATGCTGATAGGGAGCGGGTGAGGTGGCGTGACCCGTGCGATATGGCGTATCCGCATAGGGGCAGCCGGGACCGGCCGCGACAAACAATCGGCCACCGAGGCGGAGCGGCGATCGGCGGCAGATTGCGATCTGCGTTAGCGAAGGAAGCGACGGCGAGGGCGTCGCGGCGAGAGCAGGGGCGGCGAGAACTGCGGTGGAGATGCGATCTGCCGCGAGAACATCGCACCGGCACTCAGCATGGAGAGAGAGCCGAGATGTGCGGTGTCGGGGGCCATGCCACCGTTGAGGAGATGAAGCAGCACAGGTGGAAGAGCAGGAGCGCCGGCCGGCTCCATGATTGATGCCGCGGCAACGGCCGTGGAGGCAGCGGAAGTCATAGTCGTAACCTAGCGTGATACCATGTAAAACAATAGAATTGGGCAACTGCTCAACACCCTCAACATGGGGTGTGGCTATCTTTATATATGGTGTACGTATGCGTACAATACAAGTTACAATACGGAGTACAGAAGTCTAAGTATATATATAGTCTAACAATGGGCACCTTTAATTTAGGGTTTGACACAAAAGGTAAATTCTCTAGATTATGCAACTAAGGTGAATTTACCTATATGACACCCTAGTACAAGTACTAAGCAAGAACTAGATAAGTAAAGTGCGGTAAAGGATAGAAGTAACCAAAGGGTAGCACTCGGAGACACCAGGATTTATTTCCCGTAGTTCCTTGTTTTTGAAGGGAAGTACGTCTACGTTTGGAGAGGGGGTGGTTTCAAAGCACCAACGCCACGAGAGGCCTCCCTTGTTCTCTGATGAACCTCACCCCAACGGGTTCGATTCACCTCTTCTACTATACGGCAACCTTCGAGGTGGAAGCCGACACCTTTACAACGAGTTCGGGGCACACATCCACAACTTAATTGGAGGCTCTCAAATACTCAAAGACAAGCTTGTAAGAACCAAATCAAAAGCTAGGGTTTGCAAAGAAACACTAGAGCATGGGAGCCCCCAAGTGAATGAGGGGGAAATGAAGATCTCTCTTGGTGAAGCTGTAGATCAAGGCCTCCTCCTTCGATTCTCCAAAGATCAATGACTTTGGATGGTTGGATGAAGAGATCTTGTTGATTTGGTGGCTCAAATGGGCATGGTGTTCTTGAGGTGGACGAGCAGCTGGAGGAAGGGGATAAGGTCCTCTATTTATAGCTCTTCACTCCATTGAACCGTTTTCTGGCCGTTGGAGAAAAGATAAACCAGAGACTCCGGTCTGCACACCGGAGACTCCGGTCTACACCGGAGAATCCGGTCAATCTCTGGACCAGCCTCCGGACCGTCGAACAGAGTGACCCAGCCCTTCTGAGAGCCAAGTGGATTGGAGACTCCGGTCCCTCTGCACCGGAGACTCCGGTCTGAGGCAAGGACTGGAGACTCTGGACCACCTCTCTGGCTGACCCTGGCAGGAAATAGGAACCTCCTCCGGAGACTCCTGGGGAAACTCTGGACCACACCGGAGACTCCGGTCTAGAATTTCCAGGAGACAAGTAAATATACAGGAAATGTTCTGTAGGCCAAGGGTCCTTTTCACTTTGTAATATATCAACCTGAAGACAATAGCAAACTGTAACAAGGCTCTACTTGTTGTTAACGAACACCAAAAGTGATTATGACAGTAAATGTCCTTTCAATCTCCCTCTTTTTGGTGTTCGATGACAACAAGTGATTTTGCATGGAAAAAGATTTGCAACGACTTATGACAGAGTATGAATATGCTCCCCCTGACTATGTGCACAAAGATAAACATGTAAAACAAGCATGGTAGGTAGAACATGGATAAAACACATAGTTCTCACACGAGTTACAATAATGTAGGAGCACCCACAGAGTCACACACAAATAGCAAATAGTGTCTCGCAATAATATAAGGCAAATAGGTACGAAGGTCGAGATAGCAAATAAGAATCAAATAGCCCAAGCCCATGCAAATCCCGATGACAATGTCTTCTCCCCCTTTGGCATCGAAACACCAAAAAGGGAAAAGACTTAAGCTAGCGCCCCAACGGATCAGTAGTCCTTGTCATCCTCCTCCTCGTCCTCCTCATCCATATCCTGATCCTCATCATCATCATCATAGTCCTCATCACCATCTGGAGCTGCAGGTCCTTTGCCGTGAGGGTGAGAAGAGGAGGTACCTTGGTACCCATATCCAGACGTGACATTAGAAAAGGTCTTGCAATCCACCAAGCTGTCCTGTTGGGCATTCCATGCCCTAAAAGAAAGAGTGTAATCTGACTCGGTGGATGGCTAAGCGCCATGCTCATTAGTGTACTCATCCTCACCTTCCTCATCATTCGCTTCACCCTGAGCCTTGATCTTTTTGAGTAGTTTCTCTATGCGACGGTTACTCTTGTAGGAGGCATGCTGTTGCTTATGGATGTCCACATTCATGCAACACAGGGTCCTCTCCCAGAATGAGGCCTTCTTGACCTTCTCATGAACATAGTCACGTGTCATGGGAGGAAGAGGTGCATTGGAAGCATTCTTCCTCCGAGCCCTAGTAGGAGAGGGGGCCCTCACGATCTCTGAGATCTCCTCCTCCACATGGGCATGGGAGCATCTAGGAGGAGCCCTCATGTCCTCCTTCTGCTGCAGAGATACAAGAGTGTGCTCGGTAAGGTTGGGAGGCATGGCAAGTGGAGAACCATGTTCCTGTGTATTGATGAGTCTCATGACAAGTGGTGCATATGAGGGAGCCTTCTTGTATAAAATGGCATGGTACATCTCCTAAAATATGTAATCCATAACATCAATATGATCTGCATATGCCTTAGGGCCAGCCATGTAAATCCTGTGGGTATGATACAGCAAGTTGACCAAACCACATCTGATGGCATCATCATTTCCAACACTAGGGGAAATGGTCTAGCGGAAGATCCTCAACATCAAATTGTAGAGATGCTTGAGTCCCTTGGACCTGCCCACAACACCCTCGCTGCCATACAAAGGGGCAAGCTTGTTCTTGTTCACCCCAAAAGCTGTTGAGTGCATGCATACCCCAACATGAGTGGACACGCCCTGGAAGGTCTCAAATATGGCCTCAGCAAAGTCATAGAAAGTTGTAGAGCAACGGTGATCTCTAGTCATCCAAGTCATAGTCCTGGCTTGGTCAGTCCCAAACACAACTGTGGCATAAAACTGCTGCACAAGGGTGATGTTGTAGTCTTCACGGAGCTTCATCAAGTTGAACAGCCCTAACTTCTCACTAATCCATAGTGCATCCGAGAAGTAGGAGCTCTTCCTCATCTGTTCAACACTCAGGTACTTCTGGGGGCACACAGGAGATCTCTTGAGCACGATGTAAATGTCTTTCATGAAGACAGCTTGCTCCTTCCTCCAATAGCATGGGTCCTCGCTGTTGTGAGGTAATGCATAGAAGGCAGTCTTGCGCAGCTCACGGTACTCCTGCTTTGACATGTGGGCAAAGACTGAAGGTTGTCGTATTTTTCCCTCTTGGCACGGTTCTCTTCCTCAGCCCTTTCCTGCTCCCTCCTCATATAGGCTGCATCACGGGCCTGCTATCTTCGGTTGGACGGGGGCACAATGTACTGACCCTCAGACTCATCATAGCAAGGATCCGCTCTCTTCATCTTGGCCTTGGTGCAAGGAGGATGACGAGAGCCAGAACCTGTAAACAACAGTGAGGGAGATAGTATGGAGGTAAGTATATATGTCCCAAGGAGGCAGCACAGGACCCTTGAGGCATTACAAGATATGTTTGATCCAAACCACACTAGGGACTCCGTGGTCCACACCAGAGTCTCTGGCTCAAACCGAAGTCTCCGGTCCAAGGGACCAGAGTCTCCGGGCCTTGAGGCCGGAGTCTCCGGTCGGGAGACTCGGGAGAAGACCAGGGAGGCTCCAGTAGTGTTGAATCCAACAGATCGGGCATGGCAACAAGGTTAAAGTGCTCGTGTGCATGCAAACAAGAGATTCCCGTGGGCAAAAATAGTACCAATCCTCAAAAACAAAGCAAGGGATGAACCCTAGGTGAGAAAAGAGGAGGAGAGGTACCAGATCTGTCCATGGGATTGATTCCACCATTGGAAATCACCCAATGGTGGAGGGGAGAAGATTGGCCGGCGGCACGGCGTATCCCGGGGGCTTCTTGACCTCCGGGGAGGAAATTTAGGAGTGGACACAACGGGGTAGAGAGGGAAGGACGGGGGTGGATGAATGAAACTGCATGTTTCAGTTCACCCCGTCCTCCCTCTAAGTGTCCAGAAACCTGATACATTGCAAATGTATCTATAATTTTTGATGTTCCATGCTTGGTTTTATCTACTTTCTTATGTTTTGTTCCAACTTTGGAGTACTTTTCATATGATTTCTTGGACTAACCTATTAACAAGATGCCACAGTGCCAGTTGCCTGTTTTCTGCTGTTTTTGGTTCCACGAAGTCAGAAAATGAATATTCTTGGAATTGGACGGGACAAAAGCCAAAGTTACTATTTTTCCGGAAGACTCACGGAGCCAGAAGGAGAGTCGAAGAGGGGCCACAGGGTGGCCACACCACCCATAGGTGCGGGCAACCCTAGGCCACGCCAGGGCATGGTGTGGGCCCCCTGGCCGGCCACCGACCTTGCCTCCTTCGCCTATAAGAGCCTCCCGATACCAAAACCCTAGATCGTCAAGCCTCCAGCCACGAAAAGTTCCGCAGCGCCACCGCCACCGAAGGGGATATTCGGGGGACAGAAAGTCTCTGTTCCAGCACCCTGCCGGGACGGAGAAGTGCCCCCGGAGCAATCTCCATCGATCTCCACCACCATCTCCATCACCATTGCTGATTCACATGATGAGGAGGGAGTAGATCTCTCTCGAGGCTAAGGGTTCTACCGGTAGCTATGTGTTCATATCTCTCTCTATGCATGATCATATTGTGATCATGAGCTTTGTAATCTATAGATCTACCTTGCTACTCAAGTGCTTTAATAGATCTCTGCTCTCCCCATGTGTGTGAAAGTGACAGCGTGCACACCATGGTGGCACTTAGGCTAGAGATTACAAATACTTGTTATGAGTTATATTTGGAGTTGGATGTTTCTATGAAATTGTGGTGTTTGTTGGACCTATCTAGTACTCAAGGTGACAGTGTGGGGTTTTCTAGATGGGAAAGACTTACTTTGAGGTGTGCTGTTATAGCCCTACCATCGATTAGAGTGTTCAACCGGAGAGTAGTTAAGAGTAGTATCATAAAGAGATGATATTTATATGAGAGTGTTCACTAGTGAAAGTACGATCCCTAGGCCTTGTTTCTAAGCACTGAAACACAGTTTGCTATTAGATCTATTACATGTTTGCTTGCTTCTATCTTTATTTCAGTTTTACTTTAGTCTTTTCCAAGCCATCAAGTTATTTTCTATCACCGTTACCACTTATAATTATCCATACAACTTGTATTTCACTATCTCTTTGCTGAACTAGTGCACCTATACACCTGACAAGTTTATTGGGTGTGTTGGGGACACAAGAGACTTCTTGTATCTTGATTGCAGGGTTGCTTGAGAGGGGATACCTTTGACCACTTCCTCCTTGAGTTCGATAAACCTTGGGTGATCCACTTAAGGGAAAACTCGCTGCTGTTCTACAAACCTCTGCACTTGGAGGCGCAACAACTGTCTACAAGAATAGAAGTGCGTAGACATCAAGCTATTTTTTGGCGTCGTTGCCGGGGAGGTAAGGTAAAATGTACTCACATCCTCCAGTGTGAGTGCTCGGAGTTATTTCCTTTAGATTCTGCAATTTTGTCTTTTTGCTTCTTGTTTTCACTAGTTAGGCTTCATGGAAAACAAAAAAAAATTAGAGAGCTTTATAGTATTTATCTTGAGTTAGGACATGAAGTGTTTGAAGAGAAAATTAAAAAACCTATGGAACTTTATTTGCATGCTAATAGCAATGATTGTTAGTATGAATTCTTTGGACACTATTGTTGCTAATGCTATGGAAAAGTCTAAGCTTGGGGAAGCTAGTTTTGATGAAAATGATCTTTTTAGTTCCCCAGCTTTGGAAGATAGCTATTCTATTGCTTATGATGATAACAAACCTCCAATATATGATGATTACAATGATGAATATGATATTTTCAGTCCATCTACTATTGAGGAGAAAATTAATGATTATAATATGCCTCCTATATTTGATGATTATGGTGATGAGAATAATAATGATAGCTATTTTGTTGAATTTGCTCCCACTATGATTAATAAGAATGACTATGCTTATGTGGAGAGTAGTAATTATATGCATGTGGCTCATCATAAGAATGTTTTATGTGATAGTTATATTGTTAATTTTATTCATGATGCTACTGAAAGTTATTATGAGAGAGGGAAACATGGTTTTATGCATCTCAATAATATTAGGTTTCCCCTCTTTATGTTGAAATTTTTGAAGTTGCACTTGTTTTGCTTTCCTATGCTTGTTGCTTTGTGCTTTCATGACTTGTTTCTTTACAAGATTCCCATGCATAGAAAGTGGGTTAGACTTAAATGTGCTTTGAATTTGCTTCTTGATGCTCTCTTTTACTTCAATTCATATGTCTTATGTGAGCATCTTCTCAAACTATCATGCCTAACTTAAAGGCGTTAAACAAAAGTACTTGTTGGGAGATAACCCAAGAGTTTTAGATGAGTCTTGGAAGTTATTACTTCAGTAATAACCGCTCCTTATCCTTTTTATTTGATTTTTGTGCCAAGAGTAACCTCTAATGAGAGATAAGTAATGCTTGGGAAAGTTGCTGTCCCAAAACAGATTTTTGTGCTTCACCGTAAAAATTCGTGTAAAATCTATGAACGTATTTTTGAGGCGTGATTTTTTGTGCTTCTGCCCCAGGTTGTTATCTAACTTCCGTTAGTTCAACACTTTTTGATTTGAGCAACAGAAGGTCTTTGAAAAAATTCGTCTTTACCTGCTGGTCTGTTTTGACAGATTTCTGCCATTTTCTTAATTTGCTTCTTGTTGGTTCCTTTTTGAGTTCTTTTGGGGAATTGAGCTTTTTGAGGGAAGTGCTTCAGTAGCTGGTGTTCTAATGGAAGTTTATTGGTGTTAGAACTGAAACTTAAGACTTATTTATCTTGAGTGCACTAACGTTGCTAATAAAGATTGTGTGAAGTTTTGTATGAAGGAAAAATTTCAGGTGTATGGAAGGAATGAGTAATGAGATGAAGGATGGACTAGAGATCAAGTTTGGGGATGCCACGCGTGTCACCCCAAGAAATATCCAAGAATTACAAGCGTCAAAGCTTGGGGATGCCCAAGGCATCCCCTTCTTCATCAATAAAAATCTCAGGTTTCTTCCAAACGCTTCATTTTTATTGTTTCATGCACATTTGTGTTGTTCTTGGAGCGTCTTCTTTTTCGTTTTTGTTTTAATTTTTCGTTTGCTTGGTTTTCTTAGTTTTCTGAATAAATTGGTTGGACCCCCTCTTTCATACATTGGTTTGCAAATAGTTGGTTTGGTTTGGAAAAGAGTAGGAAAGTTCATGCTTATGTGGTAAAAAGAGCTTGTTTTTGACTGTGGTCTATGCTTTGTCACGCTATGCTTGATATTGTTTTGGCTTTATGCTTAGTATTCTTTGCTGTAGCATGACTTGTTATAAACAATTGAGATTGCTTAATGTGCCTTGGATGAATCATGCGTTGTTTTAGCATATTAAAGCATAGTATTGTGGTATTCTCCTTTGATGCTTTATTTGGGTTGACTTGGCACATGCTCACACCATGTTATGACTATCCAAAGTCACC
This sequence comes from Avena insularis, assembly GCA_023614405.1. Classification (NCBI taxonomy): domain Eukaryota; kingdom Viridiplantae; phylum Streptophyta; class Magnoliopsida; order Poales; family Poaceae; genus Avena; species Avena insularis. The sequence continues at coordinate 96,410,882 of CM042690.1, read as the reverse complement.
ATAGCCTTTATGATCCTTTAGTTTTCAACTTGTAGTATCACTTTATGCTTTTATCAATGATGTTTTGTCGCTCTGCATGATTATGGCCATTATTGCTCTCTTAGTTTGTCGCTCCCAGTCTTTTGCTAGCCTCCACAACCAAGTATGAGTTCCACTCATGCATCCAACTCCCTAAACCAAGTTATTCCAAAGAGTCCACCATACCTACCTACTAGCTTATGCTATTCCAAGTATATTCATGTTTTTGTTTACCTTCCAAATTAAACTTGTTATGAGAAAACTAGTGATTAAAGCTCTCACGAACTTGATGGCACACTTTACTTTTCTTGCCCTTAATAAACTTGAACCATTGTGTCGTCTATGTTGTATATGCTTGCACTTATTTGATGGGAATTAGCAGAATCATGCTTTCATGGGGAAGGCTTTCAACATTGCACTTGGTACTTGTACCTAGTTGATATCATGCTCTTTTGTATATGGATGTCGTCGGTGTGAAATGAAAGGGGAGCTTGTAAGTCCATGGAGTTATGTATATGTGTTAGAGAAACGCTGGTCTAATCCATGCTGACATGGTGGAAACCTGCAGCGTAACCATAATGAGCTGTCTATGAAGCATTCTTCTTAAAAAAAGAGTCCTATATTGAGAAAAAAAGAAAAAAAGAGATACTATGAAAAGAGGAAAGAGAGAAAAAGCACCATATTCCCATGGTAAATAAGAAGATTGCTGAGATGTTCGTTGTCTGCTTGCCTTGTCATTTTGATATGGGAATTCTTCCGTATCATCGGGCAAGGGGTACCCCGTTGGCGGTTCTCTATGATACACATGTACTTACGATGACAAGAACTTACCGGTGACTAAACTTGAGTAGCATGAGGAGCGGCCCTCGTATACAAGGGACATGAGATTTCTGACTTATACTTCGTCAAGCATGTACACCATAGTTTGTTCACTTTAACCTTAATCACCTTAAAGATGCTTATGATAGGGGCTATGAGAGCTGAAAGCTATAAGTACCATAATTTTTGGAAGCTCTTTATGAAACTTGAATCTCTGCTTCCTTCTATGAAGGCCTTTCTTCCACCATTATATTGAGTCTCCACCTTCTACCTTTATGCACCTACTTTGAGAGCATAGTGGCCATTCTTAGTTCTATGTGCATTGTCCCAAGACTTGTTGATTGATGCATACTTTGATATTGCTTGTTTTAAAATTTTGTATCTAGTCACTCTTATGAACTTTGAAGGTGTCCTATGCATTTATATTTGCTACTCTATGAGGGACAAGCTGAATACTATTATGCTATGTTTTCTTTATGTGAAACAAACAAACGTCTTGCAAAGCATTGTTATTCATGAATCTTTTGTTTGTGCCTTTTCATGTTGCATCATAGTTTCTTTGTCTTATTGCTAGAACTTTGTCTTTCATGCTATGATTAAAGTACTATGATCCCGGCTTTGAATGTTTTACAAATACTTTGATCAAGTCTTTAATGGTGCATGTCACCTCAAAAATTATTCTTTCTTTTTATCACTTACCTACTCGAGGACGAGTAGGAGTTAAGCTTGGGGATGTTGATACATTGCAAATGTATCTATAATTTTTGATGTTCCATGCTTGGTTTTATCTACTTTCTTATGTTTTGATCCAACTTTGGAGTACTTTTCATATGATTTCTTGGACTAACCTATTAACAAGATGCCACAGTGCCAGTTGCCTGTTTTCTGCTGTTTTTGGTTCCAGGAAGTCAGAAAATGAATATTCTCAAAATTGGACAGGACAAAAGCCAAAGTTACTATTTTCCCGGAAGACTCATGGAGCCAGAAGGAGAGTCGGAGAGGGGCCACAGGGTGGCCACACCACCCCTAGGCGCGGGCAATCCTAGGCCGCGCCAGGGCATGGTGTGGGCCCCCTGGCCGCCCACCGACCTTGCCCTCTGGCCTATAAGAAGCCTCTCGATACCAAAACCCTAGATCATCCGTCAGAAATCCACGAAAAGTTCTGCCACCCCGAAGGGGAGGGGAGATTCAGAAAGTCTCTGTTCGGCACTGCAGACAGGAAGTGCTCAGAGCCATCTCCATCGATCTCCACCACCATCTCCATCACCATTGCTGATTCCCATGATGAGGAGGGAGTAGATCTCTCTCGAGGCTAGGGGTTCTACCGGTAGCTATGTGTTCATATCTCTCTCTATGCATGATCATATTGTGATCATGAGCTTTGTAATCAAGTAGATCTACCTTGCTACTCAAGTGCTTTAATAGATCTCTGCTCTCCCCATGTGTGTGAAAGTGACAGCGTGCACACCATGGTGGCACTTAGGCTAGAGATTACAAATACTTGTTATGAGTTATATTTGGAGTTGGATATTTCTATGAAATTGTGGTGTTTGTTGGACCTATCTAGTACTCAAGGTGACAGTGTGGGGTTTTCTAGATGGGAAAGACTTACTTTGAGGTGTGCTGTTATAGCCCTACCATCGATTAGAGTGTTCAACCGGAGAGTAGTTAAGAGTAGTATCATAAGGAGATGATATTTATATGAGAGTGTTCACTAGTGAAAGTACGATCCCTAGGCCTTGTTTCTAAGCACTGAAACACCGTTTGCTATTAGATCTATTACATGTTTGCTTGCTTCTATCTTTATTTCAGTTTTACTTTAGTATTTTCCAAGCCATCAAGTTATTTTCTATCACTGTTACCACTTATAATTATCCATACAACTTGCATTTCACTATCTCTTCGCCGAACTAGTGCACCTATACACCTGACAAGTGTATTGGGTGTGTTGGGGACACAAGAGACTTCTTGTATCTTGATTGCAGGGTTGCTTGAGAGGGGATACCTTTGACCACTTCCTCCCTGAGTTCGATAAACCTTGGGTGATCCACTTAAGGGAAAACTTGCTGCTGTTCTACAAACCTCTGCACTTGGAGGCCCAACAACTATCTACAAGAATAGAAGTGCGTAGACATCAAAACCGTCTGGACCGGAGACTCCGGTCCTCCTCGACTAAAAACTCCAAGATTTGTGTATGGGGACATATATTAGATAGAGAGAGTTTATAGGACAGAGAGTAGGCTTGGGTTACGATGACATACTGTGAAAAATCAAGGAAACCATAGACATCTATTCAAATGTTCATTAACACGCCATATAAACCCGAACTAAGAACCAACTCTTCAATGATAAGAGGGTGGTGGCTGAAGCCACCATGTAAGAGTTTGTGGCCTGACACCGCGAAGAATTATCCTTGGGTTCATAGCCACTGCTCAACAATGATGCTCACATATCACTAAATGATATTAAGAGGATTGAATTTCTTAATGTTAGCATTATGGGGGGAGGGGTAGTCCAATGTATTAGAACCGCACTCCCCCTATCTCTATGCCTGCACCTAAAACAAATAAGGGTCAAGATATAGGTGAGTATGCAAGATGATCAAGCCAAGCTCCTAGAATCTACGATATTTAGTTCATTCCTCAAATAACAAAACCTTGCTTCATCAAGTGGCTTCATGAAAATGTCGGCAAGTTGGTCTTTGGTTGACACATAGGATAGCTCAATATCACCTAGAGCAACATGATCTCTAATGAAGTGATGACGAATCTCAATATGCTTTGTCCTTGTATGATCCACTGGGTTATAGGCAATCTTGATAGCACTTTCATTGTCACATAGAAAAGGCACTTTGTCACAATGGACACCATATTCCTTTAAAGTTTGCCTCATCCATAGCAATTGTGTACAAGCACTAACAGTTGCCACATACTCGGCTTTGGGGGTGGAGAGAGATATACAATTTTGCTTCTTAGAAGACCAACACACCAAGGACCTCCCAAGTAATTGGAAAGCCCCGAAGGTTGATTTCCTATCATCCTTGTCACCAGCCTAATCCAAATTCGTGTATCCACAAAGAGAGAAAGTTGAGCCCCTAGGATACCAAATACCATAGTTTGGGGTATGAACCAAATATTGAAAGATTCTCTTGACTGCCATAAAAATGGCTTTATTTAGGAGCCGCTAGATATCGTGCACACACTTCTACACTCAACACAATATCGGGTCTAGATGCACAAAGGTAAAGCAAAGATCCAATCATGGACCGGTATACCTTTTGATCCACATCTTTACCATTTGGGTTTAGTTCAAGATGAGTCTTTGTTTCCATGGGAGTGGGAGCTCCATTTAGGTCTTTCATATTGAATCTTTTGAGCATATCTTGAGTATACTTGGCTTGGTTGAAGAATGTTCCTCCTCTCACTTGCCTGATCTCAAAACCAAGAAATACTCTCAGTTCTCGCATCATAGACATCCTGAACCTGTCAGTCATAAGCTTTGAGAATTCATCATTAAAAGCTTTGTTAGATGAGCCAAAGACAATATCATCTACATAAATTTGGCATACAAAAAGTTCCCCATTGACCTTCTTAGTAAAAAGAGTGGGATCGATTTTCCCAACCTCAAACCCACGATCTAACAACAACTCTCTAAGGTTCTCATACCACGTGCGTGGGGCTTGTTTGAGCCCATAGAGTGCCTTATCGAGTTTGTAGACGTGGTTTGGAAAGTTGGGATCCTCAAACCCCGGGGGTTGCTTCACATATACCAGCTCATGCAATGGACCATTAAGAAATGCACTTTCTACATCCATTTGTTGTAATTTAAATTTATGATGTGCCGCATAAGCAAGAAGGATACGGATGGATTCAAGGCGAGCCACGGGTGCATAAGTCTCTCCATAATCAATGCCTTCAATTTGAGAGAACCCTTGTGCAACCAATCTTGCCTTGTTCCTCACCACAATTCCATGCTCATCTTGCTTGTTCTTGAAAATCCACTTGGTGCCTATAACATTGCGGCAATCTTTTGGCTTTTCAACTAACTTCCATACTTTGTTTCTCTCAAAGTTGTTGAGCTCTTTGTGCATTGCATCCAACCAATCCGAACCTTCAAGAGCTTCCCATACTTTCTTTGGTTCCACCATGGAAATGTGTGCTTGGTGCTCACCGAAGTTCTTCAGTTGAGCTCGAGTAGATATCCCTCTTCTTAGATCTCCTACCACATTCTCAAGAGTGTGGTCTCTTAATTCTAATATTCTATCCATTCTAGCTTGGTGACGAGTTTTGATCTCCTTGTTGTTTCTTGGGGGGATCACTTCATCATTTTGGTCCTCGTCTTGACCATCAACTTGACCTTGATCATCATTGGAATTATTCTCTTCTACAAGAGGCAAATATTGACCTTGGTCTTGATCAAGCATACTTCTAGACAGGCATTGAGCTTTCCTTATGGTAGTTTCTATAGATCTTCCTTGTGTAATAGATTTAGCACCACTGGACATTCTGGCAAATAGAGACTCAAGTAACTCCTGGCTAGAGGTTTCTTCTTGATTAGCAGGTTGAGGGTCCACAACTTGTCTTTGGCATGGGTCATTGTCCTCCTCGAAAGGAGCTTGTTGATGTTGTGAAGATGAGGGCTCCACTTGAGTAGAGCATAGTTCTTCTCGATCCGCCATAAGGGGTTCCTCAACAGGGCGGATGAAACCAGCACCCATTCTTCCTATGGCATCCTGAGGCATTTCATCATCTACATCACAGACATCAACACGCCCTGCTTGGGGACCATCATATTCTTCAAACACCACACTACAAGATTCTATGATGGTTCCGGAGAGCTTGTTATAGATTCTATAAGTGTGGGATTCGAGACCATAACCAACAAAAATACCCTCTAATGCTTTGGAATCAAACTTGGAGAAACGAATACCCTTAATGCGATAGAAGCACTTACAACCGAACACCCAGAAGTAAGAAACATTGGGCTTGTTACCAGTAAGGATTTCATATGGAGTCTTGATCAATTCTTTGCAGAGGTAGAGACGGTTTGATGCATGGCATGCGGTGGAGATAGCTTTACCCCAAAAATTGTATGGAGATTTAAATTCTGCCAACATAGACCTTGCCATATCAATAAGAGTCCAGTTCTTCCTCTCAGCTACACCATTTTGTTGAGGGGTATATGCAGCGGAATATTGATGTTTTATTCCCTCATCACTAAGAAATCCATTCAATATGTAGTTCTTGAACTCAGTACCATTGTCACTTCTTATTGTGAATACTAGGACATTGTGTTGACGTTGAGCCATGTTGATGAAGTCAATGAAGTTCTCTTGTGTCTCACTTTTCAGCTTGAAAAAATATACCCAAGTGTATCTTGAGTAGTCTGAAGGGATATGCCCGAGAGGCAATAATAAAGTGGTTATTATCTTATTCCATGTTTATGATAAATGTTTATTTTACATGCTAGAATTTTATTGATCGGAAACATCAATACATGTGTGTTTAATAAACAAAAAGGGTTCCTAGTTATGCCTCTCTTATAGACTAGATTGTTGATTAACAAGATGATCAAGGTTTCCTGATCATGGACATTGGATGTTGTTAATAACAAGGTCACACCATTGGTGGAATGATGTGATGAACATTCATCCAAAGTATAGCATTACAATCAAAGTCATTATGTTTATATTGCTATAACATCATACGAAGTAATCTTTATCCTTAGACCATGAGATCATGTTAATTGCTAACACCGGAAGAGTATCTTGATAACATCAAACTTCACACCATAACAGGGTGACTATAAAGATGGGTTCAGTGCTACGAAGGTGTTATGTTGAGGCTCATGGATCAAGAGTGGAATTTTTCAATCCCGATGACAGATAGATATACTCTGGGCCCTCTCGGTGATATCACATTGAAATAGCTTGCAAGCAAGTGATGTGATCACTAGAATGTTATATCACGGGAACGAGAAAAGAGTGCATGTCGGTAACGAGATCAAACTAGGTATGGAGATACCGATGATCGAATCTCGGACATGTAATATATCACGGGACAAAGGGATTTATTTACTAGCGCTAAAGGTTCTCACGATCACAGAAGTCATCGTTGAATGTGTAGGAGTCAGTATGGATCTCCGTGTCCATTGCTGATTATTGATCGGAGAGGGGTCTTGATCATGTCTGCATTATTCGCGAACCGTAGGGTGACACACTTAAGGGATACTGACACCATTTGGAGCAAATATGTTTCAGATAAAGATTTAAGAAAGTGCTGGAATTATTTCAATAGACACCGAAACTATTTTGGGTGAAATTGCTGAAATTGGTTCTGCATGTAATATTGAAATGTTGCAGGGGGTTTTATGTGAATGTTTGTTAATTAAAGTAATTAACAAAATTCTGAATAAAAATAATAAAAGAGTTTTATTAAATGAGAGAGCATTAAATTTGGAGAAATTTAATGCATTTAAAGTGGAGACTTTAAAAGAGAATGTGAAGGGGCAAATTTATGTGGAGGGAGTTACCACCACATGAATGGAGGAGGTGAAGGGTCACCTCCTCCATGCGCGACCATGAAGGAGGGCAACCTCCTCCTATAAAAGGCCACCTCCTCACTTCTCACACCCCCCTCCTTGTGAAGGATCTCTCTCCCCCTCTAGTATTATTCCCCCATGGTCTCGGATTAGCGAGATACATGTTCCCGGTGGCTTTATCTGGAAAGGAGTTGCTGCTTCCGCTGCGTTGCTGGAGAGAGGGACGGAGGTTGTCGGGGTACCGGACGTGTGTGCGATCACGGATGCACCGCTGCTTTGCGGTGCTGGACTTGGTGGTGCTGGAGCTGGATCTGATGGACGTCTTTGGAGCCGGACTGCTGGACTTCATCATGATCTTGAGATCGGCAAGTGTACGACTACATCAACCACGAGTTCCTACTCGTGAACAAAGCTCGTTGTCTTCGAGGGTAAGTTCTCCATGGATGTATGTCCACCCGTTGCTCTGTATCTAGTAGATAGATCTTGGCGTGTAGTTCGCACCGTAGGAAATTTTTTGTTTTCTATGTTGCGGACCCAATAGTGGTATCAGAGCCTGATCTATGCGTAGGTGCTTAGCACGGGTAGTACACATATGTTGATATGTGGGCGATGATGATCATGTTATTGCATCTTCTATGTACTTTGGATATTGGTGGCATAGTGGGATGAAGCGGCCCGGACCAACCTTACATGTCATCGTACATGAGACCGGTTCCACGACTGACATGCAACTTGTTTTGCATAAGTGGCTGGCGGGTGTCTGTCTCTCCTACTATAGTCAATATCGGATTTACAACGAGTTGCTAATAACTTGGTTATCCTCGTTGTGGTTCCATGTTCGTAGGTAAGAACGGTTCTATCTCCGAAAGCCCTAAGCCACGTAAAACTTGCAATTGATAAATTAGAGGCGTCTAGTTTAGATCGTTGCTGGGCTAGTGTCTTGATATGGTATTGTTGTAAGTAGATGTATGATAGATACTCTTACAACTCACTTAACGTGTAAGTTCCATATACCTTGGCCTTACACACAAAGGAATGATAGAGATCATACCATGATGCATATGATGGTGATCAAATGCATGGACCATATCATCTCACTTTACACATTAGATGTTTCCATCTTATATTGCTAGTTTGGCGCTTTTAGTAGAATTGTAAGATGATCCCTCATTTAAATATCAAGATAAAATGTGTTCTTCCTTAAGTATGCACCGTTCTATGGATCGTGTTTCGAGACATCACGTGATGATCGGGTGTTCTCAACTCTACGCTTTCATGCAACGGGTCGTAAGACAGTTTTACACACGCGAATACTAACATTCTTACTTGGCGAGCCTAGCATGTACAGACATGGCCTTGGAACACGGACCGTAAGGTTAAGCATGAGCCATATAGTTGATGTGATGACCATATTAATGCTCGCCTTTGAAGCTACACCGACTCACGTGATGATCGGACTTGGTGTAGTGGATTTGGTTCATGTAATCACCAAAAAGGCACGAGGGATGTCGTTTTTGAGTGGGAGTTCATTTCTAATTTGGATTAGTCAAACTCAATTTGTCATAAACTAAATCGAAGTGAATTTGCATAATTTGTTGTAGTCATTGGCATTCGTTTTCTACCTTATGCTTAGTTTTTATTTGAGATAATAGAACTATAGAATTCTGGATATTTACTTTACGAACCGGTATCATATTGTTTTGAATGTCAATTTAAAGTTGATAAGTCCTATTGCAAACTTTCAGCAAACTCTATTTACTCCATGAAGTTTAATAAGTAGTATTAAATCAAGAGTAAGAATTCCAATGTTAGTATCTAAAGTATCATGTTTGCCTCCATGATTATTGATATTCAAAAGTTGTTTTAATATCAAGATTATATTGGAGCTGAAAATTGTTTCAGAAACCATCATGTGTGAAAGATATTGTGATATCTGAAACAATGTTTTTGGTTGCATTATGATAGAGTATAATTTAGCAAAATACATGTTCTCGTATTGTATGAGAATTTTTGAAGGATGGAGATGTTAGGCATCCGAATCTACCAAAAAGGTTTTGGGAACTGATATTATACTCGTGATTCTTCCTTATAGGCTATAGTAGCTTGATCATGAAAGTTGTCATGATAAGGATGAATAGAAGATGTAAGTAAAATGTTTACTACACTAATAGATTACTAAAGAATGGATTTTTGAAAGAACACCAAACATTTGATGATGGTGATCCACTTCAAAGTGCAAGTACAAAGGTATTAGTATTTGACTATATACGCTTTGTACCATGTGTCATGTTGATGACATCACTATTGATGTTGATAGATTCTTTTAAAAGAAAAGGAATTGCTGAAAGAGAATCTATAAAATATTTGGTAGAAAATAAAAGGTTGGAGATGTCCAACTTAGGTATATAGAAGATATACATGTTATGGCTATATTCCTTGCTTGTTAAACAATGTGGTTCTTAGGTATTGGATACCGGTATTGGATACCGAATTGGTTGGTATGAAGTGTCATACAGGACAACACAATTCATGAACTACAATGGCCTAAGTAACTACCAAGAGAATGAGTGATGATGTTCATCGAAAACAAATAAAGTGTTATTGTGTTTTTCGTTGTCATCAAACCAAGCCTTCAAGATTTGTTTAAATAATTGTTATTTTGTTCCGGTATTACGAGAACAATGGTTGTTCAAATAAATTACCGTATTCCATAAAGGATGGATGAACTTTTACAAATCTAGTGGGAGAAATCACATCCATAAACATTATTGCTAAAATTTCGCAAGACAAATGATTAAAAGATCACTTATGAAGTGACATCGCTGTTTTAAATTATATTGGAAATAAAAACATGAAGAAACTCCATGTTGATGGATTTTTGGAGTCTTTTGATTTTGGTCAATTGACGCATGTGAGACTTTCCTCGAGATAATTGAAACTCTGTCCATAGGCCAAAGAGGAACGGATGACTAGCTTATTGGAAATTGTGCATGCTGATGTGCGTAGTCCATTATGTGTAGCCATATGCGATGGATCTTTTTGCTTCATCTGCTTTCTTCAAAAATTTGAGTGAATATATCTTTATATTTACTTAATAAGGAAGAAGTATGAAACATTTGAAAGTTGTTCAAAGACTTTCAAGATGAAGTGGAAAATCATTGTAACAAGAAAATAAAGAGTTTATGATTCGATCATAAAGGAAGATATTTGAGTTACATGTTTAGCAAAAACACCTAAGACTCGAGGAATTGTTCCATGATTTGTGTTTCCCGATAAACCATAGGAGTATGGCATATTCGAGAGATAAAATCAAACCATGTTTGACATGGTAAGATCAAGGGTGTTATTTATAAAACTGCCATTATGTTTTAAGGATTGAAGCTTTAGAGACTACCGCTTTTACACTGAAAAGAGCACCATCGTGATCCATTGAAATGACACCATATGAGTTATGGTTTGGGATAAAACCCGAATTGTTTTTTCTTAAATTTTGGTATGCTATGCATAAGTAAAATGTTTACAACCAAAGTCGGATAAGCACGTCTTTGTAGGTTATCCCAAAGAATTTGTTGGGAATTTCTCCATAACACCGAGGACAAAAGAGTTTGTTACTTGGAACGTCAAGTTTCTTGAGAAGGATTTTTTCGTGAAAAGTTAAGTGGGAGGACAATAGAACTTTGATAAGGTTGTTGAACCTTAGCTATATGTGCTAAATGGCCTTAGCGCGGAAAGTGTCCCGGTGGCAGCCACAATGCTCATGGCTCTCGTGATTACAAAAGGTGTGATCTCGGAGATTAGAGTTCCTATAGAACCGTGTGGGTCGGTAAGAATCAAATAGTAAGATTTGATAAGCAAGTCGTTTTTTGCTTTGACAATGATGAACCGACTACATGCAAAGAAGCGATGATGGGCCCTGACTCCATAAAATGACTAGAAGTCATAGAATCCGTGATAGTATCCATACACGAGAAAACAAGTTTCTGAACTTGGAAGACCCTCCGGAAAGGCGTGAAGCCTATCGGTCATGTTTGGATCTATAAAGAAATAAGACATGGATGTTTAACATCTATGAAATAGTCAACATGTTGGAAAGAAGTTTACGACAATGTTCAAGGAGTTGACTATGACAAGATTTGATCTTTCATAGCGATATATAGTCTTGATGGATTAATGTAGCAACCACTACATATAATTTGGTATATGGTAGTTGAATAAACAAAACAAGGTTCTTCTAATAGAACAGTAACCTAGGACATGTACATGACATGGTCCAAAGGGTTTTGTTAATTCAAAGGGTGCTAAAAGGGCATGTAAACTTCAATAGTTGAAGTAAGCATAGCGGAGTTGGAATCTTCACCATGATGAAACTGTTAAAAGAGTTTAAATTCATCGGAGATGATGAAGATGCTTGCATTTGCAAGAAATTAAGTGGGAGCGCTGAGACATATTTCTAATACATTATGTAGAGGACATATTGTTGATTGGAAATGATGTATCTTGTATTGACACAAGTTAAGAATTTCATTAAAATAAGATTTCGATGAAAGACTTGGGCAAACCCGGAATATTAGGCATCAATATCTATATGGATAGATTAAGGCGCTAATATGGTTGTGCCAGACATACATATATGAGATATTGAAAGGGTTCAATATGGAAACAACAAGAAAGGTTCTTGCTGCATGGAAAGGATTGTATCAAAATTCAAGTGTTTCAACACTTGGTGAGTAAAATCACATGAAGATTTTGATCGATTATACCATGATATGTATATATCCAGAATGTCCTATGCTCTAAATGTTATGAGCATATACCAGAATGATTCATAAGATGATCATTGGACAATAGTAAAGATATTCTTATGAGCTTTGGAAGAACTAAGAATATATAATGTATAAGTGACAAATAGTTAAAGGTAGTTCATTGTAAAGTGTTAGATTGATACTAGTTTTGTCACAAGATACAAATTAAATTTATCTCAATTTAAACTATGGGTGGCACAATGTAATGGAAAGGATGTTCCATGATGGATTTGGATGAGTTCCAAAGTTGAGACATTGTGACGGATACTACAACAAAAGGCTAAGTATATGACTGCTATAGTAGCAGCATAGGAGGGCATTTGTGTTAAGTAGTTTGTTATCAAACTAGGTGTGGTTCAAAGTGGGATAATACTATGAAGATATATTGTGTGATAATAATATCAACATATTTTAACCCGAACAAACTAAAGGTCTCACCAGAGGACCAAATTTATACAATGCCATCTCATTTGAGAATGAGTGATGCGTAGAGACGCAAAGACATGCAAATACACACGGACCTGAAACTGTCAGATCCAGAGATTATGTTAACCACTAGCAATTGCGTATATGCAACACCAGAAAGCCATAGGTGTTCAATCATAAAGTTTTTCAAACTAGATTATTGACTCTAGTGCAAGTGGGAGACTGGAGGGAATATGCCCGAGAGGCAATAATAAAGTGGTTATTATCTTATTCCATGTTTATGATAAATGTTTATTTTACATGCTAGAATTGTATTGATCGGAAACATCAATACATGTGTGTTTATTAAACATAAAGGGTTCCTAGTTATGCCTCTCTTATAGACTAGCTTGTTGATTAACAAGATGATCAAGGTTTCCTGATCATGGACATTGGATGTTGTTAATAACAAGGTCACGCCATTGGTCGAATGATGTGATGAACATTCATCCGAAGTATAGCATTACGATCAAACTCATTATGTTTATATTGTTATAACATCATACGAAGTAATCTTTATCCTTAGACCATGAGATCATGTTAATTGCTAACACCGGAAGAGTATCTTGATAACATCAAACGTCACACCATAACAGGGTGACTATAAAGATGGGTTCAGTGCTACGAAGGTGTTATGTTGAGGCTCATGGATCAAGAGTGGAATTTGTCAATCCCGATGACGGATAGATATACTCTAGGCCCTCTCGGTGATATCACATTGAAATAGCTTGCAAGCAAGTGATGTGATCACTAGAATGTTATATCACGAGAAAAGAGTGCATGTGATAGCGAGATCAAACTAGGTATGGAGATACCGATGATCGAATCTCGGACATGTAATATATCACGGACAAAGGGATTTAGTTACTAGCGTTAAAGGTTCTCACGATCACGAAGTCATCGTTGAATGTGTAGAGTCGATGGATCTCGAGTCCCATTGCTGATTATTGATCGGAGAGGGGTCTCGATCATGTCTGCATTATTCGCGAACCGTAGGGTGACACACTTAAGGGATACTGACACCATTTGGAGCAAATATGTTTCAGATAAAGATTTAATAAAGTGCTGGAATTATTTCAATAGACACCGAAACTATTTCGGGTGAAATTGCTGAAATTGGTTCTGCATGTAATATTGAAATGTTGCAGGGGGTTTTATGTGAATGTTTGTGAATTAAAGTAATTAACAAAATTCTGAATAAAAATAATAAAAGAGTTTTATTAAATGAGAGAGCATTAAATTTGGAGAAATTTAATGCATTTAAAGTGGAGACTTTAAAAGAGAATGTGAAGGGGCAAATTTATGTGGAGGGAGTTACCACCACATGAATGGAGGAGGTGAAGGGTCACCTCCTCCATGCGCCGGCCATGAAGGAGGGGCACCTCCCCCCCTCCTCCTATAAAAGGCCACCCCCTCCTCACTTCTCACACACACCTCCTTGTGAAGGATCTCTCTCCCCCTCTAGTATTATTCCCCCATGGTCTCGGATTAGCGAGATACATGTTCCCGGTGGCTTTATCTCGAAAGGAGTTCTTGCTTCCGCTGCGTTCTGGAGCGAGGACGGAGGTTGTCGGGGACGTGTGTGCGATCACGGATGCACCGCTGCTTTGCAGTGCTGGACTTGGTGGTGCTGGAGCTGGATCGATGGGCGTCTTTGGAGCCGGACCTGCTGGACTTCATCACGATCTTGAGATCGGCAAGTGTACGACTACATCAACCACGAGTTCCTACTCGTTAACAAAGCTCGTTGTCTTCGAGGGTAAGTTCTCCATGGATGTATGTCCACCCGTTGCTCTGTATCTAGTAGATAGATCTTGGCGTGTAGTTCACACCGTAGGAAATTTTTTGTTTTCTATGCTGCGGACCCAACATAGTCATCAACAATCACCAAGCAATATTTCTTTCCACCAAGACTTGCATGAGAAGGAGGACCAAAGAGATCCACATGAAGGAGCTCCAAGATCCTCTTGAACTTGATGTAGTTCTTTGGCTTTTGGGGATAATCATGCATCTTTCCTTCAACACATGCCCTGCAAACACGATCTTTGGCAAAGCAAACATTTTCTTTTAGTCCAACAATATGACCATCCTTGTGGAGGCTTTGCAAAGTTCTCATGTTGACATGGGCTAGACGGTGATGCCATAGCCAACCCACATCGGCCTTTCCGAATAAGCACATTGGGCTTGTAGTGGTTTTCCCCGAGAAGTCCACCACATACAAGTCATTCTCGATGTACCCAACAAAAGCGACCTTTAGAGACTTGCTCCACATGAGGATCACAATATCATTATCAATAAAGACGGGAAAGCCCATCTTTCCAAGAGCACGGACTGAAAGTAAATTATAGCCAAGGGTCTCAACAAGCATGACATCCACGAGAGTGATATAGTGTGCAACCACAACTTTGCTGAAACCCATTACCTTAGACTTTGACTTGTCGGTATATGTCACGGATATTTGATCAATATTTGGTCTGAACTCCTTCACACTAGATGCGCTTCCGGTCATATGACTTTTGCATCCACTATCAAGCACCCATTTTGACCCTCCAGAAGCATAGGTCTACAAAAGATCAAACTAGTTTTTAGGTAACCATTTTTTCAATGGGTCCTCTTTTGTTAGCAACAAGGGTCTTGGGAACTCAAATAGACCATGCAATATAACCATCAAATGGGCCAACATATTGTGCATACACATCACCATAATAATCACGCATTAAAACATAGTGAGGGTTAGCAATACCCACAAAATCATCATGTGACATAGTTTTGCCACTTGTGGTCTTACTTCCCACAATGACCTTGTTGTTTTCTTGAGAGGTCTTGGCCTTCGTCTTCTTGTTGTTCTTTTTCTTCTTGGCTTTAGAGATAAAGCCAATGCCCCCTTTTTCACCATTTGACCTTTGCTTGCTTAAGAGGTCATCAATAGACTTGTTTCCTTTGGGAAAGGAGGTCTTAGCTAGCTCCCCCTTCAACCTAGCATGTTCTTCAAGTGTATTTGTACAACTAGAAGGAATGAACCTACTAGGTGAGGGAGTATTGATCAATTGAGTTTGAAGCTTTTCACGACACTTTGTGAGTGACAAGAGTTCACTTTCCAAGGCCTTGTGAGCCTTGTCAAGTGTCCTAAAGTCATTGGCAAGTTTTTCATGAACAAAATCAAACTCAATCTTGTCCTTTTTAGCCTTTTTTATATTTAGCAGTAGCATGATCACGTTCCTTGACGAGTTTATTAATAATGAGATCATTAGCTTCATCAAGACCCTCTAGTTTAATTTCAAGAGATATTCTAGTTTCTTGTTCTTCTTATAGAGCATTATTTAGAGCTTCTATCTCAATCATGTGCTCTCTTCCTAATTGACATCTCTCATCTAGAAGTTCTTGTGTGTGTGCAAGTTGATTTAAGAGGTCCACAACATGTTTCTTGTGTTCCCCGTGCAAGTTGTTCATGAACACATCAAAAGCAACTAATTCCTTTTTGACCTCAAGAGATAACTCATCATTAAAATCATCATTGATTAAGGAGGTGGAGTGCGATGATGATAATACCTCTGTTCCTCTTGCCATAAGGCAAGTGACGTTCTTGTTGGAGATATTCTCATTTGGAGAATCGAAGAGTGAGAATGAAGGGGTAGAGGTAGTGGCAAGAGCCGCCACACCACTTGATTTATCCTCTTCTTCATCTTCATCATCATCATCGGAGGAGGAGAACTCTTCATGTGTGATCAAGACAATTTCTCTCGGCTTCTTGTTGGTTGAATTCCTTTTGACGAAGGGTTTCTTGTAGGGAGCTTTGGGGGTCTTCTTCAACACAAGTTTACCCCCATGATCTTCTCTTTTCTCATAGGGACAAGCTGCAACAAAGTGATAGCGGTCACCACAATTGAAGCAAGTTCTCAACTTGGACCCATTATCTCTTCTCCCATTGGGGTTGCTTCTTCATTACATTTCCATCTTGGCCTTGGCGGGATCTTTCCAAAACATTCTTGCATAGAAGGCCATGTATTCACCATGAGCAACCTTCACATCTTCAGGATGGCTCATTGAAAGTCCCTCATCACTTCCTTCATCTTCATCATACTCCACAACCTTGGCCTTCAAGGCAAGATTGACACCACTACTCATTCCAATGGCACGAGCACGGGCGTCTTTGGCATTCTTGGCAGCAACCTTGAAGGCGGCCATCTATTGCATCTCTTCATTGGAGGTCATGAGATGGTAGTTGTGTCTTCCTTGGAGACTCTTCAAGTCAGTAGGCTCAAAGGGCATGAGTGCACTCACATACTTCCTCTTGATCCACGCATCATCAATGTGAGAGGCACCAACATTCCTAAAGGCGGTGGCTATGGATTTGAGTCTTCGATACATGTCTTCATGATCCTCACCATCCTTCATGAAGAAACCTTTTCCCTCATTGCTTAAGGCATCGTACCTATTTCTTCTCATACTCTCATTGCCAACAAACAAGTCAATGAGAGCATCCCAAGCTTCCTTGGTGGTGTTGTAGTGCTCAATGTGGGGAAAATCCTTTGGCCACACTTCAAGTTGGATCATGTGCAAGGCAGTCGCATTGAGTTGGCTATTGACCACTTCTCTTCTAGTCAAGTTGGTTGGATCCTCAATTTTGAGTCCTTCTTCAATAATATTCCACAAATCAATGCAAGAGCTGCGCACATGAGATTTCATTAAAACTTGCCATTGAGCAAAAGTATGTGCAGCTAACTTAGGTGGATCGCCTCTATTATTTATATGTGAGTGAGGGATAGGAGGGTCGGGAGAGTACCATCTAGGAACCGCATGGTTCTCTTCCTTCCCATCACCCCTTTTGGTGGTGGAGTTAGTGGAATTATGTTCATCCCCCGCCACTTCCTCCAAAGGCTTAGCCGGAGCATTAGCCTTTGGGTTAGGTGGTGTTTCCTCTTGAGAGGGAGGAGATGAGGTTTGCTTATCCCTAACAAGTTGCTCAACGAGTTAGCGCAGCTGTTGGATTTTGTTGCCCAAGGTAGTGCTCAAGCTTGTTTCCAACTTCTTGAGATCTACCATGGTCACCGAATGGCTAGCCTCACTTTCTCCCTCCTCTGTGTTGCCCATAATCACTTAGGCAGTTAAGCCCGAATAAAGAGCCGAGGCTCTGATACCAATTGAAAGGATCGTATGGGCACCTAGAGGAGGGTGAATAGGTGCTACTCCAAATTTTACTCTTTTTCAATTTAGGGTTTGACACAAAAGGTAAATTCTCCAGATTATGCAACTAAGGTGAATTTACCTATATGACACCCTAGCACAAGTACTAAGCAAGAACTAGATAAGTAAAGTGTGGTAAAGGATAGAAGTAACCAAAGTGGAGCACTCGGAGACACAAGGATTTGTTTCCCGTAGTTCCTTCCTTTTGAAGGGAAGTACGTCTATGTTTGGAAAGGGGGTGGTTTCAAACCACCAACACCATGAGAGGCCTCCCTTGTTCTCCGATGAACCTCACCCCAATGGGTTCGATTCACCTCTTCCACTATACGACAACCTTCGAGGTGGAAGCCGACACCTTTACAACAAGTTCGGGGCACACATCCACAACTTAATTGGAGGCTCCCAAATACAAGCAAGCTGTCAAACACTCAAAGACAAGCTTGTATGAACCAAATCAGAAGCTAGGGTTTCCAAAGAAACACTAGAGCATGGGGGCCCTCAAGTGAATGAGGGGGAAATGAAGATCTCTCTTGGTGAAGCTGTAGATCAAGGCCTTCTCCTTTGATTCTCCAAAGATCAATGACTTTGGATGGTTGGATGAAGAGATCTTGTTGATTTGGCGGCTCAAATGGGCATGGTGTTCTTAAGGTGGACGTGTTGGAGATATGCCCAAGAGGCAATAATAAAGTGGTTATTATCATATCTTCACACTTATGATAAATGTTTACATACCATGCTATAATTGTATTAACCGGAAACATTAATACTTGTGTGAATTGTAAACTTAATTTGAAGTCCCTAGTATAGCCTCTATACTTCACTAGCTTGTTGGTTGATTGATGATTGTGGTTTCCCTATCATGAACATTGAGATGTTATCAACAACAAGATCATATCGTTAGGAGAATGATATGGTGGACATACTCCTATAGATAAGCGTAGCATAAAGATCAAGTCATTTCAATAGTTCAATTGCTATATGCTTTCTGATACATAGTAACCTAATTCCTTCGACCATGAGATCATGCATATCACCTTTACTGGATGGATGCTTTGATGTCATCAAACACCACACCGTAACAGGGTGGCTATAAAAGTGGCATTGAGTGTTCGGAAAGTATTGGTTGAAACACATGGATCAAGAGTGGGATTTGTCCATCCACATGACGGATAGATATTCTCTGGGCCCTCTCGGTGAAATGTCATCCAATTAGCTTGCAAGCATGTGACTGGCTCACAAGGATCACATATCACGGAGCGAGAAAAGAGTACTTATCGATAACGAGGTTGAACTAGGTATGCAGAGATCTGCGATCATAACCTCGGATAAGTAACATATCGTGAGACAAAGGGAAATTGGTATCGTATGTAAGTGGTTCATTCGATCGCAAAGTAATCGTAGAAATATGTAGGAGCCATATGAATTTCAGATTCCTCTATTGGTTATTGTTAGAAGTGTCTCGATCATGTCCGCATAATTCACGACCGTAGGGAGACACACTTAAGGATTCGACGTTGTTTGAGTAGTTATGGTATTATGAGAAAGAGACCGAATGTTGTTGAGTCTCGGATGGGATCCGGATATCACGAGGAGATCCGGAATGGTCCGAGAATAAGATTCATATAAGGAAAGTCCCATTTCGGAGTTGGGGAATGGTTAGGTGTTTTCATCGGGAATGTTCTAGAAGGTCCGGAATGTCCCACTCCGGAAGGAAGGGAAGGGTACATGAATGTGTCATTGTAAGTTGGAATGATTGCATCATGTACTAAGTGTTCTCGCTGTCCAAAATAAAGGGTTTATTTAAATCCTAAATTGAAAAGTCAAGCGACTAGTTTGAAAGTCAAGACAAGTTTTGGAAAGTGGAAGAGGAGGAGAAGTGGAAACCGAGTTGGGGAGGATTCCCTCCTCCCAAGCAGCGCCCACCTCAAGGCCGAGTTGGGAGGGACTCCACTCCCTCCCTTGGCCGGCCAGCCCTCCCACCTATATAAGGAGGCGGGCTCCTCCTAGAACACACAAGTTTCCACCTCTAATCTCCGGTTTAGAGCCGTTTTGGTTTAGAGCTTCTAATTGCTTTAGCAGGGTTTAGAGCCTTCTAATTGGTTTAGAGCCTTCTAATTGGTGTGTCTAATTACTAGACCACTAATAGCCTCTCTCATAAGCTCCACCATACTGCACCGGCTTAAGGCGAAGCCTGCGGATCTCCCTCTACTTAGGTACCACGCCGTTGTCTTTGGAATCGTGAGGAGAGTGCTACAACCTCCGCCTGCTGGAACAAGGAGAGGAAGGTCTTCGTCGAGTCCGAGCGTGTGACCGATTGCGGGAGCGCTGCTGAACGTGGTTGGAAGGATCGTCTCACGCGATCTTGAGATCGGAAAGAATGCGACTACATCACCCACGAGAATCTGCTCTCGTTTAACCGCTTTGGAATCTTGAGGGTGAGTTCCTCTATCGACTCGTTGCTACAATCTAGTAGATAGATCTTGGCTTGTTTGTTTGTATGCGATAGAAATTTTTGTTTTCCATGCTACTGAACCCCTACGGTGGTATCGAGCCGTGTCTATATGTAGATCTGTTGCCTGAGTAGAACACAATGGTCATTGTGGGCGTTGATGCTTTATTGTAGATTGCTTTTGTGTACTTTGCATCTTGCGGTATGTTGGGATGAAGCGGCCGGGCTAACCTTACATGACATCGTTCATGAGACTTGCTCCACGCTTGACATGCAACTTGTATTGCATAAGTGGCTACGCTGGTGCTGTTTCTCCTAGCATAGTAAAGATCCAATTTACGGGTGATCAACAATGCTAGTATCAATGTTGTGGTTCTTGTTCGTAAGTTAGAACGACACTTATTGAAAGCCCCAAACCACGTAAAATATGCAAAGAAAGTAGAGGCGTCTAACTTTGTTTTGCAGGGGTGTCTGATGTGATATGGCCATGATTGTGATTATATTTGATGTATGCAATGTTCCTTATTGTAAGTTGGCAACGGCAGAACCATATGGTTGTCTTTAATTTACATTAAGACTGCGTGTCTATTCAAAATAGTTGTAATAGTTGAAGCTGGTGGACGACAACCATGAAGAAGCGTCATTGACCTTGATGCTATGCCGGTGATGATGGAGATCATGTTCGTGCTTGAAGATGGAGATCGGAAGCACAAAGAAGAAAGGCCATATCATATCACATATTATGAATTGCATGTGATGTTAATCCTTCATGCATCTTGTATTGCTTAGTAGACGACGGTAGCATTATAAGATGATCCCTCATGCACATAAATTTCAAGTTCTAAAGTGTTCACCCTTAGTATGCACCGTTGCCAAAGCTTGCTGCTTCAAAGCACCACGTGATGATCGGGTGTCTTTGATTCCGCGGGTGAATACAACGTAAGCAAGCCAGATTTGCTTATGCGGTAGCTAAGGTTTGATCTTGACGAGCCTAGCATGTACAGACATGGCCTCAGGAACACGGATCACCGAAAGGTAGAGCATGAGTCATATAGTAGATATGATGAACATGTTGATTGTTCGCCATTGAAGCTATATCAACTCTCGTGATGATCGGTGTTGATGTGGTGGATTTGGTTCGTGTGATCACTAAAACAATGTGAGGGATATTGTTTTGAGTGGGAGTTCACCTAGATTAATTTAATTGTTAATTAGAACTCAATTTATCATAAACTAAATCAAAGTGAATTTGCATAGTTGTTGTAGTCATTGGCATCCGTTTACCACCTTGCGCTTAGTTATAATTGAGATGATAGAACTATAGAATTCTGGTTAGTTACTTTACGAACTGGTATCGTATTGTTTTGAAGTGTTAATCTAAAGTTTAAAAGTCCTATTGCAAACTTTCAGTAAGTTCCGGTTACTCCATGAAGTTTAATAATTGGTATTAAAACAAGAGTAACAATTTCAAGTGTTAGTATATAAGTATCATGTTTGTCTCCATGATTCTTGATATTCAAAGGATTCTCTTAATATCAAGGTTATCTAGGATCTGAAAGAGTTGTTTCAGAAACCATGATGTGTGGAAGATATTGTGATATCTGAAACGAAGTTTTGGTTGCAACATGATAGAGTATAATATGGCAAAAGTCATGTTCTCATATTTGATGAGGATTTGCAAAAGGTTGGAGACACTAGTTGTCCTAATCCTCCAAAAGGTTTTGGACAGCAACATTATACTCATAATTCATCGTTATAAGCTAAAAGTAGCTTGATCATGGACGATTCCATGATAAGGTGAATATTTGATGTAGGTAAAATGTTTACTACACCAAGAGATTACTAAAGAAAGGAATTTGAAAGAACACCAAACATTTGATAATGGTGATCTACTTCAAAGTGCAAGTCCAAAGACATTGGTATTTAACTATACACGCTTTGGATTATGTGTCATATGTATGACTCCACTATTGATGTTGATAGATTCTTTCAAACAGAAAAGGAAATACTGAAAGAGAATCTCATAAATATATGGCAGAAAATGAAAGACTAGAACTGTTCAGTTTAAGTATATAGATGATATACATGTTATGGCTATATTCTTTGCTTATTAAACGATGTGGTTCTTAAGTATTTTGATACTGAATTTGTTGGTGTGAATCGTCATACGAAACAACACAATTCATGAACTACAATGGCCTAAATAACTAGCAAAAGAATATGTGATGATGTTCATCGAGAACAAAATAAAGGGTTATTGTGTTGCTCGTTAAACATCAAAGCTTGCCTTCAAGATTTGTTTTATCAGGTATTATGAGAACAAAAGGGTTGTTCAAATAATTGCCGTAATCCATAAAAGATGGATGATTCACAAATCTCGTTGGAGAAATCACATCCATAAAACTAGTGCTAAAATATCGAAAGATAAATTGATTGAAAGATCACTTCGGAAGTGACATCGCCGTTTAAATTATATTGGAAAGAAAACATGAAGAAAATCCATATGGATGGAATTTTGGAGTCTATTTGATTTTGATCAAATGACGCTTGTGAAACTTTCCTAGAGATAATTAAAACTTCGTTCATAGGCCAAAAGGGAACGAAAGACTAGCTTATTGGAACTTGTGCATATTGTTGTACGAACTCCATTATGGGTAGTCAAGAGCGATGGATTTCAACTTCATATGCTTTCTCCGAAAATTTGAGTGAATATATGCATATTTACTTAATAAGGATAAAGTATGAAACATTTGAAAAAGTTCAAGGACTTTCAAGATGAAGTGCAAAATCATTGTAACAAGAATATGAATAGTTTATGATAAGATCATAAAGGAAGATATTTGAATTACAAGTTTAGCATAATACCTAAGATTTAAGGAATCGTTCTGTGGATTTGCATTTCCCGAAACACCATAAGAGTATGGAGCGTTCGAGATATGTAATTAAAACCTTGTTTTGACATGGTAAGATCAAAGGTGTAATTCATAGAACTGTCATTATATTTTAAAGATTAAAAGCTTTAGTGATTACCATTTTCCACTGAAAAGAGCTCCATCATAATCCGCTGAAATGACACCATATAAAGTTATGGTTTGGGATAAAACCCAAGTAGTCCTTTCTTAAACATTGGTATGCTATGCATAAGTAAGATGTTTGCAACCAAAGTCGGATAAACCTGTCTTTGTATTACTGTTAAGTATTCCTCCATAAACACCGGAGACAAAAGCGTTTGTCGCTTAGAACGTCAAGTTTCTTTGAGAAGGAATTTTTCGTGAAAAGTTAAAGTGGGAGGACAATAGAACTTTGATAAGGTTAAAAGAACCTTAGCTATATGTGCAAAGTTGCGCAGCACCGAAAAGTGTTCCGGAGGCAGCAACAATGCTCATGGCTCACGTGCCTCAAAGGTTGTGGTCACGGAGGTCTAAGTTTCTATTGAAACAAGTAGGTCGGATGAACAATCAAATACCAAGATTTGAGGGTTGAATCATTATTTGAGAATAATGAACCTACTACATGCAAAGAAGCGATGATGGGCCCTGACTCCGTCAAATGGCTTGAAGCCATATAATCCGTGATAGTTCCATACACGAGAAATCAAGTTTTGAACTTGAAGGACCCTCGAAAAAGGTGTAAGACCTTGCAGTTGTGTTTGGATCTATAAAAGTAGACATGGATGTTTCACATCTATGAAATAGTCGACATGTTGGGAAAGAGTTCACAACAATGTTCAAAGGTTGTATATGACAAGATTTGATCTTTCATAGCGATTTTTAGTCTAGACGGATTAATGTAGCAACCACTACATATAATTTGTTATGTGGTAGAATAAACAAAACAAGTTCTTCTAATAGAATGGTTACCTAGGACGTGTGCATGACACGGTCCAAAGGGTTTTGTTAATTCAAAGGATGCTAAAAGCATATGCAAACTTCAATGGTTGAAGTAAGCATAGCGGAGTTGGAATCTTCACTATGATGAAACTGTTAAAAGAGTTTAATTTCATCGGAGACAATGAAAATGCTTGCATTTGCAAAAAATTAAGTGGGAGCGCTAAAACATATTTCTAATACATTATGTGGAGGACATATTGTTGATTGGAAATGATGTATCTTTTATTAACACATATTAAAGAATTTCATCCCGATGAAAGACTTAGGCAAAACCAAATATTTGGCATCAATAGGCGCTAATATGGTTGTGCGAGAAGTACATAAACGAGATATTGAATGAATTCAATATAGAAACTACAAGAAAGGTTCTTGTTGCAGAAAGGATTGAAAGAGTTCAATGTTGATGATATATTCAAGTGTATTGGCACTTGGTAAGTGAAACAAAGATTCAAGTATAGATTGATACTTGATGTAGGAAATCACAAAGAGTATTTATATCAATCATACTGTGATATGTACAAATCCAGATATGTCCTATGCTCTAAATGTTGTGAGCATATACCAGAATGATTCATAAGATGATCATTGGACGATAGTAAGGATATTCTTATGATCTTTTGGAAGAACTAAGAGTATATTATTTGTAGAAGTGACAAATAGATGGTTAGTTCATTGTAAAAGTACTACATTGATACTAGTTTTGTCACAAAGTACAAATTAAGTTTATCTCAATCTAAACTAAGGGTGGCACAATATAATGGAAAGTAAGTTCCATAATGGATTTGGATGAGTTCCAAAGTTAAGACATTGTGACAGATACTTCAACAAAAGGCTAAAGTATATGACTGCTATTATAGCAGCAAAAGAGGGCATTTGTGTCAAGTAGTTTGTTATCAAACTAGGTGTAGTTCACAGCGGGATAATACTATGAAGATATATTGTGCGACAATATTATCAACATGTTTTAACCCCAAAGAACTAAAGGTCACACCGAAAGACCAAATCATACAAAGCCATCTCATTAGAGAATGAGTGATGCGTAGAGACGCAAAGACATGCAATTACACACGGACCTGGAAGTGTCGATCCGAGATCGATTGACCACTAGCAATCGTGTACATACAACTTAGGAAAGCCATAGGTGTTGAATACACAAAGGTTTGAAACTAGATTATTGACTCTAGTGCAAGTGGGAGACTGTTGGAGATATGCCCAAGAGGCAATAATAAAGTGGTTATTATCATATCTTCACACTTATGATAAATGTTTACATACCATGCTATAATTGTATTAACCGGAAACATTAATACTTGTGTGAATTGTAAACTTAATTTGAAGTCCCTAGTATAGCCTCTATACTTCACTAGCTTGTTGGTTGATTGATGATTGTGGTTTCCCTATCATGAACATTGAGATGTTATCAACAACAAGATCATATCGTTAGGAGAATGATATGGTGGACATACTCCTATAGATAAGCGTAGCATACAGATCAAGTCATTTCACTAGTTCAATTGCTATATGCTTTCTGATACATAGTAACCTAATTCCTTCGACCATGAGATCATGCATATCACCTTTCTTGGATGGATGCTTTGATGTCATCAAACACCACACCGTAATGAGGTGGCTATAAAAGTGGCATTGAGTGTTGGAAAGTATTGGTTGAAACACATGGATCAAGAGTGGGATTTGTCCATCCACATGACGGATAGATATTCTCTGGGCCTCTCGGTGAAATGTCATCCAATTAGCTTGCAAGCATGTGACTGGCTCACAAGGGATCACATATCAGGAGCGAGAAAAGAGTACTTATCGTAACGAGGTTGAACTAGGTATGCGAGATACCGGCGATCATAACCTCGGATAAGTAACATATCGTGAGACAAAGGGAAATTGGTATCGTATGTAAGTGGTTCATTCGATCGCAAAGTAATCGTAGAAATATGTAGAACCATATGAATTTCAGATTCCTCTATTGGTTATTGTTCGAGAAGTGTCTCGATCATGTCGCATAATTCACGAACCGTAGGGAGACACACTTAAGGATTGACGTTGTTTGAGTAGTTATGGTATTATGAGAAAGAGACCGAATGTTGTTGAGTCTCGGATGGGATCCGGGATATCACGAGGAGATCCGAATGGTCCGGAATAAGATTCATATAAGGAAAGTCCCATTTCGGAGTTGGGGAATGGTTCCGGTGTTTTCATCGGGAATGTTCTAGAAGGTCCCGGAATGTCCGGCACTCCGGAAGGGGAAGGGTACATGAATGTGTCATTGTAAGTTGGAATGATTGCATCATGTACTAAGTGTTCTCGCTGTCCAAAATAAAGGGTTTATTTAAATCCTAAATTGAAAAGTCAAACGGCTAGTTTGAAAGTCAAACGGCAAGTTTTGGAAAGTGGAAAGAGGAGGAGAAGTGGAAACCGAGTTGGGAGGATTCCTCCTCCCAAGCAGCGCCCACCTCAAGGCCGAGTTGGGGAGGGACTCCACTCCCTCCCCTTGGCCGGCCAGCCCCTCCCACCTATATAAGGAGGGGCAGGGCTCCCTCCTAGAACACACAAGTTTCCACCTCTAATCTCCGGTTTAGAGCCGTTTTGGTTTAGAGCTTCTAATTGCTTTAGCCAGCGGTTTAGAGCCTTCTAATTGGTTTAGAGCCTTCTAATTGGTGTGTCTAATTAATAGACCACTAATAGCCTCTCTCATAAGCTCCACCATACTACTTGGGCTTAGGCGAAGCCTGGGATCTCCCTCTACTTCGGTACCACGCGTTGTCTTGCGGAATCGTGAGAGAAGTGCTACAACCTCCATTGCTGCTGGAACAAGGAGAGGAAGGTCTTCGTCAATACCGAGCGTGTGACCAGCTGGGCGCTTGAACGTGGCGCTGGAAGGATCGTCTACGCGATCTTGAGATCGGAAAGAGTACGACTACATCACCCACGAGAATCTGCTCTCGTTTAACCGCTTTGGAATCTTCGAGGGTGAGTTCCTCTATCGACTCGTTGCTACAATCTAGTAGATAGATCTTGGCTTGTTTGTTTGTATGCGATAGAAATTTTTTGTTTTCCATGCTACGAACCCCTACAGGACGAGCAGCTGGGGGAAGGGGATAAGGTCCTCTATTTATAGCCCTTCACTCCACTGAACTGTTTTTCTGACATTGGAGAAAAGACAGACCGGAGACTCCGGTCTGCACACCGGAGACTCCGGTCTGCACACCGGAGACTCTGGTATACACCGGAGAATCCGGTCAATCTCCGGACCAGCCTCCGGACCATCGAACAGAGTGACCCAGCCCTTCTAAGAGCCAAGTCGACCGGAGACTCCGGTCCCTTACACCGGAGACTCCGGACCTTCCTCCGGACCAAGCTCCGGACCACCTCTCTAGCTGACCCAGGCGAGAAATAGGAACCCCTCCGAATACTCCTAGGGACACTCCGAACCACACCGGAGACTCCGGTCTAGGCAGACCAGAGACTCCGGTCTAGAATTTCCAGGAGACAAGTAAATATGCAGGGAATGTTCCGCAGGCCAAGGGTCCTTTTCACTTTGTAATATATCAACCTGAAGACAATAGAAAACTGTAACAAGGCTCTACTTGTTGTTAACGAACACCAAAAGTGATTATCACAGTAAATGTCCTTTCACCCGCCCTCCTCCCCTCCTCTCCGCCGCTACCGGAGGGGTTGTCGGGCAAAGCCCGCATGGCTCGGCGGTGGCGGGGACTCAGCTGGGCGTGATCTCGCGTGAAGACGGCAGCACTCCGGTATTTTCCTGGATCGCGTTGGCTCGTGGTGGCGTCGGTCGGAGTGGCCAGGTGGCGGGGAAGCACCTACGCCAATCTTCTGCCTCGGCGTCGGCCTTCTCCCCATGTGCCACATGGGAACCGGGATGGCGGTTCTAGGTATGGTGGTGGCAGCCTCCGAATGGGCCTGGTGTGGCGGATCTTGGGATTTCACACCAATCCTCACGGCGACGTGTGTGTGGCCATGGCGTCGGCCATGTAGCGATGTGGCCTCCTCCAACTTTGGCTGCTCGTCGGTCCAAAGATCTGGTCGGGTGGGTGCTGCCTCACGACGACTTCTCGGCGACAGATCAAGTTGAGGAGGGGATGATGAACAGACTGCTGAAGCGGGTGAGGATGCCAACATCGAGGGCGGTGCCTGAGGGTGTTGTTTTCCTCGTTGGAGGCAAAGGTGGGGGCGTCCCTCAATCCATTGTTTCCGAGGGAAACCTCAGATCTTGGGGAGGCTACCATTGACGGCGGCGCCCGTGGGCCTCGTAGCCCTCGTTGGAGGCGTTGTGGGGGCCTCCTGGATCAGATGATGGTGACATCTTCGTCGTCACCCCAGTGGGGGCATCATCTTTGGAGACATTCAGCGGCTGGATGGGCATGTGGGCGGCTTGGTGGCTGGGCGTCAGTCTCTGCATGTTTCTTGCGTGGGGACCAAGTGGAGTGGCCTTTTCTTGCACGGAGCTTTGGCGGCGAAGTCAAGTCATGCCTAATCGACAAGTGCTACACGGAGTCATGCCTGTTCGGCAGGTGCTAAGCACGACACATCCTCCGGAGACTTCAAGCTATGTTGGATGGTGGTACTTGGTGGCATGGTGTTGTGGGGTACCAGTGGCGATCGTGACATGCTTTGGATATAGTGCGTAGGGAGGTGGTGCTACTTGGCACCGTGATGGTGTATGTGGCTAGTGTGACAAGAGTCGGCGCATCGATCTACATGGTGAAGATGGTTTTGCGGAAGATAGTGGAGACCGCGAGATCCGGAGCGAGTGCGTGGGTGCTGTTTAGTGGATAAGCTGGGCGGATCTGGGCTCCTGTCTTGCATGAGGCAGTTAGGTGTTTGCTACGTCTCGTCGGGAAGCTGGCGATATGGTTATCGTTATGCTCAGTGTTTTGTTTTAGCGGTCTTTGTTTTATGATCTTTGTAATGGATTTTGCCAGACTTTTGTTGTTCGAATAATGACTAAAGGCTGTGTGCATCGCTTGATGCAGAGGCCGGGGCTTCTCTCCCTATTTCAAAAAAAAATTGTGGTGACCTAGCATACTACTATACTCCCTCCGTCCGCAAATAAGTGTACTCTAGCTTTTGCCTAAGTCAAATTTTATTAAATGTGACCAACCTTATAGATAAATATAGCAACATATATTACATGAAATTATCATATTATAAAACTAAATTTGAAAATAAATCTAGTGATACCAATTAGTGTCATAAATATTACTATGTTTTCCTATAAAATTAGTCAAACTATGCTAAGTTTGACTTAGGACAAGACTAGAAGTACACTTATTTGCGGATGGAGGGAGTATGGTGTAGTATGCAAGTCGTTAACATAACACCAATAAAACACTGTTCCACCAGTATTACATCCGTCGGAATAGTACAGCAGAAACATCACGGGTCCAAGACATAACTATAGATTACAACTTAAAATCTTACAAAAGATCCAGAGAACCTCCTCGATACAGTGAGAAAAGTATCCTTACAAAAGAAAACCAGACAAAAGATCCAGAGAACCTCCTTGATACAGTGAGAAAAGTATCCTTACAAAAGAAAACCAGAAATAGCAACTCTAAGACTAAATTATGAATAAGTTTACTACTATTATTTATTTGGATTGCCATTGCTTCTATAGCATTGCTTTACAGAAGTAGGTTCTATTGCTAGAATTTATCTATTCTCTACCCTTTAGCTACATTTCCATAGCCACTAATGTTGTTGTTGACTTCATTGATTCCACGGGATATCTTCAGCTCTTCAACGATGTTCCCTCCTTGAAGATGTCAAAAGTTGCTCTAGAATCTAGAAAGAGTTAAGAAGGTATGATTGAGTACGAACGTACTCAGTAAGTTCATTAAAGATGACTGTTTGATGCACTATCTATAGCCACAAACTATAGGTCATGGGCTATGTGGGTTTTTTAAATATTTCTTCAAAGATTGCTTTTATTATTAAAATCTATGTCCATGAGTCTTCACAGGTTTACCAGAACTTCATGAAGTTCCTTTCCTGCTATGTTCGTAACCCCTTCCCAGAACAAGGAGTAACATATCACATTGTTTTACACTCTGAGAGGTGTGTTAATTTACCCATAAGAGATCAAATCCCTATTGCACAACTGGGCGATCTTTCCCATCCACAATTCCTTTGGAGTGGGGCCCAGTAGATGATTCAAGCTAATCACTTCCCTTCTCCACAACCTCGCATGCCCACCCAATTCTGCAATCAACCCTATCTCTGCTATACCCCCTTACAGGCATCTATAACTCTGATAGACCCCTTGCAGACCATCATAGACACCAAGTATTGTGGGGCACTAAGGGGTTCCACCCATATGTTGGATCCACAACAAGGAATCTGCAACATCAGGATAAGGTCGTCCGTCAGCATGCGAAAGGAACAAGATCTAGCTGACTTCTCTGTCCCACTCTAGATCTTATGGTTAATGCGTAATATACAACACAAGAATCACTAGCGACATTTGTTATTAAGTCCTACATTGTCGGGCCAATGGTTACAAGGGTACCATGACCCACCGGCTGCCGGGCCCCACCTGAGAACAAACTGCCTCAGGAAGGATGGCATCGCTTAGTCTCGTCAAGAGCCCTATACAAGGAGCTTCGAGGAGGAGTCCTTTAGGAGGAAATTCGCCCTCACTAGGATATCTCACAAAGTACACTTGGGAAAAAGTGTCCCCATCTCAAGGGTGAAGGTACCAACAAGAGACCCCTCCTGCAAGGAAGGGATCTTCCCCTTATCCAAGCCAGGAGTGGCCGACAAGACCTGGACCAGATGGGGACCACCTCCCTCTTTGGCGCGGAGGAACGTGTAGGAGGTAGAGGATAAGATGCCCATGACATCCTACGGTGGACCAGGCTCACAGGAGTGGACATCTGTAACCTACCTTCCCACTACGTTGTTGCCATGTGGAAACCCTCCCCCCGAGCGCGGGAAGAGGACTAGGGCGCCTATATAAAGGGGGAGGTAGCACCATAGGAAGGGGCCAACCTTCTTCAACCTTTGGAAACTCTAAATCTCTCCTAGAAACCCTAGATCTGATCGCCTGATCAGCCTCTTGTACTGAAAACCTCGCCATTCAATGCAAGCAATCCAGACATGCAGGACTAGAGTTTTACACCGCACGATGGACTGAACCTAGGTAAACTCGATGTGTCCTTCTGCTGTGCTTTCTTGTTGTTTCCACGCTAGGCTTCGGGAAGGTTTGTCGAGATCATGTTCAACCCCCAGTGTTCGATTCCATCCTACTTCTAGAGATACCGTGCCGGGACAATCTCTGACATTTGGCGCGCTGGGTAGGGGCTCACACGCATCTCCCACCTCTCCGTGGAGATGGTAGGACTGACTTGACATGAGCATGTCCGCTGTCACAACGTCGCCGCCGCCATGGCGCCAGCCCCTAGCAGTAACAATAGCCGCGCCAACATCGACCCTCCATCAGTAGCAGGAAGCAGGAGGTGAGGAGGTACACCTCTCCAACACGGTGGAACAGCTGTAGTGCACCCATCCTCGCACTGAGCTTGTCTCCGGAGGTGAGCACAGCAGCAACCCCTCCCTAGAAGCAGCATTGCTCATGCCTCAAGAGATGCTATGCTACAAGTCAGGCCCCACCGCTCGTGACGCATGGCTCTAGCGCATAGCCGAGCTCAGCAATGTCACCGGCATCGCCCCTGCATGCTCCTGCTATGTGATGCCACCATCGGCACAAGTCCCATAGGCGGATCAAGCCACGCGCGGAGGTACGGCACCACCATCACCCCCACCACCGCCTCAAGGTGGCGAGAACGCGGGAACACCCGTGACCCACCAGCACAAAGAGGAGATTCTCTCCAATCTCACAGTGCTTCCTCGTTGCAAGCTGCCGAGAGGTCTCCGGAGGACGAACGCATCTCCATCGAGAAATGCCGCAAGCACCAGGAGCGCACCATCGTGGGAGCCATCGAAGCTGGAAACGGAAATCACGTCACTCTCACCGATGATACCACATCATACAACAAAGTTTGCCTCGCCTTCACCCAAGAGTTGCCTCAAGTGGTGTGCCAGCAAACGGAATAATAGTTAGTGGAAGAACTGTTGGAAATTTGCCCTAGAGACAAATAATAATATGGATTATTATCATATTTCACAAAGTTTATAATTAGGTTTTATATCATGCTATAAATATATTGAAAGGAAACATCAATACACGTGTGATATGTAAACAATCAGGAGTTCCCGGTGGATCTCTAGTCATTGGTTCATTGGTCAACAAATGATCAAGGTTTCCTAATCATGTGACATTTATGCCAGTTGACAATGGAGTCACCTCATTAAGAGAATGAGATGATGAACATACCCAATCTAAACATCGTGATACGATCATGTCACAGAGTTCAAGTTGCGATGATTAGAAAACGTAGTGTCTTATTCCTCAGACCGTGAGACCATATTAATCACTTTCACCCAAGATTGCCTAGATAGCATCAAATGTCACTCAGTGAAACAGTGATCATAAAGGTGGGTTCAGGTATTTAGAGGGGCATGTATAGGCCTACGTGTCAAGAGTTGGATTTGTCCATCCACGTGACGGAAAGATACCCGAGGGCCCACTTGGAGAAGTTATATTCAACAACTGCGTAGCGTGTGACTAGGTCACGGGAATATCACTTGTCAGAACGAGTTAAGTAGCATTTATCAGTAACGAGATTAAACTTGACATGGTGATGTCATTTATCATATCTCGAACAATGTAAGTACTGAAGAGACAAAAGGAATAGAATACTATGTTCATGGTTCAACGACAAAGATTTTGTGGAATGCACATGGGTCATCATGGGCATCTAGGTCCCGCTGATGATCATTGGTACAAGAGGGTTCTCGACCATGTATGGAGTGCTCCCGAACCGTGGGGTATCACGCTTAAGGGCTTGATGACGCTCGGGGATCATTTTGCTATCGCCGGAATCACCTAAGAATAGAAAGAGAGAAAACCAGAAGGGTTCCGGGAAAGTCCGAAGGATTTCCGGAGTGGGATGGAAGGAGTTTCATTGCCACGGGGATTGAATAATATGTAAGTAAATGTTAAATATTGATTTAATCATTTATTATATTTATTTAATAAAAAAGGAATTAAAATGGTCAAATTCATTATTGGGCCAAAATCCCTAGGGAAAAAGGCCCATGAGGGAAAAGACCAAAAGGGAGAAAGGGAGGAGGGGCCACATGAGCCCCATGCACCTGCCGGCAGGGCCCATGGGGCCCTTGGCCTGCCGGCCACCCCCTCCCCCTCTCCTCCCCTTGTTTAGTCCAAATGGCTTAGCTAATTAGCTATGGGGTTCCTTTTCCCCTATATATTGAGAGGTATCTTGAGAAAATAAATACATCAATAATAAACAAAAGGTTTTCTCTCTTTTGGGGAGACCTTCAGTTTATCCTCCCTCTCTCTCTCGTGACCGTGGTCCCAAGTCTGGACTACTCGAACAGGAGGATTCAGATCCAGAAGGTCTACTTCCGCAACTACTGCTGGATCAGAGGAGCGGGAATCATCGTCAAGCACCATACATGTGTAACTCCCCAGGATGTGCAACACTTGGGGGACTAGGAGTCGTCGGAGCTGCAGGCTCCGTTAGACTTCAACACGACCCCGAGGTCAGCGTCGGTACGACTACATCAGCCACATTCTCCTGAACATTGACAACACTTTTCGGTCTTCAAGGGTAAGTTTCAAAAAGGCCCTCCCCTTACTACATTACTAATGGATATATCCTGGCATTAGGGTTCTTGGCATAGGAAAATTTTATTGTTTCCAAGCACGAACCCCTACAAGAACATCATTTTTTGGTAACTTGTTCCCAAGTTCACAATGACAAATAAACTAGTCAAAAATGCATCTATGATACTTTGAAGGTAATATAAAGAATATGTCAGGGCACTATGTTCTTCAACAGTCCTCAGTTCACACATGATCCAACTCACCTGATGTTGATTACATGCTAGCTGCCCAACTATGGAGATTATTTTGTTGTGGTAGCCACTATACTTAATTTGTTCTCTTCTTTAATCTGCAGTCAGAACTTGATATGGTCATACAAAATGTGATACAATATGACACGCTCTATCCCATCGAATGCCTCTATCTCCATCTCAGAAAAAATAGTAGTGACTACCGAGGCAACACACCTGATATTAACTTTGCTAGGTTTTTTATTTTGAACGCAAAAAATCTCAAGGTAACGAGGTTTGGTATCATATATGCACACTAAATGGTGGAATGCTCAGCAGAGGCTGCTTTAGCTGGATAACAGAGCTTCTGCAAAAGATGAATTTCAGTTTAAAATATTTTCTAGCGATTTCAGAAAGTTCTTCCATACAATTGTTACATGCACACATGAATTTTTGGTCACTGATCCATTTGATGACTCGTTATGACCATGTGAGCTATTGACCCTGAGAAAGTATATGAATGTTCTTCAAGTTTGGTGATGATTTTCTTGTTATGATGAAAGTGCTTGTTATGATGAAAGTTAATTTGGTCTGTGCACAGGCTTACATGTCCTTCGGTTGTTTGATGTTGTTGTACGCAATGCTTACTTTTAAACAGATCTAAGTTTGTTTTGTTTTATTTTGTACCGATGTGAATAATTTTTAGTAACTCTGTTAAAGTACATCAGTTAGCTACATAAGGCTTGACGGTCCATCTACTTATGGACGTGGTCTATACCTAATGCTTTTCTGATCTATGTACTATTTTTCTTAGACTTTTCCATAATCTTTTTGAATCTATAATACTACCCATAATTATAGGTTAGACTCTCAGGGCATTGATGTCTGTGCCTCAGTTCAAATATGTGGCGTCGGTCTTTTCAATTAGTGAGATCTATATGCAGTGCTGATAACAAAAATTAAACAATGCTTGTATGAATAAAGTTAAACTCAAATGAATTGAATTTCACTAAAAATGCAAGTATCACAATGGAATTTGAACAAATTCAAACTAAAGTAAAAATAGAGCTATCACAACTCGGCGTACTGGGGGTTCCGCCGCACTTCCTCTGATAGTAATGCCCGACATCCATACACCTCCCTATCAAGTGCGTGGCCGGCGGCAGAAGATGACATGGGAACGACACCAAGGCTCAGCACCTAGCGCCTCGGCAGCAGGTAATGCAGCGGCGCGATCATCCCGAGGTTGGCGAGCTCACGTGCATGGTCAATGGTGAGGTTCTTGTGGTTGCGGCTCGAGTTGGCCTCGTCATCTTTGCATTAGTGCGGCATGGTAGAGGTCCCCGGACGCAATCATCGCCAGCAAAGACGAAATCACGGTGTAGCTAGTGTCACGCGGGAGAGAGTAGACTATTTCTTGTGCTAGTCAGTAGTAAGTTCTGCGGGAATAAGTTCATGACCTATAGGTGATGGTCTTGTGCTTTATCATCCGAGGTACATGTTACCACCGACGGACTTTCGCGCTTCCGTCAGTAAGGCTGCTGCAACGCTAAGCCTTTTTCCAGTAGTGATAGCTCCTACAATATTTAGAAAATATCTCCCAAGAATGATAGATAAATTATCATCTTCAGGCATTTCTAACATAACAAAGTCTATAGGAATGTTCACATTAGCAATAAAAATAGGAATATCTTCACAAATAGCAATAGGAATAGTAGTGGACCTATCAGCCATTTGAAGAGAAACACCAGTAGGAACTAACTTATTTAAATTAAGTTTCTTATGTATAGAGAAAGACATAACACTCACACCAGCATCCAAGTCACATTAAGAATACTTAACATAATTATTCTTGATAGTACAAGAAATAGTAGGTATTCCTGGGTCTGCAAGTTTCCTAGATAGTTTACCTTTAAAAGAATAATTAGCTAGCATAGTTGTAATGTCTTCATTAGGTATTTTTATTTTATTAGTAAAAAACTCCTTCATGTACTTAGAATAAGGAGGAAATTTATAGCATCAACTAAATGAACTTTTAACATAAATTCTTTAATAATTCAAAAAACTTATCCAATCTAGCACCATCTTGAGTTTTCATTACCTCTTGTGGATATGGTATGGGTATTTGTAACCATGAGTCTCTTTCCTTACCTTGTTGCTTTGGTGTATGTTGCGTATTTTTACCTTTATTTCTTGAAGTTTGGGGATACCTCCTCATCATCATCTTCTTAATTGTTATCTTCAGTTTCAGCATCAGAATTAGATATATCATTTTGTGTTCTTTAGAATTCCCATTAACTTCACTTTCATTGGGAGATTTTCATGTACAAGATTTCTTAGTTTTAAGAGCATCGTGCTCTTTTGTCTTTAGATGTCTCTAGGATAATCAGGATCTTTAGTACTTGACCCTCTCCTGGTTTTAACTCTACATACTTGCCTTTTTTAGCAAGAAGCTGCTCATATAATTTATTTTGAAGAGAGCTCATCTTCTCAACTTAGTTTTTTATCATTGTGCAATGCTTAACAATCATCTTTATAGAATCCACACTATAGTTTAAACTTTCACGTAAAAATTTAATCTTATGAGAGTTCTCCATAAGATTCATTTTTCTATGAGATTTCCTACTATACTATTGTTCCAAATATATGCACCTAATATAGTTGTCCTCCTCCGTGGCCTACCTCTAGCCAAGTGCGAGGGGGAGAAGCCTCTGTCATGGTACGGTGGCAGGACGGGGTGCTCCTCCTCCCCAACCGGAGATGTTTGATCCTCCTTCATCACATGTGAGGCTTTGTCAACAGGGCGACACTATGCAGGCGAGCGATGCCAGATGCAAGAAAGATGAGCGGTCTTCTCATCACGAGCCATATTAAAATGTGTCTACCTTAAACATGGTGTGTCCCAAGAGGGCGTGGCGGCCCGGGTTCTATGGCCCGCCTCCGGGGAGCTGCACGGCGCCCAACGGACATCACACGGAGGAAGGAGAAGGGGCTACGCACTCGTCGAACGGAATTCGAGAAAAAACACACTATGATTTATGAGTCACCGTTTGCAAAGCTACTTGAATCGTGGGGGATGTTTTCCTAGTGAGCTGACGATTTCTCTTTGTTTAGTTGTGTGCCATGTATTTGTTATGTCCAAGAAGACATTTTCTGTACGATCTACTCATGGAGGAGCGGCCTAGGCCGTAGGGTTGAAATTTGTAGCATCAACGATACCACACACACGAAAAGGTTCTTCTATGAGCGACGTGAGTTCTTAATAAGCCCGATCTATACTAGTGTCCCCCGCCTCCTGATTTCTAAACCAGCCGCCGGATGCGAGGGAGGCCAGGGGAGTCAGACAAGAGGATGAGAGTTGTGTGGCGGCTATGGTTTCTTTTTTGATAATTAGAACATTAAATTAATATGTCTGCTATATTACAAACATAACCTGTTGCTACTTTTCAACTCCGATAGACCACACACATTCCTTGCAAGTTGCAGCACTTGCGTTGTCGATCACTTGACCTCGTTGTCATGGTAGTCTGGCTCAGACACCGAAACAATCCCCAGAGCCAGCCAAATGACCATGACAGCAGATCAGCGACATATGTACCGAAGTAGGTCGACGCGTAGAGAGTATCAATCGGCAAGACCGACCCGAATGGGCGCAAGACGCTGATCTATCAATAAAGACGTTGATCTAGCAAGATGTTACTAGTTATTTATAATGGGAGCTTTTGTCCTGATCGTGATTTTTTCTTTTTCCTTTTTCTGAGGGCCCGTGAAACCCCTAGTACTTTATATGCCGTCTACAGATTACGTCTGAGTAATACTTATTCTGTTCTAGGACATAAAACGTTTTGGTAGGCTATTTTAGCAAGGGAACAACTTATTTTAGAACGGAAGTAGTAATATATTGGGAGTTCCTAGATCTCGGATGACTGGGAACTTTTTATAACTAGGTCGCTGATATCATCCTACTATTTGTGTTAATTCTCAGTAGGTTACAACTTATATGAGATTTGTACTAATTTTTAGTTGCAACCTAGTTGCAACTCATTAATTCTCAGTTACACCATAGTTCAACTCATGTGTTCAAATTACACGAATCAGAAGATAAATCAAACGGTGAAAGAGGTGACTGAGATCTAAAAAGTTCTCAGACGTCCGAGAACTGGCAAATCCGTAATATATTAATGGAGATTGGATGTTGTATGAGATTCTCGGTTACTACGCATAAAATAGGATCGAGTCCAAGCGACAAGCAATTCATATAGCTAATTAATAGTCTGCATTTTGGTCAATAGAATACATTTTGGACAGTGACTTTGTGGGTTTTGGTGATGAAGAAATGAAATAGTTGGTAATTGACGGAACTTTTCTGCTAATTTCAGCATTTTTGTTGTTGTCGTATAATAGTAGTCCGTTAGTTAGAAAAAGAAGTTTGTGAAACCTTCGGTCGAACTTATAAAACTTTTGCTACCACTCTTTAGATCGGATCCACTAGTTAGATGTTCGTGCGTTGTAACTGGATAGTAAGGTATACTTAGAAGCATTTATGAACCGGTTGCCATATTTTTCAAACACTAACATATAGAGAGTGACCTCCATTTCATGGAATTTAATTTCGAACAGTATCAACCGGTACAATGTAAGGGTGAACAGTATCAAATGACTGATGTATAATAGGAGGAACATAAGGAAAGAGAAGAAGTGCTCCGAAAAGGCATTGCTGCTATGCCGAATAAGTACCTATTAACATCACGGACATGCTCTCTCGCACATGTTAGAATAGGCAATGCAGGACTAAGGGCTGACCATTCGAAGGAATAGAATGATACTATACATTAACACACGTGCGACTACTTTTGGAAATTCGTCCAATAGTGGAGGACTAGTAATAGTTCTTTTTCTACATAAGGAATTTAACATCCGTGACTAGCCAAGGCAAGTTGGTGGAAAAGTTCATGGAAAATGATGTCAAAGATTTTTCAAGATTTACAAGTATCTAGACACTTTTAATGTATAGATAGATGCGATTATTTTTTATAGACGAAGGTAGTATATGTTTTAATAAGTGAATAGCATAGAACCACCACTTTTATACTCCCTCGGTCTCAAAATAGATATCGTAACTTTGTCAAAATTTGGATGAATCTATATATGAAATAGTGTCTAGATTCATCCAAATTTTACAAATCTGAGACATCTATTTTTGAGACGGAGCGAGTACAATTTTTTTTGAAAAATCACCACTTTATGTTTTCTAGTAAAATGTGAGAATTTTTTTTTTTTTTGCAATTCCCACTAAAACGAAATTCATGACCAATTGACAGCATTTCTGACTAATGGAACCCAGTTGTCAGGCCATTTTGCTTAGATTGGGATCCACTTGTCAGCCAAATTAATAAAAGGAAAATATCCTAAATAAATAAATAAATAATTAAGTCGTCGTCCTGTGCCCAGCTGCCCCAGCCTCACGATCCACATCTCCGACGCCGTCG
Source organism: Avena insularis (assembly GCA_023614405.1). NCBI lineage: Eukaryota > Viridiplantae > Streptophyta > Magnoliopsida > Poales > Poaceae > Avena > Avena insularis. Next base: position 96,371,272 of record CM042690.1, on the reverse strand, counting down.
GCCAAGGCCTCGCTAACGGCCACCTGAGGACGCGGCGGGGGCCTGGACCACTAGCATGGGCAGCGCAGGTCGGGGCGGCGGCTGCGAGCAGTTGAGAGCGCATGAGGAGGGTGGCCGCGAGTAGTATGGGGACGTATCTGAGCATCTGAGAGTGGCGGCTGCAACGGTGCAAGATGCCTTCTTTGATTTGTTTTATTTTTAGTACTCCGTCCTTCCAAAAATAACTAACTTAAATTTATCTAAATTTAAATATATTTAGACATATTTAATCGGAATCGAGACAAACTCAAGTTAGATATTTCTAGACCGAGGGAGTATATTTTAGCTTCCTATAATTATGCTGACAAGTGGGACCATGTCCACCTCAGCAAATAGCCCTGACAATTATATTTCACTAGTCAGAAACTATGTTTTCAGTTTGAGTTTAGCGCGAATTGCAAAAAATCAGAAAAATAGTGGTTAAAACCTAGTTGTTTTCAGAATTTTTTGTATAATAAAAGTGATGGTTTTATGCTATTAAGAGCATCTCCACTCGGGGGCCCTAAAGGCCCCAAGGGCTATCGGGGTGTCGGCGGTCGAATTCATGCCCAGCCCACCACCCAAATTTGTTTTGGCGCCGGCGCGACCCGTTTTGTTATCCGGCGCCCCCAGGTCGAACCCAACCCACGGGGGCGGGGGCTAGCGGGGGCGTCGGATGCCGCGTTTCTGGCATGAAGGCGCAGAGAAGCTGGCGCCCGAAACGGCTAGTCGTCGCGAGCCACCCCTGTTAGCGTCAGTGGTCGACGCGTTCGGTCCGTCTTCCTCCTCGCCTGCCGCGCCCCAGTAATGGCGTTGTTGCCAGCCTATCAGCCTTTTGCAGGTGAGCAGCCGATGCGTCCCGTCCGCCACGCCTCCCACCTCGCTTGTTGCGCCACCGCCCGCATTCAATGGCCGCATCACTGCCCACACATAAAACCCCCCTCCTTCCTCGCGGCTCCTTCTACCCATTTCATCCTCGCAGCCCCCTTTTTTCCCCAACCACCCAACCGCCGGCCATGGGGAGATATCCCGGAGATGGTGCTGCCGCGAACTGGTTCGGGCGACGCTCTCTGCACGTCCACGAGGCACGGGCATTGTGGGAGACGGGTACCCAGCGCCACCGGACATGCGGAGCCCACACAACTGGGTCCTCAGCGCCAGTGGCTAGCCCGTCCCGCCGGTTCCCTGTGGGCAGGCGTGGCAGGTGGAGATCTACCGCCATTACTGGGAAGTCCTCTCGCCAGAGGAGCGGAACGATCCCGCCTGGGATCCTGACAACGCGCCGGCGTTGAACGCGTTCTTCGAGGACCAGCACCAGTCTCGCGTCGATGCCTACGATGGCAACGCCCCCCTACCAGAGGACAGCAATCTCGAAGGGCGGATCCGATGGTGGAGCGCCCCAGGGGGACGCTCGCCTGGGTCTTCTCCTACATCGCCACTAGCAATAATCTGGACCAGCGGTGGGCACCACGCCACGCCGCTCTCTCTTCCTCAACGTCTTCCTCGTCGAGGCCTTCGTCGCCTTCAGCCCGCTACTCCCTGTACTCCACGTCGTCGAGACGCTTCTCTGCTATCCTCACCTCGGTGAAGTACGAGTACGAGGAGGCCCCTCCATCGCAGCAGTCGCGCGGGCGCTCTGACGGCGCCACAGTTAGGGGCCGATGCGAGCCATCACCTCCCCGTGGCCGCCTGCGTCTCGCCGGGCCCCAGCGCCAGGTGAAGGAGTGGATGCCGCCGCCTGGAGTGCAAGGCGGCCGCCCTCCAGCTGAAGATCGACAAAGACCCGAAGGAGTTCCCGGGCCAGTGCGTCGCCGAGCGTGCCTCCTTTGAGATCGTGCCGCCAGCGACGGTCGCTTTTGCCGAAGTTTGATCCGTGGAGGAGTACCGGCGCGAGCAGGCTGAGCGAGCGCGCCGCCTCTGCCGGTTCATCGACCTCGAGGGCGACGATGACGGACCCGGCTGCTCAGGCTGGGGTGGCGATTCGGGTCAGGGCTGCAGCACCATGCCGTTGCGGACGAAGAAGGAGCTCAGCGACGACGACGACGACGACTACGCGGCGGCGATGTACCGTCGCCTTGAACTGGGCGACTGTGGCCAGGACCGCCACTAGGTTTTAGGTTTTTTTTTAATTTTTGTATAAATATGTTTGACCTGCTGTGATGATATCTACGTATTTTCGTATTTTCAAGAATTTTCAAATATTTGATTTTTTTTAGGGGGGCATGGCTCCCCGTATCGTGAACTAATCCGACCCCCTACAGCCTGCCGCGACGGACGCTGTACGGGGAGATCGAGTGGAGATGCTATAGCTCCTGTTTTAATTGGTCCGGGAGGAAAGAAGCTCCGTTGTCACGCGGTGCGGCCGGGCACGCATGGGCCGCATGGCCAGTCGGCAACCTGGGAAAGGGATCACGGCGGTCGGCCGTATAGTCTTCAGTGTTCTAGGAGGTTCTAGGCCGAATGTGCAGCTGCGGTCACCTGATCGACCATGTGAGGGTCAGGTGTTAGTTGTTCGATTCCGAAAGGTACCTGTAGAAAGAACCGAGAAACAAGATCATGGCCGGCCAAGTTGAGGGGGGCGGGCAAAAAGCCTCGACCTCGACGGGGATCGACAGACGCGGACGCTTCAATGATGAGGGAAAAGAGCCGCATCGTTTCGCCATCCGCCGTCGCCGTCGGCTGCCTTATCCTAGCTCGCTCGTTATGGAATACACTCACTCGGTACTCCGGGCCTCCCAGGTCGCCATGACCCATGTGAAAGCTAGCCCGCCGGAATATCAATCATATCCGCTGGCTCCGCGCGCGCCGACGGAAACGGCCGGACGAGGGGCGCGCGCGCGTGGGGGGGATCGTCGTCAGCTTGACTAATGCCTCGCCGGCAACGTGGCCCGGTGCGGCGCCAGAGACGACGACGGAGGCAAATTAAATGTCGATCCAACGCCACAGGGGTAACGTAACGGATATGTGTAGATACTAGTAGGCCCCACTCCCAGGGTGGTGGTTGGCCGGAATGCATGTGTACGTCGAAATCATGTCGCGAATTTCTCTGTGGAAGGACGAGTAGTCTTCTTGTTTTCTTCTTCCTCTTTCCCCTGGCCTAAGTTTTCTTGTTCTTCTCTGAAAGTTGTCATGTGGCATAAGCATTCTATTGTCTGTCTTTATATGGAAGCTTTCCTCCTCATGGAAATTTTCTATTGGCGGCTTCTTCAAAAGGTCTCGTGTGGCATGAGTTGATTAATAACAAGGCAGTGCAACGCGTCCTCCGGGATAGAAACTTTTTATCCCGGGTTCTTAACCGTCCGATCCGGTTCGATCGATGGTCAGATCTTCTTCCTGTCTCTTCATCCCGCATTTGCTACAAGTAGTCTTTCTTTTCCTACACGTAGTAGAAAATGGTTCGGTCAAAAAAAACATACAGACTAGACCTCGTCGGCGACTTTGTAGCAATGTTATGCTAATTTGGCAGATCCGGTCTCGCCGGAGACTTTCGTATGTAGACCTCGCCGAAGACCGGGAAACAAAAACTTTATGCTATTGTAGCGGAAAAAACATATGTCACAAATAAAATATAGTAAATCCGATCTCGTCGGAGACCTTGTAACAAAACCCGTGGCCGTTTGTAGCACCGCCGCGCGTCGCATGTAGCAAAACCCGTGGACGTTTTGTAGCACCGCCACCCTGACACTTAGCGGTAGCAGCGCCACATGTAGCAGAACTTGAGGCCACACGTAGCAGCACCGCGAGGCAAATGTAGCAAATCCCGGCATCAAGACGCACGGCTGGGGCAGAGATCGAGCTTGATGCGCCCATGCAGAACTCGAGGTGGAGGCGTGCGTGGTGACGACGACGTTGGAGAGGCGCACATGCGGTGGCACATACGCTGGAGAGTTGGAGAGACGCCGGTCGTAGCAAAACTGTCGTCGCCGGTCGCAGCGGACAGGGAAATGAGTCAGCGGCGTGCACCCATGGAAGCCGACGAGCGGTCAAGATGGGAGAGGCAGGACGTCTTGAGATCGAGGGATACGAGGGATTCGGGCTCCCGGAGGCGGGGCTGCGTCTGGCACACACGCGGATGGCGGCGGCGCTGCTGGGATCTACGTGAGATGCGTGAGGAAGAAGAGGTCCTCAGGCTATTGGCAGCGTCCGGCACGCGCGCGGAGATGGCGGCGGCGCTGCAAGCTCTGGCAGAGGCGCGTGAGGAAGAAGAGGGTAGGCGTTGTTGGTGACACGAACGACCTGTGTGTGTGGCTATGTGGGGAGCGAGCAACCCAGGGGATCGACTGGTTCTATCCCCGGGGGAAGTGTATCATTTCCCAAATAACAATGTTGATTTTTTTTCACAAATACAAAAGCTGACCCACTGGCGTCATCGACGAGGCGGCTCCTGTAAACCCATCTAGGGTTCCGCCCCCCTCATCGACGACGCCAGCGGTCTGCTCCTCCTCCCTTGGCCTTAGGGCCTTGGAGGTGTGGTGGACCATGGCCTCTCGGCAGCGGGAGGGTTCTCGTTCTTTGTTTAGGCTTTTTTCGAGAGTCTTTTCAGGATGTTGAGGCAGCGGCTACGTCTTGAAGTCAGAATAAGATCCTCTGTCCTATCCTTTTTCCGGTGGTACGTCCAGAGCGCATGGAGTCGTGTGTTCGGCGGATCTCTGTGGATCTGATCGTTTTTCGTATTCGTCGGTGTAGTTTGAGGTCAGTCTCTTCTGATCTACGGTTGTCTTCTTCAGCTACAGTTGCTGCTCTGTTGCGCTGGTCCTTTGGGATCTTAGCACGACGACTTTCTTGTTGTTTTACTACAACAAGCTCTACTACGACAAGCTTTGCTCGGCCCGGATGATGGAGGGGCGAGGACGACGGCGTGCCTTCGGCTTGTGCTAGTCATTTATAGTCGTCGCTGGGTGGTCCAATGACTTATTTATAATTTTTATTATCTTTATACTGATGCTGATGATTATTAATAGATCGGTGGAATTTTGGAAAAAATATAGCGCGCCTAGGGTTCCAAGTAGTAGCAGGGTGGCGGAGAGCGGAGACTATATAACTGGGCCTGGTCCAGTCTTCCGAAAGTTAAAAATAATTAAGCCTTATCTGCTCTTTCTCGGCATATACCAGCCCACTAAACACAAATTCCCGCGTTGGCCCATGTTGGCAACTTGTGGAGGTGAGAAGCTGGTGCCGTTGGCTGTAGGTCTGGCTTGATCTTTCCTTTATCCACTCATTCATTCAAGGGATTTGATAAGTGGGTTTCAAAAAAAAAAGGGATTTGATAAGTGTTAATCGACTGAGAATCAACCAAGTCTCGGTCAACATAATAAACCATCTGACGTAGACCATCAAGATTCGTGCCAGGCTGTTTTCTTTTGCCTCGCCTGGAGTCTACACTGTTTACACGTATGGGCTTTTCTTATTTTTTGTTTGTATCAGCTGGCATGGGCCTTTGAATGTGTCTGGGCTTTTTTTCTTTAATCCAGATGGACCAATCTCCATAGGAAGAGGTCTGTACCAGGGAAGATGTCCCTTGGTTTCACGTTTGTCCCTTGATTTTTCAATTGAAAGTGGCTCTGTAACTGAGTTTTCTTCAGGTGCACATAGATCGCGGCTGAGTTCAGCTGCATGTGGGTTTTAAGTGAGTGTTTTTCTAGTTGCAAGTGATGGGTTGCAACTAAAATTTTCCACTTTCAACTAGGTTATTTCATGTTAAAAGTGGAGTTGCAACTGATATTTTTTAGTTATAAGCGGGTTGTGACTAAGTTTTTTTATCAGGTTGTAGGTGGGATGCAACTAAGATTTTCTAGTTTGCAACTAGGTGCAAGTAGGTAACACTTGAGATTTTCTCGTTGTTGCGAGTTACAAATAAGGTTTTTCCCGCTTGGAGGTGTCCTTGCAATAGAGACTTTAACCTCAATTGCACCCTTATTGCAACTAGGGTTATCAATGCAATGCCAGTTGTAACCTGCTCGCAACTGGGTTTCTAATCCTATTTGCATCCTACTCGCTGGTGGATTTCTAGTCCTGGTTACACCTAAATCCTAATCACAACTGGGTTTTAATGTCAGTTGATTATTGCTCATAACTATGTTTTTATCCTAGTTGTGACTTGCTTGCATTTGAATTTTAATGTCAGCTGCAACATGCTCACGGCTGGGTTTCTAATCCTAGTTGCATTCTTCTTGCAACTGCGTTTTTATGCCAGTTACAACAGTTTGTAACTATGTAATGTTTTTTATACTCCCTTCGGTCCATACTAATGTTTTCAACTTTGTCTAGATACGAATGCATCTAGTCTAAATTTTTAACTAGGTACATCCAAATCTAGATAAAATTGAGAACAATAATATGGGTCAAAGGGAGTAAGTTAATTTGGATCCGAAGTTTCCACTGGCACATGCAACTTTCTTGCAACTGCATTGTTTTGATTATGGTTTACACATTTTTTTGCTTTGCTGCATATTTCAATTCTAGTTTTTTAAGTCATTGTTTGTGTAATTGAGGTAGATGGTCGTATGTGTCAGCCATTCGATGGTTAACTGCAAGCACAGACAAAAGAAAATAACAACCTTTTTCTGATTTGAAGATATGGTTAAGAGGGGAAGAAATTACAAGTACTCCTTTCCCCGGCTCAAAAAACCTACCGGGGCGTGGAGCACACAACCACGAACCTCCACCCCTCTCACCCTCCATCCCTTTGTCTGAGCGTTGACCAAAAAAATCCGGGCCGATCCCAAGCACTCTCCGACCGCTCTACCGGCTGGAGATGGCGAAGGGAAGGCGTCGGGGTAGTTGCTAGGAGTAGATCTAGGTTTTTAGCTGTTTGCTAGTGTTTTGGAGTACGGTGCTGCATCTTTTTGGCCAGGATGGGCACATCCGGTGGGCGATCTGCGACGTCGTCAGGCTCCGTCGGTCGGAGCAGGCAGCGAGCGGGTCCAGGTCCAGGATCTCCTAAAATAAGGCCTCCGTTTGTTGGCCCCCTCTATGCTGCTCCTTCTTCCTTACTTCTCTTACTCCGGCCGACTGTGGCGGAGATGGGAGGGAGAAGAGAGTTGGAAGTTCTTGTGGTGGCAGAATGTGGTGGTGGTCGTCTGTTTTGATGCGGTGGTGCGGCATCAAGAAGTTGTCGATAAGGAGAGCCGCTGGGCGTCCGAGGTGGAGGACGGCGGTTTTGTCCTTGGAGGCGAGCCCCCCTTCAATAAGCGTAGTTGGATTCTTCTTCGCGGCCTCATGTCTCTTCCACTCCTCTTGGCCAGCCTTGGTGGCGAGGGAGTGATGAGCGATGTTGCGGCAAGGGTTGCGTGGAAGAGGTTGACTCTGGGTGTCGCTAATGATGGACACCCCTCTGCTGCATCGTCTTCGAGCGAATTACACGGTGCCCAGGAGCGCCACCGTGATCCTTGGTCGATAAGGCAGCCCGATTTTAACCTCCGTCTGGGAAGCTTTATGAGCTGTGCGCCGGAGCTCGACCCCCCTTCGTCTTCAAGTGGTTCGTCCCCGGAGGCGATTCGGTGGCCGGTGGCATCGGCTCTCCGCCGGTTTAGAGGGCAATTCGAGCATCCTCCCCTCGGACCTCAGCGTGTCTAGCGCCTTGAGGTCACCGGCGTCAGGCGGAGAAGGGCTGTAGGCACCCGATTGCTTTTTTATCTTTGTGCTGAGGTCCTTTGTGTAATTTTGGAGACCCTTTCTTCCCACTCTCGGTTTTTGTGCAATAGTACTCCAAGGGGTCTCCTTGTAATTTGTACCTGCCTTCTTTTATATGCAGCTTCTAGGCCCTTCGGCCTATTCCGTTCAAAAAAAATTACAAGTAGATTTCAGTCGCTGGTGCACTTCTTTTTCCCATGCAAGAATATGAGTGAAGAAAATTCCTCAACTTAACAGCCGTACAAACTAGCACAGTGCACTTCTTTTTTCCTCTAGAAAAAACTAGCACAGTACATGGAAAACAAAGAAAGTTCATGAAGCAGCCCAACAAACTAAGCTTAAAAAGATGAAAAGGCCCAGCTAGACTAGCACACTCTAGCTAGGACAACAAATCGGTCGGGATTTATTAGAATTGCAGTAGTAGTTAGCATGTCTGATGTCAGTCGACTTAGAATTACTACAGTAGTAGCTTAATTGTGGCTGTGGGTCGACTGAGCCCTAGTCACACGCTTCATTTGAAAAACCGTCACCGCGACAAGGTGACCAGCAGGTCCCACCCGTGCTTAACCCTTCTGGGATCTGAGCGAATCTAACGCTAACTAGTCGGCGGCCAACCCTGATGATATGTTAGTAATTATTTCTTGAAAATAGTAGAACCATGACCAATGGCATGCATGCAGGCTTTTATAATGGTGGATGGCTGCTTTTTGAACTTGTAGGTTCAGGCCGCGTTCTGTAATCTCCCTCCCTGCTCCCAGCTCCGGTACGTGCTAGCGAGGTCGAGATGCCATCATGCCAACCCGTGAAGATCGTGGGCGCCAGACACGTGAAATGCGATGTGCATGCAGGCAGCTGCATGCATGCATGCGTGTAGGTTCTCTGGATTTTCCGTCCTTCTTCAGACCGCCCACAGGACTTGTCTGAATATAATACACTACTCCTGTTGGTTCTGAGAACTCGTTGATTCGTTTTGGAGCCACTGTTTGTGTATTGTATCGGATCGGAGCAGACGCAACCGGTCCCTTTGGCGTGGCTCCGTTTTGGGCTGCGAAAACGATGTTCGCATGGACCTCATGCCCAAAGCTGGATGGCATATCGGTTTGTTTGTTCGCAAAATTCAGCGGGGAATATATATAAAGAACCCATTAAAGAAATACACCGATTGAAACTACGAGGAAGAAGCAGCTAGCTCGTCTCGGAGGAGAGGACTAGGAGCGAGCGAGGGCCCAGCTGAGGCCTCGAAGCAGGGGTTACTCTGCATTTCGGTTTATTATTTCTTTTTCCAATATAAAATCTTGGGTACGGTGCAATGCTTAATTAAGGCTCCTAAAACAAGTTCTTGCCCGTCATAATGCGTTGGTTCGAACGGATACATAAACAAGTGCGGGAACAAACAAGAGCAGTTCCAAACTACTACAGTAGCGTTTTGTAATCTCCACGTGAACTGCTCCGATTAGGCGACGCGTGAAACAAAATTTGCGTGTGCCCACTAGCTGCCTAAAGCACCGGTACAACAGTACAACTGTCCAGATCATGTATCAGCCCTGTCTTGACGACACGGTACGAACGCCTCAATTGACTAGTTAGTTTATTATTGATACTACCATGTGGTCTGGCATCGAGTTGTGATCAGACAAACCGAGACTGCCAAAATACATGTGTGGGTATCACATGTCTACAAGTTCTCACGACGCGATCTTAAATATCAATATACTCCAACTAAAGGGAGATATATGCATGCTAGGGAAAGATGGACACTCCGTCCATCAACAATACAAGACATACTCTCTTTATCCCAAAATTGGATCACATAGTTTTGGTCGAAGTCAAACTTTTCAAACATTGATCAGTTATATAGAAAAATGTGTTGACATTTATTAACCCATTCAGTACTGTTAGAACCATTATGAAATATATATCTGCATATGATGATATCGTAGATGTCGATAATTTTCTCTATATATATGGTTGGTAAACTTTAAATTTATTGACTTATAATAACTATACCTGTCCTAATTTGGAATAGAGTGAGTATTTCGTTTGTTAGGAAGTCAAACTTTTCTATGAAGTCAAAAATGCAAGATAATACTAAGCGAATATCAATAGACACATCATGCAATCATACAAAATTTCTTGTCCATTACCTGTAAGCCGCAAGCCACACTCATCTCCCCGAATTCAAAAAAAACATAGTATATCGAAACAGGCTTTCGTACGGCTTTATAAATAAAAAAATCATCCATAAAGCGTTTCACCAAGTGCGAGCAGAGAAAAAACATAAGCTGGGGGCCCAGCACAAACAGCCCATGAAACAGAGATACAACATAAGTCTCGGGTGTGACAACAAGCGGGCATCCATAGCCCAGCGAATGCTCTGGATCGAGTGGACGGGGGAGGGGAAGATGTGACGTGCCTCCTTGATAAGGTGTTGAAGCATGTCATCGAGCCTCTCCCTGTCCTGGCGCCTACATAGCGGGTACCAGCATCGGATATTCACTTCGGCTCATAGGTGCAAATGCACCTATTATGAGAAAACATTTTTCGAAATGTCAAAAAAATCGAAAAAAATCTGCGTATACATTCGTACATTTTATATTTGTTCACAAGTTTTCGGGATGAAAGAATATTTTATCTGTCGTATATAAAAAAGAAAAAATATGTCACAGGAATACGACTATTTACTTGACATTTTTTGTCTTTTTTATACACAACACATAAAATGTTCTCTCATCCCGAAAACTTGTGAACCACATAAAATGTTCAAATGTATATGTAGATATTATTTTCGAACTTTTGACATTTCAAAATATGTTTTCTCACAATGGATACATTTGCACCTATGAGCCGAATTGCCGTCTCCGTACCAGCATACATAATGTTTTAAATAGGACAGTGTACAAATTATTTCAAGCCAAATGAAAAGGTTTGGTCATACACATTCATGCACGTAAATACGACATCCACTCTATATAGACATTGAGGACACGGAAACAGAATCCAGCACATCTACCTGGTTCGTCACTAACTCTTCCTAGCCAAACTGTTCCAAAGCATCAATATCATTGGATCAATGATGAATATTATTTGATCAATAAGAAAATAAAGAGAAATTTGAAGTATCAAGATAAAGTTCAATGAAAATGGAGTTCTTATGTAGAACTCAAAGTTTTTCATGATTTGGCTTATGTATTAAGCCATGCAAGATCATGATCTCAAAATCATAATAAGATCAAGTGAAAGACAAAGTTTAAATCATAGGCTCGTATCAAAAAGGAGGATTTCATGTAGCCCATTAGAGGATGGCATCAAGTGGAGATCATCATCAGGATTGAAGAAGTGCAAGTTCAAGATGAGCATCTTGAAGATATCACATGGTTGAAACTTTCCATCCATCTATGATAATGAAGTATTGAATATATAACTAAGTGAGGCATTCCCATAGTGGAGTATGGGAGAGAAATTTGCACAATCAAGAGAGGTGTTCCATATTAAGGCAAGCATGAATGTCATCATCTAGCTTAAGTGGAATGCCCAAGGCAAAGGTAAGAACTTTATAATTTTTTCATTTTACCGGTCTCAAGGTGGTTGTTAGGACACTAGGTTATAGACTCAATAGCCATACTATCAAGGGGGTTATCGGGTGAGTAGCTTGATCATATCATTCGTAGAGAGCTCAAACATTTGTATTTTTGTCATCATACTTGTTGTTTGTTATTTGTATATTATTTATGTGAGCTTTTAGAGCTTGTTGTTATCTTCAAAACAGACTCAAGTTCATCAAAACGGATTTTGTATGAAACATTTTCTGCGCTTTTTATATTGGAGGTTTTACCGGTTCATCTTGTTAGAGAGGTTAAACCTTTCATCTTGTCGATTTATCCTTCTTTGGATTTATGTTATGTTTCTCTTGCATGAAGTTCATTGAAATCAGATTCCGAATGAGAAAGAAACGATGTCTTTGGTACCCTATTGTCTTCCCATCTGAAAGCCCGGAATTTGCCCCAATCCAAGTTTCAATCCAAATTTTCCTATCACATTTGCCTCGTCCATTTGGCATCTGGAGTTTCCCAAATTCCGGGTTTTTGGCTTCCGAGCTGAGAGCTTCCCGTCCCCAATAGCCAAATTTTGTGGAGACCATATAAATACCTTTCTTCCACCTTTGAAAGGCATCTCTTGCAGACCCTTTTGAGCTCTACCATTTTTAAGATTCAAAGCTTGATTCATCTCATTTCCACCACTCAAACTTGCATAATTTTGATGGAAAATCAATTGGAGATCAAGATATATATCTCCACCTACCAAAATTCCCACACCTCTCTTCTTAGTGAAGTGAGGCTTTTGGATCTAAATCTTGGAGACATTTGGTGACCTCCTCAATTGTTCCTCTCATCTACTCATCTCTCCATAGTATTTGTTTCTTGCGGTGAGATTTGTGAGGGAGATGGATTTGAGCATTTGTGTTTTTGCTTTGCATGTGTTGCATTGTTTTGATCCCTATACATTGATTCAATCAAGTGAAAGTCCAAGAACTTGTTACTCTTGGAAGCCACCACTCTAGAAGGTTTGGTGGTTATTGGCTTGGTGACCTCTTCGTGGAGATTGTGAAGAGGCCCAAGTGGATTGTAGCTTTGGTGGAATTTGTTCTTCCTCCATTGTTCTTCCTCTCTTATTCTCCCATAAGCTTTTGTAGCTTTGGTGAAATTTGGGAGTGAAGGACTTAAACACTTCTTGTGTTCTTGCCATTGCATTTGGTGCATTGGTTTGAGTTCTCTGTGAGGATTTGATTGGGTAAAAGATGAGAAGCGTTTTACTCTTGGGTTCTTGGAACCCTAGACGATTTATTTGTATTGCAGGTTTGTGGATTACTTAGACCTCCAATTAAGTTATGGAGCTTTCACTAAGCTTGTTTGTTGGGAGCCTCCAATTGAGTTGTGGAGAAGTGCCCCAAGATTGGTGCGAGCTTACGGATTGCCACTGACAAGTGCACCGATAGTGGAGAGTGGATCAGGCCTTTTGTGGCGAGGTCCATAGGAGAATAGGGTGAGGCCTCTCGTGGCACTGGTGGTCTTAGTACTGTCCGCCCCTCCAACAAGATGTACTGCCTTGTTGTGAGGAACTCGGTAAAACATCGTCGTCTCCGTGTGCCTCGGTTATCGCTATACTCGAGCTCTTTACTTATGTACTTTACTTTGTGATAGCCTTCATGCTTGAAGTCTTATATCTTGCTATCACATAGTTTCTTGTATTGGTTAGCATAAGTTGTTGGTGCACATAGCTGAACCATAGTATATATAGGTTTTGTGCTTGACAAAGTAAACGCTAGTTTTATTCCACCTTTGTTAAGCCCATGTCATAAAAGTTTTAAACCACATATTCACGCACCCCCTCTAGGCGGCATATGTGTCCTTTTAGCATAAGAGCAGAAAATTCTTCATCCATAGCTTCTTTCCAATGACGTGAACTCAAGGCTTCTGCAAATTAGTTGGTTCGCTAGTAGCAGAACAAATTGCAAACTTAATCGTGTCATATTGAATTGTACCGTAGGTAACAATTTTTGGTTGGCAGCCATAGAAGATCCCAGACTGGAATCACCAGATCAAATACTTCTGAGTGAATCAGAACCGACAGCCACAGAAGATCATGTCGAAGAAGCTGGCATGGAATCAGCCATAGAAGTTATCGGATGCAGGGAAGAGATCATGTCATCGTGCGGCATCTCATGCGTCTGTTGCCATCAGGGGGCCCACCAAATCTCTCGGGGGGAGTGTGCAAACAAGAGGGCGCCACGTGTCTAGACGGAGTGGTAATTCCACCGGACGCCGCGTCTGCATGCAGATCGCGCTCCGAGGAGGATCCTAACGCTGATGCCGAGGAAAATTATGTCTATGCTGAGGAAACACCACCAGAACTTGCACCAAAGAAATTGTTTGACATAAATCTTCAGATTCCTGTACAACAGACTCAGCATGCAGATGATTAGCAGGGTTAGCACCAACATTAGTTCCTAAATCATGACCCCCAATCATAGGTAAATGGAGATCTGGCGAGAGGATCAAGATTTTAGCACGTAATTGTGCACTACCATTAGGATGAAGCTCAAAAAAGGGAAAAACTGACTCATCAAATACAACATCGCGGAAAATATACACGCGACCAGTGGATATATCAAGACACTTATAGCCTTTGTGAAGATTACTATATCCAAGGAAGGAACATCGTTTAGAATGAAACTCAAGTTTACAAGCATTATAAGGACGGAGGTTGGGCCAAACCGCATGCACAAAAATACATAAAAATGAATAATCAGGTTTGGTTTTAAAAAGACGCTCTAGTGGATACTGGCAACCAATAACTTTGATAGGAAGACGATTAATCAAATAAACCATCATGGAAAATGCCTCATCCCAAAACTTGAGGGGCATGGCCGCATGAGCAAGAAGAGATAACCCAATCTCAACAATGTGCCAATGTTTGCGTTCAGCGGAACCATTCTGCTGATGAGCATGAGGACATAAAACATGATGAGAGATCCCAACCTTCTGGAAAAAAGAATTGAGTTTTTGATACTCACACCCCAATTGAAGAGCAAGGATTTTTTTATCAAATAGCCTCTCTACATGATGTTGAAAGTCATAAAACATCTGAAAACATCAAATTTATTTCTCAACAAGTATATCCAAGTGTATTTAGTATAATCGTCAATAAAACTGACATAATATTTATTTCGACCAACTAAAGCTAGAGCGAGGCCCCATACATCAGAAAACACAAGTTCTAAAGGAGCAGAAGATACACTTGATGACTTAGGATAAGGTAACTAATGACTCTTAGCCTTTTGATTGACATCACACACGGACTCTTTATTTGACTCACTAAACTGAATCTTATTGTCTCGAAGATTTGTTAATCTATAAATGATGAAGGATGCGCTAAGAATCTATGCCAATGAGACGAAGACTGGATACCAAAGGCTTTCCTCTCGGATGACGAATATGAATAAGGTAGTGGGTAGAGACCATCCACACAACTACCTTCTAGAAGAATTTTCCTCATGTCCTGATCCTTGATAAAGAAGTGATTAGGCCAATATTCAATAAAAGCATTATTATCTTTGTAAATTTATGGGTAGGAAGAAGACTTTTTGTGGCTTTATCATGCTTGAGGGTATATTATTAAGACGAAGATCATGATTGGTGGTATGAAGTAAGGAGTGACCAATGTGATGTATATCCATACCTGAACCATTGGCAGTATGGACTTGATCTTGCCATGGTAATGCTCCATCATGGTCAACTTGTCGAGTTCTCATGTAACATGATCCGTGGCTCCTATATCACTATACCAATTGGTACCTATACCATAGGAGTTTGTTGCTGCACCCGTAGATTTTCTAGGTTGCGGTTGAAAGTTTTTGTTGAAAAGCTTCCAACACCAAAATGCCGGGTGCCCCTCTTTGCCACATATTTGGCAAACCACATCAGGATCTCCCCCACCTTGACCACGTCCTCCCTCACCTAAGTGTTGTTGATATTGTCCGCCCTAGGGATAGTAGCCTCCTCCACTATTGTTGTTCTAGGGATAATAACCACCCCCACCATTGTAATTACCACGACCATTGTTTCCTCCACCTCCGCCACCACCGCGGCCTCCTCGCTTGCCATAACCACCTCGTGACGCTGCATTAGCGGAGAGATCCCCACCAAATTTTCCACTATTTCCAGGGACCCTTCCTTCCAAATGAGCTTCATACGGAAGAAACATGGAATATAGATCACTGACCGTGATTTTTGTTGTAGTCTTCAACAACCCTAGAATAATAGCTGACGAGTAGTAAGGACCCTCGAGAATTACTTGAATAGCCGTCGATTTGGTAAATACTCT
Source organism: Avena insularis (assembly GCA_023614405.1). NCBI lineage: Eukaryota > Viridiplantae > Streptophyta > Magnoliopsida > Poales > Poaceae > Avena > Avena insularis. The sequence continues at coordinate 96,355,741 of CM042690.1, read as the reverse complement.
ACAGTTAAAGTCAACCACACGCCTATGAGCGTAAATAGCCGACGATCCCATGTAATAACTGAGGGGTTTCATATACCACACATTTATGTGATAAGATAGTAGATGGCGGTTGGCCAACGCAGTTCGCAGCTAGACGATTCGACTCTACGACACCGCGGGTAACACCTTTTTCACTGATGTCCACACTTCTGCCGCACTATTTAGGCTGACAACTTGAATCAAGATTTCGCTCATCATGTTGGCATTGTCTGATCTTGCAAGATCCAGCGTGCGTACGCGGGATTGGGAATCTTCACCTCATTCCTGCTGTCATCCTTGGTGGTGAGCTCCACCTCCGGTTCCTTGATCAATCCATCGAGGTAGCCAGCCGACTACACACCCCTGATTACCGGTATACTTGGGTCTTCCAAATCATGAAGTTCTCCCCAATTAATTTTTCCGAAATTTACTCGCCGAGCGATCCTCCAGAGGGCGTCATGGATGAGGACGATGAAGCTTCAAAGCTCATGGTGATCTTGATGCGAGTATAAGAAGTGTTGCCCTGATACCATGTAAAAACTCTTGTATGTTATCAATAGCCCATATATTTAGTTAGCACAACTCCTACATACATGAGACCCAAACAGGATTGATCAACGTGTACTACACGTACCAAAACGGACTAGAGTACAACACGTTTAACACTGTCATTGTCATGTGCCGAGGATCACTTGCCGTAGCCCCAATAGCATCTAGAACTTTCTTGGGCGGGGAACGTTGCCGAGCACTGACCCATTCTCGGCGCCCTTCATGACTAAGGAGCACAGCCAACACCGCCGCTTATTGTCTGGCAACTATGTTGCTTCCTTGGCATTCTAAACCCTACAGCGGCAAACATCGTGACCTTCCCGGCAGCGATGAGGGAAATGAAGGGGAAGGAAGGTGTCGGCGGGCGGCGACCACGGTTGCAGTTGTTGTTGAATTGTAGTAGAGGTTCTCAGTCAATGCAGTAAGTCAAGCCGTGCATACACTGGATTCAGAAACCTCCTTCGTAATAATTGCCATAATATGATTGCACGAAGACGAGAGAAACGATCTAATCCCTCCGTCTCGAAATAAGTGACGTGAATTTTTCTACATCCGCGCTTATTTTGGGAAAGAGGGATAATAAAAATATAAAGTACTCAGTTTGTACTTTGTAGTCGCATACAGATACAGACAGACATAGGCGCCCCCCATGATTCGTAGATTCCTGGCAGGGCGCCTCCGGCATGTCCACGCTCCACACCCGCCTGGACCTCGTCGAGAAAACGATGCAAACACGCCCACCTGCACACGCCGATGGAGAGTTGACTTGGCACCACACCACGCCACAGTCGCCATCGCGCGTCCCGGGCACGAGCTACCTAGGCCGCCGCTCCTGCTTATTGCAATCGATCGGCGACTTCGCCAGCAGTCAGCACCTGCCGCGGCCAGTTTTCTATTCGCCGACGCGACGTCGCACACGCACCGCAAGCCCGTATACAGCCTGCACCTGGAGCCTCCGCCTCCTTGGATCACTCGCCTCCTCCCTCCCTCCCTCCCTCAACCTGCTGACGCCTCCCCGATTCAACGCCTTCCTCCTAGCTAGCTGTTTCCCAACTTGCTCCGGTTCGTCGACCACCCATCTGTCCCTGCGGAGGCATTGACCCATCGCTCGCCATAGCTAGCCGGCCGCCGATGGACGCGCCGTGGGCCATGGCGGACGCGCCCGCAGCGCCCTACGTGAACAAGTCGGCGGCGTTCCCCATCGCCATCGTCATCGCCATCGGCTTCATGGTCACCTCGCTCATCCTCGTCAGCTACTACCTCCTCGTGGTCCGCTGCTGGCTCCGCGCCGGCGCCGGGCCGGGCTCCCGCCTGCTGGCGCGCTCGCGCTCGCGCCGCGACGAGCGCATCTCCGCCGTCTTCTTCACCGATCAGGACGCCGACCTGCCGCGCGGGGTCGACGCCGACCTCGTCGCCGCGCTCCCCCTCGTCAAGTACTACCGCCGCGCGGCGTCAGCGTCCTCGGGTGGGGCGGCGGCGGCGGAGTGCGCCGTGTGCCTGAGCGAGTTCGTGGGCGGGGAGCGGCTCAAGATGCTGCCCACCTGCTCCCACGCCTTCCACATCGACTGCATCGACACCTGGCTCTTCCACAACGTCAGCTGCCCGCTCTGCCGGACCGTCGTCACCGCCGCGACCGCCACCCAGCACGACGAGCTCGCCGGCGCCGCCGGGGACAGGCGCATCGACGCCGCGGGCTCCGGGCTGGCGGGGGGATCTTGCCGGTTCCCGAAGCTCGGCGCCATGCAGCAGGAGCCCATCAGGCGGTCCATGTCCATGGACTTCCTCCCGGGCGATCGCGGACGGAAGCCGCCGCCGCAGAAGGGGACACTGCTGCCGAGCCACGCCGACGTGGCCGGCACCAGCAGCAGCAGCGTCGCCAACGCCCCCGCCGCCGTCGGCGAGACCAGCGGCCGGTTCCGGCGCCTCATGTCGTCGTTCGGGCTGGGCCGGAGCTCGCGGAGCACGGTGCTGCCCATCGATCACCTCGACCCATGAGGCCATGGGACACGATCGACGCGATCTCGGGTTCGTTCGCGTGATGCATATGCCTTGTTAAACCCTTTGCTGCCCCCAATCTAGCTGAGGATTAATTAGCGTCTGTGTCCATGCAATGTACAGCTCGTAGTACGAGACTAGCTTTCAGACAAATCCCGCCATTCCATTGATTCGATCTTTTGTGATCTCGAATGTGTTCATGTGTCCATGCATCTTCCGTGCTTGATCCAACATCGAAGAAAACATGCTAGTTGGTGCATGCACGCACGCATACGGGCATTTCGGATCAGACGTCACATACTACTCAAGTGCAACATTGACAATATTTGCAGCGCGTTCGATATTTCCCCGTGATCCGTCGACGTCATTCTTTGGTGTGCATCGATCGTGCACAGCGCACATACTACATATACGGCCATTTTGGATCAGATGTCACACGCCTAGCTAAGTGTAACGTCGCGCACCAAATCACCGGCGACAAAAGTGTTCCAACAAGCAGCACTGACACTTGAGAGAGAATTGGCGCGTCTCGCGCCATGGATATTATTTGCTCGTTGTCCTTTGTCGCTAGCTATAGCGTTTCTATCAAGACAAGTTCGTGACACCTGATTTGGACGTCGATCGGCGACGCAACACGTACGAGAGAGGTTTATTTGTGCTTGGCTTTCGAAACACGTCTGGACGGTGGCGATGCGCCAGGTCACCAGTTTATCTATGGCCCTGCGAGTCAAAGTCACAGCGTAACGGTAGGCTGTCTACCCCACGCACGCACGCACACACATCACCCCACCCCTCCTGATCGCTAAGCAACGGTTTGTTTACTTATTACTAGTAGAGAGACATACAGAAGCGACGCCTGTATCATCAGCACTTGGATTTTCGCCCTCTTTTTTTTTCGAGATGCACACATCCATCGGCGCTCTTGGGCTCATTAAGAAACTGATTTGCAGGCAAACTGGAAGGCGAGATGGAAGCTTCACCAGGACCACACGCCAAAACAGCAGACATATGAATATATCCCCTGGTTGATTAGTTAGGATCACCGTATATAATACTGTTGTGTGCAATTGGGATGTAGACAACCCTTTGCAACCTTCCTGTCATCGTTCGTTCACATGACATGATATGAGAGGCTGAAACCGTTGACCCTATGTGCTCAACGGCCGAGCTGTTAGGCTGCTAGCTGTATATAGAAGTGCGTGTGCAGATCAGGGCAGGCAATTATAGTCGTCCGCTTTGTCCTGCGGGCGGCCTAGCTAAGACTAGCTCCAATGAGGTATCATAGGTGGTATCATGCACCACATGCATGCAAAATGCTTATGTGTCATAACAATTAATGATGAAAGAGATTGTATTAGTATCATAGGTAGATATGGTATCATAACACATAAAACTAGAAAAATTAATCTCAAATAAATCTTGTCCACAATTTTACATTGAGATTCTACAAAACAATAAATACACCAAGACTATGATACTACTATATGATACTATGCATTGTGGAGATGGTATCGTATACTAGTATCATATGCATGATATTACTATATGATACTCCCCATTGTGACTAGTCTAAGCTAGTCGTCGCGTCTGCGCAGCAGCCCCAGCCAATGTGGATCTCTCGGCACTCGGCATGATTAACAACGGTGCATGCAAGTGGCGGTTGACTTCCACCTCTAACGTTCCCCGAGAAAAGGAACACGCCGTCCTGTCTGTCGTACGTGCCGTCTGCCGACCACCGATTATCCCTCGCCACGCCACGCCGTCACGGCGATCGACGAATCACGCCGCTAGCTCCAACGCTCTCACGATCGATCCACCGGGCAAGTTGAAGCTGGATCATCTGAAGCCCGGAGCGCCGTGTCGCCGTCGGAGCCCGGAGCAGATCGATCGGTCGGTGATGCCGATGCTTCTTCCTGGACGCGTACGTGCTTCGTGCAACGGCACTGTAGCCAGCGGTATCCTGAGTATTTATATATATGGAACACTGCTGAGCACTTTGCCTGGGCAATTAAGCGCAGACCGAGGACGAGGCTGCAAACGAGCCGTGTCCGCGTCAGCGTGGGATACGCGCGCGGTCGCCGTCGTCGCCGTCGGGAGCACGCGGTCTCAGGCTGCGAAATTGAGACGTGGTACTCGCGCGGGAGAGCCGCGCACAGTGTGATATGATCGACTACGGCGGCGCACGACTCGGCAAATAGGCCAAGTTGTTGAGCTCAGGTACGTCGGCAGCTTCGCCATGCCCTCCTTTTTGGCCAATTTTTTTTCTTTGGAGAATTCTCTTTGGCATGTCTTTAGCCTCAGTATTCGCGGAAATCCCTTGAATTTGGCTCAGGGGTGCATTGCATCCATTGTGAGAAATATTTTTTGAAATATCTAAAAATCAAAAAACATTTCTAAATGTACATTCGAACATTTTATTTTCGTTCACAAGTTTTTGGGACAAAAAAAATTTTATGTGTCATGTATAAAAAACAAAAATTGTCATGTGAATAACACTAATCATAGAATTTTTTTGTCTTTTTTTTACAGGACAAGTAGAATATTTTTTCATCCAAAAACTTATGAATAAACATAAAATATTTGAATATATATATATATATTATTTTTAAACTTTTTGATATTTCGAAATATGTTTTCGGTGCAAATGCACCAGTGAGTCAATAGCCACCTCCCAGGGACTCCCTACATGCCGCTTGAAGCGAGTCCTACCACCTCTCGCCCACGGGAGTAGCTCCCACCCCGACAACCCAACAGTGGATAGAAAGCCCACCACACCATCCAGGTTTCTTCTTTCTTTTATAGGCGTTTGCTGCTTTCAGATTGCATCTTCGTGGTTTCTTCCTGCGTGCATGGGCGTGTACAATCGTATACTGGCACACGTACTTTTTCCTACTATATATTACACGTTTTGTTTGGTGAAATTTGTTCTATTGAGAGTTGTTTGTTTAAAGGAACTGGCATTTGAAGCCGGTATTTTTTGCTCGATACAGGTTTGCGACTAGCTATATTAATATAGCAACCACAATTGAGTCCGTCAGCACAACGTCCAAAAGAAACAATAAAGAAAAATAAGAGAAAACAAAACCGACAACAGTGGCTCGACTAAAACGAGGATGACCCACAACCGCTCCCGTCCGGAGAATTTCCACCACGCTCCTAGCGCTCTGAAGCATCGCGTACCAAGGAGCACCTCCAAGAATTAAAGCGACCACAACGACGCTACTTCCCAAATGGTTCTAGGGTTTTCCCCGATACACTATAGGAGATGGATAAGAGATACACCCGACGCCCTTAAGAAAGGACGACGACACTCGCAGGCGTCGCCGCGTCGGTGTCTAGACGACAAGGATTTCTCTCGACCCCTAAAAAATACACTCCCAGACGTTTTAAATTGCTCCACCAAGCTTGTGACCCACCAGCACACGCCCCACGTTCTTCCAGTCACCACCATCGTCTCACCGTGATCCATAATGTGAGGCTGGTATGACCGAAAGAAGAAACTTCAGCGAGGGTGTGATGCGATAACAGCGGGAGGAAATACCTCCTTCTTTGGAGGCGATAGTATTGGATGTAGTAGCATGGGCAAACTAGGTCCTTGCTGGCATGGCTGAGCCCAACCGGACTCGTGAAGCCCCGCCACCACACTGTAGCAAGGGTGTCACCGTCGCCGCCAACCCTAACACTAGTTCCTACTCCTCCATCCACCACTGGATCTGCCGCCACTACAGATCCCCATCGCCAAGCAGCAGCGTCATCGCCACCGTGCTCACCCGGGCCTACCGAACCACCACCAGTCTGAGAAGCACTACCTGCAGGGCTGTAGCCACAAACGTGACGAGGCCAACGACATAGACGAGATAATCCATCCTGAGCCCACACTCGATAGTAGAGATGCGAAGGATAGGGCAGCCACTTTGCCTCTAGGCTGTCGGCCATCCTGCACTATAGCCTAGTCGAATCCGCCAGACCAGAACCAGATCAAGGCCCACCGGGCCTGGATCTAGCCCCCAGAAACCACTAGGGAGTAAGGTGCAACCTCTTGGCCAAAGCCCAGGACATGGCAGCCATGGCCCGCAAGGCCTAGACTAGGCGCTCACTAGTCCAGATCTGGCCCAACCGCTACTACGCGAACTACCGCATGCCACAGTTTCATGGCGCGTCGGGCCGGCCCTCCATCACCACCGCCAGGCCACCGTCGCTATTGCAACCCACCGCCACTAGAGCTCGGGCCCATAGGGCCAAGATCTGGGTCGCGCTCCCGCATCCGCGGAGCCCCACGCCGCTCGACGGTTCCCACCAGTAGAGTCGCGCTGCTCCCTACTGCAGACACCGCCGCCAAGCACCATCTGCCAAGCCATCACCGCACCGTTGCTAGGCCGAGCCGCCCCCACGAGCCCCCCCGCACACGGGTAGAAGCAGACACATCGCCGCCGGCACCGCGCAAGCGTTACCCGGTGACGCTCACTGGCGGAGACGGGGAAGGTGGTGAGGAGGGAGCACGGGTGTGGGCTTGTCGCCTCGGTGGCCCTGCGGGAGAGCTACGCGAAGCGAAACTATTTCAATGGCGTTGGCGAGTAATCGTACAAAGCAAGCATTTTTAACGATACTATTTCTTTGAAAGTTGTTCACTTTTTAAAAAAAGGTTCAGTTTTTAATGTTCATGATCTAAAAAGGTTTTTTGTTTGATTTAAAAATTGTTGAAATTTTAAAAATTATGAACAAATTCTGAAAAATGATAAACATTTTTTAATAATCATGAACCAATTTCAAAAATTCATGAATGGATTTCAAAAAATCAAGAACAAATTTTCAAAAATAATGAATTCAAAAACCATGAACCAATTTAAAAAAATCATGAAACAAATTCAAAAACAATGAACAAAATAATATACTTTTTTAAAAATGAACCTTTTTTTGAAAACACGGACATTTATCAATTTTAAAAAGATGAACGGAGAATAAAAATAAAACGAAAAGAAAAAAGTAAACAAAAAAAATAAGAAAACTAGAAAAACCGAGAAGAAAAAACCAAAAAGAAAAAGAGAAACGAAAAGAAAAGACGGGAAGGGTAGCAAATGGGCCGGTCCAGCTATCAAATTCGCTGTGAGCGGTCGGTGTTCTGACTGGCATGAAGCGATACATAGTGCCCGCGCAGCATTCTCGGAGGGAATTTATTCTGTGGATCGGAGCCGGCCTGAGCTCATTACACTCGCTCTCATGGAATTAGATGCCCTTTTGCTGGGCTGGGCCGGGTCAGGCCATCTTCCATATCTGGTGAGCTGGTCCTTTAGAACCTTAGCACGACGATTTTTCGTCGCTGTCTTCCTTATCTGGTGCGTTGGTCCTTTAGGGCCAAGATCTGGGTCGCGCTCCCGCATCCGCGGAGCTCCACGCTGCTCGACGGTTCCTACCAGTAGGGTCGCGCTGCTTCCTACCACAGCCACCGCCGCCAAGCACCATCGGGCGACGAGCCCACAACAGCCAAGCCATCACCGCACCGTTGCTAGGCCAAGCCGCCCCCACGAGCCCCCCCGCACACGGGTAGAAGCAGACACATCACCGCCAGCACCACGCAAGCGTTACCGGGTGACGCTCGCTGGCGGAGGCGGGGGAGGTGGTGAGGAGGGAGCACGGGTGTGGGCTTGTCGCCTCGGTGGCCCCGCGGGAGAGCGACGCGAAGCGAAACTATTTCAATGGCGTTGGCGAGTAATAGTACAAAGCAAGCATTTTTAACGACACTATTTCTTTGAAATTTTTTAAAAAAAGGTTCAGTTTTTAATGTTCATGATCTAAAAAGGTTTTTTGTTTGATTTAAAAATTGTTGAAATTTTAAAATTATGAACAATTTTTGAAAAATGATAAGCATTTTTTAATAATCATGAACCAATTTGAAAAATTCATGAACGGATTTCAAAAAATCAAGAACAAATTTTCAAAAATAATGAATTCAAAAACCATGAACCAATTTTAAAAAATCATGAAACAAATTCAAAAACAATGAACAAAATAATATACTTTTTTAAAAATGAAACTTTTTTTGAAAACACGGACATTTATCAATTTTAAAAAGATGAACGGAGAATAAAAATAAAATGAGAAGAAAAAAGTAAACAAAAAAATAAGAAAACTAGAAAAACGAGAAGAAAAAACCAAAAAGAAAAAGAGAAACGAAAAGAAAAGACGGGAAGGGTAGCAAATGGGCCGCTCCAGCTATCAAATTCGCTGTGAGCGGGTCGGTGTTCTGACTGGCTTGAAGCGATACATAGTGCCCGCGCAGCATTCTCGGAGGGAATTTATTCTGTGGATCGGAGCCGGCCTGAGCTCATTACACCCGCTCTCATGGAATTAGATGCCCTTTTGCTGGGCTGGGCCGGGCCGGGCCGTCTTCTATATCTGGTGCGCTGGTCTTTTAGGGTCTTAGCACGACGATAAAACCTCTCCCTGCTTTACTACAGCTCCGGTGATGGAGAGGCGAGGATGGCGACACGTCTTCGGCTCGTGCCAGTATTTGTAGTCGTCGCTAGGTGGTCCATTGACCTATTTGTAATTTTTATTACTTTTAGAATTTTTTATACTACTGTTGATGATTATTAATAGATAGGTTGATTTTAAAAAAGAAAAAAACACGCTCGACGGACGATGAACACCACACACACACGTACGCCTTTTCCCTTCACCAACTACCGCGAGTACGTACGTACGCCACCGCTCAACCCCGACGCGATTATGATTTATGAGACGGGCGGACGACGGAGATTTGAGGCCACGCACCCCTCTCTTATCCACCGCTAAACTGAGCCTCACATCTCGTAACCGATTGCTAATTGATTTGGGTTTAAATAGATTTGAACCTATCTAGACGCTAGATCTTGGGTTGGTGTTTTCTCGTAGTAGAATTTTTTTTTATTTTCTACCATGGAACTTCTTTAGTGTATCAGAGCGATCAATACGCAGATATATCAGTGCGAGTAGAACACATGTTGATTGTGTGTGCGTTGATTTTCTAATTGCTATCCTCCCACGTGTACTTGATAATATCGTAACAATGTCGGATGAAGCGGTCTAGACCGACCTTAAACGAGAATGGTTCCATGACTAACATATGGATTATAGCATATAAGTGGATGGTGAGTGTCTGTCTCTCCGACATTAGTTGATATGGCATATACAAAAGATAGCCCTAAAAAGGGATTAAAATTGGCTACTAGTTAATCCATGTTGTGGTTGGATTTGTAGATAAAAAAGGTTCTTGTACGAAATCCCAAACAGCCACGTAAAATTTGTAAAGGTAAAGTATAAGCGTCTAACTTTATTTTGCAGGAGGGTAAGTGATATGTGTAGTTTAGGTAAGTGTTTATGGGATAAAGAGCCGAAGGCAAGGTGGCACCATGAACCTAGTGCAAATACCGGCGTACTCGTTGGAGATCAAGCTGCGACAACCACTACATATCACATAAACTATTTACATTTGATGTTAATTGTTGTGTGTATCATATTGTGCTAGTATTAGACTTACGATGGTAGCAAAATAATATATTTCCTCAATGTTCGTGTTCTCCCACAAGCGTGCACCATCAAGAAAGTCTTTCGTTATGAAGCAGGCCGTAATGATCGGATGCTAGACATATCGACGTTCGCACGCGGTGGGTGCAAGCCATGTATGCAAGTGTGATACACTATGGTTAAAATTTGCGAGCCTAACATGTACAAACATGATCTCAGAACACAAATGACCGAAAGGTTAAGCATGAGTCATATGGAGATGTGATTGATATGTTGATATCTACCCTGACAGGTGTATCGAAGGCCGCGATGATCGGGAATGATATGGTGTAAAGGGATCGTGTAATCACTAAACGAATGTTGAGGGATGTTCGTTTTAAGCGGGAGTTCTGATATTTAGTATAACTAAATAATAACCCATATTATGAACATGAGATTAATTGATTTGAAAATACCATTGTAGATGTCTCGCCCCACCTTTCAACCTTGGCCCCTTTCTTGAGAAAGAAAACCTCAAAACTGATGGGACAAACTTCACCGTCTGATCCCACAATTTGAGGATTCTCTTCGTTCCCCAGAAGCTCTCCTACATGCTTGAAGCTGTGATAGGTAACCAACCCGCTGTCAACGCCTCTCAAGCTAATGAAAATGTTTATCAGTAGAGGGACAATGATAATGCATGTGTCGAGAGTGGCATGCTCTACACCATCGAAGCGGATCTGTAAAAGCTCTTTGAGAACAAGAGCGTCTTTGAGATTATCACTGATCTTAAGGCCATCTTTGTCCGAGGACCGGTCTGAGAGGTATGAGGTTCCGAACCTCTTCTGCTCGGCTTGGATGGAAGAGCACAATAGCTTGAGCGAGCAAGTGGTCAATATATCTAGCTACGTTCAACGTCTAAACGATCTTGATTGCAAAATCAATGACGAGCTCGCGATTGATAGGCTGTTGCAGGCACTGCCCCTAGCTACAAGAGTTTTGTGTTGAACTACGACATGCAGGGTATGATCAAAACCCGATTTGAGTTCATTCAGATGGTACCTTATTTGAGGATTGTTCCTACCTTGTACTGATTTTTTTCAGATGGTACCTTATCTTCTTCAAGGGTGGCAAAATCCTAGGTTGGCATGCATATCCAGCATCTCCAAGATAGAACTTGACATCTTGAATTTCCAAACCATCAATTCTAGACAATCTGCTAGCAAGAATGCTTGCATCATGCGCAGATCATTCCCAACCAGCTAGCACATAGGTGAAATTCATCTCAAAATCAACAGCAGCCAATACATTGTAGATGGTGTAGTGCTTCCTTCCTCTGTATGCCGCTGACTGAGCTTTCGGCACTCTAGCGGCCACATGAGTACCATCGATAGCACCTATGCAATCCTGTGAACACATAAGCATAGCATCACGACAAAGAGCAATGTAGTCATTTCATGAAAAGAAACAAGATAATTATCACTCACCCTGAAATATGGCATCCATATGCACCTGGTTCGTATCTTGCTAGGTGTGCGACCACTTGGAGTTTTGATCATCTCTCCATAGAGATCCCCAATTGCGTATACCACTTTATTGAAATAGCAAGCAATTGTATCCGTGCATCTCCTAAATGTGTTATGGACCAGTCTAAACCTCTGGTTTATAACCCACAACACGAGAAATGTTGCAACTTGTTCCTCAATAGAGGTGTGGATACTATCTTCCAACATTCCTCGTTTCCTAAACCTTTTGACCAGTTTATAGAAAGGGGCTCTGGCTATCCATAATATTTGGAGAGACTCTACATTGGTTGAGTTGTAAATATAGTTCAGATTTGTCATCCTCTCCTGATCTCGGACGATCATAGGGTTGCATGTGAGCCTAGAAAAGGCAACACGCCTAACTTCTCTCTTGTGGAGCAGCAGAATCTAGGCTTCAATCACAACTATGAGTGTTGCCGCTTGATGGATCAGATCCAACTGGTTCCCCTAAGCAAATCGATCTACAATGAGTACTAACTATATCGACCCTGCATACTATCTACTGACGTTGGGGGCAAAAAGAACGGTATGAGTGTCGCTTACCTCCGCCGTAGCAGATAAGGGAGTGGAGTCGATGTCGAAGAAGAGGGAGAAGAGCCCCTGGTTTGGACGACTGCGTCGGTCCTATGCTGGAGAAGGAGTCGTGAAGAAGACAACGCCGCGTCGATGCCGATGTAGATCTACATCGCCGTTGCCGTCGTCTCGGGTGTCGAAGTGCAAATGAGGATTTTTGTCCTAGGACAAAATGTCGTGAGGTCAACGAATGGGGAAGGTGACACCCAGCTTTGCTGCGAAAGGCTCGATCCCGCGTTCTCCTGCCTTCTCGAGCTCATCTCCCACGTGTGCGGCGTTCCTGCTTTACGCATCGCCACAGCCTGCCACTAAAAAACTACCAATCCGGGCGTTCCTCCGGGGGCCGTCACGGAGGTGCTTTAAAACCTGTGCAGTCCAGACCACACCACAGACAACCATCCAATCATGCGTTCCTGCCATACATCGGGCCTGTCCGAGGGGAGGCACCCTACCAGCGTTTTCTGTCGAAATAAGCTTTTTTCCCCGGTAACTAAACAAAGGAGCACACACGAACACGAAAGAGAGGGCAATGTGAAAAAAATATCACAAGCCAGACCGTGTGTAGATCAAGCAGATAATAAATTCCCGGCAACGCAGGAACCATGAAAGAAAGGGCAATGTAAATCAGAACCAAGATCGTGTGTGTATAAATTCGATCCTCTCGGCAACGCATCACTCCAACATTCCCTTTTGCCTCCCCATTTCTTCCTCTGTTTTCTCCTTTGTACGTTGGTACGGGGGGTTTGGCCTCTGCTACGACAAGAACGTAAAAAAAAAAAAAACATTTATGGGGCCGGAGCCGGACGCACAACGCAGGGTCTTTTTCCTTGTACCCGGTCAAGTGCGAGCGAGACCGCCCACCGGACCTCCATGGTCTGGTCACCCGTGCACGGCGCGTACGGCGGCGCACCGGTGCCGTGCTATCAAAAGTGTGGTCGACGGACGATGCACACCGCACACACGTACGTACGCCTTTTCCCTTCACCAACTGCCGCGAGTACGTACGTACGTACGCCACCGTTCAACCCCGACGCGATTATGATTTATGAGACGGACGGACGGACGGCGGAGATCTGAGGCCACGCACCCCTCTCTTATCCACCGCTAAACTCAGCCTCACATCTCGCAACCTCCGATTAGGGATCGAGCTTAGTTACATGAGGAGAAATGGGTGCTGCTTCCTTTTTCTGCCAAAACCTCCCGTTACATGGGCTTGGTTTGCTGGCTCTCTGTACCGCGCCGCGCTGTTGCCATCGTCATTCTCGGCTGTCAGTACAGAGCCGCTCCACGTCCCTCTCCCGGCCGGCCAGAGGCAATTCCGCCTTCCCTTTCCGCCTTCAACTGTATCCGCCCGTCCGTCCGTCCGTCCGACCGGATAGCTCAGCCGGCCGAGCGCCCGCGCCATATAGAAGATGGGCTCGGCACCGGCATTCCCCTCGTCGTCGAGCGCGATGGTGGTGATCACCGTGGTGGGGATCCTGGCGGCGTTCGCGCTGCTGGCGAGCTACTACGCGTTCGTGACCAGGTGCCAGCTGCTCCGCGCGGCGCCGTGGCGAAGCGGCAGGGGAGGAGAGCCGTCGTCGTCGGCGGCGGCGGCGGCGCCGGGCGTGGAGCAGCCGCGCCGGGGCCTCGGGCTGCCGCTCATCCGCATGATCCCGGTGGTCAGGTTCACGGCGGGTGAGGAAGCAGGGAGGAGGTCGTCGGAGTGCGCCGTGTGCCTGAGCGAGTTCGTGGAGCGGGAGCGCGTGCGGCTGCTGCCCGGGTGCTCCCACGCCTTCCACATCGACTGCATCGACACCTGGCTCCAGGGCAGCGCGAGGTGCCCCTTCTGCCGGAGGAGCGTCACCCTGCCGCCGCCGCTGCTTCTGCCGCCTCCGCGACACGGTCATCACGGCGACGGCGACCGGCCCCGGCGGGACGAGCGGCTGTGTGGCAGCGACAGCATCGTGATCGAGGTGAGAGGGGAGCGCGAGAGCTGGGGCAACGGCAAGGTCCGGATGAAGAAGGCGGTGGGCGACGAGGCGGTGGAGAGTCGGAGGAAGGAGGAGTTCGCGGTGGAGCCCGTGAGGCGGTCGCTGTCCATGGACTCCTCCTGCGACAAGCACAAGCTGTACGTGTCCGTCGTCAAGGAATTCCTCGCGCAGAGGCAGCAAGTGCCATAGCACGTAGTACATTCATTTGATCCAACGAACGTTCGATCGTACATTCATCTGTACTAGGCCGCTAGCTGCTGTACGTGTAAATACATATGCTGGGCTGTTGGGCTAGATGCATGGCATGGCTGTCCGAAAATACTGTGACGACGGTTGGGATAGTAGTAGAAAGGAAAAAACGAGTGTCGTCTACGCGCGTGTGTCTTGTAGTGCTCGGCAAGCCGTCTCTTTCTGGCCGATCTTGCACTTACGTACGGTTGGCTAGCTAGCGGCCGTTAGCCCGTGCCGCTCTTTTTACAACGCGCAGCGAATTTCCACCGGCAGGTAGTAGTAGTTAAAGCAAGGCTTGGATTGGACGTGTCCGAGTGGGGAACCATGGCACACGCTCCCTAGCTAGCTAGCTACGGCTTAGCACGTACAGTACGCAGGTACAGGGCTCCAAAGGTGTTGCGCCTAGGATAGGATGATCCAGCGAGGAGGGTTTTTGTAGGCTAATCGATGGAGCATCTGTGTGCTGCGCGCACGTACGTACGTGGCTTGGCTTCACTGCATGCCAACTTTCTATCCGGACAGCGCGACTTGGTGCTAGGCTCCACAGCGAGACACGGCCGGCCGCCGGGACTTGTCCAATCCACCCAGGGTCGGATAATACTCCAACGGAGCAGAGGATTGAGCCAGGCCGGCTAGCTAGCTAGCTACCTCGCCGGGCCGGCAATGCCTCGCACGCTCTCTCCCGGGCCCGGCCATGCCATGTGCCACTGCTAGGCTAGGCAGATCGATCGAGCCTTTCCTAGAACAACAACCGCCTAAGATTGTACTACGCACCCACGCCACGCTAATAAGTCTAAAGTGGCACAAAGGGGATTGGAACTTCGCGAGGAACTTTTCACAATTGTGCGCTGGGTAGATTTGGTTAGCTGGTCCGATCCGGCCGGAGTCATCTCATCTAGCTAGAGTGGGGCGCTAATGGAGGGTGGGATGTCAACGTTGCGGCGTGCTTTCGGGTGCATCGCTCCAGCGATGCCGAGGCCGGATCGGACGGAGGGGGACCAGGGAAGAAGCCTAGCCTTCGCCTTCGCCTTCCGGATCGAATAACTGTGATCCAACCGTGCCATCGCAGCGGCCGCCGGCAGTGGAGCCGCTCATGGATGGACACGGATGGATGGAACCCGACGTCGCGGAAAAAGGTGGGCTTGCACGTTTGGATGTTGTGTGATCGATCGGAGCTGCTAGCCACCACCACCACCGCCGTACCTAATCCAAGCACCCATCCGCGCTGCTTGCACGGTTGGTGGTGGGGGGTACGGTAGCTAGCTAGCTAGGACGAATCAATCCATCCGGGTTCTTCTTCCCCGGCCCATGCGTCGATAATCCATTGATTTTATTTTAAGCCGCGAATTACCAGGTGGCGTCGCGCCCGTTGCCCAGTACAGTATAGATTAGCCAAGGCATTACAAGCAACTTGGCACGGAGCTGAACAACGAATATAGGCCAAATGTGGTGTATTTTTTGGCAGCACTCCTCAAGCTGCTAGAGACTAGAGGTCGCAGCTGGGAGCACGCACGTACGTACATCTTTCTTCTAGCTGGCCTGGCCTCTCCCTGTAGCTTATGTATGAGCTTGTCACGGGGCCTCTCCTCCTGACTCAACTCTCCACACGACAGATGCTCTTCTGCTAGCATGCAGGTTTAACTGTTTTCGGTTTCGTACTAGTTAGGACAAGGGAATGAGCCAATGGAAGTGACTCTGCCTGCCAAGACGGCATGGACCGCGAGCCGTCAGAAAGACCACATCGTTGGTCGCTGCTGACGACTCCTTTACTCTGAGGTCTGCTGGCCCATTGTTGGAGACGTTGTTTTACCATGGCATACAGTATAAGGGTGTGTTTGGTAGACCTGGCAACTCAGATATTCTTCCCTCATCTCCCGTTTTCTTGTTTGTTAGATCTGGCCGGTTTCCTTCGGCATTGCCCACCTGGTGCGGAAAAGCCCCCTCGGCCCTGCCTGATTGTGAACCTCAAATTGAGCTTCACAACTGGGCACTGCCAAGTTCGTCCCCCGCGTGCATGACGTGTCTGCTTCGGATCGATAGACCCCGCACCTCATTAACCCCCGCCCAGGCGATGTGCCTCTCCCTGCCTCTCTCATCGGACTCCCACCGCACGCCTCTCCCTGCCTTTCCCGCCGCCTCCTGGCCTCGTCCACCGCGCGTGGAGCAGCAACAGAGGCGCATGGCGGCAGTGCTGGGAGCAGCAGCGACGCGTGGTGGCGGAGGCTCTCTCGCAGGTGCCGGAGCCCGACCACCAGGGAGTTGATTGCTTTTGTAGTTTTGTTAACATGGACCTGATTGCTTTTTATCTTTTTATCTAGGGACCTGATTGCTGTTTAATAATAGCTAGCCTAGCTAATTAGTCAAAAAAAAGCCAGCCTAGCTCATGTCATACGGTGACACCAAACACAATCTCAACTGAGTGTAGCTCACCTAATACAACCTGCCAAACAACACATTGTAAAAGCACTTGTATGTAGTCCACATAGCTAGAATCAGCATGTCTGAGATAAGATTGCCCACCCGGGATTTGTGACCTACAGCATCCGACCCAAGCTCTTGATTTGTGACCTACATTAGCATCACTACAGGAAACGCGATAAGCGCCAACGGTCGGACCCCATGGACGTAGCCCCAAAACCCCGTCAGCGTAGGCTGCGCCGACGGCTGCCGTCGGCGTATTAGTCCGTAGGCGTAGAAAAATTGTAGGTGTATATAGCTATGCCGACGGCTTTACCGTCGGCATAGACCATATGGGTCCCACCTAGATGACTAACGCCCGTTTGGCTACGCCAACGGCTTTATCCTCGGCCTAGCTTTTTCCAAAGAAAAATCAAAAAAACTCAACTTTTTAAAATTGTTTAGTTCGTTAATCTCACAAGAACATTTTTAACTCTAAGTATACTTAATCTCATGTCAAACTGTACTCGTAATCAAAGTTCTCGATCGGTCACCTATCCTAACACTACTCCATCCCCAACGTACTTAACTTCTTCATTCATTCCACATGAGCTTCCAGCAAAGAAATTAGAACTTGTTGTGACCATTGGACCATGATGTTATACGTCTTTATTTTTTTACATTCCATACAATTATTTAAATAAACAACAATGAATAAGTAATAATAATCTTGAATTCAAATAAAAATAAAATAAATTTTATTTATTTTGCCTTTTTTCCATTTAATATTGAATAATTCATATCTACAAATCCGTAAATCGTAATTTGACAAATAATATATCCAAATCGATCAGAAAAATAAGAGGAATCCAAATATGACATCCATATCATCTATTTAATTATGTATCGTATCTTTTTAACACTAGATCAACCGAAACTATGTCAGGATTCATGAAACACCCCGTTTTTGGCATTCGGAAAATGGAAAATGCCTTTTTGGTGCGACGAAAAGGAAAACATCCTCCTGCAACATTGTTCGCCATCACATGATGCACATGCGTGCATAATATGGACACATTATCGCAAACTATGCCCCGATGCTGGCCATAACATTGGTTATTTGACCTGAAAGCGAGAAAACCGAGGAAACCTTAATTGAGATAGGTCACTTTGTGAAGGAATTTTTGAGACATAATCAATATACCAATTTTGATATTTTTTTCCTTACAAGTATATCACATAATATGACACCACGCGAAGGTTTTGTATTGTTTCGATCGTTTTTAAAATTTTTATGTCTGTTTCAAACTATCGTCGAACTTTCTAAAACAGTGGGCATCAATATTCTTAGCTCGGGGTTGAGCCTCGCTAAACTTGCATTGGTTCTCTAATAAAATAGCATATTGTGAACCTAAAAATAATTTTTCCAAAAAATCATGAGCATCAGATCATGTACCTGTAGTTCAAATCTGACTCACTTCGTACCGATTCGGCAAGAATTTGTGTTTTTCACGAGGGGTGGATGGAAAAGTTTAAGATATCTCGGTTGGAACATTGTCCATGAAAGGTGGTCTACTGTTTTTGAAAAATGGGGTGGTACTATTTTTAAACTTTTATTTGGTGGTTGCTTCACAAAACAACTTATTATTTTTATATTGTTTTAACAAAAATATGTAATATTTAAGTTTATAGAGATAGATCTTATTTTTCTACAAATTTTGATTTTATGAATGAAAATGATTTAGTTATGATTTTCCTAAGATTAATGTGGCAAAAAAGAAAAATAGCTTGTCGTCGGCGTAGACTTGACGCCGTCGCATCGCCGTCACGTCTAATGACCTATGCTAATGGCCCGGTCTACGCCGACGGCTGCCATCGGCCTATCCATCCTATGCCGACGGCAAAACTTGGTTGACAATCGCGTAGCCCAGCTGCCGAGTCTGTCCACCTGTGCCGACCGGCCCGACATAGAATGCGGCCGTCGGGGTATGGAGTTAGGAGTTATTCCCGTAGTGCATCTAAGCACCCTGCTCTTACGCTGCAATGTTAGTACAGTACCTAGCTCGGCGATTATGCTAGCAGGGACTATAGAGAGGTGGAAATAGAACAGAGCCGGTGCTCAGTGGTCACTCAACGGAAATGCCAGGTCGATCGACATGTTTGCAGCCTCGTGCAGTATTTGGTACCACATTGTCGTTGGCCTAGCTACCTATTCTTCTGTTAGTAGATAGCTTGGCTGTTGGTCGATCGTACAGCTGTACTATATGTCTCTGGTACGACGAAAACTATCTAAATACAACCAAAGACATATAATGGTGTTGGCCTGTTTGCGTAAAAACGTTAAAAAAACTACTCCCTCTATCCTAAAATTAGGTGATTTGGTTTTATCTAGATTCAAATGCATTTATATACTAAAACATGTACAGATACATATGAATCTAGACAAACCCACGTTATTTATTTTGGGACGGATCCACGGAGGGAGTACAAAAAGTAACTATAGTACACCACTATCATTTCTTTATTTTTTTTTTGAAAAGGGGAACTATTATTTCTTCATGGAAGAAGAAACCAATGCTAAACTTGGGAGATCTAATTGTAGTATAAGTATGTAAATCAGGGCGAGAAATGGGACCAACTTGAAGTCACGACCGCAGCATGTAGACACTAGACAGACGACACATGAAGGGGCTTACGCATATACCCCTCTTAAGTATAACTGACAAACGGCGACTGTACGTGACCATGGAAAGAGAACAAGTACCCAGTCAGTCGGTTGGCGTGTCAGGAGCAAATCTTACACACCCAACGCCATGAACAGTTTTACCTGCGCCGCAAGAGAGAGGTCATCACGAGACTCGATCCAAACCCAGCAGACCTCGCTGCAGGCTGCACTCCTGCCAGTGCCTGCGCGACATAAATGGCTGGCCACGCGCTGCTTTGCTTGGCTCAGAAATGGACGACGAGGCCATCTATCAGAGGAAAAATTCCCCAACCGTCTACACTTGCGCACAACAAGGCACTGACGGCTGCACTCTCCCGTTGCCTCCACATGCTCCGTGTCGATCTATCCACCATCGCCGACTGATACAAGGACGCCATGATACGTACGTACCCAAGGTCACAATCAATGCCGGCTCGGTTTATACAAGAAGAGCTGCCTAGCAGTTCTGCTGTCCCCTGACAGAATGGAACTGTTGAGGTAACGGCGTGATGGATGGATGCGGTGATTGATGAATGAGTCCGGCTCTGCTTTCACCGTTGCAGGACTGCCGGAAGCTGGAGACCACGGCCCGATCGATGCAGTCATCTCTCGATCTGGGGATCTCTGATGTTGCTGCTGCTGCAGGCGCCATTAACTACCGCTCAGGCGTGCGTGACCAAGCCTGCAAGACCGCTGAGCTCATCAACAGGAACATCAGAACATGCCAATGGAAATTCCTGCCCGATAACGAACCCTTGTCCTTTTTTTTTCTTTGCAATTAATCCCTGATACCTTCTTGTCTGCTGCTGGCATCTGAGATGCTATATTCTATCAACGGAGCCTACCGTAAGTCTTAGTCGAAGCACATGATAAGGTTATGCACACGTTTGGCATTTCCAGCAAGTCCAATGAACACCGTCAAGTATAAACTGCTACGGGCCTAATGTAAACCAGATGTAATGTGGTGCTGCATTACCCGCACAAGTGATCAAGATCTACTAAGTTCTGTACAAACTTTGTTTTTTTTTCAAATAGCTACTCAACTTTTGTTAGCACACAGACTATATATTCAAATAATAAAACTTTCTATAGAGTATCTATAGCTTTTTTTTTAAAATAATACGTTTTTTTAATCAATTTCACGAATATTACGCAGATTAAGAAATTTACGGAAGTATTGCACTGTCGTTTTTTCAAAAAATGACTCGGCTCGTCTTTTTTGAGGACACGACACAGCTGCGCCGTCTTTTGAGGCACCGAAAGCAGCGCACAGGACCCACTGCCGCTGCGGTAGCAGCAGACGCCCGTTGCGTGGAAAGACGAGCCCGCGTCGTTTCACGGTCGAACGACGAGCCCGCGTCATTTCACGGTCGAACGACGAGCCGCGTCGTGTAATGGTCAAACGATGAGCCGCGTCCTTAATACACGCGCGCCGCGCCCAGCCCCGCGCACGCCTCCTTCCTCTCCCTCTGCTGCCGCCCAGCCCCTGCTAGCTGCGCACGCCTCCTTCTTCCTCTCCCTCTGCTGCCGCCCAGCCCCTACTAGCTCTTCTCCCCTGCTGCTTCTTCTCCCATGGAGCTGTTCCCATTTGCTGCCACACTTTGCTCTGTTTTCCACTAAATTTGCCGCTGAAGTTAGTAGATTTCCGATCTACTTGTGGGATAGTCTGGTGTAGCGATTTGAGGCGTTTTCGTGGAGGATTTTCTTGGAGTTCTTGAGGTGCAATGACTGTGGTGGAGTCTGGGGCGGGGGCTTGAGGCAGCTGCACGGTGGAGTCTCGGGCTGGGGCTTGAGGCATTGACGCTTGAGTGGAGGCACTGACGGGCAGGATTTCGCACGCTTCAAGGGTAAACCCTAATTTCTTGCTTGTGTTTGTTTATCTTCTCGGTAGTTCTGGATGTTGTATGTTAGCGCTCCACGATGAACTGCTAGATTATAAGTATATTTGTGGGCTATGCCAGATTATTCGGCTATAGGATTATAATTATATCTGTGGGCTATGCAAGATTATTCGGCTATAGGATTATTAGTATATTTGCGGGCTAAAAGCTTCCATTGTGCGGGCACTTGATAAAATGTGGTATTTTTTTAGGTCTGAAGTTATGTCCAATAATGTAGTGTTTAGGTTCTACTATGGTGACGATGTCGTCAAAACAAACCAGAATGGAGTTGATTTGAGCGATTTTTATTATATTGATGAAGTGCTCCAGGATCCCGAAACAATATCCATTATTGAGTTGAAGGATTGGTTATGTGCTCGTTTAGGGCTCCCTCCCACCCATACTGTCGGTGTGCATGTATTATGGACTAAGTCAAGGATTAAACCAGATTTTTTTTGAGACCGATAGAAGAGCAAGCTAAATGGGTCAAATGGGTGAAAGCCTGTCTTCGTAGGGTAATTAACCCCAGTGTCTTAGTGCTTCCTGTGGCGAAAGAGCAGAGCAGTCAAGCCGAAGACGGAGGTGGTGGTGGCTACTATGATGACCAGAGAAGTCAAGGCCAAGATGGCGGTGGTGGTTATGAACCTGGTCAGAGTAGTTATGCACACAGCGATGGAGGTAGTTATGAACCTGGTTAGAGTAGTTTTGCACACACCGAGGATGGTGGACATGAATCAGCTGAAGGTAGTCAAGGGACAGGAGAAGATATTTTTAGTGGTGAGGTCGATGAGGACGAGATACACGATGGTTGGTTGCAAGATCAGATGGAAGTCGAAGATTCAGAAGGGTACAGTGATAGCTCTTATGATTCCGCTGAGTCTGATCAAGAGGACCAACCTATTCCGGTATCATGGAATCAAGACCACACAACAGCAATGAATGTGAACAATGGGCATGATTCCTCGTGGCACTATCACGCCAACAACATCTCCATTGGTGCATTATATCCTAGCAAGAGGCATCTACAGGAAGCAATCGTTGACTGGGCATTGTCCACGCGGCGGGTTTTCAAAACAAAGGTGTCATCCCAACAATATTTGACTTTGGTTTGCGAGGTAGCTGGGTGTCCTGCCAGGGTCCATGCCCATGTTCCTCGATATGGCACCAACTGGAAGGTTAGCGATGTTGTGCAGCACACATGTCAACTTGACAATGTCCTGCAAGACCATCGTAATCTCACGTCAACCCTCCTGTCTAGACTGTTATACACTGAGATAGTGGAGACCAAAGCCATGGTGGTGAAAGCTATCATCAACAAAGTTGCTGTCAGATTTCGCTACAATATATCTTACGGAAAGGCTTGGAGGACTAAGCAGAGGGCACTGGAGACAAGATTTGGTTCGTTTTGAGATGGATACGACTGTGTTGTTTGGATGCTCCAGACACTGCAGGTTAGGAATCCAGGCACATACCTCGACATCCAACACTTAACATTGCCTCAAGAACCCAATTTGAGGGTGCTTCATCGAGTGTTCTTCTCATTTGCTATTTGCATAGAAGCTTTCACTCACTATCGACCAGTCATTTGTGTAGATGGAACATTTCTCACTGGCAAGTACAGGGGTCAGATCTTGACTGCCATAGGTCAAGAAGGGAACAATCAAGTTGTTCCACTTGCATTTGCTTTCGTGGAGAGCGAGAACACTGAGAGTTGGGTATGGTTTTTCAGGCAGCTAAAGATAGCAGTTGTGAGGGATGTACCGAATGTATGCGTCCTACATGACAGGCATCCGGGTATACTCAGCTCGATAAGGAAGCTGACTCAGCCTGCTCCAGATGAACCAACTCCATGGCTAGACATGCAGAGTCGTTGGTGCATGGCATCTAGGGGCTAACTTTTTCTCACAGTTCAGGAACAAGGCCCTGATGAACCTATTCAAGAAGCTTTGCAAGCAGAACCAGGAGTGGAAGTATATCAAGTGTCGGGCCTATCTAGATGAATTCACAAAAAAACATGTTAGGCAGAGGAGAGAAGCTAGAGCAGCAGCTGTGGTGGCTCATGCGGCCACGGTAGCTGCACAGACAGTAGCTGGAGCAGCACCACCCGAGGAAGAACCAATTGCTCTTTGCGATTTGCCGGGATTTGACCAACCCGGTACTAGGAGGAGGCCTGGCAGACGGATTAAGAATTTTCAGGAATGGATAGAGCACGAGCCTGTGGAGAGGTGGTCTCTGTTGCACGACACTTTGGCGTCATGACTACAAATCTTGCCGAAACTTACAACTTCGTCTTGAGAGGAAGCAGGGCTCTGCCATTAACAGCTATTATGGAGTGTATTTTCACCGGAACATTAAAGTACTTCAGAGACAGACTTCAGCTTGCTCAGATGCATATCATCAACAACCCAAACACGAGGTACTGTTCAAAGATAATGGATTACATGAATGCCAAAATGGAAAAGGCTCGGTCTATGCACGTCGTCGCCATCGGTAATCAAGAACGAAGATTTGAGGTTCGCCTCCCTTCTAACAGGAACGGATCTAGAGAAGAGGTAAAGACACAAGAGGTGAGGATAGACAATGAGGCTTGGCCGACGTGTGAGTGTACCTGCAACAAACCCAAGCTGCTGCATCTGCCTTGCTCTCATGTACTTGCTACGTGCGGACGGTTAGTATGGATGCGAGATCGTTTGTGTCTCCTTATTTTCTTAAGGAGTCGGTGATCAATACATGGACTGGCGAGATGATGGGATATAGAGCATGGGGCAATTTTAACAAAGTAAACCCCGGTAAAAGGATTTACATCCCAGATCCTGAACTAATGCGGACAGACAGAGAAAGGCGACAATGTGTTCGGATCCGTAATGATATGGATGAATCTGAAGCCGGAGGCCCTACTAAACAATGTTTTCTATGTAATCATTTTGGTCATAGAGACACCAATTGCCATATCTTCGGGACTGGAGGAGCGGCTCCTCGTGGACGTGGCAGACGTGGCAGGCGAGGAACAAGAGGCAGAGGAAGAAACTAGTTTTAAATTTGTAATTCGTATAGAACCATGTTTTAAATTTGTAATTCGTATGGAACCATGTTTTAAGTTTGTAATTCGTATGGAACCTCGTGGACGTGGCAGACGTGGCAGGCGAGGAACAAGAGGCAGAGGAACAAGATACATCACAACACTATAACTGAAATGAAGATACATCAAGATACTACAACTGAAAGGAAGTTACATCAAGACACTGCAACTGAAATTAAGATACATCAAGACACTACAACTAAAATTAAGATACATCGGGACACTACAACTGAAATGAAGTTACATCAGGATACTACAACAGGAATTAAGATACATCGATACTGAGACATACGTCTACCTTCCCTGAGTCCAGCGCGGGTACTTACCGGTCTTGTCCCCACGTTCCTATGCCGCCCGCGCCTCGGTAGCTCTTTCTCTTAATCTCTTCCTTTCCGCCTCACGGGCCTCCTTGCGCACCTCTTCCTGGCGCTCACGGATTGCCTCCTCTTCCTCCCTTCTTTTCCTGTTCAGCTCGCGGTTTTGAGCTTTCTCTGCTTGGAATTCTTTCATTTCTCTCTCCCGTTCCTTCTTCGCCTCTTCGGCCATCCTTTCAGCGTGTTCCTCTTCATGAAAGGCAGCCCACGCAGCTCGGTTCCTGTCATGACACTCTTTCTTGGCTCAGGCTGGCTGCTCGGTGTCAATCCAATGGTACCACTTGCAAAGTGGAGGAGAAGATTGCAAGCAAATCAATGGAATGAATAAAAGAACTCATGATAACATGAATGGTTCATATTAACCATGCTCTGGGAACATACCGGAGGCCTCTCGTACGACGAACTTGCTTGCCGGGGCGGGCTTACGTCGTAGTTGGGACACATGAAAAACTTTATGCCCATGCAGGTGGAAAAATCGATCGACTCCTTGACCTTCGCGAGATGGCCGCACCAACAACGCTCGTGTGTCACCCCTTGCGGCAACCTGGCATCTTTCGTCTTCGTAGGCCTATACTTGGGGTCCGAACATGTCACACTCATGATGGAAAGGGAAAGGAAATGGGAGAAATAGAGGAATAACAGGATGGAGAGATACCATCTCGGTGCCAGTATTTATAGAGGCAACTAGTAGAAATTGGCGGGAGAAAACAGCGGGAACAAGTGGCGGGAGAGAAACGGCGGGAAGAATTAGTGGGAGAAAACGGTGGGAAGAAGTGGCGGGAGAGAAACGGCAGGAAGAATTGGCGGGAGAGAAACGGCGCGAAAAAATGGCGGGAGAAAACAGCGGGAAGAAGTGGCGGGAGAGAAACGGCGCGAAAAAAGTGGCGGGACAAATACTGGCGGAAAAAGGTGGCGGGAGATAAACGGCGCAAAAAAGTGGCAGGAGAAATACTAGCGGGTAAAAGAACGACGCAAAATAGTGGCGGAATTCTAGTTTGCGGGCGATAAACTTTAAACGGCTGGATTAGCCTAACGTAGTGTGCATGATCCATGCAACCGTCTGTTTTTCAATAAACGATTTTGGATTGTCGTTTTTTCAAAAAACGATTTTGGATTATCGTTTTTTCAAAAAACGAACAACTGCCAGCCGATCTTGTCAGCCTCTAGTCGTTTTTTCAACCAACGACATGGGCTGTCGTTTTTTCAAAAAACGACCTAACGCTGGTCGTTTTTTCAAAAAATGACAGTGCGCTAGATATGTAAATTCCTTTTTTTGCGTAATATTCGTGAAATTCATTAAAAAATGTATTATTTAAAAAAAATTAGCGTATCTATATATGTGGATTTGGCGTGGGCAGCACATATGTATGAGCTTGACCTCATGTTTCAAATACTCCCTCCAATCTAAATTAATTTAACACAAATTTGTCAAGATTCGGATGTATATACACATACTGTAGTACCAGATACATCTAAATCTAGATAAATCCAAATCAATTAATTTGGATCGGAGGGAGTACAAGAAAATCAAAAATATAATATGGCCGGGCCTCATATGTAGGAGTACGTACTACAATCAGTCTATCACCCTACTCTGTAAAGTTGTCTGAATAGAAAGTTCAAGATCAGCATCATAAAAAGAAACAGATCTTACTAAGAGCAGCCTAAGAGCATCTCTAAACCATCCCCTTTCGGCCGTTAGAAGAGTATATTTTATCCTCTAACAGCCGGAGCCAACTCTAACCCATAGAGGAGAATATTTTATAGGAATCGGCCACAGCGACTCGCAATTAAACGTGCCGAAGGCCACGATTCTCATATTTTTTCTCCTCCACCCCGCCGCACCATTCCCACCGGTATTGCCCCTGCCGGCCATCATTTTCCCTCCACCGCTTTCCCGAAGCACCGGAACCCTATTTCCCCCTATCCGCCCTTGCCGCGACTGCCCGTCATCGTCGAAATCGCCGCTAGAGCCGCCACATCGAGGTGGATCCTGCCTCCGATCGGAACCGAAAGAAAGCTCGTCTCCGGTCACAGCGAGGTCGATTTCGGTCAGGAAAAGCCTTGGGAGGGGAAGGAGGCAGTGCACAGCGACCACGGGCGTCGAGTTGGTGGCCGTGGCCGAGGTCCATAGCCGGATTCTGACGAACTTATCCCGGTGGCGGAGACACTGGTTCGTGGTCGTCCGGTCGTCGCGCAGCCGCCAGGAGGGCGTTTGTCGACAATGACCTTGCCGTCTGTCCGTCCTCTAGCCCGCTCGGTCGTCCAGTCCCCTTTTGGCCGGCGCAACTGCTCCGTCCGCGATCTACCCGTTTGCCGCGCACAAGGTACTCGACTGAATTCCCTTGTGATATTTGGGTTTGTTTTCGGCTTTGTTCATGACCGATAGCATTCGGTTATAGATGAAGAGGTTGGGAGAGATGATTTTCGATGATTCTTCATCTGAGGAGGAAGAAGATGAAGATAAGGATTTGGAAATGGCAATGATTATGATTTTGAACGAAGATTTTTGGGCGCCGAGGAGGGGATCCTAGTTCGGCTGTGTATGGGTGATGTCTACGCACTTCTATTCTTGTAGACAGTTGTTGGGCCTCCAAGTACAGAGGTTTATAGAACAGCAACACATTTCTCTTAAGTAGATTACCCAAGGTTTATCGAACTCAGGGAGGAAGTGGTCAAAGGTATCCTTCTCAAGCAACCCTGCAATCAAGATACAAGAAGTCTCTTGTGTCCCCAACACACCCAATACACTTGTCAGGTGTATAGGTGTACTAGTTCGGCGAATAGATATTGAAATACAAGTGGTATTGATATAAAACAACGGTGCCAGAAAATAGCTTGATGGCGTGGAAGAGACTAAAGACAAACTGAAATAAAGATGGCAGCAAGCAAACATGTAACAGATCTAGTTGCAAATAGTGTTTTAATGCTTAGAAACAAGGCCTAGGGATCATACTTTCGCTTGAACACTCTCATATAAATAATATCTCTTTATGATACTACTCTGAACTACTCTCTGGTTGGACACTCTAATCCATGGTAGGGCTATAATAACACTCCTCAAAGTCCGCTTTCCCCATCTAGATAACCCCACACTGTCACCTTGAGCAATAGATGGTTCCAACAAATACCACAATTTCATAGAGACATCCAACTCCAAATATAACTCATAACAAGTATTTGTAATCTCTAGCCTAAGTGTCACCATGGTGTGCACGCTGTCACTTTCACACACATGGGGAGAGCAGAGATCAATTAAAGCACTTGAGTAGCATGGTAGATCTACTTGATTACAAAGCTCATGATCACAATATGATCATGCATAGAGAGAGAGAGAGAGAGAGAGAGAGAGATATGAACACATAGCTACCGGTAGAAACCTTAGCCTCGAGGAAGAACTACTCCCTCATCATCATGGGAATCAGCAACGACGATGGAGATGGTGGTGGAGATCGATAGATATGGCTCCAGGGGCACTTCCCCGTCCCGGCAGGGTGCCGGAACAGACACTTTCTGCCTCCCGAATCTCCCCTTCGGTGGCGGCGGCGCTGCGGAACTTTTCGTGGCTGGAGGCTCTCAGATTTAGGGTTTTTGCATCAGAGGCTTCTTATAGGCGAAGGGGCAAGGTCGGCGGCCGGCCAGGGGGCCCACACCATGCCTTGGCGCGGCCTAGGGCTGCCCGCGCCAAGGGGGTGTGTGGCCGCCCTGTGCCCCCCCTTCGTCTCTCCTTCGGACTCCATGTGTCTTCCGGTAAAATATTGACTTTGGCTTTTGTCCCGTCCAATTTCGAGTATATTCATTTTCTGACTTTCCTGGAACCAAAAACAGCAGAAAACAGGCAGCTGGTACTGTAGCATCTTGTTAATAGGTTAGTCCAAGAAAATGTATAAAAATACTCCAAAGTGTGGACAAAACATAAGAAAGTAGATATAAACCAAGCATGGAACATAAAAAATTATAGATACGTTTGCAACGTATCAATGGGTCAACCGAAACAGAGCCGAGGGGCATGAGAAGATCATGCGAGATTATTTCAACCCCGATGCCACCTACACAGACAAGCAATTCCGATGCCAGTTTCGGATGCAAAATGACTTGTTCCTCACCATCACAAGAGCCGTCAAAACCCATGATGATTGGTCCAAGCTTCGGAGGAGTGCTACGGGAGAGGTCAGTGCTATCCCGGTGATGAAGTGTGTGGCGGCCATGAGGGTACTTGCATATGGTTGTTCGGCCGATACCATTGATGGTTATGTTCGCATCAGAGAGGATATAGTTTTGGAGTCCGTGAGAAGGTTTGCCAAAGCTGTGATTGAGACCTTCGGACCAGAGTATCTAAGGGAACCCAATGAAGACACCAACATGCTTGCTGAAAACAAAGAAAGAGGATACCTCGGGATGCTAGGTTCAATTTACTGCATGCATTGGACTTGGAAGAATTGTCCAGCTGGTTGGAAAGGCCAATACAAAGGCCCCTGCAAAGATACAACAATCATCCTCGAGGCAGTTGCCTCGCATGGTCTATGGATATGGCATTCATTCTTTGGATTGCCTGGCTCTCTCAATGATCTCAATTTGCTGTCAAGGTCACCACTGTTTTCAAGGCTTGTGAAGAGTGAAGCTCCTCGATGCAACTATGAGATCGAAGGCCATCAGTACACAAAGGGTTATTATCTTGCTGACGGGATCTATCATCCACGGGCCATATTTGTGAAGACAATCGCCCTGCATCTTTGCAATAACCCGAAGAAATCACACTTTGCCACAGAGCAAGAGGCAACAAGGAAAGACGTGGAGAGAGTTTTTGGTGTGCTTCAGGAGCGCTTTGGCATTACTCGTGGACCTGTGGAGTATTGGAAACTAGAGGTCCTCTAGAATATAATGGCATGTTGCATCATTTTACATAACATGATCATCGAAGATGAGAGAGACATGGATGGTGACTTTAGGTACATCTCAAATAAAAACCCTGTTGTGACTAAGCATGATCTATCTAGGATCGACCAGTTCCTCGCAATGCACCGAAGCATCGAGAAAAAAGAGGCACATAATCAGCTACAAGCTGATCTTGTTGAGCATCTCTGGTGTCACCACATCAATTAGTTGTGTTTGCTTTCATTGATTTGCTTGCAAACGATTCGATTTATTACATTCAATTCAGTTTGTCGTATTTAACTATTGGATTTATTACATTTATTTGGATTTGTAATAATAAATAATTTGATTTATTACACTTATTTCAGTTTGTAATAGTAATAGTTTTGTTCAAAAATTTTGATTTGCAAAAAAAGTTTTACTCTTATAAACTTTTGGGGGATCGGTTCCGCGACGCTAAATTTAGAGGAGCAAATTTGCTCCTCTAAAAGAAAGGAGGTCGTTTTTTACTCTAAAAAAAGGGATGGGTTAGAGATGCTCTAAGAGTTATAACTAGGAATGGTCAAACCTGAGTACCCGATAGAACCAAACAAACATGTTAACAAGACAAGCCTAACAGTTATAACTGGGAAGTGATCAAACACGTTATGGAGGAAGAGGCTCGCTCAGGACGCAAACCTGCGACTGCAAGACCGCTGAGCTCATCAATCGACACACACATGCATGCCAACTGAGACTCCTCCAACACAATAACAAGGACCAAAATGTCGAATTCAGCGTCCACTAGTGGCGGACTGTGACAGCCATAGAAGGACGGGCCGACGACTACGCTCCTGAAAAAATGCATCTGGGGAGTGAAACCCATCTGCCCCCAACTTCACCCACCGCTGGTCCCTGCCTCCTCCGTCGGCCGCTCCGGCCACGGGAGGGGGTGGGGACCCCGGTGTTTTGGCTTTAGTTGTAGTTAAGATTGGCCTAGTGCTTCCTTGGGGCGTTGTTTTCATCGAGACGCGTCAGAATAATTTGTCCCTGCTCTTCCTCCATCTCGGCGTCGCTTCAACCGGTGGCATCGGGAGGCAGGTGGCCCGGTCTTGTCGCCGGTCTCTGGATCCGGTGAGATTCATGTCTGGTGGTCAATATTCGTCACTCTCGCGGGTCGCGGTCGCGTCGGCTGTTGCAGTAGTTTTTGTTATGTTGCAGTTGTGTGCGTGGAGGACGGCAGGCGTCGGCGTTTCTCTCCTTCGATTGCATCAGCTGAAGACGACGGTGTCAGGATCTGGTGTCCACGGCGTAGATCCCCGGCCGGCGTGCCACAAAGTCTCGGGCTCATCGCTTGCGACGACTCGGTTCATTGGCTCGAAAAGTCGTATACGATGGTGCTCTTCCAGATCTAGGTATGATGGTTGTTCATGTCTTTTTTCCGGCGCTACCATGGTGACGGCGGAGAACAATGGATGTTGGTTTGGCGAGGCACAAGTTTCTCCAAGAGTAGAATTATAATTTTAATTGTGGAGTTTTTTTGCAAAGTTGCTTGACAAGCATGTTTATTTTAGGTGTTGACCATATATGTAATGGATTGTCTAACGAAATATATGGTCACTTAAGAAAAAAACACAATAACAAGGACCTCCTGTTAATGAGATACCGTACAATAAACATGCAATTACAGATACCAGCAACCGCTAACAGTCTAACATAACTCTCAAACAGCAAATCTTAGTCAGCGATGCACATACCTAGGATCAATGGAGTTCAGTTCCACGGTTGTACCTGTCGAACCTTTAGCCAGTCCCGCACCATTGGAAGGATTTTCACGCTTCCAGGAAGAACAGAGCGTTGCTGCCATGATGTCCGAACCGCTGAAAAATCATAATCGACAGCTTCCAGATGCATAAATATCGCCGCACTGACGGTCTTCAGCAAATAGCTATTCCGGTTAGTGGGCTAACTGTCACCGATAAGGATCAAGGAAGACCCTGCTGAAATGATTATTAATAGATCGGTGGAATTTCGCAAAAAAAAAAGGAAGACCGTGCTGGAACTTGTCCTAACCATTACTATTGCCACGCTAATACATGCCGTTTAGACTGCCAGCCGGTGCTGGAGTCGACTTAGCAGCTGCTGCCGGAGATCTAAATCGCTGTCGTCGTCTTCGTACAAGAGGAAAATAGGTAGGGATTTGTCTTCTAGCGGGAGGTGGTAGCATAAGAGGGAGGTGAGCCTACTTTTCACGCCATACGGCGCTGCAATTTTTTCGGCTCCTTCCATCTCTCAGTTGCCTCCCCGCGCATGCCGTTCCTCCACTTGCGCTCGCCAGGTCCCGGTGGAAACGCTCGATTTTGGCGTTCCTCCGGAGCCAGGATGAAGATCTGCTTTAAGACCCGTGCGGATCAAATCCCCAGTACACCGTGGCACGCCAAACGAATTTATTTCTTCCGGCCCAGTGCGAGAAACGAATATCAGGCAAACCAGACATGTCCGATATGACTCGTTAACAATTGGACACGTTGTTTTACCATGGCATATATCATACCATAAGCATCCGAGCCAAGGCCCTTGATTTGTGACCCAGCAGCTAAACACCCTGCTCTGATGCTGCAATATTAGTACTCGTAGCAGTATCCCTATGGCTCGGCGATTAGGCTGGCAGAGACTATAGGGAGGTGGAAGTAGAACCACTGGTCACTCGACCGAAATGCCAGGTCGATCGATCGACATGTTTGCAGCCTCGTGCAGTATTTGGTACCACATTGCGGTTGGCCTAGCTACCTATTCTTCTGTTAGTAGATAGCTTGGCTGTTGGTCGATCGTACAGCTGTACTATATGTCTTTGGTACGACGAAAATCATCTACTAAATGAAACCAAAGGCAAATAATGGTGTTGGCCTGTTGGGTAAGAACGTTACTAGAAAGACTTTGGTAATCTGGTTGTATGAATACGTAAATCAGGGGTTCAATGCAAAGGCACCAACTTGAGGTCACGACAGCAGCATGTAGACAGACAGGGCTGACTCATGGCCAACATGGGCGACGTCCTAGGGCCCACGGTCTAAAAGGGCCTATAATTCTATCATTTCTCGTATATGTACGTAATTATGTTGGGATTAAAATAAAAGAATCGATGACAGTCCAGCGGATCAGCAATCTGGGAGCAGGAAATGCGCGATGAAAACATTAGGATTGGAAAATGTGAGTGATCCAGTTCGTCTAATCGTCTCGTACTGTTCCGATCGCTAGGCCGGCTCGTCCACTCGTTGCTGAAACATAATTCAAAAATTATTATATCGCCCGCTCGTCCTCTAGAATGAACCAAATGAAGACAACTGCTCTGTGTCTAGTCCTCTTTTATCCTGCAGCTCATCACCCTTGCCTCCTTCGCAGATAATCCTCGGCTACTCGGTGGCTCCGGCGTTTCAATCGTTTGATCCCACATCTTCTTTTTTAAATCGACTCACCACTAGTTTTTAGGACTTGATGATTTATATCAGATAATGTTTTTTGAATATTTTAATAATTATTTGGTGGTCTATGATCACATGGTGAATTAGCACTTAAATAGTCATGTCCACCACACCATTAAGTTAGACCAACTTTATCAATATGATCACATGGTGTGCATTTTAATACTACAAACATCTTGCTAAATTTGCAGGTTGTAAAGATAGATGGCTTTCTAAATGTGAAAATAAAATCTCACCCAACTGATCCTGATTCGGGTGAAGGCCCGTCCAACATTATATGTACTCTCCATCTCCAGGAGAGGTAAATTTATGTGAGCTTTCTTATAGCGCTGCCAAAAGAACAAAATATCACTATGAGCTATAAATTAGTGCTACTTTTGTTTTGATCTCACGAACTATTTTTCTAGCTCCGATCTTGGCGGCATATATATTAGCTTTTTTTTTGCGAAAAGACATATATATTATCCTTAGAGGGTCATTTCTTCAACTTCGCCCTAGGCCCCCGGAAAATATAGAACCGGCCCTGTAGACAAACGACACGTTAAGGGGCTTACGCATATACCCATCTTAAGCAACTGACAAACGGCGACTGTACGTGACCATGGAAAGAGAACAAGTAAATCTTACACACCCAACGCCATGAACAGTTTACCAAGCTCACGAGAGTCGATCCAAAGGCAGCAGGCGTCGGTGCAGGCTGCACTCCTCTGCCTGTCTGCCTGCGCCACGCTCTGCTTTGCTTGACTCAAAAATGGACGCCGAAGCACCAGACGAGAAATCCCCAACCATCTGCACTTGCGCAGAACAAGGCACTGATGGCTGCATTTCCGTTGGCTCCACATGCTCCCTGTCTATCTATCATCGCCGACTGTTGAGGTAACGGCATGACGGATGCGGTGATTGAATGGATATCCAGCCCTGCTTGCACCGTTGCAGGATCGATGCAGTCATCTCTCTCGGGATCTCTGATGTCGCTGCTGCAGCAGGCGCCGTTAACCACCGCGCTCAGGCGTCACCAAGCCTGCAAGACCGCTGACCTCATCAAGAGGAACATCAGAACATGCCGATGGAAATTCCTAGCCTAGCCGATAACCAAGGCCTGTCCTTTTTCTTTGCGAATCCCTGATTGCCAACTCTTTTGGTTACCTTCTCCGTAGTGACGTGTAGTTGGGGCAGCATCTAGTCCCTCCATCTTCTGCGACGTCGTTAATGCAAGCCAGCAGCCGCCCTGCCAGCTCCGGTATTCAATACCGTCCTCGGCACCTCTCCTCTATCCACAACGCAAACCCTAGCCCCGCCGTACTCGTCTCCTCTTTAGTTCTCATCTCCTAACCCTTCTTTTCCGCCTAGCCGCCCTTGCTAAGCGCCATGCCTCGCCGCATCGCTACCTGTTGGGCCAATCTCCCCATGCCCGTGGCACCGGAGTGCGTCCCGCCACCAGAGCCAATTGCTCCGACCTCCTCGGACGACTACGACTCCAACCCGGTCGACTTCTCCTCCTGGACGGACGAGGAACAATACGACATGGTGGTTCTTGATTTGCTGCAGCGTGATGTCCTCAACTCTTACAGGAGCGAGTGGAAGAGGACCAACGAGACCCATACCCTCGACGTGATCAACCGGTACCTTGAATAATGCAATGTGCAAATATCCCTACAGTGCGCACCTGTGGAGGAGAACGCCTGCCTCCTCATGGAGAGGAAGTGGCAGGCCATTTTTCGCATCAACACGGAGAATGAGGCCGCTGCAGTCTCCCGCGAGTCGAGGCTGGCCGGATTGCTCGGAACGAGTACTACTGGCAATTGCGCTAAGCGACAGAGGCAGCGCAAAACGACCGACGGCACGCTGCAGCCCGCCACCCAGAGGCCGCGGCGCGCCACTTGATGGTGGAAGCATGGCAGGCGAGGCAGCTCGAAAGCAGGCCAGTGGGATGCTAAGCAAAGTTGCAAGAATGACGACCAGACCGGTTTAGCTGGGATACTGCTTAGATTTAGTTTTTGTTCAATTCAAGTTAAATTTCAATCAGTTTGTAAAATTCCACCGTACGCTAAATGAACTAGCAAATTTCAATCAGTGGCCTTCACAAATACGAGGGCATCATCTTTAGTGTGTTGTGATTTAAAAAATTGGTGAATTCATGACACCGTGTCATTCTACCCATTATTTTCTAGATGTATCATATTAATACAATGAGTTAAGTTTCAGATCATAGATAGTTTTTCTGTGATGTTAGATCATTAATTGTCAACTTAGGGACAATAGTTTGTAAATGACATTATATGGTTTTCTACCTTATCGAGATCTTATTATCATCACACTCTTCATTAGAAAACATACAGTATTTTAGACATAGATATAACCTCCAAGACATTAAACCGTATATGATTGCATTACAAAGTTTTCCGAGGATTATAAAAAGATTTTACCATCTTCACAACATTTTCTTTAGCTACAAAGGAAATCCCATATTTATTGAATCTGACAATGTATCGATTGGTCCGTCTTGAATATTTTAATTATTTCATTCTTGATGATTGAAGTCTAGCCATCATATGGGGGTTGGTACAGTGATTGGATAAAAGAGTATAATGAACTCTCATCACATTGGTTCCATCCCAAATCACAAGCCATAATTAAAATTTATAAACCTGGAATGATCATCAAGAATTGCTACAATGCCGAGATATGTGTTTTGGCATGTGCTAATACTGAAGGACAAATGAGGTATCCATCAATAAAATAGGTATCCATATCTCATCAATGTATCTCACGACGTGCGTCACATAATTAAATTCTCATATAAGAAACAAAAAGAAGCCACAATTATGCTATCCAGTATCCGGGTCTTGACTCAAGAGGAAGTAAGAAAGCACAAAAATTATTGATATCTAGAATCTGAACAAATGGGCAGATTATTACATGGCCGCTACCGTGGTTGTCTTCATTGCCGGTCTGCGGCACGTATGTCATAGGTAGTAGCACACGAGCTCGCAGCGGGACAGAGTAGATGAGGCATATTAGAGTTGTCGTATGCATAAGCAAGCCGAATAGACAGCATCGTGTCAAAAATTCACCAAAACACCATGAAACTGGAGCACGACGGAGATCTATATGCAGCGGCATGTGATCAGAAGCAGGATGGATGCTTCAGCCACACCGTGAGGACGCGACGGAGGAGATATAGGGTTGCGCCTCCGATGGCCAAAAGGTAGGGTTGGGGGTAGAGACTCCGATCTTTTCAGGCTAGATTTGTTTTCTTCAGAACTCTGCTGGGTGGATAGGGCTTGTGCTAGCTTCTGGTTCCCATATGATTTGTGGATTAACGTTCTCAACGTGTCCGTCTATATTAAAGTTTATAGCATCCAGTCAATCTCAACCATTATAATCTGGTCCCACTATACGATTAACACGCCTCAGATAATTTAGCCTACCTAGATCAAGCTGGTGTATCCAAAAACCGTCTTATATTGCTTTTAGTACGTACTAGATAGATTTTGTTTACTTTGTATCCTGGAGCGACGCGCACGCAACTAGGAACAAGCGTGTCCCAAGCACGGCACAACACGACACTGTCCCTTTAACAACTGATCCAACGCTTGTGCCGGACGTCGTTTGGTGGAGTGAGGCTGGAGATGCTCTTAGCTCAGCCATTAGGCTAGCAGAGACACTATAGGGAGGTGGAAGTAGAACCAGTGGTCACCCGACCGGAATGCCAGGTCGATCGATCGACACATATGCAGCCTCGTGCAGTATTTGGTACCACATTGTGGTTGGCCTAGCTACCTAGTCTTGTGTTAGTAGTAGCTTGGCTGTTGGTCGATCGTACAGCTCTACTGTACTAGTATGTGTTTGGTACGACGAAAATCATCTAGTACTAAATCAAAACCAAAGGCAAATAATGGTGTTGGTCTGTTGGGTAAAAATGTTACTAGAAAAAACTATAGTACTACCTCCTATCCACGAGAAACCAATGCTAAACTTGGCCATGAACAGTTTACCTGCGCAAGATCGATAGAGGGGTCATCACGAGACTCGATCCAAACGCAGCAGGCATGCGTCGCTGCAGGCTGCGCCACATAAATTGCGCTGCTTGCTTGACTCAGAAATACTAGACGAGGAGGAGAAAATCCGGAACAACCATTTGCAGTTGCGCACAACAAGAGCACTGACGGCTGCATTCCCATTGCTCCCTATCTATCTATGATCTATCCACCATCGCCGACTGACCGAATGGATGGAACTGTTGCATGATGGATGCATGGTGGGGTGATTGCTGAATGAGTCCAGCGCTGCTTGCACCGTTGCAGGAATGCCGGAAGCTGGAGACCACGATCGATGCAGTCGCCATCCTCTCTGGGGATCTCTGATGTTGCTGCTGCAGCAGAAGGCGCCGTTAACCACCTCTCACGCCGCGTGACCTCATCAACAGGAACATGCCGTCCTTTTTCTTTTTTCTGAGATGAGATGCTATCCTATCAACGTGTGATTAACGGCGCGCCTACCGCAAGTCCTAGTCGATGCACATGATGAAGATCGATCGAGTTCTGTTACTCGGTTTATACCTGGCATTTCCAGCGAGTCCAATCAACACCATCAAGAATTCGACTGCTAAGGGCCTGCGCCTAGTGTACACCAGATGTACTAGTAATGTGCTGCATTACACGCACGCACAAGTGATCAGGATCTACCAAGTTCTGTACTACAAACCTTGTTGTTTCCGAATAGCTACTCTACTTCGGTTACTACACAGACTCTTCACATGATAAAACTTTCTATAAAGTACGTGGGTTTAGCGTTGGGAGCACATATGAGCTTCACCTCATGTTTCAAATAGAAGAAAATCAAAACTATAATATGGGCATCATATACGTGGTACATATTATAAGAAAAATATAACAAAACTCAAGCCAGCGAGGACAAGCATGCATTCACTAACCACACTATTTTGCTATAGGAACACCATCTTCCATCTACTCAAGAGGAGGAACAGCTCCTGACTTGGAGACTATTCGTACCCGAAACTCAGCATTCAGACAACGAACATGTAAATCTCCAAATGACCAAAAGTAGAAACTCGGCGCACAGCAGCAAATAGTGGAATCACCAATAGAATCAAATATGTGCTAGTGCGACTGTGCTCACTTCCCCAAGAACAAAAAATGTAGATTGCTGGTCACAGTGAATCAAGATATCTGATGCAGAACCTAAGGCACTGTACATCAGTACTTCGGCATGCATTAGTTGCACTGTCATTTGGAATTTGGTAGGTATTCGATTAAAACCACAAAAAAATCACATGTCAGATGTGAAGGATAAAGTCATACATGACCTATAGTTTGAAGGCGAGTAAATCGCATGCTCATGTTGCATACATGGAGCATAAGCAACTCTCTTCCCAAATCGAATATGTTGATATGATCAAATCAGTCACTGTGGGAGCCAAAATAATAGTAAAAGGACCTGAGGCTGAGGGGTCACTGATAATATGCTAATTTACCATTGGGTCATCTTCCTCTAAAAGATGCCAGGATAAGCACTATTCTCGGTTTTGGGGAAGCACGGGCAATGAATTTGCAGGAAATACTGCATGAGGTGCACCTGCAGCCTTCTTCCTTAGCTGCTCCAGAAGCCTACGAGCTTCTAAAATATCATATGACGAATCAGGGCCTACCGCAAGTCTTAGTCGATGCGCATGCAAGTCCAATGAACAAGATCAAGTATCAACTGCGAAGGACCTAGTGTAAACCAGATGTAATGTGCTGCACTACCCCTACCTGCACAAGTGATCAAGATCTACCCACTTCTGTACATACTTTGCTTTTTTCGAATAGCTACGACTCTACTTTGGTTAGTACAAAGACTGTTCAAATGATAAAACTTCCTATAAAGTAGCTATACAGGTGGATTTGGTGTTGGCAGCGCATATGAGCTTGACCTCACGCCGCCGTCCCAAAATAACTGATTTGGAGTTGTCTAGATATGCATGCACCTAGACACGTTCTAATGTGTAGATATATACAAATCTAGACAAATTCAAGTCACTTATTTTAGGACAGGGAATAGAAGAAAATCAAAACTATAATATATGGGCATCATATACGTACGTACTATCACCCTACTCTGTAAAGTTGTCTGAACAGAAAGTTCAAGGTCTGCATCATAAAAAGAAACAGGTCTTACGAAGAGCAGTTTAACAGTTATAACTGGGAACGGTCAAACCTGAGTACCTGACAGAACCAGAGGAACATGTTACCAAGACAAGCCGAACAGTCATAGGAGGCTCGCTCAGGACCAAGCCCGAGCCTGCGAGACCGCTGAGCTCATCAATCAACAGAAACATGACAACTGAGACTCCTCCAAGACAATAATCACAAGGACCTCCTGTTCCCGAGATACCGTACAATAAACGTGCAATTACAGAGGACACCAGCAACCGCTAACAGTCTAACGTCGTAACTCCCAAACAGCAAATCTTAGTTAGCAATGCACATGCCTTGGATCAACGGAGTTCTGTTTAGTACCTGTCGGTCCTTTGGCCAAGCCCCGCACCACTGGAAGGATTTCCCCGTTTCCAGGAAGAACAGAGTGTTGCTGCCATGATGACCCAACCATGGGAAAATTGTAATGGACAGCTTTCCGATGCATTAATAATATGCCCACTATCTTCAGCAAATAGCTATTCCGGTTAGTGGACTGGCTGTCACTGATAAGGAACCAGTAGCTACTGGATCAAGCAAGACCATGTGCAAACTTGCCCCGACCATTACTGTTGCCACACTAATCCTTGCAGTTTAGACTAGAAACCCTCGGTTTATTCTCTGTCTATACTGACCCTTCAGATGTGGCAGCAAATAGTGAAATCACCAAAAGAATCAAGTAGTACTACATATGTGGCAGTGCGACTGTCATCACTTCCCCAAGGGAGATCGCATGAACAAAAAATGTAGATTGCTGGTCACAAGTGAATCAAGATGTCAGATGCAGAGCCTAATGCACTGTACATCAGTACTTCGACAGGCATTAGTTGCACTGTCACTTGGAATCTGGTAGGTATTCAATTAAAACCACAAAAAAATCACATGTCAGATGTGAAAGATAAAGTCATACATGACCTATAGTTTGAAGGTGAGTAAATCGCATGCTCATGTTGCATACATGGAGCATAAGCAACTCTCTTCTTAAATCGAATATGTTGATATGATCAAATCAGTCACAGTGGGGGCCAAAATAATAGTAAAAGGACCTGAGGCTGACGGGTCACTGATAATATGCTAATTTACCATTGGGTCACCTTCCTCTAAAAGATGCCAGGATAAGCACTATTCTCGGTTTTGGGGGAGTACGGGCAATGAATTTGCAGGAAATACTGCATGAGGTGCACCTGCAGCCTTCTTCCTTAGCTGCTCCAGAAGCCTACGAGCTTCTAAAATATCATATGACGAATCAGGGCCACAACTTTCATAAGCAGCTATAACTTGTAGTTGATAATCCTCTGCATGCTGGTAGCTGCAATACGAAGCACAATATCAAATGCAAATCACCACAAGGGTATCAGACAGATAAGAAGTTCTTTACTTAAATTGATATAACATGGTCAGGAAATTGCATGAAATTGCCTACGTTTTTTGTTGAGAAAACCACCAGACAAAAATTTAAGTTAGCATCAAAT
Source organism: Avena insularis (assembly GCA_023614405.1). Classification (NCBI taxonomy): domain Eukaryota; kingdom Viridiplantae; phylum Streptophyta; class Magnoliopsida; order Poales; family Poaceae; genus Avena; species Avena insularis. The sequence goes on along the minus strand of CM042690.1, from coordinate 96,314,937 downwards.
GATTAACTGAGCAAACCCATATGTTAATTAATGCAACACCTACATTTTACCATGTACATGCGCCAGACCAGGGGGGACTGCTGATAATAACACAAGCAAACAGAAGAAGCATTCTCTACAGATAGTTCAACAAGCATAAAAAGAAGATAGTTTCACAATTATCCCTTACGTCATAAAGTCTATGAAACCAAACATGGGACATTCGTCTTTTCTATAAAAGCATGTTCTTCCTTTACCACCAGCAGTAACAGATATGATCTACATCCCTACTTGGCCTGTCATATGTTTACAGTTATGTGTTATAAGAAGGATTTCACTGCTAGTTGTGTGCTGTTATTTTCTATCTCAATCTATTTGATGCAGAGCTGCCCCTTACTATGTTAGAAACCAATCATAATTTTTCTTGTCTTCCTATTTGCCACCTAAGCTACCACCAGAATGATCTGGAAAAAAAAGAGTGTAGGCAAGATTTATTTTTTACTTTTGCAATCGGTATATTGAATGTGCTGCAAATAATAACTCAGAATTGTTCACTTTCCTCTCAAATGGCGTATGTAAGCATAGTACTGCAATCAAGATGTTATCCATAGTGAAACCAGTTACATAGATGAACTCTGGGTAAATGAATGGCCTAGTACTCCATAAAGTAACCAACTTAATGGAAACTTAGACGGTACAGTAGTATCAACTTACAGGGAACTCTACAGGAACAACATCTTTATATCATAGACTAGTAAAATGCACCTCAATGATGTAACAGACAGAATATGAACAGGACAGAAGAAATTACCTTCCCATCAGTCCATATGCATTTGCAATCAGCTGAATTATCTCGATGGAATCCTCATGTTTCGACCCAAATGCAGCAGTAATGATGTCTCTCGCAACAACAAAGAACTTCACAGCTGATTGGTATTGGTTCAGTTCAAGGTTAGCCTCCCCAAGATGCTTATAAGCAAACCCTAACCCAAAGTGCAGCGGCCCAAAACAGTTCTTCAACTTGACCACTGCTTTCTCCAGTAAAGGAACAGCCTCATCAACTCGTTTCGTCAGCATGAGGAGCCACCCCAACCTTAACGAGATACTCCCTTGGAGGTGCTGCATCCCGGAGACACCCTCAAGAAATGCAAGTGTTTTCTTCATCAAACACAAAGACATCTCGAACTCAGTCATTGACTCGTATAACATCGATATCTCTGTATATGCGCCAGCGAAGCGGTCAGGGTTCGCGGACCGTTTCGAGTCGAGAGTCTCACGAGCAATCTCCAGGCACCGCCTCGAGTCACTCTGCCTCTCCTGGGAGCACAGAATCTTGGCCATGGTGACGAATGCCAGCGCACGCTCCTCGCTGTCCTTGCTCGCCCGGTTCATCACCTTCCTCAGGTCATTCATCGCCTCCTCCGTTCTACCCAGCAGAATACGCAAGCCAGCCCCATCGATTTCAACCAGAGAAAGCTCCACATCCAGACCCAACCCCTCATACACCATCCTAGCCAGCTTATTCTGCTCCAACGCCTCCTCGTTGCGACCCAGCCCGGTGTAAGCAACCATGAGGATCCTCCGGATTTTGGCAACCTCTGCGGAGCCATCTCCGAACCGCTTCTCGGTGATCTCCAGCGCCCTCAGACACAGTGGCAGGGCCTTATCGAAGCACAGAACCCCCACGCAGGCCTCGGCGACGTCTCTGTAGGCGTCGCCCAGCTCCGCACTCCCTCCCTCCAAGAACCGGCCTTTGAGCTCCAGCGCACGGCGGAGGTCGGCCACCGCGTCCCACCGGCGCCCCATGGCCGTTTTGGTGCGCGCGAGCTGCTCGAGCACGGCTGCGCCGACGGTGGCCGCCTCGGCGTCCCTGCCCAGCAAGGAATCGACGATCTCGGCGGCGGCATCCAGGGACTCGAGGCTGTCTTTGAGGAGGCCGAGGCGGAAGGCCGCGGTGCCGGCGAGTCGGAGAGCGCGCGCGACGGGGAGCGACCAGCCGCCGTGGGACTCCTGCAGGGGGCCGAGCGCCTTGAGGGCGAGGTCGAGGGCCTTCTGGTGGTCACCCGAGGACTCCTGCCGCTCGGCGGCCTCGAGGGAGGCGAGGGAGGTGGGTTGGGCGGTCGCCGCCGCGTTGGGAGTAGGTGGTGGCGTGGTTAGGGCGGCGGGTTGGGCGGTCGGCGCCGCGTCGGAAGTCGGTAGTGGCGTGGCTAGGGCTCGGGTGGAGAAGGGGAGCGATTGGTGCGGGCGGAGAGGAGGCGTGCGGTGGAGGAGCGGCGGAGGGGGTCGGTGGCGGTTGAGGGGCTTGGAGAGGGCGGCAACGAGGAGGGACCTGTGGAGGCGCCGCATCGTCGCGGGGTTTAGCAGCGGCTCTAGGAATGGAGAGCAGAGAGAAGGGTTTGAGCCGGGAAACGTCGCACGGCGGCGCCGCCGGCGGGCAGTCCAATCAAGCGACAGGGGTGGTGTCTCTTGCCCTGGCAGATTTTGGCCCAACCCAACTTCCACCGAACAAAAACAAGAGTCATACCGCGTCTGATCGATATGCACGGCCCAGTGGACTCGGATGAGCAGGCCTCCGTCCATGTAGAGTTCGCTTTTGTAAATTCTGTGTTGTTTCTCTGCTTCCATGACTCCATTAGTATTCCGTGAACACGAATTTAATATAGCAATTTAGGTAAGAGCATCTCTAACAGAGTCCTCAAACTGGTCAAACCCTCAAATTAACTGCTTTTTTGAAGGCCGAGGCCGAACGCTGGCGCGGAACAGAGCCCTCAAATCCGTAAACCCTCGAAAAAATTGAAGTCGAGCCCTCATTTTCTCACTCGACCTGGAGAAGTGAAGGCTGGTAGGAAAAACTGAAGGGCTCTTCATTTTGGTCAATGTTTGGACGCGCCAGGGAAAAATCACCAACTACCTCCTCTTCCTCGTGTCCTCCTCGTGATCCGCCGGCCGCCGCCGTCTCGCCCGTGAAAGGATACAAATGTCGCCTAGAGGGGGGCTGAATAGGCGATTTAAAAACTTTTCCGTGATGGGCTTAACAAAGACGGAATTAAACTAGCATTCACTTTGTCAACCACAAAACCTGAAACACCTAGGGTTCACCTATGTGCACCAACAACTTATGCTAAGTAAGACAACCAACTATGTGATAGCAAGATATAAACTTCAAGCACGAAGGCTATCACAAAGTAAGGTGCATAAGTAAGAGCTCGAGTATAGAGATAACCGAGACATGCGGAGACGACGATGTATTACCGAGTTTCTTCCAACAATGGAGTACGTCTCGTTTGGAGAGGGGGTGGTTTCAAACCACCAACGCCACAAAAGGCCTCCCTTATTCTCCGATGAATCTCACCCTAATGGGATCGATCCACCCTTCCACTATATCGGCAACCTTCGAGGTGGTAGCCGGCACCTTTACAACAAGTTCAAGGCACATATCCACAACTTAATTGGAGGCTCCCGAATCCAAGCAAGCTGCCACAACGATCAAAGACAAGCTTGTAAGAACCAAAACAAGGCCTAGGGTTTCCAATGAAACCCTAGAGCAAGGGGCACTCAAGTGAATGAGGGGGAAGTGAAGATCTCTCTTGGTGAAGTTGTAGATCAAGTCCTCCTCCTTCGATTCCCCAAAGATCAAGGACTTTGGATGGTTGGAGAGGGAGATCTTGGAGTTTTGGTGGCTCTCAAATGGTGTTCTTCTTTTTTTGGAACGAACAGCTTGAGGTTGAAGAAGAGGTCCCCTATTTATAGGCCCACTCATTTCTGACCGTTTTCTTCCCGTTGGGGAGTTTCCACACCAGAGACTCCAGTGTGCAGACCAGAGACTCCGGTCTACACCGGAAACTCGGCCCCATCTCCGGTCCATCTCCGGACGACTCTCTGACTGTCTTGGGCAGTGTCTTGTCGTTCACTCTGGGGATTTATCAAGAACTCCGGACTAGAGAACACTAGAGCTCCGGTGTATGCACACCGGAAACTCCGGCCAGAGCACCACACCGGAGATTCCGGCCCACCTCTGGTCCATCTCTGGACCACCTATCAGATTATCCATGGGCCGCATATTGAATCCACACCGGGAACTTTTGGGGAAACTCGAGACCAAACCGGAGACTTCGGTGTCTGCACACCGGAGACTCTAGTCTGAAAACCTGCCAGAGACAAAACTGATAGAAACAACAAAACTGTAACGAACATAACATTTGCATCCAGACTCTGATGCCACCAAGAGAGAACATTTCATGTATTATGATGTGAGATACCTCTCTTGGTGGGAAACCGAAAAAACCTCCAAGATCAAAAACACAATAAGGTATAAAGGGAAATCTGTTTTTAAATGAACTAGAGCTTGTTATGAATATTACCACAAGCTCTAGAACCTCACATGGATAAGATCCAAATAACAACCAAGAAAGATGACGCCAAGTATGCAAAGGTTTGAGATCTCTCCGAAGGATATGATCAAGTTACTCACTCGAGAACCCCTCTTGATAGGACGGTTATCTATCCTATAAATCGGTCTCTCCAACTAATACCATGAGACCGGTAAGAAGGAAACCCTATCAAGACCATAATTTTGCCTTGCGCATATTCCACTTGAGCTTGATGATGACAATCTTCTCCACCTCAAGATGGAACACCTTTCTTGATTGCGCTAGCTTGGTGAAGACTTGCAAATTGCTCCCCCATACTCCACTATGGCAGAACTTCTCTTTTGGGCATATCATCTTATATCCATGATCACCACAGGATGGCAAGCTTTAAGCAAATGATCTCTTCGAGATGGCTCATCTTAAACTTGCACATCAATTCTTCTTTCTTCATTATGTTGGTGTCTTGAAGGTATATAAGAGATATCACTCCAACTTTATTCTTCAAGACACACTTGCTATAGGCCCAACTCTTCCTTGACCGATCTCCGAATCACTCATTGAAACCTTGGTCAACACTTGATCTTCTCTACTTTCTTCTTCTCCCAACCTTGAAGCCAACATATGGTTCAAGCATTGCCTATGGACAAATCCTACAAGTAAAAGCTCAATGCAAACATGAGTCCATAAAGATTGTCATTAATTACCAAAACCACACATGGGAGCACAGATGCACTTTCAGCCCGATTCGGCCGGCAATGCCCGCGCCCCGCCGCCCCCGCCTCGCCGCCGACTCCCGCCATCTCACTATCATTTGTCCCTGCCCTGTCGTGGCCCGAATCGGCCCTCTCCCGAGCCGCCCCGCGTCTGCCTCCGCCCGCCCAAATCGGCCCGAGCCGTCGCCGCCCATCTCCGCCTCGTCCGGCCACCACGGTGGTCGCCCGAGCCACCCCACGTCTGCCTCGCCTCGCTGGGCCTCCTCCGCCTCCGCCTCGTTGCCGGAAACACTCAATGAAATCAATGTGCTTCAAATGTCTCCTTTATTTGCAAGACTAGCTTCAGGTGATGCTCCAACTTGCAATTACAAAGTCATGGAAAATGGAGACACAATGGGATACTATCTCACCGATGGCATTTATCCTGAGTGGGCAACTCTTGTGAAGTCCGTTAAAGAGAAGAAAGGAAAACCCTTATCAAAGAAAAAAGCTAATTTCACAAAGGCACGAGAGGAAGCCTGCAAAGAAATTGAGAGAGCTTTTGGTGTTTTGCAAGCAAGATTTGCCATTGTTCGGGGTCCAGGTCATTTTTGGGACAAGAAAACCCTTGTGAACATCATGAAGTGTTGTGTCATTCTATACAACATGATACTCGAGGATGAGAGGGGGTTAAACTTGCCATGTTTTTATGACAATGTTGGTACCTGAGTGCGAGCGGAGGAACCCCGATCGCCTTCAAGATTTTCTCCAAGCACATCGGGATATTGAAAATGCCAACACTCATAACCAGCTTCGCGATGATCTGGTCGAGCACCACTGGCAGCTGCTTGGTCGTGGCCAATGATCTACCTTTGTTTTAGTTGATTCATGTTTCATTTGATTCGAACACTTATTCATGTTCTATTTTCTTTGAATTATAATTGTAATTTGTAGAAAACATTGTTGTAATAAGTTGACTTATTATTGTGTGCTTGAAACTATTATTTGCTGGTGTGTGATGATATCTAGAATGATTTTGTTGGCTGTTGTATGAAATTGTGATGAAACAGTTGAAATCATGTTTTGAGGCTTTGAAGGCCGGGCCGTAGATCAGTGCCCTCAAACCAACCCTCAAAAAAAATATTGTTACTGATTTGCGCCGGCTGTTTTGGGCCATCAAAATCACAAATTCTCGGCCCTCAAACTACTTTTGAGGGTTACAGGTTTGGGGGCACTGTTAGAGATGCTCTAAACATGCATGCATGTGCTCCACCTGCCACGTTGTATTCTTTTTCGTTTTCAAACTTCAAAATGTTTTATCTCTTGAACCGTAATTCGAAATTCAGATTTGTTTTTGCGGTTGACTTTGTTAGATGAGATCTTCGAAAGTAAATCCCATGTTGATAGGTTTTGAAAATATTTTTTCGACCCTAGTTGCCAGATTATGGTCACTTGGTCTCCAGATAAAGTGAAGCTGGTTACCAGGTTAAAATCAACTGGTCACCAGAGGTTTCTGAACTTTGTTTCTCAATAATATAATACTTATACAATGGTAATACAGTATTTTACGTGTTTAGAATAGATCAAGTGCCTACTTTCTGTACATATAAATTATTGTTATCATTAGAAACATGTAAAAATTATCTGATGACTATGTATTATTTACCTGATAACTATTAATTATCATTTTGATAACTATAGTACAGTAATCTGGCAACTGATGAAGGGAAAAAATATCGTCAAAACATATCAAGATCGGGTCTTGTTTTGAAGTACTCGTCGATACGAACCCAGCGGTAAAGACGGATCATCAATCGGATTAACGATTTAGAAGATAAATTATTTTAAATTTTTGAATTTGGAAAAGATTTCCTGCATGCATAATGTCGTCATCTCCTGCTTCCTTATAGGCTGGGATGCTAATAACATGGCGCCGGACGGGAGCTATTCCTAGAGCACGTTCCTTTATTAGATTAACCAAACTATAATTTAGTTTGTCATAAAATATCTTATATTAATGAACATAGGAGGAAGTATTTACAAGCCAGACATTATTATTTTTGATTTGTTGCGTAGATATTTTTAAAATTATGTAAAACTATATAGGACTCGTGTCGGATATACTCTTCATGTGAGTTGTGAGGACACGAACAACTTTGTATGCAGCTAAAAAAATGCAAAATCTCACTACCTATTAAGGTTATTATGACACATTTCGAACTTAGCACGTGACGGAGAGAGTGTTTTACTCTTTAGACAGCCAACACCAAGAGTACTTATTTTTTTAGAAAAGGGGGCTTCCCTGATTTCCATCAAAGAAACCAGTCATGTCCATTACAACACGAGAAAAAAAAGAAAAAGAAACAGCGAGAAACATAAAATTTATACTATACCTCATAAGCTAGATGCAGCTCATAACCAGCTTTCACTTACTAATACTCCTATTTAATTTTTTTATAGATTTTTTGTTTATGACAATCTAGCAAAGCAAGACTAGAGAATTGTTGGAAATATGCCCTAGAGACAAATAGTAGTAAGGACTATTATCATATTTCATATAGTTTATGATTAAGTTTTATATCATGCTATAACTGTATTGAGTGGAAACATCAATACACGTGTGATATACAAACAACCAGGGGTTCCCAGTAAAACTCTAGTCACTGGTTCATTGGTCAACAGATAATCATGTTTCCTGATCATGTGGCATTTATGCCAGTTAGAAATAAGGTCATCTCATTCTGAGAATGAGATGATGAACCAATACCCAAGCTAAACATCGTGACTCGATCATGTCACAAAGTTCAAGTTACGATGATTAGAAATGGATCCTCATAGACTATTCCTTAGACCGTGAGGCTATATCAATCACTGTCTCCCGAGAGTGCTTAGATAGCATCAAACGCCATCTGGTAAAACGGTAGTTATAAAGGTGTGTTAAGGTATTCGGAGGAAACCGTAGAGGCAATATATGTCAAGAGCGGGATTTGTCCGTCCATGTGACGGGAAGATACTCAAGGACCCACTCGGAGAAGTTGTATCCAATAGCTGCGCAGCATGTGATTGGATCACAAGGATATCACTTGTCGGAACGAGTCAAGTAACATTGTTCAGTAACGAGGTTGAACACGACATGGAGATGCCATTGATCAGATCTCGGGCAATGCAAGTATCGAGTGACAAAAGGAATAAGACACGACTGTCCCGGTTCAAACGACGAAAGATCTTCGTGGAACGCACAGGGATCACATGGCCATCCAGGTCCCTCTGTCGATCATTGGTGCGGGAGTGTCCCGACCATGTCTGGAGTGTTTCCGAACCGTGGGGTATCACGCTTAAGGGCTTGATGATGCTTAGAGAGTGTTTATAGGATCGGTAGAATCACCGAAGAAAAGAAGGGAGAAAACGGGAAGGGTTTCGGTAAGTCCGAAGGATGTCCGGAGTGGATGTGGAAGGTGTTCCATAGCCACGGAGTTTGAATATTATATGAATGAATGTTAAATATTGATTTAATCATTTATTCATAATTATTTAATAAAGAGAAAATCAATTAAAGGTCAAAAAGGCTTAATGGGCCAATTCCGGAGGGAGAGGGCCCATTTGGGGAAAGGAGAGAGGGAGAAGGGGCAATGGGGAGGACGACTGGGCCTAGCCCCACTCCCGCGGGGCCCACTAGGTGGCCGGCGGCCACCTCCTCCCCCTCCTCTCCTTTAGTCCCACCCCGGGACTTTGAGGGAGGTAGTACCTCCCCTCCCCCTATATATAGTGGGGTATTTGGCCTAGAAAAATACACCAATAATCAATAAAGGTCTCTCCACTTTTGGGAGGACCTCAAATTGATATTTTCTCTCTCCCCCTCTCTCTCTCTCTCGTGACCGTGGTCCCAAGTGTGGACTGCGCGAGCGAGAGACATCTTCACCGCGGAGCACCGTCGCGCTGCGGGATTTGGATCCGGGAGCTCTACTTTCGCAACTTCTGCTGGATCGGGGAAGCGAGAGTCATCGTCAGGCACCGGACGTGTGTAACTCCCCGCGAGGTTTCGCACTTGAGGCACTCATGTCGTTGGAGCCAGAAGGAGCGCAAGGACTTCATCACGACCTTGAGGTCGGCTTAGGCTCGTCTACATCAACCACGCTCTCCTGAGCGTTGACAACGCTTTTCGGTCTTCAAGGGTAAGTTCGCGAAAAGCCCCTCCCGTCACTATATTACTAATAGATAGGTCCTAGCAGCTTCAGGGGTTCAGGGGCGTAGGGTAAAATTTTATTATTTTCATGCACAGAACCCCTACAAGAACCACCTAATAGCAAACACGACCCGGTAAAGAAAACAACTCCAACATACAACCATGCTACCCCATCGGTCCCGACTGATTGTTCTCCACCCTCGTGATGCCTAAAACATCTTATTTGACAACGGCACAAACAATTTGGCTCCCCAATTTACCATATTTCCATTTTCCCTATTGAAACATTGCAAATGTATCTATAATTTTTGATGTTCCATGCTTAGTTTTATCCACTTTCTTGTGTTTTGTTCCAACTTTGGAGTACTTTTATTATGATTTCTTGGACTAACCTATTAACAAGAGCCACAGTGCCAGCTGCCTGTTTTCTGTTGTTTTTGGTTCCAGAAAAGTCAGAAAATGAATATTCTCGGAATTGGACGGGACAAAAGCCAAAGTGCCTATTTTTCCGGAAGGGATCAAGTGCCAGAATATGAGACGGAGAAGGGCTGGGGGCTGGCCACACCACCTAGCCGTGCGGCCTGTGGCCAGGTGGTGCAGCTTACCCAGCCCTCGGCCTCTCCTTCCGCCTATAAGTTGCCCTCGGGGCGAAAACCCTAAGGACCCGATCAAAATCCACGAAGAGTCTCATGGCCTTGTCATCTCCATCCCTAGATCGGGGGGGATCTGAAGCTCTTCTCGGCACCCTACCGGAGAGGGGAATTCACCCTGGAGGCCTTCTTCATCACCATGCAAGCCTCCGGTGTGATGCCTGAGTAGTTCATCCTTGGACTACGGATCCATGTAGTAGCTAGATGGCTGGTTTCTCCTCCTTTGTTCTTTCATGTTTAGATCTTGTGAGCTCCGTTCATGATCAAGATCATCTTTTTGTAATTCATACATGTTGTGTTTGCGGGGATCCGATGGATATTGAGATGCTATTTTAGATTGATTATTGATTCTATCATGTCTTTGTTATTTGAGATCTTGCATGCTTTCCGTTGTTAGTAGCTATCTTGGCCAAGTAGATGCTAGCAACTCCAAGAGTTAGTATTTATGCTCGATAGTGGGTTCATGCCTCCGTAACTGGGAAGTGACAATCTCTAAGGTACTAGATGTGTTGTTGCTATTAGGAGAAAACAACTATCCTTTGTTCATAGAACAATTGTATTGTTTACTTTACACGCAGATTCGTAAAAGCAATAATCATTGCTTGCAACTTAATCTTTGGAAGGGTTCGGATGATAACCTGAAGGTGGATTATTAGTCATAGATGCAGTTGGATGGCGGTCTATGTATTATGTTGTAATGCCCAATCAAGTCTCAGAGGAGTCAAGATGATTAGTATATGCATGTATTGCTTTCTCGGTGTTTGTCAATTGCCCCGCTGTAATTTGTTCACCCAACATGTTATCTATCTAAGGAGATCCACCTCTAGTGAACTATGGATCGGTCCTTTCTCTTTACATGATCTACAATCTTTTACCGCTTTGTGTTTACTACGCAAAATTTTACTTCTTTCCATTCGACACGTTTAATCCTTTGTTTTCCACAAAACGGTGAGATTGACAACCTCATCGCAAGTTGGGGACAAAGTTACGTGGTTGTGTTGTGCAGGTCTCCATGTTGCTACTAGCACCGGTAGTGCGCCACCTTAAAAGCTCAGCTAGTAACACCTTTGAGGTGTTTCCTTGCTCCTCTTGGTTCGATTAAACCTTGGTTTTATAACTGAGGGAAACTTGCTTGTGCTCATCATACCTTCCTCTTGGGGTTCCCAACGAGGCTCTACATCAACACCACGCACCAAGCACTTTTACGGGCGTGTATTGAGGCATCAGCGATTTTCCGCACCGCTGTTGTGGAGTTAAGGACATCTTCACAAGGGGAGTCCCTCATAACCAATATCTTTACTTTGTTGTTTTTGTTTTGCTTAGTTTCCTTTTTGCTTTGTTTGCTTGTTTTGTTCTTCAAAAATCCAAAAAAAAATTAGTGTTACTTGTTTGCTTTCTTATTTGAAAACCCAAAAAAATGACTACTCTTGAGAACACTAAGTTGTGTGACTTCACTAGCACCAACAACAATGATTTTATGAGCACACCTATTGCTCCACACAGCTGAAAATACTTTCTTTGAGATAAAACCTGCTTTGCTCAACCTTGTTATGAGAGAACAATTTTCTGGTATTGGTAATGAAGATGCAGCTTCCCATCTAAATAACTTTGTTGAACTTTGTGAGATGCAAAAGCATAGGGATATAGATGGTGATATTATTAAACTGAAATTGTTTCCTTTCTCTTTGAGAGGAAAAGCTAAAGAATGGTTGAATTCCTTAACTAGGAATAGTATTGATTCTTGGACTAAGTGCAAAGATGCTTTTATTGGAAAATACTATCCTCCTGCTAAGATTATATCCATGAGAAGTGAAATAATGAAGTTTAAACAATTTGATAATGAGCATGTTGCTCAAGCTTGGGAAAGAATGAAATCTTTGGTAAAGAATTGTCCCACTCATGGGTCGATTTGCTTGGATGATCATCCAAACTTTTTATGCAGGATTGAACTATTCTTCAAGGAACCTATTGGATTCAACTGCTGGAGGTACCTTTATGACCATCACTTTGGGTGCTGCATCAAAATTATTGGACAATATGATGGTTAATTATTCTGAATGGCATACTGAGAGGGCTTCACAAGGCAAGAAGGTAAATTTTGTTGAAGAAACCTCCTCCTTGAGTGATAGGATTGATATTATTATGTCCATTCTTGTTAATGGGAAAGCCCATATTGATCCAAATAATGTTCCTTTAGCCTCTTTGGTTGCTCAAGAAGAGCAAGTTGATGTGAACTTCATAAGAAATAACAACTTTGGCAATAATGCTTATGGTAATAATGCTTATAGGAACAATTTTGGTAACAACAATTATAAGCCTTATCCTTCCAACAATGGTAATGCTTATGGAAATTCTTACAACAATAATAAAAGTGCTCCTTCTGAACTTGAAGTTATGCTTAAAGAGTTTATTAGTAAACAAACTGCTTTCAATAAAACTATTGAGGCAAAACTCTCTAATGCTGAAAGAAATATAGCATCTTTGGCTGAAGCTCAATCTTCTTTGAATAAAATGGCTGCTAAACCTGAAACTAATGATATTCCCTTTGCAGCTACTAATGCCATACAAGTAAGAATTGATGAAAATGTTAGACTATTAGCTGAATTACATGCTAAGTGGGAAAGAGAAGATGAAATTGCTAGAAACATTAGTGTTTCTACTATCACCACCACTAGTGTTGAGGCTAGTAATAGTTCTACTACTTTAGATGATAAAGTTGATTTTGATCTTGACGGTTGCAACATCTCTGAAGTTATTAAGTTCCTACAAAAGCTTGCTAAAAGTCCTAATGCTAGTGCTATGAACATGGCTTTTACAAAACACATTACTGATGCTCTCATAAAGATTAAAGAAGAAAAGATGAAACATAAAACTTCTATTCCTATAAAGCAAGAAGATGGTTGGGAACCTATCATTAATATGAAAGTGAATGACTTTGATTTCAAAGCTTTGTGTGATCTTGATAGTAGTGTTTCTATTATGCCTAGAAGGATCTATGATATGCTTGATTTGCCTCCTCTTAAAGATTGTTATTTGAATGTCCCACTTGATGCTAATGCAAAAAATAAACTCATGGGGAGTCTTAATGATGTTCTTATTATGGTTAATGATTCCTATGTCCCCGTTGATTTCTATGTTTTGGATGTTGAATACAATGCTTCTTGTCCTATTACTTTGGGAAGACCTTTTCTTAGAACTGTTGGTGCCATCATTGATATGAAAGAAGGCACCATTAAATATCTACTCCCACTCAAGAAAGGTATAGAACACTTCCCTAAAAAGAGATAAAAGATTTCTTTTGCTTTTCCTATGAAAACAAAATTTGGTCTTAATGCTTCTTCATTTGAGAACACTTGATTCTTTCTTTGCTTCTTATGCCTAACTTAAAGGCGTTAAAGAAAAATACTTGTTGGGAGATAACCCAAGAGTTTTAGATGAGTCTTGGAAGTTATTAACTCTGTATAACCTCTCCTTATCCTTTTTATTTGCTTTTTGTGTCAAGAGTAACCTCTAATGAGAGTGAAGTAATGATTGGAAAAGTTGCTGTCCCAAAACAGATTTCTGTGATTCACCGTAAAAATTCCTGAGAGATCTATGTACGTCGGATTGAGCTGTCATTTTTTGTGCTTCTGCCCCAGGTTGTTATCTAACTTTAGTTAGTTCAACACTTTTTGATTTGCGCAACAAAAGGTCTTCTAAAAAAATCGTCTTTACCTGCTGGTCTGTTTTGACAGATTTCTGCCATTTTCTGCATTTGCTTCTTGTTAGTTCCTTCTTGAGTTCCTTTGGGGAATTGAGCTTTTTGAGGGAAGTGCTACAGCAGCTAGTGTTCTAATGGAAGTTTATTTGGTGTTATAACTGAACCTTGATACTTATTTATCTTAAGTGCACTAATGTTGCTAATGAGATTGTGTGAAGTTTTGTATGAAGGAAAAATTTCAGGTGTATGGAAGGAATGAGTAATGAGATGAAGGATGGACTAAAGCTCAAGCTTGGGGATGCCACGCGTGTCATCCCAAGAAATATCCAAGAAGTACAAGCGTCAAAGCTTGGGGATGCCCAAGGCATCCCCTTCTTCATCAATAAAAATTTCAGGTTTCTTCCAAACGCTTCATTTTTATTGTTTCGTGCACAGTTGTATTTCTCTTGGAGCGTCTTCTTTTTTGTTTTCGTTTTGGTTTTTAGTTTGCTTGGTTTGCTTAGTTTTCTAAATACTTGGTTGGACCCCCTCTTTCACACTTTGATTGCAAATAGTTTGGTTTGGTTTGAAAAAGAGTAGGAAAGTGCATACTTATGTGGTAAAAAGAGCTTGTTTTTAACTGTGGTCATGCTTTGTCATGCCATGCTTGATATTGTTTTGGCTTTATGCTTAGTATTCTTTGTTGTAGCATGACTTGTTATAAACAATTGAGATTGCTTAATATGCCTTGGATGAATAATGCGTTGCTTTAGCATATTAAAGCATAGTATAGTGGTATTCTCCTTTGATGCTTTATTTGGGTTGACTTGGCGCATGCTCACACCATGTTATGACTATCTCAAGTCACCATAGCCTTTATGATCCTTTAGTTTTCAACTTGTAGTATCACTTTATGCTTTGATCAATGATTTTTTGTCGCTCTGCATGATTATGGCTATTATTGCTCTCTTAGTTTGTCGTTCCCAGCCTTTTGCTAGCCTCCACAACAAAGTATGAGTTCCACTCATGCATCCAACTCCCTAAACCAAGTTTTTCCAAAGAGTCCACCATACCTACCTACTATCTTATGCTATTCCAAGTATATTCATGCTTTTGTTTACCTTCCACTTGTTATGAGAAAACTAGTGATTAAAGCTCTCACGAACTTGATGACACACTTTACTTTATTGCCTCTAATAAACTTGAACCATTGTGTCGTCTATGTTGTATATGCTTGCACTTATTTGTTGGGAATTAGCAGAACCATGCTTTCACGGAGAACGCTTTCAACATTGCACTTGGTACTTGTACCTAGTTGATATCATACTCTTTTGTATATGGATGTCGTCGGTGTGAAATGAAAGGGGAGCTTGTAAGTCCATGGAGTTATGTATATGTGTTAGAGAAACGCCTGGGCCGCTGGTCTAATCCATGCTGACATGGTGAAAACCTGCAGCGTAACCATAATGAGCTGTCTATGGAGCATTCTTCTTATAAAAAAAGAGTCCTATATTGAGAAAAAGAGAGAGAAAAAAAGAAAAAAAAGAGATACTATGAAAAGAGGAAAGAGAGAAAAAAGCACCATATTCCCATGGTAAATAAGAAGAATGCTGAGATGCTTGTTGTCTGCTTGCCTTGTCATTTTGATATGGGGATTTTTCCGTATCATCAGGCAAGGGGTACCCCGTTGGCGGTTCTCAATGATACACATGTACTTACGATGATAAGAACTTACTGGTGACTAAACTTGAGTAGCATGAGGAGCGGCCCTCGTATACAAGGGACATGAGATTTTTGACTTATACTTCGTCAAGCATGTACACCATAGTTTGTTCACTTTAACCTTAATCAGTTTAAGATGCTTATGATAGGGGCAATGAGAGCTGAAAGCTATAAGTACCATAATTTTTGGAAATTCTTTATGAGACTTGAATCCCTACTTCCTTTTTACAAAGGCCTTTCTTCCACCATTATATTGAGTCTCCATCTTCTATCTTTATGCACCTACTTTGAGAGCATAGTGGCCATTCTTAGTTCTATGTGCATTGTCCCAAGACTAGTTGATTGATGCATAACTTGTTATTGCTTGTTTGAAACTATTGTATCTAGTCACTCTTATGAACTTTGAATGTGTCCTATGCATTTATATTTGCTACTCTATTGAGGGA
This sequence comes from Avena insularis, assembly GCA_023614405.1. NCBI lineage: Eukaryota > Viridiplantae > Streptophyta > Magnoliopsida > Poales > Poaceae > Avena > Avena insularis. The sequence goes on along the minus strand of CM042690.1, from coordinate 96,299,216 downwards.
CAAGCTGAATACTAGTATGCTATGTTTTCTTTATGTGAAACAAACAAACGTCTTGCAAAGCATTGTTATTCATGAATCTTTTGTTTGTGCCTTTTCATGTTGCATCTTAGTCTCTTTGCTTATTGCTAGAACTTTGTCTTTCATGTTATGATTGAAGTACTATGATCCCAGCCTTGAATGTTTTGTAAATACTTTGATCAAGTCTTTGATGGTGCATGTCACCTCAAAAATTATTTCTTTTTATCACTTACCTACTCGAGGACGAGCATGAGTTAAGCTTGGGGATGTTGATACATTGCAAATGTATCTATAATTTTTGATGTTCCATGCTTAGTTTTATCCACTTTCTTGTGTTTTGTTCCAACTTTGGAGTACTTTTATTATGATTTCTTGGACTAACCTATTAACAAGAGCCACAGTGCCATCTGCCTGTTTTCTGTTGTTTTTGGTTCCAGAAAAGTCAGAAAATGAATATTCTCGGAATTGGACGGGACAAAAGCTAAAGTGCCTATTTTTTCGGAAGGGTGCAAGTGCCAGAATACGAGACGGAGAAGGGCTGGGGGCCGGCCACACCACCTGGCCGCGCGGCCAGGCCTGGCTCGCGCCAGGGGGTGGTCTGGCCGACCCCAGCACCCCCTCGGCCTCTCCTTCCGCCTATACGTTGCCCTCGGGACAAAAACCCTAAGGACCCGATCAAAAATGCACGAAAGAGTCTGTAGCCGCCGTCATCTCCATCCCTAGATTAGGGGGATCTGAAGCTCTTCCTGGCACCCTACCGGAGAGGGGAATTCACCCTGGAGGCCTTCTTCATCACCATGCAAGCCTCCGGTGTGATGCCTGAGTAGTTCATCCTTGGACTACGGATCCATGTAGTAGCTAGATGGCTGGTTTCTCCTCCTTTGTTCTTTCATGTTTAGATCTTGTGAGCTCCGTTCATGATCAAGATCATCTTTTTGTAATTCATACATGTTGTATTTGCGGGGATCCGATGGATATTGAGATGCTATTTTAGATTGATTATTGATTCTATCATGTCTTTGTTATTTGAGATCTTGCATGCTTTCCGTTGTTAGTAGCTATCTTGGCCAAGTAGATGCTAGCAACTCCAAGAGTTAGTATTTATGCTCGATAGTGGGTTCATGCCTCTGGTAATCTGGGGAAGTGACAGAAATCTCTAAGGTACTAGATGTGTTGTTGCTATTAGGGAGAAAAATCCTTTGTTCATAAAACAATTGTATTGTTTACTTTACACGCAGTTCGTAAAACAATAATCTGTTGCTTGCAACTTAATACTGGAAGGGGTTCGGATGATAACCTGAAGGTGGATTATTAGTCATAGATGCAGTTGGATGGCGGTCTATGTATTATGTTGTAATGCCCAATCAAATCTCAGAGGAGTCAAGATGATTAGTATATGCATGTATTGCTTTTTCGGTGTTTGTCAATTGCCCTGCTGTAATTTGTTCACCCAACATGTTATCTATCTAAGGAGAGCCACCTCTAGTGAACTATGGATTTCGGTCCTTTCTCTTTACATACAATCTACAATCTTTTACTGCTTTGTGTTTACTTTCTGCAAACTTTTACTTCTTTCCATTCGATACGTTTAATCCTTTGTTTTCCGCAAAACACGGTGAGATTGACAACCTCATCGCAAGTTGGGGACAAAGTTCTATGGTTGTGTTGTGCAGGTCTCCACGTTGCTACTAGCACCGGTAGTGCGCCCTGCCAAAGCTCAGCTAGTAACACCTTTGAGGTGTTTCCTTGCTCCTACTGGTTCGATTAAACCTTGGTTTCATAACTGAGGGAAACTTACTGCTGTGCTCATCATATCTTCCTCTTGGGATTCCCAACGAGCTCTACATCAACACCACACACCAAGCACTTTTCTGGGCGCCGTGTATTGAGCCATCACCTATTTTCCTCCAAAACAGCCCATCATAGATCATACAAGCGATTTTATTGATGAACACCAAGAATCCTGTTTTCGATAAAAGACTTTTATTACTTAAAGAGTTTTAAGTATTACACTCAGTCTCTCCATAACTAGGATGCACATAGCCAACCACGTCCAAAATCCGAATGAATACAAAAATAAAAGACATAGACGAGTTACATATCGTAATAAGAAATTGTAAAACGTCTAAGATGGTGGAGGTTCTATCTGCAGATTATGTTGTCACCCATGACGAGAAAGGAAGTCGTATCTTCTAGTCGTGTACATACCTCTGTAAAATAGTGTCAAAACTCCACACGATGTAGTGAGGACCAACTGGGGAGTGTACCTGTAAACCAGTAGATTCCTGCAAGAGAGTAATTTTTTTTATCATTAAACATTTTATCATTTGTATATAGACATAACGACTAAATTAATGCAATCGCTCCCACCCTCAGAAAAATTACGTACTTGTGATCAATACCATAACCAATTCCCAAATATATTGGTAACACTACTCGGAGGATACAAGCTTGAAGCTGTTTGGACGATCGACCATATAGAATAAGAAAATTTGCATTGGAAGAACATATGTTTAATTGTCTCATCATTTTGCCGTGAAAGATTGTCTTTAGTAAGAATAATCTCTCGACGAAGACGCCAAGTAAAGATTTTATTATTTAAGAGAATCTTCATCTTCCAAATTATTTTATAATTTATCACTGGCAAGTCAGTTTGTATTAGTGTGTTGTACATGGAAGAGACCGAGAATTCTCCGATCCCAAGAAGGTTCTATTGAAATTCATCATGTCCAGTTGTCAGTTGGACATATGCTAAGCGTTGAAGCAAGGCCTGTCAAGAAAAAAGTCTAGGACCCAGTAAATCTCCCTTGAACGTTGTATTTGGTGGGAAAGAACCCAATACTGTGAAGATAGTATCACCGTTGTGGCGTACAATGCTGTACAAAATCGGATACTATTCTCGAATGGTAGAGCTTCCAAGATACTTATCCTCCCATAATTGAATCCCAGATCCATCCTTAATTGAGAAAGATTCGAAGGGAAAGAAATTTTGTTTGTCACCATAAGTCCATCCCAAAAATTTGAATCCCCTGGTTTTCATTGAACATAGGATAAGGCTTTTGTGCCTACATATTTTCGTTTATCCTCAGTAAATAACTTGACTACCAAGGTTTTGACCTAAAGATCATGAATACAAGCCCTCCCTAGTTATTAGGTTGGCATAGCACACTCCACTTAGCCAATATGTATTTTCTTTTTTCGTTGTCGTCTTGCCAAAAGAATTTTGATCAGAAATAATCCAATCGTTTTATATTTCTTTTGGCAGAGGAAAGAAGGATATCATATACAGTACCAAGTAACTTAGGACTAAATTGATAAGAACCAACCTTGTCCTAAAGACAATAGTTTACCCTTCCGACTACTCAAACATAATTGTTGTCTCTCCTCGACAAGCTTCCATTCAGCATACAAATGGGTTTCATCTAATAGGAAACTGTAGTCTCACCGATAATGGATGAAAATACCTAAATAACTAATAGGAAACTAACCTTGTACGGAGCCAAATAAATCAGCATACAGATGGGTTTCATCTTAGGCCTTGCCTAAACAAAATAATCCACCTTTATGGAAATTAATTTTCAGACCCGAAAGCTATTCAAAAGTTGAAAGGATCAACTTAATATTCCTCGCTTTTCGATATCATGTTCCATAAAGAGAATTGTATCGTCGGTATATTGAAGAATAGAAAGAAAGGCCACCATCAACCAGATGTGGAATTAGTCCTTCAATTAGACCGCTAGACTTTACACGCTCAATCGTTATAGTTAGCATATCAACCACTATGTTAAATAGCATTGGTGGTAATGTATCACCTTGTCTTAGCCCCCTTTTGTCTGGAAATAGCTGCCAATACTATCATTGACTTTGATGAACACACTACCTCCAGACCTAAAGCTATGTACGAGAGAACGTCACTCATCAAAGAAACCTCCCTTTCATTCTGAGAGTTTGCTGGAGAAAAGAACATTTAACTTTATCATAAGTATTCTCAAATTCAATTTCTAAGATAATCCCATTCAACTTTTTCCTATATAGTTCATGCACTATTTCATGAAGAATGACAACCCCATCAGTGATGTTGCGACCTTGCATGAACGCAGTTTGAGACAGTTGAACCACATGATCAGCCACATAGTTCAACCTGATTGTCGCTACGTTGGTAAATATTTTAAAACTAACGTTAAGGAGACATATGGGTCTATATTATTGTATCCTTTCTGACTCATTAATTTTAGGTAATAAAATAATCTCACCAAAATTAAGACAAAACAACTCAAGCTCTCTAGAGTGGACACAACTGAACAACTATAGTAGATCATTCTTAATAATATCCTAGAAGTTTTGATAGAACTATGTCGAGAATCCATCAGGACCTGGAGTTTTGTTTTATTTTGTTTCACTTGGAAAAACAACCTTCTTCACGTCCTCCTCTGAATAGGGAGAAGTTAGAAGGTTATTTTTCTTGACGGTAACTTGGGGTATATCATCTATTTGGGACTTATCCATGAAGAATGATCCTTCTTTAGATGCCCCGAATAGAGCTTTATAAAAACTAGTAATATAAGACTTGAGTTGCTCATGTCCCTCAATCGTACCCTCTCTATATAAGAGTATGACTAACAACGCCTGCAAATAGGCCAAACCTGTATTTTTCCGGTGAGTATATGGGCTCTGGGCCGCGTGGGAGAGCTAACAGAGCCCGTATATGGCCTAGCCTGTAAAGAATTTTCACGGTCTCCCGTTAAAATCCCTCTCCGACTCCTACTAGTACCGGCCGATGGAGCGGACTCGGGTCAAAACCCTCATCCCTCCACCGCTTCCAAACCCTAGCCTCTCCTCCGGCAAGCGATCCGTGCGGCTCCGGCGCCAGATCCGCCCCGTCGACGAGCAGATGTCCACCTTGCGCCATGGATGCGGCCTGGAGGGTGGCCGTAGCGGCGGGGGAGGAGAAGGAGGTGGTGGCCATCGGCCGCCTGGGATGTCCTCGCCGCATCCATACGGCAATGAGGCGGCGAAGGCGCTGGTGAGGTCCATCGGGGCCAAGCGGGCAGCCGCCCGCTAACCAATGGGCTCCGTCCCCGCCGCCGCCCCTACGCAGACGGAGCCCGCACACCGGCGCCACAAGCTCCCTCTCCGCGAGTAGCTCCGCCACTTGCCATCGGCGAGGCTTCGGCGTCGGCCTCATCCTTGTCCTCCCGCAGGCGCCGCGGCGACGAGGAGGAGATGGAGCATCTCCGCAAGGCGCTCGCCGCCTCCGCGGCCGACCAGGAGGAGAAGAGGCGCAACAAGGAGGAGGTAGCGGCCACCGTCGACGCGGTGAATACGACCATACGGCAGGAGGAGCTGGAGGAGGCCCTCGCGGCGATTCACATCGCAGAGGAGCAGTCCAGACCCGACGACATGGAGATGGACATCATCGTCCTCGACGACTAGATCGACGACGAGGCGCTCTGGCGAGACTAACAAAGCTCGGATTTTGGCCATTTGAGGACGCGGTGGCGTCCTCCGGCTTTATTTTTATTTTTAGGTGTAATTTTTCTATGTAATTATATGTATGAACGATGATCATCAACACGAGAGTTCGATCTTGGGGGGAATTTTGAATTTCGATTTTACGGATTGCATTTGCAGTGCTGTTCTGTTCTGCGCCGGCGTGTTTGAATCCATAAATCACGAGTATAGGCGTCTGTACTCGAGATTTATGAGTTGTCTATTTAAAGGCGCTGTTAGTCATGCTCTAAGAGAGTGAATAAGTTTCTACCTGTGTCTATTATTAGAGACACTATAAAAATATCTTATATTTGTATCTCTTTCCAGTAAGAATTGACTTTTAGAACGTTGATACCACTGGACTTCCTCTTGACGTGCTATCTGCGTATTAGATTGACTCTTGAGGTCAATTTCATTTGCAGATAGTATGAGAACTTCGGCTAACGCTTTGAGATCATAAATAATGGTTGACGGCCTAAGTTTTTCTTTTTTAAAAATACCAGCTATATGCCGACCTCAACCACCAAGGTGTTTGCGTAATTCACGTATTTTATTGTTCCACTTTTGTATCGGGTACAACCAACAACAGGTCTTCTCCATAAACTTTTGGCCATGTCGTAAAACCCTTCCCAGTGGCGACATCCAAGTTGAAACTTGAAGCGGCAAGTACACCGTGGACGAGGAGTACCAGTGGTCAACAGTATGAGAGCATGGTCAGATAAAGTCTCAATACGTTCTAGAGCTCGTACAAAGACCATAGAGAATTTATAACACCAAGTCCTACATTACTATTGCGATAATTATGTTTTATTTTTCATATTTCTAGATTAAATCATATGAAAATTTTCCAAAATATTCAACAACATTTACATTTACAAATTCTTCTTGGGACCATTTGAATCCGTGTCCGTCAAAACAGTAGTGGAATAGAATGTCCAGGAAGGCAGGGCGGTTCTAGCCGAAACAAAGGAACAACGAGCTAACAGGTACTACTAGGCACTACTCGTATTCTCATGCACGCTGCATTGCTGCCCACGCGACGCACCCGTTTCAGCATGGTGGCTTGGAAGCCGCATCTTTCTTCGGACAATGCCAAATGCATGATCGACAAAAGCAACGTGAGTGCTTTATGAACTACTCAATGCTGTGCGAGAACTGCACAACATATTCTTCCCTGTCGGGGATCAAATAGGAGGAACCGATTCATCAGCAGCTGACCCACCACGAGGATTGGTTTGCCTCTTCTCGAGCTAACAGACCTTTCTGTTCGGTACGTAAATGCTGGAAACGGCTCCACGCAGGTGATGGTCTTAATGCCTTTTATTCCGCTCCTTTCCTCTTCCGTGCCTCTCCTAGTTACTTGCGCTTTGCTGCGGAAATCTCTTTAAAAAAATTATTGTGTAAATAAAAGGGTATAAAATGCGTGAAACATGAAGGTCTCTACGGAAACATGCAAGATTGGTCACAATAGACGGTACGGTTTATTGGCATGAAATTGATGTATATTTGACCAATAAAAATTGGTGCCATAGAAAATTATATGGCTAAAAAGTAGATGGGGTGGATATCTTGCATGTACTATAAATTAATGCTAATGAGATGACATGGATAATTGATTGGCTAAAATAGTGGATGATGTGGATAGCTTGCATGTTGAGATAGACTATCATAATTACAAGTTAGTGGGGTTTTACTTTATACTAAGAAAGTATAGATATAGCAATCAACCACATGGTGTAAGAGTTTGAAGCCAAGACAACGGCAAAAACATGCCCAAAAGAAAAAGAAATGAAGCTAATGACAGATCGACTAAAAGACGAAGACTCAAGACCGCCGTGACCTCTGGTATGGACCCCAAAGAGTTATATAAGTAGGAAAATGGGTAGAATTGGACCACGTTCCAGGTAGTCTGGAGCGTCTTGTACCAAAAAACACCAACGAGAGGGGAGCCGTCAACATGGTGCCGCTGCCCAGACCAACACACTGGACCTAGAGTTTCCCCTGGCACACGGGGTAAAGTGGAATGGGCTACCCGCATCGCCCTCCAGGAAGGAATGACGCCACTTGAGGGCGACACCGCAACGGAGTTGGACGGGCTGACAAAGATTTCTCCCGATCCCGTCCCACAAAAAAAAGCGGATACAACGGAATACCACCACCAAACTCGCCATCCACCAGTATACGCCACCATGATCCCGCAGTCACCATCGCCATCTCTTCGTGATCCCTAGAGAATGGCCTACAAGACGGAGGCATTGGACATTGCCGGACAAGGGGCAGTAGTAGCGCCGATACGTGGGAGGGAACGGCCTCCACCATTGAGAGACGATAGCTGACCCGACGGAGCAGCCGTGGCACACCAGGCCTGGGAGGGACCGAGCGGGCCTAGATCGGGCCCGTAAAGCCCCCCACCCCGCCCGGCTGCATCAGGCATGTCGCGTCGTCACCGTCCCTTGTCTGAGCAGCATCAACGCCACCATCTCCAGGAGGCCAGGCAGCATGCCGACACACCAGCCCGTCTAGGCCAAGATGGGGCCCGAGGGGCCCAGACTTAGTCAGGAGATGCCCGCTGGTGGCCATCGCTGCATACGCCTCTGCTGTCGTCGTGCCACCGTAGAGAAGAAGCACCGCCGCCAGTAACCACCCGAGCACAAGGCAGACGATGAGCTCCCTAGGAGCACCGCTGCCGAGGAGGGGGAGAGCCCCGACCCTTCCTCAACGACGCAAGGAGAAGCAGGCCACCAGCGCCGCCCGGGCTTCACCCAGTGACCCAAGACGGCGTCGGCGACGGAGGGATGGGGAAGGGGAGGGAGGCAGCGCCCGTCGCCTTCAGGAGGGGGGGGGGGGGGAGGGGGAGGGACGGGGCGAGAGCATCTCGGGGGAGAAGGCCTTTTTTTTTCATGGTAGGGAGTTTTCAGCCATTGGTTTGGCTCTCTCACGCCAAAAAAGAGAGGGTAAAATCTGTGAGCCGTGTGTGACACGGGGAGGGATCCTACCTGGATGCCACATTCCCCTAACGTAATCCACCACTACTGCCTGGCAGCATGTTTGCCACCACACATGAAGCCTTTGTACAAACTAAAGCTGATGAAATCCTGCTGCTGCTGCTGCGTCAAAATGGTATTCTGGCTCTGCCGATCCAATGAGAAGTAAGTGTATATCGTTGTGGCTTTGGTTAGATGATGGCTGATACGTACGTGCACGTCAGCCTTCTCAAACGTATGGCTCCCATGGCACCGTAGCAAAATGAAAAGTGATTGATAGGATCGGATTAAGTGGTAATCCCATCGATCGAGACTCTAGGTGTTGTAGTATATTTATTAGTGGATGGAATTAATGGCGATAGCTAGCTTAATGAGGGCGCAAACTTGAAGCACCTGATCTGATCGCCCTTCATTCATGCACTGGATGAGCATTTGACACGAAGGGATTTGCTTTTTGGCTGTGGTAAGTGCTCTAGCTTTACCGTTGGATTTTGGGTTAAAAAACCTTTTTTTTTTGCTGTAAGGGCAGATCTGGAAAATCATTAGACACTTGCAGGATTCTCACGTCCACTACTTAAATTATGTTCGCTCTCCCAATAGAGCTCAGCATACGGTGCTAGAGAGTGAAAGTGCTATGCCAGTCTCACAAGTGATCATGAAGACGATCCAGTTTTGGTGACACTTGAACAGACAAGACAAAACTTTGGACCTGCTCCATGAACCATTTCCCTCCACTCTGCCAGCACAGGAACAGCTCAAGGCGTCGAGGGCTAGAGACTACGCCGACGGCTATTTGTAGGGGCAGTCGGAGTAAGCCCCGAGGCAAGCAGCTGAGCAAATCGGCCGTCGGTCCAGGTTTGCCGTCGGCGTAGGACTGGATAGGCCGACGGTGTAGACCGAGCCATCGACATAGGGGCCTGGCCGTACGGCGAAGCGGCGACGTCAACATACGCCGACTGTAAAGTCGTTGGCATAGCTATATTCCCATTTTAACACATTAATCTTAGAAAAATAATAACTAAATTATTCTAATTCAAACAAAATACAAATAATATATCAAATTTGCAGAAAATAAGATCTATCTATCTAAACTCAAATATTACACATTTATGTTGAATAAAAATTAAGTAAAATATTACATATACTTTCATATAACATATTTTCCATTTTTCGAGTGATAAAAACAAGGTGTTTTTTGTGAAGCAACCACCAAATAAAAGTTTCAAAATAGTACGACCATATTGGAAAAAAAATACTAGATAACCTTCCAAGAACAATGTCCCAACCGGAGTATATTAAACCTTTCCGTTCACCTCTCGTGAAAAAAACAATTTCTACTGAATTAGTAGAAAGTGGGTTAGCTTTGAACTACATGTACATGATCTGATGCTCATAATTTTTTGAAAAAAAACCATTTTTTAGGTTCACAATATGCTATTTTATCAGAGATCCACTTCAAGGTTAGCAAGGCTCAGCCCCGGGCTAACAATCTTCATGCCCAGAGTTTTGACCATAGTTTGAAACGCGTATAAAAAAATTCAAAAACATCCAATCAATTTAAAACCTTCACGTGGTGTTATTTTATGTGACATAGTTGTAAGGGAAAAATATCAAACTTGGAATATTGCAAATATCTCAAAAAACTTCTCAGAAATGAGCTATTAGGTTCAAGATTTCATGGTTTTCAGGCCAAACGACGAATGTTATGGGTATAATCGTCGCTTAATTTGTGATAATGTGCCCATAATATGCAAACGTGTGCATCTTAGGATGACAGACAATGTTGCAGTAGAAAGTTTTCCTTTTCGCCGCACCAAAAGTCTATTTTCTATTTTTCGAGTGTCAAAAAATGGGGTGTTTTGTGAAGCAACCACCAAATGAAAGTTTTAAAATGGTACCACCATATTTTTCAAAAATACTAGACAATCTTTCAAGAACAATGTCCCAACCAGAGTATCTTAAACCTTTCCGTCCATCCCTTGTGAAAAAGATAAATTCCTATCAAATCGGCAAGAAGTGGTTCAGATTTGAACTATATGTACATGATCTTATGTTCATGATTTTTTGAAAAAAAATCATTTTTAGGTTCACAATATGCTATTTAATCAGAGATCCACTACAAGTTTAGCGAGACTCAGCCCCGAGCTAAGGATTTTTTAGAATCCTCAAATTCAAAATGGATTTTTTATATAATTTCTTGAAGATTTGAACACTATTCAATGAATTTTATTTAGAAAACCCTGCAGTACACTATTAAAAAACATGATGCATGATTAAAAAGATGATAGGGATATCATTTTTGGATTCTTCTCATTTTTCTTATCAATTTAGACATATTATTTGTCGAATTCTGATTTACAGATTTAAAGGATTTAAAGATATGAATTATTCCATATTAAATTGAAAAAGGCAAAAAATTGATTTTATTGTTATTTGAATTCTAGATTATTATTACTTGTTTATTTTTGCTTACTTAAATAATTGTTCGAAATTTAAAAATTAAAGACGTGTGCCACCATGGTCCAAGGGTTAATAGGATTGACTGAATGGTTCCGCAGTAGAAAACAAAAAAAATCTACGTTGGAACTCCCTAACGCTAAGATCTATCTATGTAGTAATGCAATAACAACCGGAACGTATAGAATACATACCCTTGTAGACCATACGCGGTTAACATTCCGAGGAAACATGATTGAAGTAATCGAACTCGTAGCCGACCTCAAGGTCGTGATGCTCCTCGCAGGTCACCCCTTGTTCCATCTTCATCGTGCAACAACTCCGGCTCACGATATCCAAGATGCCCTCGTATGATGCACCCTCGAGGATTCATACACATACGGTGTATGATGACGACCTCCGACTCCTTAATCCCTACCGGGAGTGCGGAAGTAGATCTTCGGCTTGGAATCCCTATAGCGCAACGACGTACTGCAGATGTAATATCTCTTGCGTGAACAATCCTTTCTTGAGACCGTGCCAATGCGTGGAGACAACTATGTAGAGAGAGAGGGAGTAATTCTCTAAGAAAAATGCCTTAGAGAACATCTCAAAATGTGTGTCTATTCCCACCCATGGGCACCCCTTTATATAGACGGAGGGAGGTGTGCCCTCCCATTTAGGTTTCCCATGTGGGACTAAAAAGGGAGAGATGAGGAGGCACCATGGGCCCTTAGGACACCATGGGCCGGCTGGCCAGGGTGGACCCCACCCCGCGCATAGCCCTATCCTGGCCAGGTGGGCCCCATGAGGCGGCTAGGCCTTGGCCCCTTTGGCCCTGGGCCCTTCCCTCTTGTGGTTTGCCCTCGTGGGTCCTTTTTTCTAGGAAGTTTGGCTCATTAGTGGAATACCTATTCAAATTAGATTTTAATATTATATTTAATATTTATTACATTAATTAACATGTAAATACATATTACAAAATCCTATTTGACCCGAAACACCTATCCGTTCCCTTTCCTCCGAACAACTTCGAAACTTTCCCGGAATGATTCCGGATCTCTCACGGAACTTTTTCGGTTTCCTTTTTCTCTTTCATATGGTGATTCCAACTTACAGAGGATCTCTAGCTCATAGTACCCTTAAGTGTATTTCCCCATGGCCCAAGAATAGCATAGACATGATCTCCATCAATGATCAATAGCGGGACCGGGATGCCCATAATAACCCCTGTGCATTCCACGATGATAATGTTGTTTGAACCGTAAACGTCGTTTCCCATTTCCTTTGCCACTTGATATCCTATTTGCCACTTGATACCCATTTCTCTATACCTTTGTTCGATCTCGTTACCGATGAACTTATTTTCTCGTTCCCATGTCATTGCATTCCGTGATCTAGTCACAAGTTTGCAAGCTTCGTTAATGCAATATCACCGAGATGGCCACAAACATATATGTTTGTTACATGGATAGGAAAATCCTGGTCTTGATATGTACTCCTCTACGCGCTCTTTTGGAAAATCTGAGTAGCGCCTTTTTTATCACCCAGTCATGGTATGATACTTGATACCATCTAAGCTCCCTCTAGAACGGTGATTTGTATTATCTCACAGTCTAAGCATCAGATTGCGAGGTTTTCTTAGTGTATTATTAATGGTGAACTTTGTAACAAGATCTCATTATGATACAACTTGTTGGGCTGTTTATCTATCACATCTTTCAAGTAATGACATGACATTATTGTCAATTAGCATAAATACCCATGATCTCAAAACCCTAGATCATCCTCATGACCAATGAACTAGTTTGCTAGAGGTAACTAGAGACTTGGTTTGTTTACATACCACGTGTATTAACGTTTCGTATTAATACAGTTATAGCACAGTATGAAACGTATTATGAACATAAGATATATATCAAACAATACGTTATTATTTGCCTCTAGAGCATATCTCCTTCATTGATATGGTAGTATTATCAATAAGGTCTAATTTCTTTATCGTAAACTCATTCGGAAGGAATAGAGAAGTTAAGCATGATGGAGCTGGAGTACTGTGAGGATGGGTGACCGATCGAGAAGTTTGACTATGAGTACAATTTGACCGAAAATTATGTGTATTTAGAGTTAAAAAAGATGCTTTTGAGATTAGCGAGTGAAATAATTTAAATTTAAAAAAAAAGCTTGTTATCTTTCTTGTTGGTAGAAGCTCCGCCAGGTATAGGGCTGACGACTTAGCCATCAGCATAGCCCAACGGCCGTTAGCTCTCTAGGTGCGGTCCATCTGGCCTATGCCGACGGCTGACGCCGACAGCTTTTCTACGCGGACAGCAAATTATCTCGGTGCCTACGAGGGATTACGCCAACGGACTACGCCGACAGCGTAATGGCGCTTTGCCGACGGCAACGGGCCGTCGGCGTAGCGATTTGTTCCTATAGTGCAGTGATGATCACTACTGCTGGATTGTCAAGTAGCATCATGCGAATTCGTTTCTTGCCGGCTCATTTCTGCGTATATTGGTGTATGCTATCTACTGATCGACATGTGTCACATTCTACTTGCTGGTACAGTGTTCTAAATCAGGAACGCCTACACCGAGCTCGATCATCATCTAATTATTCGGATTCCGTCCAGCTTTTTTATGTTCTGACCAGAGCCAGACAGCACCGGTACTGACACTGCTCTCAGTGCAAATCCAGTAGGGGGCACTCAGAGAGCTACGAGTACCTTCGTGCGCTTAACTGGGCCAATTCAGAGGTGCACAATTTCAAATCACACGCGCCAATAATCCAATATGTTGCCTGTTACGTTGCTGCTCAGGTGGAGCTGTCTCGTCATGCTACCACAGCAGCGACACCTCCATGCATCAGGTGCCACTTCTCCACCACGTACGGCTAACCCATCCACACGGCACCACCACCACGGCCTTTATAAAGACAAGCTCCGCGCTCGGCGTTCCCCGATCCATTCCTCCCTCTCTTCTCCAACGAAACCGAGACGGCCACGCGCTTGCTTTCCAAGGGGTGAAGAGCTTGAGCTTGAGCTTGAGGTCGCCATGGCTGCTGAGATGGGAGAATTATGGAGGAGGTACGCGCCCCACAACATGATGATCCTGGTGCAGCTGTGCTACACCTTGATGTACTTCGTCACCGAGGCCGCCTTCAACCAGGGGCTTAACCCCTACGTCTACGTCACCTACCGCCACCTCCTCGTCGCCGTCATGCTCTGGCCTTTCGCCTACTACCACGAGAAGTAAGACGATTCACTCATCTGTCTCTGCTCGTTCCCTAGTTGTTCATCTGCTTCATTTTTTACCCACGTACCTCAGGAAGTTGAGGCCCAAGATGACGTGGATGCTGTTCCTGGAGATTAACGTGCTCTCACTTCTGGGGTAAGAACATGTTCAGTGAGGAGATAAGAGTGCATCCACGCGTATTGTATTCTGAGAAGATTGTTACTCATCATCTGTTCCATTGGTGCGAACTGAACTGCAGGGTGAGCTTAACTCTGAACATGTACTTCACGAGCCTCAAGTACACGTCCCCGACGTTCGTGAGCTCACTGGTGAATACCATCTCTTCAATAACCTTCGTCATCGCCATCGTCCTCAGGTGATCGACTCAGACTTTCAACCATCTGATACAAGATCGAGCTAATTAACCACTGCTCGATTGACTAACACGCTATCCGTCCCATCCATCCATCGATCTCTGGTCTCTACAGGATGGAGATCGTGGACATGAAGAGCGCGCGAGGCATCGCGAAGGTGGCCGGAACCGTGGTGTCGTTCGCCGGAGTGACCACCATGACGCTGTACAAGGGAGCGGCGATCGCGAGCCCCTGGAACGCGCCGCTTTACATACCGGCGGGCAGCAACGCCGCCGTGCACGATGGCTGGCTCAAAGGGTCGTTGCTCGCCGTGGCCAGCTGCGTGTGCTGGTCCATCTGGTACGTCATGCAGGCGTCGTCGTTGAAGAGGTACCCGGCGGAGCTGTCGCTGACGGCGTGGATGGCGACGGTGGGAGGGGTGCAGTCGGTGGCCTTCACGGTGTTCCTGCAGCACGAGAAGGAGGACTGGCTCATAGGCTTCGGCCTCAACTTCTGGTGCATCATCTACTCTGGTATCGCGTGCAGTGGGTTCACGGTGTTCGTGCAGCTGTGGTGCACGGAGAAGAAAGGCCCCGTCTTCGTCACCATGTTCAACCCCCTCACCACCATTATGGTGGCCATCCTCGCCTACATCATCTTCGGAGAAAACCTATACGTCGGAAGGTACGTACTCGTATGATCGATATGCATGATGCGTGCCATACATACGTTACGTGCCCCGTCTTTTGCTGCATCACATCCATACAAGATAGCACAACAACACAACAAACGCATGGATGATCCGTCAGCACAACTCAGGCCTTGCTGACACGGTGCAACTAACCTCCTTTTTGAAAAAAGAAATCAATCGGACCGAACCCCCACAAGAATTGTAACGTTTGCATCTTGTTAGTGTAAAATGCTCCAACTCTTATATCTCCGTCTGTTATTGTTGTTGATGATCTACAGCATAATCGGAGGAGCGGTGGTCATAGCGGGACTGTATATGCTGCTGTGGGGCAAGGACAAGGACCAAGAGTACAACGCAACCAGCCAAGAGCAGGGAGGACCCGACGATCTGGACTGCGAGAAGCAGCAGCAGCAGGCGAAGGTAGTACCCGTTTCTTCAGCCAAGAACGGCTGGGAACAGGAGGCGAAGACGACCACATAGGGGGATCAGATTGCCTTCCGCATGAATAGGACGTTCGATGTCCAGCCTGAACCAATTAACTAGATTTAGTGGTGCGTCTTGGCGGACGATACGGTTGGTTCCTGACCAGACGGAATAAATTTGCAAACATAAAAACGTTAAAATAGACAAAAGCAATTAGGGAGTGATATCAGGTTGTGGCTAAGACACAAACACCAACATAAGAAGCATTTCACATTATTAGCAGCCTCTTGCAAGGATTGTCCGTACACATCGTCTTTTTGGCTTCCTATTCAGAAGATGCAAAGTAAATTAGCTATGTAATTACCACAACTAAAAGCAATATTAAAATCAGTAATCAGTTGGCTGAGGAATAAAGCAATATTAAAATCAGTAATCAGTTGACTGAGGAGGATCCACAAGAAAAGAATGCCCATGACGGCACATGATGTGTGCAGAGTCAGGATAGCTAGTGTTGCAGCCTGCGATCGGCACATGAGGGGACCAAGGAAAGCTCCCCTGGCACACCCGATAGAAAATAGGTTGTTCAATGTTGGAGAACTACCATTGTCAAAACCTAACAAAAGTTATAACACCGTCAATATTCAAATTCAGAGAATTGCTATCAGTTTTAGTGCGGGAAATTATCGAGCTTGTTTGTTCTACCAATGAGCTCAAACCACATTGTGAAGAAAAGTATGGTGGTCCAGGGCAATGAGCCGATTATCCCCTGCAACGCAATGATCTGAAATGATTTCACTTTCATGACACTTCTCATTGCTACCCAAGAATCCATCTAGATAGAGTTCAGAGGAAATACATCTTTGCTGGACAGATGCAACATGAAAAGAGAGGATAAATGTTATGTTCATTCCGCACTCTCCGACCTCCCTTTTGCTAAATTTACCAAATTAGAAGTTAATTTACTAACATATATAAAAAATAGATCTTTAGTTGACTACTCATGCACTAAGCACGACAATAAGTAAAGTAGTAAACTGCAAGTGGGCAATGGGCACTAATGTAGAAGCCTAATGGGTGGAAAAATTAACCAAGTATTGGTCATTTATAAAAATAGTAGAGGAAATTAACCACACCTAAATTATCAATAGTAGTTCATTAAGTATGAAAAACTGAGATATCTATGACAAAGCATATAACAATAGACATTTGCAATTATGAAGCACCATGGTATACCTGGCCTTCATCCTTTCCAGGAAATTTGGCATATTCCGGTGTATATTTGACTCCCGCGAATCGATTGTGGTTAATAGGTCTACTACAGATCTGCGATTTAAGTTAACCTGCATGATTTAAGTCCCCATGGATATGTAAGTTTAAAGGCTGAGAATTGACAAAAAAGAGTTTCTTCAGTAAACAGTATTCATGTACATTCCTTTTAAGAATCTGTCAGTGAGTATGTATCTTAGAGTTTAAAAATGCATGAGCGATAAAAAAATAAGTTGAAATCCACAATAAATATAATAAATAAATGTATTCATCATACGTCAAAAGCAAGAAAAAACAACTTAGCCTCTCTCTCTCTCCATATTCATTGAAACACTAGAACATAAAAGCGCGCTTCGCCGTGCCCATCCATATTAATAAAATAGGCAATAGAAGTATTAGTGAAATTTGGAACTGAAAGGACATATTAAGATGTTTGAAATGCTGACGGGCACCTCCATCTTATAGAAAGATCATAATATTATTTGAGAATAAATTTGGGCAGTTTGAGACTTCTTATTGAAAGTGTTAATTGCACAAACTTAAGCATAAAATTGCATGAATCGCTACACACTTATATAGGAATGAACCGACAATGACGTCCTAAGACAATTTATAATACAACAATCACAAGCTCACAATAAATCTTGAGAGAATATACACAAATGGTTGCTCAACATTATCCAAGTAATGTTCCTTATATAAACTTTGACAAGCATAACCCCATTTAGCATCGCTGATCCCTAGGGAAAAAATGGTAGTTGTATGGGATATGTGCATATAACTCCTCAGATATTCACCTATGGAAAAAAGAGGTATCAAGAGCGGTTCAATGACTCACCGGAGATTCTTCAAGGAAAGAGAAGATATATTCCCGCACTCAAAAAGGCATAATAATATAGCTTCATCTGGAATCCAAATAAACTACATGGTATCCATCGATATCAGTACACATAACCTGCCAAAGATTAAGAAAAAAATTAAATGTACTAATTATTTTTTGCTACGTTAAGTAATTCAGTGGATCAAGTAAAGAAAAATACTTCATGTTTTCAGGAAAATGTCTGAGGTGGACACAGAGGGGAGGCCGTGGATTGCCATATCAAAATAAATTAACTTCAATAATGATCGGTGTACCCGCAAAAAAAAATGACCGGTGAATAACTGGATTTAACATGTAGTTACCAGTAGTCATGTTTGATTGTGATATAAAAGCATGATCGAGTCCATTTCCTAGTATCAGACCAGCGTTTTGCGAAGAGAAAGAGGTTAATTCAGCCATGCATGGGAGAGGCCACGTTGACTTGTAGCTGGCTTTTTCCGCTTTGCACTCAGCTAAAAGATGCAAGCAAATCTTCATATTCTGCTCTTGGCGTTGCACAATGATAAATCTCTCTCGGATAATTGACAATAACATGTTTTTAGCACAAATAAAGTAAAAAATAAATTCTTTAATACTGAGGTCTCAAGCATGTTTCTTTTGTTTCTACAATAATAAAAAACTCACTACAGTACACACGAACAGGAACCAAGAGGTGAAACATGCTTCCGGAAACACCATGTATTAATACTAAACAAACATAAGCGAGCAACAGCGAAATATATAGTATGTATGGAAACAAAATCATTTCAGGAACACAAACTCATCAATTTGAGTCTTTCAACTGCATAATCTGAAGGGTACTTTTTGGTTATAGGGACCAGCGAATTCCAGAGAATTCCTCTAAAGAAGAATCCACGTCAGCCTCCGAAGAAGATACTGATGGGAAACAAGACGAACCGATAATTCACTTACTTGGTCATAAGACGCTTTGACATTCTTGATTACAATGTACTGTTATGGTGTGGGGATGCGCATGAATTACCTCTTCCCGGTGCTGGTGTGGCCATACCGAGAAGGTACTCGTTAGGGCACATCTAAGAATTGAACAACTTTATTGTCCCTTAACGTAGGTGTTAGGCAACATTTAAGCATTGTTAGGTCTTTAAATCTATATAAGATATAAATGACATCACAAATAACCAATAAGAAGACGGTAGTCAATGACTCAATATGGTGGCTCCACATTCTAGAAATTAATGTCCGCGTGCGAAAATATGTTTATATATACAACAATAAAATAATGATCAGCCCTCAAAAACAAACAAATATAAAATTATCACCACACAAAGTTTTGTATAGAAAATAAAACGATAAAAGGCTCCAAAAGCAGCCCTAAACAATTATAGATAGGGTTAGCCTAACATTAAACAAGCTTAGGTCATAAGAGAGTCTAGACTTCTATGCACCTATACACACCCATAGTTTAATCCTACTTCTGTAATGCCAAAACAGTACTGGTAATTATTTCATACGTGCAAGAAGCATTTATAGAGCAGCAAAGTATGAAAACAGAATCTGCAAGTACATAATATGATAAAGACTAATTATCCTGCTAAATCTAAGATGGTTTGAATTTTGCTTATCTATTTTACAGCAGCAGTAGTACAACTATGATGAGGACTGAATGTATCATATAAGCCAAACAAGAGGGTAATAAGCACAAACCTGTATGTAGAAGATAGAAGGCAACTAAACACCTATTTAGAGAACACCATGAAAGCATACACACGCCTAAATAGTAACTTTTGAGACACACTTCTGAAAATACAGAAGATCAGTTATTTCCCATGAATCCAACACCAAAGGGACATGAATAAATAGCGCAATAACAATTTGATCCACCTGGTGTTCCAACAAAATAGAGGACTTGAGAATGCTATAGTGTACCATGACAACTACTCTTTCAGTTCTTGGTCCTGGTCAATTATCGCCCCATTCAACTGCAGACCAACTGGCACATTATTCCAGTAACTTGATGGTGATACTTCCCAAGTTCATCTACTCCAGATCATGAGATGCCACCGAGTTCCACCAATGGAAGATATTGGCAACGAAGTTAGCAATTTTATAGGGTCTGTTTGGATCACGCCTCAGCCAGCCCTGCCAAAATTGGCACACCAAAAATTTGGCGAAGTATTTTGCCGCCGGGATCTCGCCAATGAGAGGGCGTAGAAACTGAACGGGGCTACCCAAAAAGTTGGCGTGGTTCCGAATATCTGGCGCTGATCGAAACAGAGTCCGTGTTAGTAATCAACGACCAAATAATTAGTTGGGCGAGCCGCGGCTGCAATCCAAGCGGCCCTATAGTACCACAACTCCACAAGATGTGGCAAGACCAACGAGCAGCGGGCCGTACCTGCTTGAGGTCGGCGTGGAACGTGAGAGAAAAATATAGAGCGGGGGCAGGGGATTGCGGCGGATTGTACCTGTGCTCTCGAAAACGCCTGTGGTAGCTATTCTGGTGCTCCTTGATTTCCTGCTCATGGGGTACTGGCCTCCAATCTCCATGGATCCTTTCCCCCTCCTCGAACTCTCCAACCGACAGGCGCGTGTGCCCCTTTGCGGCTGGGAGGTTGCCGGGGAGACCGTCACCGTCTCCTCTTTTTTACCCCGCCGCCACACTATATGCTAGGAAACGATAGATGTGTGCTGCCCGGTGCCAATCTGCGCCGCCTCAAAGGGAACGGGGAGTCGAACGATCAAAGGATGGGCCCGTTTGAGGGATTAACATGCTTTCGGCCCAACTAACCAGAGGACTCCGAGATCGGACTACGGAGTAGCAACCCGTGAACGAAGGCTGGCCTTCTGGACGTGAATTTACGCAGCTAATGTGTTCGAGCGACGCTACGGTAAGACGAGATGATCTGTAATGTTCCTGCATAAGATCGTACGATTGAGGTTTCCAAATTACTGTGGAGGCTCCTAACTAGGCGAGTCTTACTGTTTCTTAATAAGTACATGATAATCAAGAACAGTGTAAATCATAAAGGGAGTACAATACTTGATTACACCTATAACGAAGCTCATCAATATCATGTTGCTATAGAGGTGAGCACTGTAGGGTTCAGACAAAAGGGCATCGAAAGATGAAGCAAACAAAAGGCATAGATCAATAAACATGGTAATAGATTTGTGCAAAACGGACCCTTGAAAATTGAACGCGATTAACGTCCTGTGGGGAACGTGGTTGAAGTAGTCGAACTTGTAGCCGACCTCAAGGTCGTGAAGTTTCTCGCCTTCTCCTCTTGGTCCTTGCTTGATAGCCATGGCCCCACTATTGGTGGTTCCGTCCGATTACTCGCAGGCGTACGGTGTCCGCCGATGACTCCCATTCTTCTTGATCTAGCCAGGATACAGAAGTAGACCCTCTAGAACCAGGATCCAGCAGCGCGACAGCGTGCCGGTGTTGTTGACTCTATCGTGTGCAGTTCTTTGTGGAAACGCACTCGTGAGATAAGCTGAGAAAGAGGCGGAAATCCCTATGAAAATAGCCTTTACGAAATTCTCTTTTATTTTTGTGTGTCGTTTTTCTTCAATATAGACTCATATATATAGGCGGAAAAGTAGGACTCCCTTCCCTCAAGTCCCCATGTGGGACTAAAGGAAAAAGTGAGAAGGAGGGGTGCAGCCGGCGGCCGGCCAGGCCTGCCCGCAGCCCAGCGGCCTGCGCGTCTTGAGGCGGTTCGTCGGGTGGGCCTGCCACCACGGCCCGCCAGGAGCTGTGCGCCAGCGCCCGCTCGTGCTCCTTCCTAGGGCCTGTGAGGCAGCTTGGGCCGGCCTGCCCCGAGCAGCATGCAAGCAGCAGCGGCGGCGTTGCGCTAACTACCGCGGGGCGCGCGTGCATGCCCGCGCCCTCCCACACCCGCCAGCTCTGCCAAGTGGGCCGCACCATGGCCCATCTACTGCGTCTATGGCAGCATGGGGTGGCCTCCCTTTTTGGGCTAGTTTCCCTTCGGGAAATCGGCCCTTTAGTGGAGGTTGCCCCTAATAATTAATTTAAATATTTTATTTAATATATTAATTCATAATTAACATAATTAAATGTATATTTAAATCCCATAAATTCGAAAACATTTTTCATCTTATTCCTTTTTTCGATACAACTTCGGATCCTCTTCGGAACTATTCCGGCAATGTCTTATCAGAACAACTCTGATCCTCTTCTTTCTCATTCGTGATCCATTCCTTCCATGTCGATCTCAGAACATCATCAGACCCTTAAGTGTGTTACCCTACGATTCGGGAACAGGGGCGGCGCTAGGGGTATTCCTAGGTATTCAAGTGAATACCCAAGATTTTGGCAAAACAACTATTTTTTTTAGCAAAGCAGCAACAATTTTAGCAAAATAGTGATGATTTTAACAAAAATGAATACCAAATTAGCAAAAATGAATACCGAGATGCAAATTCCTAGAGCCGCCGCTGCTCGGGAATGTCATAGACATGATCGAGATCTCTCTCGATTAATGATCATTATCTTGACTGGGATGTCCATAATGACCCATGTGCATTCACGAGACTCTATCGTGTTATAACCATAAACTATGTGTCCCTATCTCTTTGTCTCTTTGATGCATGACTTATCTGAGATTTGATCTATGGTATAAACATACCTCTCTTGTTACCGACAAGTCCAATTAACTCGTTATCGTGATACTGTATCCCCTGACCTAGTCAATGGTTGCAACCTATTGGATACAGTTTCACCGAGTGGACCTAGTGTATCTTCTCGCATGCGAGTGAACAAATCCCGATCTTGATTCACAGGCCTTAATACATTGCAAATGTATCTATAATTTTTGATGTTTCATGCTTGGTTTTATCTACTTTCTTATGTTTTGTCTACACTTTGGAGTACTTTTCATATGATTTCTTGGACTAACCTATTAACAAGAGCCACAGTGCTAGCTGCCTGTTTTCTGCTGTTTTTGGTTTCAGGAAGTCAAAAAATGAACATTCTCGGAATTGGACGGGACAAAAGCCAAAGTTATTATTTTACCGGGGGACACTTGGAGCCAGAATACGAGACGGAGAGGGGCTGGGGCCCGGCCACACCACCTGGCCGCGCGGCTAGGCCTGGCCCGCGCCAGGGGGTGGTCTGGCCGCCCCAGGCACCCCCTCAGCCTCTCCTTCCGCCTATATATTGCCTCTGATACGGAAACCCTAAGTACCCGATCAAAAATCCACGAAAGAGTCTGTAGCCGCCGTCATCTCCATCCCTAGACTAGGAGGGATGTGAAGCTCTTCCCGGCACCCTGCCGGAGAGGGGAATTCACCCTGGAGGTCTTCTTCATCATCATGCAAGCCTCCGGCATGATGCGTGAGTAGTTCATCTCTGGACTACGGGTCCATGTAGTAGCTAGATGGCTGGTTCTTCTCCTTTGTGCTTTCATGTTTAGATCTTGTGAGCTCCTTTCATGATGAAGATCATCTATTTGTAATCCATACATGTTGTGTTTGCGGGGATCCGATGGATATTGAGATGCTATTTCAGATTGATTATTAATTCTATCATGTCTTTGTTATTTGTGATCTTGCATGCTTTCCGTTGTTAGTAGCTATCTTGGCCAAGTAGATGCTAGCAACTCCAAGAGTTAGTATTTATGCTCGATAGTGGGTTCATGCCTCTGGTAATCTGGGGAAGTGACAGAAATATCTAAGGTACTAGATGTGCTATTGCTACTAGGGAGAAAACAACAGTCCTTTGTTCATAGAACAATCGTATTGTTTACTTTACACGCAATTCATAATGTAATAATCTGTTGCTTGCAACTTAATACTGGAGGGGGTTCGGATGATAACCTGAAGGTGGATTATTAGTCATAGATGCAGTTGGATGGCGGTCTATGTATAATGTTGTAATTCCCAATCAAGTCTCAAAGGAGTCAAGATGATTAGTATATGCTTGTATGCTTTCTCGATGTTTGTCAATTGCCCCGCTGTAATTTGTTCACCCAGCATGTTATATATCTTAAGGAGAGCCACCTCTAGTGAACTATGGACCCCGGTCCTTTCTTTTATATTCAATCTACAATCAACTGTTTACCGCTTTGTGTTTACTTTCTGCAAACTATTACTTCCTTCCATTCGATACGTTTAATCCTTTGTTTTTAGAAAAAACGGTGAGATTGAAAACCTCATCGCAAGTTGGGGACAGAGTTCTGTGGTTATGTTGTGCAGGTCTCCACGTTGCTACTAGCACCGGTAGTGCGCCCTGCCAAGGCTTAGCTAGCAACACCTTTGGGGTATTTCCTTGCTCCTACTGGATTGATAACCTTGGTTTCGTACTGAGGGAAAACTTGATGCTGTGCTCATTATACCTTCCTCTTGGGATTCCCCAACGAGCTTGATATATTTTGGGCCATCAAGCTCTTTTTCTGGCGCTGTTGCCGGGGAGTCAAGGACATCTTCACAAGGGGAGTCCCTCATAACCAATCTCTTTACTTTGTTATTTTTGTTTTGCTTAGTTTACTTTTGCTCTGTTTGCTTGTTTCTTTATCAAAAACACAAAAAAATAGTTTTACGAGTTTGCTTTCTTTATTGAAAACACAAAAAAATTAGTTTGTATCTTAAGTTGCCATTATGTCCAGCCTTGCTCCAATCACTATGTCACCTGAGGAAATGATTTTCACTTTTAAACAAGGAATTGAGGAGAGCTTCAAGGAAGCTTGGTCTAGAATCTCTGATCTACATGAAAAAACTGAGCCTAAAATGACTCAAAGCTTGTTCCTTAGTAGCTTTTACCTTGGAATTGCTCTTTGCTATAGATATGCTTTAGATGCTGTTGTGGGAGGAGATTTCCTCCAATGCAATGAGGATGATGCTGTTAATGCTATAAAGAAATTGGTCTTTACTTACAACTTGCCTAGCAAAACTGATATTTCTTTCACAAACATATTTGCTATATTGAACACTCTTGAGACCAGCACTGCTAGTTTGAAAGATTGCTATAATGCGCTTAGGGAGCATCACATTTATGTTCCAATAAATTCTGAACCATCGAAGTGGCTCCCCACAGTAAAGATTGATATAAATAATGAAAATTTTCAAGCTCGCTGTGATATCATGTCTGAATTTTGTCTTATGCCCAAAGATATTTATGAATCTTTGAATCTTTGGGGGCTTTCTGAAGGAGGAAAAGAAATATCTCTTGCTAATAATGCTACAATATTACCTATTGGACTAGCTGAAGGAGTGTTTACAAAGATCCTTGGGAAAATGATTTCTACTGATTATATTGTTATTGAATGTGTAGGAAAAGGACAAATTACACTTGGAAGGTCCCTATGAGAACTCCTTGGAGAAATAATAGATGTGGGAAAGGGGACCATGCACCTTGCTTCTCCACCAAACAATCATATGTTTCCCAAGGTTAAGAATAAAAGTAAGAGAGGTAAGGGCAAGAAATTTGGTTTTAATGCTTCTTCGAACACTTGATTCTTTTTCTTGCTTCTTATGCCTAACTTAAAGGCGTTAAAGAAAAGTACTTATTGGGAGATAACCCAAAAGTTTTAGATGAGTCTTAGAAGTTTATTACTTCTTTAATAACCGCTCCTTATCCTTTTTATTTGCTTTTTGTGCCAAGAGCAACCTCTAATGAGAGAGAAGTAATGATTGGGAAAGTTGCTATCCCAAAACAGATTTCTGTGCTTCACCGTAAAAGTTCGTGTAAAATCTCTGTACGTCTTTTTGAGGCATGAATTTTTGTGCTTCTGCCCCAGGTTGTTATATAACTTTCGTTAGTTCAACACTTTTTGATTTGAGCAACATAAGGTCTTCGAAAAAATTCGTCTTTACCTGCTGGTCTGTTTTGACAGATTTCTGCCATTTTCTGCATTTGCTTCTCGTTGGTTCCTTTTTGAGTTCTTTTGGGGAATTCAGATTTTTGAGGGAAGTGCTACAGTAGCTAGTGTTTTAATGGAAGTTTATTGGTGTTAGAACTGAACCTAAAGACTTATTATCTTGAGTGCACTAATGTTACTAATAAAGATTGTGTGAAGTTTTGTCTGAAGGAAAAATTTCAGGTGTATGGAAGGCATGAGTAATGAGATGAAGGATGGACTAAAGCTCAATCTTGGGGATGCCACACGTGTCACCCCAAGAAATATCCAAGAAGTATCAGCGTCAAAGCTTGGGGATGCCCAAGGCATCCCCTTCTTCATCAATAAAAATCCCAGGTTCCTTCCAAACGCTTTATTTTTATTGTTTCTTGCACAGTTGTGTTGTTCTTGGAGCGTCTTCTTTTTCGTTTTTGTTTTGGTTTTTCGTTTGATTAGTTTGCTGAATAAATTGGTTGGACCCCCTTTTTCATACATTGGTTTTCAAATAGTTTGGTTTGGTTTGGAAAAGAGTAGGAAAGTTCATGCTTAAGTGTTAAAGAGAGCTTGTTTTTGACTGTGGCCTATGCTTTGTCATGCCATGCTTGATATTGTTTTGGCTTTATGCTTAATATTCTTTGTTGTAGCATGACTTTTTATAAACAATTGAGATTGCTTAATGTGCCTTGGATGAATCATGCGTTGTTTTAGCATATTAAAAGCATAGTATTGTGGTATTCTCCTTTGATGCTTTATTTGGGTTGACTTGGCGCATGCTCACACCATGTTATGACTATCTCAAGTCACCATAGCCTTTATGATCCTTTAGTTTTCAACTTGTAGTATCACTTGATGCTTTGATCAATGATGTTTTGTCACTCTGCATGATTATGGCCATTATTACTCTCTTACTTTGTCGCTCCCAGTCTTTCGCTAGCCTCCACAACCAAGTATGAGTTCCACTCATGCATCCAACTCCCTAAACCAAGTTATTCCAAAGAGTCCACCATACCTACCTATTAGCTTATGCTATTCCAAGTATATTCATGTTTTTGTCTACCTTCCAAATTAAACTTGTTATGAGAAAACTAGTGATTAAAGCTCTCACGAACTTGATGGCACATTTTACTTTTTTGCATTTAATAAACTTGAACCATTGGATCCTTCTTTGTTACGTATATGCTTGCGTTTTATAAGTTGAAATTAGCAGAACCATGTATCATGGGGAACGCTTTCAACATTGCACTTGTACTTTGTACCCCGTTGATATCATGTTCTTTTGCTTATGGATCCCGGCGGTGTGAAATAAAAGTGGAACTTGTAAGGTCATGGAGTTTATATGTGTGTTAGAGAAACGCCTAGGCCGCTAGCCTAAGCCATGCCTAATCATGGTGGAAACTTGCAGCATCACCATAATGAGCACTCTATGAAGCATCCTCAATAAAAACCTATGCAAATAGCAAATAAAAAGATCGCTGAGATGCTCATTGTCTGCTTGCCTTGTCATTTTGATTATGGGATAGCTCCTATATCATGTGCAAGGGGTACCCCGTTGGCGGTTCTTTATGATACACATGTACTTACAATGACAAGAGCTTACTCGTGACTAAAGTTGAGTAGCATGAGGTTCGGTCTTCGTAAGTAAGGGGCATGAGATTTCGGTTTATAACTTGTCAAGCAATTCCTCTTAGTTGTGTCACTTTAACCTTAATCACCTTCAAGATGGTTATGATAGGGGCAATGAGAGCTGAAAGCTATTAAGTACCATAATTTTTGGAAGCTCTTTATGAGACTTAAATCCCTACTTCCTTCTATGAAGCCCTTTCTTCCACTTAAATATTGAATCTCCACCTTTTATCTTTATGCACCTACTTTGAGAGCATAGTGGCCATTCTTAGTTCTATGTGCATTGTCCCAAGACTAGTTGATTGATGCATAATTTGATATTGCTTGTTTTAAACTATTTGTATCTAGTCACTCTTATGAACTTTGAAGGTGTCCTATGCATTTATATTTGCTACTCTATGAGGGACAAGCTGAATGCTACTATGCTATGTTTTCTTCATGTGAAACAAACAAGCGTCTTGCAAAGCATTGTTATTCATGAATCTTTTGTTTGTGCCTTTTCATGTTGCAACATAGTTTCTTTGTCTTATTGCTAGAACTTTGTCTTTCATGTTATGATTGAAGTACTATGATCCCAGCTTCAAATGTTTTACAAATACTTTGATCAAGGGGAACACTTCGAATGTTTTACAAATACTTTGATCATAGGTAGGTATGATTGAAGTATATGCTTGCACTTATTTGTTGGGAATTAGCAGAACCATGCTTTCATGGGGAACGCTTTCAACATTGCACTTGGTACTTGTACCTAGTTGATATCATGCTCTTTTGTATATGGATGTCGTCGGTGTGAAATGAAAGGGGAGCTTGTAAGTCCATGGAGTTATGTATATGTGTTAGAGAAACGCCTGGGCCGCTAGTCTAATCCATGCTGACATGGTGGAAACTTGCAGCGTAACCATAATGAGCTGTCTATGAAGCATTCTTCTTATAAAAAAAGAGTCCTATATTGAGAAAAAAAGAGATACTATGAAAAGAGGAAAGAGAGAAAAAAGCACCATATTCCCATGGTAAATATGAAGAATGCTGAGATGCTCATTGTCTGCCTTGTCATTTTGATATGGGGATTCTTCCGTATCATCGGGCAAGGGGTACCCTGTTGGCGGTTCTCAATGATACACATGTACTTACAATGACAAGAACTTACCGGTGGCTAAACTTGAGTAGCATGAGGAGCGGCCCTCATATACAAGGGACATGAGATTTCTGACTTATACTTCGTTAAGCATGTACACCATAGTTTGTTCACTTTAACCTTAATCACTTCAAGATGCTTATGATAGGGGTAATGAGAGCTGAAAAATACAAGTACCATAATTTTTGGAAGCTCTTTATGAGACTTGAATCCCTACTTCCTTCTACAAAAGGCCTTTCTTCCACCATTATATTGTGTCTCCACCTTCTATCTTTATGCACCTACTTTGAGAGCATAGTGGCCATTCTTTGTTCTATGTGCATTGTCCCAAGACTAGTTGATTGATGGATAACTTGTTATTGCTTGTTTTAAACTATTGTATCTAGTCACTCTTATGAACTTTGAAGGTGTCCTATGCATTTATATTTGCTACTCTATGAGGGACAAGCTGAATGCCACTATGCTATGTTTTCTTTATGTGAAACAAACAAACGTCTTGCAAAGCATTGTTATTCATGGATCTTTTGTTTGTGCCTTTTCATGTTGCATCATAGTTTCTTTTTCTCATTGCTAGAACCTTGTCTTTCATGTTATGATTGAAGTACTATGATCCCAGCTTTGAATGTTTTACAAATACTTTGATCAAGTTTACGATGGTGCATGTCACCTCAAAAATTATTCTTTCTTTTTATCACTTACCTACTCGAGGACGAGCAGGAGTTAAGCTTGGGGATGTTGATACATTGCAAATGTATCTATATTTTTTGATGTTCCATGCTTGGTTTTATCC
Organism: Avena insularis; assembly: GCA_023614405.1. Classification (NCBI taxonomy): domain Eukaryota; kingdom Viridiplantae; phylum Streptophyta; class Magnoliopsida; order Poales; family Poaceae; genus Avena; species Avena insularis. Next base: position 96,270,071 of record CM042690.1, on the reverse strand, counting down.
ACTTTCTTGTGTTTTGTTCCAACTTTGGAGTACATTTCATATGATTTCTTGGACTAACCTATTAACAAGATGCCATGCAGGTTACTGTTTTACATTGTTTTTGGTTCCAGGAAGTCAGAAAATGAATATTCTCGGAATTGGACGGGACAAAAGCCAAAGTTACTATTTTCCCGGAAGACTCACGGAGCCAGAAGGAGAGCCGGAGGGGGGGCCATAGGGTGGCCACACCACCCCTAGGCGCGGGTCCACCTAGGCCGCGCCAGGGAATGGTGTGGGCCCCCTAGCCGCCCACCGACCTTGCCCTCTGGCCTATAAGAAGCCTCCTGATACCAAAACCCTAGATCATCCACCAGAAATCCACGAAAAGTTCCGCGGCGCTGCCACCACCGAAGGGAGATTGAGAGACAGAGAAAGTCTCTGTTAGGCACCTGCCGGGCAGAAATGCCCAGAGCCATCTCCATCGATCTCCACCGCCATCTCCATCACCATTGCTGATTCCCATGATGAGGAGGGAGTAGTTCTCTCTCGAGGCTAAGGGTTCTACCGGTAGCTATGTGTTCATCTCTCTCTCTCTATGCATGATCTTATTGTGATCATGAGCTTTGTAATCAAGTAGATCTACCTTGCTACTCAAGTGCTTTAATAGATCTCTGCTCTCCCCATGTGTGTGAAAGTGACAACGTGCACACTATGGTGGCACTTAGGCTAGAGATTACAATTACTTGTTATGAGTTATATTTGGAGTTGGACGTCTTTATGAAATTGTGGTGATTGTTGGACTCATCTAGTATTCAAGGTGACAGTGTGGGGTTATCTAGATGGGAAAGGCTTACTTTGAGGTGTGCTGTTATAGCCCTATCATGGATTAGAGTGTCCAACCGGAGAGTAGTTAAGAGTAGTATCATAAAGAGAAGATATTTATATGAGAGTGTTCACTACTGAAAGTATGATCCCTAGGCCTTGTTTCTAAGCATTGAAACACCGTTTGCTATTAGATCTGTTACATGTTTGCTTGCTTCCATCTTTATTTCAGTTTTACTTTAGTCTTTTCCACGCCACGAAGCTATTCTCTATCACCATTACCACTTATAATTATCCATCTCACTTGTGTTTCACTATCTCTTCGCCGAACTAGTGCACCTATACACCTGACAAGTGTATTGGGTGTGTTGAGGACACAAGAGACTTCTTGTATCTTGGTTGCAGGGTTGCTTGAGAGGGGATACCTTTGACCACTTCCTCCCTGAGTTCGATAAACCTTGGGTGATCCACTTAAGGGAAAACTTGCTGCTGTTCTACAAACCTCTGCACTTGGAGGCCCAACAACTGTCTACAAGAATAGAAGTGCGTAGACATCATTCATCTAATGAGATTTCAGGTTCATCAATTTCCTCTTCCATAGGATCCTACAAGACATTAGTCTCTTCCATTTGTGGAAATCATCTATTAATATATTCAAGAATATAGCCATTTTCATCCTTGTAATTATCAAAGCAAAATTTAAGTATACCATAAACCTCATATTTGTAAGGTGAATCATCAATATTTTCAAGCAAACTAGCAAGTTCAAAAGCACCCTTCCAAGCAATAAATTCTTTAATTTGTTCCGCATAATAAAAGTCATAAATTCCTTTAGCATAAGAAGATATGGTATCATTATCATTATACTCACATTGAAAAGGGAGGTGTTTATACCTCTTTCTGCAACAAGATTTATCACAGCAATAAGTAACATTATAAGTAGAGCACACGTTTCTAGCAATGGTATACAATTTATCAATTTGTTCCCATAAGTATTTCCCTTTTTGTGACAAGCGGTGTTCCTTATAATAATATTTTTGATCTTCCGTGAACCCACCTTGCCAATAAGATTCAGTTTCAAAGAAAGCAACCATTGACAACAAGCATGATAAAGCAAGACAATAACAGACCAACGAAAATAACAACTAGAGTAGGAACTACTTTTTTTGTATTTTTGATAAAGAAACAAGAAAACAAGGCGAAAATAAACTTAGCTTGAACAATAGTGATTCCAAGTGGACTTGATAAATAAAGCTATGCTCCCGACAGAGCTTTAAAATAGTCTTGATGACCCACAAGTATAGGGGGTGTATCGCAGTATTTTCAAGGGAAGTGAAACCCAATTTATTGATTCGGCACAAGGGGAGACAAAGAATATTTATAAGCCTTAACAACTGAGTTGTCAATTCAGCTGCATGATGTCTACGCACTTCTATTCTTGTAGACAGTTGTTGGGCCTCCAAGTGCAGAGGTTTGTAGAACATCAGCAAGTTTTCCCTTAAGTGGATCACCCATGGTTTATCGAACTCAGGGAGGAAGTGGTCAAAGGTATTCCCTCTCAAGCAACCCTGCAATCAAGATACAAGAAGTCTCTTGTGTCCCCAACACACCAAATACACTTGTCAGGTGTATAGGTGCACTAGTTCAGCAAAGAGATAGTGAAATACAAGTGGTAATGGTGATAGAAAATAGCTTGAAGGCGTGGAAAAGACTAAAGTAAAACTGAAATAAAGATGGAAGCAATCAAACATGTAATGGATCTAATAGCAAACGGTGTTTCAGTGCTTAGAAACAAGGCCTAGGGATCATACTTTCACTAGTGAACACTCTCATATAAATATATTATCTTCATGATACTACTCTTAACTACTCTCCGGTTGGACACTCTAATCCAAGGTAGGGCTATAACAACACACCTCAAAGTAAGCCGTTCCCATCTAGAAAACCCCACACTGTCACCTTGAGCACTAGATGAGTCCAACAAACACCACAATTTCATAAAGACATCCAACTCCAAGTATAACTCATAACAAGTATTTGTGATCTCTAGCCTAAGTGCCACCATGGTGTGCATGTTGTCACTTTCACACACATGGGGAGAGCAGAGATCTATTAAAGCACTTGAGTAGCAAGGTAGATCTATAGATTACAAGCTCATGATCACAATATGATCATGCATAGAGAGAGCGATGAACACATAGCTACCGGTAGAACCCTTAGCCTCGAGAGAGAACTACTCCCTCCTCATCATGGGAATCAGCAATGGTGATGGAGATGGCGGTGGAGATCGATGGAGATGGCTCGAGGCACTTCCTCTCCGGCGAGGTCTTGGAACAGAGACTTTCTGTCCCCCGAATCTCCCCTTCGGTGGCGGCGGCGCTGCGGAACTTTTCATGGATTTCTGATTGACTCCCTAGGGTTTATGCATCGGGAGGCTTCTTATAGGCGAAGAGGCAAGGTCGGTGGAGTGCCAGGGGGCCCTGATACATTGCAAATGTATCTATAATTTTTGATGTTCCATGCTTGGTTTTATCCACTTTCTTGTGTTTTGTTCTAACTTTGGAGTACTTTTCATATGATTTCTTGGACTAACCTATTAACAAGAGCCATAGTGCCAGCTGCCTTTTTTCTGCTGTTTTTTGTTCCAGGAAAGTCAGAAAATGAATATTCTCGAAATTGGACGGGACAAAAGCCAAAGTGCCTATTTTTCTGGAAGGGATCAAGTGCCAGAATACGAGACGGAGAGGGGCCAGGGGCCGGTCACACTACCTGGCCGCGCGGCCAGGCTTGGCCCACGCCAAGGGGTGGTCTGGCCGACCTCAGCACCCCCTCGGCCTCTCCTTCCGCCTATAAGTTGCCCTCAGGACGAAAACCCTAAGTACCGGATCAAAAATCCACGAAAGAGTCTCAGAGTCATGCCGTCTCATCCCTAGATCGGGAGGGATCTGAAGCTCTTCCCGGCACTCTGCCGGAGAGGGGAATTCACCCTGGAGGCCTTCTTCATCACCATGCAAGCCTCTGGTGTGATGCGTGAGTAGTTCATCCTTGGACTACGGATCCATGCAGTAGCTAGATGGCTGATTTCTCCTCCTTTGTGCTTTCATGTTTAGATCTTGTGAGCTCCGTTCATGATCAAGATCATCTATTTGTAATTCATACATGTTGTGTTTGTGGGGATCCGATGGATATTGAGATGTTATTTCAGATTGATTATTGATTCTATCATGTCTTTGTTATTTGAGATCTTGCATGCTTTCCGTTGTTAGTAGATATCTTGGCCAAGTAGATGCTAGCAACTCCAAGAGTTAGTATTTATGCTCGATAGTGGGTTCATGCCTCTAGATAATCTGGGGAAGTGACAGAAATCTCTAAGGTACTAGATGTGCTGTTGATACTAGGGAAAAAACAGCAATCTTTTGTTCATAGAGCAATCGTATTGTTTACCTTACACGCAGTTAAGAAGCAATAATCTGTTGCTTGCAACTTAATACTAGAGGGGTTCGGATGATAACTTTGAAGGTGGATTATTAGTCATAGATGCAGTTGGATGGCGGTCTATGTATTATGTTGTATTGCCCAATCAAGTCTCAAAGGAGTCAAGATGATTAGTATATGCATGTATTGCTTTCTCGGTGTTTGTCAATTGCCCCGCTGTAATTTGTTCACCCAACATGTTATCTATCTAAGGAGAGCCACCTCTAGTGAACTATGGATCCCGGTCCTTTTTCTTTACATACAATCTATAAACTATTTCTGCTTTGTGTTTACTTTCTGCAAACTTTTACTTCTTTCCATTCGATACGTTTAATCCTTTGTTTTCCACAAAACACGATGAGATTGACAACCTCATCGCAAGTTGGGGACAAAGTTCTGTGGTTGTGTTGTGCAGGTCTCCACGTTGCTACTAGCACCGGTAGTGCGCCCTGCCAAGGCTCAGCTAGTAACACCTTTGGGTGTTTCCTTGCTCCTACTGGTTCGATTAAACCTTGGTTTCATAACTGAGGGAAACTTGCTGTTGTGCTCATCATACCTTCCTCTTGGGGTTCCCAACGAGCTCTACATCAACACCGCCAACAAGCATTTTTCTGGGCACCGTGCATTGAGCCATCAAGCATTTTTCTGGTGCCGTTGCCGGGGAGTCAAGGACATCTTCACAAGGGGAGTCCCTCATAACCAATCTCTTTACTTTGTTTTTTTTGTTTTGCTTAGTTTTCTTTTTTCTTTGTTTGCTTGTTTCGTTCTTCAAAAACACAAAAAAAAAATTAGTTTTACTAGTTTGCTTTCTTATTGGAAAACACAAAAAAATTAGATCCTTTCTTAAGTTGCCTTTATGACTAGCTCTGCTCCAATCACTATTTCATTATGGATAGCTCAGTCAGTTTCCTATTTGGGAACAGTATTATGACTACCAAAGTAATAGATGAACCACCGCCTGCTAGAACCTCCATGGAAGAAGAAATTGCTGAACCTGAAAGCTCATTAGATGAAAAAGAGGAGGAGAGTGATGGACAAAAGGAGGAAGAATGGATCTACCCATGCCTACCTTCTAATGAGAGTAACTCTTTATCCCTTACATTATTTGATTGTCCCCCATGCTTATCAAAGGAGGGTGAATGTTATGTTCCCGAGGATTCTTTTGGAAATGTTTATAATAAAGCTCTAGTGCTTGTAGATCATGAAAATCATGCCTTATGTGATAGTTATATTGTTGAGTTTATTCATGAGGCTACTAAAAATTATTATGAGAGAGGAAAATATGGTTGTAGAAGTTTTTATGGTAATGAAACACCTCTCTATGTGCTGAAAGTTTTGAAGTTGCTCTTGTTTTATCTACCCATTCTTGATATTATGTGCTTCTTTGATTTATTTTCTGACAAGATTCCTATGCATAGGAAGTGGGTTAGACTTAAATGTGTTTTGAATTTGCTTCTTGATGCTCTCTTTTACTTCAACTCATATTTCTTATGTGAGCATCTTCTCAAATTATCATGCCTAACTTAAAGGCGTTAAAGAAAAGTACTTGTTGGGAGATAACCCAAGAGTTTTAGATGAGTCTTGGAAGTTAGTACCTCTGTAATAACCTCTCCTTATCCTTTTTATTTGCTTTTTGTGCCAAGAGTAACCTCTAATGAGAGTGAAGTAATGATTGGGAAAGTTGCTGTCCCGAAACAGATTTCCGTGCTTCACCGTAAACATTCCTGAGAGAGTTTTGTATGTCGGATTGAGCTGTAATTTTTTGTGCTTCTGCCCCAGGTTGTTATATAACTTTAGTTAGTTCAACACTTTTTGATTTGAGCAACATAAGGTCTTCTAAAAAATTCGTTTTTACCTGCTGGTCTGTTTTGATAGATTTCTGCCATTTTCTGCATTTGCTTCTTGTGGGTTCCTTTTTGAGTTCTGTTGGGGAATTGAGCTTTCTGAGGAAAGTGCTACAGTAGCTAGTGTTCTAATAGAAGTTTATTTGGTGTTAGAACTGAACCTTGAGACTTATTTATCTTAAGTGCACTAATGTTGCTAATGAGATTGTGTGAAGTTTTGTATGAAGGAAAATTTTCAGGTGTATGGAAGGAATGAGTAATGAGATGAAGGATGGACTAAAGCTCAAGCTTGGGGATGCCACGCGTGTCACCCCAAGAAATATCCAAGAAGTACAAGCGTCAAATCTTGGGGATGCCCAAGGCATCCCCTTCTTCATCAATAAAAATTCCAGGGTTCTTCCAAACGCTTCATTTTTATTGTTTCATGCACAATCGTGTTTTTCTTGGAGCATCTTCCTTTTCATTTTCGTTTTGGTTTTTAGTTTGTTTAGTTTGCTTAGTTTTCTGAATAAGTTGGTTGGACCCCCTCTTTCACACTTTGGTTTGCAAATAGTTTGGTTTGGTTTGGAAAAGAGTAGGAAAGTTCATGCTTATGTGGTAAAAAGAGCTCGTTTTTGACTGTGACTATGCTTTGTCATGCCATGCTTGATATTGTTTTGGCTTTATGCTTAGTATTCTTTGCTGTAGCATGACTTGTTATAAACAATTGAGATTGCTTAATGTGTCTTGGATGAATCATGCGTTGTTTTAGCATATTAAAGCAAAGTATAGTGGTATTCTCCTTTGATGCTTTATTTGGGTTGACTTGGCGCATGCTCACACCATGTTATGACTATCTCAAGTCACCATAGACTTTATGATCCTTTAGTTTTCAACTTGTAGTATCACTTTATGCTTTGATCAATGATGTTTTGTCGCTCTGCATGATTATGGCCATTATTGCTCTCTTAGTTTGTCGCTCCCAGTCTTTTGCTAGCCTCCACAACAAAGTATGAGTTCCACTCATGCATCCAACTCCCTAAACCAAGTTATTCCAAAGAGTCCACCATACCTACCTACTAGCTTATGCTATTCCAAGTATATTCATGCTTTTGTTTACCTTCCACTTGTTATGAGAAAACTAGTGTTTAAAGCTCTCACGAACTTGATGGCACACTTTACTTTATTGCCTCTAATAAACTTGAACCATTGGGTCCTTCTTTGTTGCGTATATGCTTGCGCTTTATAAGTTGAAGTTAGCAGAACCATGTTTCATGGGGAACGCTTTCAACATTGCACTTGTACTTTGTACCCCGTTGATATCATGTTCTTTTGCTTACGGATCCCGGCGGTGTGAAATAAAAGTGGAACTTGTAAGATCATGGAGTTTGTATGTGTGTTAGAGAAACGCCTGGGCCGCTAGCCTAAACCATGCCTAATCATGGTGGAAACTTGCAGCATCACCATAATGAGCACTCTATGAAGCATCCTCAATAAAAACCTATGCAAATAGCAAATAAAAAGATCGCTAAGATGCTCATTGTCTGCTTGCCTTGTCATTTTGATTATGGGAAAGCTCCCGTATCATGTGCAAGGGGTACCCCGTTGGCGGTTCTTAATGATACACATATACTTACAATGACAAGAGCTTACTCGTGACTGAAGTTGAGTAGCATGAGGATCGGTCTTCGTAAGTAAGGGGCATGAGATTTTGGTTTATAACTTGTCAAGCATATCCTCTTAGTTGTGTCACTTTAACCTTAATCACGTTCAAGATGCTTATGATAGGGGCAATGAGAGCTGAAAGCTATAAGTACCATAATTTTTGGAAGCTCTTTATGAGACTTGAATCCCTACTTCCTTTTACAAAAGGCCTTTCTTCCACCATTATATTGAGTCTCCACCTTCTATCTTTATGCACCTACTTTGAGAGCATAGTGGCCATTCTTAGTTCTATGTGCATTGTCCCAAGACTAGTTGATTGATGCATAACTTGTTATTGCTTGTTTTAAACTATTGTATCTAGTCACTCTTATGAACTTTGAAGGTGTCCTTTGCATTTATATTTGCTACTCTATTGAGGGACAAGTTGAATACTATTATGATATGTTTTCTTTATGTGAAACAAAAAAAACGTCTTGCAAAGCATTGTTATTCATGAATCTTTTGTTTGTACCTTTTCATGTTGCATCATAGTTTCTTTGCTTATTACTAGAACTTTGTCTTTCATGCTATGATTGAAGTACTATGATCCTAGCTTTGAGTGTTTTGCAAATACTTTGATCAAGCCTTTGATGGTGCATGTCACCTTAAAAATTATTTCTTTTTATCACTTACCTACTCGAGGACGAGCAAGAGTTAAGCTTGGGGATGTTGATACATTGCAAATGTATCTATAATTTTTGATGTTCCATGCTTGGTTTTATCCACTTTCTTGTGTTTTGTTCCAACTTTGGAGTACTTTTCATATGATTTCTTAGACTAACCTATTAACAAGAGCCACGATGTCGCCTGCTTTTCTGCTGTTTTTGTTCCAGGAAAGTCGAAAATGAATATTCTCGAATTGACGGACAAAAGCCAAAGTGCCTATTTTTCCGGAAGGGATCAAGTGCGAATCACGAGGCGGAGAGGGCAGGGCGGTCACACTACCTGGCCAGGCCGAGCCACGCCAAGGGGTGGTCTGGCCGACCCCAGCACCCCCTCGGCCTCTCCTTCCGCCTATAAGTTGCCCTCAGGACGAAAACCCTAAGTACCGGATCAAAAATCCACGAAAGAGTCTGTAGCCGCCGTCGTCTCTGTCCCTAGATCGGGAGGGATCTGAAGCTCTTCCCGGCACTCTGCCGGAGAGGGGAATTCACCCTGGAGGCCTTCTTCATCACCATGCAAGCCTCTGGTGTGATGCGTGAGTAGTTCATCCTTGGACTACGGATCCATGCAGTAGCTAGATGGCTGATTTCTCCTCCTTTGTGCTTTCATGTTTAGATCTTGTGAGCTCTGTTCATGATCAAGATCATCTATTTGTAATTCATACATGTTGTGTTTGTGGGGATCCGATGGATATTGAGATGCTATTTCAGATTGATTATTGATTCTATCATGTCTTTGTTATTTGAGATCTTGCATGCTTTCCGTTGTTAGTAGCTATCTTGGCCAAGTAGATGCTAGCAACTCCAAGAGTTAGTATTTATGCTCGATAGTGGGTTCATGCCTCTAGATAATCTGGGGAAGTGACAGAAATCTCTAAGGTACTAGATGTGCTGTTGATACTAGGGAAAAAACAGCAATCTTTTGTTCATAGAGCAATCGTATTGTTTACCTTACACGCAGTTCGTAAAGCAATAATCTGTTGCTTGCAACTTAATACTAGAGGGGGTTCGGATGATAACCTGAAGGTGGATTATTAGTCATAGATGCAGTTGGATGGCGGTCTATGTATTATGTTGTATTGCCCAATCAAGTCTCAAAGGAGTCAAGATGATTAGTATATGCATGTATTGCTTTCTCGGTGTTTGTCAATTGCCCCGCTGTAATTTGTTCACCCAACATGTTATCTATCTAAGGAGAGCCACCTCTAGTGAACTATGGATCCCGGTCCTTTTTCTTTACATACAATCTATAAACTGTTTCTGCTTTGTGTTTACTTTCTGCAAACTTTTACTTCTTTCCATTCGATACGTTTAATCCTTTGTTTTCTGCAAAACACGGTGAGATTGACAACCTCATCGCAAGTTGGGGACAAAGTTCTGTGGTTGTGTTGTGCAGGTCTCCACGTTGCTACTAGCACCGGTAGTGCGCCCTGCCAAGGCTCAGCTAGTAACACCTTTGGGGTGTTTCCTTGCTCCTACTGGTTCGATTAAACCTTGGTTTCATAACTGAGGGAAACTTGCTGCTGTGCTCATCATACCTTCCTCTTGGGGTTCCCAACGAGCTCTACATCAACACCGCCAACAAGCATTTTTCTGGGCGCCGTGCATTGAGCCATCAGGCCCACACCACCTGGTGGCGCGGCCAGGGCTAGCCCGCGCCACCATATGGTGTGGCCAGGCCCTAGCCCTCCTCCATCTCTGCTTCTGGCTCCGTGAGTCTTCCGGTAAAATAGGAACTTTGGCTTTTGTCCCGTCCAATTTTGAGAATATTCATTTTATGACTTTCCTGGAACCAAACACAGCAGAAAACAGGCAACTAGCACTGTGGCATCTTGTTAATAGGTTAGTCCAAGAAATCATATGAAAAGTACTCCAAACTTGGAACAAAACACAAGAAAGTAGATAAAACCAATCATGGAACATCAAAAATTATAGATACATTTGCAATGTATCAACATCCCCAAGCTTAACTCCTGCTCGTCCTCGAGTAGGTAAGTGATAAAAAGAAAGAATAATTTTTTAGGTGACATGCACCATCATAAACTTGACCAAAGTATTTGTAAAACATTCAAAGCTGGAACCATAGTACTTCAATCATAGCATGAAAGACAAAGTTGTAGCAATAAGACAAAGAAACTATGATGCAACATGAAAAGGCACAAACAAAAGATTCATGAATAACAATGCTTTGCAAGACGTTTGTTTGTTTCACATAAAGAAAACATAGCATAATAGTATTCAGCTTGTCCCTCATAGAGTAGCAAATATAAATGCATAGGACACCTTCAAAGTTCATAAGAGTGACTAGATACAAATAGTTTAAAACAAGCAATAACAAGTTATGCATCAATCAACTAGTCTTGGGACAATGCACATAGAACTAAGAATGGCCACTATGCTCTCAAAGTAGGTGCATAAAGGTAGAAGGTGGAGACTCAATATATAATGGTGGAAGAAGGGCCTTCATAGAAGGAAGTAGGGATTCAAGTCTCATAAAGAGCTTCCAAAAATTATGGTACTTATTATCTTTCAGCTCTCATTGCCCCTATCATAAGCATCTTGAAGTGATTAAGGTTAAAGTGAACAAACTATGGCGTACATGCTTGACAAACTATAAGTTAGAAATCTCATGTCCCTTGAATACGAGGGCCGCTCCTCATGCTACTCAAGTTTAGTCACCGATAAGTTCTTGTCATCGTAAGTACAAGTGTATCATAGAGAACCGCCAACGGGGTACCCCTTGCCCGATGATACGGAAGAATCCCCGTATCAAAATGACAAGGCAAGCAGACAACGAGCATCTCAGCAATCTTCTTATTTACCATGGGAATATGGTGCTTTTTTCTCTCTTTCCTCTTTTCATAATCTTTTTTTTCTCAATATAGGACTCTTTTTTTATAAGAAGAATGCTTCATAGACAACTCATTATGGTTACGCTGCAGGTTTCCACCATGTCAGCATGGATTAGACCAGCGGCCCAAGCGTTTCTCTAACACATATAAATAAATCCATGGACTTACAAGCTCCCCTTTCATTTCACACCGACGACATCCATATACAAAAGAGCATGATATCAACTAGGTACAAGTACCAAGTGCAATGTGGAAAGCGTTCCCCATGAAAGCATGGTTCTGCTAATCCCCAACAAATAAGTGCAAGCATATAAAACATAGAAGACACAATGGTTCAAGTTTATTAAGGGCAAGTAAAGTAAAGTGTGCCATCAAGTTCGTGAGAGCTTTAATCACTAGTTTTCTCATAACAAGTTTAATTTGGAAGGTAAACAAAAGCATGAATATACTTGGAATAGCATATGCTAGTACGTAGGTATGGTGGACTCTTTGGAATAACTTGGTTTAGGGAGTTGGATGCATGAGTGGACCTCATACTTGGTTGTGGAGGCTAGCAAAAGACTGGGAGCGACAAACTAAGAGAGCAACAATTTCCATAATCATGCAAAGCGACAAAACATCATTGATCAAAGCATAAAGTGATACTACAAGTTGAAAACTAAAGGATCGTAAAGGCTTAGGTGACTTGAGATAGTCATAACATGGTGTGAGCATGTGCCAAGTCAACCCAAATAAAGCATCAAAGGAGAATACCACTATACTATGCTTTAATATGCTAAAACAACGCATGATTCATCCAAGGCACATTAAGCAATCTCAATTGTTTATAACAAGTCATGCTAGAACAAATAATACTAAGCATAAAGCCAAAACAATATCAGGCATGGCATGACAAAGCATAGGCCACAGTAAGAAACAAGCTCTTTTTACCACATAAGCATGAACTTTCCTACTCTTTTCCAAACCAAACCAAACTATTTGCAAACCAATGTATGAAAGAGGGGGTCCAACCAATTTATTCAGCAAACTAAGAAAACCGAAGCAAACGAAAAAAACAAAATGAAAACAAAAAAGAAGACGCTCCAAGAACAACACAACTGTGCATGAAACAATAAAAATGAAGCGTTTGGAAGAAACCTGGGATTTTTATTGATGAAGAAGGGGATGCCTTGGGCATCCCCAAGCTTTGACGCTTGTACTTCTTGGATATTTCTTAGGGTGACACATGTGGCATCCCCAAGCTTGAGCTTTAGTCTATCCTTTATCTTATTACTCATTCCTTCCATACACCTGAAAATTTTCCTTCATACAAAAACTTCACACAATCTTTATTAGCAACATTAGTGCACTCAAGATAATAAGTCTTAAGGTTCAGTTCCAACACCAAATAAAATTCCATTAGAACACTAGCTACTGTAGCACTTCCCTCAAAAAGCTCAATTCCCCAAAAGAACTTAAAAAGGAACCAACAAGAAGCAAATGCAGAAAATGACAGAAATCTGTCAAAACAGACCAGCAGGTAAAGACGATTTTTTTTGAAGACCTTCTGTTGCTCAAATCAAAAAGTGTTGAACTAACAAAAGTTAGATAACAACCTGGGGCAGAAGCACAAAAATTCACGCCTCAAAAGGACGTACAGAGATTTTACACGAATTTTTACGGTGAAGCACAGAAATCTGTTTCAGGACAACAACTTTCTCAAGCATTACTTCTTTCTCATTAGAGGTTACTCTTGGCACAAAAAGCAAATAAAATGGATAAGGAGCGGTTAGTAATAACTTCCAAGACTCATCTAAAACTTTTGGTTTATCTCCCAATAAGTACTTTTCTTTAATGCCTTTAAGTTAGGCATGATAGTTTGAGAAGATGCTCACATAGGAAATATAAATTGAAGTAAAAGGGAGCATCAAGAAGCAAATTTAAGGATCATTTAAGTCTAACCCACTTCCTATGCATAGGAATCTTGTAAAGAAACAAGTCATGAAAGCACAAAGGAACAAGCATAGTAAAGCAAAACAAGTGCAACTTTAAGACTTTCAACATAAAGAGAGGAAACTTAATATTGTTGAGATACATAAAACCATGTTTCCCTCTCTCATAATAACTTTCAGTAGCATCATGAATAAAAGTAACAATATAACTATCACAAGAAACATTCTTATCATGAGCCACATGCATAAAACAATTATTACTCTCCATATAAGAATAGTCATTCTTATTGATCGTAGTGGGAGCAAATTCAACAAAATAGCTATCATTATCATTCTCATCACCATAATCATCAAATATAGGAGGCATATTGTAATCATAATTAATTTTCTCCTCGATAGTAGGTGGACTGAAAATATCATATTCATCATTGTAATCATCATATATTGGAGGCTGGGTATCATCATAAGCAATAGAATAGCTATGTTCCAAAGCTGGGGAACTAAAAAGATCATTTTCATAAAAACTAGCTTCCCCAAGCTTAGACTTTTCCATAGCATTAGCAATAATGGTGTCCAAAGAATTCATACTAACAACATTGCTATTAGCATTAAAATAAAGTTCCATAGGTTTTTTAATTTTCTCTTCAAACACTTCGTGTCCTAACTCAAGATAAATACTGTAAAGCTCTCTAATTTTGTTGTTGTTTTCCATTAAGCCTAACTAGTGAAAACAAGAAACAAAAAGACAAAATTGCAGAATCTAAAGGAAATAACTTCGAGCACTCACACCGGAGGATGTGAGTACCTTTTACCTCCTCAGCGGCGCTGGAAAATAGGCGTTTGCCGTGGGAGGTTCTTCTTCTTTAATCCTCCGGTGTGAATATCTTTTACCTTACCTCCCTGGCAACGGCGCCAGAAAATAGCTTGATGTCTACGCACTTCTATTCTTGTAGACAATTGTTGGGCCTCCAAGTGCAGAGGTTTGTAGAACAGCAGCAAGTTTTCCCTTAAGTGGATCACCCAAAGTTTATCGAACTCAGGAAGGAAGTGGTCAAAGGTATTCCCTCTCAAGCAACCCTGCAATCAAGATACAAGAAGTCTCTTGTGTCCCCAACACACCAAATACACTTGTCAGGTGTATAGGTGCACTAGTTCGACGAAGAGATAGTGAAATACAAGTGGTAACGGTGATAGAAAATAGCTTGAAGGCGTGGAAAAGACTAAAGTAAAACTGAAATAAAGATGGAAGCAAGCAAACATGTAATGGATCTAATAGCAAACGGTGTTTCAGTGCTTAGAAACAAGGCCTAGGGATCATACTTTCACTAGTGAACACTCTCATATAAATATATTATCTTCATGATACTACTCTTAACTACTCTCCGGTTGGACACTCTAATCCAAGGTAGGGCTATAACAACACACCTCAAAGTAAGCCGTTCCCATCTAGAAAACCCCACACTGTCACCTTGAGCACTAGATGAGTCCAACAAACACCACAATTTCATAAAGACATCCAACTCCAAGTATAACTCATAACAAGTATTTGTGATCTCTAGCCTAAGTGCCACCATGGTGTGCATGTTGTCACTTTCACACACATGGGGAGAGCAGAGATCTATTAAAGCACTTGAGTAGCAAGGTAGATCTATAGATTACAAGCTCATGATCACAATATGATCATGCATAGAGAGAGCGATGAACACATAGCTACCGGTAGAACCCTTAGCCTCGAGAGAGAACTACTCCCTCCTCATCATGGGAATCAGCAATGGTGATGGAGATGGCGGTGGAGATCGATGGAGATGGCTCCGGGGGCACTTCCTCGTCCCGGCAGGGTGCTGGAACAGAGACTTTCTGTCCCCCGAATCTCCCCTTCGGTGGCGGCGGCGCTGCGGAACTTTTCATGGATTTCTGATTGACTCCCTAGGGTTTATGCATCGGGAGGCTTCTTATAGGCGAAGAGGCAAGGTCGGTGGAGTGGCAGGGGCCCACACCACCTGGTGGCGCGGCCAAGGCTAGCCCGCGCCACCATATGGTGTGGCCAGGCCCTGGCCCTCCTCTGTCTCTGCTTCTGGTTCCGTGAGTCTTCCGGTAAAATAGGAACTCTGGCTTTTGTCGCGTCCAATTCTGAGAATATTCATTTTCTGACTTTCCTAGAACCAAAAACAGCAGAAAACAGGCAACTCGCACTGTGGCATCTTGTTAATAGGTTAGTCCAAGAAATCATATGAAAAGTACTCCAAACTTGGAACAAAACACAAGAAAGTAGATAAAACCAAGCATGGAACATCAAAAATTATAGATACATTTGCAATGTATCACTGCACCTGGAAACAATCTTGCTCATAGTAGTTTATCAGTAGCAATAGTTTTGTAGTAGGAATAGCAAAGTAGCAGCAGTAGTGAAGTAAAGACAGTAGTAACAATAGAAGTAAAAAGTGGGATTCGAGTGCGGTAGGCATAGGGATGGATGGACGGGCGTTGCATGGACAAGACAATTCACATAGCAATCAGAACATAGGACAATTGCAGATAAATAAGATAAAGCATCCAAGTACTAGATAATCCTAGGCATGTGTTCCATATATAGTCGTACGTGCTCGCAATGAGAACTTACACAACATCTTTTGTCCTGTCAGCCTGTTTGCAGCGGGGCCTCAAGGGAACTACTGGCAATTAAGGTGCTCCTTTTAATAGAGCATCGGAGCAAAGCATTAACACTCCGTGAACACATGTGATCCTCACATCAAAGCCATTCCCTCCGGTTATCCCGATTTATGTCACTTCGGGGCCATTGGTTCCGGATAACAACGTGTGTATACAACTTGTAGATAAGACCTTAAACAATACTATCATAATGAATCAATAACATGTTCAGATCTGAAATCATGGCACTCGGGCCCTAGTGACAAGTATTAAGCATAACAAGTCGCAACAAAGTCATAAAGCACTAATAAAAGATACTAGGCACCATGCCCTAACAATCTGATGCCATTACATGAACGATCTCATCCAATCCCTACCATCCCCATAGCCTACACCGGGGGATTACTCACTCATAGATGGGGGAAACATGGATGGTCGATGGAGAAGCGATGGTGATGATGATGGCGTGATCTCCTCCAATTCCCGTCCGGCAGTGCCGAAACGGAGTTTCTGGTGCTGTTTCGTGGAATCTGGTGGTGGCGGCGGAGCGGAACTCCTTCTGGAAAAACGTCGACCCCCGGAGTTTTTAGGTTAGAAGGCTTCTTATAGGCGAAGAGGGAGACCGAGGGGGTGCCTGGGGGGCCCACACCACCCCTGGCGCGGCCTGGCCTAGCCCGCGCCACCAGGTGGTGTGGCCACCCCTGGCTCTTCTCCGTGATTCGCTCCCGAGTCTGTCTTGGATGAAATAGGATTTTGGCTTTTGTCCCGTCAATTGCGAGAATATTTATTTTCGACTTTCACGGAACCAAAACAGCAATGAAACAGCAAATGGCACTATGACTCTTGTTAATAGGTTAGTCGAAGAAATCATATGAAAAGTACTCCAAAGTGTGGAAAAAACACAAGAAAGTAGATAAAACCAAGCATGAAACATCAAAAATTATAGATACATTTGCAATGTATCACTGTGCTCATCATACCTTCCTCTTGGGGTTCTCCAACGAGCTCGATATATTTTGAGACACTAGGCCTCAACTGTTTCTCTAGAATACCTGATGCACACTTTTATGGTCACCTAGTTACGATCATGACGATTGATGTAATCAAACAACCATGGGAGACAGTGATTAATGTGATCTCACGGTCTAAGGAGAAGGTCACTTAGTTTTAGAGGATTACGGCGATAAACCATGTGATTTGATCACACTGCAATATTACAATTGAGTAAAGTCCATTATATCATTCTCCAATGATATGACTCAATTTTCAACTGGCATAAATGCTGCATGATCAGGAAATCTTGATCACCGATTTCCAAACAAACTAGTTAAATATAGGCTACTAGGGACCTGGTTTGTTTGCATACCACACCTGTATCAATTTTTTATGCTTGATACAGTTATAGCATAGTATGAAAATATTTTGAACTATTTCGAGATATGATAATAAACCTATTTATTATTTGCCTCTAGGTCATATCCTCTTCAGTCTCCCACTTGCACTAGAGTGTAAATAAGCTAGCTGTATTTTTACCGATTGCACAAACATAATATTTTGATCATGCTTGCTTATAGGAAACCTTCTGTATTTGATCTGTTTTACCAGATTTGTATGTCTTTTGCAAATTGTTTAAGTGTCTCCTAATTTTACACTTACCACATTATCTCATAATGTTCCTGGATTTGTTTGGTGATAGAGTGAGACTTCTGTTTCTTAGTATTTCCAATGACGGTCGATCAATCACGAGGACTTTCATTGTTGTTATTTATACTAGAAACACGCTTGAATGAAGTCGAACTTCATGAGCCAAACTAGTCATATCTTCTGTCACTATTCTATCATCTATGTAGATTCCTTTCTAAACCCTTTGTGATCCTACTTATTTACGGGTTCAGTGATTCATGAATCACTTCAGAACCTATTCTGTTTAGAAATTGGGTCACATTTCAGCCAAATACACAACATGTTGATTCGTGGAAGAAACATATAAAAATTCATATAGGATGAGCTCAGTTTACCAACTCGTCGCCTGAATGATCCAGCTTGAGCCAAGCTGAAAAAGGGCGAGCCAAAGGACGGCTCGGACCGAGCCTGGACCAAGCCAGCTCCTGTCAAGCCTTACCTGTTAGCGTGATAACGAGGGTATGCTTGTGAACTAAATTATAGTTAGCAACCAAGATTCATGATAAAATGAACAACGATGACTGAATTATCAAATATCTCAGCCTAAAACATGTGTTTTACATATTTCTGCCTCAAATAAAAATCCCCTTAATCATAAGTAAGGTGATCTAGAGTTTCCACAAGTGATGACACCTGATTCAAGTGATACTAGTTTGTTAGGGCAAGCGCAAAATGATATAGCAAGGGTGTTTTCTCCACAAGGGTAATTCAGGGTTTATATCAAACACTTGGGAAAATAGGAAAGTGTTGGCAAACACGCTATGCGAAAAACAAATTCTAGAGCATAACCAAGACCAATTATGCCCTCCAAGGAAACAATATATTTTACCCTCAAAGATCGATCTAGCGGAATTTATCGATGATGAGGTTGATGAAGACTTGCGTCGATCCCCACAAGGAGAATTATCAAGTCACGAGGAGATGTATTATCCCATGAACGCTCCACAATTGTGATCCCCGCGGCTAGTGAATTAGCCGCGAGAATATTCTCTTTTTTGAAGATCCGCACGATCAAGTACCACACATGCAACACCTCCACATTTTCCAGACATATGATGCTAGTAACACCGCACCGAGATGAGGCCAAACTCATGGACGAAGGGGAAATGTGTCGATAAAGAACCGGCACCGCTTCCGTGATCATCGAGTAGATTAGATCTAGCCAAGGGGGGGGATCACCTCGGTTGTGTTCAACTTTGTTTACAAAAAGGGAAAATCCCACTGAATTGGAAGCTTAAAACTGAACAAGTTTCGGAAGCCAGCTACTCCCCTGCCGATGTTGCATTTGAAGGTGGACTCGCTTCTGCCGTCGGAGGTGGATCACATGCCTTTGTCTCTAGAGCCCAGCTAGCAGCTTGTCTTCGTTGACTTCAAGGCACTCTTCGCGAAAGAGCTTGGCGACCTTCTTGTCAGTTCGAAGATAGCTAGCCATGGATCTAGCAAAGAGATTACTTGTCTCCTGTCGAGGAAGGATTCGGGGATCAAAATGAAGAAGGTGAATGAGTATCTCTGGAGCATAAGCAAGAAGACTAACGCCACAAGGAAGTCGTTTGCACTGCTTGATGGATGATCCTCATTTTTTTCAGGTTATCATGTTAGAGATATTTGGTCATGTGTTTCAATGGGTTCATGTGAGGTGGTGACCATGTGTCATGAGCCTGCGGTTGTGGCAAGCTGGTAGGGGTGGTTGTTCTCCCTGGGAGACCGGGGTTGAATCCTTTGGGTTCTCGGTTTTGTTTGCATGTGGTTTTGTTGTAATGTTTTTTGTCTGGTTTTCCATTAATTAACGAGGTTGTTCTCTTCCGCTTAATTAATAGATATGATTCTGACAAAACTTTTGCACTCGTTTAAAAAACAAATAAACACGTTTCCAGGAAGAAGTACCTTCTGCATGTATACAGCGTGTGAAAACTGAGATGTCAATCAGCGGGATGATATGGAGCCCAAGTCGTGTCGATGTCACTGCACAATGTGTATCTTGTCGCACCTTCTGTCCAATGTGTAGCTGATTCCACCTTTGGCCATGTCAACGGAGCTAAAATATGCTTGAGGAAGGACAAAGGGGGAGCCTGATCGTGTATGCTTAGCGTGTACTAGTAGATATACAACACGAACGGAATTAATTAAAGAGCACATGGGTGTAGATGCGGAGAAGCGGGAGAAGAAGGACACCAACATTCACAAAACAAAATGAGTCATTCATTTGATGCACCTATACACATCTTTGTTCGGTCCGTAGCAACTAGGCACTGGAAAAAAAAGAAAAGAAGACTAGCGCTACAGGAAACGCTCGAAGCGTCTACGGCCAAACGCTACGTCGGCATAGCAGCAGGGTACACGCGGGCCAGCAACCAGGCCATCGGCCCAGTGAAGCCGTCGGCGTAGGCCCAGAAAAGCCTCGGCGTAATAGGGCCGTCGGCCTAGGCTGAGGTGTGGCCGTCGGCGTAGCACTTCAGCCGCTAACGGTCGTCACAGGGCAAAAGGGACCCACGCGGTCTTTGCCGACGGTTTCCCTACGACGACAGCTGCATCTGGCCGTCGGCAAAGCCTACGCCGACAGCAAAATCTACGCCGGCGGGCTTTGTACCTGCGTCGACACCTTGAAACGCCGACGGCAGCCGTCGGCCTATGCCTACGCCGACGGCTATGTGGCCTATGCCGACGGGTTATTGCCGTCGGCGTAGTGGTTATTTCCTGTAGTGTAGGGTCAAGATGGCTAAACCGCCACTCGGAATAATGCATGCAATAATGCAAATCTCACGAGTGACCAAGAATTCCAGGTGATCCTAGCTATTTGTTCTTTTAACAGTGGCAAAACATACCAATTTTCATTAACTAATTGATAACAAGATAAAGGTAAAAGATTGCACAGATCGTACGGTGAGTTCAGGAGAATGCATGGAAGTCTAACGAGTGGACGATCATCCGTGTCATTTTCGTGACATGAACAAACAGAACAAGAAAATTACTTGGGCTGACCTCATGAATCATTTTTTATACAGGTGTTCATGCATGGTTTTTCGTCCAAACGTGCCAGAAATGGTCGCAGCTGGCAACAAAAAAGTAGAAATGGTCACAACAATATTTGTTTTTCTCGATCGGCGGCTCATTTCTGCATACCGTGACATCTCTACTGATTAACATATAACACACGACTTTCGCAAAAAAAATAAAAATAACACACGACTATTTCAGTCTCACGGCTGATCAAGGTTTACAAAAAAAAACTATTTTCGTGACACGTGAACACACAGGACAATAACTTATTTTGAACAATCTTCATGAAAGTAAAAAAAAACGACAGTCACCGCTCTTGGTGCAAAACCAGCAGGACAGATCGAACTAGCCTGCCAAAAGGAGGAAAATGCGGCATAGACTTCCGCGTTGCTTCTGATCGTTGCCGCGCTGCCGTCTCGACGATGGTTGACGTGCATTCCATCACAAATTCTAGCCACCTCTACCATTAGATGCGTCATCTAGATGAAATTACCAATTTAGTGCTTCGATCCTGCCCATGGCGAGTAAAATCCTGTATTGGCGGCAACATTGTGGGATAGGAGCCATGCAGCCATGCATCCAACCCTCCCCCGGCCCCTACACAGACATGGCGGGGTGCAAGATCCGCGCTAAGGACAACACGGTGACGAGACGACTACCGTCGCTCCTAATGGGTTACCGACACCTTTGACGTGGGGCCCGCCATCATCGCGGTGAAGTCAGGCGGCGAGGGAGGACGAAGTTGGCTAGGGCGATGACATAAGGGTTTCCCCTCTAAGGACAGCACGGCGACGAGACGATCACCACCACTCCTAATGGGTTTCAAAATGGGAACAAGATAATAAGGACCATCGACACCTTTGGTGTGGGATCCGCCACCACCGCGGTGAAGTCTGGCGGCGCGGGTGGACGAAGTTGGCAGGGGCGATGGCACAAGGGTTTCCCCTCGTGCCGACTAAGAGGAGCTTCACGGCGGGATCTCCACCCCTATGATGTGTAGAAATTTGCTGATCCAGCCTTACCAACGTGTGCGTGAGATTCCTGTCCTAATTCTTACACTTTTGCAGCACTAAGCAAGTAGTACCAACGAAATCCGACAGCATCGGTACCGACACTGCTCTCGGTGCAAGTTCAGAAGAGCCACTCCAAGCAACATTCACCGTGACACCTCCATGCATCACTGTTGGCCCTGTTGCCTCTCAGGTATATGTAGAGCTATCAGGACAGCCTACCAAGTGAAACGGACGACACCTCCATGCAGGTATCAGGTGCTACTTCACCACCGCTATCCCATCTGGCTATACATGGACGGGACAGGCTCTGGACTCGTCGTTTATCCGCTCCATTCATCTCTTCTTGATCGAAACCGAAACACTTCGCCCGCTTGGCCGCTTTCTGGAGGAGAGAGCTCGAGCTTGAGCCTGCCAGCTGCTGCCATGGCTGCAGGGATGGGAGGAGAGGTGTGGAGGAGGTACGCGCCGCACAACATGATGGTCCTGGTGCAGCTGTGCTACACCTTCATGTACTTCATCACCGAGGCCGCCTTCAACGGTGGCCTCAACCCCTACGTCTACGTCACCTACCGCCACATTCTCGTCGCCGTCATCCTCTGGCCTTTCGCCTACTACCGCGAGAAGTATACAATGCGATCCCGTGTTTTAGCGTTTGTTAATTAGGAGAATTCAGACTTGGCATGCGGTATGATCTCGATGTTTTTGTGCTCATTCTGCTTCCTTTTTTTCAGGAAGTTGAGGCCCAAGATGACCTGGAAGCTGTTCCTGGAGATTTCCGTGCTCTCGCTTCTGGGGCAAGAACAAGGTTCAATACATCTATCATTTTTGGATCAACGATTCAAGCTACTGAATATCTGATCATGAACTGAACTGATTTGCAGGGTGAGCTTAACTCTGAACATGTACTTCGCGAGCCTCAAGTACACGTCCCCGACATTCGTCGCCTCCATGCTGAACGCCGTCGCTTCCATCACCTTTGTCATCGCCATCGTCCTCAGGATGGAGGCCGTGGACGTGAAGAGCGCGCGAGGCCTGGCCAAGGTCGCCGGCACCATGGCGTCCTTCGCGGGGGTGACTACCATGACGCTGTACAAGGGAGCGGCGATCGCGAGCCCGTGGAGCGCGCCGATCCACATCGACGGCGGCAACGCCGTGCGCCAGAGCTGGCTCAAAGGGTCGTTCCTCGCCGTGGCCAGCTGCGTGTGCTGGTCCATCTGGTACGTCATGCAGGTAGGTAATTGACATCATATCTGTCGGCCAAAACAGGTAGAGTCATGTAGTAGTAGTACTGAACATTTTGGTCGAAAATGGTGTGCAGGCGACGTCGCTGAAGAGGTACCCGGCGGAGCTTTCGCTGACGGCGTGGATGGCGACGGTGGGAGGGATACAGTCGGTGGCTTTCACGGTGTTCCTGCAGCACGAGAAGGAGGACCGGCTCATAGGCTTCGGCCTCAACTTCTGGTGCATCGTCTACTCTGTACGTGCCCATTCAGTGAGCGTGCAGAAAATTGAGCTTTCCGTTCCAAAAAAGAGGTTGATTGATTTTTTCTTTCATTTTTTTGTCGAAACGACGCGAAAGTTTTTCTTTTAATTTTGATATTGAAGGGAAGCAAACGTATAAAGATCGAGGCCAACCCAAAAGAGAAAGGTGGAACAATAATCTACCCGATCATTTCAGCTAGTTCTAGTTTTTTCACCCCATTTCATAACAACATGTATAATAGGGTGACGTCAGTGTTTTTTTAAAGTTGTCACGTGAGAATTTTCAATAGTTGGGGGAGGGAAACTATGGAGTAATTATCACATTGATTACTAATTTAAATGAGGGTAGGGAAATTAGTGAGTAATCATAAGATGAGGCCTTTTTAAGTGCTCCCTCTACTCTAAACTTGAAGGGGTAAATTTGTCCTCGCTAGTTATTTTCTGTGGTCCACCAAGTCTCATATCCAAGCCATGTATACCCTTGTGTCTATATACGCCATGAGATAGGTATGATCCACGTCTTGTTAGAAAAAAATTATACGACACGTCTCCGGTTGACGATCCCACCTCTCTCATTCCTGACCCACGTCGTTACAAGGCTATCGAATCTTCTCGGCGGCGCTGGTTTTTGAGTCGCCGTCATAGGTTGTGAGTCTGCCGCGCAGATCGGTATGGAAAGGCAGCGATGCGTCATAATTAATCTTTATATAGGGGTGTATGGTTCGGTTCTAGGTGACGTCAGCGTATACATACGTATACCAATATATCCACCACACCTGCGTACAAATCTAATCGGGCTATACGATTTGTATAGGACTGTATGTATGCCCCAAGTTTTCACTTATGACCATCCCACAACTGATTACGAAGGGATATGGAGAGATTCTGGCCGTCCATGTGTTTTAAGAGACAAAACTTTGGTGCGGGATGGAGCACGAAAGCAAAAGTTCTATAAGATTAGTTGTCATTTCATCTATGTATAGGGACCCCTCCACATCCCTAATACATAGGTGGAAAAGAGCCCTAGGTAGGGGAACTCGATTATGAGGGAGCGGATAGGGGAACTGCTGGACCGGTGTTTCTTCCTTCTCCCTCCTTTATGTTTCGTCTCGGGATTGTATAGAGAGTTGTTGGGCTTGCTCTAAGGGAAGACGCGTTTTCTCTACCATTATACATGCCTAAGACGATAGCCGAAAAGTTAGGTGATTTTTTGGACACCTTTTGGCTTATGGGTGCATTTTTCACCCGGTTGAACAGTAAACGATCTCAAAATTTTGGACAATGTAGATGTTTGTGTCTTTTGCATGCTTAAAAAGTTTCGTGAAAAAATACAATATGGTTTGAACTAGAGAAAATAAATAAAAATATGTTTTTAAAAATCAAGTTTAGAAGCCCTAGATTTTTTTTAATACATGCCCCCTCAAGCTTGGCTTTTTTCCAATGAAACTTAACATGAGCTCGTCGAACATAGACATAAACTTGTGTTTTTTACTTTTTTAAACAACTAGCACGGTGGCCCTCGCAAATGCGAGGGCAAAGTCTCAAAGTGCCTAAATGTTTTGCATCGCACTATAAAAATTATACTATTCGATTATAATTTAATTATTTGTATAGTCACAATAAGTATTATGATAATTAAAATATATTTTTAGGGAAACATATTTAATTTGGTGGGGAATAATTAAAGTCACCATAAAAATAATTGCACATAATGTTCCTTTTTTACGTGGGAACTTTGATATGTATATATAGTTAAATTTATATTGCAATATAGGATGTACTTGTTAAAACTAATGTTATACTCAATTATTTTAGATTGATAATGTTCATGTAAAAACCATATATATTAACACCAAAATAATAATTTCTTACCCAATTATGTTCATGTAAGTTACTAAGATCAATTAGTCTTTTCTTGGTTGATGATATTCGTCCATAATAATGCTACACGAGATTGGTGGTAAGATGATTTTCTGCAAATTATGATGATATATATGCTTATGTCTTTTCATAATAAGGCGTGGGAGATCAATATGGTTGATAAAAAACATCGGTCGTGGAATTTTTGATTATTTCTATGCTGGCACAAGTGCACCTTATGAATCGACATAAATCAAGTACAAGCATTTATATATTAGTACATATATTAATTCAACGTCGTCCTTATACTCATCAAACACAATGCTATAATGATTCTCCAATTAATGCTAACACCATTTTTTCTCTAAATTTGTAGCCCCTCATGTTCTCCAATTTTTCCACTCTGCATGTTAATCCTGTCTAATTAAACATCACTTATAGAAGTTGGAATATATTTACAAATCTTATATAATTTTTAATTGTAATATCTGTTTTGATATTTTAGTCTAAGGTTTAGCAATATTTTTCTATTAAAAGAGCTAAAGATTAAGCGCCAGAAGTATTTTTTTTCTTCTCATCTATGTACAACAGTTTTCAGTATTTAAAATATAATAGATCTTATGTAAGATGCAAAACATTATTCAAAGAAAAATTAATGTCTGGAGATAACATGATTCGCTCCTGACCAAGAAAAAATCGATGAACCAATTAACATGTACTCCCTCCGTTCAGAAATATAAGACGTTTTAGCTTTGTGAATCGAATGTATCTAGACGTCTTTTAGTGTTAGGATAGATACATTCGTTTCACAAAGCTAGAATGTCTTATATTTTTGAACGGAGGGAGTACATGTGTGAAAAAGTATCTATCTCTATCTAATGCATATGTGCAGTGTGCAGTCTTCATTCTAGCTCATGTCGGAAATTTTTCTGCACCAGGAGAACCCATCGCCATATTCTGTGATGGATTTCTTATGTTTTATCGTCATGCATGTACTGTATTACTACAACGGGAGGAGCGCATGGACACAGATTTCTTCATTTTTAGAGTCCTAAAGTGATACGTCTTGGCACCCAAATGTGATTTTAAAAATATAACATGGATTCTTGGTTATATCTTACATAGTACGGAAGTTCCTGCCCTACAATAGAGTCCTAGATAGTTACGTGTTGCCACGCCAACATCAACTCTCAGTTTTGATGGATTCTTTTTGACGTACCAGGAATCCCATATTCTGTTTTGAACGTGTCAAACGTGTTTACATAATTACGTAACTATTAATCTCTAGAAAAATCTCAGTCGCAAATTTCAGATCTAACAGTTAAAAATAATTCCGATGATGTGGATCAACCTGGTGTCTCGAAAAACACCCTTATATTGCTTTTAGTATATAATAGATAGATAGATTTTAACACCATTTTGAAAAACCAGGTTTGTATGCACCTAGTTTCATCTTTGAATTTTCGCTTTCATTTCGCCGTGTTAAGTAGTGTGTGCTCACGAACTGTACTTATTGTTCCAGGGGGTCGCGTGCAGTGGGTTCGCTGTGTTCGCGCAGCTGTGGTGCACAGAGAAGAAAGGCCCCGTCTTCGTCACCATGTTTACCCCCCTCTCCACCATCATGGTGGCCATCCTCGCCTACTTCATCTTCGACGAAAACCTATACGTAGGAAGGTACGATCGCCGATATGCTTGTGCTCCTGAACTTAAACGGTGCTCCTTTTCTGCATCACACCGATCAATACAAGATGGTACTACAACCCTACAGATGCATGAACGAATGATCCATCAGCGTCTCAAGTAATTCCCATATTCCAGAGGAAACTGAACCTTGTCCTGCGGTGCATGCGACCTCCTTTTCGGAAAAATAAAAAACTGCGAAATTACTTGTCCCAGAGCTCGTTTGCATTTTGTCGTGTAGAATGCTCTAACTTGTGTCTATGTCGATCTACTGTTTGTTGTTGTTGTTGATCTGCAGCATAATCGGAGGAGTGGTTGTCATCGCGGGCATGTACATGCTGTTGTGGGGCAAGGACAAGGATCAAGAGTACAACCCGAGCAGCCAAGAGCAGGTACCCGATCTGGACTGCGAGAAGCAGCTGCAGCAGGAGGCTAAGATGACTGACGCTTCTTCAGCGAAGAACGGCTCGGAACAGGAGGCGAAGACCACGACATAGGGGGGATCAGACTTTCATTGGCATCAGCCTGAACCGGTGGCGTGACAGATTCACTGAACTGAGAGGTTGGCAGCAAGTTTCCGTGAGTTTATTTCACACATCCATGAGAACTCAGACTCACTGCTGCAACTTTTGTATCTGCAGTGTTTGCCGGAATGTGGCACGTCTCCTTCACAACTGAAATATCCAAAAACGTAATGCAATGAAAAGTTGCACGAGTATCTTTTTTATGAGCATCTTTTTTTTAGGGAATTGCTTGAGCATCTTCGAGACTATGAAAAAATGAGAACGAAATATAACTACGGAATCAACAGAATTGTGAGATGGACCTGGCCTAGCACAAGGCCCATTTGCCACTAGTTTAGCCGCGCTATAGATTAGGCTAATAGGATGGAAGTCCTTGATCTCAAGTACCTCTGCATGCTTGGGCATAAGAGTGATGAGCGTGATGTTGATCTCTCGGAATCCACGGTAGTTGCCTTGCCAGGGTGTTGAAATTCACAGGTTAGCTTACACTAGAGAAGAGATAAAATAAATCAAGAGAAATGAGAGAAAGTTGAATGAAGAAGCTTGAGATCAAGCAACAGGAGTTTTCCAAAAGTTTGTGAAGTTTTAATTCGACCATCTTTGGTGAGATTGGTCCAATTCCTACTTCTTGTTACTCGAATCATGTTGTTCCCATCCAAGATCTGTGATATCTGGATGTGTGAGAGACTCCAGTGGTCACAAGATAAGAACTTGGTGTATCCCTTTCACATTTGATAATACTAAAAGAAGATTTGGGTGGTTTCCATCCATGCTTATCTCTCAAGTCGAGGGTTTTACACGTGAAATATTGGTCTCTATACGAGGAGGGGCAACCAAGTTTCTAGGGAGCGCTCGTATTTGACTGCTGACCTCTTCTCCTCCACTACCGCAGAGGACTACCCTTTTCCCAACAATGAGTACTTCTCGTACGACAGCTTCCTCGTCAACATGGCCACTCAGAATAATGTCACCGTGAACCCGTCTTCTTGCTCTACATAGTACATGCTTCTACCCCTTGTGTCAGGGATTAATTTTAGGTTACTAGCTAGTACTACGGGTCGATTTGGACATGTTGCTTCTATCCTATTTATTATACATCCATAATTTCATGAGTATTTTGTGCAATCTAGTTATCATAACTATTACGATTATTATGTTTTATCTTTCCTATTTCTAGATTAAATCATATGATAAATTTCCAATGTATGTTCAACAATATTTACATTTACAAATTCTTCTCGGGAACCATTTGAATCCGTGTCCGACAAAACCGTAGCGAATGATAATAGAATATATCCAGGAACTCGCCAGGTGGTTGTAGCCGAAACAAAGGAACAACGAGCGATCGCGTGCTAGGTGCTAGATCGCGTTTGAGCATCTTCCTTGGGACAATGCCAAATGCATGATCGAAACAAAGGAACAACGTGAGTGCTTTATTTATTCCACACATGAATGAATCAATCCCTTAATTAGCCCCAATGGCCCACGAAGCAGCACATATCAAATGCTGTGCGAGAACTGCACAACGTATGCATCCCTGTTGGGGGATCAAATAGGAGGAGGAACAGATTCAGCAGCTGACCCACCACGAGGATTGGTTTGGCTCTCTGATGCCAAAAAAAAAAAAAGAGTAAAATCTGTGAGGCGTGTGTGACACGGGAGGGGATCCTACCTGGATGCCACATTCTCCTAACCCAAGAGCATCTCCACTCGGGGTCCTCAAACCCCCCAAAGGCCGATGAGGATCGCCGGCGCCAAAAAACGCGCTCAGCCGCAGCCTTCATTTTAGAATTTTCGCCGGCGCGGCCCAATTATTAACCCGGCGGCCCCAGGCGAAACCCTATCTACAGGGGGCAAACGGGGGTGCCGGAGGTGAATAAAATATTGCCCTGTCAAGCCACGCGCCCATCTGCCGCCACGCGGCGGTCGGAAGTGGCCGCCACCGCGTTCCCGCCACTTCCTTCCCGCTAGTTCCACCGCTTCCCGCCTCAACTTCCCGCCATTTCCGGCTACATAGGCCACGGCCGCCATTGCCATAGCTCAGATCTACACGCAATGTCATCCTCCAATCTCCCTGCACTGACATACGCCGAGGCGGAGGGGCTGTGCGCCTCCCACTACCCCTGCCCGCCGGGGTACGGGTGCCCTCCGGGCTGGAGGTTGAGTGCCGGTGGCGTGCCGGTCCCGCCCGTCCCTCAAGGTGTTTGCCTGTCGGTTGGCCATCACCAACCACTACTACGGCGAGCTCACGCCGAAGTAGCGGATGGACACCAACTGGGACCCCGACAACGCCGCCACCTGGAACGCCTTCTTCGCGAACCGTCGCGAGCGACAACTCGCCATGTACGAGGGGGACGGTCCGCCACCCGTCAACAACAACGAGGAGGGCCGCAGGCTGTGGTGGGGCGCCCGGACTCTTGACGGCGTGATGGACCACATAATGGCGGGCGACTATCCCCGCCTCCGGTATCCGCACTTCCAGGGCGCACGGAAAAAGGGCGGAGGTCGCGTGGTGTTCTAGGATCCTCTTGCCCCACGCGCGATGCTACGCCTTGATCGGCTGCTGGAGGAGCCTCAGCCGGAGCCTCGGCTGGAGTGGGTGGTCCCTTCGGAATACGCCGTGGCGGCGCGCCAGTAGAGGCGTCCCGGCGACCCGGAAGAATTTCCGGGCCAGCGTGCGGCCATTCGCGCGTCGCTCGAACCGACGCCGCCGGGGGACACTTGGTGGCGGAAGGAGGAGGAGGCCTATCATGCGCATGGCGGAGGCGACGGCGAAGGCTGCAGCCATTGCGGGCACCCGTCCCTAAAGCGACGATCGCTCTTCGGCGATCGTTCAATGTGGCGCGATCGTGGCCGGCCAACGCCGCCGAGGCCGGTGCGCGCGCCGACCGACGAAGACGACGACTCCTACGACGACTACGAGGACGAGTACTACAGGGCTAGGCATGATTATGACTAATTTTCTATTTTTATTATGTAATAAAATTAGGTTTTCTCTATTTAAATATTATTTTATTAAAATATGTGTTTACTTTGGGTGCACGGTTGGGAAGGTGGCGTCCCCCATTTCCGATTTCGCGCCGGCGGCCCCCATACGGGCCAAAAACGGGCCGCGTCGAAGCCCGTATGGGGGTTACGAGTGGAGATACTCCAAGCCACCACTACTGCCTCGCAGCATGTTTGCCACCACACATGAAGCCTTTGCACAAATTAAAGCTGATGAAGTCCTGCTGCTCAGACGTACGGCTGATGACCAAAACGGACGGCATTCTGATGACCAAAACGGACGGCATTCTGATGAGAAGTAAGTACAGTACATATTGTTGTGGTTTTGGTTAGGTGATCATGGTTGATGTGTACACATCAGCCTTCTCAGACGTACGGCTCACCATTCCCTCATCAATATAATGGAAAGAGTTAGCGAAAACATATAGTTCCTCGCTAAAAATTAAAAGTGATTGATAGGATCGGGTTAAGTGGTGATCCCATCCACCGAGACTCTAGGTGTTGTATATTTATTAATAGCGATACCAGCTAGCTTATCGAGGGCTCAAACTTGAAGCACCTGAGATCCGATCACCCTTTTTTTTCCGGGTAAATATGGACTTTATTACTCTATAGGGATTACATTGAGATCATGGGCAAGCACGTGAATAAGACATTCAGGACCTGAGCCACGCCAAGTTATAGTACGACCTTCTGTTCTCGCAAAATTTGCGAGACAGTGACTAGCCCTATTTTGTGTACGATCCACCTTTACAAAAGAAATAGTTCTATCGACTTTCAGTAGCTCCTTGATCTCGGAGATGAGGTGTGCGAGGGGTGAACGATCCTGTCCTACTCCCATGATCGCGTCCAATAAACATGAGCAGTCTAGCTCCACCATGATCGGTATGTCACAGCATTGAAGAGCCAAGGATAAACCCTCCAGGCATGCTAGTGTTCCCGCTTCAAGTGCGTCTGCAAATGGGGTCAACTGGCGACAAGCCGACAGAATAACCTGTCCTTCATCATCTCTAATGATCATTCTAGCTCCAGCAGTTCGAGCATTCTCCTTATAGGAGCCATCACAATTTAATTTAGCCCACCCTGACGGTGGCTTGACCCAACGCTTGCCTTCTGATTTTTTGACAAAGCTTTTATGTGAAGTCTCGTCGTCTAACACAAGCAGATGTTTACCTTTCACAATTTGTTCCGGGGTTAGCTCCCTGAGGTTCCTGGTGTTTTTTTGGTATCCAACAAGAAATCTCTTGGAACTCTCTATCAGCGGTAGAGGCTTTTCATGTGTGATCTCATTATGGGCAAACCATACACGCCAAGCAGTTAACATAATGGCACCAATCATCGACGGTTGTGCCTGCATAATCACTGTTTTCATCCATATTCCAGAACTAGAGCGCAGGTCACTCAGTTGAGGGAGCTGCCATATCTCTTTCATCGCTGACCAAAGCTGAAATGCATGTGGGCATTTGAAGAGTGCATGCCCACTATCTTCTGTCTCTGTACCACAAATTAAGCATAGTCCAGTAACTTCGAAACCTCTAGCTCGTTTACTCTCCTCTGTGGCCAGTGCGTTGGAGGCAGCCCTCCAGGCAAAGTTCTTGACCTTAGGGGGCACATCGGCCCTCTAAATTCTGTGCCAACAAACATCTTGCCCTTCTGCCCTACCACTAGCGGACGGGAAGGAACATTGAGCCGGTGACTCGTTCCACGCCGACCGATATGCACTTCGGACAGAGAAAACTCCCACCTTCTCCGGCTACCATGCCAGAATATCGTCATATAAGCGTCGAGAAGGCTTGATATCCAGAATATCATCTGCATCAATCGGAAGGAACTTCGACCGGACCAAATCAGCGTTCCGTCCGCCTTGCTCATCCAACAGTTGGGACACCCACTTAAGTCGACGATCTCTTTGTGGAGACAAAACCTTCAAGCATGTATGTCGAGGCAACCAATTGTCCCTCAAAATTCTGATGTTGCGTCCATTACCAACACGCCAAATTATCCCCTTCTTCAGTAGATCAAGACCATATGATATTGCCGTCCAAGTAGAGGATGGATTACCTGAGAATATAGTGTCAATCAGATTCCCACTTGGGTAATATCTTGCCTTGAGTACTTGTGCACATATACTGTCCGGGAAGGCCAGCAGACGCCATTCTTGTCTAGCTAGTAATGCTTGATTAAACAACCTCATGTCCCGAAATCCCATACCTCCCTGTGATTTAGATCGCAGGAGCTTAGGCCATCCCAACCAATGAGTTTTCCTTTTTCCATTGTTTGCACCCCACCAATTATTCCGAATAAGCCTATTTAGCTCATCACACACCGAAGCTGGAAGTTTGAATACCCCCATGACATAAGTAGGAATAGCCTGGGCAATGGCCTTAATAAGAATCTCTCTCGCACTCTTAGTCTTGAGACTGTCTCCCCAGTCGATTATCATTTTACTCAGCCTTGCTTGCAGGCTCTGGAATTTCCCTTTGTGCATTCTTCCTTCAGGTGTGGGCAGTCCTAAGTATTTTGGTTTGAACTCTTGCTTTTCAACATTTAGAGAGGTTCGGACCACATCTTGAGCTTCCTGTGAACAGGTAGCACTAAAGAGAATCGAACATTTAGCTAGATTAATTAGTTGACATGTCCCATTCTCATAGATATCCAAAATTCTCTTCACATAACTAGCTTGAGCCTCTGTTGCTCTAAAAAATAGCATCGTGTCGTCAGCAAATAAGAGATGAGAGATCCCGGGTGCATTGCGGCACACCTTAATAGGAGAGATCCCGCCCACTTCAACCTCCTTCTGCAACAAGGCTGATAATCCATCCGCGACAAACAAGAACAGAAAAGGAGACAATGGATCTCCTTGTCATAGTCCTCTCGAAGGAGAAAATGCTTCCAATAGGGTTCCATTGAATTTCACTGAATACTTCAGCGTGGTCACGCAAGACATTATCCATTGCACCCACCTGTGAGAAAACCCCATCTTGTGCATTGTACACTCCAGAAATGACCAATCGACTCTGACGTAAGCTTTAGACAGATCAAGTTTATAAGCACAGAAATCAGATGATGTTGACGTACCATGTTCCATATAGTGGAGGCACTCAAAGGCCAATAACGCATTATCAGTAATCATACGTCCAAGAACGAAGGCACTCTGATTCTCAGAAATCACCTTTCCAAGTAAAGGTCTTAGCCTATTCACTAAACATTTAGAAACAACCTTGTATAGAACATTGCATAGGCCAATAGGCCTATAATCCTTCAAACTAATGGGGTTGTCCAATTTCGGAATAAGAACAATAGACGTGTCATTAACACCCTCTGGCATGTGTCCTGTGGTAAAAAAATACTTTAACCGCAGCAACAATATCATCTCACACTAGTGCCCAATTCCGCTGGTAGAAGCGCGCCGGGAAACCATCCGGACCGGGTGCCTTCAAAGGGCCAATTTGAAATAGTGCATCTGAAATTTCCTCACTAGTAAAATCCTTACATAGTTGCTCATTCATCTCTAGGGTAATCTTCTCCTGAAGTAGGTAGATCCGATCACCCTTTCATGCAGCAGTGATGAGCATTTGACACGAAAGGATTTGCTTTTTGGCTGTGGTTAGTGTTCTAGCTTTACCGTCTGATTTTGGTTTTAAAAACCCTTTTCTTTGCTGTAAGGGCAGATTTGGAAGATCATTAGGCACTTGCAGGATTCTCTCGTCCACTACTTAAATTATGTTCTCTCTGCCTTTGGAGCTCAGCATACGGTGCTAGAAAGAGAAAGTGCTAGTGTCAAGATGCCAGTCTCACTACTTGTAATCACGATCATCTGAAGACGATCCTGTTTTGGTGACACTTGAACAGAGACAAGACAAAAGTTTTGGGCATGCTCCATGAACCATGCATTTCCGTCCAATGTGCCTGGAATTCGTTTCTTGCCGGCTCATTTCTGCGTATACTGGTGTATGATCGACATGTCACATTCTACAGCCTTCTTCTTGTTTTAAATCACCTAATTCGGATTCCATCCATCCTTTTTATGCTTTTGCAGCACTAAGTAGGTTCTGACCAGAACCGAGAGCACCGGTACTGCTCTCAGTGCAAATCCAGCAGGGGCACTGAGAGCTAGTACCTTCGTGCACTTAACTGGGCCAATAATTCAGAGGTGCACGATTTCAGATCACGCGCGCCACTGTTGCCTTGTTGCCGCTCAGGTGGAGCTGTCTCAGCAGCGACACCTCCATGCATCAGGTGCTACTTCTCCACCACGGCTAGCTATCCCATCCACTCGGCACCACGGCCTTTATAACGACAAGCTCGGCACTCGGCGTTCAATTCTCCGATCCATTTCTCTCTTTTCGAACGAAACCGAGACGGTTGAGCGCGTACGTTGGGGAGGGGAGAGCTCGAGCTTGAGGTTGCCATGGCTGCTGGGATGGGAGGAGGGTTGTGGAGGAGGTACGCGCCGCACAACATGATGATCATGGTGCAGCTGTGCTACACCTTGATGTACTTCGTCACCGAGGCCGCCTTCAACCGGGGGCTCAACCCCTACGTCTACGTCACCTACCGCCACCTCCTCGTCGCCGTCATCCTCTGGCCTTTCGCATACTACCATGAGAAGTAAGGCGATTCAGTAGTGTTCGTGTTTATACTCTGCTCCTTCTCTAGATTGTTCATCTGCTCCCTTTTTTCCAATGGACGTACCTCAGGAAGCTGAGGCCCAAGATGACGTGGAAGCTGTTCCTGGAGATCTGCGTGCTCTCACTTCTGGGGTAAGAACAGGAACAAATATAATACTAGTCCACATGTTAAGTGAGGAGAGTGTTCCTGGAGATTCCGAGAGGAAAGTTACTCAACATATGTTCCATTAATTCTCGCGTGAACTCAACTATATATACTGCAGGGTGAGCTTAACCCTGAACATGTACTTCGCGAGCCTCAAGTACACGTCCCCGACGTTCGTCACCTCCGTGGTGAACACCGTCGCTTCAATTACCTTCGTCATCGCCATCGCCCTCAGGTGATCGCCATCGTCTGTTGCAAGATTCAAGCTAATCAACCGACGCTCGATCGACTAACACGCTATCCATCCATCCATCCATCGATCTCTGGTTTTGGTTTCTAAAGGATGGAGATCGTGGACGTGAAGAGCGCGCGAGGGCTCGCCAAGGTCGCCGGGACCGTGGTGTCGTTCGCCGGAGTGACCACCATGACGCTGTACAAGGGAGCCGCGATCGCGAGCCCCTGGAACGCGCCGATCCACATACAGGGCAGCAGCGCCGTGCACGTTAGCTGGCTCAAGGGGTCGTTCCTCGCCGTGGCCAGCTGCGTGTGCTGGTCCATCTCGTACGTCATGCAGGCCACCTCGGTGAAGAGGTACCCGGCGGAGCTGTCGCTGACGGCGTGGATGGCGACGGTGGGAGGGGTACAGTCCGTGGCCTTCACGGTGTTCCTGCAGCACCACAAGAAAGACTGGCTCATTGGCTTCGGCCTCAACTTCTGGTGCATCATCTACTCTGTACGTGACTGTTAATAATTTCACCAAATTGTTTTTTCAAGTGCTGCAGTGGCCTCATGAACTGTATTCCCTTTTAACTGTTGTTTCAGGGGATCGCGTGCAGTGGGTTCACGGTGTTCGCGCAGCTGTGGTGCACGGAGAAGAAAGGCCCCGTCTTCGTCACCATGTTCAACCCGCTCTCCACCATCATGGTGGCTATCCTCGCCTACTTCATCTTCGGTGAAAACCTATACGTCGGAAGGTACGTACCTATGATCCATTTGCGTGCCATACATACGTTACGTACGTAGTGCTCCTTTCCTGCATCACATCCATACAAGATAGCACAACAACACAACAAAACGCATGAATGATCCGTCAGCATATCAGGTGTTGCTGACACGGTGTAGCCTCCTTTTCGAAAAAAGAAATCGGTAAGACCGAACCCTTTCCGTTGGAAGAACTTGTGGAATTACTCCCTCCCACACACACACACACACAAGAATTGTACAACACGTTTGCGTTTTGTCACTGAAAATGCTCCAACTCTCATCTCTGCCTGTTGTTGTCGTTGATGATCTGCAGCATAATCGGAGGAGTGGTGGTCATAGCGGGACTGTACATGCTGCTGTGGGGCAAGGACAAGGATCTAGAGTACAACACAAGCGGCCAAGAGCAGGGAGGGCCCGATGATCTGGACTGCGAGAAGCAGCAGCATGCCAAGATAACCGTCGATCGCTTGTTCAGCCAAGAACAGCTTGGAACAGGTGACGAAGACAACCAGATAGGGGGATCAGATTGCCATGTTCGATGATGCCCAACCAATTAATTCAACAGGTTTTCCATGAGTCTCCTCGCCAAAAAAGAAAAAAACGGAGTTGGCACATCCGTGTGCACTTTGTGTTGAAACATGGGTATGTACAAGTGTTTGCCAGAATGTGGCACGCCTCCTTGACAAGAGGGATCTAGAAACAATGCAGTGAAATAGAGAGTGTCTTGTTAATGAGCCGCATTTAGCAAATTTTCAAATCCCCATATTAAACATGAATGTTTTTTTACGAAAATATTTTATAAAATTCTTTATAGTAGGGAGAAAGTTTGTAGGAGGGAAAAAATCTGAAAGTAAAAATTAATTGTTCAGGAGGTTAAAAAAGGTTCGTGTAAGGGAAAATAAAAAAATAAAAAGACCAAAAAAAATTGATAAACAACGGAAAGGGGAAAAACTGGTACGATGGGTACCGCAGACATCACCATGCCGAGCTCATCTCCATCAACAATCCCAACTCCTCTACTTGGTCCAATGACAAGGGACCGGCTTTAAGAGATGAGCTTGGCTATGTTCAAAAACACGTTACATCTCTACATCTCTACACGGATGAATGGCTTGCTACCTAATTAGGGTGGCAAGCGGCACCCGCATAATGACCCGCGAAGCAAAATATAGACAAAAGGGGGTCTCGGAAGTTAGTAAAATTAGAGATGGATTAGTGCAAAAGTTGTGCCGCAACCCGCTCCACTTGACACCCTATACCTAATGCAAGAACCTTGTGTGTTCTTAGGTATGCTGGAAAGGAAATTAAAGATTTCATGGAAAGTTTGAGCTCACGAACAGGAGAGGGACACTTCAAGATGAAGGGAAAATTGATGCTTCACGAGTACCCGGAACATCCGCCTCTAGCTCAGAGCCTCTCGCATGGAACGGAGAAGGGACGGAAAGAACACTCTGTTTTTTCAACCCCCATTTATTTAAAAAAATAAGTGCCCTTCTCTGTAATAGTAACAAGGTAGTACTATTCATGTTGATGTTTGTTTGTACTATGGTTATATTTCTGCTGAGCAAGTGCCATGAAGAAGTAACATATTCAACATGTTAGCAAGCTTGATTGTTTGTCCTAAAATGGCACCTACACTATACAGGCTATTTCTTTAAAGTACACATCTAGAATTGTGTTGTTTTCTGCTATCACTTGATGACCTTTCTGCTACTAAACATGCCTACAAAATTATTACTTCTGGTGCGTTATGTCCATTCTGGTGTATCTTGTGTTGGCAGCGCCTTATTTCGTATATCGCTATGATCCAGTAGGATTTATTGGTGTTGTTGCTGCCTTGGAGGCCTAGACTACGTTACAAATCTAGCGAAAGAGAGATGGTATATGTTCCTTTTGCATGAACATAATGTCCTCCTCTCAGCTAGGACCCAGTCAATTCTCTGTTTCTGTTGCTATATTGAGTCCTCAAACTTTGAGCAGGTAATTGTATTTCTTGCTTTGTTATCTTGTGTTCTGTGCTACTAGCAGGTAGGCTCCTATCTTAGAAGACTAACTAGGGCTTCATCTAGGTTTTTTTCTTTGAAATGGGACCAAAGCCCCGGCCTCTGCATCAATAGATGCACACAGCCTTTTTATTACTAGTTCACAAATATCAACGTATTATAATCATGGATCAGCCAAAGTTGAGACAAAGATCAACCATCTAAAAATGAGAAGCAACAAATAGCTAGCCATTTTGAATTCTACTAGTGTGCCGCCATCCAGTAGCCTAGAAATAGAAGTCTTGCGCAACCGTAAGGAGCTGGTTGCATCCAAAAACCATGGGCTCCCGCTGATCCACCGGGGTAAGGTAGGACCATAGATTGATCCAGTGCGTCGCCATACGGAAGACCTGCAAGAAATTTGTACCAATTTGTTTGTTAAAAATAATATTATTTCAGCATTTCCAAATAGCCCAACATAAAGCTGAAACACCAATGCGTATTCTAGCTTTAGTAATCTTATTGGTCCCATTTAGCCAATTCCCAAACATATTGGTAATATTGGTAGGTGACGTAATATTATAAGTACAGAAAATAATACGCCAAACAATTTTTGCAAATGGACAAAATATAAACAAGTGTTCAACTGTCTCCAACGAATCACAAAAGCAACACTTTTGACACCCGGACCAATTCCGTTTTGCTAAATTATCTTTTGTTAACAAAACCTTATTACTAAGGAACCACATAAAAAATTTAATCTTAAGTGGGATTTTAAGTTTCCAAAGGTATTTACGCAAATATCTTGTGTGATCATTCATTAGATCCAAGTACATAGATTTGACAGTAAATAAACCGGTGGAAGATAAGTTCCAAACAAAACTATCAGGCTCATTTGTGAGCTAGACACTCATTAATCTCGCACACAAATGAAGCCAATCATTCCACTTATTACCAGTCAGAGCCCGTCTAAAACCAATATTTAGAGGGGCTTGACCTACAACATCACCAAGGAGGACATGTTTCTTCCTTACAATGTTATATAAAGAGGAATATTGTTGAGCCAGGGAAGTGTCTCCAAGCCACACATCCTCCCAGAAGCGAATCGTCAAACCATCACCAACTTTAAACGAACCTCTAGCAAAGAAGTCATTTTTTACCCGCATAAGGCCCTTCCAAAATGGTGAATCAGTTGGCTTTTCTTCCACTTGCGCTAAAGTTTTGTTGTGTAGGTACTTGTTAGATAAAAGTTGCTTCCACATACCTTCTTCAGTAAGTATTTTGAACAGCCATTTACTTAGCAGGCATTTATTTTTAATTTCTAACACCTCAATTCCCAGTCCACCTTGGTCCTTTGGGCGACAAATAATATTCCACTTTGAAAGCCTATATTTCTTTTTAGATTCATGACTTTGCCAAAAAAATCTTGATCTAAAAAAATCTAAACACTTACGTACCCCAATAGGTACCTCAAGAAAAGAAAGCATGAACATAGGTAGGCTAGTGAGGACCGAGTTTATTAAGACCAAGCTGTCACCATAAGAGAGTATGTTGCTTTGCCAACAACCCAACTTGGTCATAAATCGACTCTCAATTGGATTCCAATCCGCATTACGCAATTTTCTATAATGGATGGGTACCCCAAGATACCTAAAAGGGAGAGAACCCGACTCGCAACCAAAGATTTGCTTGTACTGGTGTTCCATCTCTTTTGCTTTTCCAAAACAGAAAATCTCGCTTTTGTGGAAGTTAATTTTCAACCCTGATAATTGCTCAAAAATATTCAGGATCAACTTCATATTTACAGCTTTGTCTAGGTCATGTTCCATAAACAAAATGGTATCATCCGTATATTGTAAAATAGAAACTCCTCCCTCCACCAAATGAGGTATAAGACTTCCTACCTGACCATCCTCCTTTGCTCTCGCAATCAGAATTGCTAACATATCCACAACAATGTTAAAAAGCATAGGAGATAGTGGATCACCCTGCCGAAGGCCCTTGCGAGTTTGAAAATAATGTCCAATGTCATCATTGACCCTTATGCCGACACTATCCCCTTGCACAAAGTCTTTGATCCAATCACAAAAAACTGAATCAAAACCTTTCATGCGTAGCACTTGTTGTAGAAAAGGCCATTTAACTTTATCATAAGCCTTTTCGAAATCACTTTTAAAAAGTACTCCATCAAGTTTTTTCCGATGTAACTCGTGAATTGTTTCATGCAAGACAACCACACCTTCAAGAATGTGTCGTCCTGGCATGAATGCTGTTTGGGTCGGTTTAATCATCTTGTGAGCCAAGTCCGTTATACGATTAGTTGCTACTTTAGTAAAAAAATTAAAGCTCACATTAAGAAGACAAATTGGTCGGTACTGCTGGATTTGCACAACATTCTCCTTTTTAGGAAGTAGAGTGATCACCCCAAAGTTCAACTTAAAAAGTGGTAACTCCCGCTGATGTAAATGGGTAAACAAAGCCATTAAATCAGCTTTGATAACTTTCCAAAAAGTCTGATAAAACTCTGCCGGGAAACCATCAGGTCCCGGTGCCTTGTTATGTTCCATCTGAGAAATAGCCTCAAATATCTCTCGTTCGGTAAAAGCAGTCGTAAGAAGATCATTTTCTTCTGAAGATAACTGAGGTATGTCCGCGACCTGATTCTCTATCAAAGAGAAACCGTTTGTATCCGGATCCCCAAACAGCTTTTTATAAAACTCAGTGATATATACTTTTAAATTGTTCTCACCCACAATGGTCCCTTCCTCTTGTTCAAGTTGGAATATTTTTTTCTTCCTATGTTTTCTGTTTGCTATGAGATGAAAATACTTGGTGTTATTCCCACCTTCTTGAATGTGCTTTACCTTGGATCTTTGAGCCCATTTGGTTTCCTCATCCCGCATAAGTGAAATAACACGTTCATTCGCCTTTCTTAGATTCTCTTTTTCAGTAGCACATAAAGGAATCGATTCAGCTTTGATATCTAATTCATCAATGATAGATAAAAGTCTTTCTTTTTCTTTTTTATATTTGCCACTTTGATTTTTTGCCCAACCCTTTAAGAAGCGACGTAAGTGTCTTATTTTATTTTGCCAAACTTGAATAGGAGTATCCCCCAACGATACACTATTCCATTCAGCCACCACCATCTCATAAAAACCGTCCTGTCGCAACCAAGATAATTCAAAAGAAAAACGGGCGTTGTTTCCAATGTGGGCCTGGTTGCCGGAATCAATAAGCAACGGCGTGTGATCCGATCTAGATCTAGTCAGAGCCCTAACCGAAACTAGAGGATATTTTTGCTCCCACTCAACACTAGCTAGAACACGATCTAACTTCTCAAACGTTTGAGTTTCCCGTCTATTAGCCCATGTGAATTGTCTGCCCGAGAGAAAGTAAGTTATGATGGATGCAATTTTTCAGCTAATGAAGGAACTTTCTAGATCCCCAATTTGCCTGAAAGGTACGAATACTCTCATGGCCCTTCTAGATTTCTATTGTTTTTTTGCAGTATGGGGGTTTCTTAACTTCTCCAGGTATTCACAATATTCAGAATATTTCCATTTATATAGGATTGTTCGTTTGTTCCTATGAAGTAGAGAGGGGCGAAAGGTGGTATGCACTGCAATCTGCTACGATATTTGCATGTGATTTTAATAGTTTAACTGGAAATTTCAGATAATTGGAAGGTACAAATCATTTAGGGTGATGCTCTCTGCAGTCTTCTACATATGCAATTTTGATTCTATTGATCCATCACAACTGTCTAATCGATTTTTTTGCAACTATTACATCACTTTGATTGGATTATAAATCAGCACAACTATATTTCATGGTTCTGATGAAGCGGTACAGCAGAATGTTTACTTATTTAACTAACAGAGTGTGTTTTTTAGCATAAAAGCTTATATCTTTTGAGTCTTTCTCACGAAAAATTAGCTGATTTGCCTCGATTCTTTCTATTTTTAATCCCATTGCCTTGGCTTAATAAAATAACTTGGTTGCTAACAAGTAAGCTGGGTTTATGTGTCTGGCGCCATGTTATTGAGGATCACAAAGAATATGCACCCAACTCTCCGTTCTAGCCAGTAGGCACTAAGCATCCACTTTTTCCCCTAAAACATGAATTATGTAAATTGGAAATTTATTATTCGTGGTCCAACCGAATTCTGTTTTTTATGTGTCCTGTTTCATATGTTATGTAGATCTGCTGAATATATGCTTATCTTACCGTGGTGTCACTTTCTCCATCCAAAACATTGAACAATGTAATGGGTTTTCTGATTGGGGTCCTCCAGGGTTGCCGCACGCTAGCTGGTTATTACCCAAGTCCCCCGCCATCATATAATATTTTGGTCCAGCTTGATTCTGTCTATACAAACTATTGTGTGTCAATACTATTGTTTGTCATCTTTTCATTGTGGATACTTTGTTGTTTATTCTACACCATGGATTATTACCCCTGATATCTGATCAGCTAAAATTATTCAGGATATCAATGCCAGTTGTGGTATTCTCCTTCCATGGTCAAATATTTTCACTTAATTATGCTATATGGTATTGTCCTATTGGCTATGATATATAGTTGTCCATTTTTCATTTGTTGCTTGCTTATCATCGCTTTCTATAAATGTGCGTGTTTAATATATTTTTTTGCAAGACGTTTATCAGTAAAAACGGGCCGCACGCCAAAATCTATGAAGCGGGGTTGTGTGCCCTAAATCTCATTACAATTCAGTTTAAACTTTTAACACGTCTTTTTGAAATTTTTTGTGTTTCCGGTAAATTAGAATCTCATTAAAAATCTCCAGTCAAATTTGAGTCTTCAAGCTACTTTACTATCCATGCCCTGTGGCTAGGTAGATACCAAAGTGTGAATTGGTTCGAATTCAACGAGGAAGTGCGCCAAGGATTCTGTCAACTGTTTAGTTCCTCTCTTCCTTTTTGGTACGTTTTTGAGCTTTATACTTTCTTGACTTTTTACTATGGTGTTTAACTATTTACCAATGCCTTCTATATTTTTCCTTTTTAAGCATTTGTTTACATGGTTGTCTGTTCTTCCTGGGTTTTTTGCAGATCGTCGTCTTGCCAGATATTGCTACGCGGGGATTACCAGGGGTGAGTTCTACTGGATCTAAGACTATACTTTGTTCTTGGTAATCGTTAAGATATGATGTAAGATTACATTAAATTAGTTACCATGGCTTAGTAGCTGAATGTGCTTAGGTTTTTAATGCAAACCGTGAAAGTCTATATTCAACCTATTATCCATGATCTGGGCAAAATTTCTGTGAACTATACAAGGATAGTTGTCCCACTATAAATAGATAAATTAGAGTGGTTAGTACCATTTTCCTTGCCATCATGTACCATTTTCGGCATGATATTTTTTTAGTTGAGAGTTTCATAGTTCTTCCACTGGCAATTCCTTTCCATACAGAAACTAGGATAAAGCTTGATAGTATTTTCATGTAATGTTTAAGGATAATTGTTTTCCTATTGTAGTAAATACAAAACATATACAGATTTTTGTGAGGTGTTATTTCCTTCCT
The DNA here is from genome assembly GCA_023614405.1 of Avena insularis. Taxonomy (NCBI): domain Eukaryota; kingdom Viridiplantae; phylum Streptophyta; class Magnoliopsida; order Poales; family Poaceae; genus Avena; species Avena insularis. The sequence continues at coordinate 96,226,636 of CM042690.1, read as the reverse complement.
ACTTAAGTAACATGGGATCAATTTTTTTTTACATAGATTGACACAAGGTGGTGCCATTCCATACAAGTGAAGCATGCGCGGTGAATAGGCTAACAGAAGAAAAATTTCTTACCACTCACAACAGTTGTAATAGTCCACATGTGCACCTTATGTGCATATATCCTTTTTTCTATGGAATAGTTTCTTTGTGCAACTTATGTGGATGTTGTTTTTGCTATTTTTTGTGCTCGGTTGTTTCTGTATTTACATTTGGAATGACTTCGCTTACACATAATAGATTTGTATTCATGGTTAATAAAATTATAGAAAATGTTTATGGTCTTAAATTTAATACTGTACATGGTGTTCCCAATTCTTAAAAGAATACATTATCATTTTGCCACCTGATTTTTGTTGCTGTTATATAGTGTAAATAAGTACGGATTTCACGGGTTTGTACGTCAAGGCGCACTCCAAAATCTAGTTATGAGAATTCATATTTGGCATGAGTACGATCGATGTTTTGTGCTCATTTTACTTCATTTTTTCCAGGAAGTTGAGGCCCAAGATGACCTGGATATTGTTCGTGGAGATTTTCGTGCTCTCGCTTCTGGAGCAAGAACAAGATTCACTACATCTTTCATTTATAGATCAATGATTCAAGCTCCTGAAGTGAACTGAGTTGCAGGGTGAGCTTAACTCTGAACATGTATTTGGTGAGCCTTTTTTTCGAGCGTACACCAATGCGTACCTTATCATCTTTATAGAAGAGAGAAAAATATTTATAGGAGTCCTAGATCAAAGTTGCAAGCAACCGATCCAGGATAACTCAACACACCCCACATACCCATACTACACATAAGCCTATTCTCGCGACATGGACAGTCTCTCGAGTTGCAGCTATCTCCCATAGCTAAACCTCCTCTTGTATCTTACTGATGAGTTGCTCTGTGTTACATTATTGTTGGATGTTTGCAAACACTCTTGCATTTCTCTGTTTTCACAGCGTCCAAGCCACCGGTATTACTAGTGTGTCGAACCGTCTCATGTCCATCTTCCTGATCCTCTTTCTTGCCTCCGTCCACCACCTCTTCAGGTTTAAATTCCTATGCGGAAGTTTGAATTGCAAACCTGCACTCTGTAGACAATCAAGCCATACAATTTTTGCATAGGGGCATTGAGTCAGGATATGGTCCACATTGTCCTCATCTTGCAAGTAGAGGTAAAGCAAGCCTATGTGGCGAAATCTCCTGTCCGAGGTCCATAGTTTGTATCTTGTGGCCAGCCAAATAAAGATTTTGCATTTTAGGGGAGCAAACGATCTCCAGATTTGCTTGTAGATGCTACAAACAATTCCCCCTTGACACAACATGTTGTAGGTATCTCTCGTTGTATATCTTCCTATTGTAGCTCCTTTCCATGTGAACTTATCTCGTTCCTTGACATTTCTGTGCACTCCCTCTATTTCCTGCCACAACTATATAACTTGAACACACCCTTGTATGGACGTATTATGTGAGCAATTCTCAATCCACTTGTTGTCCAATAGCGCCTCTACAACTGTCCTCTTTTTTTTTGCATCTAGTCGTAACTGCTGCCACCATCTCCGGCGCAATGGCCTCAGATGCTCTCCCATTTATCCATTGATCCTTCCAGAAGAAGGTCCTCCTTCCATCCCCAACCTCGAAGTGAGTTAAGGTATGAAACACCTCGGACACCTCCTTATATTTGCTCAGGAGTAATCCTTGCCAAGGCCTGGTAAGGTCAGTACGACTCAGCCACTCCCATCTCACTCTTAAGGCTAAGCCTAGCTTCCTCTTGAGTTAGGGTCAGTACTTCACGTGCCTCAATTACACGTGCCCGACATTCGTCGCTTCCAGCACCTTCGTCATGGCCATCATCCTTAGGATGGAGGTCATGGACGTGAAGAGCGTGTGAGTCCTCGCCAAGGTCACCGTCACCGTGGCGTCGTTCGCGGGGGTGACCACCATGACGTTGTAAGGGGACGGCGATCGCGAGCCTTGTGGAGCGCACCGATCCACATCGACGGTGGCAATGCCGTCCACCAGAGCTGGCTCAGAGGGTCGCTCCTCGCCGTTGCTAGCTGCGTGTGCTGGTCCATCTGGTACATTTTTCCGGCAATGTCGGTGAAGAGGTACCCGACGGAGCTGTCGCTGACGGCGTGGATGGCGACTGTGGGAGGAATACAGTCGATGGCTTTCACGGTGTTCCTGCAGGAGTTCCTGCAGCACGAGAAGGAGGACTGGCTCATATGCTTCAGCCTCAACTTCTGGTGCATCATCTACTCTGTATGCGCCCAATCAGTGAGTGTGCAGAAAATGAACATACTTAAGCTACTTCATACGATTCAAATTAGTTGATTTGGTTTTATCTAGATTCGAATGAGCACTTCATTAGAAGATTTTTGGTTGTATACAATGATATCTTTAGCAAGGGGCGCTAGCACTCGAACTTAAGATCTCGTGAGTAGGACAGGTATCAACAGTTCTCAACCATCCGGGGTAATCCTTCGTCCACGGCCAACGCAAAAGAGAATATAAGGAACTTTGTTGATCATTTCGGCTAGTTTTCCGCCCCATTTCGTAAGGATGTGCAAAATAGGGTGAAGTTAGCCTTTTTTAAGAGTTATATCAGGTTAAATTTTTCTTAGTCCGGGAGTACTCTCTCCATTCTGATTTACTCTACATCCTAGAAAAAATCAGATAAATTAGTGCTACATTTATTAGTATTACTTAGATATCTCAACAACCAATCAAAGCTATCTTGAAAATACCATGAGACTATGATACATCTAGTTGTACTGCTGTCATAATCTCATGGTATTTAATTATTTGTAGAATCTCAATGCAATTGGATGTACAAGATGTATTTGATATTAATTTTTCTTGTTGCATGTGCTACGATACCATATCATATTATGATATCACTAGCATCTCTCTCTTTATTAATTGTTCTGTCATATCATCATTTTTCCAAGGTGGCATTCATGATACACCTTAGACTAGCCCCAATAGGGGTATCATAGGTAGTATCATGTATGCCATGTTGGAAAAATTCTGACGTGGCATGCTAATTAATGATGAAAGAGGTTGTGTTGGTATCGTAGGTAGTAGAACTAGAAAATTTAATCCCAAATAAATCTTGTACACAATTTTGCATTGAGATTCTACAAAATAATAAATATACTAGGACTATGATACTACTAGATGATACTATGCATTGTGGAGATGGTACCATATACTAGTATCATATGCATGATACTACTATATGATACTCCCTATTGTGACTAGTCTTAGAGCAAGGACAATAGTATAGCTAGCAAGATGGCTACATGAGGTTGCCATGTCATCAAGAGCTAGCTTGTACAATGGTGTTGGCTATATGGTTGGCTATTAGATTAGTACTACTCCCTCCGTCTCGGTTTAAAGGGCCTACGCGTATACCTATTGTTGTTTTTTTAACTAATAAAATATAAATTATTTTACACAAATGTTATACCATTAGAAAGTATAACATCTAAACTTTCCAATGATATAATTTTTGTGTTAAATAATTAATATTTTGTTAGTCAAATTAACGATCTCGGTATATGTGTATGCCCTTTAGACTGAGACGGAGGGAGTAGATGCTATCTTCTCTCTTTCTCTTTCCTCTCATTTAATATTTTTGGCTAGGAGTAAGTGTAGAGATGACTCTTGCATGAGAGCCAACAACTTGTATTTTGGCTTATGTCTCTCATCCACATAGACAAAAAAGCCTAGTCAGCAGGCTTATAGCCCACTATTATACTTGCTCTTATGATACTACCACTAGCACCAGCCTAAGGGAGATCATGGTTTCCGTACCATTGTATGTATCTTAAGGGCATCTCCACTCGTCCCCCTCCCATACGGTGTCCGACGCGACTCAATTTTGGGCCATATGGGGGGCTTCGGGTAAGCTCACGATTGGAGGGGGGCTAACTACCACCCGTGCCCCCCATACAAAAAATAATCGAGCATTCAAACACTTCATTTTTTTATATTGACACATTTAATGTTTACATAGAAACGAAAAGATAAACTAACGCATCCGACGGCCGAAGGCGCTGCTTTCGCCAGGAGGGAGCGGTGGCAGTGGCGGCGCCCCTCTAGGGACACCACACAGGTCGAACAACGAGTTGTATCTTGCTAGCTGCACCTCGGCCTACTCCTTTGCTCAGTCACGATAGGCACACAAGTCAGCATCGTTGGGCTCTTTGCGCGACGCATAGAGGAAACACATGTAGACGTCGTCGAGATGTTGCGGCCGGAGGTGCCCCGGCAGGAAAACTTCGCGAAAGATGTCCCACCCGTAAGGCTCACCTGTGGTCCGGTAAGCCGGCCCGTGGGGTATCGGCGGCCGCGAAAGCTCCTCGGACTCGGGTTCGGAACTAGCCCAGCCCAACTCGTCGGAGTTGGCTACGCAGGAGTCGTCGGAGTCGATCCACTCGGGGTCAGAGCACTCTGAGTCGGTGTGGTTGGATCCAGGGAGAGGTGGAAACGGGTGCCACGGCTCTTCTACGGGCAGTGGGAGAGGTCGAGGAGCACGACTGATATGGACATCCCATCTATTGATACAACCGTTGTACCTACAGCGACACAAATACAAGGACCTATCACTCGAGCTCGTGCCAAACAATTTAACTATCAGGTACTTTCATTTCATGGAACTATTCCTTACATACATGAGAATATGATGTTGTCTAAATCAGATATGTTTGTTACTATTAAGAATGATGGACTAGCATGGATGAGAGGGACAAGCATTGGAGCATGATCATGCATGGAGATGGCAGGAAGCATGTGAGGATTGAAGAGGATGCCACAAGTAGAGATTTCAGAACTTTGAAGACACCATAATGATTGAAGACTTGGACGAAATACTCAAGAATAATACTTTATAAATTCGTCCATAGCTTAATATGGTGATGCGTCACCTTTATTTGTGGCTAGACCTATGTCAATTTTCGCAGGAATGAAATAAGCCACTTTTTAGAGTCCGTATTTGAGGAGAAAAGGCCTTCTAGGGTTGAGTTCGGCCACCATACCCATGGTTGGTCGAAACCCCACATTTTCCTCCTTAAATACCCCCATATACATCACTTTTAGACTCGGGTTTTGTTTAAACTAAAAGTTAGCCATCATTGCAACTTCGCCAAGGCTTGAGTGTCGCAGAGACCTCCTATACTTCGCACCTATTCAGGATCCCACCTTTTCAATAAAGCTTTCATCTTTATCCACAATATCTTGATTGCAATTTTAGTTCTTACTTTTTCTTGATTTTAGGTAGGCATTACGACCCTCGCTAGTCAGGCTGATCGTGCTTCTACAGGATCGGTAGCCTCCAAGAGATTGGCCTAGTGATTGTATTGGCGCTCGTGCTCGCAAGTGTAGTCGGATTTTCAAGCCCGAACTCCACCCAAATCGACTTATCACCATCTTATTGAAAGATCGGACACCTTAGCCCTATCAAGTGGTATCAAATTTTACGTTGCTCGGTGAGATTTATAGTTTTTCTTAGTGTAGATCTGTTTTACCTATAACCCACGAAAAATCCAGAAATACAATTCGAGATAGATCTATCCCATCACCACTCTCCACCTTGCATTGTCTTTTCAGTTTTGCATTGTTGAATTCGTGTCTACATCATCGCGTTGGGTTGCTAGTCTTAGTGTCTCGTCCCTTAGAGTTTTGAGTTCTGGTCATAGTAGTCACCGCCGCTAAGCTCGCAGATCACCGCCATTGCCATACATCCACCACCATAGTTTGCCTCCATATACTTCTGCCACCATAAACCCTAGATTCCATCACCGCCTTCCTACCGTGACACGGATCTGACCCCTTTTCCTACCACGGCACGAGTTCGAGTAGAGTTATTATTTCCTTGTTAGTTTTTTGTCCTTCCATATTGTTCCATGATGTAATCAAATTCCACTGAGTTAAAGTTCCAATAGAGATGTATTTGACTACCACTAGCACCAGCCTAAGGGAGATCATGGTTTCCGTACCATTGTGCGTATCCTAAGGGCATCTCCACTTAGAATCTAGTTGTATCATAGTCTCACGGTATTTAATTATTCGTAGAATCTCAATGCAATTGGATGTATAAGATGTATTTGACATTAAAATTTTCTTGTTACATGTGTTATGATATCGTATCATATTATGATACCACTAGCATCTCTCTCTTCATTAATTGTTCTGCCACATCATCATTTTGCTAAGGTGGCATGCATGATACACCTTATGATACTACCACTAGCACCAGCCTAAGGGAGATCATGGTTTCCGTATCATTGTATGTATCCTAAGGGCATCTCCACTCGTCCCCCCTCCCATACGGTGTCTGGCGCAGCTCAATTTTCGGTCGTATGGGGGGCTTCGGATGAGTTCACAATTTGGGGGGGGGGGGCGCTAACTACCAGCCGTGCCCCCCATACAAAAAACGAGCATTCAAACAGTTTATTTTTTTACATTGACACCTTTAATTTTTACATAAAAAGGAAAAGATAAACTAACGCCTCCGGTGGCCGAAGGTGTTGCTCTCGCCAAGAGGGAGCGGTGGCGGTGGCGGTGCCCCTCTGGCGACACCCCATAGGTCGAACAACGAGTTGTATCTTGCTCGCTGCTCCTCGGCCTCCTCCTTTGCTCGGTCACGACTGGCACACAAGTCAACGGCATTGGGCTCTCTGCGCGACACATAGAGGAAACGCCTGTAGACGTCATCGAGATGTTGTAGCCGGAGATTCCCGACAGGAAAACTTCGCGGAAGATGTCCCACCCGTAAGGCTCACCGGTGGTCTGGTAAGCCGGCCCATGGGGTATCGGCAGCCGCGAAAGCTCCTCGGACTCGGGTTCGAAACTGGCCCAGCCCAGCTCGTCGGACTTGACTACGCAGGAGTCGTCGGAGTCGATCCACTCGGGGTCAGAGCACTCTGAGTCGGTGTGGTTGGATCTAGGGAGAGGCGAAAACGGGTGCCACGGCTCTTCTGCGGATGGTGGGCGAGGTGGAGGAGCACGGCTGATGTGGATATCCCATATATTGATATAACCGATATACCTACAGTGACACAAATACAAGGACCTATCACTCGAGCTCGTGCCAAACAATTTAACTATCAGGTACTTTTGTTTCTTGGAACTATTCATCACATACATGAGAATATGATGTTGGCTAAATCAGATGTGTTTGTTACTATTAGGAATGATGGACTTGTGTGGATGAGAGGGACAAGCATTGGAGCATGATCATGCATGGAGATGGCAGGAAACATATGAGGATTGAAGAGGATGCCACAAGTGGAGATTTTAGAACATTGAAGCCACCATAATGATTGAATACTTGGACGAAATACTCAAGAATAATACTTCATAGATTCATCCATAGCTTAATATGGTGTTGCATCAACTTTATTTGTGGCCTGAACCATGTCAATTTTCACAGGAATTAAATAAGCCACTTTTTAGAGTTCGTATTTGAGGAGAAAAGGCTTCTAGGGTTCGGTTCGGCCACCATACCCATGGCTGGTCGAAACCCCACATTTTCCTCCTTAAATACCCCCATAGCCGTCACTTTTAGACTTCAATTTTGTTTAGACTAAATGTTAGCCATCATTGCAACTTTGCCAAGGATTGAGTGTCGCAGAGACCTCCTGTACTTCGCACCTATTCAGGATCCCACCTTTTTAATAAAGTTATCTACAATATCTTGATTGCAATTTTAGTTCTTACTTGTTCTCGATTTAAGGTAAGCATTAAGACCCTCGTTGGTCAGGCTGATCGTGATTCTATAGGATCGGTAACCTCCAGGAGATTGGCCTACTGATTGTACTGGCGCTCGTGCTCGCACGTGTAGTCGGATCGTCAAGCCCGATCTCCACCCAAATTGACTTATCACTATCTCATCGAAAGATCGGACACCTTAGCCCTATCAAGTGGTATTAGGTTTTTAGGTTGCTCGGTGATATTTACAGTTTTTCTTAGTGTAGATCTATTTTACCTATAACCCACGAAAAATCCAAGAATACAATTCGAGTTAGATCTATCCCATTACCACTCTCCGCCTTGCATTGTCTTTTCAGTTTTGCATTATTGAATTCGTGTCTGCATCATCGCGTCAAGTTGCTGATCTTAGTGTCTTGTCTCTTATAGTTTTGAGTTCTGGTCACAGTAGTCACCACCGCCATGCTCGCGATCACCAGCATTGCCATACATCCACCACCATATTTTGCCATCACATACTTCTGCCACCATAAACCCTAGATTCCATTACCGCCTTCCTACCGTGACATGGATCCGACCCCTTTTCTTGCCATGGCACGAGTCCGAGTAGAGTTATTATTTCCTTGTTACTTTTTTTGTCCTTCCTTCTATATTGTTCCGTGATGTAATCAAATTCCGCTGAGTTAAAGTTCCGGCCGCAAGTCAAGAGGAAAGAGAGCAAAAAAAGTCTGGAAACTCCTTCAAATTTTTTTCTGGCTATACTAGTTTTCGACCTTGGGGATCACTTTTCTTCATCGGCCGTTATAGCGACATTTTTTGGTGCCAGCGTGCTTTCTAGAGCATGGTAAAAAAATTCGAAAAAAAATCGGGGTTATCCTGTTTTTAGACCCTATAGATCAGTTTGAGACACTCGTCATCATAGTGATTTTGGACATCTCGGTTCGCTTTTAAGGGCGCCATATCATCACACCATTGCTCGTTGTGCTACGTTGTGACATCGTTAGTGCTCTAGGCTCGTGTCTCTAGTACAGTCTAGCCTAGGACTAGCATAGTACTGTCGTTCAGCATTCTTTCAACTTTGCATTGCTATTTTGATAATTGCTAACCTCCTTTTGCCAAGCCTTCCCAGAGCTCCACAGATTTCTCCACATGTGTTGTCTCGACTCCTGGTAATCGCTCGGTTCAATCTCTGAAACCACTGATCCTTGCGGTTGCAAATCACCGTTTCCTCCTGTTTGGTAAGACCTTGTAAGAGCTTTATATATTTCTTGCCAGATTACGCGTGCTTCCACCATATTTCTGTACTTGTAGGCATATACAACTGCGCTTTTTAAGGACTAACCATGGCAGGAAATGGAGATGTTGACCCGGCAAACATGATGAATGAAGAGATGCATGCTCACTTTACCATGCTTTTGGTAGGGCGTGTTCAAGATGTTGATTCAAGACTGGCGGATTTTGACCTCAAGCTTACCGACACTATTGACAAGATTGAAGGATTAGAGAAATCCTTCAATAACAAGCTCAACGCCAAATTTAAGGAGGTCCTCGACAGGTTGCCTACACCTGCTGCTGCACCACGTCCTCAGTGACATTTACCCGACCAGGTGTGAATTGTGCGACGAGTTCCACACGAGGGACACCATTATGCTGGTTCGTCTCTTCTGCTGCAGCTGCACCACCTGCTACACCACCGGCTAGTGCTGCACCACACCCTACACCACTGGCTTCCGTGGACCCTTTCGCGGAATATGAGGAGAATGGTGAGTATGATATGAAGAGGAGGATGAGTTCGATGAGTATGACGAACAACCTGCTAGCCTCCCTCGGCATTACTACCACAACGCTCAACCACCGGTACGTAATGGTGATCATCTTGCAAAGCTTAAGCTAAATATTCCACCTTTTAAGGGTAGATATAATCTTGATGTGTATCTTACATGGAAATTGGAAGTAGATCAACGTTTTACATGCTTAAGATATCCTAAGAATATGCATGTTAGTGCTGCTACTTACAAGTTTATAGATTTTGCTTCACTTTGATGGTCTGAATATTGTCGTTTAACTCATGTTAATATTCCTAACACTTGGACTGCTTTAAATACTTCTATGCGTGTTAGTTTTGTACCGCCAACTTATCAACGAGATTTTCTAAAGAAAATGACTCGTTTAGGACAAGGAAAAAATTCCGTAGAAGAATATTATCAGAAATTGCAAACTAGAATGGTTCGTGGTGGTATTGTTGAAAATACGGAATAAATGATGGCTCATTTCTATCTTGGTTTAAATAAGGAGATTCAAAATATACTAGACTATAAGGAATATCGTACCATTACTCATTTGTTTCATCTTTATTGCAAAGCTGAACGTGAAGTGCAGGATCGTCAACCACCATGGAGAAGGTCTAACAATTCTCCAGATTGTGCATCGTCATGGACGTCCCGATAATCAGCGCCTCCTTCACGTGGTACACCTCCAACACCTACCACGTCCAAATCCACCATGCCTACATCACGAATGCCTTCAGTGCTCCTCTGCCATCATCCCATGGTTGTGCTCGTAGTTCTTCTTCTATGGCCTCCACAGGCATGGCGAAGGATATCCAATGCCGAAAATGCTGGGGATATGGTCATATTGAGAGGATGTGCACAACATAGTGTGTTATGATGGTGCGTGCCAATGGTGAATATTATTCGGAAAGTGACTTTGATGAAGATACATTAGCTCTTATTGCTGCACGTGATGGGGATAATTCTGATTCTGAAGAAAAGACAGAGGTAATGGGAGATGAAACTGTTGATCAATATAAGAGTTTAGTTGAACAATGTGTGTTGAGTGTGCAATTGAGAAAAGCTGAGAATGATCAATGCCACAACCTGTTCCAAACAAGAGGCATTGTCAAGGAACGATCTGTACAGATCATTATTGATGGAGGGAGTTGTAATAATCTGGATAGTGTTGATATGGTAGAGAAGCTTGCTCTCCCAACAAGACAATGCACACATTCATATTATATCCAATGGTTTGAGAGTTCTCGTAAGATCAAGGAAACAAGAACAGTATGCGTGCATTTTACTATTGGTACTTATTCTAATTTTGTTGATTGTGATGTTGTGCCAATGCAAGCTTGTTCTTTGTTACTTGGTAGACCTTGGCAATTTGATAGAGAATCTGTCCATAATGGTAAAACTAATCACTATTCTCTTATGCATGATGGAAAGAAAATTGGTCTAAAACCTATGACTTCTGAACAAATTTTAAAAGATGATCTTGCTAGAGCTAGTAGAGCTAAAAATGAGGAGAAACACAAAGTGAGAATCAGATTGTTGCTGCAGATTTTGTAACACCAAACACTTCTAAATCGGATTCTAAACATGCTGCTAAAATTTGTTTGAAGGGTCCATGTATGCTTACAAATAAAATTGATATTGTTTAACTAAATGTAAATAATACTCAATGTTATGCAATTGTTTGCAATGAGGTTTTGTTTTTATTTGAGGATATGCCTCCCTCTTTGCCACCTGCTGTTGCTAACCTTTTGCAGCAATATGAGGATGTTTTTCCACCTGAGATGCCACCAGGATTACCACCTATTAGAGGAATTGAGCACTAAATTGATCTAATTCCGGGTGCCACGCTGCCCAACTACAGACCATATAGAACCAATCTGTAGGAGACAAAGGAGATTTAACGCCAAATTCAGGAACTACTCAACAAATATCACATTCGTGAGTCTCTTAGCCCATGTGCGATTCCTATTATTTTGGTACCTAAGAAAGATGGTTCTTCGCGCATGTGTACTAATTGTAGAGCTATCAGTAATATTACTATTCGTTACCGTCATCCTATACCATGTTTAGATGACATGTTAGATGAATTGAGTGGCTCTACCATGTTCTCTAAAGTTGATTTGCGTAGTGGTTACCACCAAATTTGTAGGAAATTGGGAGATGAATGGAAAATAGCATTTAAAACTAAGTTTGGTTTATATGAGTGGTTAGTAATACCTTTTGGTTTAACTAATGTACCCAGCACATTCATGAGATTAATGCACGAAGTTTTACGTGCTTTCATCGGACGTTTTGTGGTAGTCTAATTTGATGATATTCTGATTTATAGCAAATATTTATAGGATCATTTGGATCATTTGCGTGCTATTTTCAATACTTTATGTGATGCATGTTTGTTTGGTAACCTTGAGAAATGCATCTTTTGCACCGATCGAGTTGCGTTTATTGGCTATGTTATTACATCACAGGGTATTGAAATGGATCTAGCCAATATTGAAGCGATTGAGAATTGGCCGTAGCCTAAGACGGTCATATAAGTGAGGAGTTTTCTTGGCCTCGTTGGTTTTTATAGGCATTTTGTCAAAGATTTTGGATCAATTGTTGCGTCGCTGAATGAACTTACAAAGAAGGATGTGTCCTTTGTTTGGGGCGATACACAACAACAAGCCTTCATGATCTTGAAAGATAAGTTAACACATGCTCCACTACTCAACTTCCTGATTTTAATAAGACTTTTGAGCTTGAATGTGATGCTAGTGGAATTTGTTTGGAAGGTGTGTTATTACAAGAAGGAAAACATGTTGCATATTATAATGAAAAATTGAGTGGGGCTAGTCTGAACTATTCTACTTATGACAAAAAAATTATATGCGCTGGTTCGGACATTAGAAACTTGGCAACACTATTTATGGCCTAAAAAATTGTTATACATTCTGATCATGAATCTTTAAAGCATATTCGTAGTCAAACTAAGCTGAATCATCGCCATGCAAAGTGGGTTGAATTTATTGAGTCTTTTTCTTATGTTATCAAACACAAAAAGGGTAAAGATAATGTTATTGATGATGCTTTGTCGCGTCGTTATACTTTGTTATCTCAACTTGACTTCAAAATATTTGGATTGGAAACTATTAAGGAACAATATGTGCATGATGCTGAATTTAAAGATGTGTTTCAGAATTGTAGATATGGTAGAACATGGAACAAATTCATCTTCAATGATGGATTTGTGTTCCACTCTAATGAACTATGCATCCCAGATAGCTCTGTTCGTATTTTGTTGTTACAGCAGGCACATGGAGGAGATTTGATGGGTCACTTTGGTGTAAACAAGATGGAGGATGTCTTGCTGCACACTTCTTTTAGCCATGCATGCATCAAGATGTTGAGAGATTCGTGGCACGTTGCACTACTTGTCAAAGATCTAAGTCTCACCTTAATCCACATGGTTTATATATGCCTCTTTCTATTCCTAGTGTCCCTTAGGAGGATATTTCTATGGACTTTTTTTGGGATTGCCTCGTACACAGAAGGGGAGGGATAACATTTTTGTTGTTGTGGATCGGTTTTCTAAGATGGCACACTTTATTCCTTGTCACAAGACTAATGATGCTACGCATATTGCTGATTTGTTCTTTCATGAAGTTGTTTGTTTACACGGTATGCCAAATACTATTGTTTCTGACCGTGATACTAAATTTCTTAGCCACTTTTGGAGATGTTTATGGGCTAAGTTGGGGACTAAATTGTTGTTTAGTACTACATGTCATCCCCAAACTGATGGACAAACTGAAATAGTAAATAGAACTTTGTCTACTATGTTGTGGGTTATTTTAAAGAAGAACTTAAAATTATGGAAAGAATGTTTATCTCATATAGAATTTTCTTATAATCGTTCGCTGCATTCTATATGTTCCCATTTGAGATCATGTACGGTTTTGTTCCTCGTGCACCTATTGATTTGTTGCCATTACCAACTTCAGTGCAAAATAATTTGGATGCTACACAACATGCTGAAATGATATTAAAATTATATGAGACTACTAAAGACAACATAGAACGCATGAATGCTAAGTATAAACTTGCTGGGGATAGAGGAAGAAAGCATGTTGTGTTTGATGTTGGTGATCTTGTTTGGTTACATTTGCGCAAAGATCGTTACCCTGATTTGCGCAAGTCTAAGTTAATGCCCTTCCTGTTCAGGAACCAACTGGATCAAAGTGAGACAAAACAGCGTCTTTCTTTTGATGAAACGGAGCCTACTTTCTCTCGATCGTCCTTCATTTATTCTTTTAAGGTGTTAGAGAAAATAAATGATAATACATATAAACTTGAGATGCATGTAGATTTTGGTATGGTTAGTCCTACATTTAACATTGCAGATTTGAAGCCTTACTTTGGTGAGGAAGATGAGATTGCATCGAGGACGACTTCAATTCAAGAAGGGGAACATGATGTGGACATCCCATCTGTTAATACAACTGTTGTACCTACATCGACACAAATATAAGGACCTATTACTCGAGCTCGTGCCAAACAACTTAACTATCAGGTACTTCCGTTTCTTGGAACTATTCCTCACATACATGAGCATATGATGCTGCCTAAATCTGATGTTTTGTTACTATTAGGAATGATGGACCTAGCGTGGATGAGAGGGATAAGCATTGTAGCATTATCATGCATGGAGATGGCAGCAAACATGTGAGGATTGAAGAGGACGCCACAAGTGGATATTTCAGAACTTTGAAGCCACCATAATGATGATTGAAGACTTGGACGAAATACTCAAGAATTATACTTCATAGATTCGTATATAACTTAATATGATGTTGCGTCACCTTTATTTTGGATCAGACCCATGTTAGGATGAGAATGGGCCGGCCCGGCCCTGGCCTTGGACCCGGCCCCATTGGCCTCGAGGCCAATTTGCGAGGCCAGGGTCGACCCATTTCAAGAGAAATTGGTGGTCTCGTCAACTCGATGGATACTCGGGGCCAACCCAAATTTTAGCTTGAATAGATTCTTTGATTGTGTTACGAAAGCACACATGATGATATAAAATAAATAAAGTTCACAAAGAACCACAAATCCTCTATGCGTGTACAAAGGGTTAGCTAGCTAATGGGATTACTAATTAGTATCCTGATGATGAATTAGCCGATGGTTATTGTCGTATTAAGTAAGCTAGATGGATATTTTTTACGGTAAGCTAGCTGCATGGATTTGGTGGCCACAAATCCAAATTTCAGTATGTATGTACGTCGGGATGGAGTAGCAAAAGCTTGATCGTATGTGTATAACAGGAGTTTGATCTGATGCTACTTCGGACGAATCTAGCTTCAGAACAAAATGAACCGATTAGAGCTAGCTCAGTTGTACTGATCGAGTCCAATCCTCAGGAATGGGTCGACCTCGCTGACCCGTTGGGTCACTCGAAGCCGGCTCCACTGACCCAATTCCTGTACGAGGCCGACCCGGCTGACCCAACGACCTCGGTTTTTTTGGGTCGGGCCAGAGACCCGGCGGAGCGACCCGGCCCGTTCCCATCCTGAGACCCATGTCAATTTTCTCAGGAATTAAATAAGCCACTTTTTAGAGTCCGTATTTGAGGAGAAAATGCTTTCTAGGGCTCGGTTCGGCCACCA
The DNA here is from genome assembly GCA_023614405.1 of Avena insularis. Classification (NCBI taxonomy): domain Eukaryota; kingdom Viridiplantae; phylum Streptophyta; class Magnoliopsida; order Poales; family Poaceae; genus Avena; species Avena insularis. Next base: position 96,211,456 of record CM042690.1, on the reverse strand, counting down.
TATCCATGACTGATCGAAACTCCACCTTTAAATACATCCCGTAGCCGTCACTTCTAGACTCAGATTTTATTTAGACTAAAAATTAGTCATCATTGCAACTTCACCAAGGCTTGAGTGTCGCAGAGACCTCCTGTACTTCGCACCTATTCAGGATCCCATCTTTCAATAAAGCTTTCATCTTTATCCGCAATATCTTGATTGCAATTTTAGTTCTTACTTGTTCTCGATTTTAGGTAGGAATTAAGACCCTCGCTGGTCAGGCTGATCGTGCTTCTGCGGGATCGGTAACCTATAGAAGATTGGCCTAGTGATTACATTGGCGCTTGTGCTCGCACGTGCAATTGGATCGTCAAGCCCGAACTCCACCCAAATCGACTTATCACCATCTCATCGAAAGATCAGATATCTTAGCTCTATCAACGGCGGCCAGGCAAGGCTGTGCGTCGGCCCTACTGGCGATAGCAGCACCGTCGTCTGCCGCCCTAGATGTAGAGGGAGAGGGTGTGAGGTCTGACCATGGTGTAGATCTGCAATGGCGATGGCCGCTGCGCCTATGTATAGCGAGAAAGGGACGGGAAGCTCGGACGGAAAGCGGTAGAAAAGGCGGGAAACGGTGGAAGGGCATGGCGGGAGAACGCGCTGGCGAGCAATTTCAGTGTCGTGTGGCCCGCGACGGGACAACGCTCGGGATACGAGCCATCTATCTCACTGCCAGGACGGCCCGCGTCGTTTTTGACTTCATCCGGCGCCCCCGCTAGCTCCCCTCCTCCCGTGGGTTGGGTTCGTCCTAGGGGCGCCGGATGGCAAAACGGACAGCGCCGGCGCGAAAAAAGTTTGGGGGGGGGAGGGGGGGCCAGGCCTGATTTTGAGCGCCAACACACACCCATAGCCCTTTAGGGGCTTTAGGGCCCCCGAGTGGAGATGCTCTAAGATGATATTCGAAAAGTTATGTGAGTTATTCAGACCGGGTTTTTGGCTTCCGGGTGTATTTTGCACCCGATGAACTGTAAAATAGTTATAATATTTTAAAAACTCAAACTATGTAAGATTTTTTGACAACATAGATGTTTGTGACTTCTACATGCTTGCAAATTTTCGTGAAGAAAAAAATGTGGTGTGACCTAAATAAAACAAATCTAAAAATGGTTTTTTTTAAATCAAGTTCAGAAGTACAAGATTTTTTTTAATGCAGCCCGCTTAAGCTTGGCATTTTTTGAACGAAACAAGTGTGCTCGTCGAACATAGACATAAACTTGTGTATTTTTTTCAGATTTTTTTGACAAGATGACGACATTTTTAATCAGGTGCGTATGCACCAAGCTTCAAACTTTGCATTTTTTCCTTCAGTTTCGCCATGTTATGCAGTACTGTGTGCAGTGTGCTCACGAACTGTACTTATTGTTTCAGGGGATCGCGTGCGGTGGGTTCGCGCAGCTGTGGTGCACGGAGAAGAAAGACCCCGTCTTTTTCACCATGTTTAACCCCCTCTCCACCATCATGGTGGCCATCCTCGCCTACTTCATCTTCGGCGAAAACCTATACGTCGGAAGGTACGATCCGCCGGTATGCTTGTCCTCCCTGAAGTTAACTGGCGCTCCTTTTCTGCATCACATCCATACAAGAATAAGATAGTACTACAACACAAGAAATGCATGAATGATCCGTCAGCAACTCAAGCCTTGCTGATACGGTTGCTATATTCCGGAGGAAACTGAACCTTGGCCTGAGGGGCAACCCTCCTTTTCGAAAAACCAGCGTACTGGTCACAGATCAGCTGCGTTTGCATTTTGTCCTGCGCTCAATCTACTGTTGTTGTCGTTGATCTGCAGCATAATCGGAGGAGTGGTGGTCATAGCGGACTGTACATGCTGCTGTGGGGAAAGGACAAGGACCAAGAGTACAAAGCGAGCGGCCAAGAGCAGGGAGGACCCGATGATCATATATTTTTTCAGAGGGAATTGCTTGAGCATATGCGAGACTATGGAAAAATGAGAACGAAATATAGCTACGGGATCAACAACTTTGTGAGATGGGCCAGGCCTAGAACACTAGCCCATTTGTTTGGGTTGCGTCTACATTCAGTTGTCCTTAAAAAAATTACTGTTCAGTAATATTGATTTATATTTGTCTAGATTCACATGTATCGATATATTTTAGTATACAGACATGTGAATTTAGTCAAATATAAATCACCTATTTCTGAATCGGAGGGAGTAGTATTTTTAAATATAATAAAAGGCTACTCATTCTGGGAGCTCTCTCTCAAAAGAAAAGAAAAAAGTATATTTTTCACCCTCAAATGTATGCGAGCTGTGTCATACCTCCTAAAATCAAAATTTGTACGGTATACAGCATCAAATTATAGTACCATATAATCACAGCCTTACACTATTACAAATGCGTTACTTAAAAACGGTTATACCTCATACATCTCAGCCAGTTTCTCGTTCCGACTCAAACGCATAGTCTCTAATAGCGCACCAGAGAACGGGGCAATAGCCTAGTGATTGGGTCGCAGTTGGCGCATCCCAGCGACCGAAGTTCAATCCTTGTCAGGGATGAATTTCCGAAATTCTCACGCCGACCCGCTTCTACTATATCGAAAAAAGTGTCTAATTCCTCCTACCACTGTTTCATCTCTAATAGCGCACCAATCTAAACGGGTTTTCCGTTCCGTTTCTAAGATACATGACCTCAGATGGTGCATAAATATAAACGCCTCTAAGATGTACGACCTGGAGAAGGCTATTAGTATTGGCCGCTTGCAAGAACTTCTCACTCTCAGACGATCCCTACTAGAGACCGTCTCCAATATTCTGGCATCCGGAGTCGGCTTTTATTATGGGACGTCTCCATTAGTTTGTCACCCGGAGTCGGCTTTTATTATGGGACGCCTTCACTAGATTGAAACCTTAGATAGCTTGTTGTTTCATCCTTCTCGAATAAATTTCCTCCTTGAGACTAGTTATTAGGGTAGCCGCATCTTGAATCAGAGACAGTTTCAACCTACAACCATCTTTTAGAGTTTTCTAGCCCGAGTCAGCCTTTTTTCTCGACAGTCTCTAGGTTCACTTTGCATGCAGACGGATTTTTTAAGCAACCGATGTCGTCGGATTGATGACAAGTACGTCATGAGGGGGTCCTCGAGGCGTGCGAAAAAGAGGGGTGTGAGACGTACGGTGTTCTGGGACGGTGAGCACACAAGTTTACCCAGGTCCGAATCCGCCGGCTTTGGACGGACCCTACTCCTGCTAGCAATCCAGTAATACGGCAGAGCCGGAATATGGGTTACAAGGTTTCGCCTGTGCGAGTTGAGATTGTAGACTATTGAGGTGTTGCCCTAAAGGCTCTCCCTAGGACGGCTTATATAGATATCCGGCCTAGGGTTTACAGGAGAGATCTATCCGGCTATGACTAAGAGTGTTACAGAGTACATCTTGAACTACAAGTAACACTATGGGTCTAAGTCGATAAGTCTTCTGGGCCTTCCCGTAGCCGGATTGGACTCCGTCTTTCTCCCTGACTGGGACGCCCGTGAAGCAAAGCTCTAACCCGAAGTGGGCCACCCTGGTCAGTGAAGAACTATGAGGATACCCGGAAAGTATATCCCCAACAGGAGCCCCCGGAAGTCTCCAAGATCCAAAGTCGGATTTACCATCGTCTAGCTTGATCTTCGGCTTGCAGAATCTTGAAGGGTTCCTGAAACTTCACAACAAAAAATACGATCCAGGTCTTAAAAATAAGTCGGACCTATCAACAGGTTACTCGGATTTTCCAGCTTGATTTCAAACTAAGCCGGAACTTGGTCTCTAACGCCACCTAACACAAGTCATGATCAAGTCACGTCATCTGACAGGCATTCTGTCAGCACGACCGTTGGTGGGTCCGTGGTTCGTGGAACCGAGGCGCCGTTTCAGTGCGTGCGCGGAGATTGAGGCGACGTAATCATCGTGTGGGTCCTTCCCAGTTCCTTCCACGACACGTGGCGGTTAGACTGTAGAATTTGCACGAATCTTGGCGCAGTTAGGTGGATATAAGGGGTGAGGATTCTTCTCCTCTTCTCTTCACCTGTCCTTTGCCTTTTCCTCTCCTCCCAATCTCCCTGCGCGCACAGAGCTCCTCTGCTTTCCCCCAAGAAACTCCCAGCGCCGCCCATCCTAGGTCAACCACTCGCCAGAGAAATGGCTTCTTCTTCCTCTTCCGGCTTGGTGGCAGCCCATGGCGGCAATGGCGGCAGGCGGCGGAGAAGGAAAGCTTCCGCGGGGTCTGGATCCCCTGCGTACTCGACGATGAGAAGCTCCAGAACATGGAGACAGAAGGGCTCCTCCACGCCGGCGACTAGCAGAGCGGCTTCGAGGAAACCGTCCCCAACCCGCGCGCCGGCGAGCGGGTCCACTTTGGCACCCACCTCGACAGAGGTTTGTCGTTTCGTCCCTCGGAGTTCTTCTCCGAGGTGATTGACCATTACGGAGTTCAACTCCATCATATTCCTCCCAACTCTCTCTTAGACATGAGCGCTTACGCTTCTTTGTGTGAGGGCTTTCTCGGCATTAGGCCGAGTTTGACCTTATTCCGGTACTATTTTCATGTCCGGAGAAACTCTATCACTGACGGTGTTCCTTACATCACCAATACTATTAGTTTTTCGCTTAGACGCGAGCGCGCATATCCCAAAATCCTAGCTAGTGATTCGGTCAAACAATGGCCAGCCACGTTCTTTTACCATAGGGATATTCCGGCTCCCTATAAAGCTACTGCTTTGCCGGCTTTTGTTGACGGAGCTGCCACGGCCCAACCATCCTGGGATGAGGCCTCTCCGGCTCTTAGTGACGATCTGATCCTCGCTAAGAGGCGGGTCGAATACTTGATCAAACACAAAGGACTGAAGGGATCCGACCTGGTCCAATGCTGGGTCTCACGCCGGATCCAGCCCCTTCAGTACCACGGAACTCGACTGATGCACTCCATCACGTCGTCCAAGAAAGACTCCCTCCGCATCAGCCCCAAAGCCTACACCACACAGGGCTATATAAGCCAAATCAAGTGGCTGATCAGGGAGCGGATCGAGAGGAGGATCCCGGAGGTTTCTCTGGATATGCATACGGCGGAAAACCCCGTAGTGCCGGTAAGCTTCTATCAGTACATCTTTTTATGTGTTTCAATCTTTGAGTTACATTGCAATACTGATATGTTTTCTTCTTTTCAGCTTACTGACCTCCCCGAGTCGGAATTTGCTCCGCTCAAAGGATATCCTCCAGAGTTTTCTCAGGAGACAGAAGTGGTACCATTGCCGGATGCTGCACTCAAGAAGCGCAAAGCTCCGACAGTGGTTGTTGGCACAAAGGAGGTGCCCGTCGTGAAGAGGTAACTTTCAATCACAACTTCCGCCTTTGTACTTTATTCAAATTATCTTCTGAGATGTAATGTTTCCGACTTTATCACATTCTCAGAGCTAAACAGCTCATCAAGGGCAAGGGGAAGGGAACTTCTTTGAAGCCCCTGCGATAGACGAAGCTTACCATAGCTTCTCCTGCCGTGGCTCCTCCGACTCCTGCCCCTCAACCTTCCGCTACGCCGGTGATCTCTCCGGCTGCCGCAGAAGACCCGGCTCCTTCATCGGAGCCCGTGATCCTTGAATCACAAACTGACGTCACCATGGGTGAGTCAGATTTAGATAAGGGTGAACCCTCTTTGGGTAATGATCCCTCAGCAGAAACCTTTGCCGAAAACCTTATCAGCAATCTGGGACTTGCCAAGTTTGGCCTGTCCTGGAAATCTGCTAAAGAGATCCAGCGGCTGGTTAGGCAATGCCTGGAGAAAAGAAACTTATCTGTCGAAGAAGAAGCACAAGAGGCAGAGGACATCAAACACTCTGACCTTCTTGAACAAGTGCATCTTCGCAACGAGAGGATACGGACCGGTGAGCTTCCAACAGCTCCAGTGGTTCCCCTGACTCTCGCCGAGAAGGTTGTCGCTGAAGTGAACGTGAGTTTGGATAAACTCACTCGCGAACAATATATAAGTCGGAATTCCAACTCCTGTTTTTCCTTTATTTCATACCATATCCTCTAGCCCCCAAGCATGAAGTATGATAAATAATCCGGGTTTATGCTTCCTTAGGATGCCAAAGAACGAACTAGTGTAGCCCCCAAGGCTCGTGCTGATATTAGCAAAAATATTAGCCCGAGTCTTTAGTAGCTTTCTGACTTTGGGTATTCTGACTTACAGAAAGTATGTTCCTATAACCAGGATTTGTTGAAGAATGTTTGTGATAAGCGGAGAGAGATCAAGGCTCTCCGACTTAAAAATGCTGAACTTAAGGTCTCCAAGGATGAGGCTGAAGGTAAACATTTCGAGACTCAAACCTTGTCTTTCATGTTTTCATAGTCGAACTTTTCTGAACTGTTGTTCTTTTTGACTTACAGCGCTGGTAAAACAATCTTGCGCCATGATTGAAGAGGCCGAGAACCTCAAGACTTTGGTGGTGGAGAACAAGGAGCTTCGCCAAGAGCTGGATCAGCATAAGGCGGATCATGAAAAAAGCATCGCTCAAATCCTTGAATCCTCCTCCATGGCTACTGATGAGCGTGATCGCAAGATCGCTGCTCAAGATCAAAAAATCTCGGACCTCAATAATGAGCTTAGCAGAGAGAGGGACCTTTCTGAGGCGCTCCGGGCTGAACTCTAGAGTCTTCGGGAAGAGAAGACCAAAATTGACGACGTCATTTTCGGTATGTTCCATCTGTCTGACTTTTCCGCTTTCTTCGACTTTTATTAATGTTGGATTTTTCTTAACTTGTTTTGTGTATAGGTCCTCTGAACTTGACAGACTCTTCCTCCACCGAGCCCCGCACCCACTGGCTTACCCAAGTCGGCGACCTGCTTCATGACTTCCGCCAATCCCTTGAGGACATCGGCGAAGCTCTCAAGATTCCAGACATGCACAGCATGTCGGATTTTTAGGTGCGGGACAAGGCAAAGGAGATGCCGCAACTTGTTCAGGATTGGAACATGTCCTATGCGTGGACTGTGGAGCAGAACGCTCTCACCATGGTCATGAGCCACCATGGAAACATGGAAATATGGCAAGTGACCAGAGGGTACTACAAAGTAGAAGACGGCCAGGAGCAGGACCTTCAAGCCATCATGCACTCATGTGCCAGATATGGGTGTCACCTGGCTGATTTGACCAGCTACGAGACCCCTTTTTCTTCACCCGCGTGGACACTCTGCCTCCTCCTCCAGAAGAATCAGCAGAAGTTTCCGATGATGAACGCACCACCTCGGATGTGGACATCTCGGAACGATACCAAGGCGGCGTATCCAGCGAGCCGGCAGCTCCTTCCTCTCCTTCATCATAGATTAACAGAAATATTTGTGTTATTCTGAAAAACATGATGGGCCTGTATATATGCAGTACTATTATTTTGCTAGTGCTAAGCTTTTGATCTATTCAGCACTTTTGGCTTTAAATATTCGTGTGCCTGAAATGTTTTCATAAGCACTTGTATTTTTCGTCTATACTTATCGTTTATCTGGCTTTCCGCCTCGTCCCTTTCATGAGCCGGCTAAGCCTTCTGCCGGAAACTTTGCCGAGCAACGGAGCTCAATTGCTAAACTAGTTTAAACTCGGAAACAAAGCCGGCTTCCAGTACCAACAATTCACTACTCGAAAAATGCCCGCATCCAGCAATCAGACAAATAACCAAAGTAAAGACTAGAAACTTTAGAGTTATACCCGAGGGTAGCAGTTTTAGAATCGGAAATCTAAACCAGAACGAACATGAGCATGAAGTACTTTCAAGCATTCTGGGATTTTCGACTATGACATGATCATTCGGAAATAAGATGGTAAAAACTTCTCAGAAAAATTGAGGCAACCAAAACTTTTATTTCTCACAGAACATGTAGATATATATGATTACAAAGAAGGATAAACTAAGAATAAAAGGGACGTAGCTGAGGAATATTTGACGGTCTGTCTAACTCATCCGGATTTGTACTGCCTCCAGCTCTCTTTCTCTTCTTAGTAGCAGGTCTTTCTTTGACTGGCCTCATGTCAGTTAAGTAGTACGATCCATTGTGCAATACTCGACTAACTAAAAGGGTCATTCCCATCTGGGAAAGTTTGTGCTTTCTTTGTTTCTGGCCGGAGAACCAAATCACCTTTATTGAAAGATCTATTTCGACTCTCGGCTATGATACTTGCGTAACTTGGCGATGAGGGTAGATCTTATTTCAGCAACGACGTGAACTTCTTCGACTAAGTCGAGATCGTTTTATCGAGAAATCTCGGCATCCTCTTCAATATACGCGGCCACTCTAGGAGAAGTGTGAATCAAATCACTAGGAAGAATTGCTTCTACGCCGTAGACCAAGAAGAAATGTGTGTATCTGGTTGACCTATTCGGAGTCGTTCGTAAACTCCATATTACAGAGGGTAATTCCTCTGCCCAAGCCCCCGCAGCACGTCGTAGTGGTGCTTCGAGTCTCGGTTTCAGGCCTTGTAGGATTAAACCATTTGCTATTTCGACTTGTCCGTTAGCTTGTGAATGTGCGACTGACACAATGTCAAGCCTTATATTTTGCTCATTGCAGAATTCGGCCAATTCTCCCATAGAGAAGTTACTCCCGTTGTCCGTGATAATGCTATGCGGATAACCATACCGGATTATAACATCCTCGACAAATCTTTTGGCTGTTGCTTCATCACAACTAGTGACAGGTTTAGCCTCAATCCATTTGGTGAATTTATCCACCATCACTAAGAGATGAGTAAATCCACTTGGAGCTCATTTAAATGGTCCTACCATATCAAGCCCCCATACCGCAAAAGTCCATGTTATAGGTATTGTTCGCAGCTGATCAGCCGGAACATGAGCTTGTTTGGCGTACTTTTGGCAGCCTTTGCACGTCTTGACTAATCGTTCGGCATCTGCCTGAGCTGTAAGCCAGAAAAATCTGTGTCTAAAGGCTTTTGCCACTAAATATTTGGCTGCAGCGTGGTGATCACACTCGCCTTCGTGGATTTCCCTTAAGATTTCCACTCCTTCTTCTAGAGATACACAGCGCTGAAAAACTCCAGAAACACTCCGCTTATAGATCTCACCTTTAACTATAGTATAGGGTTTTGCTCGTCGGATGATCTGCCGGCTCAGCACCTCGTCTTCGGGTAATTTGCCATCTACCAAAATAATCGAGGTAGGGTTGAGTCCAGCTAGGAATTACAGGCAAAACTGCTATCAAAGGTGAGTCGGATTTGGTCGGATATTCCTCATCTACTCCCTTTATTGAGGGAACTTTGAGGTGCTCTAAAAAAGCGCCATCCGGGACCTCTTTCCGTGCAGAACCTATCCGAGATAGTGCATCTGCTTCCTCGTTTTCTGCTCGAGGGATGTGTTGAACTTCAAACCCTTTGAACAATTTAGATAGATCATCCACGACAGCTTTATATGCTGCCATGTGCTTATTTGCATTACAAATATCCGACACTTGTTGAGCAACAAGATCCGAATCTCCGTAACACATCAAACGTCGGATGCCAATATCCTTAGCAATCCGGATTCCATGTAGCAGTGCTTCATACTCGGCAATATTATTTGTCGCTCTGAAGTGGATTTGCAACACGTATAGAAGCTTATCTCCTTGGGGTGATTTGAGCACCACGCTAGCCCCCGAGCCCCCTCGAGCCTTAGACCCATCAAAATAGAGGGTCCAATATTCCGACTCAGGGAGGATCATGTTCTCTTTCGTCTCTGTCCAATCAGCGACAAAGTTAGCAAGGATCTGGGATTTGATTGTTGTCTGAGGTTTATACTCAATATCAAAAGTTGAAAGCTCTATGCCCCATTTGGCGACGCGTCCTGTGGCGTCACTATTGTTGATTATGTCTCTCATGGGATCTGTGCTCACCACGGTAATTGGATGCTGCTGAAAATAGTGTCGTAACTTACGAGATGCTAGAAAAACACCGTAAGCCAACTTTTGATAATGCGGATACCGCTGTTTTGACTCCGTCAGGACTTCACTGACAAAGTAAGTCGGACGCTGCACCAGGTGCTCCTGATTTTCCTCCGGTCTCTCCACCACCATGACGATACTAACGACCTTATTTGTCGCAGCAAGATAAAGCAACATCGGTTCTTGGGGCTCCGTTGTTGCAAGGATAGGAGCAGATGAGAGTACTTTCCTCAGATCTTGTAGTGCTGCTTCAGCTTCATCAGTCCAAACAAAATCTTTGGTCTTTTTCAGGAGTTTGTATAATGGTACGGCTTGTTCACCAAGCCGGCTTACAAACCGACTTACTGCAGCAATGCAACCAGTTAGTCTTTGTACGTCCTTCAGGCGAGTTGGCCTGGAAATATTGAGTATAGCCTTGATTTTGTCCCGGTTCACCTCTATGCCTCTTTGAGACACGATGAAACCTAACAATTTTCCGGCTGGTATTCCAAAGAATCATTTCTTCGGGTTAAGCATGATGTTGTATTTTCGTAGATTGGCAAATGTTTCCTCCAAGTCGGAAATCAGCGTTTCCTTCTTTTTGGACATCACTGCGATATCATCCACGTATGCATGTACATTGCGTCCGAGTTGGTCGGAGGCAACGCTGCATCGTGCGGTGGATGTAGCTCTTGCGTTCTTCAGCCCAAAGGGCATCGTAACAAAACAGAAGGTTCCGAAGGGGGTTATGAATGAAGTTTTGACTTTGTCAGATTCCTTCATCCGGATTTGGTGATAACCGAAATATGCGTCGAGAAAACAGAGGAGTTCCGAGCCTGCCGTAGAATCGATAACTTGATTAATTCTAGACAGAGCGAACGGATCTTTTGGACAAGCCTTGTTCAAGGCAGTTGATGCGCTCGACGATCGACGTAGAGCTCGTTGGGAACCCCAAGAGGAAGGTATGATGAGCACAGCAGCAAGTTTTCCCTCAGTTATGAAACCAAGGTTTAATCGAACCAGTAGGAGCAAGGAAACACCCCAAAGGTGTTACTAGCTGAGCTTTGGCAGGGCGCACTACCGGTGCTAGTAGCAACGTGGAGACCTGCACAACACAACCACAGAACTTTGTCCCCAACTTGCGATGAGGTTGTCAATCTCACCGTGTTTTATGGAAAACAAAGGATTAAACGTATCGAATGGAAAGAAGTAAGAGTTTGCAGAAAGTAAACACAAAGCAGTAAAAGATTGTAGATTGTATGTAAAGAAAAAGGACCGGGATCCATAGTTCACTAGAGGTGGCTCTCCTTAAGATAGAAAACATGTTGGGTGAACAAATTACAGCGGGGCAATTGACAAACACCGAGAAAGCAATACATGCATATACTAATCATCTTGACTCCTTTGAGACTTGATTGGGCATTACAACATAATACATAGACCGCCATCCAACTGCATCTATGACTAATAATCCACCTTCAGGTTATCATCCAAACCCCCTCCAGTATTAATTTGCAAACAACATATTATTGCTTTACGAACTGCGTGTAAAGTAAACAATACGATTGTTCTATGAACAAAGGATTGTTGTTTTCTCCCTAGTAGCAACAGCACATCTAGTACCTTAGAGATTTCTGTCACTTCCCTAGATTACCAGAGGCATGAACCCACTATCGAGCATAAATACTAACTCTTGGAGTTGCTAGCATCTACTTGGCCAAGATAGCTACTAACAACGGAAAGCATGCAAGATCTCAAATAACAAAGACATGATAGAATCAATAATCAATCTGAAATAGCATCTCAATATCCATCGGATCCCCGCAAACACAACATGTATGAATTACAAATAGATGATCTTGATCATGAACGGAGCTCACAAGATCTAAACATGAAAGCACAAAGGAGGAGAACCAGCCATCTAGCTACTACATGGATCTGTAGTCCAAGGATGAACTACTCACGCATCACACCGGAGGCTTGCATGGTGATGAAGAAGGCCTCCAGGGTGAATTCCCCTCTCCGGCAGGGTGCCGGGAAGAGCTTCAGATCCCTCCCGATCTAGGGATGGAGGCGACGGTGGCTACAGACTCTTTCGTGGATTTTTGATCGAGTACTTAGGGTTTCGTCCCGAGGGCAACTTATAGGCGGAAGGAGAGGACGAGGGGGTGCCAGGAGCGGCCACACCACCCCCTGGCGCGGGTCAGGCCTGGCCGTGTGGCCAGGTGGTGTGGTGGCTCCCTGGCCCTTCTCCGTCTCGTATTGTGGCACTTGATCCCTTCCGGAAAAATAGGGACTTTGGCTTTTGTCCTGTCCAATTCTGAGAATATTCATTTTCTGACTTTCCTGGAACCAAAAATAGCAGAAAACAGGCAGCTAGCACTGTGGCTCTTGTTAATAGGTTAGTCCAAGAAATCATATGAAAAGTACTCCAAAGTTGGAAAAAAACACAAGAAAGTGAATAAAACCAAGCATGGAACATCAAAAATTATAGATACATTTGCAATGTATCAGCAGTATAATCAACACACATCCTTAAATTTGTGGTGTCCTTTTTAGGGACCATTACAGGATTGGCCGACCACTCTGTGTGGATGACCTCTTCTATGAATCCGGCTAACTCGAGCCGTGCTAGTTCCTTAGTTATTGCCTTACGCTTTTCATCGCCGAAACGTCGTAAGGACTGTTTGACGGGTTTAGCGTTCGGATTTACATTTAAAGAGTGCTCGGCAAGTTCCCTAGTTACTCCGGTCATGTCAGAATACTGCCATGTGAAAATATCTTGATTTGCTTGGAGGAACTTGACGAGCGCGCTTTCCTATGCGCTACCTAGGCCTACGCCTATCTAGGTCACCTTGGAGGGGTCATCATCCTTCAACGGCGTCTTCTTCGTCTCTTCTGATGCCTTGAACTCCGGATTGGCTTTATCACCTCCTTCTTCGTTGCGGGCATCTCGGACAGATCTATGTTCTTCTTGATTTCCTGGTACTCCTGGGCGTGCAGCACGACTTCGGCAAAGGCGGCATTTCCATCCTCGCACTCTCGTGCTTTCTTTGGGTCTCCCTTGATGGTGATCACGCCGTTGGGACCTAGAATTTTCATCATATTGTAAATGTAACACGGACGAGCCATAAAAGCCTAGTAAGCCGGACGTCCGAATATAGCGTGGTACGCGCTCTTGAATGGGACCACTTCGAAGGAAAGTGCCTCCGTCCGATAGTTCTTTGGAGTTCCAAAGGTAACATCCAAAGTGATCTCTCCCAGGGAATTGGCTTGTCTTCCTGGGACAACTCCGTGAAAGATCACTGAGCTATGGTTCAGCTGTGTTTCCGAGATCTTCATCCGGCGTAGCGTTTCGACATAGAGAATATTGATACTGCTTCCACCATCCATGAGGGTCTTGGAGAAACCATAACCGTCAATAAGTGGATTGACGATTAAGGCGTATTTTCCTCGCCTATGCAACTTAGGCGGATGATTAGCGCGGTCAAATGTGATTGCCACTTCCGACCAGTCCAGGTACTGGGGGACAGCCGGAACTATTGCATTGAGCTCATGTAGAACTGCTTTTTTTGACCTTTGCTGGTTGAGACCCGGGGAAAGTGACATAAGTGTCCTTTTTGGTGGGAAAATGTTTCTTCCCTCCCGGCTTGGGATTTGAAGCATCAGCTTCCTCCATGTCAGAATCTTCCTTGGTCTCTTTTCCCTTTTTGGGATTCTTCTTTCCCTTCTTCCGCTTAGCTTTGTAGCCCGCGGTGTCATCTCTTTTGATGTCGTCATTGAAACGACATTCGACGTTGGTGTGGGATGAGCCCCCATTGGCGTTTAGGTGATGCACACATGGGTTATTGGCAATGTCGGCCCAAGAGTAGGTTTTGCCTGGTTGCTGGTCTCCTCTACCTTGGACTCTTGAAGTTCCACGCCCATGCCCGCGGCCTCCGTCGCGTACTCCTCGTCCTCCAGACCCGAAAGTAGCAGTGACCACTGCCGTTTCCGCGTTGGGTTTTTCTTCCGAGGTATTTTTGCGCTTCTGAGCTTGTTGCTTTGGTTGTTTTGCCGGTCGAGGCTGGCTAGGGCATTGAGCAATCCCTCTGCATCATCGTCAGCATCTGCATACTTGCTCGCTGTTTCTATCATCTCTCCCAAATCAGTGACCTTGTCACACTTCAAGCGATGGCGCAGTAGACCAATTGGGAGACCTGCAATGAAAGCTTCAATCGTAGTTTGATCATTTACTCCTTTACAGGAGTTCTTGGTGTCGATCCATCGTCTGAGGTAATCCCGGCAAGTTTCTCTGGCTTTCTGGGTGCAGTGTTGTAGGTCTCCGACCGTACAGGGCCTCCGATATGTGCCTTTGAAATTCCGAAAGAACGCACTTTGCACGTCATACCAGTTATGGATGGTGTTCTTCGGAAGTTCATTGAGCCATGATCGTGCCGTCTTCCGCAACATAAGTGGGAGATATTGGGTTGCGACCAGGCTGTTTCCGCCTTTAGCGATGCAGCAAGCATGGAAGAAATCCTGTAGCTAGGTATCTGGCCGAGCAATGCTGTCGTATGCTTGGATATGTCTTGAGATAGCAAATCCTTCCGGGAATCTTGTAGCTCTGATGCGTGGTCCGAAGCACTTTGGGCCCACGTAGATATCATCGTTTTCATAGTGCCACGCCTCTATGTTGGAGTTGATCCTGTGCCTTGCGTCGTTTCGGGATAAAGATCGTCCCGAATGTCGGCTGGGGCTATGGTGCCTTGGAGCCGGACTTTGGCTTCTGCCACCACCTCCTCCGCCATGTCGTCCTCCTTGCCCTCCTTGGGAGCCGTTGTGATGACTGTTTGGTGGAGAGGGTGGGGCAGCTGGATAGTTTCTAGCTGATCGCCGGCCTCCGTCCGTAACGTCATTATTCCGGTTCCGGGGAGGGTCTTGGCTACGACGAGCCCCCTGCCGGCTTGTCCCGGCATGGTTTCCGTCGTTTCTTCGTCCGTCGTTCCCACCATGGTGAGGCTCAGCCGGACGGCTTGCATGTCTAGGAGGTGTTATTTTTTGACGATCCTCCTCCCGACGTTTCTCTTTATCTTCTCCCCTTCGATCGTTGGATTCTCGTCGGGGAGGATTCCTCAGATTCAGTGCAGCAATGGCCTCTTTCTTAGCCGTTGGGGCGACGTTGCTCCAGTCACGCGCAGTTCTGTGATGTTGTCCTGACGATCCGGTTCTCGAATAATTGTCCTCCTGACGTTCGGGGCGATGATGTTGCTCCGGAACACGATGGGGTCTTACGTCAGCCCATGCCGGATCTGTGCGACATTGGTCGGAATCCGAGACCAGTTTTTGACTTCCAGACATGGCGACCTTTTGCTGCTCCAGTCGCTTGTTGAGTAGTTTGATACCCAAACGGATCTCCTCCGGTCCTGGATTAGCCGATAGAATTTCTTAGGCGGCCACGGTATTTTATACTGGGGTTGGATATACCCAATCTCCTTTGCTATCTTTTCGTGGCTTCCCCATCTCATCTCCGAAAAGGACGACACGGATATGTGGGAATTGGTCGTCATTGGTGTGACGCTTCTGTGTCTTCTGATGCAACCGACACATGTAATCCTTAGTTGCCATGCGTTTCTTCTCCTCCTTGATGTTTTTGGCTTCATCCAGGAGTCGTTGACGACGCGCTTCTAGGGCTTGGGCCCTCTCGTCCAGCTCTTCAGCAGTAAGTTCTGCAGCTGTAGGAATAAGTGTGGTTAATGCAGCATCGATGAGTTTACGTGCACCTTCACTGATCACGTGTCCATCCACCGATTCTTCTTTTTTGGCTCTTCTGGGATAAGTGCTCCATTTGAGTCTTCTTCATATTCATCGGCAATCACCTCCTCTGTCAGAGGGTCTTTTGCCGGGGTTTTGTTTTTTTGTTCTTCTTCTTTGCCTTCTTGGCAGCGCCGGTAGCAAAGACGGCTTTGGGTTCGTTTCCCGGAGTCAAGCTCTGATCGGTACTTTCGGACATCTCGACCTTAGGATTATCTCCGACGTCCATGTCATCCTGCGCTTTGGGAGAGTGTTCCCCGGATCCTTCATCCATGGCTTCTCCTTCTTCTGCAGCTTTGGAGTTATACTCCTCTTCATATTCCGCGGAGAACTTTCGGAAATCTGCTGACGTCATCGATTCATCCGAGGATGCGGGTACGTCGGCGTTTGTTCCAATTGGCTCCAGCACAGAGTCGGTGTTTTCTCCAGCATCGGCAGAGCCGGATCCGGATCCCATATACCCGACAAAGTGCGATGCGTGCTTCCTGAGGTACCTGCGGATCTCGCGATCAGCCATGTCGAAACTTTTGATGGTCTCGAGAATTGCATCTGCGCTTGCATCTTGCATTATCATACGTTGCAGTGTGTACCTTAGGAAAGGCATGTCTGTCCCGGCATCATCAGAGCCGAAATCAGTGTCGTTGATATGCTCCTCCTGGATTTCGACTTCCACGGGTGGGTCGATCTGGGATACGGTCTCTCCGAGGAGATCCACTCCAGATTCGGCTTTAACTGCTAGGTCTTCCTCAGGCTCGGATTTCTCCACTGTCTCCGCAGCTGGTGCGGGCTGGGTGGGATTAGGGTTTTCTAAGATCTGGAACTCTGCCGCCTCTGTGGACAGAGGGGACCCAGAAGATTCTTCTGCCTCTATCATCACCGCTGGGGTGGGTGGGGAAGGTTCAGCGAAACCGATGTAAACATCAATCTCGCCAAAAGACATGATTGTGTAGGCAGTCACAGCCTCCCTAGCCGGAATCCAAGTCTCGCCGAGAACGATGAGAGGGACGTCGCTGGCGTAGAGGATGCGACCGACAGCGATGGTCACGCCGATTCCGATTCTTGCAGATTCCGCTCGGAACGCAGATCCGAAGGTCACTTGCCCCACGGTGGGCGCCAACTGTCGTCGGATTAATGACAAGTACGCCATGAGGGGGTCCTCTAGGCGTGCAAAAAAGAGGGGTGTGAGACGTACAGTGTTCCGGGACGGTGAGCACACAAGTTTACCCAGGTTCGAATCCGCCGGCTTTGGACGGACCCTACTCCTGCTAGCAATCGATGTCTGGCGAGCGGAATATGGGTTACAAGGGTTTCGCCTGTGCGAGTTGAGATTGTAGACTATTGAGGTGTTTCCCTAAAGGCTCTCCCTAGGACGGCTTATATATATATCCGGCCTAGGGTTTACAGGAGAGATCTATCTGGCTACGACTAAGAGTCAGTTACAGAGTACATCTTGAACTACAAGTAACACTATGGGCCTAAGTCGATAAGTCTTTTGGGCCTTCCCGTAGCCGGATTGGACTCCGTCTTTCTCCCTGACTGGGCCGCCCGTGAAGCAAAGCTCTAACCCGAAGTGGGCCACCCTGGTCACTAAGGAACTGTGAGGATACCCGAAAAGTATATCCTCAACAACCGCCTCTACTATTCATACCTGTATTCGACTGCTTTCGGCTACTGTTTACCAGTGGCCATAATTTTCAGAGGGTCCGAAATAATTCATAATGTGCAATTGTAATGCAAATATTATATTTATTATCGAGCAAAGTCTCGAAACCATGACATAGATACCACAAATTTTGGAAAGTGTCACACAAAACAATGTACACTACACTAGCTATCACAAGTTTCTAGCATTGACATAGCTCGCAAGCATGACAAGTATTATTGTTTAAGAACCCTGACAGTTTTAAGAACCATCACTAGTACAAACGCGTTACCTAGAGACGGTTATTGCCCATAGGTATCAGCCGGTTTCACGTTCCGACTCAAAGGCATAGCCTCTAAGAGCGCAACATCTGATCCGGTTTTCTGTTCCATCTCTAAGGTACACGACCTCAGACGGTGCAAACAGATAAACGCCTGTAAGATGAACGACCTGGAGACAGCTATTAGTCTTGACCGCTTGCAAAAACTCCTTAACCTTAGACGGCTTCTAATATGGACCGTCTCCAATTGTAAGGCACCCGGAGTCGGGTTCAAGTCAAGACCGTCTCTAGTACGAGGAAACCTCGAAGCAGTGGTTAATCATGGACGTCTCCAACAGATGTAACTTGAGGCGGCTGGTTAAAGTGATTGTCGCATGTTTGTATAAACCCTTTTAAATAGTACATAGCATGCTAATTCAAACTCAATCATAATATACATGACACATAATCATGATTCAGCGGCCAGAAAATGGAGACAAATTAGCTCAAGTACTTAGCAGCCAGCCAAAAGAAAACCAATTAACCTTATCTAGATAGTTGGAGAATCCATACATATTTAATCATTACTTTATGGTAGACATACAAAATGGAGTCCATAGATCAAATAAGCAACATTTTTAGTACTCTCTAACAACCAGCATTGCATTTATAATGTACCGCCCAGTGGAAGTTGTTGAACTAGAATATGTACCTCTCTATTATCTATTTTATCAAAGCAAAAAGGGACAATGCTATGTTGTTTTAAGTTGAAGTTTCTCACAACCTTCTCCCTCCAGTCATCAAGATTGCATTTGACCCATCTCTCATATTCATTCTAATCATCTTTGGCTTCTTGCTATTCATTTGCCAAACATGGACATAATACGTTCATCAAGACGATTCTTTAGGTATTTTTTGTGAACTCAGCTCCAAGTGTGTGCACAAGTACAAAGAATTAAAGAATTAGCCTGCTTGTGATTACTGAAAGTAATTAAATATTATAGGCTAGCTTGTTGATCGCATGTTCATCTTACCAGCTTGCACTTCTTTTCCATGACAGCTGAATAGGGCAACCTGTAGACGTAAAATTTGATTTTTGGTGGAAATTCGGGTTCACGCCAGTCTAAGAGAAAGTCTACATGGGTTTGTTTTAGATACATGAATGGTACATGAAAGTATCAAAAGAAGAGCGATATTGGCTCATAGTGAAAGTGCGAAAAGAGCATTACTTCGCTGAAGACGAGGTCCCTATTGAATTTACAGAATTCTTTCAGTTATTTAATCTAAAGGAACTCGACAAATCTATCCTCAGTTCCTATTGTCTGTAAGTGATTACTTTATTTATGTAATTAAGTCTTTAGCTCAGCTTGTTCAATTCATTGCCGGTAAGTATACTCACTATATTATTTTATACGCTATATATAATGATACAGAGAAGATTCTCGATTGTAAAAGAAAGGCTATCAATGGATTTGGCTTCATTAACCCACATCGAGTTAATGGATCTATGCTAAAGGATAAGCCACTGGAGATCGAGCAAAACTTGCTATGGTTTCTCACGAACCAGCATTTATGTAATGAAATACTATTTTCTTACCACTTCGGGTGAGTGTGTTATTGTATTTTATACATTAACTTTTGCTTACTCGATGTTCAGTGTAATGATGAGTTACTGACGTATGTAAACCGTGTGTAGCTACCACTGGATTCTTCTAAGCATTTCGGTTGACTTGGGAAGAGTTCACATCATGGAATCACTAAACAAAGACATGGAAGAGCACCGCATCATTATCGATACGCTCCAGAGGTAATTTTAACCATTATCGCACTATATCGATTTCTTTCTCGTTAATTTTCTGGGATATCAAGTAGTTATTAACTCATACATTCATTTCCTTTGTCGGGTAGGGTTTGGAAACGGTTCAAGAACAAGGTCTGCGGTCAATGGCGTGAGGAGCTATTTTTTAAATCGGTCTCGGTAAGTAGTACGAGCTAGGTCCGCGCATCTATTTAATTCTAGTTTACGTACATTTATCATGCTAGAGTTATTATCTGATTGAATTATATTCTTGTAAAGTGCGTGAGGCAGCCACAAGGGACTAATCTATGTGAATTCTACGTGTGCGAGTTCATTCGCGTCACTACTGAGAAGTCCTTGGAAACTGTTCGAGTAAGTAAACAATATATTCACCCTTTATTTTTATTACAAAAAATTGCATTGAGTCTAATTCATATGATCTCCTTCTTTATAGTTGGACGTGGTGCGGGACAAGCTCCTACCACAGAACCGCCTACTAGCAATCCAAGAGGAATTAGCTAGATTTTTTGTCGACAGGGTCATAGACCCATACGGAGAATATACTTTATAGATAGACCCTAAAGCATCCGTGTAATGATCTCCATGTAATCAAATAGACAGGCTCTGGACCCGGTTGGGACTCCATATAATGATCGACCTCCATGCATGTATATGCTTGTAAGAGAAATTATATTATATATGCATCAACGTGTACAACTACTATGTAGTAGCGTTGTGTATGTATACGAAAACTTGTCTGTAATGAAAACACAGAATGAAAAATAATTGAAAACAAAACACAAAACCCTAAAACCGCATCTCCTGCCTCGGCAACCAAATGGCCCAAAACGTTGTCGCGGCAGGGAACCTTTAGTCCCGGTTCGTGTTACGAACCGGGACTAACACGAACCGGAACTAAATGTTCTCCAGCCTAGCGCGGCTCACGGGGCCACGTGGTGGACCTCTAGTCCCGGTTCGTAACAGAACCGGGACTAAATGCCGAACCTTTAGTCCCGCTTTGGCAGTCCCGATTTGCAATCCGGGACTAAAGGTCCTTACAAACCGGGGATAATGGCCTGGTTTCTACTAGTGGGAGGCCTACGATCAGAATGGCGCGCCTTGTCTCCGCCCAGGAGCAGGCCGGACGCGGCAGCAAAGAACGGATCGGCAGCAAGCGAGGGGAAGAGGTGCACAGGGAGCTAGGTGGCGAGGCGGCAAAGAACATATCGGCGACGTGATTTTGGGTGAGGCAGCGTATGGATGGAATCATGAGTGAAGTGAATTCGGATCGAGAATATTTGTATTGGAGGCGCCATCTGTGGCATGCGAGGATTGCCACGGTTCTGGATTTTTTTATTGGCCGAAACGGGAGAGCACAATGCGAGAGGAAGGATGTTGGATGATACGGCCGATGCAGTAGCAGAAAACGAAACCTCAAAATTGAAAGAAGTCCACATAACCCTCTATCTATTGGGTTTGGGTCACTAACCCCCTAACTATTAACTAGGTCATTTAAATCCCCTATCTACACTAAACCGGATAAATTACTCCCCAAGAGGTGATGGGCAGTTTATGAGACGGTTTTGGCCACAGTGGACACCGGTTTTGGCCCGGTACGGAGGAGATCGCCTGGCGGTCATGTAGTCGGGGCTCGGCTGCATGTCGGCGCCGCTGACGGTGCTCATGCCGCCGCTCGACCTCAACATAAACATCTACCCGCGGCACATCGGCTAGCAGCAGCATGGCGCCATGGACATGATGGTCATGCAGCAGCAGATGGGCGCCGACGGGGCGAGCATGGTTTTGGGCCTTCTTACATGCATGGCGCGTCGTCCAGGAGCAGGATAGGCAGCTTCCGCTGGAGCTTGCCTCGACGGCCGCTGACCACCTCACCCCGATGTGCCACACCAGCGAGCCGCTCTGGGCACCGCGTCGCCGCTCCTCTGGCAAGGTCATGGACGCCGACGAGCGACGTGGTCGTTCAGCTGGCCCAACGACGCCGCGAAGCAGCAGCACAGAGACTCCACCCACCTGACGAGGACGGAAGGGACGCGCAACGCGACAACACCATCGTTATCATGAACAGCATCACACTGGTCCATGCCTTCCTAATAAATTTTTTCAAGTGCGACACGTTCGATAAACTTGATCACTTTCATTTTCTCGCGCTCAGGCAGAACAACTGGATGTAGCTGTTCCCTTTGATCGTGTGCAAGGCAAGAACCATTCAGGTGATACACAACGGAGCTGCTTCTGGCCATCTCGGCTGACGGGAATGCATTGTAATCGGAGGTGCAGTTCTTGTCTCCTCTAGTGTCAGCGCGGGCAGTAACGCTGCACCTACGTAAAAACCTACGGGTTGAAAGCTACGGGCTGACATGGCCACGATTTTCTCTCCTGTGAAGTTGCCAGAAAAAAAAAGAAAAAGATTTATTTTCTCTCACATGAGTACTGCCCAGGAAAAAAAGAAGGAAGTGGCCGGCCGCACGGCCGTTGATTACGGAAGCTAAAAACAGAAGATTATAGCGGCTCTGTTTCGTGTTGTTCCGTCGCTCAGTTTGGTCTGCTCCAGATCGATTGACGAGGAAGAAGGACGTTGCCGCCGTGCCGCCGCCGCGTACAATCAGTCTGCCGCTGCGTGCGATCGGGAGACTCTGGTTCTGAACTCTAAACGTTTTTTGGACGTCAGTTTGATCTGAATCAGGTAAACCCAGTACCTTAATTCTCTGATCACGGTGTATAATGTCTTCTTGGGTTCTCATCGATCATAAGTAATAATCATAGATTCATAGTAAACTTGACACACTTTGGAATTTTGGTCATCGCATGTTCATCATGTTTCTGTCTGATTGCACATAACATCTCGTTATAAGTTCCTTGTATCCTCACATGGTTCACTGAAATAGATGCCAGAACTGAGATGACTTTGAACGAATGATTTTATTAATATTTATGTTCACCAATAATGTCTAATGTGATGATTTTTAGGGATGGACATTCAAAGTACTAGTGTTCAAGATTCAGGTGACATGTCTATTTCAAGCAACAAGGATGGTTTTGAGCAACAGAAGGAAGGCAACGTGGAACTTGAGCAAAATTGTGGTGACGCACAAGCAGAAGCCTTACTTGAAGACCCTGAGTTGGGCATGACCTTTGATAGTGAGAATGATGCGGGGGGATACTACAGGAACTATGCTAAATCTAAAGGTTTTGGTGTTACCAAAAGAAGCTCACATACTGATGATGATGGAGAACTAAAGTACCTTACTCTTTGTTGTTCTCGCTATGGAAGACTCAGTCCAACTCAAAAAATATGTTGAAGCCAAATCCATCTGCTGGTTTAGGATGTCAAGCTAAAGTTAATATTACGCGTCGCCCTAGTGGGAAGTTTCAACTTTCAAAAGTCATTTTGGATCACAATCATACACTTAGCCCACTAAAATCTCGGTTATTTAGATGCAATAAAAAGATGGGATTTCATGTTAAGCGGAGGCTTTTATTGAATGACCGGGCTGAAATACGAGTAAACAAGAATTTCAATTCATTTGTTGTGGGAGCGGATGGTCATGATAACCTAACTTTTGGTGAGAAAGATTGTCGCAATTTTCTAGAGAAAGAGAGAAGGCTGAAACTTGGGCGTGGTGATGCTGAACCTGTTCGTGACTATTTTGTGAAAATGCAATCCGAGAATCCAAAATTTTTTAGTGTTATGGATGTTGATGATGAATCTCGACTAAGAAATATTTTTTGGGCTGATGCAAGAAGTAGGGCAGTCTATGAATCTTTTAATGATGTTATTACTTTTGACACAACATATTTGACAAATAAATATGATATGCCTTTTGCTTTATTCGTGGGCGTCAATCATCATGGCCAGTCAGTGTTGTTAGGATGTGTTCTATTATCAAATGAAGATACCCCAACATTTTCTTGGTTATTTCAAGCTTGGCTTACATGTATGTCAAATCGCCATCCAAAAGCTATTATAACTGATCAGGCAAAAGCAATTCAGAATGCTGTGGATCTAGTTTTTTCAGACTCTCGATATAGATGGTGTTTGTGGCATATAATGAAAAAGATACCCGAGAAGCTAGGTGGATATGAGGAATATGATCACATAAGGGTTGCTATTGGCAATGCAGTTTATGATTCATTAACAGTTACTGATTTTGAAGTTTCTTGGATGCATATGATTGAGCGGTATAATCTTGGTGATAATGAATGGCTTAAAGGGCTTTATGTTGATTGGCACCGTTGGGTTCCAGCTTTTGTGAAAGACACCTTTTGGGCAGGTATGTCTACTACACAACGCAGCGAGAGTATGAATGCCTTCTTTGATGGTTATGTTAATGCAAAAACAACATTGAAGCATTTTGTTGGCCAATGTGAGAATGCTCTTCGTGACAAGGTTGAGAAGGAGAAAATTGCTGATTTTAATTCTTTCAATTCAACCATACCTTGTGTCACACACTTTGACATCGAGAAGCAATTTCAGTCAGTCTATACGAACTCAAAGTTCAAAGAGTTTCAAGAAGAGCTAACTCACAAGTTGTACTGTGATCGGAAGTTCATACAGAAAGAAGGGGCAATAGAAACATATGAAATAACCGAGGATGTCTTGATTAATGCAGAAACTGGATGGAGAAAAGATATTGTTTATCATGTATATCTTAATGATGAAGAGTTTGAATTTAGATGTTCATGTCGCCGCTTTGAGTTCAGAGGTATTCTCTGCAGACATGTTTTAAGTGTGCTCACTCACAAGAAAATAAAGGAGGTTCCTTCACAATACATCCTCGATAGGTGGAAGAAAAATGTGAAGAGAAAACATAACTTCATTAGGTGTACATATGCCGGCATGGAAGATACTCCTGTTGCAAAGCGGTTTGATATGTTGTGCAATGACTTCTACCCAGTTGCAGAGATATGTTCCATGTCAGATGATTCTTGCAATGCTTTGGTTGAACAGCTTCGTACTCTGGAAATTAAGTTTTTGAATAGCTCAATTTCTGCTGATAATGAGGAACACCTTGGCACAGAGGAATGCACACTTTCCAATGAGAAGACAACATGTAAAACTATATTGAGCCCAATAGCTGTTAGATGTGCTGGACGTCCTCCTTCATTGAGAAAAGAATCAAAGGTTGATAAAATAATCCGCGAAGCAAAAGAAAAGAAGAAGAAACTAGAACTAAAAGAGAAGAAAAAAGCTGCACAAGAGGAGAAGAAGAAAGTTGTACAAGAGGAGAAGAAAGCTTCCAAAAAGGTTTATTTGTCTGCACTACCTTTTGTTCAAAAGCACTAATTTCATCATAATTAATTGTGGTCTTTCAGGCTCACTCCACAAATTCGAGAAAAAAAGGTCCCAATACAAAAAGGAAACTACCGGAAGATGACACTCCATAGGAAGAAAACGTGAGCAAACGTGTAGTTCATTTGGATAACCAAATGTCCAGTAGGACAATTGAGGTATCTTTGTTCTTGCCTTTTTATTTTCAATAATTATTTCAACATCCGTCTCATTCTGTGCCTTTGTGTGGAGCAGGGTCCGTTTGACTTCGACATCGGTACTTGCAACATAAGTCCACCAACAAGCGCTACAGTACCATATGGCGTAATGCCGGTATATTTCTTTCTGATCATATCTTTAGTTTTAATATAGTTACTTCAACATTCAAGTCACTTCATGCCTTTTTCTCAACAGGGATCGTTTGACTTAGTCATTACTAGTGGAAACATAAATCCAACTATCACACCTCCGGTACCATTAGGAGGTACATCGACAATGTTTATGCCACCAATTATAGAAAAATATACAAGCTTGCTGTTTGAAGTTCAGCAAAGCTCTGCTGGAGTGTCAAGTTCAATAGAAATGCAATCTGGAGTTGGAATGTTGAACAATAATACGGATCAGAGTTAGACTTTGTAGCCTTTTATTTTGCACTTGCAAGTTTAATGTAATAAGTGGTAGGTACCATAGTACTTGATCAGAGAGGAGACTATCTTTGTTTAGAGTGTTTTTCACTAGTTTGACCATATGTCAATGCTGGAACTTCAGTACAATTATTTCTTGTGTAACAGGAATGATAGTGAAGCTATGATTACATTCTAGACTTAAATGGTTTCTTGCCATTCTTTTAGCTATTCTGAAAAAAGAACATCAGTTTCACAAACCATAGCTGGAATGAATTTTTCATCACCGACATTTCAAGTTTCATGATCAAAACAAGTCACAAGGACAGACTTTTCAATCTTTCTATAATTGAAGAGCTGATGGTTCTTACACACTTACAAGAACATACTTTACAAGTTTTACATAACTGAAAGCCGACTCTTATAGATTACTGATAGTGAACAGACAGAGGTATAGCATGAAGACGATAAAAAGAAGAGCTATAGGACTGAACATATCATACACCCAGCACCCAGCACAATGCGTACATATTTTCTATACTGTTCACGATCATGTCTTTCATCCCAAATGGTCTTGAAATTAAGCTACAGAGCAATGGACTTGATGCATTGCTTCTTCATAACTTAAACTTTGTGTGAAGTCAATCGGAACATCAACTTTGTGTCTCACTCTGAAGCATGTCAGGTTGTTCTTGTTTCTCGTTCTATCTGAACTTTTTTTTGCCGTGAATCTCCTAGCTGAATTAATTCACGAGATTTCTGAAGCCCTGGTTGAGAAGCAGGAAGTAGAGGCACTTGGTGTCCTTGGGTATCAGGTCCGCCGTATTGGGGAGTCTGCCGTGATCTTGTACAGAGTCCGGGCATCACCATGTCCTCCGGCCGCTCCTATCACTGGTGCCTGTGTCGATGGTGCGCGCCTCTTCCGGCGAGGGGGAGCTCACCGCTCCTTTGGGTACCAACTACCAAGGAGCCCGCAGCCGTGCCTCTGGGATAAATCACCCTGTCAGGCCACCACGGGGAGCTTGGCTCGCCTCGCCGCAACAGAGCACTTGGCCACTGTTGCCGCCTCGGAGAACCTCGCCGTATAGCCCGTCAAAGAGACCCTGCGGGAGGTGGCTTCCTTCCGGTAATGCGTGCGCAACGCGAAGCCGGACCATCGTCGACTACCCGACAGACTGCTTCCAGGAGGAGCTGCTCCAGCAGCAACAGACCTGCTCAGTGTTACGAGGCAGCCGTCCGGCTGCATGTCCATGACGCACGCAATGGATACTCGAACCGGTGTCCAACCTGGCCAAAACCGTCCCGTAAACTGCCCATCACCTTCTGAGGGGGTAATTTGTCCGGTTTAGTATAGATAGGGGGTTAAATGACCCAATTAATAGTTAGAGGGGGTTAGTGACCCAAACCCAATAGATAGGGGGGTTATATGGACTTCTTTCCCTCAAAATTCTATTAGATAGTAGAGATGCTATAGATCAATGGTTCGATTATTGAAATATATAATAATGAAAATAAAAAAGAGGGAAATTTGAGAAAATCAAAAGCAATGATATATCAAAGATTCAGAACGAGTACAAGTTGTGGAAGAAGTTCAAACCACCAGCGTGAATTACTTCATACTTTTTTTGAGCGACAACAACGGGGAGCAAACTGCCCACCTGAAAATTTCATTAAAAGGGGCGACAGGCGCCAGTGGGGAGAAATTACAATTTTAAGGGGGGGAGGGAGGGGGATATGTTTAAATGAGGCGTCCCCTCGATGGTGGGAGGGGATGCGATTTACACCCCGGCTACAAGAGGGACACACACCATTGCTCCACGCACTCGAAGCTAACACGGGGTGGCACCCTAACCCGCCAAAGCCGCAGGTGCACGACGACTTGCTCAAGAATCGCCGAAAGGGGGAGGCGAACGGTCTCAAAAACCATCTGATTCCTAGTCTTCCAGATGACCCAAAGGAGTCCGGAAAGGACGGTGCTGCACACGGGAGGGCTCCACGCTGGATTGCTGGCCTGGAGCAAAGTCCAGGACACGCGTCGGCAGGGGGGGGGGCACCGACGGGCCCGAGCATGCGCCCGAGAAGATCTGGGCGGGGACAAGTGAAGAAGAGGTGCTCGAGCGTCTCCGGCACACGGGGGCAGAAGGGGCACGAATCAGTGCTCAAACAACCGATGTGGTTCAGGAGGGCACGCGTGCGCGTCTTGCCATGCCGCAGGATCCACACAAATACCTTGACCTTGAGTGGCGCAAAACCAGCCCAATTTAGGTCATGGAGGGGAGTGACGCGTCCAGAGCTCTTCAACATCTTGTACACCGCACCAGCGCTGAAACTCCCGCTTCCGCCCCACGCCAAGGATCTTTCGTCGTCGGCATTTGAGGCGCGCCCAAGCAGGTGGTCGAGCGCGCCATGGAGCATGCGGAGCTCGACGTCCGCGGCAGGAGAGATCCTAGCATGAGTGTGGAGCACCAACAAACGGTCAGCGAGGGCATCTGCGACCGACCCGGCAGGGCGGATCATGTGGGAGTAGGCCGCAGGCAAGGCCGCCGAGAGTGCACCCAACGATGTCCAGTTATCCTCCCAGAGATCCACGGAGCGCCCGTGCCCCACGCGGACAGAAGTGATAGCGCGGTATAGAGGCAGGAGTGACGAGAAGACTTTCCAAGCTAGGGTCGACGGGTCAGGGTGCGTGCAAAGGTAGTTCGGACCCGGGCCACGGCGTGCGCTGCCCAGAGAGGACGACGTGCAGCCTCTTGAGGAGGAGGCACGTGTTGTGCAGGAAGAGGTCGACGACGCCCAAACCCCCTTCCGATCTAAGGCGACACACGACCTCCCAAGAGACTTGGAACGAGCCGCCAGAGCAGGACGTCATCCCACTCCACAGCATGTCGCGGCGGGGCCGGTCCATCTTGGGTATGGTCCCCTGGGACAGCCGTAGTGCTGACATTGCGAAAGCAGGAAGGGCGGAGAGAACCGACGTCGAGAGCGTCAATCTGGCACCCAGCAAGGCGGCACGAACCTGCCATGGCGGGATGCAGCGCTCAATCTTGACGGCTAAGAAGTCCAGCGCGGATGCGGGGAGCTTCCGATCGGAGAGCGGGAGGCCAAGGTATGTCTGGGGGAAGGAGGACACGGGGCATCCCAGAATGTCAGCCAGGTGCAGGGCCTCGGCGTCCGGCACGCCGATGGGCACAAAAGCGCTCTTGTGTAAGTCGATGGTGATCCCGATCGCCTTTGAGAATTCGTGCAGGATGTCGCGAAGGCGGCGAAGCTGGCAGGGGTCAGCGCGCACCAAAAGCAACGTGTCATCGGCGTACTGGACGACAGGGCAGGGTAGGTCGTCATAGAGGGGGTGACGGAGCCGATGCGCATCCATGTCCTTCAAGATCAGCTGGCGTAGGAGGTCGGCAACAATCAAAAATAGGTATGGGGAGAGCGGGTCCCCCTGGTGCAGCCCATTTTTGCATTTGATCCACCGTCCAGGAACGCCGTTGAGCAGCACAGCGACTTTACCGGTGTCTAGGAGGATGCGAATCCAAGTACACCATCGGTCCCCAAATCCACCGGCTCGGAGAATGGTATCGAGGGCCTCCCAGTTCACCGAGTCGAAGGCCTTGCGGAAGTCCAATTTCAAGGCCACGACAGGGACCCCCCGAAGACGACAACACTGTACTAGCTCGGTGGAATATAGAAATCCGTCAGTGATACACCTGCCACGAATGAACCCTGTCTGCTCGTACGCGACCAACTCCTCGATGAACCGCTGGAGCCGTGTGGCCAGAATTTTTGTGATTAGCTTCACCACACAATTCTGGAGGGAGATGGGCCGGAAACCATCCGCAGTGATCACGGTCGCAGTTTTGGGCAAAAGCGCAATGTAAGCTCGGTTAAGGCCGTCAAGCTATGCACGGTGGTGGTAGAACTCATCAAGGAAGGCCAGCAGATCCGGGGAGACCGTGGACCAGAAGCAGCGGAAGAAGGCTGGGCCGAACCCTTCGGGACCGGGGTTGCAGTCTAGTCTCATCGCCCACAGCGCGTCCCGAAGCTCACCGAGCAAGAAGGGTTCCTCCAGCGCTCCAAGGCCGGACACGCAGTCAAGCAGTGAACCGGGAGGACGGTGCCAAGACGGAGGAGAAGATTCCCCAAGCAGCCTCGTGTAGAACTCTCCCAGGATGCGTTTCGGCCGGACGGGACCGGGACTTCATACTCTGTTTAGGAGTTTTTTTAAAAAGCCTTGATCTATTTTAGGTCTTCCCATAAGATTGAACAACATGTCTAGTCCTTTGCACAACACTAGAAATGCTTAAGAGCATATGTGTTGTTAGAGTCGCGACAAGCAAATAACGAAGAATGAAAAGAAAATCGCAGCAAGGGGACACAGATTTAACGTGGAAAAACATCTCCAACAAAGAGAGGAAAAAACCGTAGGCGCCAGCCAGCGAAAATTGACTATAACGGGGAGTATTTACACAACGCCGGGAATTTCACACATGCAACTTATCCAAGTCGGTGTCATACAAAAGGTATATATGGCGGTGGAAACCTAGGTCTTCAACGATCCGTGCCGCGCGGGGGGGGGGGGGGCTTCGGCCCCCGACACCCCTAGGCGTCCCTGTTGGGCTCGGTTACGGGCTAACTTCAGACTCCGCTCTGCATCGGCCCAAGCCTCCAACGACGGCCTCGTTTCGCTTTGTCAGAAGTTAGCCTCCTTAATTGAATTTGGATCATACTTCAACATGTGTAATTCAAAACGAAGGTGCAAGGAAAAATAGACATACATGTCTAGAATATGAGAGGAAATGAAAGAGACCATTCAAAAGTTAAACCTGAAGTGGATGTGCAAAATTATAAACCTGTTTGAGACCTCCAAGCATGCTCATTCGATTAAACTTAAAGTTTTATATTATGCTATCATTTAATCGTCTCACTGAAGGATAGTACTAAATGTGTGGAAGCATTCTAATTCATATTGCTACGTGAGGTGACCCACCTACACCACTGCATGTTGTAGTGCACAGGTCATTGACATAATACTCATGGAAATCCTTATCCATGAATATCACATCTCTCTGAGTGGTACAACAGAAACATTACGGGTCCAAAACTGTAATATCCCATAGATTTTGATACACGAAAATGGGTAGAGGATAACTGTATGCATTGCATCCATGCATAGAAAGTACGGGCCAACTAATTTTTTTATAGAACTTGTCAAAGTGATTGAAGTTCCACTTGAGCTGATGATTTAGGACTAGTTCATCATGCTGAGTGTTCCAATTTTGAAATAATCTTTGATAAACTTCTATGTTAAAAAGGTGAAAAGGAAATGGACGTCGCCTAGAGGGGGTGAATAGACGTTTTAAAATTATTACGGTTTTGGGTCTAATAAATGCGGAATAAAACTTAACGTTTAATTTATCAAGCCAAAACCTATATTAACTAGGTTCAACTAAGTGCACCAACAACCTATGCTAAGCAAGACAAGCAACAAGGTGATAGCAAGATATAATACTTCAAACACGATGGCTATCACAATGTAAATTGCATAAGTAAAGGGCTCGGTTGAGAGATAACCGATGGACACTGAAACGATGATTTGTTTTCCGAAGTTCACTTCCAAGAAGCTACGTCTCTGTTGGAGAGGTGCGGGGGCGCAATGTACTTCGAATGCCACAAATGGCTCACCTCAAGTTGTGGTGGCTCGATGCTCACCCAATGCCACACAATGACTCACCCCAAGATGCGAAGTCATGCAACTCACCGGCGCTACAAAAGGCTCACCCTATTCTCCCGGAGCTCGCCATAAAGGTCTACTCACATTTCACTATGGGACACTTCAGGACGGTCACCGAACACGTACAAGGCTTGGGGCAACCTCCACAACTCAATTGGAGGGCTTCCAAGAAATGCCACAAAGGCTCCATAATGCCACAATAGGCCAACAAGCTTGGGGAGTCTCCACAATTCAATTGGAGCCCCCCAAGAACACATCACAACTCCACACAACTGTCTAGGATTCCAAGAACCCAAGAGAAACAAGCCCAAGAGCTTGAACTCGCCGAATCTCCGAGGAGAACTCAAACCTATGCACCAAATGCAAGAGGCAAGTCCTTCACTCTCAAATTCTACCAAAGCTACAAAAACTGTTGGGGTAATAAGAGAGAAAGAACATAAGAGAAGAACACAAAACTCTCCAAGATCTAGATCCCAAGGATTCCTTCACAAAGAAGGGATTTGGTTTGGTGGGGTTGTAGATCTCGATCTCCTCTCTCAAATCCCTCAAAAAGATGCAAGAATCATAGGAGGGGGAAGGGGAGAGGGCAAGCTCTTCAAGGTCAATAATGGAGGAGAGAGAAGGCCAAAAAACCAAGAAAAGCTAGTTAGCCCCCGAAGGGGAAGGGGAGCTCCTTTTAAAGGGCACCCCGATCTGCCCGTTACTCACAGTTTTGCGCACGACCAGTAGTACCGGTGGGTGGCCGGTACTACCAGTGGCACCCAACCAATGGTCCAAAAACGAGGTGTAAACAAACATAAAAACGATCCTAGCCGGTACTACTGCCGTCCACCGGAACTTCTGGCGAGGACAATACTACCGCCAGAAATACCGATCCAAGTTACATCAAATAGCTCACACCAAGACATAGAGGGTACTGAAACAAAATCGGGATTACCGGAATTTGGGTCATAATTAACAACGGTACTACCGGCGGCAAATGTCCTAGCGGTACTACCGGTGGACGGCCGGAACTTCTGGTCAGGCAAAAACTCCATAACCAAAACTACCACAACTTTTGCATCCAAACTCCAAACGAGATGAAACCAATTTTGTTGGAAAGATAACGACGTGTAGAATCCAAGGGAGGAAATACCATGTATATATGTGACATACCTCCCAAGGTATGGAGCCGGAAAACCCGCTAGATAAAAAACGCAATAAGATATGCAAGAGAAATCCGTTTTTACAAACTAGAGCTTGTTATGAAGATAACCACAATCTCTAGATCCTCACATGGACAAGAACCAATCAACAACCAAGAAGCATGATGCTATGTATGCAAAGGTTTGAGCTCTCTCCGAAAGATACGAACGAGTCACCCACTCGAGAGCCCCTCTTGATAGTACGACTATCTATCCTAAACCCGGTCTCCCAACACTACAAGAGATTGGTAAAATTGAAAATCTATCACGATCATACCTTTGCCTTGAGAATTCCACTTGAGCTTGGTGTAGACCGTCTTGTCCTTCTCAAGATGGATCGCCTTTCTTAATTACACTTGCTTGCTCTTGCTTGATGAAGACTTGAGAAATGCTCCCCATACTCCATGGGGAAGCCTCTTCTCTGGACTTGTCTCCATCATTCCATGATTGCCGAGGATGGCAAGCTTCAAGCATTAGATCTTCTAGAGATGACGCATCTTGAGCTTGCACTTCAATTCTTGATGATGTCTTGAAGATAGCCATGAGGAACTCCATATTCTTCTTCTTCTTATTCAATACATACTTGATCTTCTTCTTCTACTTGATTCCAATAGGCACAAAGCCCTTGGAAATTGCTTCTAGTTTTTCAACCTTGAGACCAATACATGGTCCAAGCGATGCCAATGGACAAACCTACAAGTGAAACTCAATTTACATATTAGTCCATAGAGATTGTCATTAATTACCAAAACCACACATGGGGGCATGCATGCCCTTTCATAAGGGTAGAAGTAAGATTCATGAATATGAGTAAATCAACACACCCCACATACTTAAAGAACAAGTAAAACTTAATGCTTAATTTATCTTCTCTAAACCTCATTTAACTCATGTGCTAAACAAACTTAGTATATGATCACACCCTAAAACAAGATCAAATATGTTCTTAATTCATCTTATCTTATTCTATCATATTTGAAACATCATCCATTCTACCAACCCTTTTAATTGCCAAGGGTCATGCAACAAGTGAATCACCCTTGTGATTACTTAGACCAAATCTTGATATTCCAAATATATTCTTCTTAAACTAATCATAACTTAATAAATATATGGAATCTAATAAAACTAAAGCCATTTTCATTCCATCAAATAGATCCAACTGTTTGAATAAAATCACCTATGAGTGTTTTGCAAATGATGAGTTCAAATCATCTACATTGCTAATCAAGTTTTAAGATGGAGGCATTATCAATTGAATTTGCAAATTATGTTTTCAATTGAGATGCAAACCAACCCATATATCCAATTCAGCCCAAGGCCCATCTAGTGACAAATGCCACTTGTCATGATTCAAAAATAAATCCCAATAGAAAACTTGGCTTCCAAGTTCCTTCTAGCACAAGCTTCCTTAGAAATCTTGGCCACCAAGGTATCTCATGAGAGCTTGACATCTAGTAGCCTAGTCAACCATGCAAGTCATGAGTCACCACATGAGCCAAACTACAAGGACGGTTGCACGATTATTAAAGCACGAGTTACCCATGCAAAATAGTGAGGTGTCACCATCCTATGCATCCTAGGACACTATAAATAGCCATGCACCCAAGATCCAAGCCTCACAACTCACCATCCTAGCTTGGTCCAAAAACACACACACTCACTTTAGAGAGAGAAATGAAGCAAGAAGTTGAAGAATAACTTCAAGAACATGAAGAAACAAGGAAGAGGGAGATATGGGGGCAATGAAGTGGTTCAATACATAGTAGGACATCGGCTCATAAGTTTTGACAAGAAAAGAGAACCAACATCTTGATTCGGTTCTTTGTATGCATATGTAGGTCTTGTGGCGAGAGAGAGAGAGAGGGAGGATAGGCAGGGAGAGCAAATGACTAGTTGTTTATTCAAAAATAGGACCCGCAGTGCGAGAGAAAGAGACAGTCCTTGCTGCGCTTGACGGAGATGCCCAGAAAGTAATGTAAATCACCCATGTCCGTCATAATGAACTCAGAACGGAGTGAAGCGATCAAACTATGCAGCACTGTCGAGGAAGACGCAGTCAAAATTATACAAACGCGATACGGTCACATATTCTAACAGCCGGGAGTCAGGTTGTTTTTTGGTACTTACCTCGAATCCCGTCCGATCCTAGCAAATACATTTTGGTCGACAACGAAGCTATTTTCAGTTGTCTTAACTAGCTCTTTCCACAGGAGCCGATTTGACTGTCTAAGATTTTTATTTTTTATTATTTTTTAGGCCTACGCATCGATGCACCCGTAGCAGCATTGGAAGTTTGGAACCTTTGACTCTAATACAAACCCAATGATTTTCGCCTGATTTTTGCCCCGGAAGCGTCAAAACAAGCGTTTTCGTTGGAGATGTCCTTAATATATCTATTAAAATAATATTCACTTAAGTGTATACAAAATAAAACATCATATAAGTTACGCATATTAGTAATCACAAACAAGCGCGAAGATACAAACGATACTACATCAACTCAACAAAATCTAACTGATTATCCGCCGAGCTCGCAAATCCGAATAATATGTATGCTACATCCCTAAGAAATATCCAACATACCTATTTTATCGATGGCCTTGTTGCATCAATGGAGACACAACAATAATCATCAATTCAGAAATCACCATCAATCAATAATCAATCGGTCATCATGGAAAAATCAGAGCACACGGAGAGAAATAGACGTACCCGATATTTTATGTCAGATATTTTATGTCAGTTATGTGGAATAATCCCATCGCCGTTACCAGTTTTGTCTAGGAGGAAGGGGTCAGACGACCAAGTGACCAACGTTTGGGCAAAAAATCAAATCATCTACTTGTGGTTGTATGGTGAAGATAGAGGCGACAGCCTACAGGATCCCATTTCCGATCTGGATTAACAGAAGAACAAGTTCTTAGAGCATCTCCACTCGCGTTTCCAGGAAGGCGTTTCAAGCGCCTATTTTTCGTCTGGACGGCAAATTTTGCCCAGTCGCGTTCCCCGGTTTCGTCCGGATTTGGTCCA
The DNA here is from genome assembly GCA_023614405.1 of Avena insularis. Taxonomy (NCBI): domain Eukaryota; kingdom Viridiplantae; phylum Streptophyta; class Magnoliopsida; order Poales; family Poaceae; genus Avena; species Avena insularis. The sequence continues at coordinate 96,176,164 of CM042690.1, read as the reverse complement.
AAATTGGTCTGGCGTTCCCAGGCCGAACCCGAGACGCCGGGAACGGCTTGGGAACGCCAGATGGAGAGAAAACGAGGGTGGGCCAGGCGAGTGGAGGCCGAGTTCCCGCCCTTTTCTTCTTCCCCTCCTGCCTTCTCTCCACAATCCCCCACATCTCGTCGGTCACGAGCTCCCCATCATATGTCGCCCAAGGCTTCGCCAAACCGATCCTTGGCGAACCAAAGGAGAAAAAGGTGAGGAAGCCGAGAGCGCCCACGCCGAGACCTCAAGGCATGAGCGCCCCCGCCTGGTTGGCCCTATCCATGAAGAGAAAGTTCGATACGGACAGTCGCAAGGACAGGAAAGCTCGATCTCCTCAAAGAGAATTTCGCTGCCAAGAAGAGGAACACGGATCTGCAGTTTCTCATGGGCGGTGAAGACACCTCGGCGATGAGCACGCCGGTCAAGGCTTGGTACATTGCGCGCCGCGACGCCATCCTCCAGGAGGACAACGCCGAGAGCGCGCCAAGCTCTCCGCCGAACACCTCCGCCGCCGTGACCTCGCCGAGCTCCGCTTCGACCTCCTCCAACCAGTCGGCCGGCAGGAACGCCGACGAACCCATCCCCGTCGCACTGGACACGCCGGAGGAGATCACCCCCACCGTCGGCTGATTGCCGACCCGTTTTATCTTGTTCTGTAATAATTTGATGGCCGAACTCTTTTGGGCATACTTCTGTCGAACACCCTATGGCCAAGATTTCGCCGTGGGAACGAGAAAACTCGAAAATATCGCCGTTTTTGCTTCGCCTGGAAACTCGGCCTAGGAACGCGAGTGGGAAATCGGCCGTTCCCAGGCCGAAACCTTCATCCATCCTATTTAGATCCGGATTTTGGTCTGGGAATGGCCAACGAGTGGAGATGCTCTTAGAAAGGTAGCGTCGATAGTCGTGTTGTGCGGAGAAAGAAATGGAACAATCTCCTCTCCGTCTCGTTCGCCAGGCTGCAACGAAAATGGCCTCCACTCCAGCCTTTTTTTTCCTGCGTTCTAGTATTGTGGTACCTGTGCACATTGGGCCAGCTACCCAGGCTATGTACACGCAAATACAAAATCCCGGGCCCTTCATTTTTTTTTTAGCCCGGGGCAGCCGCCCCTCCAGACCTCCCTCCTCAGGGCCAGGCCCTGCACATAGCAGCACAATTGGTACCAATTCCTACCCTGACATATATATTTGGTTGAATCGGCTCAACGTAGTGCATCTATGCATTGCCAATTTCCACAATACAACTACGTTGTTGTTTCTCTTTGTTTAAAAAAAAAAAAAAGTTGTTGTTTCTCTTTCGCAGCAAGGCGCCCGGACGAATCGATTCAAAGAGTTTCTTGTAAGCTCCACCGAACCTTTGTCGTGGCTTTCGTGGATGTATGTACACTCTTCTTTGTCTGCTCCGGTCAAAGTCCATAGTCGTGGTGGTTGTTTACATGGCGGCTACTAGTTAGATACGGCGTGATAGCTAGTAGTACTGGTTAGTTAACTTGTCTGGTAGTAGCTGTATTATTATCTTAAACGAAGGCAGTACAAGTCGAACCTGCTCGCAGTAATATTCAAACACGTTCCTCATGGACCGACTATTCCGTAGTACTACTGCTCCAGTATTTCCTTTCGTCAATGGAGGAGCGCTCACCTACCCACCCGGAGTAGTAGTATCTTGCACCAAGGAAGTCGAGCGTGACGGATGATGAATGAAAAAATAAAATAAAATATACTCCTCCCTCCCGGTGCAGTTTGTCCAGCTCGAAAAGGACCCTCCCTGTGGGTGTGAGTAATAAAAGCGGCAAAGCATTTACGCCGGCCTGCGGCCGCCAGGCGGTGGGACCCGCTCCATGTGTCAGCTGCTGAGCTGTGGCCGGCCATTGGCCCGGTGATGTATGGTCCACCCCCACGCCGGCGGCACCCCGCACGCCGCGCCTCCCACGCGCTTCCGGATTCAAAATTTTCGCACGGCCTTCTGCTGCTGCTGCAGGATCGGGCCATCGGGGAGTAAACTCAACTCGGTGGCATACGGCCGAAATTTCTCCAAGATCCGGTGGTACTCTGCTTCCCAACCACGCGGCATGGGTTGGCCCTGGCGGGTTTACAGAACGAGCCCCTGAGTTGCTTGGAAATCGCGCCTTGGGACAGCCGCAAACGTTCCATGATGTCAAAATTGCCATGGCATGACAACGATCTGTTGTATAGGGCCCACCAATGCCAATATCTGTAAAATAAATAACTCGTTATTTTTAGCGGCATATTTTATTCCATGTAGGAATCATGTCCTCCAAAAATCCTACATTCCATTTGTTTATGTCTTATTATCCTAAAGGGTCACAAACCAAGCTACATTTTCCAGACATTATCAAGACAAATTTGATACATTATCTAAAAAAAAGGTGAGGTGTTTTTAGGGCTAAAAGAGATTTTCATTCAGATAGAGGTGAACGGTTACAATCAAGGGTAACAACCTTGTTTATCTGTTCTGGGAACTCCTCGCTCCAGACACACCCCACACAGGTAACACACCCATGAGCTGCATTGTTCTCTACTCTTTTAGCTAACACACACTTCCAAACTTGATTGTCAGGAACAAGATCTCTAAACTCATGAATTATGCTTTTCAGGTAAGACAAGTTCCATCATCGTCTTGAGTTGCTTTAACAATAAAATCACAATCAGTTTAAAAAATGATTGGACTCAGTCTCCACTCATTGGCCACCTTTGCACCGTGAAGGAGAGCTAAGGCTTCAGCTTCTTCAGCACTGCTACAGTTGTTTATGATCTTGCCAGCTAGTTTTGCCCAGATTGCCTTGGATCACAAGGCCCGTGGTTCCTGCATTTGTATCAGGAAAGAATGAGCCATCGACATTGGCTTTTAGCCAACCTTCTGGTGGTGGTTCCCATCTTATATCCCCCTTTCTTTCTTTCTTCATTTTGGACAGTGAGCATTGTCTCCATGCCTACTGGTTTCTTCCTTTTTCTATCTGTCAAACTGGTAACAAAAGGGGCCAAGGTATTATATTTGAACGTATCAACATAAGAGTTGAGATACCTGGCCAAGTGTTCGATGTTAGTGTCTCCCTTAGTAAGTAGCACATACAAAAGTCAATGAAATTCTTTAAACCTAGATCTTTAAGATTCGTACAAATATTATCGTTATTTCAAACGGGAAGTTTTGTCCCTCTAGTTAGCTATCATGGGCGAGGACACGTCGAGATCACAAGAACAACACGAGTTATGTCATATTTGATCCTACCGTAGACATATCTAGGAGATACGATATTCCACCCCAAATTCACTCGACATGTCATGAAATGTGCCCTTCAGTGGCATATCGATGGACACTCACAGATTTTTGCCGAAATTCATCTCACAACAAGTGCATGTCTATTCAGCTAGCTTGAAGAAAAGCCACAACGGTGGAGGCTAGATGGACAAGAAGGACGAGGCACGTAATGGTGTAACAAGTGATGAGGACGAGATGGATAATTAATGTGAATACAACGAAATTTTATCAAGGGAGAAGAAAAATTGTCTTAATTACATATAGTAATATCATTGGATAAACAATGATCAAAATTATTGCAAATAATGACCAAGAATATTAGTCTTGCATTCAAAAATGTTAGTCCATCATCAATGAACCCATTAGTCTTTGTTAGACTAACTCAAAGGCATCCTCTTACAAAATTAATTCTTTGACCAACATGATAATATGATAAGCACTAGGCAGCTTCAATGCAATCAACGCAGTGCTTCATGGAAAAGAACATAGAACCGCATAAGATTGCAGGTTGGTTTTTGTTGAGTCTGTCAATTGTTCTCTAAGGCTCAAACCAAATTTAATTTTGGATTCACAACTTTACCGTGTGAACACTTTGGTGTAGCCCATGTTAATATGTACTCCAAAAAACTTCCATTAGTAAGCAGATAACCATAATCTAACTACTTGAACAATAGTACTCCAGCACATTAACGCTATAACTACTGTCCAAAAAAACGCTATAACTCAAAGCAAATTATCCCCCTCTAAACAAAGCAAATTATTCCAGATTGATTATTTTTCAAAGCCACCAAGCTAAGGGTCCTGTTCGTAATACTGAAGAACTCCAGGCCTCTAGGGTAAATCCGGAAGAGCCTAAACAGAGGCGCGTTTATAAGTACGGAGCGGGGCTCCGACAAGGCCCGTCTCCATCACAGATTCCGAGAGCTCCCAAGGTAGCAGCGCGGCTCCCCACCTCCCCACCGTATCCCGCCGGTCGCCTCGCCTCCTGCCCCTCGCCGCCGCCGCTGCCGACATGGGGTTCGTGTCCTTCGTCGGGAGGGTCCTCTTCGCCTCCGTCTTCCTCCTATCCGCCTACCAGGAGTACGCGCCTCCTTTCACCTCCTCTCCTCATTGTCGTCGTTCTTGGTTGCTGCGGTCGATTCGAGGCTAGTTTTCTCGGATCTGACACGACGCTCGCTGAATCCGCGGTTGTATCGGGGTAGTGTCCGGATCTCGCGTTTATTAGTGGGCTTGTGGGGCCTCGGACCGTGAAAGCGGCTGGATCTGGCAACATGCTTCCCCAAGCGCCCAAAATTTGGTTCATCGCTGCGCTGATCTGTCCCCGGGTCGCTGAATTGCGATATTGATCTGCGTATTTAGGGTTGAAATTTCTTTAGATGCTAGTATATTTTTCCATATTCTCGCTGTCTCGTATGGTGAGCATCAGACTTGGTAGTTTAATTGTAAGTTTTGTTGCTCTAGCAGCGTGGTAAATAATGTGAACCATTCTTAGATATAACAAATTGTCGAATTGGGGTTTGTTTGCGTAGTCTCATGCCAAATTAGACTCTGGTCATTATTGATGCATTCTATGGTTATTAGACTGCTGGCATCTTCAAAGTTATGGTGTTAGTGCTGTTTCTCCTACTGTTGGTTGCTGAATTACCTGGAAATTTTGCATTAAGCAAGCAGAGGTATCGTGTTTGTGCTGTTGTAGAAAGAGTTGCAGCACTAGTTTGATATTCCCTGGTATTGGTGCTGATAACCGCCTTTTGTTTCCACCTAATATACTGCTACTGAGTGGTTTAAGAGGAACAATTTTAAAGTTCTGGGCCTATATGGAAGTTTTTCTAACTAGCTCGAATGCTGTTTGATCAAGTAGCTAGTTCTAAAGATGAGATTGACATACTAACAGATGTAGTGAAAACCTTATAGGTTAGCATGTATTAAATGGATGTTGATTTTGAGTTACTTCTGTTGCAGGTTCAATGAATTTGGAACTGATGGTGGGCCAGCTGCGAAGGCTCTAAAGCCCAAGTTTAACAGCTTCACCAGAAATATCTCTTCACAACTGGGAGTTGTGGTGCCTCATGTTGATGTGGGAATTTCCTTTACCAAACATATACTTTATGTGGCCTTGATGTTCGCTAGATGATAATTAATTTGCTCTCTGTTTTGAATCTATCCAGTTAAAGCATGTGATCGCTGCCACCATTGGTCTGAAAAGTCTGGGAGGTCTCCTGTTTATCTTGAGCAGCTCCTTCGGTGCTTATCTCCTGGTATGTTCTGAGCTGTCATGATGCTTGTAATAATTTATTTTCTTCATACCAACTATATCAATGTTACCATATCACATAATTCAAGTTGATTTTCATATCTACAGTTGTGAATCAATGTTTTGTGTGGGATTTGCCTAGTAATGCAGAATCCTACATCTACAAATGTGTAAATTCATAGTAGGTAGATATTGTCAGTTGTTGTTTACTAAATATGTGTTTCTACATAATTACTGAATATTATCCTGCAGAAGGCATTGTCATTTGGCTACACTATTCATGTTGTTTTCCCTTAAATTTAAATTTGAGTATTGCTTGGGGACTAGACTGTTCATATTGTTAGGCCAATGGCCTTTCTCAAGGTTATTTTTGAATTGTCAAACCTGGCCACTAGGATTTCCTTAAATTGTGACTGTTTTTCCTTCAGACAAACTGTTTTGTAACGCACATTCACGTTTTTGTTCTCTACTAGTACATTAGATGTGTAATTTTGGACTTGTAGCCCATAGATGTTTCCTGAATGTATTTCATATCCACTGGGCTTACTTATGGTTTCTTGGAAGTTTTTAGCAAGTAGATGATGCTACTGCTGTAGTGTTTTGGTCTTCTGGTACTGTACTCAAGGAAATATGTAAATACTACTCCCTCCGTTTCAAAATATAAGATGTTTTAGTTTTGTGAAAGGAGTGTATCTAGACCACTTTTAGTGTGTAGGTTCACTCCAAACCTACATGAACCTACACACTAAAAAGGGTCTAGATGCACTTCTTTCACAAAGCTAAAATATCTTATATTTTGAAACGGAAGGAGTAGCTACCAATGTGCTGCTGATATGTTCATAACACGCATCTCAGTTGTGTCCCCATTTAATTGCGTGTCACGTAATGATAACTGCCAAAGGATGGCTCTACTGCTCTACCTGGTCTCATGTTGTATGCTTTTTGTACTCAATTTGCTGCTTGATGGAAGTGAGAACACATTAATTCATACTCCCTCCTTCCCAAAATAAGTGACTTTGGATTTGTCTAAATTAGTATGCACCTAGACATGTTTTAGTGTGTAGATTCATATGAATCTAGACAAATCCAAGTCGATTATTTTGGGATGGACGGGATAACAATCTTATTTGCTTGTGTCGACACCTGTAGTATCGAGGAGGGGCAGACTGATGAAGTTTAAGCCCGTGTCTTTATAAACTGCTGTTTCCACCATGGCTCTAGATATTTGCGGTGTTTGTTACCTTCCCCAACTTCCTGGACGCTATCTAACGAGGATGTCTGTCTGTGCAGGCGATCTACCTTGCTCTCATCTCACCCATCGTCTATGACTTTTACAATTATGACATGGAGAAGGCTGAATTTGTGCAGCTCTTTATCAAGTTCACACAGGTAAGACCCATAACATTCACTTGTTTGCTGGTACAGTTGAGCAAAGAACATGTTCTCTGTCACATAGCTGAATAAATAACGTGTGACCCCATGTATGTAACTGTAGAACGTGGCGCTGTTTGGAGCCCTCCTCTTCTTCCTGGGCATGAAGAACGCCATCCCCAAGAGGCAGGCGAAGAAGAAGGCTCCCAAGTCCAAGACCAACTAGAGCGTCTCTCAGATAGTTGTTGCTGTAGCGGCCTAAAGGTGTTGTGGAGGAGACGATACGGTCTTATTTAACAAGCTACCGTACCTGTTCTGTTGTAACAGATGATGCGATCCTTTTTGAAGGGTGTGGGCGGCCCTTGGGTGGCGGTTTAGAGCGACTAGATTGTATCACTATTATGTACGTACTCCGATTTGTTTGATGTAGGCTGCAAGGTCTAAGATTATTATCCATTTATTATTTTACATTGTGACCAGTCTTGTTACTTTGCTTGGAAGAATCTCTTTTTTTTGGGGTGATGTTTCAGCTCACTCATGAGCATGGTGTATGCGTGGTATCCATTTCAAATTTCCAATCATTAAGGGTATCCAGCTCTGACGATTACAACCTGCAAATCTAATCATCAAAGGCCACGGGGCCAGCATAATGATGAACCAGACGTGATTACCCATGAGTGTTGGGCCAGAACCTGGCCTCCGGACGGTTCTTTCTTGGAGCGAAGCCCACCGTAATGGAATTGTCTGCACACTTCACCCCAGACTCGGCACCACCCGGCTGTGGATGCATAGTTTTTTTTTTGAACGGTCCAAGGGTGCAAAGCACCCAACTTCAAAAAGCTGCAAAGTAAAAATACAAGGAAGCCCCAGACAAGCAAAGGATAAGGGCTTACACAATTACAGAAAACCCCCTAGCAAATAACTGAAAAATGCAATCAGGTCCACGGAGTCTCTGCCACCATCTGGCAACCTCGGAGGCAAGCCAACATCGAGGTCAGAGCGTGGGCTCGACCAAGCTCATCCGGCGAGAAGACTAAGCGACCGACTATCTCCAAAGTACCGAGGACAACACCACTTGGTGGAGAGGAGACGACGAGCTCCGGCACAGAGCCAAAGTAGCAACGGAGTGGCAACCCTACTGCCCTTGGGTCCGGCGCGGCGATGGAGAAAAACCAGCGGAACGCGTCAGAGAAAAGCTCCAGACGAAACCTCCACGGCAAGCCACCACCTCCTCAGATCAAGCGGCCACCATGGCCACCAGAAGACAAGGAGGGAGACCCACGCGGCACGAACAACACCAGCAACCAGGTGAAGAAGAAGAGGGTCGACGCTGAGGACTACTTCCCCCTCGCCACCATGGCCTGTCGGGAAGAAGAAACCCCACGCTAGTCCCGCAGCACCAAAGCTCCCCCGCCACCACGGCCGGCCAAGCAAGATGCCCAGGACTCCACCTTCCACCACCAGATGCGAGCTCCTAGGCCATTATTGCGAGATTCCAGCAGCAGATCTCGCACTCCCTCTTGCCTCCGACCACCGGAGCATCCCAAGGGAGCAGATCCACACCGACATGCTTCAAATTGAGGCCGGCGATTGAAACCCTAAACTCCGGACTGAACACCCACAACGGCGGCAAGAACACCGCAAGCAACCTATAGACTAACCTAGACTACTCTGGCACCTCCGGCCAGCTACGCCGCCGGAGGGGCTCGGGTTCGGCCCGGCCGCTCTCTTCTTATCTCGTGTTACTGTGCACGGGAGATGTGAGTCTTTCCGTGTCAAGTGATCCGCTGTGGATGCATAGGTGAACCGTGAAAAGGGGAGAGAAGCACGGCGGTGGCGTACGCCGCATTCTCTAGTGATCTGTGGCAAAATACAGCGACTTAACCCGTTCATGCACCAGACATCAGCAGGGTGAGTAGAGCTGTAGAATAGATTCCTACGTGCGTTGTCCAAATGGCTGGTCAAGTCTATGGTACTCGAATACAGCCAAATATTGCGCAAGGGCCAACAAAACTCTAACTTCCATGCCTTTTTTCTTCTAGACTTTGGTTCCTGTGCCATGACTCTGTTCAGTCCGAATATAGCGCCCCATGCGGAAATAATAAATGAAAAACTTGGATTTTGGAGGATATGGTTATTATGGGAAAAAAATTATATGGTGCCGTTTTTTTTTCGAAATTCCACAGTTCTATTAATAATCCTCAACAGCAGTACAAAGAGTCCTAAAAGTAATAAAAATTACAAATAGGTCAATAGACCACCTAGCGAAGACTACTGACACTAGCACGAGCTGAAGGCGCGCCGCCGTCCTCGCCCCTCCATCGTTGGAGCCGGGCAAAGCTCATCGAAATAGAGCTTGTTGTAGTAGATAGCGGAAAGTCGTCGTGCTAAGGCCCCAAAGGACCAGCGCACCAGAGGAGCAACCATCACCAAAGATGATAACCGTAGATCTGAAGAGACTGATCTCAAACCACACCAACAAATACGAAAAACGACAAGATCCCAAGAGATCCGTCGGACACACAACTCCACACGCCCTCCGCTAGCACTAGATGCACCAACGGAGCGAGGATAGGACGGGAGGACATTATTCTGACTTCAAGAAGTAGCCATCGTTTCATCATCCCGAAGAAGACACCGGAAAAAGACCTAAAAAAGAACGAAAACTCTCCCTCCGACGAGAGGCCGTGGTCCGCCACCCTCCATGGCCCTAAGACCAACGGAGACGAAGCGGACCGCTGGCGTCACCGGCGAGAGGACGGAACCCTAGATGGGTTTTGAGTCGCCGCCGCCTATGCTTATCCCTTGGGTACCGATTCGGTTCAAGTGTATCCGAAGTGCAGGTACAAAGGAATAAGTATCTTAAATTTTTAAATTTCTAGTATGAAATGTTAGATTTATATGTGTTGTGGCCTATCTAGGCAGTCCATGTAATCTAATAAATGTTGAAATCTTAAGTCACATCTACTATGACAGCTTACAAGCTCTGTGAGAGACAAAATTTAGTCCCACATTGCTAGCTATGAGAGAGATGGACCATCTTATAAGATGAGTTGTTTCACTCCAACTAAGTGAATGAGAAGAGAAAGAGTCCACGCGCGCTTGCCTCGTCCGCACACGCGATGCGTTTTGTTAATCGAGTTTAGGTTAGAAACTTGTTTTGTGGAAGACTAATTTTTTGCACGGTGACCAACTGTTTGGGTACGTGTCAACATTCGTATTCATGTTTGACACATGTCCTCGTCTTCCACCGGGTGGCGACTCGGTCGGCTCACCTCCCATGCTATAGAGTAAGACAGAACAGATCTAGAAGTAACTTGTTCTTTCTCTGTCTCTCTCTCGCTTGTCTCTCTTGCTGCACTACTCTCTAGGATTTCCCATACCGGCGGCTACGTGGACTGCCGCCCGGGAGAGCAGGCCTCTGAAGCCCCGTCCGTCGAGATCCTGCATTGAAAGACAGGCGATAAGGTTTTTGGGGAGCGTCTCGGCGTTGATACGTCCATTTTGCATCACTATTCTATGTCTTAATTCACTATTATTCATTGATATATTTCATATTGAGAGGTGATACTTATGTTATTTCATCTATTTTTTCATGGTTGATGACTTTTGGAGCATGGACCGCTGCAGTCAGAATTCTGATGGAAAAGGTGCTGTTTGGAGGCAAAATTTGCGAAGATCAGAAAATTCAGGAAAATATACGGAAAATCTTATTTTTCCAGAAGACTAAGGATGCCAGAAGATGGAGTGGAGATGGGCCACAGGGGGCCCACACCACCCCATGGCGCGGGCAGGCCTAGGCCGCGCCAGGAGGTGGTGTGGCCACCTGCCCACTCACCTCCCCTCTGGCCTATATCATCCTTCCGAAACCCTAAGACTCGGGGAGCGACCACAGAAAGATTCCGCCGCCTCTGCGGGGCGGAAAACACCGAGAGAGAAAGATCTCTCCGGCAGATAGATTTCTGCCGGGGGATTCCTTCCCGGAGAGGGGAGATCGTCGCCATCAACACCACCATCAAGCTGGACTTCATCAGGATCATCATCATCACCACCATCATCACCATCAGCACCCTCATCACCATCTCCATATTGCTATAACAATTGGTTGAATCTTTCTATAGTTCATAGGGGAAACTTTCCCGGTGTTGATTACTCTTTGTAGTTGATGCTATTGAGTGAACCATTGAATTAATGTTTATGTTCAGATTGTTATACATCATTAGTCCATCTCTGGTCATGATCCATATGATGTCTTGTGAGTAGTTCGTTTTGTTCTTGAGGACATGGGAGAAGTCTTGTTGTTAGTAGTGGAGTTGTGTTGAGAAAGATTCAATAGATTGTTATTTAAGTTGTGGTGTACTTCTTCTAGTGATGTCATGTGAACGTCGACTACATGACACTTCACCTATATGGGCCTAGGGGAATGCATTGTGTATTTGGCTACTAATCGTAGGGGTTGCGAGTGATGTAAACCTAAACCCCGTTAGGAAACCATTGCACAAGGGACGTAAGGGTCTTAGAGTTTAAAGCTGTGGTTAGGTTTCTACCTTAATTACTTTCTTGTACTTATGGATGTTTGCAAGGGGTATAATCACAAGTATGTATTAGTCTTGTATGGGGCGGTACATTAGCACAGGTTCACCCACACAACACTTAGCAAGCTAAAGAAGATTAATCAACTATATGAAGCGAAAGCACTTGACAGTCTTCCCATGTGTCCTCGAGAATGTTTGGTCATTTTAAGTATTACAACCGTCTTGTCCTTTGCTACATAAAGGATTGGGCCACTTGCTGCATTTATTCCTACTCTCTTTTATTTACTCGTACTTTGTTTGCTTGCTTTATCAAAAAACCCTAAAAATCCGTTTGCTAAGTATTTGCAGAGAATTCCTGATCCATACCACTAGCCGGCACCTTCTGCTCCTCGTTGGGTTCGACACTCTTACTTATCGAAAATACTGCGATACACCCCTATACTTGTGGGTCATCAAGACTATTTGTGGCGCCGTTGCCGGGGAGTGAAGCGCTATTGGAGAGTGGAACTGGTAAAGGAAACTTCTACTGTGAGTATTGTTTACTTATGTTAGTTGCTTTATTTTCGTTATGGATAATTCGCTGAGTTTCTTATTTGGTAATGCTACTACCACTGCTAAGGTAGTAGATAAGCCACCACCTGCTGAGAATGATGTTTTCAGAATACCTACAAGAATTATTGATCGTGTTATGGATAACTACTATGTGGGGGATGGAACTGTCCATCCCGGTGATCATTTAGTCTTTATACACGAATTATGCGGGTTGTTCAAGTGTGCAGGTATTACTACAGATCAAGTTAAGAAGAAGTTATTCTCATTGTCGCTGAAAGGAAGAGCTGAGGAATGGTATAATCTGCTGAAGAATGGTCAAGCTCTGGAATGGGAGGAAATAGTGCCTCTCTTTTATTCAAAGTTTTATCCTCCTAGTGAGATTCATAAAGATCGGAATCAAATATACAACTTTTGGCCTCTTGATGGAGAGAGTACAGCTCAAGCTTGGGGAAGATTGAAGTTACTAATGCTCAAATGTCCCATTCATGAGCTCCCCAACAATATTATTATCAATAACTTTTATGCAAGGCTCCCTCTACATGACAAGGATTTATTGGATGCTTCTTGTGCTGGATCATTCACTCGCATGGAAGAAGAAGCTAAATGGGACCTTCTGGACCGTATTCAAGACAATGCTGAAGCTTGGGAGAATGACAAAGGTAGAAAGTCAGGTATAAATTATGATTATGAATGCATTGAATCTTTTATGGGAACTGATGACTTTCAAAATATTAGTAATATTTATGGTCTTTATTTGCAAGTTATTACGAATTGCTTTAGAGATTTTGCTTCCTATATTGAAATTCCAAAAAGGGGATGGAACAAATACCATGCACCTTACAAAGATATTGTTGACTATGCTCCTATTGGAAGTGCTGAGTATTGCATTATTGACCCCATCTTACCCGAACCTTATATTGAGAAGATTCCCTTCCCCGAAAAGGTAAAGGACCATCCTATGATAACTAATATAATCACCAAAAGTGAAAAAAGAACTGTAAAACCTGATGAATAAATAAACATTGAACCGGTGGTAGCAATTGTGAAAGACCTTGTCACTAAAATCTTAGAAGATGGGCACATAGTCTTTTGTGAGGATGCTTCTAATACTGTTTCACATCCCAATAGAACTAAAAAGGCTAGTGTTCTTGTGCTTTCTGTTAGAATTGGTGATCATTGCTATTATGGTTTATGTGGTATTGGTGCAAGTTCCAGTGCTATTCCTTATGAGCTTTACAGAGAAATTATGCATGAAATCAGTCCTTGCGAGTTGGAAGAGATTGATGTGGTTATTCACCTTGCTAATAGAGAGACCATCTCTCCAATTGGTATTTTACGAGACGTGGAAGTTCTTTGTGGTAAGATTAAGTACCCTGCTGATTTTCTAGTACTTGGTTCGGCTGCTAGTAAAACCTACCCTATCATTTTTGGTAGACCTTTCTTGAGTACTTGTGGAGCTATTATTGATTGCAAGAGGGAGAAAATCTTGACTAAGTTTGATGGGGAATCTTATGAGTTTAATTTTTCGAAATTTGCTAAGGAACCTTGCGAAGAGGAAAACCATAATGATGATTTTAGGGTTGAACAACTTGCTTCTATTTCTCTTGCTCCTAACAATGCTTTGCAGCAATTTATGGAAGATCATGAAAGTGAAATCTTTATGGAAGAAAGGAATGAGATTGACAGGATTCTCTGTGATCAACCTATGATGCTTAAGCATGACTTGCCTATAGAAGACTTGGGTACCACGATGCTACCTAAAAAGGATCCGGTCTTCGATCTAAAACCTCTCCCTGATGATCTTAAATATGCTTATATTGATGATAAAAAGATATATCATGTTATTATTAGCTCTAAACTTTTAGGAAAGGAAGAAGAAAGGCTGTTGGAGGTTTTGAAGAAACACCGAGGAGATATGGGATACACTCTGGATGATTTAAAAGGGATTTCACCTACTATATGTCAACACTCTATCAACATAGAACCAGATGCAAAGCCAGTAGTGGAACACCAAAGACGTTTAAATCCTAAGATGAAGGAAGTGGTAAGGAATGAGGTATTGAAACTCCTTGATGCTGGTATTATTTACCCTATTACTGATAGTGAATGGGTTAGTCCTGTTCATTGTGTTCCTAAAAATGGAGGTATTACCGTTGGCCCTAATGATAATGATGAGCTTATTCCTCAAAGAATAGTGGTAGGCTATAGGATGTGCATCGATTTTAGGAAAGTCAATAAAGTTACTAAGAAAGATCACTACCCGCTTCCTTTTATTGATCAAATGTTGGAAAGGTTGTCTAAAAAGACCCATTTTTGTTTTCTTGATGGTTATTCTGGTTTCTCTCAAATTGCTGTTAAACAACAAGATCAAGAAAAGACTACTTTTACTTTCCCTTATGGAACTTATGCTTATAGACGTATGCCTTTTGGTTTATATAATGCTCCTGCTACTTTCTAAAGATGCATGTCTGCTATCTTTCATGGTTTTTGTGAGGAAATTGTAGAAGTGTTCATGGATGACTTTTTTGTCTATAGAACTTCTTTTGATAATTGTCTGCACAACCTTGATAAAGTTTTGCAGAGATGTGAGGAAACTAATCTTGTTCTTAATTGGGAGAAATGCCACTTCGTGGTGAATGAAGGGATTGTTCTTGGGCATAAGGTTTCTGAAAGAGGCATAGAAGTTGATAGAGCTAAGGTTGAAGCAATTGAAAAGATGCCATGTCCAAGAGACATCAAAGGTATTCGTAGTATCCTTGGTCATGCTGGTTTCTATAGGAGGTTTATTGAAGACTTCTCTAGGATATCAAAACCTCTCACTAATCTTCTTCAAAAGGATGTACCCTTCGTTTTTGATGATGATTGTAGGGAGGCTTTTGAAACTCTTAAGAAGGCTTTAACTACAGCCCCTATTGTTCAACCACCTGATTGGAGTTTACCCTTTGAAATAATGTGTGATGCTAGTGATTTTGCTGTAGGGGCTGTCCTTGGGCAACGTATTGATAAAAAGTTAAATGTTATCCTTTATGATAGTAAGACCCTAGACGCTGCTCAAAGGAATTATGCCACTACTGAAAAGGAATTTCTAGCTATTGTTTTTGCCTGTGATAAGTTTAGGCCCTATATTGTGGACTCAAAAGTAACCATTCATACTGACCATGCTGCTATTAAATATCTTATGACGAAAAAGGACGCTAAGCCTAGGCTTATTAGATGGGTACTGCTTTTACAAGAGTTTGATCTACATATAGTAGATAGGAAGGACGTTGAAAACCCTGTAGCTGATAATTTATCTCGTTTGGAAAACATCTCTTTTGACCCTATGCCTGTTAATGATAGTTTCCCAAATGAACAGCTAGTGATGAGGGGTGAGCTCGCGAGGAAGCCCTTGGTATGCTGATTATGCTAACTTTATTGTCTCCAAGTATTTGCCTCTAACTTTTACAGCTCAGCAAAGAAGAACGTTCTTCTATGATCTGAGGCATTATTTTTGGGATGACCCACACTTATACAAAGGAGTGGATGGTATTATGCGAAGATGTGTTCCAGAATATGAACAAAAGGAGATATTGCGTAAATGTCATGGTAGTGCCTATGGAGGACATCTGCAGGAGATGGAACTACACAAAAGGTACTGCAATCAGGTTTCTACTGGCCTACCCTTTTTAAAGATGCAAGAAAATTTGTCCTATCTTGTGATGAATGTCAGCGTGTTGGTAATATTTCTAGACGCAATGAAATGCCTATGAACTACTCTCTAGTTATTGAACCTTTTGATTGTTGGGGATTTGACTTTATGGGTCCTTTCGCTCCTTCGAAAGGCTACACTCATATTCTTGTTGCCGTTGATTATGTTACTAAGTGGGTAGAAGCTATTCCTACAAAGAGTGCTGACGGAGAGACTTCTCTAAAAATGCTTAAGGATGTTAAATTTCCTAGGTTTGGGGTGCCTAGGTATCTCATGACCGATGGGGGTTCTCATTTCATTCATGGTGGTTTTAGGAAGACCCTTGCTAAATATGATGTTAATCATAGAATTGCTTCAGCTTATCACCCCCAAACTAGCGGGCAAGTAGAGTTATCAAATAGAGAGATTAAATCTATCTTGCAAAAGACTGTTAATAGGTCTAGGAAAAACTGGGCTAAGAAGTTGAATGATACTTTATGGGCTTATAGAACTGCTTACAAAAATCCTATGGGAATTTCTCCTTATAAAATGGTTTATGGGAAAGCTTGTCACCTACCCTTAGAATTAGAACACAAAGCTTCTTGGCGTTGAAAGAACTAAATAGAGATTGTAAGCTCATTTGGTGAGAAAAGGTTATTTGACTTAAGTTCTTTAGATGAATGGAGGAGTGAAGCCTATGAGAATGCTAGGCTCTTTAAGGAAAAAGTTAAAAGATGGCATGATAAGCGAATACTTAAGAGAGAATTTCATGTTGGTGAGAAAGTTCTATTGTATAGGTCTCATCTCAGATTTTTTGCAAGTAAGCTACTATCAAAATGGGAATGACCTTTCATCATTGAAGAAGTATACCGTTCAGGACCAATAAAAATTTCTTCTCTAAAAGATAATACTACACAAGTAGTGAATGGACAGCGACTCAAACACTATATTGGTGGAGATCCTTACAATGAAGATGTTGATGCCTTTCAAGGTATAACTCCAGAGAAATTCATTGAGGACCAAATTCAGAGACCTGCAGAGTCTGTTTCCAACTAGGTAACAGTTCCGGTAAGAAAAGTTCCACGAAAATACAATCCAACTATATTTTTGCAGTTTTCAGTCAATAAGGAAAGTTACGAAGCGAAAGAGGGACGGAACCGGAGCCAGGGTGGCCCACACCACCCCATGGCACGGGCCCACCCCTGGCCATGCCACCAGGTTGTGAGGCCACCCAGGACTCCGACTCCGACTCGTTTTCTCCCAGTACCTTTCTTTTGATACGAAACTTCGTAATACATAACCCCCCGGATCTTCCGAGGTCCGTATATCGTGTTTTCGTCGTGTTTTTGTTTCGATCTGTTTCTTCCAGGTAAAATCTCAGATTTGTAGCCTCAATGTCTTCCACTGGATCAGTTAAGGGAGATTCCTTGGAAGATATCATCAACCCATACATGAGAGAATTGAAGATTCATCCCAAGGAGTTATTTCTCGAAGGTGGGGAGGTTCGGACTAAAGAGGTTTAAGGCCCTAAAGGTGAAGGAAGTCTGGAGGACAGGATGGAAGCATTGGAACAAGAAGTCTTTAGGTACAAGAATATGGTGGAGCGCGAAGTGGATATCATCCATAAGATTTGTTTCGAACTCATCACCGAGCACCAAAAGGAGACTGCTGAACTCAAAGACGAAGTCCTCGCACTCCGCCAACCAACCAAGGAACTGCAAGCACAGTTCTATGACGTTCCAAATCAAAACTGTGAGTATGAGGCTAGATTTAAACTCATAAGTGCTGCTGCAAGTTTTAGGATGTTGGAAACCACGATGTCCTTTGTTGATGGGAAGCCTTTACCTTGGAAGACGGACGAAGATGAGAAGATACCACCACCACTGAAGGAGTAATTCGTCATCAGGTTTGGCATCCCCTTGGTTTGTTCCAAGCTTGGGGGAGTGCCGCGGTATCACATCACTATCTTCTATCTTTTTACCTTTTTAGTAGAGTCATATCATGAATAGAGGAGTTATTTTGTAGTATGGTTTGCATTTTGGAAGTGTCCCCTCTCTCGTTAGATATGTATCCCTTGGTGTGAGTTGCCGTTATGGAATATTAATGAGAAGTTCTATCATTCACTCTTTTGCATAGCTTATATTAGTTTTCAATTCGTGGTTATATGATTGATCTTGTTGTTAGTATTGGTATCACTTTGGGATCATTGAGTTAATTTAGTTGGTTTTGGCAAACCTGGCTTGGTCAGTAGCACACTATTTTTGAGAGTTGAATGAAAAAGATAAAGGTACTCTAGAGTAAAATAATTTCATCATCTTTCTTTCTTGATTTGCTCATAAGTCTAGTATTCTCTAGTTAAGATCTTTTGTGCTTCCAAGGAAGATTGCATGTTTGTCTTTATCACTTGTATGTTTGTTTGTTTCCTTCAACTCTTATACTTGCTACCCAGCCTTGCTAGCCAAAAACCTGTACTGAGAGGATTTCTTCTCGTGCATCCACCTCCTTTAAACCAAAACCTTTGCCATTTGTGTCCACCATACCTACCTATTAGCATTATTGCTATTCCAAGTAAATTCTTGTTTTGTCTACCTCCCAAATTAAACTTGTTATATGAAAATTAGTGATTAAAGCTCTCACAAACTTGATGGCACACCTTACTTTCTTGCACTTAATAAACTTGAACCATTGTGCTCGCCTATGTTGCGTATATGCTTGCGCTTTGTAAGTTGTGAATTAGTAGAACCATGTTGTCATGGGGAACGCTTTCAACATTGCACTGGTACTTTGTACCAAGTTGATATCATATTCTTTTGTCTATGGATGTCGTCGGTGTGAAATGAAAGGGGAGCTTGTAAGTCCATGGAGTTATGCATGTGTGTTAGAGAAACGCCTGGGCCGCTGGTCTAATCCATGCTGACATGGTGGAAACCTGCAGCGTAACCATAACGAGTATCTATGAAGCATTCTTCTTATAAAAAAAGAGATAGAGATTGAGAAAAAGAGAAAAGAAAAAAAAGAGGTTATGAAAAGAGGAAAGATATAAAAAAGCACCATATTCCCATGGTAAATAAGAAGATTGCTGAGATACTTGTTGTCTGCTTGCCTTGTCATTTTGATATGGGTATTCTTCCGTATCATCGGGCAAGCGGTACCCCGTTGGTGGTTCTCAATGATACACATATGCTTACGATGACAAGAACTTACCAGTGACTAAACTTGAGTAGCATGAGAAGCGGCCCTCGTATTCAAGGGACATGAGATTCTCAACTTACAACTTGTCAATGCATATCCTTATTTTTGATCACTTTAACCTTAATCACCTAAAGATGCCTATGATAGGGGCAATGAGAGCTAAAATCTAGTAAGTATCATAATTTTTGGGAGCTCTTTATGAGACTTTCAAACCCTGCTTCCCTCTTTGAAGGGCCTTTCTTTCATTTTGTAGTTGAGTCAGTAAACCTACTCCCTTCTATCTCAGCAAGTATCTTGAATTGTTGTGTTTCATTCATGCATATGATGATTTATGCAATCATGTCTTACGTTCCTTGTTTTGCACATTGCTCTTATCCTGATGTTTACTACTTTGAAAGCTATCTTTGAAAAACCAGCTATTTGTGAACTCCAGCAAATTATCAACTATTCTTCGACCAAGAGCTAAGTTTGCCATTACCAATTATGATTCACTTTATGTATCTTTATTGTGTTTCCTTTACTTATTACAAGTTGAGTTATATAATAGTGAGTTATCTACTATTATGATCTATGTATCTGATGAATGTGATGCTTCTTGTCCGTATTCTTTTATCGACTCTTCACTCCATAAACCTGAGGTCATGTTTATTGAACTCAGTTTCGCTTGGGGACAAGCGAAGTCTAAGCTTGGGGGGAGTTGATACGTTCATTTTGCATCACTATTCTATGTCTTAATTCACTATTATTCATTGATATATTTCATATTGAGAGGTGGTACTTATATTATTTCATCTATTTTTGCATGGTTGATGACTTTTGGAGCATGGACCGCTGCAGTCAGGATTCTGATGGAAAATGTGCTGTTTAGAGGCAAAATTCATGAAGATCAGAAAATCCAGGAAAATATACGGAAAATCCTATTTTTCCAGAAGACTAAGGATGCCAGAAGATGGAGTGGAGATGGGCCACATGGGGCCCACACCACCCCATGGCGCGGGAAGGCCTAGGCCGTGCCAGGAGGTGGTGTGGCCACCCTGGCCCACTCCTGCCTCTCCTCTCTGGTGTATATCATCCTCCCGGAACCCTAAGACTCCGGGAGCGACCACAGAAAGATTCTGCCGCCTCTGCGGGGCGGAAAACACCGAGAGAGAAAGATCTCTCTGGCAGACAGATTTCTGCCAAGGGAATTCCTTCCCGGAGAGGGGAGATCGTCGCCATCAACACCACCATCAAGCTAGACTTCATCGTGTCGTGGTGGTGTCACAGCAGATGCCATGGATAGGCTAAAGGTGGGGACTAATACACGCTAGGGGAATCCAGGGAGGGATAGTGGAGTGATTCTCCACACAGAAGTTTGTATTGCTATATCTCCAAGATTAGAAGTGCTCCTTGAGCTGTATTGGCGAGAGGAGGAAGAAGGAGCTCTCTTACTCTTGCCTACTATTTTTCCCTAGAACCCTAGATCAACTAGCACTATGGAATCACCAAACCAACTAGAGCTCAACCAACCCCCTCTACCAGAAACCTAGCCCCCCTTATATAGAGGAAGTTCGGTCCCTGCCTAGGGCATACGTGGAGGCATATTCCTGAGAATATGCCCCCTCCCAAAGTGGTAACCCGACCGGGGTGCTTTTCCCCCGCGTCACACATGCTTTAGCGACGTAAGACTCTGCGGCGCCCGCGTCAGCCGACATGGGCGTCGTCACCCTTGTCGGCCATGACCCGGTGGTCCTGCCCTTGCTTTCTCCGCTCATGCAGTGCGTACCGGACCTTCTTTTTGACCAGAGAGATTCCTTCCTTCTCCCAGAAGCTAAGCAAGGACCCGGATCATAGTAGATCTGGCCACACCTGTTCCTGCATAAAAGTTAGACAAGCACTTCCAACTTACTCCTTAAGTCGGATGAGACAATGTTAGGCGACCCCCCTGGTCCAGGTTACTCCGTGATCCAGCCTGCCTTGAGGTGACCCGGCCAGCATCCGCTTTGACCTTGCCGAACCTCAGCTAACTCGATCCTTATACCCCGGAGTGACCCTACCCGGGGGTATCCCCCCAACATTAGTCCCCGAAGCTGGTGCGGTCTTAGCTGCCTTGGCCGCTAAGGCCACATCAGGTTCATTTATGTTCGAGCCTTGGACGTTTAATTCCAGGTTAGCTCCTTATCTCGGATTATATGGATTTACGTTCCCTTCGCACGTTCCAAGTTTTCACTTGCCGGCCGGGTTACCACTTTGGCTCGGACCCCATGGTTATCATGGTTTGATCCGGGCCCCGTTTCCTTCTCTCATACGCCAACCCACGTGGAGGCTAATCATTACCCCGTCTTATTTTAAGGGCCTGCACAGTAACCGCCGCAGTAATTGTCAGTTATCACTGTGCGTGGGTCACGTCATGCCTGCCTCCTCGTTTACCGCATCAGCGCGTCACGTCATGGGATTGCTTCTACTCTGTGGCCCCCTGTGTGGCTTTTCTCCGATTGGCTGATGCAGGTGATACACGGCCACATCGTGTGGCTTGTTGGCGCAGCGCGATCCCACTCACCCATCTCAGGGGGCGGTTAAGTAGCGGAAGGGCGCACCCCTTAGCATTTTTCCACTTCTGTGCCCCTCTGCCCATTTCCTTTCTCCTTCGTCTTCCTAGCGACCGCGCCGCCGCTAGTGCTTCTAGCAGCAGTGCCGCCGCCGCATCTTCCCCGTGCCTCTGCATCGCAGCCACCGCTGTGCAGCTTCTTCACCACGGGTCCACGCCAATCCAGGCCTCAGATCTCCGCCGCCGCTAGCTCCAGCGAGGATAGCGAATACGAGATGACGGAGGAGGAGCTCATCGTTGCCGAGCAGGAGATGAAGGAGGATGCCGCCGCGGCGGACCGCGGCGCGTGGGCCGGATCATGGGTCTGTCAAGATGACCTTGACTGGCTCTACCGGACCAGACACATTCCTGCCAGCCTCGCCGCTCGTATCCCCTCCTCCGAACTGGCCCCCTCACCCAATCCGGGTGAGTTCGTTGTGTTCGTGTCCCACTTCCAACGGGGATTTGGTCTTCCGGTGAGCGATTTCTTCCGGGATTGGGTTAGGACCTACCACTTGCAGCCGCACCATCTCCCAGCCAACGCTATCACCTCTCTCTCCACATTTGCTTCTACGATCGAAGGCTACACCGGACTATGGCCCACGAAAGAGTTGTGGATCCGGTTTTTTGGCCTTCGTCGCAACGTCATCCCCAATATCCAAGTAGAGTCGGAGGATAAGCAGCTCACCCAATTCGGAGCTGCCTCCATCTCTCCCCGGAGACTTTCCGTCTTTCCCCGGGTTACCGGGCTTGACTCCTGCAAAGGATGGGCCCGGACCTTCTTCTATGTCCGGAATGAGGGCACTGAAGATTTGATTCGGTTCCTGCCCTACGCTCCGGGTCTACCTGACACGGAATTCTGGGAGGAGGTCCCCAAGAAGCCTACAACTCTGGCCAACCAAGTTAACAAGAGGTTCGTGGAGCTGAAGAAACTCAGATTGCACAACGAGGATGCCATGATCACGTTCGTGCGCAACCGAATCTCTCCCCTCCAGAAGCGCACCCACAAGTTGTGCCACATGAGTTTCGGCCGCGACCCCAACCGGACCTCCTCCTTCGAGCTGAGCAACACGGAGATTTTTCACTGGGTTAAGGCTCTTTTCACCACCCACAAGGATTTCTCCGCCGAATGGACGTGGGGAATTGAGCACTACTGTCGTGACAGGCTCCCTCCCGCGGTAAGCTTCACGGGGCAAACTTATTTCAGATCAAATATGTATCGGTTTTTGTTGTATTTTTGACTCTGTTCTTCGTGCGTTTTCTCAGCTGTTCCTTCAGCAAACTCTCGAGGATGGTACGGATCCGACCCTTAAGTGGGCACCGGACCGAGAAATCCCGGATGAGGAGGAGCCGGACCAGGAGATGTTCCTCCCTATGACCGACGCTACCAAACGACCCAGCGGTAAATTCTCTTCTCTTAGAGATTGGCCCGATGATGAGGATGACTCGGATGTCGACGTGATTGAACCTGTTGAGGCTGTCCCTCTTTCTTTTGCCTTTCCGGCATCAGTTAACCCCGGTGGGCATATCCACGAGGATCCTCCACTTGCTACGGGCGAGCCGGTTCTGGTGGCGTCGAAGAAGAAGCGTGGAGCCGCATCAAGTTCTTCCTCCGAACCTTCTCAGCCACCAAAAGGCAAAAGAAGGCCGGAGACAAGACTACCTCCAAGCGGGCAGGCAAAGCCCCGGCACGGAGGGCTCGGAAACCCAAGGAGGCCGAAACCTCGGATGCGTAAGTCATTTTTCGTTGCGTAACTCACTTTTCCTTGTATCGCGGTAATTTCTCTTCTGACATTATTCTCTTTTTCAGGCCTCCGGTGGAGGTCCCTCAGAGCGGATCAAGCATCTCTTCACCCCTTCGGTCCGGCCCTTCTCCTCCTCGTGACGACGAGTCACGCCCGCTGAGCCCTATTCCGGAGGGTTCTGCGGCTGCTCCGGGTTCCGCAGTACCTCATCGAGAGGAACGCGACCTCGGAGCGGGAGGGGTCGGTCCAGCCGAGGCGACGGCGTCCACCACTTCGGCATCGCCGCAACCAGCAACCACCGAGCCTATCTCAACACCAGCAACAGTTCCAGTATCAGTGACCGAACCGGCTCCAGCATCTGTTCCGGCACCAAGAAAACCAACCACAACTCCAAGTCCAGCTACAAGAGCTCTAGTGCCAAGTTCTTCCGCCTCGTCCGAGTCATCTCAGCCTCGGCGAGGAACTACTCCAGCATCCTCTAAGGGGAAATCCACCGCAGTTACTTCTTCCCAGCAAGCTAAGGGCAAAAAGGCTCCGGATGCCACCAAGTCTGCATCTGTCGAGGCTGGGCAGCGAACCCTAGCATCAATGCTTCCGAAGAAATCACCAGCAGCGAAAGATGTTCCTGCCGAGCCAACTGATGCGCAGCAGATGGTTCTGCATACCAGCCCAGCTCTTGCCCTAATTGAGAGGAAAGAAGCTCACGCGAAGGGCTTGGTGGCACCCCATATGCCCACCGACGAGCGGTACCCTCCGAGCCTTATCGAGTTCGTCATGAACTGGAACAAGGCGGAGTTCGTCCACAACGACGATCTCCCGGAAAAGTTTGGCCCCGCAGAATTTTCCACCAAGATGAATACCGCCGCTAAGGCAATTAACCTCGCGGGGCGAATGATGGAGGTATGCCGTTTCTCCTTTACATGCTGTAGATAATAACCATTAGTCCCCGAGCCTCCGGTGGAGTAGCTTGTTACTCGGCCGGATGCTCATTAGAAAACTAACGTAGCTGCATGTAAACTTCGAATCTGCACACACCTAGAGCCGGGTTAAGTTCCACTTGGCCCGGATCTTGTACACTTCAAATATGCACACACCTAGAGCTGGGTTAAGTTCCACTTGGCCCGAATCTTGTACACTTCGAATCTGCACACACCTAGGGCCGGGTTAAGTTCCACTTGGCCCGGATCTTGTACACTTCGAATATGCACACACCTAGAGTCGGGTTAAGTTCCACTTGGCCCGGATCTTGTACACTTCAAATATGCACACACCTAGAGCCGGGTTAAGTTCCACTTGGCCCGGATCTTGTACACTTCGAATATGCACACCTAGGGCGGGTTAAGTTCCACTTGGCCCGGATCTTGTACACTTTAATATGCACACCTAGAGCCGGGTTAAGTTCCACTTGGCCCGGATCTTATACACTTCAAATATGCACACACCTAGAGCCGGGTTAAGTTCCACTTGGCCCGGATCTTGTACACTTCGAATATGCACACACCTAGAGCCGGGTTAAGTTCCACTTGGCCCGGATCTTGTACACTTCGAATATGCACACACCTAGAGCCGGGTTAAGTTCCACTTGGCCCGGACCTTGTACACTTCGAATATGTACCAAGCTAATTTCACACTTCTGTACTTTTTTCAGGTAACCACCAATCGCCGGAGCGCTGAATTCCAACGCCTGCTGGATACCCATAAGATGCTACGCGCAAAACATGTTGCACTTAGTGCAGAACATGAAAAGAGGGGTAATTTTCTCCCTCGGCACCTCTCCGTTTTTCTTCACTTTCTTCTGCCGAACTAATCTCCTCATTTGGTTTCTGCAGCTGGGGTGGAGGCTGAGAACAAGATCATGCGGAAGAACTTGGAGGAAATCTGGGGTATGTCCTCTTTTGTTCGACCTTGTAGTGTTTTCCATTTCTTCTTCTCCTTGGCTCAGCAAACATTCACTCCTCGGCTCTGCCGGGTCAACATACTATTTCAGCATCGCTTGAGGATAGTGTGCCCATGCCTGATATGATGCTGCATTTTCTTGAACAAGCAGGGCAGCATCAAGCCGAGCTGAAGAAAAAGGATGATGAGCTTGCTCTCCTCCGGACTAAGGACGACGAGATTGCCAAGCTCAAGGCTAAGATGGAGAAGATGAAGGCCCAGCACCAAACCGAGCTCCAAAAGTTTGGCCAGAACTTCACAGAAGAGCGTGAGCGCCTTACTCTCCAGATCTCTAAGGACCAGGACCTACTCAGAGAATCCGACCTCCACCTTGGGTCGGCAAACACTGAGCTTGAGCAACTTCACAAAAGACGCGATGACTGCATCAAGGAGTTAACCCGGATCCATAGCCATATTTCTCGTAAGTTCCTTTCCCTTATCCGACATAATTCTCCGGGTTACCTTATATGTCTTTTCTTTACCTTCTTCCTTTGCCTTGTTTCCAAACCACTTTCCAGAGGGTACTTCTATTGCAAGCGCTGCTGTTGCCAAATTTCGCCAAGAGAGGGGTACTCCCATCGTTCCTGACAGTGAGAGCATTCCCTTAGACATGGAGGACCTAGTGGTCAGCCTGTTAGCTCGCGTGGAAACCATCAAGAATTATGGCAAGGATATCCTCGACGTTGCAGTTCGCATTTTCAATACGTTCTGGCCCGGAGAGAGTGTTGGAGATATGCCCAAGAGGCAATAATAAAAGTGGTTATTATTATATCTTTGTGTTTATGATGAATGTTTACATCCCATGCTATAATTGTATTATAAGGAAACACTGATACATGTGTGTTTTGTAAACATAAAAGAGTCCCTAGTAAGCCTCTTGTGGAACTAGCTTGTTGATTAAATGATGATCATGGTTTCCTGATCATGGACATTGGATGTCATTAATAACAAGGTTATATCATTAGGAGAATGATGTGATGGACACACACCCATAGTAAGCGTAGCATAAGATCAAGTCATTAAGTTCATATTGCTATAAGCTTTCAAATGCATAGTAACCTAATCCTTCGACCATGAGGTTATGTTAATCACCATCATCGGATGGGTACTTTGATGACATCAAACACCGCTTCGTAAATGGGTGGTTATAAAGGTGTCATTGGGTATTCTGAAAGTATGTGTTGAAGCGCATGGACCAAGATTGGGATTTGTCCATCCATATGACGGATAGATATGCTCTGGGCCCTCTCGGTGGAATGTCATCTAGTTAGCTTGCAAGCATGTGACTAGGTCACAAGGGATGACATAACATGGAACGAGTAAAGAGTACTTATCAGTAACGAGGTAGAACTAGGTATGGAGATACCGACGATCAAACCTCGGATAAGTAGAATATCGCGTGACAAAGGGAATTGGTTTCGTATGTTAATGGTTCTATCGATCACGAAGTCATTGTTGAGTATGTGGGAGCCATTATGGATCTCCAGATCCTGCTGATGGTTATTGATCGGAGAGGTGTCTTCATCATGTCTGCATATTCACGAACCGTAGGGTGACACACTTAAGGTTCGAAGTTGTTTTAAGTAGATATGGAATATGCGTTGGAGACTGAATGTTGTTCGGAGTCTCGGATTGGATCCAGGACATCACGAGGAGATCCGGAATTGTCCGGAGAATAAGATTCATATATTGGGGATCATTTTCTAAGTTAGGAAATGTTCCGGAGTATTTGTATGGGGATTCTAGAAGGTTTCAGAATGTTCCGGAAGGTTCTAGGCAATTTCTTGGAGTTTGCTTGAAAACCAAGAAAGGATCAAGGAGTCCTTGTGGGGAAAGACAAGGAGTCGTGGGGGAGGAGGACTCCTCCCCCCTCCCAATCCGCCGGCCAAGGAAGGGAGGGGAGTCCTACTAGGACTCCCCTTCCCATGGCGCCTCCCTCCTTTAAATAGAGGGGTGGGGGCGCCACCCCCTGGCACCCTCCACTTCAAACCCTAGCTGCCGCCTCTCTCCTCCTCCTTCCCTCTGCTCAGGCTTAGGCGAAGTCCTGCAGAATTCTCTACTCCACCACCATCACCACACCGTCGTGCTGCTAGGATTCCGTGGAGAAGATCTACTACCTCCGCTTTCATTGAACGGGAGAGGAAGGTCTGCCGACCAAGACGCAGTGACCGATCATGGAAGCGCTGCGAACAGCGCCGAAGGATCATCCACACGATCTTGAGATCGGCAAGTGATCGACTACATCAACCCCGAGATCCAATCTCATAACGCTTTCGGATCTACGAGGGTTAGTACAGATCTATCTCGTTGCACATGTCTAATAGATTAGATCTTGGCTTTTATCTAGATTAGATCTGGGTTTTGTTCGTTCTTGCGGTAGAATTTTTTTGTTTTCCATGCTACGAACCCATCAGTGGTATCAGAGCCGTATCTATGCGTAGATCTGTTGCACGAGTAGAACACAATGGTTTTGTGGGCGTTGGTGCTCGTGTCGTCTTTTGCTTTGTGTACTTTGCATCTTGCGGTATGGTGGGATAAAGCGGCTCGGGCTAACCTTACATGTCATCGCACATGAGAATTGCTCCACGCTTGACGTGTAACTTGCTTTGCACAAGTGGCTTTACGGGTGTCTGTCTCTCCCACCATAGTATAGATCCAATCTACACTTTGCACTCGATAGCACTTGTATCAATGTTGTGGTTCAGTTTCGTAGGTAAGATCCGTTCTTATTCGAAAGCCCCAAACCACGTAAAACATGCAAAGAAAATTAGAGGCGTCTAACTTGTTTTTGCAGGGGTTTTGTGATGTGATATGGCCATCTTGTGATTGTGATTATATTTGATGTATGCAATTATCCTTGTTGTAATATGGCAACCGGCAGGAGCCTAATGGTTGTCTTTAATTCTGTTAAGACCTACGTGTCTATTCATCTTGTAATAGCTTTATTCTAAGTAGTTGTAATAGTTGCTAGTGATGATGGACAACCATGAAGCGGAGCCACTGACCTTGACGCAATGCTGGTGATGATGGAGATCATGTCCGTGCTTTGGAGATGGAGATCAAAGGCATAAGAAGAAAGGGCCATATCATATCACACTAATTATGAATTACCTATGATGTTAATCCTTTATGCATCTTGTATTGCTTAGATCGCGACGGTAGCATTATAAGATGATCCCTCTCACTAAATTTCAAGTAATAAAGTGTTCGTCCTTAGTTGGCACCGTTGCTAAGACTCGTCGTCTCGAAGCATCTCGTGATGATCGGATGTGATAGATTCTACGTGCATACAAGGTGCAAGCCAGATTTGCACATGCGGAAACTAAGGTTAATCTTGACGAGCCTAGCATGTACAGACATGGTCTCGGAACACGGAATACCGAAAGGTAGAGCATGAATCATATAAGTGATATGATGAACATGAAGATTGTTCGCCGATGAAACTACATCTTCTCTTGTGAAGATCGGACTTGGTGTAGTGGACTTGGTTCGTGTAATCACTAAGACAATGTGAGGGATGTTGTTTTGAGTGGGAGTTCACCTAGTTAATTTAAGAATTAAAATTGAACTCAATTTATCATAAACTTAGTCTAAACTACTTGCAAATATGTTGTAGATTATGGCGAACCTCTCCATCAATTTCAATGCGTTCCTAGAGAAAGAAAAGCTTAAGAACAATGGAAGCAACTTCACGGACTAGCTCCGTGGTCTGAAGATTGTCCTCAGGGATGGTCAGATGACCTATGTGCTCGAAGCACCACTAGGTAACCCACCTGCAGAAGATGCCACCGATGACGTAAAGAATGTTTACGCCACTCGGAAAAATCATTACTCCACAGTTCAGTGTGCCATCCTGTACGGTTTAGAAACAGAGATCCAGAAGCGTTTTGAGCACCACGACCCGTTCGAGATCATTAAGGAGCTCAAGGTCATTTTTGAGACTCACGCGGCCGTGGAGAGCTATGAGGCCTCCGAAAAGTTCTTTACTTGTAAGATGGAAGAGGGAAGCTCCGTTAGCGAGCATGTGCTCACCATGTCTGGGCACGCAAACAAGCTCCAAGAGTTGGGGATAACGATTCCTAATGAGTTAGGGATTCACCGTGTCCTCCAATCACTGCCACCGAGTTATAAGAACTTTGTGATGAACTACAATATGCACTGCATGAACAAGACGTTGCCTGAACTATCGTCCATGCTGAAAACTGCTAAAGTGGAGATCAAGAAGGAGCACCAAGTGTTGATGGTCAATAAGACCACCAATTTCAAGAAACAGGGCAAGCCTAAGAAAAAGGGCAACTTCAAGAAGGACGACAAGAAAGCTGCCACACCTGCTAAGAAGCCCAAGGCTGGTCCTAAGCACAAACTGAATGCTTTCTCG
Organism: Avena insularis; assembly: GCA_023614405.1. Taxonomy (NCBI): domain Eukaryota; kingdom Viridiplantae; phylum Streptophyta; class Magnoliopsida; order Poales; family Poaceae; genus Avena; species Avena insularis. Next base: position 96,146,671 of record CM042690.1, on the reverse strand, counting down.
CAAGGGTGCTGGTCCTCGGAAGCGAATCGCCCCAAGTACCTGGTGGATCTGAAGAACGGTAACATCAATAAGAAAGGTATATTCGATATACATGTTATTGATGTGTATCTTACTAGTAATCGTAGTAGTGGCTGGGTATTTGATACTGGTTTGGTTGCTCATATTTGTAACTCGAAACAGGAGCTGCGGAATAAACGAAGACTGGCAAGAGACAAGGTGACGATGCGCGTTGGAAATGGCTCCAAGGTTGATGTGATCGCTGTCGGCACGCTCCCTCTACATCTACCTTCAGGATTAGTTTTAAATTTAAATAATTGTTATTTGGTGCCTGCGTTAAGCATGAACATTATATCTGGATCTTATTTATTGCGAGACGGTTACTCTTTTAAGTCTGAGAATAAAGGTTGTTCGATTTATATGAGTAATATCTTCTAATGTAATGCACCTGAGATGAATGGTTTATTCTTATTGAATCTCGATAGTAGTGATACACATGTTCACAACATAGATGCTAAACGAATAAAATTGAATGATAATTCTACATACATGTGGCAATCGCTGCCTTGGTCACATTGGAGTGAAGCGTATGAAGAAACTCCATTCTGATGGACTTCTTGAATCACTTGATTTTGAATCACTTGAAAGATGCGAAGCATGTCTAATGGGAAAAATGACTAAGACTCCATTCTCTGGAATAATGGAGCGAGCTACAGACTTATTGGAAATAATACATACCGATGTGTGCGGTCCAATGAGTGTAGCGTCGCGTGGTGGATATCGTTATGTTCTCACTTTCACGGATGACTTAAGTAGATATGGGTATGTCTACTTTATGAAACATAAGTCCGAAACTTTCGAGAAGTTTAAGGAATTTCAAAGTGAAGTGGAAAATCATCGTAACAAGAAGATTAAGTTTCTGCGTTCTGACCGCAGAGGTGAATATCTAAGTTATGAGTTTGGCATGCATTTAAAGAAATGTGGAATACTTTCGCAGTTGACACCGCCGGGAACACCACAACGTAATGGTGTGTCCGAACGTCGTAATCAAACTCTCTTAGATATGGTTCGGTCTATGATGTCTCTTACTGATTTACCGCTATCATTTTGGAGCTATGCATTAGAGACAGCCGCATTCACTTTAAATAGGGCACCATATAAATCCGTTGAAATGACACCGTACGAATTGTGGTTTGGTAAGAAACCTAAGTTGTCGTTCCTTAAAGTTTGGGGTTGCAAAGCGTATGTAAAGAAGTTACAACCTGATAAGCTTGAACCCAAAGCGGAGAAATGCGTCTTCATAGGATACCCTAAAGAAACAATTGAGTATACCTTCTATCATAGATCCGAAGGCAAAGTTTTTGTTGCCAAGAATGGATCCTTTCTTGAGAAGGAGTTTCTCTCGAAAGAAGTGACTGGAAGGAAAGTAGAACTCGACGAGGTTATTGAACCTTCTCTCGGAGTTGAGAGTAGCGCAGCACCAGAAGATGTTTTTGTGCCGCCTGCACCAATTGGAGAGGAAGCTCATGATGGTGATCATGAAACTTGAACGAAATTATCTGAACCTCGCAGATCAACGAGTTTGTACCACTCGATTGGTATGACTCGCCTTGAACGTCATGTTGGTGGACAACAGATGACCCCGACGTATGAAGAAGCTATGGTGAGCCCAGATTCCGACAAATGGCTAGAAGCCATGAAATCCGAGATGGGATCCATGTACGAAAACCAAGTGTGGACTTTGGTGGACTTACCGGATGGCCGTAAGGCTATCGAGAACAAATGGATTTTCAAAATAAAAACAGATGCTGATGGTAATGTTACCGTCTATAAAGCTCGACTTGTCGCGAAAGGGTTCCGAAAAAATCAAGGAGTTGACTACGATGAGACTTTCACCGATGAGCGAAGCTAAAGTCTGTGAGGATTTTGTTAGCAATCGCTGCATATTTCGATTATGAGATTTGGCAGATGGATGTCAAAACGGTGTTCCTTAATGGAGACATTGAGGAAGAGTTGTATATGGTACAACCCAAAGGTTTTGTCGATCCTAAAGATGCTGACAAGGTATGCAAACTTCAGCGCTCCATTTATGGACTGAAGCAAGCATCCCGGAGTTGGAATCAACGTTTTGATAAAGTAATCAAAAACTTTGGATTTATACAAACTTATGGAGAAGCTTGTATTTACAAGAAAGTGAGTGGGAGCTCTATAGCATTCCTAGTACTATATGTAGATGACATATTGTTGATTGGGAATGATATAGAACTTCTTAATAGCGTCAAAACCTATTTGAATAATAGTTTTTCAATGAAGGATCTTGGCAAAGCGGCATATATTCTAGGCATCAAGATTTATAGAGATAGATCAAGACGCCTAATAGCGCTTTCACAAAGTACATACTTAGACAAAGTTCTAAATAAGTTTAGAATGGAAGAGAGCAAGAAAGGGTTCGTGCCCATGTTGTCAGGTAAGACCTTGAGTAAAACTCAAAGTCCGGCTACGGCAGAAGATAGAGAAAAGATGAATAATATTCCCTATGCCTCGGCCATAGGTTCTATCTTGTATGCCATGCTGTGTACAAGACCGGATATAGCACATGCTGTTAGTTTGACTAGCAGATATCAAAGTGATCCTGGAATGAAGCATCGGATAGCGGTCAAGAATATCCTAAAGTACCTGAATAGGACTAAGGATATGGTTCTTTCTTATGGAGGTGATGAACAGCTTGTTGTAAACGGTTACACTGATGCTAGTTGGAACACCGATCCAGATGACTCGAAGTCATAGTCTGGATACATGTTTATTTTGAATGGTGCTGCAGTGAGCTGGAGGAGTGCCAAGCAAAGCGTTGTGGCAAAATCTTCAACTGAATCGGAATACATAGCTGCTTCGGAGGCTGCACAAGAAGCCATATGGATGAAGGAGTTCATTACTGAACTTGGCGTGGTTCCCAGTGCATTGGACCCGATGGCCATCTACTGTGACAACACAGGTGCCATAGCTAATGCACAGGAGCCAAGGTCACATAGCAAGCTGAAGCACATCAAGCTACGTTTCCATGCTATTCGCGAGTATGTCAGAGATGGTGACATAAAGATTTGAAAAGTACACACTGATCTGAATGTGGCAGATCCGTTGACTAAACCTCTCCCTAGAGCAAAGCATGACCAACACCAGAACGCCATGGGTGTTAGGTATATTACCATGTAATCTAGATTATTGACTCTAGTGCAAGTGGGAGACTGTTGGAGATATGCCCAAGAGGCAATAATAAAAGTGGTTATTATTATATCTTTGTGTTTATGATGAATGTTTACATCCCATGCTATAATTGTATTATAAGGAAACACTGATACATGTGTGTTTTGTAAACATAAAAGAGTCCCTAGTAAGCCTCTTGTGGAACTACCTTGTTGATTAAATGATGATCATGGTTTCCTGATCATGGACATTGGATGTCATTAATAACAAGGTTATATCATTAGGAGAATGATGTGATGGACACACACCCATAGTAAGCATAGCATAAGATCAAGTCATTAAGTTCAGACATATAAGCTTTCAAATGCATAGTAACCTAATCCTTTGACCATGAGGTTATGTTAATCACCATCACCGGATGGGTACTTTGATGACATCAAACACCGCTCAGAATCGGGTGGTTATAAAGGTGTCATTGGGTATTCTGAAAGTATGTGTTGAAGTGCATGGACCAAGACTGGGATTTGTCCATCCATATGACGGATAGATATGCTCTGGGCCCTCTCGGTGGAATGTCATCTAGTTAGCTTGCAAGCATGTGACTAGGTCACAAGGGATGACATAACATGGAATGAGTAAAGAGTACTTATCAGTAACGAGGTAGAACTAGGTAAGGAGATACCGACGATCAAACCTCGGATAAGTAGAATATCACGTGACAAAGGGAATTGGTTTCGTATGTTAATGGTTCTATCAATCACGAAGTCATCGTTGAGTATGTGGGAGCCATTATGGATCTCCAGATCCCGCTGATGGTTATGTATCGGAAAGGTGTCTTCATCATGTCTGCATATTCACAAACCGTAGGGTGACACACTTAAGGTTTGAAGTTGTTTTAAGTAGATATGGAATATGCGTTGGAGACCGAATGTTGTTCGGAGTGTCGGATTGGATCCGGGACATCACGAGGAGATCCGGAATTGTCCGGAGAATAAGATTCATATATTGGGGATCATTTTCTAAGTTAGGAAATGTTCCGGAGTATTTGTATGGGGATTCTAGAAGGTTTCGGAATGTTCCGGAAGGTTCTAGGCAATTTCTTGGAGTTTGCTTGAAAACCAAGAAAGGATCAAGGAGTCCTTGTGGGGCAAGACAAGGAGTCGTGGGGGAGGAGGACTCCTCCCCCCTCCCAATCCGCCGGCCAAGGAAGGGAGGGGAGTCCTACTAGGACTCCCTTCCCATGGCGCCTCCTCCTTTAAATAGAGGGTGGGCGCCACCGGCACCCTCCACTTCAAACCCTAGCTGCGCCTCCTCTCCTCCTTCCTCTCTGCCAGCTTAGGCGAAGTCCTGCAGAATTCTCTACTCCACCACCATCACCACACCGTCGTGCTGCTAGGATTCCGTGGAGAAGATCTACTACCTCCGCTGCTTGCTGGAACGGGGAGAGGAAGGTCTGCTTCGACCAAGACGTGACCGATCATGAGCGCTGCCGGAACATGGCGCCAGAAGGATCATCCACACGATCTTGAGATCGGCAAGTGATCGACTACATCAACCCCGAGATCCAATCTCATAACGCTTTCGGATCTACGAGGGTTAGTACAGATCTATCTCGTTGCACATGTCTAATAGATTAGATCTTGGCTTTTATCTAGATTAGATCTAGGTTTTGTTCGTTCTTGCGGTAGAAATTTTTTGTTTTCCATGCTACGAACCCATCAGAGAGTAGCCCGGAGACCATCGTGATTCTCGTCGAGAAGTTAATGGAGATTGGGACCCAGCTTGACCTCTGGAGAGAGTCCGCTGGGCGTGCCGCAGCCGATACCATCCTTCATCATATTCTCACATGGTACGAGAAGATCGACCTCAGCCTCCTTACACGCCGGCGCACCGGATCTAGATGGACTGATGATCCGGAGTGGGTAGCTCGGCGCCAGGCTTGCGCCTACAGCCTCGTCGAATATTCTCCTATTCATGACTGGGTTGAAGGACCGAGCTTCCTGGAATCCGCTTGGGACGAGCACAATGAGAATGTTGAAGATGGGTCGGATGAGGGCGGAGAAGATGATGCTTCAGATATTGAAGACAGCGACGACGACGCCGAACTTCCTCCTCCTGCTGCTCCTTAGTTCCAAAAAACTTGAAAATTTATCAGATCCCCGGTATGCCGGGTGCAACTGTATGCTGGATATGCGATATTTTGCTACTACATTTCTATGCCGGATTAACTTGGGCGCAGTCCCCTAGTTTCATTTTCTTGTTCGTTCAATTCTCTGGCTCGGTCCGTGTCTACCTTGATTCGGTTTTACGACTTACGAACCCGAGCTTCAAAAATTGTTTTAACAATACTTAGAAACTTTTAGGCTTAGCTCAAAATAATTCAGCATAATAACTTGAAAATAAATACAGGGTTAGTCCGAAAAACAAACGTTAGCTCGAATAAACTCATTCCTTAGTCGTTTTTCATGTGCTACGCAATTCCAAACTTGTTCTCTTGCTTGCCATGAAGCCAATTCTTATTGGATAGCATCAAGTCGAAGAGTTGGGTTTTTCGTGCTCACACATTACTAATCTGGGTTAAGTAGAATGACTTATTCCAGCTACCGCATGAGAAGTAACAACAAACATTATTAAGGCAGTCCCCGAGTTACTGCTTGAGGCGCTGCTATTTCATTGATAAGCTCATTGCCGACATACATACCGACATATGAGACGACTCGGATACATACACTTCTTAGCTAAGTGTAGAAGGGGCGAAGTAGTGCTACATTCGACGGCGCTTAGATTCCTCTCCGGACCTGTCCGCCTTGTTCCTTTCCTGTGGCTTTGCATCTATAAGATAGTAAGAATAATTGTGCAATGCTTTGCTCACAATGAATGGCCCTTCCCATGGGGGGGATAATTTATGCATGCCAGCAGTACGTTGTACCAACCGGAGCACCAGATCGCCTTCCCGAAAGACTCGAGGGCACACTTTCCAGCTATGATAGCGTCGGAGATTTTGCTGATATATGGTGGATCTGGACAGTGCCAGTTCTCTCGCTTCTTCCAGCAGATCAACATCATTTTGCTGGGCTTCCTGCACTTCGGCTTCTGTGTATTGGGTGACCCTAGGCGAATCATGCTCTATGTTGGCTGGTAATACAGCTTCTGCCCCATATACCAGAAAAAATGGCGTATAGCCTGTTGATCGATTCGGAGTTGTTCTTAAACTCCACAGTACCGCTGGTAGTTCTTCTATCCAGCACTCCGCTGATATTTGCAGCGGTTCAATGAGCCGGGGTTTTATCCCAGATAATACTAATCCGTTGGATCTTTCCACTTGTCCGTTCGATGCGGGGTGGGCTACCGAGGCGACATCGAGTCAGATCTTCTTGTCTCGGCAAAAGCGCGCAAATGCTCCTTCCGCAAAATTTGTTCCATTATCAGTTATAATACTGTGTGGATAACCATATCTTAAGATGATGTCTTTGAGAAATGTCACGGCCGTAGCTCCATCACATTTTTTTATAGGTTTCACTTCAATCCATTTTGTAAACTTGTCCACCATGACCAAAATGTGTGTCATGTTTCCTCTTGCTGGTTTGAACGGGCCAACCATATCCAAGCACCATACATCAAATGGCCACGTAATTGGTATGGTCTTGAGTTCCGACATAGGCATATGTGTCTTGGTGGCATACCTTTGACAACCATTGCATTTTCTCACCAGATCTTCTGCTTGTTCTAAGGCACTTGGCCAGTAGAATCCATGCCGGAACGCCTTTGCCACCAAGGCTCGGGATGAGGCATGATGCCCATTCTCCTTGGTGTATATCTCGGAGGATGTCAAGCCCTTCTTCCGTCAACGATCGTTGAGGACATTGGTTACACTCCGTTTGTACAACTCAGAATTGATGATTGTGTATGCTTTTGCTCTCCTCACGAGTTTGCACGCTAACACCTCCTCGGTAACGCTCCGTCTTCAGAATCGGAATATAGGCAAGGCCAAGCTGGTATCGCTCGTGGAGGGAACATCTCCTCATCAATTTCCATCTGATCCACCGACATAACTTCAACCGGATCACGCTGAGCAGTCCCCGGGTCTAGCGAGGTAGTCCCCGGGTTTGCCGAGGCAGTCCCCGGGTTTGTTGATGCAGTCCCCGGGTCTCGCGTACTACCTCCCATGTCAATGTCCATGGGCTCAGCTCCGGATTCCGTATTTTCCGGGACATAGATCGAGTCGGTTCCTGGGGACGACCTAATAGATGGTTTTCCGAGGTGTTCCAATGCTACACCCAGTGGAATTGCCTGTCTGGTCAATCCGAGCTTCGACAACATGTCGGCAGCCTCGTTTTCCGCTCGGGGTACATGGTGAAATTCACACCCCTCGAAGTAACCAGATATCTTCTGCACGTGAAATTTGTATAGTGCCATGTTTGGATCCAGGGCGTCCCACACTCCGGACACCTGCTGCACCACCAATCCGAGTCGCCAAAGCATATTATCCGACGTATGCCAATCTCCTTTGCCACTTTGAGCCCATGCACAAGAGCCTCATATTCAGCGACATTGTTCGATGCCGCGAAATGGATCTGCAATACGTACTTTAGCTGGTCCTTCTTTGGCGAGGTAAGCACAACCCCGGCGCCTAATCCGGTTTTGGTTTTCGACCCGTCAAAGTGCATCCTCTAGTAGTTCGGATCTGGTGGCGGTGGTTCGTATTGTACCTCGGCCCAATCCACAAAAAAGTCCGCCACAGCCTGGGACTTGATCGCTTCCCTTCTATCGTATTGGGGCGCATAAGGGGCTAACTCAATTGCCCATTTTGCAATTCTGCCACTCGCGTCCTTGTTACCCATTATCTCGGATATGGGAGCTTCACATATCACTTTGATGGGGTGCTCCTCAAAGTAATGCTTTAACTTCTTGGCCGCCATATAGACTCCATATGCCACCTTTTGAAAGTGCGGGTAGTTCTGTTTTGAGGCAGACAACACCTCGCTCAAGTAATATACTAGCCTCTGCATCGACTTACCTTCTTCGTTGCGCTCCACTACAATCACTGCACGTACAACCCGATTGGTTGCGGCTATGTAGAGCAACATTGGCTCTTTTGATAGTGGAGAGGCTAACACTGGTGCAGTGGCCAACATCTTTTTTAAGTGGGCAAAGGCTTCATCGTCCTATGGCATCCAAATGAATTTATCCGACTTTTTCATGAGTTGGTAGAGAGGCAGTGCCTTTTCTCCCAACCGACATACAAACCGACTCAACGATGCCAGGCACCCAGTGAACTTCTGGACATCGTTAAGACACTTCGGTAGCTCCATTCGTTCGATGGCTCGGATCTTAGTTCGGTTAACCTCGATACCTCGGCTAGAGATGAGAAATCCGAGTAATTTTCCAGCCGGGACACCGAAGGTACATTTTTCCGGGTTAAGCTTCATCTGGAACCTTCTCAAGTTCGCAAATGTTTGCCTTATGTCATCAAGGAGCGTTTTGCTTTCATTGGTCTTGATAACCACATCATCCACGTATACTTGTACGTTTTGACCTATTTGGTCGTGTAAACATTTTTGCATACATATTTGGTACGTTGCACCTGCATTACGTAAACCGAACGGCATAGTGCGATAGTAGTAAGCCCCGTATGGGGTAATAAACGCAGTCTTTATTTGATCATCCGAGTTCAGAGGTATCTGGTGGAAGCCAGAATATGCATCAATGAATGACAACAGTTCACATCCCGCAGTCGAGTCTATGACCTGATCTATCCTCGGCAGTGGAAATGGATCTTTTGGACACGCCTTGTTCAGGTTCGTGTAATCGATACCCATACGCCAAACCACTGCCACGTTCGGATCATCCTTCTTCTTTTCTACCAGCACCGGATTAGAGAGCCAATCCGGATATAGTACCTCCATGATAAATCCTGCTGCTAGTAACCGAGCTATCTCGTCTCCAATGACTTTTCTCCTATCCTCGCTGTAGCGGCGGAGAGGTTGCTTCACCGGACTTGCTCCGGGTCTTACGTTCAAAGAGTGCTCGGCCAACTCCCTGGAACACCTTGCAAGTCCTGTAGACCAAGCAAAAATATCCTGATTCTCACGGAGGAAGTTGACGAGCTCGCTTTCCTATTTGTCAGTTAACCCGGTACCAATTGTTACGGTGCACTCCGGGAACATGTTATCAACTGGAACCTTCTTGGTGTCCTTTGCGGCTTGAAATGAAACGCTGCCACGCGGGTTACTTAACGCCGGCATATATTGATGCGCGGACTGAGCTAATGCCGCCACCTCTTGGATTTTTCTTTTCTCTTGCGCAATCACGAGTGACTCGGCTAGGTTAGACCCGGCTGAAGCACACTCAATGGAACGTCGGAAATCTCCAGCAATGGTAATCAATCCATTTGGTCCGGGCAACTTCATCTTTAGATAACTGATGTGGCAACTTGCCATGAACTTATTCAATGCTGGTCTTCCGAGTAACGCGTGATATGCACTTTCCAAGTTCACCACCTCAAACTCCAGATTTTCAGTTCGGCAGTTATCCCTTGTGCCGAATAGCACGTCGACCCGGACTTTGCCTATGGGCTCACAAGAAATGCCTGGTACAATGCCATGGAAAGTTGTTCTCATAGCCTGGAGCATGTTCTCCGAGATGCCCAACTTGCGCATCGTATCCGCATACATTATGTTAATGCTACTGCCATTATCAATTAGTACCTTGGAGAACCTCACATTGATGTTCGGTCCAATGAATGTCGGATCTAGCACTAGCGCATACGAACCTGGACTTGGCATAAGTTTAGGATGATCTTTGATGTTCCAGGTGATTTCCTGGTCCGACCAAGGCATGTACCTCGTCACTGCTGGCATGACCGCATTGACCTCCATATGTCGGTGCTGTAAGCTCTTTCTATCTGTTTCCTCAGTCGTGAACACACAATAACTTTGGTGATGTTCCCTGTACTCATTCCTTCCCTCGTTTCCGGGGTACCTCTGATCCGGTTGTTGCTGATTTTCCACCTGATGCACTGCATCCCTTCTCTCATTGTTGTCATACCTCGACGGAGGGGGAGGCAACATTAGCTGTTGCGTGTTCGCCCCGGAGAGCAATTGCTGCCGAGGTAACTCCTGTCGAGGTTGATCATTCCGGGGTGCCTGAGCATTCCCCAAACCACCTTGTTCTATCTTACGCATCCACTCACATTTCCTTGTTGTGTGACCCGCCGGGTTATTCGGATTTGGCGTGTGAAACTTACACGGCTGGTCCAACATCGACTCATAGGTATACCTCGGATGGTCTTTCTTTTCCTGCCACTGTTTCTTTTGCTCTGGAGTCCATGTTTTCTTGCCATCGTTTCTTGGAGTCCATTGTCCTCCCGTTCTCTGGCATTGGTTGCTCCTTGCTCCGGGTTGATCTTGATTCACAGCTGCAACTTGTTGCGAACCGTAGCGATGGTCCGGTCTATCATCTCTCCTTTTTCCTCTGTAATCGTTCCTCCGGGATGACCCAGCTCCATCCCTCTGATAGTATTCCTCGTCTGATTCATTTGACGCGAGCCTAGGTTGAGTCGGATCACCCAAAGCATACGAATCAGCAATTCGGATCATCTCTGCCAGCGTAATTGGCATTTTCCTTTGCAACTTCATCCACAACTCGCTGCCATATCTGCACCCTTGCGCAAACCACGCTATGGCCTGTGACTCTATGACACCCTCACACGAGTTTCTCACGGTACACCACCGGGTCAAGAATTCACGATCCGTCTCGTTAGGTCTTTGCTTGCACATTGCTAGGGTCTGTGGTCTATTCGGCCTCTGATATGTACTTGAGAAGTTTGTGATAAACATTTCTTCAAAATCTATCCAGCAGTTGATGCTTCCGGGTGGTAAATTATTCAGCCATACTCTGGCCGGACCTTCCAACATCTGGGGTACGTATCGTACAGCCCATCTCAAGTTGCCTGTGGCAATTTTCACAGCCGTAGCATAGTTTATCAGCCAATCCTCCGGCTTGGTACTGCCGTCATACGTCTTCGTGCCTCTGGGCAGCTGGAAGTTGGGTACCGGTGGCTCTTTCATGATCCAGGGTCCAAAGCACGCTGGACCCGGGGGACCCTGACATTCGATCTGTTCCGACCTATACAGGCGATCCAACTTTAACCTGGCGTCATCCGACATTAAATCCCTGCTTCCGAATCTTGACCCTATCACATGATAGTCCTGTCTGGGGTACCCCGTGTTCACCATCTCCGAATCACTGTCGTTGTATCAGTTTTGCTCTCGTTGCGCACCTTTCTGTTGCATACCTCGGCCGACGCTTTGCTCTTGCCCTGGTATATTCCGCTGCTGCGGTTGTCCTGCTCCTGCAGAGTTTCGCTGTCCGGCATTGCCGTTGGCAGCGTTCCCTTGACTGGCATTGCCTTGGTCGTGATTACCTCGGCCAGCTTCACCTCGGCTCACACTCTGTTGATCATTTTTCCGTATTTCTTTTTCTTTTCCCGCACACGTCGGGTCGTACGGGACGATCTGTTTGTTTCGTCTGGCCGAGGTTACTACCTCTTCTCTCCTTGGACCATCATGAGGCGATGATGCGGCTCCAGCGGATTTCTCCGGGTTACCCATCACCGAATGGACGATTTTGGAAGCTCCATCTCTCTCCGGGTTAGCTCTCAGCAGCTCTTCGTTCTGTCTGTTCGCGATCCGAACCAGCTTGTTAACCCTATCTTGTTGTCTCTGACGGGCCTCACCCGTCAGACCCTCTAACTCGGACGCAGCCGCATCTGCTGCTCTGAGGTTCTTCGCCGGGGTACTATACTTCGGCAACCCCACAGACAGATAGTTTTCCGACCCTTCTGCTCCATCATCACCTTCTCTGTTCATCTCGCTTATGAGATTTCTTCCTTTTACTTTTACCGTATCAACTTTGTTTACTTTTGCATACTCACGCAGTGTCATGTTCAGCGACTGCTGAGCCGTGGCTATTTTCTTTGTGCCCTCTAGTATCTTTTGCCTAGTTTCCTCTAGCTCGGCCTGTGCCTGAGCCGGATCTACCACTGCTGCTACCGGGTTAGCCAAGCTATTCATAGCTTCTCAAGACGCTTCTCGGCCTCTAGTGGAGGTCCTCTACCTTTCCTCGGTTCCTTAGGTGTTACCTCCGGGTCTGGTGCTGGGTCCTTGCTTGTGCCTGCACCTGGCGCAATCATCATCACCTCCGCATGGTCCGGGGAGCGAGCGATACGCGCCCCGCGAGCCACAGTGAGGGGTGGTTCCCCTGCATCAACGACGCGGCGCGGATGAACGCATGATACGTCCACAACAACGTAGACCTTGTGCGCACCGAGCTTGACGAAGAGGCCGTTGCGCGGAAGTAGGCGCGTGCCGAAGCAGCCAGCGTTGTCGCTGATGAAATCCAGCGCTCCAAAGCGCAGAACGAGCCCGGAGACGATGCGTTCGCCGGTGCCGATGAGGTTTCCCGTCCGGATCTTCACCCTTGCTAGCGCCGCTAGCCCCACGGTGGGCGCCAACTATCGTGGTGGTGTCACGGCAGATGCCATGGATAGGCTAAAGGTGGGGACTAATACACGCTAGGGGAATCCAGGGAGGGATAGTGGAGTGATTCTCCACACAGAAGTTTGTATTGCTATATCTCCAAGATTACAAGTGCTCCTTGAGCTGTATTGGCGAGAGGAGGAAGAAGGAGCTCTCTTACTCTTGCCTACTATTTTTCCCTAGAACCCTAGATCAACTAGCACTATGGAATCACCAAACCAACTAGAGCTCAACCAACCCCCTCTACCAGAAACCTAGCCCCCCTTATATAGAGGAAGTTCGATCCCTGCCTAGGGCATACGTGGAGGCATATTCCTGAGAATATGCCCCCTCCCAAAGTGGTAACCCGACCGGGGTGCTTTTCCCCCGCGTCACACATGCTTTAGCAACGTAAGCCTCATGGCGCCTGCGTCGGTGACATGGGCGTCGTCACCCTTGTCGGCCATGACCCGTGGTCCTGCCTTGCTTTCTCCGCTCATGCAGTGCGTACCGGACCTTCTTTTTGACCAGAGAGATTCCTTCCTTCTCCCAGAAGCTAAGCGAGGACCCGGATCATAGTAGATCCGGCCACACATGTTCCTGCATAGAAGTTAGACAAGCACTTCCGACTTACTCCTTAAGTCGGATGAGACAATGTTAGGTGACCCTCCCCTGGTCCGGGTTGCTCCGTGATCCGGCCTGCCTTGACGTGACCCGGCCAGCATCCGCTTTGACCTTGCCGAACCTCGGCTAACTCGGCCCTTATACCCCGGAGTGACCCTACCCGGGGGTATCCCCCCAACACATCGGGATCATCATCATCATCACCACCACCATCATCACCATCAGCACCCTCATCACCATCTCCATATTGCTGTAACAATTGGTTGAATCTTGCTATAGTTCATAGGGGAAACTTTCCTGGTGTTGATTACTCTTTGTAGTTGATGCTATTGAGTGAACTGATGCGCTCGACTTTCGACGTAGAGCTCGTTGGTAACCCCAAGAGGAAGGTATGATGAGCATAGAAGTAAGTTTTCCCTCAGTTATGAAACCAAGGTTTAATCGAACCAGTAGGAGAAAGAAAACACCCCAAAGGTGTTACTAGCTGAGCTTTGGCAGGGCGCACTACCGGTTCTAGTAGCAACATGGAGACCTGCACAACACAACCACAGAACTTTGTCCCCAACTTGCGATGAGGTTGTCAATCTCACCGTGTTTTGCGGAAAACAAAGGATTAAACGTATCGAATGGAAATAAGTAATAGTTTGCAGAAAGTAAACACAAAGCAGAAACAGTTTATAGATTGTATGTAAAGAAAAAGGACCGGGATCCATAGTTCACTAGAGGTGGCTCTTGATGACCCACAAGTATAGGGGGTGTATCACAGTATTTCGAATAAGTAAGAGTGTCGAACCCAACGAGGAGCAGAAGGTGCTGGCTAGTGGTATGGATCAGGAATTCTCTGCAAATACTTAGCAAACGGATTTTTAGGGGTTTTCGATAAGGCAATTAAACAAAGTACGAGTAAATAAAAGACAGTAGGAATAAATGCAGCAAGTGGCCCAATCCTTTATGCAGCAAAGGACAAGCCGGTTGTATTACTTAAGATGACCACACGTTCTCGAGGACACATGGGAAGACTGTCAAGTGCTTTCGCTTCATATAGTTGATTAATCTTCTTTAGCTTGCTAAGTGTTGTGTGGGTGAACCTGTGCTAATGTACCGCCCCATCCAAGACTAATACATACTTGTGATTATACCCCTTGCAAACATCCGTAAGTACAAGAAAGTAATTAAGGTAGAAACCTAACCACAGCTTTAAACTCTAAGACTCTTACGTCCCTTGTGCAATGGTTTCCTAACGGGGGTTTAGGTTTCTGTCACTCCGGCAACCCCTACGATTAGTAGCCAAATACACAATTCATTCCCCTAGGCCCATATAGGTGAAGTGTCATGTAGTCGATGTTCACATGACACCACTAGAAGAAGTACACCACAACTTAAATAACAATCTATTGAATCTTTCTCAACGCAACTCCACTACTAACAACAAGACTTCTCCCATGTCCTCAAGAACAAAACGAACTACTCACAAGACATCATATGGATCATGATCAGAGATGGAATAATGATGTATAACAATCTGAACATAAACAATAATTCAACGGTTCACTCAATAGCATCAACTACAAAGAGTAATCAACATCGGGAAAGTTTCCCCTATGAACTATAGCAAGATTCAACCAATTGTTACAGCAATATGGAGATGGTGATGAGGGTTCTGATGGTGATGATGGTGGTGATGATGATGATGATGATCCCGATGAAGTCCAGCTTGATAGTGGTGTTGATGGCGATGATCTCCCCTCTCCGGGAAGGAATTCCCCCAGCAAAAATCTGTCTGCCGGAGAGATCATTCTCTCTTGGTGTTTTCCGCCCTGCAGAGGTGGCGGAATCTTTCTATGGTCGCTCCTCGAGTCTTAGGGTTTCGTGGGGATGATATACGCTAGAGAGGAGAGGCTGGAGTGGGCCAGGGCAGCCACACCACTCCCAGGCACGTCCTAGGCCTACCCGCGCCATGGGGTGGTGTGGGCCCCCTGTGGCCCACCTCCACTCCATCTTCTGGCATCCTGAGTCTTCTGGAAAAATAGGATTTTCCGTATATTTTTCCGGATTTTCTGATCTTCATGAATTTTGCCTCCAAACAACACCTTTTCCATCAGAATCCTGACTGCAGCGGTCCATGCTCCAAAAGTCATCAACCATGCAAAAATAGATGAAATAACATAAGTATCACCTCTCAATACGAAATATATCAATGGATAATAGTGAATTAAGACATAGAATAGTGATGCAAAATGGACATATCAACTCCCCCCAAGCTTAGACTTCGCTTGTCCCCAAGCGAAACTGAGCTCAATAAACATGACCTCAGGTTTATGGAGTGAAGAGTCAATAAATGAATACGGACAAGAAGCATCACATTCATCAAATACATAGATCATAATAGAAGACAACTCACTATTATATAACTCAACTTTCAATGAGTAAAGGAAACACAATAAAGATACATAAAGTGAATCATAATTGGTAATGGCAAACTTAGCTCTTGGTCGAAGAATAGTTGATAATTTGCTGGAGTTCACAAATAGTTGGCTTTTTCAATGATAGCTTTCAAAGTAATAAACATCAAGATAAGAGCAATGTGCAAGGCAAGGAACATAAGACATGATTGAATAAATCATCATATGAATGAAACACAACAACTCAAAATACTTGCTAAGATAGAAGGGAGTAGGTTTACTGACTCAACTACAAAGTAAAAGAAAGGCCCTTCGCAGAGGGAAGCAGGGATTGCAAGTCTCATAAAGAGCTCCCAAAAATTATGATACTTACTAGCTTTCAGCTCTCATTGCCCCTATCATAGGCATCTTTTGGTGATTAAGGTTAAAGTGACACAACTAAGAGGATATGCTTGACAAGTTATAAGTTGAAATCTCATGCCCTTACTTACGAGTACCGATCCTCATGCTACTCAACTTCAGTCATGAGCAAGCTCTTGTCATTGTAAATACATGCGTATCATTGAGAACCGCCAACGGGGTACCCCTTGCACATGACACAGGAGCTATCCCATAATCAAAATGACAAGGCAAGCAGATAGTGAGCATCTCAGCGATCTTTTTATTTGCTATTTTCATAGGTTTTTATTGAGGATGCTTCATAGAATGCTCACTATAGTTATGCTGCAAGTTTCCACCATGATTAGGCATGGCTTAGGCTAACGGCCCAGGCGTTTCTCTAACACACATATAAACTCCATGATCTTATAAGTTCCACTTTTATTTCACACCATCGGGATCCATAAGCAAAAGAACATGATATCAACTAGGTACAAAGTACCAATGCAATGTTGAATGCGTTCCCCATGATACATGGTTATGTTAACTTCAACTCATAAAGCGCAAGCATAAACGCAATAAGGAAGGACCCAATGGTTCAAGTTTATTAAATGCAAGAAAGAAAAGTGTGCCATCAAGTTCGTGAGAGCTTTAATCACTAATATTCACATAACAAGTTTAATTTGGGAGGTAGATAAAACAAGAATTTACTTGGAATAGCAATAATGCTACTAGGTAGGTATGGTGGACACAAATGGCAAAGCTTTTGGTTTAAAGGAGGTGGGTGCACGAGAAGAATTCCCTCTCAGTACAGGTTTTTGGCTAGCAAGGCTGGGTAGCAAGTACAAGAGTTGAAGGAAACAACCAAACATACAAATGATAAAAACAAACATGCAATCTTCCTTGGAAGCACAAAAGATCTTAACTAGAGAATACTAGACTTATGAGCAAATCAAGAAAGAAAGATGATGAAATTATTTTTCTCTAGAGTACTTCTATCTTTTTCATTCAACTCTCAAAAAGGTGTTGCTACTGACCGAGCGAGGTTTGCCAAAACCAACTAAATTAACTCAACGATACCAAAGTGATACCAATACTAACAACAAGATCAATCATATAACCACGACTTGAAAACTAATATAAGCTATGCAAAAGAGTGAATGATAGAACTTCTCATTAATATTCCATAACGGAAACTCACACCAAGGGATACATATCTAACGAGAGAGGGGGCACTTCCATAATGCAAACCATACTACATAATAACTCCTCTATTCATGATATGACTCTACTAATAATGTAAAAATATAGAAGATAGTGATATGATACCGCGACGCTCCCCCAAGCTTGGAACAAACCAAGGGGATGCCAAACCTGATGACGATTTACTCCTTAGGTGGTGGTGGTGGTGTCCTCTTGATGAGATCCTTGATCAGTTTCCCAAAGTCCTCAATCTCGAAGGTGAGAGCACGAATCAATTCCGAGTTGTGCTCAATGCGGCTCATGATCATTTCAGTTTGTGGATCCCAACTCTCTTGATTCTTTTTCCGTTCTTCCTCCTTGAAGTCTTCTTTTCCTGCATGGTTATGGATGAAGGTATGGAAAGGATTCTTGGTGCGTGAGGAAGTGACCTTGGAGCCAAACTATGACGGGGAGCTTTCCCCCCAGTCTGCATCCGTGCAGTCCTTCTGATCTTGGTAGGTTTCACCACTCTAATGCTTGCAATGGTGGTGTCGGTGTGCGGATGTTGGCCTTGCTCCTCTTCACCTTCACTCTTGATCTCCTTCTCTTCCCCGGTGTCTTGGAGGTCTTCCTCCATAGGCTCCTTCCCTTTATCCTTGGCGGACACCATTGTGCTTCTAAACTTTAAGAATAGTTCCTGGCAGAAACATATCGAAACAAAAACACGATGAAAACACGATATACGAACCTCGGGGGATCCAGGGGTTATATATTACGGAGTTACATATCAAAAGGAAGATACTGGGAGAAAACGAGTCGGAGGCGGAGTCCTAGGTGGTCTCACCACCTGGTGGCGCGGCCAGGGGTGGGCCTGCGCCATGGCATGGTGTGAGCCACCCCATCTCCATTTCCGTCCTTTTTCGCTTCGTAACTTTCCTTATTGACTGAAAACTGCAAAAATATAGTTGGATCGTATTTTCGCGGAACTTTTCTTAGCAGAACTGTTACCTAGTTGGAAACGGACTCTGCAGGTCTCTGAATTTGGTATTTAGTGGATCCTTCCAGAGTCATCTCTTGAATATCAATATCTTCATCTTCATACAATTATTACTTGAGTCATAAAGCCCTTCTCTTCCTTATTACACCATTAACTCCACTTCCTGGAAATTTCTTTCACACAAAACTTCACACAATTCTCATTAGCAACATTAGTATAAGTGAAGTGATAAAACCTTTTGAGTCCAACTTCAACTACAAACCATCAAAACAAAAGCTACTGTAGCAACTCCTTCCGAAAACCCAAAAAGAATTCAAAAGGAAATCGAATAAAGAAGCAAATGCAAGAGTGGCAAAATCTGTCAAAACAGACTAGCAGGTAAAGATCATTTTTTTCGAAAATCTTCTGTTGCTCAAATCAAAAAGTGCAAAACTAACGAAAGTTAAATAACAACCTGGGGCAGAAGCACAAACAATTACAGCTCAATCCGACATACAGAGATCTCTCACGAATTTTTACGGTGAAGCACAAAAAAAATCTGTTTCGGGACATCAACTTCCTCAAATATTACTTCTCTCTCATTAGAGGTTGATCTTGACACAAAAACCAAACAAAACGGATAAGGAGCGGTTATTACCGAAGTAATAACTTCCAAAACTCAAAGAAACAAAAACAAACTAGAAGCAAAAAAAAATTGGGTTGTCTCCCATAAAGCTCTTTCTTTATAGCCATTAAGATGGGCATGATAATTTTGAAGAAGCTCTCATAGGGATATGAATTGAAGTGAAAGAGAGCATTAAGAAGCAAAAACACACTCACATTTAAGTCTAACCCACTTCCTATGCAAGGGGATTTTGTAAACAAACAAGTTATTGAAACCAAAGGCAACTTGCGTAAGAAGGCAAAAGAAGTGCAACATAAAAACTTTCAGCATAAAACAGGGAAACTTGATATTATTGAGATACATAAGAACACTTTTCCCTCTCTCATAGTAGCTTTCAGTATCATGCATAAACTTAACAATATAGCTATCACAAGGACCATCATAGCAATGATCACTTATTCTAACAGAAAACACGGGAATACTAGCTCTCATAACACTACTATGTGAAACAATATTAGAGGTATCCTTACAAAGGATAGGGTGTCCCTCTTTTTCATATTTAGTGACAAAGTCTTTCACATTTGCTATTATAGGTTCATCAACCATTTGTTTATCAGGTTCAACAGCTTTATTCATAGTTTCATTAACCATACTAGCTATCATAGAATGTTCCTTTATCTAAACTGGGAAAGGCATTTTCTCAATGTAAGGTTTAGGTAAAACATGATTAGCAGTATAAACTTCAGTATTTCTTGCAGGAACACTCTTAGCAATATCTTTATAAGGTTCATGATACTTATCCACTTCTTTTCATGCACTTCAATATAGGAAGCAAAAGCCTTAAAATAAGAAGCAATAGCTTGAGAGTCTAGACCATAAGCATTTTTAATATTTTGAAAGTCATCAGTTCCCATAAAAGATTCAATGCATTCATAATCATAATTTATACCTGACTTTCTACCTTTGTCATTCTCCCAAGCTTCAGCATTGTCTTGAATACGATCTAGAAGGTCCCATTTAGCTTCTTCTTCCATACGAGTGAATGATCCAGCACAAGAAGCATCCAATAAATCTTTATCATGTAGAGGGAGCCTTGCATAAAAGTTATTGATAATAATATTGTTGGGGAGCTCATGAATGGGACATTTGAGCATTAGTAACTTCAATCTCCCCCAAGCTTGAGCTGTACTCTCTCCATCAAGAGGCCAAAAGTTGTATATTTGATTCCAATCTTTATGAATCTCACTAGGAGGATAAAACTTTGAATAAAAGAGAGGCACTATTTCCTCCCATTCCAGAGCTTGACCATTCTTCAGCAGCTTATACCATTCCTCAGCTCTTCCTTTCAACGATAATGAGAATAACTTCTTCTTAACTTGATCTGTAGTAATACCTGCACACTTGAACAACCCGCATAATTCGTGGATAAAGAGTAAATGATCACCGGGATGGACAGTTCCATCCCCAACATAATAGTTATCCATAACACGATCAATAATTCTTGTAGGTATTTTGAAAACATCTTTCTCAGCAGGTGGTGGCTTATCTACTACCTTAGCAGTGGTACTAGCATTACCAAATAAGAAACTCAGCGAATTATCCATAACGAAAATAAAGCAACTAGCAGAAGTAAACAATACTCATAGTAGAAGTTTCCTTTACCAGTTCCACTCTCCAATAGCGCTTCACTCCCCGGCAACGGCGCCACAAAATAGTCTTGATGACCCACAAGTATAGGGGGTGTATCGCAGTATTTTCGATAAGTAAGAGTGTCGAACCCAACGAGGAGCGTATAGGCTAGTGGTATGGATCAGGAATTCTCTGCAAATACTTAGCAAACAGATTTTTAGGGGTTTTCGATAAGGCAAGTAAACAAAGTACGAGTAAATAAAAGACAGTAGGAATAAATGCAGCAAGTGGCCCAATCCTTTATGCAGCAAAGGACAAGCCGGTTGTAATATTTAAGATGACCAAACGTTCTCGAGGACACATGGGAAGACTGTCAAGTGCTTTTTCTTCATATAGTTGATTAATCTTCTTTAGCTTGCTAAGTGTTGTGTGGGTGAACCTGTGCTAATGTACCACCCCATACAAGACTAATACATACTTGTTATTATACCCCTTGCAAACATCCATAAGTACAAGAAAGTAATTAAGGTAGAAACCTAACCACAGCTTTAAACTCTAAGACCCTTACGTCCCTTGTGCAATGGTTTCCTAACGGGGGTTCAGGTTTCTGTCACTCCGGCAACCCCTACGATTAGTAGCAAAATACACAATGCATTCCCCTAGGCCCATATAGGTGAAGTGTCATGTAGTCGACGTTCACATGACACCACTAGAAGAAGTACACCACAACTTAAATAACAATCTATTGAATCTTTCTCAACACAACTCCACTACTAACAACAAGACTTCTCCCATGTCCTCAAGAACAAAACGAACTACTCACAAGACATCATATGGATCATGATCAGAGATGGACTAATGATGTATAACAATCTGAACATAAACAATAATTCAACGGTTCACTCAATAGCATCAACTACAAAGAGTAATCAACACTGTGAAAGTTTCCCCTATGAACTATAGCAAGATTCAACCAATTGTTACAACAATATGGAGATGGTGATGAGGGTGCTGATGGTGATGAGGGTGGTGATGATGATGATCCCGATGAAGTCCAGTTTGATGGTGGTGTTGATGGCGACGATCTCCCCTCTCCGGGAAGGAATCCCCCGGCAGAAATCTATCTGCCGGAGAGATCTTTCTCTCTCGGTGTTTTCCGCCCCGCAGAGGCGGCGGAATCTTTCTATGGTTGCTCCCCGAGTCTTAGGGTTTCGGGAAGATGATATACGCCAGAGGGGAGAGGCTGGAGTGGGCCAGGGTGGCCACACCACCTCCTGGCACGACCTAGGCCTGCCCGCGCCATGGGGTGGTGTGGGCCCCCTGTGGCCCATCTCCACTCCATCTTCTGGCATCCTTAGTCTTCTGGAAAAATAGGATTTTCCGTATATTTTCCCGGATTTTCTGATCTTCGCGAATTTTGCCTCCAAACAATACCTTTTCCATCAGAATCCTGACTGCAGCGGTCCATGCTCCAAAAGTCACCAACCATGCAAAAATAGATGAAATAACATAAGTATCACCTCTCAATACGAAATATATCAATGAATAATAGTGAATTAAGACATAGAATAGTGATGCAAAATGGACGTATCAGCTCTCCTTAGATAAATAACATGCTGGGTGAACAAATTACAGTGGGGCAATTGACAAATACCGAGAAAGCAATACATGCATATACTAATCATCTTGACTCCTTTGAGACTTGATTGGGCATTACAACATTATACATAGACCGCCATCCAACTGCATCTATGACTAATAATCCACCTTCAGGTTATCATCCGAACCCCCTCCAGTATTAAGTTGCAAGCAACAGATTATTGCTTTACGAACTGCGTGTAAAGTAAACAATACGATTGTTCTATGAACAAAGGATTGTTGTTTTCTCCCTAGTAGCAATAGCACATCTAGTACCTTAGAGATTTCTGTCACTTCCCTAGATTACCAGAGGCATGAACCACTATCGAGCATAAATATTAACTCTTGGAGTTGCTAGCATCTACTTGGCCAAGATAGCTACTAACAACGGAAAGCATGCAAGATCTCAAATAACAAATACATGATAGAATCAATAATCAATCTGAAATAGCATCTCAATATCCATCGGATCCCCACAAACACAACATGTAATGGATTACAAATAGATGATCTTGATCATGAACGGAGCTCACAAGATCTAAACATGAAAGCACAAAGGAGGAGAAACCAGCCATCTAGCTACTACATGGATCCGTAGTCCAAGGATGAACTACTCACACATCACACCGGAGGCTTGCGTGGTGATGAAGAAGGCCTCTAGGGTGAATTCCCCTCAAGTGGTGCCGGAAGAGCTTGATCCCTCCCGATCTAGGGATGGATATGACGGCGGCTACAGACTCTTTCGTGGATTTTTGATTGGGTACTTAGGGTTTTCGTCCCGAGGGCAATATATAGGCGGAAGGAGAGGCCGAGGGGGTGCCGGGAGCCACCACACCACCCCCTGGCGCGGGCCCAGCCTGGCCGCGTGGCCAGGTGGTGTGGCCGGCCCCTGGCCCCTCTCCGTCTCGTAT
This sequence comes from Avena insularis, assembly GCA_023614405.1. NCBI lineage: Eukaryota > Viridiplantae > Streptophyta > Magnoliopsida > Poales > Poaceae > Avena > Avena insularis. The sequence continues at coordinate 96,123,590 of CM042690.1, read as the reverse complement.
TCTGGCACTTGATCCCTTCCGGAAAAATAGGCACTTTGGCTTTTGTCCCGTCCAATTCCAAGAATATTCATTTTCTGACTTTCCTGGAACCAAAAACAGCAGAAAACAGGCAGCTGGCACTGTGGCTCTTGTTAATAGGTTTGTCCAAGAAATCATATGAAAAGTACTCCAAAGTTGGAATAAAACACAAGAAAGTGGATAAAACCAAGCATGGAACATCAAAAATTATAGATACATTTGCAATGTATCAACATCCCCAAGCTTAACTCCTGCTCATCCTCGAGTAGGTAAGTGATAAAAAGAAATAATTTTTGAGGTGACATGCACCATCAAAGACTTGATCAAAGTATTTGCAAAACATTCAAAGCTGGGATCATAGTACTTCAATCATAACATGAAAGACAAAGTTCTAGAAATAAGCAAAGAAACTATGATGCAACATGAAAAGGCACAAACAAGAGAATCATGAATAACATGCTTTGCAAGACGTTTGTTTGTTTCACATAAAGAAAACATGGCATAATAGTATTCAGCTTGTCCCTCAATAGAGTAGCAAATATAAATGCATAGGACACCTTCAAAGTTCATAAGAGTGACTAGATACAATAGTTTAAAACAAGCAATATCAAGTTATGCATCAATCAACTAGTCTTGGGACAATGCACACAGAACTAAGAATGGCCACTATGCTCTCAAAGAAGGTGCATAAAGATAGAAGGTGGAGACTCAATATTATGGTGGAAGAAAGGCCTTTGTAGAAGGAAGTAGGGATTCAAGTCTCATAAAGAGCTTCCAAAAATTATGGTACTTATAGCTTTCAACTCTCATGGCCCCTATCATAAGCATCTTGAAGTGATTAAGGTTAAAGTGAACAAACTATGGTGTACATGCTTGACGAAGTAGAAGTCAGAAATCTCATGTTTAGTCACCAGTAAGTTCTTGTCATTGTAAGTACATGTGTATCATTGAGAACCGCCAACGGGGTACCCCTTGCCCGATGATACGGAAGAATCCCCATATCAAAATGACAAGGCAAGCAGACAACGAGCATCTCAGCATTCTTCTTATTTACCATGGGAATATGGTGCTTTTTTTCTCTTTCCTCTTTTAATAGTATCTTTTTTTCTCTTTTTTTTCTCAATATAGTACTCTCTTTTTATAAGAAGAATGCTTCATAGACAGCTCATTATGGTTACGCTGCAGGTTTCCACCATGTTAGCATGGATTAGACCAGCGGCCCAGGCGTTTCTCTAACACATATACATAACTCCATGGACTTACAAGCTCCCCTTTCATTTCACAACGACGACATCCATATACAAAAGAGCATGATATCAACTAGGTACAAGTACAAAGTGCAATGTTGAAAGCGTTCCCCATGAAAGCATGGTTCTGGTAATTCCCAACAAATAAGTGCAAGCATATACAACATAGAAGACACAATGGTTCAAGTTTATTAAGGGCAAGTAAAGTAAAGTGTGTCATCAAGTTCGTGAGAGCTTTAATCACTAGTTTTCTCATAACAAGTGGAAGGTAAAAAAAGCATGAATATACTTGGAATATCATAAGCTAGTTGGTAGGTATGGTGGACTCTTTGGAATAACTTGGTTTAGGGAGTTGGATGCATGAGTGGAACTCATACTTGGTGGTGGAGGCTATCAAAAGACTGGGAGCGATAAACTAAGAGAGCAATAATGGCCATAATCATGCAGAGCGACAAAACATCATTGATCAAAGCATAAAGTGATACTACAAGTTGAAAACTAAAGGATCATAAAGGCTATGGTGACTTGAGATAGTCATAACATGGTGTGAGCATGCGCCAAGTCAACCCAAATAAAGCATCAAAGGAGAATACCACTATACTATGCTTTAATATGCTAAAACAACGCATGATTCATCCAAGGCACATTAAGCAATCTCAATTGTTTATAACAAGTCATGCTACAGCAAAAAATACTAAGCATAAAGCCAGAACAATATCAAGCATGGCATGACAAAGCACAGGCCACAGTCAAAAACGAGCTATTTTTACCACATAAGTATAAACTTTCCTACTCTTTTCCAAACCAAACCAAACTATTTGCAAACCAAAGTATGAAAGAGGGGGTCCAACCAATTTATTCAGCAAACTAAGCAAACCAAGCAAACTAAAAACAAAACAAAAATGAAAAAGAAGACGCTCCAAGAACAACACAACTATGCATGAAACAATAAAAATGAAGCGTTTGGAAGAAACCTGGAATTTTTATTGATGAAGAAGGGGATGTCTTGGGCATCCCCAAGCTTTGAAGCTTGTACTTCTTGGATATTTCTTGGGGTGACACGCATGGCATCCCAAAGCTTGAGCTTTAGTGCATCCTTCATCTCATTACTCATTCCTTCCATACACCTGATATTTTTCCTTCATACAAAACTTCACACAATCTCATTAGCAACATTAGTGCACTTAAGATAAATAAGTCTCAAGGTTCAGTTCTAACACCAAATAAACTTCCATTAGAACACTAGATACTGTAGTACTTCCCTCAAAAAGCTCAATTCCCCAAAAGAACTCAAGAAGGAACCAACAAGAAGCAAATGCAGAAAATGGCAGAAATCTGTCAAAACAGAACAACAGGTAAAGACGAATTTTTTCGAAGACCTTCTGTTGCTCAAATCAAAAAGTGTTGAACTAGATAAAGTTAGATAACAACCTGGAGCAGAAGCACAAAAAAGTACAGCTCAATCCGACATACAGATCTCTCTCAGGAATGTTTACGGTGAAGCACAAAAATCTGTTTCGGGACAACAACTTTCCCAATCATTACTTCACTCTCATTAGAGGTTACTCTTGGCACAAAAAGCAAATAAAAAGGATAAGGAGAGGTTATTACAGAGGTAATAACTTCCAAGACTCATCTAAAACTCTTGGGTTATCTCCCAACAAGTACTTTTCTTTAACGCCTTTAAGTTAGGCACAAGAAGCAAAGAAAGAATCAAGTGTTCTCAAATGAAGAAGCATTAAGACCAAATTTTGTTTGCATAGGAGAAGCAAAAGAAATATTTTCTCTCTTTTAGGGAAGTGTTCTATACCTTTCTTGAGTGGGAGTTGATATTTAATGGTGCCTTCTTTCATATCAATGATGGCACCAACAGTTCTAAGAAAAGGTCTTCCCAAAGTAATAGGACAAGAAGCATTGTATTCAACATCCAAAACATAGAAATCAACGGGGACATAGGAATCGTTAACCATAATAAGATCATCATTAAGACTCCCCATGAGTTTCTTTTTAGCCTTATCATCAAGTGGGACATTCAAATAGCAATCTTCAAGAGGAGGCCAATCAAGCATATCATAAATCCTTCTAGGCATAATAGAAACACTACTATCAAGATCACACAAAGCTTTGAAATCAAAGTCATTCACTTTCATATTAATGATGGATTCCCAACCATCTTCTTGTTTTGTAGGAATAGAAGCTTTATGTTTCATCTTTTCTTCTTTAATCTTTAAGAGAGCATCAGTAATGTGTTTTGTAAAAGCCATGTTCATAGCACTAGCATTAGGACTTTTAGCAAGCTTTTGTAGGAACTTAATAACTTCAGAGATGTTGCAACCATCAAGATCAAAATCAAATTTATCATCTAAAGTAGTAGAACTATTGTTAGCCTCAACACTAGTGGTGGTGATAGTAGAAACACTAATGTTTCTAGCAATTTCATCTTCTCTTTCCCACTTAGCGTGTAACTCAGCTAATAGTCTAACATTTTCATCAATTCTTACTTGTATAGCATTAGTAGCTACAAAGGGATTCTCATTAGTTTCAGGTTTAGCAGCCATTTTATTCAAAGTAGATTGAGCTTTAGCCAAAGATGCTATATTTCTTTCAGCATTAGAGAGTTTTTCCTCAATAGTTTTATTGAAAGCAGTTTGTTTACTAATAAACTCTTTAAGCATAACTTCAAGTTCAGAGGGAGCACTCTTATTATTGTTGTAAGAATTTCCATAAGCATTACCATTGTTGGGAGGATATGGCTTATAATTGTTGTTACCAAAATTGTTCCTATAAGCATTATTACCATAAGCATTGTTGCCAAAATTGTTATTTCTTATGAAGTTCACATCAACTTGCTCTTCTTGAGCAACCAAAGAGGCTAAAGGAACATTATTTGGACCAATATGGGCTTTCCCATTAACAAGCATAGACATAATAATATCAATCTTATCACTTAAGGAGGAAGTTTCCTCAACAGAATTTACCTTCCTACCTTGTGGAGCTCTCTCAGTATGCCATTCAGAATAGTTAACCATCATATTGTCCAAAAGTTTTGTTGTAGCACCCAAAGTGATGGTCATAAAGGTACCTCCAGCAGCTGAATCCAATAGGTTCCTTGAAGAATAGTTCAATCCTGCATAAAAAGTTTGGATGATCATCCAAGCAGTCAGTCCATGAGTGGGACAATTCTTTACCAAAGATTTCATTCTTTCCCAAGCTTGAGCAACATGCTCATTATCAAGTTGTTTAAACTTCATTATTTCACTTCTCATGGATATAATCTTAGCAGGAGGATAGTATTTTCCAGTAAAAGCATCTTTGCACTTAGTCCAAGAATCAATACTATTTCTAGTTAAGGAATTCAACCATTCTTTAGCTTTTCCTCTCAAAGAGAAAGGAAACAATTTCAGCTTAATAATATCACCATCTATATCCTTATGCTTTTGCATCTCACAAAGTTCAACAAAGTTATTTAGATGGGAAGCATCATCTTCATTACCAATACCAGAAAATTGTTCTCTCATAACAAGATTGAGCAAAGCAGGTTTTATCTCAAAGAAAGTATTTTCAGCCACAGGTGGAGCAATAGGTGTTCTCATAAAATCATTGTTGTTGGTGCTAGTGAAGTCACACAACTTAGTGTTTTCAAGAGTAGTCATTTTTTGGGTTTTCAAATAAGAAAACAAACAAGTAAAACTATTTTTTTTGTGTTTTTGAAAGAACAAAACAAGCAAACAAAGCAAAAAGAAGCTAAGAAAAACAAAAACAACAAAGTAAAGAGATTGGTTATGAGGGACTCCCCTTGTGAAGATGTCCTTGACTCCCCGGAAACGGCGCCAGAAAAGATCTTGATGCGCTCGACTTTCGACGTAGAGCTCGTTGGGAACCCCAAGAGGAAGGTATAATGAGCACAGCAGTAAGTTTTCCCTCAGTTATGAAACCAAGGTTTAATCGAACCAGTAGGAGCAAGGAAACACCCCAAAGGTGTTACTAGCTGAGCTTTGTATGCGGTGCTAGTAGCAATGTGGAGACCTGCACAACACAACCACAGAACTTTGTCCCCAACTTGCGATGAGGTTGTCAATCTCACTGTGTTTTGTGGAAAACAGAGGATTAAATGTATCAAATGGAAAGAAGTAATAGTTTGCAGAAAGTAAACACAAAGCAGAAACAGTTTATAGATTGTATGTAAAGAAAAAAACCGGGATCCATAGTTCACTAGAGGTGGCTCTCCTTAGATAAATAACATGCTGGGTGAACAAATTACAGCGGGGCAATTGACAAACACCGAGCAAGCAATACATGCATATACTAATCATATTGACTCCTTTGAGACTTTATTGGGCATTACAACATAATACATAGACCGCCATCCAATTGCATCTATGACTAATAATCCACCTTCAGGTTATCATCCGAACCCCCTCCAGTATTAAGTTGCAAGCAACAGATTATTGCTTTACGAACTGCGTGTAAAGTAAACAATACGATTGTTCTATGAACAAAGAATTGTTGTTTTCTCCCTAGTAGCAACATCACATCTAGTACCTTAGAGATTTCTGTCACTTCCCCAGATTACCAGAGGCATGAACCCACTATCGAGCATAAATACTAACTCTTGGAGTTGCTAGCATCTACTTGGCCAAGATAGCTACTAACAATGGAAAGCATGCAAGATCTCAAATAACAAAGGCATGATAGAATCAATAATCAATCTGAAATAGCATCTCAATATCCATCGGATCCCCGCAAACACAACATGTAATGGTTTACAAATAGATGATCTTGATCATGAACGGAGCTCACAAGATCTAAACATGAAAGCACAAAGGAGGAGAAACCAGCCATCTAGCTACTACATGGATCCGTAGTCCAAGGATGAACTACTCACGCATCACACCGGAGGCTTGCATGGTGATGAAGAAGGCCTGTGGTGAATTCCCTCTCCGCAGGTGCGAGAAGAGCTTCAGATCCCTCCCGATCTAGGGATGGAGATGACGGCGGCTACAGACTTTCGTGGATTTTTGATCCGGTACTTAGGATTTTCGTCCCGAGGGCAATATATAGGCGGAAGGAGAGGCCGAGAGGGTGCCAGGAGCCACCACACCACCCCCTGGCGTGGGCCCAGCCTGGCCGCGCGGCCAGGTGGTGTGGCCGGCCCCTGGCCCCTCTTTGTCTCGTATTCTGGCACTTGATCCCTTCCGGAAAAATAGGCACTTTGGCTTTTGTCCCGTCCAATTCCGAGAATATTCATTTTCTGACTTTCCTGGAACCAAAAACAGCAGACAACAAGCAGCTGGCACTATGGCTCTTGTTAATAGGTTAGTCCAAGAAATCATATGAAAAGTACTCCAAAGTTGGAACAAAACACAAGAAAGTGGATAAAACCAAGCATGGAACATCAAAAATTATAGATATATTTGCAATGTATCATGAACCATTGAATTATTTTTTATGTTCAGATTGTTATACATCATTAGTCCATCTCTGATCATGATCCATATGATGTCTTGTGAGTAATTCGTTTTGTTCTTGAGGACATGGGAGAAGTCTTGTTGTTAGTAGTGGAGTTGTGTTGAGAAAGATTCAATAGATTGTTATTTAAGTTGTGGTGTACTTCTTCTAGTGGTGTCATGTGAATGTCGACTACATGACACTTCACCTATATGGGCCTAGGGGAATGCATTGTGTATTTGGCTACTAATCGTAGGGGTTGCCAGAGTGACAGAAACCTGAACCCCCGTTAGGAAACCATTGCACAAGGGACGTAATGGTCTTAGAGTTTAAAGCTGTGGTTAGGTTTCTACCTTAATTACTTTCTTGTACTTACGGATGTTTGCAAGGGGTATAATCACAAGTATGTATTAGTCTTGGATGGGGCGGTACATTAGCACAGGTTCACCCACACAACACTTAGCAAGCTAAAGAAGATTAATCAACTATATGAAGCGAAAGCACTTGACAGTCTTCCCATGTGTCCTCGAGAACGTTTGGTCATCTTAAATATTACAACTAGCTTGTCCTTTGATGCATAAAGGATTAGGCCACTTGCTGCATTTATTCCTACTATCTTTTATTTACTCGTACTTTGTTTGCTTGCTTTATCAAAAACCCCTAAAAATCCGTTTGCTAAGTATTTGTAGAGAATTCCTGATCCATACCATTAGCCGGCACCTTCTGCTCCTCGTTGGGTTCGACACTCTTACTTATCGAAAATACTGCGATACACCCCCTATACTTTTCGGTCATCAGGCTTGACTGCTCTCCTCCGTTTGTGTGTTCTTCTTCATCAACCGACGACCTGAACACTACCATGTACGACATCGACAAAGACCAGGTTGCTGCTACGGTGATGATATTCCCGGTCAACTTGTACGTGTTATTCATCTCTTTGTATGCACTAGTTCTTGCTAGATTTACGGATCTACTAGATGTGCTTATTTGGTTGCATGCGCTTAGATATGCTAGTGCTTACATGATGTTAATTTCGATAATTAATCTCGTGCAAAATTGGCTTAATAATCCAACATGAAATTGACTATTCCATATAAATTTTGGAGAAAAATTGATATTAAGTGTCAACCTTTGGGATGCGCCCGTACCAGTGATCGTTACAACCTTTGGATCATCTTTATATTTTCTTCGCCTGGTAACGAGGTCGGTACGGGTGGATGGTACAGACACGTCCCACCGTACTTGCAGTAGCTTTTCTGGAAAATTTTCAGCTTCTTCTGGTTTGTCACATGAGCGGTACGAGCGCGCGGTATGGGAGGGTCTTCCCGTATCATTGCTCATTACGCTCACTATGAGCTCTGTAATGAGTTATCTTTCTCCGAAAATCTTATTACAGACCTGAAACATTAGTCCAGCAACCAAACAAAGCAAGCATATTTTTTTAGAAAATTTAACCAAGATATGCAACACATTATTAGAGCAACAACTAAATCTACCTGTCAAAAGTAGTCCCAAGCCAACTCTACTTCGAAATCATGCATATATACAAGTGCCAATGCAACATGAATACAATAAGACTCAAGACACAAAATTAAGAAAGACACCTAAAAACTTCTGGGTTACCTCCCGGGAAGCGCTTTCTTTAAAGCCATAGCTAGGCTTCAAAGTTCCATTATTATTTCAATAGATGTCAACTAGAGAATTTTTTATTCTCACCTCATTTAGAAGTTTGGAGCACTTATATCAAAGTCGCTCCCTCTTACGGTGCATAGGAGTTTGGTAAATAAATAAATTGTTGCTTAAAAGTGACGATGGATATGTCATATATGATAAGCATGCCTCCATAGATAGCTTTATCAGAAGTATTAGAGACTTACATATGAATTCAAATGTTTTACCTTGGTTGGTATCATAAGGATATAATTCATAATACTCCTCCTTGGTTGCACTATCATGGGGCAACACTTCGTAACACCTTTCTTTTGTAACAGGGGAAAATTCAAAGGTGTCTTTCTCCTCTAGTTCATCACACTTGCTAGCAAGTTCATCAGTTCTAGAGATATCAAGCCACTCACAAAAGGAAGCATCATGAACAAATATTTTATTGACAATGTGCTCTTCTTGTCCCTTCACATTAGTACTACAAGATTCTATCTCCAATTTATCATTATTTATGTTCTTATTCATCAACTGACGACCTCAATAGCATCATGGGTGACATCGACAAAGACCAAGCTACTGCTGTGGTGATGACCTTTCCAGTCAACTTGTACGTGTTATTCCTCTCTTTGTATGTGATAGTTTTTGCCAGATTTACAGATCTACTAGATGTGCTTGTTTGGTTGCATGTGCTTAGATATGCTAGTGCTTACATGATGTTAATTTCGGTAATTAATCTCATGCGGAAATTGCTTAATAATCCAACATGAAATAGGATATTCCATATAAATTTTGGATAAAAATTGATTTTAAGTGTCATCTCAGACAAGAAGACCCACTTGCTCCTTTTCTCTTTGACATATCGGTGGGTGAGTTTGCTCTTATGATAGAAAAAACTATGGAAGATGGCATCAAAAAAGGGTTGATCCCTCATTTGGTGGAAGGAGGATCGACCATCTTGCAATATGCACATGATACCATCCTCCTTATGGAAGATAGTCTGGAAAGTGCAAGAATTGTTAAGATCATTTGGTGCATATTTGTACAGCTTTCAGGATTGAAAATAAACTTTCATGAAAATAAAGTTTTCTATCTAGGACCTACGAAAAAAGAAAATCAGTATAGTTCTATCTTCACCTCCCCAATAGCAAAGCTGCCAATGAAATATCTTGACATGCCAATTGATGAAAAAAGACGGGCCAAATCTCAGTGTGATCCAATTGGGAATAACCTAGGGAAAAATTTGGCAGGATGGAAAAAATTCCGCTCTCTTCTGGAGATAGAGTCACCTTGGTTAAAGCTTGCTTGAAAAACGTCGTATATGCTCTATTTCTTGCAAGTTTCCAAAGGTGTGCTCTCTAAGTGGGATATTCAGAGGAAAATGATGATATGACATGAACTGGATGGTAAGACAACATGCCACCTAGTTAATTGGAAGGTTGTTTGTCTACCAAAAGACTATGGAGGTCTAGGTGTTCTTGACTTAGCAACAATTAATGTGTTCTTATTGTGCAAATGGCTCCTGAAGTTCGACAACAATGATGATGTTTGCCAAGAAATATTGTCCAGGAAATATCTTTCAAACAAAACTCTGTATCAAGATAGTGATGATCCTGTTGGATCTCACTTTTGACATAGCCTGATGAATGTCAATGATATTTTCCAACAATACACAACTAGGATTGTTAATGATAGAGGGAAACTCTTCTATGGGAGGATTTCTAGGCGAATGATTGATCTCTTGCTGTACAATTCGCTAGGTTGTACAATTTGACCTTTGACAAGAAGATAACTGTGAAGAAGCTTAGAGATACTGTTTGGGAATGTGTGAGATTCAGAAGAACACCGTGAGGGTAGATTTCAAAATAGTGGGAAGAAATCAAAAGAAAGGTAGATGCAATTCAACTCAATGAGGAGAAGGATAGGGTGAAATGGAACATAGGGGGCTCTGGCAATTTAAAAGTGAAAGACATGTATCATCATATAAGACCACAAGGAGTTTTCCACTACAAAATCATCTGGAAGATCAAGATTCCTCTAAAAGCTAAACTTTTCCTATGGCTGATGCTCAAGAATAGCATCTTGACCAGGGATAATTTGCTGAACAGGGGGTGAACTGGAAATGACCAATGCCACTTATGTGGGCACAAAGAAAGTGTGGATCATCTTCTTTTCACTTGCAAAGTTGCTAGATTTGTTTGGAAGGTGGTTGAGCATGCTCTTAACCTTTCCAGAGTCCTAGTCAGCGCCGATGATTTGGATGGAGACTGGGCCAATGCCTTTCCTTCAAACCAATGCAATATGATGCTTACTTGTGGGGTAGTAGTGTACTAGGTCATCTGGAAAACAAGAAATGATGTGTGCTTTAAAATAAAAATTTCCTGACTATCTTGCTAACATTGTGTATAGATTCAACATGCTTAATTCTTGGGAAATATTGCAGACAACCCTAGAGAGAGAAGAACTTGAGGTGGGAGTGAATATGATACAAGTAGTGATCCGTGAAGCTTTCTCAAGATCCCATGGATTGGCACCCATGAGTGCAAGGTTGACTGGATAAAAACTGTTGCTTTTTGGCTAATAATTGGGTGTTGAAGTGCGCTTTTAGCTGGGTTGACCTAGTTGATCGTTCCTGGCATGTTGCCAGTGGCTGGACGCCCCTGCCTATGGCATCACCTTGTAATTCGCTAGTAGTTTTCATGCTTACCTTTGAGAATATTGTTCTTCTCGTAGTTGTTCTTCCTTAGCATTTTGATTTTTCTGTTGTTTTCTTTGTTGCATTTTCTTTATATGAAATCGATGAGGGGAGCTCGTTTGGTACAAAAACTCATGCTTTTATCTATTTATGTCTATAATTTATGCGATTTTTGTACGTAACATACAAAAACACTTTTGAAGTTTTCCTCTAGTTTCTGTTTCTGTAGGAATTCACGGTACATGCCACATCTGCGAGCCTCTTTTTCTTGTAGGAATTGTTTTTTTTTAAAGTACTTTCTTGTAGGAATTGTGAACACATGAATAGGAAAAGAGTAGGAATAGAATGACATGGCACATGGAATCCTACTTGAATGGAAAACACATGTATCCGTAGAATGTGTTGTTTGGTTACACCATATAAACATATGTTTTTCTTATAGAAGTTGAGTGCATCGTCGTAATTGGTAAACACGAGGGTGGTAATTTTACGAGACATTTTAACCTCTTGCTAGATTGTAAATTAGGAAAGTGATCCATAGAACCGAATGGACTATAGAAGATTGCCCGCGAAAAATAGAATGGACTATAGAAGATGTTGTTATGGATTGGTTTTGTTAGAAAATTCCTTTATAAACCATGTAACCAAAGAGGCTCTCAATTCCTGCATTTTTCTTATTTCTGCGTAGGAGTTCCGACGTTCCAAACGGGGCGGCGTAAATCTTTTTTTTTAGGCCGAACAGTGGGTTTCCCCACTGTATATCTTTCATTTTCAAAGTTAGGACTTGGCGCCTTGCCTTCACCGGAGCCTCCAAAGTGAAGTCCCTATCACGAGGGGGGAGCCCTAGCTTGCTTCCGTGACTCCATCACTCGTCCTCTTCGTTTAAACCTGCATATTTCTTTTCTTTTTTTTTGAGGGAAAACTTGGGTATTTCTTTTTGTCCAGGAGACACACATGTAGTTTTCTGATGGGGGGTTTGGAAGATCTGTCCCAGGCCCTCAGCATCGAGCTACAGCACCCTTCCCACGGCCGGATTAGTTTACGCCTCGCCGCGGCGGAGAGCGACGTGATTGCGTCGTGTCCCACGACCGCCGGACACGCCGCGCGCGCCCGTGTGGCCTGCCCTGCCCTGCCCTGTCCATCCCATCTTAGTTTACACAGTTTGCTCTCTCGTCGAGCTTCGCTATCTGTACGTCGATCCTGCCACGTGTGCGATCGATCGGGGTGCGTATGTATTCCCCTAGCTCGTTGTTGTTGTTGCGTGCTTGCTCGGACAGCGACACGGGACCTAAATGGCTAGCTAGCTCACTAAGCTAGCGCTATGTGCGTAAACAGCAGCAGAGTGATCCAGCACTCCAACCAATTTGACCAGGGATCATGAGGGATGCTCGATCGAACGTTAACGTTGGGGCATGCCTACACTGGAGGCTTCTGAAATTTGGACAGATTCTTCCATCATCATCGATCTCTTAGTAGTACTAGTATATTGGTTCCGAGTCGCGTCATGGTGTAGTTGCTGTTTCTTTTCTTGAGGGAAGTGCAGTTGCTGTTGTTAAGTTGGGGGTTTGACCGGTCTTGAGAGTGCGTCCAAAAAAGAATACTATGGCTGACAAGAAGCTGGATCCACGTCGATCGATGTTTTGCTATTTTCTCTTTTGGATAGTGATGTTGTGCTTCTATATATATGGAAATTCCGCTATGTGTGAGACCGCACCGACAAATCTATATATATTTGCCACTGGTTCAAGGACAATGACTCCAATCGATCTCTGAGTATGTATCTGATGATGTGTGCCATATTGAATTGATGCACCAGCCAACAGAAAAAAAAAAGTCCCAACTGACCAGAAGGGTTGGAGCATAGATCTATACATATTGTTAACACAGACACTGTTACAACAACGGAGAACAGTGATTTGGAAGTGGAGTTTTCAGGATGAAACTGAACCAAGGGTTCGATTCTTCGGTACAGCACAGTCGTTCTTCCATTCTCCGACGGGACAACACAGCAGCATGCGATCGACGACAGAAAAGGTTTAAGACAAACATAGAAAGTTTCTTGGCTGCTTTTCCCCCATTTCTCGTCGCCAGAGTTACACGCAAACGGCAAGCAAATCCTTGAACATAAGACTACTCAATTGTCTGAAGATGTAGCTGGAGTTGCACATTTGGTTAAACAACTGTGGACGATCGATCGGCTACAGCACCTAAACATACTCAAACGGCACGCACGTACGCACTCAAAAACTAATCGTCCTGCTATCTTTGACTACGCCAATAATGTGCCCCTCGGCTGGATCCTTCACGTGGGAGCGTATACCAATCGGGCAAACCTATCATTAGATCGTGTGCAATGAGTTGGTTGTACCGCAATGTAGCATAGTATCATCATGGATGGAACCCATAAACAAAAGAATAGCAAACCCAAATCGGTACTAGCTAGAAGGATCGAATGAATTAACCCCGGCAAGCAATGATATGCTGGCACGTGCGATGCTAGCCCTTCGTATGTAAGGTATTATTACAACTTGTAAGCTTGGGGTTTAAGAATAAAATCCAGGACGTGTTACGGTAGGAGTATTTTTGTTTTTGTTTTGATCCACCGACCGGCCGTTCCGTTCGTCGTTGCACGGACAGGGCCAAATTTGACTAGCCACCCAACCCGTTTTGGCGCCTTGCTGGCCTCCCCTCTCATCTCATGGCATGCACGCCATGTGAGCCGTGACGCTACCTTAAACCTCCATTACTTAACCCCGTCCTTTGGATTAGCCGCTTCCAATTTTCTCGAATTGTTTGACCAGCAGCTAGCACACGTACGTACTGCAGAACATGCTCTCCACTCGCGCATGACGACGATCGCCTGTTTTTTCACCTCTTAATCATGTCTCTTTCGGCTGTATTACTCTCACAAATTGTTTGTTGCCCACAACATAATTATTTGCAAGTTAAAACACGAGATAGATTTAGTAAGAGTGAATCTCACCTTTTTACCCCCATTTGTGACAATATAGTTACCCCTATATAATTTTCTCTGCCACATTTTACCCCTATTTGTGACAATTTGTCAATATTTACACCATGTTCGCTCTATTTCGAGCTGTCTCCCACTCTCTTTCGAGGTGCCGACTAAAGCGATGAACTCTCATTAGGGCGATGCAGCTACAATTCTACAAGGAGTGGTGCGACTCACAATCACAAATAGGGCTTAGTGGTTCAGATGATTTTGTGAAGAAACATACAACTATAATAAATCTCCAATTTAGCCTACTTGGTGGAAAATAGGGCGAGATGGGTTAAAGGCACAATCACAAATACAGGGTACAAGGTGGCACACAGTGGCGGAGCTAGCTCCCGGCAACCCCGGGCAGCTGCCCGGGCTGAGCTGGGAAAGCTCCAAGGAATTTTGAGTGAAACGTGCAGAATTTTTCAATAGATTCAGTGAGCAAATGAGTAAACAGCTCGATGCCTTTAATCTTTGCCCGGGCTGTACATTTTGGCTAGCTCCGCCACTGGTGGCACACAATACTAAACAAAGTAACTAGTGTTACAAACACACAAAAAGGGTACGGGGTTAAAATTGTAACTTACTTTGGTGCATGCCAAGGAAGTCCAGCCTAGCCGGTGCATATGTATACATTTTGGTCAGAGGAAAGTAAAAACTGCAGTTAACCTCTCTCTGTATGTGTCTCTGTCAGTCTCCAGCCTCCAGGTCCCGCTGCTACGCCCGAACACACTGCAGCTAGCAGGATTATCACCGCCATTACGCATCCCACGTTGCTCAACAGCTTAGCCCTCTGCATCAGCCACGCAGGCACGCAGCTGCAAAGGATCACTGGTATAGTAGTTAATGCTGAAACTGACGCCTACGTCGTTATCACCGATAGATCATAATTTTGACCAACACACACATGCGTTGCATCGTTCATTCGCACTGTATGTAGCCTGTTCTCTGCGTTGCGTCACTCGCTCGCGTGAAGAATTTTTTTCAGGGAACGCGGGCCGTTGTGTTCATCGTTAGCGTGTTTCCTGGCAAAATCGAACGAGTCGATCGATCGTCGATCAGCTGGAGGGCAAATCGTCTGTAGGCTGCTGGAGATTCTCATCATGTAAACACGGAAGCAATTTTGCTGCGTCTCCTTGTTAATTGGTGCGGTGGATCAACCTTGTTTTCTTGCTAGGTGGGAATAGTAAATAAACTTCAAGTTAAAGTCCAGTCAAGGGTCTTTGCGTGGATGCTATAAGAAATGGGAGGCTTCAAGTGAAGCTTTCTTGACCACTCTCATGATTGGTGACAGCCAATATTCTTGTTTCCTTTGGATGTATGAAAACGAGTGTTATTATTAGTAACATTACGTAGTCCAACGAGAAGTTACACAGAGGATGCCCCACGCTAACTAAGCAAGTACATCCCACTAGGGGTGATACATATAGGATGCATATGCAGATGCGGTGTAATATTTAAACCTTTTAAGTAACAAGACGTCTTTTTATAAAAAAAAAGTGAATTAAGACAATTTTGATAAAAATGACCCTTTTTGGATATGGATGGTAATGTTCCTTGAGTAAAATCTTGCGTCTACAAATTTCAGAACAGATATTGGTGTCTTGTAGTTTTGGCGACATATTACGTATAAGAAATAATCCAGCAACAACGAGACATAAAATGATAGACAACGAGTAGAATGATAGAAAATAGATATGCTACTATAACACATAATAGTTTTAACCTTGATCATAGAAAGATGCACTTTCAACACTAGGTTTTAGGCTGAATATAATTGGCATATGGTGAAGATCAAATTAAACTACCGAATTGGCTAAAGTTATTTTTTACTTAGATACAAACGTATCTATTTTGTATTCACATTTTGAAACTTGCCACATGGCATTTGTACCTGTATTTGTGAAATAAATTCAGGCATTTTTGCAGATTTATTTTCATTTTAGTTTGTATGTGGATGTTGACTTGTCATATAGGCATTTTCTAAAACACGGATATTAGATACTACCTCTGTTTGGGATTATTAGTCCTAAGGGCCAACTTACTAATACCAAGACACTACATAACTCTCATTCATTAATCTATGAATGCACCAATAGTTTTACATGCATGAGAGAAGTGAGAGAAAAATGAGAACATGCATTGGATGAGACAGACTAATAAATAAGATAGCCCTTATATTCTCAAACAAGTAAAAAAGCTCTTCGGACTTATAATCCCAAACGGAGGTAGTAGTTCATACTTAAATTTGGTCAAAACTCAAAGACTACTTAGTTTGATCAAATATAGAAGAAACTATAAATATCTAATTTGTAGCTAATTGTTATTTTCAAACACAAAATATAAATGTCTAAGTTTGATCAAACTCAGTAAAATCTGATTTTGACTAAATTTACATAACTTTTTTTTGTAACAGGTGTAATAAAGGTAGCATGAGGTTCAAAGAAAAGTGAAATTTATTCTACAAAATTATCAGCTTGTTGTTAACTTCCACAAGGAACTTATTTTGGGCCTAGTGCAGTGGCCAGCTGATTGTTGTACTTTCCATCGGAGCCTGACATACACACCAATTAATCCTATTGGTATTTGGTACGACCATTTCATATTGTCTAGGCGTCGTTATGTCGTATAGAAAAAACTATTGTGCTCATGTCGGTTCCACGGATGAGAGGGGCAGAGGCATCACGTACTCTCCATGAAAGTAGTGTTGGTTTCGATGGGAGTGTGGGAGAGTAGGCGAGCAAGGAGACCCACCACTGAGCTCCCCTGTCAGCGCAAAGCTCCATCGATCCGCTCACATCCCCAGGAATACTTGGAACATGTCCTCTCCACAATCTGCACAGTTATGCCAACCTTCTCCACAGAACTTTTTAGTAGTACACTATTTTTTTTCGCTCTTTTTAATTTGACCCCCACTTCTCTTGGTTTCCTGGCCGCTAGCTAGATTGGCACTTGTGGGAAGCAAGCTAGCTACGGACATGGCACACATCGTCTAGCGCAAGTTACTAAACATGTCCTAGCTAATTCTGATCGATGTGCAGGCCCCATTCCTGCCTTTCTTTCAGCCCTGTGCACGCCGTTGCTTTATTTTCGACTAAGGAGATATATTAACACCGTGAAAATCCAAATTACACCTAGTCTTTGCAACAACGAAATCTTCTAAAGTCATTACGGATGCACACAACCCTATTACATAAAAAAATCCTCCTATGGTGATCAAAACCTTGTAGCTGAACACAAACCACCGCTTCACGCTCACAAAACAAACAAAACCATTGCCTGACACGGCCAATTAAGACCAGGCCTTGGATTTTTCCTGAAAGTTCTCCTGTGTTGCCGCCCCCGCTTGCCGATATCGCTGCCGCAAGTCAAGAACCACCAAGCAAGGTTCTTATTGCCACGAAGACACTGTCCGACATTACTAGCCTCATACCTCACCCGCTTGACATTCTTCGCCACTGTCTTCTTCATGGAAATCGAAAACCGACATGTCCCATGATGACAATAGACATTGAAGCTTTGTAGTACTCCCTATTGAAGCCGCATGGCCAGGAATATGGGTTCCCATGACCGAAATTCCATCCGATCTAGCAAATTACATCGTCGTCGGTGTCTTCTGGAACTTGTCATCGGCCAAATCAAAGAAAACCGGCATCAAGCATAACACCATCCCGGCGCGAGAAGAACGCAAGGATCACCCTCCTTTATTGGGCAAACCGTCAGGCCCCCACGCCGCTGCCTGCCGGACGACCCCCTCCGGCAGAAGAGGAGGCAAGCCTGCACATGAACCACGCGCACCCGTCGACCAACTAGTGTTCATCCCGAACAAGATGCCCAGCATGTCGCAGCAAGATTAGTAACGTGAACCGAGCCGCCTCCACACGCACCTCCGGGCGACCGACTGCCGCGCCGATGGCGGATCTAGGCGAGAGCCTAGACCTGCGACCGTAACCTCCACCTCATGCACAGATGCCCAAGGAAAAGTCGTCGCCACTACACGACCGGGGACGCCGCCCCAGCCGTAGACGATCTCCATCCCATACGCGGATGCCACGCCCAAGGGAAAGTCGTCGCCGCCCCAGCTGAAAGAGCATTTCATGTTTTCCTATGTTTTGCGTGTTAGATAACAATACTATGGAGACTTTTCATGTGCGCTAAGTGTGCAGGAAGTTTTGAGGAGGGACGGATTATCCGCCCCTCCAAGAGCCGGATAATCCGGCCTACCTCATCTCTCAAGGAAGCCAAGGCGCGTTGCTCAGTGTCCAGGCGGATTTTCTTCCGGAAAATCCGAACTGGGGCGGTTTTTCCTCCCCAGGCCGGATAATCTGGGTTTTGCAAGGGCCAGATAATCCGGCCCCTAGTTTTCAAGCAAAAGGACCCAAGGCGCGTCGCTCGATATCCGGTCGGATTTTCTACCGGAAAATCCGAAGCGGATTTTTTTTTCTCCCGGGCGGATAATCCGCGCCATAGGGATAATCCAATCTCGATCCCAAGGTTTGATCATTGCAAGTTCATCATCAACATCAAGAATAAGCTCAACCCATTCACTTGGAGTCTGGGGCGGATTGTTTCACGATAAGTCGTTGGGTGTAAAGGTTCCTAAACTGGAAGGGGTATCCGCCTTTGGTGCAAGGCAGAGAATTCATGTCCCATGCTTCACTTTGATTCACTTCTTCCTCTTTAGAAGGTTTGAATCTTGCCCACATTAGTTCATCTCAAGAATTGACCTTTGTGAATTGAAGAGGAAGTTCATCATCATCAAGAATCAAGCACTTCAACCCCTCTTTCACTTGAGAACTAGTCAGTTCCTGGAATTTGCCCCGTGTTTAAGGTCTTGATCTTTGGTGGACATCATCAAATCTAGTATTCTTGTCAATACCTAGATTGTGTTATTGTTGTCTTTGTGTAAAGGCGCCGCCTTTAATTTCCCTCCAGCAGTACTACCTTCCCTTAACAAGGAAGGAACTGCGGTCAAACAAATCATGTGTCTCCACGTGCTTCACTTTGGTTCACTCGTTCCTCTTCCACTGCGCTCCACTCGCTAGTACGCTAGTAGATAGGTTTGCATATAGGGAAAATAAAACATTAGTTTATCTAGAGAATTTACCTTTGTGCTAAGCCTAAAATTGAAAAAGAATTAAAAATTGGTATAGCACCTATTCACCCCCCTCTAGGTGCCCATACGATCCATTTCAATTGGTATCAGAGCCCCGGCTCTTAATTCGGGCTTAACCGCCTAAGAGTAGTATGGGTACAAGGGATGATGGAAATGAGGCTGTGGATAAAGTCACAATGGATGATCTCAAGTTGTTGGAAACAACCTTGTTGAAATCCTTTGAGGCCAAGATGGAGGAGATGAATCAAATGATTGCTCGCCTTACATCATCCATAGTCCCATCTCCATCCTCCTCTGAGGCTCCCTCACCATCATCTAAGGAAAAGGGTGACACCGGATCCAAGGATGATGATGTGGAAGGTCAAAAATTAAATGGTTCCACCTCCAAAAAGGGAAGTGGTAAGGAGGAATATAGTGAGGTTCGCCACGTATATTCCCTCGACCCACCTATCCCTCATCCTCATATAAACAATAGGGGTGATCCACCCAAGCTCACTGCATCTTCTTTTAACCAATCGCAATTTCTAATGAAATCTCATGTTTGCAGCTCCTCTATTGAATTGTGGAGGATCATTGAAGAAGGTCTTCATGTTGGAGATCAAACCAATCTAACAAGAAGGGAAGTTGTGGATAGCCAGTTGAATGCCACTGCTCTCCACATGATCTGTGGGTGTGGGTCCCAAGGACATGCCACACATTGAACATCTCAACACGGCTAAAGAGGCGTGGGATGCTCTTCTGGACCTTTTGTTGGAAATGAAAGCATGAGAAGAAACGGTATGATGCCCTTAGTTAAGCCAGTGAGGGATTCTACATGTTGGATGGTGAAAACCATGAGGACAGGTATAGAAGACTTAAGGGCATCGCAACAACATTTCGGAAGCATGGGGCCACTCACATTGATGATGCATGGATAAAAAGGAAGTATGTGAGTGCCTTAATGCCTTCGAACAAGCGGATTTGAAGAGCTTGCAAGGTAGACACAACTATCATCAAATGACATCCAATGAAGTCATGCAAGAAATGGCGTCATTCAAAGTGGCGGCAAAGAATGCTGAAGATGCCCGTGCTCGGGCCATTGGAATGCAAAAGGGTGTCAATATGGCTCTCAAAGACAATGTTGCTGAGCAAGAGGATGATGAAGGAGCATTTGAGAGGATATCCATGGACTGCCTCGATGAGGTCAAACGTGCTCATGGTGAGTACATGGCATTCTATGCAAGGAACTTTTGGAAGGACCCTGCCAAAGCCAAGTCTGAACTTGAGCGCAAGAACGGGTCAAATGAAAGAAGAGAAAGTGGCCCGAGATTGAGAACTTGCTTCAACTGTGGAGATAGACTGCACTTTGTAGCCGAGTATCCTTATGAAAATAGAGAAGACAATGGTGCAGGCTCATTTTTAAAGAGAAATCCAAAGTTCCTAAGAAGAAGCCATTTGCTAAGAAGAATGGTCCTTTCAAGAAGCAACCCAAGATGGTCCTTGTAGCTCAAGAGGAATACTCCTCCGCAAGTGAAGATGAAGCAGATGATGATAGTTCCCACGAAGTGGATGCTATAGCCACCACATCGACTCCCTCCTCTCTCTTCGACTCGCCGAACGAGAACGCCATCAACAACAACGCCACTTGCCTAATGGCAAGAGGATCCGAGGTATCGACTTCTAACTCCTCATTTTCTAAGACTAACATAATTTTAGATATGGATGATCATGACAGTCTTGAAATGAAAGAATTTATTGCCTTGGATATTTTTTTCACTAACCTACAAGGTGAGCACAAACTCCATTTTGATACTCTTATGAGTCAACTTGCTCGAGCCGAAGATCTCCTTGAAGAAAAGGGCAGAATTGAAAGAGAAGATGCTTTGGAGATAGCTTCTTTGAAGAATGCCTTGGAGGAGGAAGAGGAAACTCGAGTCTCTTTGGAAGAAAGACTCGAATCCCTAGAGGAGTCACAAGAAGAAGCTATAGCTCAGCTCATTAAAGAACGTGACCATGCCCTTGCCAAGGTAAAGAAACTAAAGAAAGAAAAGATTGATTTTGGGGCTGTTCATGCTAGACTTTTGGAGAAGTTTGATGATCTTGAAAGTGCTCACAAGGCATTGAAGAGTGACCATTCTACTCTAAATGAGTCTCATGACCAGCTCCAAACTCAATTGAAACGGTATGATGTACCAAGTACCTCATCTTCATCCGTTGGAAAAGAAGATCTTGCAAGGAGTTCCCAATACAAAGGTAAAGGGGTTATTGATGAGATACTGAGCAGACAAAGGACAAACAACAGTAAAGAAGGTCTTGGTTACATACCCAAGATAAAGAGCAAGAAAAACAACAAGAAGAAGAAGAACAAGACAGCTCAATTGAAGACTAGCAACATTACCAATGACAAGACTAATTATGATGGTTTTGCAGGGATCAACAATCCTAACTTCGAACTATATTGTGATGATTATGGTGATGTATATGCTAGTTATGTAGGGCCTTATGATTGTTACATTCCTTGGTCTATTTGGGTTCCCAAGACCCTTGTTACTAACATGAGAGGACCCATTGAAAAATGGGTACCTAAAACCAAGAAGTAATTTTCTTGCAGGGCTATGCTTCCGGTGGTTCTAAATGGGTACTCAATAGCGGTTGTACGAGTCATATGACCGGAAGCAAGGAGATCATCACGGAGATGCGGCCAAACCTTGATCACATTACCGTCTCATATGGTGACAAGTCAAAATCTGAGGTATTGGGTCTCGGCAAAGTTGTGGTGGCTCACGATATCTCCCTCGTGGACGTCATGCTTGTTGAAACCCTCGGGTATAACTTACTTTCAGTTCGTGCCCTTGGTAAGATGGGCTTTGCAGTTTACATTGATGCTGATTTGGTGGTACTCTTGTGGAGCAAGTCTCTAAAAGTCGCTTTCGTGGGATATGTCGAAACGACACATGCGTGGTAGACTTTTCGGGGAAAACCACTACAGGTCTGATGTGTCTTTTCGGAAAGGCTGACGCGGGTTGGCTATGGCATCGCCGACTAGCCCATGTCAATATGAGAACTTTGCAAAGTCTCCACAAGGGTGGCCACATTCTTGGACTAAAAGAAAATGTCTCTTTTGCCAAAGATTGTGTCTGTAGGGCGTGTGTTGAAGGGAAAATGCATGAATCTCCTCATCGAAGGAAAACCATTATCTCTTCAAAAAGGATCTTGGAGCTTCTTCATGTGGATCTTTTTGGACCTCCATATCATGCAAGCCTCGGTGGAAAAAGTATTGTCTAGTGATTGTTGATGATTACTCAAGATACACTTGGGTTTATTTATTCAAGTTGAAGAGTGAAACTCAACAAACTGTCATCGACTTCGCCAACGAGGTTCAACGTCAACACAACGTCCCCATTCTGGCTATAAGGAGTGATAACGGCTCGGAGTTCAAGAACTACACCTTAAATGAGCTCCTAAGTGAAGAGGGGATAAGACATCAATATTCCGCTGCGTACACCCCTCAACAAAATGGTGTAGCCGAGAGGAAGAATCGAACTCTAATGGACATGGCAAGATCAATGTTGACCGAATTCAAATCTCCATATAACGACTGGGCTGAAGCAATCTCTACTGCTTGTCATTCATCCAATCGTTTATACCTCCGCCAGATTTTGGACAAGACTCCGTATGAAATACTTACCGGTAACAAGCCAAACATCTCATACTTTCGGGTATTCGGGTGTAAGTGTTTCTTTCTTATTAAAGGAGTTTGTTTATCTAAGTTTGATTCTAACGCTCTAGAAGGTATTTTTGTTGGTTATGGTGCCGAATCCCACACTTATAGAGTCTACAATAAGCTCTCCAGAACTGTTGTAGAATCTTGTAGTGTGGTGTTCGAGGAAAATGACGGTTCTCGTGCGGAGCAAGTTGGTGTTTGTGATGCAGATGTTGAAATACCCCAAGATGCCATAAGAAGAATGGGCGTGGGATTCTTCCGCCCCATTGAGGAACCCCTTGTGGCGGACCGGGAAGGACAATGCTCTACTCATATAGAGCCCTCATCTACACATACGCACCATGCTCCAACCACGGGGGCAACTTCTACACCATCTCCATCAACTGCTGAAGGTCAAGATGCTCCAGAAAGCTCCAGGCCGGATTTTCTGGTTGATACCGGATTATCCGGCCACCCTGCTCCAGCAGCTCCTGGTAGTGATGATATCAACACATGCTCCTGGCCAGATTTTCTGGCTGACCCCGGATTATCCGGCTCCTTGTCAGGTCAAGCCAGTCCGAGCTTCACGATGTCTTTGCTACCAAGTCCTCCAGGCGGATTATCGGCCACTTCATCGGCCGGATTATCCGCCGACTCTCGATTCTGCAGCCTCCTGTTATGGCTACGGACTCACCTCAAGGGCATGCATCTCCACCACCGCCATCGATGTTCCTCTCGATCAAGGCGGAGAAAATGCCTTCAATGAAGACTCAAGTGATGACTCTCCTCCACCAAGAGACAACAAACTTATTGAACTTCGTCGCAAGGCTCGGGCTGATCGCAACCTTGAGTTGAGGGGTCACACTCTCGACAAGGTTGTTGGTGATCTTCGACGAAGGGTGTCTACTAGAATAGAATTGGCCAGTTTTGGTGAGCATCAAGCTCATATCTCCATGGTGGAACCTAAGAAGATCTTTGAAGCTCTTGAAGACCCAGACTGGGTTGTTGCTATGCATGGAATTGAACAATTTCGAGCGCAACAAAGTCTGGAAACTAGTGGAGAAACCCAAAGAGTGCCGCAATGTTATCGGCACCAAGTGGATTTTCAAGAACAAGCAAGATGAGAATGGCATCATTGTGAGGAACAAGGCAAGACTTGTGGCACAAGGTTACTCCCAAGTTGAGGGCATCGACTTCGGCGAGACCTATGCTCCTGTGGCTCGTCTTGAGTCCATCCGTATCCTACTTGCTTATCTTGCTCATAACAATTTTAAGTTGCAAATGGACGTCAAGAGTGCCTTCCTTACAGTCCTCTACATGAGTTGGTATACGTAAAGCAACCCCCGGGGTTTGAGGATCCTAACTTCCCGAACCATGTCTACAAACTCGATAAGGCACTCTATGGCCTTAAACAAGCCCCACGTGCGTGGTATGAACACCTTAAAGAGCTTTTGTTAGATCGTGGCTTCGAAGTTGGGCAAATCGACCCCACTCTTTTTACTAAGAAGGTTAAAGGGGAGCTCTTCGTATGCCAACTATATGTAGACGATATCATTTTTGGTTCTACTAACAAAGCTTTTAACGATGAATTTTCAAAGCTTATGGTGACAGGTTTGAGATGTCTATGATGGGGGAATTACGGTTCTTTCTTGGATTCGAGATCAAGCAACTAATAGAAGGAACCTTTATTAATCAAGCAAAGTACATCCAAGACATGCTCAAGAGATTCAAGATGACGGATCTAAATGGTGTCGCTACTCTGATGCAAACAAAGTGTCATCTCGAACTCAACCCTCATGGTAAAGATGTGGACCAAAAGGTATACCGGTCCATGATCGGCTCTCTTCTTTACCTCTGTGTATCTAGACCCGATATTGTGTTGAGTGTGGGAGTGTGTGCAAGGTATCAAGCAGCTCCTAAAGAAAGCCACTTAGTGGCGGTCAAGAGGATCTTTCGGTATTTAGTTCATTCCCCCAACTTTGGTCTCTGGTATCCCAAGGGCTCCAATTTCTCTTTATGTGGTTATACTGACTCAGATTGGGCTGGTGATAAGGATGATCGGAAGTCAACTTCTGGAGCTTGTCAATTCTTGGGAAGATCTCTTGTATGTTGGTCCTCCAAAAGCGTAATTGTATATCTCTCTCCACCGCGAAGCTGAATATGTTCTTTGCCGCGCTTGTACCCAATTATTGTGGATGAGGCAAACTTTAAAGGAATACGGTGTCAACTGTGACAAAGTGCCTCTTTTATGTGATAATGAAAGTGTTATCAAAATTGCGTACAATCCAGTTCAACACACAAGGACGAAGCATATTGAGATTCGGAATCATTTTATCCGTGACCATGTTGCTCGAGGTGATATTGATCTATCTTTTGTGAGCACGAAGAATCAGCCGGCGGATATTTTTACAAAGCCACTTGATGAAGCAAGATTCTGCTATTTGAGGAATGAGCTAAATATCATTGATTCCGGGAGCTTGTCTTGATTACTCATGCACCCACTCGTACATCTCAATCCTTGTTTGGTCTAGGTGTGGGCATGGATATAGGGGGAGTGTGGTCCTAACATATTGGGCTAACCCTCCCCCCATAATGCCAAAAGCAAGCTATATCATTTCTCTTAATATCATGTTGTGATATGTGAGCTTACTGATGAGTATTGGTCGTGAACCCAAGATATATCTTTGTGGTGTCACACCATACACTCCAACAAGGTGGCTTCGTCCACCACCCTCTCCTTCGTGGAGAATTGGATCTTTTTGGATGTTATTTGCTCTCTCATGTTCTTATGGGAATCACACTCAATCTTGGCTTTTATTTGATTTGGATTTTGCAATTTTGAGTGTCTAGTACCATCTTAGTTTGGCTTTCTAAATCCTAAGCCTTCCCTATCCCTAAGACATCTATTTTTGCACACAAGTCCCTTGTACACCTTGTGGGGGTGTTGTCTGGGGACGCGCGGGCCTGGTTCTGTGTATAACAGAATCCCAGATTTGAGGCCGGATAATCCGGCCCAAGTATTGGCCGGATAATCCGGCCCTGGCGGATTCGATCTTAAAGGGCAGGGCTCGGGGAGAAGGGCTCATAACAAGCAGCACTTCTCCCCCAGCCCTCTCCTTCTCCCCAGCCGCCGCCTGCCGCTCCTCATCCTCCCCGGAGCCTCTCCGGCCACTGGATTTTCCAGGTCTTCCCGGATCTTCTTCTCCGTGCCTCCGGGTACCTTCTCCTCCGCGTTCTTCCTCCAATGAGTGAGCGTAACTCCCTCCCTCCCCATCTTTGGCTAGATGTGTATCTTGTTGGATGGAACATTGTTTAGAAGGATGTGGTTTCACATAGAACTCGTAGTCTTATAGTTTTTAGGACCGATCTACTTTTTTTGCATGCATTCATGGTGAAATCGAAAATTTCTGCCAGGGCCGGATTATCCGCCCCTGGCCAGGCCGGATAATCCGGCCTGACAGATTCAAGTCTGCTTCAGTTTCACTATGGTGTATGTTTTGAGTAGTTTTGACCTATGACTTGTTTTGCCTACTTGTTCCATACTCTCTCCTGGACTTGTGTGTATGCTTATCCCCTTGCTATCGTCCTTATTCTCCTCACAGGTAGTTCCGGTGTTCCCAAGACATACAAGCGCCGTCCTCTCGGCAAGTACTTTCGGGACGACGGTCAAGGTAACCTAGTGGACGAAGTTGAATTGAGGAGAAGAAAGAACGAGGAAAGGCATATGGCTGAACAATCCAAGAGGACTCGGAAGGGCATGTCCAAGAGGAAGGGAAAGGAGCCCAAGATCAACTACAGGGCTTTGGATGCAGTCTCCTTTTCCGCCATCCGTCACCGTGACTTGTTTGCTGAGCTGCCTCGTGATCTTTGGTGGGGATTCCCGCTTTTGGTGTGCCGAACAGAAGGGGATTTATGAAGACATCTATGCCAGGCTGAACATTAGGCCTATGCACCCTCTGGTACTTGCTAATGCTTTGGAGAAGGCGCATCTTGTTGATGCAATGTATGTGGCTGAGAGGATGGGGCTGCACCATCTCATGTCCCTCCAGTGCTCCTTTGACTCTGAGGTGGTGAAGCAATTCTTCTCCACTCTGGTGATTTGTGGTGATGAGCGTCGCACTATGAAGTGGATGACTCATGACAGGCCCATGACTGCTGATTTTCACGTGTTTGCTGAGGTTTTGGGGTACTCCTTCCACAGCAGGGATAGAGCCAGTGGCCACCGCATCATCACTCAATTGAAGCCCAACAAGGATGCTGCTCTCTCTCCGTGCACTGTGGACAATGGTATTGTTGGTACTGTGGCTGTTCTTGCCCCAATCTATGCTGCATTGGTGGGTCTCTTCCGTGATTCTATTACACCGAGTGGGGGCAACAATGACAGCATCCGTGGCCACCTCGTTCAGCTACTTCAATTTTCCAATGAGGTTGCCTCCTGTGAGGACGAGTCAGTGCAGTATAGGCTGGATGTCATGGACTTCATTTACCATGAGCTGTGTGATTCTATGTTCAACCGTCTGTCCATTCCCTATGCGCCCTACATTATGTTGCTCATCCGCACCTTCTGAGGAGTTTCACATTGACTCGGTGCACAAGGCCAAGAAGATTTACAACAAGGTTCGGAAGACTACTCACCCCTCCTCTGCTCCTGAGGGCCTCATGAGGGATGCTCGTCGGCCCCCAGTGCCTCCCGTGGCCCGTGAGATCAAGCAGCTGAACTGGTTCCAGCGTCACATCCTCTTCATGGGCGTGGACACACGCAAGAGTCAGTATAAGGCCTACAGGCAGCACCATGAGTTGGCTCACTCCCAGCAGCTCATTCTCCACCACGTGTCTGGCGCTTCGGGTGCTCCTCCAGCTCCTACACCTCCCACTCCATATGCTCGGTGGAACTCCTCCTCCGGGCTGAACTATGGTGAGCTGGAGCGTCACTTGTTCCCCTCTGCGCCTGCTGCTGATGCTGATGATGAGGAAGGTGACACTGAGGAGCTTGAAGATGAGGATGAGGAAGAGCATGAGGACGAGGACGAGGACTATGATGAGTGATCCCATGGGGCGCTAGCATCGCTCTTCTCCCTTTTTGGTGTCTCGATGCCAAAGGGGGAGAAGTAGTTCTATTAGTTTGTCCGTGGATTTGCATGGGTCGGGCATAAGCACTTGCACTCTTTATTCGTTATTTCTTGCTTATGCCCATTTAGCGTTGAACTTTTATATTCGTGGTTTGTGATTTGTGGTTGAATCTTTATGTGGTTGTCTGGATGATACCTATGGACTTCATATCATGGATTATGCTCATGTTATATCTATTCATATCCTACTGCTGGTGGTTTTATCACGGAAGGCGCGCGCTCATAATGGTTATCCACTAATAGTGATGATTTATGTCAAGGATGCCTATTCTCTACTTCGGTATGTGTTTTTGCCCTTTTGTCTATGGAATAGATTCACCGATTTGTGTGCATTTGTATTCAAATGCAAAACTCTATTATGCACACATTGAGGGGGAGTCCTCTCCATAGTTATCTTTGTTTGTCTTGTGTCCTTCTCCTACAAATCCTGGTATTGTCATCTAACACCAAAAAGGGAGAGATTGAAAGAGCATTTCATGTTTTGCGTGTTAGATAACAATACTATGGAGTCTTTTCATGTGCGCTAAGTGTGCAGGAAGTTTTGATGGGGGGCGGATTATCCGCCCCTCCAAGAGCCGGATAATCCGGCCTACCTCATCTCTCAAGGAAGCCAAGGCGCGTTGCTCAATGTCCAGGCGGATTTTCTCCTGGAAAATCTGAACTAGGGCGGTTTTTCCTCCCCAGGCCGGATAATCCGGGTTTCGCAAGGGCCGGATAATCCGGCCCCCAGTTTTCGAGCAAAAGGACCCAAGGCGCGTCGCTCAGTATCTGGTCGGATTTTCTACCGGAAAATCCGAACTGGGGCGGGTTTTTTCTCCCAGGCGGATAATCCGCCTTCGCATAGGGCGGATAATCCGTCCCCGAAGTTGATCAAGGGCAAGCTCGGCGCGGCCTTCGGAGAGGCGGATTATGCGGATATTCCAGTCTGGCGGAGTTTCCCAGACGGATAATCCGACCCTCACTTGGGCGGATAATCTGGCCCCCGAAGTGTGCAACGGCTGGTTTTTGGAAGGGGTATAAGTACCCCTTCTTCCCCAACGTCCAGAACTCTTGATTCATTCGAATTTGACCAGACCCTGTGCAAGAGCTCTAAATCTCGATCTCCCACTTCAACCACCCTAAGGTCTTGATCTTTGGTGGAATTGAAGGAGGAGAAGTTCATCATCAACATCAAGAATCAAGCACTTCAACTCCTCTCCATTCACTTGGAGAAATCCCTGATCTAGTATTCTCGTCAATACCTAGATTGTGTTATTGTATTTGACAACTTTGTTCTTGTGGCAGCTTGTTGTCATTTCGGGAGCCTCCAAGTTGTTGTGGAGTTGTTGCCCCGCTAGTTGTGTAAAGGCGCCGGTGCCCGCCTCGAAGGGTACCTATAGTGGAAGGTGGATCAGGCCTGTTGTGGCGAGATCCATCGGAGAACAGGGTGAGGCCTTTTGTGGCGTGGTGGTCTTAGTACCGCCCACCCCTCCAACGCAGACGTACTTCCCTTAACAAGGAAAGAACTGCGGTCAAACAAATCCTGTGTCTCCGCGTGCTTCACTTCGGTTCACTCGTTCCTCTTCCACTCGCTCCTTACTTGCTAGTAGATAGGTTTGCATATAGGGAAATTCTTCACATTAGTTTATCTAGAGAATTTACCTTTGTGCTAAGCCTAAAATTGAAAAAGAATTAAAAATTGGTATAGCACCTATTCACCCCCCCTCTAGGTGCCCATACGATCCATTTCACCAGCCACCTGTTAGCGTCCACTTGGCCTAGCCCAGCACTCAGCCTACGTTCTGGACGTTCATGCGCTCACGGCCCAACTATAAGAAGAGAACCCACTCCATCCCAAAAGCCCGGACTGAAAGGAGGAAGGAATCTCTCTCTTATAAGGTGGGTGTGGCCTCCTTCCGTAGACGATGTGGGACTAAACTTCGTGTAGCTTCACCAGTCAACAACAGCCTAACACCACCGCGCACGATCTCCATCGGCGCCGTCCCGAGCCGCCACCAGGGAGCCGCCGCGACGATCTGCAAACCCTGGCCCCTTTGGCGCCGGGCCCGTCGCCACCACGGCTTGTGCCAGCGGCAACGGCGGAAGGGGAGGCCACCTGGCCTTGTCTTTGGCGGCGCTAGGGTTTCACCCAGGTGCATGGATCAATATTATGGGTTGGTATTAATTTAGGTTGTATAGGCTGTTCCTGATCTTTCAATTATATATGGAGCATGCGGTGACCCACGTTGAACATTTTCATTCGCATGCAGCCCTTGGACGTGTGTAAAAGGAAACCATGCATGTGTGAGAGCATGGAGAAGCATTGGTAGGCAGGGATTGGGAGGAAAGGTGATGCTTGTAGACTCTAGAAAGGCAGCATTATTGCAAGGGATGTGCTCAATTGGCTTCCCCGAGAAACGAAAATGTTGGGGATTGGTGAGGCAGAGACGATCACAGTTCACATGACATTCACGTTGCGGCGGGCGGGCCGGCCGGGAAGGATTGATTGCCTGATTGATCGTACTGCTACAGTCTAGAGGAATGACAGGCGCGGGATGGCAATGCGTTTGAGTTGAGCACGCGCGGCGTCCCGGGAGGGAGGCAGCGATTGCTTGCGGCCTTCAGCGCGGCGTCCCGTGTCCGCTTCTGGACCCGTCGACGTCCGCGGGGCTCACCGCTGCTACCTGAGAGTTCCAGTACTGTTACCTATGTAGTGTCACCGGCCGCCTCCTAGAATCTCGAGCTGTGATTCTGCTTTACTTTTAGTTACTTCTACTTCTGGCCGCAAAGCAAGCCAACAGCTAGCGCTGCGTTGTTCTCTGTAGTAGGATACTACTTTAAGTCACTCGAGTGTTCAGTCAGTTTGCAATGGCTCAGCGTTACTACATAGGCTGACGTGGAAAAGTAGAGGCTAAAAGTTACCCCTCCTATCCATAATAAGTGTAACTAAATCAGCAACAATTATTATGAATCGGAGCCTTAAGGAGCGAACAATCGAACTCCTCCTCTGATGTGTCCACCAGGGACACGCGGAGGAGGAAAAAGGGAAGCAATGTCGACAGGAAGAACATAGAGCTAGGGAGGAGAAGAAAGGGCGGTGGGGTGACTGAGAGGGACATTAACCTCGAGTAGCGACAAACACAACCATAGTGGGGTTGTGTAACCAACGCAAACGATGTATGAGAGCCACCCTAGGTCGAGGAGCGGAAATACCCTGACTTGGCTTACATCTATTGGGGACGACGACATCTAGGGGCGGGGTGCCAAGCAAGGCAGCGCTGTGCGATGTTGCGAGGTGGAAGGGCAGTGATGCTCCAAATATATGTGTTTCTCCCTACTCTAACTCGGAATTCATCATATGTAACATTACTAACACGACAGCTTCGACCATGCCCTAAGTTAGATCTGGATGTAAACCACATTTCCAAATCCATGTCGGAAGAATTTCCTAGGTTTCAAACTTTTGTCTTACGATGTTCTTGGTTTTAGTATTTTAAGTGCTATGGAGCTTCTTGTTACTTCTATATAACAGTTTCATTTTAGTATGAGAAATAAATTTCCCAACAGTTTTGCAAGTGGACGAAAGAAACGTTGCATCAACGCTCCCCGAAGTCGACAGATTAACACTAGTCCCCATATATAGGACCAAAAGGAGCAAACTATACAAGGGAAAGAATGGGAAAGAGTTGCTTTAGTGGTCATTGTGGGGCCAACTTACATGTTGCGAA
This sequence comes from Avena insularis, assembly GCA_023614405.1. Lineage (NCBI taxonomy): Eukaryota > Viridiplantae > Streptophyta > Magnoliopsida > Poales > Poaceae > Avena > Avena insularis. Next base: position 96,091,888 of record CM042690.1, on the reverse strand, counting down.
AATAAGCATCAGGGTACAAGTACCAGACCTACTACACCTGTCCTTTCTATTCTACTGTTTATCGCCAGCTCCTATATACTCCATATGAGATTGACGCGACACGGAAGGAAACAAACATGAAAAGGGATCTAACTATTTCTTTTTGAAACTTGTAAAGGGATCGAACTAGGTAGCAGGTGGAGCACTACCTAATAGCTATGGAGTTCGAACTAGCTCTCTGAAAGAATAAAAAACCATCCTGAATTCTGAATGATCATATCAGAGAGTAAACTCCAAATTTGCTTGGCCTTTAATTTGGGATCCCTTCTAAACACGAAGTGCGGAACAGCTGCCAGTGACTTAATTAATCAGTGCTGTCATCCTTACTGCTGCTTCTAACTTAAGCTTTATCTTTGTTTTAGCTTGGTAGTATTGTTAATGACTTGGCTAATCAGAGAGAGGTCGGCATGAGGACGAGAGCTAAGAAACTCGTTCTGCTGGGTAAAAAATATCAAGCTAAGAAAAAATGGCTGTGGGCACAATTTGGATAGTTGATCTCCTTTGGAGAATTCGTGACGAAAAAAATGAACCTAGGTTTCGATGAACCATTTCCTGAATTATACTTTCTCTGTCTCATAATATAAGAAGCTATTACAACCAATATAGTTATACATTGATTGTAATAGTAGTATCTTTCATTATGGCACGGAGAGAGTGGTAAAAAATAATTGTAACTTTCTGAAAAGGTCACACACATACATGTTAAGTTGAAAGTTGAAACTTACCCATGTATATTTTTGTAAAATAAAATAACAATTCGCTAATTTCGTGAGAATGAGAAAATAAGAATGCTACAACTTAAGTTTCAACTTCCGTTGCAGCACTCTTGTTTTAGAAGTTTTTACTGAGTTCAGAAAGTTGTACGGTCATACAAAGGTCCCGAGGATCTGCTCTACCAAATCGCGAAGTGGTCTAGTGGCTGAAATTTTGAATACAAGCGTGGCTAGGTCATGTAAATTCGATCTAGGGTCATCTTGCTTAATTCATGTCTTTCTTATATTATTTTATACATGATGTCCTTTTATAGGCTCCCTATAGTCAGTGGCGGAACCGGACAAGAAAATTAGTGGGGGTATTTCATCTGAGCGTGGGGATTTTAAAGGCAAGTTTGATTTTTTTTAAACTTTTCCTAGAAATATGAAAAATATTAACTGAAATTACAAAAACTGAGTGGGGGCAGCTGCCCCACTCAGCTATACATGGGTCCTCCCCTGCCTATAGGGGTAAGGAAGAAATGTGACATCTACGGGAGCAGAGTGCTCTGGCAAGAAGAACAGAGGATTAGGAAGTATCATCTGAAAATTCAGCCTGATTTTTGTTAATTAAGCTAGGGGATAATCCCTTTTTTTTAAAAAAATCATCGTGAGGTGACAATAAGAGTACCGTGCTGGTCTGTGTGGCGCAATCCAGTTATCCAAGAATTTTCTTTTCTAAAAAAACATGCTAACTCGTGTGGTGTAATGTTTGACGGGTCTCCCAACGTGGTATGTCTTAGTATGCAACAAATTTTCCCTCTAATTGAGTCCTTAGGTTTCTGAAATGGTATAATGAAAACAAAGTTTCAAACCATTGCTATTTGACTCTAACTTGTTCTGAAAAAAGTTGAGGTATTTTGAATTATTTATTGCATGGACAAAGTAAGGGAAAACCTCTAAAAGAATTTCCAGATTGACCTTGGATACTTGCAGATAAATCTGAAATTCTCTCACAATGACATAGTTACAAAGATAATATTAGATAACAAGATAAACAATATAATATGATAAAAATTATTTTATATATGTTTGGATTTGATAAAACAAAGGAAACTATATCTAGAGCAAAGTAAAACTATATGTAAACTCGTAGACACAAATATCTCGTATAATCATGGAGCTCACGTGGTTGGAATGGGTGGTGGCGCCCAATATCCCATGAGTTGGAAAAATCTTATCCTTTGCTTTCTTGGTCTTGGTTGTGCTCATAAGGTGAAATGTAACCAAATAGAAAGGAAAATAAATTTACCCCAAGTATCGCATGTACCTTGCTAGGAGTACAATGATCTGCCCATGTTCATAGTCATCGCATAAAAATATTTCATCCCTTTGTACTTACAAATATCTATGTTTCCATATGATGGTTCTTAAGATCGACTTATCAGTATTTATTTCACAACCATCTAATAAATTGCAAATAAACATAAATGAAAAGTCCACATTTGTACTATTTATAGACAACCATGTTTTTCCTAAAGAAGCAAATATTTCTCAGGAGTTGGCTCAATGGTTTCTTAATACCCTAAACTATCATACCGGCATGTACTTATCCCCTAGCCAGTTTCAATAATGCAAACTTCGAAAAAATTCAGAACAAAAATATATGTAAGATGTGGTATGGAGTTTGTGGACATAAGTTTCTTTTCTAAAATTCCGAGAAGGCAACTGTATCGTAATAACATATTAACATATATTTTGTGGAGGTCGCTTCTTGTCATATTTGATGCATATATTCCACCTTGTAAGTTATATGCTTGAGTTTTTTTACTTTACTTCGAGTCTAACATGCACGATTTTTTATTTAAAAAATAGCATTGGATATAATCCCAATTCTCTAATCCCGTGCGAAGTAGGATATAAAAACATAGTGTTAATAAAATTACTAGTGAAACATGTCTGTAGGTATCACACAATTATGAGATTGTTCTATATACTATGCACCAAAAATTCATGAGAATATCACGCTTTGAACCAAACTGTTCCTAACAAATACTGAACCACATGAACATTATTAGGTGAAAAACAATTACATTCTTCGTACATATCATTGTCTAACTAGACACATAAACCAGACATGGAACACCCTACAGATTTGGCATGCTAGATCACCAATTTGTACTAAACTTTTGTACTATTTCATAACTCGTTCTACATACATGTATATGTCTTTAATTGATATATATTTTAGTATTTTTTTCAATTTCTTTACTAAACTAAAATAAGAGTAATTAACCACGTCGATACCATTTATGTTGTTAGGGATGTCTCTTCTTTACCAATATAAATATCATTTTATATGATAAGTTGAGTCTCCATTGTTTTTTGGATATTGATTTAGTCTTTTGAATTTTGATTTGCAGCGTTGAAGAAAATATTTTGCCGCCTTGAATTCAATCCTAAACCTAAAAAAAGTAACAACACACCTCTCCTACAAAATAACTTAGGAAACTTAAGAAATAATATTATTTGTATGTGTGTTTATATCCATAATGGCCAAAAATCTAAATATACTGTTGGTAGTGATATGGGTCGAACATGTATGTCAAGATGGAGGCCAATACGTAGAGTTCTAGAAAGTGTGTGATGCCAACAAGTGATCTGCCCTTACACTCATCTTACGTACGCATATTTCTTGGTATTTGTAACACATCTTTTTTTTCATGTTCATAGGGGTTAGCATTTTGGCAATGTACGTAGCCATGCTTCTCAATTGCGCTGAAATGCCAGCATTTTGACATGCATGCATGAGAAATATGAATAGAAACTTCTTATTTTTTAGTATTTTTTTCATCTAATTGGTACTATAGAAAGCAGTGAACATGTCTAAACCACATACTTGACTCGTAGATACTAATGATGACCTGGAATTCCTTTGCCCACTTAAAAACAATCCAAGTTTTCCAAATCCAATCCAAGGCGCTAAATTTGTGCACCATACATGGGTTAATTTTTTGTTGTTGTGATACTCCCTTCATTCAAAAAATATAAGATGTTTTAGCTTTTTTATGAAAATGCATGTGTCTAGACGCCTTCTAGTGTGTAGATTCTAAGTAAAAAGAGTGAACTTACGCACTAAAAGGTGTCTAGATACATCTATTTTAGAAAAAAAGGTTAAAACATATTATACTTTGAAACGAAGGGAGTATTACTAAGATACTACTTAGTAATTTTGATTTAGAGGAGTATAAAAACATTATGCAAGCTACTGATATGAAAGATGTAGAGAGATTATTTGGGGTGTTGCAATTCCGCTCAGCGATCGTGCGATTACCTGCTAAGTTCTAGGATCAGAATTGTTGGAAACACGCTACACACAAAAAATTATAGCATATAAACCAGACAAAATATGCAAGGAGCGAGGCAACGGATCATACCCTCATAGATCGAGCTAGAGGGACTTTGTCATGACGAGGTTGATGAAGTGGCAAATCGATCCCCACAATGAGACTTATCGAGTTGCGAGGAGAGATGTATTATACCACGATCAAGTACCTCGCACGGAGCACCACCACCGGTATACACACGTACGAGATCAGCGGAACCGCGTCGAGGTGTGATCAAGCACACAATCGAAGCGGGAATGTGTCCATGAAGATCCGACAGCACATCTGGTGTGGTGGTAGAGGCTTGGGGTGCGGGCTAGGGATGGTTTTGAGCTGCCCCCTCCTTATATAGGTGGACATGCTGGCCACCTCTACCGCCTCAAGGGAGGGGGTCAAGTCCTAGTAGGACCCCCAAAGCACTCGGCCTCCCCTCCCTCCATCATCGGCCGAACCTAGGCCCATGGTGCCCCCTAGTATTAGGACCTTCCAGATCCTTCTAGACACCCCGAGACCTTCCAGACCCTTCAGAAGTTTCCAAGTTGTTCTAGGTCATTTCAAAACCTTCCATATCATGTACGGAACCATTATGAACTCTCTCGGTTATATTCCAGGTACCTCCTTCATATTTCGATACTCTCCGAACAACCTTAGGAATCACTTCATACATATCATCAATCAAACTCACATTCTACATATTGCTAAACTCTTAAGTGTGTGATCCTATGAGTTCGGATATATGTGGATATGTCCAAAACTCATTCTGTGACAATGATCAAAGTAGGTAACTTGATGTGCTTAGTGATCCCCAAACATAACACGAAGATCTTTATCGTGATTGATTTCGAAACACATCCCACTAGTTCTCGATACTTTACATAACCTAAGGTGAAACACTAGGTTATCCTCCTTACCTTGCATTTACTCTCTTAGTCATTATGTGTTATCGGTGTTCCTGTGATTAATAACTTGATCACTTGTCCATCTAGATGATGACGAACATCATAATATGTGAGTGGGTCCATAGTGTATCTCTCCATCGTCAGGAGTATAAATTTCCAAAATTACACCATATAAAACATTGACATACTAACCGGTAAGAGCAAAGACCAACTTTATAATCACAGTCACAAAGTAACGTTTGAGGGGCTTCATCACATCTATATCGCATCCAAGTATATATGTGTATTATGGTCCAGGGATCTTTCTTTTAGTAACGATAGTACTTGTCTTGATAAACTACCGTTAATAATATTAATGATGTATTTCACGATATATCAAATTGGGTCTACGCATCATCGTTATTATGTCAACAACTATGATCTCACATATCATTGGAAAACCTTACAACACTTTGTATTTTCCCAACAGTCGGGAAACCAAGACTATGAATGGTACATGAACTAGTCTTAGAAGCGATACTAGGGATATCTAAATGGTGTTTATAATTCCACACATGTATTTTGGTTTTCCCCCAAATACTCATTATCCGAAACTCAATTAATTATAGCACATCGCAAGAAAATCAATTATGAAATATAAATATAAATATAAATATAAACAATAATCCATTTATTATTGCCTCTAGGGCATATTTCCATCAAGAATACGCTAGGGAGGATCATCACATTGTGCATAGTTATGCACGACATGAACATGTAGAGGATGAGCATGAACAAAATATTCTCTATGCGTTTGAATATATGGAAGAAGTGACAGGACAAGGAGGAATGATGAATACTTGGTTAGGATTTGTGGAAGTTCCATGAGAAGAAAAATTCTTGATTCTTGGTTCATCTCGGCCTAATTTGTTGAAATTTATGTTTGTTTTATGCACTATGTTATTTATTTGTACTTGAACTTAAATTTGAACTTTATAGATATGCATTTTAAATGATGTTGAACTTTCTGATTATGTGTTTCAAAAGTCTAAGTATCATTTATGTTTCATTGAAGAATGGATAGAATAATATTAGATATCCATATGATAGAAAAAATCAGGGAGGCATTTTTCAGAAGACTAGTATGAACGAGGAATTGCAGAATCCTTTACCTACTCTCTCCCTAAAACTCTTTTAGAGAGTCAAAACTTAGGGGGATTACTGGATATGCTTTAAGGACGTCAAGAAAAGCATACATGAAACTCAAAACAATTCCTAGTTGGCATGGGTTTTTCCTTCTAGAAAGTAGTTAAATGTAAAATTCTTGAACATATGAGAGTTTAGCAGATTAAATGAGGAAAAAAATGAAGCACGCCAAAGATTTATGTCAGAATATTGAGAAAATTAAAGTTTACCAAATAAATTGGGGTAAACCACTTTTTTCTTGCCAAAAACTATAGGGGAAATTTGGGAACATGCACCCGACGGATGACCATTGCAACCAATGCCATGTTGAAAAGTTCATGATGTGTAGACTATTTTTCACGAAATCAGACATGTGCTCCGTGTATTTTGTAAATAAGAATGGAATTACCCAATTCATCAATGAAAAGCAGACGAATAACAAATACGAATGGCACGAGTATCCCCCACTAGTCGAAGAAGCAATGGGAACCACATACAAACTCGCTACCACACGCAACACACAACACCACCACCAATGAAGGGGAGAGAAGGAGACACTTTTGGAAGTGAAAGTTTGAGTCGCCTAGCCATTGGAGGTGAAGGTAGTGCACTACAAGAAGTTGTGAAATCTACAACAGCCAACATGTCGACGAGCACCTCCTCCCGAGGCCGCTTCTAGGATGTTCATCCAACTGATGTGCCCTACACATACCACCAACACCACCTTCCAGGGTCATCGCTCTGAAATCCCCCGTTCGCATGCAAGCTGCAACACTGCACAACAACGAAAAATAGTAGCCCCCGCCACACTGAAACACTCACCATAGACCTTGACCTCCTCGCAAAATCATGGGTCATCACCCTGATGTACAAGTAAACACAAGGAGCAAGAACTGCATCTACTAAGCAAACATGGCTTCCACCCAAGTAACATGAAATCACCGCCTACATGTGTAGAGCTGTAACCCTTCTTTCTAGAGTCACTAACCAGATCAATATCTAGGGCCACTGCCCCGACATACAACAAACCAAAAACTCAAGGTTACACCTCGATGTCCACCACAATCACTGATGGGATCAACCTCCACAACAACATAGACCCGACACAAAAAGTGGGAATAGGTCTCCGAGGCGATGCCCCAAAAGCGGAAGCGACAAAGAAACCACTGCCACTCGCAAAGGCCGAAGTTTGGTTGTCCGATGGAGGGCCCATGGACATTGGATGATGGAGGGTGAAAGGACACATATGTTCCATAGAGGGGGATCGGCAATTTAAAACATTTATAACTTATATTAAGTAAAAGCGTAATGAAACTAGCATTTAATTTATTATGCACAAAACCTAAATATAATACGCTCAACTATGTGCACCAAAAGTTTATGCTAATCAAGATATAAACAACTATGTGACATCATGATACATTACTTCAAATATGAAGGCTATCACAATAAATGCATAAGTAAAGTATCTTGTGTATAGATATAACTGAGTGAAGCGGAGATGACCATATATCCCAAAGTTTATTTCCCAATGAACGTTAATATCTGTTAGGAGCGATGTGGAGGCCAAAGAACCCTAAGTGCCATGATGGTTCATTGTATTCTCCTCGTGCTCTTGCATAATGCATGATGACACGATCCACTAATGGACCCGTGAGGGCGGTTGAAAGAGAAACAAATGTCGCCTAGAGGGGGGAGAATAGGCATTTTAAAATTATTACGGTTTAGGCTCTAATAAATGCGGAATAAAGCTAATGTTTAATTCATATAGCACACAACCTACAAACACTAGGTTTAACTAAGTGCACCAACAACCTATTCTAAGCAAGACAAGCGACAGGGTGATAGCAAGATATAATATTTAAAGCATGAAGGCTATTACAATGTAAATTGCATAAGTAAAGGGCTCGGTTGAGAGATAACCGATGGGTGTGGAGACGATGATTTGTTATCTTGAAGTTCACTTCCAAAGAAGCTACATCTCCTTTGGAGAGGTGCGATGGCACAATGCTCTCCGAACTCCACAAATGGCTGCCCTTGAGGTGTGGTGGCTCGATGTTCACCCAAAGCCACACAAGACTTCACCTAAAGATGCAAAGGTAGCAACTCACCGACGCCACAACAGGCTCACCCTATTCCCTTGTGAGCTCGCCACAAAGTCCTACTCATGTTCCACTATGGGAAACTTGAGGACGGTCACCAAACCCGTACAAGGCTTGTGGCAATCTCCACAACTCAATTGGAGGGTGATACATTGCAAATGTATCTATAATTTTTGATGTTCCATGCTTGGTTTTATCCACTTTCTTGTGTTTTGTTCCAACTTTGGAGTACTTTTATTATGATTTCTTGGACTAACCTATTAACAAGAGCCAAAGCACTGCCCATTTTCTGCTGTTTTTGGTTCCAGAAAGTCGAAAATGAATATTCTCGAATTGACGGACAAAAGCCAAAGTGCCTATTTTTCCGGAAGGGATCAAGTGCAGTCTGAGGCGGAGAAGGGCTGGGGCCGGCCACACCACCTGGCCACGGCCGCAGCCTGGCCCGCCAGGGTCTGGCGACCCAAGACCCTCGGCCTTTCCTTCCGCCTATAAGTTGCCCTCAGGACGAAAACCCTAAGTACCCAATAAAAAATCCACGAAAGAGTCTGTAGCCGCCGTCATCTCCATCCCTAGATCGGGAGGATCAAGCTCTTCCCACTTTCTGCCAGAGGGAATTCACCACGAGGCCTCCTTCATCACCATGCAAGCCTCCGGTGTGATGCGTGAGTAGTTCATCCTTGGACTACGGATCCATGTAGTAGCTAGATGGCTGGTTTCTCCTCCGTTGTGCTTTCATGTTTAGATCTTGTGAGCTCCGTTCATGATCAAGATCATCTATTTGTAATCCATACATGTTGTGTTTACGCGGATCCGATGGATATTGAGATGCTATTTCAGATTGATTACTGATTCTATCATGTCTTTGTTATTTGAGATCTTGCATGCTTTCCGTTGTTAGTAGCTATCTTGGCCAAGTAGATGCTAGCAACTCCAAGAGTTAGTATTTATGCTCGATAGTGGGTTCATGCCTCTGGTAATCTGGGGAAGTGACAGAAATCTCTAAGGTACTAGATGTGCTGTTGCTACTAGGGAGAAAACAACGATCCTTTGTTCATAGAACAATTGTATTGTTTACCTTACACACAGTTCGTAAAGCAATAATCTGTTGCTTGCAACTTAATATTGGAGGGAGTTCGGATGATAACCTGAAGGTGGATTATTAGTCATAGATGCAGTTGGATGGGGGTCTATGTATTATGTTGTATTGCCCAATCAAGTCTCAAAGGAGTCAAGATGATTAGTATATGCATGTATTGCTTTCTCGGTGTTTATCAATTGCCCTGCTGTAATTTGTTCACCCATCATGTTATTTATCTAAGGAAACCCACCTCTAGTGAACTATGGATCCCGGTCCTTCTTCTTTACATACAATCTACAACTGTTTACTGCTTTGTGTTTACTTTCTGCAAACTTTTACTTGTTTCCATTCGATACGTTTAATCCTTTGTTTTCCGCAAAACATGGTGAGATTGACAACCTTATCGCAAGTTGGGGACAAAGTTCTATGGTTGTGTTGTGTAGGTCTCCACGTTGCTACTAGCACCGGTAGTGCGCCCTGCCAAAGCTCAGCTAGTAACACCTTTGGGGTGTTTTCTTGCTCCTACTAGTTCGATTAAACCTTGGTTTCATAACTGAGGGAAACTTGCTGCTGTGCCCATCATACCTTCCTCTTGGGGTTCCCAACGAGCTCTACGTCGATCGTCGAGCGCATCAGAGGGCTCCCAAGAAACACCACAAAGGCCACAAGCTTGCGGAATCCCCACAACTCAATTGGAGGCTCCAAGAACAATACCACAAAAGGCCACAAGCTTGAGGAATCTCCACAACTAAATTGGAGGCCCCAATAACTCACTACCACTCCACACAACCGTCCAGGGTTCCAAGAACCCAAGAGAAACAAGCCCAAGAGCTCGAACTCACTGAATATTCGATGAGAACTCAAACCTATGCACCAAATGCAAGGGAAAGTCCTTTAGTCTCAAATTCCACCAAAACTACAAAATCTATTGGGGAAATAAGAGAGGAAGAACACAAGAGAAGAACACCAAATTCCTCCAAGATCTAGATCTCAAGATTCCTTTCACTAAGAAGAGATATGATTTGGTAGAGTTGTATATCTAGATCTCCTATCACTTTTCCCTCAAAAGGATGCAAGAATCATGGGAGGGAGAGGGATTAAGAAAGCTTAAATAGGTCAATAATGGTGGGCAAAAACAAGCTCCAAAGATGGGGAATCAATGGGAAGAAGCCCCCCTTAAATAGGACAAGGAAAAACTGACCATTTGGGCCAGATCCGCGAGCCACTGGAATTTCCGGTGCTCCACTAGTACTACCAGTAAATCAGAACGCAAAAACATAGAGGAAACACATTCTCATCGAAACTTTGGTCAGAACTTTGTCCGAAACTTTCGCTCAAGGAAAAACGCTGGACAATATGTATGAAAACTTTAATAACTTTTGACTCCGGACTCCAATTTCGATGATCTTGGGCTCGTTTTAAAGAGAAAAACAAGATCTACAAGGTTATGCAAAGAAACATCATAGTACAACATAAGAGCATAAAACTAAAATGGAGAAAGTTATGACCTCTCTAGAAGTGACGAACCGGTAAAACCTCCAAAACTCAAAACACAAGAAGTTGAGCTTGGAAACTCCAAATGGGATGAAACCAATTTTGTTGGAAAGATAATAAAGAGTAGAACCCAAAAAAGGTGAAATATTGGGTATCACCAACGGAGAAAATACCATGAATATATATATGTGAGATATCTCCCAAGGTGTGGAGCCGGAAAACCTGCAAGATCAAAAACACGAAAGGATATTCAAGAGAAATCCATTTTTGATGAACTAGAGCTTGTTATGAAGATAACCACAAGATCTAGATCCTCACATGGACAAGATATAAATAACAACCAAAAAAGATGATGCAAGAATGCAAAGGTTTGAGCTCTCTCCGAAAGATGCGATCCAGTCACCCACTCGAGAGCCCCTCTTGATAGTATGACTATCTATCCTAAACCCGGTCTCTCAACATTACAAGGGGACCGGTAAACTAGAAAACCTATCAAACTCATACCTTTGCCTTGAGCACCCAACTTGAGCTTGATGTAGACGATCTTGTCTCCTTCAAGATGGAACTCCTTTCTTGATTGCTCTTGCTTGCTCTTGCTTGATGAAGACTTGTGAAATGCTCCCTATACTCCATGGGGAAACCTCTTCTTTGAACATGTCTTCATCACTCCATGATCGCCGAGGATGGCAAGAATCTTGATCTTGCACTTCTTCATCCCTTCTTGAGTGTTGATCCATCTTGATTCAACTCTTTTCACTTATCTTTATCAACCTCCAAGCTTCTTTTTTCCTCATGATTCTGAAGGGCACAAAGCCCTTGGACATGGCTTCTTATTTTTCAACCTTGAATCAACACATGGTCCAAGCGATGCCAATGGACAAACCTACAAGTGAAACTCAATTTAAACATTAGTCCATATATATTGTCATTAATTACCTAAACCACACATGGAGGCATACATGCCCTTTCAATCTCCGCCATTTTGGTAATTGATGACAATCCCTTTGAGAGGGTTTAAATATGGAATTTAATGAACAAAAAGGTTGTGCCAATATCAAATACTACACAGGTATGTCATGTTGGTACTCCCACAATATATAGAGAAAACTCCCCCATAATCTATGCACGTGTGATGAACTTAAATTTCATTGCATATATTGCCAACCATTACCGTCGGTGGAGTTTCCTCTATATATTAAACACGCAAAGCAACAAGAAAGATGCAAGAGCATGCAAGGCTAATGCTTAAGAACCAAATCAAAGCATAAACCAACTTCCCTTAAACCCTCTAAAACTTCTCCCCCATTATCATCGATCCAAAATGGGTGAAAAGTTTTAGACGGCTAATATAGTGAGAATTCCTCCAAAGGTGTGCATAAGCACATATCCAATGATGAATACTTAGGAGGAGGTATAACTATATTGATGACCCAAAGAGCAAAAACAAAAGAAAAAGAAAGAAGCTTCAACAAATGAAGCGAGCAACCCAAAGGATCCAAAATACCAATTGAATACAACAATTGATACCAAAAGAAAATAACAAGATATTATGATACACACAAATGAGTATTTAAATGAAATAGAGAAGCTCCCCAAGCTTTGTGCACAAGTTACAAACATTGCATTTGAAAACATCATGCACAAATATGGAATCCTCACTCCCCCCACAAACATTTAAACCTCAAACTATGAGAAAAAGGCAAATGAGCATTCTTAGATGAATTAGAGGAGTTCCCCAAAGATTATGCACCAATTATAATAATTGTGTTTGGAAACAAAGTGCACAATCATGGAATCCTACCTCCTACAAACTTCATTTAACAATACACATCAAGATAGATCAAAATATGAGTGCTTGAAGATGCAAACAAATGGGACAAGTACTCATTGGCAAATAAATTTGGAAGCCACCGAAGAGTCAAACTGAAATAAAAGGTGGTCTCAAAGGAAAACAAATACAACCAAATATTTATCTTCTTTTGTGTGTATAAATTGCTAGGTGGAAAATATCACAATGACATATGCCCACAAAGAAACATGCACACATAAAATAGATACTCAAGAAAGCACATGAAGAGCAAAAGATAGTCATAGAATATACAAATAAGATTTTTGCTTGAAAGCATGGCCAAAGGCTCAAATATATCTTATTGTACATCAATGAGCTTCCAACACGAACACACTACATACATTACAACTATTACCAAGGAAAAGGGAGATAGTCGAAATATATGGAGATATGTAATAAGTATCACAAATAGAAATCAACTTTGAAAGATACTCACCATTGCACATGAGAGAAATTGAGGAAAAGATAGGCAATAAAATTGCTAGATTCACATATTTAGGATTGGTAGATCATGACCAGGATTTTGTATAGTCCCCATTATATGCACTCATCTCAACTTACTCACATATGCAAAAGAGAGATCCCCTAAAAACTAAAGCAAGAACTACAACATTTGCAAACACACACTCATGCCAACAAGCAATCTACAAAAGGTTGGAAACAAGATATGTATGCATGAGAGAGATACTTGTTACCGAGATATAACTGGTAGGATGTAGTGTATACGAATTTGTTGATTATCCTAGCTTGCCTCCAATTGACATGTAAGAACTACTTCTTCCTACTTGATGAGACAAGCATCCAATATATCTCCAATGTACATACATAACAATAAGTACACTATGGTCCCCAAACAAATTGGGTCCAAAGTAGTTATTGCAACTACAATACATAGGAGAAGCTCCATATAAATATGTGCATACTTATATGAAATTGAATTTCATGCACATCTTAGCCCATTAGGATTTGGTGGAGTTTCCCCTATATATTGGATCAAGGAAAGCAAGCATGTCATAATATATACATGTAGTAAATATGCATGCACAAGACTTTCAAGAACCAAAAGGAGATACAATTTGAACAAAAATACCAAGTAAAACAAGAAGTTGCACACAAGAGTGTGAAACGATAAAATGGTGTCCAAATTGCATCAAAGATCCAAATCAACACATGAAAGAACACAAGTTCAACAAATGCTCTAGGCAAAAGACAAAGAGAAAAAGATGCACAAAAACACAAATACTCAAGGATTTATCTCATCCTAAAATATCAAAACATAAGTAACAAAGAATGAGACAAAACCAACTCTCAAAAAAGATTAAAACACATAAATCATGATATGTATCAAAATAAGAAGCATAAACAAAAGTGTATTAAATAATATAGGAGAGCTCCCCCATGAATGGTGCATTATGTAGAATTTTGTTTTTGAATGCAAAACACACACAAATGAGATCATCACTACTACCTACATTAAATAGAACACAAGAGAATACCAACGAAATAGAATGATCCACAAGAGGCAACAAAAACAAGGAAGCAAAAGCAAACATTTTCTTGGACAAAAAGTGGAAAAAATAAACAAAAGCCAAAGTGAATATGATAAACAAATTCTAAAATAAGGAGTACCACTTGTCCAATGACAAGAATTATGAGGAAATTTTCTCGAGGTAGTTTTGCAAGGATATCACAATCATATTCACAAAAAGAAGCATATGACAAAATATAAGAATTAATCTTGATGCTTAGATAGAGATTTATTAATAGCTACAAATAGTCACACAATCATTAAATATTAAAGTAACTAGAAGAAAATGGTTTCCTTGGAGGATATGGAGGTCCAAATATGAGGAAACACATATCAAGAAAAACTCTCACAAACAAGATCCAAATGATGAGCTATAAATGAATCAAATCAAATTTGAACTTGTTTGAGCTAAATGTGCCACATAGGAGATAGATAATGTAATATCAATTCTAAGTGGCACTACCTCAAATATCCATATTTTCTAGGTTTATAATATGCACAAAGCATATGAGTCCCCCATAATGTGATAAACCATGAATTCTCGACAAGAGGCAAAAACATCCAAATGGAGATAATTAATGGACATTATATGACTTGAAATCATCATGAGAAATATATACCACATAGAGATTAAATAATATTCCAATATCAATACTAAGTGGTATTCCTCATGTACGCACATTTTAAGGTTGTGTAATGCCCAAGCATAACACTCCCCCAAAATGGGATGGTCCAATAATCTCTCCCAAGATCCAAACATATACCAAATGGATTCAACAAAGGCTCCAAACTAAGAACCACAAATACATGGTGTGATAACCAACATACACAAATATACTTGATAACTCAATATAAGTATGAGCGAAGCACAACATATACAAATACATGCAAGGTACAAAACCAACACATGCACAAGGGAGCAAGTAACTTTCAATGTAAATGAGTTAAGAAAAAGTTACCGCAAAGAGGAACATTGGATATAAGATAGAACCAAGATAATCCATATGACTTGGATTGAGACAATATAATACATGAAGATCCCTCAATTCTTCATGATGTAGCAAATCTCCAATGCCCTCCAATTACGCATATTGATCAAGTTTTAGCTTGTTGGTCCCCAACCAAGTTGGGTCCTAAGAGGTTAGTCACAATAGGCTTGGCCACCCAAATGGTTTTTTTCTTGACACCATGTTGGGCACCAACAAATTTGGCAAACACATTCCCACCTCATCCTTATGAAGAGAATAAACATCATCAATCGAGATAAGCTTGGATGAGGAGTTACCCATGGTGCATGAGGAAGAAAGGTGCCCTTTCTCGCGGCATATGTAGCAAGTTCTTCTTTCGCTATCTTTCTTCTTGGAAGATGCCGCCCCTTGCACTACAAGAAGACCCCCTCTACAACAACGCATTTATGCGTATTTAAATGCCCATATAGGCGTTGCTAGGGACTATTACCAACGAATAAAGATGCATTGTGTTTTTTGGCGTTGCAAGGTTATAATGCAACACATATAAAGGCGTTGGTAACCAGTGATACATGCGTTGCAAAATACCTACATAATCGAAGCTACAGTTGTATGCGTTGGTAGAAGCATCATATACATATTGACAATTCTATTTGACAAAATACTATTTTGTGGACTAGGTGGTTTGGTCTCTCTAGAAAATGTCAGATCTTTTTTCAACTAGAGAACATAGTTCATATTAGAAATCCCACAACACACACAATACAAATGCATTGCATCACAAGTAATTCATTATTAATATTGTAACACCATTCGTACATGAAAATCATCTACATAGTAGGCATTTACAATCTTGCATCAAAATATGATATTCTACCTAGTCCTATATATACTTTTTGGAACACCATTCCATACACGAAAATCATCTGAAGAATAGACAATTTACAATCTTGCATCAAAATATCACATTCTACCTAGTCTATATGTGTTCTTTCTAATATTTGGCCTAACATATCCAGAGCTGATATCCAAATAGTAAGCCTTGCTGATGTAGACCTGCAAGTACAAGTTTACTTTTCAGTATCAAAGTAGAGAAAAGAGTGTGAAAGGTACTTGCTTAAAATATGTAGTTATACTCACCTTGGTGGTCTGCCAAAGCTAAGTCAGCACACGAGACATTTTTTGCTATCATGTACATTTGATATAGCTCATCGGATCAACAAATTGCAGTAGTTACCACACAAATGGAAGTACAAAAAACTGGTTGAGGAGGATCTGAATGAACCTATGAAACAGAGCATCAAAAATTATTAATTAACTAGATGGCCCATCTAAAATCAGATCAAAATTCTCCGTTAAATAATTGATAGAATGTTAAATCATGGTATAATGAAACTAAACAGTTAATCTGATGGCCATAAGTAGAATTCCACACATGTCTTGCACTACATAATAGGAGTAGCTCAATGTCAAGAACATGAACATTACATAAATCTAGATGCATTGATTAACTTGAGTTTGCATCATGAGAAACATAGGCACACTGTTTTATCTGGGGGAAAGTAGTACAATTATCATGTTGGTAGTCTCACGATGCACTTAGAATATTGAGAGAAACAATGAAATATGATAAAGTGCTTGGCAATTACCATGACAACACTAGCTGATAACCTTGGCACATTCCAATTTCCTAGTGTCCAATGAAGCCAAAACTTTGTTGATGGTAGAACTCCTGCACAACAATGAATCTGCCGCATTGTTGCTGATCCTGATGCACCATCTAAACCACAATGAAGATATCGGGCATCTTCCACAGCCGAGTGTTGATAAATATGCAATGTTAATGTTAAGTATCAACATCTCAATGAGCGCAATTCAGCATACAACAAAGGGAGTAGGACTAAAGTGCTCGTATCAAAGAAACAGAACGACCAATAGAAATATTTAAGGTTCTTAATGGTTTTCTTACCAACAGAACAAACCGGTATAATCCTGGATGCATCCCAGCTCACAGATCAACCTGGGTCTATGTTCCGTTATCAGATTTTGGATATGAACACAATTGCCCCTAGATAAATTGGTCATCTAGTACAATGTAAAAGCCATCAATAAATTTTGTTTCTGGAAATTACCATGTGTTCTGGAACGATACCATATTAAACATAAAAAGGTATAGCTTGATTCTATACTAAATACACGATAAAAAGTATAAGGTATATATATACTCGATACATCAAAAGTATAAATTATCTTGGTCTATACTGGATACAGTATCTGGATGTGCACCTAACTTATGAGGTGGAACCGTGGAGCTCTAAACAGTCTGACGAAAACTAGTCTAGGATACAATCAGAGCCTATGGCACAAAATGTATATGGAGTTCCAGTCTAACAAAGGGTGAACTTGGAAAGCTGCCAGATGCGGACCAGGCTAGAGTCTGCAAATTCCACTACAGCATCTAACCAAACCAGACATGAAAAAATATAATTGTATGCAATGAGCGACTAACGACGGGCTGAGCAATAATTCATAAAATTACAGGCAAATTGGTGAACACGAGTCAAGGAAATAGAAAAGAAAAGGTAGTCTTGGAAAAAGAGAAATTCCACCTGGAACCTTAACCTCTGCCATGGTCTTGCTCCACAGCACCTCCTGTGGTTCAACTCGCAGCCACGGCTCTACCAGAAATCACTACGCCGTGTAGTATTGTTACGTCCAAAACGTATCTACTTTTCCGAACACTTTTGCTATTGTTTCTTCTCTAATTTGTGTGATTTGAATACAACTAATGCGGACTAACGTTGTTTCAGCAGAATTACTTCGGTGTCTCGTTTTTGTGCAGGAAATCAACTTTTAGGAAAAATCCCGGAAAATATCGCAAAACTCCTATTTTACCAGAAGACTCACAGAGCCAGAAGACGGGACGAAGAGGAGCCACAAGGGGCCCACACCACCTGGCCACGCGGGCCAGGCCAGGCCGCGCTAGGAGGTGGTGTGGCCGCCTCGGACTCCGCCTCGACCTCTCTTTTCGTCTATAAAAGCCCTCTGACCTAAACAGACGGGGGGTTCGATGTTTTTCCAGATAGAGTTCCACTGCGCCACCACGAGATACCGTGATTCAGAACCAGAAACTCCGTTCTGACACCCTGCCGGGACATGGAATTGGAGGAGAACATCACCATCATCATCACCATCGCTTCTCCATCAACTATCCATGATTCTCCCATCCATGAGTGAGTAATCCCCTGCTGTAGGCTATGGGAATGGTAGGGATTGGGTGAGATCGTTCATATAATTGCATCAGATTGTTAGGGCATGGTTCCTAGTATCTATTAGTGCTTTTTGACTTTGTTGCAACTTATTATGCTTAATGCTTGTCACTAGGGCCCGAGTGCCATTATTTCAGATCTGAACATGTTATTGATTCATGAGGATATTATTGTTTATGATTTTACCTGCAAGTTGTATACACATATTGTTGTCCGGAACCAAAGGTCCTGAAGTGACAAGAATCGGGATAACCGGAGGGAATGGCTATGATATGAGGATCACGTGTGTTCATGGAGTGTTAATGCTTTGCTCCGGTGCTCTATTACAAGGAGCACCTTAATTGCCAGTAGATTCCCTAGAGGCCCCGCTGCAATGGGCTGGCAGGACAAAATATGTTGTGCAAGTTCTCATTATGAGCACGTATGACTATATATGAAACACATGCCTATGATTATTTAGTACTTGGATGCTTTACCTTATTTATTTGCAAATGCCATATATCTTGATTGTTATATGAATTGTCTTGTCCATGCAACGCCCGTCCATCCATCCCTATGCCTACCGTGCTTTAATCCTACTATTTACTGCAATTGTTACTACTGTCTTTACTTTTACTACTGCTTTTACTTTGCTATTGCTACTATAAAACTGTTGCTACTAATAAACTACTACGAGCAAGATTGTTTCCAGGTGCAGCTGAATTGACAACTCAGTTGTTAAGGCTTATAAATATTCTTTGGCTCCCCTTGTGTCGAATCAATAAATTGGGTTTTACTTCCCTCGAAGACTGTTACGATCCCTATACTTGTGGGTCATCAAGACTATTTTCTGGCGCCGTTGCCGGGGAGCATAGCTCTATTTATCAAGTTCACTTGGGATCACTATTGTTCACTGCTATCCATTCATCATGGGTAAATCTCGTGATGCAAAGGTTCCTATATTACCATCCACTACAAGGAGAGGTACAATTCTGAACACCTCTATTGCTCTTGATTCACCATCTGTGACGAGTAAGCTCCTCACACCACCACCACATACACATGCTACACATACTGCTACTTCTGCTAAATATGAAACTTCTAATACTTATGATGCTGCTTCTACTATGCTTGATAAGAGTGGTTCATTGGGTCCTTTCCTAGATGCTACGATTTGCTAGAACTATAGTTGGAAATACTGAAACTCCTAATGAAGACACTACTACACCTGTCAGTTCACCTGAGTCTAGGGAGAGCTATGATATTGAAGGTGGATATATAGAAATGACTGATGAATTTATTAAAGAATGCCAAAACACTCATGGTAGGAGTGCTATTATGAGTCTTCTTGAGAAACATACTGTTAGACCTAAATTGTCTCCTAATGCTAAGTTTGCTACATCTCCCATAAACATTAAAGATAAGTATTATGATTTCTCTTTTGATTTATCTTACATAACCATTATTGAGAAAGAACCTTTTTGTGGGACTAAAAATGAAAGTGCTGTAGCACATATGACTGAGCTTTCTACCATGAGTGGCCTATTTTCTGATGATATTAAGATGCACACCTACTTTGTTGCTAAAATTTTCCCTTTTTCACTGAAAAGAGAGGCTAAAGCTTGGTTTAATAATTTAACTCCTAGATCTATTAATATCCCTGATTGCTTGATTGATACTTTATTTCAGAAATATTTCCCTCCTAGTGCTAGACATGCCATTATGCAGGAACTTTTTGATTTTAAACAAGGAGAAAAGGAGATATTGCCTAAATCATGGGCAAGGTTTTGTGCTTTGATTCATGCACAACATGTGTGTCCATTACCTAAAAAATGAGCTTCTTGATATATATTATAATGGACTAACTTAAGAATCTAGGACATACCTGGATAGTTGTGATGATTGTGTTTTCAGGAAGAGAACTCCCAAAGAAGTTGAGGAATTAATGGCTAAAATAAGCAAGAATTATGATGACTGGACTTCACCTGAGTCAACTCCACCTTAGTCAACTACACCTGAGTTAACTGTGCCTGATCCAACACCAACACCAAAGAAGAGGGGAGTGATTGAACTAAATGATGAAGAGATGAAGGAAGCTAAGAAATGTCTTAAGGAGAAGGGTATTAAATCTAAAGATGTGAAGAATTTACCTCCTATAGAATAATTATGTAAGCCAATCTCCCACTCATCCACTATTGAGCTACACTCTCTCCAACATTTTGATGAAGGTGATATTCCTTATTCTAAACCTCCTGATCAATGCTTAGAAGAATTTGATATTTTTATTGTTAAGAAACATAATTTTAATAAAAGAGTGCAGAATCATTTGATGGAAAACTCTAGAGGTATTATTGAGTTAAGGGATATTGTGGAAAGAACCTCTAATGATGGTAAAATGCTTGTTAAACATTTCCAAATGGTTCAAACTAAAATTGATCAGCTTATTAAGGTACAAAAAGATTTGCTAGTTAATGCTTCGAAAGAAAAACATGCTTATGAAATTAGAACTAGAAGTGGTGCTGCCACTCAGGATCCTCTATATCCTGAGGGGCATCCTAAAAGGATTGAGCAGGATTCTCAACAAACTGAAAATAGCGATACTTCTTCTAAGAGAAAGAAAAAGAAACATAAAACAGTTATAGAAACTTCTGAAATTGCTAAAGATCCTAATAGTATATCTGTCTCTAATGCTGAAATTGAGAGTGGTAATGAGAAAAATGATGCTCCTGATAAAGAAGAAATTGAAGAAGAACCTGAAAGGAACACTAAGAATACTAAGTACACTAAGGAAGATTTTGCTGCTAATAAACATGGTAGTGAAAGAGAGCCCTGGGTTCAAAAACCAATGCCTTTCCCTGATAAGAAATACAAATCACAGGAAGACGAACACTATAATAAGTTTTGTGAGTGGATGAAACCTTTATTTTTTCAAATTCCTTTAACTGATGCTATTAAATTACCTCCTTATTTAAAGTATATGAAGGATATTGTCTCTAATAAAAGGAAGATCCCTAATGAGGAAATTTCTACTTTACTTGCTAATTATTCCTTTAATGGTAAGGTTCCAAAGAAACTTGGAGACCCAAGGATTCCAACTATTCCATGTTCTATTAAAAATAATTATGTTAGAATTGCTTTGTATGATTTGGGAGCAGGAGTTAGTGTTATGCCTTTTTCTCTCTACAAGAGACTTCAATTGGAGAAACTAATACCAACTGATATATCTTTGCAAATGACTGATAAGTCTACTACTATTCATGTTGGTATATGTGAGGATGTACCTGTTCAAGTGGCTCATAATTACTTGATATTAACTGACTTTGTTGTGCTTGAAATGCTTGAAGATGATAATATGTCTATTATTCTTGGGAGACCTTCTCTTAATACTGCAGGAGCTGTCATTAATTGTAATCAAGGAAAGGTAACTTTTAATGTTAATGACAAAGAGCATACTGTCTATTTCCCCAAGAAGATTGATAAGACTTATGGCTTAAATTCAATTGAAAATATTAAGGGAATCCAAGTTGGAGAAATATATTGCCCCATACCACGAGAAAACTATGAAATTATTATGATTGGGACCATTGCTATCAAGGTTGAGGTAACATAATCATTAAGTGGAATATAAAGTTTTGTTTCATATAAAATTGTTTTGGTAACAAGACCTGATCAACCTTGTTAACAAAGGGATTTTAATGAACAAAACAATGTTTTCACCATGATTATCCTTGCTTACTTTTATTTTATCCATTTTAATTTTTGCTTTCACTTAGTTTACTTTTCTATTTTGCTAGTTGCTTGCATAATAGAGTGTCTTAGAACTTCTGAAGTGTTAGTTTTGTTTTGTTATTGCATCATTCCAATATTATCTTTCTGTCAGAAAATCATTCATCAATACCTGAAAATTGCTAAAAAAAAGTGTCTCGAAAACATTCTAGAAAATTTATATTAAATTTTTATGTGAAAAAAGGGGTAGAGAAGTACCTGGAGTGACCCAGGGGGCCCACCAGGTAGGCACACCACCTGGTGACGTGGCCACACCAGGGGCGCGCCTGGCCATGGTGTGGGCCACCCTGGCCCTCCACTTATTCTCCCTCCTGCCACTCCTTTCTCTCTCCTGAGAAAACACCATTTCATTGCTCAAACCCGTGTTCTTGCTGTTCTTACTCACGATTTTCGATCTCCTTGCTCAGCCCATCTTTGTTGCTAAGATTTGGAGCATTTGATCTTTGGTATGTGACTCCTCCGCTTGCCCAAGTAGATTTGTGATTAATGGATTATATCTTGAGTATTTTGCTACTGTAGGTGACAGGTTATGTGATCTTGCATGCTTGTTCAATGCCTAGAGAAATTGTTTTGATACATGTTTAGGCCTCTTACAAGTCCCTATAAGTAGTTCCTTTCATTATGTAATCACTTTGTCTAAATTTCAGAAAAAGGAGAGATGAACAATCATACTTTCGGGGAAGTATTTGAGAGAGACACACCTAGGAGGGCAAGGCCTTCAAGATCAGCGTCTCAATTTAGGCCATCATATAATGAAGATCTTATTGCACCGCGCTTTGGCAATGAAGGGGATGAGGGAGATGCTCATCCATCCACCTTCCCTTGCTTTGCCTTTTTGCAAGCTATAGGGATCCTTGATGATTTCCTACTTCTCGTTCAAAGGGTTGGTCTAACCACTTACATGCAGGATGAGAGTGAGCAATATGCCATGCTCACCAAAACTTTCGTTCAAAGTTTCGCTTTCACTAACACCCCTTATCGGTCAACTGTTTCATTCAAAATTTATAATATGTCTATTACCATGCCATTGGAAAGATTTTGCAGCATTATAGGCATAGGCATGACTGGGACCGTGAAGAAGATCCAAGGTCGACCCACTGATTTGCTGGAGCTCTACCGAAGTGTGACAAATGACGATGACCACACAGCTCAGCACGGGAAGATAAGGAACATTCAACTCCCAGCTCTTAGATATTTTGCTTATTATCTTGCCACTAGCATTCTTGGTAGGGAGAACACTAGTAATATTTCCAGTTATCATTTAGCTTTTCTTACTACTTCTCTTAATAATGAAACAAAGTATAATCTTGGTTCTCTCATTGCCCGCCGCTTAGATGCTAGAGGACCCATTTATGGGGGCATTATTGCCACACGCATGGTTGCTGCCTTGGAACTCTCTGTTGATCCCAATGATACTGTGTTGACACCACAAAGGCTCGATCTTGCTGCTATGAAAACACATCACTTTGTTACTGTTAACTCTAGTATGGAGAGTTTAGTTTACAGGATGTTGTTTACTGACGAAGATGAGGGGGGAATTCCTTTGCCATAGCCTACTTTGTTCCGTATTTGCAGGATGCCATGGTCGTGTTCCAAGGAGGAGGTGGACGAGCAGCTTCGCTTGCTTGGTTTCCACGGGCGGCACCAGGGAGATGTGCCCTCTTACGACTACTCTGTGCACTATGCTGGGGCGTCCTCGAGTTCATATCAGGATGAATGTACTTCTTCGCCATATAATGGAGGCGCTCACTCCTGGCCAGCTTGGGATTGATACCAACTTAGGCCAAAAGCCTAAGCTTGGGGGGAGGTATACTGACATCACACTCATCTACTTATCATTTTCTGTAGGTACTTTGCATATCCATGTTTCACTTTCTTTTTAGTTTTTGTTCTTGCTTTATTTCTGCTTTACAAAACACAAAAACACCAAAAATATTTTCGTTATTTCTCTTTGTTTTCTTCTTTGTCTTTTAGCCTTGGTTTGCTTCATCCTTTCTAGCTTTGTTTTGATTATTCAAAAAACCAAAAATATTTCGCTTTGCGTGTTCTTCCCTTCGGTTCTTGCCTTTAAAAAAAATCAAAAACCCCAAAATATTTGGTGTTCTTCTCTGGTTTTGTAAAGTTTGTTGCAGGGTTCAGCAGTCCTCATTGATTCCTTGGAGTTTGGTTTTATCTTAGTATTCAAGTCACACAAGTGAAAGGCAATGATGATTTATGACAACTCGAGGTGTGGTAAGAGGCTGGTATGAACTATATTTGTTTTCATTTTTGTACATATACTCATCATTGTGAGCATGCTTAGTCTATTTATGTAAGGAGTATGTTATTTAATGGATACCTAGTGGTCCTTGCCTTCTTATGATTAGTTTCAATCCATTACTAGTTCATAACATGTCATATAACTGTTTGCTCGCATTGTTCTATTCATAACTTGGTATGATATTGTGGTATCCTCCTCTGAATGTTTTATTTGAATCGACTTGGCACATGCTCATGCATGCATATGACTAAACAAAAGGTCAGTTAAGCCTCGATGGTTTATTCTGCTTCAGAGTTCTTGTGTCACTTTTATGCCACTATTTATTTTGTTTTGTTGCAAGCATGATTATGACAGTTACTGCTCTCTCGATTGTCGCTCCCTTCCTATTGCTAGCCTTCACTTGTGCTAATTTTAAGCATTACTCGTGCATCCAACTCCCCAAAACCAAAGTTGTCAACAAGAGTCCACCATATCTACCTATTAGCATCATTGCTATTCCTTGCATGTTTATTATGCTTTGTTTTCTTCCAATAAAAATGTTTGCTTGTTATGAGAAAATTAGTTAGTAAAGATCTCACAAACTTGATGGCACACTTTACTTTCTTGCACTTAATAAACTTGAACCATTGTGCCATCTATGTTGCGCATATGCTTGTGCTTTGTAAGTTGTGGATTAGCAGAATCATGTTACCATGGGGAACGCTTTCAACATTACACATTATTTAGTTGATATCATGATTCTTTTGCTTATGGATCCCGGCGGTATGAAATAAAAGGGGAGCTGTGAGCTCATGGAGTTTGTATATGTGTTAGAGAAATGCCTGGGTGGCTAGCCTAAGCCATGCCTAATCATGGTGGAAACTTGCAGCATAACCATAGTGAGCAATCTGTGAAGCATCCTCAATAAAAACCTATGCAAATAGCAAATAAAAAGATTGCTGAGATGCTCATTGTCTGCTTGCCTTGTCATTTTGATATGGGAAAGCTTCCGTATCATCAGGTAAGGGGTACCCAGTTGGCGCTTCTCTATGATACACATGTACTTACAATGACAAGAACTTACTCGTAACTAAAGTTGAGTAGCATGAGGTCTGGTACTCGTAAGCACGGGGCATGAGATTTTCAACTTATAACTTGTCAAGCATATCCTCATATTTGTTCACTTTAACCTTAATCACCTAAAGATGCTTATGATAGGGCAATGAGAGCTCAAAGCTAATGAGTACCATACTTTCAACATTTGGAAGCCTTTCAAACTTTTCAAATCTTTTTCTTTCACTTTTATGTTGAGTCACCATTTATTCTTTGAGAACCTTCCCGAGAGCATAGCTATCATTCTTAGTGTAATGTGCTTGTCCCAAAACACAGTTAATTATGACATAACTTTGACACTTGTATCTTTGATATTTTTATTTCTAGTCTTCACTTAAACTTCAGAGGTGCCTTGGCATTTATGTTTTGCTCCAAACAAAAGGCAAGCGAGATACCACTTTATCATATCTTGTTATGAGCACTACTATCCTGCATATGCTTATGTGTCATGTTGCTTATTATTAATGGGTTGGAATCTCTTCATAGCATGACTACTGGTTAAACTTATTTGCATACTCTTTATTATGAATTTCTAAGTATTTGATCATATGCTGGGAATATATACATCTTATGAAGCAAATGTGTTCGTGAAAGTTTCTTTTATCGCACGTAGTTTTCAACTGAATTGCTTGAGGACAAGCAATAAGCTAAGCTTGGGGGGTTGATACGTCCAAAACATATCTACTTTCCCAAACACTTTTGCTATTGTTTCTTCTCTAATTTCCGTGATTTGGATACAACTAATACGGACTAACACTGTTTCCAGCAGAATTGCTTTGGTGTCTCGTTTTTGTGCAGGAAATCAACTTTTAGGAAAAATCCCGGAAAATATCGCAAAGCTCATATTTTACCAGAAGACTCATGGAGCCAGAAGACGGGATGAAGAGGAGCCACGAGGGGCCCACACCACCTAGCCGCGTGGGCCAGGCCAGGCCGCGCCAGGAGGTGGTGTGACCGCCTCGAACTCTGCCTCGACCTCTTCTTTCGCCAATAAAATCCCTCTGACCTAAAATAGATGGGGGGCGATGTTTTTCCAGATAGAGTTCCGTTGTGCCGCCACCACCATATACCGCGATTCGGAACCAGAAACTCCGTTCTATCACCCTGCCGGGACGGGGAATTGTAGGAGATCATCGCCGTCATCATCACCATCGCTTCTCCATCAACCATCCATGATTCCCCCATTCATGAGTGAGTAATTCCCCGCTGTAGGCTATGGGGATGGTAGGGATTGGGTGAGATCGTTCATATAATTGCATCAGATTGTTAGGGCATGGTTCCTAGTATCTATTAGTGCTTTTTGACTTTGTTGCAACTTATTATGCTTAATGCTTGTCACTAGGGCCCGAGTGCCATTATTTCAGATCTGAACATGTTATTGATTCATGAGGATATTATTGTTTATGATTTTACCTGCAAGTTGTATACACATATTGTTGTCTGGAACCAAAGGCCCTGAAGTGACAAGAATCGGGATAACCGGAGGGAATGACTATGATATGAGGATCACGTGTGTTCACGGAGTGTTAATGCTTTGCTCCGGTGCTCTATTAAAAGGAGCACCTTAATTGCCAGTAGATTCCCTATAGGCCCCGCTACAACGGGCTGGCAGGACAAAAGATGTTGTGCAAGTTCTCATTACGAGCACGTATGACTATATATGGAACACATGCCTATGATTATTTAATACTTAAATGCTTTACCTTATTTATCTGCAAATGCCATATATCTTGATTGTTATATGAATTATATTGTCCATGCAACACCCGTCCATCCATCCCTATGCCTACCGCGCTTTAATCCTACTGTTTACTGCAATTGTTACTACTGTCTTTATTTTTACTACTGCTTTTACTTTGCTATTGCTACTATAAAACTGTTGCTACTAATAAACTACTACGAGCAAGATTGTTTCCAGGTGCAGCTGAATTGACAACTCAGTTGTTAAGGCTTATAAATATTATTTGGCTCCCCTTGTGTCGAATCAATAAATTGGGTTTTACTTCCCTCGAAGACTGTTGCGATACCCTATACTTGTGGGTCATCAAGTATGCAAAATCCATGGCTATGCTCGTATCATTTATTTGATTTAGGGCATATAGTGGTAAGGGAACAAGAATTTAGGTCGAATCATCCCCTCGAGACGTCCTTGCTCTGAATCATATCAATGGAAAGAAGGACTGTGAGGTCGCGGCAAGGCGGCCATCACCGGCCGAGAGGAACTCCTAGACAATGATCTAGCGGCGCCTTGATGGAGAGAGGGAGGCGACTTGGCTTTGGCGAGGCGAGCAGAGGAACTAACGGGTGCGGGCGTGACTATGTCACATGGATGGTGGATTAAGCATATACGTAATGATCTTCTTAGTGGGCTGGGCTCATAAGGTTTTGTCTATCCATTGCAATCTAAGTATAATAAACAACAGATGTAGCCTGGAACGCATACATGTATATCTATAATAAAATTTTCCAACGAATATTTTACATGTTGCCATGCATATATTGCTATATGGTGGTGCTTGTTGTAGCGTTGAGGAAGAGCTTGAGTCTTCTTGGGAAGAGGCCCACTTCTAGCTTGAGGTGAAGCTTGAGGTTGCTTCCCTTGTTGCTTATCACCAAGAGGCTTCTTCTTCAAAGGCCAAGATCTCACATGATGCCTTTCTTCCTTGCACTTGAAGCAAACAATATTGGTCGGATGCTTGACTTGGTATTGGCCCTTCTTATTGTTGCTCTTGGGCTTCTTCTTGTTAGTGGGATTGTTCTTGATGTTGGAGTTGAATCCAAGCCCACTCTTTTCATTGGGTGATCTTCGCACACCCAAGATGTTATTGAGTGTGGTCTTCCCTTCATGACACTTCTTCAAGTCATTCTTCAAAGAAGTGACTTGAGCCTTGAGCTTCTTGTTTTCCTCTACATGGTTAGTATCAACAAAAATACTAGAGATAGTAGATGCTACATTGTTAGAGCAACAAGTCAAGGAATGTAATTCATTACAATATATAGCAATAGCATGAGTGGATGAATTACAAGGACTAGAACATGGAAATATGCCACTAGGATAAGATTTAGTGCTAATATCTACATGAGGCACACTAGATGTTACCTTTAACACAATGGCCTCATGAGCCAACTTTAGCCTACCACGGGAAAGTATAAGATCCTCATGCGAGCTTGAGAGCTTAGCATGACTTTCTTCTAATTTCCCATAGTTGCTAGTTAGAAAAGCAAGTTGAGAATTTAGCTCAACATTCTCCTTCACAATAGATGTTTCACAAGAGATAGAGTTAGTAGCACAAGCATCATGATTAATTGCAAGAGGTGAGGGAAACTTGGAAAGATCTTTTGAGTATGAAGTTTTAAGTTGCTCATGTGACTCGGTGAGTTTGATGAGATCCCCCTTGATGACCCTAGAGCCATTGTTGAGGTGCTCAAAATCCTCAAGGAGTTTAGCATAAGCAACTTCAAGCTCATCATTTTTAATTTGGAGGGCACTTGCCACCTCAAGTTTTGTATCATGAGATTTCTTCACTCTAGATAGCTCTAGAGCAAAGGTCTCCTCAAGAGATTCCTTGGTGGTTTGTTCCTCTTCAAGATCTTCATTTAGGTTTGCAATGTCATTAGCATACTCACGCTCAAGACTACACATTTTGTCAATTGTGTCCTCATGCTCATCATTAAGTTTCTTACTTTCAATAGAAAAAGTTAATATTTCAATCAATTTAGAGCAAGCAATTTTATTTGGATGTAGAGCACGAACGACTAGCTCCCCCTTCTGTTTTAAAGAAGCGACAACATCAACTACTTCATCTAAGTCAACATTCACATCATCATGAGGTGCATTGGGATCCAAAGGAGAAGTCACATTTGATTCCTTAGCCATGAGGCATAAGTGAATATTGGGATAATTTGATGATGGGGAACACTTAAATCTCTAAACACAACCTTGCCTTGGCCCACACATTCTTAGATTTCCTCGACATGGTTAGCAACACAAGTACAAGAGGAAATAGAAGAACATTTATCAAGGCAACAAGGCAAAGCTAGCATATCATCATGAGATATATTCAATCCATTTCTACATGATATGCAAGGGAAATCAACACTAGGATGTAAATCACATATAGTGCTACAAGTGTTCATGCCCAAAGATAAAATATTGTAATGAGATAGAGATGAAGGATCATTAATGGAAATCTCACTATCCACATTGAAAGTTCTATCACCACTCACCATATCATTACCTTGTGACAACTCACATGTAGGTGAAGTGGAGGAAGATGAGAACTCATCAAGGCCAGAGGTGGAGGGAACACAATCATCCTCATTAATATTGGATGCATCATATTTTGCTTGAAGCTTGGTCCAAATATCATGAGCATTCCTAAAAGGCATGATTGAGGAAAGAACTACAAAGCTCACAACATTAACAAGCACATTATATGCTTGAGCTTCAAGATAAGAGTTTGTCTCCTCCTCCAAAGATAGATTTTGGGGATCCTTTGGAGGAGACAAACCCATATCAAGAATTCTCTCTATATTTGGGTCAATGACCCAGAAATGACTAAGCATGCGAATTTTCAAACTATCATAATTAGTGAAATCAAATGCAAAAGTGTGATTGTGCACTAACCCCCTAGGAGACATCTTACTCTCGAGGTGGTGAAGCCTAAAAGCGAGAGACCTCGCTCTAATACCAATTGAAAAGGAAACATATATCGCCTAGAGTGGGGATAGGCATTTTAAAACTATTACGGTTTAGGCTCTAATAAATACGGAATAAAACTAATGTTTAATTTATAGAGCACAAAACCTACAAACACTAGGTTCAACTAAGTGCACCAAAAACCTATGCTAAGCAAGACAAGCGACAAGGTGAGAGCAAGATATAATACTTTAAGCATGAAGGCTATCACAATGTAAATTGCATAAGTAAAAGGCTCGGTTGAGAGATAACCGATGGACGCGGAGACATGATTTGTTATCCCTAAGTTCATTTCCAAAGAAGTTATGTCTCTGTTGGAGAGGTACGATGGCGCAATGCTCTCCGAACGCCACAAATGGCTCACCTTGAGGTGTGGTGGCTCGGTTCTCACACAACGCCACACAAGACCTCACCTCAAGATGCGAAGGCACGTAACTCACCGACTTCACAACATGCTCACCCTTATTCTCCCGTGAGCTCGCCACAAAGGCCTACTCATATTCCACAATGGAACACTTGAGGACGGTCACCGAACCCGTACAAGTCTTGGGGCAATCTCCACAACTTAATTGTAGGGCTCCCAAGAAACACCACAAAGGCCACAAGCTTGGGGAATCTCCACAACTCAATTGGAGGCCCCAAGAAGAATGCCACAAGCTTGAGAAATCTTGACAACTCAATTGAAGGCCCCAATAACTCACTACCACTCCACAAAACCGTCTAGGGTTTCAAGAACCCAATAGAAACAAGCTCAAGAGCTTGAACTCACTAAATGTCTGAGGATAACTCAAATGTATGCACCAAATGCAAGGGCAAGTCTTTCACTCTCAAAATACACCAAAGCTACAAAAGATATTGGAGGAATTAGAAATAAAGAACACAAGAGAAGAATACCAAATTCCTCCAAGATCTAGATCTCAAGATTCCCTTCACTAAGAAGAGATATGATTTGGTGGAATTATAGATCTAGATCTCCTCTCACTTTTCCCTCAAAAAGATGCAAAAATCATGGGAGGGAGAGGTCGTAAGAAAGTTCAAATAGGTCAACAATGGTGGGAAAAAACGAGCTCTAAAGATAGGAAATCATTGGGGAAGAAGCCCCCTTAAATAGGATAAGAAAAACTGACTGTTTGAGGCAGATTTGCAGGTCACTGGAATTTCCAGTGCTCCACCGGTACTACCAGTAAATTAGAACATAAAAACAGAGAGGAAACGCATTCTGCTCAGAACTTTGCTCAGAACTTTGGCAGGAACTTCCGCTCACGGAAAAAACGCTCGACAGCATGCACGAAAAATTCAATAACTTTTGACTCCGGATTCCGATTTTAATGATCTTGGGCTTGTTTTGAAGAGAACAACAAGCTATACAAGATTATGAAAATAAATATCATAGTACAACATGAGAGCATAAAACTAAAAGGAGAAAGTTAGGACCTCTCTAGAACTGACAAACCGATAAAACCTTCAAAACCCAAAATGCAAAAGTTGAGCTTGAAAACTCCAAATGGAATAAAACCAATTTTGTTGGAAAGATAATAAAGAGTAGAACCCAATAAAAGGTGAAATATTGGGTATCACCAAGGGAGAAAATACCATGAATATAGATGTGAGATATCTCCCAAGGTGTGGAGCCAGAAAGATCAAAAACGCAAAAGGATATTCAAGAGAAATCCGGTTTTGATGAAGTAGAGCTTGTTATGAAGATAACCACAAGATATAGATCCTCACATGGACAAGATAGAAATAACAACCAAGAAAGATGATGCAAAAGTCTTGAGTTCTCTCCAAAAGATGCGATCGAGTCACCCACTCGAGAGCCCCTCTTGATAGTACGACCATCTATCCTAAACCCGGTCTCCCAAGACTACAAGAGACCGGTAAACTACAAAACCTATCAAGATCATACCCTTGCCTTGAGCATACAACTTGAGCTTGATGTAGACGATCTTTTCTTCTTTAAGATGGAACATCTTTCTTGATTGTCTTGCTTGTTGCTCTTCCTTGACGAAGACTTGTGAAATGCTCCCCCATACTCCATGGGGAAACCTCTTCTTTGAACTTATCTTCATCACTCCATGATCACCGAGGATGGCAAGCATCTTGAGCTTGCACTTGTTCATCCCTTCTTGAGTGTTGATCCATCTTGATTCAACTCTTTGCACTTGTCTTGATCAACCTTCAAGTTTATTTTTCCTCATGATTCCAAAGGGCACAAAGCCCTTGGACATGGCTTCTTCTTTTTTAACCTTGAACCAACACATGGTCCAAGTGATGCCAATGGACAAACCTATAAGTGAAACTCAATTTACACATTAGTCCATAGAGATTGTCATTAATTACCAAAACCACACATGGGGGCATACATATGCCCTTTCAGCGGTCATCGAATCTATACAAGCTTGGGACATCTCCACAACTTAATTGGAGGCTCCCATGAAATTTGCCGATCTTTACACCAAAATGATTGAGATCCACGACACTACCAAGCCAAAGACTTGTTAGGGTTCTAAGAATAGAAGAGGAACAAGCTCCGGGTACAAGCACGCGAGAGTAATAAGCTTCTCAAAATATTGGGGAACTATTGGGGAAGAAGCCCCTTAAATAGGTACTATGAAATTCCAATGGTTATGTGCATAACCACACAGGGCCCATACTAATGGTAGATATGATTGCGCTACCTCCCTCTTGCGATTGAATAGGCCAAAGAAACAACTACAGAGAAGGTATCATGGTAGGTAGTTCCGGCCCAAGGGGCAGTACTACCGGCTCCTTGGTAATACTACTCTAACAGTGGTCTAGTAGCGCTAAATTTGACCTGGGTATCCTGTAAAAACATAGGATGTGTTGTAGTGCCACGGTATTGGCACCGGTACTACCAGCGCAAAAAATGACCTTGTGGTACTACTAGCGAGCTAGATACTACCGGTCCTAGGAAAACTACTGAAACCAAAATTGCAAAAGCTTTAGCATAAAAACTCTAACTAAGATGAAACTAATTTTGTCTAAAATATAACAACGAGAACTATCCAGAAAGGGATAAAATACAAAGTAGAGAGAGTGTGGAACCTCCCTCAATGAAGAACCAGTAAAACCTCCAACATAAAAAATGCAATAAGATACTCATTAGAAATCTGTTTTAGGAACATGAGTTTGTTATGAACATCACCACAAGATCTAAATCCTCACATGGATAAAATCCAAATGACAACCAAGGAAGATGATGCCAAGGAGGATTCAAAGGTTTGATCTCTCTATGAACGATGCAATTCATCTAATCACCTCGAGAGCCCCCTTGATAGTATGGTAAACCAATCCTATAACCCAGTCTCCCAAGTAAAAACATGAGACTAATAAAACAACAAAACCCATCAAGGTCATACATTTGCCATGTGTTTTCCACTTGAGCTATATGAGGATGATCTTTATGTCCTCAAGTTAGAACAGATTTTTCTTGATTGTTCTTGCTTTATGAAGAATCACAAACCCCTATCCCATAATCCACTATGGGAGAGACTCTCTAAGACATATATTCACAAGTCCATTATCCCCTAATGGATGACAAGCTTCAAACATATGCTTTGTTCAAGATGTCTCATTTTGATCTTGACTTCTCAACCTTGTATCACTTCTTCTTACTTCATTATGGTGACGTCTTGAAGATAAATGTGAATTCTCACTCAATCTTATTCTTCATCTTATGCTTCCACTAGGATCAACTCTTTTCATGGACAAACTTTGGATATCCTATTGAATAACACCTTGGTCATAACTTGATCTTTCTACTTTCAACTTCTTTCAACTATGAAACCAACATATCATATTCAAGAATTGCCTATGGAAAATCATTCAAGAATTACTCAATGAAAAAATTAGTCCATAGTGATTGTCTTTAGTTACATAAATGACACATTGATCAACCCATGCTATTTTAGAGGGGTTGGTAATCACCAAAAGTGCCTCCAAGGAAGTAGATCAACGTCCGAGAATAGTGTTTTTGTTGGCATTATTTGATATCGGAGCTTGATTTTCACATAGAGCAAGCCAAACCCCTTGCATTGACCCTGAGTCCAACCCCGCCGTTGGGTTCACGCAGGGAGACGTCATGCCGCTTGCCACCATCGCTGATCTATCAATGTCACCACCATCATATCCAGCATGACTACACGACATGTTCTCGTGCTACCGAGGGAACTCATCGAGGAAACACCATCCCGTTTGCCAAGAGCAACACCGCTGCGTCATCGTCTATGAGTGGCTCTGTGCAACTTGACCCCCTCCCCCTCCCGAGCCCAAGGAATGCCACACAACCCCCACAACCCTTCGCCGATAAGTCGCCTAGGCCAAACCCACTGCACTACCAAAACCGTCGTCCCATCTTCCTCGCCAGATCCAGCTGCCCCTTCCCTTGATCTGCTAGTGAAGTCCACGCCACCGCTGGCCAGGTACGAGGACACGGCGCCACTTGCCAGGGGTCTCCGCTCGTGTCGCCCTTGTCGAGCGACATGGGGGAAGTTTTTTTAGTATCTCTTCTATTTGAATGGTGCAGAGTATTTACCTTGTTCCTTTTCTGTAGTTCAATTTGTTCTTTAGACACATGATGCTCGCACAGAGATGGCCACCATGTTGGGATTTTGTTGTTGTTAGATCGGACACGTTGGGATTCAAGTATAATGTAATTAGATGGTAGGCTCGAAGAGCCCGACTTTAAATTAATGAAGCCAGACACTGCAAAGTACATTCTTTGCCATGTGGTCTTGATTAGTTGCTACCAGTACTTACCTACCTGCACGAGTTAGTCATGCATGGAGTCACAATAACAATGCGACGATAACTATAGGTTAGCACCACCTAGTGAAAGTATTAGCATAGGCCAGCCTAATCTGAGCAAGCCCCCATGATTAGTGGGAGGCCAAAAGAGTTTGGCTAACTAGTAGGTACAGTGCAGGTAGTATCACACTTCTGAACCCTGCATGCTGGTGCAGAGGCAACAACAGAGTTGCAGAAGTTCTGTTGCTCTGTTCCAATCTTTCCTGCAGGCTCCACATAGTTTAGACTTATGGAGCGGCCGGTACAGATGAAGGTACATAAGCTGGTGCTTCTTTTTCAGAACATATTATTTTAAGCAATAGCCCATTGCTAGATTGTTTTCTGACATGATTGGACATACATGCCTGCTCCTGCAGTGCACTAATATATATATGCACACACGTATACACATTAATTTTCCCCTGATAATAATTTATCAAACCGTTGTCTGTGATCACCAGAAGCAAGTTGTTAATTTCCCATCACACTTAGTGTTTCCTTTTCATTTGTGTCTCCTTAGAAAGAAATGGAAAATAGCAGAAACGACAGCTCCACGTCTGGCGCCATCCATGGCCAGGTGATGTATATATGAATAATGTGTGTACTTCACCATACACCTGAATTTAAAAACCAGGTTATATACATTATCCCAGGATTTATCAAGTGAAGTGTGCTGGCTAGTCTCGCAGCAACCCATCCCAACTAATCACAAAAGAAACCATCACACAGAGCAGGCAGGGCAGAAGAACTAGTTAAACTAATTAAAGCATTCGAGAAACGCAAGCGAGAAAAGTAGTGGAGTATAGAATTGCTCCCAGATGACCTAGCCCCATTGTGTCTTGTCCTTGATTGTTCTAATGGCTAACCCTCTTGGGATTGGCAGAGTGGTACACTGGTCTGGTAGTGCGAACCTTGCCTCCTGTAGCTAGTTGTACACAGAAAATGGAGACGGTAGGGCAAGAGGAGGGCGCCATCTGAAGGCCCCGACCCGGGCGGGGGCTGATGGTGGCGGTGCGGCTCAGCCAGCCTTGGTCCGGTGGTGGCGTGGCTGACCCCGGGAGGTCACGAGGCGGCGGTGCTGCCCCTTGGCAGCAGCGCGCGGCGGCGGCGCCGAGTTGCTGGTGGCCGCTCGGCCCAGATCTAAGCCTGTTTGGGCCCCATCTAGGTTGGGTCGGGTTGGCGGCGGCGTGCGCGGCTGCGCATCCTGGAGTGCATCGCTGGGCGGTGGCGGGACATGGACGGTGGTGGTGCTGCTGGGCGCCTACTGCAGCGTGGCGGCGGGGGCTTTGCGGGCCCAATCTGGCCCGGCCGGGCCCGCAGGCCTGGTATGCCCTTGCTGCCGCGTCCGGTCGGTTACCGTGAAAACGGTGGGGGTTGTTCCCTCCCGCGCCGTGGCGGTGCTGCTGCATCCGAGTCCTGATCGGCTGCATGGTCTTCGTCTCTTAGGCCTCGTCTCGGTGTCCTCAGTAAGACGGCGTTGGTGGTGTCGTGATCGTCCTGGCGCGAGTTGGTGGGCGGCAGGGATGGGTGGAAGCCTATCGGGCGTTCGGGGTAGAGGTCGTTTGGGGATCGGGAGAAATCCCTGTCGATCTTCCGACACCGACGGGTGACGCTTACGGGTATCGCCTCTCCCTCCTGAGGGCGTCGGATGTACCCCCTTTCCCTCTCACCTCCGCGTATGGGGGAAACCCTAGGACAAGTCCGAGCAGCAGCGTCGTCATCGTCGTAGCCCTTCTTGAAGGTGTTGCTTGATACGCGGCGTTCCGTAGGTTAGCTGTGCGGTAGGAATCTGTCGGAGGGCGCAGCGGTGGCGAGCCATCTTCGTTTAGTCGACCTGCCTTGGCTTGCTTTGTTTTCCTTTTTGCTTCTCTTTCTTTTCGTTTGGGCGAGTTTGTGTTGTTGCCCAGCAGCAGCTGTATCATTGTATCGGTGTTGGCTATATTAATATAGCGGGGCGAAAGCCTGATTCGAGAAGAGGAGGGCGCCATTGGGAGCTCAAAAATAATGGAGCTGGTTGCCCATTGGGGAGACACGCCCGAATTGTTTAGTCCCGCAGGCCCTAATCCCCATCTAAGCTCCGCCTCCCTGCCTCTCCCTTATAAGCGATGGGTTATGCAGCCATGGTGTTCCTCAGCCAGCACTCAGCAACCACGACAGACCTAGCAAGCAAGAAAGCAACCCAAGAAAGACCAGTAACTCAGCAGCAAGCACAGAGCTCGATCGATCAGTGTTAATTCACGCGCACGGAGCGAGCCACCACCGTCCGATCGGTTGATGAGCATGACGGGGTTCGG
Organism: Avena insularis; assembly: GCA_023614405.1. Classification (NCBI taxonomy): domain Eukaryota; kingdom Viridiplantae; phylum Streptophyta; class Magnoliopsida; order Poales; family Poaceae; genus Avena; species Avena insularis. The sequence continues at coordinate 96,054,504 of CM042690.1, read as the reverse complement.
GTCGCCGTGCGGGGCGTGCAAGTTCCTCCGGCGCAAGTGCGCGCGGGGGTGCGTGTTCGCGCCCTACTTCTGCCACGAGCAGGGCGCGGCGCACTTCGCCGCCATCCACAAGGTGTTCGGCGCCAGCAACGTCTCCAAGCTCCTCGCCCACCTCCCCATCGCCGACCGCGCCGAGGCCGCCGTCACCGTCTCCTACGAGGCGCAGGCGCGGCTCCGCGACCCCGTCTACGGCTGCGTCGCCCACATCTTCGCGCTCCAGCAGCAGGTCATGACCCTGCAGGCGCAGCTCGCCGACCTCAAGGCGCAGGGGGCGCCGCCGCAAGGGATGGTGCAGCACGGAGACGCCAAGGGCTACGCGGGCGGTGCGGAGCAATACGGCGGCTACCCTTGGGGCAACGGCAACGGCGCTGGCGCGGCGGCCGCGCAGCCGTCGTGGGGCAATGGCAGCGCCGGCCACGACTCCATCACCGCGCTGCTGGCCTCAGACTACATGCAGCAGTCGCTGTACCACGCGCTCGAGCAGGCTGACGGGCAGGCGGCGGGATACGAGGCCATGGAGCAGTCGTCGTCGTTCGGGGCGGCGGAGGAAAGCGGGTGGAGGTCTTCGTCGTCGGGGTACCAAGACTCCGAGGACCTGCAGAGCGTTGCTTACGCTTACCTTAATCGCTCGTAAGAACTCCATTAAGTAGTGCAGAATTAATATATCACAAGATATATATAGACATATATATCTCTTCTCGAATCTCGATCGATTCCTGGTCATGTTTTGGACTTGAGTTTGGCCAATATATGTGCAATTTTCAAAAGTCTTGGTCCATCAATCAGATATATCCCTAGCTAGCAAGTCATAACTCATAAGCTAAAGAGGGATCTCTGCGAGGGTTCAACTATATATGATCACTGCTCAAACCTGGAGTAATTAATTAGGGTTAATAATAAATATATGCTTGTACGTTGATATGACCATGGTACTATTTCTGATGCTTGGAAATATGTTATCTTCTCGAGTTCTATTTGTTGCTGCAGTGGTCGATCTGCACACATGATTCGACTTGTCATGTCAAAAAAATGTATTGCCAGTAGAGAAGATCAATATAGCTAGCTAGAAGGCAATGATGGACAGCTGATATGTATAGTGAGATCGAGACAATTCATGGCCGCACATGTGGAAAATTTAGTTATACTGCTGTTTTCATTGACTGCTGCAATTCATCTTTTTTACAGAACATATATCTTATACCGCCTTTCTAAAGATTCCTATATGGATCTCATATAGAAGTAGTATGTGTAGATATAATCTTTCTGATATATGTAGTACTAACTGGCTTTTTTTTACATGCGATGCTGCTGCTGCACAATGCTTAATCATGCATGATATATAAGCTTAATCCATCAAAAATTGTGCTTAGCTAGTAATCATGCAAAATAAAGCGAACTGTATGCCCTTTTGCATTATTTTGTCACAAACTCTCTCTAAGGTTTTGTAGATATTCCCTAAAAGAAGGTTTGTTGAATAATTTATATTTTGATAATTGCCCGAGGAAATCAGATGCGTACTATAAGATCATAATGTTTTAGTTTTATATATGTCTTGTCCCTTCAAAGTGGGTGAGGTGTTTAAGAACGTAACTGTGTCGCAATATTTCTACCAAATGAATAACGTCAAGACATGTTGGGGCATAATGGAACATGAGCGACATAAGTAAGGAAGAGGTTGGGACACAATTAAAGTGTAATAATTTTTTTGTGTTTGATATAGCAAAGAATGAACTAACCTAGATAAAGTCTAATTACTTGAGGCAAGACAACCAGTTCGTTTATTTAGAGGCTTTGCTTTGCATCGATGCTCTTATTCAGTCTTTTCTTGATCAGGTAATGTCATTGAATGTAACACCAGACAACAGTACTACATTACTGGAATGTTCCTCAAAATCATGCATGCATGCATTCATCAGGCAGGCATGTCATGTTTCTTCTCTATGTAAGTTCTTCATGTCTGATCTTCCTCAAAGTGAAGAAACCGTCCTGATGAGAGCCAAAGTACCGGAGGAACAATGCGTAATGGAAGTGCTCTCTTCGTTAAAAAATGCAACATGTGTGCGGAATTTAAGGTTCGAGTAGCTTGACCAACAATTGATTTGTAAATCATATAAGACAACACTGAATTTTTTTTATTGAATATGTATCAAACTCACTACTCCCTCCGTCCCAAACTAAGTGACTTGATTTTGTCTAGATTCGTATGTACCTATATACTAAAACGTGTCTAGATACATCCGAATCTAGACAAATCCACGTCACTTATTTTGGGACGGGGAGAGTATTAGATTATCCGTTTGGTCAAAAGTTGAACCTTAAATTCTAGGGATGCCTTACATCTTGGGGCATTCAATCTAAGTCGACTTAACTAACTTACTTGGGTTATACCAACTCTATTTAATTGGTGTAAACACTATGGATGATTTTGTGGAATACTAGCCGCTGTAAGATTTGTTATGTATGCACGTAGATGCATGAGTATGTCAGTTCTATTGCAAGAGCAAACCACATTTTAGTCTGTGAGTTTATCATTTTAAGCTATGGCACTACCTTGGGAACAAGCCATAAGGGCAATTTCGTTCTGGTGCTTTTAATAAGAAATAATAAAGAAGAAAGGTCAACGGAGTTGATAATTTTTTTCATCCAGCAAATAAGCTAGTAATGTATTCTACAAAGCGGTTGTTTACTTGTAATACATGGACAAAGGAGCTACACACTGTATTAAGACGTTGGCATGTAAAGCAACCCATCACAAGAAGCTTAAACTTATTAACCACATCATGGCAGACAATGATAGCGCCAGTCAAGTATATGTTGTCTTTACAGTAAAATAAAATGCCTAACTTTTCACATGTGTTTCCCTCTTCTCAGTTACCTTTATATGAAACATTATAAGCTTAAGGCGTCTCATTATCTATACTTAAGAAGATATATCACTAGTAGAAAACGAACCTTTGGTCCAGGGGCATTAGTCCCGGTTCTGCTATAAACCAGGACTAATGCCCCGGTCCCAACGGCTCTATCTGGCCACAGGGGGCGGCAGACACTAGTCCCGGTTCGAACGGACCATTTAGTCCCGGTTCGTGCAACAAATCGGGAGTAAAGGGCGTCAGGCAGGCTAGGTCCAGCACCAGACACAAACCGGGACTAAAGGTGGACCTTTAGTCCCGGTTCTAGAAACAAACCGGGACTAATGGCCTGGCTATATCTTCTTCCCAACCTGCCCAAACCACCATTTCAAGCTGGTGGCTCCTCTCTCTTTCTTGCTTCAACAAGCTCGAGTTCATGCCCAATTTTCTCTCAAGATTTGTCTATATTTTGTGGTGCCTCATCTATCCAAAGGTTCTAAAAGGTGAGCAACTTCATCCTTTGAACTCTTATTTGCTATATTAGTTCATTTCAAGCTCTATCTTGTAGATGGATTTGTGGATTTAGTTTGGTAGTAATTTTTGCAATGATAACATGAGATCGATGTATAGATTCTATCTATCTTTTATTAATGTAAGGAACTCCAAGATAAATATCACAATATGTGGATTCTATCTATATACCTTGTTTTGGCACATAGTCTCGAAATTTGATTTTAGAAGCACACACATGTGTGAGTTCATCATTCTAACTAGCTGGGCAAAATACCCTTCTTCGTCTTCTACCTGCCTTCAGCAAACTGAAAAAATTGTAACAAAGATAGGGTTAATTCATAAAAGCTTGATAAGAAGACATCATAGTACATCTTCGAGAAGCTCCTCTATGGCGAGCTCCTCGAAGATGTCTGAGGATAGGATAGGATCCTAAGACATCTTCGAGAAGCTCCGTCGTAGTGGTGTCCCTCTCGCACCATCTTGGAGTTAATAACTTCTCTAGCTATAGATTAATACGCCGGGTAACTAAAACAATTCACATATTAGGGAATGCCTCTATGGCAAGCTCCTCGAAGATTCTGAGGACGGGATCCTAAGACATCTTTGAGAAGCTCTGCCGTAGTGGTGTCCCTGCTCTCGCACACCATCTTTCAGTTTATATCATCTCTAGCTAGATCAGTATGCTGGTGGAGCTAACTAATTTCACATATTAGGGAGTGTTTTCACGGTGAGCCTCGAAGATGTCTGAGGACGAGGTCCTAAGACATCTTCGAGAAGCTCCACCGTAGTGGTGTCCCTGGTCTCGCACACCATCTTGCAGTTCTTCACAAGAATGCATACCTATTTATAGATTAAGCAGCACAACATAGTGTCGGGCACTGAAGACATAATGTCGACACACTCACCCCTGGCATAGTGCTACCACCCACCCAAAATAGTGTCATCATTTACTGGCTTAGTGTTGCCCACTAAGAACACAGTGTCGACATGTTGTCGCCACATCCACATTTAGTCCCGGTTGGTGCCTCCAACCGGGACTAAAGGTTCATCGTATCTTTAGTCCCGGTTGTTGGCTTTAATTTTGTTTTTTAGACCAGTGCTAATTTTATCATCATGATTCTGTTTGATGTACTTAATTATATAATGCAGATGATCCGGCAATGGATGTACGCTGACCGACTCTCTAGCATTCCAGGTGTCGAGGTTGTCGGGATCCCAATGGGGATCCATCCGCTGCTCCGGCGTGAGGTCGAGGTAGAACTGGTTCGTGATGGCCGCCTGGCGGGCCAAACCTTGAGGCATAGGAGGAACAGGAACCCCTCCACTCCAATTCCCAAGGGCAGGCGGTACCTTGCTGGCATGGGTAGTGGGCGCGACGCCCGGTCTCCTCGAGCGTCAGAAAGGCCCAGTAAGCGGTGTTCATTGTTGTGAGAGAGAAGGTGTGGATATATGGATGGACATGGCGGTCGACCTAGATAGAGAGGGAAATGGCGGGAAGCGGGGAAAAATGGCGGGAAAACAAGGTGGAAAGAGGGGGAAATAGCGGGAAAACATGGCGGGAAGCGGAGGAAATGACGGGAAAACATGGCGGGAAGCGGGGGAAATGGTGGGAAATATCTAGTCCAGGTTAGTGGCTCCAACCGGGACTAAAGGCACCCGAAATATCTTTTAGTCCCAGTTACTAGTTTTAGTATTAAATATTATATTTCTAATGATTATATTATTTTTTGTGAATATTTTGGTATATTATATGTATTTTTCTATTTTTTAAATAATAAACTATATTTTTCCAACATTTATACTAAATATAATACTTGTTAAACAATAGATAATTTCATTTAAGTTGTATAATAGAGTATCATAATACATTAAGATTATAGATCTTCTTTTTCTAATTTATTTTATATATAATACATGATTTTCTAAAAACTATAAACCATTTTTATTTTTGGCGCCAAAAACCCCCTTTAGCCCCGGTTTAGGCTAAAAGGGTATAGCGCGCGGGAATAGCGGTGGGCCAAAAAAACCTTTAGTCCCGGTTTGTAAGGGTGACCTTTAGTTCCGGTTTGTATTACAAACCGAGGCTAAAGGTCTGGGGGTATAAATACCCCCACCTCCATCCCGGGTCGATCCACGACCCGGAGCACTTGATCTTCTTCACGAGCCGCCGCCATGCACTGAAACACGCCGCTGCCTTAGCTCGCCGCCACCGTCCATCCCGCTCGCCGGCCAGACCAGACGTGGAGGGCGTCACGCCCACTGCCCAGCCGCCGCCACGAGGAGGTCCAGCGCCGCGCCACCACCCGCGCCGCCCGTCGAGGAGCTCGCCTTCGTCGTGCCCTCCACCGCCCCTGCAGGTGAGTTAGGGTTAGTGGTATTGTTAGGGATTTTAGTTAGTATTTGGGTTAATTAGTATAGGTTAATTAGGTGAATTTAGTTAGTATTAGAATTAGTATTAGTTGTTAGTATTATTAGTATTAGTTAGCTTAATTTAGAATTAGTATTAGTATTAGTTGTTAGTATTAGTATTAGTATTAGTATTAGTTAAGTTAAAATTAGAATTAGAATTAGTATTAGTTGTTAGTATTAGTTAGGTAAATACCCCCACCTCTACCCCGGGTCTAGACACGGCTCTTTAGTTATGTTAGAATTAGAATTAGTATTAGTTGTTAGTATTAGTATTAGTTAGGTAAATACCCCCACCTCCACCCCGGGTCTAGCCACGACCCGGAGAGTCTGATCCGTCCTGGGGGTATAACTAACCCTAAATAGCTGTTTATAGTAGTTAGTGTTAGACTATTTTCTTCATTGTATACCTTGTGCCTTCTCTTGTCAAAACAATTTCATTAGGGCTAGTTAGGGTTAGTTAGAATACTTAGTTAATTAGTTTTAGTTTAGTTAGTGTTAGGTTTAGGGTTAGTGTTATTAGGGCAATACTTACTGATTTAGTTACTGTTTATGTTTTATGATTGTTTATTGCTATTATTTAGTTATGTCGCGTCCTCCTCGTCCGAACCTACTCGACTCCGTCGGTTCTGGGGATGTCCGAGCCTGGGCTCCGCCGGGTTGGCAATTGGAGGTGCTACCTATCAGGACTCGTACCTTGGTGAGGAATCCGGGTATCATCGTCGACCCGGAGCTTCTTTGGTGGCATCCACGAGGTCCAGGAGCGGTGCAGACGGAGCCGGCTGATACGTTGCTAATGTATCCATAATTTTTGATGTTCCATGCTTGGTTTTATCTACTTTCTTATGTTTTGTCCACACTATGGAGTACTTTTCATATGATTTCTTGGACTAACCTATTAACAAAACACACAGTGCCAGTTGCCTGTTTTCTGTTGTTTTTGGTTCCAAAAAGTCGGAAAATGAATATTCTCGGAATTGGACCGGACAAAAGCCAAAGTCGTTATTTTCCCGATAGATTCACAGAGCCAGAAGGAGAGACGAAGGGGGGCCACAAGGTGGCCAAACCACCCCTAGGCGCGGGTCAACCAGGCCATGCCAGGGCATGGTGTGGGCCCCTTGGCTGCCCACCGACCTTGCCTCTCCGCCTATAAGATACCTCCCGATGCATAAACCCTATATAATCAAGCCTCCAGCCACGAAAAGTTCCAAGACCGCGCCACCGAAGGGAGATTCGAGGGATGAAAGTCTCTATTCAAGACCCCATCGACGGGGAAGTGCCCCCGGAGCCATCTCCATCGATCTCCACCACCATCTCCATCGCCGTTGCTGATTCCCATGTTGAGGAGGGAGTAGTTCTCTCGAGGCTAAGGGTTCTACCAGTAGCTATGTGTTCATCTCTCTATCTATGCATGATCTTATTGAGATCATGATCTTGTAATCTATAGATCTACCTTGCTACTCAAGTGCTTTAATAGATCTCTGCTCTCCCCATGCGTGTGAAGTTGACAGTGTGCACACCATGGTGGCACTTAGGCTAGAGATTTCAAATACTTGTTATGAGTTATATTTGGAGTTGGATGTCTCTATAAAATTGTGGTGTTTGTTTGAACCATCTAGTGCTCAAGGTGACAGTGTGGGGTTATCTAGATGGGAAAGGCTTACATTGAGGTGTGTTGTTATAGCCCTACCATGGATTAGAGTGTCCAACCAGAGAGTAGTTCAGGGTAGTATTTCCTTTAGGTTCTGCAATTTTTTCTTTTTGTTTCTTGTTTTCACTAGTTAGGCTTAATGGAGAACAACAACAAAATTAGAGAGCTTTATAGTATTTATCTTGAGTTAGGACATGAAGTGTTTGAAGAGAAAATTAAAAAACCCATGGAATTTTATTTGCGTGCTAATAGCAATGTTGTTAGTATGAATTCTTTGGACACCATTGTTGCTAATGCTATGGAAAATTCTAAGCTTGGAGAAGCTGGTGTTGATGAAAATGATCTTTTTAGTCCCCCAAGCATGGAGGAGAAAATCTACTTTGATGATACTATGCCTCCAATATATGATGATTACAATGATGAATATGATATTTTCAGTCCACCTACTATTGAGGAGAAAATTAATTATGACTACAATATGCCTCCTATATTTGATGATTATGGTGATGATAATAATAATGGTAGCTATTTTGTTGAATTTGCTCCCACTACAATTAATAAGAATGACTATTATTATAGGGAGAGTAATAATTGTTTTATGCATGTGGTTCATGATAAGAATGTTTTATGTGATATTTATATTGTTAATTTTATTCATGATGCTATTGAAAGTTATTATGAGAGAGGGAAACATGGTTTTATGTATCTCAACAATATTAATTTTCCCCTCTTTATGTTGAAAGTCTTGAAATTGTTGCTTTGTGCTTTCATAACTCGTTTCTTTATAAGATTCCTATGCATAGGAAGTGGGTTAGACTTAAATGTGCTTTGAATTTGCTTCTTGATGCTCTCTTTTACTTCAATTCATATTTCTTATGTGAGCATCTTCTCAAACTATAATGTCTAACTTAAAGGTGTTAAAGAAAAGTACTTATTAGGAGATAACCCAAAAGTTTTAGTTGAGTCTTGGAACTTATTACCTCAGTAATAACCGCTCTTTTATTTGCTTTTTGTGCCAAGAGTATGAAGGGAATATGCCCGAGAGGCAATAATAAAGTGGTTATTATCTTATTCCATGTTTATGATAAATGTTTATTTTACATGCTAGAATTGTATTGATCGGAAACATCAATACATGTGTGTTTAATAAACAAAAAGGGTTCCTAGTTATGCCTCTCTTATAGACTAGCTTGTTGATTAACAAGATGATCAAGGTTTCCTGATCATGGACATTGGATGTTGTTAATAACAGGGTCACACCATTGGTGGAATGATGTGATGAACATTCATCCGAAGTATAGCATTACAATCAAAGTCATTATGTTTATATTGCTATAACATCATACGAAGTAATCTTTATCCTTAGACCATGAGATCATGTTAATTGCTAACACCGGAAGAGTATCTTGATAATATCAAACGTCACACCGTAACAGGGTGACTATAAAGGTGGGTTCAATTACCTGAAGGTGTTATGTTGAGGCTCATGGATCAAGAGTGGGATTTGTCCATCCCGATGACGGATATATATACTCTGGGCCCTCTCGGTGATATCACATTGAAATAGCTTGCAAGCAAGTGATGTGATCACTAGAATGTTATATCACGGGAACAAGAAAAGAGTGCATGTCGGTAACGGGATCAAACTAGGTATGGAGATACCGATGATCGAATCTCGGACATGTAATATATCGCGGGACAAAGGGATTTAGTTACTAGCGTTAAAGGTTCCCACGGTCACAGAAGTCATCGTTGAATGTGTAGGAGTCAGTATGGATCTCCAGGTCCCGCTGCTGATTATTGATCGGAGAGGGGTCTCGATCATGTCTGCATTATTCGCGAATCGTAGGGTGACACACTTAAGGGATACTGACACCACTTGGAGCAAATATGTTTCAGATAAAGATTTAAGAAAGCGCTGGAATTATTTCAATAGACCCCGAAACTGTTTCGGGTGAAATTGCTGAAATTGGTTCTGCATGTAATATTGAAATGTTGTAGGGGGTTTTATGTGAATGTTTGTTAATTAAAGTAATTAACAAAATTCTGAATAAAAATAATAAAAGAGTTTTATTAAATGAGAGAGCATTAAATTTGGAGAAATTTAATGCATTTAAAGTGGAGACTTTGAAAGAGAATGTGAAGGGGCATTTTAATGTGGAGGGGTTACCACCACATGAATGGAGGAGGTGAAGGGTCACCCCCTCCATGCGCCGGCCATGAAGGAGGGGCACCCCCCCTCCTCCTATAAAAGTCCACCCCCTCCTCACTTCTCACACACACCTCCTCATAAAGGATCTCTCTCCCCCTCTAGTATTATTCCCCCATGGTCTCGGATTAGCGAGATACATGTTCTCGGTGGCTTTATCTAGAAAGAAGTTGCTGCTTCCGCTGCTTTGCTGGAGCGAGGGATGGAGGTTGTCGGGGTACCGGACATGTGTGCGATCACGGATGCACCGCTCCTTTGCGGTGCTGGACTTGGTGTTGCTGGAGCTGGATCTGAAGGACGTGCAGGAGCCAGACCTGCTCGGACTTCCTCACGATCTTGAGATCGGCAAGTGTACGACTACATCAACCACGAGTTCCTACTCGTTAACAAAACTCGTTGTCTTCGAGGGTAAGTTCTCGAAGGATGTATGTCCACCCGTTGCTTTGTACCTAGTAGATAGATCTTGGCGTGTAGTTCTCATCGTAGGAAATTTTTTGTTTTCTATGCTGCGGACCCAACAGAGTAACCGGTAATGAGAGAGAAGTAATACTTGGGAAAGTTGCTGTCACGAAACAGATTTTTGTGCTTCACCGTAAAAATTCGTGTAAAATCTATGTACGTCCTTTTGAGGCGTAAATTTTTGTGAATCTGCCCCAGGTTGTTATCTAACTTACGTTAGTTTAACACTTTTTTATTTGAGCAACAGAAGGTCTTCGAAAAAATTCGTCTTTACCTCCTGGTCTGTTTTGACAGATTTCTGCCATTATTTGCATTTGCTTCTTGTTGGTTCCTTTTTGAGTTCTTTTGGGGAATTGAGCTTTTTGAGGGAAGTACTATAGTATCTTGTGTTTTAATGGAAATTTTATTGGTGTTGGAACTGAACCTAAAGACCTATTATCTTGAGTGCACTAATGTTGCTAATAAAGATTGTGTGAAGTTTTGTATGAAGGAAAAATTTTAGGTGTATGGAAGGAATGAGTAATGATATGAAGGATGGACTAAAGCTCAAGCTTGGGGATGCCACGCGTGTCACCCCAAGACATATCCAAGAAGTACAAGCGTCAAATCTTGGGGATGCCCAAGGCATCCCCTTCTTCATCAATAAAAATTCCAAGTTTCTTCAAAACACTTCATTTTTATTGTTTCATGCACAGTTGTGTTGTTCTTGGAGCTTCTTATTTTTCGTTTTCATTTTGGTTTTTCGTTTGCTTGGTTTTCTTAGTTTGCTGAATAAATTGGTTGGACCCCCTCTTTCATACATTGGTTTTCAAATAGTTTGGTTTGGATTGGAAAGAGTAGGAAAAGTTAATGCTTAAGTGGTAAAGGAGCTTGTTTTTGACTGTGGCCTATGCTTTGTCATGCCATGCTTGATATTGTTTTGGCTTTATGCTTAGTGATATTTGCTATAGCATGACATGTTATAAACAATTGAAATTTCTTAATGTGCCTTGGAAGAATCATGCGTTGTTTTAGCATATTAAAGCAAAGTATTATGGTATTCTCCTTTGATGTTTTATTTGGGTTGACTTGGCGCATGCTCACACCATGTTATGACTATCCCAAGTCACCATAGCCTTTATGATCCTTTAGTTTTCAACTTGTAGTATCACTTTATGCTTTGATCAATGATGTTTTGTCGCTCTGCATGATTATGGCCATTATTGCTTTCTTAGTTTGTCGTTCCCAGTCTTTTGCTAGCCTCCGCAACCAAGTATGAGTTTCACTCATGCATCCAACTCCTTAAACCAAGTTATTCCAAAGAGTCCATGATACCTACCTATTAGCATATGCTATTCCAAGTATATTCATATTTTGTTTACCTTCCAAATTAAACTTGTTATGAGAAAACTAGTGATTAAAGCTCTCACGAACTTGATGGCACACTTTACTTTTGTTGCCCTCAATAAACTTGAACCATTGTGTCGTCTACGTTGTATATGCTTGCACTTATTTGTTGGGGATTAGCAAAACCATGCTGTCATGGGGAACGCTTTCAACATTGCACTGGTACTTTGTACCTAGTTGATATCATGCTCTTTTGTCTATGGATGTCGTCGGTGTGAAATGAAAGGGGAGCTTGTAGGTCCATGGAGTTATGTATATGTGTTAGAAAACGCCTGGGTCGCTGGTCTAATCCATGCTGACATGGTGGAAACCTGCAGCGTAACCATAATGAGTTGTCTATGAAGCATTTTTCTTATAAAAAAAAGAGTCCTATATTGAGAAAAAAGAGAAAAAGAAAAAAAAAGAGATTGTGAAAAGAGGAAAGAGAGAAAAAAGAACCATATTCCCATGGTAAATAAGAAGATTGCTGAGATGCTCGTTGTCTGCTTGCCTTGTCATTTTGATATGGGGATTCTTCCGTATCATCGGGCAAGGAGTACCCCATTGGCGGTCCTCTATGATACACATGTACTTACGATGACAATAACTTACCGGTGACTAAACTTGAGCAGCATGAGGAGCGGCCCTCGTATTCAAGGGACATGAGATTTCCAACTTATACTTTGTCAAGCATATACACCATAGTTTGTTCACTTTAACCTTAATCACTTCAAGATGCTTATGATAGGGCAATGAGAGCTGAAAGCTATTAAGTACCATAATTTTTGGAAACTCTTTATGAAACTTGAATCCCTACTTCCTTCTATGAAGGCCCTTCTTCCACTTATATATTGAGTCTCCACCTTCTATCTTTATGCACCTACTTTGAGAGCATAGTGGCCATTCTTAGTTCTATGTGCATTGTCCCAAGACTAGTTGACTGATGCATACCTTGATATTGCTTGTTTTGAACTATTTGTATCTAGTCACTCTTATGAACTTTGAAGGTGTCCTATGCATTTATGTTTGCTACTCTATGAGGGACAAGCTGAATACTACTATGCTATGTTTTCTTTATGTGAAACAAACAAACGTCTTGCAAAGCATTGTTATTCATGAATCTTTTGTTTGTGCCTTTTCATGTTGCATCATAGTTTCTTTGTCTTATTGCTAGAACTTTGTCTTTCATATTATGATTAAAGTACTATGATCCCAGTTTTGTATGTTTTACAAATACTTTGATTAAGTTTATGATGGTGTTATTCTTTCTTTTTATCACTTACCTACTCGAGGACGAGCAGGATTTAGGCTTGGAGATGTTGATATGTTGCTAACGTATCCACAATTTTTGATGTTCCATGCTTGGTTTTATCTACTTTCTTATGTTTTGTCCACACTTTGAAGTACTTTTCATATGATTTCTTGGACTAACCTATTAACAAGAGCCATAGTGCCAGTTGCCTGTTTTCTGCTGTTTTTGGTTCCAAAAAGTCAGAAAATGAATATTCTCGGAATTGGACCGGACAAAAGCCAAAGTCGTTATTTTCCCAAAAGATTCACGAAGCCAGAAGTAGAGACGAAGGGGGGCCACAGGGTGGCCAAACCACCCCTAGGCACGGGTCCCCCAAGGCCGCGCCAGGGCATGGTGTGGGCCCCCTGGCTGCCCACCGACCTTGCCTCTCCTCCTATAAGATACCTCCCGATGCATAAACCCTATATAATCAAGCCTCTAGCCACGAAAAGTTCCGCAGCGCCGCCGCCACCGAAGGGGAGATTCGGGCGACAGAAAGTCTCTATTCTAGCACCCTACTGGGACGGGGAAGTGCCCCCGGAGCCATCTCCATCGATCTCCACCACCATCTCCATCACCGTTGCTGATTCCCATGATGAGGAGGGAGTAGTTCTCTCTCGAGGCTAAGGGTTCTACCGGTAGCTATGTGTTCATCTCTCTATCTATGCATGATCTTATTGAGATCATGAGCTTGTAATCTATAGATCTACCTTGCTACTCAAGTGCTTTAATATATCTCTGCTCTCCCCATGCATGTGAAGTTGACAGTGTGCACACCATGGTGGCACTTAGGCTAGAGATTTCAAATACTTGTTATGAGTTATATTTGGAGTTGGATGTCTCTATGAAATTGTGGTGTTTGTTTGAACCATCTAGTGCTCAAGGGGATAGTGTGGGGTTATCTAGATGGGAAAGGCTTACATTGAGGTGTGTTGTTATAGCCCTACCATGGATTAGAGTGTCCAACCAGAGAGTAGTTCAGGGTAGTATCATGAAGATAATATATTTATATGAGAGTGTTCACTAGCGAAAGTATGATTCCTAGGCCTTGTTTCTAAGCACTGAAACACCATTTGCTATTAGATCTGTTACATGTTTGCTTGCTTCCATCTTTATTTTAGTTTGCCTTTAGTCTCTTCCACGCCATCAAGCTATTTTCTATCACCGTTACCACTTATAATTATCTATACCACTTGTATTTCACTATCTCTTCGCCGAACTAGTGCACCTATACACCTGACAAGTGTATTGGGTGTGTTGGGGACACAAGAGACTTCTTGTATCTTGATTGCAGTGTTGCTTGAGAGGGAATACCTTTGACCACTTCCTCCCTGAGTTCGATAAACCTTGGGTGATCCACTTAAGGGAAAATTTGATGTTGTTCTACAAACCTCTGCACTTGGAGGCCCAACAACTGTCTACAAGAATAGAAGTGCGTAGACATCACCGGCCCCCGAGGAGGTGGTACGCCGTCGTATCAGGGAGGAGGACGAGCACGCATGGCGATATATGTATCTTCTGGAGACCAGGTTCTCCAATATCTGGCAGGTTCACGGATCTCACCCGAGCTATTCTCCGGTGATGGTTCCTGTTCTCTGGGTGCGAGCTGGTAGCCAGAGCAGCGGCGAAGTTCGCTAGTTTGATTATTATTTTACTTTATCTTATGAGCAATATATGAGTGAGATGTATTATTGTACTTTATCTTTTATTATTGTACTTTATCTTAATGCAAAATTTCTTCATTATTAGTACATAATCTTTTTTCTGTATCCGAGTTGTCGCAATTGTAATATTCTTTTACTTAATGCAAAATTATTTTATCTTTTCTGTATTAGTTAAGGTATGGACGGTAGACAGAATGAAGAGGAGATTCTCAACATGATAGATGAGGGTACTGGGGGTTCTTATTACGATGATGGCTCCCAGTATCTTAATTTGTCTGGAGGAGACGAGGGTGGAGACGATAGTGAAGACGATGGTGCTGACCATGGTGGAGACCATGGTGAAGACACCTTAATAACAAAGTCCGGCGAGGTATATAAAGCCTCTACCGATCGATCACTAGTATAGATGCACTAATTGATTCGTATATATGTACTGATGAATATTTCTTCTCTTAGACCTCCGCATCGGGCCAATCTTCTACAAGGAAAAGAGGCCTGGCACAAAAGTTGCCCGCTGATGTCCATTTCAGCATTGACTTAGTCTCTGTGTTGGGTCAACCGTTGGAGCGCAAACAATCTGTGAATGCATTTGTACATCAATGCGGAGTGATTGTTAGAGACACCGTCCCGATCACCACGCGAGAGTGGAATAAGCCAGGAAAGAAAAGGGATCCAGCTGGGGCTAGTTTTGTAGATGACAGAGTGAGAGATGCGATGTGGAATTCTCTCATGACACATTTCACCCTACCAGTCTTGGAGACTGATGAGCTCACACAGCAAATGACGAGGAAAGTCAAAGAGTGGGCTCCTAAGAAGATGGGTGAACTATTCAAGGAGTGGAAGAAAAGATTGTACCACAACTATGTATTGAAGAAAAAAAATCCTCCATTCACTGGCCACTAGAGATGCAGCAGGATAACTGGGCCGCATTTGTGGAATACAAGACCTCGGCACCAGCTGTGGCAATGTCAGAAAAGAATAAGCTAAATGCAGCCAAAAAGAAATATCACCATCATATGGGCACAGGTGGCTACAAGACTGCCATGCCTAAGTGGGATAAAGCCGAGGCCGACCTGGCGGATAAAGGGGTCACTCCAGCTATGTCTAGTTGGCCCTTGAGGTCAAGAAATTGGTTACTCGGGCATGGGGCATCGTATGACCCAGAAACAGGCGAGATTGTTGCAGCCAAAGAAGTTGATGCACCCAAGGATGAACTTATGAAGTGATAAAAGAGGTTGAAGAGGGAAAGTTTGTTCCTGACAGAGAGAATGATGAGCTGACAAAGGCCCTCGGGAATCCTAAAAAGGCTGGACAAACAAGAGGGTTCGGACCTTCTTGTCCATGGCCTATCGGGTTAGCTGATCGAGAAAAACAAAGCGGCAAAAAGAGGAGGATGCGGAGAGGTTCGCGAGGTTTGAAGCCATGTTGTAGAAGCATCGGCAGGAGCTTAATGAACTTAAAGGACTCCGACAGCAAGATCCTGCACCAGATAGTACGGTCGGCCCATCGCAACGGAAAAGCAGCATGGCTTCCATGGAGGGCCACGGTAATGATGCAACGATGGATGTGTGCCTCGTGGATGCAATTAAGGAACAGACTAGTTGTGAGCTGCATGTTGAACTGAAGAACATATCCATGTTGAACTGAAGAACATATCCACGAGGTCCCTATTGAATTTATAGAATTCTTTCAGTTATTCAATCTAAAGGAACTCGACAAATCTATCCTCAGTTGCTATTGTTTGTAAGTGATTACTTTATTTATGTAATTAAGTCTCTAGATCAGCTTGTTCAATTCATTGTCGGTAAGTATACTCACTATATTCTTTTGTACGCTATATATAATGATGCAGATTGAAGATTCTCGAATGTAAAAGAAAGGTTATCAACGGATTTGGGTTCATTGACCCACATCGGGTTAATGGAGCTATGCTAAAGGATAAGCCACTGGAGACCGAGAAAAACTTGCTCCGGTTTCTCACGAACCAACATATCTGTAATGAAATACTATTTCCTTACCACTTTGGGTGAGTGTGTTATTATACACATTAACTTTTGCTTACTCGGTGTTCAGTGTAAATGATGAGTTAATGATGTATGTAAACCTTGTGTAGCTACCACTAGCTAGATTCTTCTAAGCATTTCAGTTGACTTGGGAAGAGTTCACATCATGGACTCACTAAACAAAGACATGAAAGAGTACCACAGCATTATCGATATGATCCAGAGGTAATTTCAACCATTATCGCACTATATCGGTTTATTTCGTTCATTTTCTAGGATATCAAGTAGTTATTAACTCATACATTCATTTTCTTTGGCGGGTAGTGTTTGGACACGGTTCAAGAACAAGGTATGCGATCAATGGCGTGAGGAGCTATTTTTAAATCGGTCTCGGTAAGTAGTACGAGCTAGGTCCGCGCATCTATTTAATTCTAATTTATGTACATTTATCATGCTAGAGTTATTATTTGATTGAATTCTATTCTTGTAAAGTGCGCGAGGCAGCCACAAGGGACTAATCTATGTGGATTCTACGTGTGCCGAGTTCATTCACATCACTACTAAGAAGCCCTTGGAAATTGTTCGAGTAAGTAAACAATATATTGATGGCCCAAAATATATCGAGCTCGTTGGGGAACCCCAAGAGCAAGGTATGATAAGCACAGCAGCAAGTTTTCCCTCAGTTATGAAACCAAGGTTTAATCGAACCAGTAGGAGCAAGGAAACACCCCAAAGGTGTTGCTAGCTGAACTTTGGTAGGGTGCACTACCGGTGCTAGCAACAACGTGGAGACTTGCACAACACAACCACATAAATTTGCCCCCAACTTGCGATGAGGTTGTCAATCTCACCGGTTTTGCTGAAAACAAAGGATTAAACGTATTGTGTGGAAGAAAGTAATAGTTTGCAGAAAGTAAACAGTTGATTGTAGATTGATAGTAAAAGAAAGGACCGGGGTCCATAGTTCACTAGTGGTGGCTCTCCTTAAGACATATGACATGTTGGGTGAACAAATTACAGCGGGGCAATTGACAAACATCGAGAAAGCAATCATGCATATACTACTCATCTTGACTCCTTTGAGACTTGATTGGGCTTTACAATATTATACATAGACCGTAATCCAACTGCATCTATGACTAATAATCCACCTTCAGGTTATCATCCGAACCCCCTCCAGTATTAAGTTGCAAGCAACAGATTATTACTTTACGAATTGCATGTAATGTAAACAATACGATTGTTTTATGACCAAAGGATTGTTGTTTTCGCCCTAGTAGCAACAGCACATCTAGTACCTTAGAGATTTCTGTCACTTTCCCAGATTACTAGAGGCATGAACCCACTATCGAGCATAATACTAACTCTTGGAGTTGTTAGCATCTACTTGACCAAGATAGCTACTAACAACAGAAAGCATGCAAGATCACAAATAACAAAGACATGATAGAATCAATAATCAATCTGAAATAGCATCTCAATATCCATCGGATCCTCGCAAACACAACATGTAGGAATTACAAATAGATGATCTTGATCATGAACTGAGCTCACAAGATCTAAACATGATAGCACAAAGGAGGAGAACCAACCATCTAGCTACTACATGGACCCGTAGTCCAGAGATGAACTACTCACGCATCACACCGGAGGCTTGCATGGTGATGAAGAAGGCCTCCAGGGTGAATTCTCTCCTCCGGCAGGGTGCCAGGAAGAGCTTCAGATCCCTCCCGATCTAGGGATGGAGATGACGGCGGCTACAGACTCTTTCGTGGAATTTTGATCGGGTACTTAGGGTTTCTGTATCGGAGGCATCTTATATGCGAAAGGTAGGCCGAGGGGGTGCCTAGGCTGGCCACACCACCCCCTGGCGCGGGCTAGGCCTGGCCGCGCGGCCAGGTGGTGTGGCTGCCCTCTGGCCTCTCTCCGTCTCGTATTCTGGCTCTGGGTGTCCCTCGGTGAAAAACTGACTTTGGCTTTTGTCCTGTCCAATTCCGAGAATATTCATTTTCTGACTTTCCTAAAACCAAAAACAGCAGAAAACAGGCAGCTGGCACTGTGGCTCTTATTAATAGATTAGTCCAAGAAAGTGTATAGAAAGTACTCCAAAGTGTGGACAAAACATAAGAAAGTAGATAAAATCAAGCATGGAATATCAAAAATTATGGATACGTTAGCAACGTATCATATATTCACCCTTTATTTTTATTACAAAAAGTTGTGTTGAGTCTAATTCATATGATCTCCTTCTTTATAGTTGGACGCGATGCGGGACAAGCTTCTACCACAGGACCGCCTACTAGCAATCCAACAGGAATTGGCAGGATTTTTTGTCGACGAGGTCATAGACTCATATGGAGAATACTCTCTAGATAGACTCTAAAGCATCCATGTAATGATCTCCATGTAATCAAATAGACAGGCTTTGGACCCGGTTGGGATTCCATGTAATGATCGACCTCCATGCATGTATATGCTTGTAAGAGAATTTATATTATATATGCATCAACGTGTACAAGTACTATGTAGTAGCGTTGTGTATCATACGAAAACTTGTTTGTAATGAAAAAGCAGAATGAAAAATAATTGAACACAAAACACAAAATAAAAAAAAACACAAAACCCTAAAACCTCACCTCGTGCGCAGCAGCCACCCTATAGTACCGATTCGTGTTACGAACCGGGATTAAATGTCCTCCAGCCTAACGTGGCTCGCGGGGCCACGTGGTGGACCTCTAGTCCTGGTTCGTAACAAAATCAGGACTAAAGACCGAACCTTTAGTCCCATTTTGGCTGTCCCGGTTTGCAATTCGGGACTAAAGATCCTTATGAACCGGGACTAATGATCTGGTTTCTACTAGTGTATTAACCCTCAACCTGCCAATAGTTTGAAAGAACCAATATAACAATGCTTAGAAAACACATATCTTTTGGGTAGAGGCGTAAAAAATGATCGTATAACTAGAAATGCTAGGCAATTAATATAAACCTCTCGTTGATAGTAGCGTGAGTTAGAACATGCTTAGGCCTAACACCTTTAGTTAATCAAAAAATGCCAGGTAAATCAACAACTTAGTACTGGTTTAGAACTAGCCCTTTATGCCCTCCTTGGGAAGCATGCAAAAAACACCCTCAATCCAAGCTAGCCCATAGGGAGTCTAGCCACGCGAGCATGCAAAGCATATATGCAATCGTTAGATAGAATGTCTGTCAATATAAACTTTTTTTAAGGTCGTTCGGTATCCATCATTTGGGCTGGAATTCTAGAACTCATTTCACAATTTTATTTGTTTGGTTGACGTGGAAATGGGCCATCATTTTATTTAGCAAATCCATCGAAATATTCCAATGTGTAAACCCGATTCTTATCTTAGGCCCGTCATTTTCAAATTCCGGTGGCAGCCAAACATGTGGATATTTTTATAATCATAATATAAATAAAATGAATAACTGGATGCCAAACGAGCTCTTAGGACTTGGAATTTTATAATGGTGTGCATTCACTTAAGCTGGCATATTAGAACCAGTTCAAGTTCACAACTAGGATCACTCACATACAAACATGGGCCACAATGGGCCTATTATCGATAGGGCTGGGACTGAGAACTTGGGATTTGTATGTCCTCCCGGTCCAGAAGCTGTGAATGTTGGTGACTGCATAACTTTCACACAAAAACTACCAACCCAGCAAGATCTTACCATATTATCTCCTCCCGGCCCAGAAGTGAATGTTAAACTTTGACAAAAATCCATCAACACAACAACACCGGCAAATTATCATTATAAAAAACAAAAGACCGGGAAACCCTATACTACTCTCATTCTCATTGCTGACGCAACGCGTATAGTAGCCTTGGGAACGTGCAAGCGGTCCAGCTCAATAAGGGCGTTTTGCCTTGGTTTTTGTCCGATTTTGGGAAGGTTTTTCCTGGTTTTTTTATGGTTTTTTATTCTTTTTTCTGTTTTTCTTTCTTTTTATTTTTCCTACTGTTTACTTCTCTTTTTTCTTATTTTTTTAAACATTTTGAATATTTTGAAATTTTGATCATTTTTTAAATGTGATTTTTTGATTTTTTGTCAGTTATAGACATTTAAAAATTTAGACATCTGAAATTTTTGAATTTTGAACAATTTTCAATTTGATTTTTTCTTCAAAATATATTTTCGAAGATGAATTAAAAAAAGACAAAAAAGAGAAAAAACTACAAATTAAGAAGCCGTTACCTAGGCTAGACCAATAGAAACAGCACGGAAGCGTCAGGCCCTAAGCCTACGGGCGTTGCATAGGCACTCCCAACAAGAGGGTGTTCATGAAAAAAGGATATGTTCGCAAAAGTCTGTTTGAGGATCATACAAAGAGCGCCACATATCGCGCGTAGAATGACTTGGATCAAAGTACAGGAACATCCGAGTATAAGTATACAAAAATACACGTACTCGCAACTAAAGTACGTGAAAGTACAAGTTACTGATACGAAAGTACAACTGTAGTGAGAACACGCAAGTACAAGTACATATTGCGTACAAGTACGCAGACACCTGAGTACAAGTACATGGACAAGCAAGTATAAGTACGCGGACAAGCGAGTACAAGTATACATCACGTACAAGTATGCGGACACGCGAGTACAAGTACACAACGCGTACAACTACGCAGACACCTGAGTACAAGTACGCGGACAGAGTACAAGTACAAAGCACGAACAAATACGCAGACACATATAAGTATGTGCAAGGGCAAGTACAGAAAAAAAAATTGTCCAAATCTATCAACATGGGATGTAATTTTGTAGATCTCAACGCCAGGAGCTCAAATATGAAAATAGTTTATAATTTTGACGAATCATTCTTGGGATATTTCGTTTTAATCAACGGATTTGAAAAATAAAAGGAGACCTGTACTCCCACTCCTTCACGCATCCCTCTCTTTCATTTCATCCCACTTTTCTTCTTCTTACGACACTTGGCAAGAAAGCGGAGCTCTACTTGGAGGACCACGCCAAGGAAAAAAGTAACTTGGCACGACGATAATGTGCGGGACGGACATTTACAAAGGTCGGCCTTTCTTTTCAGATTTCCACAAACAAGACCTTACCGTATCCTGAATCTATGCCCGGCCCGTAGTGGCAAAACAAGACTTACCTTGTCTTTTAATTTGTGGGCCACCCCGAGCCCGTTAAAGCCTTCCAGACCGAAATACAGCCGAAGCAGCCCGGCCAGAGCATTTAAGCCTGTACAAGTTCTCAAATCTCAATTCTCGGGGGCAAAAAAGAGTGAGTTCCCAATATCCCAATTTATGAGTTTTTTGTTATTTTTTCTGTTCTCCTTTCTTTTTATTGATTCCTATCATTTACTTCTCTTTTCCTTTAAATTTTTTGAACATTTTGAAATCTGAATATTTTTAGAATATGAACAATTTTTTTAATGTGAACAAAAAATTGAATATTTTTTCAAATCTAGACATTTTTAAATCTGGAAAATTAAGGAATCTGAACTTTTACAATTTTAAACAATTTTCAATCTAAACCTTTCCAAATCTATTTTTTCAAATATGAACTGTTTTAAATAAAAAAAATAGCTACAGGATAAGAAGCTGTTACCTAGGTCAACCCAATAGAAATTGGGAATCCTATTCGCCACTCACTGCGGAGAATCCCTGGGGCTCTGCCTGAGACAATCCGGAGCGGGCCAGTCCGTTTTTCATGCATGCGTTTTTTCCTGTTATTTTTTGTTTCTATTTCTTTATTCGTTTCCTTTTTTGTTTTTATGTTTGATTTTATTTTTCTTTTTTTTCTTTTGTGAAAAAAGAACATTTTTTTTGAACAGTTTTAAATATGAACAAATAATAGTTCAGAACAAATTTCAAATTTGACTAGATTTTAAAACTGAAATAAAATTTGAAATTAAACAATTTTCAAATTTGAACACTTTTCAATGTTGAGCAATTTTCAAATTTGGACACTTTTCAAAATGTACCTATTACTGGACTGCATTGGGCGCGGCCCATTATCGAGCGGCTTCAGGTGGCTCGCTTCTCGCGCGGGCATAACTTCTGACCAGCCCGAGCACGTTAAATCCTTTCCAGACGGAACTATAGCCCAAGCAGCCCGGCCGAGAGAAATTAGGCCTGCACTTTTAGCCGGCCATAACATTTTTATACTCCCTCCAATCCATATTAGTTGACTTGGATTTATCTAAATTCGGATGTATCTAGTACTAAAACATTTTAGATACATCCGAATCTAGACAAATTTGAGTCAACTAATATGGGTCAGAGGGAGTACAAGTTCTCAAATCTTTGTCCCAAAAAAAAATTTCTCAATTCTCAATTCTCTGGGAAAAAAAAGAGTGAGTTCCCAACATCCCAATTTTTATGAGTTTTCCCTGATCATCAAAGGCTCAAACACAAGATCAGCCGCACCCTTTACAGCCATGATCGGCAGCACGTACAAGGAGAAATTCGTGAGCGTACGTCGTCTGTGAACGAGCCACTAGTAGCTGCCTTCCTCCTGCTCGCCGAAGCAGTACATCTCGGCGGCCGCGTGCATGGACGATCCGCCGTCGGAGCGGTGGGCGCTGTAGCAGCCGGAGCTGCTCTGCGTCGTCGAAGTCATGGACTGGTCATGCCGGTCCGCCACCTGCCACGCGGCCTGCTGCTGCTGCTGATACAGGAGCGGGTGTCCGGCCGCGACCAGGTGCGTCCTGGCCTGCGCCACCTGCACCTGCAGCGCGGCGACCTGCTGCTGCAGCGCGAAGATGTGGGCGACGCAGCCGTAGACCGGGTCGCGCAGCCTTGCCTGCGCCTCGTAGGTGACCGTGGCGGCCGCCTCGCTGCGGTCGCCGGGCGCCACCTGCTGCAGCAGCTTGGCGGCGTTGCTGGCGCCGAAGACCTTGTGGATGGCCGCGAACTGCGACGCCCCGTCCTCCGCGCAGAAGTAGGGCGCGAACACGCACTCCGCCGCGCACTTGCGCCGCAGGAACTTGCAGGCCCCGCACGGCGACCCCGTCACGCCCGAAGAACCAGAGGACGCCATTTGTACTTCGCCGCCGTCTTCCTTACGTCGTCGAGCCGATCGGTGGCTGAGCTTACGAGTGGTGAGGACGCTTTCAGTTAGCTGCCGACGCACGAGGCTCTGTGGAGTCTTATAGAGGAGGTGGGGGTGACGCCAAGGGCTTGGCTGCGAGGGGACAGGGCCAGAGAAGATTGCGCATGATGTAGAGGAGGGCGAGGGACTCGTGTGTGCGGTTTGGGGACACCCACTACTTGAATATACCAATAAAACTTGTAGTAGCGAGAAATTAAAGGAAGAAGAATGCATACTAGTAGTATCTCTCTTGCGTATTAGCCTCTCTTGTATCGTTGATTTGCATAATTGAAGGCTCACACATTTCACGAGGCAGAGCAGGAGCTACAGCAATGCTCGCCGAATACGGTGGTCGGTAGCGGCTACTGTACTTACTTTCTCTATACAGCTGACGAATTTGACATTTTTGACACACACTGTCAGTATAAGTGTCAGGGCATGATGGGCTTCAGTTCGAGAAACGGAGAAGCTAGCTAGGTGGCGTGTGTGGTGAGATGAGTTGGACTAGAGTGGTTCGGGACGTAGAGGAAAGAAACAAGGAGCAGCTAGCCATGCATGACGCTTTTTGTCGCTCACTTTCAGGTACACAAGAAGTGGAGGAGAGCCTGGGCCGGCCGCCTTGTGATCGATCATACGTTTTTTCTTTTCTGTTCCGTGTCCGTTTGCACCGTTTCTTTATTGCTTCCCCGCCCGTTCGGTACACCGATGCTTGGCCCGTTGCACCAAATTCCGGGGTCTACTCTTACCCATACACACACGTCACACCTCACAGTCGGCCACGAGCCACCACGAACACAGGCTGAACTCTCTTTTATCTACCGATGCATGTCTGCTCTGATATATATGGTGCTACATTGTCTTGAGATTTGAGAGAGAGGTAGTTGGGCCCTCACCATCGCCTCTCTCGGACGACTCGGGGGGCAAAACCCTTGCACCCCTCTTCTGGCGACCACCTCTCTTTCATCCTCTCTCTTCTCTCACCGCTGCTAAAGGCAGCCGACATGAAAGCTTGGGGTGCGACCAATGAAGGTGGCCGCGAGGAATTCACTGCTTCGTATCCTGCAGAGACCATAGGACACCAAGGCAGCAACCTCAGGTGGAGAGGACCCACCGGCTTGGCGACAAGAGGTGCACGCGTGTGAACGTCGACATCCTCGATCATCTGGACATCAAGGTGATGGTGGCCACTGGTTGTGGCGTGGCGGTGGTTTCGCTGGCATCGGCGTTAGATCTCAAGGCCATTGAAGGGATTCACGACATGGAAAACAAAAAATCTTACGAGAGGGCGAATAGAACCAAGATCCATACCTTTGTAGAACGTGGGCGGAAATGTTTTAGCCAAACGTGGTTGATGAAGATTTCACTTCGTGATCCAACCCAAGCAAGCACCGCACGAATGACATCTCCGAGATGTGCACACGTACGGCTCAATGACGTCTCCTCCTTCTTCATCCAACAAGGAGAGGCGGAGAGGTAGATGAGATCGACTCCGATATCATGATGGGGTGGTGCTGGAGTGTGGTGGAGCTGCAACAGAGCTTTGCTAAGCACTACGGGGATGAGGGATATAGAGGACGGAGGCGATAGCCAAGGATGAGACGAGTTTTGCCAAGCCTCCCTATTTATACAGGCTTGGGTGCAGCACTTGCCTTTCCCCCTTCCAAATTGATTGGCGCGACGGCTAAAGGGAGAGGGAGCTACCCCCTTTCATGCCCCGAGGGTTTCCTCTTTGGGGTTTGTCGCATGGGCCTTTGGGGCTATGGGGCCCTAGCTCATGTAGGTTGGGGTGCCCCCTTATAGGTCCATGTGGCTCCTCCATACAGGTGGGCCCCAATAGGGCATCCTGGAATTCTATAACCTTCCTGGTACTATACACGTACTTTCGAGATACTTGAACGACACCTTTATAATCACCATATTACGAAGTGATGGTTGATGTCCCCAAAATATTCTTCCACTGCTAGTGAGTAACATGATTGTCGGTGATGGGTGAATTTAGGCATGTACCTCACATGGGCCTTAATCCACCATTCCTGCCCACACATACCTCTGTGATCAAGGACATTAAGGCATGTATCTAAAAGCTCTCAACCTACTTAACCTCAACCGACCTGACATGTGGGGCTGCAAGACGACTCTCTGGAGATCCCGAAGACCAGACATGCATCCAGGGAGATCGAAAATCAAGATTACGTGCAAGACAAAATGAAGACCTGACATGACTAAGGAAGACTCTTCTACCATCAACGCCTATAAGTACTGAAGGGCATTCACCTGAAAGGGACACGCCATAATCTCCCAAGTCTTCGCCATTAGCCTTAGTCATAAGCTTTAGATTCATCTCTCTTGTCGGGTATAATTATAAACCCACCGAGATCATATTTTAGACACATTGTACGATCTCTCGATCACCTTATGAATAAAGTCCGAGAGAATCCTTCCCATTACACATATACCTTCGTCTATGTCTTTAGAGATCCAAACCTGCTGATCCGAGCAAATTGTCGAACAAATAAACTCCGTTTTGTTTCTAGGAAGTGAGATTGCGGATGGATCATGAAAACTATCCTTCGTCAATGATCTCATGGTTTAAGGAACATGATACTTGACATGAAAATGTTTTAGCAAATTAAACTTAGTGACATGATCAAATTGCGTATATTTAGGTTGGGTTTGTCCACTACATCATTCTCCTAATGATATCACCATGTTATTAATTGACAACACATGTCCATGGTCAAGAAACCTTAACCATCATTAATCAATGAGCTAGTCTAGTAGAGGCTTAGTAGGAACACACTATTGTTCATGTAACCATATATGTATTGATTTTACGGTTAATACAATAATAGCATGTAGAATAAACACTTACCATGGACTAGAAATGTGATAATAATAACTTTATTATGTCCTCTAGGGCATACAGTTCTTGGTCGCCGAATCTTAGGTCGCTCGGCATGTTGGCTATGGGAATGTGTGAATGGGAGAATCCATTATCGGCAATGCTATCTTTGATGGTGGAAGCACCGGTAGGTGTCATCTTCGTACTTGGAGGTATCATCCTCATTCTCCCCCTAACCATCCATCTCTTGGGTGAAAAGCCAACTTTGTTGGGTAGAAGTGACATTGTTGGTGTTGTGACCTTCTTGAAGCCACCTCCTTAAGAACAAGGAGCCTATGTTTGTTTCTATGTTGTGGCTAGTGGCAACGGTCTGGATCGTTTTTTTATCTTGATTTTTATGGTATGGGTGTTGTCAAATATTTTGATGCTCTTATCCCGTCATTGCTGCTCCCGCGGTCTATTTGAGACCCATGAGATGGGGTTGTAGGGGATCCATCTCCCTCAACCAGGAACATTTGTGTGGCTCGACACTTGATCTAGAGCTCCTCCGGCATTCTCATCTCATCCCCTGTGGTTAGCATGGCTACTTCTAGGTCGTATGCATCTCCTTGAACTCTTCATCAATGACCAAGTTTGGAGCCTTCTTCTCTTCCATGGATGGTTAGATCAGCGGTGCTGCTTCATTCAAGATACACCTTTCCCACTTCATGCTCGAGTACTTTCCATTGGGGTTCTGGCGTCAATTCGTCCTTGCTCATGGTGATCAAATGCACTATTTGACAGTGTGACACTCCGGCAAGCCATGGCAAGGAGGCAATGTCCTCCTTTTGTCGCGTACCATGTCCCTAGGGAGACTTTCAGTTCCTTGCCCATGTGCTTTTCTCCCTGAAGAGGGCCTTGATGCCTCCAAGCTTTGTGTTTATTTTCTTTCTTGTCTTTTATTTTAGCTTTTTTGTATGGTAAGAGCTCCAGTAACGGCCCCAATATTCATCCCAATACAACTATTGCGCGCTCCAAACAAAAACCGCGCCTTGTCGTGCTCCAAATAGCGACCACTACATCTAACGTGGCCTATTATATCATCTGGCGTCCCTAGGCCAACCTTAGCTCATAGGTAGATTTGTGGGAGTGCTAGACACAGTGGCAATCGCCGCCACATCGAATACGAAAATAAGATCCAGACCTGGTAGTGGCACAACTAAAACCCTATTTCACTTTCCCTTTTCTTCCCTTCCCATTTCATTTCCCTTCTCTTAACTCCCATTCCCACCCATCTCACTCCGTTATCGCTAACACATCCCATTTTCCATCCATCTGAAGGAGATGAAGGGAACACCCTTCATAAAAGCCTTGTTGTAAGCTCACGTTGTCAAGGTGAAGCCAGAGGGGATGTTAGACGAGGCTTGGGAGAGAGGTAGTATTTGGTGGAGGTTCTCCATTGTTTTTTGAGGTCAATCTGTTTATCTTGCCTGTCCATCAAGACCTTCCACCCTTCATCATTCTTTCGTTCTCTCAATGTCGAGGTCAATGAGACCTCGATAAGGCACATGGCAATCGATGCTTGCAACCTCTCCGATGACTCTGTCGCAATAAGGGCCACCTTTTCCTTCTTATTCCTGGTGGAGTGCCCCACAGATGCTGCCGAGGAGGGGCCATCTACATCGATGATGCCGCCCTTGTCGAGTGTCTTCCGAACGATCCTCCATTTCTCGTTAGTTCAGATTTTTTTAGCAACGGGTCAAGTTAAATTCCTTATCCTCGTTGTTCTCTTGAAATATGGCTATCACATCCATCAACTAAGCAAAAAGACATAGCCCAGGTTTAGTATGCCAAATTGAGCAAGTTTTAGTATAACACACATCAATACATAGTCGAGATTTAGTATGCGAAACTGAACAAGTTTTAGAGCACTTACTTGATCCATGGACTTGCCACTCTCGGGTCTACCTCAAATATTCTCAAGAAATCCATGGGAATTTTGTTGATCATCACTTGTATAAATCCACCTATTTGGCATAGCCGTCATTGTGCTCCCTATTTTACCATCACTTGTATAAATACACCGGCGCTTTCTTGGAAGTAGGATGGGGAAGATAGTGATGTGATACAAGAATGGGCAACCAGTTATTGTGCTCCCTTGGCTTCCCAGGGACAGGCACGAGGGTGACCTTGCTAAACCTTGGCTTAAGGCAACAAGGTTGGTTGCAGGTGAAGGGCGCCATCTTGCAAGAAATGGTGATTGCGGTGGTGTGCCAACACTGGCGACAACAGAAGAGCCAACGGAAACATATGAGCCAATATTTTTCATTTGATTTCTATGCCCTAAAAGCAGCGTTGTAATATGTGTGGCCAGACTCGACGGCGTTTAGGTTGCTGGGACTTCAAATTCATATGGATGAGACTATCCATATTTTTATTTACATGATTTTCAAATTGCAAAAGAGAAGTCAAAATCATCAGTATCTTGCGGAGATACACCCCAATACAATGATAATAGTGTCAGCACCGCAAATAACCCTCGGCTACGACTGGATGCTCTTAAGCTGCAACCGTTTGGGAGTTTTTCTAAGAAAAATATATACTTTGCCTTAAGTGCACATTTTTTTTGCAGGTGCATTACTCGAGGTGATGAGCTTACAGCGCTGGATCAACAAAAGGCCCTCAATAATCTTAAGGACTTGGATCAACAAAAGGTCCTCAATAATCTTAAGTACATTAATTAGTTGGAGCTTTGTTTCGATGATGATGACTCATGATTGTCGATTAGGGACACTAGATTGGCATCCTTAATTTTCAAATTGAAATTTGGTTCTTGCAAAGCTGACCATAATTGCGGATGCCAATCGAGAGAACAATGAGGAGAAGGAATTCAACTTGACCCATTCTCAAAATAACTCCAAACTTACAAATTGAGGATGCCAATCGAGAGAACAACGAGGAGAAGTAGTTAAACTTGACCCATTTCTCAAAATAACTCCAAAATTGCAAGAAATGGAGGATCGTCCGGAAGATACTCAACAAGGGTGGCATCATTCCCCACCAGGAACAAGAAGGTAAAGGTGGCCGTTGCTGCAGCGGAATCATCGAACGAGGTGCAAACGCTGATTGACAAGTGCCTCGCCGATGTCTCATCGAACTCGACCTCGAGAGATCGAAACAATGATGCAAGATGGAAGGTTTTGATGGAGAAGCAAGACAAGAAGAACGAACTCGAAGAGGCACTAGTTGCGGTGAACAAGGGAAAAGATGACTTCAGACGGCCGGCACATCAAAAATGGATCCACAGGTGAAGGTGTGGCACATGAATACATAATGAATCGTGGCGCCATCTTGCTTGAAATGGTGATTGCTGCGGCAGCAACATATGAGCTAACATTTTCAATTGGATTTTCTATGCTATGAAAGTGGTGTTGTAATATGTGTGACCGGACTTTGCGATGTTTTGGTGGCCGAGCCTACGCGATGTTTTTGATTTACATTCTCGAATTGCAAAAAAAAGTCAAAACCCTATTGGGAGTGCGCTAGGATGATACGGCCCGTTTGGAAATTTATCAATTTTTAACGCCGCACATCTTTCAAAGAAAATAAACTATACTTTGCCTTGGGTGCAGTTACTCGAGCCGATGAGCTTAGAGCGCTGGATCAACAAAAGACCCTCAATAATCTTAAGGACTTGGATCAACAAAAGGTCCTCAATAATCTTAATTAACATTATTAACTAGTTGGAGCTTTGTTTCGATGATGATGACTCATGATTGTCGATTAGGGACACTACACTAGATTGGCATCCTCAATATTTAAGTTGAAATTTGGTTGTTGCAAAGCTCACCTCAAGTGCGCCAGCTCTTAACAGTTGCTTCCACAGAGCCTACAGAGCCGAATTAGAAATAGCCTCGCGCGTACGTGCTCTGAGAAAAAAGAAATGGTAGGAAATAGCTTGCACGTAACCTCGACTAATTTAGCTATGCGATGACACGCCGTACGTGCAAACGCTTACTTTTGTAATCATCGCTTCATGATTAGGATACTGTGCGCGACAGTGATGCAGTCCTGACTGCCCGCTTTGCGCTTTGTTTGTTTCCTTCCCTCTGTCCTCTGATGATGATTTTTCTTTTGTGTGTGCATGCAAGTTTGTGCCTGCGTACGTGTACATGTCCTCCACGACGAGAACACGGGTGAGTGCGACGGCTGCAACTGACTTTTGGCAGATTGATTGGACAGGTAGGGTAGGTGCAGCTGATAATAGTTTTCAGAGTGCTGCACAGCTTGAGGTTTTTTTTTCGAGAATCTAGACGAAAGATACAAAAGAGTTTGGAGACGGCAGTTGATGAAAGTCTCGTGGGTAGGGTGAGTTTCATGGACCGCTTTCTATGGGCTCTTAGAAACACATGGCACTCTGTTTCAGTGTCAATGTTCTGTGGGCCTTGAGATCGGCCCAAAGATTTGTAACAAGAACCTCCCAATTTGCCATCTTCCTGTTTTGAATTTTTTTTCGATTTTCTAGCAGCATACCCACTTTACTTATTCAACATTCCACATCCTCTTCCTCAACTAACTCTCTCCTGAGAAACGTTCTCCATCTTTCCAACAGAGTCCGGAGGTGCAAAAAGGTAACTGCGCATTTCAACGATTAAAAAGTTACATGAACAAAAATGTCATGTTGCGCCAACTTGGTTCAGAGAAATTTGATATGTGCATATAAACATATGGGTGATCAATAAAAGCTTTTCATCACTGACTAATCGTTCTAACAAGGGAAATTTGATATGTGCATTAAAATATTACATAATAATAAGCATATATTACACGGATACATGACTAAATGACTGTTTTCTATTCCGCGACTTGATGTAAATGAATTGGTCTGGCTAAATCTGGAAAGCTAGCTCTTTTTTTTAGAGAAGAAATCTAGCTCAAATACATGAGGTAAAATGACAGATTGGGCAATTGATGAGAGACATCTAGTGCTACAGCCCATTTTAGTACTACCGATTTCCTGTATATATGGGCCCTTTAGATCCGAACCAACATACTTGATGGAGTTGGGTCTGATCCCCTTGTAACATTTGCAGCTTGCACCTACATAGAAATTATTCTCGCAAAGTGGACCAAGAAGCGAGAAAAAAATATGAGCAGCAAGTACCGGAGCTCATGCAAAAGAAATAGCTCGTCAATTTAACCAAATTATCTAATAGCTTAAGCGTGCTAAAAAGCGGGCGTTTTCAGGGCACTTTCCGCGCCTCCTCTCCTGGTTGTGCCACTACATTCGTCAGGGTGAAATCAGGCCTAGCCCAAAATCGTGACCATCTCCACCGACGCATCCGATCCCAGCCCCAAGCCCCTTCTCCATCTCCTCCGCCGCCCCATTCTACACCGGCCACCCCTCCCATCCAGCGGCCTTCCTCCTCTCCGCCCCAAGCGCGACCTGCAGCACTAGATCGACGCTGCCGTCGCCGCCCTTTCTCTTCGCGACCATCGCCTGACTCGGGCCCAGCCTACCGCCACTGGTGGCCACCGTGATCGCCACCATACGACGTGGATATGGATCCATCCATCTCCCCAGCTGATTCCCTCCACACCGCGCCTCCAATCATTCTCATAACCGCGCCACCGTGAAACCCTAGGGTGTCGCTGGTCGGTAGGTGTGGAGGACAACGCGGCCCGGTGTCGCGCGGCTCCCTCAGGTCCTCCGCCTCCCAGTGTTCGTCTCGTACAATGTAAGTTTCGAATAATGATAATAGTATCATTCAAGATGAGACATGGTATCAAATACCATTTGACAAGTTTGGTCCACTTACATCACACCAGGAAAGTCATAGTACATCCCGGACTATGGGTACTCTCTGGGTTGTCAACTGAGATTCTATACTATGAGAACCTGGTGTACTTGTAGATATGAGATATATAATAAAGAAATTAATAGAATTTAAGTGTTGCTTGTTCATGTCAGAAATTTCATGTCTCGGTTGTACAAGAGCACACACTGCGACTGGCTTGGACTCGGTGGTGGTAGCAGATCGTAAAAGCATATTATGCCCAGATCGTGACGATAAACAAAATTAAGAACCATTGTCATCTTCCTAAGAGGAGACTCTACAAACTCCATGGATTATCAACATCTGGTGTTGGCGGCCGGCAACGGTGGTTCAGCTTCACGAAACTTAGTCGAGAGATGGGAAGGAATGGTACATAGTCATGCTATTTTTTGAAACCTCAACATTCGAGGGGGCAAGACAAAAAAAATACATGCGAGGTGAAAGGGCAGTAACACAAAGCTATCTTGTCCCTAGAACTAGATTGAATGGCCCAGATTATCCTAGGATCAAATAACACCCAAATATAATGTAGCACTCTATATATTTTACGACAATGGATGACCATATTTTGCGGCACACTATTTTATACTAAACTATTGTACTCTTTTTTATAACTCATTTTCTATGTGTGAATGTATATATAGTTTATCAGTATGTATCACATTAGTATATGTCTTGGCAAATATTAATCAAAATTATAACTAACATAATTAAGAAGGGTAACCACTAAATATCAAGACTATTTCTATCCAGTTTTAATATTTATCATTATCATTTAAAGCGAGAAGTTCATTCTGCATTTTTCGTGGTTATTTTTCAATATTTCAAATTTAATTTGCACAATCGAAAAAACTATTTGATTGCATGGAGTTTTATCCTAAAATTATTTTGTTAATGTTTGTTCATATCCCTGGCGACATTCACGTGCACCGGGAGAGTGTTTTAAAGTGTATGCATCTAACAAGTATCTTGAGAGAGCTTTCGAGACTACAAGACTCTTAAGCTTAAGTGTAACTAAATAGATCACCTAGAGTGCATGAGATGTCAACAAGTGATTTGCCCTCACATCTCCTCTTATTAGCACCCTCGCTGGCTAGTACACCTTTATTTCTTCATTTTATATTGCACAACATGTTATCTTGTGGTCAACATTGTTGGCCTCCCGAGCGCTATAACAATGCTATCTCGACTCATGTGGTGATCCGGGGTCCAGAAGTGGCACGGGCACAGATCATGCCACACCGCAGAAGGAAGGCATCGATACCCCCAAGACATTTGGTGTTGTTTTTAATTTCTATAAGAATATTTTTGTGTAAAGGTCTGTTCTATTTAACATATAGTATTTGACATTTTCGCAAGACAAAAACAAGGTTGCCGTGTGCTTAAGTGTGTTTCTTACATGGTCTCGAATGTGAGCTAACGTTTATGAAAATATACAATACAAACTTCTTTGGTTCTAGTTACTTGACTTTGATTACTTCCATAGAAAACCGGAGCATCATGTCTAAACTATGTACCCTAACTTGGAGGTACCAACGACAACTTGGCCTTTGGTGAGAGTAGATTCCTGATCATAGCTTAGACTCGATAGAGAGAAATGCAGAGTTTAGTCCATAGACAACAAAACTGAAAGAAAGAAAGAAAGAACAATTTTCAAGGACATCAAATGGGCAATGAACATGAGAGAAATGGTACATGGATAATCAGACTATATAATAAGCGGAAGAAACCGTACACAGATCGTGAAACTATGTTTTCTGTCTTGAAGTGACATGATGTCCTCGAAATAATGTTCGAAGCATGGGGATTGGCATGACTATATAGCCTGTTCTCAGTTTATTCGGTCTGGGTTTGGAAGACGAAGCCTACAACTAGCAGGTGGATAGCTAGCACAACGTTGTAAAACTGTGAGAGAAAGGCTTGAACGGCCGGGCAGAAGAAAATCTATTTTTTTTGAGAGAATATTGCACTTATTGACAAATAACAAACATTACAAAGTTCGGTCCTGATAAGCTCCGAGGTAACACAAAAAGGAAAATTACAAACTGAGCACACATATGCGAGCTAACAAATGTGCTGCGACATTTAGACTTCGACACTAACATGATTAAAATAGAAGAAAGCGAAACCCTTAGCCAGGTCCTTGCTATCACAAACCACAGTTCCCACCTGAGAGTGATCCTAAGCTAAAGAATTGATGTGTTGGATCATTGTCAAGCAGTCTGATTCTAGGACACACAGCTGATATCCTTGGTCCCCGAATCACTGACGCCTAATGGCCAAGTCTTCATCAAGTTCAGGAGTAGGGAACCCTTCCAATCCATATGAGCAGGAGATAATGAGAGTACCACTGTGATCCCAAGTGGGCTCGGCGGGAAAAAAAAGAGAGGCGCCGACACTCATAGAAACAAAACATGCACATGGTGGAGTCCAGGATAGTGTGTGAAGACTAGAATTGTTATAAACGTGACAAGCAAAATAATGAAGAACGAACAAACCACATGTAGGAAACATAATCTTTGTAACGTGGAAAACCCCTTCAATGAGAAGAGGAAAAAACCACGGACACAAGCCAACAAAATATCACTATAGTGAGAGTGTTTACACAATGTCGTGAGTTTCCGATGAAGCAATAAACCCTAGCTAATGTTTTACAAGATGTATATATAGGCAGTGGTAACGATCCATACCACGGTCCTCGCTCCGCTGCATCAAAAGTTAGCCTTCTTATGAATTTCGAACACAACTTTAACATGAATCACGCCTGAAGGCATGCTTGGGCTTGTAGCAGTGATGGAGGATCATGTCGACATAAGCATTGACTTAACAGCCAATCATAAAGGATACAGACGACCATTATTATTCCTGGCGTCATTGCGGGCCTCCCAAATGTGCAAGCAAGTTACCACGTGGATAGTAGCGCTCAGATCACACTCTCTTGCAAGCAAACTGAAGATCCACTGCTTCAGATTCACCCGACTTTTTCTGCACAGCCGAAGCGGGAACCTTTCCTTCAATGCACTCCAAACTGAACGAGCAAAAAAGATGTGCAGTGTTCCGCCCTCTATGATCTCTCACAGAAAATGCATAGGTTATGAGGTGTGCTTCGATGTCCCCCCCTAAAATTTAAGTTTGCATGGGCGAATTTTATTTTGACCAGTCAAAACCTATATTCACTACATGAACGTCTCACTACGGCTAACAGACGTTTGGCTAGATTTTTTTCTTCCGTTTTTTCATTTTTTTTGAATTGTTTGACTCTTAAGTCTCACAAGCTTTTTTAAGCTCTAGGTACGCTTAATCTCCGGTTAACACTACTCTACCTCCAGCACACTTAACTTCTCTATTTCTTCTAGATGAGCTTCTCATAAAGAAATTAGACATTGTTGATAATATTATCGTATCAATTCTATTAACCTTTGAACCATGGTGTCTTACGCCTTTATTTTTTAAATTTCAAACGATTATTTAAAGTAAACAAAAATGAATAAGTAATAATAATCTTGATTTCAAATAAAAATAAAATAAATTTTTTTTCTTTTTTCTATTTAATATGGAAAAAATTCATATCATTAAATCCGTAAATCGAAATTCGACAAAAAATATGTCTAAATCGGTCAGAAAAATAAGAAGAATCCAAACATGACATCCCAATAATCTTTTTAATCATGCTGAATCATGTATTTTTAATAGTGTAATGCAAGGTTTTCCAAATAAATTTTTTGTAATAGTGTTCAAATCTTCAAAAAATCATATTAAAAATTCCTTTTGAATTTGAGGATTCTAAAAAATCCTTAGCTCGGGGCTGAGCCTCGCTCAACTTGCATTAGATCTCTGATAAAATAGTATATTGTGAGACTAAACATGATTTTTGCAAAAAAACATAAGCATCAGATAATATACATGTAGTTCATATCTGACCCACTTCCTACCGATTCAGCAGAAATTTGTGTTTTTCACCAGGGATGGACGGAAAGGTTTGAGATCCCCCGGTTGGGATATTGTCAATGTCAGGTGGTCTAGTATTTTAAAAAATAGGGTGGTAGCATTTTGAATTAGCCCTTTGGTGGTTGCTTCACAAAACACCCTGTTTTGAGCAATAAAAAAATGGAAAATAGTTTTTCCGTGCGACGAAAAAGAAAACTTCCTCCTACAACATTTTTCGTCATCCCAAGATGCACATGAGTGCATAATATGGACGCATTATCACAAACTATGCCGCAATTCGGGCCATAACATTGATCGTTTGGCCTGAAAGCCGTGAAACCTCGAACATGATAGGTCATTTCTGAGAAGGATTTTTTGAGATGCAAACAATATACCAAATTTGGTATTTTTCTTGCAACTATGTCACATAATATGGCACCACGCAAAGATTTTACATTGTTCGGATTGTTTTTCAATTTTTTATGCCTGTTTCAAACTATGGTCAAAACGGCGGGCATGAAGGTTCTTAGCTCGGGGCCAAGTCTCGGTAAACTTGCATTGGATCTGTCATGAAATAGCATATTATGAGTCTAAAAATGATTTTTTTCAAAAAATTATAAGCATCAGATAATGTACATATAGTTCAAATCTGACCCACTTCCTACTAATTCGACATGAATTTGTCTTTTTCACCAAGGGTGGACGGAATGGTTTGAGATCCCCCGGTTGGGACATTGTCATGTAAGATGGTTTAGTATTTTTTTTAAATGGGATGGTAGCATTTTTAATTAGCCCTTTCGTGGTTGATTCACAAAACACCCTGTTTTTAGCACTCGAAAAATGGAAAATAGTTTTTCCGTGCGACGAAAAAGAAAACTTCCTCCCACAATATTGTTCGTCATCTCAAGATGCACATGATTTCATAATATGGACACATTATCATAAACTATGCCGCTATTCTAGCTATAATATTGGTCGTTTGGCCTGAAAGCAATGAAACCTCGAATATGATAGGTCATTTCTGAGAAGGATTTTTTGAGATGGAATCAATATACCAAATTTGATATTTTTTTTGCAACTATGTTACATAATATGACACCACGTGAAGATTTTATATTGTCGAACCCCTTTTCAATTTTTATGCCCATTTTAAACTATGGTAAAAACGGTGGGCATGAAGGTTCTTAAGTCGGGGCTGAGCCTCGCTAAACTTGCATCGGATCTCTTATAAAATAGCATACTGTGAGTCTAAAAATGATTTTTGCAAAAAATCATAAGCATCAGATAATGTACTTGTAGTTCAAATCTGACCCACTTCCTACCGATTTGATAGGAATTTATCTTTTTCACCAGGGGTGGACGGAAATGTTTGAGATCCCCCGGTTGGGACATTGTCAGGCGGTTTAGTATTTTAAAAAAATGGGATGGTAGTCTTTTGAATTAGCCCTTGCGTGGTTGATTCGCAAAACATCCCGTTTTTAGCACTCGAAAGATGGAAAATGGCTTTTCCGTACTACGAAAAAGAAAACTTTCTCCTCCAACATTGTTCATCATCCCAAACAATGCCGTAATTCTGGTCATAATATTGGTCGTTTGGCCTGAAAGCCATAAAACCTCGAAGATGATAGGTCATTTTTGAGAAGGTTTTTTTGAGATGTAATCAATATACTAAGTTTGTTATTTTTTCTTACAACTATGTCACATAATATGACATCACGTGAAGATTTTACATTATTTGGACCTTTTTCAATTTCTTATGCGTGTTTCAAACTATGGTCAAAACGACGGGTATGAAGGTTCTTAGCTAGGGGACGAGCATCGCTAAACTTGCATTGGATCTCTGATAAAAGAGCATATTATGAGTGTAAAAATGTTTTTTGCAAAAAATCATGAGCATCAGATAATGTACATGCACTTCAAATCTGACCCACTTACTACCGATTCGGCAGGAATTTGTCTTTTTCACCAGAGGTGGATGGAAAGGTTTGAGATCCCCCGGTTGGGACATTGTTCATATAATGTGGTCTAGTATTTTAAAAAATAGGGTGGTAGCATTTTGAAACTTTCATTTGGTGGTTGCTTCACAAAACACCCCGTTTTTTAGACTCGGAAAATGAAAAATGTGTTATACGAAAGTATTTGTTATGTTTTTATATTATATTCAACACAAAATGTAATATTTAAGTTTAGATCGATAGATCTTATTTTTCTGCAATTTTGATATATTATATGTATTTTTCTGAATTAGAACGATTTAGTTGCGATTTTTCTTAGATTAATGTGACAAAAAGTGAAAATAGCTAAGCTGGCGAATTTGCCTTCGGCGTAGCTGTGAAACCTACGCCGACGGTAAAGCCATCGGCGTAGCCTTGACGCCATCACATCGTCGTTACGGCCAATCAACTAAGCCGACGGCCCGGTCTACGCCGACGGCTGCCGTTGGCCTATCCTACCCTACGCCGACGGTCAACCTAGGATGACGGCCGGTTTACTCGGTTGCCCGCCTCGGGGGCTACACCAACGGCCCCGACAAATAGCCGTCGGAGTAGCTTCTAGCCATCGGCGTCTTGACTTGTTCCTATAGTGATTCAGGCTATGTATACCTCCGTATAGATGTACTCGGTCAAACTGGGTACATTTCTTACCGGCTGATCACACCTCCCGTTATGGCGATCTACGTTTTTGCATGCCATGTTTTGAAATTTTGTTGCTATTGCTGCTATATATCTCCCGATTTCTGCCTCATGCAGGCACATGAGTACACGTGTATGGTAAGTATACGTCTAAGAGGACCATACCGGTTTTAAGCGGGTTCATACGGTCTTCGAAACGAATCGGTATCGAGTTTTTATTGTCCAAATTTAAAAAGGAGAGAGGACACCGAAGCAAAAGTGATAGATTATGAGTATGAATATAACGGTGTTGCAACCGGTGAGATGTCGCCATGTCGGCAAGAAATCATGAACCGTACTCAAGAGAATAGTCTTCATCGTTTTTGGAGCTGCAATAACCCATAGAGATTTCCAGTTCTTTTTCTCTAGTGCACGGTCATAAAATGCACCTTATCTAGCGTCACGGTGGCACGTGAAGGAGAACTATGTCTGGGCCATGTTATATAGAAATCAAACCGTACAAAACCATACTTATCATGCATCCACGAGACAGAATCTTCACCCCAATTTCGGCGGATAGGAATTTTAGAAATTTCCTTGGACAAGTCCTCATTTTTCTGATAAGTCCTAATGGAAGAACAAGTGAACCTTCTCCAATATCCCAAATCTCATTGTTATCATTCAATAATAAGAAACTAACTTTTGAGTTCTCTATTAATGGAGGTAAGTGGTCTGAAGTACCGATAGAGAAACCTGGAATCTAGTTATCATCCATGATACTGATATTGATACGTCTGCTATCACAGATCCCCCATTTGGTTCCTTCGATCAGCAGCTCACAACCGAATAGAATAGAGCAGGTAAAAGAAGACACCCTAGCTAGGTGTAGCAGCTACTAAGATATCCGAGTCTAAAGGTAGTATCGACCCTTAAGTACTTTGTCACATAATGATGTCGAATTAGTGAGAAGATGCCAACACTGTTTTCCAAGCATGGATTGGTTGTAAAGAACAAATTCTTTGCATTTTCCTATTGCCATCTTCGAAGCCCCGCCCACCGATGATTAGCAATGATTGTTTTCATCTTGTCACACGTTGCCACCGATACATGGAAACATCTCATCACATAACTAGGCATATAATGAACCATAGCCTTGATAAGGCAAACCTATTTTCTAACATGAAACAGAGGCCGACCGAGCTACTAATTGACACAACACTCCCGTACCCTTTTAGGTAAGAACTTGAATGAGCACATAGCCCTCACATTTCCGGTCAGCATGCTGAGATACTTGTCTTTGAGAATTTCATTTATCCACCTCTAGCACTGTTCTCACTTCAGTCTTGATATTATCTGGACATTTGTTGCCAAAGAAAAGTGAGGATTTTCAGACTCTTCCTAGAAGCCTCACGATACATATCCAAAGTTGATTCCAAAGTAGCCACACTTTGATTATCACTTCATGCGGAAGATGATATTATCATCTCCAAAGAATAATTGAGATAGAGAAGGGTCTTGCCGTCCATTTCCTTGTAGCTCACCAAAATCCACCTTCTTTCGCTGTAAACATGAAAATTCTTCCATCCACAAGAGAAAAAAGTATGGGCTGATTGGGCCCCCCTACATGATACCACGGGATGGTACCATTTATTAACTTTGATGTCATACCTAGCTGTAGTAACACGTCTCATAAACGAATTAATCTATCTGGATGCAAAGACTAATCTGCTCAGGCATCCACGAATATATTCCCACGCAGGTCTTGTTTACTTCTCTCGTATTTTTATTCACTAGAGCTTTGGGGATATGAGGAGATTTGGTGTTCACCCAATACTCCTCAATCCTCGCAAATACCTTCCCAAAAATACTTTACCATGTAGGAGAGTTTTTAATCTAGACACAAATAAGAAGGATTTGCGGGGATATTATGAGATTATCCCGGCCAAATCCGGAGAAGTAAACGGACTACGGAGATTTTGCGGAAATTGAATAATCCCTTCATTTCCCGCAAATACACTAGTAAATACGAGAGAAGTAAACAAGGTCTCAATGCGATCATAGGCTTTCATCATGTCAGTTTTCAAGTTAAAAAACTGTCTTGTTCTTTTGACTGACAGATGATGTGCAAACATTCGGAGGCAATGGGAGCAATCTTAGCAATAAGCTGCCATGGAACAAAGGCACTCTAGTACTTCG
This sequence comes from Avena insularis, assembly GCA_023614405.1. NCBI lineage: Eukaryota > Viridiplantae > Streptophyta > Magnoliopsida > Poales > Poaceae > Avena > Avena insularis. The sequence goes on along the minus strand of CM042690.1, from coordinate 96,013,577 downwards.
ATATAATGCCAAGCATGAGAAAAATCTATTTGAGATTGAGGAACGGTGCACGTGGCCTGCATTTGAACCCAGGAGTATTGGAGCAACTAGGTCATGGTCGGCAGGTCTACAATTGGTGGCTGGTTTGTAGACAGTTAGAGCATCTTCAGCCATACGTGAATATCATAGGGCGCCCCAAAAGGCTACTGGGCGCGCGGGCACAAAAACATGTCCAACCGCAACCTCCAAAGGTGATGGCGTCCGCCGCAACCCAATAGCGTGTTTGACATCCCCAAGCCCCCTTCGCCCCACAAGGCCTTGCGAGCATGCTAGACAAAACACACGCATGATGTCACGTCGGATACAAACTTGTGGGTCACCCCTGTCATTGGAATAGCTCGCGGTTATTAATGGTGGCAACAGTTCCCTAGGCGGAGGCAGGTAAGACGTCTCGTCGCCGCTGCTTCTGCCCCACGTGTACCCGCCTTACGTACCACACATGATGGCATTAATGCACATGATCGCTCCTTTCTGCCCTTTCTCGCCGCTTCTCGCCTCCGTTTCCCGCCTAGTGCTCCGGCTATAATGCTAGAGCATGTGACTCTCCATGCTTACAACCATTTCTCACTGTGATCAATGATGCCACGCTGCCTACCCACCACCTACGCAATACTCGGCCACCCTGCCCACCTCCAGAGCCGAACCCAAGCCAACCGCCTTTGGGAGACGGCGGCCTGTTTGCCTTCAGCGACTTCGCCGACGAGGACGAGAATAAGTGGGATGACTAGGACAAGGAGGGGGCGGAGCCGGCCGACACCAAGCATGAGACGTTCCTGCCTCCTACGAGATGGTGTGTGAGGAGGGGAATGTCGCTCGAGCCCTAGAGGAGACTAACATGGCCCTCTTCGCCCGTGTCATGGAGATCATGGCCGTCGGGTGGCAGAGGATCATTGATCTGAATGGCCAGACCCTCGCTGAGGTCGCCACCCAGGAGGCCCAGCACAGTGATGGAGCCACACTTAAGTTGTGTAGTCAATTGACTACACAATGTTTTGGCAATATAAGCAATAAGTCTGCAAAAATAATTGAAAATCCATACAAATTCTTTTATTTTACTACACAGTTTCAAACCGACCACACAGGTTTGGTGTCCTGGCTCCGCCACTGGCCCAGCAGGTTGCTATAAATTATGAGTCCAGCCGGGCACACACTACGCTAAAGGCTCGGCGGTGCAAGGAAGCATCACACACACACCAGCGACGAGGGTGCCTGGGGCGGCCATGATCGCAGATAGGGTCGAGAGGCGGGCGTGGGCGAAGGCTCGGAAGACGAAGAACGATACGAGGCCGGTACCTCCCGCTGCTCGACCAACTTGCGAATATATTTAGGTTTTTATTTAATATTTAGTCAGATTTTATTCAACTTTGTAATATATAAAAAATTGTGTTAAATTCTGGTTGAATGCTAAATTTCGTAGCTAGAGAGGGCGTCCCCCAATCACGATAATATGGACCGGCACCACCCAGTGACGTTTGGGGACACTGCTGGGATGCTCTTAGGATTGCTATAGTAGGAGTATCATAACTAGTATTATGCATGCCATGTTAGCAATGTTTTTGATGTGGCATAATATTTAATAAAGAAAAATATGGTTAGAATATCATAGGTAAATACCTTAAAACTAGAAATCATAATGCAAATAAATCTTGTACACAATTTTACATTGAAATTTTATAAATCATTAAATATAGTACTACTATGATACTATCATATGATACCATTCACTATAGAGATAGTATCACACACTAGTATCATATGCATGATACTACCACTATGACCAGTCTTATGTAGCCGAGGCGGATGCGCTGGACACAATTATATGCGTTGGGCATAGCTAGGAACATGTTTGTATGTTTCCGGCTGGAATGTAGATCACGCTGAAGCAAAAGCCAATTTGAGCTGTGAGTAGCTAGCTTAGAGCATCTCCACTCGCCCCCTCCCCCATACGGCGTCTAGCGCGTCCATTTTTTGCCGGTATATGGCGACACCGGATAGATCACGAATTTGGGGGGGGGGGGGTGAGGGGCTGGCTCCCAGCCGTGCCCCATACAAAATCTTCAAACATTTGATAATCGTCAAATATGAAATTAACATCTATTTTACAGATAGTTCAAACAAGGTACACATATTTGAACAACCAAGAGAAAAAAGACGGAACTACTAGGGACCATGGCTAGATGAGTGAGGAGGAGATCGATTCCAGTGACGAGCGCAAGCCTATAGACTTCCAATCCAAACGCGGGTTGTTCCCGACAGCGATGTAGTCGAGCACCCAGTCAACCGTGCGCCCTGGTGCGCTCCACCATCGCCCGTGGCCGTCAACATTATTGTCATCAGGCGGCAGGCAGGCGCCGTCGTAGGGGATGATGCGGCCCACGCGCTGCTGTTCGAAGAAGATCGTCCACTCGTGGTGGTTGTCGTGATGCCACTGGGGGTCGTCCCTCTACTCCGGCGTGAGGCCGGACCAGAAGTGGACGAAGATGGCCACGGATAGGGCCGCGCCGACCGACACCGGAGGTCCGGTGCCGAAAGACCGCCAGCGTTGTGCACCCATCCACTCGGCAACCGAATGTCCGAAGGGACTAGGTACTGGGCGTCCCAGAGCGCTTGCGCCTCCTGGATGCGTAGGCACCACCGCCCATAGTTGTTGCGCATCGGAGGCGGGGATTTGGCTATGATTGCGGGCGGGTTGTGTGAAGAATGGCGGGTGTGGGCATGGTGTAGATGTAGCCGCGCCTACATATAGCGAGAAAAGGGCGGGAAGCCCGAGCTAGAAGCGGTGGAAAAGGCGGGAAGGACATGGCGGGAGAACACGATGGCGAGCAATTTCACCGCTGCGTGGACGGCGATGGGACGATGCTCAGGAGATGAGCCGTCTATCTCACTGACAGGGCTGGCTCGCGTCGCTTTCAGCTCCATCCGGCGCCCCCGCTAGCCCCCCCCCTTGGGTTGGGTTCGGCCTGATACATTGCAAATGTATCTATAATTTTTGATGTTCCATGCTTGGTTTTATCTACTTTCTTATGTTTTGTTCCAACTTTGGAGTACTTTTCATATGATTTCTTGGACTAATCTATTAACAAAGAGCCACAGTGCCAGCTGCCTGTTTTCTGCTGTTTTTGGTTCTAGGAAGTCAAAAAATGAATATTCTCGGAATTGGACGGGACAAAAGCCAAATTTACTATTTTCCCGGAAGACTCACGGAGCCAGAATACGAGACGGAGGAGGGCCCGGGCCTGGCCACACCCCCCAGGCGCGGGTACCCCCAGGCCGCGCCAGGGCATGGTGTGGGCCCCCTGGGTGGCCACCGACCTTGCCTCCTTCGCCTATATATTCCTCTCGAAGCAGAAACCCTAGATCATCAATCAGAAATCCACGAAAAGTTCCGCAGCGCCGCCGCCAACGAAGGGGAGATTCGGGGGACAGAAAGTCTCTTTGGCACTCACGGACGGGAAGTGCCCTCGGAGCCATCTCCATCGATCTCCACCGCCATCTCCATCACCATTGCTGATTCCCATGATGAGGAGGGAGTAGTTCTCTCTCGAGGCTAAGGGTTCTACCGTTAGCTATGTGTTCATCTCTCTCTATGCATGATATTATTGAGATCATGAGCTTGTAATCTATAGATCTACCTTGCTACTCAAGTGCTTTAATAGATCTCTGTTCTCCCCATGTGTGTGAAGTTGACAGTGTGCACACCATGGTGGCACTTAGGCTAGAGATTAGAAATACTTGTTATGAGTTATATTTGGAGTTGGATGTCTTTATGAAATTGTGGTGTTTGTTGGACCCATCTAGTGCTCAAGGTGACAGTGTGGGGTTATCTAGAGGGGAAAGGCTTACTTTGAGGTGTGCTGTTATAGCCCTACCGATGATTAGAGTGTCCAACCGGAGAGTGGTTCAGCGTAGTATCATAAAGAAGAATATATTTATATGAGAGTGTTCACTAGTGAAAGTATGATCCCTAGGCCTTGTTTCTAAGCACTGAAACACCGTTTGCTATTAGATCAGTTACATGTTTGCTTGCTTCCATCTTTATTTTAGTTTGCCTTTAGTCTTTTCCACGCCATCAAGCTATTTATATCACCGTTACCACATATCTATACCACTTGTATTTCACTATCTCTTCGCCGAACTAGTGCACCTATACCCCTGACAAGTGTATTGGATGTGTTGAGGACACAAGAGACTTCTTGTATCTTGATTGCAGGGTTGATTGAGAGGGGATACCTTTGAACACTTCCTCCCTGAGTTCGTTAAACCTTGGGTGATCCACTTAAGGGAAAACTTGCTGCTGTTCTACAAACCTCTGCACTTGGAGGCCCAACAACTGTCCACAAGAATAGAAGTGCGTAGACATCAAGCTATTTTCCAAGCCATTTGTCGGGAGGTAAGGTAAAAGGTGCACAATCCTCCGGTGTGAGTGCTCGAAGTTATTTCCTTTAGATTCTGTAATTTTGTCTTTTTGTTTCTTGTTTTCACTAGTTAGGCTTAATGGAAAACAACAACAAAATTAGAGAGCTTTTTAGTATTATTCCTAAGTTAGAACTCGAATTGTCTGAATTTTTTTTTAAAAACCCATGGAACTTTCTTTGCATGCTAATAACAATGTTATTAGTATGAATCTTTTGAACACCTTGATACATTGCAAATGTATCTATAATTTTTGATGTTCCATGCTTGGTTTTATCTACTTTCTTGTGTTTTATTCCAACTTTGGAGTACTTTTCATATGATTTCTTGGACTAACCTATTAACAAGATGCCACAGTGCGGTTACTGCTTTTACGTTGTTTTTGGTTCTAGGAAAGTCAGAAAATGAATATTCTCGGAATTGGACGGGACAAAAGCCAAAGTTCCTATTTTCCCGGAAGACTCACGGAGCCAGAAGGAGAGTCGGAGAGGGGCCACAGGGTGGCCACACCCCCCTTGGCGCGGGCCAGCCTAGGCCGCGCCAAGGCATGGTGTGGGCCCCCTGGCTGGCCACCGACCTTTCCTCCTTCGCCTATAAGAGCCTCCCGATACCAAAACCCTAAATCGTCAATCAGAAATCCACGAAAACTTCCGCAGCGCCGCCGCCACCGAAGGGGAGATTCGAGGGACAGAAAGTCTTTGTTCTGGCACCCTGTCAGGACGGGGAATTGCCCCCGGAGCCATCTCCATCGATCTCCACCACCATCTCCATCGTCGTTGCTGATTCCCATGATGAGGAGGGAGTAGTTCTCTCTCGAGGCTAAGGGTTCTACCGGTAGCTATGTGTTCATCTCTCTCTCTATGCATGATATTATTGAGACCATGAGCTTGTAATCTATAGATCTACCTTGATACTCAAGTGCTTAATAGATCTTTGCTCTCCCCATGTGTGTGAAGTTGACAGTGTGCACACCATGGTGGCACTTAGGCTAGAGATTACAAATACTTGTTATGAGTTATATTTGGTGTTGGATCTCTTTATAAAATTGTAGTGTTTGTTGGACCCATCTAGTGCTCAAGGTGATAGTGTGGGGTTATCTAGAGGGGAACAACTTACTTTGAGGTATGTTGTTATAACCCTACCGATGATTAGAGTGTCCAACCGGAGAGTAGTTTAGCGTAGTATCATAAAGAAGAATATATTTATATGAGAGTGTTCACTAGTGAAAGTATGATCCCTAGGCCTTGTTTCTAAGCATTGATACACCGTTTGCAATTAGATCTGTTACATGTTTGCTTGCTTCCTTCTTTATTTCAGTTTTACTTTAGTCTTTTCCACGCCATCAAGCTGTTTTCTATCACCGTTACCACTTATAATTATCCATACCACTTGTATTTCACTTTTTCTTTGCCGAACTAGTGCACCTATACACCTGACAAGTGTATTGGGTGTGTTGGGGACACAAGAGACTTCTTGTATCTTGATTGCAGGGTTGCTTGAGAGGGGATACCTTTGACCACTTCCTCCCTGAGTTCGATAAAACCTTGGGTGATCCACTTAAGGGAAAACTTGCTGTTGTTCTACAAACCTCTGCACTTGGAGGCCCAACAACTGTCTACAAGAATAGAAGTGCGTAGGCATCAAGCTATTTTCTGGCGCTGTTGCCGGGGAGGTAAGGTAAAAGGTATTCACACCAGAGGATTAAAGAAGAAGAACCTCCCACGGCAAACGCCTATTTTCTCTGCTTGTCGGGAGGTATAAAAGGTACTCACATCCTCCGGTGTGAGTGCTCGAAGTTATTTCCTTTAGATCCTGCAATTTTGTCTTTTTGTTTCTTGTTTTCACTAGTTAGGCTTAATGGAAAACAACATAAAAATTAGAGAGCTTTTTAGTATTTTTCCTAAGATAGAACTTGAATTGTCTGAAAAGAAAATTAAAAAACCCATGAAACTTTCTTTGCGTGCTAATAGCAATGTTATTAGTATGAATCATTTGAACACCTTTGTTACTAATGCTATGGAAACGTCTAAGCTTGGGGAAGTTGGTTTTTATGAAAATGATCTTTTTAATTCCCCAGCTTTAAAGAAGAAAATTTGCTCTGATGATACTTTATCTCCCATATGTGGTAATTCTAATGATACTTGTGATATGTTAAATCGACATACTGAAAGCATCCCTTTTAAAATACCTATAAAAATTGTTGAACGTGTTATGAATAACTGCAATTTTGGAGATGGAATTGTCCATCCTGGTGATCATTTACTCTTTATACATGAATTATGCGAGTTGTTCAAGTGTGCAGGTATTTCAATGAACCAAGTTAAGAGGAAGCTATTCCCTATTTCACTTAAGGGCAAAGCAAGGGAGTGGTATGAGCTACTAGATGATCCTCATCATTTGGAGTGGAAGGAACTTGAATCTCTCTTTTACTCTAAATTTTATCCTCCTCATGAAATTCATAAAGATAGGAATTACATTTATAATTTTCATCCTCATGATAGAGAAAGTATTGCCCAAGCATGGGGGAGATTGAAGTCACTAATGCTCAAATGTCCCATTCATGAGCTCCCTAGTAATATTGTTATTAATAATTTCTATGCAAGGCTTTCAGAACATTACAAGGACTATCTAGATACTTGTTTAGAGGGATCATTCACAAGTAAGGAGGTAAAAGCTAAGTGGGATCTTCTTGAAACAATTCAAAGCAATACCGAAGATTGGGATAACAACAAAGGTAAAGAACCAGGTATAAACTATGAGTATGATTGCATTAAGTCTTTTGCTGAAACTATTGATTTTCAAGAGCTTAGTGCTAAATATGGTCTTGATCCTCAAATTCTTGTTGATTGTTATAGAACCTTTGCTTCTCATATTAATGCTCCTAAAGAAAAATGGGACATGTATCATGAGCCTTTTAAAGACACTTGCAGGGATAATGAAATTGTTATTAATGATAGCAATAAACATGCTCAAACCTCTGAAAGTACTATTTCTTATAAGCATGTTAATTTTTGTGGAATACATAGACCTTGTGAGAAGAATCAAATTGAAGAAGAATATTGTATCACCCACAGGAATGAAAAAACTAGAACATGGTATAGGGCTCTAAATGATCTTGGTAAAAAAGTTTGTGCCCTCTATCCTTTTATTTGTGAACTTTGCTTTGAAGTGGGTCATTTCAATTTTCAATGCTTAGGCCATAATAATAGCCCTTCGAATCCAATGAGTACTGCAAGTTTGTATTGTGATGACATGATCACTCCTAATCAGCATGATGAACTTACATTATTTTTGGGGTGTGAAGAGTTATCAATAAAAACCTCTTTGGTAGATATGAGTGCTTTTGGTATGAATAGTGTCATGCATGGTTGTCATCTTTATTGTGTTGATATTTGCCACACAAATACTTACATACAAAATATTATAAAAGATGAGATCTTACCAAAATATGACATGACTAATATGTGTTTTGGTCTTATTAATGAAAAGGAGGAATACTCCAAAGTTTCTTCTATTGTCTCTAACAATGAACCAGGGTATATGGAGAAGCTTCCTTTCAAGCCTCTCCCTCCTAAAGAGAAGAAGAAAAAGAAGAAAAGGAGGAGTAAAAGGAGAGACGAAACGGTATTTTCCCCTAAGCATGTTGCTCCTATTATAGTTTTTGATGAGTCTGAACTTGATGATGTTCCTATGCCTATTACCTACAGTAGTGATCATGATTGGAAAAAGCACACTACTTTTAATATTGAAAATATCTTTGGTACCAATTCTGAAAATGATAATATTAATAATTGCTATACTATTAGTGCTATCCATGATCCTTCCAATGATGATATGTTTACAAATGAACACACTTGGGAAGATATCTATTCTATTGCTTATGATGATGTTATACCTCCAATATATGATGATTGCAATGATGAATATGATATTTTCAGTCCACCTACTATTGAGGAGGAAATTAATTATGATTACAATATGCCTCCTATATTTGATGATTATGGTGATGAAAATAATAATGATAGCTATTTTGTTGAATTTGCTCCCACTACAATCAATAAGAATGACTATGTTTATGTGGGGAGTATTAATTCTTTTATGCATGTGGCTCATGATAAGAATGTTTCTTGTGATAGTTATATTGTTACTTTTATTCATGATGCTACTGAAAGTTATTATGAGAGAGGGAAACATGGTTTTATGTGTCTCAACAATATTAAGTTTCCCCTCTTTATGTTGAAAGTCTTGATGTTGCACTTGTTTTTCTTTACTATGCTTGTTGCTTTGTGTTGGAGATATGCCCAAGAGGCAATAATAAAAGAGGTTATTATTATATCTTTGTGTTTATGATGAATGTTTACATCCCATGCTATAATTGTATTATAAGGAAACACTGATACATGTGTGTTTTGTAAACATAAAAGAGTCCCTAGTAAGCCTCTTGTGGAACTAGCTTGTTGATTAAATGATGATCATGGTTTCCTGATCATGGACATTGGATGTCATTAATAACAAGGTTATATCATTAGGAGAATGATGTGATGGACACACACCCATAGTAAGCATAGCATAAGATCAAGTCATTAAGTTCGTATTGCTGTAAGCTTTCAAATGCATAGTAACCTAATCCTTCGACCATGAGGTTATGTTAATCACCATCACCGGATGGGTACTTTGATGACATCAAACACCGCTTCGTAACTGGGAGGTTATAAAGGTGTCATTGGGTATTCTGAAAGTATGTGTTGAAGCGCATGGACCAAGATTGGGATTTGTCCATCCATATGACAGATAGATATGCTCTGGACCCTCTTGGTGGAATGTCATCTAGATAGCTTGCAAGCATGTGACTAGGTCACAAGGGATGACATAACATGGAACGAGTAAAGAGTACTTACCGGTAACGAGGTAGAACTAGGTATGAAGATACCGACGATCAAACCTCGGATAAGTAGAATATCGCGTGACAAAGGGAATTGGTTTCGTATGTTAATGGTTCTATCGATCACAAAGTCATCGTTGAGTATGTGGGAGCCGTTATGGATCTCCAGATCCCGCTGATGGTTATTGATCGGAGAGGTGTCTTCATCATGTCTGCATATTCACGAACCGTAGGGTGACACACTTAAGGTTCGAAGTTGTTTTAAGTAGATATGGAATATGCGTTGGAGACCGAATGTTGTTTGGAGTCTCGGATTGGATCCGGGACATCACGAGGAGATCCGGAATGGTCCGGAGAATAAGATTCATATATTGGGGATCATTTTCTAAGTTAGGAAATGTTCCGGAGTGTTTGTATGGAGATTCTAGAAGGTTCCGGAATGTTCTGGAAGGTTCTAGAAGAGTTCTTGGTGTTTGCTTGAAAACCAAGAAAGGGTCAAAGGAAACCTTTTGGGGCGAGACACGGATTCGTGGGGGAGGAGGACTCCTCCCCCCTTCCCAACCCGCCGGCCATAGGAGGGGAGTCCTACTAGGACTCCCCCTCCCTAGGCGCGCCTCCCTCCTTTAAATAGAAGGGAGGGGGCGCCCCCTCCTAGCCCTCTCTCATAACAAGCTCTAGCCGCTGCCTCTCTCCTCTTCCTTCGCTCTGCTCCGGCTTAGGCGAAGCCCTGCAGAATTCTCTCCTCCGCCACCACCACCACACCGTCGTGCTGCTGAGATTTCGTGGAGAAGATCTACTACCTCCACTGCTCGCTGGAACGGGGAGAGGAAGGTCTGCTTCGACTCCACACGTGTGACCAACTGCAGAAGCGCTGCCGGAACGCGGCACCGGAAGGATCGTCCACACGATCTTGAGATCGGCAAGTGATCGACTACATCAACCCCGAGATCTAACCTCGTAACGCTTTCGGTTCTACGAGGGTTATTACAAGATCTATCTCGTTGCTCATGTCTAATAGATTATATCTTGGCTTTTATCTAGATTAGATCTAGGTTTTGTTCGTTCTTGCGGTAGAAATTTTTTGTTTTTCATGCTACGAACCCATCACTTTGTGCTTCCATGACTTCTTTCTTTACAAGATTCCTATGCATAGGAAGTGGGTTAGACTTAAATGTGTTTTGAATTTGCTTCTTGATGCTCTCTTTTACTTCAATTCATATTTCTTATGTGAGCATCTTCTCAAACTATCATGCCTAACTTAAAGGCGTTAAAGAAAAGTACTTATTGGGAGATAACCCAAAAGTTTTAGATGAGTATTGGAAGTTATTACTTCAGTAATAACCGCTCCTTATCCTTTTTATTTTCTTTTTGTGCCAAGAGTAACCTCTAATGAGAGAGAAGTAATGATTGGGAAAGTTGCTGTCCCCGAAACAGTTTTTTGTGCTTCACCATAAAAATTCGTGTAAAATCTCTGTACGTCCTTTTGAGGAGTGCATTTTTATGCTTCTGCCCCAGGTTGTTATCTAACTTTCATTAGTTCAACACTTTTTTATTTGAGCAACATAAGGTCTTCGAAAAAATCGTATTTACATGCTGGTCTGTTTTGACAGATTTCTGCCATTTTCTGCATTTGCTTCTTGTTGGTTCCTTTTTGAGTTCTTTTGAAGAATTGAGATTTTTTAGGGAAGTGCTATAATAGCTAGTGTTATAATGGAAGTTTATTTGGTTTTAGAACTGAACCTTAAGACTTATTTATCTTGAGTGCACTAATGTTGCTAATAAAGATTGTGTGAAGTTTTGTATGAAGGAAAAATTTCAAGTGTATGGAAGGAATGAGTAATGAGATGAAAGATGGACTAAAGCTCAAGATTGGGGATGCCATGCGTGTCACCCCAAGAAATATCCAAGAAGTACAAGCGTCAAAGCTTGGGGATGCCTTGGGCATCCCCTTCTTCATCAATAAAAATCCCAGGTTTCTTCCAAACGCTTCATTTTTATTGTTTCATGCACAGTTGTGTTGTTCTTGGAGCATCTTCTTTTTTGTTTTTGTTTTGGTTTTTCGTTTGCTTGGTTTTCTTAGTTTCCTGAATAAATTGGTTGGACCCCCTCTTTCATACATTGGTTTTCAAATAGTTTGGTTTGGATTGGAAAAGAGTAGGAAAGTTCATGCTTAAGTGGTAAAAAGAGCTCGTTTTTGACTGTGGCATATGCTCTGTCATGCCATGCTTGATATTGTTTTGGCTTTATGCTTAGTATTCTTTGTTGTAGCATGACTTGTTATAAACAATTGAGATTGCTTAATGTGCCTTGGATGAATCATGCGTTGTTTTAGCATATTAAAGCATAGTATAGTGGTATTCTCCTTTGATGCTTTATTTGGGTTGACTTGGCACATGCTCACACCATGTTATGACTATCTCAAGTCACCATAGCCTTTATGATCCTTTAGTTTTCAACTTGTAGTATCACTTTATGATTTGATCAGTGATGTTTTGTCGCTCTGCATGATTATGGCCATTATTGCTCTCTTAGTTTGTCGCTCCTAGTCTTTTGCTAGCCTCCACAACTAAGTATGAGTTCCACTCATGCATCCAACTCCCTAAACCAAGTTATTCCAAAAAGTCCACCATACCTACCTATTAGCATATGCTATTCCAAGTATATTCATGTTTTTATCTACCTTCCGAAATAAACTTGTTATGAGAAAACTAGTGATTAAAGCTCTCACAAACTTGATGGCACACTTTACTTTTCTTGCCCTTCATAAACTTGGACCATTGTGTCGTCTATGTTGTATATGCTTGCACTTATTTGTTGGGGATTAGCAGAACCATGTTGTCATGGGGAACACTTTTAACATTGCACTTGTACTTTGTACCTAGTTGATATCATGCTCTTTTGTCTATGGATGTCGTCGATGTGAAATAAAAGGAGAGCCTGTAAGTCCATGGAGTTATGTATATGTGTTAGAGAAACGCCTGGGCCGCTGGTCTAATCCATGTTGTCATGGTGGAAACTTGCAGCATAACCATAATGAGCTGTCTATAAAGCATTCTTCTTATAAAAAAAGAGTCAGATATTGAGAAAAAAGAGAAAAAGAAAAAAGAGATATGAGAAAAGAGGAAAGAGAAAAAAGCACCATATTCCCATGGTAAATAAGAAGATCGCTGAGATGCTTGTTGTCTGCTTGCCTTGTCATTTTGATATGGGGATTCTTCCGTATCATCGGGCAAGGGGTACCCCGTTGGCTGTTCTCTATGATACACATGTACTTACGATGACAAGAATTTACCGGTGACTAAACTTGAGTAGCATGAGGAGCGGCCCTCGTATTCAAGGGACATGAGATTTCTAACTTATACTTCGTCAAGCATGTACACCATAGTTTATTCACTTTAACCTTAATCAGTTCAAGATGCTTATGATAGGGGCAATGAGAGCTGAAACATATAAGTACCATAATTTTTGGAAGCTCTTTATGAGACTTGAATCCCTGCTTCCTTTTATAAAGGCCTTTCTTCCACCATTATATTGAGTCTCCACCTTCTACCTTTATGTACCTACTTTGAGAGCATAGTGGCCATTCTTAGTTCTATGTGCATTGTCCCAAGACTAGTTGATTGATGCATACTTGATATTGCTTGTTTTAAACTTTTGTATCTAGTCACTCTTATGAACTTTGAAGGTGTCCTATGCATTTATATTGTCTACTCTATGAGGGACAAGCTGAATACTATTATGCTATGTTTTCTTTATGTGAAACAAACAAACGTCTTGCAAAGCATTGTTATTCATGAATCTTTTGTTTGTGCCTTTTCATGTTGCAACATAGTTTCTTTGTCTTATTGTTAGAACTTTGTCTTTCATGTTATGATTGAAGTACTATGATCCCAGCTTTGAATGTTTTACAAATACTTTGATCAAGTCTTTGATGGTGCATGTCACCTCAAAAATTATTCTTTCTTTTTATCACTTACCTACTCGAGGACGAGCAGGAGTTAAGCTTGGGGATGTTGATACATTGTAAATGTATCTATAATTTTTGATGTTCCATGCTTGGTTTTATCTACTTTCTTATGTTTTGTTCCAACTTTGGAGTACTTTTCATATAATTTCTTGGACTAACCTATTAACAAGATGCCACACTGCCAGTTGCATGTTTTCTGCTGGTTTTGGTTCCAGGAAAGTCAGAAAATGAATATTCTCGGAATTGGACGGGACAAAAGCCAAAGTTCCTATTTTCTTGGAAGACTCATGGAGCCAGAAGGAGAGTCGGAGAGGGGCCACAGGGTGGCCACACCCCCCCTTGGCACGGGCCAGCCTAGGCCACGCCAGGGCATGGTGTGGGCCCCCTGGCTGGCCACCGACCTTTCCTCCTTCGCCTATAAGAGCCTCCCGATACCAAAACCCTAAATTGTCAATCAGAAATCCACGAAAAGTTCCACAACGCCGCCGCCACCGAAGGGGAGATTCGGGGGACAGAAAGTCTCTGTTCCGGCACCCTGCCGGGACGGGGAATTGCCCCCGGAGCCATCTCCATCGATCTCCACCACCATCTCCATCGCTGTTGCTGATTCCCATGATGAGGAGGGAGTAGTTCTCTCTCGAGGCTAAGGGTTCAACCGGTAGCTATGTGTTCATCTCTCTCTATGCATGATCTTATTGAGATCATGAGCTTGTAATCTATAGATCTACCTTGCTACTTAAGTGCTTAATAGATCTCTGCTCTCCCCATGTGTGTGAAGTTGACAGTGTGCATACCATGGTGGCACTTAGGCTAGAGATTACAAATACTTGTTATGAGTTATTTTTTGGAGTTGGATGTCTTTATGAAATTGTGGTGTTTGTTGGACTCATCTAGTACTCAAGGTGACAGTGTGGGGTTTCTAGATGGGAAATATGAACTTTGAGGTGTGCTGTTATAGCCCTACCATGGATTAGAGTGTTCAACCGGAGAGTAGTTCAGTGTAATATCATAAATAAGAATATATTTATATGAGAGTGTTCACTAGTGAAAGTATGATCCCTAGGCCTTGTTTCTAAGCATTGATACACCGTTTGCAATTAGATCTGTTACATGTTTGCTTGCTTCCTTCTTTATTTCAGTTTTACTTTAGTATTTTCCACGCCATCAAGTTATTTTCTATCACCGTTACCACTTATAATTATCCATACCACTTGTATTTCACTATCTCTTCGCTGAACTAGTGCACCTATACACCTGACAAGTGTATTGGGTGTGTTGGGGATACAAAAGACTTCTTGTATCTTGATTATAGGGTTGCTTGAGAGGGGGATACCTTTGACCACTTCCTCCCTAAGTTCGATAAAACCTTGGGTGATCCACTTAAGGGAAAACTTGTTGCTGTTCTACAAACCTCTGCACTTGGAGGCCCAACAACTGTCTAGAAGAATAGAAGTGCGTAGACATCACACCTTTGTTACTAATGCTACAGAAACGTCTAAGCTTGGGGAAGTTAGTTTTTATGAAAATGATCTTTTTAATTGCCCAGCTTTAAAGAAGAAAATTTGCTCTGGTGATACTTTATCTCCCATATGTGGTAATTCTAATGATACTTGTGATATTTTAAATCCACATACTGGAAGCATCTCTTTTAAAATACCTATAAAAATTGTTGAACGTGTTATAAACAACTATTATGTTGGAGATGGAACTATCCAACCCGGTGATCATTTGCTCTTTATACACGAATTATGCGGGTTGTTCAGGTGTGCGGGTATTACAACAGATCAAGTTAAGAAGAAGTTATTCTCATTATCACTGAAAGGAAGAGCTGAAGAATGGTGTAAGCTGCTGAAGAATGGTCAAGCTCTTGAATGGGAGGAAATAGTACCTCTCTTTTACTCTAAATTTTATCCTCCTCATGAAGTTCATAAAGATAGGAATTACATTTATAATTTTCATCCACATGATGGAGAAAGTATTGCCCAAGCATGGGGAGATTGAAGTCACTAATGCTCAAATGTCCTATTCATGAGCTCCCCGGGAATATTGTTATTAATAATTTCTATGCAAGGCTTTCAGGACATTACAAGGACTATCTAGATACTTGTTTAGAGGGTTCCTTCACGAGTAAGGAGGTCAAAGCTAAGTGGGATCTTCTTGAAACAATTCAAAGCAATACCGAAGATTGGGATAACAATAAAGGGGATGTTGATACATTGTAAATGTATCTATAATTTTTGATGTTCCATGTTTGGTTTTATCTACTTTCTTATGTTTTGTTCTAACTTTGGAGTACTTTTCATATGATTTCTTGGACTAACCTATTAACAAAGAGCCACAGTGCCAGCTACCCGTTTTCTGCTATTTTTGGTTTCAGGAAGTCAGAAAATGAATATTCTCGGAATTGGACGGGACAAAAGCCAAAGTTCCTATTTTCCCGGAAGACTCACGAAGCCAGAATACGAGACAGAGGAGGGCCAGGGCCTGGCCACACCCCCCAAGCGCGGGTACCCCCAGGTCGCGCCAGGGCATGGTGTGGGCCCCCTGGCTAGCCACCGACCTTGCCTCCTTCGCCTATATATTCCTCGCGAGGCAGAAACCCTAGATCATCAATTAGAAATCCACGAAATGTTCTGCAGTGCCGCCGCCACCGAAGGGGAGATTCGGGGGATAGAAAGTCTCTGTTTCGGCACCCTGCCGGGACGGGGAAGTGCCCCTGGAGCCATCTCCATCGATCTCCACCGCCATATCCATCACCATTGCTGATTCCCATGATGAAGAGGGAGCAGTTCTCTCTCGAGGCTAAGGGTTCTACCGGTAGCTATGTGTTCATCTCTCTCTCTATGCATGATCTTATTGAGATCATGAGCTTGTAATCTATAGATCTACCTTTCTACTCAAGTGCTTTAATAGATCTCTACTCTCCCCGTGTGTGTGAAGTTGACAGTGTGCACACCATGGTGGCACTTAGGCTAGAGATTACAAATACTTGTTATGAGTTATATTTGGTGTTGGATGTCTTTATAAAATTATGGTGTTTGTCGGACCCATCTAGTGCTCAAGGTGATAGTGTGGGGTTATCTAGAGGGGAACGACTTACTTTGAGGTATGTTGTTATAGCCCTACCGATGATTAGAGTGTCCAACCGGAGAGTAGTTCAGCGTAGTATCATAAAGAAGAATATATTTATATGAGAGTGTTCACTAGTGAAAGTATGATCCCTAGGCCTTGTTTCTAAGCACTGAAACACCGTTTGCTATTTGATCTGTTATATGTTTGCTTGCTTTCATCTTTATTTCAGTTTGCCTTTAGTCTTTTCCATGCCATCAAGCTATTTTATATCACCGTTACCACTTATCTATACCACTTGTATTTCACTATCTCTTCGCCGAACTAGTGCACCTATACACCTGACAAGTGTATTGGGTGTGTTTGGGACACAAGAGACTTCTTGTATCTTGATTGCAGGGTTGCTTGAGAGGAGATACATTTGACCACTTCCTCCCTGAGTTCGATAAACTTTGGGTGATCCACTTAAGGGAAAACTTGCTGCTGTTTTACAAACCTCTGCACTTGGAGGCCCAACAACTGTCTACAAGAATAGAAGTGTGTAGACATCACGGCCTGGGGGCGCCGGATGACAAAACAGGCCATGTCGGCGCGAAGGAGAGATTGGGGGGTTGGCACCCCCGATAACCCTTTAGGGGGGCCTTAGGGTCCCCGAGTGGAGATGCTCTTACTCCCTCCGATTACGGTCCTGCTAATGATAGTACATAAGTAGAACTAGGGGCCCAAACCTCTTGCATGTGCGGTTGGCCCGTCCACACACATTCGCCGATAACTACAGTCTCTCGCCACGAGATACATTAATTTTGATACGGACCCCCAGTTCCCCTATGTAGGCAAAGGTTCGTGGATGGCGTCGGCGACTTCATCAGATGTGTCTGTCCTCTTGCTATCTCCTGTTACTGTGGTGTTGTCTCTGATATTATGATGGATCAGGGAGGTTTTGTTTAGGAGCTGTCCGGTGGCTACGACCTATGTTTGTGGTGGCGCCGTCATACGGTTAAACATGGTGACCTAGAAGGTTGGAAGGTGGTCCATGGATGGCGGATCTGGCGTGATCCGTCGACTATGTCGACAGGAGGCGGCGGATCTGGGACCGTGAAGGGACGAGGAAGATCCTCGGCCAACATGCCATGGTGATGCCTCGTCGCGCATAGCAAGCCTGCTCTTCGGTTCAAAAAGCCTTGAAAATGGTCGGTATGTTGGTGTGTGTCGAGTTCTTTATGCAAAGTTTCTAGGGATGTTGTCCACGTAGGGCGTGATTGGTAGTTTTACATTGTTGAAATACACGGTTACTTGTAGAAAAGGTTTGGAAGACGAGCCACGGACGAACAGATGGAACTGGCAGCTAGCGCGGCTCCGCGTTAGCACGGACACATCTCAGGGACATGGTCAGCACTTTGAAATGGTCCTCCGTTTACAATGAAATGTGGCTGATCTGTAGTAGGTACCATGCGACGCTGGCTGAGCTGATGGGGCGGTCGGCGGGACACCCTTTTGTTGGTCTCGTTGGCGTCGGACATGCAGGTGACAATTGGGACAGTTTCCACGAATTGGATGATAACTCAAAATTACATTGAACTTTTCGTTGTCCGGGCAAAGATTGGAATGATCATGGCGTTTGACCCAGAGCAGGCACAGGGACAAAGTGTGTTCTTGGCTAGTAGTACTACCGTGAGTACGGTGAGTTAAGTAGTGAGCGAGCGATAAAGTGACTGGCCAAGAGCAACTCTAGCAAATACCATAAGGGCATGTTCGGTTTAGCTGGGATTGAAGTGGATTAGCTGGGATTGAGAGAGATTAAATCCCTAATAAGTCAAAAAACTGCACAATTCCACCCCAATCCACTCTAATCCTCTTGGGAGGGGGATTAACCGAACATGGCCTAAACGAGCTTTTGACCCGGAAAAAAACCGTTCCTTTTCGATTTTGGACGAAAAACCAGCACCGAGTATATCCCGCAAACGCGCGGGGCCTGGAAAAAAAATTAAGGGGGCGAAAAAAATCATGTGCCAACCTCTACATACTCCGGCTGATAATGCAAACCAAGTGCGTCCTATACTTGAGAAAAACATTGGCGCAATGGACATTTCCTCCAAATGCTCTCTAGCGCCGCCGCGACCCCGATTCGATGCTATGGACCTAACTAGGCTCCCGTCTGCCACTGGCCATGTCGCGCCTCAACCAACGCCTTCCGTGGCTCCGACATTAAGCGTGGGTGCCCCGGCTGCCGGTGCGGTTGCCCACTTGATTGATGCCTCCGACGTGAAGAAGAGGAAGCGTGGGGCACCCACATCGTACCGCAAACCGTTGGTGCTGTCTCGGTGGCCCGGCCAGAAATGCCGATCACCGTCGCTCCTGTGATGCCCAAGCCACGTCATCATGCGCGGAACCGGCAGGGGACAATCTCGAAGAATAAGCAGCTCATACACTGCAGCGGCCTTACTCCCATCGCACCGCCGGCGGCTTCGTTGATGCCCCGCATGACAACTATAGTAGTGCTGACCACGTGTTCGTCTAAAAGTCCCCAAGGTACAAAACTCAAATTTTCCTTGATGCGGTGGCAGGAATTGTTTGTCCTACGTAGTTACAATTTTTTTGAGGTTCCATCCTCGTTTGTGAATCTTCTGAATGAGAGCGAGGTTGACATTATAGAGACGCCACTTGATTCTTTCGGCATGGATGGTGAGCATGTTGAGGACGGTGATGGTGAGAATGAGTTGGAAGAGATTGAGGAGAAGGTGTTCAGTTTGTCTCAATCGTCGAGGAAGAAAATAGATCTGAACTACACAGAAATCGAAGCCACTTGCTTGGTGTAGGCATGGTCGTTAGTGTCCATCGATGCGGTGGCCGACAATGAGAAAATGGCAACGAATCAAAGATAAATTCTTTAAGCTCATGCATTGGGTTGCTTCATCGATACCTCACTCGTATAGACCCCTAAAAGGATGGTCGGATGTGATCAAAGCTTGTATAGCCGTTGAAGTGGAGCTATGGAGCGAGTGCGATAATCACCTCCAAGTGGCATAGCTATCGATGACCATGTGAGAAGTGGAAGTTGAGGGAGCAAGAAGCACCACCGAAGAAAGGGGTCTTGCTTGAATTGGATGATTCTAGTGATGAGAAAAAGGGAGGAAGAAACAAAGGGAAGCCGGCTGGAAACAAGAAGACAAAATAGAAGTTAAAGCTTGAAGCCGAAGCATCAAGTTTGAAGGATAAGATTGATGAAATGGTAAAGTCAAAGAAATAATTGATGATGAACATTGGAAGCATAGATGATCATGACCGAGAAAAAAAATGACATGAATCTTGCAAGGTGGGAAGCACTCTGGCAAGATGAAAAGTGCAAGACCGTTTTGCAGGAGAGGAGAATCGAACTAGATGAGAACAAGACAATTATGGACTCATTGTCGACGGGAGTAGGACAATGATGATGGATTCGAACACCATGGATGCCAACACAAGAGAGTGGTGGGATATGAGGAGAGCGAAGAACATTGAAAGGAGAAGGCAAGCGCATCTTGATGCTTGGCTAGTGGTGGTTCCCATGTAGGTGATGGTGGTGGTGGTGCCAGTGGAGTTGATGATGGTGGTGATCCGGCGAGTCTTGGTGCTACGGCGAGTGGTGGTGCTGGTGGAGGTGCCTCCAATAAGGACGAAATTGGTTGATCTTTGCATATATAGTGTGGCAGCGCTTCATTTTGTAATTTTTTATCCTTTTGTTGTCACTTTGACCGCGAAAATGTGAAAGTTGTGCCGTATTGTCGCTCCAGACGAAAGATGTGAATATTCCATTTTGCCATTTCTGTTTACATGTTCTACTCTGCCGCGGTGCACGAGACTGTAAAACGTGTTTTCCGTCCCCTCTAAACACGTTTTAGAGTCCGCACGTTACCGGATCTTCTAGACTTGCTCTAACTCAACTATACGGCCAGTCAGTCATGCATCTCTCGTAAGATTTCAGTCATGCATGACATGCACGTTAGCGCATTGCATCGCTCAAATGTAAAGTTGAAGAACTAAACTATTCACCAATTCCATTTACATCTCAATCGACCGCGACAAGGACGTTCCTGGTTCACAGGTGCATGCGTCAACGAAGAGCTCGAGATCGACTTTACAGTCACACAATCATAAAAGAAGTTCCCCAATTGCAAGACGTTCCCCAAGAGTCCAAATGCAGGGAGACAAAATAAGGAGGAAACATACCGGTTAAAAATAAAAGAAACCTCGCAGGTAAATTCATTGGCTCACACGCTGGATTTCAGACATGAGCTGTCTGGACCCTGTATCCATCTGCCCATACATGCTGGCCAACCTGAGATTAATTTACTTAGAAAAGCAAAATAAATAAATTATATATGTGTGTGTGATAGATACTAGTTTAGTTAGTTTCATCGACCCTAGGCATGGCCATTTCAACGTTATGACAGCAACACCAGCTGCACCCAGATGAGTGTAAATTGTGTACATCTGAATTCCTTCTGAGAGTAGCATCTTTCTAAGCACCATGACGCCTACACCCCCATATCTTTTAGAGGGTTTCGGTCAAAAAAAATGCACACAACAATGTACAAAAGTTCTATTGACCTGCAAATTTGGAGGTTAATATATTGTGCTATTTGTTTTTGGCTAACACACATATTATGCTATTTGAGAGAAATAAAAAATTGAAGAATTTTATTATCACATATATTTGCTACCATTTGTTATTTTTATCACACACATAAAGAAAAAATGGTAGCAAATATATGTGTGTGACATTGTCCAATATTATACTATAAGTCAATAACACAGATGAATGTAAATTGTTGAGAGTAGCGTTTTTCTAAGCACCGTGACACCTAGACCCTACATCTTTTAGAGAGTTTCGGTGACAAAAAAATCTACACAATGTAGTATAAAGTCTTATTGACCTAGAAATTTTTAGGTTAATATGTTGTGCTATTTGAGAGAAAAAAGTTAATTTTTGGAAAAATTACATTCACATATATTTGCTACCATTTTGTTATTTTTTGGTATGCCAAGTAATAGAAGTTTTCCCCCTCAATTTTGTGTGTGTGGCATAGTTAATATTGTACTATGCTCATCCTTTTTGTAGATTTCTTGATATTTATTATTTTTAAAAAACTTAAGAGTTAGTTAGGGGGTTGTTGTCATGGTGGTCACTCACAACTTTTCCTTGATCCCTATATCCACCAGGGATATGAGCAGAAACTCCAAATGGAGGCCAAGCTACATGTAGCCCTATATTTTTAAAAATTCTGAAATCATATTTTAAAGTTTCAAACAATTCTGAAAAAATTCTTGCGTGTAGTCAATGACGTAGACTACAAGCGTGCAAAATCTTAATATAAACTAATTTGTATTTAGGCCACACAAAAATGATAAAAATGTGGATCTAAGTATAGTGAATAGTGCACAATTCAAAACTATAAATTTGTCATTCTTTGTCATTTTGTATAGCCTAGAATATAAAGTATTTCACATTAAAATGAATACGCTTTTAGCTGTGTCATCAAGTACATCCAAAGTGTTTTTAAAATTTAAAAAACTTTTAAATATGATGTACTATCTTTTTAAAAATAAAGGGCTACATGTAGCTTAGCTTCCATTTGTCCACACTCCCAGACATATGTGTTCTACAAAATACAATCCCCACTAGGGCATATTCTAGTAAACAATTTTTTTTATAAAAAGAATATAATATATTGCGAAGATACTAATTAATTACTCTCAGTCTCTCTCTGCAAGAAGTCCAACAAATTATATTATAGAATCAAGGAAGTATTTTTTTTTTCCACAAGAGGATACTTCACACTGAAGTTGCGCTCCACCCATTCACATTGCACGGCATATTTACAGCTAACTAGGGTAAGGGCAGAGTCATTGATGGATAGCGAGGCAGCTGCTAGGCACCAATGCCGGCCGGCCGTGCACAATCTTTTATTCACAAATGACAAATCGCAGACAATAACAATAAAAATGCTGGCTTACAATCTCAGTCTCTGTCATTGTCCCCCAGCTCTGAATATACTTACCTCGTTGCACACACACATTCTTCCCCATCTCCTCATCACTCCATCGTCAAACCCTTCGAATTTATCATCGTTACGCAGAGCTAGATACTCGAGGTAGATCGTGGCTAGCGACATGGAGAAAGACAGCACGGCGGCCCAGAGCGACAAGGCTGTGAGGTCGCCCGGGCCGGCGGCGGCTGAGGCAGCAGTGATTGCGCCCCCGGCCGCGACCAGGCCGTACTATGAGTGCGTGTTCTGCAAGCGCGGGTTCACCACGGCGCAGGCGCTGGGCGGGCACATGAACATCCACCGCCGCGACCGCGTCAAGCCGGCACCGCCCTCCCGTCGCCTCGATCTCGACGCACCTGCCACCAAGTACTATGGACACTCGGCGTCCTATCCGCCACCGCAGCTCGCAATATCGCCGATGAGCAGCGGCAGCTTCGCCATGTTGTACTACACGGGCGGCGCCGGGTCTGCGGCCGGAGTGGAAACTGATCTGGCCCTGAGCCCCGGTACCCCTAGCCCCAGGGAGCTGAGCCTGTTCGGTTCCCACGACGACGATGATCGTGAATTGCAACTGGGCCTTGGGTACCACGGGAGGGGGTGGCGCGCGCTGGAAGGGCTGTCAGCTGAGCGGCGGCAGGACGGCGAGCCGGAGAAGAAGCAGCTGGTGGACCTGGAGCTCAGGCTCGGGCCTCGTCTAAGGCTCTGATCTCCCTCGCACGTACGTACGGTCGTGCAACTCATACACACGCATCAGGAACTGGACCCCTCATGCATGTTTGCACGTGCATGCATGGGTGCTTGATTGTGTTCTTAATTTCAGGGATTCCATTGTTTCTACTACCTTCGGTCCATACTAGTGTTCATAATTTTGTCTAGATATGAATGCATCTAATCTAAATGCTTAACTATACGGTACAAACGCAGACGCTCACAATGCGTACATACACTCACCCCTATGAACACACGCACGCACACCCTACCCCTATGAGCACCTCCGAGACCGAAATGGCGGTCTTGAAATTGACGAAGTCACCACAGGCGCCTCGCTATCGACGGGAACGTCGCCTCCCACTGAAAGAATATCCCGCCTTTATGAGACACCAAAGCGTCAAACCTGGGGTTTAAACTCTGGTGAGTTGGGGGTACCACTGGCCTCCTAACCATCCAACCACGGGTTGGTCCTCAGGGCATAGTATTTTTTTTCTTATATATATATACACTGCAATACTATCTTGCCTGTTTGATATTGTTGGTGATCAGTAATTTAGCACAGAGATTTCGCTGTCCATTCTATATATGGACGACGCTCTTTGTTGTGGGTGCTAGCTACTAGTACTAGTGTAACTAGTGTTGTTTCTTTGATATTTAGTATCCTCATTGCTACTCCTATTTTGATCTTATGTTACTTGTTCATAACTGAATATTTGCACATTTCAAAGTAACAGCGAGGGTGATGCTTCGTCATGTACTGAATGTGGAAATCCTTGGCTCTATGATTCACATAATGTCACAAAACTGTAGGAATATAGCATATGGCCGCAGTAGCAGGGCGGCTCTATGTTTTTCCGGGCCCTTGGCGATATTGACATCGGGGTCCTAAGGCTAATATATGTACGCATGTCTAGAAACATCGTGTATCTAATTCACTTGCAAAAGTTAATATCCAACCACATATTCTTAGTCGATGACATATAGTCCCTCCGTCCATAAATAACTGACTTAAATTTTTTAAAATACGAATGTATCTATAAATTATTATTAAGCACTTCAGAAATGTCATATTATGATAGAAAGACTAAAAGTATAGCAATGCGACCGAAGGTCGTAGACTCACTGGCTGGTATGCAGACGAAGAGCCGAAGAGGCAGATCAATTGCATAACACTTCGTATGTGAGCGTGAAATCAATCTCATCGTTGCGTAGTTATGTGTGGTTTCCCATCTCCTACTCTTTCTGAGAGGCACATTGTTGAAGTATGATCCAAATTCTATTAAGAAGACTAACTTCAGACTCTGCTCCGCTTCGGCCCGCTCCTCATGGTACGGATCGTTGATGACCTAGGTTTCCACCGTTATATATACTTCGATTCTTATAAGCCGCCGACTGGGATAAGTTGCATCTGTGAAAATCTCTGGCGTTGTGTAAACACTCCCAGTTATACTGAAGTTTCGCTGGTTGGCGTCCGTGCTTTTTCTCTCTTTGTTGAAGAGGTTTTTCCACGTTAAATTTGCGTCCCCTTGATGTGATTTTGTTTTCGTTCTTTGTTATTTACTTGTCGCAAAGCTAACACACATATGTATTCTCTCTATTTTTTGCAGCCTAATCTAGAGGATGGGCCCCTTCCAGTCGTGGGCCCTAGGTGGTGGCACAGGGTCGCCTAGGGTCAGATCCACCCTGCGCAGTAGTGCGTCTGATAACATATGATCCAATACCGCAAGAATTTGCACCAAATGGAATATGATTACATAATAGGTGAAGACATAGTAAATCTTTCCAAGAAGTTTATACCAATAACACTACACTAGCTAATGAAGATTGCAAAGATATTCTTTGTGAAAAATCGCATGGAGCTGTCCTAAAAATCAAACAACCACGCATTAAAACTTCCTAATGATTGTAGACTTATTTGACATTCACAATAACAAAGGTTAGGTAGCTACATTCTAGCTCCATGAATGGAGCACTGGAGCTTCACCTACAAACCTGTGGTAGCTAGTTCCTTCTGCATCCTGCTCTTGTGGAACCCGAGTTCACACAATCCTAAATTTGTTTATGTGGCGTAGGAAAGAGCATGTTATTTGTGAAAGACCTAAAATAAACAAGTAGTATATTTTCTCATATTACACGAGAAAAATTGCCCTATTCTATATCATTCGGAGCACGTATATAGGACTTATATATATATATATATATATATATATATATATATATATATATATATATAGCTCAAAGTTTAATTTATGGATCCTCCGATAGTAGGCATAAACAATTGCACATCTGTAGTACCGCTGCCACAATAATGAGTATCTTTTGTGCACAATATATAGTTGTATTTGATGTATGGTTCTCTAAATTTTGAATATGTTTATAATTTGTATAATTTAGGGGTCTTTAATCCTGCTCAATGGAGCCCCTATCTATCCCCTTCCAGCGCATGTTAGGTGTGCGTCGAGGGATCCAACATCACCACTTCTCTTTGTGCTAGCTTTTTCGATTCTAGACAAAACCATCATGTCAAGATGGAATGCTCCATATGTCTCCTAGAGACTTACTTTCACATTTCTTCAGTGATTCCAATCAGTACATTCTTGGATATCACAATAGAACTTGCATAAATTGTAGTGTGCCATCAGAAAGCAAACACATGCCCCTTCTATGCACCATCGAACATAGTTTGTCAAGTTATGCAATCTAGTTATTATATATGGAAGAATCATGTTTATTAGAATGTAATAATTCACATTGATTAACTCGCTCTCATGTACATGGACACTCATTGTATGCCTCAGCAATGTTGGGTAGAATTATGAGCATATGTATTCGGATGTCGGCACTATTTTTCCATAGACAAAAACAACATGGTAGCAAGGGATATCTGCCATTTTTTCGCAGACATGTCCGATTGTCCACGTTCATTTCTCTCATTTCACGAACATACAAGATGAGATGCATATTATTTCAAATACTTTACAACACACATAATTTAAACGCATAGTTCATACATAACTAAAATGGTATAGTTCAAAACATATTACAATGCTCATAGTTCATACATAATTAATGAACGACATTGTTCAAACATAATAAAAACCACTAGAACCAACACAAATCTAAATGATATAGTTCAAATATATTACAAACCACCAGCTAGGACACAAGCGGGCATGGTGACTGCCGAGGCGGAGCTATCTTGAAGCTGAACTAGGCTGTTGACCGCCCAGTCTAGCCCAAACTACTTAAACATTAGAATTAAATTTGGTCGTGAAAGCAAATTGGGCCATCTATATGCTAGTATTCTCACCTTTTTCTGCCTAACTCCGCTAGACTACCACCATGTCGGAGAACTCCCTCTCAACCTCATCTATAATGGCTAGGGCATCAACAAAGTCTTACTTGGTTTCTTGGAGCCACTAATAGCGGAAATATTGTACCTTTTAATTGACATTTGGATTTGTCATGGGAGTTCTTTGACGTTGGGGCTCACTAGTTTATACTAAAATTTTGTACCTTTTCATAACATATTTTATCACTACATGTATATCATTTACTCATATATAGTAACTTATTGATTTTTTAAACTATACCAAGAATAATTAACCATGAAATTGTGATACTCTTAGATTATAAATATTTTTTGTGTGAGAAATTAAATCTGCTTTTTCGTACAAATATTGTATTGGCATTTTACAATTACTTTGATATGTTGAAGAAAAATATTTTAGGACAATGAATTTAAGCATACACCTACACAAAGTAAATAAAAATTATGCCTCCCCATTATGTTTTTGCCACATATGAAAAATGTTATGTTTATGTGTTTCATATCCTTGGTTCCTTAAATATATAAATATACTAGTTGAGTGTTTTAGAATGTATGTGTGTCATGTGGATATTTTCTATAGTTTGGAAATTTTATTTACATCCCATGGTTTAGTGTTTTGATGATCATAAGACTCTTAGGCTTGCGTGTAACTAAGAGAGTCCCACAATGTATGATATTGCAACATGTGGCTTGTTCTTATATCTCGTCTTGAGCTTGAGTTGTTATCCTCTTGCTTGAAGGTTGTAGTCCTTTCACTCAACCTGTGCGGCCATGCTGGGATGCACCGGGAGGCCACTGTCTTCCCTACTCTCGTCGCCCTCCTCCTGCCGCCGATGGGATCGCCTCCAGGCAAAGCCCATGGCACGGTGGTTGTGTATCATCGTCGGCTATGATTTGGAGTGCGGCGGTGATGGTCGTACGATCTACCTCGACAACAGTGCAGCAAGCGGCCGGTGGCCAGAGGGGCTATGCAGTTTGCGTCGGCGGGTGGAACTAGTGGTGGTGGAGCTATAGGAGGGATAGCATGAAGATCGCTCGGCAGTTCGAGGGCAGTGACAACTTCTATAGCATGTGCATGAGGTGTTCGTTAAGAGTCTGCTCGGCCGGATGACCACTCCTATTTCTCCTAGAGGGTGTCTCAGAGTACGCAATGTCCCCGGTCCTTGTTGATGGGCGGTTTTCGCATTTTCAAGGCATATGGCCTTGCCGGCATGATGTTAAACCATTTATCCGATTTGTAGGTGTTGAGTGGTGGCTTCATATTTTTTAATGTATGCTCTTTGTTAGACCTTTGTTGAATAATATAATAAAGAAGTTTGTATGCATACTTTCAATGTAGATAACAGGGTCTAATCCTCCATTTTGAAAAAATCTCCTCTTGCTACTCTCGCTCATCATTAGTACTTGTTTCCTTGTTCTTCTTGCATCACACCTAGCTTTTCATTATTTAGGGGTTTAGGTTTCCATGCTCTCCTTTTTTTCATGACAAATCATACCTCTAAGTACTATATTCAGGCATTGTGTTTCATTGTGGTAACCAACCTTTGATTGAAGTTCAGTAAGTTAGGCTGCAACAAGACGACTTTGTAAAGGATGGAAAAATAAAATTTGTATGTGCTTGGGTAATTTAGGAGGGGACGAGTGAAACAAATAATACTAGCAGTAAAAATAAAAAATAGAAGCAGTATTTGCTCAAGATTATCACGACATATGATACCTTGATATTGTGGGTAACAGAACACCTCATCGAAATAGATATGATGTAAGGGGAAAATAGAGGAATACTTGCATAAGTCTCTAGAAGTTAGGCAATAGTCTAAACATGGTTGGACCATGTTGCGCACGCCCCGTTGAGTATATTATTAGAGGGG